>CM070778.1:13491164-15891164 GCA_036346955.1 Dipus sagitta
TAAACAACACATCCTTTTCTCCTCCTCCTCCTTCTTCTTCTTTTAAAGTATTTCCATCTCTTAACTGTTTCATGGGACATATGTGTGCTAAAAATGATGCATTGCGCATCCAGTATTCAGGCTTGCACATTGCGTATTCAAATGCAACTGGGAATCCTAGACTTTGACGCAGTGCATGCTGGATCTGTGGGAACATCGCCCCCACAGTGGGGTCCTAGGATGGGCTGACCTTGACAAATCCGAGCTGCAGCCAGGGTGAGCTGGGGCAGGAGTCGAGGCCCAGGGTTCTCCTCCTTCCTTTACACTGGGCCAGCTCCCGCCTCTGTGCTGGAGGCTCAGCGTCATGAGGAAGAAGTTTGGGTGTCTAGAATGCAGGGTGAAGACCTCTACTCTTTGCTTTCCCTCTTTCCCCCCCAAATTTGGGTTTGAAGATAAGAGTTTTGGGACCCTTTTCTGGAGAAGTGCTAGGTAGGATCACCCACACCCAGGAGAGCTGGGACTTTTGGACCCTTGCTCTCCTGAAGGCCCTTAGAGGGGAGAAGGGGGAACTCGTGTCTGGAACTGGGGCTCTTTAAACTCTCTGTGTTTCTGGGCTTTGGATATGTCTTCTGAGGTGAGTGCCAAGGTTCTTGGAGGACAGAGTCCCAGGAGAAACCAGCTTTAGATGTAGGATCAGCACAGAACCAGGTAAGTGACCATGTACCCTAGACAAGCTGTCTACCTATCAGGACCTCAGACCTGTCCCCCAGGGAGCTGCTCTTAGGGATACTCAATTCAACAAGATATCCAGGGGGCACTTAGCATATCTGAGGAGCTCCGTGAACAACAGGCACTTGACCCTCTTGGGACTAAAAGGTCTGGGACACCAAGCTGGCACCTCAGCTGTTCCTACGGATGTCAGCCCCGCTTACTGCTTTCCTGTGTCCTGTGCCCAGGTCCATCTCCAAAGGCTGTGCCACCCTGCCTAGGTTTTGAAGCCCCAGCTCACCTGCAGTGCAGGCCTTACCAGGAAAGGTCCTGGAATTGCGGTCACTCCCTGTCCTCTAACAGTGCCACCTTCCAGCTTCCTCCCTCCGCCCCAGGTCCAGCAGAGCACTCCCAGTCATCAACTCTGTAGACCTGAACAAGGGGCTCCCTAGCATCCGGGAGTTTTCAGTACTCCTCAACTGGAAAAGCCGGGGCTGAGGTTCCTGCCTGGCATGGGCCTTTGTGTACCAGCCAGTGAAGGACAGGCCCAATTCTAGTGCTGAGCAGGCCAGTTGCCAGCAGCAAGATCAGCCTCCTCCACTTGCAGGGTGGCAAAGGGCGTTCATTACGTGGAGGGGGAAGGGTTTTTAACTCACTCTGGTGGGGGCTGGGGTGATGGGGTAGTGGGAGGGGCAATTCACAAAAGCCAGAGCTAGAAACTCCCAAAGGCTTTTTTTTTTTTTTAATTCGCTTCCCTTCTCTCCTCCCTTCCCCTCCCTCCTTCTGCTCCCCTCCCCCACCTCCAGCCGCTAGTGGCCTGCAGCCAACACTGGCCACTCTGTGAATCCAGGCTCCCGCCCTCTCGGCCTTCCCAATTCTGCCCCTTAGGTCACCTTGCCAGCACCCACATTCTGAACCATATTGCTCTTTTCTGTACTCGTGCCTGGCCAGGCTCATCCCTCAAGGAGAGGCATGAACTACCCAGACCCACCCCCAGGCCCTGCGGGGGGCACATCCGTGAGGAAGATCACTGTGTGTACAGAAAGCCAAGGCCAAGGCCCCCGATATTCCCAGGTCATGGCTGCTTGGCCCGGAGTCACACCCTTTGCCCCCTTGGGGCCCTTAACCCCTTTCCCCCACACAGCGCTTTAATCTTCACCCTCGTGGGGATGGGCAGCCAGTGTCAAGCTCACCTGGCTCACTAAGTCACTAAGGAAGTCGTCTGTCAGGCCTGACCACCCCTCCCCTTCCACTCCACAGGAAGACTCTTCACCCCCCCCCACCCCACCCCAGGGCAGTTCTCTCTCTAGCATCCAGTCAGAGCCTCTGGCCTGGTGGTTTCCGGGGAGAGCCTGGAGCAGAAAGAACCTCGGACCGATGCGTCCTCAGCAGGGACGGGGCTGACCGTGCCAGCAAGGGACTGAGGGCAGGGGGCTCCCCACCATGCCCAAGCTGCTCTCCACGGGGAGTACTGAGGAATGTCGGCTTGCCTGCTGGCACCTGGGAGACAAAAGATAACCGGCTGCCTGAAGGGTGGGATGCAGGAGGGGGAGAGGCCAGCCCACCCTGCTCTTCCCGAGTTGCTCACCTCAGTACCCCCTTTCCCTTTCCCCACCCTGATGCCACCAGGGACTTGGCCAGTGAAGGGGGCATCACCATCTAGGAAGCCCTGGGGGCTCGGGTGGCTCTGGCATATCACTCCCCCTCCCCCAGCAGGAGTTCCTCTTTCCAGGGGAGTCCCTCCCCACTTTCCCAAGGGGGGGTCACCCCGCCGCACAGCATCTGCTCCAATGCCACCAGACCTCACCCTTCTTTAAGACCTGAGTTGGAAGTGGAGTGGGAGAGGGTGGAGCCTCCTCTCCCAACTTCTGATGTCCCTCCTACGGTAATCTGAGACAGCAACAATGCACCTTCAACATCTCCATTTAATATTTACATTCAAGCAGGTAATAATTGGAAGCTTATAGTTTAGACATTTCTAGTAGCAGCAGATTCTAGAGAGCTCGTTTAGCCTTTTAACAAACTTTTTTTTTTTGCACATAGAAACAACACATCCATGTGTACAGTATCAAAAAATATATACCAAGATTACTGGTATTGCAGTTCCTGGAGGGAGGAAATAAATCAACAGAAATACTGAATGAAGGGAAGGCGAACAGAAAATAATTTGTCTGATATAGAATATAACATGATCTAGAGGAAACTCCATAAATCTAGGTTTTTATATTTCAATATATAAATACCTACAAATAAATATATATATAATATATATATATATATATATCTCAGCCCGAAGGGGGTCATCAGGCCTTTTGAGCTCAAACAATACATTTTAATAACACCACGTACAAACGGGAGTAGAGTCAGCACTGGACACGTTAGCACGGTTAAAATATAATACTATAACTCTGAGACTGCCGCGGGGCTGCCGGGTCAGTTCGGTCCACGAGGAGGAGGAGGGGGCAGGGGTCTCCTGCGGAGAAGGGGCGAGTGGTGTTAAGAACGCAGGCACCTCACTGACAGGGAAGTCCAAAAGCACCCTGCAGTCATCACCCGCGGTGCCACGGAAGGCCACCGCTCTTCGGGCTAGCGCATCTCCCCGGGGAGCTTTCCGGTGGCTGCAGGATTTCAGGCCGGTGGCCGGCGCTGGCCCCTTCCGACTCCCTCAGGCTACACGGTCACATACTCCTTGAATGTGACCGTGAGGCAGTTCGCGGTAACATCAGTGATTATTATATTCCCAAAGAAGGGCTTGAACTCGCTCAGCGACTCTATGGGCTCATCCGGGGTCTCCGTGGGCAGTTTCTCGGTGGCTGTCACTGGGGCCACCACGGTGGTGGCAGCTGCGGAGGGAGCCTCGGGTTTCACCTGGAGGGAGCTGGGCGGAGCCGCAGCCGACTCGCTGCGCGTCTTGACGCAGCGTAAGTCTATGGGCTCGTCCAGGTCTGAGTCCAACAGGATGACCTCGGGCTGCGGGAGCGTGGTGGCGGCGGCGGCGGCGGTGGTGGTCGCGGGAGGTGGCCCATCAGGGGGACACTCGGCCACCGGGCTACCCCCCAGGCAGGTGGGCGTGCTAATGCTGCGGGCGGTCAGCCGCTTCTTGCACGGCTCCCGCTCCCCGTGGGTCTCGGAGAGGCAGCGTTTTCGTGCGTGGGTGAGGTTCAGGCCGACTGGGGGGTGGTGGGGGTGAGGGTGGGGGTGGTGGTGGGCGGGCGGGTGTGAGCTCCGGGCCGGCTCCCAGGCCAGCAGGTCCGGCTTGGTGGTGAGCTGGAGTGGCTGCTCACTAAAGGCCTCCTTGGCCGGGGAGTGCTTCCGGGAGCCTGCGTCGCGAGTCTGCGTGTCCCCCGGGCCCAGAGCCTCCTCCTCCCTGCGTTTGCAGGGCACTTCGGCCTTCTTCTCCTCGGCTCCCCCCACCGCCGCTTTCTTAAAAGTCCTGTCGGCTGGGGCGTGGCGCTCCTCCACTGCTCGCTTCTTGTGGCCTGGGGAGCGAGTCTCGCCCTCCGCCGCCGCCTCCCCGGACTTGATCTTCACGGCCTGCATGCCGTTCTCCATGTACTTGCTCATCACAATCACAATGCGCCCGTTCTTGTTCTTGTTCTTGACTATCTTCATCTTGCCCCCAATCCCATTCCCAGTCACCGCCTCCTTGGGCGCCGGCGTCAGCCCGTTGGGGGGACCCTTTTCAGAGCCCTTGCCTGGCACTCCAGCCCCTGCAGCCAGGGGCTTCACCGCCCCCAGGTAGCCCTTGGCTGCTGCACCATGGGCCCACTTGTCAGGGGGGTGGCTCTTGGCGCCCAGGTCCGGGCAGGTGGGGCTGGGTGCCTCCTTGTGGCCACCCTGGTATTGCAGGTCGTACATCTTGGGGTCCGGCTGGTACTGGTGATGCTTCTTGCTGTTCAGCTGATAGTAGTACTTGGCGCTCTTGCCTGGTGGTGGCGGCTTGCCAGACCTCTCCTTGCTGTGTGGCTGGTACTGGTGATGCTTCTTGCTGTTGAGCTCGTATTGGTGCCCCTGGCCCTTGCCCTGGGTGCCCAGCTCCAGCTTGGCTCGGTTGTCAGCAGAGGAGTCTTGGAGGCCTGTCAGGACATTGGAGCGCCGGGCAAAGGTGGGTACCTAAGGTGGGGCGAGAGGAGGGAGAAGCTCAGTCCAGTGGCACGCTGGGAGCATCAGGTGGAAGCAGCTTCAAAGGGGGTGGGGTGAGAGGTGTACGAGAAAGGAAATCAAATTGAGGTGCACCACAGTAATCCCCCCAGTGACTGCAAGTAATTGGGACCCAGATGAAGGTATTCACCTGAACCACCAGCGGCTTGGGCTTCGGCCCTCTCTTCCGGTATCCCATTAGCTGCTCCTGCCGTTCCCTGGGGAGGAAACAGGGCCGCAGGTTAGCCTTCCCAGTCTCCTGTGAGGCTCCACCCACTGCTTTGCAAGTATCTTACAGTGCTCACCTGGAGGCACAAAGTGGCCTGTGAAGCCAGGTGACTGCCTCCCCCCAACTCTCACGCAGCACCCCACTTCATTCCAGCACCACGGACCTCATGAACCCAAGAAGTCCCCCCATGTCTCACCACGTAAACTGTCCTCCCTTTGCACTACAACCCCTGCCTTGGTGTTCAGAAGATACCTAGTGGGTGAGTCACAGGCCCTGGGCGGGACACAGATCTGGACCCATGGCTCTGGGAAAAATGGACTGGGTGCCGGGATCCGGGAATACCAGTAGTTCAAAAGAGGTGTACGGGCGGATGGAGCGCCTAGTCCCTCTCAGTCCGAGGCAGGGGATGTTAAAGACCTCATTAAGATTCAGACAACGAGAGCCACTGGCAGAAGGGAGGACTCTTTTTTTTTTTCCCCCTTAAAGGCCTGGCTTTAAACAGGAGGAGGGGCTGCGCCCTTGTTTACACAGCGGCAAATGAGCCAATTAGGGCCTGGAGGTGGGGGCTGGCCTCTGAGGCTAGGGGTCTGGCCAGGTTCTCAGCCACCGGGTGAACCGGCTCAGACAGCACCCCGCTGAACCACTGGGCAGAAGCTGGGCCGCTTGCAGAAGCAGGCCTCCTCATTGGAGTGGGATCCCTGGATATCCAGATTATTAACACAGCTCATGGGTGGGGCACTGGGTCACTCCAGACATCAGGTTTCTGCCTTCAGGCCACCCAAAGAGAGATCAATTGTCTCAGGCACTAATTAGTCCTTCACAAAGGGAGGGGGGCATCTCTTCAGAGTCTGTCAAAACTGGAGCCCCATCCCTGGGTCTCCAGCGTCAGAGTTGCTACCCCCACCCACTGCCCCTAGGTCAAGCCAGAAGAGTTCTGCCCTGCCCTGGGGCCTGCTAGGAGCCTGACTCCAGAGTTGCGTGGCATTGCAACAGCCTGCGTTTTAATCCTCCAGGGACCCATTATGCAACGTGGCATCAGCCACTGACATGGTTACAGGGTGGTGAACTCCCAGGTGGAGATGAGGAAGGATCCGGCCCGGCGCCCCCCTGTGTCGTGGGAGAGCCATTTCCCTACTGGTCGCAGGCTCCGAGGGTCTAGAGTTTACAGTTTTAGCGCCAAACACACCACAGGAAATAATGCAAAATAAAAGCAGTGGGATGGAAGGCTGTGGGGTGGCAAGACTCGGACTCCTCCCCTCCTTTGTGCTCTTCCCCCTCTAACCTCTTCAAAACAGACAACTACAGCCACCGGTGAATCCAGCTGCAGCAGTGTTACAAGCAACACGCCCCAGAGAATGAGCCCTCCCTCCACCACCAGGCAACACCCACCCCCACCACCCTTGGGCCAAGGGTCCGCTGTGTTGACGGGGCACCTGGTCCCACCACGTAGCTCAGTGACAAATGTGAAGGGCTCAGACAACATTTACTCCCCGTCACCCCGGCTCCCTGGGGGTGAAGGTAGGGGCTTAAGGCCTTGCCAACTTTTCTCCAGCTGCCAACAGGTTAAGTTCAGTTCCATGACGTCTGGGCGGTTTCACAATGCCAGCTCCTTCCGAGCTACCCCATGAGGTGCCAGTGCCAAGCGGCCAGTGGCTGCAGGAAAGCAACACCTATGCTCTGGGAGGGGGGTGGGGCTCCTAGACTGCCACCGGAGTGGGCCGCGGCAATGAGTTCCCCGGGTCGGATGCGGGGCCACCCACATGCAGTTCCTGAAGTTCCCCCAAACATAAGCCTCACCTTCACGGGCCCAGCCCTGCCCCCAATTCCAAGCTGCAGCCGCCGCCAAGGACGTTAGAGGAGCTGAGGCCGCCGCAGCCTGGCCCGTCCAGGCCGAGGGGCGGGTGCTCCCGCCTGCCCCCTCCTGTCTCCGCCCCCTTTCCCATTCCTGTCTACAGTCCGGGTGGAGGGGGCTGACCGTTCCGGGGACGCTCACCTGTTTTGGAAGGCGATCAGCAGCCGGGGATCCAGGATATTCTCCTCCGGTTCCCACGTGTTATATCTTGTAAGCGAAAAGGGGGGGGGGCAGGTAAAAAAAAAAACCCAGCCAGCTTTGAGGTCTCAAAGTGGGGGTGGGGTGACATTAGGCCCTATTCTGTCTTCCAGAGCAGAAAACTCGATGTGGAGGGTAGATTTCCGCAGGCCTAATACTGTCCTTGATATGCGCCCCCCCCCCCAAGTCAAAACAAGCACACAGGGGAAGGAAGAAAGGGGAGGGCTAAGGAAAATGAAACTAGCAGTTTATTTTGCAGTTGTCAAGAATTTTAAGCATGTTACTGCCTCACGTTCCAAGGCCACTTTGCTCACCAGGAACCCTGTGTGCAGAGCAGCCGAAATGCAAAGTCGCAGTCCCCCCTCCTCCTCTCCCCAGCCCGAGTCTCCACTAGGGCTTCAGCTGGTCTGTATTTGACCCCTAATCCAATAGCCTACAGCCCAGAGGCCCCCCACACCCCCTTGTGGCCCAGCAGCCCGCTGTCACTGGCAGGCAAACCCCAAATACTGAGCTACACAAAAATATGCCTCTGTGTATGTGTGTGAGTGTATGTGTGTGCGTGTGCCTGCGCCTGTCTCCATCCGGTGCCTTCGCATTTCAAATTAAAGGAAAAAAAATTCCCCACCAAAAGAGCCGCAGTGACAGTTCTCAACATTTTCTGCCTTTTTTCTTCCCTGCCCTGCACCACTTGGAGGGAGGAGACACTCAATTGCATTTTCGTCGCTTTTTAATTTTTTTTTTTTTTTTTTGGTTTTGCAATATGGAGCCATTCGGTGGAGGGAAAGGGGAAAGGAGCCATTTTCTGCCGCACATCAGTCAGTGCCTGCGCCCTCCCTCCCTCCGCCGGCCTCCCCGGCTCGGCCTCGCGTCTCGCGTTCCTCCGGCTTCTTTTAGTGCATAAATTAGTGATGGCATTTCCCGAAGAGCGGAGCACAACACAGGGCGCCCGGCTCGGGCTCGGCGGCTCGGCTTCCCAGTGCCTGCCACCGACTTCCCCACCCCCTCCTCCCTCCACCCCCACCTCCACCCCGCCTCCCGTCCGCTCCCCCACCGCCCCACCAGCTCCGCGGGTCCGGCGGCCCGGGCGCCCCGCGCCTCGGCACCCCCGAGCCTCCGCCCCCGCCGCTACTTACTTGGGGGACCAGCCTCTCCATTTCACCAGATACTCCACTCTGCCCTGTGCGGTGGGGAGGGGGAAGAGACAGGCACTCCATCAGCTTCCGCGGGATCCCCGGCTCCGGCCCGCAGCCTCCCCACCCCCTCTCCCCGCCTCTCGCCGGCCGCTCGGGCCGCCCGCCGCTCCCGCGCCGCCCTACCTTGCGGATCCGTTTCTTCTCGATGCTCTCCACCGCGAAGACGTGCTCGCCGACAGCTGGCAGCTCCATGGCCGAGCCCGAGCGCGCCGGGGCGCGGGCGGCTGCAGACACCGCTGGCTCCCGCCGGCGCCCGGCTGCCGTCCGGCCCGGGGCAGCCCTCCGCCCGCGCGGTTCGCACCGCCGCCGCCTCGCTCCGCACGGCCCGGCCCGGCCTCCGCCGCTGCCCGCGCTCGCCGGCTCCCCGCTCGTTCGTTCGCTCGCTCGCTCGCTTGCGTTCAGACAACTGAGCCCGGGCCGCCGCTGCACAAGAACTCATGCAAATCCCGGACGTCAGCGGGCGGGGCCTCGCGGAGCCAGGCTCGGCGTCAGGGGGCGGGCCGCCCCGCGGATTGGCCCAGCCCGGCCTACCGGAGGCCCCCGGCCTGGGCGGCGGGGGAGGAGGCCGGGGCGCGGGAGGGGGCCGGGGAGGAGGAGGAGGGCGTCGGGAGGTGCCGGGGAGGGGAGCTGCCAGCCGGGAGAGCGAGCTGGGGCCGCGAAGGAGAGGGGTGTCTGCCGAAGCAGCCGGGGTGGGCACCTCGACGGGACCGACCCTCGCCCGTGGCCAGGACGCTCGTCTCCCCCCCCCCCCCGCCATCAGCCCTTGGGTTTCGGTGTGCACGGCCCAGGGACCCCTGGTGGGGGCCACAGAAGCATCCGCTGCACTTCATGGTTGCTCACCGTCGCGCGTGGAGTGGCCCTGGAGGCATAGGGAGTCCCCGGCAGGGGGCGGAATGGGAGCGGGGGCAATTCGCGCCCCTCACCCCGCGTGCCCACCGCCCCGCCCCGCCCCGCCAGGCTGTGGGCATTTAGGAAGGCGAGGAAGGGAGAGGAAGGGCGGGGAGAAAACCGGGGACTGGAAGCGAGGGAACACGAAGAGAGGAGGACAGGGACAAAGGCGCAGCCGGCCCCGGGACCCTAGGGCTCAAGAACCTCCCCAGAAAGGGGCTCCGAATCCGCTCGCACCCCACAGCCCGACCGCCTTGGAACCGACGCTGTTCGTGTTCCCTGTCGGGGCCCGAGGCGGGAGTGTGTCTGGCAACCCCAGAGCCAATAGGGATCGAGGCGGGAGGACCGAGGGACGATGCAGGCGATGCCCGGATCCGCCTGGGGACCTCGTGGGGTAACGCGAAGGGCCACGAAGGGGTTGAGGCTGAGCAGGGCGACGAGAAGGGGAGGTGAATGATATGTATGGCCGGGAAGCCACGCATTCCTCAGGAGTTCTCGTCCCCTGGCCGCTTACCCCCGACACCGCGCCGGCAGGAGTCGTGCAGTGTGAAGTTTAGCACCTCCGGTGCCGGGCGAGACGGCGCGTTCCGCTCCAGCGTCCGGCTGGGGGAGCTGCTGCACCGCGCGTGGCCTCCCGAGGGCGCCACCAATGGCCCCGCGAGCCCCGTGGAGTGGCGGTGGGTGGACCTGGCGGGGGGCAGGGCATTCCGAGTGGGAAGGGGTAGGGGTCCGCCTGGCCCGTGGTGTGTCGTAGGCCCCGCTCCGGGCTCCCGAAGGACGGCGAGCAGGAAGCTTGCGCAATCCCTTGGCTGAGCGTCCACGGAGAAAGAAACAGCTCCAAAGCCGAGTTAGAGTGGAGCGAGCGAGGCGGGCGGTCAGAGCCCTCGGGGCCTCCGCTCCTGCGTGGACCGCTTCCCAATGTCTGGTGGGCTGTGCGCTACTAGCGACCCGGGGAGGGCGAGAGGCGGAGGGGAACCCCCGAAGTAGTCTGGGGCTGGTGTCCTCCCAGGAACCCAGGAGAAGCCTGCAAGCGGTCTGGTGCAGCTCCGTGGCCGCGTCTGCTGCTGCGTCAGATCGACGTGTGGACTCCTGTAGGAGCGTTAGTCAGTGTGCAGGGATTTCTTCTGGAGGCAGCAGAGACGGGCTCTGAGCAGCGAATGATCATCTCCCACCATCCCGAGACCCGAACCTAGGATTCCCCAGGAAGGGGAAGGGTGCGAGCTTCAATAAAGCTGTCTCTCCTCCCCACGGGGCTGGAGGGGCACAGAAAAGCGGTTTTTTTTCCCTCCCAAGTGTTTGTTTTTCTTTTTTTTCCCTGACATTTGCCTATGGTGAAAAACTGTTGTGTGGGACAACTCGTCCCCAGAAGGAGAGGGTCTTAGAGGTCAGGTACTGAATCGTTATCAGCCAGCCACCCCGAGCCACCCACTCTGTCCACGTTGCCTGGTCAACTGATCAGTCCGGAGGTCTACAGCGATTTTTTTTTTTTTTTTTTGGTAGGACGATTCCCTGGACTGGGAAGAGGCCGAGTTTTCTGACACTGACCATCCCTTTACTCAAAAATCCCCAGGAAAATCTGTTTGTTCTGGGTGTTTCCGCAGTGCTGTCAGATCGGAGGGCGCCAGGGGAAGGGCGAGCAGCTGCCGCAACCCCCCCAACCACCAGGGGCGTCGGACTGCGCCCGCTGCCCGGGCTGCGGCTCACTGGGTCCAGGGCCAACGGGGGCCCACGCGTGGGACCTTGGGGGCCACTCCTGGGAACCCAGTGTACCCACGGCGAGTTTGCACAGGAGCCAAGTTGAAAGCTGGGGAAGGAGGGCTCCCTCCCTCTGGTACAGTGGAGCTTTTATGCTGGTGCGAGAGAAACTCTGGGCTCCCTAACACTGCGGGCGGGGTCGCCTGGAAGCACCTTGGAAACCCAACAGCTCCGGGTTAGACCGTGAACCACCCAGAAAGTGGCCGAAACAGAACCTTTGTCAAAGCAGCTATGCACTTCCCTGGCGCGATTGCGCGTTCTCGTGGAGGAAGGCGGCAGATGAAGCGACGGGCTGACTCGGGATTCCGGTCCTACTGGGCAGCCGGTCCCCAGACCACTTGACGACTGGTGTGGGGAGCAGCTCAGATCCGAAGGGGTGCGAATAGGTGTTAGGGAGGAGGTGGTGCGAAAGCCTGGGTCGGGCCCTTGGGGAGGGGGATCCCCAGCAGCACCCAAACCCTTCTTGGAAAGCTTCCCCCTGGGATCTCCTCTACTTTCCCAACCCCAAGTCTTGGCCCCTCTGAAGAAGCCATTGGAAAGACTGGCCCCCAAAACAGGGTCTCCAGAGTCTTCTGTTGGGGCCCCAGTCCTGCACTCGGGATGCCCAGAGCCCCAGGGGAACCCCGTTAAGAGTCCTTGCTTGAATGCATTTGACCTTGCCCCCTCTCAAACAGGATCTGGCCGCGCGTAGTCTCAGTTGGGAAGCAGAAGCCCTGTTGATGTCACCGAGTGTTGGGGCCCCTGGGGGCCTTCAGGGGCCCCAAGAGAGGCGCTGTGTTTCCTGGCCCAGCCATAGACTCGCGCCTAGAAGTGCAGGGCTGCGTAGGGGACTCCGGAGAAGCCGGGAACTTTTTACTGGTTGGGAGCTGGAGGGCGGTTTCTGAGAGTGCAGGCTTCGTACAGGAATGACCCGCACCAACCCGAAGAGATAAACGACTTCTTACAGGACTCCTCTCCAGGCATGGGTTCTCTCCCTTTCGGAGATCGTCACCTCCGCCTACTAAGCCCAGCTCTGGGCACTGCTGGGAAGGGGCGGCCTGTGACTTCCCGCGCCAGCTGCCCCCAGGTGGATTTCAGCTAGCCGAGGGGGAATTCACTAGGAATGACTGCCAATCTTCCGGGCCTTGGCAAGGGCTCCTTCCTCTGTCTTGTCCTTAGTAGGAGGTTTGTCTGACTTGAGTGCCAGGGTTTTTGGTACTGGGGACCTGCCCTGGTGAGACGTGCTGAAGTGGGGTGGGGGCTGTGGCGAGCCTGCACTGTCCCCACCACGCTCCTGGAAGGATGGTTTTGTTTCTAAGGGCGACCCTCCAGCCGCCGCGTCCCCTCCCATTTCTGCCCTCCGTCACGCCGCCCGCGAAGGATTTGTTTTTATTTGCAGTGCATAGCTCCCGACGTCTTCGTGTCCCACCCCAAGGACCTCAAGATTCTGGAGCCTAAGGTCCTCGCTGGGCAGGCGGGGCAGGGAGCTCCGGAGGGGACGCGGGGCCCGAGCGCCGAGAGGCTGTGGCCCTTTGGTGGGGCCTGGGACACCCCTCGGGGCCACACCGGCGCCTGCGGGGCCGCGCCTCCGCATTGCGGCACGCCGAGGTGGCGGGCGCCGAGGCGGGACGCGTGGGTTCCCGAGACGTCGCCTGGCCCACCCCCGCCTAGCGTCAAGCCGTCGCCCCAGGCCCGCCCGGAGGAGCCACCGCTCGGTCCCCGCCCGCGCTTAGTCGCGAGGCTCCGCCGGCCCGGAGATCTGCGCCCCCCCCCCCCGACCATATTTCAAACGTGATCCCCGGAGCCGTTTCCAGCGCCCGCCGCCGCCGCCGCCAGCACGCGCTCACCGCGGCCCGAGCGACCCGCAGCGTTTTTACTCGGGTTTCGTTTGCCCCAGGCCTCGTGACGGGTCTCGGGCTCCGGGGACGTGTGTCCCGCCACACCCGGCTCGGGCCTGGTGCTCTCGGGTGCCCCCGGCTCGTGCCCCAACCCAGCGGGGCCCACACACAGGGCCGAGCGCTGGCTTCCTTTTCTCCAACATGAGCTAGCTGCCGCAGCGAGCCGGGGAATGAAATGAAAATGGCTCGGCGGACCCCGAAGTGGTCGTCATTGCCACCCCGCCCCCATCGCCTCCCCCCTCCGGTGGCCTCGCCGCGCGCCGAGGGTCAAGCGCGCGCCCGGGGGGGGGGGGTTCCTTGGCACCAGGGCGCGGCGGCCGGGGAGGTTGGGCTCGCCTTCGTCCGGTCCCCCCCAGCCCGGGGCAGAGGGGCGGGCCCGATCGGAAGGACCCGGCGCGTCTCCGCCTC
Source organism: Dipus sagitta (assembly GCA_036346955.1). Taxonomy (NCBI): domain Eukaryota; kingdom Metazoa; phylum Chordata; class Mammalia; order Rodentia; family Dipodidae; genus Dipus; species Dipus sagitta. The sequence continues at coordinate 13,504,392 of CM070778.1, forward strand.
CCCGGTTGGCCCGGAGCCCGGTCTGGCCGCCGCCCGGAACCGCGAGGACGCTACTCGGAGGCCGCGTCCTGCGCAGCCCGAGCGGGGGAGGGGGCGGCCGCCGCGCGTCGCCAGCCTGCCGATCGATCCCCAGGGGCGGGCGCGTGGCCAGCTCCGCTGAACACCTGGGGCGGGGCGGGGGTGGTCTCTCCAGGACCCCCGGGGCGAACGGAGAGGGTACTCCAGGGAGCCTGTAACCGTGGATGGCGGCCAGTAGGGCCCAGCCTGCTGGACCGCAGCTCGGCCTACACTGGGGACAAGTGGTCACGCCTCGGGCACACACACCCCCCCGCCCCCGCCCCAAATTCCACATTGTCTGTGTCGGGCTGGGCTTTGAAAGCTTCCGGAGCCGAGTCTATTCGTGGTGCAACTTCGTCCCTCCTTCCTGGTCGAGGCCCCCCGTCTCGGCCCCACCCCCACCCGCGATGACGAGGTCGTGAGACGTGGTCACTCAGTCCATCTCCCGGTCCCGCCCTCCTGAATCCCGAAATGTATGGGTGTCCCCTTGACCCCACCTCTAGAAAGATACCCCAGGTTTTCCCAAGAAGTCCCCCCTCCGCAGTTTCTTCCGGAAAAATGTTTCCCCAGCATGGTGCCTAAGGACTCCTGGGGCAATCCCCAGACCCCCTCACCTGCCCGCTCCCGGTGCCCAGGCGGTGTCGGGGCAGGGGCGCAGGGGAGCCTGCATTCTCTGAGCCTTCCCCTAGGGGGCGGGCTCCTCCCGGGCTGGCTAGTGGTTCAGGGCCTACCCCATAGTCCCTCTTCGCCTCTGCAGGAAAGGAATCTACACTGGGGGCAGTGTGTGTGTGTGTGTGTGTGTGTGTGTGTGTGTGTGTGTGTGTGTGTGTCTGGGGGCAGTGTGTGTGTGTGTGTGTGTGTGTGTGTAGAATCCCCGTACACCCGGCCTCCCTCCTACCTCCTCCCCGCCCCCTAACAACTGCCTTTCCAGACTGAAACAACCATGTAGTAAGGGACTTTGAACCCTAAGAACCCCCGCTCACCCATGACTCAGTATATCTCACATGAGGCCATTGTTTCCCTCAAGGGCCACCGGGCTTAGAGTCCTTCCTCTCACAGAGGAGTCGCTTGAGGGGCATTTTAAAAAATTTGAGGTGCTTCCTGTGCTATCAAAGGGCCCACAGGCCAAGTTACTCCGGTACAGGGGGCCCAGCCAAAGCCGGGCCAGGACCTGCCCTTTCTAAAACTGTTACCTGGCTAGTAAGTGTTCTTAAGGTACCCTGGCCTGGGCTACACTCTCAGCACTTGGGATGGAGGTTGAGGCAGGAGGATCAGGAGCCCAAGGTCAACTGTGTCTACAAAATGAGTTGGAGGCCAACTTATGGATGGACCTGGTCTCAAAGAAAAGATGCCTGTATTTCACCCACAGGGGCTACTTCTTGGTGGCTGCTATTGAGACTAGAGCCCCAAGAGATATCTCTGCTAAGGTGAAGGGTTCCCTAAGACCTAGACCTAGATAAAGACAATGGCCTTGAGAAGATTCAGAGCTGGACCAGACTATGTGCTTTTTTTTTTTTTAATTACTTTTACTTTTGAGAAAAAGTCTCATGTATTTCGGGCTGGCCTTGAACTCATTATGTAGCCAAGGTTGGTCTGGAACTCCTGATCCTCATGCCTCCATCTCCCGAGCATTGGAATTACAGGTGTGCACCGTCTTACCTAGCTAAAGACTGTAATTACTGGGTGAGCTTCCATATATAAAACTGTATTTTTTTTTCCCCTGGGATCAGCCAGTCATCGGTTGGAAGAAACACTGAGTATAAGAGTGTGTGCTTGAGAAAGGCCCTGAGTGGACACACTCATGTGTGGAGCCACTTGGAGTCATGCTGGGAAGCGCAACTCCATGAGGCCCAGGAGGCTCCGTGTAGGGCCCACTACCCTGTTAAGAAATGTCCTACTTAAAAAAAAAATTGTGTATTTAACATTTGTGGTAATCTAGGCATGATGGTACATAATTCCAGCTATTCAGGAGCCTGAGGCTGGAAGAACTTGAGTTTGAAGCCAGCTTGGGCAATGGAGATCACGCATCAGCAATAACTAAATAGGGCCTGGGGAAATGGCTCAGTTGGTAAAGAGTTTGATACACAGCGTGAGGGCCTGAGTTCGGATCCCTAGCACCTGTGTAAAAACTGAACACACACCTGTCATCCCAGGTCTATGGAGACAGAGACAGGAGAATCCCTCAGACTTGCTGGCTAGCTACTCTAGCTGAGAAGGTGAGCTCCAGGTTCAGTTAGAGACCTTGTCTCAAAAAATAAGCTGGACAGCAATTGCGGAAGACACCTGACATTGATCTCTGGCCTTTATATGCATGCACACACACACCCATGCACACAGAAAAAATATGTGCACACATGCATGTATACCATATACGTACATGCAAAGAAATAAGTGAATAATAAATGGCTGAGGATGTAGCTTAATGATAGAGGACTATCCTAGCATGTAGGCCCTAGCCCCAGCATAGAAAAAAATGTGGTAAAATAACATACACAGTTCACCATCTTAACCATTGCATTGTTGGGCAGCCATCCCTACCATCCCTTGTAGAACTTTTTCATCTTCCCATACTGAAATGCTGTCCTTATTAAACAAGTTGATCCCTGCCTTCCCCAGCCCTTGTGGCCCCCATTCATTTTCTCTGTGAGTCTGACTTCCTGGGGTCTCCTGTAACATTTGTCATGTGTCCCATTTCACTGAGCATAATGTCCTCATCTTCTATGTGGTTTGGAGCGTCCTTCCTTCGGAAGGCTGAGTCATACGCCATTGTATGTAGATATAATTTCTCTCAAAATCAGAAGCAGAACCCTTTAGATGAGAGGGCATGCTTGAACTATGACACCAATGTGCTGATCTTTATGCCAGTGCAGTTGAAAATGTAATTTTAATGCTTTTTTTTTGGAGGAAAGAGCTCACAAAGACTGAGGCACGTAAGGTCTTCAGAAGTGAGAATGCAGCCCTGTTTCTGGCAGAAGGACATCTCTGGAGATAGGTGGAGAATGGGATCCCCAGGTGTGTGAGCCATTAGTTCCTGGGACCTGGAGCACACCTGCCTGTGTGGCCCATGACACGGGCACCCCGAGATCACGTCTGCCTCCAGAATGCTAGCTTCTGTGGGGCGCTATAGCCACGAAAGGCTGTGTTGTGTGTGTGTGTGGGGGGGAGCAGGAAAGCCCAGGGAAGAAAGACAAGCCTGTCGTGGTCCTTTCTTTGCAGGGTTCATTTCCACGGGCGCTGAACCAGCAGCATGAATTTCTCCCGGATGTAGGTCTGGCCTGTGTCAGCGAGCTGATTGCCCCGTGATTTGACAGTAATGATGGTAATGGGTGATTCTGTATTCTTTGACTCTTTCGGATTGGAAGGTTTAGAAATGGGCCCGGGTCTCCCACCCCACCCCCACCCCCTGGCTTGGAGCTGGTGTTGTCTTTGATTTGAAGAACAGTAGCGTCTCACAGAACAAGGGCCATAGAAAAGACCCTTAGCTTTTTCAACCTACTGGTGATTACTGGATTGTGTATTTTTTTTTTTTTTCAGCTACAGCTAGTACTTAAAGAAGCTGAGAGATGTGTAGAGCCACAGATATCTTGAGGAGGGAGCTGCTGTGAGAAGGAAGTCTTTCTTGAAATTCTAAAGAGCAGTCACAGCTGTTAAGCACACTGAGATGTCTTGAGGATCCTCCCACACCCTGCAGCCGGCTGGCCGGGACTCCTCATCTCCCCAACTGAAGGTCCATCCCACTCGGGCCACGCCTGCTTTCTGCCTTTTCCCCCCAAACAGATAATGATGGTCAGACCCTTATTTAATGCTATAGAAGGGCATGAGGGGTACCTAGGCCCCTGATCATTTCTGATTTGCTGCTTAGGCTGACACCTGCCTTCTGGTTTTCACAAGTGGAAGATTCGAGAACAAACATTGCAGTTTACTACAGCACCTGTGCGTGTCCTGGATTCTGAGGCAGCCCTGCTTTCGCAAAAGGACAGGCAGTGTCGATGGACACAGCCCGATGGACACAGCCCGCAGAGCCCTGCCCGCTGCTTCTGAACAGCCTTCAGTGGCCACCGTCGTTTTTCATGTCGCCAATTAGAGACCTGATTAGTAGCAACGCATGCCAGTGATTTCCCTCTAAATGCAGCCCCTCTGGTCTCAGAGGGCCCCCCCTTAGAGGCAGCCTGACAACCCCAGCCCCCTTAACAGGAGCTCTAATGTGAGGCCTCTCTGTTTGGAGGGTGGGGACACAAGTGGGGGGCCTCTCACCCCAGATCAGAAGTGTAGTACACGTCAGGTAGGGAAGGGTCCTACCACCTTCTTTTGGTGCTTGGCCCTAATTTCCTTTTGGGGTCATGTGTGGTCCAGGAGGATCTAAAGATGTGCTTTTAAGGCGATGTGTTGCTATGAGGTTGCAACACTCTTGAGAGGCCGGCTCCAGGTTGCCAAGGGGAGCCCGTCAATAGAGTATTGAACAGACCCTTCCGAGCGTCCATAATTGTCTGCTTCCAGCGACCAGCCTTTGGTTCTCTTCCTTTGGCCCAGAGGACCGCAGGGTCCTAGCCAGAGCATGGAGGAAAATGCCCCAGGGTCCAGGAGCCCACCAGAGCCCTACCCCTCCTTAGACAGAGTCCCCAGCTTAAATTAGGTCTCCCTCCCGGTTCCTCCACCCCTGCTGTGACTTGATGTCACATGCAGGACATAGCTCGCTTCCAGCTCAAGCACCCCACCACTGAGCTACATCCCCACTCCTCTGTCTGTCCTTCATCCACACAACCCTGCCTGTGAGGGCCCACGTGCTGGATTTTCTCAACCCCTTGCCAGCCCCAGACCAGTGAGGGGAGGGGGAGGGGCTGTGTGTTCATATTGCAAGGTGAATAAAAATGTAGAGAAAAGGTATGAACGACTTCAAGAAGCCTAAGTGTGAGACCAATGTGGGGCCATTCTGATAGTCGTCCTGGGGAGGGGGTCCCCACAAGCACGAAACCCGCCCGTTCCTCTGCCAGGCATCACTGTGGCCTCGCCCTGGGTGCCATTCCTCTCCTGTCTGGCCTCTGTTTCTCTGTTCTCTCTGGCACTTCCACTCTCAAGAAAGCCAGTTCACCCCAGCAGGGTGCTTCAAAAGGGGGCTGTCCCATGGATCCCCACAGCCTGGCTGGAGAAACTCTAACCGTGGTCCTAACACCCCGTGTTTAGCCTGGGCCTGACACCCACAGAGTGTCTTTGCTCCTCCCAGCTGCTCTGAGTGACTTCCAGTAAGAGGGCTGGAGCTGAGACTCAGAGGGGTCTGGCTCCTCCCAGGCCTGAGACTGGGGCGGAGATAAGACCTTCTGGGTCTTATCCCACCCCTGCCGCCCTCTGGCCTCCTTTCCTGCCACCCCCCCATCCCCTTGCGCACTTCTCTCCAGCCACATGCGGGCAGATTGCTGCCTCAGGACCTTTGCAATGCCGGTGGCTGCAGTCTGGAATGTTCTTCGTTGGATACTGGCATGGTTCCCTCCTCTTCACTCAGGCCTTTAAGACAATGTTTTTTCTCTCTCTTCCTCCCTTCCCTCCTTCCCTCCCTTTCTTTTCAGACAGGGTCTCACTCTCACCCAGGCTGACTGAGAACTCACTCTGTAGTCCTAGGTTGGCCTTGAACTTATGGCAGTCTTTCTACTTCAGCCTCCAGAGTGCTGGAATTAAAGGTGTGGGCCACCATGCTCATCTTTGTTTAAGTTTGATTTGAGACAGGGACTTGCTGTGTGGCCCAGGCTGCCCTCACCTCATGATCCTCCTGCCTCAGCTTCCTGAGTTGATGTCATCTTGTCCATGAGCACATTTAGACCACCCTGTTACCACCTCTTCACCCCCCCACCCCCCACCCCAGGTTCTCTCAGTGTTCCTGTCCTGCTCAGGGAACGCCTCCTCTCGGGCCACCCGGCCCACCTGCGTGCTGACCGTGCTCCTTGTCCCTGCGCTGCTGAGGACGGGGAGTGCAAGGGCAGGCTCGGTTATTGCCATTTTTGGTGTGTCCCCGGCTTCTAGAACAGGGCTCAGCATACAGTTGAGCCATGTATACCGGTGAAGTGAACCGGATGAACTGGGTTTTGGCGAGGATCGTATGAGGCGGTGCTGGGCTGGTACGAACTCCTACATGGCGACCCTTTCAGTCTCAGAAGTTCAATGATTTAAATTTGCCATTAAATAAGTTATTTTAAGAACAAGGCAATAAATGTGCAAAAACCACTATCTGGTGTGTGTGTGTGTGTGTGTGTTTATGACATTTTCCTCTTACCACATTCCTGAGGTAATTCTCAACCATTGTATCTGTATGGTAGAAACATGACACAAGGTCTGGGGACAGGGCAGTGGGAAAGAGCCCTTGCTTGCAGGCATAAGGAGCTACGTTTGGTCTCCAGCACCCACGTAAAAAGCCAGGGCATGGGTGAGTATGCCTGTGACCACAGCACAGGGCCAGGGGGCGGGGTAGAGTCAGGATGACAGCTGGGGCTCTCTGGTCACCAGTATATCTGAAAAACAGGGGAACCCCAGGTTTAGTGAGTGACTCTGTCTCAGGGAAGAGTGACATAGGAGGATACCTGATTTCTTCCTCTGGCCTCTGCAAGTGAGCACACACCACATTCATGCACACACATAGCAATAAATTATCTAATCATATTTATTTGAGAATAAGAAAGAGAAAGAGAGAGAGAGTTTGTTCGGGTGCGCTTCAGGTCCTCTTGACACTGAAAATGAACTCCAGATGCATGTACCACTTTGCTTTTTTTTCCCCCAAATTTTTATTACCAACTTCCATGATTATAAAAAATACACCGTGGTAATACCCTCCCCCTACTTTCCCCTTTGAAACTCCATTCTCCATCATACCCCCTCCCCATCTCAATCAGTCTCTCTTTTAATTTTGATGTCATGATCTTTTCCTCCTCTTATGATGGTCTTGGCATGTACCATTTTGGGTGTTTGGCTCTGTGTGGGTGTTGGGAAGTCTAAACCAGACAGCAGGCTTTGCGAGCAAGTGCCTTTAACTGTTGAGCCATCTTCCCAGCCCCACACACCAATACATTTTAGAAGTCATCTTAAAAAAGAAAAATGACATGGATCGGCTCAACTATGAAGGGCAATTCTGTCTCTATAAACCCATCAGAAGTGGGAAATATCCTAAGTCAGAACTGTATTGGCTGTCTGCTCCACCCGGCATCCCGGCTTAGCCCAGCCAACCCAAGGTGCTCGGAAGACGTCCTCAGCCTACAGCCTGCCACAGTTGCCTAATGTAAACCCATAGGATAAGACATGTGAGCCATCTGTAGACTGTGGAATACTGCGCTCAAAGTGAAAGAGAAGCCAGGTGTGGTGGCACACATCTTCAACCCCAGCATTCAGGCAGCAGAAGCAGGACTGCTACGAGTTCATGGCTAGCCTGAGAACACATAGCAAATTCCAGGTCAGGCTGGGCTAGAGTGAGACCCTACCTCAAAAATAAAACAAAGACAACAAAGAAAGAAGGAGAGAAAGAGAGAGAGGGAGAGAGAGAGAGAGAGAGAGAGAGAGAGAGTTGGAGATATAGCTTAGCAGTTGAGGTGTTTGCCTATAAAGCCAAAAGACCCAGGTTCAATTCCACAATACTGACATAAGCCAGATAAGGTGGCGCATACATCTGAGTTTTGTTTTCAGTGTCCAGAGACCCTGGCATGCCCGTTCTCTCCTTCTTACTCTCCCTCTCTTTCTCTCCTGCTGTGGTAAATAAATAAATAAAACTGAAAGAAGAAAATACTAACATTTATTTTTTAAAAAAAGTAAGAGAGAGACCAATTATTCAGATGAAAGTTGAAATGCTGTCAGTGATTAAATGACGGGGTAGTCATACATCTAGTTCCAGTCCTATTGTGTATTAGTTACTTTTCTGTGACCAAAATACTCAAGGAAAGAACTACAGGGGAGAAAGACTTATTTTGTTGACGATTTAGAGGGCTCCATGGTCACATGGCCCTGTGTGCTTGACAGTGTGTGTCAGGCAGGTTCTTTACCTCGTGGTGAGAACGTGTGTCAGGTAGGTTCTTTACCTCATGGTGAGAACATGTGTCAGGCAGGTCCTTTACCTCGTGGTGTGAATGTATGTCGGGCAGGTCCTTTACCTCGTGCTGAGAATGTGTGGTGGGCAGGTCCTTTACCTCGTGGTGAGAACGTGTGTCGGGCAGGTCCTTTACCTCGTGGTGAGAATGTGTGGTGGGCAGGTCCTTTACCTCGTGGTGAGAACGTGTGTCGGGCAGGTCCTTTACCTCGTGGTGAGAATGTGTGGCGGGCAGGTCCTTTACCTCATGGTGAGATCGGGCAGGTCCTTTACCTCGTGCTGAGAATGTGTGGTGGGCAGGTCCTTTACCTCGTGGTGAGAACGTGTGTCGGGCAGGTCCTTTACCTCGTGGTGAGAACGTGTGTCGGGCAGGTCCTTTACCTCGTGCTGAGAATGTGTGGTGGGCAGGTCCTTTACCTCGTGGTGAGAACGTGTGTCGGGCAGGTCCTTTACCTCGTGGTGAGAACGTGTGTCGGGCAGGTCCTTTACCTCGTGGTGAGAACGTGTGTCGGGCAGGTCCTTTACCTCGTGGTGAGAACGTGTGGCGGGCAGGTCCTTTACCTCGTGGTGAGAACGTGTGTCGGGCAGGTCCTTTACCTCGTGGTGAGAACGTGTGTCGGGCAGGTCCTTTACCTCGTGGTGAGAACGTGTGTCGGGCAGGTTCTTTTCCTTGTGGTGAGAACTTGTGGCAGGCAGGTTTTTTTCCTCGTGGTGAACAGGAGGCAAAGAGAGAAGGGACCAAGGACCAGGTGCACTGTTTTTTATACACCCCTGTTCACCCACATGCTCCTCCTAAAGTGCTTGCCACCTCTCAAAAAGTGCTACTGCCTTGGCACCAAGTGCCCATCCATGGGGGACATTTTATATTCATACCATACCATGTGTCCATGGCATCCTGTTCGTGGCTGAAATCAACCACAATGGTAACTTTTCAAAACACATATTTCATTTATTGGAGACAGAGAGAGACAGGAAGATAGAGAAAGTGGGGCATGCCAGGGCAGCATCCAGCCACTGAAAAAAAAAAAAAAAAAAAAAGCTCCAGACACATGCGCCACCTTGTGCATCTGACTTGGCATGGTTCCTGGGGAATTGAACCTGGGTCCTTAGGCTTTGAGGCCATGCATCTTTACTGCTAAACCATCTCTCCAGCCCTGGAATTTTTTAAAAAAATATTTTATTTTTCTTATTAATTTGAGAGACATGCAGAGGAAGAGAAAGAGAGAGAGAATATTGGAGCACCAGGGCCTCCAATTCTGTAACAAAGTGCAGATGCACACATCACTTTGTGCATCTGGCTTTATGTGGATATTGGAGAATTGAACTTGGGTTAGGCTTTGCAGGCAAGTGCCTTAACTGTGGAGCCATCTCTCCAGCTTCCACAGTGGGATAAAATTTGTTTTGCACTTTTATACTACAAACCAGAGCTCAACTTAGTGTCCTGTTGTTAAGCCTTAAAAAAGTACTGAAACGATGTTTCAATGGGGCGGGGGGCGCTGGAGAGATTGCTTAATGGTTATAGGCACTTCTTTGCAAAGCCTGATGGCCTGGGCTCAATTCCCCAGTCCCCATGTAAAAGCCAAATGCACAAAGCGATGCATGCACTTAGAGTTCATTTGCAGTGACAAGAGGCACTGGTGAGTCCATTCTCATTTTTTTTCTCTCTCTCTGCTTGAAGATAAATAATAAATAATTTTTTAAATGTTCCTGGATGCTAATGAAATATCTGCAGTCAACACACTGTGCCAAACACAAGATGTAACTGACCCATTACAGAAGTCACTCATGGCATCATGAACAAATGAATTATTGTCATTTTATTTCACTCTTTTGGTTATCTTAAATGGAAATACCAGAACTATGCACATTCATCGCTTGCAAGCATAGCTTGGCTTCGGCTCCAACCCAAGATTTTGGCTAAAAGTATCCGAAGCATTCTGTAAGGGACTGGGAAGATGGCTCAGAAGTTAAACGCACTTGCTTGCAAAGCCTGATGGCTCAGGTGCAAGTGTTTGGTGTTTGCTTGCAGCAGCAAGAGGCCCTGATGTGCTCATATGCACAGATGTGCAAATCAATATTATTTATTTATTTGCAAGAGAGAATGAGAGAGGGGGAGAAAGAATGAATATGGGTGCACCAGGGCCTCCAGCCACTGCAAATGAACTCAAGATACACGTACTATCTGGCTTTGCATGGGGAATTGAACCCAGGTTGTTAGGCATTGCAGATGAGCACCTTAACCGCTGAGCCATCTCTTCAGCTCCATTTTTTTTTTTTTTCGGTTTTTCGAGGTAAGGCCTTGCTGTAGCCCAGGCTGACCTGGAATTCACTATGTGGTCCCAGGGTAGCCTCAAACTCTCTGCGAGCCTCCTACCTCTGCCTCCTGAGTGCTGGGATTAAAGGCATGCACTTCTAACACTAGGCTCCAATTTTTTTTTTTTAAAGGGGAAGTGGGCTAAATACTAGCATTCATCTCTGCTGCTTCCTGACTATGGATGTACACTGTGGGTACACGTGACCAGCTGCCTCTTGCTCCTGCCACCATGCCTTCCCCACCGTGATGGACTGTGCCCTCAAGTCATGAGCCAAAACGACCCTCATTCCTTAAGTTGCTTTTAGAAATTTATTTATCTCTTTATTTGCTTCTCAAACAAGACCCTTTAAATGCTGAGCCATCTCCCAAGCCCTATTCATTTATTTTCAATGATATTAAACATGATGGCTTCTCATACAAATACTATTCTATATTTTCCCCTGAGGTAGGATCTTGTTCTAGCCCAGGCTGACCTAGAATTCACTATGTAGTCTCAGGGTGACCTCGAACTTATAGTGCTCCTCCTGCCTCTGCCTCCTGAGTGCTGGGATTTACAAACTCAGCTCCAAGTACTCTTCTTGACAACTTCATTTTATCACACATTGAATTTTCTCTTGAAACTGCTGCTTTACCTGCACTTTAATTTTTTAAAATTTATTTGCAAAGAGAGAAAGAGATGAAGGTAGAGAGAATGTGGGCACACCAAGACCTTCTGCCACTGCAAATGAGTGCCAGACACATACACCACTTTGTAATTTGGTTTTATGTGGGTACTGGCAAGTTGAACCCAGGCCATCAAGCTTTGCAAGCAGGCACCTTGAACTGCTGAGTCATCTCTCCAGCCCCCAATTTATTTAGTGTGTGTCTGTGTGTGTGTAAATGTGCACATGTATGTCATGGTCCTTTGGGATACTAGATGCATGTGTCACTCAGCATTCTGCTTTACGTAAGTGCTGGGGAACTGGACCTGGGCTGACAGGCTTTGCAAACAAGCGCCTTTAACCACTAAGCTCATTCTCAGCCCACTAGGTTGCTCTTGTCAGGTGTTTTTTTTTTTTTTTTTTAAAGATTTTTATTTATTTATTTATTAGAAACAGAGAGAGAGAGAGAGAGAAAGAGAGAGACTGAGAGAGAAAGAATGGGCATACCAGGGCGTCCAGCCACTGCAAACGAACTCCAGATGCATGTGCCACCATGTGCATCTGGCTTACATGTGACCTGGAGAATCGAACATGGATCCTTAGGCTTTGCAGGCATGCGCCTTAACCACTGAGCAATCTCTCCAGCCTTCTTGTCAGGTATTTTTGCATAGCAATGAGAAATGTGTGATGACTATGTTTCTCCCCCTCAGAACCAGTGGCTGATGTCAAACATTTCCTAGTTCTCCTACAAAGACCAGCCCAGAGGCAACATATAGATGATCACAAACATTTAATAAAGCAGAACTAATTCAGCCTTATAGGTAGATCTCACGGCCCGCATCCCCACCAAAAGGCAAGGAGGCAGAAGTAGAGATTTCCAAGCACACAGGGAGGCAGGAGCTGGTATCAGCAGTAAGGTGCAGAGGCTGGGCTGAGAACCGCAGCAGTCAGGAGGGCCTGTGCACAGTGGGGCAAGGCCTTGAGGTAGCCCGAAGTGCCTGTTCCAGGGACACTGCACTCCTTCTGAGGCTGCCGGGTCCCTAACACAGTTGTTGGGGCTACTCAATGCTCCTCCCTGTCCTCATGGGAACCTCATGTTCTAGTCTCTGGTGTCAGTGTCTGCTGAAGCCAAGAATGGCCTGGTGTAATCTTGTCCTGAACTTCCTCTTGCTCCTGAGAAAGAATTACCATTAAATTTTTTTTATTAGGGCTGAGGATATGACTTAACAGTTAAGGCGTTTGCCTGCGAAGCCTAAGGATCCCAGTTCGATTCCCCAGGACCCACATAAGCCAGACGTACAAAAGGGCACATGCATATGGAGCTTGTTTGCAGTGGCTGGAGGCCCTGGAGTGCCCATTCTCTCTTTCTCTCTATCTGCCTCTTCCCCTCCCTCTCTCAAATAAATAATAAAATATTAAACAAAAAAATTTATTAGGACTGGAGAGATGGCTCAGCAGTCAAGGCACTTGCTTGCAAAAGCCTAACAGCCCAGATTCAATTCCCAGCACCCACACAAAGCCAGATGCACAAAATGGTGCATGCATCTGAAGTTCGTTTGTCGTGGCTAGAGGCTCTGGGGCACCCATTCTCTCTGTCGCTCTCTGATTGCAAGTGAATAAGTTTTGTTTTTTTTTAAATTTCTTTATTTGTTTGTAAGCAGAAAGAAAGGGGGAAGGAGGAAGAGGCAGAGAGAGAGAGAGAGAGAGAGAGAGATAAATGGATGATGGGCACATTAGGGCCTCTTACCACTGTAAATCAACTCTAGATACATATGCCACTCTGTGCATCTGGTTTTACGTGGGTACTGGGGAATTGAACTGGCTGTCAGGCTTTGCAAGTAAGCACCTGAGACTGCTGAGCCATCTCTCCAGACCAGAATTAGCCTTTTTAAAAGAATCTTGTGTGTGTGTGTGTGTATACGTGTGTGCAAGCACGGGTGTGTGTGCCACACACACGTGGAGGTCAGAGGACAACCTCAAGTGCCGGTCTTCATCCTCCACTGTGAGGCAGGGTCTCTTGCTGCCCACCGCTGTGCTCACCAGGCTAGCTGGCTCAGGAGCTTCCCGGGAGCCCCTCTCTGGTCCTCCCCTCTCCCTGTGGACACTGGGAGTGCAGTCACGAGCACTGCTGCGTCTAGCATGTGTTCTGGGAATCCACACTCAGGTCCTCACACTTGTGGGGCAGGCACATTATCCACTGAGCCAGCGTCCCAGCACTTGGCTTAAATTTAAGTGCATTTGCATAATTTATGATTAAGGTTGTGTGGTAAGGGACAATAGCACTCTGGTCAGGTGGGCTTGGTATGGAGTTCCTGTCCAGGCAGCTGGTCACACTGCCGTGTTGGCCACAAGGAGGGTGTATGTAGTCTAGCTGGAGGCAAAAGTCACATATAAATTTTAACTTGAATGGTGAGGAGGGTCTAGCCATGGCTTGGAAAGGGGTTCCGGCAACAATGAGTGAAGGCCCTAGGGCAGCATGAACTGGACGTGCTTGAAGACCACAGGCAGGGCAGAGGAAGGGGGTGGTGTGAGTTGAGGGAGAGGAAAAAGGCAATTGCCTGAGTGGCTGTAACTAGAGTTTGGACCAGCATGTCACTGACACACAAAGCTTTGGGGATTTTAAAAAATATTTTATTTATTTATTTGCAAGGAGAGAGAGAGAGAGAGGGAGAGAGTGGGCGCTCCAGGGCCTCCAGCTGCTGCAAACGAACTCCAGATGCAGTGCACCACCTTGTGCATCTGACTTATGTGGGTCCTGGGGAGTTGAACCTGGGACCTTAGGCTTCGCAGGCAGATGCCTTTACCACTAAGCCATCTCTCCAGCCCTTTGGGGAGGTTTAATATGGGAGTTGAGGCTAGATCCTGGAGCCAGAGGGCCATTCCTGGCTGCATGTTCCCAGCCATGAAGAATTGCTGTTAGGTTTAGAGTTCGCAGAGGTAGAAGGCAGCCAGCCTTCCCTGGTCGCCTTTTCTCCTTCAACTGGTTGTCATTCCAAAAGCATCCAGAAGTCCCATGACTCCCCTCTGAGAGGGTAGATGGATGACAGAGGAGGGTTGAGCTGAAGTCAGATCTCATAGGTTCACATCCCACCTGGGCCTCCTATTCACCCTGTGACCTTGAGCCACTGGCCTAGCTCCTTGTGCCTCAGTTTCCCCGTGCTTAGAACATCTGGTATCTGTGGAGATTCACTAGATTCATAGGCCAAGCATTCAGGCCATCCCAGGCAGCAGTGAGTAGACCTCACATAAGCTGTTCCTATGATTTCTGGTTTTATTTTTTCTTAGTAAGACAGGGCAACGCCCAGGGCAGCCAGGCCCAGGGCAGAGTTCCCCCCAGACAGCTGTTCATGCCACCATGTCGGCCAAGAGGAGGGTGTGGAGCTGGGGCTGAGGCCTCCCTGCCCAGAGCCTGTGGAGATAAATCCTGTCTTGTGACTGGCTCAGGCCCTTCCCTGCATGCCCTGCTGCATCCCTGGGGAAGTTGAAGTGTGTGTCTTGGAAAAGGCTCCAGAATGGACAGATCCTCAGCCTGGGGCTGACGGAGGGCTTGCAGCTGCAGGGACCTCAGAGTTTGGGCTCAAGAGCTGCGGTGTCATCTCGTGGCTGCCCTTCAACCTCTGCCAGCCTTGATGGGTGACTCCTAGGTATAGAGAAGGCTGTCTGTCCAAGTTCAGGGTGGCCCCTCTGCAGGTTCTGTTTGCTCTCAGGAGGTCCTTGGGGTCCTCCTTGAGAAGCAGAGTGAGAACATCCCTGTCATCTCCTTGAGTTTTAGCTTACTGTGTAAGGAGGACAGACACTTGAACACCCGGTGCCATCCATGGGCATGCAGGTCTGTGCCCATGTGGGCAGGAAAGGGTGGGTGGACTTGTAGCCCTGACCTTGGCTGTCAGAGTGGAGTAGGAGCTGGAGGCCATGGGAGAAGGGGAGTAGACGAGATGCGACCCAGCTCTGGAGCCACTGGGAGTGGGAGCTGACCCGGGCTATGTGGCTAGGGTGACGGGGCCTTCATGGGTCTCCTGAGGCCCTCACTTCATTTGAGTGACATGTCCCCCCCCCCCCTTTTTTTAAGGCATGTGCCAACACGACTGGCTTTGTGAAAATATTTTATTTTTATTTATTTTAGAGATAGAGAGAAAGAGGCAGATATATAGAGAGAGTGAGAATGGGCATATCAGCACCTCTAGCCACTGCAAATGAACTCCAGATGCATGTGCCACCTTGTGCAGCTGGCTTACATAGGTACTGGGGAATCATACCTGGGTCCTTAGACTTTGCAGGCAAGTGCCTTAACCATTAAGCAATCTCTCCAACCTTGAAAATATTTTGAGAGGGAGAGAGAGAGAGAGAGAAAAAAAAAGAGGCAGATAGAGAGTTTTTGGCCTTTTGAGGTAGGGTCTTGCTTTAGCCCAGGCTAATGTGGAATTCACTATGTAGTCTCAGGGTGGCCTCAAACTCATGGCGATCTTCCTCGAGTGACATGTCTTACCTTCACCTGTGGAGAGGGAAGCTGAGCTAATTAGTTGTGCCAAGGGGCAGCGGAGCCAGGACCAAATGCCAAGGCTTCCCAGCCCAGTGCACACGCGTGTCCTTCGCTTTCACACTCCCCGCAGGGAAGCGTCTCCCACGGCCGCCCCTGTGTTCCTGCATCAAGGCTCCCGGTCATCATGCCTGTGACCCGTGTCTGGGCCTCCGAGGCCTTGAGTCGTTTTGCAGTTGGGAGAGTAGTAAATAGACACAGGTCCCCAATGTCCGTCCTGTGTCTCCAGAGGGTGGTGAGGCTGAGTGTCACGTGAAGACAGCTCCCGTGGCGGGGGTTGTGAGGCGTGGCGGGGAGCACGGGGTGAGCACACTGCGTCCTGTCCGCATGCTCACAGAAGTAGGTGGTCATTCTTCTCAGCTATGTGGGGACACCAAGGCTCTGAGAGCTGAATGGCACTCAGGAGGCCTGAGGGTGTTTGTGGATATTGGGAGATATGGATTTGGGAGAGGACAAGAGGTCACTATGGTGAGTCCAGCCCCTCTGGGTGTCGTTGTCATAAAGCAAGCTCTTCCCAGAGGGAATGAATCTCACAGGGAGCAACTGGAGTGGGCAGGCCCTAACGCCAGGTGCACGGCCACAGGCCGCAGGAAGCGTACCTCCCATCTGCAAGGGCCGTGGAAGACAGGCCGAGGGACACAGCCATGGACTTGGGGGTGGCACCTGCAGCCACCAGCAGCTGCATGGTTCTGTCCGTCCTCTGGAGGGAGGGGTGCGGCCTTTCAAAACACCCTGAGCTTGTACATCTGGCCTCCAGAACTGTGAACGACCTAGCTAGTATTGCTTTAGACACCAAATTTGGAATGGAAATAGGGTTTGACCAGGGCGTGTCTGCCATAAGCCTCCATTTTTCTTAGCCCTGTGATGCCCTGCCTAGACTAGAGCATGGCTTAAAAGATCTACAGGTAAAAAAAAAAAAAAAAAAAAGTAAAAACTAAAAATTGGGGAAAAAAAAAAAAAACCCAGGCGTGGTGGAGCACACCTTTAATCCCAGTACTCGGGAGGCAGAGGTAGGAGGATTGCCATGAGATCAAGGCCAGCCTGAAACTACATAGTGAATTCTAGGTCAGCATAGGCTAGAGTGAGACCCTACCTGGGGGCGGGGGTGGAGGGGAAGGGCTGAAGAGATGGCTTAGCAGTTAAACGCTTGCCTGTGAAACCAAAGGACTCCAGTTCAAGGCTTGATTCCCCAGTAAGCCAGATGCACAAGGTGGCGCATGCATCTGGAGTGAGTTCGTTTGCAGTGGCTGGAGGCCCTGGTGCTCCCATTCTCTCTCTTTCTCCGCCTCTTTTTCTGTC
Organism: Dipus sagitta; assembly: GCA_036346955.1. Lineage (NCBI taxonomy): Eukaryota > Metazoa > Chordata > Mammalia > Rodentia > Dipodidae > Dipus > Dipus sagitta. Next base: position 13,521,296 of record CM070778.1, read on the forward strand.
TGTAACTCTCAAATAAATAAATTAAATAAATAAATAAATACCTACAAGTGCTCTTCCCTCTCTCCCTGCCTCCCTTCTTTTCCTCCTTCTTCCTCTTCCCTTCAGTCCTCCTTCCCTCCCTCCCTCCCTTCCCTTCTCTTCTTCCTCCCCTCCCTTCCTTCTCTGTCTTCCCTCTCCCTTCCTCCTCCTTACACAGACACAGGAGCCTGTGTCCTCTGCTGGAGCGGGGCACAGAGATCTAGGGGCTTCTTGGAAGGAGGCTGTTGGCCTGGAGGTGGCTGCGTCCGTGCCGTAGTAGCGCTCTCTAGGAACATAGGGCTGAACATAGCACGGGGGCAGCTGCCCGGAAGGGCATTTATTATGGGTTGGCTCACAGGGCTTTAGAGGCTGAGAGGTCACACCGTGCGCTGTCTTGCAAGCTGGAGAGGCAGAGTACTGGCAGGAGGTTCAGTCTATGTCGGGAGGCCTGAGACGCCTGACTGCCAGGGTCCAAGGGCAGGAGGTGGGGGAAGGTTCAGCGCGGCCACACACCAGTCTCTGTTCTCCTCGGGCCCTAGGGGATTTGTCGATGTCCCCACCTTGGTGAGGCAGGTCATCACTACTCCACACATCACGTGCTAGTCTCTTTCGTTTGGAAGTACCCTCACAGTCCCACCAGAAAGACTGCTTGCTTAGTTAGCTCCCTGGGCAGCATTTGCATGGTCAGGCTGGCTCCTCAAATGAACCACTGCTGGAGAGATGCCGCCAGAGCGCAAGGCCTGATGAGCAAAAGGCAGAGCCCAGAAAGGTTCTCCATCCTGCACACCGGTGTGATGACTCACTCCTGCAACACCAGTGCTTGGCGAGGGGGGTTCCAGGCCAGCCAGTGCTGCATAACAAGATACTTTCTCAGGGCTGCACAGATGGCTTAGCGGTTAAGGTGCTTGCCTGCGAAGCCTAAGGACCCATGTTCTACTCCCCAGATCACACGTAAGCCAGGTGCACAGGGTGGAACACGAGTCTGGAGTTCGATTACAGTGGCTGGAGGTCCTGGTGTGTCAATTCTTTCTCTCTTGCTCTCATTCTCTCTCGGAAAGGGAGGGGGGAGGAGCTAGCTCATCCAGGAAAGCCCTGGTGTGAGGACCTGAGCTCAGATCCCCCCACAAACATAAATGACGGGCATCATGGCCTGTCCATAATCCCAGTGCCCAAGAGGCTGAGACAGGTGGATCCCCGAAGCCGGCCGGTGGCTCGTCTGGCTAAATCAGAGAGCTCTGGGTTCAGCGACAGACCCTCCCCTGTTTCAAAGAATAGCATGGAGAGCAATGGAGGGAGACCCTGACGTTGACTTCCAGCCTCCTCACGCGCGCACACATACATGAACACGCATATCCACAACACATACCATATCCACATATGCATAAAAAACCTTTAAAAACCTGTGGGAAAAGTCTGGAAAGACTGTTGCTTTGGGCCTACCGGGCTCTCATCTCTGAATGCCTGGGTTGAGTCAAGTTCATAGCCTGGCTTTTCTGCTTGGTGCCTTTGCCCTGCTGTTCTGCCCAGACTCCCCTCTATTAGTCATTCCCTCCCAAGGGGCTGCTTCTCTTGTCTGAGCACAAAAGCCCCTGGTACTGGCCTCCTGCCTGGGACTTCCTCAGCCCCAATTCTGTCCCCTGTTGCCCTTGAAGAGGCCTTTCCCAGCTTGGCAGCCTCTACACAGCTCTCCTGGGTGCAGGGGTGCTCTGGCCTGTTCAGGACGTACCATTTCCATTTCAGAGTATGACAGAGGGATAAACCCGACACCTTTCACCTATACACTTGCTCCTAATAAGAGTCCCGACCATTGACTCACCTCCATTGTATTTTATTGTTTTATTTTTAAAAGAAATTAAATTAATTTTTTTGTGTGCTTGGGTGCGTGATATGTGTGCTTGTGTATATGTGTGTGCATGCATGTGTGGGTGTTTGTATGCAGAGATCAGAGGTCAATATCAGGGGTCTTTCCCAGTTGCTTTCCATCCTATTCTTTAAGGCAGTTTCTCTCTCTGAATCTAGAACTCACCTATTCAGCTAGACAAGCTAAGGCTTGGGAAATGGCTCAGCTGTTAAAGGCGCTTGATTGCAAAGCCTGAAGGCCTGGGTTCGATTACCCAGTATTCACATAAAGCTAGATACACAAAATATAGACAAGAGGGCCAGTGAACCCCAGACTCCCTGTCTCTGCCCCTTCAGTGCTGGGGTTATTGCATCCAGCATTCCACCACACTTGGCATTTATTTTTATTTTTTGGTATTTTGAGGTAGGTTCTTGCTCTAGCCCAGGCTGGCCTGGAATCCACTATGTAATCTCAGGTTGGCCTTGAACTCACAGAGCTCCGCCTACGTCTGCCTCCTGCATGCTAGGATTAAAGGCATGTGCCATCATGCCTGGCTACACTTGGCATTTTCAAAAACTTTTATTTAGTCAGCCTGAGCTAGAGCGAGACCCTACCTCAAAAAACCAAAACAAGCAAACAAACGAAAAAAACCCTTCTATTTACCAGAGAGAGAGAGAGAGTGAGAGAGAGAATGGGCACACCAGGGCCTCTATCCACTGCAAATGAACTCCAGATGCATGGGCCACCTTGTACATCTGCCTTTACACGGGTCCTGGGACATTGAACCTGGGTCCTTTGGCTTTGCAGAGAAGTGCCTTAACCACTAAGCAATCTCTCCAACCCAATACACTTGGTATTTTTATGTGGGGTCTGAGAATCTGGACTCAGGTCCTCATGCTTGTGGGGCGGGGTCTTTGCCCACAATCTTCTCCTCAGCTCTGGTCTGCATTTTACAGATGAGACAACAGAGGCTCAGATGCTGACTGGGAAACTTGGCCCAGCTGCGAACCCCACGCCATCTCCTTGGCACATGCCCTTCATAGCCACGAAGCCCCTATTGTGTGTCAGGTACACTGTGCCCACCACTAGCCACCCCAGACCTGCCAGAGACCTGTCCTCCTCAGCACTCCCCTGTGGCTCTCCAGTTGACATTTCATCATAGTGGGGGACGGTGGTGGCTGACCCATTTTATTCGGTGTGCACATGCACCCTATCTCCTTCACGGAACTGTGAATTCTGGGCTGCTGGAAGGTGGCTGTCAGCCCTGCCCCCTCTCTCCTCAGGCACCTGTGCAGAAGTTCTCTGTGCATGCACAAAGTGTGAACAAGCCATGGTACCTGCCACAAAGCTGAATTGCCTTTGGGCCAATTGTCCCTATTGCTCCTCAGGACACCAGCTGTACTCTGGGCCTTGAGTTGGTGAGAACCACCTCATGAATGCTCCCAACGAGCCAAGTCAGACACAAAGCACGTCCACCACACACGACCTGCTTGTCGGTGTCACCCAGCAGGGAGCCAGTCTGATCCCTCCCGAGTGAGCGAGAAGGGTGGCCCAGTGCATTCATGTCTGATAGAAACCCCAAGCGCGCTTTTAACCCCAGCAAGCGGGAGGCTGAGGCAGGAGGAGTACTTAGACTCAGGAGTTTGAAAAAAGCCTCATGGCCAACATCGACTCCATCGTAAAAAAAAAAAAAGAAGAAGAAGAAGAAGAAACAAGGGTGTCCTTTCTTTTCTCTCTGGGCATGAACAGGGAGTGGTGTGTACTCTCACATAACGGCCTCTATTTAAAAAGAGAATTTTTTTTTTTTAATGCTGGGAATTTAACCCAGGGCCCTACACATGCCAGGCAGATACTACCACTGAGCTATAAAGGTTTTATTTACTTTTTGTGTTTTTTTTTTTTTTTGTCTTTTCCAAGGTAGGATCTCACTCTAGCCCAAGGTGACCTGGAACTCACTCTGTAGTTCCAGGCTGGCCTTGAACTCACGGTGAGTGAGGAAGGACAATCTGTCTTCTCTTCAGCATCCCAAGTGCTGGTACTGAATGTGTGCACCACTATGCCCAGCTTCATTTACTTTTATTTTATTTTATTTTTAAATTTTTTGTTTATTTCTGTTTTATTTTGTTTATTTTGTTTATTTTATTTTACTTAGAGAGAGAGAGAGAATGGGTGTGCCAGGGCTTCCAGCCACTGCAAACGAACTCCAGATGTGTGCACCCGCTTGTGCATCTGGCTAACGTGGGTCCTGGGGAATCAAGCCTCGAACCGGGGTCCTTAGGCTTCACAGGCAAGTGCTTAACCACTAAGCCATCTCTCCAGCCCTTCATTTACTTTTAAAACTGAGTTTAGCTGGGCGCAGTGGCACATACCTTTGATCCCAGCACTAGAGAGGTAGAGGTAGGAGGACTGCCATGAGTTCGTGAGTTTCAGGCCAGCCTGGAACTACAGAGTGAGATCCAGGTCAGCCTGGGCTAGAGTGAGACCCTCTCTTGAAAAAACAAAACCCAAAAGAGAAGGCAAGGCAAGGCAAGGAAAGTTTCAGCTTGCCATGATGATATGCATCTGAGCTCTCAGCCCTTGGGAGGCTAGGATGGGAGGGTTTGTGAGTTCCAGACCGGCCTGGGCTACATAGCAAAGCCTTAACTCAAAACAACAACAGCAAAGATAAAAAAAAAAAAAAAAATATCTGCATTACCTCTATGATTTATTTATATTTTATTTTGAGTCAGTGCCTGGTTTTGAACTCCTGGGCTCACCTACATGACTTCCTTTTTCTTTTCTCTTCTTTTCAAGACACTGTTCTCTCTGTAGCCTTCCTTCACTAGCCAGGAACTCACTATGTAGCCGAATCTGTCCTTGAACTTGTGGAGACCATCCTCAGCCTCCTGAGTGTTGTGGTCACAGGCATGAGCCATTGTGCCCAGGTGTGACTTTTAAAAAGAAACCACCAGAATAAATGTCAATAGTGTATTTCACTTATCCCTGAGTATCCAAATATTGTCACTTCGATATGGGGTCAGCATAGACATTAAGGAGCTCTCTTCCTTACTGTTACTAGTGCTCATCTGTCTTGCCCACGGGTGTGGCAAGTTCTAATCACTCGGTAGCTTTGTGCGGCTTGTGGCCTCCATACTGGGCACTGTGGGTCTGGGCTAAGATGGGAGGACGTTCAAACCCAGTCAAGCTGACTCTGGAGTCTGCCCTGCTGGAGCCTTATGCCATGTCCATCAAAGCCCTAGTGTCTGGCTCCATGCAGCATGTGTGTGGAGATGGGGGGGACAGGTGTCTGAGGTCACACAGCCACTCATTGCTCAGTATGGCCGGGCCTGGCCTCGGGCTTCATGCCGTGGGGCTTCTGCTGGGCCCATGCAAGAGTGGGCAGACCGTTCAAGCCCCAGCTGCCTTTCCGGGAGGCCACCGGGTGGACATGGAAAATGAGGCCGAACGGGAGGCGACCTTCACAGGCTGCCCTGAGGCTGTTGAGCTGGGTCCCTGGGCTGCGAAGGTCACATCAATAAGGTGTCATCACTGGAAAGCCTCACCCAGGAGACAGCGGCTTCTCCGGGTCTCTGCGCGGTGGCCGCTGGCTCAGGTTTCCTGGGCGGGAGGGGGGCTGCGGGCATCGTCCAGGTGCAGGGTCCCGCAGATTCGCCACCCCGCCCCCGCCGGGCTTCTCCCTGACATCGGTGCGTTTGCGGGCGGAGGAGGCTAACTGCCCGGCTCGTCCTGCGGGACCGCTCCGCCCAGGGGTCCTGCGCAGGGCTGGTGGTCGCCGGCCTGGGCGCTGTCAGCTGCTGCGGGACGTGAAGAGCTGGGTCTCCATGGCCAGGGCACGGGCAGTCTGTGGGCTGTCCGGGGACTGACCTCTGGCTCCACTGCCCCTAGGATGTTTACCTGACTGGCTCTGCTTCCCACCCTTCCTTTATTTTATTTTATTTTTTTGGGTTTTCAAGGTAGGGTCTCACTCTAGCCCAAGCCGACCTGTAATTCACTATGTAGTCTCAGCGTGGGCTCGAACTCATGGCGATCCTCCTACCTCTGTGCTGGGATTAAAGGCGTGCGCCACCATGCCTGGCCAGCTCACTCCTCCTTTTCCAGCACATCACTGGCATAGTGTCCCCTGTTGTCCTGTTCTCTACTTTTTGGGGACATTTCTAGGCTGCCACTGCATGCCACTCTGAGCCTTCCTGTTCAATATTGGGTTCACCGCCCCCCCATGCTACCAAGTTCACCCCAGAAGGTGACCATGAGGAGGCGGGCCTTTGCCGAGGTGATCATACTGAACCGAAGTCACCCTGGGTGAGGCAGGTGTTTCGTTCAGCGTGACCCGTGTCTTTTGAAGAACAGAATCTGGACACGGACCTAAAGGAGAAGCCGTGTGTGGTGATGGAGGTAGAGGCGGGAGGGGTGCCGTGGCAAGCCCAGAAGTGCCGGGGTCACTGGCTGGCACCAGATGCTACAAGAGGCAGAGATGGGTGTGTGGGTGTGCAGGTGTGTGCACGTGGGCATGTCCCCCAAAGCAGAGGGCAGTAGTGGAAGCTGATGCCAACGTGTAGACCTTCTGACAAAGAAGTGGTAGGAAGAGAGAAGAGCATGTGTAGTGTGCGTGTGACTGCGTGTGAGTGCGTGTGAGCGCAGGCGCCTGTGTGGTGTGTGTGAGTGAAGGTGCACGCTTGTGGTGGTCAAAGGACAAGGTCAGCCCTTGCCCTCCACCTTGTCTGAGACAGAGCCTCTGTTGCTTGTGGCTGTGGACACCCGGTTAGCTGGCCCCCGAGCTCCGGGAACTCTCCTGCTTCTTCCTTCCTTCTAGCGGGAGGCGTGCTGGGATAAGAGACGCAGGGTCCAGCTGTACATGGGTTCTGGGGCTCTGGACTCAGGTGCTCACACTTGGGTGGCAAACGCTTTACCCACCTCCCCAGCACCCTGCTGCCGTCTCACCTGCTGCAGTCTGGCTCCAGAGGAGTGAGAGAACACATCTCTCCAGTGTCGATGGTAATTTGTCACACTGCCACAAGACCCTCTGTTGTACGGCCAAGTCCCTCCGCGTTGGAAGGGGGAACAACCATTGCCAGCTTTATCACAGGCAGCTTGGTCAACTCATGAGCGAAGGCATGGGGAGGGGCGTCCGACTCCCACCTGAGATTCCGGTGCCCCCTGCACCAGCCGTAGACAGCACTGCGGAGCTCTTGTGGTCTCAGGGAGAGATAGAGTATGCGGAGGGAAAGGATCAGAGCAATGAGCTCCATCTAGGCGGTTTCCTTGGAGCCCCCAAGCTGTGCGAGCCCTCACCCCGAGGCTGAGGGAGGGGCATCCATGGGGGTAACCCTGACATGGTGAGCCCCGCTGAAGTGCTCTGTGGTCGCATACTCCTGGGCTTCTGGAAGTGACCACAGGAAAGTCACCATTCAGGATAGGATGAGACTTCTCAGTGGTACAGCTGCTCTGAAGTCCCCAAGCTCTGCAAGGAAGCCCTCATCCCGAGGCCGAGGGAGGAGCATCCAAGGAGTTATCTTTTTTTTTTTTGTCATGAAGATCAAGAAATCTAATTTTATTTATTTATATTTTTAAAAAATTTTTTTATTTATTTATTTTATTGTTTTTATTAGTCAGTTCTGTATTCGGCAAATACAGTCAGTTTGGTACCATTATTAGGCTCATCCGTGACCTACCCCCTCCCCTTGGCCCCTCCTTGTTGAGGTATACGGGTCTCGCATTGTGGAGTTAGCCCACAGTTATGGGTAAGCTAAATGTCTCTGCATATCATGACCCAACATGTGACTCTGACATTCTTTCCGCCCCCTCTTCCGCAAAATTTCCCTGAGCCACGTTGGGTTCATTTTTGGTCTGCTTCAGTGATGAGGTGTTGGGGGCCTCTGAGGCTCTGGCTCTCTGATTTGGTGGGAGTTGATTTTTCTCTGCGCTGATCTCCTTCCCCCTTGTGCTGGTGTCCGGTTCATCAGGAAAACAGCCCCCTTGCTTGTTTCTCCAATTTTTCTTAGTTTCAGCCGGGGCCCTTTTGAGGTATGATGGGGTGGCTCTCTCCTTAGGATCTACATCTATCTTTCTTTCCCCGGGATTTGCAGCGCAGCTAGGCGGTCGCCATCTTGGCTGGAACCTCGAGTTATCTTGACACAGAAGGCCCCATCAAAGTGGCTGCCTTGGGGGCTCCATGTTCCTGTAAATAACCCCTCTCCATGCTCTATAAGTAACCCTAACCTCCCCCCCCCCCATAAACTCATTGGTTCACTGAATTGGTCTTGGTGCAATAGTACTTTGGTGTGCCATCTGAGCGCCTGTGAACTGGGGGAGACCCCCCCACCGGCTGAGCCCCCCTCCTCGGGCCAGGGCACCTCCAAGACCTGGCAGGCCATGTTTGCAATCAAAAACAGACAGCAGCCTCCAGAGCCACACACATTTCTGGGGATAATGGCCTTCAGAATTCCAAAGGATTTATTTGAGACGGGCCGACACGCTGATCACGCCAGACCGGAAGCGCACACCTGACGGCCCTGCGAGCAAAGCCCGCTCCTGCCCGTTTGCGGAGATGAACCTGGCAGGCGAGGGCGGGGCGGACAAGAACAGGCAGACAGAGCAGGTTCCTGCAGCTCCAGCACCCACACCTGAGCCAAGGTGACGGCCGGGCTAGAGGTGGCAGATCCAGGCATCGCACAGGGGCAGAAGCCGCCCACGGCGTGTAATGTCATGCTGACCAGGGAGAAGGGTTAACGTAGAAGTGAAAGTGACCCAGGTCATCACTGTGTGGCAGGACAGCTGGCTGAGTAGATCTCAAGTGCTGAGCTGTGACTGGGACTTAGCCCACTATCGGGGGACCTGGCTGAGGCTCATAGCTTGGCAGGGGAAGTTGAGTCTTTGGCTGCCGGTTGTCTTCCAGTTTGCTGTATGCCCATGACAGCGTGGTAGGATTAGGCCACTCTAGGCAGGGTAAGGAGGAGAGGGAGTAGGAGGCTAGTGGCAGCCCCCAGGAGATGGCAGCCATGGAAGTGATGGACACAAACCAGGAAGACGGTCCCCAAGGTCACAGCAAAGGCAAGTTGAAGGAAACTGGAGCATTCAGGGACCCCCAGGAGGACATGAAGAGGGGCCCTGGGGGGGGCAGAGTGGGAGATTTGGAGAGAACAGTTTCAGCCAGTAAAGCACTGCCGGGGGTGTGGTGGGCACATGCGTGCACCGACGCACAGGCCTCGTGTTGCCCGCCGCCGGCGTCCATGGCACGGGGAACAGGAGAGGAGAGGGTTGCAGGGTAGCAGGGCCAGGCAGCGGGGTGCCTGTGACGGGAGTGACTGCGCAGGCGGGAGCTGGGGTGTGAGGAGTGGGAGGTCCGGGTGGGGAGGAGAGGATGGGGTGCAGGTTGTGCTGTGAAAAGCAGGCTGTGATGGGCGGAGGTGCTCCCCTTGGCTGTGGTCTTTTCAGAAAAACCTAAGGCAAGGTCAGTCTGTGGGGTGCTGAAGGAAGGCTGGAGGGGATTAGGGCAGAAGGGCTGCTCAGCAGGGGCGCTGGCTGCAAAGTTCCGCACTGTCCCCAAGAGCCTGCAGCCTGCACCAAGCAGGAGGCCTAGGGTTGGCCCGGGGACCTGACCGGGTGGAATCCAGGGCCGTAGTGTTGGTCAGCTGGAGGTGGTCCAGCGCCCTTGCCCTCTCCTCACCTGTTTGGGGTCCTAGGGTGCCATCAGATCCAGGGAGGCATCCAAGAGAGAGCAGCCCACACAGCCTGACCCCACAGGGGCTTGCTCGGTAGTGGCGGCCCCCACCAGCAGTACCCTGAGTGATGGGGTCTGACGACTATTTTTTTTTCCTTTGCTCTTGGTGTTTTAAATTTTTTAAAATTTGTGTGTGTGTGTGCACCAGGGTCTCTTGCCCCTGTAAATGAATGCCAGATGCATGGACCACTTTTTGCATCTGGCTTTATGAGCGTGCTGAGAAATTGAACTGGCAGCCTTTGCAAGCCAGAGCATTTAGCTGCTGAGCCGTTGCATTTATTTATTTTTAAAAAATATTTATTTGTTTGTTTGTCAATAGAGACAGAGAAGAGAGACAGACAGAGAGAATGAGAATTGGCACTCCAGGGCCTCCAGCCACTGCAAACGAACTTCAGACACATGCGTCACCTTGTGCTTCTGGCTTACATGGGTCAAACCTGGCCCTTAGGTTTCACAGGTAAGCACCTTAGCCACTAAGCCATCTCTCCAGCCCTTCATTTACTTTTAAAACTGAGTTTAGCTGGGCGCAGTGGCACATACCTTTGATCCCAGCACTAGAGAGGTAGAGGTAGGAGGACTGCCATGAGTTCGTGAGTTTCAGGCCAGCCTGGAACTACAGAGTGAGATCCAGGTCAGCCTGGGCTAGAGTGAGACCCTCTCTGAAAAAACAAAACCCAAAAGAGAAGGCAAGGCAAGGCAAGGAAAGTTTCAGCTTGCCATGATGATATGCATCTGAGCTCTCAGCCCTTGGGAGGCTAGGATGGGAGGGTTTGTGAGTTCCAGACCGGCCTGGGCTACATAGCAAAGCCTTAACTCAAAACAACAACAGCAAAGATAAAAAAAAAATATCTGCATTACCTCTATGATTTATTTATATTTTATTTTGAGTCAGTGCCTGGTTTTGAACTCCTGGGCTCACCTACATGACTTCCTTTTTCTTTTCTCTTCTTTTCAAGACACTGTTCTCTCTGTAGCCTTCCTTCACTAGCCAGGAACTCACTATGTAGCCGAATCTGTCCTTGAACTTGTGGAGACCATCCTCAGCCTCCTGAGTGTTGTGGTCACAGGCATGAGCCATTGTGCCCAGGTGTGACTTTTAAAAAGAAACCACCAGAATAAATGTCAATAGTGTATTTCACTTATCCCTGAGTATCCAAATATTGTCACTTCGATATGGGGTCAGCATAGACCTTAAGGAGCTCTCTTCCTTACTGTTACTAGTGCTCATCTGTCTTGCCCACGGGTGTGGCAAGTTCTAATCACTCGGTAGCTTCGTGCGGCTTGTGGCCTCCATACTGGGCACTGTGGGTCTGGGCTAAGATGGGAGGACTTTCAAACCCAGTCAAGCTGACTCTGGAGTCTGCCCTGCTGGAGCCTTATGCCATGTCCGTCAAAGCCCTAGTGTCTGGCTCCATGCAGCATGTGTGTGGAGATGGGGGGGGGGCAGGTGTCTGAGGTCATACAGCCACTCATTGCTCAGTATGGCTGGGCCTGGCCTCGGGCTTCATGCCGTGGGGCTTCTGCTGGGCCCATGCAAGAGTGGGCAGACCGTTCAAGCCCCAGCTGCCTTTCCGGGAGGCCACCCGGTGGACATGGAAAATGAGGCCGAACGGGAGGCGACCTTCACAGGCTGCCCTGAGGCTGTTGAGCTGGGTCCCTGGGCTGCGAAGGTCACATCAATAAGGTGTCATCACAGGAAAGCCTCACCCAGGAGACAGAGGCTTCTCGGGGTCTCTGCGCGGTGGCCGCTGGCTCAGGTTTCCTGGGCGGGAGGGGGGCTGCGGGCATTGTCCAGGTGCAGGGTCCCGCAGATTCGCCGCCCCGCCCCCGCCGGGCTTCTCCCTGACATCGGTGCGTTTGCCGGCGGAGGAGGCTAACTGCCGGGCTCGTCCTGCGGGACCGCTCCGCCCAGGGGTCCCGCACAGGGCTGGTGGTCGCCGGCCTGGGCGCTGTCAGCTGCTGCGGGACGTGAAGAGCTGGGTCTCCATGGCCAGGGCACGGGCAGTCTGTGGGCTGTCCGGGGACTGACCTCTGTCTCCACTGCCCCTAGGATGTTTACCTGACTGGCTCTGCCTTCCCACCCTTCCTTTATTTTATTTTATTTTTTTGGGTTTTCAAGGTAGGGTCTCACTCTAGCCCAAGCTGACCTGTAATTCACTATGTAGTCTCAGCGTGGGCTCGAACTCATGGCGATCCTCCTACCTCTGTGCTGGGATTAAAGACGTGTGCCACCATGCCTGGCCAGCTCACTCCTCCTTTTCTAGCACATCACTGGCATAGTGTCCCCTGTTGTCCTGTTCTCTACTTTTTGGGGACATTTCTAGGCTGCCACTGCATGCCACATCTGAGCCTTCCTGTTCAATATTGGGTTCACCGCCCCCCCATGCTACCAAGTTCACCCCAGAAGGTGACCATGAGGAGGCGGGCCTTTGCCGAGGTGATCAAACTGAACCGAAGTCACCCTGGGTGAGGCAGGTGTTTTGTTCAGCGTGACCCGTGTCTTTTGAAGAACAGAATCTGGACACGGACCTAAAGGAGAAGCCGTGTGTGGTGATGGAGGTAGAGGCGGGAGGGGTGCCGCGGCAAGCCCAGAAGTGCCGGGGTCACTGGCTGGCACCAGATGCTACAAGAGGCAGAGATGGGTGTGTGGGTGTACAGGTGTGTGCACGTGGGCATGTCCCCCAAAGCAGAGGGCAGTAGTGGAAGCTGATGCCAACGTGTAGACCTTCTGACAAAGAAGTGGTAGGAGGAGAGAAGAGCATGTGTCGAGTGTGTGTGCCTGTGTGTGAGTGCGTGTGAGCGCAGGCGCCTGTGTGGTGTGTGTGAGTGAAGGTGCACGCTTGTGGAGGTCAAAGGACAAGGTCAGCCCTTGCCCTCCACCTTGTCTGAGACAGAGCCTCTGTTGCTTGTGGCTGTGGACACCCGGTTAGCTGGCCCCCGAGCTCCGGGAACTCTCCTGCTTCTTCCTTCCTTCTAGCGGGAGGCGTGCTGGGATAAGAGACGCAGGGTCCAGCTGTACATGGGTTCTGGGGCTCTGGACTCAGGTGCTCACACTTGGGTGGCAAACACTTTACCCACCTCCCCAGCACCCTGCTGCCGTCTCACCTGCTGCATTCTGGCTCCAGAGGAGTGAGAGAACACATCTCTCCAGTGTCGATGGGAATTTGTCACACTGCCACGAGACCCTCTGTTGTACGGCCAAGTCCCTCCGCGTTGGAAGGGGGAACAACCATTGCCAGCTTTATCACAGGCAGCTTGGTCAACTCATGAGCGAAGGCATGGGGAGGGGCGTCCGACTCCCACCTGAGATTCTGGTGCCCCCTGCACCAGCCGTATACAGCACTGCGGAGCTCTTGCGGTCTCAGGGAGAGATAGAGTATACGGAGGGAAAGGATCAGAGCAATGAGCTCCATCTAGGCGGTTTCCTTGGAGCCCCCAAGCTGTGCGAGCCCTCACCCCGAGGCTGAGGGAGGGGCATCCATGGGGGTAACCCTGACATGGTGAGCCCCACTGAAGTGCTCTGTGGTCGCATACTCCTGGGCTTCTGGAAGTGACCACAGGAAAGTCACCATTCAGGATAGGATGAGACTTCTCAGTGGTACAGCTGCTCTGAAGTCCCCAAGCTCTGCAAGGAAGCCCTCATCCCGAGGCCGAGGGAGGAGCATCCAAGGAGTTATCTTTTTTTTTTTTGTCATGAAGATCAAGAAATCTAATTTTATTTATTTATATTTTTAAAAAATTTTTTTATTTATTTATTTTATTGTTTTTATTAGTCAGTTCTGTATTCGGCAAATACAGTCAGTTTGGTACCATTATTAGGCTCATCCGTGACCTACCCCCTCCCCTTGGCCCCTCCTTGTTGAGGTATACGGGTCTCGCATTGTGGAGTTAGCCCACAGTTATGGGTAAGCTAAATGTCTCTGCATATCATGACCCAACATGTGACTCTGACATTCTTTCCGCCCCCTCTTCCGCAAAATTTCCCTGAGCCACGTTGGGTTCATTTTTGGTCTGCTTCAGTGATGAGGTGTTGGGGGCCTCTGAGGCTCTGGCTCTCTGATTTGGTGGGAGTTGATTTTTCTCTGCGCTGATCTCCTTCCCCCTTGTGCTGGTGTCCGGTTCATCAGGAAAACAGCCCCCTTGCTTGTTTCTCCAATTTTTCTTAGTTTCAGCCGGGGCCCTTTTGAGGTATGATGGGGTGGCTCTCTCCTTAGGATCTACATCTATCTTTCTTTCCCCGGGATTTGCAGCGCAGCTAGGCGGTCGCCATCTTGGCTGGAACCTCGAGTTATCTTGACACAGAAGGCCCCATCAAAGTGGCTGCCTTGGGGGCTCCATGTTCCTGTAAATAACCCCTCTCCATGCTCTATAAGTAACCCTAACCTCCCCCCCCCATAAACTCATTGGTTCACTGAATTGGTCTTGGTGCAATAGTACTTTGGTGTGCCATCTGAGCGCCTGTGAACTGGGGGAGACCCCCCCCACCGGCTGAGCCCCCCTCCTCGGGCCAGGGCACCTCCAAGACCTGGCAGGCCATGTTTGCAATCAAAAACAGACAGCAGCCTCCAGACCCACACACATTTCTGGGGATAATGGCCTTCAGAATCCCAAAGGATTTATTTGAGCCGGGCCGACGCGCTGATCACTCCAGACGGGAAGCGCACACCTGACGGCCCTGCGAGCAAAGCCCGCTCCTGCGCGTTTGCGGAGATGAACCTGGCAGGCGAGGGCGGGGCGGACAAGAACAGGCAGACAGAGCAGGTTCCTGCAGCTCCAGCACCCACACCTGAGCCAAGGTGACGGCCGGGCTAGAGGTGGCAGATCCAGGCATCGCACAGGGGCAGAAGCCGCCCACGGCGTGTAATGTCATGCTGACCAGGGAGAAGGGTTAACGTAGAAGTGAAAGTGACCCAGGTCATCACTGTGTGGCAGGACAGCTGGCTGAGTAGATCTCAAGTGCTGAGCTGTGACTGGGACTTAGCCCACTATCGGGGGACCTGGCTGAGGCTCATAGCTTGGCAGGGGAAGTTGAGTCTTTGGCTGCCGGTTGTCTTCCAGTTTGCTGTATGCCCATGACAGCGTGGTAGGATTAGGCCACTCTAGGCAGGGTAAGGAGGAGAGGGAGTAGGAGGCTAGTGGCAGCCCCCAGGAGATGGCAGCCATGGAAGTGATGGACACAAACCAGGAAGACGGTCCCCAAGGTCACAGCAAAGGCAAGTTGAAGGAAACTGGAGCATTCAGGGACCCCCAGGAGGACATGAAGAGGGGCCCCGGGGGGGGGGCAGAGTGGGAGATTTGGAGAGAACAGTTTCAGCCAGTAAAGCACTGCCGGGGGTGTGGTGGGCACATGCATGCACCGGCGCACAGGCCTCGTGTTGCCCGCCGCCGGCGTCCATGGCACGGGGAACAGGAGAGGAGAGGGCTGCAGGGTAGCAGGGCCAGGCAGCGGGGTGCCTGTGACGGGAGTGACTGCGCAGGCAGGGGGGAGCTGGGGTGTGAGGAGTGGGAGGTCGGGGTGGGGAGGAGAGGATGGGGTGCAGGTTGTGCTGTGAAAAGCAGGCTGTGATAGGCGGAGGTGCTCCCCTTGGCTGTGGCCTTTTCAGAAAAACCAAAGGCAAGGTCAGTCCGTGGGGTGCTGAAGGAAGGCTGGAGGGGATTAGGGCAGAAGGGCTGCTCAGCAGGGGCGCTGGCTGCAAAGTTCCGCACTGTCCCCAAGAGCCTGCAGCCTGCACCAAGCAGGAGGCCTAGGGTTGGCCCGGGGACCTGACCGGGTGGAATCCAGGGCCGTAGTGTTGGTCAGCTGGAGGTGGTCCAGCGCCCTTGCCCTCTCCTCACCTGTTTGGGGTCCTAGGGTGCCATCAGATCCAGGGAGGCATCCAAGAGAGAGCAGCCCACACAGCCTGACCCCACAGGGGCTTGCTCGGTAGTGGCGGCCCCCACCAGCAGTACCCTGAGTGATGGGGTCTGATGACTATTTTTTTTTCCTTTGCTCTTGGGGTTTTAAATTTTTTAAAATTTGTGTGTGTGTGTGTGTGTGCACCAGGGTCTCTTGCCCCTGTAAATGAATGCCAGATGCATGGACCACTTTTTGCATCTGGCTTTATGAGCGTGCTGAGAAATTGAACTGACAGCCTTTGCAAGCCAGAGCATTTAGCTGCTGAGCCATTGCATTTATTTATTTTTAAAAAATATTTATTTGTTTGTTTGTAAATAGAGACAGAGAAGAGAGACAGACAGAGAAAATGAGAATTGGCATGCCAGGGCCTCCAGCCACTGCAAACGAACTTCAGACACATGTGTCACCTTGTGCTTCTGGCTTACATGGGTCAAACCTGGGCCCTTAGGTTTCACAGGTAAGCACCTTAGCTGCTAAGCCATCTCTCCAGCCCTACTTATTTATTTAATACAATTTATTTTTGAGGCAAGTTCTCTCTCTAGCCAAGACTGATCTCAAAGTCACAATGGTCCTCCTACCTCAGTTTCCCAAGTGCTGGGATTAAAGGTGTTACCCATCTGGGTGTGGTGGCGCACGCCTTTAATCCCAGCCCTCGGGAGGCAGAGGTAGGAGGATCACTGTGAGTTTGAGGGCAGCCTGACACTACACAGTGAATTCCAGGCCAGCCTGTGCTAGAGCGAGACCCTACCTCAAAAAATAAAAGCAAACAAAAAAGCTCCACGATGTTGCTCTTGGTGTTTTCCTGAAGTGACGCTCCTTCTCTACTGCACCTCTGCTGTTTGCCTGATGCTGCAGGTCACAAGTATCACCCGAGACACGCCTCTGGGCCCTCGGCGCAAGTGGACTCCTCTGTGAATATACCCACGCTGCCTCCAGCCGTTCACAGTTGAACTGCTTCCTCCATGAAAAACGTAGGTAACCCAAATGGGAATTGTGAGACCTTCCCTGCCTGCTCACCGGCCTGCCTCTGCTCCTGGGCTCTGCCTCACCCTGCAGTGGCCACGTGGCCTCTGGAACTCACCCATCCTAGTCCTCGCCCATGCAAGGACTTCGCCCTTTGCCTCTCCTTTGGTGTGCACCCCGACAGGGCCTCCCCCATCAAAGGACCTTCTGTTTGTTAGCAAACACACTATGCTGGTGGGCCTCTGACCTCCAGAGCTGCCGCCTGGGGTCCGGACCTTGGGTTTTATCAGGGCTCTGGGGAGAGCCTCTTCTGCAGCCAGCGTGGAGAACCACGGAGCTCACACCCTTACCAGGAATCTCCCTGGGGCTCATTGCCTTCCCCGGTGGCATGCTGGTAGATTTCACATGATCCCCAGGGAATGTGGAGCAGAGGGCGGCTGTGTATCCAGTTCCCTGTGGTGTAACTGTGCCATGGCCAATTTCAGCCCACCCACCTGAAGCCTACTTGCTGGAAACCCCGAAATGAGGGGCTGTGCAGCCACGGGACCCCTGTGGGGCCTGCCTGGCTCTGCTGTCTGGGCTGAGCCTGTCCTCGGACCTGATTAGGTCCAGGAGGAAAGGCGGCACAGTGCCCATGGGGGAGGGAGGTGTGAGAAGGAGGTGGGCAGGCCCAGCACCCACATTTCACAGCCTTGTGAAGTAGTTCTCGCGTTGAGATGCGAGTCTAGAGTAATATGGCTAGAACCAGCCTGGGGTTGTCCCCGCATCTGGGCTCCACCCCACTGACATGTCCCCAGGATGTTTCTGGAAGGTCTTCAATCCATTCAGGTGACCTCCATTCAAGCCCTGGAGTCCTGGTTGCACAGAGCAGACCTGTGCCCCTTTGCCACGATGGGATGCCTTGTGGATGTGGCTGTACGTTGGGTGCTTGCCTAGCATACATGTAGCTGGGTTCCATCCCAGCATCACATAAATTGGACATGGTGGGGCACGCCTGTAATCCCAACACTCAGGAGGTGGAGGCAGGAGGATCAGACACTCGAGATTATCCTCAGCTACAAAGCAACATTATCCTTGACTACACAGCAAGTTTCAGACCAGCCTGGGATACACGAAACCCTATCTCAAAAGAAGAAAGAAAGTGCCAGGCGTGGTGGGCACTTTCCTAGCATACACGGAGGCCCTGTATTTGATCCTCAGTACTACACATGCATGCACGCACATGCACACACACACACACACGCAGACACATGCATGCACGTGCACATACATGCACAGAGGTGGGGAGAGGAAGACTGCTAGACCCTCGTGTATTTTTACTTTTGTGAGAGACACTTCTGGAGCATTGCAGCCCTCACCTAATGTATGTGTGTGTGTGTGTGTGTGTGTGTGCAGTTGCACCTGCAAGCCCAGAAGGATGTCACACAGCTGAGTCCCACTGGGCCCTCCCACTGGGAGCCGGCTGACTCCAACACAGGATCTTCACCTTGCCCCTCCTTTGTGCAGGTTCATAGAGGATTAGAAAGAAAACCGGGGAGAATAGCTGGGAGAGGCGGGCAGGGCAATGGTGAGGAAGGGCAGTGGACAGCTAGGGAGCAAAAACAAAGGGAAGGGCTCACCATGCCTGGAGGCAGGAGGGCTGGAGTGCGTTGGGAAGCAGCCAAGGGACCCCTGAGGCCACAGCCACCTGGGCCCCGTCCTGATGTCTGCAAATGCCCAGGGAGCTGGTGCACAGGGAAGGCTGGAGCCCCCAGCTCAGTAGGTGTGGACAGGACGTGCAAGGCACTAGGGGCGGGAGAGTGAAGCAAGCGTCGTCTTTCAGTTATCTTTTGACAAGGCAATGGCGGGTTGTAAGGATTCTCCGCATGGATGAATGTTGCAATGTGTACATGCGTATGTTTTCAATTATTTATTATGTGTAATTGTTCAATTAGTCATTCATTTGCATTGTGTGCACCAATGTGTGTATGGGTGTGCCAAGGTCTCTTGCTGCTGCAAATGGAGCACCGAATGCCCATGCCACTTTTGCGTACATCTTCATGCGGGTACTGAGCAAGCGAACCCAAGCCAGCAGGCTTCAAAAGCATGTGCATTTAAAAACTGAGCCACCTCCCCAGTTCCCAACATATTTTATTATGAAGTAGTATATGTTTACTGAAAAAAAAGTTGGAAAATGAAAAAAAAAAAAAGAGAGAAAGGATGGGAAAGGAAGAAGGGAGGAAGAGAAGATGAGATGACCATTGGAGGTCTTCCTGCCTTTCCTCTGTTCCACCATCTCTCCTATCTGCATCCCAAGCTTGGTTTGAGTCTATATCCAGTCTTTTCTGTCTATGTGAACACATAATAAATAAATAATGGCGACAATGTATTTTGGATCTGTATTCTGCTTTTCCTTAACTTCCCACCCCCATCAGGGGATTTGAACAACCAGAACTGAAAAAACAAAACCAGTTACTGGACAGCATTAGGTTAAGATGCCCCCTTTTGGCAAGCAAAAATACAGTATTTAGGGCTGGAGAGATGGCTTAGCGGTTAAGGTGCTTGCCTGTGAAGCCTAAGGACCCACGTTCGACTCTCCAGATCCCACATAAGCCAGACGCACAAAGGTGAGGCAAGCACAAGGTCTCACATGCCCACTAGGTGGCGCAAGCATCTGGAGTTGGATAGCAGTGGCTGAGGCCCTGGCGTGTCCATTCTCTCTCTCTCTCTCTTGCTCTCTCACTCTCTCTAAAAAAAATAATAATAAAAATACAGTATCCACTTTGAGTGGCAGACTAAGGATGCTCTACCCTGTGCAAATTTGGGATGTACTAGAGCTAAAGTGATTTGTGGTGTTGTGTATTCTGTAGGCTCCACCCTCCTGGGAGCTGAGAGAAAATCCTCTCAGATGCTGACAGAAAAGCAGCTGGGCCTCAGGTCAGTTCCTACCTGGAAGGCCGGCTCTGGGGTGTAACATTCATTCCTCCATGGGGACAGAAGGGCCCTGCTTGCTGTGGGGCACCAGGCCAAGTTACTTTCTCTGTTGTTCCTTTAACCCTCTGGAGAGGTGTGCAACCATTTTGTTCAGGAGAGCAGAAGCTAGAGGTCCTGGGTCCTCCTTCCATGGTCTAGAGAACCGGAAGGAAGTAGCCAGGCAGCCAGCACATGGGAACTGTGAGTCTGGGCCAGGCTGTGGGGTGCCAACACCACCTCCCTGGGGTGCCTCCCTGGCACCTTTGAGGCAAGGGGAGGTCTCCAGGGACCCTGGAATCCACAGCATCTGGACAAGAAGCCCCTGCCTGTCCTCAGAGCGTCAGGATTGCTGGCAATAATTTCTTCTGAGCCCTCAAGGGCTTATTTAAAAGGAGTTCAAGTGCCTGTCCCTGATGAGAGAGGTTAAGTAGCAGAGATGGAGGATTAAGTGCTGGCTTGGTGATGGGCAGGGCTTAGGAAAGGCTCCGGAGCTGGCTGCTCAGTTTCCCAGCTTCTCTACTCCCTCCACCCCCATGCCAGGCCTTTGCTGTGTCTCCACCCACCAAGCTTCTCAGAGCAACTGCGGGGCTCTGGTCCAAGATGCCAGCATAGAGTAGCCCCGGGCAAAAAGGGAAAGAGGCTCAGACACATAGCTGGTTGACTGGGCACCCCATAAAGAAGTCCAGACTGGACTGGCTGGGGGCCGGGCCTCCTCTTTCCCGTGGTAACCACTGCAGAGGTGGGTGGACTGGTCAACACTGCCCGTCCCTCTTCACCTGTCTCCATCAAGGATAAAGGGTATAAGAAGGGCTCTTACAGGCCATCAGCAAAACGGTGGCCTGGGTCCAAAGGAGGCTTGGTGTGGGGCACATGGCAGGAGGGGGCAGGGTGGTGGCTGGGGCCATCTGTGGACAGCAGATTTTAATCTAGACAGGGAAAGGGTCTATTTCCTGCAGGCTGTGCTGAGCACAGGGGACCTGAGCCACCTGGCAGCTGTGTGTTCTCAGGGCCAGAAGGCAGAGTCAGGCCACTAAAGGTGTCACTCTGTAGGGCCGCCTCACGGGAATTGGGAGGTATATTGTGAGTGTGTGTTGTCTTTAGGGTGAGTGTTTGGAGAGGTGCGATCTTCTAAGATGGGGAGGCTGGGAGTGGAGGCTGGAGGGCAAGGGCTAGCCGTGGCTGCTCCAGGAGGGCTGGAGCGAGCAGAGGGCAAGGTTGCAGAACGGGGGATTCAGATGGGACTGAGGGAAGGCCTGGCTTCCTGGGCACCACGCCACACAAGAGGGTGCTCGCAGGCTGCTGGAGTCCGCCTCGAGCCCCCTCTGAGGCTGAGTCAGGAGGAAGGTATGGGCTCTGGAAAGTGGAGCTCACTGGGCAGATGGGGTCAGGACACAGGCTTTGTGGGAGAAGGGGCTCAGCGTGCAGGAAGGAGGCTTGTTGACACCTCATTCTTGGCCAAGAGGGACTTCTAACCCCTCTTGGCTGAGCTAGGCTGTGCAGTCCTGCCCTTGGGTCTGCAAACTGCTCAGAGGCACCGCCCTCCCGCCCCTGGCTGTCCTCTTGGGCTATTGCTAAATTGAAATCCTCCACACTTTTTCCTTTTCCTTCCCCCTTTGATTCTGAGATGCTCTTGTTATGTAGCCTAGGATGGCTTTGAACTTTCGGTTCCCAGGCTTCAGCCTCCCATATGCTGGGATTGCAGACACGTACTGCCACACCTGGCTTAATCCCCCCACCCCTTTTTTCAAACTCATTTGCCTTTTATTGAAGTCCAAGTTATAGGGGGCTGGGAAGATCACTCAGCAGTTAAAGGTCATTGCTTGTAAAGCCTGACAGCCAGGGTTCCCCAGAACCCTCACAAAGCCAGACATACCGAAAGTGCAAGCATATGGTGTTTGTTTGCAGGGGCAAGAGGCCTCGGCACCCCCCCACCACCACACACACCTGCAAATGAATAAAAGAATAACCTTTAAAGCCCAAGTTATAATGATATAGTTTGATGCTCAATGAAGGAAAAATTTCTTCAAATAAGCTCATTTGTTATCACAACTTCCAGGCGGCCATTGGTGACCAAGTAACAATATCAGTAAATCCATAGGAACCTGCCCAGGGGGCTGAAACTTTGTCAAGGTATATTTAAAGATGTATTTAAAAGATATATTTAAAAAGGTAATGTTCCAGTTCATTTAAAGTTGGCCTAGGGGCTGGAGAGATGATTTAGCAGTTGAGGTGCTTGCCTACAAAGTCAAAAGGACCCAGGTTCAATTCCCCAGGACCCACGTAAACCAGATACACAAGGTGGCACGTGCGTCTGGAGTTTGTTTACAGCGGCTGGAGACCCTGGAGCACCCGTTCTCTCTTTCACTCTCCTTCTTTTTTTCCCTCTCTCAAATAAATACATAAATAAATAAAAATTAAAAAAAATTAAAGTTGGTCTAGGGCTGGGGAGATGGCTTAGTGGTTAAGGTGCTTGCCAGATTCAAGTCCCCAGTACCCATGTAAGCCTGACGTACAACGTGGCACATGCATCTGGAGTTCATTTACAGTGGCTGGAGGCCCTGGAATGCCCATTCTCTCTCTCTCTCAAATGAGTAATTAATTTAAATTAAAATTGGTCCAAACTCTGTATGGCGTTCAGGTCGATTCTCGTATGACACCTTGCTTTGCCCTTGGCATCTGGGATGCGAACAGCGGTACAAGGTCCCTTCGCCGTCTGCCTGCCCGCAAGGCTGCCCCAGAGACTTGGGGCTCTGGAAGCAGAGCAGAGTGGTGAGTGTGCTCACCCTGTGCACGGTTCCCAGGCATCTGTGTCTGGCTTGGTGAAGTGTCATCCAGTCAGCATCAAACTCCGCAGCCATTTCATGGGACATGTGCAACTTTTTTTTTTGTTGTTGTTGAGCAAGATAACCTGACCTTCCATGTTGCCCTGGCATGCTGAGGTTGTACCAGGGGGCACTGCTGCTTCACAGCCTGAGGGAGCAGAGGCCAGGCACGGGGCTGTCTTGCAGAGGGAAGAGGCTGAGTCCCGAGCCTCAGTTTCCCCCTCACACTCAGGCTGTATGTGGTGGCAGGGCTGAACGTGTTCCCTGCGGGAGGGAAGGCTTCCTGAAGAAAGACAAGAGTCATAGCGCATGACTAACACCAGCCGTGCCTGAGAGGCTGCGGGAGGGTCCAGAGCTAGGAGGTGGGGGTAGGGGACGCAGGCTCCTTCTGGCCTCGCCTGGCCTGACCTGTTCAACCTCCAAGGCCTTTCCATTCCCTTGGCCTCTGACTAAGCTGTGGCTATTATCACCCTGTTTCACAGTAAGGAAAGACAAGAAGCTCAGAGGCTTAAGTTTGGGGGTCCAAACGTGGATGCCAGCTGACTGCCTCTGATACCTGGTACCTCATTGAAGTTTAAAGTCCCAGGGCCCTAATTCTTAAGAGTTTCCATTTAATTAGGGCTGATAAGGTTTTTTATCTAAGGAGTTACTTTTTTTTGGGGGGGGGGGTTCAAGGCAGGGTCTCATTCTAACTCAGGATGACCTGAATTCACTATGTAGTCTCAGGGTGGCCTCGAACTCATTGTGATCCTCATACCTCTGCCTTTAAGAACTTCCCAGGGGCCTCTGAAGATTGCTCAGTGGGTAGAGTGCTTACCAAGCAAGCATGAAGACCTGAGTTAGGGTGCCCAGAAGCCATGTAAAAGTGCCAGGCATGGTGGTGTTCACCTGCCATCCAAGTGCTGGGGAGGCAGACAGGATCCGTGAGGCTTGCGGGCTAGCTAGTCTAGTTAATTGGTGAGCTCTAGGTTCTGGGAGTGAACCTGTTTGAACAAATCAAGTAGAGTGCTTAAGGAAGACCTCCAACACCAGCCCCTGGCTTCCACACACACAGATGTGTGTACTCACACTCTACATACACACATGCACACACCCACCCACACAAATACATGCAAAATCCCAAAAACCTCCCTGGACTTGGGGACATCTAGGAAAAGTGTTGGGCCCAGGTCATCAGTGAGAGACGGTGACGTCAGGAGTGACCTCAGGGCTTGGTGCTTCCGTCCCACTGCAGCTAAGCAGCCTTCTGGACTTATGTCACTGCGGAGGCCAGGTGGCTGTGCTGTTCCCAGCCCATGCCTCACTGCCTCACTGTGGCAAGTGCCATTGCCCCTGTTTTACAGATGAGTGAAGGGAGGCCTGAGTCTCACGTGTGGTTGCTTCCAGGGTGGTGGCCTTGGGGACCGTGAAGGGGGGTAGTTCCACATGGGCAGTGCAATGGAATTCAGGGGCCTTAAAACAATGCCACGCTGGGCTGGGCATGTGGTTCAGGGGTACAGCTCTTACCTAACATGCTCGAGGCCTTGGGTTCCATCTTAGTACTAGGGGTTCCAGGGCAGAGGAGCCATGCCCAGGACCCACCCAAACTTGCAGCAGCATTATTTTGGGGTTTGAACGGAATCACCTCATGGTGTAGTCAGGATAGGCTGTGATTGTTTTTGTTTTGGTTTTTCAAGGTAGGGTCTCGCTCTAGCCCAGGCTGACCTTGGAATTCACTATGTAGTAGTCTCAGGAGGGCCTGGAACTCATGGTGATCCTCCTACCTCTGCCTTCCCAAGTGCAGGGATTAAATGCGTGCGCCACCACGCCCAGGTAGGCTGTGACTTTTGAGGACAAATCCTTCCTGTTCTGCCATGAAGCAGGACAGTCTCAGTGACCCTGGTGACCTCCCAGGACACGCCTCTTCTGCTCCTTACCAGCCCAAGGATGTCCCCAGGTGTGGAGCTATAGCCACCAGGGCCAGCAGAGGCCCTGTGAGGCCCTCCTCCCAAGGGTGTGACTAGCAGATCTGCTTGGGGGCTTCCTTGTGCTAGCTAGCAGTCCCCCACTGGCCTCCTGGGGTTCTGAGGTGCCTCGCTGGGCTATACCCATACCCAGCTGGCCAAAAGAAGGGAACTTTCTGTTTCTTTCTGGTCACTCAGGTGAGCCAGGAGCCAGGCACAGGGCTCCTGACACTTCAGGGAGTGAACTCTCTATGAGCTCAGCCGCCTAGAGCCCGCGTCCTTTTGGCACAGGACTGGTGGGCCGAGAGCTTGCTTGACAGTTACTCTCACTTGGAGTAGCGTGCTCCGGGAGTGTGGCTTTGAAGCCTATAGGGCATAGCCAGAGGCCAACGCAAGGTTTTCATTGGCAGGCAGAGCCTGGCTTCCATCAGGTCCTCCCAGGGCACCCCAGGGAGTCGATGAGACACACACATGCAGACACACAAGCTCGCACGTGTGACCCAGAAGATCAAGAAGTTAACACGCAGCCACCCAGAGCAGTGGGGGACACATGATGACTAAATCCTCCCCCTCATCCCCTGCCACGTGCTGCGGGAGGCCCCCGGGGCCGGGCACCCGTTGCCATAGTGATGGCAGCTCCACGAAGCATCCCCGCTCAGCTCTCTCCTTCCTCTCTCCTCTCTCCCTGCTCCTTCCTCAAACCCCTCCCCACAACCCTGCTCCTTGGAACCACTTTCCAAACAAACCCTTGCAGATAAAGCCTGCCTTGTAGCAGACTTTGCTTGGGGAGAACACCAGACACGGGGTGACTTGAACCTAGTGGCCCTGAGGCTGGGGAGGGTGAGGAGAGTCAGAGCAACCCAAGGGACCTCTGCTGCTGCTGGTGGACAGACGACAGAATTCAACTGACAGATGACAGAATCGAAGCTCTATTCAAAAGGGGACCGAGAGCCGGGTGTGGTGGCGCGCCCTTTAATCCCAGCACTTGGGAGGCAGAGGTAGGGAGGATCACCATGAGTTTGAGGCCACCCTAAGACTACCTAGTGAATTCCAGGTCAGCCTGAACTAGAGCGAGACCCTACCTTGAAAATCAAAAAACAAACAAACAAACACACAAACAAAAAGCAAAGTAAAACAAAAGGGAGATAATTAGATTACTTTTATGTTTATTTAAAAGAAAAATCCCCTCACCCAGCATTCAGGAGGCAGAAACAGGAGGGCTCGGGCCACATAGTGAAACTCTGTCTCTGAAAACCAAAACCATACCAAACCACCAACAACCACAAAAACCAGTAGGCCTGGTGGCACCACCTGTAATTGCAGAGTTTGGGAGGTGGGGGCAGGGTGATCAGAAGTCCAAGGTGGTTTCCTCCGCTTCGGGAGGGGGTGGGCCATGTTGGACCCTTGAAAGCCCTTTTCGGTCTTGACTGTTTCATGCACGGTTTCCATGTGAGCAGGAGCTGCCACTTCTCTGGGGCAAATGCCAGGCAGTGCAAGTGCCAGGTTGTGTGGCGGTGTGAGCATGAGGCCAGCCCGGGCTACATGAGACACCGTCTCAAGAAACAATTAACCCAGCCGGATGTGGTGGCGCATGCTTTTAATCCCAGCACTTGGGAGGCTGAGGCAAAAGGATGCCTATGAGTTTGAGGCCAGCCTGGGCTTACAGAGTGAGTTCTAAAATAAGACCCTACCAAAATAAAATAATCTTTTCCTGATGGAATCCTTGCACATTTGCATGCTGTTGTAAGAAATAACACAATGATCCTACGTATGTTCAGCATGGTGCCTCCCAGAACTGACTTCCCGCCCTCCTCCCTCTTCCTTCTTCTTTCTCTTTTCTTCTTCTTTTTTCCTTTTCCTGGCAGAGTCTTGGTATGAATACAGCCCAAGCTGTCCTGCGATCGTCCTGCCTCAGCCTCCTGAGTGCTGGGATTACATGTGTGCGGCACCACACACCGCTCCCAAAGCTAACTTCTTACTAAGCCACACCCAGTGTTGTAAGCTGGGCTTTGATGCTGACTGAAATGTGCTGATCCCATCAGGAGGTCCCAGGTTTGCTTGGACTCTGTGCATGCGTGCGTGCGTGCGTGCATGTGTGTGTTTCACTCATGTGACCCTGTTACCTGAGTGGCGGCGTCATGTATCCTCTACTACGTTCAAGACACTGGGTCTCCCCATTCAAGGAGCCTTGCCTGGTCACACCCACCTCTTCCTCTTCCTTCCACACCAACCTTCAATCTATTCTCCATTTCTGTAATTCTGTCACATCAGGCAGAATATTAGATGTATATACATTGGTTGAGGAGATGGCTCAGTTGACAAAGTGCTTGTCATATAACCATGACGACCTGAGTTCAGATCCCTAGCACCCATGTAGAAAAAAAAAAAAAGCCAGGCATTATGATGTGCAGGGGAGGTGGAGGCAGGAGGATTTTCTGGGCTTGCTGGCTAGTCGATCAGCTGAATTGGTGAGCTCCAGGTCCAGTGAGAGGCCCTGTCTCAAAAATAGGTAGGAGGCCAGGGAGATGGCTCAGTGGTTAAAGGCACTTCCTTGCAAATCTAATAACCCAGGTTGGATTCCTCAGGACCCATGTGAAGCCAGATACACAAAGTGATGCATGTTTCTGGAATGTGTTTACAGTAGCGGGAGGCCCTGGCACATCCATTCGGGGCCTTTATGTGGGTACTGGGGAATCGAATCTGGGCCAGCAGACTTTGCAAGTAAGTGTCTTTAACTTCTGAGCCCACCACAGCCGCTCATCTCTTTTTTTCATATTTGGTTTGCGTGGAGGAACAAGGCCTCACTGTGTGGACCAGGCTGTTCTGGGACTCATCATAACCCGTTGGCCTCAGCCTTCCGAGTGCTGAGATTATAGATTTAAGCCTTTATGCCCGGCTTCCATCTTGATTTCTTTCTTTGCGTGTTTGTGCATGTATGTACACACGTGTGTGTGTGTGCACGTGCAGATGTATGTACAAGTAAAAGCCAGAGGACAACCTCAAGTGTTATCCTAATGAATGTGGTCCACCTGGTTTTTTTTTTTTTTTTTTGGTTTTTCGAGGTAGTGTCTCACTCTAGCCCAGGCTGACCTGGAATTCACTATGGAGTCTCAGGGTGGCCTCGAACTCACAGCGATCCTCCTACCTCTGCCTCCCGAGCGCTGGGATTAAAGGCATGCGCTATCATGCCTGGCTTCTTTTTTTTTTTTTTTTTAAGTTCTTTTATTTATTTGCAAGCAGACAGAGGCAGAGAGAAGGGAGTGGAGAGAGAGAATGGACACGCCAGGGCCTGTAGCCACTACAAACAAACTCCAGATGTGTGCACCACTTTGTGCATCCAGCTTTACATGAGAACTGGGAAACTGAACCAGAGTTGTTGACTTTGTAGGCAAGCATCTTAACCACTGGGCAATCTTTCCAGACTTTTTTTTTTTTTTTTGGCTTTTCAAGGTAGAGTCTCACTCTAACCCAGGCTGACCTGGAATTCACTATGGAGTCTCAGGGTGGCCTCGAACTCACAGCGATCCTCCTACCTCTGCCTCCCGAGCGCTGGGATTAAAGGCATGCGCCATCATGCCTGGCTTCTTCTTCTTCTTCTTTTTTTTTAAGTTCTTTTATTTATTTGCAAGCAGACAGAGGCAGAGAGAAGGGAGTGGAGAGAGAGAATGGACACGCCAAGGCCTGTAGCCACTACAAACAAACTCCAGATGCGTGCACCACTTTGTGCATCCAGCTTTACATGAGAACTGGGAAACTGAACCACAGTTGTTGACTTTGTAGGCAAGCATCTTAACCACTGGGCAATCTTTCCAGCCTTTTTTTTTTTTTTTTTGGCTTTTCAAGGTAGAGTCTCACTCTAACCCAGGCTGACCTGGAATTCACTGTGTAATCTCAGGGTGGTCTCAAACTCATGGCGATCCCCCACCTCTGCCTCCCGAGTGCTGGGATTAAAGGTGTGCGCCACCACGCTCAGCTCAGCCCCATTTACAAAAATATTTTTGACTTATTTGCAAACAGAGAGAGAGACAGAGAGACAAGAGACACTCTTCACCTTTTTTGAGACAGGGTCACTGGCTGGTCTGGAGCACTCAAATAAGCTAGACTGCTGGCCAGTGAGCTCCAGAGATCAGAGATCATCCTCTCCTGTCTCTGCCTCCCCTGCCGGGATGATAGGCACACGCACAGCACCTGACGTTGTACATGGGTTCTGAGGATCAAACTCACGCCCTCATGCTTCCAGGGCAAGCACTGTACAGACTGAGCCACAGCCCGGCCCCTGTCTTGATCTCCGATTCTGGGCTGTCCTTTCTGATCCCAGTGGCGTACTTTCCCTCGCGGTTGCTCTGGGTGTTACCCTTGGTACTGGAGATGGAGCCCGAGACCTTTCCCATGCAGGCAAGCACACCATCACTGAGCCCCATGCTCAGCCACAGTGACTATGGTAAGCACTGGCAGTGTCCATCTGCTCTGACATTTTGCCACCTGGAGTGCAGTGGGGGGGAGTCACATTGCTATTTAGGTTCCTGGTCTTTCTTATTGGAACTCTTTGGTTATAAATTTTTTTCTTTCATGATGCCAACCTTTTGGCTTGCTTTTGTTTGTCATTTGCTGGTTTGAAACACGGTCCTGCCTGACCTGGTACTTGCTACATAAACCAGAGTGGCCTCTAACTTGTAGCAATCTTTCTGCCTTTGCTTCCTAAATGCTGGCATTACAGACGCATGCCACCATGTCTGGCAAGTTATGTGTCTTGTGGAGCTGTGGATGCTTCACTTGTAGAGTGCTTGTCTAGAATGCATGAAGTGTGGTGGTGCACACCTTTAATCCCAATACTCGGGAGGCTGACATAGGAGGAGCACCATAAATTCAAGTCCAGCCTGGGCTGTACAGTGAGTTCCAGGTCAGCCTGGGCTACAGTGAGACCCTGCCTCCAAAAAGGCAAAAAATAAAAGTAAAAACAAGATGGAGGGCTGGAGAAATGGTTTAGCGGTTAAGGTGCTTGACTGTGAAGCCTAAGGACACAGGTTCGATTCCCCAGTACCCACATGAGTCAGGTGGACAAGGTGGTGCATGTGTCTGGAGTCTGTTTGCAGTGGCCCTGACATGCTTATTCTCTCTCTCTCTCTCAAGTAAATAAATAAATAAATAAATAAATAAATAAAGTTTTTTAAAAGTTTTGTTTATTTATTTGAGAAAGAGAAAGAGGCACAGAGAGAGAGAGAGAGAGGGAGAGAGAGAGAATGGACATGCCAAGGCATCCAGCCACTGCAAACGAACTCCAGGTGTATGCGCCCCCCCTTGTGCATCTGGCTAATGTGGGTCCTAGGGAATCGAACCTAGGTCCTTTGGCTTTGCAGGTAAATGCCTTAACCGCTAAGCAATCCCTCCAGCCCTAAATAATATATATATCTTTTAAAAAAGATGGAGAGCCAGGTGTGGTGGCATATGCCTTTAATCCCGACACTCAGGAGGCAGAGGTAGGAGGATCGTGGTAAGTTCAAGGCCACCCTGAGACTATATAATGAACTCCATGCTAGAACAAGACCCTAACTCGAAAAACAACAATACCACCAAAAAGAAGGAGAGCAATAGAGGAAGACACCCAATGTCAACCTTTGGCCTCCAGACACGTGTGTACACACATGCACGTGCACCTGCACACACACTGGCACCCACACCCATATGAACATGCCTGCATACAAACAATAAAGCACCCTGGGGCTGGAGCGATGGCTCAGGGGTTAAAGACACTTGCTTGCAAAGCCTACAGTCTGAGTTCAATTCACTGGTACCCACGTAAAGCCAGATGCACAAAGTGGCACATGCATCTAGAGTTTGTTTACAGTGGCAAGAGGCCCTGGTGTGGCCATTCTCTCCCTCTCTGTCTCTCTCTCTCTGTCCTTGCAAAGAAATAAAAATATTTTTTGAAAACTCTGTAGGTTTATGTCTTCTGTCAAATGTGGGAAGTGTCCAGCCACTGGATATATGATAGTGGTTCTGGAAAATTACAATGGAGCTGAAAACTCCTCCTGCCTCATGACATCACAGCTGTTATCAAGTGGCTCACTCTTGTTGGTGGCGACGCTGGCCTGGCAAAGCCCGGAGGTGCCAGTCAAGTATGACTGCAAGCCCAGCAGCTCCCAAGGCCAGGCGGCGGGCAGCTGCCTGCGCTCTGCACCACGCCTCTCTGCCGCCGCAGTTCAACACTGCTCCCTTCTACGTACGCGGGACAAGCGGGACGATTCACCGAAAGACGCCAGCTGCTGCCGCCACGGCTTGAGCTTGCTATGAGAGCCCGTGCCAGCGAAGCCCATGGCAGGCTTCAAATGGTTAAGGACACAGTTCTCACAGTGTCCCAGTTGAGGAGAGGCATTGTCTGTGCTTCTCCTAATCCTCTTCCAGCCTCACCCTTTGCTTCTGGACCTCTGACCACATGCATGTTGGGTCTTCTGTTACTGCCCCTTGGTCCCCGGGGCCTGCCTTACTTGGACAAATTCTTTCTGTTCTCAGCCACTGGTCCCTGTTTCTGTCACCTCTGCTCTGTGGTATGTGCCCACTGCTGTTACCAAACCCCGCACTTCTATCATTTCTGGTCAGTTCTTTGTACAACTATTTGTTTGCTGAGATTTTGGGGGGTTTCATTTGTTTCAAGAGAGCTTGTCGTTGCTTGCTGAAGCACGTTTGTGCTGCCCCATGGTCTGTGCCAGGGCAGCTCATTCCCACCTGTGACTCACTCCTCTTGGCATCACCGGGTTCTTTTCTTCTCACTCAAGTATGGCTTTCTTGGTGCTGGGTGATTTTTTTTTCGTTGTACGCAGGACATCCAACCAGTATGAGACGCTTGGTCCTCGGTGAAACTTGTCATCGTTTAGGCTAAGCATGCAGGTCTCGGTGACTGCTGTGGGCCGGGAGGGACCAGTACAGTCTACTTTGCAGAGCCCTCTGGGAGCGTGTTGAAGTTGCCTGACTTATCTGGTGCTGTCAGGGCTGCTGGGAGTGCCTGCTGCAAGGGCGACCCTGGGCCAGGCTCAGTGTTGCATCTCTGACTTACAGAGGCAGAAGACAAAGGGGTTGCCCCCGAGACCTGGCATGTCTTGGTGGTGGAGGAGAGTGTCAGACTGGGGTGGTGAGAAGCTCCCCCATTTCCTATGAGTTCTGGGCACCTAGCTTGCTGTGCCATTAACTCCCTGGGTATGAGCATGACTCCCCATTTACTCCTAAAGGCCAGGCCTATCTGGTTGGGTTAGGGGTCAGGAGGTGGAGCCTGGGTCCCCCTCAGCTGGGTGCAGGACCCTGAGACTCTGTAGCATTGTTGTTGCTGCAACCTGGCATGGTGCCCTATATTCCTGCACCTCTTGGGGCTCCCCTCTGGCTGCCTTTGCCACTGTTTCCAGGTTTTACAGCTGTGGTTTGCAGGAGGGAATGACCTGGTGGAGGCTGTCAGCAGACAGGGAAGTTGAGGGTGAGAGAGTCCTTAGGCCGGGCGCTCTCTCTACCCGTCACCAGTGCCCCACAGTGCCCAGTGCACACAGGAGTCAGGGATGAGGATTCAGAATTGAACAGAACGCACTAGTATGAGAGGAGGGGGTCCTCTTTCAACGTGGTAGGAGGGAAGAGGGGAGGATGTATGGTGATGACCAGGGGAGGGGATGAAGGTGGTCCCTAATGACCACCACAAACCTGTATGGCTATGGACTGAAAGGAGAGGGGCTCTGGGGGCACTGAGAACAAGAGGAGTTAAATGACAGAGTGGAGCCTGGTTCATAATGTCCCACCCCACCCCCACCCCACCCCGCCCCACCTTACAGCACAGACCTCTCCCTGGCTCAGCCCTGCCAGGCACCACAAGCTCACGTCACTCGCACCTGCCAGGCTGAGACAAGCACTCACCAACCCAGAGCCTTCTGCAATTAAAGTCTTAAGAGCGAGTCTCAGAAGCAGGAGAGAAGACAGCAATTTCCCGCTCCACATGTCAAAACTGCTCATCCTCAGCACCCCGAGGAGACAGCAGGCAGGAAGAGATCTGAAACATGCGAGGGGGGAGGGCAGCAGGGCCACGCCCACCTGCTGGGCAGTCCCCTCTATACAGGGCTGGGTGGGCGTGGGGTGTGGCAACCAGGATTGTGGGGCTCCTGGGTCCCACCAGATGGTGTCAGGAGGCAGATCCCATGTCATAGCAGGTGCCCAAAACCCTCTCAAGGTTTGTGTGGGCTGTCATGGTCACCAGCTTACTTCCCACTCTGTTCCACATCTCCCCTCCACCCCACAAGCCTGGGTCTTCCTGCTGGAATGTTCCATGAACATACTCTCCTCCCTGTACTGAGTGTGTATAATATACATGTATGTGTGTGTGTGTGTGTGTGTGTGTGTGTGTATAGACATAGTGCATGATGCATGCGTATGTGTATTTATGTGTGTATGGTTCTCGTATGACTATGTGTGTATAATATACATGTATGTGTGTATGTATGTGTGTGTGTGTAGACATAGTGCATGATGCATGCGTATGTGTATTTATGTGTGTATGGTTCTCGTATGACTATGTGTGTATAATATACATGTATGTGTGTATGTATGTGTGTGTGTGTAGACATAGTGCATGATGCATGCGTATGTGTATTTATGTGTGTATGGTTCTCGTATGACTATGTGTGTATAATATACATGTATGTGTGTGTGTGTGTATATAGACATAGTGAAGGATGCATGCGTATGTGTATTTATTTGCATGCGTATGTGTATTTATGTGTGTATGGTTCTCGTATGACTATGTGTGTATAATGTACATGTATGTGTGTGTGTGTGTGTGTGTGTAGACATAGTGCAGGATGCATGCGTATGTGTATGGTTCTCGTATGACTATGTATGCACTTACTTTCCACTAAGCAACTGTGATGTATGTGTGTCCGTGTGTGTGGCTGCATGTAAGCAGGTGTCTAATGTGTGTGATGCATGCATGTATACGTGTCCATGTCTGTATAAGTGTGTATGTCATGTTTCAATTCCTCAGTATTCAAAAAGTTCATATTTGCTGGGAATGTAGTTCAGCTGTAGAGCATGTGCTTAGCGTGTGTGAGGCCTTGGGTCCCTTCCCTAGAACCACCACAAAAAAAGAAGAAAACATAGCTGGGCGTGGTGGCGCACGCCTTTAATCCCAGCACTCAGGAGGCAGAAGTAGGAGGATCGCCATGAGTTCGAGGCCACCCTGAGACTACAGTGAATTCCAGGTCAGCCTGGACTAGAGTGAGACCCTACCTCGAAAAACCAAAACAAAAGAAGAGGAGGAGGAGGAGGAGGAGAACATAACAGAGCTGGGGAGATGGCTCAGTGGACAAGGCACTCGCCGTTCAATCCTGAGTACAGAGCTCCATCCGTAAGCCCCACTTAGAAAGCCAGGAGTCATGGTGGGCTTCTGCAAGCCCAGCTTGCTGATGACAACGTGAGAGGCAGAGACAGGAGAACTTCCAGGCGCTCTTGGCTACAAACAGCAGTAGAGCGAGATCCAGGAGAAAGCCTGCCTCAGATGAGGTGGGAAGATGAGGACCGACCCAAAAGTTGTCCGTTGACCGCCACACATGCGCTGTGGCACCGGAGCACACACACGCACACACACACACACACACGCACACACACACACACACACACGCACACACACACACACACACACGCACACACACACACACACACGCACACACACACACACACACACGCACACACACACACGCACACACACACACACGCACACACACACACACACACACGCACACACACACACACACACGCACACACACACACACACACGCACACACACACACACACACACACACACACACACACACACGAAGATAAATCTCAAGAAGCTGAGAACTCCTCAGTCAGCAGAGTGCCTGACTGGCACGTGGGAGGTCATAAGTCTGACCGCCAGCACCGCATAAAACTGGACGTGGTGGCTACAATCTATAATCCCAACACGCCGGAGGTGGAGACAGGAGGATCAGATGTTAAAGGTTATCCTCAGCTATAAAGGGAGGCCAATCTGTCTCAAAAAAAGAAAGAAGAGCTGGGCGTGGTGACGCACGCCTTTAATCCCAGGAGGAGGCAGAGGTAGGAGGCTTGCTGTGAGTTTGAAGCCATCCTGAGACTACATAGGTCAGCCTGGGCTAGAGTGAGACCCTACCTCAAAAAAAAAAAAAAAAAAAAAAAAAAAGGAAAAGAAAGAAAGAAGGAAAGAAAAAAAGATACTGCAACAACAACAACAAAAAGGCAAATAAAGGCTGGAGAGATGCCTCAGTGGGTCAGGCACTTGCCTGCAAAACCTGATGACCCAAGTTCAATTCCCAGTACCCATGTAAAGCCAGATGCACAAGGTGGCACATGCATCTGAAGTTTGTTTGCATGGCTGGAGACCCTGGTGTACCATTTATCTCTTTGTGTCTCTGCTGGAAAATTAATAAATAAAAATATTTTTTAAAATAGGCAAATGGAGGGCTAGAGAGATGGCTTAGTGGTTAAGGCGCTTGCCTGCGAAGCCTAAGGACCCATGTTCAACTCTCCAGGTCCCAGGTAAGGCTTGTAAACATCACAAGGTGACACAAGTGCACAAGGTCATACGAGCATGCATCTGGAGTTTGGTTGCAGTGGTTGGAGGCCCTGGCATGCCAGTTCTCTCCCTCCCTCCCTCCCCCCTCTCTCTCACTCTCCTTCTCTCTGATAAAAAATAAAAATTTAAAAGATATGCAAATGAGGGTGGGGAGATGGCTCAGTGGTTACAGGCTCTTGCTTGCAAGACTTCCAGAACCCACATGTAGCCCAGTGCAAAGTGGTACCCACACCTGTAATTCCCAACGTGCCTGTGGCAATGGGAGGCAGAGCAGGAGAATCTGGAAGCTCCAGACCGCTAGGCTGGTGCACACTTAGCGGCAAAAACTGCAGGGAGAGACCCTGTCTCAAGCAAGGCGGAGAAAGAACACCAGGCTGTCCTCAGACCTGCACATGTGCACAATAGCACGCGTGCACACACACACACACACACCACGATACACATAAGAAAAACAGGCAATGATATTTAGTATAGAAGAGGAAATTCAAATAGCCTTGTGCATTGAAAGCATAAAACATGGCATGTGGGGGCTGGAGGGATGGCTTAGCGGTTAAGGTATTTGCCTGCAAAGCCAAAGGACCCAGGTTCGATTCCCCAGGACCCACATAAGCCAGATGCACAAGGTGGCACATGTGTCTGGAGTTCATTTGCAGTGGCTGGAGACCCTGGAATGCCCATTCTCTCTCTCCCTGTCTCCTGTCTCTCCTTCTTTCTTTCTGTCAAATAAATAAATAAATAAAATTTAAAAATATTTAAAAACAAAAACATGAGATGTGAAAATCCAGAGATGCAATGGCTACATTGGTTCTTGGGGAAACTAAACAAGCAACAGGACTGGAAAGATGGCTCAGTGGTTAGGTGTGCTTCCCATGCAAGCACAAGGGTCTGGGGGTGCCTGAGACCCCGTGTAAACAGCCGGGCATGGCCATATGCACCTGTGGCCCTAGTCCCTCAGGGGAGCAGAGGTGGGAGGATCACTGGACCCCGCGAGCTCCAGCATCAGTAGAGACTCTGGCTCAGAACAGGGCTGAGTGGAAGAGCTGCGGCTTCGGCCATGATGGGGGGCAACCTCCCCACAGGCATGTGTGGGCAGGGGCACACCACACCACACCGCACTGCACACACCCCACCACGCCACACGTACACACCCTCCACACACACGCACACCAAGAAACAATGCATGGCCTCACTGATGGAAAATGCAGATAAAGACGGGAACTGTTTACCCTTCAGCTTGCTGAAACGTGATACAAGCACCAAGATCCAAGGAGGCTAAAGTCATGGCAGATCGTCCTCCCTGTGCCTGGGAGAATGCTAGCTGTCACGACTTTGTGGGGAAATGGTAAAGCACTATCCAAGGAGGGAAGCATACCGGAAGCCAGACCTAGGGACTTGACTATTTATTTATTTATTTGACAGAGAAAGGGGGGAGAGAGAGAGAGAGAGAGAGGGAGAGAGAGGGAGAGAATATGGGCATGCCGGGGGCTCCAGCCACTGCAAATGAGCTCCAGACATGTGCGTCCCCTTGTGCATCTGCCTAATGTGGGTCCTGGGGAATTGAACCTGGGTCCTTTGGCTTTGCAGGCAGATGCCTTAACTGCTAAGCCATCCCTCCAGCCCAGGACTGGACTTTTTTAAATTAAAAAAAAAAACACATTTATTTATTTATTTAAGAGAGAGAAAGAGGCAGGTAGAGGTAGAGAGAACGGGCGCACCAGGACCTGTAGCCACTGCAAATGAACTTCAGATGTGTGCACCACCCTGTGTATCTGGCTTACATGGGTCCTGGAGAATAAAAAAAAATGTAAAATAAATAGCTTCAGGGAGGTTAAGGGAGGATGCTTGTGAACTCCAGGTCAGCCTGGGCTAAAGTGAGACACTGCCTCAAAACAGGAAAAAAAAAAAAAAAAAAAACCACCAAATACAAAAGGAATGCATTTAAAGCATTAAGTGGCAAAACCAATGCGCGGGAGCAGTCACCAGACCCGTCTCACAGGAATGACGTGTGAACTGTGCAAGTCGCAGGCACGGTGGCCTCCCTGAGACGATGTGAGCAGAGGCCGACTCGGCCTCCACCTCTGAGTGCTGGGATTACAGTAGGTGCGCGCTAGGGCCTGAAGGTTGGCGTTTGCTGATGCTCACCGCCTCTTTCCACGTGCCCATGGACCACTGCTGCGCAGGGCTCCTCTGAATTGAAATGCTCCTTCCTGGAGAGGGCAGGGAGTCAAGAGGTCCAGAAGAGCAGAGACTCAAAGGCCCCAGGACCGCTCCCCCAAGGGCCAGGAATGATAAACAAAGGGCCCACATTGACCAGTGTTAATTAGAAACGGAAACATTTCAAGGGAGGGCTAGGAAGGAGGAGTCAAATCTGGGAAAAGGTGACAAGACCCTGCCTGCCCTGAAGCTACCTAAAGGATAAACAACTGCTTGGGGACAGTCCACTGGAGCTACCAGCTACCAAATCACCAAGTCAGCTGGAGGCCTTTGCAGCTCTGATCCAGGGAAACCCCTTCCCCAGTCATCACCTATGCGTCCTCCAGGTAAACCCCTTCCCCAGTCATCACCTACGCGTCCTCCAGGTAAACCACTTCCCCAGTCATCACCTACCTGTCCTCCAGGGAAACCCCTTCCCCAGTCATCACCTACGTGTCCTCCAGGGATACCCCTTCCCCAGTCATCACCTGCGTGTCCTCCAGGGAAACCCCTTCCCCAGTCATCACCTATGCGTCCTCCAGGTAAACCCCTTCCCCAGTCATCACCTACGCGTCCTCCAGGTAAACCACTTCCCCAGTCATCACCTACCTGTCCTCCAGGGAAACCCCTTCCCCAGTCATCACCTACGTGTCCTCCAGGGATACCCCTTCCCCAGTCATCACCTACGGGTCCTCCAGGGATACCCCTTCCCCAGTCATCACCTACGTGTCCTCCAGGGATACCCCTTCCCAGTCATCACCTACGCGTCCTCCAGGGAAACCCCTTCCCCAGTCATCACCTACGTGTCCTCCAGGGATACCCCTTCCCCAGTCATCACCTACGTGTCCTCCAGGAAAACCCCTTCCCCAGTCATCACCTACGCGTCCTCCAGGGAAACCCCTTCCCCAGTCATCACCTACGTGTCCTCCAGGGAAACCCCTTCCCCAGTCATCACCTACGCGTCCTCCAGGGATACCCCTTCCCCAGTCATCACCTACGTGTCCTCCAGGGAAACCCCTTCCCCAGTCATCACCTACGCGTCCTCCAGGGAAACCCCTTCCCCAGTCATCACCTACGTGTCCTCCAGGGAAACCCCTTCCTCAGTCATCACCTACGCGTCCTCCAGGGATACCCCTTCCCCAGTCATCACCTACGTGTCCTCCAGGGAAACCCCTTCCCCAGTCATCACCTACGCGTCCTCCAGGGAAACCCCTTCCCCAGTCATCACCTACGCGTCCTCCAGGGAAACCCCTTCCCCAGTCGTCACCTACGCGTCCTCCAGGGAAACCCCTTCCCCAGTCATCACCTACGCGTCCTCCAGGGAAACCCCTTCCCCAGTCATCACCTACGTGTCCTCCAGGGAAACCCCTTCCCCAGTCATCACCTACGTGTCCTCCAGGGAAACCCCTTCCCCAGTCATCACCTACGTGTCCTCCAGGGAAACCCCTTCCCCAGTCATCACCTACGCGTCCTCCAGGGATACCCCTTCCCCAGTCATCACCTACGTGTCCTCCAGGGAAACCCCTTCCCCAGTCATCACCTACGCGTCCTCCAGGGATACCCCTTCCCCAGTCGTCACCTACGCGTCCTCCAGGGAAACCCCTTCCCCAGTCATCACCTACGCGTCCTCCAGGGAAACCCCTTCCCCAGTCATCACCTACGCGTCCTCCAGGGAAACCCCTTCCCCAGTCATCACCTACGCGTCCTCCAGGGATACCCCTTCCCCAGTCGTCACCTACGCGTCCTCCAGGGAAACCCCTTCCCCAGTCGTCACCTACGTGTCCTCCAGGGAAACCCCTTCCCCAGTCGTCACCTACGCGTCCTCCAGGGAAACCCCTTCCCCAGTCATCACCTATGCGTCCTCCAGGGAAACCCATTCCCCAGTCATCACCTACGCGCCCTCCAGGAATACCCCTTCCCCAGTCATCACCTATGCGTCCTCCAGGGAAACCCCTTCCCCAGTCATCACCTATGCGTCCTCCAGGGAAACCCCTTCCCCAGTCATCACCTACGCGTCCTCCA
Source organism: Dipus sagitta (assembly GCA_036346955.1). NCBI lineage: Eukaryota > Metazoa > Chordata > Mammalia > Rodentia > Dipodidae > Dipus > Dipus sagitta. Next base: position 13,560,262 of record CM070778.1, read on the forward strand.
GGGAAACCCCTTCCCAGTCATCACCTACGCGTCCTCCAGGGAAACCCCTTCCCCAGTCATCACCTACGCGCCCTCCAGGGATACCCCTTCCCCAGTCATCACCTACGCGTCCTCCAGGGAAACTCCTTCCCCAGTCATCACCTACGTGTCCTCCAGGGATACCCCTTCCCCAGTGATCACCTATGCGTCCTCCAGGGAAACTCCTTCCCCAGTCATCACCTACGCGTCCTCCAGGGAAACCCCTTCCCAGTCATCACCTACGTGTCCTCCAGGGAAACCCCTTCCCCAGTCATCACCTACGCGTCCTCCAGGGAAACCCCTTCCCCAGTCATCACCTACGCGTCCTCCAGGGAAACTCCTTCCCCAGTCATCACCTACGTGTCCTCCAGGGATACCCCTTCCCCAGTCATCACCTACGTGTCCTCCAGGGAAACCCCTTCCCCAGTCATCACCTACGCGTCCTCCAGGGAAACCCCTTCCTCAGTCATCACCTACGCGCCCTCCAGGGATACCCCTTCCCCAGTCATCACCTATGCGTCCTCCAGGGAAACCCCTTCCCCAGTCATCACCTATGCGTCCTCCAGGGAAACCCCTTCCCCAGTCATCACCTACGCGTCCTCCAGGGAAACCCCTTCCCAGTCATCACCTACGCGTCCTCCAGGGAAACCCCTTCCCCAGTCATCACCTACGCGCCCTCCAGGGATACCCCTTCCCCAGTCATCACCTACGCGTCCTCCAGGGAAACTCCTTCCCCAGTCATCACCTACGCGTCCTCCAGGGATACCCCTTCCCCAGTGATCACCTATGCGTCCTCCAGGGAAACTCCTTCCCCAGTCATCACCTACGCGTCCTCCAGGGAAACCCCTTCCCAGTCATCACCTACGTGTCCTCCAGGGAAACCCCTTCCCCAGTCATCACCTACGCGTCCTCCAGGGAAACCCCTTCCCCAGTCATCACCTACGCGTCCTCCAGGGAAACTCCTTCCCCAGTCATCACCTACGTGTCCTCCAGGGATACCCCTTCCCCAGTCATCACCTACGTGTCCTCCAGGGAAACCCCTTCCCCAGTCATCACCTACGCGTCCTCCAGGGAAACCCCTTCCCCAGTCATCACCTACGCGTCCTCCAGTGATACCCCTTCCCAGTCATCACCTACGCGTCCTCCAGGGAAACCCCTTCCCCAGTCATCACCTACGCATCCTCCAGGGAAACCCCTTCCCCAGTCATCACCTACGTGTCCTCCAGGGAAACCCCTTCCCAGTCATCACCTACGCGTCCTCCAGGGAAACCCCTTCCCCAGTCATCACCTACGCATCCTCCAGGGAAACCCCTTCCCCAGTGATCACCTACGGGTCCTCCAGGGAAACCCCTTCCCCAGTGGTCACCTATGCGTCCTCCAGGGATACCCCTTGCTCAGTCATCACCTACGCCCTCCAGGGATACCCCTTCCTCAGTCATCACCTACGCGTCCTCCAGGGAAACCCCTTCCCAGTCATCACCTACGTGTCCTCCGGGGATACCCCTTCCCCAGTCATCACCTACGTGTCCTCCAGGGATACCCCTTCCTCAGTCATCACCTACGCGTCCTCCAGGGAAACCCCTTCCCCAGTGATCACCTACGTGTCCTCCAGGGAAACCCCTTCCCCAGTCATCACCTACGTGTCCTCCGGGGATACCCCTTCCCAGTCATCACCTACGCGTCCTCCAGGGAAACCCCTTCCCCAGTCATCACCTACCTGTCCTCCAGGGAAACCCCTTCCCAGTCATCACCTACGTGTCCTCCAGGGAAACCCCTTCCCCAGTGATCACCTACGCGTCCTCCAGGGAAACCCCTTCCCCAGTCATCACCTACGTGTCCTCCAGGGAAACCCCTTCCCAGTCATCACCTACGCGTCCTCCAGGGAAACCCCTTCCCCAGTGATCACCTACGCATCCTCCAGGGAAACCCCTTCCCCAGTGGTCACCTACGGGTCCTCCAGGGAAACCCCTTCCCCAGTGGTCACCTACGCGTCCTCCAGGGATACCCCTTGCTCAGTCATCACCTACGTGTCCTCCGGGGATACCCCTTCCCAGTCATCACCTACGCGTCCTCCAGGGAAACCCCTTCCCCAGTCATCACCTACGTGTCCTCCGGGGATACCCCTTCCCAGTCATCACCTACGCGTCCTCCAGGGAAACCCCTTCCCAGTCATCACCTACGCGTCCTCCATGGAAACCTTCCTCAGTCATCACCTACGCGTCCTCCAGGGAAACCCCTTCCTCAGTCATCACCTACGCGTCCTCCAGGGAAACCCCTTCCCTAGTCATCACCTATGCTGGTGCAAACTTTTCTGTGACGCAGCTGGCAGCCTTTGAGTCATTCATCACTCCTATAAGCAGCCCCTCACCTTGCTCTGTAAGTAACCCCAATAACTGATAGGTGGTGCAATTGTGCTTTAGTCTGTCATTTGTGCCCTATCTGGGGTGTGTTGGCATTGCCCCAGGGAAAAAGTTGCCTGAGACAACCAGATAAATCTTTTATTTTTTTTGAGGTAGGTTCTCACTCTAGCCCAGGCTGACCTGGAATTCACTATGAAGTCTCAGGGGGGCCTCAGACTCATGGTGATCCTCCTACCTCTGCCTCTCAAGTGTTGGGATTAAAGGCGTGCGCCACCATGCCTGGCTTCAGATAAATCTTTTCGATGATGTATATTCAAAACTTATGCCCAGGGTTGTTTAGTTTTTGGAGGGGTGTTTTAATTGATTTTTATGTGCTTTCTAAAATATTTATTTTATTTTATTGAGAGAGAGAGAGGAAGGTGAAAGAATGGGCATGCCAGGGCCTCCTGCCTCTATAAATAAACTCCAGATGCATGCTCCACTTTGTGCATCTGGCTGGACATGGGTACTGGGGAATCTAACCTGAGGTGTTAGGCTTTGCAAGAAAGAACCTTTAGCTACTGAGCGATCTCTCCAGCCCCAAGTGTTTTTTTTTTTTTTTAATTTTCATACACATACTTCATTGGATATATGATTTACAAATTTTCTCCTACTTTGTGGCTTTCCACAAATTGATGCCCTTTGAATTTTAATTTTTTTCTTAAAAATTATTAGCTTTGAGAAGTCTTATATACTACATAAGCCAACCACTTAATGTGAGCAGCTTATTCAAAGATTTTTTTTTTTTTTTTTTTTGGATGGGGAGGAAAGGGTTTATTTCAGCTTGCAGTCTTGAAGGGAAGTCTCATCACAGCAAAGCACGGCACAGCAGCGTGGGCCTCACATCTTGTCATATCAGCTGGGTGCTAGCAGCAAGTGTGAATGAGCTCTGAACACCTAGTGGCTTGGACTAGCAAAACTTAAGGTCGCCCTCAGTGACACACCCCCTCCAGCAAGGCTTCGCCTCCCAAAGGCTCTACCAGGGTTCTGGAGGGCACAGTCCATCACAGAGGCAAAGCTGGAGAGGGATGCCTTGGTCAACCAGGCAGACAGGAGGTGGAGCGCGTCAGTGCTGACAGGCATGTGAGGGCATCATCACAGTCAACGTGTTTTACTTCCTAAAGCAAGGTCTCATTTTAGCCCAGGCTGACATGAGCGCACACCCCAGGCTGGCCCCAAACTCATGGCAATCCTCTCACTTCAGCCTTCTGAGTGCTGGTATTAAAGGCATACACCACCATGCTGCGCTAACAGTGTTTTTAATCTCCCCAAAAGAAACCCCACAGCCAGTAGAAACCAAGTCCCATGTCTCTGACCTACCTAGCCCTAGAAAACTACTAGTCAAAGTTTTCAGTTAAAAAATATTTATTTGTGTGTGTGTGTATGTGTGTGTGTATGTGTGTGTGTATGTGTGTGTGTGGATGGGCATGCCAGAAAATATATCTTGCTGCTTCAAACTAATGACAGATTTATGTGCCACTTTGTATGTGGCTTATGTGGGTGCTGGGGAATCAAGTCTGAGCAGGCAAGCTTTGCAAGCTAGTGCCTTTAACCACTGAGCTATCTCCCCAGTCCCAAAGTTTTCAATTTTGATAATTACAATTTACCAAGAATTTTTTTTAAAGTGGATCACACAGTTGGTGTTGTATTTAAGATAACTTTGCTTCTCAATGTCAAAATGATCTCATTTCATTAGTGTGTGTGCATGCGTGCACGTATGGTATATGCATGTGTGTGTGCGCAGATGTTCATGCCCTGTGCACACATGTATGGAGGACAGAGGAAGGTGCATATGTCTTCCTCTTTTGCTCTTCTGCTTTATCTCCTCGTCAGAGTCTCTCACTGGACCTGGAGTTCTGGGTTTTTGTTTAGACTGGCTGACCAGGGAGCTCTAGTGATCCTCCTGTCTCAGCGCAGCTCAGCACCCCCAGCACTGAGGTTACATGTGTGGCCATGCCTAGCTTTTATGTTTTAAGCTTTTTATTGGCAGCTTCCGTAAGTATAGACAATAAAGCACGATCACCCCATCTCATCCCCTCCTCCCCTCTTCAGTCCCCTCCATCACATCCCTTCTTTCCAACTAGTTTGTCTCTACATCGATGTAGATGCAGATCTCCTCCTCCTTTCATGCAGGTCTTGTGTAGGTAGTGCCAGGCACTGGAGGTCATGGGTATCAAAGTCACTGTGTGTCTGGATGACATCACTGTAAGCAGTCCTCCCCATCCTTTGGCTCTTACATTCTTTCCACCACCTCTTCTGCACTAGACCAGGAGCCTTGGAAGGTGTGGTAGAGACGTCTCAGAGCTGAGCCCTCCACTGTTACTTCTTCTCAGCACTATGGCGACTTTTGAGCCACCCCTAGTGGTCACCGCCATATGAAAAGAGACTTCTCTAACCAAAAGTGAGAGTAGCGTTAATATATGGGTATAAACATAAAAAGTACACAGAGGGCAGTTTGTTGGGCTTAATATATGCATTTAGCCAGAAAAGAGCAATGCTTAGCTTCTTTTTAAAAAATTTATTTCATTTGAGAGAGAATGGGTATGCCAGGGCCTTCAGCCACTGCAAACAAACTCCAGATGCATGCACCACCTGTGCATCTGACTCACATGGGTCATGGGGAATTGAACCTAGGTCCTTTGGCTTTGCAGCAAGAGCCTTAACCGCTAAGCCATCTCTCCAGCCCAATGCCTAGCTTCTTATATGGGTGCTAGTGATAGGACGCGGGTCCTCGTGCTGCATAGAACAATTTCCCTAGCTCCCATCTTCTCATGTTTTGTCGCGGAAGTATTAAATTTTTCATTTAGGTCGATCAATGATTCATTTGATTATTTTTGTTCTGCTTTATTTATTTATTTTTATTTGCAAGGAGAGAGAGAGAGAGAAATGCACCAGGGCCTCCAGCCAGTGCAGTTGAACTCTGGATGCATGCGCTACCTTGTACATCTGGCTTTACATGGGTACTGGGGAATTGAGCCTGGGTCATTAGGCTTCGCAGGCAAGCATCTTAACCCCTGAGCCATCTCTCCAGCCCAGTATTTATTTATTTTTAGAGGCCAAGTCTCCTGTAGCCCAGGATGGCCTCAAACTTGCTATTCAGTTAAAGCTGGTCTGAAATTCCTGATCCTCCTGCCTCCACCTCCCAAGTACTGGTGTTATAAGAGTGCACTACCACATGCAGTTGGCTGTTTTTGTATATGGTGCATGGCAAGGATTGAAATTCCCCTCCTGCATCCAGTTATTCTGTGTTCCATTTGTTGAAAAGATAATCTCTCTACAGAACTGCTTTTGTACCTTTGTAAAGACAAATTGATTGTTCATGGGTGTGGCTGTTTTCTGTCCCACGGAGCTCCTTGTCCATGCTCACACCATTTCACTTCTAGCTTCGTCTCAAAGCCTGGTAAGGTTAATCCTCCAGCTGCATGCTTCTTTTTCAGAGCTATTTTTGCTGAGTCCATAGTTAAGTTTGGGGGACTGTACTTTCTTATTTTAAAAATTTTATTTGTGAGGAGAGAGAGAGAGAGAGAGAGAGAGAGAGAGAGAGAGAGAGAATGGGCATGCTAGGGTCTCTTTCTACTGCAAATGAACTCCAGATGCATACTCCACTTTGTGCATCTGGCTTTAGGTGGGTCCTGGGGAAATGAATCTGGGCCATCAGAATCTGCAAGAAAGTGCCTTTAATCACTGAGCAGTTCCCCACCCCAAGGACTGCAATCTTCACTCTGTTGAGCCTTCTGAGCCCCACGCAATGCTCCTTGCTGGATCAGTCAGGTCTTCCTCAGTCTCACTCAGCAGCAGTTGACAGTTCCTCGTGCACCAGTTTTGACTGTCTTTTGTCAGATTTATGCTGGAGTGTTTCAAGTTTTTGATGCTACTGTGATGCATTTAAAAACATTTCAATTTTGTTTATTAGTATGGAATCAAGTTTATTTTTTACTTGTTTTTTAAAAAATATTTATTTATTTAAGAGAGGGAAAGATATGTATATGAAGAGAGAGAGAGAGAGAGAGAGAGAGAGAGAGAATGGGTGTACCAGAGCCTCTAGCAACTGCAAACAAACTCCAGATGCGTATATCACCTTGTGCATCTGGCTTACATGGGTACTAGGGAATCAAAACTGGGTCCTTAGGCTTCACAGGAAAGCATCTTAACCTGCTAAGCCATCTCTCCAGCCTTCAAGTTGATGTTTGTATGTTGATATACTACTTGAAAACTTAGTAAACTCATTTATTAGTTACAGCAGGACTGTGTGTGTGTGGTTTATGTGTATATGTGCACTAGGGACCCAACCCAGGTTTCAGGCATGCTAAACAGATCCTCAACCTCTGAGGACCACATACCCAGCCTCTAGCAGAATGGTTGGTTGATTTGTTTTCTTTCTTTTCTAAAAAAAAAATTATTTTTATTTATTTATTTGACAGAGAGGAAGAGGGAGAGAGAGACAGAAAGAATGGGTGCACCAGGGCTCCAGCCACTGCAAACAAACTCCTGACACGTGCACCCCCTTATGCATCTGACTTACATGGGTCCTGGGAATTGAACCTAGGTCCTTTGGCTTTGCAGACAAACACCTTAACTTCTAAGCCATCCCTCCAGCCCTGGTTTGTTTTCTTGAGGCAAGGTCTCACTCTAGCCCAGGCTGGCCCGGAACTCACTCTATCTTTGGTGGGCCTTGAATTTATGGTAATTTTCTACCTCCTGAGTGCTGGGATTAAAGGTGCGTGCCACCATGCTATTGTTTGTTTGTTTGCTATTAAGGTTCTATCATGTTTTTTTTTTTTTCTGAGGTAGGGTCTCACTCTAGCTCAGGCTGACCTGGAATTCACTACGTAGCCTCAGGTGGCCTTGAACTCATGGTGATCCTCCTAACTCTGCCTCCCGAGTGCTGGGATTAAAGGCGTGTGCCACCATGCCCGGCACTATCATGTTTTTTATATGGATGACCATGCTGTCTACCAGTCAAGACAATCTCATTCTTTCCTTTCCAACCTTAATGCCTTTTCCCCCTTACTTCACAGGTTAGAACTTCGGGCACTGGTCTGTTGAGGGGCGCAGACATTCCGTGCATCCCTTCTCGGACAGAGAAAGCCTCTGCCTTGCACAGTTTATCTTGATATTAGCTATGGGTTTTTTGTTTGTTTGTTTGTATTTTGTGTTTTCAAGGTAGGGTCTCACTCTGGCCAGGTTGACCTGGAATTTTCTATGTAGTCTCAGGGTGGCCTCAAACTCATGACGATCCTCTACCTCCACCTCCCGAGTGCTGGGATTAAAGGCGTGCACCACCACGCCCCTCACCAGAAGGAGGAGATTCCCTTCCTATCTTTGTTTTTTTTTTTAATTGCTATGTATTCTAGGCTGGCCTCCAACTCATGATATTCGAGCCTCATGTTCCCAGGCACTAGAATTGCAGGCTTGTGTTGCCATGCTCCACCTGCATCAATTTTGAGCTCATCTGTGGTGTTAATATCATGAAACACACTAGTGACGTCACAAATGTCACCACTGCCTTTGTCTCTGGCATAAATAAACACTTTGTGGTGAAGGTGTGTCTTTCTTTGAGCAAATCAACTCTGGAATGTTGGCAGTGGTGTTTGTAGGGACATTGCTTTACAGTTTACTCTCACTATATTGCCATTCTCTGATGCATTTATTTTTAATTTTTAAAATTTATTTGTAGCCAGGCATTTGAGACCATGCTGAGACTACATAGTGAATTCCAGGTCAGCTTGGGCTAGAGTGAGACCCTACCTCAAAAAACATTATATATATATATATGGAGAGAGAGAGAGAGAGAGAAAGAAGAGAAGGAATGGGCATTCCAGGGCCTCTTTCACACAAATTTGCACACAAACTCCAGGTTCATGTGCCACTTTGTGCATCTGGCTTTACGTGAGTCCTGGGGAATCGAACCTGGGCCAAGTGCCTTTAGCTGCCAAGCCATCTCCCCAGCCCTGATTTGTTTGTTTGTTTGTTTGTTTGTTTGTTTAGTGTGTGTGTGTGGAGTGTGCGTGTGATGTTCATGATGTGTGGTGTGTACGCGTGTGTGTGAAGAGCAGAGGATGACATGGAGCATGCTCCTCTTGTCGCTCATCTGTGTATCTCCGTGAGTCTGAGTTTCTCTCTCAACCCAGAGCTCCTCAGGGACCCACGGCGATTCTCTAGCCTCTGCCTCCCCCCACTGGGATCACACACGGGATTGGCCATACCCAGCTTTTTATGTGGATTCTGGGGAGTCAAACTTGGCGGTCTCTGGCTCAAGAGGCCCTCATGCTTAGGCAGGAAGCGTTCTTAGTTGCTGAGCCATCTCTCCAGACCTTTTCTGATTTTTGTAGAGGGACAACACAGACAGCACCCATGGGTGGGTTCTGGGGATTCCGGATTGATAGGAAAGGTGGAACCAGAAGGGTTTGCTGGTGAAGTGGGTGTGCGTGACGATAAAGAGAAACTCAAGGCTACGAAAGGTTTTCTGTGCCAGAGCAACTGGCAGGATGGCTGGCCAGCAATGAATGCGGAGAAGGACATGCGGAGGACATCCGGTGGGTGGGGCAGGGTCTGGGAGAAGGCCAGAACAGCCTGGTGGAGTCTGAGTGACTTCCTGAACGACCTGGTGGTGACTTCATCAGCTGGAAGTGGTGGATTAGAGCCTGGAGGGTGCTGGGTCAAGGGCAAAAACTGTATTATTTAATGCCGTGGGATGGCTGAAGGCACTTCATAGTGGCTCGTAACCCACGTCGGGTCATTATCTGTTGGTTTCCTGCTATGATGCTGGAGAGCTCCACCCCTGCCCCTTCCAGTAGAAGTGGACACCAGCTCCACCCCTGCCCGCCCTTCTCACACTTCATTACGCCCCTCACAGACGCAAGACTGTCCCAGCATCTCCCGACCGACTCTCTGCCCTGCTCACCAGGGCTTCCCTTCTCTCCTCTCTCCACAGTGCCCTCCTCCCCTGCCTGGCAAGACTGAGGCTGGAGGTCTGAGCTGTGACCAGCTACCGCCTGGGCTTCTGTTGGGGGCTGGGATTCCAAGCTGATGATCGATAATGGTTATAGTGTTATGACGCTGACCACAAAAGCCCCCTGCACAGCCGGGCCACAGACAGTGGGGACAGCTTTGGGTTTTTCCTGGCAGGGGTCTCTGTCTCTCTCCTCTCTTTTAGTTCCAGTCTCCAGCACATCTTTGGATTTTTCCAACTTGGCAACGATAGACCCGTGTTTGTTGGGATGTAAGATGTGCCCCATAGCCGCAAGTGTTTGTGGGTAAGACTTACACTTAGTTCTCTGTTGGTGGAGCCTTTGGGAGACGGAGCCTTGCTAGAGGAGGCGTGCCCCTCGGTGGGCAGGTCTTGGGATTTTCTAGTCCAGCCCGCTAGCCAATGCCACTTGCTCTCTGCTCCTTCCCTGCTGAGACCCCAGGATGCGACCAGGTCCCTGCTCATGACATTCTTTCCCTCCAGCGGGATGAAGTGATGGACTCACCTCAAACTGTAAGCCAGAACAAACCCTTTCTTCCACAAGCTGCTTCCGGTTGGGTGCTTTGTCCCAGCAATGAGAAGGTAACAGTCAAAGGAAGTGTCCTCAGGGTGGGGTGAGAGGACCCTCGGCTGGCTGGCAGGGCCATTCTCAAAGCTTCAGTGGGAGCAGAGTGTCCTGCTGAGAGGGAGCCCGGGGTGTTCTGGTCTCTGGGGATAACTGGGTGGCACTAGGGGTTTCTGATAGGATGTCTGTGAGAACACTGGTGTGTGTGTGGGGGGTGTGATCTACCTTCAATGTGGACTGCACCACTGCCTCAACTGAGGCCTAGATAGAACAGAGCCTCGGAAGGATACACTCCTTCTCGCCTCTGACCTTGAACTTCAGAACTCAAGGCTGGACTCTCCTGGGTGGCCCTCAGGCTCTCTGGCCTTCAGCCTTAGATTGAGGGTCATACCATCTGCTTTCCTAAGTATAAGGCTTTTGGACTTGGACTGAGTCATGATGGTAACCTTCAGGGGTCATGTGTGTGTGTGTGTTCATGTGTGTGGGTGCATGTTTGTGTGCTCAAGTGTGTGGAGGTCAGAAGTTTTCGGGTGTCTTCCTCAATAGCTCTCCACCTTACTTTGTGAGACAGAGTCTCTCACTGATCCTGGACCTCATGACTCAGCTAGACTGGCTGCTCAGTGAGCCCCAGGGATCCTCCTGCCTCTGCCTCCACCTCCCCAGAGCTGGGCTTCTAGGCATGTGCTGCCACTTCTGGCTCTTCACGTGGGTGTGAGGGTCTCAGCTCAGGCCCTCCTGCGTATGCCGTTAGCACTTTGCCCACTGAGACATGTCCCCAGCATCCCAGGTTCTTAAAGACGCTGAAGGCAGCCTACCGCAGGGCTTCTTGGTCTCTGTCATCCCCAGCGAGCAAATGTCTCTAATGGAGCCCCTCTTGTGTCTCTGTAATGCTCTTCAGTTCAGTCCTGGTTGACAGGAAGCTCTGGCCAGGACCCCTTTGGGAGAAGGGCCTCTGGTGGGCAGTATTCTTGGGGACCTTTACCCCACAGGCCCCTCAGGACTTGCCCACATCTCAGTCTCTGGTACCACTCATACAAGATCTTTGGGCAAAAGTCACATAACACAAAGGGTTTGGACCCTTTGCAGGGCAGGACCACCGCCTCTGTCAAGTCCATTCTTGCATGTCACTGAGCTAGAAGCCTTTTACCCATTAAAGAATCACTCCCTATTTCCCGGCTTCCCCGAGACCTAGCAACACCCAGCCTGTTTCTCTCTCTCTCTCTCTCTCTCTCTCTCTCTCGATCTGCCTGTCCCGCTGGCTCGTCTGTGCACTCCGCCCTGCGTCCTCTGTGTCTGGCTTCTCCCCCAAGTGTGTTTTCAGTATTTCAGCTATGCTCTAGCATGTCTCAGAACTTCATTCATTCTTTCTTTTTTCAAAATATTTTTATTTATCTGCCACCGTGTGTGTGTGTGTGTGTGTGTGTGTGTGTGTGTACAGGTATAGCAGTGCTCTGGCTGCTGCAAAGGAATGCTACCCATGTGCTACTTTTTTGTGATCTGGGTACTAGGGAATTGAACCCATGCCAGCAGCTTTGCAAACAAGTGACTTTAACTACTGAGCCATCTTCCCAGCTCATCCATCATTCTTTTTAAATGTTTTTAAAAATTAAATTTACTTAATTTAGATATTTGAGAGAGAGGAGAGAGAGGAAGAAGCAGATATATATATAGAGAGAGAGACTGGACATGCCAGGGCCTCCAGTCACTGCAAATGAGCTCCAGACACATGTGTCACCTTGTGTGTCTGGCTTATGTGGGTCCTGGGGAATTGAACCTGGGTTCTTAGGCTTCACAGGCAAATGCCTTAACCGCTAAGCCCTCTCTAGCCCTCATTTTTTATGTTGACAATTTCATACATGTATATAATGTATTTCAAGTCACCCTTACCCATTACCTTTTCTTGTCCTTTCCAGCAAGTCGACTTCTACTCTGATGTCTTTTTTTTTTTTTTTTCGAGGTAGGGTCTCACTCTAGCCCAGGCTGACCTGGAATTCACTATAGAGTCTCAGGGTGGCCTTGAACTCACGGCGGTCCTCCTATCTCTGCCTCCCTCCCGAGTGCTGGGATTAAAGGTGTGCGCCACCACGCCCGGCTTCTGATGTCTTTTTTGTTGTGTGTGACAGAGCTGAATTAGGTGGCTTGCATGAGCATGGGCACAGGGTTATTTGCCAGAGCATGGACAACTCACCAGTGCCCATACTGCTGAAGAACATGTCTTTTTCCAAAGCCCTGACCTCCACTTGACCTCCCAGGTTCCTGGAGAGACCCATGGGTAAGCAGCTAGGGTCCACAACGTGAGGTGTATCCTTCCACATGGGGTTCCCACCTAAGCCTTTCCCTTTCTTTCTTTTTTTCTGGATGTGAGACTGGGTTTATTTTGAATTCACAGCTGAGGTAGGAATGGCTGAATGAAAGCTGGAGACAATGAGCCACTGTATGATTGGTGTTTTTTTTTATTTTTATTTATTTTTATTTTTATTTTTTTACAAAAGTTTATTGTAACGTACGCCAGACCCCAAGACAACACTTCATTCTAGTTACAGGTGGCAAAAGATGTTAACAATGTCAGGAAATCCAGATGTTTAAATAGGAGTGAATAAGGGGCACCATCTTCTCAAGACTACGGAACAGCTTACTTTTTGCCAGATTTCTTAATTCCACCTGTGGCCAGGGGTCCCTTCCCCGCGGCCTTCGCTTTCAGCTCCTCGAGTTTCTTCTGTTCCTCCTTCTGTTTCTGCTTGAAAGCCTTATCCTCCTCATCCGTCTCCTTGCTCTGCTTCTTGGGCTGTTTCAGGGGCTTCTTCTTGCCACCTTCACGGCCCGACATGGCGCCAGCCGCCCCTTCCCCAGTCCGCTCCCTCTTTCTTCCTTCCATTACATTGAAGTTGTGTTTCAGAAGCAGCCAGGCCAGTAGGCTTTGCAGGCAAGCCTTTAATGCTGAGCCAACTCCCCAGGCCCTGTTTTCTTTTCGAGGCAAGGTCTCATGTGGTCCCGACTAGTCTCAAGCTTACTGTTCAACCAAGAATGGCTTTGAACTGATTCTCCTGCCTCCATCTTCTGAATGCTGCAGCTGCAGGTGTGCCCCCATGCCCAGTGTGTGCGGCGCTGAGGATCAAGTTCACGGTTTCATGCGTGTTGGGCAAGGACTCTGCCAACTGAACTCCATCCCCAGCTCTTACGTGGATATTTCTCTTTTTTATTTTATTTTATTTATTTCCAAGGAGGAAGGGAGTGAAGGGAGAGAGAGAGAGAGAGAGAGAATGGGCATGCCAGGGCTTTTAGAAGCTGCAAATGAACTCCAGATGCATGTGCCGCATTGTGCATCTGGCTTTATGTGAATACTGGGGAATTCCACACTGGTTGTTAGGCTTTGCAGTCAAGTGTGTGAACTGCTGAGCCATCTCTCCAGCCCTTGAATGGGCATTTCTCAACGGAAGACACACGTGAAGAGGTCCAACATTATTCACATGAGAGAAATGCAAGTCAAAGTCACACTGAGAGTCTGTCTCGCACCCACTAAGGATGCTCATTATCTGAGAGAAGGAGGGACAGAGGAACAAGCAGGCTTGGGGTATGTGAAGAAATCAGACCTGCAGAGCTTGCTGGTGGAAAAAGACAGTGGTGCCACCACTGTGGAGCACAGCCAGCCTCCCTCAGGACTTAGGCACAGCTGTACCAACAGGCCAGCACCTCTGTCCAAGGCACGTGCTACAAAGTGCAAACAGCATAAACTGTAGGAGATCCATACACACGTGCGTTCGTAGAGACATCACTGACAACCAGCAAACAATACAGAAAACCCACTGTCATCCACAGGCAAATGGGCAAACTCGCCCACCCAAACAGGGGAATGTTATTCAGCCAAGAAAAGAGATGGATGAAACCAGCCAGGAGGAGCTGAGGAGACGGCTCAATGGGCTTAATGCTTGCCCTGCAGGTATGAGGACCTGAGTCCAGATCCCAACACCCATGTAAATGCTGGGTGGCCATGGCGACCTGGCGAAGCCCAGCACTTGGGAGGCAGAGACAAGATCCTGGAGGCAAGTTGGCAAGCTTGGCCAGCAAAGTCAGTGAGCTCTGGGTTCAAGTGAGAGACCTCGACTCAATATGTCAAGTGTAGAGTGATCAAGAAAGACAGCCTACTTCAGCTTCTGGCCCCACACACCTGTACACACATGTACCCGCATGTGTACGGACACACACATGTATCCGCACATATACAAACACACACCTGTACACACCTGTATCCACATGTATATGGACACAAACATGTACCTGCACATATGCGGACACATACGTGTACACACATGTACCCACATGTATATGGACACACTTGTGTACACACATGTACCCGCACGTATACGGACACACACATGTATCTGCACATATACAAACACACACCTGTACACACATGTATCTGCACATATACAAACACACATGTGTAACCCCACATGTATGAATGTGCATTCATACCACACATAGACATTCAAAAATAAAAAGAAGGTAGGTATGAAGGTGACATTTTTTGCTTATACAAAATGCCTTGATTAAGGGGTTCCATAGAGACAGACTGTAGGCAGCCAGGGTCTCGAGGGAGGAATGGCAGGGGCTGCTGGCGTGGGACATCCTTGTGGCACTACAAGAAGGTGGAGGTGTCTGTCGCATAGGAAGGCAAGTCTAAACAGTACTGTGCAGCTCACGTTGACAGGATCAGCTTTGCCAGTTGAACTTCAGTAAGAGAAGGGGAGCCAAGTGCGTTGTCATATGTAAGGGCTGCGTGTGTTTCTTTCTTTCTGGGCCTCCAGCCACTGCAGAGGAACTCGACACACACACCACCTTGTGCATCTGCCTTTCGTGGGTCCTCGGGAATCCAACCTGAGTCATTCAGCCTTGCAGGCAAGCACCTTAACTGCTAAGCCATGTCTCCAGCCCATGCATACTTCTTTATCTGCAATCTGACCATATTTCTATGGAGCTGGTGATATTTTTTTTTTTTAAAATATGGCTTATGGGCTGGAGATATGGCTTAGCTGTTAAGGCACTTGTCTGCAAAGCCAAAAGACCCAGGTTCGATTCCCCAGGACCTACATAAGCCAGATGCACAAAGAGGTGCATGCATCTGGAGTGTTTGCAGTGGCTGAAGGCCCTGGCATGCCCATTCTCTCCCCCTCTCTCTCAAATAAATAAATAAAAATAAATATTTTTTAAAATAATTTTTTTGTTTTTGTTTTTATTTATTTATTTAACAGCAACAGACAGAGAAAGAGGAAGATAGAGAGAAATGGTCATGCCAGGGCCTCCAGCCACTGCAAACGAACTCCAGACGTGTGCACCCCTGGCTAATGTGGGTCCTGGGGAAACAAGCCTCGAACCGGGGTCCTTAGGCTTCACAGGCAAGTGCTTAGCCACCAAGCCATCTCTCCAGCCCAATAAAAATAAATATTTAAGGAAACTCTTAACTTGAAAAAAGTCAAAAAATTAAAAAAATAAAAATTGACTTGTAATTCTCTGTTTTCAAAGAAGTTATATTTGGGATGAATTGAAAATCTTTCACAGTTTTTATTTTTTCTGAGTTTGGTTATGGTATTTTCTCCAAAGATTTATAAAGAATAATTGTAACCAAGATCGTTTTAAAAATTTTTTTGTTTATTTTTA
Organism: Dipus sagitta; assembly: GCA_036346955.1. Taxonomy (NCBI): domain Eukaryota; kingdom Metazoa; phylum Chordata; class Mammalia; order Rodentia; family Dipodidae; genus Dipus; species Dipus sagitta. The sequence continues at coordinate 13,575,869 of CM070778.1, forward strand.
TTTATTTATTTGAGAGCGACAGACAAAGAGAGAAAGAGGCAGAGAGAGAGAGAGAGAGAGAGAGAGAGAGAGAGGAGAGAGAATGGGTGTGCCAGGGCCTCCAGCCACTGCAAATGAACTCCAGACGCGTGTGCCCCCTTGTGCATCTGGCTAACGTGGGTCCTGGGGAATCGAGCCTTGAACCGGGGTCGTTAGGGTTCACAGGCAAGTGCTTAAGCGCTAAGCCATCTCTCCAGCCTGTAACCAAGATCTCTGATGGGTTGGGAATGAAATCTATGGAGTCTCAGGGTGGCTTCAAACTCATGGCAATCCTCCTACCTGTGCCTCCCGAGTGCTGGGATTAAAGGCGTGCCATCTCTCCAGCCCCTAGAAAGATCATTTTAAAATTCTCTCTGAGGTCCCTGCAGAGCTCTTTGGGTTTCTTACTCCTTGAACTGGCAGGTATTCAGGAACGAGGCTCAGATTCAACTTGGTCCAACTGTGATGGAGTCTGAGTTGCCACGTCTCCATCCATCTCCCAGGGTGGAGAAACCACTCAGAGAGCGGTTCCTGGGGTCACACTGAGAACCAGGTATTGTGTGCTTAGTAGGTGTATTCCCGGGAACCCCTGTGGGGTCCAAGATGACACTGGGCAGAGACAATGTGGCTGAAAGAGTGCCGCAGCCCACCCAAGCTAGCCTGTAGCCGGAACAAAGACGGGGCTTAGGTGTGTGTGCAGCACAGGCCGTGCCTCGAGGTGGGCTGCTTGGAGGAGTGTAAGTTCAAGGACAGCAGGGTGTGGAGGACTCTCAGGAGGTGCCCTCTGTAGCTGGAAACAAGTGCCAGTCCTGGAGTGGCACTCGGGGCAGCATGCCATGCTGTCCACTACTGTCTCCTGCTGTCCATGGCACGCTGTAGCGTCTACCATTGTTGACAGCATTCACCGCCGTCCACAGTAGCCATCACCGTCCACAGCATCCATCCACCATCATTGGCTAATTTGATTTCGGCTAGGCCCCCCGGTTAGCATCCCCCAAGGATCTTCCAATCCTGCAACCCTCTGGGCCTCATCAGGCAGGCCTTGGCTCTTGGCTCATTTGAGCAAGCCAGTGGGCCCAATCTCCCTTCCAGTGGGATTCCAGCTCCATCTAAATGTACACCCATACCACTCATAGTGATGCCCACCTCACACATGGCCATGCCCATCATAGCCACAGCCATGACCACTTTATTCAGCCAAATTCTTTTTTTTTAATTTTTGTTTATTTTTATTTATTTGGGAGTAACAGACAGACAGAGAGAAAGAGGGAGAGAGAATGGGCGCACCAGGGCCTCCAGCCACTGTAAACGAACTCCAGATGCATGTGCCCCCTTGTGCGTCTGGCTAACGTGGGTCCTGGGGAATCAAGCCTCGAACCGGGCTCCTTAGGCTTCACAAGCAAGGGTATAACCACTAAGCCATCTCTCCAGCCCAATTCAGCCAAATTCTTCATAATTCTCTGGGGATTCCCCCTAACACTTTGTGATAACTGGCACAGGTCCAGCTACTTTCAGTCTCCGTTTCTTGCCTGCTGCCTGCCAGCACCATGCACACTGTCCCACAAGCACAGGAGAAGGCTGGTTGAGATGTCCTGGTGCCCTGTTCTGGGGGTCCCTCGCTAGCATGCTAAGAGTGGTTCTGCACCATGACTTCTCTCCTGGCTGTGTTGGCAAAGGTCTGAGGGTGGTGGAGCTTCCAGAACCCCTTCACAGAGCTCCATGTTGCGGTCCCAGGGTGTCAGGCATCCCTTCCCCCCTCCTGAGAAGAGCCCAAGGGCTCCAGGTCAGGTCCCCAAGGCCAGACTCTTCCCCATGGCCAGTTCTTTCCAGAGGCCCTGGCTTGGGTCTGCCAACCATGCTAAACTCACTGCAGCTGTTACTCTCAGGTCCTGAGCCAGGAGCCCTCCTGGGGCTCTACTCTAAGCTTCTCCACAACAGTCATTCTGCCCTTTATTTATTCATTTATTTCTATTTCTGAGACAAGCTGGAGCTGTAGGCGCAGCCATTCCCCATTTCAGGGAAGCAGAGGCCTGCAGATCTCCCTAGTGGCTGCGCCTTGCTTCAAGCAGGTCTGTCTGATTCCAGCAGCCAAGGGCTCTGGTGTGTGAGCCAGGATCTGCTGGGGGACTGAGGATTCACGCATCCTCAGCCTAAGTCTGACTTCCCAAAGACACTGTGTTCTCTAAGGGACCACAGCCCCGCTGAGTGGACGGGTGCAGGCAGGCTATCCATGCCCCTTTGGGAAGGGGTGTAACATAGATGGGTTAACCTTGCAAGCCCCTCCTGCTGGCCAGCCTCATCAGGGTTAAGAGGCCCGGAGGCCCTGGAAGGTTCCCATTTTGTAGAGCAGTTGTTCTGTAAGCTGTCAGAGCTGGAGGAGGGACGGTCATAGCCACAGAGCAAGTGGCCAAGTTTGGGGAGACGGGGAGGGGGCACTGAGAGCTGCAATAAAGCCAGTGAAGGGGCAAAACCTTCAGGGTCTACAAGAACTCTAACCTGTCATGCGCCATGCAGGACCAGACGGAAGGAGGTGGCCCAACCCCGAGCCCGGAGTCTGGGAATAAGCCTTGCTTTGAATCAGAGATATTAACGCTGGTCATTAATAACAGTGATTTTTATTAATTCTGTCCACAACAGAAACATCCAGAAGGATAATAATAACATCTGTTACATGTTAGACACAGGCTCTGTCTGTTCTTTACTGCGTTAAGCTCTGCACAGCCCTGAGGCAGCAGTGTTTTTATTTTATTTATTTATTTTTGCAGTGTGTATGTGCGTGTGTGTATGCATGTTCACGTGTGTGTGTGTATGAGGTCATAGGTTAAAGACGTTTTCCTAGTACTTTACTCTTAAAAATTATTTATTTATTATTTGAGGGAGAGAGAAAGAGGCAGACAGAGACATACACACACACACACACACACAGAGAGAGAGAGAGAGAGAGAGAGAGAGAGAGAGAGAGAGAGAGAAAGGGCGCACCAGGGCCTCTAGCCACTGCGCACAAACTCCAGATGCATGCGTCACCTTGTGCATCTAGCTTTACATAAGTACTAGGGGAATTGAACGTGGGTCCTTTAGCTTTGCAGGCAAGCACCTTAATCACTAAGCCATCTCTCCAGCCCTCCACCTTACTTTTGAGACAAGAGTCTCTCACTGAATCCAACAGTTTGCCAGTTTAGCTAGAGAGCGATCGCCCCAGCTCTTACAAAAGAGGCTCGGGAAGGGGAGGTAACTTCCCGGAGACTACACAGCTAGAGAACGAGAGGCAAGGCTGGGTTGACACCTGGCTTCCTGGGTTTGTCACCACCATCTCCAGAGGCCTCTCTGTGCAGAGCGGAGCCTGTGGACCGTCTGTCTACCTGAGAGCTTCCTATCACCCTGGCCTCTCCTGACCCACAATCCACCACTGCCTTCCCCTGTGATCTCTTGGGCTCTCCTGGGTCCTGGGGACAGACGGCAGGCTGCCCGCCCTCTCTGTCTGCTGAGAGGCCAGCAGTGGCACGGTGGAAGGAAAGGGCTAATTGTGACTCTTGATTCGTGGGCACATCCTGCCGCCAGTGTGGCTGGGGCCTGAGGAAGGGCTCACTGCCAGGCTGCACGGGTGTTCAGTGGCACTGGGCAGGGGGCCTCTGCATCTCTGTCCCTGGATGTCACAGACTTGGAAACTATCCCCTTGATGGAGCTCCCAGAGAAGCCGGTTGGCCTTAGCCTCCTGTCGCCAACACTGTGCCCAGAAGCCTGTCCCCAAGCTTGCCAGCCTTCTCAGCACCGCGCCCCAGCCTCTGACCTTGTCCCTGCTCCCGCCAGGGCTGAAGCCTCTCACCTCCAGGCCTCACTGTGCCCCTGGGAGGCAGGTGGCTGACCAGCTCTTAAGCTCCCCACTCCCAGGTACCACCCCCTCCCAGCCCCACTTCTGCCTCGTATGTCCTGCACGGCCAGGAATAACCAAGTGACTCAGGCAGAGCTGGTAGTGGTGACCCCAGACTCCAGATGCTTTCCCTTAGAAGGCTGTGAGTGCCTCCTGGCAGTCAGAGGTGACACGTAGGACCAAGGTCCTGCATCCTACACCCCTTTATTTGCCCATGGTGCATTTGGGAAGCAGCACTATTAAGGATGTGGGCCTGCTTAAGTGGGTGGTCGGAAGGCCTCAGTGATGACGAATGACCTTGGTGGGGAGCTGGGAGAGGCAGAGCCCTGCCTGTGGGGGGTGGGTGAAGGGCATGGAAGGCGGCAGGGGGCTGAAGGCAGGAGCTAAGGGACCAAGGGAGGGATAGCCAGCCCTGGGGGCAGGAGAAAGAGACAGCTGGGGGTGGGGCAGAGGGAGAAGGGCCTGCTGTCCTCTTGGAGGGTTCTCGATTTTTGTTCAGGTGCAGCTGAAGGTGTAGGGAACAGGTCACGACAGACAGGAAGTTGCAGGCAGGACTTGTCGGGGCCCCAGAGCAAGAGTTAGGCCAGCCCTGATGGTCTCCTTTTCAGGTCGGCCCCACTGTCTGAGTGACCGTGCATGACCCTGTCAAGACTGCTTCTAGGCGATGCCACCCGGGCAGGTCACGTCCCTCCTTGGGAATGAAGGAGGGTACCAAGCCCGCCCCATGGGGTAATTACCACTGGTCTCCTGCCTACCTGCCTTAGGGGAGCCATCTAGAGCAGGACCCATGGCTGGTCTGCTGACCACGCCTGCCATGCCCACCCCCTGCCCGCCCCGCCGGCCTTGCAGCATTCCCACCTGAGGGAGGAGCTGACCCCTGGCTGCCCGGTGCGCTGCTGTGAGTCACACGACCCACCTTGGGCAGGGCGCGGCTGATGCAGGGGCTCAGACCCGCGGGGCGTCATGTGCGCTCTGAACTTTGGCCGGATCCTACCCCCTGGATGTTTGCACACGAGGAATCAAACATCCTTCGGCTCCCTTACCCACATGGTGCGTTTCCTGCGGGTCTTTTTACTGCACACACCTGTGCCCGTATTCATGAGGCCGGAGTCTGAATTCACTTAACAAATTAGAACCTCAGCAACATTTCCCCCAGCTTTCTTGAGATATAATAATCTCCCATAAATTCTTCCCTTGAAAGTGCAAAATTCCAGGGGTTTAGTTGTGTACCACCACCACAATCTAATTCCAGAACATTCTGATCACTCCCCAGAGTAACCCTGTGCTCCTCAGCAGTCACTCCTTGTTCCCACGCCTCCTCTGACCCCGAGAGCAAACAGCTTCATAACTTTCTCTCCCCACAGATTTGCCTCTTCTGTGTGTGTGGGGGGTTACATGCGTGTGTGCACACGTGTGTGTGTTTGTGTGTGTGTGCATGTGAGGCTAGAAGCCCCAGCGATCTGGATCCTCTTGTCTGTTCTTCCTCAGTGCTGGAGTTGTAGGTACACTCCTTCACACCCAGGAGTTTTCTGTGGGTTGTAGGTTCTAGGAGTAGAATTCAGGTCTTCATGGATTTTTTTTGTTTGTTTGTTTTGTTTTGTTTTTCATTTATTTGAGAGCAACAGAGAGAGAAAGAGGCAGAGAGAGAGAGAGAGAGAGAGAGGCCCCCAGGCACTGCAAATGAACTCCAGACACGTGCGCCCCCTTGTGCATCTGGCTAACGTGGGTCCTGGGGAATCAAGCCTCGAACCGTGGTCCTTAGGCTTCACAGGCAAGCGCTTAACCGCTAAGCCAACTCTCCAGCCCCAGGTCTTCATGTTTGCAAGGCAAGTACTTTATCCACTGATGAATCTTCTAAGCCCAATTCTGGGTGTTTTCTTCTGAGTGAGTGAGTGTGTGTGTGTGTATGTACACGCAAGTAGAGGCCAGAAGACCTCAGGTATTACCTACCATCTTTATTTATGTATTTATTTTTGTTTTTCGAGGTAGGGTTCATTGTAGCCCAGTCCGACCTGGAATTCACTATGTAGTCTCAGGGTTGCCTCGAACTCATGGTGATCCTCCTACCTCTGCCTCCCGAGTGCTGGGATTAAAGGCGTGCACCACCACACCTGGCCTCATCTTCACTTTTTAATTGAGAACTTTAATATATGAACATACTGCAAATTGGTCATATCCCCATTGGGTCATTTGCCATTGTTTGGTGTTTTTTTTTTTAACATTTTTTTGAGGTAGGGTCTCACTCTAGCCCAAGCTGACCTGGAATTCACTATATAATCTCAGGCTGGCCTCGAACTCACAGCAATCCTCCTACCTCTGCTTCCCGAGTGCTGGGATTAAAGGCATGTGCCACCATGTCTGGTTGTTTATTTAAACTTTTTATTGACAGTGGCCATACATATAGACAATATACTATAATCATAATCCCTTCCCATGACCCTACTTTTACCCCTCTCAAATTCCCCCTCCACTAAATCCCTTCTTTCCAACTAGTCTCTCTTCTATTTTGTTGTCTTCATTTTTCCCTCCTATTATACAATTAACTACCAGTGTTTATAGACACCAACTGCCATGCCTGCTTTTAAAAAATATTTTATTTATTTATGAGACAGAGAGAATGGGCATGCTAGGTCCTTGAGCCACTGCAGACAAACTGCAGAAGCATGCCCCACCATGCGCATCTGGCTTACTTGGGTTCCGAGGAGTTGAACCTGGGTCCTCTGGCTTTGCAGGCAAGTGCCTTAAATGCTAAGCCATCTCTCCAGCCCAGTGCTTTTTGTGTTTTGTTATGTAGGCTCTCACTCTAGCCCAGGCTGACCTGGAATTCACTATGTAGTCTCAGGGTGGCCTTGAACTCACAACAATCCTCCTACGTCTGCCTCCCGAGTGCTGGGATTAAAGGTGTGCACCACCATGCCCAGTGCTTTTTTTTTTTTTAAATGTGGGTACTAGAGTTTGAACTCCGGCAAGCCCTTTACTGACTGGGTTATCGCCCTAGTCCTCTTCTGGGCATCTGCTGTTAAGGAGTCTCGTGAAGACCCCTGGACTGTGCAATTTTGTGAAACCCTCCAGGAACTGCTGTTGGTGATCAGGGACCGCACAGTGCTCCACCATTGCACCCTTGGGTTTGGGGGCGCTGCTCTGCTCGGCGCTGTAAGATCTAAAGAGGGGTTATGAAGGAGTCCGGAGCACCCTCCTGCCTTGGTACACAGCACCCCGCTTGCCTCACTTCCCCGAGAGCACAGTCTCTTGCTCTTGGAGACGGAGCAGGGCCTCCTCTCCTTTGCTCCCAAGGGAATCCCCACTGCTGGCACCAGGCGCAGTTGGGCAATAGCACACAGATGAGGGCTGAGTCCCCTGCTGGTAGGCTTGGCTTGGCCTGTGACATGCCTGGAATGCCATCAGGCCATCCTTCCTGACTGCAAGCTGCCATTCTGACAGCGGAGGTGCTTACTGGAAAGAAAGAGCACCCCAGCTTTCAAAGTCACATAGACTCCAGCGTGGCTCAGGGGCAGAGCACTTCATGCCTAGCTTGCACGGAGCCCTGGGTTCCATCCCCAACCCCGTGAAAGGAAAAAAAAAAAAGCCACCAAGAGTCACACTTGCCTAGGATGGCAGCGTCCTCTTCATCTACCAGTGAGGGTGACTGACTTCGCCTCCATTCCCAGTCCCTCGGTTGGGGGGGGGGGGCTTCCGTATGTCTCAGCGGTTCTGAGCCACCTGGAGACTGCTGAGTGTGGCTCGGAGGACAGAGGACTCCCAGACTTGCCCTTCGCCCTGCATTTGACACTCCTGACGTCTTCACAACACCCACGCCAGCCTCTTGTCGGGAGCCACAGGCTGAGGCCTGAGGCCACCCATCAGAATGAGGGCCTCTCAGTGGGGGAGGGTCTGCCCTGGACCCCAGCTTCCATGGCTCTCCTGCTGCTGCTGGGCGCCCTGTTACAAGAGCCCACCACTGGGACTCTCCGAGGCCCAACCTGCATCCTCGCCTTGCCCCACAGCTGTCCCTGCTCCGGGGGGTGTGTGAAACTGCCCAGGCCAGGGCGGAACAGGTCTGGCTGCACCTGGCAGCCTGTCCTAAGCTCGCTGCCCGCCGCCCTCCCACTGACCTCTGTGCTCTCTTGCCCGGCGCTGTGCCAGGCCTTATTCACACGCTGCCAGTGCCTCTCCCTAGAGGTGGGCGGGGCTGTGGCTTCTGGGCACTGTGCCCAGGGCAGGCCCTGCTCCTTGCTCCAAAGCTTCCTCTTTACAGCTGCCCGGAGGCGGAGAAGGCCCTGCCGGCCACTAGGGAGCCGAGTTCCCAAGAGAGCTGCAGAGGCACGGCAGAGACGGGACCTCAGTAGTCTGGGCTCCAACCCAGCCCTGCCCACCCCTAGTGATAGAACCTGCACAAGTTACTGAACCACTCTGCCTCGGTTTCCCTGGAAGGAAACATCCCACCTCCCTGGGAAGATGCCCCCCCCCCTTTTTTTTCATCTGGGGTCCCTGAAGGCAACAGCCTACACGGTTGAGCCAGGAGCTGGGAAGCACGGGGGCCTTTTGTCTTCTCTCCTGCACGCAGCCGTAAGCAGTGCTGAGGCCTGCAGGAGGAGGTGCTATGACTAGGGTGGCTTCCAGATGGGGTGAGCCAGTGGGGGTGGGAGCCCTCAAGTCCAGGCCTGGTGCACCCCTCCTCACAGTGGGCTCTCACGCAGCACGGCTCGGCATGTCCCTAGGGGCTGGGCCACGAGCAGCTCTACTGGTAACAGTGCTGTCGCCCGGCAACCTGCACGTGGGTCTGCACCACCAGCAGGGGAGGTACCTCCTGGGGAGCCTGAGTGAGACGTGTGGCCCCTCCTGTGTCAAGCCGTCGTGGGGTGCAGATGCAAGCCTCAGGGTCAACCTGGGGCCCCTCTCTGGAGCTGCTGGGGAAGCTCCTGGGTGACCAAGCACCCGGGCCTGGGAAGGGGAGGAACTCCTCCTGGGCTCCCCCTGGACTCTGGACCCCCAAGGCTACTGCTTTCCTGTTTGTTTTGGGCCCCTTCTCCCGGTGGGGTGCCTACCTCTTAGACAGCCATCAGCCCTTGGGGGTACGCGTCTGATTAGCATTTGGTCACTCTAAGCAAAAGATACAGGATTCCAATCTCCAGCCCCCTGAGCACCAAATCCTGGCATGCGGCCCGTGAATTTGGAGAAGCCGGGGTCGCTGGACTGGAAGGAGAAGGATTTGGGTGGCGGGGGGCCTGGGCTGGGCTCCAGTTCCACAGCACCCCTAAGCAAGGCCCTCAGAACCTTAGCAAGTCCGTCAGCTCCTGCAGGCCCAGCAGTGGCCCTTTCCCAAGGCCCCAGTGCGAAGGTAGAGGCACAGACAGAGGGGCGGGCACAGGCTAAGCCTCGCCTCGCAGGAGAGTGCCCCAGACCCATCACTCCGCACCTGGCCACTTGGCCATGGCACCCATCCTCTGGCCCCTGCTTATCTGCAAGCGGAAGGACATCCTGTCCCTCCAAAGAGTGACCTGGTGGAGGCCACCTCCTGAGGCCTCACAGGCCTACATGGGCCTTTCCATTTCCCGTTAAGGTGACCTTGAAGTGGGTCTTCAACCCTCTTGGGCGTCCTTTCCTCGTTCTGTAAGATGGGGTGACAGGCTGGGCATGGTGGTGCACGCCTTTAATCCCAGCACTCGGCAGGCAGGGGTAGGAGGATCGCCGTGAGTTCGAGGCCACCCTGACACTACATAGTCAATTCCAGGTCAGCCTGAGCTAGAGAGAAACCCTACCTCAAAAAAAATAAATACATAAAAATAAAAAAATAAAATGGGGTGACAAAGCTCCCGGGGACATCGTGTGGGATGGTGGGGGGGGTGTTTCTTTGACCCTCCCCCCCCCCTGGCCCCGTCCTCCTGTAGTTCCCCGATGAATCCCATCGCCTTCTCCTGCTCCAGTGGGAATCTCTTTGGGCTCCTCCCTCTCTCTCTGCGACACGCTACCTCGTTTCATCCGGGGCCTCCCTTTGCGCTATCAAACATGCAAACCCAGGAGAGACCCTGCTTCCCCGGTGCTCCTGCAGGCCTGCTGCCCCTGCCCCGGCGCTGCCCTCCTGCGGCCCAGGGCGAGGGTGGCTGTGCTGACATCACATCACGGGGACGCTTATCCACTGCTCCTCGCTAACGCAAATTTCATCCTCGTTGTCTCTGAATCAATTTACTTTTATTGCCTCAGCTGCTCAAAAGCAATTTTTCAAGAACAAAAAGGTCAGCGCGTCCAACACTAATCAATTCTCAGAGAGCTCCTGCCACCGTCAGGGGAGCCGGGCCGGCGCCCCCTCCTCCCGGTGCCTCCCCCTCCCCCTGCCCACCGGCCCATCACTTTTATTGCTTCATGATGCCTGTCATTAGCGGTGTGTTTGAGACGCCCCATAGTGTTCTTACAACATAAAACCTGGGCGACTTGCTGCGGGGGGGGGGGGAGGCGGGTGGTGTACCCAGAGCATTTACAGCCTCTCTCTGGCTCCGGACAGTAATAGCTGAACTGATGGATCATTGGGAAGGGGAGGCAGGGCAGGAAGCAACCAGCCACTTGTTTAATGCTCAGTGGCAACAAAAGGGCACATGGGAGGAGGAGAGGGGCCCTGCCTGCCTCAGGCGCAGCCCTGTCCTCTCCCCGCCTTCATGCTGGCCCCGGGGCGTAGGCCAGCTGGAACCCCCTCCACCCTGATCCCTGCCGCTGGGGGGCGGAATACACCTTCTCTGGCATCATTTTCCAGCAGCCTGCCACGCTGCCAGGCTCAGCCTGCTGAACTGTGGGCTCTGAATAACCATTGCATAGACAGAGAAACTGAGGCCCAGTGGAAGCAAGCAGGAGCAGACGCGACATGGAACAGTCGCGTGGCCTGTGCAAAGTCGCCTGTATGGACTGCAGTTCTAGGCTCTTCCCCAGCCCCGGCTGTCCTTTGATCCTGGACGTTGTAATGCCAGCAGCTAAAATGCCCAGGTCGCCCGCAGGCACGCACTGTGCTCAGCGCTCCTCACACGTGGCCCTTTGGCCCCCTGTGCGGCCCTCTCGTGGGCGTCTGTATGTCAGCTGGGCAGGTAAGAGAGCTGAGGCAGGAAGCACAGCCTCCTGCGAGTATCTACTCTATGTTATGCGCGGTGCAGCAGGAATTGAGCCAGCTGTCTGCTCTCTCCGTTGCTTTAAAAATGCCACAGGAGAACTAGGAGGAGGGTTCAGCAGCTAAAGACACTTGCTTGCAAAGCCTGCCAGCCTGGGTTAAATTTCCCAGTATCCACAGAAAGCCAGATACACAAAGTGGCACATGCATCTGGAGTTTCCTCATAATGGCAAGAGGTCCTGGTGCTCCCATACTCACTTTCTCACTCAGTCTCTCTCTCTCTTTCTGCAAATAATAAGACTACATAAAAAAAATTCTAGGAGGTGCTAGGAAGATAGCTTAATTGTTAAAGGTACTTGCTTACAAAGTCTGCCAACCTGGGTTCAATTCCCTAGCCACCCATATAAGGCCAGACGGTCATTCGTGTGCAGCAGCAGGAGGCCCTGGTGTGCACACTGCACATGTGCAAATAAAGAATTGTATAAATTTTTTTTAAAAAAATTATTTTGAGAGAGAAAGAAAGAAAGAGAAAGGGGCAGAGAGAGAGAGAATGGGCACACCAGGGCATTCAGCCGCTGCAAATGAACTCCAGATGCGTGCGCCACCTTGTGTGCATGTGCGACATTGCATGCTTGAGTCATTGTGCGTCTGGCTTACATGGGACCTGGAGAGTCGAACATGGGTCCTTAGGCTTGGCAGGCAAGTGCCTAACTGCTAAGCCATCTCTCCAGGCCCCTGATATAATTTTTTTTTTTTTTTGTTTTTTCGAGGTAGGGTTTCACTTTAGCTCAGGCTGACCTGGCCTTGAATTCACAGTGGTCCTCCTACCTCTACCTCTGCCTCTGATATACAATTTTTTTTTTTTTTTTTTTGGTTTTTCAAGGTAGGGTCTCACTCTAGCTCAGGCTGACCTGGAATTCACTCTAGTCTCAAGGTGGCCTCGAACTCTCGGCGATCCTCCTACCTCTGCCTCCCAAGTGCTGGGATTAAAGGCGTGCGCCACCACACCCGGCTTGATATACAATTTTTAATGCTGTAGGAAAGCTTGGAAGATAGCTCAGTTGGTAAAGTGCTTGGCAACTGAGTTCTAGCTCTAGAACCTGTGCTTACAAAAAGAAAGAAAGAAAGAAAGAAAGAAAGAAAGAAAGAAAGAAAGAAAGAAAGAAAGAAAAGAAAAAAAAAAGAAAGCTGGACATGGCGGCATAAGCTTGTAACATCAGCACTGGGGAGGGAGGAGGGGATTGGAAGACCCCTGGGCTCCTTGGTCAGTCTAGTCGACTTGGCAAGTTCCAGGTCAATGAGAAGCCTTGTCTCAAAAAAGGGGGGGGGTGGTACCTGAGGAACAAAGCTCAACGTTGACCTGTGCTGTGTCCACGTGCATGCATGCGCACACGTGTGCGCGCACACACACACGCACACACACACACGCACACACAAAATGCCATGGGAGGAGCTTGGGATGTGGGTCAGCAGTGCAGTGCCTGCCTAGAATCTACCTCACTGGTAGACTCTGGTACAGCACTTGTCTAGCACGCGTAGGGCCCCAGGTTCCATCTCTAGTTTTGCAAACAAAAACAAGAACAAAACAAACCCCACAAGATCTGAGCCATTCAGGAGAGACCAAGCCCTTAGTCCAGGTTGCAGATGGTTGGCAGGTGCTGGAGAGTAGTGGGAACGAGGCAGTGGCTGCCTGGTGGGAGACTGGGCTCCTCTGGGGAGATGAGGATGTGCTGGGAGTAGACAGAGGTCATGGCTGTGCAGCACTGTGCCTGCATACACACCTCTGAATTGTACCCTTGCAAATAGTGAATTTTGTCATATGCACTTCACTTAAGAAAACGACCAAGGGCTGGGGAGATGGCTCAGTGGTTAAGGGTGCTTGCTTGCAAAGCCTGTCAGTTCTGGTCCCCCGTACCCAGGTAAAGCTAGATGCACAAAGTGACATGTGCATCTGGGGTTTATTTGCAAGGGTGGGCCCATGCACCTCTCTCTCTCTCTTTCAAATAAATAAAAATTATACAAAGAAAACAACCAAACTAGGCATGGTGGCACACACCTTTAATTCCAGCCTCCAGGAGGCTGAGGTAGGAGGTGTCTTTTTGGATCTTCACCTCCTACTACCCCTACACCCTCCCCACCCCGGTGCCACCCATGGGCCTCAGGAACCTCTTGGGGTGGAACGGGAGTGCAGAGCAGAGTATGGCTCGGAGGAGTGGCCACCGCAGCCTGCAGCTCTCTGGAAAACTCACTGAGGTTATAGGGCAGCCTTGAGCCAACTCTTGCTCTGTTCTGTGGGACCGAACCAGACAGACGGAGTGGGCTGAGAAGTAACAGTGCACAGGAGACAGTCACACCGATGTCTTAGAGTTTGTTTCTTCATCTCAGGCATGATGGTAAACTCTCCTCAACATGGAACTGAGTATGGAACGTGGCTCAACGATTAAGAGCACTTGCTGTGCAAGCACGAGGGCCTGGCAGGGTCTGAAACTGCCAAAGTTCAATTCCCCAGCACCTGTGTCAATAGCTGGGCATGGCCGTGCACATCTGTAAGCCAGTCCTGCAGGGGCGGAGGCTAGAGAATCGCTGGGGCCTGCACCCGGGCATACATGCATGTAGATGACACACGCATCAGAAACTATTTCTCCAGAAGCGATTCCTGGCTACCTGTGAGTAGTCTATGGGATGGGCTCCCTTACGTCCAGGCTTCAAGGGACAGGGACATAGGGGCCCTTAGGATTGCATGCTGCGAGTGCAGCCACTAGTCCCGCTTGCCCGGAAGGTCTCCCCGCTAGAGAACCTGGCCTCCAGTCCTCGAAACTTGGCTTTCCTGTTCCAGCCAGGCCACTAGGGCCCCTGCCAAATTCTCTGGGGCCCCTGCCAAGTCTTTCCAACTGCAACTGCACAGCGTTCTGAGAAACTCCTCCCCGAGCTTTCTCCAGGAGCTGAGTGAGGCCGGAAGTGCCCTGAGGGCTGAGGGCATGAGATAGCAGGTGGCATCCTGATCTCTGTCCAGGGGCCAGGCTGGTGACTGGAGGTGGGCTGAGAGGAGCGGAGCAGAGATCTTGTCGCGGCCACCCCTCCATGTGGACTGCGGCTGACCCGGGCTGGCTGGGCTCCACCTGACCTGTTTACAGGCCTGGGTCCCTGACAGCAAGCCCCCCCAGAGCCACAGGGGCTGGGCCGGGCCTGGTCTGGCCCCAGTCCCTGACTCACGGAGCTGGATGCTGGTTCTCCACGGGCGCCACTATTGACTGAAGCGCCTCAGTAGCCAGAGCCCTCTCGGCTGGCTGAAGTGGGGGTGAGAGTTACCAACCTGTCTTACTTCACCATAACTGAATGAAAACAAACACTGGAGCTCTTCAAGCCACTGAGTATTTTAAATGTAACCAGCCCCTGAGATGCCGTTTCCAGGTGGCAAAACCACAGCGTAGAAGACTTCTTCTCTTGCCTCCCTGGTTTCCTCTGGGGGGCGAGGCTGGTGGAGGAGAACCCTCCTTAGCCCTCACTGCCCTCTAACTCAAGGACCACACTGGCACCTGAACAGATTGATCACAAAGAGATCCATTATAGTCCCAAAGCTATCAAAGACAAAGAGCAGGCTGGGGGTGTGAGGAATTCTGCCAGGCTCCGCCCCGGGACAGCACAATTCGCCATTGTCACGTTAGAAGTTCCTGGTGATAAGAAGAGAGGCCAGTGAGACGGCTTGGCCCCCTGAGCCAACTGCAAAGCAGAACAGAAAGTTCAAGGCCAGAGATAGTAGAGACATCCCCTCCAAAATGTCCCTGGCAGTTTCTGTGTCTGGCATTCCCCCACATGACCCTGTACCCCAAGGGGGATCAGGATGCTGAGCTGGCACCGGTCCAGGGGCTGTGTTTCTTAAAGTGTCTGCCACTCAGGAGTCACCCCCAACTACCCCGTACAGGAAGGACACTGAGGCATGGAGATAGGAGTGAGTTGCAAGGTCTGACTTTGGAGCCGTGGCGTGGCTTGGGGCTCTCATCTGATCGTGCTGTCCCCATCCTCCCATGGGACTGTCCCGTGGGCTGTCGGGCGTGCAGAGACAACGGTGGCTGCCAGCCTAGACGTCCTCAGTTCATCAGAGCATTTCTCTCTGTTGGCACCAGGGGTTCCCAGGCCACGTCTCGGTGGGGGACAACCCTACATCTTCTCCCAGAGCTCTCCTCAGATCTGCCCTTCCCTTGGGGTCGGGCGCCCAGTGTGGCCACTCTTTCCCAAGGACCTGTCAAGGTGACCATCCTGAAGCAGCTGTGTGACCTTGCACAGGTCACTTGACCTCTCTGTGCCTCAGTTTCTCAGTACAGGAAACGGTGATGACAATGGCCCTTGTGGCCATGGTGGAGTGCTTCCAAAACTGAAGTCACCTCTTATTCTGAACCAGTGCTCTTTCCATCTTGAGGGCTCCTGTCTATCCCTCGTCAGTATGGGCAAATCGCTAAGCTTCATGCCAGTTCCCTGGCTCTTCCCACAGACCCAAGCCACTGGCTGAGAGTAGGTGGCAGGTGGCACTCCAGGATCCTACCCTTAGATGCCACAGCCTTGACCTCTACTCCATGTAGGTTGCCAGCGTAGGGTCATGAGCATTGTTGGCCAAGTCCCTGAAGTGCCCCAACCTATAGGCCTGGGACTCCAGGCCCCACCCCCACCATGCGGGCACCAGGTCAGCTGCCCCTCTTATTCCTGGTCTCTTCGAAGCTCTCCCCAGGATGGAAGCCTTCTCCCAGCGTCCTCCACCAGGGAGATGAGACAATCTTCCCTCCTGGGGAACCCCCTCCTCTGGCTGCCCATCCCTGAGCCCGACAAGGTCAGTCACTCGCTCTGACGGCCCCGGTTGAGAATCAGATCAGTGAAGGACACAGTCCCTGTGTCTCTGTGTGGGAGACCCCACACCCCAAATGACGTCAGGGCAGCCAGCAGACCTGTACTGACAGGGCAGGAGACCTGGGGCCCAGGACAGTACCACCGTAGCCGAAGGTCTAAGTATTCCCGTGTCACTGTGGGCAGTGACCTTGGGCTGGGCAGACCCCAGTGAACTTCCTGGTCTGAGATGCTCAACCTCCCACCCTTCTGTGTCCTTGGCCTGCCAGCCAGGACCCCGTCACTGCTGCGGCTTCACTCTAAGCTGGAGACTGTTCCTTCTGCAGCTGAGTGACCCTAGCATGTCCCCACTCTGCCCCTCCATTTTCTCCTCTGAGAGACTTGCAGGGTCTGTAGGCTTCTGGGGCCATCGGGCTGGACATGCAGTGGACAAGAGACTTCCGGCCCTGTGTCCTGGTCTCCACCTCTCACACCTGCAGTTGGGTCACTCAGCCTGTGTCTGCTGAGGCCCTGAGGTGGCTGCGTGTGATGAGGCTGAAGATGGGGACATTTAAATTAGGGGAAGCCTCATCGCAGTGGGCTGGGGCCACCCAGCTACTCATCCGCTGGGGCAAACCCTAGTCCCATGGCTGCCACCAGCTGGTCTCAGCGCAGGCCCGGGGGTGAGTTTGTTTAGACTTGTCATCCGTCCCTGAGATGAGCATTAGAGGCAGGTACGGTGACCATCCACGGGCAGACGAGCCACTTGAAGCTCAGGGATGGTAAGCGATGCACCCAAGGCCACACAATGTGAGAGGCGCCTGGGCTGGAACCCAGGCCACGTGGTACATAGGCTGTCACGGCGGCCTGACCCTGCATCCTGGACAGTCCTTTGCCCGGCAGGTCCTTTGTCACCAGGAAGCAGAGGCCCTCAGACCTGGCATTCAGCAGAAACTCACACGTCCCCTCAGTCCCTCAGTGGCCTGTGAGCAGCCTCTGTGCCCAGGATTTAATCTCAACACCTGTGAGTCTTATGAGCCGCGTGCACCAGCGCGTTCTTTGGGCAGAGCATTCGCTGGCGCTCAGAAGCGACCCGGGGCTTTTTTTTTTTTTTTAATTTATTTATTTATTTGAGAGTGACAGACAAAGCGAGAAAGAGGCAGAGAGAGAGACACAGAAAGAATGGGCACGCCAGGGCCTCCAGCCACTGCAAACGAACTCCAGACACGTGCGCCCCCTTGTGCATCTGGCTAACGTGGGTCCTGGGGAGTTGAGCCTTGAACCGGGGTCCTTAGGCTTCACAGGCAAGTGCTTAACCGCTAAGCTTCTTATCCCACAGGCGCTGCAGAGGTCGCAGAAGGAGCGCGCATCTCCATGCGCAAAGGCAGAAGAGAGGGCACGTGCGATGGCCAAGGCCACGCAGCACAGTTCAGTGAGCTCCCTCTCTACACTCCGCACTCTTAGAAGGGGTGGGGGGGATACAGAGCTATTGGGAGGCTGACAATGACTTCCCCGTGTGGTAGTGACCTCGTTGCTGGGACAAAGCACACAACCAGAAGCAGCCGGTGGGAGGAAAGGGTTCGTGTTGGCTGACAGTCTCGAGGGGACGCTCCATGATGGCCGGGAAAGCACGGCGTGAGCAGAGGCTGGACATGGCCTCTCCCACAGCGAGTGGAAAACAGCAACAGGAGAGTGAGCTGAGCTCTGGCAAGGGGGAGCTGCTGTAACACCCCTAAGCCCGCCCCCAGCAACACACCTCCTTCAGCAAGGCTCCACCTCCCAGATTGCCACCAGCTGGGGACCAAGCATTCAGAGCACACGAGTTTATGGGGGACTTCTGATTCAAACCTCCACACCCTGCCCACGATGCGATACCCGGTAACTCTTTCTCAGGCCTCCCCGTGGACTGTCATTAGTGCCTGCCCCTTTACAGGGTGCTGTCTTGAATATGGACATGGGGGGAGTGGCATGATGGAGGGGGGCCAGGGGGGGGGTCTGCTTGCTCCGTGGGGGAAGGAGGGCCTGTGATGGCAGTACTCGAGCTCAGAAGCGGACGTCTCTGAGGGGCTCCGTCTACTGAGCAACAGGGCAGGGCCTGGGTCAGGAGCCAGAGCCAGGCCACAGAGTGGGCAGTCCAGCAGGGTTCCAGACTAGCCTGTCCTTGTCCAAATCCTCCTGTCCCTATCTTGTCCTGCCCTCCTGACCACTGAGTGGCCCCCTCTCCTAACAGCCACACAGTAAGTCAATGTCAAGGAAGCCTGTGCTTCCTGGTGACAGGGGACCTGCCGGGCAAAGGACTGTCCAGGCTGCAGGGTCAGGCACAGGCCCAACTCTGCCCAGCAGTCCAGTGCTGCGTGTGCCTGGCTCATGGCAGAGCGAAGAGGACACATCGGGTGGTGTCACCAGGGACCCCTGTGCCCAACTGTCCCCCGGGGATAGGCTATGGGGACTACTGGCATCTGCTACCCTTAGAGGGTTGAGCGTCCCTTGTCTGCGACTGCAGGAATAGTAAGCAGTACTGTGTGCGTGCTCAGGACAGACAGACGAGACCCTGTGGGCTGAGGACAAGGGGATGCCAGGCCAGGGCAAGGCGCCATCCCTGGAGCTGACTCCTGGGATGGTGTGTGGGTGGGGGAGGGCGGCCAGAGCCCCGTGGTCCTGAGGGGGGAGCTCCGCGGGAGGGCTTCCCAGCATGGCGGCTCCTGCCTGCCTCCTCCCGGGGCTTCTGGCTGTGCAGTTTTCCTTTGCAGAGCTGCAAGACAGCATCCTTGTAATTAGATTTTCCCCAATTCCCTGCGTCACGGGTTATTAATACTTATCTGGAGTGCACCTGATATGAGTAGATTGGTGGCCCTCTTCCCCCCTCCTCTCTTCCCATACTTGCTCAACCAAGTTCCCTCCCCACTCCCCTTCTCTGGAGGCCCCCAGCCCCTCCCTGCCCCACGTGCTCCCCTCTCCAGGCTTCCAGCTCCGCGCTAGGCAGGCGCAGAGGCCACCACAGCGGCTGAGGCCAGGGGTACTGCGCAGGAGCCCACTGGGCAGCAGATGGGAGCAGCCTCCAAGGCCTTCAGGGAATAGCCTGGGACAGGGGGGCCCGTGGCCTCTCCAGCACAAGCCAGAATGAATGTCAAGGAATATTTTCGAGGACACAGGGCCCCACTGCGCCCACATGCAGACCCCTTGCCCTGGGCCGGGGGCGGAGGAGTCCTGAGCATGGAGCCTGCCTCCCTCCCTCCTCCCAGGAAGCAGCCCAAGCTGCGCATGCGTGGAAGTGCTGCTCCCCCCCCCCCAATCCCACGCCAGCTCCATGTCTCCTGTAAGCAGAACCTGTGGCTGGTGCCCATCAAGGTGGCGAACAGAAGCGGGGAGGGTGTGGTTGACATCAGCGTGGCCTCTCTCCTCGTCCTGATAACGTGCCCAGGGCCTCCGCCTGGGAGAGGTGCCCCTTCCTGCCCAGCTCCCTCAGCCCAGCAAGTCTCATGGAACTCGGGTTACAAAGGACAATGGGGGTTCCCCCAGTGTTGCTTGAACCCTGACAATCTCTCAGGCACCACCCATGGCCGGGGTGGGAAGAAGACATAAGGGAGAAGCGCCAGAGAGTCTGCAGATGCCTGTGGGAGACACGGGTGTCTCAGGCCCTCGTGGGCAGCTCGTGGAGGGGAGCAGCCCAGCCTGCAAACAGCCCTCAGCGTTCCGGGTCAGCTTTCAGGATGGAAGGGGGTGTCTAAGCAGTGTCCCCAGGGGCCAGGGCAATTTGGTGGATCAGGAGTTGAATTTCACACTCTGGGGCCTCCTATGCAGCCGAGGACACAGGCCTCCAGGGACCCAGGGCCTCTTTGGGGTGCTGCCCTAGCAGCTGTACTCTGCCCAAAGCTCCAGGGAAGGGCCACAGGGCCTTTCACTTAGACCTGCAGCTCTGTAGGATGTGGGGTGGAGGCGGGGCACATTGTGACCACTGCCTGGGGGGTGGGGAGGGAGAGGGGTCCACAGGCCGGAGGTAGGGAGAACCTCTTACCTCCAGCCTTGGCTGTGTCACACCTGTTGACGCACTTGCCCCAGCTGTCAGGCACCTGGATCTGTCCCTGGTGGAGGCAGCGAGTGGCCTACCCTGAAAGTGCAAGGCTTCCCTGCTCCATGCAGCCAGCCCCCCCCCCCCCACACACACACAGAGGCCGAATCCAAACCCTGAGAGAGTCTTGTCTGCTTGTGTGCCTGGGGTGGTCCTGTGGTCCATCAAATACCAAGTCTGAGAACGGGGGCAGAAGCTCCCCTCTAAACGAACCCATCACCAGCAGGAGGCGTTGACCCGGGCCTCCAGATGTGGGCGCCTGTGACTCTGCTGGGGGGGGGGGTACATGGAACCTGATATTGGGGCTAGGACTGGGCATGATTTCCTTAGGGGGGCCACCGGGGCTCTTAGCTGGTGGTCTATGGTTTGGTTACCTTCTCTATTGTGTGCAGTGGTGGAAGTGGGTGGGCAGAAGAAAGAGACCCAGCCTGGGGTCTGCCCCAGGTGTGTCCTGCCCTAGCCTGGGGTCTGCCCACACAGGTGTGTCCCTGGTGGGTTTTCATCTCGGCCCAGTTTCTCAGGCAGACTGGGCTCTTCTTAACGGAGAGGAACGGAGAGCCACGCAGAGGCAGACCTTCCGGTGGGTTCATGCAAGAAGCCGGGCTGTCCTGTCTCACACGCGTCCCCCTGCCCTCCCCCCCCGCACTTGTGAGGTCCTTGAGGGCACAGCTTTGTTGGCAGTAGCTTCTCCTGGGCCCAGAGCGGCTGAGCAGCAGCAAGGCCTGCACGAAGCTGGGGATGGAGACGGGACGCCCAGAGACAGCCACCAGCACCCGCCCCTCTGCCCCCATGGGGCCCTCAGCAGCACCTCCTACAGCCACCTGTAGCATTTAAAAAAATATTTTATTTATTTATTCGACAGAGAAAGGGGTGGGGGGAGAGAGAGAGAATGGGCACGCCAGGGCCTCTAGCCACTGCAGACAATCTCCAGACCCATTCACCCCCTTGTGCATCTGGCTAACGTGGGTCCTGGGGAATCGAACCTGGGTCCTTTGGCTTTGCAGGCAAATGCTTTAACCACTAAGCCATCCCTCCAGCCTCACCTGTAGCATTTTTGCCCAGGCCTCCCTTCCAGAAAAGCAAGGGTGGGCGGCGAGAGGGTGCTCCCTCTAACTATGAACCTTCCGCAGCGCTGACTCCCCTCTAGCTTGCATTTCACTTGTCTGTTTGTGGATTTTTTTTTTTTTTTGAAGTAGAGTCTTACTCTAGTCCAGGCTAACCTGGAACTCACTCTCTAATCCAGGCTGGCCTCAAACTCATGGGGATCCTCCTACCTCTGCTTCCTGAGTGCTAAGATTAAAGGCGTGCACCACCACACCATCATTTTATTTTACTTATTATTATTACTATTATTTTGGTTTTTTTTTTTTCTAGGTAGGGTCTTGCTCTAGCTTGGGCTGGCCTGAAATTCACTATGCAATCTCAGGGTGGCCTTGAACTCACGGCAATCCTCCTACCTCTGCCTCCTGAGTGCTGGGATTAAAGGCACACGCCATCATGCCCAGCCACTCATTTTACTTATTTATTTTTAAAATATTTTATTTAGGACTGGAGAGATGGCTTAGCAATTAAGGAGCCTGCCTGCAAAGACTAAGGACCCAGGTTTGGCTCCCCAAAATCTATGTAAGCCAGATGCACAAGGTGACGCATGTGCACAAGGGCATGTATCCACGCAAAGTCACACATGCGCACAAATGGTGCCTGTGTCTGGAGTTCGACTGCAGTAGCTAAGGCTCTGCTGCACCAGTTCTCTCTCTGATAAATGAAATTTTAAAAATTATTTATTTACCTGAGAGAAAGAGAAGAGGGGGCAGGAGAGAGAAGGGGCATGCCAGCGTCTATAGCCATTGCAAACAAACTCCGGATGCATACACCATCTTGTGCATCTGGCTTTATGTGAGTACTAGGGAATTGAATCTGGGTCCTTTGGCTTTGTAGGCCAGTGCCTTAACTGCTAAGCCATCTCTCCAGCCCTCATTTTATTTTTTTAAAAATACTTTATTTATTTACTTGAGATAGAGATAGAAAGAGGCAGATAGGTACATAGATAGATAATGAGAATAGGTGCACCAGGGCCTCTTGCCACTGTAAACAAACTCTAGACGCATGTGCCACATTGTGAATCTGGTGTTACATGGGTACTGGGGAATTGAACCTGGGTCCTTTGGCTTTGCAGGCAAGTGCCTTAGTCATTAAGCCATCTCTCTAGCCACTAGCCTTCATTTTAAACAAGTCTGCCCTTTGTCCTCTGGCATCGTTTCCATTATTAAGCTGCTCTCATCCTTGGCTGTACTCTGCAGACAGTGTCCATGTGCTGGCCACAGCTCTCCGGCAAGCTACCCAGAGCTCTGGCCTCCTGCACCTCCGGAAGGCCTGGCTCTGGCCACATGCTCACTCTCCATTGCCTGGCAGCCTTGAGGACTGTCAGTGTCTTTTTCTTCTTTAAAAAAATATTTTATTTATTTATTTGAGAGACAGACAGAAAGAGGGAGAGAGAGAGGGAGAAAATGGGCATGCCAGGGCCTCCATCCACTGCAAATAAACTCCAGATGCATGCCATTTTGTGCATCTGGCTTATGTGGGACTGGGGAATCGAACCCGGGTCTTTAGGCTTTTCAAGCAATTGCCTCAACTGCTTAGCCATCCCTCTTTTTCTGTTACATTTGTTTCCACCAAACCCAAGAATGAATGAACCTCCTCACAAAGCTGGGTGTGGGCTCAGTGGACGCTCCTGTTTTGTGGTGGTGGAGACCGGAGCCTGTTCCACTTCTCTCGGCACCACATGTTGTGCCCAAGCGGGGACCCTGTGCCCTTTGCTTCTTCCACTTCAGAACACTGTCATCCTCTCTAATGCAAAGCGTCCCCTCTGTTGAGTGTTGAAGACCGAATGGCATCTGGACATCTGCTGACCAAGTTACATGGTCTTCATCCAGGAGTCCAGAGAGCCGGCCACTATCCTGAGGAAGAGTAGGGAGGACATAGGGGGTAGAGTGTGGGAAGCCAGCCGTCCCTTCTGAAAGGTGAGGATGCCAAGAATGTGAATGTCCCCACCAAGCCAGCAGTGGGTGTTTCCTGGCACGCAGAGAGTCTGAGCGGCTCCAGGTTATGAGGAGACATGGTGAGACTCCCTCCCTGACAGGATAGGGCACAGTTGTGGTATGCCTGGTACCAAAGTCTAGACAAGGAAGGGACCGTGACTGAGCTCTCAAGCTCTGGGCTTGAAGAGAGGGTGACTCAGGGCGGGTCCGGGTGGGATGGAGGAGAGCACCAGGGACGGTCAGGACTGGGCTGGGCTGATGGGCGGAGACTGGATTGAATTGCAGCAAGGGGAAGGAGGAGTGAGGCATGTCTGTTCTCGGGAGCTTTTAGAGTCAGGGTTGCACCTGTGTGGGAAGCAGAATCCAAGGCCTTGCAGAAACAGGGCGTTCAAGGTTTGTCCAGCTGAAGCCTCGGTGATCTTGCCCTTTTGAGAGTTTTCAGGGCACAGGACATTTACCCCAGACCCCGAAGAACCCCACATGCTGGGCCCTGCTTCTCTATGGTGCGTTCATGGCCACTGTAGCCAGAACTTCATCCTGGGCCAGGGTGGTCCAATCTGCAACCCAGGGTGGGGGTCATCACAGGCCTTGTCCTCCCCGGTGACTGTCCCGCGGGGGTAGATCGGCCCTTCCTGGAGACAGTCTGCTCCTCCCACAGCTGTGTCACCTTCTGCACAAGCACAGGCTGAGCCCTGGAGATCGGGGCTACGAGGGTTGAGACCACGGGTCCGCCCGGACTCCTCTGTCCCCTCGGCCATGGTTTATGACTGGGCCACACTCCATGGAGAGGGAGGTGAAGCTTGCAGGCAGGCTGGGCAGCAGCCCTGCCCACTCCCAAGTGGACAGAGGTTTCTTTTGGAGCCACCAGCTGTACATGGTGGCTGATGCCTGGCCTGGCACCTGCCCAGCCTCACAGAGGCACGCTGGGCATGAACGTGGAAAGTAAGAAGGACCCTTCCTATCACAGGACCCTCACAGTCCACTCCCCAGATACCCACACTTATCCCACACCCTGGAAAAGGGACTCAAAGATTTACACAGGCCAAGGGGAAGCACCCCGTAGTACCAAAGGGTGCTTCAAGTAGGGGCCGGGGCTCCCACACCCTCTATTTCCGAAGCTCCCACAGACAGCAGACCGTCGCATGCCCTCCCATCACCCCTGGGGCGTGTGCTCCTGTAGCCGGCGCCCAGCCCCAGCAGAGCAGCAAGACTCCAGCAGCAATGCCTGGATTTCTCCTCCACTGTCCACCCAGACCAAACTTAATGCACCGTCTACCAACCTAAGGAAGTTCACGTAGGCCAGACCTAGGCTTTGCCTAAAACTGGGGCTGGAAAGTCCAGTCAAGCTGCAGGCCCACCTCTCTCTGCCGCCAGGCCCAGAGAAGCCCTGCTCCCTGCTGTCCACCCGCCGCCCTCAGTCAGTCTTCTCAGAGGGACAGCCAGCCAGCCCTCCTGGCCCATCACGCAGCTCAGACCCCGGAGTCTTCCCTCCCCTATCTCCAGACAGCCGAGGAGCCAGGCAGGCTGGCTGTGTCCTCAGACTCTCCAGACTCTTCCACAGGTCCTCTCCGCCTAGCTTCAGAACCCACCTTTGGTCTGACCTGGCAAATCCCACCAGCCCTTCCACAGAGGCACCAATACGCTTGTTGCAATACAATTTTATTTTGTGTGGAATTCATGAGAGCAGTGGCTAACAGGGGTCATGATGACAAGTCCTAACCCTGATCGTGTTAAAACAAACAACAACAACAACAAAAAAGCAGAACAAATCACACACCGTAGACATCAGTCATCTCCCAGTAATAGAAATTTCATGAAAACTTTTCCTAAAAAAACTGTACTCCTAATGCCCAGAGTGCTGGAGAAGAGAAGGTCATGAGAGTTGATTGCTCATGCGAGTTGAAATGCTCCTTTCTGCCTGGAAACTGAACACGGTATATTTAAAGGCCAGGTGGCGGCAGGTGTCTGCAGGGGACCCAGAGTCCTCAGCCCAGAGATCGTCACAGCTGAGGGCTGAGACCATCTGTGGAAGAGATTTGCACACCCACCCAAGCACGCATGGGCCAGGCTCATTTTTCTTCAGGGCAGGAGTGGGCAGCATGGAGTGAACTTTACAGAGGAGGCACAGAGAGGTTGGCCGTCCGCAGAGGACGCGCAGCGAGGTGGGTGTGTGGGCGAGGAGTGGGTTTGCTGAGTCCAAGCCGGCTGAGCACACAACGGCCCCTTGCGGCCACTGCTGTAGAAGGCTAAGGCCAGCGGCTCGTCCCTGAGTGGCAGGTGAGGTCCCAGGGCTGTGGCTGATCACCCTCACTGCAGTCAGCCAAGCCCTTGCTCCCCCTTTACAGACGGGAAACTGAGGCTTCGAGGGCTTGTCACCCCGGGGGACACTCTGGGCAACACTGGCTTAGGTCTGGGTGGTTCCCTCTACCCAGGGTGACCCAGCTTGACAGTGCGGCCTGGCTAGAGACACAAGAACGGCAGAGTCCCTGGGGCTTTCCGGCTCTCCAGGGATTCCAGGGCAGGGCAGGCCCAGCCTCAGCCCAGCTGCTCTGTGCCCTTCCTGTGGCTCTGCCGGGTGGCAGGGCCTGGCCTGCCTCTGACCCAGGCCACACCAGGCCCGTGTGCGTTTTCCCAGAGGATTCTGTTCACTCTCCTTCCCTCGAGGCAGGGCTGCCCTCCTGGGTGTCCCCTGCCCTCTGCCAGGCCATTCCAGGGTGCCGACATGCAGGCAGCCACATACGGGCTCCTGTCGCTGTGGGGGATGGCCCCAACTGAGTTGATTTTTCCAAACAATCAGACCAGGGCCTGGAGATGTAGCTCAGTGGTAGAGCGCTTGCCTAGTATGGGCAAAGCCCCTCGGTTCCATCCCTAGCACTGCAAAAGGTTAAAAAAAAATAAACTGATCCCCCCCAAACCCAGCCTGTAGTCCTCACCCCACTTCCCTGTTGCCACCACCCCTTGTGCCCAGGGCCACCTACCAAAGGCCCCAATCCCAGGAGACCCTCATTTAGACACCATATCCCCCTGCGGTCCAGCAGGCCTCACACAGGCTGTCAGGGAAAGGTCACAGGACAAGGTCAACGTTCTCCGCTCCTGGATTTAAACCTCCCTCCTCCCTGACCCTGGCAGGTCAGGGGCCATGTAGTGCTGTCTGCAGACAGTGCAGCCCAAGGTTGCCCTCGCTGGACTTCAGCCACCTGTGCAGAAGCACCCAGACCTCCTGAGTGGGAGAAATGTCCACTCTGTGCCCGGTGAAGACACCTTCTGCCCCGGATGGAGGAGCTGGCACCCTACTCCAACCCTGGCATCATGTCTCGCTAACCCCTGCCGACCCTCTGCATTGTTCCTCCCTAGCTGCTGAGCCAGAGGCAGTGGGCATCGCACCTCACCCGCTGCCTATTAAGTGCCAGCATGCAGACAGCAGAGGCGCCGTCCCTCCCAGAGACCTGGGACATCAGTCAGTGATGTCAGTGCAGACGTTAGCGGCGGAGCTAACTTTTAAGTATGCGTGCACACGCACGCGCTGGCCAATAACATTAAGTGTCATTTTAAAAAATGGGTTAAATAAGCAGTGTGGCCGAGAACGGTGTGAGGGCTGATTACCCGTGATTTGCACGTCTTGGCGGTGGGAAGGCTCGAAGTCTAATACTGAATTATCACCCTAATGCCTTTTGCTGGCTGGGAATAATCCTGGGGTAACAGCTGCCGCAGGGTTTTTTGGCTGGTTTCCTCTAATTGCATCCAGATTAAGGTTGCTATGCAGGGGCGGGCCTCTCCACCCCTCCACAGCGCCGCACACCCAGATCTAGCTTCAGAGTCTCCAGCTGGCGTGACGCTGCAGGTGACATAAGGGCCCTGACAGTCCATGGGCAGTGTGGGGACACCTGGCGCAAGGTGGCAGCTGGTCAGTCAGGTCGGGACTTGAAGAGCAGTGAGGGAGACTGCGAGACACGGTGACTCAGAATGAAGAAGGCCTTCCCCTGGTGAGCCTCCCCAGACCTGCTCCTTCTGCTCCCCCCCCCCATACAGCAGTGCAGGGCTCAGGAGTTGGGCTGCAGCATAGATGGGGTGTGATCTTGACAGGAGTGGGGGCAGAGCTGGCCCTTCCTCCCTGGGAGGGCACGAGCCAGACCAAGACATCTTGGGAAAATGATCCAACCCCCCTGGCTTCTGCCACATGACTATGCAGACAGGACCTGAGTAGGAGGGAGTCACTTTCCCACCACTGAAAGCTGAGTCCAGCCACTTAACTTGCTTTGCCCACGGGGTAGTTGGGAGGCATCATGCCCACCAAAGCTCAGAAAGGCACCTGCCCCCTTCTGCCTCTGCACCTCTTACCAAGAGGACCTGAGAACCACAGATCAACAACACACCTCACCCCTGTGCCCTCAGTACTCCCCTGGGACTTCAGGGTCAGCCAGCCCTGAAGCGAGCGAGCCCATCCAGGACCAGAACAGCCAATCCTGGGCTGCCGACCCACAGGCCCGCATGCTAGCTGGGATGTGCCTGGTTCTAGACCACTGGGATTCGCCTCTGCATAGCGTTACTATGGCAATGGTCAATTGACATGCCTGTGTGTGGCTCTGGCTTCCAGAGGGGAGTCAGGGCAAAAGACGGGCCTGCTTAGTTCCAGCCACTTACCCAGGGAATGAGCGTGCACAGAAAGCAAGGTGGATGACAAGCCTGCCCCTAGGGCCCTATTGCTGAACCACGTTGGCCTGTACCCTGACATTTGGACACCAACAGGCCACCCGGAAGGACCCATGAAAAGGGCTCTTGAATACAGGGTCCAATATCCTCATGAGTTCCTGCAGAGAGAGGGGCTTATAGGGAAAGGGAAGCTGAGAAAGGAGATGGCTGGTGAGAGACCCTCCCCCCTTTTTCTGCTGACGAACACTTTTTAAACATGGCACTGGCCTGCAGTGCCACACTTCAATGAAAATAGCCCTCAGTCTGCCCTTGGCAGGAAATCAAGGCTCCTTGCTCCCACTGTCTTTCCACACACTGGCTGGGAGCTCTCATGAGACAGGTTATGAGACAAGCCCTTGTCTGTCCATCCTCAATCCTGAAGAGGCAGCTGGTCTTCAGCCTTAGGGGATACAGTGTTAGGAAGATCTGTTCCTTCTGAAGAAGCAGAGAGCCCGAGAGCTGCCCAGTCCCCCAAGACGCTGATGAACACAAAGCCAATGGACCCAGCAGGAGCCTGGGCCACGCAGAGAGGCGGGAGCCCCTGCCTGGCACTTCCAGGTGCTTTTTGTCTTGGCTGGGCAGTTAATACACTGCCCCGTCCCCAGGACCAAGCAGATTCTCCTCTGAGAACCTTGTAGTTGTGCACACAGGGCCCAGTAAGCTATTGTAGTTGATGAGGTGACTGCAGACACCCACGGGCACCTGACAGTTGTCCGCCAGCCAGCAGCTCTGGCTCAGGGTGGGCACGTTCTTCCCACAGCAGGGCAAAGATGTTGACACAGAGAGTGTGGGAAGCCACCTCTGCACGCCCGCTCTGAAGTCAGTCAGCTGAGCTTGTTTTTTTCCAGATGTCTTCACACCAGTTCTACAGCTGTGCTTTGGAAGCTGAGGACGTGCGCTTGGCTCAGAAAGAACGCCCGTCTGGAGAGGAAGTGTGTCGTTTTGGGGGACGTCTCTGGGCCCAGACAGGACGTTCGGCACTGCATCCCTCCGGACCCCCATGCTGGTGGCTGTACAAGGACTTTCTGAGTCCCTACCTTGCCTACTGCCTGGCTGAACCATGCAGAAATCCTCAAGCCAGCCCATTGGCTCGAGGGCCACAGCGTGCACCCAGGCATCTTATGTTAGCCTTTCAGGAGAGGCTGCTACCTTCTGTCACTTCTGCACTCTGGTTTTCACAGTCATGACAAAGTTCTCTTCACATTCGCCAGAGGCATTTGCTTGCTTCTTCTTTCCCACCCCTTCCACACCCGTCCCAGCCCTTCCCGCCCGTCCAGGACCTCCCGGCGGTCCCCTCGCCCCTCCATCAGGGCAGAGATTCTCCTATCTACGGAAGCCAAAGCCCTCCCGTGGCGTCTTGGGACCCTTCTTGCCTTCTCTTGAGGGCTTGGGTGAAGGCGCCTCCAGTGTGCCCCCATAGGGACAGCTCTCCGAGTCCGGATGGTGGCCAGCACACTCCACAGCGGGCATGTACCCGCTGTCCCACATGCCTGTCCCACACAGCTTGCACAGGTCGTGGAGACTACAGGGGATCCGCGGCAGAAGACGGAACTGGTACAGCAGACTCCTGGCCTGTGGAGAGGACAGGACAAGGAAGCGGTCAGACTGTCTGGAAGCCCATGGGAGGACACGGTAAGGGGGCAGCCAGACCACCTGGGTGCCCATGGGAGGACAAGGTAATGGGGCAGCCAGACCACCTGGGTGCCCATGGGAGGACAGGGTAAGGGGGCAGCCAGGCTCTAGGCCAACAGGGTAAGAGCCATGCACATGGTGGGAGGGCCATGCTACGAAAGCTCTGCCCATAGACTTAGTCCAGTGGCCTTGGGTCTCCGGAGTCTGCCGAGAAGGAATGAAGAAGCCCGTGAGTGACTTAAGGTGCAAGGCTTCCCAGTGCGCCCACCTGAGGGTGAGCAGGGCCGAGTGGCACTGCCCGCCCAGCCAGCTGGGTCCAGCCCATCCCTTTGTAGGACCTCTTTGGCCCAGCCCCATCCCCTTTGGGCCACCAGGAGACACCATCCCTGTGCCCCTGCTCCCACGGAGCCATCTTTAGCCCCTTCAGGCTCTGTCTGGAAGCCCTGTGCAGTATGGAGCTTGGCCCAGGGGCCTGAACCATGGGCCATCAGACAGCTGGAATTAGAGTCTGGAAAGGGGAGGCAGCTGAAATTCAAGGGGGTCACGTGCAGGGGTGGAACTCTACGGCATGGGCAGGGCCTATGAACAGAGTGGGGTCTCAAGGCCAAGCCAGGGGTAGCACCCACCTTCCTGAGCACCAGCTCCCCATTCATGTGCATGGCCAGCTTTCCAAAGTGCAGGAGCATCTGGTCTGTGGCCAGCTGCTGCTCAATGACATCATCCCCATAGATGGCCACAATGGCCACACAGATGAACAGGTGGAAGTAGTCTGTCTGTGGGGAGACAGGACGCTCAGAGGAACCCTGCCAGCTCCCAACCGGATGCAGAGGTCTGTGTCTACAGAGGGCTAGGCCAGAGCTTCCCCCTGCAGGGTGTAGAATATGCCGGCAAGGAAAAACTTCTGATGGCTGAGCTTTGGTGGCCTGTCCTATTTCAATGGAGCCTCTTGAACCCACACCCCGGTGCTATGGCCTGGCCCTGAACGTACAGGAAATGGATCACAACCAGGTGGCTCTCTGGAGCCCCCAGGGAGGGCTACCACTATCTCGGTGCTCCTCACCCACTTCTCAGTCTCCCACAGAGGCTCTCCTGTCCTTCTTTAAAACCACCTTGCCGTGCGGCCTGGACAGCCCACATGCCCCTCTGTCTGGATGCCTGAAGGCAGGTGCTGGGCCCCAGGCCCAGTGGCTCAGCCACAGTGGCTCCCATAGGAGGACTAAGGATGGCTACACCAGGAAGCTGCTGCTTGGTCTCCTGACAGTGATCCTCCAGCCAGACCAGCAGAGGGCTGGATGAAGGCACAGGCTACGGTGCTGAGCAACCCAGCCTTAGCCTGTCCTGGAGACACCACCTCCCCCAGCTGCCAATCCTCTTCCTGCAACTCATCACAAGTGCTCCTGTTTGGCTCAGGAAGACCCTCCTTTTCCTAGAGACTTGCTGGTGTGAGCACTGTGGGAAGGAGGGAGGGAAGGAGGGACACAATCTACAGGGGCTAGACCAGGACTCAGGACACACCCCAGCTCCCAGGACAGGGCACAGGGCACAGGGCAGCCAGCTCTATGGCACACGGGGAGACAGTGAAGCCTTACCCTCAGGGGTCACCAGACGATGACGCTAAAGACCTCACTTGTCAGTAGCCCTCCCCCCCACCTTAAAGTTCATCTGATTCATTGTTCCTGCCTCATCCTCAGCTGAGCAGGGGAAGGTTCCAGATGGCCCCACCGAGTTGGAAGTCTGAAAGCAATGCCAGCTTGCTTTGTGGGCTTTAAGCAAGGCATCAGCTGATAAGCTGAGAGAGTGGACAGCCACGAGTTGGCTGTCATTTCCTCTGGATTCCGTGGAGCCTGGGACATAGACAGACTGGGCAGTGGTGAAGATCATCATGTGACACAATGTAATGAGGCCATCGGATGGACTGTTGGGGAAAAAGCAAGACGCGGCGTGCCTGTGCGGTGCGTGTACACATGTGACCAGCGCCCTGGACCATGCACGCTGCGCTTCCCTTTCCAGGGCCAATCCTGCCTCCTGAAAGCTCAGGTTGAGTGTGTTCAGCCGGGCAGGAAAGGAGAGAGCTGGGGCTCCTGCTCTGCCATGCCTCCCACCCCCGGTCAGGTATAAGTCCTTCCACCCTCATTCCACCACTCAGGGTGGCAATGTCCGGTGAGCTCAAGCTTCTAGTGAGTGGTAGGGCTGGGTCCGAGACAGAAGGGTCAGCAACACCCTGCAGAGGGTCTTACCCTCCTGGGTGTAGGGCACTACTTTTCTAAAGGCCAACAGGTTCAAAGTGACTTGTCTCTTCTCTCACACACACAAAGTCAGTGCGATGCTCGGGGGGGGGGGGGAGTTGGCAGAGGAGAGGCTGAGCATGGTGGATGGCAGGTAGACATCTCCATGCCACTAACGTGGGTTCTCCCTGGGCCCTCTCCCTAAGCTGCAGGAGGGAAAAGGTCTGCACTGGGCCTTGTGGTGGCACAGAAGCTCCAAGGGGCAGGCTGGGGTGGTGCGGGCCCCAGCTTGTGGGCAGCAGTGTCTTGGGCTGCTGTGTGGCGGCCATGGCTGGCTGCTGGTGTCACTCCCACTGATTGGTTGTGACAGGAGGGAGCTCAGCCCGGAACACGGGCGTCAGCAGCACAGGCAGTGGGACATGTGCATCGGCTTCAGTCCCTTGGGAGGAGGCGAGGGCTTACGCTGGCCATGGGAGCTGGCAACTGTGCCTTCTGGCGGCAGGTGGGTGGGAAGGTGTGTGGAGAAGAGCCATCTCCAGAGGAGGCTTAGGAGGACGCCAGCACTTACTGTCCCCAGAGGCCAGATGCAGGATGGTGACCGTGCTCACCTGGTAGTGGGCCCAGCAGGCCTCCCAGATCCGCAGGGCCTCGGCCTCGGGGAACTCCCGCTTGAAGCAGAGCAGAAGCCAGCGGTGGCAGAAGAGCATCTGTAGACCGTCCTCGCCCAGCGAGACCAGGTGCTGGTGGAAGCGCTGCTGCGTCAGCCGGAGCAGCTCCCGCAGGTACAGCTGGGAGCATGGGTGGGTGGTTAGCAGGGGAGACTCGGGACATCCCCAACCCCATTAAAGCACACACAGCAAGTCTCCCCGCCCACCACACATCTGCCGCCAGCTCCGTCTGGCTGCCGCTGCAGTCTTACACCTGTCTGCCAGTTCATCCTACACTCAGGATTATTCTAGACAGAGGCTGTGGCTTGGCCCTTGGCAAGGCATAGCCCGATACCCTGGGCATGTCTGAGGAGGTTGACTCACAGGAAAAGTCACTCAGGCCACAGCCGACCCCTGGAGGCTGTTCTCAGTGCCCATCCCTCCTGGCAGGGGGAGTGGGTCATCCATGGGCCCCCAGCTCAAGCCCCTTCCGACCTCACCCTGACCCATCATCCCCTACAGCTGATTCAGAGCTGGGAAGGGACGTTGGATTCCTGTGCCCAAGGGTTGTGTGGGACTCCATGGTGGCTATTTCTGGCAGCCCAGGGTCGGTTGATTTCACTGACGCTAGAAATCAATCCCCAGCAGCTAATGAGTCACGGGCCATGTGCAGCCGGAGCGGCAGGGCGAATGGCGTCAGACCTTGTAATTGCCTCCCCAGGTGCCGTGGAAACCTGGCATCGCTGGGACGGGGAACAAGGAGGGGCTGGAATGGGTGGCTGAGGTCAGCCTGCTGCCAAGCAAGGTCAGAGGCTCCAGATCACTGTGTGTGTGTGGGGGGGGGTGGGGGGCCGTCTTGTAGCCTAAACACAGCTCCTGTGTAAGCAGTCCATTGTTCTCGCAGGAGACTGCAGCTAAGGTTGCACGGCTCTGCAGAAACGAATCTAGGGTCCTTCCTGACTGGTCAGGGTCTCCACTCTGTGGCCCATGGCAGATCAAGGCCACAGTGAAGCTGACAGTTTCTTCTTCCCCGGAGCTGCCCTGTCTGCCTCTGACCTCCCCCCACCAGCTGCCTCACCCTCGCATTCTGTTTGCTGAGCTTGGCATTCCCAGCCCCAGTGGTTCGTCGACAGGCCAGGCTCCTTGCCCTCCCTCAGCTCTGCCACTGATGCACGGGACACGCCTGGTCCAGCAAGGCAGGCCATTCCCGAAGCCCTCTGCCCAGCTGAGCCTCGGAGATGCCCTGGGCTGCTCACAGCTTCTAGGCCAGGCTGTGTGCAGGACTCGGGGTCACATCCAGGGTTGGGCTCACGCAGGTGCCATGTACAGAAGCAGCAAACGGGTCCCCCCTCCTGGGTCCCCCCTCCCCAATCCTTCTGTGCTGTCTGGTCTGTGTAGGGCGGGTCCTTCAGGAGGGTGCTAGCTAGGTCCCACAGGATGTCAGCTGTCTCCCGAGGCAGGGGCAGAGACTGCCTGTTGGCCCTTTGGGTAGCACCTGGAGCCCTTCTATTCCCATGGCACATGACCACCCTGGTTCCGTCGGACCCTGTAGTCTAGAAACACTCGAGCCAGGCAGGGAGGACTTCCTCTTCCCTTGCTCTGCCAGAGAAACTGCACTGCGTTGTCCTGCACAGCAAGGGAGACGGCCAGCCAGGGAGGGTCCTGCCCATCCCAGACTCGTGCAGCTGCAAGGGGCCCGGGCTGAAGGCCATCCGCACCTTGGAAGCACCTTCCGCAGGCTGCTAGTCAGCTCTTCCAGGGAGACCGCGTCCTGCGGCAGCTGAATCCTGGTTCTCTTCTGCCTGGGCACTCCTGACAGCTCCATTTCCCCACTGAGACCCCTGGCAGTGGAGGAGTTGGTATGTACTCTCTCCACAGCCTCTAGCACACACACACACACACACACACACACCCCACGCCTCACCAGCTGTCTCTCCATGTCCTCATCCCGAGGAGAGCTGACAAAGATGGTGTTCTGCATCAATCCCACAAAGCACCAGAAGGTGTCCGATTCATCCAGAACCTCAGCCAGGATGGGCGCCACGAGGTCCGACATGCCCTGGGAGTAGCCGATGGCCGGGTTGTAGACAGCATAGTTCAGCAAAATCCTCCTGGCCAGGTGGGAGGGGTAGGGGGAGGTGAGCAGAGGCAGGCATGACTCATCCCACCCTGGCTGTCCCCACGACTGGTGACCCTGACTGCCAGGTCTTCGGGTCAGGGCACAGCTCCCAATGCAGGTGCTACAGCTCTGGGACGTCATAAGAATCGGAGTTTCGGAGGGAGAGCAGCGTCTGGCTGTGCACTGAAAGAACATCCCGTGTCCTATAAACAGAGCTCACCAGGCTCAGAGCTCAGAGCTGGGATTGGGCAGCAACGAAGGTCTGACTTTCTTAATGGTCGACTGCCTGTGACAAAGGGTGGGCTGGCAGGAACATCTTTATGGGCTGTTAATTTTGTGCAATTATTTGGAGACTGCGACAAAATGTCAAAGATGGCAGCCTGTAGCTCTATGTGGCCTTATTACAGGAGAGGCGGAGGGCGGCAGGGCGCCCAGGGTGGGTGGAAGCCAGGCACGGACAGGACAGAGGGCTTTGCTGACACCCTCAGTGGGACTGAGGCCA
Source organism: Dipus sagitta (assembly GCA_036346955.1). Classification (NCBI taxonomy): domain Eukaryota; kingdom Metazoa; phylum Chordata; class Mammalia; order Rodentia; family Dipodidae; genus Dipus; species Dipus sagitta. Next base: position 13,610,581 of record CM070778.1, read on the forward strand.
CATGACCTGAGGTTTCTCTGAAGTCCCTGCTCTGGGCCCTCAAGGAATGCTGCGGAGCCGGAGGCACGACCATGGGTACCTCATGCTTTCCACATTCGGGTTGTCCTTCCCTCGGAAGAACTGATTGCTCCGATCTGTCCGAACCACGTCTTTGTCCACTGTGAACTGCACGCTGCGCCAGAAGGCTCGGTGCTCCTCGGGGGTCATGGAGAGCCTGGTGGGGGCAGATGGTAGTACAGCCCGGGGTCAGAGGTCAGCAGTGGTGGTGGCGGAGCACGCAGTGGGGGACGAGGGGCCGGAGCACACACGCTCCGGGAAGGAGGACTGCGCTGCTAGGCCTGGCCGGCCCCTCAGCTCCCACAGGCGAGGCTGAGGAGTCACCAAGGCCTTCCCCACAGTAACCCAGCCTGGCAGGTCCAGTTCTTCACAGAAAAACTGAGTGCAGCCCTCTGTGTAGTGAAGTCCAGGTTGGGGGGGGGGGTACAGCCCCAGGGGTCCTTTCTGCACCCCCATACTGGGCTCCAAGCCTGAAGTTAGGGAATGACAGCGCCTAGTTAAATCTACTGAAAACGAGGGCTGGAGAGATGGCTTAGTGGTTAAGGCATTTGCCTGCAAAGCCAAAGGATCCTGGTTCGATTCTCCAAGACCCACATGACCCAGATGCACAAGGGGGCGCAAGCATCTGGAGTTCACTTGCAGTGGCTGGAGGCACGCCCATTCTATCTCTCTCTCTCTCTTTCTCTCAAATAAATAAATAAAAAAAATATATTTTAAAAATATACTGAAATGGGGCCTGGAGAGATGGCGTAGCAGTTGAGGCATTTGCCCTGCGAAGCCAAAGGATTCCCGTTCGACTCTCCAGGACCCACATAAGCCAGATGCACAAGGGGGCGCATGTATCTGGAATTTGTTTGCAGTGTCTAGAAGCCCTGGTGCGCCCATTCTCTCCCTCTCTCTCTCTCTCTGCCTCTTTCTCTCTCAAATAAATAAATAAAATATATTTTTAAAAAGTCTACTGAAAATGAGTTGTAAAACCCGTGCCATGTGGTTGGCTGAGAGGCCCAGCCTGAGACCCCCCCCCCCCAAGGGTACATGGGGTCATGATTGCCCTTCTCCTGTCAATGGCTCCAGCTCCTGGAAGACCCATTCTCCAAAGAGCCAGGGCCCAGTCGGGAGCCATTCTCTCAGTGCGTGGGCACCTTTTCTGCTGGATGTCCTCGTATTCCTTCCTCTTCTGCACCCTCAGCGCCTCACGCTCCTCCGACGTGGACTCGTGGCTGTAGTAACACAGCAGAAAGGGCCAGACCTCTCCCCGGATGGACACGTCAATGCCTCCGAAGAAAATGGCCTGCGGGAGGCAGAACAAGTTGGGCAGGGGAGGAGAGATAGAAAACAGGGCAGCTCAAAGAACCCCAAGTCCCCAGAGATGGGTGTTGTGGGGCCCTTGGCAATTTGCACATGTTTACAAGGGGAAAGCGCTGGCCCGGCATTCCCATACTGGACACAAACCGGCTCATTTCAATGTCAAAGCCCCCCCGGGGTGGTGCTCCGATTAACGTGTGGTTCTCACGTCATGGCTTAATCCCTGGTTTTTGGAAATGTGGGCATTTCAATACTGCAGACTCCAGGCAGGCCCACACGGGATCCCCAGAACCTGCCCGGGATTGTCTTTTCAGCACAGCCCTTGATGGCTTCATCCGTGCGGGGCCACCCTCGGTCCCTGCAGCCCGGCCATACCTGGCGCAGCCTGTATTCCTCCTCCACCTGGCCCAGCTCGTTCAGGTGGTTGAGCCAGGCGGACACATCCAGCCTCCGGTACAGGCTCTCCTCCGGGTGGGTCTCAGAGGAAGGCAGCTTGGGCCTTCGGATGGAGAACTGCATGCGTGTTCTCTCATCCGTAACCTGCTGGAAAGCCGGGTAAATATCAGGCTTTGAAGGCTGCGTGTGGTGTGTTCCCAGGACGTCAAAGCCCCGCTCTCTTCGGAGGAGGGCAAAGCCCCGGCCCCCGCGCACAAACCCCTAAATGGCAAATGTAATTAGACCCAATTAAAATGAAAATACCTTCATCCTAAAATCACTTTCCCTCCGCAGCACCCGCTTACTCCTTCCACCGACCGGCACCCCCCCCCATCACCACCACACACACAAGAAAACAGAATTAATGCCCCACACAGCCCAACTTCACTCTGCCAGGAGGGCCTGCAATAAATTACATGTGATTGGCCACATACAAAGGACCGCTGTTCTGCGAGCCGGGAGCCGGCCTGTCAGATTGTCTCCGCAAACAGTCACGAGTCCGGGGCAAAACTGCAGCTGACACTTAATTCAAAAATCAAAGGTTGCTCGAAGCAGGGGGAGAGCACGCCATGCTACAGTAATAAGGGGAGCCAGCAGGAGGCTCTGCGGGAGGGGTGGGGTTTTAGAGTTGCCCGGTTCTAATAAGCACATACAGTACCTTAAACAGGTGATTAAAGAGCTCTTATTACATTTGTATGCAGATTGGGCAAAATATGGCAGGAAGCCTTGTCAAAACATGAGTTTTCAAAGTGCACAGTGCAGACTTCCAGGAAGTCCTGGGAGCGCATTTCAAACCCAAAGTGCTACACTGTCAGCCACGGGGACTACAGAGGGCAGACAGCTACATGGCTCTGTCACACTTCAAGATCCCAGGAGTCCCCATACCCAGGGCTGGAAGGAAGGAGCTCTGGGAAGCTCCTGGGCCCAGTATGGTCAGCAGCTGAGGTCCTAGGGGCAAGGACTCTCCACCCTCCACCCTGGGGGGGGGAGCTGGCTGGGCCACCCATTACACCCGTGCACTTGGCAGGGCTACCTGGTCCCTGAGGTGCGTCTCGGTGCAGAATTTCCACTGCTGGAAAACCTCGGAGAGCTTGTCCAGGCCGCCGTGGTGGAAGTGGAAAACCTTGTACTGGCTCTCTCGGCTGGCCACCACCAGCTGGCCACTGGTGCAGGCCTCATCGCTGTAGGGCCGCAGGGTGGGGGCACAATGACTAGGTTAACATATTTCAGAGGTTCCTGACAGCCATCTCTATCAGGCAACAGAGAGTCTCGGGAGTCTGGCTATCAGCATGAGGTGCAGAGTCATGCCCCTCCCCAACAAAACCCAGCACCCCCTTTGCCGAGGAAACTATCTAGCTCCCTCCTGGGGAGCCTCAGCGGCCCTCTCCTGAGCTGCTCAGAAGACCTGGGGGAGCACACTGCTTGGGTTAACTGGAAGTGGATGGAACCCAGGGTGTGGGCAGTGACATCTGAGCTTTCCCATGGGGCTGGATCCTGGAGGGAGACCCACAAGGGCTTCCCAGTGTGGCTGACTACCTCCATCAGGGGCCCCACCCCAACCTCGCATGGCACCCTTAAGTGAAAAAGGCTGGGATATGGGTTTGGGGATCCCTCAGGGGTCACATCCTGGTCTGAGGTGGGAAACCACAAGCAGAAGGCCAGGGGCCTTGGTCCCTTATGCAGGAAAAGCCACCTCCACGCAGAGGACTAGAATGATGTCAGCCACGCGAGGGACTCGCAGAGCATCTTAGAGAACAGCAGTCTTCAGGGCCACTGTGGGCAGTGCCCACCCTGGTTGGTTTCCTTCCCTGAAGCCACAGCTGGATGTCCTTGCCCTGAGGGCGGAGAGGGCCTGGGGCGGTGGACTGTCGGGTAGCAGCAGAGGGATGCCACCTCTAGGGAAGGCCTAGGGAGCGAGGCAGGGGTCTGGAAGAACTAGCACTGGCTAGAGCAGCTTGGGACACACGCATGCCTGCCTGCCCGCCGTGAACATTAAGTGCTCACACGCACACACACATGTGCACAGGCCGGTATCCAGGAAGTGTGAGCAGGCTCTCACCTGAAGAAGAGGCGCAGGGAGCGCATGTGACCCAGGTCCACCCTGAACACGCCACAGATCTGCTCCAAGGCGCAGCCCCGCTGTGGCTCATCCCAGCGTGGCGTCTGCAGGAGGCCATTGCTGTCCGGGAACCGCAGGTTGGCATCAGAGCTGGAGGGGGAGCTGGCAGAGGAGGTGGTGTAAGGGCCACATGTTTCTCTGCTGTGCCAGCCCTCAGGAAGCACGGGGGGGGGGGCGTGACACACGCTCTGAGCTCTAACCCACATAGACATGACTTAACACTCTACAGCAAGTCATACCACGGCCACCTGTGAGAACGCGGGCTGAAGGATGGAGGAACCCCGTCACCCCCCATGCACGGCGATACTTCGGTGTGCGTGAGAGAGTATCTCACGACCACACTGCTACTTCAGCGTTGGGCACTAAGATGTCAGGATGATAGACAAGGGCTCAAATCCTTGATGGGTGACTTTGGGCAAGTTACCAAGCCTCTCTGAGCCTCTGTTTTCTATTTAAAAAGTGAGAATAAGTGAACAAATGAATAAATAAAATAACTGACAAAATAGAAGAAATTAAACTTTTTTTTTAAAGTGAAGGTAGGGGGCTGGGAAGATGGCTTAGCCATTAACAGTGCTTGCTTACAAAGCCTGCCTATCCAGGCTCAATTCCCAAGCCACCCACACACCTGTACGTGCAAATAAATAAACACTGGACATTTTCAAAAGTGAAAATAGTATCAAAGGTGTGAAGAATACGTAGCTATACAGTGCATGGGCCTGGGATCAACAGCTGCCGTGTCACGTTCAGACTGCATGGGTTTAGACTAGTGTTCTATGTGTCCGAAAAAACAATGGTTTGGTGTATGCTTCCGTAAAGAAATTCTTGGGATATAATACTATAAACAGTACATAGCAGTTATTAAAACATGGACATGGGGGCTGGAGAGATGGCTTAGCAGTTAAGGCGTTTGCCTGCAAAGCCAAAGAATCCAGGTTCGATTCCCCAGGGCCCACGTAAGCCGGAATTCACTTGCAGTGGCTGGAAGCCCTGGCACGCCCATTCTCTCTCTCAGTCTCTCTCTCTCTCTCTCTCCTTCCTTCCCTCTCTCAAACAAACAAATAAATAAATTTAAAAAAAATGGACATGGGCCTGGCCCTGGGCTAACCATTTCTCATGTGCTATTTAATGTGCTATTAATGACCCTCCAGCACAGATGACACTGGGGCCCAGAGAAATGAAGTAATTTGCCCAAGGTGGCCCAGCTAGTAGGTGGTAGAAGTGAGACTGGAACCCAAGCCCTGTGCTCAAGTTCTCTGGCGTCTTAACAGCCTCTGAGTTTGCAGTGTAGCAACACCACTCTATCATTCTGCTTTACAAAAAAAGAAAAAAAGGACATGAATTGCTTACATTTTCTTTTGCAAAATATTTTATCATAGGGATTGAGCCATCACAGAGTAAACCCAACAGTAACATCTTGCAACGCTGGCTGAAGTGGATTCTGTGGTAGAGTGTCAAGAGTGGCCCTGCGCTGGCCTGGCTGTGGTTTTCCGTGCCCCCCCCCCCAGCTGGAGTGGAAGTTCTACATCTAACGGCCTGTGAACAGATCTTAAGGAAGCCCAAGCCCAGCCTCTCCTGCCTCAGTCCTCAAGAAGAAAGCTCCCCCCCTCTTTTTTTAGAACTGTCCCCCACTTCTGGAACACCAGGCTGGTGTGTGGTGTGACTTGCCTTCCCCACCTGTGTTAGGATGTCAGTTTGACCATGTCCCACAGGCCCAGGATGTACCCAAGTCTTCCCGAGGTGACCTGGTCCTCAGTACGGTGCTATCCCCCCTCATAGTCCAGGCCAGGGAAGGTCAGAACCACCTACAATGCCCTCCAGGCAGCCTTTACAATCCACGCCCTGAACACAGGGGCCATGGTCCCTTGACACACCTTGTCCATCCCACACTCTCCACATACGCCCTTGTCAGCACTGTACCACAGCCCACATAAACCGCCCAGCACCCCATGGGCAGGCCAAGGAGACAGACACTCAATGAGGTAGGGCCCTGGGCAGAAGGCCTTGCCAGTCCTCTGGGAGGCTAAGCTGACTTCAAGCCAGAGCCGCAGAGCGGGGGCACCCACGTGCCTTCCCCCAGCAGCCAATCTCCAGGTGGAAGTCTGTAGCCCCTTGGGGTACATTATTAACAATAATTAATTGACCAATTCAATGCCAATGAACTGCTTGGAGCTGTGGCGGGCACAGGTTCAAATGGTAGCAAGGCTAAAGCAGGCAATGGTATCCTGATTGCCTGAGACCCTTAGAACCACGGGTGTTTCTTCAGGCCTGGCCGCCATGAGCCCAGGAGCTCCCACACCCCTGCTCCCAGCATCGACTTGGCACAACACATGGCATTCAGGGCTGATGCCTGGAATGGAAATGGGAAATGTCTGGGAATTTAGAAGTTATAGAAAAAGAGGGCTAGGGATGGACGTGGTAACTCACACCTTTAATACCAGCACTTGGGGAACTGGCATAGCAGGCCTGCCATGAGTGAGTTGCAGGTCAGCCTAGCTAGAGTGAGACCTTGTCTCAAAAATGGGGGGGGGGGGGAGCTGGAGGGATGGCTCAGCGGTTAAGGCGCTTGCCTGGGAATCCAAAGGGCCCAGGTTCAATTTTCTAGTACCCACATAAATCCGATGCACAAGGTGGCACATGCATCTGGAATTCATTTGCAGCAGCTGGAGGTTCTGGCATGCCCATTCTCTCTCTCTCAAATAAAGTTAAAAATAAAAGAGGGCTGGAGATATGGCTCAGCAATTAAGGTAGTTGCCTGTAAAGCCTAAGGACCTGGGTTCAATTCCCCAATACCCATGTAAAGCAACATGTGCAAAGTGGGCATGAATCTGGAGTTCGTTTATCTGTGGCTGGAGGCCCTGGTGCACCCATTCTGTCTCTCTTCTATCTCTCTCCGTTTGCAGATAAACAAATGTTAAAAAAAAATTTTAAAGAAAGAAAGAAAAAAGAAAAGAAGAGTGAGAAGGGGGCAGGGGAGATGGCTCACTCAGGAAAGTGCTTGCCTTACAAGCTTCAGTGCCATGTGTGGGTCCCCAGCACCCATGGAAGTGCTGGTGAGTGTGGCAGCTCACTTGTAATCTCAGTGCATGGGAGGTGAAGACAAGAGGTCCCAGGGCAAGCTGGCACTAGCTAGACCAGCCAAATCCGAGAGCCCTGGGCTCAAGGGAATAAAGGCAAGAGCAATCCAGGAAGATAAATATTGTCAACTTTGGAACTCCACATGAATCCACACATACAAACATAAAAAAGGTTATAGAAACATTCAAAGAAATAAAACCTAGGAAAATTTATTTACATGCACGTGCATATGTAGTGTACATATGTATGTTCATACACATATAAGGACACCTGTATGCGTAGGCACGTGTGTGCATGTGTAGATTAAACGTTGACATGGAGTCCTTCCCTGTATCACTTTCCAAAACACCTGGCAATTTACATGAGTGCTGGGGATGTGAACTCAGGTCCTCATGCTTGCATAGCAAACGCTTTACCCACTGAGCCATCTCCACAGCCCACTTTTAAAAAGAATTTGATGGGCTGAGGAGAGGGCTTAGTGGTTAAGGCGCTTTCCTACAAAGCCAAAGGACCTAAGTTCGATTCCCCAGGACCCACATAAGCCAGATGCACAAGGTGGTAAATGCATGTGGAATTTGTTTGCAGCGGCTGGAGGCCCTGGCATGCCCATTCTCTGTCTGTCTGTCTGTCTGCCTCTCTCTCTCTCTCTGTTTCTCTCTCAAATAAACAAATGAAAATAAAAAAATATTAAAAAAAAAAGAATTTGATGCTCTTTTCTACAGAAACACGTGGAGTGATTGGTTTTTAAGGGGGGTACATGCATGTGGTAAGTCATTTGGTTTGTTCATAAAAATATGTGAGATACTTGATAAGGGATGAAGAGGTGGCTTAGTGGTTAAGGCTCTTGCCTGCAAAGCCTAAGGACCCATGTTCGACTCTCCAGGACCCACATAAGCCAGGCGCACAAGGTGACACAAGTGCACAAGGTCGCACATGTGCACAAGGTGGCACAAGCATCTGGAGTTCAATTACAGTGCCTAGAGGCCCTAGCACACCAACTCTCAGTCTCTAGCATAAAAAAAAGGACTGGAGAGATGGCTTAGCAGTTAAGGTGCTTGCCTGCAAAGACCTCGGTTTGATTCCCCAGAACCCACATAAGCAAGATTCACAAGGAGGAGCATGTGTCTGGAGTTTGTTTACAGTGGCTGGAAGCCCTGGCACACCCATTCTCTCTCTCTCTTTCTCTGCCTCTTTCCCTCTCTCAAATAAATAAATAAATTTTTTTTTTTAAAGACAAAAAGACCAGTATGTTGGGCTTGCCTCAAAAAAAAAAAAAAAAAAAAAAAAAAAAAGAAAAGAAAAGAAAAGAAAAAGAAGAAGATACTTTAGAAGGCAAAGGACAACTTTACACAAGGCAACTCCCTAGCTGCTGCTTGTGACAATGTCTCTCTCATGGGCAGACCAGAGAGACACTATGCTTTAAGAAATGCAGTCTCAGCCAGGTGAGGTGGCGCACGCCTTTAATCCCAGCACTCGTGAGGCAGAGGTAGGAGGATCACCGTGAGTTCAAGGCCAAGATTACATAGCATAATTCCAGGTCAGCCTGAGCTAGAGTGAAACCCTACTTCAAAAAACCAACCAACCAAACAAACAAACAAACAACAACAAAAAAAAAAATGCAGTCTCAGGCTGGAGAGATAGCTTAGCGGTTAAGCGCTTGCCTGTGAAGCCTAAGGACCCCAGTTCGAGGCTCGATTCCCCAGGACCCACGTAAGCCAGATGCACAAGGGGGCACATGCATCTGGAGTTCATTTGCAGTGGTTGGAGGCCCTGGTGTGCCCATTCTCTCTCTCTATCTGCCTCTTTCTGTCTCTCAAATAAATAAATAAAAATAAACAAAATTAAATTTAAAAAAGAAGAAATGCAGTCTCAGGGTCCATTGTGGAAGAGGTAGCTGAAAGAATGTAAGAGCCAAAAGGGTAGCATTCCCTACAATGCAACTGTCCAGACCCAAATTGGCCTCGATTTCCATGACATTGCAGTGCCTAGCAATACCTTCACAAGACCCTCATAACAGGAGAAAAAGACGACGACATCAAAATAAAAGACAGACTAATGGAGAGAGGGAGGCGGAGGTGTGAAGGGGAAAGTGGGGGAGGGGAGGGGATTATCATGGTTTATTGTCTGGAAGTATAGAAGTTGTCAATAAAAAAGTTTAAAAAATTTTTTTTTAAAAAAAGAAATGCAGCCTGAGGAGGTCATAAGCCCTAGATGGGAAACTACTACCATTGTCTGCCTAAATAGATATATTATGTCACCAAACTGTCCTCTAAATACTTATGCTTACGCCCATAGATTAACAGAATAAGTTAATAGAATAGCATTCTATTCTCACTTTTTAAAAATATTGATTTATTTATTTGAGAGAGCAAGAGAGAGAGAGAGAGAGAGAGAGAGAGAGAATGGGCGTACCAGGGCCTCCAGCCACTGCAAACAAACTCCAGACATGTGAGCCCCCTTGTGCATCTGGCTTATGTGGGTCCTGGGGAATTGAATGGAGGTCCTTTGGCTTTGCAGGCAAATGCCTTAACCACTAAGCCATCTCTCCAGCCTCTATTCTCACTTTTAGTTAGAGAAGCTTCTCTTCTTGTGTAGCATTGACCACTAGGGAGACTCAAAACTCATCAAAGGGCTGGAGAGACGGCTCAGTGGCTGAGGCACTTGCTTGCAAGCCTAAAGACCCAGGTTTGCTTCCCCAGAACCTGTGTAAAGCCAGGCACACAAAATGGAGCATGCATCTGGGGATTTTTGCAGTGACAAGAGGCCTTGGAGCGCCCATCCACCCTCTTTTGTCTATCTCTTTCCCTGTTTGCAAATAATCATAATTTTTTAAAAACTCATCAAAGTGCTGAGGAAGGGACAGTGGAGTGTCCGGCACTAAGTGGGACATCTCTCTCACACCCTGCAAGGCTCGGGGACCACTGCAGAGGAGGTGGTGGAAAGAATGAAAGAGCCAAAGGACGGGGAGGAGTGCTCTGCAGTACTGTCCTCCACACAAAGTGGCTGTGGCACTCATGACCTCTTATGGCTGACACCTGACACTACCTACACAAGACCTGCATAACAGGTGAAAAACGAAATGATGACATCAAAATAGAAGAGTTGGAAAAAAGAAGGAATTCAGTGGAGGGGGGGGAAGGGATTATGATCATGGTATATTGTCTATATGTATGGAGTTTGTCAATAAAAGTTAAAAAAAAGAAGAAGAAAAGAAATGTAGCATGTCTCCACTTTTGTCATGTTCTTCGAACACCAAAACACAAAGGCAGAAAAGAGAGGGGCCTGCAATTTGTCACAAAGCAGAGCGCAGGTCCCGACTTCACCCAGTGAACTGCAAAGTCATTGGCACCACTGACGGACGCCACAGGCCTCAGTAGGTGTCATGATGAGTGGCACCTGTCCTCCGTCTCTGGATCCGGCAGGCCTGGCTTTACCAGAAGAAAAGGCGATGGTGCTGCGGTAGAGATTCCAGCAGTTGCTGTGGACTCCAGCTACCCAGCCAGCGGGACACAGGTGTGGGAGACAGAGCTTGGGTCACACTCAGCAGACAGCCACGGAACCCCAATGGCAGCAGCCCAAGCCTCCAGGGGGCCCAGCCTGGCCAAAGCCACTTGAGAGTGGAGCAAGGTGGCGCTGTGGTAGCCAAGCTGTGAGCTTGTTGCGGTTTGTGATGGTTTGCATCAATTGAGATGGTTTATTGTCAATTGCACAGGGTCTGGAGTTTCCTAGGAAACAAGCTTCCGAGCATGTCTGTGAAGGATTAGCTTTTTTCCTTCACTTTCTGGTTCTCGCTCTAGCCCAGGCTGACCTGGAACTCACTCCGTAGTCCTAGGCTGGCCTCAAACTCACAGTGATCCTCCTACCTCTGCCTCTCAAGTATTGGGATTAAAGGCGTGCGCCACCACGCCTGACTGTGAGGTATTATCTTGATTAGGTTACTTGAGATTAGGACAATCCTCTGTAACTGTGGGCAGAGCCACCCATGGGCTGGAGTCCTCGACTGAGCACTGGCACTCATGGCCATCTGCTCCCTCACTGTGGGCTGGACGTGGCCAGTTCTGCTTCAAGCTGTACTCTGCAGGGAAAGACTGAATTCTTTCCCTTAGTACCAGGAACAGCAGCCTAAGTGGGACCCTTCAAGGCTCAGGGAACATCGCCTAAGAGGGGGCACTGAAAGAACGTAAGAGCCAGAGGATGGGGTGGGGCAGTGCGGTAGAGAACTGTATTCTGCACATGACAGGGCTGTTGTAGTCATGACCTCACAGCAGCTGTCAGGACCTGTGCAGCACTCTGTCACGGATGGTGCAGAGGACAATGACAACACAGCGACAAAAGACACCAAAACAGAAGAGGGAGAAGTTGGAAAGAAGAAGGATGGGGAGGGGAGACAAAAGAAGGGAAAGGGAGATTATGATCAAAATCATTATGTACATGTATAAAAGCTGTAAATGAAAATAATTAAAGCTGGGCATGGTGGCGCACGCCTTTAATCCCAGCACTTGGGAGGCAGAGGTAGGAGGATTGCTGTGAGTTCGAGGCCACCCTGAGACTCCAGAGTGAATTCTAGGTCAGCCTGGACTAGAGGAAGACCCTACCTCAAAAAAATTAAAAAAAAATAAAAGAAAAAGAAAATAATAATTAAGGGCTGGAGAGATTTCTCAGTGGTTAAGGTGCTTGCCTGCAAAGCCTAACGACCTGGGTTTGGGGCCCCAGGACCCACGTAAAGCCAGATGCACAAAGTAGCACATGTGTCTAGAGTTCGTTTGCAGTGGTTGGACACCCTGATGCACCCATACTATCTCTCTGCTTGCAAATAAATAAATAAATAAAATATTAAAAAAATAATAGCAAATTAAAAAAAAAAACAACCAAGGAACAAGATAAAGATATTGGCTTTCACCATGTCCTTAAAAGCTGCAGTTTGGGCCTCACCTCTGCATAAGACAAGAGAGGAAGTAAGAGCCACACACTCCCTGGAGGAGAAAAACTGAAACTGTATTTTCAGAGGATATGACTGTTTGCACGGAAATCTTCAGGGAAGTTCTAAAACAACCTTTATAACAATTAGGTGAATGGAGCAAGATCATAGGATAAAAAGTTGATACAGAAGAATTGATCCTCAAACTAGCAAGGCACAACTGGAAAATAAAACACTCAAGTATAGCTGCAAAACAAAGTCTAACAGAATATTTAGAACACGTCTGACGAATGCCATTCAAGACCTTCACCCTGAAAGCCCCAGGATTGCCGAGAGAAGTCAGAGAAGTAGGTATACAAGGGCTCACAGTGGCTGCGGATCGAAAGTCAACGCTCTTCGCAAAGCAATCTTGCCGAGCCGATGTCTAGAGGAAACGCAGTCCCAATCAAAACTCTAGCAGGAATTTTGGTAAGAACTGACAAACTGACTAAAAACCTAAAATTTTTTTTTCCTGATTCTTTCCTCTGCTTATTACAATTCGCATATAAATTACACATAAGACTCCCACAGATTCCCTTTCCATAGGCCGCCAGCCCAGATCAAAGGCTGCCATTATCTTTCATCAAAGCTTCATCCAGATGAGAGGGGCCCTCACGGCTCCTCAGAAGCACCTGTGACAGGGCTGAGGGTGACTCACAGGTGGCTGCATCACTGCAAAGCCCCACCCTGTCCTGAATGGTGACCTCATGGGAGCCGCGTCACTAAGACGCCTATTTTTATTTTTTACTTTTATTTTGAGCCAGGGTCTCACTCTAGCCCAGGCTGACCTGGAACTCTGTAGTCCAGACTGGCCTTGCTTGAGCTCACAGTGATCCTCCTACCTCAGTCTCTCAAGTACTGGTAGTATAGGTGTGAACCATCATACCCAGTTTTCTGACAAAAAAAATTAAGGAAATGTAGGAGTACATTTATAACCATGAATAACAAACTTGGAGGACTTGCTTGATTTTGAGACCTACAAAGTAATAGTGATCAAGAGAGCTCGGTACAAGTGAAAAGATAAATATTGTAAAATAGACAAATAAGGGAACAGAGCCGAGAGTCTAGGGATAGACAAATACCATCAAGATATGACCGAACAGCGCAAACACAGCTTGGGCCAACTGGAAATCTCCAGGAAAGACATTAATAGTGACCCTTTCCTCGTGTCACAGCCCAAAAAATCCCTCACAATTGATTGCAGACCTTGACATAAAACCTAGAACCATAAAGCTTTTAGAAAAATCTGTAACAGAAAAACTTTGAGGCCTCCTAATGGGTCTGGGGTTCTTAGATGGAATGCATGCCCCCCAAACCATAGAAGGATAAAAGGTCAGAAAATCAACCAAGAGAACAAAACAGAGCCTACATTGGATACACACCTAGAAACCTGGGAGAGGCAGGCTCACGTATAGGGACAGGAAGAGGTTGTCAGTCTTTCCTTGTGTGTTATGGGAATTGAACGGGGGCCTTGTGAGTGGTAGGCAAGAGCTGGATTCCCATCTCTCTCTTTTTCTCACGCATGTGAAGTGTGTGTGGTGGTGTGTTGGGGGCCATGTGCACATGCGTGTGAGATGCGCTTGCAGGCACACAGGTATCCTGATCCACTGCTCATCCACATATATTCTTGAGACAGTCTCCCTCTCTGAGCCGGTCTCTGCTCCCCACAATACTGACTGGAGTTACAGACATGTGTGGCCATGCCCAGTTGTTTACATGGGTCCTAGGGAATCAACCCAGCAGTCTCAGGCCTTCTCAGGAGCTCGCGCCTGTGGAAGGCACTTTTATCCACTGAGCCATTTCCCCAGCCCCACCAGCTCTCTTTTAAAGCCTCCACCCAGTGCAACCACACTCCAGACGCATGTGCCATCCTGTGCGCATGTGTGACTTGGAGCATTAGTGTCACCTTGTGCATCTGGCATACGTGGGACCTGGAGAGTTGAACATGGGTCCTTAGGCCTTGCAGGCAAGCGCCTCAACCACTAAGCCATCTCTCCAGCTCTCTTTTTAATTTTTATTTTGAGACAGGTTCTCATTAAATTGCCCAGCCAGGTCTTATGATCTGACCCTCCTGCTTCGGCTTCCTGAGTAGCTGTCACAATAGGCCAATGCCAATAGGCTTGGCTTACAGATTTTTATTGTGTCAAAATATCATTAAAATGTACCATTTTAACTACTTTTAAGTGTAGCGTTCACCATACTGAGTGCATTCACTTTCCACTTCCAGAATTCTTTTGGTCATATAAAGCTGAAACGCTATTATAGTTATGAACTACCTCACCATTTCCCCATCCTCTGGGGTCCCTTTGTACTGTCTTTGTCAATGAACTTGGCTGAACCCATGGTATGGACAGACCATATTTTGTCTGTCCATTCATCTGTCTGCCTCGCCCACATCTTGGCTATTGCAGATAATTCTTCAGTGAGCAGGAACATTTCTGCCTGTCGCTACCATGACGTCCCTTGAGTACACAGCCAGAAAGGGAAACGCTGGGTCTCACAGCGATTCTGTTTTCAGGTTGGTTTTTTTGTTTGTTTGTTTTTGAGGCAGGGTCCCACTCTAGGCCAGGCTGACCTGGGAACCGGAGACTCACACTGCAGTCCTGGGCTGGCCTCACAGTCAAGGTGATCCTCCTGCCTCAGCCTCCAAGTCTCCAAGTGCTGCCACTAAAGGCGTGCGTTTTCAGCTGTCTTTCTCCTTCTGCTCACCAGCACCTGTGACCACCCATTTTGCTTGTGCCTTTATAGCGGCCATGCGGAGGAGCGTGAGGTGACCTCGCCTGCAGCTCCAATTCGCATGCCCCTAGTTAGTGCTCGGTGACCACTTAGTATCGATCTTGGAGATCTCTGCTCACACCCTCCGCCTGTTTCTCAAAGGGCTGCTTCGGTCTTAGGAAGTCTAAAGGTTCAGATTGATTCCCTCATTAGATACAGGATCTGCAAATGTTTTCACTCTGTGAGTTCACTTTCATTCTGTGTTTGATGCACAAACTTTAAAGTCTCAAAGTCCTGTTTGCTCATTTCCCTTCGGCTTCCTGTGTCTTCCGCGTTCTGTCGCCTGTGCTGGGAATCGGGGGGTGGGGGGGTGGGGGAAGCAAACGGGGAGAGCGATGGATCCCAGAAGGGCATGAGGCAACTTCCAGGCGCTCACTGTCTGGGCTGTGGTGACGCCCGTCCAGGGAGGCCCTGTCCTGTGAAAACGAATCAAGCAGCACTCTTCAGACGCACGGCTTGCAACAGTTACACCCCAGCAAGCTGTGAACACCCACCAATATTCCAGTCAGCACGACTGTTACACTTCCAACAGCAGGGCACCGTCCAAATGGATCGCGGCTCATTCACAGGATTCAGTACCTCCCAAGTATTTCATGAAAATATTTAGTGACCAGAAAAATGTGCACACGATTATGTTAGACGAAGATGGGCCATACCACGGCATGATATATGAGTCAATGTGGTTTTATGCACAATATGAATTTATAGGTATCTTACATCTACATAAACATATTACAGAAGTAGAAGATGATATGAAAGTTATGATAATGGCATCTCCAGATGGTATAGTTTACTTTTATCTAATTCTTTATTTTTTCAAAATTACTAATGGGAACACTGTAAACTAATTTTCTGTTTTTTTTTTTTTTATTTCTTCAAGAAGCTTGAATTCCCTTTTATGTTACAAAACCAATAAGGATAATTTAGAAAAAAGAAAGAAAGAAAGACAGAAAAGGAAGTCTCAGGCATGCATACCTACAAGCCTGGCACTCAAGGAATACAAGGTCACCCTCAGCTATATAGTGAGTTTGAGGCCAGCCTGGGCTACATGAGGCCCTGTCTGAAACACACACACTCTCTCTGCTTCTCTCTTTCTCTCTCTCTCTCTCAGACAGAGACGGAGAGAGAAGAAAAAAAGAACAGAGAAAGATCTGGTGCAAATACCCAGTCACTGTCACACTTTTCTCTTGGGATCCTGAGTGCTTTCAGGCCCTTCTCACGCCAACCATGTGTGACACTGTTCATAAAGCCGCTGAGGGGTGCCCTCAGATCTCACAGATGACAACTGCTGCTCAGGACAGACAGCCACGTGGCTGGGGCTCCAGGTCATGGTGTGTGACTTCCAGAGACGACAGGGACAAAAGGAGAAAAGCCAACCCAGTCAAGACAACACACAGTCTCTTTAAGAAGGCCCCAAAGTGGGGCGCACGCCTTTAATCCCAGCCCTAGGGAGGCAGAGGTAGGGAGGATCACCAAGAGTTCAAGTCCACCCGAGACTACATAGTGAATTCCAGGTCAGCCTGGGCTAGAGTGAGACTCTACCTTGAAAAAAAAGAAGGCCCCAGAGAGCGGGTTTGCTTCTGTCCTTTGCCTGATGCTCAGCTCAGAAACTGTCCCCGTCGCTTTGTCTGCCAGTAAGGGACCCTCAGCCTGGCTTCCAGCAGGCTCCACAGCTGTCCTGCACTGGCTTTCTAGGGCTATAGTTAGAAAGGACACTGGAGTGGGCTTGGAGCCACACAGGCAGATGCTCTGGAGACCATGAGTGTGACATCGAGGCTGGGAAAGGTGGGGACAGCCGGAATCTATCCGAGGACTCCGGACAATACCATCCGCACTCCAGCTGACTGCTGCCGAGCTGACAGGCTGAGCCCAACGTGCCTGTTCATACTCAGTGGGGCCAGAAGAAGCAAACCAGAGAAGAGTAAGAACAGAGGACTCGCGCCTCCTCCCTCCCACCTAGCCAGGCGTGGTGGTGGCACCGCACTCGGGAGGCGGAGGTGGGAGGGTCACTGTGATTTCAAGGCCAGGCCAGGCTACCCGGTGAGTTCCAAGTCAGTCTAGGCCTCAATGAGACCCTACCTCAAAAACAAGCAAACAAAAAACTTACAAGGCTACAACAATCCTTATACACTGTCCAGGCATGAGGACAGACACACGGCTCAGTGCAACAGAAACGGACTCTCAGGCTGACGGCTGTGGGTTCCGCCAAGAGCACCCCAAGAGCCCAGCAGGGGAAGAAGAGCCATGAGCAAACAAGATTGACATCAGTAGACACCCACACACGAGAGACAGATGTCCGACCTCCTCTCACTGCACCTACAGTAATCAGTTCAAGACGGAGAGTAAGAGAGCCAAGCTATAAAAGTCTCAGAAGAAAACACAGGCAGAAATCCCTTAACCCTGAATGGGGCTTTTCTTCCATGTAACATCCAAGGCATGAAAAAGGAAAACCAAGGTGAATGTGACTCTACAAACGTTGAACATGCGTGCTTCAAAGAAAGAGCGTCCACGAAAATGAAAAGACAGCCACGGAAACGAGAGAAAATATTGGCAAGCTGTGCATCTTGTGAAGGACTAGTACCTAGAAAAAATATATATATATACTAGTATCTAGAAAAAATATATATTATATATATATATAATATTTATAATATTAAATAAATAAATATAAAATATTTAATATAAAAATATAAAACATTTATTTATTTAGTAAATTTTATTTATTTATTTATTTATTTGAGAGGGAGAGAGAGAATATGGGTGTACTATAACATCTTGCAACTGCAAATGAACTCCAGACACAAGTGCCACTTTGTGCATCTGGCTTTATGTGGGTTCTGGGAAATTAAACCGGCTGGCAGGCTTTGGAAGCAAGCGCCTTTAATTGCTGTGCCATCTTCCCAGCCCCTAGAATATATGTGTGTGTGCGTGTGCGTGTGTGTGTGCGTGTGTGTGTGTGCGTGTGCACGCGCATTTTGTCCTTAGAGGTAAGGTCTCACTCTAGCCCAGGCTGACCTGGAATTCACTATGTAGTCTCAGGATGGCCTTGAACTCACAGAGATCTTCCTACCTCTGCCTCCCAAGTGCTGGGATTAAAGGCGTGCACCACCACACCTGGCCCCTAGAATATATTTTTAAAAGCACTTCAACTGCAAGAGTAAAAACACGTGACCCATTAAAAATGGGCACAGACTCAAATAGACACTTCAGCAATGGAGATAAGCAAGCACCTGAAGCGACGTGTCCCTGGTCAGTCATGGGAAGGTAAACCAGAGCCAGAGACTTGGCACTCCACACCCTCCGGGGAGCTGCAGAGGAGAAGGCGGAAATGGTAAGTGCTGGCGAGGGTGCGGGACTGAACGCGTGCAGTTCTCATGGGAACACAAAACGGTGCTCCACGTTGCAAAATATCCTGGTAATTTCCCCCAAATTAAATGGAGAGTCGCTGTATCAAGAGCGCCACTCAGACATATATCCAAGGAAACTGAAAATGTACATCCACACAAAAACGTGTACATGTGGGCTGGAGAAATGGCTCAGCAGCTAAAGGTGCTTGCTTGCAGAGCCTGATGGCCCAGGTTCAAAACCCCGCACCCATGTAAAGCCAGATGTACAAAGTGGTGTATGTGTCTGGAGTTTGCAGTGGAAGGAGGCCCTGGTGTGTCCATTTTTCTCTCAAATAAATAAATAAATAATATTTAAGATATATTCAATATTTTAAAATTAAAAATATTTTATTTATTTGTTTGAGAAGAAAGACAGAGACAGAGAAAGAGGCAAATAGAGAGAGCGAATGGGCACACCAGGGCCTTTAGTCATGGCAAATGAACTCCAGATGCGTGTGCATCGGGCTTACATGAGTCCTGGGGAATGGAAACTGAGTCCCTTGGCTTCTCAGTCAGGCACCTTAACTGCTAAGCCATCTCTCCAGCCCAAATAAAATAGTTTAAAAAACTTGTACACGAATGGTCACAGCACTATTATTTACTTTTTAAATTAGGCTTTTTTTTTTTTTCCCTCAAGGTAGGACCCACTCTAGCCAGGCTGATCTGGAATTCACTAAGTAGTCTCAGGGTGGCCTTGAACTCTCAACAATTCTCCCACCTCTGCCTTCCAAGTGCTGGGATTAAAGGCATGTGCCACCACGCCTGGCTTTATTTAGGCTTAAAAAAATATTTACTTATTTATTTAAGAGAGAGTGAGAGGCAGATAGAGAGAGAATGGATGCACCAGGTCTCTAGCCACTGCAAATGAACAAACTCCAAATGCATATGCCACCTCATGCATCTGGTTTTACATGGGTCCTGGGGAATTAAACCTAGGTTCTTAGGCTTTGCAGGCAAGTGCCTTAACTGCTGAGCCATCTCCCCAACCCTGGCTTTTTTTTTTTTGAGACAGTGTCGCATGTAGCCCAGGCTGGCCTCAAACTCACTATGCAACCAGATCATCCTTGGACTCTTGGTCCTCCTGCCTCCACGCTGACTGTTGGGATCACAGGAATGTATTCATTATGGCCCAAGGGAAAAATGCTAAACCTGCCAATGGCTGACAAATTACTAAGCAAAGTGAGGCCCATCTGCAGTAGAATCCACTCTACCTAGGAATGGAGTACTGACTGCTACACCACAGAGGAGCCTTGCCTTTGTGTTGAGACAGACTCACTGTACAGTCCAGGCTAGCCTACGGCAATCCTCTGGTCTCAGCCTCTGAGTGCTGGGATTCTAGGTGTGTGGACCACACTTGGCTTAGCCAACACAGATAGCCCTTGAAAACGTGATGCTAAATGAAAGAGGCCTGTAGCAGAGGCCACATATTGTATGACTCCATTTATACAAAATACTCCAAATTGCCATGTCCAGAGACAGAAAAACAAATTCACCGTTGCCAGAGGCAGAGGGAGTGAGGAATATTGTTAACAGGCACAGGGATTCTTTTGGGGTGACAGAAATGTTCTGGAATGAGATGGTGGTGGTGGTGTACAGCTTTGTGAACGTTACTAAATGCCACTGCACGGTACTGTAGAAGGCAGTTTTCATGCTGTGTGTATTACCTCAGCCAGAGGTCCCTGGTTCCCTTCTCTTCTACCTGGCCTTTCTAGAAAGAGCTCTTGTACAAAGCTGACCCCAGGAAGCACTTGTTCATTCAACAAAAGCTCTGACTGTCTCCCCTGAGGGCAGCAAGAATAGCACCCATGCCAGGGAGCTTCCGGATGCTGGGGGGTGAGAGAGCCACACAGAACCTGCAGGCTGCTCTCAGCAGCATGGCCACGGAGGCTGGGACAGGCCACTTAAGAAAGGGTCCTGGGGTGGGGACTCTGTGAGGCCTGGAGTGAGGAGAGCTGACGTTAATATAATTTATGAGATCCACTAGTGAGGGAGGGAAAAGTACCCGTCCTTATGTTTGTCCTACGGGACAATGTGGCCCCCCATGGAAACAGAGGGCAGAGTTTCTGAGTTCTAGTTCCCTCATGAGGAGATGGAGACGGCCTCAGACTGTAAGCGATTTTATGTTAAATTACACTCCCTGTATTTTTAGTTACTTAACATTTGCTAGTAATAAATTCAGTTTGTGGTTAAAAATTCACAAAATAGTGACATATGCAGACTGTCTTGGAAGCCCTGGTCCATGTGCTCCCAAGGGGGCTCCTTGTCAGTTTTGGGGTGACTATTCCCCTAGCCATTTTTGTGTTTATAGACAATTCCCGTACAGCTTGTAGACATGCTTCCAGAACATACCTGGCCCTGCACCCACCAGCTTCATGCCCACAGACTCAGCTAGGCACAGATCAAAAATATTTGAAGGGAGCTGGGGAGACGGCTTAGCAGTTAAAGCTCTTGCTTTTGAAGCCTAAGGGTCCAGGCTCAACTCCCCAGAGCCCATGTAAGCCAGATGCACATGGTGGCACATGCATCTGGAATTTGCAGTAGCTGGAGGCCCTGGTGCGCCCATATTCTCTCTCTCGCTCGCTCGCTCATAAATAAATAAATATTTTAAAAGAGAGAGAGAGAATGAGGGCCCAAGAAGACTTCAGACTGCCTGGTTTCAATTCCCCAGAACCCATATAAAGTCAGATGCACAAAGTCGCACACACACCTGGAGTTCACTTGCTCTTCATTCTCCCTTCCTCCCTCCTTCTCTCCCTCTCCTCTCTCTCTCATCTATCTTCTTTCAAATATATAAAAATATTAAAAAATAAAAAGGATAGGCATTCACCTTTCACTCAACTGCACCCACTAGGTGGGCCAATCACCTTCCCCAAAGGATTAGCTCCATTACGGAAGACATGGAGGCAGGATCTCCTGCAGTGCTCAGGAACCACTAGGATCTGTCAACATATGGAATCCAGGGACCCCAAGAGGCCAGAAGCTGGCTGGGGTGTCAGACAATTATCCCACAGGACAGGATAGGCCCAAACCAGGATTCATCCTGAGCTGGGGCCATGGGGACAGCCATGGGGGACTTGGGGAAAGAGCATGGAAACTGAAAGGCATGCAGCGAGGAGGAGGGCACAAGGGCTGGTGGCTGTACTCTGAGAAGGCCCCGGTGAGGCTCTTAGACATTTGCCCAAGACAGATATGTGCTGCCTATCAAATTGCCCTTAAATAGTTATGTTTCTACCCATGGGTTGGCATTGAGCTCACCCTTAGTCTGAGAAGCTTCTTTTTGCAATTGGCAGTGACTAGCAGGGAAACTCAAACCTCGTCAAAGTACTGCGAATACGTGACTTTCCAGTGCTCAGCCCTCAGTGGGACATCTATGTCACCCCTCTGAGGCACAGGGAACACTGTAGAAAACAGGGTGGAAAGAATGTAAGAGCCCAAGGACGAGGAGGAGTGTGGTGGAGCACTGTCCTCAGGACATGAAGTGGTTGTTGTGTTCATGGCTCACAGCAATTGTTACCTGCACGAGACCTGCACAATATTGGGCCCATTGACATTCCGTAATGGATGAGGAAGGAGGGGGGGGAAAAAGACATTGAAGTAAAAGAAGGAGTAGTTGGAAAGAAGGGGTTTAGTGGAAGGGGGTGGGGGACAGAAGTCAATGCGAGGGGAATGCGATCAAAATACATGTCTACGTGCATAAGAATTGTCAATAAAAAAGATTTTAAAAACCCTAAAACAGTTGCCCAAAAGTTAATGAAGAGCAGAGGCTGGAACAGATGGTGTGCACCCACATTCAGCCGTGTCAACGACACTACCAAAAGCCAGACAGAGCCACGTGTCCGCCGATGGATAACCGGACAAACGAAATACTCTGTGTGTGCACGCGTACGCACACGATGGTACAACTTCACTCAACTTGACGGGATTTAGTCACCACGGAAACACACCTCTGGGAGTATGCATGAGGGTGTGTGTTTACTACTTTGACTGCTTTTTATGCACAAGAGGTTTAACTGGAGTGGGAAGACCTGCCCTGAACGTGGGTGGCACCATCCCCCGGGCTGGGGTTCTGGGCTGACTAAAAGGAGGGAGCCAGCTGAGCACCAGCATCCATCTCTGCTTCCTGACTGTGGATGCCACGTGACCAGCTGCCTCCTGCTCTGCTCCCATGCCCGCCCGGCTGTGATGGACTGTCTCCCCAAACTGTGAGCCAAAATAGTGAAAAACAAAAACAAACAGATAAACCCCTCTTCCCTTAGGTTGCCCTCACAGCTGTTTGGTCAGTGATGAGAGAAGTAGCTAACATGGCGTGTGCATGTGGACATCATGCAGCCTGAAGGGTCGGGGGTCTGACACTTGATTTTTTTTTTTTTTTGAGGTAGGGTCTCACTCTAGCCCAGGCTGACCTGGAACTCACTATATAGTCTCAGTCTGGCCTGAACTCACAGCGATCCTCCTACCTCTGCCTCCTGGGTGCTGGAATTAAAGGCGTCCACCACCACGCCCAGCTCTGATCCTTGAATGATGGCAATAAGCCAGTCACAATGATTCCACTTACAGGAGACCCCTAGAGGCTCCAAACTCTGAGACTGAAAGCCAAGTGGGGGCTGCTGGGGGCTAGAAAGGGAATGGGGGTACACTCTCAGTGGGGACAATGTTTCAGTTTGGGAAGATGAAGTTCTAGAGCTGGGTGGTGGGGATGGCCACAGAGCCCCACGCAGGGCGCTGCGCTGAGCCGTGAAAGGCACCGAGCGCATGTTTAGCCGCCTCTGCTCCAGAGCATGTTCCTCTTCCTGCTGCCTCTCCCCGGTGCTGGTCGGCAAGACACCCAAGTCAGACCAGCCACAGGCCTGGTCAGCATCCCTTGCCAAGGTGACACAGACTGACCGGTGGGCTGGTGAAGCTCTGTCCTCGCTCTTCACCCATGGGAGCTGCCTGGTCTATTCTAAGAAGATGAGTTGTGAGGTAAGGTCAGAAATACTGCAGGGGGTGGAAGGCTGGCCACCTTCATCTCAACATGACTAATTCCCAGTTTGGCTTTGGGGAAGCCTATGTACTATACCTGACACCCCCAAGTACCCCCAGGCACCAGGCAGGCTGTCCTGCCTTCCCTGCTGGCAACAGAGAAGAGAAATAAGCAACTACTGTCCTCACAAAGACCTTGAAAATCTGACATCCAAGTGGCAATCGGCACCCTCAGCAGCCTCTGGAGTTTCGGGCATGCTTCTCCTGAGGTAGACTCCTTGGCAGCCGGGTTCACGGAGAACAAGTCAAGCCCGAGCTCCTGGAATCTACCCGGGCTGGGTGGCTGAGCTCTGGGCTCCCAGAGTTCTAGCCATGCCAGGTCCTGCTTGTGCTTGGCCCCAGCGAGCTGCGAGGTCCTCTGCATAGCCCTGCCTCCCATGCGGCCTACTTAAAGGGCAGCTGACCCAACCGGGTGTTCTTTAAGCCCTTGTGAGGAGCCTTTGATAGGTGAGACAAAAGGCTTGCTTACAAGATGGAGACCTGGACCAACTGGAAGGTTCTCTGAAGCCAGGGCTCTTGATTCAAAGGATCGATGAATGGCAGTGGGGTGGGGCGCTGATGGCCATCACCCACAATAGTCTATGCTGAAGTGCAGGAGACAGACATTACCCCCTCCATCTGCAACCAATCGTTCTTGGTAGAGGGACTCCGTATCCCCAAACTTGCTAGTAGCAGCCCATGCACCCCCTGAGCCCTGGGTACTGACATAGTCCCCCGCAACGCCCATGTCTGCCAACTCCAGTGATGGCAAATTGATCATGGACCCATCAGGGGCCACGCGGAGACCTTGAGGCGCCTCTAGGATCCAGGGCAGCAGCGGCCTGGCCACAGGAGAGGTGGGCTATTCTGCAAGCTGCCCCCAGGCATAGCCACCATCCCGAGAAAGTAGAACCAAGCACTGGGACCTTGTAAGTTCCGCCCTGTCACCCGGCAACCTGTGATCCTAACTTTACTGTTTTTCAGGGAAAAAGTGGGAGCTAGGGCAGAGTCACATAAGAAGTAGCAATAGGGATGGAGAGATGGCTTAGTGGTTAAGGCACTTGCCTGCAAAGCCTAGAGACCCATGTTCAACTCTCCAGGTCCCACATAAGCCAGACGCACAAGGTGATGCAAGTGTGCAAGGATGTGCATGCATACCAGGTGGTACTTGTGTCTGGAGTTTGATTACAGTGGCTGAGTCCCTGATGGGTCAATTCTCTCTCTCTCTCTTTCTCTCACATAAAAAAAAAAAAAAAAGGCCAGAGCCAGGCGTGGTGGTGCACACCTTTAATCCCAGCACTCTGGGAGGCAGAAGTAGGAGGATCGCCATGAGTTCAAGGCCACCCTGAGACTCCATAGTGAATTCTAGGTCAGCCTGGGCCAGAGTGAGACCCCACCTCAAGAAAGCAAAAGCAAAAAAAAAAAAAAAAAAAAAAGGCCAGGGCTGGAGAGATGGCTGAGCTGTTAAGCGCTTGCCTGTGAAACCTAAGGTCCCCGGTTGGAGGCTCGATTCCCAAGACCCACGTAAGCCAGATGCACAAGGCGGCACTTGCATCTGGAGTTCATTTGCAGTGGCTGGAGGCCCTGGCAGCCTATTCTCTATCTATCTGCCTTTTTCTCTCTCTGTCTGTCGCTCTCAAATAAATAAATAAAAAATATAAGCCAGGCGTGGTGGCACATGCCTTTAATCCCAGGACTTGGGAGGCAGAGGTAGGAGGATCACCGTGAGTTCGAGGTCAACCTGAGACTACATAGTGAATTCCAGGTCAGCCTGAGCTGAGTGAAACCCTACCTCAAAAAACCAAAATAAATAAATAAATAAAATCAACAAAAAAATTTTTTTTAAAAAAAAAAGGCCAGTCTGTTGGGCTTGCCTCAAAAAAAAAAAAGGAAAGAAAAGAAAAGGAAAGGAAATAGTAGTAGCATGCACTGGGGAGAAGACTCAGTGGTTCAAGTTGCTTGCTTGCAAAGCCTGATGGCTCAGGTTCAATTCCCCAGTATCCACGTTAACTCAGATGCACATGTATCTAGAGTTCACTTGCAGTGGCAAGAGGCCCTGGTATGTCCCTCTCTCAATCCCCTCTCTCTTTGTGTGCAAATAAATAAATCAAAATATTTTTTTAACAAAAGAGGCAGCAGCAGTAACAGCAGCAGACAGGGGAGGCGCTCGCCCCTGTACTAAGCGTCTCCCGACAGCAGGGTAAGTCTGTCCTCGTGGCTAGGATGGGAACGAGAGAGGAGAAGAGGAGACGGGGAGGCAGGCTCATGGGCAGCAGCACGGGTTTAGTTCCTGAGATGTGAGTGGCTGCATCCATGTGCCCATGTCCTTCCCAATAAAACCGAGTCCCAGCTTAGTGGGGCCAAGCAGGGAGAGTCCCAAACAACAAACCTGACAGTGTCTGATGCAATAGCACCTTGGAACTGAGCCAGGGGGCCTCCCCAGGAGTCATCCCACTGAGGCAAGGAGCCACTGGAGACTTTACTTAATCTCTCCCTCGACCCTTCCACCTGACTGAAGTAAGGTCCCAGAACCACCTCTCAGTGCAGGCCAACACTGTGCGGGGGGGGGGGATGGGGGTGGTGGTGGTGGATGGCGTATGCGTGCAGTGTGTGCGACCAGGCCACCACGCCAACCCTTCCCAGGCCAGGTGAGACCCTAGGTAGGGCTTTGGGAATGTGGAATGGGCAGCCTCTCCTACTAGGCTGGCTGGTGTGGTGGACAGATAGAAGCCCAAAGTCACCTTAGCAGGTGTGAAGGAGAGCTAAAACCCCATATTCAATCCAAGGATTTTTTTTTTTTGAGACAGGGTCTAAACTAGCCCAGGCTAGCCTTGAACTTGTGATCCTCCTGTTTCCGTCTCCCAGGTCTTGTAGGACTTCCAGGACTATAAGCACAAAACACCACATCCAGAAATCCAAGGTTTTTTTTTTTTTTTTTTTTTCTGATTTTTCGAGGTAGGGTTTCACTCTAGCTCAGGCTGACCTGGAGTTCACTATGTAGTCTCAGATTAGGCTCTAACTCATGACAATCCCCCTACCTCTGCCTCCAAGTTGCTGGGATTAAAGGCGTGCACCACCACGCCACTGCCCATCCCAAGCATTTTGACTGCCCACAAATTCCCTCTCAAAGTTCTGCCTGCTAGAATATTCTACCTCGTCCTGGGACATCTTACTTCTCAGTGAGAGCCTGGTTCTCAGTGAGAGCTTGTCTGGAGTCCCACCTGGTCACAAGAAGAGAAGTGAAGGCCCACCGAGCTCCACCCTGCCCTGGGGACGGTCCCCAGTGTGCTCTAGGTGCAGGGCACGCACTGAGGAGGAAAGGCTGGGACTGGGCAGAGTTGGTGTGAATGAGGCAGGGGCCCTCGACCCTCAGGGCTAGGATGGGGTGGGGCTCTCCGGTTCCATCAGAAAGGAGACCTCCCCTCCCCCGCCTCTGAGGACCCCTTCCCTGTGGCTTTGCCACCACTGATGTGCCTGCTCCCCAAGGCCAGGATGCCATCTTCATCATCACTGTGACCCTCACCCCAGGCACAGGGAAGATGGGAAGGAGAAGGGTTAACCTCTCAGCGACATGGGGGTGGTGTGACTGGCTCTGTGGGTTTTACAGCCCAGTTAGGCTCTAGCAGTTTCTAAAATGCCCACAAAGCTAACTGCTCCAAACAACACTGAAGATTGTCCCCTGCAATCATCACACACATATATCACACACACACTCACACCACACACACACACATCACACACACGCAAACATCACACACCACACACCACACACACACAAACATCACACACCACACACACACAGACACACACAAACATCACACACATCACATGCACATACACACAAATATCACACACACACACACACATAAACATCACTCACACACACACACACATCACACGCATATACGCACAAACATCACACACACACACACACACACACACCAGCACTGGATCAGTCCCCCCTCCAGTCAGGGCCTGGCCGCTCTCCTGGGCTGACCCGCCCCTCACTCTCAGGACTGCTCAGAGAGCTCAGCTGGCCGTGCCCCGAGACCCAAGAGGACGATCAATGCTGCTCCCAGGACGGCAGGTCAGAGCCGTGAACCTCTGCGAGCTGCCAGGGCGGGGCTTCCCTGCTTTTCCAGACCTTCGCGCCTGGAAGTCCCGTGGGACCCCAGTGCCACTCGGTTTGAGATGTCATTTCTGACAAGTGGAAGGAAGCAATGATCACCATGGAGCCGGCCTGATTCTGCCTGTCACTCCAGCCTCAGAGCCTGCCTGACCCGAGATAGCCCGGCTGACCCAGGCAGAGGGGCTGCAGGCCACCAGGCCCGAGAAGAGCGGGATGAGTCACCGGCTCTCCACGCTGCTTCGGCCCTGGGAGCCGAGCTGCTGAAACAGGAGAGCAGCGTCCCAGCTCCCTCCGTGCACGTGACACCACGTGGGCCGCACAGGGCTAATTATGAAAGGTGCAAATCAGAGAGGGAGAGACAGGCACATCACTCAGGTTTATTAGCAGCACAATTTAGGAAAAGATAACCAGGCTGGGCCTCCCGCCTTCCCCGGGCCAGACAGCCGTGGGCGGGGGCGGGGGCTGTGGGAGGAGGCGGGGAGGCAAACTACCCGGTCCCTCAGGTGCTATTTTTATTTTAATCTTAGTCAAATGGAGTGACCTCGCCCATTCCCCAGAAAAATGGAAGGAGATTTCACTCCACAAACCCAACGGCTTCCACGTGCTTCTGCGTCCGCGTATCACACGCTTGTGTCACCGTGTCACGCACACGAGATGCTGTCAGCACCTCCTCCACCCAACGCTATGACACGGCGCCATTCATTACAGGCTAGAGACCGGCACGGCAGGAATCATTTGTTTTTCTTTTTCCCTTAAGGCATCTGCAAATGTGCCCGGAGGCTAAGAGACACGGGCGCATCTAATAAATAAGGCAAAATAATTAATAGCCCATGTGGTCTGGAGACCATCCCACAGTAGCTCTTTCGCTAGGCAATCCCGTCTCACCCCACGAAGGAATACACTGAGCTACTGGGGACATAGAAATGTCTTTCTTAGCTTTAGAAGAACGGAAAGTCACGTGGAACGAGGCAAGACATGTGACTGGGGCAAGCAAACCCTGTGGGCCCCATGAGTGTAGCCCAGGCGTTCTCAGCCACACCAAGGACGCTGTACACCACAGGAAAGATAAGGAGTCTGGACAGGGGTTCTAGCAGCCCATCCTGAGCGAGGAAAGCTGACAGAGCCATGCCGGCAAAACCTGAAGAACACAGGCTCCTTGGGGCCTCCCAAGCTCCCCATCACACAGACCTTCTGACATGAAACCACACACCAAGCAGATCCCAGCCGCACACTGTAACATGGCAAGGGGCAGGGTAAGCAGAGAGGGGCAGGAGAGGGGGGGCGCTGCTTTCACACATGGACCTGAGTGTGAAAATGTCATGTGCTGCTTCTGTAGGACCAAAGGCTCAATGATTATGGAAGGTGGAATTAGGGCTAAAACACCTGGAATAGGCCTCGACCCAAGGAGAAGTGGTCATGCAATCTTTGGCCACGAATCACAGTCCTGCCAAGAGCAGGAAAGGACTCTGATGCCCTTCCTTACACTGAGTAAGGAGCTGGCCGGGGCCCATACGGCCAGGCAACAATGCAGGCCAGAGGTGAACTAAGTAGCCAGGAGCAGCCTTTTGGGGCTCTTGGCTGACCAGGGGTTCCGTGGGGGAGCACATGTTGTTAGCCAGACTGGGGCTAATGGGCCGTGCTCATGAGTAGTCCCTACCCAGCCCAGCCCCACTGTGGCCAAATGCAGGAAGCCTTCCAGCTTGCCTGCCCTACGGCAAGTACCCATAGCTCTCCAGTCCACGGGCCACACACCCTGGACCCAGAAAGGCACGAGTCATCATGGCCTCGCAGCTCTCTGGGACCCCTACAGCCTTTGGGTGGGTCCCATTGCTTGGCAAAAACGGATAATCACCATGCAGGCTGGTGGCTTCCCAACTTTTCACGAAGTTCCCCTAGGCAATTTAAAAATGGAGTGAATACTAATAATAATTTGACTAAATTTAGGTGTTCCCCTTAGGCATCTGATTAAATTTCATGAACTCTTTCACAAGCGTTCAGCCCAAATCCCCCCCCCATTTCTTTCTGCTCCATAGCCAGATTGGGGGTAAATACAGGACCTCCTGACCATCGAACAGGGTCAGCGAATTTCAGTAATGGGAGGGTGTCTTCTGTTCTGGGCTACAAGACAGTGAGAAGATGGGAATTGGCAGCGGAAGTGTAGGACACACCGCTGAGGGCCGGATAACCGAGTTTTGTCTGTAAAAAGAGCCTGTGGTCAGGGTCTCATGGGTCACAAAGGCCTTGCTGACTAGCAGGCTGGTCAGCAGTGTTTTAGTGACACGGGAGCCAGGAGGGACGAGAGAAGCCGGGGTGCTCTCGACGTAAGGCAAGTAGAAGCCGAAGCCAGAACCTTCTGGGTTCTAAGCGTTTGGTACGGGAGACACTGTGTATCATCCTGTGTTTCAGCTGGCCTGGGTTCACTTTAACCACCTCCAGGGGCCCAATAGCCAGGGCAGCGAGGCCTACAGACTCTTTCCAAGATGTCTGGACTAGCCAGCAACGTGCCCAGGACCACTCTACCCCGCGGTCTGGGGAGATCAAGGTACCACGCTTCCGATCACGGAGTTGGCCTCCTTCCCGGCTAGCTGGAAGGAGTCCATGTGAGCTGACCCAGGCTGACCTGGAGCTGAAGGCACCAAGACCAGGGGTCAGGGATGCGATCCAGGTCCAGCGTGGTCTCAGTGGGGACGTAGCCTGCCCCCTACCACCCCCCGCCTCAAACTGCCAGTCACCACGAAAGCCGTCCGCCTGCTTTTCTGACAGGACGTCAGCTGTTTGCGCGATTCCTCTTTCCTTTCCTTCCTTCCCTTTCTGTGGCATTGGGGGCGGAATCCAGCGACATTCATTTGCCAGGCAAGTATTCTACCACTGAATCCCCACACTTCAACGTTTTCATTTATTTGTTTGAGACAGAGAGAGGGAGAGAGAATGTGCACATGAGGGCCTCCTGCCACACTGCAAATGACCTCCCGTGCATGGGCCACTTACTGCATCTGGCTTCACGTGGGTACTGGGAGCAAACCTGGGTTGTTAGGCTTTGTAGACAAGTGCCATAACCACTGAGCCATCTTTCCAGCCCCAATTAGTATTTTACTTTTTTTTTTTGTTTTGAGGTGGGGCCTCACTCTAGCCCAGGCTGACCTGGAACTCACTCTATAGTCCCAGGCTGTCCTGGAACTCACAGCGACCCTCTGCAATTTGCCTCCCAAGTGCGGGGATCAAAGGTATATTCCACCATGCCTAGCAACATTTACTTTTATTTTGAATGGTGCCTCACTAAGTTGCCCAGGCTAGTCTTGAACTTAGAATGCAGTTCTTCTCTAGACCACCGTATCACATGAAAGATACAAGAACAGGCCTGGCTTGGGAATCCTTTCTTCTCCCTGCTTCCCACCCACATCTCTCTATCCTCTGGGCTGGTTTCAGGACAATGATAACCTTGGACACCAAGGTACCACCCGGTTTGGCTCAGAGCCACCCAAGATGGGTTAGAGACAAATTTCTTTGTGACTGCCGGGGTGGTGGTCTCATGTAGGCTGGCTCCCAGGAAGCCTGGTTCTTTTGCACCAGCTCTGTGGGACACTTCCAAGATGGCACCAGGAAGCTCCGGACACCTAGGACAAAGGTAACACCCGTCTCTCTTGGATACACTTCCCCCAGAGAAGACAGCGCGTGAGAACCATGCAGAAGTGTGCTCGGCGCTGCCCTTGTAAAGACATGCGCAGGAAGCCAAGTGCTCAGGAGACTGAAGAGGAGGCCTGTGCGTGTGAGACAGCCTGGGAGTCCTGTGAGACCCTGTCTCAACAAACAAACAAAACGAAAAGGAAACTAAAGGCATGGGTTTTAACCCATCATCTGAGCAACAAATAACTCTAGCAGGGGGGAAGCCAGTGTTGGGGGCTCCACCACAAAACAGGGGCCCCTGTTACCGGAGGTCAGGAAGCAGTCACACCTCTCCAGTTGTGGAGGGGCTGCGCTCGCCCTTACGGGGTCAGGTCACCCATCCAAATACTTGAGGATGTGCGGAACTTGGCCCAGCCTCCCTACTCTTCTCAGGCAGCTCCAATAACAGCAGGGCCCACAGCCCCAGGGGGTTCCTATGTGAGAACACACACACACACACACACACACACACACACACACACTGAGCCAACACACATTAGCTGGCACTGCCAGGGTTACTACTGGGTTACCTCAAGTGACAATGGGCCTGGGTCCCACCAGCTACTCAGGATCTGCCATAGCTCCCTTTAAAGGCCACCCCAGGGTTCCTGGGTACTGGTTTAAGAACTGGCCGCAGGGGCTGGGGAGATGGAGTAGTTAAGAACACTTTCCACTTAATCATGAGCCATTCAGGTCAGAGATCCGTGAGTTTGACCCCCCCGCCCCAGAACCCACGTAAAAAACTGAGCATGGCCACCCACATCTGTAACCCCACCCAGTCCACAGAGCAGGGAATGGGGGAAACCAGAGAGTGGCCTAAGCCCCCGATGGACAGCAGTCCCTGGATGAGCAAGAGACCAAGTCTAAGACAAGAAATATGCAAATGAGTGGTAAGAGAACACCTAACATTCTCCCCTGGCTTCCACAAGCAAGTGCTTAGAACGCGTGTATCTGCGCACCACACCACACATACATGCAAAAAATGCTAAAAATGTAATAATAAAGTATTAAAATCTTTAAAAATCCTTACCATAGACAAATTCCAAAATGTTTCCTTCACTTTTTAAAAGTAAATATTATATTCAACTTCCACGTGTGAGCACATTGGCACACATATGCAGACACCCCGTGTACGTATGAAGATCAACTGGCATGTATGATCACATTGGCACACATATGCAGACACCCTGTGTACGCATGAAGATCAACTTCCATGTGTCAGCACATTGGCACACATATAGACACCCCGTGTATGTATGAAGATCAGCTGGAATGTGTGATCACATTGGCACACATATGCAGACACCCCATGTATGCATGAAGATCAACTGGCATGTGTGATCACATTGGCACACATATACAGATACCCGTGTATGCATGAAGATCAACTTCCATGTGTGAGCACATTGGCACACATATACAGACACCCCGTGTATGTATGAAGATCAACTTCCATGTGTCAGCACATTGGCACACATATGCAGACACCCCGTGTACGCATGAAGATCAACTTCCATGTGTGATCACATTGGCACACATATACAGACACCCTGTATACGCATGAAGATCGACTTCCATGTGTGATCACATTGGCACACATATGCAGACACCCTGTGTATGCATGAATACTCCATACCACCTCTGAGAGGTCATCTATCCCATCTCTGCCTGCACCTTGCACGCATAGACTGTGTGTGTAGATGTGTGTGCAATGCCATACCTCTACGCATACCTGCAATCCACAATCAGGACTCAGACCACTCAGGAAGCAGCTCTGACACAGACTCACAGACACGGTCCTCAAGGGTGAGCTCCACAATCCCGTGGGAAGTGTGAGCCCATGGGAAACAACAGGTATGTGTATAGGCTCAGGTGTCGTGGGCCTGGGTGTGGCCCCTCAGAGGGACTGGAGCCCTGTGTACCAAACACGTGTGCAAGAATTGTCACCGTGACAGAGTTCATAGAAGAAAAAAATAACCCTAAAGAGCCCACAACAGGGATGTGGGTAAAGTGGGAGCAGCAATGCCCAGAGATACGCAGGCTTGAGTGGAAATGCCTCAGGCGCAGCAGGAAGGGCTGGAGCCCTGACAGTCAGGCAAAGCCAGGTGACGTCAGTAAGAGACGCTCACGTCTAGGAAACGCTGATTAAAAGGGCGAGGAAGGTTGCATGGTGTGTGCTGCAAAGAAATTCTTCCACTAACTCAGGATGAGGGTTGAGACGGAGAAGAAGGGGGGCTCAGTTAGGTGGGGCCGGGCTCAGGCACAGCTGCATGGGGGTGTGGGGGAGGCTCACTGTATTATCACTTTCCGTGGATTACACGTTATGTACATTCTTCTGCATGTATCAAACACACACACACACACACACACACACACACAAACCGAAAAGTAAACCAAGCTAAACTTTACATATAGTCTGACCACAGTTCTACCAAAGAACTCAGGCACCAGAAACAAGCTAGGTGGCTCGGTAGGTAACAGTGAAGGAGATGCGTTCGAAATACTGGTGACAGAAGGGCAGTGACGTAGGTACAAGATCAGCGTGTGTGTGCACAACTTGTTGTGGTGTAGTGTGTGTTGTATGCACATGTATGTGCAGATACACACATGTTGCGTGCATGTGTGGAGAGGCCCAGAGGACCATGAAATGGAGTCTTATGGAATCTGGAACTTGCTGTTTTTGTGAAACCCGGCAATTTTCTGGTCTCTGATCCCCAGAGAATCCAGCTGCTTGTGTGGGTGCTGGAGGAATTGAACTCAGGCCCCCTTAGGCCTTCGTGCTTGTTTGGGAAGTGCTCTTAACCACTGAGCCATCTCTCTAACCCCTTGGCACTTCCTTTGTCTTCCTCTTACTTTCTAAATTTCCTTTAGTGAGGATGTGTTCCCTTTAGAATTGAGAAACAAAACTGAACAACCCTCCAATTCATATCAAAAGCAAAAACAAACAAAATGAGCTCTGGAGAGAGCTGTCAGAAAAGTGCTCCTATTGCAAATATGGGCACCTGAGTTCCACCCTTAGAACCCGCATAAAAATGCTGGTGTGTGGTGGGGACAGGAGGCTCCTCTAGCGTGATGAATAGATGAGCCCCAGACCAGTGGGATACACTGTCTCACACAAAGTGGGCGGCTTTCCTGAGGGTGACAGCTGGGGTTGTCCTCTAGCCTCAATACCTTTTTGTGGACAACACACACCTACACACACACACACACACACACACACACACACACACACACACACTATCCCAAGCCATCAACCCACAATATCAACAGGAAACTAACACAAGTGTGTCAAAGATCAACCAGCATCAGGTTGACCTTGAACTTGATTATAGCCAAGGATGACCTTGAAGTTCTGATCTTCCCACCTCTACCTGCCTAATGCTAGAATTTCAGGTGGGCACCACCTACGCAGTGCTAAGGATCAAACTCAGGGCTTCCTGCATGCTAGGTAAGTACTCTACCAGCTGCACTACATCCCCAGCCTCAAATCACTATTCTTTTTTTTTTCTTTTTTAATTTTAGAGAAAGTGTAAGAGAGAGAAAATTGGCACACCAGGGCCTCAGCCCCTGGAATCAAACTCCAGGCACTTGCGCCACCTAGTGGGCATATGTGACCTTGCACGTGCCTCAGCTTTCTGCATCTGGCTTACATGGGATCTGGAGAGTCGAACATTTGTCTTTAGGCTTCACAGGCAAGCACCTTAATTGCTAAGCCATCTCTCCAGACCCCCAAATCACTATTCTCAACAGAAAATAAAGCATAGCCCCAAACCCCAGCTCCCCCAAAGGGCACCCACTCTACCTGCCTACTGAGTGCCAGGTTTCTGTGGCATGAGTCATGCCATGCTGCTGAGGACAGGTGCCTGCAGGCAGGGCAAGCTGCACTCTGGGAGACAGTGTTTCCAGGACAAGACTGCACTATGGGCACAGTGATTTCCAGGACAAGACTGCAGTGTGGGGACAGTGTTTTCCAGGACAAGACTGCAGTGTGAGGACAGTGTTTTCCAGGACAAGACTGCAGTGTGAGGACAGTGTTTTCCAGGACAAGGCTGCAGTGTGAGGACAGTGCTTTCCAGGACAAGACTGCAGTGTGAGGACAGTGTTTCCCAGGACAAGGCTGCAGCGTGAGGACAGTGTTTTCCAGGACAAGACTGCAGTGTGAGGACAGTGTTTTCCAGGACAAGACTGCAGTGTGAGGACAGTGTTTTCCAGGACAAGACTGCAGTGTGAGGACAGTGCTTTCCAGGACAAGACTGCAGTGTGAGGACAGTGTTTTCCAGGACCAGACTGCACTGTGAAGACAGTGTTTTCCAGGACAAGCCTGCAGTGTGGGGACAGTGTTTTCCAGGACAAGACTGCACTGTGAGGACAGTGTTTTCCAGGACAAGCCTGCAGTGTGGGGACAGTGTTTTCCAGGACAAGACTGCACTGTGAGGACAGTGTTTTCCAGGACAAGACTGCAGTGTGAGGACAGTGTTTTCCAGGACAAGACTGCACTGTGAAGACAGTGTTTTCCAGGACAAGACTGCACTGTGAAGACAGTGTTTTCCAGGACAAGACTGCACTGTGAGGACAGTGTTTTCCAGGACAAGACTGCACTGTGAAGACAGTGTTTTCCAGGACAAGACTGCACTGTGAGGACAGTGTTTTCCAGACAAGACTGCACTGTGAGACAGTGTTTTCCAGGACAGAGACTGCAGCTGTGAGGACAGTGTTTTCCAGGACAAGACTGCACTGTGAGGACAGTGTTTTCCAGGACAAGACTGCAGTGTGAGGACAGTGTTTTTCCAGGACAAGACTGCAGTGTGGAGGACAGTGTTTTCCAGGACAAGACTAGCACTGTGAAGGACAGTGTTTTCCAGGACAAGACTGCAGTGTGAGGACAGTGTTTTCCAGGACAAGACTGCAGTGTGAGGACAGTGTTTTCCAGGACAAGACTGCACTGTGAGGACAGTGTTTTCCAGGACAAGACTGCAGTGTGAGGACAGTGTTTTCCAGGACAAGACTGCAGTGTGAGGACAGTGTTTTCCAGGGACAAGACCTGCAGTGTGAGGACAGTGTTTTCCAGGACAAGACTGCAGTGTGAGGACAGTGTTTTCCAGGACAAGACTACAGTGTGAGGACAGTGTTTTCCAGGACAAGACTGCAGTGTGGGGACAGTGTTTTCCAGGACCAAGACTGCAGTGTGAGGACAGTGTTTTCCAGGACAAGACTGCACTGTGAGGACAGTGTTTTCAGACAAGACTGCAGTGTGAGGACAGTGTTTTCCAGGACAAGACGCAGTGTGAGGACAGTGTTTTCCAGGACAAGACTGCAGTGTGAGGACAGTGTTTTCCAGGACAAGACTGCAGTGTGAGGACAGTGTTTTCCAGGACAAGACTGCAGTGTGAAGGACAGTGTTTTCCAGGACAAGACTTGCAGCTGTTAGAGACAGTGTTTTCCAGGACAAGACTGCACTGTGAGACAGTGTTTTCCAGGACAAGACTGCAGTGTGAGGACAGTGTTTTCAGACAAGACTGCAGTGTGAGGACAGTGTTTTCCAGGACAAGACTGCAGTGTGAGGGAACAGTGTTTTCCAGACAAGACTTCGACTGTGGGGACAGTTTTTTCCAGGACAAGACTGCAGCTGTGAGGACCAGTGTTTTCCAGGACAAGACTGCTGTGTGAGGACAGTGTTTTCCTGGTCAAGACTGCAGCTGTGAGGACAGTGTTTTCCAGGACCAAGACTGCAGTGTGAGGACAGTGTTTTCCTGGACAAGGACTGCAGTGTGAGGACAGTGTTTTCCAGGACAAGACTGCAGTGTGAGGGACAGTGTTTTCCAGGACAAGACTGCAGCTGTGAGGACAGTGTTTTCCAGGACAAGACTGCACGTGTGAGACAGTGTTTTCCAGGACAAGACTGCAGTGTGAGGACAGTGTTTTCCAGGACAAGACTGCACTGAGGGACAGTGTTTTCCAGGACAAGACTGCAGTGTGAGGACAGTGTTTTCCAGGACAAGACTGCAGTGTGAGGACAGTGTTTTCCAGGACAAGACTGCAGTGTGAGGACAGTGTTTTCCAGGACAAGACTGCAGTGTGAGGACAGTGTTTCCAGGACAAGACTGCAGTGTGAGGACAGTGTTTTCCAGGACAAGACTGCAGTGTGGGGACAGTGTTTTCCAGGACAAGACTGCAGTGTGAGGACAGTGTTTTCCAGACAAGACTGCAGTGTGAGGACAGTGTTTTCAGGACAAGACTGCAGCTGTGAGGACAGTGTTTTCCAGGACAAGACTGCAGTGTGAGGACAGTGTTTTCCAGGACAAGACTGCAGTGTTTTCCAGGACAAGACTGCACTGTGAGGACAGTGTTTTCCAGGACAAGACTGCACTGTGAGGACAGTGTTTTCCAGGACAAGACTGCAGTGT
Source organism: Dipus sagitta (assembly GCA_036346955.1). Taxonomy (NCBI): domain Eukaryota; kingdom Metazoa; phylum Chordata; class Mammalia; order Rodentia; family Dipodidae; genus Dipus; species Dipus sagitta. The sequence continues at coordinate 13,647,887 of CM070778.1, forward strand.
GAGGACAGTGTTTTCCAGGACAAGACTGCAGTGTGAGGACAGTGTTTTCCAGGACAAGACTGCAGTGTGAGGACAGTGTTTTCCAGGACAAGACTGCAGTGTGAGGACAGTGTTTTCCAGGACAAGACTGCAGTGTGAGGACAGTGTTTTCCAGGACAAGACTGCAGGTGAGGACAGTGTTTTCCAGGACAAGACTGCAGTGTGAGGACAGTGTTTTCCAGGACAAGACTGCAGTGTGGGACAGTGTTTTCCAGGACAAGACTGCAGTGTGAGGACAGTGTTTTCCAGGACAAGACTGCAGTGTGAGGACAGTGTTTTCAGGACAAGACTGCAGTGTGGGGACAGTGTTTTCCAGGACAAGACTGCAGTGTGAGGACAGTGTTTTCCAGGACAAGACTGCAGTGTGAGGACAGTGTTTTCCAGGACAAGACTGCAGTGTGAGGACAGTGTTTTCCAGGACAAGACTGCAGTGTGAGGACAGTGTTTTCCAGGACAAGACTGCAGTGTGGGAACAGTGTTTTCCAGGACAAGACTGCAGTGTGAGGACAGTGTTTTCCAGGACAAGACTGCAGTGTGAGGGACAGTGTTTCCAGGACAAGACTGCAGTGTGAGGACAGTGTTTTCCAGGACAAGACTGCAGTGTGAGGACAGTGTTTTCCAGGACAAGACTGCAGTGAGACGTGTTTTCCAGGACAAGACTGCAGTGTGAGGACAGTGTTCTTCCAGGACAAGACTGCAGTGTGGGGACAGTGTTTTCCAGGACAAGACTGCAGTGTGAGGACAGTGTTTTCCGGACAGACTGCAGTGTGAGGACAGTGGTTTTCAGGACAAGACTGCAGTGTGTGGGACAGTTTTTTTCAGGACAAGACTGCAGCGTGAGGGACGTTTTTTCCAGGACAATACCTGCAGTGTTGACAGTTCCAGGACAAGACTGCAGTGTGAGGACAGTGTTTTCCAGGACAAGACTGCAGTGTGAGGACAGTGTTTTCCAGGACAATACTGCAGTGTGGGGACAGTGTTTTCCAGGACAAGACTGCAGTGTGAGGACAGTGTTTTCCAGGACAAGACTGCAGTGTGAGGACAGTGTTTTCCAGGACAAGACTGCACTGTGGGGACAGTGTTTTCCAGGACAAGACTGCAGTGTGAGGACAGTGTTTTCCAGGACAAGACTGCAGTGTGAGGACAGTGTTTTCCAGGACAAGACTGCAGTGTGAGGACAGTGTTTTCCAGGACAAGACTGCAGTGTGAGGACAGTGTTTTCCAGGACAAGACTGCAGTGTGAGGACAGTGTTTTCCAGGACAAGACTGCAGTGTGAGGACAGTGTTTTCCAGGACAAGACTGCACTGTGAGGACAGTGTTTTCCAGGACAAGGCTGCAGTGTGTGGGACAGTGTTTTCCAGGGCAATATGCACTGTTGGGGGGGGCACCATGTTTTTCAGGGTCACCTTAACAGGGGACTGCAGCCCAGGGGGCTGATGACAGATGCGATATCCTTTTGGCTCTGAAAGACAGAAGTCCAAAATCATGGTGCCCTCATGGCTGTGTCCCACAGAAATCTCTAGGAAGGTCCTTCCTGCCTGTTTCAGCTCCCTAGTGGACACAGGTGACCCTCAGAGCACCTGTCAAGTTGCAGGGGCATAGATCCCATCTCAAATCCTCTCTTGGTTGCATCCTAGGAGTGCATATCTGCTTCTGTCCTGTAAGGACACTCTGGACTTAGGGGCCACCCTTATCAAGGATGTTCCCATCTTCTCACCACCACCACCTCCATCACACCATCAAAGACCTTATTTCCAAATGCAGCTAGACTCAGGAGTTCTGGGCAGATGTGCATTTTGGGAGTGATACAATCAGACCCACAACAGATGTGCCTCCCAGTGAGAGAAGAAATATCTGGACATCTCCAGCCTGGTCCCAGTATACAATGGGAACAGCTCCTGGTGACATTGGTCAGTCTGCCTCATGTGCCCGGTGGGAATGTGCCCGTTCACTCTGCTGGGGAGCAGGCACGACATGCTATGAGGTCCTGCTGTGACTCAGAGACAAGGTACAATGGCAGCAGCCAGCACTGCCTGCTCCTCACGGAAGCCATTTTTCATCCATCTCCATTTGCTTCTCAAACATGCGTTTCCTGTCGTAAACTGTGCTAAATGCTATTTAGTAGCTAATTAACTTTCTGTGTGAAGACCTCTCTAATTGCACACTCTCCCCGCTCTGCCCGGGTCCTCGAGGGACCCTGAGCTGTCCGACGACATTTGTTCTGCCGGCTCCCACCTCACGGGTGCAACTTCCAGCCTGATAACAAACTGCCAATCAAGGCTCTGGAGGTCAAGGGGGACCAAATTAGGTGCCCAATTCTATTGCCAAACTTGCTTGGCGAAGCAAAATTTAAATATGAAAGCAAAAAGGTTATGAAAAATAATTTTGCCCAGTGAAACTCTTTGCCAGGCAGCAGAGGGGCAGCGGTCCCTATCTGCTGGAAGGGCTGTTTTCTGCACCGGAGCCTTCAGACTAGAATCCATTTCTAGTTTCTACTTAGATTGCAGCCGCGTCTGTCATCCGTCACACAGAGAGATAATCAGAAAATAAAAGGCTTTGATTAGCACTTGCATACATCACCGTGGTAGCAATTACAGAGCAGCCCTGTGCCCAGGAGGCAGGAGGCGAGGGAGGTGGGCGGCTGCTCCACACCCCTGCTCAGGGTCAAGAACCACCCCTGGTTTTGTTTACTGCCCGGGACTATTTCTAGAACAGCTGGACACAAGGTCTTCACCACGACTCCATGTTCGCTTCATAAATGTGATCACCCCCAAGACACAGGCCCAGTCCACACGGAGGTTTCTGGCTGACACAAACACAGAGCACAAGGGCAGACACCTCAGCCCTTGTCACCGGCTTCCACCATGCCAGTCACACAGCCCCTGGATGTCTTCAGAGAGCCCCTGACTGCAGAGAAGCAGTTACATCACCCTCCACCCCAAGATCCTTCATCAGACAATTAAAAAAAACTGAAAATGAACCCACATCCTGCCAAAGCCCAAGACACCTGCCAATGCCAATGCCTCTCAAGGATGCATGGCAAGAGGCATGTCCTCGCTCACAGTAACCAGAGCCCATGCTCCCATCCCTTTACAAAGAAGGCCAGGGCCACCATGGTGGGAGTGTGGTCTCCACCTTGGAAGGCAATGTGGTAGTGGGTCTTCCCTTCCCTAGAAGGGCTCAGCAGGCCTGACCTCCACAAGAAGGTATGATTGCCTGAACCCCAGCACAGGATCTGCGGGCTCAGGCAGGCAGGAGTGGGAGGGGCATGACTTGTCACACCCACTGGGAAGAGCTGGACCTTGAGGTCATTGTCCCTCTCACTCTATGGTCTCTGTTGCTGTCTCTGCTGGTCCCCCTTCCCACAGTGGTCTTGGGAAAAGCCCACCTGGGATGTATTGCTGGTACAGAGGAACCTCAAACTCCTGTAGGCCTGAGCTCCTCGCAAATGGTCAAGGTCAGGATAGAAGATGGGTCTGCGTCCAGGGGGTTCACCTCCGGTGGAACCCGTGACCAGCCAGGAGCAGCAAACAGGACTGTCGTCCAAGCCATAACCCCAAACCCGATTAATAGAGGAATCTCCTGTTCTGGTGGTGTGGCGAGTGAGTATTGCTGTAAGGAGGACTTCTGTTGTTGGTTTGTTGAGACAGGGTCTCATATCACCCATGCTGGCCCTCAACTCACTATGTGACTAAGGATGACTTTGAGCTCCTGATCCTCCAGATGGGATGACAGATGTGCTACCATGTCCCCAGGCTGATGTAGCTGAAGATGGAGCCCAGGGCCTCAGGCACACAGGCAGGCATTTACCTACTGAGCTACACCCCATGGCCACTGTTTTTTTTAGGCAAGCCCAACAGACTGCCTTTTTAAAACTGCATGCGTGCATGGGGGGGGGGGAGGGAATTGGCACGCCATGGCCTCCAGCCACTGCAATCAAACTCCAGATGTGTGCATCCCCTGTGCACATGTGTGACCTTGCACACTTGCTTCACTGTACATCTGGCTTACATGGAACTTGGAGAGTACAACATGGGTCCTTAGGTTTCACAGGCAAGCGCCTTAACTGCTAAGCCACCTCTCCAGCCCAGGGTCATAGTTTTTAAAACAGAATAAATGTGTGTAGAAATTTACCCAGAGCAAGACCCATCACTATTGGGGAGATGGGAGGCTGTGGGGTGGGGCCTGTCCTTCTCAACTCTGTGACCATAGCCTGGCTCTGCCAGCAATAGAAACCCTGGGACTACCCTGTGGAGTGGGATCTTTGGGTGAGGTCTGGGTTCTGTGGGGTTCAGGCTCCCAGGAACTCAGTGTCAGCTGACCTGCAGGCTGGTAGACAGTCTCCATCCTAAATGAAGATTTTTAAAAATATCATTTTATTTATTTGAGAGAGACAGAGAGAGAGAAAGAGAAAGTGGGTGCACCAGGGCCTCTAGCTACTGCAAACAAACTCCAGACCCATGCACCACTTTGTGCACTAGGATTTATGTAGGTAAAGGGGAATTGAACCCACGCCATCAGGTTTTATAAGCAAGTGCATTTAACCACTGGGTCATCTCTCCAGTCCCCTAAACGGAGCTTTTAATACAGACAAACCCAAGCGTGTCTGGTGGGGAGAAGCATGGGGCAGCTCAGAAACTCCCAGGCTCTGGGACTTCTGCCCGTGTGCAATCAGAAGCAGAGACTCTTGAAGCTGGAGAAACAAGGTTGACTAGTAGTCGTGAGTGTGGTTTAAGAAAACAAAGAAGCCAGGCACGGTAGTACCTGCCTTTACTCCTGGCACTCGGGAGGCTGGGGAACAAGGATCTCCATGAGTTCAAGGCCAGTCTGGGTTGCAGAGTGAGGTCCAGGGCTAGCCTGGGCTAGAGTGAGACCCTGCCTCAAAACAAAACAACACAAAGAAGGAACACATTCGAGGGGAAAAGAAGGGTGCGTGGCTGCTGAGTATTTTCTTCTGAATCAAGTGCTTTTGCGTTCTTCCTGCAACCGTGTGAGTGCGCGTGTGCAGGAAGGGGGGAAGGCAGCCTGTGCTCCCAGGAATAGTTGTATTTATTTACTTTGAACGGCAGCCCGATGCCTCTTGGGGAGGCGCCTGCCTGGCCCAGCTCCTGCCCAGAGCCCCCGGCACTCCGCAGAGCAGGCGTCTGCTGGGTCTTTCATGTGTTCCCCAAAGTCGCAAAACAAAAACAACATGGGGAACAGACAGCGATGCCCCGTTGAGTCACACCGGCGTGGACGGCTGTGCTCCTGGGCTCCAGCCACACTTGTAGCCAATTTGCACAAACTGAAAGTACTTTTTGTTGGGTGCTGTACAGGGCTATGAACTGGGGCCAAACCCCAGACGACTCTGTGGGGCATGTCACCAAGAAGTATGGTGTAGGAACTTAATCAGTATCACCAGGTCCCAAGACAACTGCCTAAAGTCTCACACACACAGCTGGCTGGGGCTACCTGGCGGATCTATATCACAGGTTCCACACTGAAACTGAGCAAACCAATTGCTATGCAGGGAGGGTGAATTAATTTTAGGGGCAAAAATGCTTTTTCTAGGACTAAGAAAATGGCTCAGTGGGTAAGTGTTTGCCACACAAGCATGAGGACCTGAGAGGGCCTGAGACCACCTGAGTTCAATCCCCCAACACCCATGTAAATTGCTGGGCATGACCACACAGTCCTGTGGAGTGTGGGGACTGGAGACCAGAGAATCACCAGGGCTCATGAAAATGGCGGCTTCGGCTTTAGAGAGAAACTCTGTCTCGTGGAAACAGGTGGATTAGTGATAAAGACCCCTGATGTTCTCCTCTGGCCTACACATACTTACACTGGGTATGTATCCACACATGCGCACACATACACCACACACACCAGACATACTACACACACACACACACACACACACAAAAAAAAAAAAAACTTTTCCAGAAAGTTCTATACCCAAGTATTAGTTCACCCATCAGGCCCTGCCTGTTTAGGCAGCTGGAGCCACACAAAACCTAAGTCTAATTCTGTTAAGACAGAGAGGTGTGGCACGGCCAGGCCCACTCGCTGAGTCTCTCAGCATGGCCTCATCTTCCAGGCCATAGCTGGCCATGCATACAATTTCATGCAATACAATACAATGCATTCACCGTCCAATCTATACCTGCAGACTGACCACAGGCTGCTCTTTGAGACCCAGCCCTCTTGGTCTCCTGCCACAGAGACTCCTTTGAACCAGTGAAAGAGAAAAAGGTCTCCCCAAAGAAGTTCCTCAGGAAAGGGTGACCAGGGACACTTTCCATACATGATACAGAAGCACATTCAGTGATCATCCCAGTGCAAACTCTGGTGGAGCGAGCTGTCAAGCTGCTTGCAGAAGGCCCGAAGGTACCTTGATACGGGGTCCGCCCAGCCCCTCCGCCTCTACCCCCTTCACCCAAGCAGAAATCCCAGCTCGGAAGGAAGCTTATTTTCCCCTGTTAAACACTAGAGCCAAGTCCTCTCAGTGGGAACCCAGAGACATGCACAATGAGCAAGGCCCCCATGAAGTGGCTGCTGGGCTTGGGCGCTAGCTCGCTCTGACCATAGGGTACACACGGACAGAGGACCCTGGAACGACGGAGCCCACATGAACATGCACTGGGTTACTGACACTCCAGCCTCCCATAAAGTCCTAATGCACAGGAGCTGGTTTTGCCTCTTCCCAACACTCTGTGTGGCAGATGGGCCTTCCACCTTCAGCTGTTGTGAGAAGTGTGGCTGAGACTGGGTGTGCAAATGTCAGGTCTCCTTAAATAGGCACTCCTCTGTGTCCATGAGGATCGGTGGACACCAAAACTCCTCAGATGGTCAAGTCTCTATGTGAAATGTCAGAGTCACTGCATAGAAGCAGGACGGTGAGACGGCTCCATAGGTAAGAGCACTTGCCGTGCAAACATGGGGACCTGAGTGTGATCTCCAGGGCCCGCATGGAAAGTGAAGTCTGGCTTCTCATGTCTGGGGCCCCAGCACTGAGGAGGGCAGAGGCAGGAAGATTGTTGGGGTTCACCCATCAGCCTGGCTTCTCATGTCTGGGGCCCCAGCACTGAGGAGGGCAGAGGCAGGAAGATTTCTGGGGTTCACCCATCAGCCAGTCGAACCCAAAACAAGGAGCTTTAGTTTCTGTGAGAGACTCGGTCTTGAGGAGATGAGTGGTACAGGAGGACACCTAAAGTCCTTTTCTATCACCCATGAGCATGCGCATCTGCACACTACATACTACCCACATGTAAACCAAAACACTGCAGAGACCCCACACACATGGGGCATACTTTCAATCACCTCTAGATTATTCATAATACCCAATACGATATAAATGTTATGTAGACAGTTGTCGCATTGTGTTGCTAAGAGGACAATGACAAGCCTGGACACATTCCATACAGAAGCATTTTTTTTTTCCCTTGGCTATTTTGATCCGCGGCTGGCTGAACCCTACGCAGATACATACACAGGGCTGACTGTACTGACCACGTGGGCGAGCTACTTCCTGCAGACACACAGGTCTCCATGAACGCCATCTACAGGATGCCTCTTGTCACAGCCGTGGTGACAGAGTGCTGAGTCAGCCAAGGTCTAGGGCTCCCAGGGGCAATGACCCTGAGGGCTTCACTGGAGGCCAATGTACCGTCCCATAGCCAGCTGTGGGCAGAACCCAGAGCCTTACAGAGAAGTGTGGGATGACCATGGCTCACGCCCACAAAACCTGAGGTTCACCCGGTGGATTAATTGTTCCAGGCCCCTGGGCTTTAGGCACACACAGGACGGGCCATATGTGTCTGAGTCACTGTGAGATAGCAGGATGGTTGGACATCAGACCAAGACCACAGCGTTAATTGCTACCCCTCCCCCACCAGTGACTGGTCACCTTATAGTGCAAATTCTATAGACTCAGCCTATCCCCCAGCAGCCCTGGGGTCACCTGCCGATGGAGCTCAACTCCTGATAAAGTCCTGATACTACCGCAAAGTGGGGCTCACCAGAGAATAGTGGAAAAACACTGGGAACTCAGTGGGTAAAATGCACTGCAAACATTAAGGACCTGTGTTCTGGTCCCCAGCACCCACATAAACCCAGGCATGGATTGGAGAGATGGTTCAGTGGTTCAGGCGCTTGCCTGTAAAGCCTAACAACCCGGGTTCAATTCCCCAGGAGCCACGTAACGCCAAATGCACAAGGTGGCGCGTGCATCTGGAGTTCATTTGCAGCAACCGGAGGTCCCGGCGCACGTATTCTCTCTCTGTCTCTAGTCTCCCTATCTCTCTGTCTGCTTGCAAATAAATAAATAAACAAATGTAAAAAAAAAAAAAAACAACCCTAGGAATGGCAATGCATGGTTTTTGTTGTTGTTGTTTGTTGTTTGTTGTTGTTGTTGTTTGGTTTTTCAAGGTGGGATTTCACTCTAGCCCAGGCTGATCTGAAATTCACTATGTAGTCTCAGGCTGGCCTTGAATTTACAGAGATCCTCAGGCTCCTGAGTGCTGGGATTAAAGGTGTGCACCACCACGCCCAGCTATTGCTTTGTTTGTTGTTGGCTAGAGTAGTAATATCTATCTTTTTAGGTGACCTGAGTCATGAAGTCTCTAGAATGATTTTTTTTATGAGAGAGCAAGTGAGAGAGAGAGAGAATTGGCGCACTAGGGCCTCCAGTCACTGCAGTTGGACTCTAGACGCATGTTCCACCTGTGTGCATGCATAACCTTGTACTTGGGATACCTTGTGCCTCTGGCTTACGTGGGCTCTGGGAAGCTGAAGCTGGGTCCTCTGGCTTTACAGACAAGTACCGTAACTGCTCAGCCAACTCTCCAGCCCATTTTGTTTGTTTGTCGAGGCAAGGTCTCATTTAGCTCAGGCTGACCTGGAACTCAATCCCTAGCCTAGGCTGTGCTAAAACTGAGAGTGATCCACCATGCCCGGCACCATGCATGCTTCTAACCCCAGTCATGGGGAGGCAGAGACAGGGGGATCTCTGGGGCTTCTTGGCTAGCTAGTCTAGCTGAAGGGGTGAGCTCTGGGTTTAGTGAGAGACCATGTCTCAACAAATAAGGTGGACAGCAACTGAGGAAGACCCCGGATGTTAACCTCTGCCCTTCACACACGTGCGCACACACGTATGAACAGGCGTATACACACACTACCCACAAGAAAAATAAGAATACTAGGGGCAGGGAATGAAGAGGAAAACCCGTGTGGTCTTGAAACTGCACACCAAGTCAGCCTCCTGCCCACCGCACTTCTTCCTGGAGCCTCAAAGCGATGACTGAGTTGTTCCCTGGGGAGGCTGGGGAAGCCTAGGCTGGCCCTGGGCTTCAGACCTCAGGTTGCTGGGGCCCTGGGCTATGGGTTGTCTCCTCTAGCAGCAGGCCTGCCCCTCGGCCACACCCGGAAACCCAGCTTATGTGTCCCAATTCCCAGAAGATGATGGGAGAGTCTTTTTTTTTTTTTTTTTTTTTAAATTCACAGAAGTATTGGGAAAGCACTATCCCTAACTTGACCCTGACCCTGATAGAATCTGGAAGGTCTGTGATGGGGCCCTGGGGATAACCAGCTTTCGGAGCTGAGTGACCCAGATGGAGCATGTGGTACCCACAGTCCCGACCCTCCAACAAGGGGGCGCAGCGCAGCGTTGCCCGGTCCAGCCTTTCCCCCCAGCAGGCAGAGGTGAACCCACGGCACCCAGTGCAGCTGGACTTGCCCTTGGCCAGAAGCCAGGATTGCTTCTTGATTCCCAGTGCTTGAAGCTCAAGACCAGTGGTTCGAGGGGGACAACCTCAGTGGGCCTACTGGGGAAAGTGGTTCCCAGGAGACTGGCTCTGTGTGGCCAGGTTACTGGGCGAGCCTAACTTCCTCCTGCCTTCCTAACGTGGCACAAGTTTACCATCGTAACAAAGTGCACAATTCACGGCACACCCACGTCCTGGGTAAGCGGGACCAGCTCCAGAGAAACAGCTCCTTGTGCCCGCCCCCAGGCTCCAGGGTAATGCCTGTCTGAGTGACAAGGAGCTCACTGGAGTGAAGTGACCCAGGCTGAGTCTTCGGTAACAGTTCTACGTCCTCGAGGTTCCTGTCAGAGCTTGTGTCAGAATTTTTCCTTGTGACAGTCCTTTGTCTGCGGGGTGGGGTGACGGGTGGAACACAGAGCCTGCGCCTCAGCCCGCGAGGCCAGCTCTGTCGCAGAGCCGCACGCCGGCCCCCAAAGCCCGTGTCGTGAGTCACCACATGCCACTCACCGGAGGATGGCTACAGCAGCGTCCGCCTTTGCCTCTTGTGAACAGGGTTGCCAGGTACGCGGTGCATCCTGGCCCGCCCCCGGGGCCAGTGCCTCCTTCCTTTCTCCTTCCTCCTCCTCCCTCCCTTCCTTCATCTGAGACAGAGTCTGGAATTCACTACGAGCCCAAGCCTTGAACTTGTGAGTCTCCTGCGTTAGCCTCCCGAGTGCTGGTATCACAGGCATGAACCACCACACCAGGGTCCTTATTTCTTATGCTACTACGTGGACCACGAGCCAACTATGTAACAATACACCGTATGTGTGTGTGTGTGTGTGTGTGCGTGTTCATGTGTGTGAGCGTAGACAGACATGTGGACACCAGAGGACAGCTTCGGGTGCTAGTCCTTGCCTTCCGCCTCGTGTTGAGGCAGGCAGGGTCTGTGAGTGGAGGCCGGCCGGCCCATGAGCCCCCAGGAGTCCCTGGTCTCCACCTCCCGCCCCCCCCCCCAGACGGCTGCGCCCGCTTCACAGGGCTCTGGGGGTCCACACCTGGGTTGTCAGGCTTGGGCAGCCAAGCACTTTACCCACAGAACCATCTCCCCAGCCAATAACCACGTTTTGAAAAGCTGGGCATAGTGGCCGAGGCACCCAGGATGTGAGGCAGGAGAATCACAAGTTCATGATTAGCCTTGGCTACTTAGCAAATTTGAGGCCAGCTTGGACCCTGTCTCAAGAAAATAAATTTTTTTTAAAAAGTGGGGTGTAGGGAGAATACACTCAAAGTATACTATATGTCTGCATGAAAAGGTCCTTACAGATGACCCAGTACAATAAAATAAGTTAAAATTAATTAACTGGAAAGGAGCCGGTCTGGGGGGTCTATGTGTCCACACCATACAAGTAAACAGGACAGGAAGCAAGCTGCACACAGCTGCTCACCCCCTTAGGTGGGGTGTCCGCCTCTCTGGGGCCTGAGGCCCTGCCTGTGGGAGAGCTGTACGGTCTCCAGAGAGGCTGTGGTTGGCTATTGAGCAGGCCATTCGCCACCCACCAGATACCCGGAGAGGAGGCAGAAGTGGGGAAGGAGAAGCTGGAAACAGGACAAAGGGCACGACGTCAGACAGGCCACGGCCAGGGGCCCTGACAACTGCTCTGAGACACAGCCCAGTTGCTCCATGTGTCACTTAGGGTTCCCCAACACCAGCTGGGAGGAGGGAGGGCACGCAGGCAGACCTTCACCCTTGCAGGTGACGTGTCCGGAGGAAGGGGCAGGAGGTGCTGGCAGGTGGATGGCCCCTGCCGATCTGGGAGAAGCCTGCCATCTGCTGGGCACCCGGAGATCCCTCCTGGGCTGCCGTGCCACCTGCATGGTTTCTGCAGATGGTGGCTGCTCCCCCCCCAAACTCCGCAGGATAGAGAGGGAAGCATCAGGGCCGTGTGTACCTAAACCCTATTCTGGGGCAGGAGGAAACTGGCCATCATTTTACAAGGAGCTGGGGGTCCAGGTGGCCCCTCTGCCCTCCAGGGCTTTGGCGCCCTGTATCCACATCTGTCCGCAGTCGTGGCAGGGACTGTCCTGACAGACGCCTGCCTCTCTGGGCTCCCGCAGGCTGCTACGGCACAGGGTCCTTTCACCTTGGTGGGCCTCATGCCACACAGCAACATCCTGGGGGTCCCAAGCGTCACCTCTGTTCTTGGCAGCTAGCAGCTCACCTAACTGTCACGGCCACTACAGTCCGGAGGACGTAGGACATGACACAGCGGACACAAGATCCACATGGGCTATGTGACCTCGCCTGCAGAGGGACGCTGAGGGCCATTTTTCCCAAAGGGGAGATTGTGACCCAAATCAAACGGCGGCCCTTGGAACTGCAAAGCCATGGAGCACGGTGGGAGGGGGACTGTCACTTGACACCCATCCTGGCCACTTGCCAGACTCAGAGAGATGAAGCTGCCAAAAATGGTCCTCCCCGTGTTTAAGCATTCACAGAAGCAAGGCGGTCCCGAGGTCTTCGCAATCTACCCAGCGCTGCCTTTTCATGGTCCCCAGAGCCACGCTTCCTTCTCAGAGATGCAGGTCTGCACGCTCCCTCCTCCAATGGCCCTCCACATGCCCGCAGCCCCTCTCTCCTTCCAGAGCATTTCTACCACCCCACCCCCGACTTCCTAGTCTCCTGTCACCTCACCCCAGCACCTCCTGCCACAGCACTTTCTGGCCCCTAAATGATCTAGGGAAGGTTTGCGTTCTCAAGGGTGTGCTCCCTGACCCTGAACCATCAAACGCGACGGGACAGAGATGGCATTTAGCTCATGGAAACAGCTTCAATGTTCCCTCTCCTGGGGATCCAAGCGTGAAGGCAGTGCCAGGGCCAACATAAGCCGGACCCAAGTCCCAGCGAAGTGCAAGCCAGCTGCTCTTCCTAGGACCCACGCTCTGAAGCCCTCCTGAAGACGCTGTGCAGTGACCCGTCCAAACACATGGCCAGGCAGAGCTAGGACCTGGTCCAGGGCTTCCTGGCTCTAGGGCCCCACACTCAGTGGTCATCTGTGTCCTTGGGCATCTGAGGAAGGTCAGGCATGGTCTCAGCGCTCGCCAGCATTGAACACGTGCAGTGTGGGCGGTGCCACTGGGTGACCAGCTGCTGTCAACGGTCATGAGAACCTCATGTTCAGGTTCCCCTAAGTGGCTCCCCAAAGCAAGGAGGCCCGCTCTGGGTGGGGGTGAAGGAGGGCTAGCAGACATCCTGTACACAAGACACGGGCTGGATCAAACAGAAACCCCATGTGAATATACTGTTTGCTCTGCCAGGCAGGAAAGAAGGGAAGGCAAACAGAGCCAGAGACAGGATAATTCCACCACAAGACAAAAGCGCCCCCCCCCCACATACACCCCTTTCATCATGTATTGGTTACATTGCGACAGCCAGGCTGGGTCCCCAGGGATACAGCGTGAGCTCCCTGACGCCCAGTGAGCCGCCACGTCACAGGCCCTGCCGGAGCTGCTGATGCAAGCACCAGCCCGGGGCCGCCTTCCGGCTCCCCAGGGCAGCTCGGCGCTGAGCAGCTGGGCCCCCGGGAGCGCAGCACGGGCCACTGAGCCCCGCAACCGCGGGCCAGGGTTGCGTCAAGGACCCCAGGGGGCTGTGAACTACGGTTGGCGAACTACAGAGGGACAAGCTGACTGGCTGTGTTTCCTAGGCCTGTGACAGCATTCTCTTCTTTCGGGGTCGGGGCGGGGGGAGGCACTTGTCCCCAGGGACGCCACCTCAACTTCCTGCTCAGGGGCGGTCCTCAACTTCTCTCCTCACGGGCCTGGCGCGTTGGTCGAAAGAGGTCAGCTTTTCAGGACCTGCTAGTCCCCAGTGGGGGACAAGAGCATGATTTCAAGACAACTTGCCAGACATGGTGGCCCCACTGGGAGTCTTTGGAATCTACTCCCTTGGGTGACACGAGGGTGATGAAGGAGCCCACGCACCCTCCTGGCAGTGGCTGGGCTGGGGAGTGTGGCAAGGCCGGCGTGCAGTCACGGCGCACAGGAAAGCTAGAACGGAGATCTGTCCCCCGGCCGACTTCCTATTGATTGCGCACTGCAGTGCTGCTCCTGGATTGCATGGGCAGCTATTACCGTTCATCCTGCCGGCTTCTTTGTGCTTTGAACGCTGCTGCTCTGACCCCTGCACACATTCCCAGCTAGGGGCTGGGGAGATGGCTCGGCAGGTAACAGCACTGGCTGCATATGCGTAAGGACCTGAGTTCAATCGCTACCACTTACATAAAGAGCTGGGCATGGTCACTCATGCCCGTAACCCCAGGACTGACAGTTGGAGGTACAGGGATTGCCGGGGCTCCATGGTCAGCCGGTCTAACTGAACAATGGTGGGCTCTGGGTTTGGCGAGAGACTTTAGGTTAGGGGAGTGAGGTGGAAGGGTGAAAGGATGTCACCCTCTGACCTCCGCACCCATGCACACAGGACACGTATTTGGACATCCATGTGCACATGCCACACGCATTGATAAAAACATTGTTACACTGTACCTCAACAAACGTATAACCTTTTTTTTAAATAAAAGATTCCGAAAGGATGAAAAGACAACCACAGCCAGGTGAGGAGGTGCATGCCTCCTGTTCATGGCAGCTAGCAGCTCTCCTGTCACCTCCAACCACAATCAGAAGACACAGGACATGACATGAGTCGTCCCAGCATGCAGGAGGTGGAGGCAGGAGGAGCAGGAGCTCTGGGCCAGCCTCAGCAACACAGCATGCTTGAGACTACCTGGGGTACAGACAGCCTGTTTCCAAAAGGAAAGAAAAAGAAAAGAAAAAAAAAGACAACCACAGACTGGGCAAAATATTTGCAAATCACATATGCAACAAATGACCAATTTCTGAAATAAATGAAAAATTCTTGCGATTCAATTCAATAGCAAGACTGAAACAAACAAAAGCAATTGGAATCTGGTCATGTGGGCCTGAAGAGACATCTCACCAAAAGGGACGTACTCATGAGAAAATGCTCAGCACCCAGCTGTCAGGAGGAAACTGAAACTGTGTCCCTATCAGGATGGTGTTAAAAACAAAGCCAGGCTAAGGAGATGGCTCAGCGGGTAGGAGCATGGGCCAAAACGTCACGAGGCCTGGGTTAGTCCAATCCCCAGCATCACGGGAACAGCCGGGCACAACCACAAACACCTGCAACCCGAGTTAAGGCGGGGGGGGGAGGGGGCGGCGGTGGTTTGCACAAACAGAATCACTGAGTCTCACTGGTAGCCAGAATGACTGAAAAACTGGCAGCTCTGGGTTCAGTAAAACACTGTGTCTCAAGGATGCAACACGGACGAGAGATGGAGGAGGATACTCTGGCCTCTGCACACACACGTGCATACAGGGCACATGCAACTGCACATACATGTGCATGCACTATACACACACACAAATTTTAAAAAAGAAACAATATGGGCTGGGGAAATGACTTGGGGATTAAAAGCACTTGCTTGCAAAGTCTGATGGCCAGGTTCAATTCCTTAATATCTCTATAAAGCCAGACATACAGAGCGGCACATGCATTGTAGTGGCAAGAGGCCCTGGTGTGCCCATTCTCTCTCTCTCTCTCCTTGCAAATAAATAATAAATTAAAAAGGAAAACGAAGGGATAGAGAGATGGCTTACTGCTTATCGTGCTTGCCTGTGAAACCTAAGGACCCATGTTCAACTCTCCAGGGTCCATGTAAGCCAGATGCACAAGGTGATGCAAGTGTGCAAGGTCACACATGGGCACAAGATGGCACATGCATCTGGAGTTTGATTACAGTGGCTGGAGACCCTGGCACACCAATTCTCTCCCCCACCCTCTCCCTCGCATTAAAAAAAAAAAAGCCAGTCTGTTTGACTTCCCTCAAAAAAAAAATTTAAAAAGAAAGAAGAAGCCAGGTGGAATGGTACACACTGGGAACTCTAGCTTGGTAGGTCAAGGCAGGAGAATCACTTGAGCCCAGGACTTAAAGACCAGCCTGGACAACATAGGCAGATACCTGTTTTTTTGTTTCTTTGTTGTTTTTTTTTTATTATTTTTAAAAAGTAACTACATCAAATGCTGATGAGGATTTAGAAAGCTAGATTGTTCATGAACTGCTAGAGGGAACAGAAATGACACAGCCACTCTGGAAAACAGCTGGCAATTTCTTGTATAACCCAGTCGCCCTATGGTCCAGCAGCTGCATTCCTGGGAATTTATCCCAGAGAATGAAAACTTATGTTCAGACAAAACTCTGTATATGAATGTTCGTAATGGTTTTGTTTGTTCTAGCTGAAACCTGGAAGCAATCTATCAGTGTCCCTCAGTGGGCGTGGTCACATAGAGCGTGGCACACCCACACCATGGGACAGTACTTGGCCATGAACAGGGTCGAAGGTTTACACATGTCACAACCTGAAAGAGGCTGAAGGGGATTTTCTGAATTTGAAATCTACTTTCAGGCTGGAGAGAGGCCAAGTTGGCCTCCTGCACATTCATGAGTTGTGGGGGCCTGAGACCACCTGAGTTCAAGTCTCCAGAGCCCACTTATAAACAGCTGGAAGTGGCCACACAGCCCTGTGGGGAGCAGAGACCCGAGAATTGCTGGTGCCGGCAAATGGCAAGCTCTGGAATCAGAGGAAGATGGCCACAAGGACACCGGGAGTGCGGGCGGAGGAGGGGACGCGATGTTCTCTGGCTCATGTAGGCCAGCGCACAGGGCGCCGCCTCAGCACAAATATAAGCACACATACCACACACACGCACACACACACGCGCACGCACACCACCACCACCACACATATGCAAAAAATAAAATGAAAACATTCTCAAGGTTATAGGGTGTGATTCCACTTAGGATTTCTTGAAGCTGGGAGAGAGGAGTGATTGCTAGGAATGGCGACAGAGTTCGATGGATGGATTGCATCTTGACACTGGGGGAGGGGGACATGAGGCTATCCATGACATACCACACAGGACTCAGAGACCAGGGGACCGCAAAGCAGACCAGCTCCTCTCCTGGCTTGGAGCACGTGCAGGTGAGTGCGCAGGAGGCGACCAGTGACAGGTACACCAAAGGGCACTCAAGACCTCAATGTACATTTTTTACCTGAACATTTTTTTTTGCAACTTCCTAAGACTCTACAACTGCTTTAAAAGGTGAAACTTGTGAAAATTATGGCTAGCAGCTCAAATCTCGAATCCGCTCCCGTTATTGGGGTCACATAGAACGGGTCTAGACCTGGGCTCAGTGAAGGACCGCCCTGGCAAAGCCCAGCTACTCTCTGTCTTTGCATGTTTCCTTAGCTCTTCTTACTTTTATGTTTGTCCATGCATGTGTGTGCATGTGCATGTTGGTGAACATGCTCACATGTGTGCAGGTGCACATGCATGTGTATGCAAACAACCTAGGTTTCACCCATCTTATTTTTTTAAATATTTATTTATTTATTTATTATTTATTTATTTATATGACAGAGAAAGAGAGAGACAGAGAGGAGAGAGAGAGAGAGAGAGAGAGAGAGAGAATGGGCACACCAGGGTCTCCAGCCATTACAAAGAACTCCCCAGATGCGTGCGCCCCCTTGTTCATCTGGCTAACGTGGGAACTGGGGAATCAAACCTAGGTCCTTTGGCTTTGCAGGCAAATGCCTTAACTGTGAAGCCATCCCTCCAGCCCTCGTCCATTTTTTAAAAAATATTTTAAGCCGGGCATGGTGGTACACGCCTTTAATCCCAGCACTAGGGAGGCAGAGGTAGGAGAATTGCTGTGAGTTTGAGGCTACCCTGAGACTACATAGTTAATTCCAGGAGAGCTTGAGCTAGAGTGAAACCCTACCTCGAAAAACCAAATATATACATAAATATATATACATATATACAAATATATACATACATATATATGTATATATATGTGTATATATATTTAACAGAGAAAGAGGGAGAGAGAGAGAGAGAGAGAGAATGGGTGCTCCCAGGCCTCCAGCCACTGCAAATGAACTCCAGACGCATGTGCCCCCTTGTGCATCTGGCTTAGGTGGGTCCTGGGGAATCGAATCTGGGTTCTTTGGCTTTGCAGACAAACGCTTTAACTGCTAAGCCATCCCTCCAGCCTCCATCCATCTTTTTTGAGACAGGGTCTCCCATTGGCCAGGAACTGGTCAAGTAGGCTAAACTGGCTAGGCAGCGCGCCCTAGAAATCCACCTATCTCTTTCCCCACAACTGGGATTACAGGCATGTGTCACTATGCCTGCCTTTTAGAAAACGATGCGTACTGGAAATCAAACTTGGATTTCTTTTCTTTTTTAAAAAATATTTTTTGTTTATTTATTTGAAAGAGAAAGAGGCAGGGAGAGAAAGAGAGGGGAGCACATAGAGAGAGAGAATGGGTGCGCCATGGCCTCCAGCCCCTGCAAATGAACTCTAGACACATGCGCCACCTTGTGTATATGGCTTACGTGGGTCCTAGGGAATCAAACCTGGGTCCTTTGGCTTTGCAGGCAAGTGCCTTAACCACTAAGCAATCTCTCCAGCCCCAGAATCAGGTTTTCATGCTTACAAAACAAGCACTTTACTGACAACTATTTTCCTGGACTCTAAGGGAGAGAAAGCGAGTATGGGTGTACCAGGGCCTCTTGCCAGTGCAAATGAATTCCAGATGCATGTGCCACTGTATCTAGCTTTATGTAGATACTGGGGAACTGAACAGTTGGTAGACTTTGCAAGCAAATGCCTGTAACTACTGAGCCATCTCTTCAGTCCTTAGTTTCTCTCTCTCTCTCTCTCTCTCTTTATGAGAGAGAGAGGGAGAGAATTGGCATGCCAAGGCCTCCAGCTGCTGCAAATGAACTCCAGATGCATGTGCCACCTTGTGCGCATGTGCGACCTTCTGCGCTTGCATCACCTTGTGCATCTGGCCTTCGTGGGACCTGGAGAGTCAAACAGGGGTCTTTAGGCTTTGCAGACAAGTGCCTTCACCACTAAGTCATCTCTCCAGCTCCTAGGTTTTTTTGTTGTTTTGTTTTGTTGTTTTGTTTTTTCGAGGTAGGGTCTCACTCTAGCCCAGGCTGACCTGGAACTCACTATGTAGTCTCAGGGTGGCCTTGAACTCACGGCAATCCTCCTACCTCTGCTTCCTGAGTGCTGGTCCAGCTCCTAGTTTTGAGATAAGGTCTCATCATGTAGCCCAAGCTGGCCTCCAACTTAAGATCCTACTTCCACAGCCTCCCAAATGTGAAGATTACAAGTGGATACCACCATGCCTGGCTCCAAATATATTTTTTAATTGGTAGACTTTCCCCACCCCAAGACTTACTCTTTTTTGTTTTTGTTTTGGAAGCAAAGTTTCATGCAGCCCAGGCTGGCCTCAAACTTTCTATGTAACCAAGGATGACTGAACTCCTGATCTTCTTTGTCACCCTCCCCCGCCCCCAAGTGCTGGAATTGCAGATGTCACGGTTTACGTGTGCGGCCCCATAGACTCAGGCCTGAATCTTAAGTCTCCAGTGGGCGGAGCGCTACCGGGGAAGAGGTAGTCACTGGGCGGGGGGGGGGGGTGTCTTGGAGTCCAGCCCTGAGGTGGGTGGAGTGTCATTTGGAGCTCTGGCTGCTCCTGCTTATGGTGTTTGCTGGCTGTTTGATGGTGTTTCTCTACTATGCATCTGTGGAAAGCAGCCAGCTTCTTCTGCTGCTGATGGTATTTCCCTGGAATTTGAAAGTCTGAAATAAACCCCCTCCTCCTAGAAGCTGCTTTTGACTGGGTGTTTGTCCAGCAACGTGAAGCTGATGGCAGCAGCTGGCACGTACTGCGGCCCAGCCTCAGACTGACTTTCTCAGAGCAAAGTTAGACTAGCAACAAAGCTGAGAAAAAGCACAGAGACTTCCCATAGTCCCGCCCAGCACATCTAGCATCTCCTTTGAGACGCGCGTGCGTGCGTGTGTGTGTGTGTTGAGGGTTTGGGATAGAACGTAGAGCCTTGCACGTGCCAGGCAAACACTCTAGCGCTGAGCCCCCCAGCGTGAGTATCTCTGATCATTAACCGTCTGTGTTCCTGTGACTCATTTGCCGACACTGACCCTCTGTTAGCAATAGCGAAGGTCCACAGTTTACACTCAGCTCTGGTGTGGAACAGCCTGTGACTGTGACAGGCTCATAATGCCACATGCCCACCAAGCAGTACCACACGGTTGGTTTCCTCCCACAGTCCTCTCTGTCCTCAGCCCACCCGTCCCTCCTAAACCTCTGGCCCGCAAGCCTCCTCTTCCAGAAAGCCCATGACTGGAGCCCTTTCAGGCTGGTTTCCCAGTGGCATGCACTGTACTGGCTCGGTGTCCTCTCGTGACTGGTTAGCTCAGTTCTTCCTGTCAGTAGACAACGTCCCCTGTCTGCATATACCAGTGTGCCTATCCACCCACCTGCCAAGACATCTCAGTGGTTCCCAGATCAGGCCTGGAGGAACAAAGCTGCCACAAACATCTCCATTGAGAAGAAAGGTGCTAGGACTTTTTAAATTTTATTTAAATTTATTTTTTATTTATTTATTTATTTATTTTTTGGCTTTTCAAGGTAGGGCCTCACTCTAGTTCAAGCTGACCTGGAATTCACTATGTAGTCTCAGGGTGGCCTTGAACTCACGGTGATCCTCCTACCTCTTCCTCCCAAGTGTTGGGATTAAAGGTGTGCGCCACCACGCCCAGATGACGTTTTTAAATGTTGAAAAAATAATCAAAAGAATATTCCATGGGCTGGAGAAATGGCTTAGTGGTTAAGATGCTTGCCTGCAAAGCCAAGGGACCCAGGTTTGATTCCCCAGGACCCACATAAGCCACACGTACAAGGTGTTACATGCGTCTGGAGTTCGTTTGCAGTGGCTAGAGGCCCTGGCACGCCCATTTTCTCTCCCTCCCTCCCTCTCTCTCTCTCTCTCTCTCTCTCTCTCATTCTTCCCCTCTTTCTCTCACTTAAATAAATAAATAAATATTTTTAAAAAGAGTATATCATGACTCACAAACAAATCATGTGAAATTCAAATTTCAGTATCCATGAAAAAGTTCTAATGGAACACAGCCAGGGCCACTTGTATATTTATGTGTGTGTGTTCACGTGTGTTTCATGTATGTGTGAAGGCCAGAAAAATATCCTGGGTGTTTCTCTCCATCACTCATCTGCCTGGTTTTTTGAATACTTGTTTATTTATTTATTTGAGAGACAGACTGTATAGGTGGACCAGGCCTCTTGCCATTGCATGTACCACCTTGTACACTCAGCTTTACACGGGTACTGGGGAATCAGACCCAGGCCATCAGGCTTTGCAAGCAAGCACCTTTAGCCATTGAGCCATCGCTCCAGCCTCTCCTGGTTTTCTTTACCTGGAGTCTCTTGCTGGTTCTGGGGCTTGCCTTGCCAGCTCTCTGCTCCCCACAGAGCTGGGGGAACAGGTGTGCGTGGCCACACCTAGCTCCTGAGCATGGGTCCTGGAGAATCTAATGCTGGGCAGCCTCAGGTCCCCTCAGGCCCTCGGGCTTATGCAAGAAGTGCTCCTAACCTAAGAGCCATCTCTTTGGCCCAATCAGAGCAAATTTCAACAGGGTCT
This sequence comes from Dipus sagitta, assembly GCA_036346955.1. Lineage (NCBI taxonomy): Eukaryota > Metazoa > Chordata > Mammalia > Rodentia > Dipodidae > Dipus > Dipus sagitta. The sequence continues at coordinate 13,669,260 of CM070778.1, forward strand.
TCACTTGGTCCCCAGCTACCACTGGAGTCTCTAAACCAGAGCCCCTTGGTCAGACTCAGGGGCCAGCAGGGCTGGACTGAGGAGCAAGTGACAGGTGACAGAAACAGAGAGCTTCACGAGGGCCTGAAGTTGTTTGGGTTTTTTGCTTTTCACTTTTGATTTCAGAGCCAGCATCTCAGGCGGGAGCTCAGTGGTCCATGACCTTGCTGAGTGACCTCTGCCTCCGCCTTCTCTAAAATGGGACGGGAACACGGACCTTGGTATGATTTCAGGGATTAACGTTAGCACTCAGAGTGTGAGGGGGTGAACTCTGTCCTCCAAAATCCATATCCTCCTTGAGCCTCTCAAGGCCTGGAAGCAGTGTCTTTGTGGGCACGCCCACGATGAGATAAGGACGCGCTGGGGTGAGGGGCCCTGCTGCAGTGAGGTTCGCATTGCTGGTAGAAATCACCCAACTAAGAGCAGCTTGTGGGAAAAGAGGTCTATTTTGGCTCCCAGGCTTGAGGGAGAAGCTCCATGATGGCAGGGAAAAGGATGGCATGAGCAGAGGGTGGACTTCACCCTCCCTCCCCGGCCAACATCAGGTGGACAACAGCAACAGGAGAGTGTGCCAAACACTGGCAAGGGGACACTGGTTTTTTTGTTTGCTTATTTTGTTTTGGAGTGAGTTTGTGTGTGCGCGCGCATGTGCAATGAGAAGTCTAGACCAGCTGGCCTCGTGAGTTCCGGGATCCTTTTGACTCTATTTCCCACCCCATAGGCACATTGGGATCACGAACACTTGTGCCACTTTCATGCTCAACTTTACCTGGTTCATTGGCTTCCAGAACAAGTGCCTTTAACCACTGAGCCACCTTTCCAGCCTCCATCTTACTTTTTGTTTGTTTGTTTGTTTTGTTTGTTTGTTTGTTTTTGAGGTAGAGTCTCACTCTAGCACAGGCTGACCTGGACTTCACTATGTAGTCTCAGGATGGCCTCAAACTCATGGAAATCCTCCTATCTCTGCCTCCTGAGTGCTGGGATTAAAGGCATGCATCACCACGCCTGGCTCCATCTTACTTTGAAAAAAATATTTTCATTTATTTATTTATTTATTTGACAGAGAAAGAGGGAGAGAGACTGGGCATGCCAGGGCCTCTAGCCACTGCAGACGAACTCCAGATGCATGCTCCCCCTTGTACATCTGGCTAACATGGGTCCTGGGGAATCGAACCTGGGCCCTTTGGATTTGCAGGCAAATGCCTTAACCACTAAGCCATCCCTCCAGTCCTCCAGCCCTCCATCTTACTTTTTGAGAGGAGGTCTTTCATTGAACCTGAAGTGCACTGATTCGGCTAGGCTAGCTAGCCAGTCAGCCTACAGACGACTTGTCTCCACCGTCCCTGTGCTAGGACATAGGCACATGCCACCATGTCCAGCATTTTGTAGGGTGCTGTGGGTCTGAACTCAGGTCCTCATGCTTATATGATAACACTTTCCCCACTAAACCAGCTCCCCAGCACCATTTCTCTTGTTTGTTTGTTTGTTCGTTTGTTTCAAGGTAAGGTCTCTCTCTAGCCCAGGCTGACCAGAAACTCACTCTGTAGTCCCAGACTATCCTTGAACGCACAACAGTCCTCCTATCTCTGCCTCCCAAGCGCTGGGATTAAAGGAGAGCGCCACCACGCCTGACGATATTTCTCTCTCTCTTTTATAGTGACCGCTTTGTGTCCCTTTGTCTAGCAGCCCCGAGACACCCATACAGAACACTGAGAAGAGAGCTGGTATGCTGTTGGGTGTATAAAGGTGCCACCTGTAAGTCTCCTCACCATGGCAACAGTGAGCATCTGCCCACTCTGTGCCAGACCCTCTGATGCATCACCTGACTGCCTTCTCACCAGGGCCCCATTTCACTGGTGGGGAGACTGAGACTTGGAGGTGAAAACCTGGCCAGGGTCACACCCTGGGGATGTCAGGTGGAGCTCAGTTCACAGCCGGGTATCTGGCAACAAACTGAGCAGGCTGCGGCCCTATTGGACTCTTGGGACCTCGTCTGGCCCAGCCCACAGCTCCGCCCTCGCTGACATTGTGTGTGAGCCAAAAACATGGTACATCAAAGCGCCGGGCACTGTGGAGCCCCAATCCAGACTCGTTGGCAGCATCTCGGAGCTCCTGCAGAGGGTGGCAGCCAATGCCTGCTAATAAGCCAGGAGCTGAGGGGCAGCCAGTGAGGAGGGTCCTGCCTGCCGTCTGGGCATCTATAGCTTACTGGACTGGCAGTGAGATGCCCGGACTGTTTCTAGTTTCCCCCCATGAAGGGGGGGGGGGTTACAGGCCAGTCCACGGCACTCGGACCTACTGCCACCCTTCCGAGGACAGGGGACAGCTTCCATAGCACTCCTGATGGGCTACCCTCCAGGCGGGGAGAGCAGCTGGTGACCACCTCGACTGGAGTTGGGTGGGGGAGGGAGGGCCATGGCACGGAGCCTGCCAAGTGCTAAGGAAACATAAGGCAAGATGAGTCTTAAGGCTGCGAGAACAGATTGCAGGGCGTCGAGCGATGGGATGTTTGAAAGAAATGAATCTCAGCTCCTGCCGCAGACTGCAAACAAAGGCAAACAACAGCCTTCGGAAGGGAAGTGGCCGCCGCCTGCGCCCGGCCAGGCGCTGCTGGGCCCGGGGAAGGAGCCGCTCCGGAGGGGGGCCGGCGGGGCGGGGTAGGAGGTCAAGGGTATGGGCCTGCTGGCTCCACCCTGGGGTCTCCATGACTTCACCCCTGCCCCCAGGAGGTGAGGGATCTTCTGCATACCCACATCCTCCAGGGCCTGCCACGCACACTGGGCATCTCGCCTCCTTACAAGCTCCCCGTCCCCCGCCTCTGGTCCTTCCCAACTGTCCTCTCTGCACTGGACATCCTTCCCTTCCTTATCTTCTCAGGATGCCGTCCATCATAGACCAAGCCACTTCCCTGACTGGGAACAGAGGGACAGGGAGCCACGGACACATACCATGTCCTTCCTCTCTCCCTCGCCCACCTTCGGGAGGGTGTTTACTGACCCTGGGACACGCCAGCCCGCAAGTGACTTCTACACAGAAAAGCATGAACAGGCCATTCAGCAAACCACCGGGGGCATGTCACCCCCCTGCCACCCGGAGCAGAGCTGGAGCAATGTCTGCAGCAGCACCCAGGAACCCACCCCTCCAGTCATGGTCCCACCAAGCTCACCAGCTCCAGAACCTTCTCAGGTACCGAGACTTCTCCCACTTCTGTCCCCTCCCCTGCACACGTGGGAAGATCAGAGGCTGTCACACCAACCATGCATGATAACACCATTAATAATTCAGCCGCAGTGGGGATACTGTTGTCATGAGCTCATTTCTCCCAAAGGCAAAGGCATTTAAGACATCGTTTATTCCACCTCATGCACCCTGCGGGGTGGGCCGGGCCCCTGCCGGGTGTCCCCAGTCAGTTGTGACACCTGTGGTTGTGGTCACTGCATCAGCTGCTCCAGGCTCTGCCCACGGCTGCAGAGAAACCTGTCCATGCACCACCTAGGAGAGGACTCCCTGCTCGCTGGATCCTTTCCCCCCGCTTTTTAAAGATGTAATTAATTTATTTATAAGGAAAGAGAGAGAGAGAGAGAGAGAGTGGGCACACCAAGGCCTCTTGCCACTGCAAACAAACTCCAGATGAATGTGACACTTTGTGTATCTGGCTTTATATGGGTTCTGGGCAACTGAGAACCCAGTCCATCAGGCTTTGCAAGCAAGTGCCTTTAACTGCTGAGCCATTTCTCCAGCCCTCTTAAAAAAAATATAGGCCGGGCGTGGTGGCGCATGCCTTTAATCCCAGCACTCGGGAGGCAGAGGTAGGAGGATCGCTATGAGTTCAAGGCCAGCCTGAGAATACATAGTGAATTCCAGGTCAGCCTGGGCTAGAGTGAAACCCTACCTCAAAAAACAAAACAAACAAACAAACAAACAAAATATATATATATATATCATTTATATATTTGATAGAGAGAAAGAGGGAGAGAGAGAGAGAATGGGTGCGCCAGGGCCTCCAGACACTGCAAACGAACTCCAGATGCATGCGCCCTCTTGTGCATTTGGCTTATGTGGGTCCTGGAGAATTGAACCGTGATCCTTTGGCTTTGCAGGCAAACACCTTAACCACTAAGCCATCTCTCCAGCCCCCTCTTTTTTGTTTTAACAAAGCATTTTGCAAGCCTATCCTGTGCTGGAGGCTAAGTCCACCTTCCCTCCAGATTCACCCCTGTCCTCACAGGACTGTCCTGTCTAGACACATGTCTAGCCACACGCTTGGCTATTAGAACTTAAATTCCCTGGATTAGCAAAATGAAAATTTCCGTTGCAGACAGCTGAGTTGCACAAGGCCAGGGAGAGCACCACCACCACCACCGAAAAGCAGCAACAGGGAGATGCACGAGGGAGGCTCTTTCAAGACCTATGAACAAGCCAGGACTTGGGAGGTGGATGGGGGAGGCTCACAAGTTCAAGGTCACCACCCCTACATAGCTATGGGCTGAGCTCCATGAGGTGAGAAATCAGTAAGCAACAGAAATGATCCTGCAGATGAGTCGTCTACACAGAAAGCAGTTTCCACAGCCTCTAGCAGAAGGTCCTGCCCACACCAGCTCATGAAAAGAGTCTCTTCCATGGGGCTTCAGCAGGAGGGAGACCAGGGACCAGCTAGAAGGATGAGGCTGGCAAGCAGGAAGGCTTCTGGGATAGAAACGCCCAGGGTATGCAGGCACGGCAGACGGAAGGTCGGAGCAGTGGGTAGCCTTCCGCCAGGAGCCCGCCCAGCCCACCCAGCCCACCCAGCCCACCCAGGCTCGTTCCCGGCTCACCTGAACCAGTCTGAGCTGGTAGGAGCATTGCAACCTGGACGCCCTACAGGGGTCCTAGGGATTGAGGCCACCCAGTCTGTCCCTGAGAACACATACCAGGAATGGCAAGAGGGGGTGAGGAGACAGTGCTATGGGTAAAGCACTTGCCATGCAAGCATGAAAACCTGAGTTCGGATCCCCAACACAGACGTAAAAGCCAGGCATGGTGGTGCTGCCTGCAAACCCATCTCTGGGGACTCCTAGGGCTCAATGATTAGGTAGTCTATCCAAATCAGCGCAAAACCCTGTCTCAAAAAATAAGGTAAGCCGGGCGTGGTGGCTCACACCTTTAATCCCAGCACTTGGGAGGCCGAGGTAGGAGGATCACTGTGAGTTCGAGGTCAGCCTGAGACTACAGAGTGAATTCCAGGTCAGCCTGAGCTACAGTGAGACCCTACCTCAAAAAAAACCAAACCAAAACAAAACAAACAAAATAATAAGAAGGTAGAAAGCTGGGCATGGTGGCGCATGCCTTTAATCCCAGTACTTGGGAGGCAGAGGCAGGAGGATCGCCATGAGTTCGAGGCCACTCTGAGACTATATAGTGAATTCCAGGTCAGCCTGGGCTAGATGGAGACGCTACCTCAAAAAAAAAAAAAAAACACAATAAATAAACAAATAAGGTAGAGAGAAACTGACAGAGATACCAAACGTCCATCTCTGGCCTCCACATGCATGTACCCACATGTGCCCATACATGTATACATATGTGCCCCCCCCCACAATAGCAAGCAGACCACTGGGAGAGAACTCAGTCTACAACGCCCCCAGGGAGAAAGTGTGTATGACATAGCCGGGGACTGATGGTGGCAGTGGCTGGATAGCCTGGGGGCTTCGTCATTAGCACACAAGGAAGCAGCAAGCCAGGCTGAGGCAACCCTGAAGAGTGCCGGGCACCCCACACTTGAAAACGGCTTCTCATCCTAAGACTAATTCAATCGCAACATAGGTGTACAAACTGAGAAAAGCCGTCTCATAACCACACCCTGTCGACACACTGGCACATCTTTGTGTGTGTGCACGCTCATATATGTGAGGGTGAAGGCATGTGTGCCAGGGTGCATGTGTGGAAGTCAGAGCGTGTCGTTCACCAGGGCAGCCGGCGCCTGAGCTTCCAAACACTCCTTCCCCGGCTCTCTCCCTTCTCACTGCCGGGGCGGGCAGGTGGGCGCACTGGGCCCCAGGGGCTCCGCTGCTGCAGCAGCCTTACTCGGGCACCAGGTCTGAACTCCGGTGCTCAAAGCCACCTCCCGAGCCCAACACTGGCTGTGTTTCCTGACCTGGCTTTCTAATGCAGTGGAGACTGTCTGCAGGGGCCATTTATATTTATATTAATCAATGAGCAGGTGAAGTGTTCCGCTGCACTCGCAGTGCGTTGCGGGTTCCGGACGCTTGATGCTAATGGCCGGGGCGTCAGGCAGCACAGGTGCGGACCACTCCCACCCTGGAAGTCCTGGTGGCAGCTCCGCCTTGAGCCCCGAGTGGCCTCCATCCGGCCTCGCCCCCTTTCCAGAGATCCCCTGTACTGAGCGGGGTCACCCTTGCCACCGGCTGTTTTCGAGGTGCTGTGATTCCTGCGAGACAGCACAAGCCTTCCCAATGCGACAGATCATTTTGCCTGGTGCCACACTCCAAGCTTGGAGGGGGGGGCATGGACCCTTGAGAAGTTCAATGCACCTCTCCTCACAGACGTGTGCACCCAGGAGCACCCATATGAGGTGGGGTGGGTTGACACTCCTTGAGCCAGCAGCTGCGGCCTAGCAATCTGCTCCCCTCTCCCTCCCCCGCTATAAAGAATGCTGCAGTAAACATCTCCATGCAGCCTCCCTGCTCTGTAATTTGAGTTCTGCTTTTTGTTTGCATGTGTATGTGTGGTATGCATGTGTGTGTGCACGCTCACAACTGTGTGAGTGCACACACACATGGGTGCTGTGAATGTGGAGGCCAGGGGTCAGTGTCCAGTGTCTTCCTCAATCACTCCCCACCTCATCCTTTGAGATACAGTCTCGCACGGAATCAGGAGCTCACTGGCCGGGCTAGACTAGCTAACCAGCGAACACAGCAATCCTCCTGTCTCTGCCCTCCCAGTGTGCGGCCACACTCAGCATTTATGTGGGTTCAGGGGATCCAGGCTCAGGTCTTCATGCCAGTGCCTCAGGCATTTTACCCACTGAGCCATCTCCCCGGTCCCTGGACACTCTTTTGGTCATGGATTTCGAGGCTAAAACTCTGCAGTGGCCTGGGAAGTCATGAGAGTGGCCTCAGAGCTTGGCATGTGGCCTGACCTTCTGAGGACCGGTCACCCACAGGCAGCACACGAACGTGGGAAGCCCAGAAGACCCTGCCACGCTTTAAACCACTCGGTGCTTCCCGGAACATTCTGCCAAGTATTAATGGTGAAGGGGAGCACTCAGCCATCCCAAGCGGGTGGCCCATCCCCTCACTCAGCCGGCACATGTCATTCCCCAGTACTGCCACTAGAGGGTGCACATGAGCCAGCCTACCCGCTCTGCCCTCCCTGGGGCTCAATTATCTGAAAAGTAGGAACCTTAATGTTGGAGCAGCCAGGGGTGCATGCATACAAGTCCTCAGAACTATGCCCAGTTTCCAGTGCTGGGTATCAGCCCAACACCCTCCCTGCCCAGTATATAAGGACCCCCACCCCCACCACCTTTGGCCCCTTCACAGCTGCGCTTCTCAACGCTGCTGCCTTTGCAGACTCTTGGTGAGTTAAAAGTGCGGTGGTACACCAGACCCCCGTGCATCCCAGGCTGAGGCCAGAGGACTGAAAGTTCAAGGCCAACCTGGGCAACTTGAGTCAAAATAAAAAGTAAAATGAGCCAGGTGTGGCGCCTCGTTCCTTTAATCCCAGCACGCGGGAGGCAGAGGTAGGTGGATCGCTGTGAGTTCAAAGCCACCCTGAAGATACATAGTGAATTCCAGAATTCCAGGTCAGCCTGGGCTAGAGTGAGACCCTACCTTGAAAAACCAAAAAAAAAAAAAAAAAAAAGGAAAAGTAAAAGGAGGGCTGGGGAAGGCGGTTCAGTGACTGAAGGCACCGGCTCTGCCAGCCAGCGTTCTGACCCTCAGCACGCCCCAGCAACGGGAGGAGGAGCCTGCAGAATCCTGAAGCGGGAGGGCCAGCTAGCCTGGCACTTGCAGCAACAAAACAGGACAGACTCGGTCTCCAACAAGGAGGAAGATGAGGACGGACCCACGCACACACACCCATACCTACACACAATGTAAAACGAGGGTTGGGGCCAGGCATGTTGGCTCACGTCTTTTAATGCCAATACTCAGGAGGTTGAGGTGGGAGGATCATCATGAGTTTGAGGCCAGCCTGCCCTACAAAGTGAGTTCCAGATCAGCCTGGGCTAAAGTGAGATCTTGCCTCAAAAAAGAGAGAGAGAGAGAGAGATCTGGGGATGTAGTTCAGGAGTACAGTGCTTGCCTAGCATGTGACAGGCCCTGGGTTTGATCCCCAATACTTCAGTGAAAGAAAGAAAGGGAAAGGAAAGGAAAAGAGAAGAAAAAGATGATGCTGGGACCCCTCCCCTAGAGATGTTGAATTATGTGATTTGGGGTGGCCAGGGCAGCAGGGCGAGCCCCAGGAGCAGCCTGAACAGCCAACTGCCACAGCTCAGGGGCAGGGAAGTGAACAAGGCGCAGCTTTGCTTTCAAGGGAAAAAGACAGTGCTGGAAACAAGGAACAAAAACAAACAAAGGGTTTGGGGGATGCAGATTTCAGGGTCCACCCCTTTGCAATCTACTACGTAACAACAAAAGGCATAGCACTGAGATAGGATGATCACTGTGAGTTCGAGGCCAGCCTGAGACTATATCCTGAATTCCTCGAGAAAAATAAAAAAACACTCTGGCTGGGAGATGCACAGTGGTTAAAAGTCCTTGCTTGCAAAGCCTGCTGATCTGGGTTCAATTCCTCAGTACCCACACAAAAAAGTGGCCTAAACGCATGTATTCATTTGCAGCATTAAGAGACCCTGATGTGCACACACACACACACACACACACACACACACTCACTCACACACACAATTTTTTAAAGAGGCAGACACATTTATTTGAGAGAGAGAGAATGGGCGTGCCAGGGCCTCCAGCCACTGCAAATGAACTCCAGACACATGTGCCACCTTGTGCATCTGGCTTACATGGGTACTGGGGAATTGAACTTGGGTCCCTAGGCTTCATGGGCAAGTGCCTTAACTGCTAAACCATCTCTCCAGCCCCAATTAATTTTTAAAAAAGAATTAAAAAACAAAAGCTCCCTGCAGCCTGTCACCTACAGCAGGCTGGGGTTGGACCACTGTGTCACTTTGGACTTGTGCACAGGTTTGTTCTACCTCGTTCCTGGCTGGAGGCACAGGCTCTCAGGAGGAAAGCCGGGGCCCTGTCACCTGTGTCTGTTCCCAGCACAGATGGTCTTGACTGTGTACTATAGTTTGGGTGAGGCTCAAGTGTGTCCCCAGAACTCACGTACTGAGACCTGGATTCTTGGCATGTCTGTGTTGTAGATGGAACCAGGGTGGATAGGTTGCTCAGTGGTTAAGGCCACTTGCTTGCAAAGCCTAATGTCCAGAGCTTGATTCTCCAGTATGCATGTAAAGCCAGATGCACAAAGCAGTGAGTGTGTTTGGAGTTTGTATGCATTGGCAAGTAGCCCTGGTGTGCTCATACTCCCTCTCCATGTCCCTTTCCACTGGCAAATAAATAAATATTTTTTTTGTTTGTTTGTTTTTTGTTTTTTGAGGTAGGGTCTTACTCTGGTCCAGGCTGACCTGGAATTAACTCTGTCATCTCAGGGTGGCCTTGAACTCATGGCGATCCTCCTACCTCTGCCTCCCGAGTGCTGGGATTAAAGGCATGTGCCACCACGCCCGGCAAATAAATAAATATTTTAAAAAATGTGCAGTCTAAAGCACTCACCACTCAAGCCAGAGTTCCCAAGTTCAATCTCAACCCCATGTGAAAAAGCAGCCGGCAGCAGTGTTGTGCTTCAATAACCCCAGCACGCTGATGGAGAGTCGGAAGCAGAGACAGACTCTCCCAGAAAAGAAACAACAGGGACCAGCAAACAACAGCAGAGTGAGATCCAGAGCCAAACACGCCACCTGAAGGAGGTGGGAAGGACTAACGGGACAGCTTTCCTCTGATGCAGGCGTGGTGGCGCACGCCTTTGATCCCAGCAGAGGCAGAAGTAGGAGGACCGCTGTGAGTTTGAGGCCAGCCTGAGACTATAGAGAGAATTTCAGGTCAGCCTGGGCTAGAGTGAGACCCTACCTCCAAAGAAAAAGGAAACCAAAAACCAAAGGGGCTGGAGAGATGGCTCAGCAGTTGAAGGTGCTTGCTTACCACGCCTGATGGCCTGGGTTTGATTCCTCAGTACCCACATAAAGCTAGATGCACAAAGTCTGGGGTTTGTTTACAGTGGTAGAAGGTCCTGATGCATCCATTCTCTCTCTCTCTCTCTAATAAATAAGAAATACTAAAAGGCTGGGCTTGGTGGTGCACGCCTTTAATGCCAGCACTTTGGAGGCAGAGGTAGGAGGATCGTCATGAGTTCAAGGCCAACCTGAGACTACACAGTGAATTCCAGGTCAGCCTGGGCTAGAGCAAAACCCTACCTTGAAAAAGAAAACAAAGAACAAAAATAAAAGAAACACAGAAAAGAAAGTTGTTCCATGGCATGTGTGCGTGCACACACACACGCATACACATATGCACATAAAATAAATAAGTAAATAAACAAATAAACGTGAAGCCTAGCACATGATCACTGGGTCACTGGGGGGGGGGTCATTAGATCACATGACCTCAGAAGGCATTAACATAGTTTTCACAGGACCCTGGTTGGTTCTCTCAAGGGGCTTGCCTCCCTATGCTCTGGCCTCTTGTCTCCTATGATGCCAACTACATTGGCCTCTTTTCTTTATAGACCCTCCGTCTCATGCATCATGTCATAGCACCAGAGACTGGACAGGTGTTTCCTGATTTTTTAGCCCACTGCACTGATGCAGGTGCTGTCAGGGTCCACAGTAGAGACGCAAACAATGAGAAACGAGTCAGCAGTCACGAGGCCAGGGCGCATCGCCTGTGCTCCGTGAGGGTCCCGGGGTGGGGGGGGCCTTCCCAGCACCAGCCTTCTGATAGCCGCAGAAGCAGAGGGGAGATGCACCTTCATTGGCCTGGGGGGACAGAGACGGCACTTCCGAAAGTCAGACGCAAAGCAGCCCACCCCCGAGCGGTGTCACAGAGCCGGTGGTCAGGGATGTGGACGCAGAGGTGGTCCAGGAGCCCATGGCCAGGGACCAGGACACAGAGGCCCGAGTCTGAGAAAACGGGTCCAGTGCAGGTATGCGGGAGGGACGCCAGTACCACCCTCCCCTCAGCTGTGACACAAACTCCTCCGGCTGTACCACACATCTACACGGGACCAAATCAGCCCCGGGTGCAAACTGCTTGGGAAGCGTGGGAGAGCCCTGGACAGAGCACTGTGCCGAAGCTCCCCGGGGACCCAGAGCAGCCAGGGTAGCAGCAAGGAGGACAGGGGAGAGGAGCCAGGAGGGCATGCTCACGGTGGCCCCGTGAAGTGCAGACTACAGTCCACACCGTAGAAGGAGACGTCAAGGCTCAAGGAAGATAAGCCGTAGGTTCACACGAAGGAGGGGTCTCAACCATGATGCCATTCCCCAATGCCCAGGTCCTGACTCCTGCCAGGATGAATCAGAGAGAAGAAATGCCAGGATCTGCCTATCCCCAGCCTGAGACTATAGGCCAGGCCCACCGCCTTTCTGGGCAGAGTGGATGAAACCAAGCAAGCACACCTCTACCTCAGCCTGGTCCTGGGCACCAGCAGGCATCACTGCACTACCAGCATGGAACCATCAGGGGGCGCACCTCCCAAAGCCGGTTTTGGCACCAGGTCAGGGCTGAAGATCTGGGCTCAGTGAACCTCAGCCTGGGCCTGGAGTGCTCCTTACGGCTGACTGCTTCCTTTTATCTGTGCTCAAATACTGGAGACAAATGTGACCGCTGTCCGTTCACCCTTGGGCTTTGGTGGCCCACATCTTACTGAGGAGGTAAAAAGTCAGGACGGACTCCATCTCAAATTCCTTCTTGCCGGAGGAAGAAAGGCTTCCCTATGGCTCCGTCCTGCCCTCTGTGCCTGGCTTATGACAGTACCTGGGCGTTGGCCATGTGTGCTCCAGCCCTGGGAAGTCACGGACCTCCTCTGAGCCTCTCTTTCCCTTACTCAGGACCAAGCTCACAGCATGAAGTAAGTAAGCCACAGTTCGCTGAGCCCAGAGCCCCGCAGGGCCCCAGCCATCGATATCCATCACGAGTCATGCTCACCCACGAGCTCGATAATTAATTACACGCTGCCTGGCTCAAGCCAGCTCTTACCACCATCTGTTATTGTTACGTGTGCCACCTCTGAAGAGCCGGGACCCTGAAGACACCTGGCAGTGGACACACAGACGGTCCTGCCTGAACAGAGATGTCTTCTCAGGCTCTACAGCCAGGGACACCATCACAAAGAAGCAGATCCTATTCTCTCCTAACCCCTCACGGCCACCCACCAACGAGCTCAGACACCCCAGCTCTCCATGGGTGCCTGGTGGCCTCTATTGGGGTGAATACTATAGACATCCCACCTCTAGAGCTGTGTGCCTGCCTCTGGAGCTGGTAGATGGGAGGGCTTCCAGTGGGCCAGACAATGTGCCAGGCAGACTTCAGGACACAGCACAAAGCCAGGCTGGGGACTGTACAGGAAGTATGGATTTAGGCCAGCCCTATATGACTCAGGGTGCCACCACGGTCCACAGACAGGCATTTGCCTAGGGACTGAGGTGCACCTAGCACTCTCCTGCTCGCCTGCCACGACAATACAAAGGCTAAGGGGCTCCTGAGGGAGGCTTGGTCAGGGGTCTTCACACCAGGCAGAAGTCCTGGGTAAGATTACGGATGGGGAGGTCAGAGGAGAGGTGGACGAATATACAGCACAGTATGGCAGCACATAATGGACTCTGAGCCTCGCCCCAAATCTAGGCTTGAGCCTTGGGGGAAGGGTGCTCACAGCAGCCTCAATGCTGATCAGGTGGGCGGGCCCGGGGACCAAGCTACTGCTTCCAACCACTCAGGTGGAGCCTGGGGTCTTACCTGCCCTCACTCTCCAGGAACGCGGAGCCGCTGCCCTCTGCCAGGGCCGCGCTGATGGGCGAGAGGCAGAAGGGTGAGGAGAAGGCATCTGAGTCCGAGTCGAAGGAGCTGTCCCGGCTCACACCATCAGCTGACAGCTCCAAGGAGCCCTCTTCCTCCCCAGCCTCGGGTTTCGGCTCCCGGCCATCCTCCGTCCCATCCTGGGCGCTGACCGTAGACAAGATTCCAGAGTCGTTGTGGGCAGGCTGTGAGGCGCGGAGGGGCCCATCCTCCCCTGGGCCCTGGGCCACCTCCTCCCCGTCCTCCGGAGAAGGGCTGATGTGCACAGCGTCCTGGGTGCTCTGGGCCACCACCAGGATGTCCTCATCTTTGGGGATCAGGGGAGGCCTTGGCTCAGTGGGAGAGGGCTGGTGGGGGACCTCGGAGCTTGGGACGCGCCGACGCCGATGTCGGGGTGCCTTGCGCACAGGGGAGCTCTCAGGGGTGATGTAGCGCAGGGCCTCCTCATCCTGCCTCTGGATGCGGGAGTTCGGAATCCACGCCAGGATGAGAGTGGCCCCCAGCAGCTCGTCCTTCTCTGTGTACAGGCACAGGTACCCTGCAGGGAAGCACAGGCAGGCTGTGCTGAGCCTGGCACCCAGCTCCGTGCACCGCACTGAGTGGGCAGGCACGTGGGCTGTCTGCTTTCCATTTCATGACCAGAACAGATCTGGGACTGGGGGTGTGGGGGGGCGAGGCTTCTGGAATCAGCAGTAGCACTTAGTATTCCTCTCTCGCTTGTGTGTGTGTGTGTGTGTGTGTGTGTGTGTGTGGTGCGCATGCATGTGTAGCTGCATATGCCCTTGTGCACTTACGCATGTTGGAGGGCAGAGGACAGCCTTGGGCGCCAGTTTCAGGAATGCTGCCCAGCTCTCTTTGAGGCAGGGTTTCTCCCTGGTCTGGGGCTCACTGACTCAGCTCATCCGGCTGGCCAGCAAGCCAGGGATCCTCCTGTCCCTTGCTCCCTGGCGCTGGGATTACAGATGCGTGCCACCATGCCTGGATGGACTAGAGGCTGAGCTTGGGTCCCCATGCTTGTAAATCAGGCAGAGTTTACTGACTGCGCTGGCTCCCCGGGCCCTTTGTATTCTTACAGTGCAGCTTCTTGGAGGAAGGGACCGCTTTTCTAGGGTTGAGCACCAAGTGTCACCCTAATTGCCTAATGGCTGGAGGTCAAGGCTCCAAAGCCAGAGCAAGAGGCCAGATGCTCAGCTCTGAGGGAAGGTGTCATCTAATGTAGTTGTTTGGGGCCATCCCAATTCCTACGCTAAGGCACCCATCCCCCGGCTTCCGAGTCTCGATGCTGAAAACCCCGCGGGCAGGAGCCAGTGGCATCAACTGAATGGAACCTGGCGGGTGTGCACCCACGTCTAGCAGAGGTTGGAAAATTCAAGGAACACTGGCCAGCTGTGCATGAGCGTCACGTGAGGGCAAGGCCAGATGTTCCCACATGCTCCAGTCACATGGCTGAGCCCAAGACCTGCCCCAGCGTCCCGGACCTCCCAACACAATGTCACGAATAGCAGAGTTCCTGTTTTACACCCAGAGTGAGTGACTCCTTAAAACCCTGCCCAGAGCCTAGAACCCCACCCTGCCTCACAGATGAGGCCTAACAGACATTCCTTCTAGAGCACCCGGAAGCCCGCATTCCCAGCCCACAGGCGATGCCTGTAGCCAGGCACGTGGCAGGCAGGAAGAGCAGGGGTGGCTGGGGCTGGGCGAGCTGGCTCTTCTAGCATGAGGCCCATGGTTCCTACTCTGCCCCTGGTGGTCAGGGCACCGTGCAGCCACTCCAGCAGGAAGCCCAACACTTTCCTTAAGTACTTCAGTGGCAGCATTTAGATTTTCTGCCTGGTTTAATAACCTGCTAATGCAGAACGCCACGGAAACATGACATGTGCAGGGAAGTGCTCAGATCTCACTGTTGTTCTGGGCTTTATTTGTTTATATATATATTTTTTAATGTACCTATTAAGACAGAGGGAGAGAAAACAGGCACACCAGGGCCTCTAGCCACTGCAAACAAACTCCACGCTTGTGTGCCACCATGTGCATCTAGCTGATGTGGGTTCTAGGAAATCGAACCTGGGTCCTTGGGCTTCACAGGCAAGCATCTTAACCACCAAGCCATCTCTCCATCCCCGTTCTTGGATTTTAAATCCATCATCATCTGATCTGGGGCTTCACTCTGCCCTCCTGCCCCAAGTCCCAAAGTGTCAGGGTCAGCTTGTACAAAGGATGGGAGGTAAGTCCCCGCGTGGTATGGCCCGTCTGCCAGGTGCCTGGGCATCCTTGGGAGCAGCAGCAGGAGGAGCCCAAGACTGTGGGCGACACCCCAGCGCAGCCTGGCGGTGCGGTCCAGAGCAGCCCGGGGCGGTCCAGAGCAGCCATCCGCCTGCACCAGAGGCCTTCTCGGGCCAGGCCTCAGGTCATTGTGAAACAAACAAAACAGCAGGGGGCTAAGCAACACAGGACTGTGGCATGTCACCCAGGCCTGTCTCCCTAAGCCATCTTTTTATTTCACCTCAGGACAAAACGGCCAGGGGACTATCTCCGCCTGCTCACAAGGTGGATCGAACACCCCAAGACCTCACTTCTGGTGCGAAAGCCTTACTTAGCTCCAGTTAGCTCTTAGGAACCAATGTGCTCGGGCCCTGGGCCCTTGATGTCCTGATCCAGAACAGAACTCCCTCTACAATACATAAAACACAGTCGCCTTCTTGTGGCTCTGCAACAGATAAGGAAGCCCCAGGAAGAAGGCTCCTTCCCCAAGAACCAAGGGCTTCAGGATGGCCATAGTGACGAACAGTCGGGAAAGGTCAACCTTTGTCTCCAAGAGTCTGTCCCTTAATTCTCATATGGCTGGGGCCCATGGAAAAGGGAACAGAAACTGAGTTCCTGGAGATTTCTGCAACCAGCCTTGAGGCTGCCTTTGTAGCTGTGAGCTCAGACCTCCCTCCCTGGTGTGACCTCAGACCTCCCTCCCTGTGTGACCTCAAACCTCCCTCCCAGGTGTGACCTCAAACCTCCCTCCCAGGTGTGACCTCAGACCTTCCTCCCTGGTGTGACCTCAGACCTCCCTCCTTGGTGTGACCTCAGACCTTCCTCACAGGTGTGACCTCAAACCTCCCTCCCAGGTGTGACCTCAGAACCTCCCTCCCAGGTGTGACCTCAGACCTCCCTCCCAGGTGTGACCTCAGACCTCCCTCCCAGGTGTGACCTCAGACCTCCCTCCCAGGTGTGACCTCAGACCTTCCTCCCAGGTGTGACCTCAGACCTCCCTCCCTGGTGTGACCTCAGACCTCCCTCCCAGGTGTGACCTCAGACCTCCCTCCCTGGTGTGACCTCAGACCTCCCTCCCAGGTGTGACCTCAGACCTCCCTCCCTGGTGTGACCTCAGACCTCCCTCCCAGGTGTGACCTCAGACCTCCCTCCCTGGTGTGACCTCAGACCTCCCTCCCAGGTGTGACCTCAGACCACCCTCCCTGGTGTGACCTCAGACCTCCCTCCCAGGTGTGACCTCAGACCTCCCTTCCAGGTGTGACCCCAGACCTCCCTCCCAGGTGTGACCTCAGACCTCCCTCCCTGTGTGACCCCGACCCCCATCTCACCTGGGTGATGCTCCCCTGGGCCCTGCAGCCCCTCAGGGGCGTGGACACAGACATTGTTCTTGGAGTAAATGACGTCTCCATCCAGGATGGAGGGGGCCCCGCTGCCGCCCCCAGGAGTGAGGGTCAGGAGGTCTGAGGCCTTAGAGGAGGCCCTGCGAAGGAGGCGGCCCAGAGACATTGCTGGGCGCGTGTTTCCATCCTCTGCAAGCTTCAGCCCAGACGGGGCTCGGAATACCTGCCGGGGAGGGAGAGAGGAGACCCAACCTTGGTCCCGAGCATGGGCGAGCGCAGGGTCCCGCAGCTGCGTCCTGCCAGGTCTGTCAGAGACGTCATGGCTGCTGGTGAAGCCCAGGCCTGGGGCCTGCGGTGGGGCCGTGTGCAGAGCAGGCAGCCTCTCCTCTCTGCTCGTGCTCCCTCCTCAGACCCCCGGGGCAGCCTCCTTGGGTCCCCAGCCACTGTCCTCCCTGCATGACAATCTGACAGGAATGTTTGTAAGCACTGCGAAGAGTCGCCTGGGAGCTGGTTTAGCCCCACGGAGAATGACTCGGCTAGAGGAACCTTGTTCCCAGCAAGCGGTCCACTTGGCTGTCTCCCACATCAGCATCGCTGAACCCTTCTTTCCTGGCCTTCCTGCCAACTTCCTTCCCATCCTTCCACCCCCTCCCCAACACTCCAAGTATTCATTTCCCCAGAATTCTGATGCCCAGAGTTCCACAAACATTTACAGGACTGGAGTTTCCATACAATCATTAAAAAAAAGAACCCTCGAAGCCAGAGAATCAGTATCTAGAACTCCTACAAAGTCATTATGAGAAAAGCCAATATCTCAATGAAGAAAATGGAAAGGGGGCTGGAGAGATGGCTCAGTGGTTAAGGCACTTGCCTGAAAAACCTAACCTGAGTTTGATTCTCTCGTGCCCAGGTAAACAAAGCCAGATGCGCAAAGTGGCACATGCATCTGGGGTGCATTTGCAGTGGCTAGAGGCCCTGGCACACCCATATTCTCTCTCTTTCTCTCTCTCTCTCTTCTTTCTCTCTGTGCATGCAAATAGATAAAATATACATTAATTTTTTTAATAAAAGAAAAAAGAATCATTGAAGAAAAAGTAAAGAGTTGATAAAGATGAAGTGAGTTTCTCAGTTTCAAGCAAAAATCCAGCATCCAGCAACCTGGAAAAGACCCTGTTACGTGCTGGTGAAGATATGGGGAAAGAAGTGGTGTGATGGTGTGTGCCTGTCATGGGAAACAACTGCTCTCTGACTGGATCTGAGGCCCACTCCACAGGAGGGAATTCCTTTCTGGTACTGAAAGCCTCCTCAAAAGCCTATTACTAAGAGGTCATAAGCCCTAGGGGGGGAAACTACTACTGTTGTCTGGCTAAATGGACATATTAAAAATACTTAAGTTTATGTCCATATAGTAATGTTTCTCTCACTTTTAGTTAGAAAAGCTTCCCTTTTCAGATGGCAGTGACCACTGGAGAGACTCAAAGCTCATTAAAGTGCTAAGAAGCGACAGTGGAGTGTTCAGCACTGAGTGAGACATCTCTATCACACTCTGCGTGGCTCGGGATCATTGTGGAAGAAGTGGGAGAAACAACGTGAGAGCCAAAGGAAGGGGAGGATTGCTCACAATGCCGTGTTCCAGACACAAAGTGGCTGTGGCGTTTACCATCCCAGAGTGGTTTGTAGCATAGGAAAAAAAAAATGATATTGAAATAAAAAACAGACTAGTTAGAAACAAGGAACTCAGTGAAGGGGATATAGGGAGGGGGAAAGGAGGGTGTTAGGTGGGGATGTCTGACTTCTCACATGGAGACCGAGCACTGCTCAGTCACGCACTCCAACTTGAGTGGTGGGCGCTTTACCCACTGAGTCATCTCCAGCCCTATGCTTCCAGATTTGAATCTGGGTCCTTTTCCAGTTAGCAATATTTGTCACAGTACCCTCTCCTTATGTTAGCCCAGCCAGCCACATGATCCCCATGGAAAACCACCAACAAGCTATTATAGTGTAGTATGTCGCCTAAGTAGGGTGTTGCACAGGTTAGGTGAAGTGAACGCTTTTTTTTTTTTTTTTTCTTAAGACAGTGTCTCATGTATGCCAGGCTGATCTGAAATGTACTAGGTACCCAAGGGTGATCTTGAACGTCTGACCTTCCTATCTTCCTGCCTCTGCCTCCTGAGTGCTAAGATTACAGGCAGGCACCACCACACCCAGTTTATGAGACACTAGTGATCACACCATGCAGGCTAGCAGGCACTGTACCAACTGAGTACATCCCAGCCCCTGACAACATGGTGTGCAGAATACGCACGTGCGTGTGGATGTGCCCACCCCACGTGAGGACGCAGGGAAGCATCGGATATCTACCCTCTTGATCAGGTGCGTGTTTCCTTAAGACCTGAAGCTGCCCTCTGCCAATGAGCTCCAGCTGTCTCTGCCCCACACCTGGGACTGGGCTACAGATGTGCATGGCCACGCCCAGCTTTGTGTTTT
Organism: Dipus sagitta; assembly: GCA_036346955.1. NCBI lineage: Eukaryota > Metazoa > Chordata > Mammalia > Rodentia > Dipodidae > Dipus > Dipus sagitta. Next base: position 13,688,482 of record CM070778.1, read on the forward strand.
GTTTTGGTTTTTCCAGGTAGGGTCTCACTGTAGCCCGGGCTGACCTGGCACTCACACTGTAGTCCCAAGCTGGCCTTGAATGCACAGCAATCCTCCTACTTCTGCCTCCCAAATGCTGGGATTAAAGGTGTGCACCACCATGTCCAGCTTAGCCAAACCTGGTGCTCTCTAGCTGAGAGCTCCTAGTGCTTAAGTAGCAAATGCTCTTAATCACTGAGCCAACGCCCCAGCCCCATGAGTGTGGTTTTTTGGTTTTGGGGGTTTGTTTGTTTGTTTGTTTGTTTGTTTGTTTTTCAAGATAGGGTCTCACTCTAGCTCAGGTTGACCTGGAATTCACTATGTAGTCTCACGGTGGCCTCGAATGAATGCACGGTGATCCTCCTACCTCTGCCTCCCAAGTGCTGGGATTAAAGGCGTGCGCCACCACACCGGGCCATGAGTGCGTTTTGACTTACAATACTACTTGATGGAACCCCATCATCAACTGAGGAGCACAAGTCCTTCAGAGTACATACAACGTGTACTGCGACCGAAACATTCGCAGGAGTTTTTGTGAAGAAACTTAGCCATTGTCCAAGGAGATGCCTGTGGGGACACCTGGGCACAAGTTTATCCCAGCAAAAGCCCCAAAGGTCTGGACAGCAGCTATGAGCACAAGCAGAGGGCTTGTACATGGACAGTGCTCACAGCAGGGCCACCAAGTGCAGCCACAAAAGGATCACAGGACAACCGTCTGTGTAAGAGATAGGTGTGCAACATGCTGCATCTGGCCACAGGCGGTGGGTGTCTAGGACTCCTGGCACAGCTGGCAGGTGCAGATCACTGCTGGCAAGGATAGACCAGCTTCAAGAGTGTGGGAGCCACCACACAGGGGTTCCAACTTCATCTCTTGGAAAAGAAACACAAAGGCTTAAAGCCAAATTGATAGAATTCTCCGCTCTGTGTGGCTGTTCAAGGCCAACCTAGGAAACTTAGAGTCTGTCTCAAGATAAAACGTGAAAAAAGGTCTGGGGATGTTGTTCAATGGAAGAGTGCTGGCTGCATGCACGAGGCCCTAGGCCCAATCCTAGTACAATAGCCGATGGTAGATAGATAGATAGATAGATAGATAGATAGACAGACAGACAGATAGATAGAGACAATGGATACATAGATAGATGGTAGATACATAGATAGATGATAAATAGATAGATGATGATAGATACATAGATAGATGATAAATTAGAAGATGGATGATAGATAGATAGATGATAGATAGATGGATGGATAGATAGATAGATAGATAGATAGATAGATAGATAGATAGATAATGGATAGATAGATGTTAGATACATAGATAGATGATAAATAGATAGATGATAGATACATAGATAGATGATAAATTAGAAGATGGATGATAGATAGATAGATAGATAGATAGATAGATAGATAGATAGATAGGCAGGCAATTAGACAGACATTACAAGGTCAGCTGATAAGCCATACGAGGAGAGGGGCTCATTTCTCTAGATCACAACATAGGAACTTAACGTAAGAGGCCTGGGGAAATCGTAAAAGCATTTTCCATGAAAGCAGAGGGCCTGAGGAGGACTGAGACCACCAAAGTTCTCTTCCCCCACACCTGCATAGACAGTCCTGTGGGGACCGGGGGCCAGAGAATCGCTGGTGGCAAGCTCTGGAATCAGCGAGAGACTGCACCTCAAGGAAACAGGCGCCTGTGTGATGACAAGCACCTGCACACACACGTGCACCTACCATGTACACCATCCCCCCACACAAGAAGCATGACGCGAGCGACGTAAACCATCCACAATTTTCTAGCAGCCACATTCGAAAAGTGAAATTAATTTTAATGTTGGAGCTTCGAACCCAGCGCATCCACATATTATCATTTCAGTGTATAACCATATGAAAAAAAAAATGATGAGTGAGACATCTGACATTCTTCAAGTCTTGCTAGTCTCATGTGTATTTCAGCAGCTCGTTCATGCCAGGCTTGCGATGGACCAAGGCAGCTGTGGCCGTGGCCTCTCTTGGGCAAGGGCAGCGCTGCAGCCCGCCTCCTTTACAGCCTTGAGCCAGCAGCATCATTTAGAGAACAGCACTCAGCGCCAGGCTTGGCTGCCAACAGCTCTCTGCTGCTTCCAAAACCAAAACCATCCTCACGTGGTGCTATTTCGCCACAGTGAAGATAATCAAAAGAATGTGCCGGAGGTTTGGAAGGAACTTCCAAAATCCCAGTTTCCCATCAGACAAGAAGCCGTACTGCGGCTGGGAGGTGTGCCTGCCCTACTGTTCTACAAAAGAGCAGCCAGGTTGCGAGCACCACAAGCCACACGGGAGGGAAAGTGCGGAACAGGAAGTCTTTTTTCAGCTTCCAGATGCCCCACACTGCGATGGCCGCACACAGGCACCCCGCCTGGGATGTTCTCGAGGGGCCTCTGGTTTTGAACAGGCAAGGGCAGGTCTGTTACACATTAGCCGGAGTCACTTGCTCTCGTAAGACAATTTGCACTCATTTTAAATCACACTTGCTCTTGTGAGTCTCTTCCATCTAAGTGAAACCTGCTTCTGGTTCCCTCTAACTAGAATGGAAAATCGTCAACCTATATATTTTTTTTCTTTCTTTTTTTTTTTTTTTTTTTTTTTTTTGGTGTTTTGAGGTAGGGTCTCACTCTAGCCCAGGCTGACCTGGAATTCACTATGAAGTCTCAGGGTGGCCTTGAACTCTTTACCTCTTTGCCTCCCAAGTGCTGGGACCATGCCCGCCTGGCTCAACCTGTATTTTTCAACTCTAAACCTTTCTGGCCCTGGGCATGGTGACAAACGCCTGTAATCTCAGCACTCCGGAGGTTGAGGCTGGAGGATGGTGAGTTTGAGGCCAGCAAGGGCAATACAGCAAGATCCAGCAAGACCAAAAATAAATAAATAAACCGGCCACATAAAAGCCACGTGTCGTGGTGTGGCTTGTAATCCCAGTGCTGGGGAGGAAGAGACAGAAGGCTTTCAGGGCATGCTGCCTAGATAAACAGGTGAGCTCCTGGGTCACTGAGGACTCTGTCTCAAACAGTAAGATGGAGAGTGACTGAGAACACTCATTGTTGGTCTTAGGCCTTCACAAGCATGTGCACACACACAGTACACCCACACACGTACAAACACGCATTCACGTCACACATATACATGTGTGCATTTTCTACTATCTTTTTTCCCCTTCTAAGAATAAATAAATTAAACTTTTTAAAAATCCACCCAATGGAATTAAAGCTTTCTTAAATTTCATGTGTGGCAGTCCTATCCACATAGCTCAGAGTGTGGCCTTATTTGTGGAAATCAAGCTCACGTGATGCCATTGTATACAATTATACAATCCTCGAAGACTGAAGCCCTTGTAAAAACAGAAAGTCGTATGCATATAAAGACAGCCACCTACAGGCTAGAGAGACAGGCAAGATAGAGGCCATTCCCTCATCACCTCTGAGGAAACCAGCCTGTTAGAAGCCTGACCTTGGACTTCCAGCTCCCAGAGACCCTATCTCAAAAAACAAAAACAAAAACTCCAAGTGCCAATGTCAAGCTCGGCATAGTGGCGCATGCCTTTAATCCCCGCACTCAGAAGGAGAGGTAGGATGATCTCCGTGATTCGAGGCCACCCTAAGACTACATAGTGAATTGAAGGTCAGCCTGGGCTAGAGTGAGAACCTACTTTGAAAAACCAAAACAAGAAAAAAAATGCCAATGTCCACTTTTTAAGATACTTATTTATGGGCTGGAGAGATGGCTTAGTGGTTAAGGCATTTGCCTGCAAAACCAAAGGACCTTAGTTCGATTCCCCAGGACCCACATAAGCCAGATGCACAAGGGGGCGCATGCGTCCGGAGTTCATTTGCCGTGGCTGAAGGCCCTGGTGCGCCCATTCTCTCCCTCTCTCTGCCTCTTTCTCTCTCTCAAATAAATAAATAAAAATAAAGTTAAAAAAATATTTATTTATCTGGGAGCAGAGACAGAAAGACTATATAAGTGTCTTTTACCTATGAACTCCAGACACATGTGCCACTTTGTACATCTGGCTTTACATGGGTACTGGAGAATCAAACCATGGCCACTAGGCTGTGCAAGCAAGTGCCTTTAACCACTGAGCCATCTCCCCAGCCATTTTTTTTTATTTTTTAGTGTGGGGGATAGAATTCCAGGTCTTATGCATGCTAGCCAGTGCTCTACTACTGAGCTATGTTCCTAGCCCTTGGTTTTTGTTGTTGGTTTTTAGATAAGGTCCTGAACCTGAGAGTCTCCTGCCTCAGTCTCCCCAGGGCAGGGCTCACAGGACAGCTAGCCTTAATTGCCATTTTAGTGTGTTATCTGTTTTGAAGAAGTCTTAAATTTGCATGCAACTTGATAGCGACCTTTCTTTAGCAATTCCTTTGATACTTCACAGAATGCTTCCACCAAATGTTGGTTATATTTTACTCTACATTTCTTATTGCTCCAGTTTTTAATAATCTACCATGGATATTTCAAAAAGCCCAGTGCATGTGTGCATTACCTGAAAGGCCTCAGATGTTAACTGTCAGAATGAATGTTTACATAGTATTATTGCTGTTCTGTTTTTATTATTAACTTGGTTATTTGAAAAAAACAGGGAAGTCAATTACAGCTTCATAAAACTGGGATGTCTGTTATATAAAACCTTAAGAGAAAAGTGAACAGGGGGCCTTAGTTGTAACCTGGAGACCTACACAATTTGGCTGACGTTCAAGTCTGTACCCTCTCAGCTTCTCCCAAGCTGCACACTTACGGAACACACATGTGCATTCATGATCCGTGGTTCTCACACACTTCGCCATACTCGGGGTTCATCAAAAGATAGGGTGTGGCTGGAGAGATGGCTCAGCAGTTAAAGGCACTTGCTTGCAAAGCCTGACAGCCTGGATTCAATTCTCCAGTACCCACATAAAGCCAGATGCACAAAGTGGTGCATGCATCTGGAGCGAAGTGGTAGGAGGCCCTGGTGCACCCACTCTCTCGCTCTCTGAAATAAATAAATCAATATTTTAGAAACATAGGGCAATGAGGGCTGGCTACCCACCTCTCCAGGCCAGGCCATGACTCCCACCCTAGAAGAGCACCATAAATAGTGTGTTTGTAGAAACTGACGGTGTGAGGGAGCTCTCACTGGGCTCCCCAATAGGTTATCCCTGAAACGCTGATAAGGAAGCTGAGCCTTGGCCATCTGGTGCCCAGCAGCTCTGGGCCCACAAACCACAGCTTCCTCCTGAGGCCCAGAGCAAGCCTCCATCAAGCTCCCTCCTGGGGTCACAGTCTCTATGCCGACCTTCCCCTCAAATCCCAGCCTGCCCTGTTTTGCTGCTGCTGAGAAGCCCTAGTACTATTGAGAATGTGGTCAGTCCCCGTGCCTGGCCCAGCGGGCCCTCCCAGGACTCCTCTACTGGTCTAGCCAGGGACAGAGACACCACCAGGCCTAGAGGCAATGGTGGGCTGGGTGGGGTTTGCTCCCTCCTTGCTGGCTCCACAATGAGCCCTCCCCCACTCGCAGTCACACGACATCTGCCTGAGCCTCACTGCTACATCACCTGCCACCTTGTGGTGAGAAGAGCTGATGGAGCACTGGGCTCCTGCCTAGGTGACTTTCCACTGTGCATCCAGAATCCCTCAGCCTCCCAACGGGGGCATGCCAATCTGAGCTCAGCCCCGTGGGTCAGAAGGCAGGGAGTGGAAAGAAACCCTGGGAACAGGGGCTGAGCACAGCCGAGGGGCCCGGAAGGGCCCAGCAGTCTGAGCAGTGCCACACCATGCCGGAGCCAGACCAGAAAGAGTGTGGCTTTCCAAGGTCGGCACCGGGGGCGGGGCGGCTCAAACCCTCCAAGGCTAGCCCGTGAGTGCTTCAAGATCGCACACACCACAGAGGCTCCTGCATGCCCTGTGCCACGCGCACGCACGCACGTGCGCGTGCACACACAACCCCCCCCCCCATGCTGTTATCAGCTCTTCTCTGTTCTCCAGCTGCACAAACAATGACGTGTCAGCTGCTGTTCGGTTTCCAGCTCCCTCTGCTCCTCTGCTGGGGGCTGGGAAGTTCCAGGCTGCAGAAGCCACGCCCGCCCAGCAGCCCCGCGTTCACCAGTCCCAGGGTGTGCAAACCCTTGGGACCACCGTCTCCGGGCAGCACTGGGTGTTCTGAGCAGGTGTCCCAGGGCTGCCTCCTCCCCAGGCAGGCTCTGCGGGGCTCAGGCACATCTGGACAGTGCCTCAGTGCCTCCCGGAGCACAACCTCACTTACTGCACTCCACCCTGGCCCCCGGCTCCTGTGCCCACTGTCCTGGGCATAGAAAACCCTTCCTGTCACTACTCAGGGTTTGACTGGGCACCTGTCTCTGCCCTCTGCTATCCTCTAAAGTATGTCTCAAGAACCAGGGATCAGGCAAAGGCTCGCCTCCCATGTTACGAGAAACAGCATCTGACTCTTCAAGACTCTAGATCCACGGGGAAGCTGGAATCGCGGTGCTGCCACTGAGTTGGCCTCTGGAAGCCCAAGTTCTGGCCATCCTGCCCCTCTCCATGCCACACGCAGCCCCTGCTGAAGGGCTCCCCACTCAAGGTCAGGCTGGGCAGGGAGCGCCGGGTGTGGTTGCGACGAGCCTCGCCAGGCTGACCCATTCGCACATGCCCACCCTTCCATCCACCACTGCCTTCCCTGTCTCTGAAGGCCAGGCCCACTTCTACCTAAGGGTAAAGGGCACTGTCCATGTGGCTCAAGTCCTCCTCGCCCAAGCCCGACACGCAGCACAGGGCTCTTACCCTGATTGCCACTGGGAAGCCTGTCAGGTGGCAGCAGAGAAGGAACACGGTGGCAGACAGTGAGGGGGAGTTCAGGTGGGTCACCACTCCACTCAGGGTCCTGTTACATGTCTGGGGTCCTGTATGGACAATGAATTCTTCCACTTATGATAGGCCCCGGGGCCTGTGCATGCAGAGTGGTGCTAGAAGTTTCTGTGGGGAGCCTCACTCACCTAGGAGGGCCAGATTCCTGAGGCAGATAGAAGGGTGTTAGAGGCGGGGCCTGGTGATGTCTGAGGACAATGCTGAGGGTACCGAGGGAGCGAGGGAGCAATGGGCACCTGTGCTGAGCTGACAGGGGCCCGCGGGGGACAGGGCCAGCTGGAAGGAGTCGTAGCAAGGAGCAGTGGAGGACGGAGGAACGCGTGAGAGCGGGCAAGGCTCAGGTTTCCACTCGGGCGCAGGACTGCGGTGATGGTCACTCAACACTGCAACTGCTTCCCGTCACTGAAGCACAAGCTGAAACACGGCGAAGGTGGCAAATCGTATGTTACATAATTTACCACACAAAAGGGCAATCTGAGAATGTGGTTAGGGGGTGTTACACATCTGTGAATGTCATGCTTTCTGGACTTTCTGCTCATTTTTCAATAAACCTGAAACCGTGCTAAAAATACATTCTACAGACAGCAGCCCGCACACGGACACTTAGAGGAGGTTCGCTCGTAAGTGCCAAACTTGAAAGTAGCTGGATGCGGCGGCCTGATGCAGGTGTCCCCCATAAACTCAGGTGTTCCGAATGCCAGGTCCCCAGCTGATGGAGATTTGGGAATTAGCGCCTCCTGGAGGGAGTGTATTGTGGGGGGGCGGACTTATGGGTGTCATAGCCAGTGTCCCTTTGCCAGTGTTTGGCACACTCTCCTGATGCTACTGTCCACCTTATGTTGGCCAGTGGGTGATGTCCATCCCCTGTTCACGCCATTGTTTTCCCTGCCATCGTGGAGCTTCCCCCTCGAGCCTGTAAGCCAAAATAAACCTCTTTTTTTTTTTTTCCCAAAAGCTGTTCTTTGTCGGGTGATTTCAGCCAGCAATGCAAACCTGACTGCCACAGTGGATAAGCTCTGGTCTATACAGACAGAATAGCACTTAGCATGTTTAAAAAAACAAAACAAAAAAAAACCCTAAACTAAAAATACACGAAGGAGTCTTAAGTACATTTTGACAAGAGAAAGAAGCCAGGGTGAAGAGGCTCTACATCATGTGTTCCAACTACAGGCTGAGCCTCCCTAATCCAAACACCTGAAATACAAAATGCTCCAAAATCCACTTTTTTTTTGGGGGGGGGTTCGAGGTAGGGTCTTACTCTAGCTCAGGCTGACCTGGAATTCACTACGTAGTCTCAGGGTAGCCTCAAACTCATGGCAAGTCTACCTCCGCCTCCTGAGTGCTGGTATTAAAGGCGTGCGCCACCATGCCCGGCAAATACAACTTTTTTTAAAATTTAATTTAACTTATTTGAGAGAGAGAGAGAGGCAGAGAGAGAGAGAATGGGCATGCCAGGGCCTCCAGCCACTGCAAAGGAACTCCAGATGCATGCGCCACCTTGTGCATCTGGCTTATGTGGGTCCTGGGGAATCAAACCGAGGTCCTTTGGCTTTGCAGGAAAGTGCATTAACCACTAAGCCATCTCTCCAGCCCCCAAATCCACTTTTTTGAGTACCAATGTGACATTACAAGTATAAGTTTTGGGGCTGGGGAGATCGCTCAGTGGGCAAAGCAATTCTGAGTACCTGAGTTCAGCTCCCCAGACCCCAGATAAAAGCAAGAAATCCCAGTGCATCCACAGTGATAATGGAGAGGCAGAGACAGGAAGATCTCTGGTTCTCACTGACCAGCATTTGGTCAGTGAGAGACTCTGCCTCAAAATAAAAAAATAAAATAAAAGAGGTGGACGGCACCTGAGGAATAGCAACGAGGCTGTCCTCTGGCCTCCACACTTAGGTGCACACACATACGTGTACACACTCATACACAGAGAAAGTTAAGTTTCCAATAAAGGAAATCCAAAACCCAATATGACCTCTCTCAGAGAGCAGGTTGGGAACCTGGCATCCTCTGGGGTCAGAAAGGGGCAAAGACAACTGTTCCAAGGACGCCAGGTTCCAGAAGGCTCCTCAGACTCAAGAGCTGTAAGCAACAGCAACGTCCTGGCACGAATAATTTTTGTTTGTTTTTTGCATGTGTAGTGGTGGTGGTGGTGGCGGTGTGTGTGGCATATGCAGTGTTTATGTGCAAATGCTCATGCTTGTTTACATACAGAGGCCGGAGGATGACGCGGACATCCTTCCTCTATCTCTCATCTCCGCATTGCCTTGACACGGACTCTCTCCGAATGCAGATCTGTGGTGGTTTTCACCAGCCCCAGCAATTTTCCAGTCTCCGCTCCCCCACAGGACCAGAGTGTTACAGATGGGCTTGGCCATACCCAGATGATTACATGGGAGCTGGAGTGTTAAACTCAGGTGATCCCAAGCCTTCTCATGTATCCCCTGAGCCACTTTCCCAGCCCTGCTTGTTTTCGGAGACAAGTCCCAATCGGTTGCCCTGGCAGGCCTGGATCTCATAATGTAGACCAGGCTGCCCTTGACTTCAGAGATTCCAGACAGGTCCTTGACAGCAATAACTTCATCTCCAAGTGCACTCCTGTGATATTTGGTCTTAAAACACCTAGGGGCTAGGGAATAGCTCAGCAGTTAAACACACTCGCTTGCAAAGCTTGCCAGCATGGGTTCAATTCCCCAGAACTCATGTAAACCAGATAACACAAAGCATGCATCTGGAGGTCATTTACAATGACAGGAGGCCCTGGCATGCCCATACTCTCTCTTTCTGTCTCTCTTGCTCACTCAACTAAATAAATAAAAATATTTTATTTTATTTATTTAAAAGCGGAGAGAGATAGAAGAGAGACAGAGAGAGTGGGCGTGCTAGGGCTTCAGCTACTGCAAATGAACTCCACGTCAGATACATGTGTCACTGTGCATCTGGCTTCACACAGGCACTGGGGAATTGAATTCAGTTCATTAGGCTTTGAGGCAAACACCTTAGCGGCAGATCCATCTCTCCAGCCCTATAAGTATCTTTAAAGCAATTAGTATTGCTGATTTTAGAGCCTAAACACCCATGTTCAAGACATCTCAGAGTTCCTTCTGGCCTGTGCCTACCAGAGCATTGTCCCCAGTGGCGTTCCAAATGCCTTGCTTCTGCTGATGGACTGGATGGCAATGCCAACTTGGCAGCTAGCACAGAGAACGCAGAGCTGGAGCAAAGCCAGATCTAGACTGTGCACCAGCTTGGAGAGCAGGAAAACAGTCGTGGTGGATGGTTTTAAAGGGCACAATTGTAACATGTGACTGAGCATGCCACTGGCTGGGTCTTGTACTGCTCCAAGTCATCAGTGACCATTAAATAGGGTCAGATTTTTTTTTTTGCAAAAGAGACTATTGTGCAATTGGAAAGAATAGCCGGCCTCCCCTCAACAAAAATACACATGCTCGTTCACCTGCAACTCTTTGAAAACCAGAACGTCCGGGCTTGGGAAATGGCTCAGGGGGTAAGAGCGCTTGCCACACAAGCCTGAGGGCCTCAGAGGACCTGGGCTTGATCCTTAGCACCCAAGTGAAAAACAGAAGGCCAGCGATGACCACATACACCTGTGACCCTGGTCCTGGGGGAGAGAAGACAGGAGATTTGCTGGGGCTCCATTCCATGGTCAGCCAAACTGACCAGAACAAATGTCAGCTCATGTTCAGTGAGAGACGGTGTCTCAGTAAACAGTCAGGAGGGACGCCCTCTGCCTTCACACATGTGTGCATGGGACACACACGTGCATACACTATACATGCACACACCACACATATACCATACACATCACACACATGCACATCCTACCCTCCCCAGAAAAGAAAATCAGAGCACCGTTGAAAGCCCCAGGCTCCCAGCGGTGGCAGTTCACAGAGAAATAAAGACGGCTGAAGTCGGCTTCAGTGGCTGTAGTGTAGGGGTTGCCCGCAGGAGAAGGGTACAAGAAATGGCAGAAGCCCAAATGAAGGGTGAAGGAAGAAGGGAGAAGAGCCAAGAGGAGACAAAGCGAGGAGGGGAGGGGCCCAGAGCAGGGCTGGGGAGCCGCAGACGGCTCCTTGCACAGCCTCAGCTGGACCAGGCCCTGCTGCTGGGCGAAGCCTGCTGACCCCGGTCCTGGCGGCTTTGGGTCTTGCTCGCTGGCAGTGTGGTGAGTCTCCTCTAGTCAGTATTTACAAGGGCGGGGAGGGGTGGAGTTAAGACATTTATCACCCAGAATTCATGGTCTGAGACTGGGTGACTTGTGCCCTAGAAAAGATGTGGAGAGAGGCGGGGCCATCAGGAAACCAGGAAGAAAAAAAAAAAAACGTTTGCCTCTGGCTTCTTTGGGAAAATGTTCCTGGGCCTTTGCCTCCTGCTGCAGCCACAGACCTGGAGTGCGAACCCTGAGGCACAGGCTGTGTCCCCACACAGCTCGGAGCTCTGACACAGCCATGGGCCCCTGGGCTGACCTCAGTGCCTGGCAGGGCTGGGTGCTTCTGGAGAACCCAAGGCATAATCCGGTTTCTGACATTTTCACCTCCAAAGCCCCTACACTCCTTGGCTCTCAGCCCCTTCCTCCAATTCAAAGCCAAACCAGGGCTGGAGAGATGGCTCAGTGGTTAAGGTGCTTGCCTGGAAAGCCTAGTGATTCAGGTTCGATCCCCCAGTGCCCACATAAAGCCAGATGCACAAAGTGGTGCTTGCATTTGGAGTGCGTTTGCAGTGGCTAGAGGCCCTGGCTCACCCATTCTCTGTCTCTCTGTCTCTATCCACCTGCTTGCAGATAAATATATAAAAAAAATTTTTTTTTAAAAAAAGGCAGCCAGTGGAATCTTCATCACATCCATTGCTCTGACACGACCTTCCTCACGGAAAGGGCCCCGTAATCATACCTGAATGACACAGGTGTCAGCTGCTGAACAACCCTAACTCCAACCACAACCTTAACATTGTCACATGGCCCTGCATCAGGACCTGAACATCTTTGGGGTCCACCCATCTGTCAGCCTCCTGAGGCAACGACTCCTCTGGCAGGCTGTAGATCTGCGCACTCACTGACCATCCCCTGCCCTGGACACGGCATCAAGAGGAACGAGGCCGAGAGCCCAGGACAGGAGAGAAATGGCCCCGCTGTCCTGGAGAGACACTGCCCAGCCAAGAGCCGGATGCTCATATGCCAGGGACTGCCCTTAGCGCTTCTTCCACCCAAAGCCTTGGCTCCTTGTCATGGTTAAGAAGGACTCAACTTCCCAGTTAGGAAGACAAGCCGGAGCAAAGGGGCAAAAGCCGCTTCCAGAACCTTCCTAGGAAGACCAAAGTAACAAGTGACCTACAGCCATTAGGAAATCAGCATGACCCCAAGCCCTGCCCTGCCCGTTCTCTGCTGTGTGACACACCCCAGGTTAGGGATGCAAGGGTCAGCAGGACAGACCCAGTCCTGTAATGAGTGGTCCTAGTGGTTTACATGCACGTGAGACAGGCAACCCATGCCCACCAGTGACCTCTGCCCACTGCCATTGGACATAAGGAGGTAAAGAGAAGGGGCCACAGGCGCTCAGGGAACTGTTACTGGATGAAGCCCACAACTGATTATGACTCTCCTGGCCTTGTCACCGTCACGCTGCTCAGGAGCAAAATGCCTGGAGCTCTGGTCACCTGCCGCGCGGCTGGCAGAAACGGGTCCGTCTGCTGGACAGCAAAAAGCAGGACGCACCAAAGCCTTACCAAACAGAGCCAGACGCGCACACACAAGGACCGTTGTCCTCCCACAATGCATCTGCCGAGACCCACCCGAGATGAGGCCTCGGCGCCCCCTTACCTTCCTGCTGGCATCCCCACAGCCAGGCACCTCGTGACCATTTCTAGGGGTCCCGGCTCTGCAGGTCCATCCTGCAGGTGCCCCGTCTGGACCTGACCCTGGGATGCACAGGCTGAAGAGATCGTTGGTGTCATCATTCCAGTGAGCCTGTAGGGACCAGACACGTCTATCCCCCAGGCTGCACTTAAGTCCTGGCTAGGGCATCAACATGGGAGAGTGAGATGTTTGTTGTTCAAAACCTCACGTACAGCTTCCCACAGGAAAGGCCCTTGAGAACAGCACAGCCCACCAGATTTCAAACACAGGGCTTAGGGTGCTGAGGACACTGCTGCTGGGACCTGGGCCCATTTGTCACGAAGAAAGGACCTTTGAGACTTGGCATGACTGTCAGCAAAGAATTAGGGAAACCTTGTGGCCTGCAGAGCTGTGACTTGCCTCATCCAACTGTCTCGCTACCCAGCTGTCACTGTTGATTATCACCACTCCCTGGAAAATCCCAAGCCTGGGCCTCCAGGGAGACACCGTCTGCTTCTGTGTCCCTTGACCACAAGTACAAGCATCCTATTTCTCCCCAAGAGCCAAGGAAGTCAAGCCAGGAAAAGAAATTAGCCTTGGACATGAGCCAGGATCTGGGACCAAGGAGGGCCAAACACACTGTCAGAAGGGTGCCAAGGTGGCAAGGGAGCCAACCACCCATCCACCCAGCACTGTACCCATAAACAGTGCACCCCATCTGTGAGAAGTCAATGCTAAGGCCCCACAAAGTGAGATGTGAATCAGGGGGAACCCGTATTGACAACACTCCAAAAAGGTACGCAACTGGCCGTGCTTGGAGGAAGAGAGTTAATTACAGAAGGTGAACTGTGAAGGGCATCAAGAGACATTTGTGAGGTAAGTCCTTCCCCCACCCCCAGCATAGTGATCAACCTTATCAGAATCTGTTCTGAATCACTCAGCCACGGAAAGCCAGCCCATAATAAGCAGTGTGCCAGCCAGCACCACAGAATCATACCTGTTTCCTTCTCCAACAGGCAGCCCGGAAAGGCCAGAGAACTGACCCTGCCCGTCTGCGTTTACAGCCCATGCGGGTCGCCTGTTACGTTACGTTTATTTTTGCTAAGCAAGTGCTCTGTTAGTGATCTATTCTTCCAGCCCTCCTTAGAGACAGAATCTCACTATAGAGCCCAGGCTGGCCTCAAACGCATGATCCTCCTAACCTCGGCCTCCCAAGTCCTGAGATTACAGGTAGGCGCCATCACGCCCAGGTATGCATCAACTTTAAACACCTGTCCATGTACTCATGCCCAGGGTCAGCAACAGTTGGCTGGACTGCCCAGATTGAACAATGGATGCTCGGGCCTTTTGTTGCACTGTCCATAACAGAAGTTACCGGCAAGCAGACATTGAAATCAGTTTTGATGTGGCCCAATTTCTCTCATCCTCTGAGGATGGTTATGTAAAGTCCGAGGATTGAGTAAAGGATGTATTTCAGATCAGAGTTCACCAGATGGCTCATCAAAAGCACATCCATTGCAGATGCCCAAAGTTGGACAGGAGAGGCAACACCATGTGGCCAGCGAGTTCCCAAAGCCCACCATCTCTAAAGCGAATGGAAGTCGATGTTCAACACCCTCTCTCTGTACTTTAGGTGACCCCCAGAGCTTGTACTTTGGTGCAAACCTGGGCTTTCTTCCCTGTGCACAGGCCGACTCAGCTACAACAAAGTACCACAAACGCAATGCAAACGGTGTGCAATACAGCATAGTGAAACCAACCTTCCCTGCTATAAACCCTTCACACCCAGGACCCCAGGGCCCTTCTCCCCTGCATCTTAAGGTTGTATGGAACTAAGTAGCCAATCTTACAGAAGGAGAGTCAGGTGTGTGTGTGTGTGTGTGTGTGTGTGTGTGTGAAAGAGATCCTAGTCCTAAAAAGGACTAACTAAAATTTTATATGGGATTTGTGTTGCCAGGCAACTTGGTCAGCTCCAGTCCCCAGAACAGCCTGCAGGAATCCCAGCCCCCAACCAAATTACAACGTTGAGAGTGGAGCTGGGCCTGGTGGCATTGGCCTGTAATCTCAGCTACTCAGGAGGGAAGAGAATCACAAGTTCAAGGTCTGCCATGGCTATAATGAGTTCAAAACCAATCTGGCAATTTCATGAGGGCCGAGAGTTAACTCAGGGGTAGAGTGCTTGCCTAGTATGTGTGGGGCCCTGAATTCAATCCCCAGGACCACAAACAAGAGAGAGTAAATAGGCCAAAATGCTGAATTGAGACCAGTTTTCTGGAGCTGGGGAGAGGGCTCAGCAGTTAAAGGCGCTTGCTTACAAAGCCTGCCGACCTGAGTTTGATTCCTCAGCGCCCACAGAAAGCTGGACCCAGTACATCTGTGATCCCAACATGCCAACAACAATGGGACACAGAGCCAGAGGATCCAGACAGTCAGGGACCCGCTAGACTAACGCACACACAGCAGCAGAACACGAGACCCTGTCTCAATAGGAAGGTGGAAACACAGGATGGACACCCCAAAGTTGTCCTCTGACCTCCACATCTGCATCAGGCACACACAAATAAATAAAAAAATTAAAATTAGGGCTGGAGAGATGGCTTACTGGTTAAGACACTTGCCTGCAAAGCCAATGGACCCAAGTTCAATTCCCCAGGACCCACGTAAGCCAGATGCACAAGGTAGCGCATATGTCTGGAGTTTGTTTGCAGCAGCTGGAGGCCCTGACGTGCCCATTCTCTATATGGCCCCCCGTCTGCTTCTCTCTCTCTCTCTAATAAATAAATAAAATATTTTTTAATTAAAATTTAAAAACAAAACAAGGGGCTGGAGAGATAGCTCAGCAGTTAAGGTGATTGCCTGTAAAGCCTAAGGACCCAGATTCAGTTTCCCAATATCCATGTAAAGCCAGATTCACAAAGTGGCACACATACCTGGAGTTCATTTGCAGTGGCCAGAGGCCCTGGCACGCCCGTTCTCATTCTCTCTCTTTTTTCTCTTTTAAATAAATAAGTGAATATTTTTTAAATAGTTTATTTATTTCTTTATTTATTTGAGAAAGAGAGAGGCAGATAGAAAGAGACAGAGAGAGAACGGGCACACCAGGGCCTCTAGCCATTGCAAATGAACTCTAGACCCATGGGCCACCTTGTGTATCTGGCTTATGTGGGTTCTGGTGAATCGAACCTGGGTCCTTAGACTTCACAGGCAAGCACCTTAACCATTTAGCCATCTCTCCAGCCTAGTATTTAAAAAAAAAAATTAAAAGAACAAAATGAGGGCTGGGGAGATGGCTCAGTGATTGAGGCACTTACCAGCAAGGCCTAACAACCCAGTTTGATTCCACAGTATCCAAGTAAAGTCAGATGCATAAAGTGCATTCTATCTGTCTGTCTTTTCTCTCTCTCTCTCTCTCTCTCTCTCTCTCTCTCTCTCTCTCTCTCTTTCTCTCTTTCTTTCCTTGCAAATAAATAAGGATTTTTAAATTTCTTATTTATTAGAGAGAGAGGAAGGGAGAGCAAGAGAAAGAATGGGCATGCCAGGACCTTTAGCCACTGCAAATGAACTCCAGACATATGTGCCACCATGTACCTCTGGCTTATGTGGGCTCTAGGAAATCAAACCTGGGTCCTTAGGCTTCACAGGCAAGCACCTAAACCACTAAGCCATCTCTCCAACCCAATAAAATCAGTTTTTTCTTTATTTATTTGAGAGAACAGGAGAGAGAGTAAGGGGCAGATAGAGAGAAAGAATGGGCACACCAAGGTGCATCTGGCTTTATTTGGGTACTGGGGAATCGAATCTGAGTCCTTAGGCTTTGCAGGCAAATGCCCTAACTACTAAGCAATCTCTCCAGCCCCAATAAAATTACTGAAAAAAAAAAGTTGGACAGGTGTGGTAACTCATGCCTTTAATCCCAGCACGCAGAAAGCAGAGGTAGGAGGATCACTGTGAGTTCAAGGCCACCCTGAGATTACATAGTGATTTCAGGTCAGCCTGGGCTAGAGTGAGACCCTACCTTGAAAAAACAAAGATAATAAATTAATTAATAAACAAAAAGGGCTGGAGAAATGGTTAAGCAGTTAAAGGCACTTTTCCGGAAAGCCTAAGGGCCTGGGTGAATCCCCCAGTACCCATGTAAAGCCAGATGCACAAAGTGGTGCATGTGTCTGGAGCTCATTTGCAGTGGGAGGAAGCCCTGACACACCCATTCTCTCCTCTCTCTCTGTCTGTCTCTCTCTCTCCCCCAGCTAACTCTGTCAAATAAATTTAATTTTTTCTTTTAAAATAAACAGGAAAATAAACTTACTATATGCCAGGCCCTTGTGGCTTCTCATACCCTTGCAGCAAGCCTTGGACGTAAGTAGTAGTGTTGACATCTTACAGATGGGAAACTAGGGCACAGGAGAATCACAAAGACTGGTGGCAGCTGTACCTGAATCCAGGGTCTACCTCTGGAGGCCATGTGGTCTCTTGGTTTGATTTGACTGTTGTTGTTTTGTTTTGTTTTGTTTTGTTTTTGAGACAGGATCTCACTGTATAGCTCAGGCTGACCTGGAACTCATGGCAATCCTCCTGCCTCAGCTTCTGAGGTACTGGGACTACAGTCATGAACTACCACACCCAGCTCGAAGGTCATGCTGTTGCCACTGCACGTTGCCATTCAAAGCTGCAAGGCACGGTGCCAGGAAGACGGCTCCGTGGTGAGAAGTACTCGCTTGTACCACCTGCCAGCCCGGGTTCAATTCTCAAGCCACGCACATAAGCCAGACGCAAAAAGCGGTGCACCTGGTGCTCATCTGCAGTGACAAGAGGCCTGGCACACCTATGCACATACACACAAATACATAAAAATCTTTTACAACTGGGGGCCGAGAGGCCAGCACAGTAGCAGGGGGGTTTTGCCCGTGCAAAGGCCCCTCACTAAGGCCCGTGCTGAAGCCAAGGGCGCTGCTCACAGACAAGAGTGACAAGATCCTGCAGCTCGTGGTCCCCAATGGCACCCTGCTCCCATGCACCTTATCAACCACTGCAACATTCGTTTGTTCAGACGGTGAGGCCAGTGACAGGAGGAAAGCAAGGTGTTTTGAAGCTGGGACAAACTGTACCTGGGCCATGCTGGGTCACCCTAGCTTCACAGAAGGGAAAGACATCATGTGTCGTGTCCCCACATGAAGTGGGGATGAGGCACAGCCCTGCTCGCAGATGTGCTGTGTGCATTTAGACAATCCACACAGGAGCCCAAGAGCCACTAATGCAGTCAGCATGACTGCTAGAGGAGTCGGTTTCCCTGGGTTAAACTTCATGAGCTGTATTCTGAGACCCAGCTACCATAAACATGCAAAAAAAAAAAAAAAAGAAAAGAAAAGAAAAGAAAAAGAGTTCCCCTAAGGTAGCAAGGTAGCAGGAACAGGGCTAGGGGATATAAGAATATATCCTGTTGGGCTGGAGAGATGGCTTAGTAGTTGAGGCTCTTGCCTGTGAAGCCTAAGGACTCATGTTCAACTCTCCAGGTCCCACGTAGCCAGACGCACAGTGACACTGGAGCTCACGCTCACAATCTGTACTTGTGCACAAACGGGCGCACACATCTGCAGTTCGATTGTAGTGGCTGGAGGCCCTGGGCCATCAATTCTCTCTCTCTCTCTCCCTTTCTCACACATAAAGAATATATCCTGTTATTTTATACATATGTGTGTGTGTGTGTGTGTATAATAAAATTTTTTAAAACTGAGTTGCAGAAAACACAGCAAATACACAGCCCACAAGAACCTTCAGAAACAAACAGCTGGGAAAGACCTTGGAAGTGATTTCTGAATGCCAGATCACTTTATTATTATTTTTATGTGCACACGCATGCGCGCACACACACGCGCGCGCGCACACACACACACACACACACACGCTAGTGTCTCCTGCAGCTGCAAACAAATGCCTGTCCAGCTTTACCTGAGTGGCCAGGGAATCGAGCCCCAGCACTGTCACAGCTTATTTGTCGCTATCAGTTTCACAGTGGAGGTTTCTAACAAGTTATTTTTAAACCTTGCACACAGATTTTAAGTCCTTTGATCAGTTGGTAAGATTGAGATAGGAGCTCTCCAACCCCCAGGTGTTAGAATATGCACCATGAGGCCAGCTATTTCTTAGTTTTTGTTGTTGTTGTTTTGTTTTGTTTTTAGTTTTTTGAGGTAGGGTCTCAGGCTAGTCCAGGCTGAGTTGGAATTCACTATGTAGTCTCAGGGTGGCCTCGAACTCATGGTGATCCTCCTACCTCTGCCTCCTGAGTGCTGGGATTAAAGGCGTGCGATCCCGCACCCAGCTGAGAGCAGACATTTCTGAGAGCCTCATGCCCTTTCTTTCCAGATTAAAGAACGACATGCCTTCAGGTAAGAAAGCAAGGGGACCCTCAGGATCTAGTCACAGGAGCCCACGAGCCCAGCTTCCAACATGGAACTTGACAGAGGCCGCGAAACAAACTTTACCGGAGCAAAGAGACGTCACTACATCTTATTCTTCTATTTCTGAACCAAATCTGAACTAGATCGTGGCCAACATATGATACCAACTTCCGAGTGTGGGAATAACAGGATTTCAGCTTTTACCGAGTTCTGGCAGCGCTCCTGGGGTTATTTTTAGCAATCTTAAATTGCCCTTTTTTCCCTTCCCTCCCTCCCTCCCTCCCCCCCCTCTCTGTCTCTCTCTGTCTCTCTCTCTCTCAGAAGACCCCAGGTTAAAAGGAAAGAGGACCCTGACATGTGGCTCTTCCGCAGCCGAGACCATGCCCCGCAGGCTAGCGGGCGCACCCCGAGTGCCAGGCGCCCCGGTGGGGCCGCGTGGGCCTGCCCGGGACCCCGCAAGTTCCCGTTCGCATGCGGAGCTCATCCCGGCAGACAAAGACTGCAAGTGCCCCGACCTACAGCTGCAGACGGGCGGGGACCGCGTCTCCTCTAGCCGGGGCCCACTCCCAGCCCGAGGTGCCCCGGGAGCGTCCCCGAGGAGATCCGGGTCTTTCCGCACCGCCCCCGCCCCGCGCCCGGTCCCTCCGGTTCCTCCCGGGCAGCAGGCCCGCGCCCCGAGCGTCCCCATCCGAACGGGGTCACGTGCCGCCGCCCGGGCCCGAGCGGACCCCGCAGCCCCAGCCTGGACCCCGATACCCACCGGGTCCCGCCGCGCGGGCCGGACTCGCGCCGGCTCCGGGAGCCGCCACCGCCGCCACCGTCACCGCCGCCGCCGCCAGCGAGGCGCGGTGAGGCGGAGACTCGCCGAGGCCCGGCCCCCGCCCCGCCCCGGCCCCGCCCCGCCCCGGGAGCCCCCGGGTGCTGTCCCCCAGCCCCGGCGGGCCGCGCCTCCCCGCCACCCCGGTCCCCGCGAGGGACTCCCATCTGCCGCGTGCGCATCGGTGTTTTTCAAACGTGGGGCTACGAAGGACCAAAATCCATCCAAGGCCCCCGGAGCTCCCTCCTCTGCTAAGGAGTCCTCGCAGGACCCGGGGGGGACAAGGTGCCTGCGTCCCCAGAGGCTGGACATGGAAGATCCGGAGCCAGGCACGGGGGTCTCCGGCACAGCCCACCCTGCCGGCCACAGCCCCTCCCCCGGGGCCCGGGAGCGTCCCAGACTCTAGAGGTGCAGGTGCGCGGCTGGGAACACGTTGACACTGTTGTCACCCACGGGAAACAGCCCGGGAGGGGCAGACTCAGTCGGGCACAACGATGGAGCGGGCACATTAAGCATGTGATTTATGTATTTATTCCTGGGCGTGTCTAGATGGTGCGTTTCTGCGAGTGCGGCGCCGTAGCAGTGCGCCCCGCGCCCCGCTCCCCAGCCCTCTTGGAAGCGCGTGGCCGGGGCTTCGCCGGATGTTGACGGCGTCGCCTAGCAACCAGAGATGGCGGAGCCTGAGGACCAAACCGGCGGGTAAGCGGGGTGGAGGGGCTAGCGGGTCTTGGAACCCGCAGCGGGCGCGCTCCTTGGCCCTCTGAACCCAGGTGACCTGCCCCTTCCCCCGCACCGTGGTCTTCGCTTCTGTGCTCCTTCTTTATCCCGTCCCTTGTCCCGCCCTCACTTTCAACGCCTTCCCTATCCTCGGGACCACCTCTCCCCCCACGGCCCTGCTCTCGTCTTACCTCCTGCCCTTTGTCCTTTCCTACCCTCCCTTTCCTGCTTCCAGCTTCACTCAAAGACTCCAGACTCGTGCGCCCTGCAGTCACCATGGCAACGCCATGCTTGGCTGTCCAGTCTGCAGAGCAATGCATGAATCCATGAGATACTGCCCCACCTTGTGAAGGGCACACTGGCTGTGACAACGACCAGCCTAGCCCTGGCCCTCCCTGCTGCACGAGTGCATTGCCTGTCACCGGCTTTAGGCGTGGGGGCGGGCGCACCCCCAGCACCTAGTGCACCTACCCGGAGCAGAGACCTGAAAACGCCACAGCCAGCCCTCTGCTGTTAGGCTTTGTGTGAAAGGAGAAAAAGCAAAATTAAACAATTCGCTTTGCCCCACGCAGTTCTGTCTTGTTTCATAGTAAAAGGAACAACATTGAATCTACACATACTGGCACGGGAAGACGTCCAGGTTACACCACAGGAGAATAGTTGTACAATGATGTCTGAAAGAACACAGATGCACCTTGAACGTGGGAGAGGGAAAGTCATAGAGGTTTTCATTATCTGTGAAACACGTCTGTGTTAATTGCTTTTAAAAAAAAGTTAGCTTTGCTTGCATTTTTTATTCTTTTTTCTTTTACTTTATTTGCTTTTGAGATAGTGTCTCTCTGTAGCCCAGGTTGACCTGGAATTCACTCTGTAGTCTCAGGGTGGCCTCGAACTCACGGCGATCCTCCTACCTCTGTCTCCCAAGTGCTGGGATTAAAAGCGTGCGCCGCCACACCCGGCTCGGCCTTCTACTTCTTGTCTCTAGCTTTGTCTTAGAGACAGAATGGCTAAGATGGCTTTGTTGGGTGATCTCACAGTCTGCTCCTGTAATGTCCCAATAACTGTGTTTTCCATTCATTCTCATGACTCGTGGCCCCTGACAAGTATGAATAGTGCTGGGAAAGTCCTGACTGGCAGCGAATGGGAAGCCCAGGACACACCAGCAAACAGCAGGGCACAGAGCACCCAAAGTGATGCAGCCGCTCCTATTGTCTCTGAAAGCAGGTCTCACCCTGAAGGCCAGCCAGCTTCTGAGGAAGAGAGGGAGCATGCTGCCGGCCAGCCAGCTTCTGAGGAACGGGAGGAGGAGCTTGCTGCCGGCCCTGAGGTAAAGTCCTTGGGTGGGAGGGAGCTGATCTGGGCTCCTACTTGCTAGGAGGTAAATGGAGTGAGGATTTTCCTTGGTCCATGGCGCAGTGATTCTTTGCGCTGGAACACACTCAGCTCAGGCTCAGAGAAACTCATTGTTTTTCTTCTCACCTCATTCTAAAGGATAGTTCCTCAGTCACAAATACCAAACATATATATTCAACTCTTCGATGCCTTGAGTTTTCAGGGGTCATTCCTGTAAGGAACCTGTCCATGGAAAACAGACACTAGATAAATGAAAACAGTAACTGTATTCTCTCAGTGTTATTGGGAAACCAGGGCACCCAGAACTGGCACCAGAGACAGAGTGGAGAATCAGAAGATTTATTCATGTCGACATGGCTGCAGGGGAGTAAGTGCCGAAGCCGGAGCACTGAGCTCTGATGGCTCAGAGGTGGTGTTTTTACACTTTATTTATTTGCAGACAGAAAGAGACAGAGCAGAGAGAGAGAAAGAGAAAGAGAATACGGGCATGCCAGGGCCTCTAGCTACTGCAAACAAATTTCAGATACGTGCTCCACTTTGCACATCTGGCTTTGCATGGGTACTGGGGAATCAAACCAGGGTCATTAGGCTTTGCAGGCAAGTGCCCTAACCACTTAGCCATTCTCCATGCTGGCTCAGAGTTTTTATAGGCCATGTGACAGATAGTTTGACATCACCTCGACTTCACATTATTGTGGGCTTTAAGTTTCTAAGGCTACACAGGGAAGCATGTTCACCCATTGCCTGGTTTTGCAAGATCTCTAAGTTCAAGGCAGACACAGCTGTGCTGCGGCGCAGTCAACGCAGAGCTTCAAGGCTGTGTATTCTTAGCACATATTCTTCCTGCTTGGACTCTGGGGCATTTGTAAGACAGGACAGGGACTGCTCAGCACAGGATGGGGCTTCTGGAGAGAATCAGAATAGCGTTGTCTCCCAATAAACCGTCCACAACATCAGGAGTGGAGGGAAGCAGGCAAAATCCGAGTTAGTACACTATTAACTCTGACACTGCACATGATTTTTATATTTTTTGGGGGGGGTTCTCTATTACAGGCATTACCGTTGGAGATCAGTGGTCAGGAAAGTGACAAGGTGGGTTCCACCGAGGGTCCTAAAGGGGACGTCGCAACTGAAGGAGATGGTGACGGTAAAGGCGAGTTTGAAGAGGCGACAGCGGGCTCTGAGGAAGTCGGGACTGAAGGGGATGCTGTACCGCGAGGGGAAAAGGACTCCACCTTGGATGCCACACCTGAGGGGAAAGTTGAATCCTCTGGGGAGGTCGCCCCAGAAGGGAAAAGTGATTCCATCAGGGATGTCACGCGTGAAGAGGGAGTGGAATCTACGTTGGAGGCTGCACCTGAGAAGGAAAGCGAGTCCTTCAAGGAGGCTGGGGAAGAACTAGAGTCCTTCCAGCAGGATGAAATGGAGGACGACAGCTACACCTATACTTATGTTGACGGGGACTTCTCTGAGAGAATGACTATCTCCGGTGAACTCACCTTCTCCGACATCAGCGCCTGGGAAATGACCGCAGAGGAGGCGGCCGCTGCAGCATATCTGCATGAAGGGGCCATCGAGGCTGGGGCCTTCGAGGCCGGCCCAGCTGAGCCACCCCAGGAAGACTCAGACACTTATGAACAAAGAGGCCCAGAAGCTGCGGAGCCACCAGAGGGCAGCATGGTGAGTAGCCCTCAATGATTCTGTTTGGTACAGCTGGGTTTTTAAAATTTTTTAAAATATTTTTTATTGACAACTTCCGTAACTGTAAACAACATCCCATGGTAATTCCCTTCCCCCCCCCCACTTACCCATTTGAAACTCCACTCTCCATCATATCCCTCTCCCCTCTCAATCACTCTCTTTTATTTTGATGTCATGATCTTTTCCTCCTATTCTGATGGTCTTGTGTAGGTAGTGTCAGGCACTGTGAGGTCATGGATATCCAGGCCATTTTGTGTCTAGAGGAGCACGTTGTAAGGAGTCCTACCCTTCCTTTGGCTCTTACATTCTTTCCACCACCTCTTCCACAATGGACCCTGAGCCTTGGAAGGTGTGATAGAGATATTGCATTGCTGAGCACTCCTGTCACTTCTTCTCAGCACCATGATGCCTTCTGAGTCATCCCAAGGTCACTGCCATCTGAAAAGAGAAGGTTCTATAGCCAAAAGTGAGAGTACCGTTAATATATATGAACGTTAAGAGAAGTGCTTACTGGGCAGTTTGGTGAGCATAGTATATACTGTTAGCCAGACAGCAGCAGACATTAAACCCCTAGGGCTCATGACTACCCCTTTTGTAGGTTTTCAGTATCAGGGAGTGGGCCTCCAGTCAAATTAGAGGGTGGTTGGTTTCCCCCATGACAGACAT
The DNA here is from genome assembly GCA_036346955.1 of Dipus sagitta. Classification (NCBI taxonomy): domain Eukaryota; kingdom Metazoa; phylum Chordata; class Mammalia; order Rodentia; family Dipodidae; genus Dipus; species Dipus sagitta. Next base: position 13,712,882 of record CM070778.1, read on the forward strand.
GCCACTATTGTACCCATTGGCTCATTTGGCCTGGCTGGACAAATTTAAGGCTTGCAGTGTCCACTGTTGAGTATCTTCACTGGTGATTTCTCTCTCTCCCATTGAACTGCATGCAGCATGGCTTTTCCCAGCTTTCTATCAGCTGGTCTACATGGAGGAGGTTTTCAGCTCAGTTCCAACAGGGTTTCTCAGTGACCTTGCAGCCCAAGTATGTAGAGTGTTCAACAATAAGTTCTTACCATCTATTCCTGGTGGGAAACCAAGGGCCTCAGCAATGACCTGTAATGTTTGGGGGGCATCAGGGACCTCCCTGGCCAACAACTCACTGGAAAGTACCCATCCCTGGCACTGAAAATTTTCTAGTAACAATCTATGGCTCCTGTCTGTTCCATTGTCCAAAAAAGTAGGTTTCCATATGACTTATTTATATCCTCTTGGATTTTGAGTAGCCCTCCCTCCACCTTTCCTTTACTCAATCTCTTAGCCCTGACCTCACTTGGGCCTTTTCACCCCCATTAATCTGTTCTTCTACTTACATATATACAGTACCTATCCTTTTAGGTCCCCCCTTCCCTCCCTTTCTATTCCCTTCATATCTCCTTTCTAGTTTACTGGCCTTTGCTACTGAGTTTTCTTCCTACTCACACAGAAATCCAATCATCTGTAGCTAGGATCCACATATGAGACAGAACATGCAACATTTGGCTTTCTGGGCCTGGGTTACCTCACTTAGTATAATCCTTTCCAGATCCATCCATTTTCCTGCAAATTTCATAACTTCATTTTTCTTTACCACTGAGTAGAACTCCATTGTATAAATGTGCCACATCTTCATTATCCACTTATCAGTTGAGAGACATCTAGGCTGGTTTCTTTTCCTAGCTATTGTGAATAGAGTGGCAATAAACATGGTTGAGCAAGTATCTCTAAGGTAGTGAGACGAGTCCTTAGGATATGTGCCTAGGAGTGCTATAGCTGGATCATATCGTAGATCTATTTTCATCTGTCTCAGGAACCTCCACACTGATTTCCACAATGGCTGGACCAGATTGCATTCCCACCAACAGTGGAGCAGGGTTCCTATTTTTCCACATCCTCACCAGGAGTTAAGTTATTTGTTTTCATAATGGTAGCCAATCTGATAGGAGAGAGATGGAATCTCAACGTAGTTTTAATCTGCATTTCCCTGATGACTAGGGATGTCAAACACTTTTTTAGATGTTTATATGCCATCTGTGTTTCTTCCTTTGAGAACTCTCTATTTAGTTCCATAGCCCATCTTTTAATTGGGTTGTTTGATTTCTTATTATTTAATTTTTTGAGTTCTTTGTATATCCTAGATATTAATCCTCTATCAGATGCATAGCTGGCAAAAATTTTCTCCCATTCTGTAGGTTGCCTCTTTGCTCTATTCACAGTCTTTTGCCATACAAAAGACTTGTAATTTCATCAGGTCCCAGCGATTAATCTGTGGTTTTATTGCCTGAGCAATTGGGGTTTTATTCAGAAAGTCTTTGCCAAGACCAATATGTTGAAGGGTTTCCCCTACTTTTTCCTCTAGCAGTTTCAGAGTTTCAGGTCTGATATTAAGGTCTTTGATCCATTTGGACTTAATTCTTGTGCATGGAGAGAGATAAGGTTCTATTTTCATCCTTCTACAGATACATATTCAGTTTTCCCAACACCATTTGCTGAAGAGGCTGTCTTTTCTCCAATGAATATTTTTGGCATTTTTGTCGAATATCAGGTGGCTATAGCTACGTGGGCTTACATCTGGGTCTTCTATTCTGTTCCATTGATCTACATGTCTGCTATTGTGCCAGTACCATGCTGTTTTTGTTACTATGGCTGTGTAGTATAGGTTAAAATCAGGTATGGTGATACCACCAGCCTTATTTTTGTTGCTCAAAATTGTTTTAGATATTCGAGGTTTTTTATGCTTCCAAATGAATTTTTGGATTGTTTTTTCTATTTGTATGAAGAATACCATTGGAATTTTGATGGAGATTGCATTAAATGTATAGATGCTTTTGGTAAGATTGCCATTTTCACAATATTGATTCTTCTGATCCAAGAACAAGGGATGTCTTTCCATTTCCTAGTGTCTTCTGCAATTTCTTGCTTGAGTGTTTTAAAGTTTTAATTGTAGAGATCCTTCACTTCCTTGGTTAGGTTTATTCCAAGGTACTTTATTTTTTTATACAATTGTGAATGGGAGTGATTCTCTGATTTCATCCTCTATGTATTTGTTGTTAGCATATAGGAAGGCTACTGATTTCTGTGTGTTTATTTTGTTTTTTTTTAATTTTTGTTGTTTATTTTTATTTATTTGAGAGCAGCAGACAGAGAGAGAAAGAGGTAGAGAGAGAGAATGGGCACACCAGGGTCTCCAGCCCCTGCAAACGAACTCCAGACGCGTGCACCCCCTTGTGCATCTGGCTAACGTGGGTCCTGGGGAATGGAGCGTTGAACCGGGGTCCTTAGGTTTCATAGGCAAGCACTTAACCGCTAAGCCATCTCTCCAGCCCTGTGTGTTTATTTTGTATCCTGCTACATGGCTATAGGTGTTTATCAGCTCTAACAGTTTGCTGGTAGAGTTTTTAGGGTCCCTTATGTATAGAATCATGTCATCTGCAAATAATGATAACTTGACGCCTTCCTTTCCAATCTGTGTCCCTTTTATGTGTGTCTCTTGCCTTATTGCTATGGCTAAGACTTCTAGTACTATATTAAATAAAAGTGGGGACAGTGGACACCCTTTTCTTGTTCCTGATTTTAGTGGAAAAGCTTCAAGTTTTTCTCCACTTAGTATTATGTTGGCTGTAGGCTTGTCATAAATACCGTTGGATATATGATCCTTCTATTCCCAGTCTCTGTAAGACTTTTATCATGAAGGGATGTTGGATTTTGTCGAATGCTTTTTCTGCATCTAATGAGATGATCATTTGATTTTTGTCCTTCAGTCCATTTATATAATGTATTACATTTATTGATTTGCATATGTTGAACCATCCCTGCATCTCTGGGATAAAGCCTATTTGGTCGGGATGCATGATCTGTCTGATATATTCTTGTATTCTGTTTGCCAATATTTTGTTGAGAATTTTTGCATCTATGTTCATGAGGGAGATTGGTCTGTAATTTTTTTTTCTTTTTTTTTTTTCTATCTTTACCTGGTTTTGGTATCAGGGTGATGCTGGCTTTGTAGAAGGAGTTTGGTAGGATTCCTTCTTTTCCTATTTTATGGAAAAGTTTAAGAAGCATTTGTGTTAGTTCTTCCATGAAAGTCTGGTAAAATTCAGTGGTGAATTCATCTGGGCCTGGACTTTTTTTAGTTGGGAGACTTTTGATAACCGCTTGGACCTCCATACTTGTTATAGGTCTATTTAAGTGGTTAATCTCATCTTGAATTAATTTAGGTAGGTCATATAAACCAAGAAAATCATCCATTTCTTCCAGATTTTCAAACTTCAGTGGAGAATATGTTCTTATAGTAAGTCCCTATGATTTTTTAAATTTCTCTGGTATTTATTGTGATGGTGCCTTTTTCATCTCTAATTTTATTAATTTGTGTCTCTTCTTTTTCTTTTGGTCAGATTTGCTAAAGGTTTATCAATCTTGTTTATCCTTTCAAAGAACTAGCTCTTTGTTTCATTGATTGTTTGGATTTTTTTGGAGGGGGTTCTATTTCATTAATTTCTGACCTAATCTTTATTATTTCTTCCTGTCTACTAATTTTTGGCTTGCCTTGTTCTTCTTTTTCCAAGGCTTTAAGGTGAAGCATTAAGTTGTTTACTTGCAACATTTCTAATTTCTTTTTAAATTTTATTTATTTATTTATTTATTTATTTATTTATTCATTCATTCATTCATTCATTTACAAGCAGAGAGAGAGAAGGGCCTCCAACCATTGCAAATGAACTACAGACGCATGCACTTCCTTGTGCATCTGGCTTACATGGGTCCTGGGGATTCGGACCAGGGTCCTTAGACTTTGCAGGCAAATGCCTTAACTGCTAAGCCATCTCTCCAGCCCTCTAATTTTTTTAAATTTTTTGTTCATTTTTATTTATTTATTTGAGAGTGACAGACAGAGACAGATAGAGACAGAGAGAGAATGGGCACGCCAGGGCCTCCAGCCACTGCCAACAAACTCCAGATGCGTGTGCCCCTTGTGCATCTGGCTAACATGGGTTCTGGGGAATCGGGCCTCGAACCGGGGTCCTTAGGCTTCACAGGCAAGTGCTTAACCGCTAAGCCATCTCTCCAGCCCCCTCTAATTTCTTAATATAGGCACTTAAAGCTATAAATTTCCCTCTTAGGACTGCCTTCATTGTGTCCCAAAGGTTTTGGTATTTTGTGTTCTCATTATCATCTGACTCTATGAATTTTTTGATTTCCTTCTTGATTTCTTCATTGACCCATTCATCATTTAATAGTGTATTGTTTAGTTTCCATGATTTTGTGTATGCTCTATAGCTTTTCTTGCTATTGATTTGTAGTTTGATCCCATTGTGATCAGATAGAATGCAAGGAATTATTTCAATTTCCCTGTATTTGTTAAAATTTGTTTTGTGTCCTAATATATGGTCTATTTTAGAGAATGTTCCATATGCTGCTGAAAAGAATGTGTATTCTGCAGCATTTGGATGAAATGTCCTGTAATATATCTGATAAGTCCATTTGTTCTATGATCTCATTTAATCCAAATGCCTCTCTGTTTATTTTTTACCAGGATGACCTGTCAATTGATGAGAGTAAGGTGTTGAAGTCATCCACTACCACTGTGTTTGGTGTTATCTGTGACCTTAGTTCTAATAGCATTTGTTTGATGAAGTTGGGAGCCCCCATATTAGGTGCATATATATTTAGGATTGTATTGTCCTCCTGTTGGAGTGTGCCTTTAATCAATATATAGTGACCTTCCTTATCTTTCCTAACTAATGTTGGACTGAAGTCTACCTTGTCATAAATTAGGATAGCAACCCCTGCTTGTTTTCTAGGCCCATTTGCTTGGAACACCATTTTCCAAACTTTTACCCTAAGATGGTGTCCATCCTTTGTAGAATGGTGAGTTTCTTGGAGGCAACAAATTGAAGGATCCTGCTTTTTAACCCAGTCTGCAAACCTATGTCCTTTGGTTGGGGCGTTGAGGCTGTTGATATTAAGAGTTGTTATTGAAAGGTGTGTATTTATTTTTGCCATTTTTCTTGTTTTGTAGTTCTTCCAGTTTTACCTTTGCTCTCTCGTATTAACTAGTATTTGAGTATGGTTTGTTTTTTCCAGGGTCCTTATATGTATGTTTTTCTTTCTCTTCAGCATGGAGGATCCTTTCAGGTATTTTCTGTACAGCTGGTTTTGTCAAATATTCCTTTAGCCTGCTTTTGTCTGTGGAATGTCCTTATTTTTCCGTCTATCTGAATGGATAGATTTGCAGGATAAGGTAATCTTGGTTGACAGTTGTTATCTTTCAGAACCTGGAATACATCATTCCAGGCCCTTCTGGCTTTGAAAGTTTGTGTTGAGTAATCATATTAGTTTGTCTTTCTCTTTATTGGACTGTATTAGATCTACCACTTGGTCTTTTAGTTTAGATATTCTGTCCTCTCCTTCATCCTTTCCACTGGTCATATTTTCCACAGAGTTTTTATTTATTTATTTTATTATTTTATTATTTTTTTTAAGTTTTTTTAAAATATATTTTATTTATTTGTTTGAGAGAGAGAGAGAGAATGGGCACACCAGGGCTTCCAGCCACTGCAAATGAACTCCAGATGCATGTGTCCCCTTGTGCATCTGGCTTATGTGGGTCCTGGAGAATCGAACTGGGATCCTTTGGCTTTTCAGACAAATGCCTTAACAGCTAAGCCATCTCTCTAGCCCCAGAGTTTTTTATTTCATTGACTGTGTTCTTCATTGCTAGTAATTCTGACTGGTTTTTCTTTATTATTTCCATTTCCTTATTTATGTCTTGCATTGACCTTCTCATTTCATTATGTTGGTTTCCGGTGTCTTCTTTGGGTCCTTTGATTTCATCATTCATTCCTTTGATTTCCTCTTTCATTCCTTTGATTTCCTCTTTGAGTTCTTTGAGCATATTTATAATCATTCTTTTGAAATCTTTCTCAGGCATTTCCTCTAACTCATTCTCACTGGAGGTCATTTCTGATGCATTAATACTTTTTGGTGGATTTATATTGTCTTGATTTTTGGTGTTTCTTGTGTTATAATGTATATATTTTTGCATCTTGGATTAATTTAATGCTTGGATTTTCTAGTTAGCTGCAGTATTATTAGGAGTATCAATCAATCTGATATTATATATCTTCAGGGTAGGAGCTTAAGGTGTTGATGTGGCTCTCAAGACTCTCAGAGTATCTAAAAAAGTGACCCTAGATGTTGGGTTTGCCTGCTATGAGAGTATTCAAGAAGGCTGAGTGTAACAAAATACAGGCAGATTCTAAAATTTAACTAAACAATGTACACATTCAATGAAAAACAGCACAGAGTGTTTATGCAAAAATAGGTATTATGACAACCAGATCATCAAACAAAGTCACTGTCCCTTATGATGTGTGTTACCCCACACCCTTAATCCTGTCAACTAGGAGGCTAAGATTTCTGGTCTGTTGAGGGTTCCAAGTCACCTTGTGACCATGTGAGACCCTTCCCTGGTGTAATCCCAGTTACCTTTTGGGATGGCTTTGGTCTCAGTTATGCTGCGCTCCTGCTTGGGTCCCTCTTTGCTGTGCTGTGCTGTGGGCTCAGGTAGGCTGGCTGGGTCACTGGATCACTGCTCTGATCACCTGGAGTGCTGTGTAGGAGAGCTCCCTTCCCCAGGTCTCTGGTGCTTGCTGGCGCTGGGGGAGGGGAGGCTGTGGATGGTGGCTGATGTTTTCCTGCTGGTCCTCACAATCGTCTTCCTCACGAGTTGCTCCTTGGTTCTTCCCTGCCGTCCTCCCTTCACGTTTCTTGAGTTTGCGAGGAGCTCCAGTGTGAGTGGAGAGTCTCCTCACCTGGCTTTTCCTGCGGCTCAACCGAGCCTTACAGCTGGAGCCACGTGGACCTGGTGCCGCTGCTGCAGCCGCTTCTGCCTGCCTATGTGGGCTCTGGTTGCCCTGGATCTCTCCTACTTCTCTGCCGCAGTTGGTAATTTCTTATACACCTCACTTTTTAGTAGAAGAGTATATTTTGCTGTTGTTTTTTGTTTTTTTGGGTTTTTTTTTTGCTTTTTCTTCCTTAGGCTGCTTTGGCGTGGCTCCTACACCTCCATCTTAACCGGAAGTCTTTGTACAGGTGTTTTATGGTCCACATGGGAGGAGCTCACAGACATGCAATCACCAAAAATAGCAACTCCCACTAGGAATTTCTTAGCACATTTAGGTTCCAGAACCTACGTACACTACTGAGATATCCTGGGCCCCTCTTCCAGGTTCCCAAAACTAAGGTTAGTAACATTCTGCAGCCACAGTTTATGCATGTGAGAGCATCAGGTCTCCAGTCTTCCAGGGTGATGTGGTACAATAAGGTAGCCACAGCCACATAGGGCCATATCCTAATTTCGGGAGCCCTGAGATCGAGGGAGAGCAACTGAATTTCTCATTTTTAAAATTCAAATAAGTCAAGCATGATCCCAGCTACCTGTCATCCCAGAACTTGGGAAAGAAGGCTGAGGCAAGAGGATCTTAAATTCCAGGCCAGCATGGACCCCGTCTAAAAAACAAAAATCAAATTAATTAATTTACATTTCAATAGTCACCATTTGGAATTTTTTATGAGAAAGAGAGAAAATTGGTTTGCCAGGACCTCCAACCACTACAATCGACCTCCAGAAGCGTGTCCCACCTTGTACACATGTTGGTTTGCCAGGACCTCCAACCAGTACAATCAAACTCCAGACGTGTGTCCCACCTTGTACACATGTCTTCTTGCACACTTGTGTCACCCTGTGCGTCTGGCTTACATGGGACCTGGAGAGCCAAACGTAGGTCTTTAGGCTTTGCAGACAAGTACCTTAACCACCACGCCATCTCTCTGGCCCACCACTTGGAACTTTTATGTGTGTGTACATGTGTGTTTGTGTGGTATGTGTGCATATGTGTGTGGAGGCCAGAGGACAAACATGTGTGTTGTTCTCAGGAACACCATCTACCTCTTTCTGACATGGAGACAGGGTCTCTTATAAGCCTGGAACTCACCAAGTAAAGTATGCTGCCTGGTCAGTGAGGCCCTAAAGATGCTCCTGCCTCAGCCCACCCAGTGCTGGGAGTACAGGCGCACACCACCACGCTCAGCATCAGTGCTGAGTATCAAACCGAAGTACTCATCCTTGCAAGACAAGCACTTTGCCACCTGTGCTATCTCCTCAGCCCCAGTTTTTGTTTTGTTGTGTTTATTTTGGGTGGAGATTGAACCTAGGGCTTTTGAGCTTGCTAGGTAAGTACTCTACCACTGAGCTACAATGTGGCTAACATATTGGACAGTGTAGTTCTAGATAACATTGAGAATGGTTACATTCTTGTAGTTTTCATTTTCAAAATTTTTAAATTATCTGAAACTTACAGAAGAAAATGAAGTACCATGGAAAACACTGTTTTCTTAAGCACTGGAGAGCAGGTTGTGAATCTGACACACAGTCGTCTCCAAATGCTCTTCTGTGTTTTCTCAAAGAGCCACAGTACAGCCATCAAAACCTGGAAAAGGGGCTGGAACACCGCTTGGCCAATAAAGGTGCTTGCTTGCAAAGCCTGCAGGCCTGAGTCCAATTTCCCAGCACACACCTAAATCAGGATGCAAAGTGGCACATGCATCTGTGACCCCAAGGCGCCCATGACAATGGGAGGTGGAGCTCACAGGCCAGCCAGTATGACTTCCTTTGCAGTGTCTCAAAAAACAGATAGAGGGGCTGGAGAGATGGCTTAGCAGTTAAAGCACTTGCCTATGAAGCCTAAGGACCCATGTTCAACTCCCCAGATCCCATGTAAGCCAGACACACAAGGTGACGCATGCATCTGGAGTTTTATTATAGTGGCTGCTGGGCTCTGCCATGACAGTTTCTCTCTATATATATCGCTTGTTTTCACTCTCACTCTCATAAAAAAAAAAAGAAGCCAAGGCTGGAGAGATGGCTTAGCGATTATGGACTTGCCTGCAAAGCCTAAGGACCCATGCTTGACTCTCCAGGTCCCATGTAAGCCAGATGTACAAGGTGACACAAGCACACAAGGTCGCACATGCACATAAGGTGGTATGTGTGTCTGGAGTTTATTACAGTGGCTGGAAGCTCTGGCATGCCAATTCTCTCTCTCTCTTTTCTCTCTCTCTCTCTCTCTCACACACACACATGCACACACACTCTCTTGCTCTGTCACATTAAAAACAAAAAAGCCAGTCCATTGGGCTTATCTTAAAAAAAAAAAAAAAAGAGGCCAGCCTGTTGGGCTTGCCTCAAAAAAAGGGGGGGGACAAAGATTCCTCGAAGTGGTATGTACACACACATACACACACAAATAAATAAAACTTAAAAGAAAAACACAAGCCTGGCAGTCAGTGGCAGAGCTCTTGCCCAGCATGCTTGAGGACCTGGCTTTGGAGCCCAGCACCACAAGGAAAAATGTGACTGGACACTGCTGTCTCCATCACGTCCCAGAGAGACCCAGGCCTCATTTGCAGTGTCCCACACATCCAGTGACGACTCTAGAGCAAAGCGATCCCACACACACACGCCCCTTCAGTCTCCTCTGTCCCTCCAGGACCCCTGTGAGGCGCGCAGGCTGCTCTCTTGCAGAAAGTCTGTCTCCGTGGGTTTGCCTGGGGCTTCCGCACAAGGAGGCCTGTGCTGCGGCCCCTGCACAGAGCCCGCCACAGTGAGAAGAGCCAGCCTTCCCTGCTGCGAAGTCCTTCTTCCCCTTCTGCATTGAGAATGATTTCATGGGAAGGTACTTTTGTTGTTTCAGATACAAAAGTGAATATTTGTTACAATGAGGGAAAAACCACAGTGCCTTACTACCACTTACTACCACTTATTTGGGACTTCTTTTTTGTTTAAATATCTCTCTCTCTCTGTGTGTGTGTATGTGTGTGCGCGCGCGTGTGTGTTCCTGTCTATGAGCACAGGTGTGCACATGGCACAGCGCACACACAGAAGTCAGAGGACAACCTGGGGTGTTGTCCTTGCCTTCCACCCCAGAGCTTTCAGAAACTCTCCTATCCCTGCCTCCCGTCTCAGCACGGGCACACTGGGATCACAGATGTGAGCAGCTCTGTGTGAGTTCTGAGGGTCTGAGCTCAGGTCCCCAAGCTTGCACAGCAGGCACTTTTGCCCTCTGAGCTGTCTCCAGTGCCTAGGACCTTCTCTCTGTTCAGCCATGTGTACCCGTGTGGGCTGCCTTCTTCTGCCAGATTTATCCCTAAGTAACTCCTCGCAGTTTTTTTTTAAATTGTTTATTTTTATTTATTTATTTGATAGCGACAGACAAACACAGAGAGAAAGAGGCAGAGAGAGATTGAGAATGGGCACACCAGGGCCTCCAGCCACTGCAAATGAACTCCAGATGCATGCTCCACCTTGTGCATCTGGCTTACAAGGGTACTGGGTAATCGAGCCTTGAACCAGGGTCATTAGGCTTCACAGGCAAACGCTTAACAGCTAAGCCATCTGTCCAGCCTACTCCTCGCCTTTTGATGCTACCGTCAATAGTTTCCAATTATTTGTTTCTGATATACAGACATATGTTTATTAACATTTTTACAGATTAACCTTATATTTTGCAGTGTTGCTAAGCTCCCCTTTCCATTAGAATAGCTCGCTTGGAGGGCTAGAGAGATGACTTAGCAGACATTTGCCTGCGAAACCAAAGGACTCAGGTTCGATTCCCCAGAACCCACATATGCCAGATGCACAAGGTGGTGCACGCGTCTGGAGTTCATTTACATTGGCTGAAGGCCCTGGCGAACCCATTCTTGTTCCCTCTGTCTCCCTCTCTCTCTCTCTCTCTCTCTCTCTCTCTCTCTCTCAGTCACTAAAATTAAAAACAAAAACAGAAAAAGAATAGCTCACTGGGAGACCCCATGGGCTTCTGCACAAAGAAGAAAGGCAGTTAACTTCTTCCTTTCCGTTTCTATCTTTTTCCTGCCGATCATGTTCGCCGCCCCCCCAGCCCAGTGCTGCGGAGCACTGAGAACCACCGCCCCATCTTCTTCCTGCCGCTCAGCCTCTCACTGTTGCTGGGGTGTCCGCCGGGGGTTTGGCAAATGTCTTTTCTTGGGACCCCTCGCTCCTGGTGTATTGGGCGCTGTGATGTCTTTGGCTTAGTATGATGAAATCGGGTTGGATTTCCTACATCTGTAGAGACGATTCCAAGCCGCTGCTTTGTTCCCGCTTTAGTTTGTTGATTCAGTGTCTTGCGCCAGTGTGTTTTTAGACGTCGCAACAGCCATGCATTCTGAGCTGTGCCCATGAGAACAGCCTCAGCGCCCGCTCCCCGTCAGATCCCTGCTTTCTTACCTGCTTTACTTCTGTCTGTGTGCGCTCCTCCCACTTCATTCGCCGGGTTGCGCTCCATTACCCTTATCCAATGGGTGTACATTTAGTCTGGTTTTTATAGTCCTTTTGATACCTGCCCCTACCCATCCTTGATTTTCAGTCCACACTCCTCAGCCTCTGACCGCTGATGAAAACTAGAATCCAGATGACAAGCTGTGGGTGCTAGCCAGGCATGGTGGCTTGTGCTTACAATCCCAGCACTCCAGAGACGAGGTAGGACGATCCCAATGAGTTCAAGGCCAGCCTGGACTATACAGAGTGAGTTCCAGGTCAGCGTGAGCTGGCGTGAGACCCTGTCTCAAAAAAAAAAAGCAAACAAACAAACAAACAAACAAACAAAAAGATGTGGGGGCTGGAGGTTCTCATTGGCACAGCCCCTGGGCCAACCAAAAAACAAGAAAATGAAAGGGCATGTATGCATGCATTAAGCTGCATTGGCTGATATGACACACAGAGAGCTGTAGTATTCAGCTGTGTTTACAGGAACACGTGTGTATACATACAATAGGTGATAGGTAGATGGGTGATGGATGGATAGACAGAGAGACGAGTGTCGGCATACATCAACGTCTACATTTGCAGGGACCCTCCCCCACAGCCTACACCAGCACCTCTAATTCTATTCGACGGTTATCATAGCTTCCTCCTTGCTTCCTCATCTTTCTTTTGGGGGTTCCTGTCCCCAGCACTGAGAAGCCTGGCCCCATCCTCCTGATTACATCTCGCTGCCCCCCCCCCACAGCCCGCCCACTCCTGAGCACCGAGACCTGCTCCAGGCAGGTGGTGGCGTCCTCCCCACCCAGGGCACTTCTGACACCTCAGCCTCTGAGCCCAGTAGCCACCTTCCTTGCCTGGCCCCACGCGCGGGCTTTAGGCCTGAACTGCTCTGGAAGGGGAGGAGCGACACTCTGAGTGTCAGCCCATGCTGGCCACAGTCCTGTGCTGACGTGTACTGCGTCTGTAACTCGTGACGACAGCTCTGCAGGGTGGAGCCCGTGAAGAAACAGAAGGCCAAGGAACTGTCCTGCTCAGGGCGACGTCACTGCCGTGGCAGATGGCAGCTCTTGACCTGAAGCCACCATCTTGAAGCATGAAGCAATGACCCTGCCTCCTCCCCTACCTGAAAGAGTTATTAACATTGGAGAATAGCATGATTTGACATTTGATGATCCCCAGTTGATTTTATTGGTCACAAATGACAAATGCAGGATCAAAATCACTCCTGCAGGTTGGCCGTGTGGCTCAGAGATAGAGTGCTTGCTTAGCCTTTGTAAGGACCTGGTTCAGTGCCCAGCACTGCAAAGACCCGCTTGTATGATGTAATGACAAAGGCCGAGGCACTTAGCTCCCTTCTCATTGCTGGGACGAAGCACAGGACCAAAAGCAGCTGACGGGAGGAAAGGGCTCATTTCAGCTGACAGTTTCAAGGAAAGGCGTCATCGTGGTGGGGAAAGCACAGCAGAGCACGGGGACACGGGAGGATCTAGCTGGGAGCACGGGGACACGGGAGGATCTTGCTGGGAGCACGGGGACACGGGAGGATCTTGCTGGGAGCACAGGGACACGGGAGGATCTAGCTGGGAGCACAGGGACACCGGATGGCCAGCATGCTCGGGACACAGTGTTCAGAACAGAGAATGCAGCCAGGTCCATGCACACCGGCCACTGGCATTTACACTTAGCTACAGGCCCGGAGGGGGGAGAGGAACACCAGAGTCCTTAGACTAAGGGCCTGATGTCTTCCAACTTGAACTTTTTTGTTTTTGGTTTTGGTTTTGGTTTTGCAAGGTAGGATCTCGCTCTAGCCCAGGCTGACCTGGAATTCACTATGGAGTCTCACGGTGGCCTCAAACTCACAGCAATCCTCCTACCTCTGCCTCCCAAGTGCTGGGATTAAAGGCATGCACCACCATACCCAGCTCCAACTTGAATATTTTTGAAAGCCAAATAATCCTTACATCTAGATGATTTTCTGTTACTTTAGTAATAATGTTGCATTTTGAACAATGTAGTGAATCGAAACTGAATAACAGTCTGATTACATCAATCAGCTTAGCCTCACCACGGTGAGAACCTGACTCAGAGCACGTGTGAAGGGGGAGTTTAGGTATCTCAGTGTTTCAGAGGCTGGAAATCCGGACAGTATGGCACAAGCTCGGTGACAAGGGCCGCCCTTGACCGCACCACCCCGTGAGGTGACAGCAACAGCGGGGGTGTGTGCAGGCAGGGCAGGCACAGGAGGCGGAGAGCAGGGAGCACCGGATTGCTAAGCAGAACTCAGCGGACCCCGGAGAACTTCCCTCTGAGAGCACATCGCAGTGGCCTCTCACTGGGCTCCACCCCACCCCATAAGGCTCTGCCACTTCGCATCAGCCACCACTCTAGGGGACCAGAGTATCACATGACCCTCTGGAGAAGAAAGGGCCGCGATTAGCCCATTCCCAAGCTGTAGCAACCTCACTGATTTGTCCCTGCTGTTCTTTCCATAGGCACAGGCTCAACAAGGCTCCAAGACAAAAGTTTTTCCTATGGGGCAACAGCATCACTTAAGACTGAGCAAGGGCAGCATGATGTCCTCGGAGATGGACGAGGTCTCGCTGAGCATGGCGGAGCCAGGTACCACAGTGCCCACAGGCGTTGCCCTGACGACAGATCACCCTAGTGCGCCTTCCCTTCTGTGCTGGTGAGGCTCATGCGAAATGCACTCCCAGCCACGTGGGGCCTCTGCCCAGCGTTCCCTGGGCCCTCACGCCAGCCCGCTGTCCAGACAAGCACCCCAAGAGCCGTCCAGTAACTGACCCCAATGAGTGGCACAGCACGGTCTGGAGAGCCAGTGGCGTCTCAGCCCTCAGCCCCTGACGTGGCCACTCCTCCTGATGCTCCTGTCTCAGGGAGTGGAGCCCTGTTTCACCACCTCCCATAATGCCCCTGCCGGCTGAGGTTAAATGGCCCACCCAGCACACACCTGTGTCCTCACCCAACTCCTGCACTGTGTGCACGGCAGGGGTGCACTATGGTCCAGCCCACAAAACCTTACGTTATCCATGAGCGACGTGAAAGCAGCTCATGTCTAGCCTAGTTAAAAAAAAAGAGAGGAGGGCTGGAGACACCTGCAAAGCCTAACCCCAGGACCCACATAAGCCAGATGCACAAGGTGGCACATGCATCTGGAGTTTGTTGGCAATGACTACAGGTCCTGGTGTGCCCATTCTCCTCTCCCCCCCATTCTCTCATCTCTATCTGCCTCTCTTCCTCTCTCAAATAACTAAATTAATTTAATTAAAATTTTAAAAATAGAGGAGCAGGATGTGGTGGTGCCCACCTTTAATCCCAGCACTTGGGGTAGGCAGAGGTAGGAGGATTACTGTGAGTTCCAGGCCACCCTGAGACTACATAGTGAATTCCAGGTCAGCCTGGGCTACAGCGAGACTCTCTACCTTGAAAAACCAAGAAAGAAAGGGGGTGGGGTTGGTGGTATAGTTGGGATGAGCAGAGCGCTTACCTAGTGTGCAAGAAGCCCTGGACTCCATCCCCAGCACAACGAAAGTGAAGCAGCCACGGGCTGGTGAGATGCCCCTGTAAAGTGCCTGCCACGCAAACATGAGGGCCTTAGAACCCATGTTACCAAAATTAAACAAGGGCTGGAGAGATGGCTTAGCAGTTAAGGTGCTTGCCTGCGAAGCCTACGGATCCAGGTTTGATTCTCCAGGTCCCACGTAAGCCATATGCACAAGGTGGTACATGCGTCTGGAGTTTGTTTGCAGACTCTGGCACACCCATTCTCTCCCTCTCTCTCTCCCTCTCTCTCCTTCATAAATAAATAAATAACTACTATGATGATAGCTAGCTGTGATCACTCTTGTCTTGAATCCCAGCACTGGAGAAGCTGAGGTAGGAAAATTGATGTGAGTTCAAGCCAGCCTAGGCTACTAGGCTAGAGTGAGTTTCAGATCAGCCTAGACTAGAGTGAGCCCCTGCCCCTGCAAAAAGAAAAAGAACAACCTGATGAGACCCTCAATAACTCCCCTCCTTTCTCCTCTCTCTTCCTGTGTACATTGCTTCCTTGGCTACTTTTAAAACGTGGTTCTTTCTGTGGACTGTGTCACGTCAATGAGTGGGAGACACTGTGTAGAACCTGAGGTCTCCCCCCGTTGCAATCTCGGGCCTTCCTGCCTTCTCCTTCAGGATGCACGATTAAGGCCTTGGTGATGTTTGCTGTCCCTCCCACTTGCAGAGCAGCAGGGTGTCCATCCCCTGGAGGACACCAATGCCCAGCTGCCAAGCCCCGAGGAAGAGGCCCTGGCAGAGAGGGTTGAGTCTGAAGGGAGCGACGAGGAACAGGAATCCCAGCTGGTGGTTTTGGACCCGGATCACGTAAGAACACATCAGTCAGGTTTTGCTTTCTCTCTACACAGGTGAAGGTGACTTGGGCCTCCCATCTGCCTTCCGACCCCACCCCAGCACCCCTCGGTCCCCTAGCCCACGTGCATTAGTGCACTTGATTCCTGGCTCTTCTCATATACCTACAACATGTGCTTCCCAACCTCAGCTCTGCTGGCATTTGGGCTGGGTCACTCTTTGTAGTGAGGCTTGGGCCTTATAGACTACACAGCTGCCTCCCTGGCCTCCGCCTGCTATAAACCAGTCACACTTCACCTCCCTCTGTGCCGAGACAAGTAAAGGTGTGTTCAGACCTTGCAGAATGTTGGAGGGCTCTTTAAGTACCAAGTCACTCCCACTGAGATCCACTGCCTTGACTGAGCCAACCATATAGAAGTTCATTGTCTGGGGCTCCCAGCACAGGACAAAGGCAGGTTTGGACCTGAAGTTCTCATTTGGAAAGCTGTGGTACTCTGAGAAGCAGGGAAGGAGCCCAAAGCACCCTGGGAGAATCCTCTGAGCACTTATTTGATGCTAGCACCTCAGGCACTGCTCAGCATCCCCGGGGGTCCCTGATTAATCTAGGTGCATCCCTGAAGCTCACCACCCTTTGGCCTGGCATGGGGCTGTACTTTCAGAGTAGGAGTTCTGGTTGGTTTTAATCTCAGAGCTCCTTCCCCATCCCACCGGACAAAACTGAGGTCTTCAAGCACCCTCCCCCCCACCAGCCACCTGTCTCCTCCCTTGAGCACTGGCCCACAAGCCCCTGCCCACTGCTCCTCCCGGCCAGTCCACCATGGCCCGAGGACACGGATGTAAGAAGCCTGCGCCAGTTCCTTCTCTCTCCCTTTCTCCCCGGACGGCAGCGTCTATATTCCTGTGTCTGTCTGTCCACACCTGTCTCTGTACCGCTCTGTCCAGGCCTCAGGCCCCTATTCTGTTTGTTTACGCACCTCCCCTCATTTTCTCCATGCTTTCCCTCCATTCTTCCTCTCTCTATTCACACCCTGTCTCCGTCACTCCCTCGCTTCCTGGCTCATACACCCTACTTCCCCCCCACACACACACACACATGCTGACCCACCACCCTATACTGCCTCCACACGTAGGATCCCCCCCCCCCGGCACACTTAATAAACCTCCTGTTTCTAAAAGCATGTTGTCAGAGCATGTGTATTTGAACCTCCATTCATGTTACAGTTGGAAAATCGTCTACGTTCAGCACTGCACACACATGCACACAGAGAGAGAGAGCCACTGGACCCCAGGCCAAGGCCAGCCCTGGAGCAGGAGAGTGACCACGTGTGTTTTCTGTTGTCTTAGCCCCTGATGACCAGGTTCCAGGAGGCCTTGAAGACCTACCTCAACCGGCAGATAGACAAGTTGCAGCTGGAGATCCAAGAGCTGGTGCGTACCCCCCTGCCTTCCACCCGGCCTGGCCGCCAGTGCCCCCGTCCCATGACCCTGTTTCTGCCATACAGGATGTGGCCACCAAGCAAACCCAAGGCCAGCACCAGGAGCTAGGCATGAATCTCTACGGGGTCCAGCAGCACCTGGCCCGCCTGCAGATGCAGCTGGAGAAGAGCCACGACAAGCACTCCATCGCCTCCTGCCAGAGGCGGCAGAAGGAAGAGGAGCTGCAGAGAGCCCGCGTGCTCTACAGCAAGACCCACGCAGCCACCGGCGAGGAGCGCAAGAAGTGTAAGGCACCAGGGGCCTGGGGCGCCCCCGCCATGAGCACCCGTGTGTGTGTGTCCCCCGCGTCACTGAGGAGCATGGCAGAGGGGCCGGGCATGCCTATCATCCCAGTGCGGGGAGGTGGAGACACTGAGATCCCAGGGCTTGCTGGCTGGCTCGTCCAGGCTCAGCGAAGACCCTGTCCCAAACACGTAAGGTAGAGAGTGATTGAGGAAGACACCTGACATTGACAAGTAAGCTCACCCCCCCACACACACAGGGAGCATGGCTACACGCATGCATACCACACACACAGACAGACACATGCCAAAAGAAACAGATACAGTGAAGACTATCAAATGCTTAAAGAGAGCCATAGGGCTATTTATTTTGGAATTGCTATTACAAGCTACACAATGTGCAGGTTGCATTTGTGGGGGTATACCCACACACACCCATGTACACACCCACCCACACACACACACACACATACACACATACACACACACACACACATGCCGTGGTGCAAGTGTGGTCAGAGGACAACCTCAAGGTGTTTCTCCTCTCCTCCCATCTGCTTTTTAAAAAAATATTTTTTTATTTATTTATTTGAGAGAAAGAGGCAGAGAGAGAGAGAGAGAGAGAGAGAGAATGGGTGCACCAGGGCATCCAGCCACTACAAACGAACTTCAGATGCATGCGCCGTCTTGTGCTTCTGGCTTCCGTGAGTTCTGGAGAATCGAACCGGGGTCCTTTGGCTTTGTAGACAAACGCCTTGACTGCCAAGCCATCTCTCCAGCCCCTCCCATCTGCTTTTGAGCCAGGGTCTGTCTCATTTTGCTGATGCTGCCTGCAAACTTCCAGATTTGCCCAGCTGCGCCTCCCATTGCCATAGGTACATCGCGATTACCGATGCGTGCACCACCTTCCACCCTGCCTTACATGGGCACTGAGAAGGATCGAATTTGGGTCAGCAGGCCTGCTAAAAAGCACCTTCAACCACTGAGCCTTTGCCCCAGCCCACACGTGGCTTAAGTCATTAATAGTTTTTGAATATATAGATATCTAAAAAAGAAATATGCCAGGTTTAATGGCACACTCCTTTGATCCCAGCACTTGGGAAGCAGAGGTAGGAGGATGGCTATGAGTTCGAGGCCAGCCTGGGCTAGAGTGAAACCCTGCATTGAAATTAACAAAAAAGAAGAGGAGGAGGAGGAGGAAGAAAGGAAAAGAGAAAAGAAATACTTTGATCCCTATTTCACCCTACACAGAAAAAAAAATAGTAATAAGGGCCTGAGAAAGTTACAGGAGTGTGAGAAGAACGTACAAGGCAACGGCCTGTCATCTTGCCGCGGTGAGGAGGGCCTGACTCAGAACGGGTGAAGGAGAGGCCCTTACCTTCAAGCCATCAATGGGGAATTCTCCATGTCCCATTCTTTCTGTCCTTGAAATCTTCTAGACTCCCCCTTGACCACCAACTAGCAGAAGCCCTCTACCCTCAAAGGGCCCAACTGGGCTAGGTGACCCATAATATCTCTTTGTCACACATAATATAGATCATAGAGTAACAGGAATGGAGGGACACGCAAAAGTCCTGCCTGCCATGTTTTCGACACAACCAACAGTCAACCAAAGATGACTGTGATGGTAGAAGAGCAGCCAAGGGGACGGGCAAGCAAGTCAGAGAAAGAAGATGCCACTGACCATGAACCTGAGAAGCGCTTTGGCCTTCATTAACAGCTGAAGAAATAAGCCGGGTGTGGTGGCACACGCCTTCAACCCTCGCACTCTGGAGGCGGAGATGAGGGAATGTGAATTCAAGGCCAGTCTAGGCTACAGAGTTCCAGGTCAGCTTGGGCTAGAGTAAGACCTGCTTCAAAAAAAAAAAAAGGCTGGAGAAATGGCTTAGCAGTTAAGCACTTGCCTGTGAAGCCTAAGGACCCCGGTTCAAGGCTTAATTCCCCAGGACCCATGTAAGCCAGATGCTCAAGGTGGCGCATGCATCTGGAGTTTGTTTGCAGTGGCTGGAGGCCCTGGTGCGCCCATTCTCTCTCTCTCTGCCTCTTTCTCTCTCTGTCTGTCTGTTACTCTCAAATAAGTAAATAAAAATAAAAACCAAAAGAAAATGAAAAGGTGCACATAAAGCAGCTTTTGGTTAAAAAAGGGAGAGGGCAGTGAGATGACTCGGTGGATAAAGGTATTTGCTTGCAAAGCCCGATATCCTGAGTTCAATTCCCCAGTACCTACGTACTGCCAGATGCACAGAGTAGTGCACGTGTCTGGAGTTTATTTGCAGCAGCAAGAGACCCTGACATACCCATTCTTTCTCTCTTTCTCTTTCTCTCTCCCTGTCTCCACAAATAAATAAATAAAAATATTTTTTAAATACCTGAAGAAATGAAAATTTAGAAAAGTAATTGAAATTTTAACTTTTAGGAACTCAACCAGCACAGAAGAGGGCTTCCCTCAGTGCTCTTAAGGAAGTATGCAAGTGCACACCTTGCACACCCAGGCAGGAAGGTGGAGTGGTCTGTTTCTGCTGTCACACCAAGCTCGTGGACTGGGTGACTTAATCGGTAGAAATTCTCCGTCCCTCAGTTCCCGAGTCTGGAAGGTGTTGGCAGGGCTGGTCCTCCTGAGGCCCCTCTCTTTGGTGGTGGGCATATCTTTTCCCTGTATCCCTGTGTCCTGATCTCTCCTCCTAAGGGCACCAGTCAGTCTGCATTAGGGCCACTGTATATAGTGACCACGTTTGATCCCAGTCATCCCTCTGAAGGCCCTGTGCCCAATGCCGTGAACTTCTCAGACGCTGGAGGGATCAGAGCTTCAGTGGATGGACTGAGGGGGATGGAGGTCGGCGCACAGTGGGAGGTAAAGCGCATCTCCTCACAGGGGCATGGCAGTGGTGTTGCAGACCAAGCACACATAAACTTCTGTCCACATCTCACTCGCAGGCATGAGCCCGAATAAGTGAGAGTTTAAACAGGCAAGTGCACATTGAGGGTTGGGACTTCCGGGCACTGCCACAGAAGCATCCCAGAATGAATCAGAGGCGGGGAAAGAAAAGACTGAAGAAGAGGAAATGGAAAGCCAGTGCACCGTGGGCTCCTTCAAGTGACCACCCATGAGCACACAGTAGAGGGACGGAAGCAGGAGGGAGAAGAACAGAAGAAACACAGAAATCATCAGTGAGCCGGCCATAATGGCGCACGCCTTTAATCCCAACACCAGGGAGGCAGAAGTAGGAGGATCGCTGTAAGTTCGAGACCACCCTGAGTATACATACTGAATTCCAGCGAGACCCTACCTTGAAAACACAACAGAGGGGCTGGGGAGATGGCTTAGTGGTTAAGGCGTTTGCCTGCAAAGCCAAAGGATTCTGGTTCGACTCTCCAGGACCCACGTTAGCCAGACGCACAAGGGGGCACACGCATCTGGAGTTCGTTTGCAGTAGCTGGAGGCCCTGGCACGCCCATTCTCTCTCTCTCTCTCTCTCTCTCTCTCTCTCCGTCCCTCCCTCCCTCCTCTCTCAAATAAATAAATTAAAAATAAATAAAAAAGAGCGGGGCCAGAACACACCTCAAACCCACCTCCATCTACTTCCACTGCCCTCCCACTGGGGAGTCTTTCCACATGGGAATTAGAGAATTCTCTAGTGCTGGAAGATTCTCCATGATGTTATATTTTTAAAAAATCTTTTTTATTTTATTTATTTTTTTTGAGAGAGAGAGAGAAAGAGGCAGAGAGAGAGAGAGAATGGGCACACAGGGGACTTCAGCCTCTGTAAATGAACTCCAGATGCATCTGGCTTACATGGGTGCTAGGGAATCAACCCTGGGTCCTTTGGCTTTGTAGGCAACTGCCTTAATCGCTGAGCCATCTCTCCAGCCCAAGACTTTCTTTTTCCCTGAGTTTAAGCTTCGCCGTTCAGTGACAGCTGACCCCAAAGCAGTCTGCAGCCGGCCACCTCTGATGTGTTAAGACCCATTCTTTGCACAGGGAGCGCTCTGTGCCACCAGCGTGCACACACTTCTTTCGTTTCTCCTTGCAGTGCTGGGGGTGGAACCCTGGGCCTTGCACACACTAGGCAGGTGCTCACCACTGAGATTCTGATTGACTTATAGCTAAATAAATGGGCATGCTAGCTTTACAACAATCTCCTGGGAGTTTTATTAAAAGGAGTCAGCTCAGAGACGAAAACTCGCTGTGGAACTCTGAGTAATGGATGGCACTACCTCCTAGAGACCCAGCCTGAGGTATAAATTCACCCTTACTGGCCACACTGCCCCTGCCAGTGCAAGGCCTCAGTGGCCCTCGGCCTGCCCTCTGTGCCTGGGTTCTTCCTCTGGACCTTAAGGCTCTAAGACACTCAGCTTTAAGTGGTAATAAACTTGTGTGATGGACATGAGGTCTTGTAACTGATACCACTGCAGGTATCCAAAGGCCATGAAGAAGGTCTCCCATAGGTGATGGGCTTGTTGCAATTTGTGGATGTGGGGAGAGAGAGAATGTGGTTTTCTATTTTATGTTTTTACTTTACATGATACCTTATTTAGTCATTTCTGCTTACCACTGAAACTGGAAATTCAACATGAACAATCTTGCCTGTGAGCTTCTTAACAGACACCAGCAAACCCACCCTTGTGTGCTATCTGCTGGGCTTTGTCTGAAGGATCCTTTACGAGCTGGCTCTCGTCCAGCTTGCCCTGAGCTCACCGTGTAGCCCAGGCTGGCCTCCAGCCCCATGGCCCCTGCCTCTGCCCCTGCCCCTGCCCCTGGCCCTGCCTCTGCCTCTGCCTCCAGAGTGTTTGGATCACAGGTTTGTGCCACCATGCCCGGCTACTACATACACCTTCGTCCTCTCCCTCTCCCTCTCCCTCTCTCTCTCTCTCTCTTTCTCTCTCTCCCTCTCTGATTGATTGTAAATTCTTTGGCCGCAGAGTCTAAGTCTTAACAGTTTAAAAGACCCCAAGCAGTGTGGTGGAATGCACCTATCACCTCAGCCCTTGGAAGGTTGAAGCAGGAGGATCATAAGTTTAAGACCAGCATGGGCAACAGAACAAGACCCTGTCTCAAAAAGGGGGGGATGGAGAGATGGCTTAGCTGTTAAAGCACTTGCCTGCAAAGCATAATGATCCGAGTTCAATTCCCCCAGTGCCCATGTACAACCAGATGTATAAGGTGGCACATGCATCTAGAGTTCGTTTGCAGCAGCTCCAGGCCCTGACGCACCCATTTTCTCTTTCTCTTTGTCTCTCTCCTCTCTATCTCTCTGATTACAAATAAATAAATACAAAGGGTTGGGGATATGGCTCAGCATTTATGAGTTCTTGCCACTTAAACATGAGGACCTTTCTGCCAGAGACTGCCAAGTTCAGCTCCCCAGAACCCATATGAAAAGCTGAGCGTGGGCTGGGGCAGTGGTTCGGCAGTCAAAGACGCCTACTTACAAAACCTGCCAGCCACAGAAAGCCAGATGCACAAAGTGACACATGAGTCTGAGGTCCGTTTGCAATGGCAAAGACCCTGACGTGCCCATATTCATGCTCTTTCGCCCCCTCTCTCAAAAAAGAATAATATACAAGATTTCTTTAAAAAGAAACTGCTCAGCAGAATTGGGGCAGGGGAGAGAGGAGGTCTATATGTGCAGCCTTTTGATTAGATAATCAAATTTAAAAATAAAAAAATAAATTTTAAAAAAGCTGGACATGGGCTGGAGAGATGGCTTAGCAGTTAAGGCACTTGCCTGTGAAGCCTAAGGACCCGTATTCAACTCTTCAGATCGCACATAGGTAAGCCAGATGCTCAAGGTGATGCAAGTGCACAAGGTGGCACATATGTCTGGAGTTCAATTACAGTGGCTGGAGGCCCTGGCACACCAATTCTCTCTGTCCCCCATTAAAAAAAAAAAAAAAAAAAAAAAAAAAAAAAAAACGCCAGTCTGGCTTGCCTCAAAAAAAAAAAAAAAAAAAAAAAGCTGGACATGGCTAAGCATTTCCGTAACCCAAGTCTGTGGTGGGGATGGAGGCTGCAGAGTCACTGGGGCTTACTGATGGAGAGCGGTTCTGTATTGAGGGGAGACCCGATTTCAAGGGAGCACATGGATGAGTGATAAGGACACCAGAAATTCTCCTCTGGCCCCGGCACACGCACACGGGGCACACACCGCTGCACATACACTACACCTCACACGAGCACAAAGCGTCCCCAATGCCCCTGTGGTGGCAGAAGGGTACCAGGTGGAGTGCTGTCCCCCTCCTGGTCCCAAGCCCCAGGACATCGCAGGGACGGTGCTGAACAGTCTCCCCCTCCCCAGTGGCCGCCCTGCAGACCGAGTTGGAGAACCTGGCTCTGCACGTCTTCTACATGCAGAACATAGACCAGGACGTGCGCGACGACATCCGCGTCATGAAGCAGGTGGTGAAGAAGACTGAGATGGAGAGAATGCGCGCAGAGGTGGAGAAGAGAAAGCAGGTGTGCCCGCAGGTCGCGCACGCTCAGTCACCACGGGCCTGTGGTTCTCCGGAAAGGAACCTGGCCTTGCCACTCCCCAGATGTCTGGACTTGGGAAAGTGTTGCTGGAGAATCGTCATGAGGTGTGGGTGGGTCCTCACGGCCCCTCTTCTGCTTCCAGGACCTGTTTGTGGACCAGCTCACCACACGGGCTCACCTTCTGGAAGAAAACATCTCTGTGTTTGAGGCTCAGTACATTGCCCAAGCTGAGGATACCCGGATCCTAAGGAAAGCAGTGAGCGAGGTAAGAGCATCTCCCCAGCGTCCACAGGCGGGCTGACAAGCTCTCCCGGATAGCGCCAAAGTGCCTGTTAGCGAGTGCCTGCCACCAGCTGGGTCCACAACTGGTCAGCAAGCTGCTCGGTACATCTGTACATCTCCAGAATCCGAGAATCCTGGGCCATGGCCATGTTGGTATCCAGGAGATACGAGCTGACTGATGGCCAGTGGGTGGGTGGCAGGACCTACCAGGAAGTCAAGAATTCTATTTTCTTCCGGCACTTCCAGTGCTGACTTCACCTACCTTGGCCTCTTCCTCAAAGGACTGGGGTCTTGTTGACAGATCTCAGCACTGTGGGCAACAGTGTTTCCAGGCAGTGTCTGCCTCTCTGCTCTGTGCGGAAGCAGAGCTCAGAAGCCATTCCCTATGGGCCCACACTCAGCTTCTGGGACCAACATCAGGAGCCTCTTTTTTACCTTTAAATATATATATATATATATATATATATATATATATATATATATATTATTTATAAGAGAGAACAGGTGCTCTAGGCCCTGCAAATTGACTCCAGATGCATGTACTTTGTGCATCTGGCTTTGTGTGGACTGGGGAATCAAACCCAGGCTGTCAGGCTATACAAGTAAACATCTTTTTTTTTAATTTTTCTGTTTTATTCATTTATTTGAGAGTGACAGACAGAGAGAGAATGAGGCCGTTAGAGAGAGAGAGAGAAAGAGAGAGAGAATGGGCGCGCCAGGGCCTCCAGCCACTGCAAACGAACTCCAGATGCGTGTGCCCCCTTGTGCATCTGGCTAACGTGGGTCCTGGGGAATCGAGCCTTGAACCGGGGTCCATAGGCTTCCCAGGCAAGCGCTTAACTGCTAAGCCATCTCTCCAGCCCCAAGTAAACATCTTTAACCACTGAGCCATCTCCTCAGCCCAAGAATGTCCCCCCACCCCCTCATTTTATGAGGTAGGGTCTTGCTATAGTCCAGA
Organism: Dipus sagitta; assembly: GCA_036346955.1. Classification (NCBI taxonomy): domain Eukaryota; kingdom Metazoa; phylum Chordata; class Mammalia; order Rodentia; family Dipodidae; genus Dipus; species Dipus sagitta. The sequence goes on from CM070778.1 coordinate 13,738,216, forward strand.
CTGACCTGAAATTTACTATGCAGTCTCAGGCTGGCTTTGAACTCATATCGATCCTCCTACCTCTGCCTCCTGAGTATTGGGATTAAAGGTGTGCACCACCATACCCAGTGAATGTTCTCTTTAAACCCAGGAGTCACCATCCACATTGGCCAGTACCAGGAAGGCTCAGGGGAGATAGTAAACTTGAAAGGACACTTGGCCCCAGGTTGGGGCAAGAGTGAGGACTCACCTCCTGCCTGTGTGTCACAATCTGTATCTCGGAGTGAAAACCATTTTTTGAATCAGAAAAATGGTTCTTGACTTTATCTGGAAAATAAATTACAAGGCAACTAAGAATTGTTTGAGAAGGGAGGATTCCCAGAGGAGCCGGCTGTCCCAGTCTGCCTAGTACTGAAGGCTTCTCGGGACATCTAACTTTCCCTGGTAACCTGGGAGAGTCCTTAGCAAACTGGGACCTGGGTCACCCTGGTGCTGTCCTGCCAAGTTTTCAAATATACCACAAACCTCTTAGACACTATAGCAATATGGACCCAATATTTGACGGCCAGCCACTAGCACCCACAGAACCCCAAACCAGTCCAGCTTCCATGAAATTTAGTACAAGTTTGCTGAGGAGAAATGACTTATGTTTTTGAAGGGGTTGGAACCCTTGGTTAAGCAGTCTTTTCCTCATACCAGTTACTAAAGTGAGTTACAGATAAAATCAAGTATTTGACGGGGGCGGGGGAGGATACCAGAAGAAACCAGTTCCTAAAGTGAATTACAGATGGAATCAAATATCTAAATGGGGTACTAGAAGAAACAAGAGAAGGCAGGTGCCCGATCTTGTTGACGAGGCCTGTCCAAGCATCCCACATGAGCAGAGCCCTTACAGAGCTGGGCAGAGGCTGGACAACACAACTGAGCAGACCTGTATAGATAAGGACAGAATAGAGAGAGGGAGCGTCCAGGAGACAGACTTCCAGCAGCTGCTAGGCTGGGGCTGTCTTGGTCCTTCCCACTGGCCGCGCAGTACCTCGACCCCAGAAGTTACTGAGGAAAGAGGTTGGGCTTGGCTCATGGTCCAGTCCAAGGGCGAGGGCCACATCTGTTAGGGCCTTGCTGGAGGGTCCCAGGGCGGCCCAGCACATCATGTCATGAGAACAGGGAGCAGGTGACGATCTAGCCCAGCAGGCTTTTATAGATAAAAGCCCTCCATTAGCCCACTAACCCGCCCGTGAGGACAGAGCCCTAACAGCCTTTTAGAGGACCCGCCTGGTGCCACTTCCTCACATCGCATGGTGGGGGTTCAGTTTCCCCATGAGTTTGGGAGGGGCAGACTCATCCACAGCGCAGCAGGGGTACGACGAGGACCTGAGGCCCACGAAGTGCCACCAGCTCTAACTGCAGTGGCGGCACTGGCACGATGCCTCGCCAGAGTTTCTTCTTTCTTTAAGTCTGTCAGTACCTTTGACCTTCTCCGTGGGATCCGGGGCTTTGCTCAGTTTTCCTCCCAGCACCCGTAACACTTCCAGGGTCATGGCTGGCACGGTGCCCACTCCTCACGTGAACCAGCAAGAAGCTACCATAGGGAAGGCCGAGGCTCCAAGCCCCTTGCCAAGCTGGCGACTAGTGAAGGAACCGGAGGGCCACCAAGGTCTCCATGTAACTGTCAGAGTTTCAGTCAAGACCCCCAGTCATCCCACTCACTATTGGTCCTCACTCCAAGGAAGTGACGACATGGGCATGCCAGTAATGTTTTTAAATATTTTATTTATTTACAAGCAGATGGATACACAGAGAGAGAGAGAGAGAGGGAGCGCCAGGGCCTCTGGTCACTGTAAATGAACTCCAGATGCATGTGCCACTTTGTGCATCTGGCTGTACATGGGTACCAGGGAATCAAACCCAGGTTGATAGGCTTTGCAGGCAGGCACCTTAACTGCTGAACCATCTCTCCAGCTCCAAGTAACATGGAAACAGGTATGACATATGTTCTTTTTAAATCATTTTTATTTTTATTTATTTGTGAGCAGAGAGTGAGTATGGGGCATGCCAGGGCCTCTTGGGACTGTAAGCGAACTCTAGATGCATGCCCCACTTTGTTCCTCTGGCTTTACATAAGTACTGGGGAATCAAACCCAGGCCAGCAAGCTTTGCAAGCAAGCACCTTTAACCACTGAGCCATCTCCCCAGCTCCACTTAATACTTTTTTCGTAACAGACACATGCGCAGACACACGCACAGACACACGCACACACACATGCACGCACGTGCGTGCAGACACACACACGCTTCAGCAGTGCTTTGTCTATCTCAACCCGCACGTTGGTCAGCAGGGCCTGGCCCGCAGCCTCAGCACACACCGTGGAAGGCGCCTCCTCACCTGCGTGGCACCACAGGCCAGGTGAGCAGGTGCCCGCCGGGATCTGGATCCCCACTTGCTGCCGTGGCTGGCACCTGTGCACCCGCTGCTCACTGGCACAGAACAGAATGCTTGGCCTCTAACTCACCCACATACACAACGCCTCACTGCTCGTGGCGTCCTGATTCCTGCCATTCTGTGCACTGCAATAATTGACCAAATGGGGGTTTTAAACTCCTGGTGGAGAGAAGTGTCTCCAGGGGTGACCCTGCCTTCCTGCCTGGCACTGTGGCTTTCTCATATGTGGGATGTCCCACAGGGCAGGCACTGTAGACACCACATTCCACGGGAAGATTCTCACGTTCCATTAGGAATTCTCCACCCAAGTGTTCTGAATGGAACCCAGAATAAACAGGATCGAGGCTGGGCTGGCAGACAGACATTCAAAATACTTTTTTGCTCTCAAATAATTTTTTTTTTATTTATTTGAGAGAGGGAGAAAAGGAGGAAGATAGAGAATGAGCCCGCCAGGGCCTCCAGCCACTGCAAACAAACTCCACATGCATGCGCCACCTTGTGCATCTGGCTTAAGTGGGTACTGGGAAATTGAACCTGGGTCCTTAGGCTTCGCAGGCAAGTGCCTTAATTGATAAGCCATCTCTCCAGCCCCAAAATTCTATTTATTTACTTATTTATTTAAGAGAATGGGCACACCAGGGCCTCTAGCCACTGCAAACAAACTGCATATGCATGCATTACCATAATCTTCTGCCCTACATGGGTTCTGGGGACTTGAACCTGGGTCTTTAGGCTTTGTAGGCAAGTGCCTTAATCACTAAGCCATCTCTCCAGCCCCAGACAGACTCTTAATCATTTGACTGCAAACCCAGGAAAGAGATGCTGCCACTGTACCTGTGTCACATCTGGGGACATTGCTGTAGGTGAGGTGACGCGGCCAGAGCACACACAAGTGTCGCACTGGGGTCTGAGTCTGGGCAGCTGCAGCAACCTCACCCTTTGTGTCCGAGTGTACAAACCCTTGGAGTAAATTCCAAGCCATCCACGACCCAGGCCAAGCCGTGTGCTCTGCCGGTCCCTGGCAGCCTCCATGTCACTCCAGAACATCCAGCCTCAGCCCACCCTGCCTTCCCTCTGGATCTCCTTGTCCCCCTGCCCTGGGGGTCCTGCTGCCCACTCGAGGGAGGGCTGCCTCCCCGAGCCCTGGTCAACCATGACGTGGATGCTCCTCCCCTGGCGTGAGCTCCTTACGGGCAGGGGTGTTGAGCCCTGCAGCTGGGGCGACCTCAGCCCCATCCATGACATTCAATAGGCCCTGCCTTGGTGTCCTGTTGTTCTGACCAGTGTCACCCTCCTCCTCCCCCACCCAGAGGCTCACACGGGGCCCAGGTCTGCCCTTCAAAACGAAGCTCAGTTTCCTGTTGTTCCTCTGCTGAGTGTGGATTAAGAGAAGTGATGGTGGGCTGCTGAGAAGTGGACCCTGGCACTCACCATGCCTGTGTGTTTAATCACCTTCTTGCTGCTGACACAAAGCGCCCGATCAAGAGCAGCTGATGGGGGGCCGGCTGGAGAGATGGCTCAGCGGTTAAGGCGCTTGCCTACAAAGCCTGACAACCAGGTTTGACTCCCCAGTATCCACATAAAGCCAGATGCACAGTGTGGCGCGTGCATCTGGATTTCATTTGCAGCAGCTAGAGGCCCTGGTGACCCATTTTTTCTCTCTCTCTCTCTCCCCATCTTTCTCTGCCTGCAAATAAATACATAAATAAATATTTAAAAATAGAAAATTGAACCAGGTATGGTGGGTGCACACCTTTAATCCCACACTTGGAAGGCAGAGATAGGAGGATCACTATGAGTTTAAGGCCAGCCTGAGGCTACAGGTGAATTCCAGGTGTGCCTAGGCTAGAGTAAGACCCTATCTCAAAAAATAATAATAATTAATTAATTAAAAAAATTTAAAGTAGCTGATGAGAGGAAAGTTTTTATTTTGGCTTACAGTCTCGAGGGGCACCTCCATGAGGGCAGGGGAAAATATGGCATGAGCAGAGGCTGGACATCACTTCTGCCACAGCAGGTGGCAGACAGCAGCAAGAGGGTGGGCCAACCTCTGGCCAAAGGAAGCTGGCTGGGCTGGACAGACGGCTCAGTGGTTAAGGTGCTTGTCTGCAAAGCCTAAAGACCCAGGTTCAGTTGCCTAGGACCGACATAAGCCAGGTGTACAAAGTGGCTCATGTGTCTGGAGTTTGCAGTGACCCTGGCACACCTATTATCTCTTTCTCAAATAAATAAATAAAAATAAAAATAATTTTTTAATAAAAAGGAAGCTGGCCATAGCACCCCTAAGCCAGTCCCCAACAGCACGCCTCCTCTAGGAAGGTTCCACCTCCCAAGTTGTCATCAGCTGCGGGCCAAGCATTCGGAACACGTGCGTTTATGGGGGAACATGCGACTCAAACCACCACCCTGTGGCTCACCCCTGCTGCCCGTGACCCACCTTTACCGCAGGCCATCACCGAGATCGATGCCATCAACATGGAGAAGAAACGCATTCTGCAGCAATGGGCCACCAGCTTGGTGGGCATGAAACATCGAGACGAGGCATACAGGACTGTGCTGGAGGCACTCAGGTACCACCCCAGGGAGGCACCACCCAGGGTACAAGCAAACAGAGCAGCATGGGACCCGGCAGGGCCGAGCAGGACCCCTTCACCTGAGCACCAAGGGGTCCTGCAGCCCAGCTTCTGCCCCAAGAGCTCCTCACTGTGCCCCAACACTCCCTGGCACTGGGAGCAACTGAGTCTTCTAGCCCAGATTTCTAGGCAAGGTAACAGAGAGGGGAAGAGAAGGGGTGTTTATCAGTGGAAAATGAAGCTATCCCTTTGATCAGTTACCCAACAGAGCCCACCCTTTCCCAACTGTTCTTCCAAGAGCGGCAGTCCAGCTGAAGTCCTGCTTTAATTCCCAGATCTGCACAAGAGAGGCCATGAGGGGGCCTGGGTCAGAAGTTGGAAGCAGGAGGGTCTCCTTGATTCTGGCTCCTGGCTCCCATCTTGCTGGCTGAGCTTTCCCTCTGGCTGGTGCTTGTGGCCTGCAGGGAACAACTGGCTTCTGCTAGCACGCTAGGACCTGGCCCACAGGGAGGAGGGACTCTCTTCCTGGTCCCAGGCAGGGAGGGGTGCGCAGCTAAGCTCTTAGCACTTGCCTAGTACGTGCAGGGCCTGAGTTTTCATCTCTAGCATGGAAAGAAAACAAAACCAAGGCATGTTTATTGCTTGCTTTTAAAATAAGACATTTTAAAAAATATTTTTATTGGGCTGGAGGGATGGCTTGGTGGTTAAAGGCATTTGCCTGCAAAGCCAAAGGACCCAGGTTCGATTCCTCAGGACCCACGTTAGCCAGATGCACAAGGGAGCGCACACATCTGGAGTTCATTTGCAGTGGCTGGAGGCCCTGGTGGGCCCATTTTCTCTCTCTCCTCTCTCTCTCTCTCTCTCTTTCTCTCCCTCCCTCCCTCTCTCTTTCTCTGTCAAATAAATAAATAAATAAAATATAAAATACTTTTTTTAAAAATTATTTATTTATTTATTTATTTGAGAGAGCAAGTATGGGCACACCAGGGCTTCTGGTGCCTACAGAAGAACTCCAGACACATGCACCACATTGCCAGTCTGGCTTCATGTAGGTACTGGGGAATAGAACCCTGGTCAGCAGGCTTTGCAAGCAAGTGCCATCTCCTCAGTCCAAAATAAGACATTTTATGTGAACAGTACTGGATTTAAATTTTTTAATTTCTTTTCGCGAACAATATAAAGCCAACGGCAGCTTTGTGGAATGGCCCAGGGAAATGCCTGAAGATGTCTCTCATTTTCAATGCTCAGGTAGAAGCGAGGCCAGCTACGGCTGAATGCGGCCTTGTTCTTGCTGCCCACCTGCAGTTCGCCAGCCTGGCCCCTGTGCCTTGGCCAGCTGCTCCTGTGAGTGGTGCTGGCCGCCCCCGTAGCTGATGCTTCTCACCCGATCCTTCTACCACGTGATTGGCAGCCTGTCAACCTCAAAGAGGTCAAGGCCAGGTCAGGTTCCCTCAGTCTGCCCTCCAAGGCTTATGGCCTGAGCTTGTGCCACATCCCAGGTGGAGGCGACAGCTCGATGACAGTGTCATTGTCAGCTCTCTCGTACCCTCATGAATCCTGTCTGCACAGTCTCCCTGGCCTCCTCCCCAGCTGTCTCTACCTGGTTTGGCCATTCCATTCTTGGGACAGATAATACAGCAGCTTGGTTACAGACACGGTGAAATCACAAGCCATGTGGCCTCCTCCTCCCTACCCCACAAGCCCTCAATATCCTGCCCACAGCAGAGCTCGGGGTGTCCTGGGTCACCCTATCTGTCCCTGCAACCCCGAGGGCACGGGTGATGTCTCCCCTCCTGTCTTGTACCACACAGTGTGCCATCTGTGCCTCACATCTTTCACTTAACAACGTGCCCTGCGGCTCTCCAAGGAGGCAACGCGGTCACCACCTGCGGCTTGCTGAGACGCCTCTGGGCGCAGGGCGATTCACACAGTGCAACTTGGAACCACTCTGCATCACTGGGTCTAGGAATGTTCTGCTACACAGAACAGAGCATGTGTACAGACATGAGCAGAGTATGCCCAAGAGGACTGTGACCACCAGCGGCAGCTCAGCATCCCTTGACATCTATCATATTGCCACCCATCGGGTGGAGGCACAGTTAGTTACCACTGGAAGTCTCAGTCCTCCGTCCTGAGCTGGGGCATAAGCAGCAGTGACAGAGGCCTAGTTAGGGAAAAACAGCCACTCAGCACAGCGGGCCCTGGTGTGGCCCCAGCAGAGTCTCAGTGGGTGTATTGTCATTACCCCGTGACAGCAAGGACTGGGGACAGTATGGGCAATTGATGGGAGCTGGCTTTCTTCTCCCTGTTGTCCAGCAGGAAGGGCCACCAGGAGTCAGACTGCTGGGGAGGACAATTCAATGACAGAAAAACATCCTGGGAAAACTGTGTCCCCAGGCAGCAGGATGGCTCTGAGAGCTCACTGTGCAGCCTACACTTCCCGCTCTGGAAGGCTGGGTTTGCCCAGGGCTGATGCTCACACGTGCTGATGTGGATGGAGGGGCTGGGGGCGCTCTGCCGCTCCACGCCTCAAGTTAAGATGCAGTCGAGTCCTGCTTTCCTGAGGATAACCTGAGTCCTTGGAGTACATGATTCCGAGCTGTTGACTATTGTCTCTGTCACAATTATTCACTTATCCTTGGCGATATGCTTTGTGTGTGTGTGGTATATGTACATGTATGTGAAGATGCATGCATGCACCCCATGCGCACACATGCAGAGGCCAGAGGAGAACATTAGGTGATCTTCTCTGTATCTCTTCATATTGTTCCCTTGAGACAGAGTCTCTCATTGAACCCAGAGCTGCTGGTTTTCAGTCAGGCTGATTGACCAGCAAGTCTTCTCCAGTATCCACGCCCCGCAGGACTGGAGTTACAGGGGCACATGGCCATGCCCAACTTTTTACATAGGTGCTGGGGAATTGAGCTCAGGGAGAATCAGGCCCTCTCAGGTCCTCACGCCTATGCTTATCAAGTGCTGTTACCTGCTGAGCCATCTCCCCAGCTCCAGGGACACACTTTTAATGTGATGTAGTCACTAACTCCATAAAGATTATTTTCTACTGAGGGTTGGAGAGATGGCTCAGTGGTTAAAGCACTTGTCTGCAAAGCCTAAGTAGCCAAGCTCAATGATTCAATTCCCCAGTACCCACGCGGAAACAGATACACAGGGTGGCACATGCATCTGGAGTTCGTTTGCAGTGGCTGGAGGCCTTTGCATGCCCATTCTCCATCTCTCTCTCTCTCTCTCAAACAAAGAAAAATATGAAATATTTAAAAATACATTTTTTAAAAAGATGATTTTCTATTGAGATTTGTTAATACAGGGGTCAAACACTAGTTCAGCATGCAGACCCCAGGTTCCACCCCCAGCCCTGCCAAAAAGAATGAAAAAGAGAAAAAAAAAAACAAGTGATCACACTGAAGGAACTGGAAGAGCAGAGACGGGCTGGGCAATCCCGTTCTCCACCTTCCACGCGGAAGCACTGGCTGCGGCTCAGCCCACACGGCTCCTGACTGCCCAGAGGCCTGCTGCACAGCCTGTAGTGGTTTCTCTTAGAATTAGACATCTTTCTGTGGCAAGTTTGGAACCTTACAAGGCTGCCCCTTCCCAGAAATAAAAACGAGTCACTTGCTCAGGTTGAGAGGACGGTTTCTGTTCAAAACTGTGATGTGGGCGGTGGGCACGGCTCGGCAGGAAGGCGCCTTGCCGCACCCGCGTGAGGGCCTGACCCCGAGCTCCATTCCCCAGCAGCTACCTAGACAGCTAGGCATGGCCATGGACACCCGTGACCCCAGTTCTGTGGGAAGCAGAGACGGAAGAATGACTGGGACTTGCTGGTCAGCCAGCCTGACCAAGACATGGCAGCTCTGGCTTCAGTGAGTGACTCTGTCTCAAGGAAACACGTAGACGAGCAACAGGGGAGGACGTCTAATGCTCTCCTCACCCCTACAGGAGTGTGCAGCGTGCACGCACTTGTGCACACACATGCACACCCCACAGCACACATTTTGTGTGTGAACACAAAAAAGTGATGCACAGAATTCATCCTTTCTCAGAGCACAGCTCAGCAAGTTATGGCTTTCTCACGACACCCACGTTTCCTTCACGGCCACGCCAGGACATAGGTGCTGAGGAACTGAACGCAGGCCAGGAGTCTTTGCAAGCAAGTGCCTTTAACCACTGAGCCAACTTCCCAGGCCCTTTAACAGTGTCTTTTAAAAAAAAAAATGTTTTATGTATTTATTTATTTATTTATTTGAGACGTGGGGAGGAAGAGGCAGATAGAGAGAATGGGTGCACCAGGGCCTCCAGCCACTGCAAACGAACTCCCCTGCAGCCAGGCAATCCCAGTCTGCCTCCTGTGCCCGTGGTCTTACTGTCCCTCTGGTGTTCTGTGGGTGGGATCACACAGCATAGCTTTTGAGATGACCTGTGTTGCAAGATCAGCCGTTAGGTCCCTCGTATTGCTGAGTCATGGTCCAGTATAAGGATATGACCGAGCGTTTGTCCACCAACTGATGGACATGTTGGTCACTTCCACTTTGGGGAAAAGGTGGATGAAGCTGCTGGCTACTCGGTGCACTTCTCCTGTGGGCAAGTGTTTCTCCCGGGGAGCGCCCACAAATGGCGTGCGTGCCTCTCCACAGGGCTGCTTCCCACGTGCATTTCGGGATTCTCCTGCCCCCACTTCCCGTTTGCCACAGGCTCATTGGGATCACAGAAGCATATGCCACTTCACGACTGCCTTTACATAGGTGCTGAGGAATTGAACGCAGGCCAGGAGTCTTTGCAAGCCTTTAACCACTGAGCCAACTTCCCAGACCCTTTAACAGTATCTTTTTTTAAAAAAACAAAATGTTTTATGTATTTATTTATTTATTTATTTGAGACGTGGGGAGGAAGAGGCAGATAGAGAGAATGGGTACACCAGGGCCTCTAGCCACTGCAAACGAACTCTAGACCCGTGTGCCACCTTATACGTCTGGCTTACATGGGTACTGGGGAATCAAACCTGGATTCACAGGCAAGTGCCTTAACTGCTAAGCCATCTCTCCAGTGCAACAGTGTCTTTTGAAAACGAGAAATTTTAAGTTTTTATGACATCAGACTTCCCACTTGTTTTTCTTTGCTAGTTCATGCTTTTTTTAAAACTATTTTTTAAGCAAGCCCAGCAGACGGGCTTTTTGTTTTTTTAATGAGGCAGAGCGAGAGTGGGAGCTACAGTGTGTGTGTGAGAGAGAGAATTGGCGTGCCAGGGCCTCAAGCTGCTGTAATTGGACTCCAGATGTGTCCACCGCCTAGTGCACACGTGTGACCTAGCACACTTGCATCACCTTGAGTCTGGCTTACATGGAGAGTAGAATATGGGTCCTTAGGCTTCTTAGGCAAATGCTTTAACTGCTAAGCCATCTCTCCAGCCCTAGTTCACGCTTTTTATGTCTTCTAGAAGACATTTTTGCCCAAATCAGGATCACAAAGATTCTCTCTTAGCCTTTCCTAGATGCAGCCCTTACACTTAGGCATACCGTACGTCCATTGTGTGGCAGCGTGGGGGACGGATAAGATACTGACGGTGGAGGGAAGAATGTTTTGCTACAGGAGAACTTCTTAGGATAAAACACAAAAAAAAATTGACTTCCATGGTGCAGGATCCATGTTTGCTGGCTGGTGCTGGAGACGGAACCCAGCACCTCTTGCCCATGAGGCCAGTGCTGCACCACTGAGCCGTACCCCAACCACCTTTCTACTTTTTGTTTGATTGATTTTTTTTTAAGACAGAATCTCACATTGCAGAGCTCGCTGGCCTTAACTTGCAGCAGTCCCCTGCCTCTGCTCCTTTGGTCTTAGATTGCAGGTCACCACCATGCCCAGTTCTTTTGATTTTTGTTGTTGCTGTTGTTGTTGAGACAGGGTCTCACTAAGTTGTTCAGGCTGGACTTAAACTCTGTAACCCAAGCTGACCTTGAGCCTGTGATCCTCCAACCTCAGCCACCTGAGTAGCAGGGATGATGGGCTTGGACCGCCAGACGAGCCTTGGTGTCTGTATTCACAACCTAAGGTTAGTTACAAGCACTTCCATAGCAGTATGCTGAAGAGGAAGAAGAGCGTGTAAAGTGGGCCACACCTGATGTGTACGGTCATACTGTGAGTTGAGGACTGTGACCTCCAGTTCACATCTTTGAGATTAGGGTAACATTCCTTTCTAGGACCACTGTCCCAATCAAGGAAGGTGGGCAGGTGAACCCCCACCCTAGGCACAAAGCCCTCGTGTAAGGTTCCTTCTTTTCCTCAGAGGTTCCATCCATGGTCCTATTAGAGAACAGAAGTCAGGGGCTGGAGAGCTGGCTTAGCAGTTGAGGTGCTTGCCTGCAAAGCCAAAGGACCCAGGTTCAATTCTCCAGGACCCACATAAGTCAGAGGCATAAGGTGGCACATGTGTCTGGATTTCATTTGCAGTTGCTGAAGGCCCTGGTATGCCCATTCTCTCTCTCTCTCTTTCTCTCTCTCTCTCTCTCTCCCTCCCTTCTTCTCTCTCTCTCAAATTAAAAAAAAAAAAGAAAACAGAAAAGAAAACAGAAGTCAGGGCATGGGACTTGAGGCTGGGGAGCCAGCTCAGGGGTTAAACACACTTTCTCTGCAAGCTTGTCAACTTAAATTTGACCCCAGCACCCTAATAAAGCCAGACACAAAGTGCCACCGGCACTCTTGATTGTGGGAGGTGAGGTCAGGAGCACTCTGGAGCTCACAGGCTGAGCACTGGGCATTCAGAGAAACAGAGACCCTGCCTCAAATAAGGTGGAAGGAGAGCAGACATCTTGAGGTTGTCCTCTGACCTCTACATGTAGTGGCATGCATGCAGCCATACACCCACCAAGTAAACAGAAAGATGGTAGGTAGGTAGGTAGGTAGATAGATAGATAGATAGATAGACAGACAGACAGACAGACAGACAGATAGATAGATAGATAGATAGATAGATAGATGATAGGAAGGAGAGAGAAAGAGGTGGGTCCTGTTAAAATCTAGCTTCCAAATTTATGTCTTCGTGTGTAGAACACATTGAGCGAGATCCTTCCAGGTGCAGAACAGCTGTCTGCCCGTTCCTTGCCCGTGACTGGCTTTTTCGTCTCGGTCTCTGCAGTGAGTGTGAGCACCAGGCCAAGGCCATAGACAGCGAGCTCGACGGCTACAAGAAGTCCATCATGAAGGAGGAAGACAAGAACGAGAAGCTGGCCAGACTCCTGAACCACGTGGAGACAGAAGCCATGCTAATGCAGAAGATGACGGCCCAGTGCCTGAGCAAGCAGGAGGCCCTGCAGACCGAGTTCAACACCTACCGGCTCACCCTGCAGGAGACGGAGGACATGCTGAGCAAGGGCCAGCAGGTGCGCCCGGTCACCGTCCCCCCCGCCGCACGTGCCCCCCCCCCCGCCTCTGCTTTAGCTGGTACGTCCTTCCTCCGCAGGAGCACTCGGTGGTCATGAGCGAGCTGCAGGCTGTGCGCCAGGCCACCCGCTACGAGCTGGAGCTGCGGCACAAGATGGACAACGACGTCGTAGACAAGCTGCAGGAGCACGTGACCTCCAACAAGATGACCAAGTACTTCCAGCAGCTCCTGCGGAAGCTGCAGAAGGAGAAGACCAACCTGGTAGGCAGCTGACCTCCCCACCCAAAAGTGCTGTGTGTGGCAAGTGGCCTGGGGTGGTGTGGCGTGGCAGGGGGACCAGCGGCCCCCATGAGCAAAGGCCCATTTTTTTTTTGAGGCAAACCCAATAGACTGGCTTTTTCTTTAACGAGAGAGAATGAGAGAAAGAGAGGGGAGAGAAATGGCATGCCTGGGCCTCCAGCCACTGTAATCAAACTCCAGATGCATGCACCACCTTGTGTACATGTGCGACCTTGCACTTGCCTCACCTTGTATGGGTGGCTTACATAGGATCTGAGGAGTCAAACACAGGTCCTTACCTTCACAGGCAAAAGCGTCTTAACCGCTTTTTGCAATTTGCATTTTTTGAGTTGGTGAAGCAATACTTTCTTTTTTTAAAAAAAATTAACTTTATTTACTTATGTTTGTGGTACAAAGAATTGGCCCTAGGCAAGCACTACACCACTGAGGTACATCTCCAGCCCCACTTTTAGGGTTTTTTTTTTAATGTTTTTTAAATATTTTATTTATTTATTTGAGAGAGAGGCAGAGGAAGAGGCAGAGAGAAAGAGTGAATGGGAGCACCAGGGCCTCTAGCCGCTGCAAACGAACTCCAAACACATGCACCACCCTGTGCATCTGGCTTATGTAGGTCCTGGGGAATCAAACCTGGGTCCTTAGGTTTCACAGGCAAATGCCTTAACCACTAAGCCATTTCCCCAGTCCCCTGCTTTTAGTTTTGAGCCAGGGACTCACTGAGTTGCCCAGATTGGCCCTGAATTCACTCCATAGCCAGGCTGGCCTCCTGCCTTAGCCTCCAAGTAGGTAGAATGACAGGCCAGGGCCGTCAGGCCCAGATAATACTTTCTTATTGTAGAATAGCTGGAGGTAGAAGCTGAGGGTATAACTCAGCATTGGAGGGTTTACCTAGTGTATCAGCTACTTTCTTTTCTTTATATTTTATTTATTTGAGAGAGCAAAAGGCAGAGAGAGAGAGAGAGAGAGAAAGGAAGAAAGAGAGAATGGGCGCACCAGGGCCTTCAGCCACTGCAAACGAACTTCAGACATATGCGCCCCCTTGTGTATCTGGCTTAACTGGGTCCTGGAGAATCGAACCGGGGTCCTTTGGCTTTGCAGGCAAATGCCTTAACCACTATGCCACCTCTCCAGCCCTCAGCTACCTTCTTGTTGCTGGGACAAAACATCTAACGAGAAGCAGCTTAGGGAAGAAAAGTGTTTCTTTCCCACTTATAGTTCCCAGGGGAAGAGCAGCCTGTCTGGGAGAGGACGGCAGAAGGAAGCCACTCTCATGCGCAGGGCAGCAGAACAATGTGGTGCCGCCTGCTCAGCTCGCTTTCTCCTTCTCAGTCTGTCTCGGATCCCAGCCCACAGTGGGTCCTGATCTAGAAAAATCCCTCAGATATGCCAAGAAATCGGTTTCCATGATGATTCTAAATCCTGTCTAATTGACAACCAGAAACTTAGCCATCACACCCAGCATATGTGAGGCCCTGGGATTCCATTCCCTAGCACCAAAACCAAGCGGACTGAGACGGAGAAAAGACAAGAAAGAAGCAAACAAGACAGCTCCACTGGCCTCACCGGTCCCACCATCCGGCACGACAGTCACGGCTGCTCTGCATCTTCTCCTGGACGTTGCTCCAGACACACACATGCACAAACACACACACACTCTCTCTCTCTCTCTCTCACACACACACACATACACACATGTCCTCATTCCAACATTCACACAAACTCCTGCAAACACACACACACACACAGAGCATTGCACTCTTGTCATACATCTGGTTTTAGGTCCATTTTTATTAGTTTTACTGAACTGAACTGTGCCACCGAGAGGAAAGTTCACACGCGAGGAGCGTGGCAGTGCGCAGCTCTCCGTGCTGTCTGTGTTCCTTCATGGACGACACGCAGCACCCCTCTCTCTGCACAGTCCTCGGCAGCCTAACCTGCATTTCCCGGGACATCCACCGGGAGCGCTGCCTCTCATCAGAGCCTCAGGCTGCCTCTAGGTTTTCAATGTTATGAGCAGCTCCACCCCGAGCCCAGCTGAGAGTGTTTGGGCCACTTCCGAGGACAAACTGTGAAGCCCCGAATCCCAGCTGGGAGGGAGTGTGAGCACTTTCAGAGGGCCGCCGCGCTGCCCGAGAACTTCACTTCGCCAAGGCTGGCCGCCCTGGGCCCGCTTCCTCGGCACGGGCCGGCCTCCAGTGCTGAGTCCCTCGGAGCCACAGCCGCATGCCGCTCTTTGTGCCCTTGGACAACGGTTTGAAGCTTTCCTTCTTTGCGCCTTCCCACGGTGTGACCCTCTGAATCCTACAAAACCCATCCCAGGACACTGCAGCCTGTCCAAGCTCAGGACACGTGCCCTCTAGTGTAGTCTTCGCGTGTGTGCACATGTGCCAGTGCAGGCACATACGTGACGTGAAGTGCATGTGAGTGTATGCGTGTGTGAGTGCAGGCGCACACGGGACATGAAGTGCCTGTGAGTGTGTGCATGTGTAAGTGCAGGCACACATGAAGTGTGTGTGAGTGTGCACGCATGTGAGTGTGCACACATGCCATGAAGTGCGTGTGTGCATGTATGAGTCACACGCGTGCCATGAAGTGCACGTGAGTGTGCGCACACGTGGGAGTGCAGGCACACGTGCCGTGAGGTGCGTGTGGCAGTCAGAGGACAACTTTCAGGACCGTCCTCGCCTTGCCACCGTCTGTGACGTAGGGACGCTTGCTCCGCTGTGAGTCTTCATTTCACTCTCAGAGCCTCTGGAAAATTCTTCTGTCTCTGCTTGAAGTCAGTATCAGGATGCTGGCATTACAGAAGCCCGCTGTGGCCTCTGGATTTTTACATGGTGTCTGGGAATCGAACTCACGTATTCCAGTTTGAGCTGGCGAGTGCTTTATGGACGGAGCCATCCCGAGGCAGTCTTAGGAGAGGCGGTCCCGTCTGGCCTGGATTCTGGCATGGAGCACACAGGCATGGCTGCCTCCCTGAGCTTTTGGCTCCCAGGCTCTCTGGAGGTTGGGAGGTGAGGGGAGGTAGAGGATGTCCCAGCCTTAGATTAGAGGTTCCTGGGAGGTTAGCACCTGAGCCCTGCTCCCTTTAGGTGCTGGGCTTCTGCCCCCCATACCGGGGCTCAGCCCCAGGCCTGGAGGCTCCGCTGTCCTGTTACCTAACACCTTGCAGGGGCCACCTGTCCCGCTGTGGAATGTGAGCAGAGTGCTGGGGAGGGCCAGGCCGTGCTCCCATGGAAGCCACCACTACTGTTGTCTTGTCATGGTTACTGGTCAGGAAAAGGCCTTGCTGGTGGCTCCCTTGACCTCCTAGAAGGACAGAATAACAGGCTGCTGTCTATCTGGCCAGCAACCTTGATTCCACCCCACTCCACCCCCAACACCCTGGCAAAACGGCAGTTCGGTGATGGCATGACTGTTCCAAAGAAGCAAGGGATGCAGGGCTGGAACCAGCTAACCACAGGGCCCAGCTAGGCTTTTGGGGACATCCTGGCTGGCCTGGCAGGGTTTATACAAGTCCTTTTCCTGGGAGTGGGGCAGGAATCAAGACCACCAAGCAGCAAGAACAGGTGGTCTATAGTGCTTTGGGGTTGCTGAGAAGAACAAGGAGCATGAAGTCGCCTGCCTGGCTCTGTTGCTGCCCATGTAAGATAGATCCCCACAGGTCCCCACCCGGCTCCTTCCTGGGCCATTTAAGATTGAGCATGTACTACCACCTCGTTCCAGCAGAGGGAGGTAAAGAGTCTTACATGGCCGAGCGTTTTCCAGTACATGAGAATGAGCCCCTGAAAAGGGAGGGACCCTGAACTCTCAAAGCCCTAAACTCTGGTGGTAGGCAAGCAAAGACAGGGGCCCATCTGGGGAGAGGAGCAGAAGATGGGAAGTGGTGATTCTGTTCAGAATCAGGGTGCAAAGGGAAGGAAGGTGGGCAAGGGTCATGCAAAGAACTTGAGGCCCTGGGGCAGGCCTGGCTGCCCTCCACAGAAGTGCGAATGGGCCAGGGTGGGGCAGAAGCCATGTGCTCTGGCTGATGTGCTAGTTACACCGAAGTGTGCGGTCTGCAGACAACAAGGGGCCAGGAAGCCAAGCCCAGCAGAATGCTGCACAAATTACATAGGAAATCACATATGGGGGGATGGCTTAGCAGTTAAGGCATTTGCCTGCAAAGCCAAAGGACCCAGGTTCGATTCCCCAAGATGCACATAAGCCAGATGCACCAGGGGGCACACACATCTGGAGTTCGTTTGCAGTGGCTGGAGGCCCTGGCATGCCCATTCTCTCTCTCCCTCTCTCTGCCTCTTTCTCTTTCTCTCTCTCTCTCAAACTGATAAATAAAAATAAAGTTAAAAATTAAAAAAAAAAGAAATCACATATGAATGAGACAGGATCTATCAGACAAAAAAGCAAATAAGGGCTGGAGAGATGGCTCACTGGTTAAAGGCACTTGCTTGCAAAGCCTGCCAGCCCAGGTTCAATTCCCCAGTACCCATGTAAAGCCAGTTGCACAAAGTGGAGCATGTGTTTGGAGTTTGTTTGCAGTGGCAAGAGACCCTGGCATGCCCATTCTCTCTCTCTCTCTTTCATAAATAAGTAAATAAATAACTAAATAAATATATGGGAGTTTAGGGTTTAAAAATAAAGTATGAGGGCTGGTGAGATGGCTTAGCAGTTAAAGTGTTTGCCTGCAAAGCCAAAGGACCCCAGTTCGATTCCTCAGGACCCACGTAAGCCAGATGCACAAGGGGCGCATGCATCTGGAGTTTGTTTACAGTGGATGGATGCCCTGGAGCACCCATTGGCTCTATATTTCTTCCTCTCTCTCTCCCTCTTTCTGTCTCCTTCTCTCTCAAATAAATAAATAAAATGTGTTTTTTTTTTCAAAAAAAAAAAACCTCTAGAAGAAAAGACATGATTCTGGGTGGGTCCAGTAACTTGCCTTGTGACCGTTCACTTCCCCCTGCACTGACCTGGATGTAAACACACCCCGCGATGTGCGCTACTGCTTGTGAATGAAGAAAATCCAGCAGTGACAGCTTTCTTCTTTCCCCCTGCCTCTTTCCTTCCTCCCTTCCTTTGTTCCTGCCTGCCTGCCCGCCTGCCTGTCTTCCTTTTCTTTCTTTCAGACAGGCTATCATGTTGTGTTGTAGCCTATGTTGGCCTCAAACCCACCCTGTGTTAGGCTGGCCTTGATCTCATGACCCTTCTGCCTAGGCCTCCCAAGTGTTGGGATGTAGGTGTGTGCCGCCTCGCCCGGCTTCTCCTTCTTGTGTAAGCAGTCTCTCTCCTGAGCCTGGCGAGCAGGCCTTGCCGGGCGCTCCAAACGCAGAAGCTGCCAGCCTTCTCCCCAGACTGCGCCTGTGGGGTTCCTCCAGGTTCCAGAGCCCACGTCCTGGGGCAGGGAAGGCACTAAACACTCACGGCCACTCCCTCCCACTCCCTCAGGTGACGCACCTCTCCAAACTCGACGGCGACATCTCACAGGCCACGCTGGACATCACCAACACCGTCTGCAGGCAAGAAGTGCACCAGAAGACGCTGGCCGAGCTGGACAAGGAGGTGAAGAGGGCCAACGAGCTCATCAGCAACAGCGAGAGCGAGATCACGCGGCGCACCATCCTCATCGAGCGCAAGCAGTGTCTCATGAACTTCTTCAAGAAGCAGCTGGAGAAGATGGTGTCCGAGCTGGGGGTGAGGCGCCCCACTGCCTGGGGCTGGGAGCACAGTGTGGGGGCGGGGCGGGGAGCTGACATCCGAAGGACACAGAACTGGGTTCACAGGAAGCAGGCGCCCCTCACTCCCTATGCTTGTTGCATAGTGACGTGCCTGTCTGTGTGTGTGGGGGGGGTGCTCCAGGTTGGGAAGACCCCAGAAACGAAAGGGCTTAGGCCACACGGGCCAAGGGGCCATCGTGACAACCAAAGGATGTGCTGTTTCCACCAAGACACTGCTTGTGGCCACCAGGAATTCCTTACTGGTTTCACCTGGCATGAAGTGGTCTTATTTTGATCTTTTTCTGTATGTGTATGTGGCGTGTGTGCATGTATGCTCATATGTGTGTGAGCATGCGTACATGTGCAGGCGCCTGTGCATGTGTGTGGAGGCCAGAGGTCGATGTCAGGTGTCTTCTTCAATCGCTCTCCACCTGAACGTCTCTGCCTCCCCAGTGCTGGCATCACAGGCACACACCACCACACCCAGCATTTATGTGGGTTCTGGGTTCTGAACTCAGGTCCTCATGTTTTTTGAGGCAAGCACTTTTACCCACAGAGTCATCTCCCCAAGTCCTGCTTGGAGTTTTGTTTGTTGTTGTTTCGGTTTTTCGAGGTAGGGTCTCACTCTGGCCCAGGCTGACCTGGAATTCACTATGTAGTCTCAGGGTGGCCTTGAACTCATGGCGATTCTCCTACCTCTGCCTCCCAAGTGCTGGGATTAAAGGCGTGCGCCACCACGCCTGGCCTCTTTTAATTCTTAATGATCCATGGGCCATACAGACAGGTGGTGTCTGGACATGATCCAGGGACCATTGCTCTAGACAAAATGCTGTAGCGAGCTTGAGGACTCAGCGGTCTACACTTCACCCAGCTATCTGTAACCCAAGGACTATTATGGGAGTAAAGCCCTCAAGTAGATGGGCACAGGGATGAGCCCTCAGGTAAACCCTATGCTAGAAAGCCCCTTTGGGGCTCTGAAAGCTGCAAAACCAATTGAGTCCTCAGGAAACAGAGGTCCTGAGCCTCAACAGTCTGCTGTCAAAGGACAGTGTCCAGAGCTCCTTTGGGGAGACAGAAGCTGCACCATGAGGACTCCTCAGTGGCCTAGTCCTAGGCCTTCAGGACCAGTTGACAGAGAAGGGGGCCCTGGTACTCCTGAAAGCTAGCTGAGCCCCTCGGAGTGAATACTTTGAGCCCCCAATGCTCTGCAGCCCACCCTGAAGGAAAGCCTGGGAACAGAACACCCAGGTTCCTTCTGCACTCACACCAATTATCTCTTCAGGGGGAGGAAGTCGGGCCCCTGGAGCTAGAGATCAAAAGGCTGACGAAGCTGAACGAACAGCACAACAGCAACGTGGCCCAGGCTCAGGTGACCTGGCTCCGCCTGCAGCAGGATCTGGTGCAGGCCACCCAGCAGCGTGAGGAGCACCTGGCGTCCCTGAACCTGCTCAAGAAGGACGTTCACATCATGGAGCAGAAGAAGCTGCGCTTGGAGAGTGAGCTCTGTCCACCACGCTTGGCCATACCCACACCGCTCCCGGAGGGGGGGGGGGGCTTGCTTCCTGAGGAGGGGCCTGCACCCTGGGACCAAGCTTGGAGCCAGGTGTGGTGGCGCACGTCTTTAATCCCAGCACTCGTGAGGCAAAGGTAGGAGGATCACCATGAGTTCGAGGCCACCCTGAGACTACAGAGTGAATTCCAGGTCAGCCTGGGCTATAGTGAAACCCTACCTTGAAAAACCAAAAAAAAAAAAAAAAAACAGGCTCCAGGGGCTGGAGAGATGGCTTAAAGGATAAGGCACTTGCCTGCGAAGCCTAAGAACTCATGTTCGAATCTCCAGGTCCCACATAGACAGATGCACAGTGATACAAGCACACAATGTTACACATGCGCACAAGGGAGCACATGTGTCTAGAGTTCGTTCACAGTGGCTGAAGGCCCTAGTGTGCCCATTCTCTCTCTCTCTTTCTCTGTCTCTTTCTCTCTCTCTCAAAAAAAAATGACTAAATAATAATAATAATAAAACAGGCTAGGGTCATGCATGCCTGTAACCCCAGTTCTGAGTGGGGGTGGAGACACTGGGGCTCACTGGTCAGGCAGGTTGAGTGAGAGAATCTGTCTTAAGGAAACAAGGTGGAAAAGTGACAGATAAGGAAACCACTCGGGCCTCTGCCCATGCATACAGGGCATGCGCATCACATCTACACACACACACACACACACACACACACACACACGGCCTCTAGAGTGCTTATGTCATCTGGTTTGTAAACATGAACCATGCCTGGAGTTGAAGAAACTGTCTGGGTATGTCTGAGCCCCCAGACCTCAGGGCTCAGGTAAAAATGCCTGAGGTGCGCAGAGCAACAGGTCCCACTGAGCTGTCCCTGGGCTCCTGTGAGATGACTTCACAGTGTCCCCATCTGGGCGGAGAAAGCTGCATCTACGATCCAAGAGCCTGCCGTAGTGCTGGGGAATCTGTCTTTCCTGGGCATCAGCCACTCACCCCCAGCCTGAGACATTTGGGTTCCGCGTGGTGCTGATCAAGACACCCAGAGAGTGTGGTCAGCCCGGTGCTGAGCCTCACCTCCACCCCCAGAGTGTGTGCTGTGGTCTGGGGCCAGTCTCCGTGGCCACTCCCCGAGGTCCCATTGCACGGCTGCTCTGCCTTCACTGCCCAAGGTCGGCCCTGGGCGTGGAGCCTTGCACTGCAGATGAACGGCGGCGTGGGAAGGCGGGCGAGGCTGGAATGCAAGGCTGGCGCGTAGAATGAGGCAGACAGAGGAGCAGCCAGAGACCTGGCGCCAGGGCAGCCGCGGGTACCTGCGACGGGGGGCTCGTGAGAAGGGCAGAGGGCTTAGTGCACAGTGGATTTGGGTGCTGGTGCCGGTCCCTTCTCATTGCTGGGACCAAACACCGTACCCGCCGCAGCTGGCGGGAGGAGAGGGTTGGCTTCAGCTCCCGGTCTTGGGGGATGTTTCAGCATGGCCGGGAAAGCATGGCCGAGCAGGGACTGGACAGCACAGATGGACTGTGTAATCTGGTCAAGAACATCTGGTGCCTTCCGCCCCTGCCCTAAGGCCTTTCCCAGGGCGCCTGAGCACCATCTGTGTCCCCACCTCAGGAGAAGGAGCGTCGCCCCCCACCCCCATCAGGTTTCCACTCAACCTGAGGTTCTTTTTTTTTTTTTTTTTTCCCAAGGTAGGGACGGTCTCGCCCTAGCCCAGGCTGACCTGGAGCTCCCCATGTAGCCCCAGGTTGGCCTCGAACTCACAGCTATCCTCCTACCTCAGCCTCCGCGGTGCTGAGATTAAGGAATGGCAGCCCCGTGAGCCTGGGCCTCTCCTGTTCCCTCGAGGGAGGGGCTTTAGGTTCCCCTCCCCTTCCTCCCCCAGATAAGATCGAGCAGGAGAAGAGGGAGCAAAAGCAGATCACGCACCACATGAAGGACCTGGACAACGACCTGAAGAAGCTGAACGTGCTGATGAGCAGGAAGCGCTGCGGCTCGGAGGAGCTGCAGCAGGACAACCTGGTGGCCGAGGCGGAGTTCGCGCGCGCCCTGAAGGTCCGCGCCCCGCGGGCCCGGGACGCGCCTGGCTCGACCCCCGAGAGCAGCTGGGGAGGGGTCCAGGCGCGGGGCCCGCGTCCCACAGCGTCCCCTTCGCCCCGCAGGCCGCGGAGAGAGAGGCCGTGCAGATGCAGGACAGGCTGAGCCAGCTCCGCGAGGAGAAGGCCGCCCTGCTGAACAGCCTGGTGGAGGCCGAGTGAGTCCCAGGGCCCTGCGGGCTGCCCTGCCGCCGGATAGTGGCTAGTGGCTCGGAGCGCATCCTCCCAGACTCAAGAGAGCCACAGGAGACCTCTATGCAGGGCATGGGCCTCCACCTGGGTGACTGGCAGTCACCAGACAGGCCAGTGACCACGAAGGTCACACCCCTCCAGTGCTAAGCAGTGCACCCTGTGACCAAGTCAAAGGAAGAAAGGGAACCCCCTCTCTCTTCCTGTTTTGTTTCTTCGTGCTGTGGATGGAACATGGGACTCTTGCCTTAGCAAGGGTACCGGTCTACCACTGAGCCATTCCCTCACCCCACCCCTCAACTCTTCCCCTTAACTGGAAAACCACAGATGAATGTCGTTCTCAGTTCGTTTTTCGCAAAGCTGTTCCCTTTGAAGCAGTTTTACATTGTTACATGCATCTACCGCTCCAAGGTGAACAGTTTTTGAATAGGTGTCCTAGAATGCCCCATGGCTGACTGGGTGCGCTCCGTAGGGAATGAAGTATATGTCAGGGTGGCACAGTCCTTGGGTTTGACAGAATCTATGCAGCGATGTTTGCTCTGGGCATATGTCCATGAGATTTTAATAGCTTTTTGACCATTCAGGCTTTTTACTTCTTCTTAAGCCAACCTTTACCAATTTTATTTACTTTCTCAGCTCCTAAAGTTATATATTCATGTTGTGTTCCTATCTCTCAGTTTTTCCCTCTTTTAATTATTTTCTCTCCTCTTCCTCCTCTTTCACCTCCAAGGATGCTCCTGGTCTCTTCCCTCTCCTCTGTGTTGCCAGGTCTGTCTATTTCAAGGGCTGACAAGCCTTTTCTGTAAGGAGCCTGAGTTAAGATTTTTGGCTTCACGAGTCCCTCAGTCTCCCCCACCCCAGCTCAAACACCGTGAGGCCCTGGGAGAAGCCCGGCTTCTCTAGCTCTGATCCTGCCGCCAACCCCCACCCCACCTCCCTGCAGGCACCAGATCATGCTCTGGGAGAAAAAAATCCAACTGGCCAAAGAGATGCGCGCCTCTGTGGACTCAGAGACTGGGCAGACGGAGATCCGAGCCATGAAGTCTGAGATTCAAAGGATGAAGGTGAGTCCGGTGGAGAACCCCACTTGGCCTGGTGGGCATGCTGTGCCAGGTCACATCCAGACTCAGGATCCTCAGGCCCCTGCAGGACTCGTGGGCCACCCTGCCAATGACAATGGGTGAGATCCCTAGGGATGCCTCACAGCTGCATGGCGACCCCCATTCTGCACACACTGTCCCTTGACTGACCTGGTCACACCAGGGTCTGCCTGACTTTGGTCCTTAACACACAGAAGTAATCACAGAACAGCCTAGACCACACACAGTTATACACACATTGCTTTGTGAAATGCTTATTTTATCCTTACTCTCAAGCAACCCAGGCACCCTGATCTTTGTTTTGCTTTGGTTTTCAAAGCAGGGTCTGACCTTTTACTATGTAGTCTCGGTGTAATCTCGAGCTCACAGTAATCTTTCTACCTCTGCCTCCTTAGTGCTGGGATTAAAGCCATGTGCCACCATACCTGGCCACCCTGATCTTTTTTTTTGTTTGTTTGTTTGTTTTTGAGAGAAAGATAGAGTCAGTAGGCATGCCAGGGCCTCCAACTATTGCAATGGAACTCCAGACACATGCTCCATCTAGTGGGCATGTGCGAACTTGCACTTGTGTTACCTTGTGTGTCTGGCTTATGTGGGATCTAGAGAGTCAACATGGGCCCTTAGGCTTCACAGGGAAGCTCCTTAATCACTCAGCCATCTCCCTAGTCTGATTTTTTTAAAATATATATTTATTTATTTAAGAGAGAAAGACAAATAGAGAGATAATGGGCCACACACCAGGGCATCCAGACACTGCAAATGAACTCCAGACACATGTGCCACTTTGTGCATATGGCTTACATAGGTACTGAGGGATTGAAACTGGGTCCTTAGACTTTGCAGGCAAGTGCCTTAGCTGCTAAGCCATCTCTCCAGCCCCACCTTATCTTTTTTAAAAAAATATTTTTAATTTATTTATTTGAGAGAGAAAGAGGCAGAGAGAGGAAAAGAGAGAATGGGCACACCAGGGCATCCAGCCACTGCAAACTCCAGATGCATTTGCCACCTTGTGCATCTGGCTTACATGGGTCTTAGGGAATCAAACCTGAGTCCTTTGGCTTTGCAGGCAAGTGCCTTAACTGCTAAGCCATCTCTCTAGCCCCTGCCTGGTCTTTTAAAATTCTGAGTGTGACCCGAAATTTCTCAGCCTGCTAGTGAGATGAATCCCACTGTGGGACAAAAAGAGTGTCACATGATACAAGGGTTTAGAGAGAAAGCCATGCCGGCCTGCACGCGTCATGAGACATCACTGTAATTAAGCCACATGGCCACCAGTGAATCAAAGTGGCATCACTTTGTTTCTTAATATTCTATTTATTTGAGCGAAAGGTAGAGAGAGCAAGAGAATGGGTGTGCCAGGGCCTCCAGCCACTGCAAACTCCAGACAGTGCGCCACCTTGTGCAACAGGCCTTAGGTGGGTACCAGGGAATCGAACCTGGGTCCCTAAGCTTTGCAGGCAAGCACCTTAACCACTTAGCCATCTCTCCATCATTTTTACAAGGACAATTTAAATTCACATTCCTCTGGCTATTGAGTTGCTCTTCAGATCAAACGTAGTTGGTGGGCTGGAGTGTAGCTCAGTGGTACAGCACTTGTCTAGCAGGTCCAAGGTCCTTGATTTTGGTGCCTAGCATCAGTTGATAAATAAAAAGCATGTGACGTTGGTAAGGAGGTTATGGGGTACTTTTTTGGAGCACACTCATTGGGTTGGAGTTATGCCACCCACCCCTTCTTGGTCTTGGACCTGGCTGCCTTATAGTACTGGCCTTCCTGGGTCTCTAGCTTGCATACAGCAGTGTAGCACTTCTCAGCCTCCCAGAGCCCACGAGCCAGTTCAGAGTAAATCCCATCTCGCCCCTGCATACAGTCATGAGTCATTCTGACAGAGACACGCCCCGGGAAATGCATCCTTAGGTGATTTAGTCATTGTATGAATGTCACAGAGTGAGTGGATCCGATTGGAAATAACTTATGGCTCCACTTGTTACGCTGCCCGTCACTGGCAGTGCCTCACATAAGCACAACGGTGCATACGTCCCATCGAGCCTGTTCTCTGGGGGCTCTCACTGTCCCCCCACCCCCCACCCCAAAAAAACCCTGGATCCAGTCCAGGAGAACTGGCTTCTCATGCAGGAGTTGGGTGAGGAGGAGAGTGACCTCTAGAGCCAGGGTCACACAAGGCACAGTTTAGTGGGGACGACTGGGCAGAAGCATGTGTAGGACGGCAGCAAACCACAAGGCAGCAGGAAGGGGGTTACGCCCCTGGCCTTGATCACACAAACTACTGCCGTATCCATATCAAGTAAAACACAGCTCTAATGGCTTAGCGGTTAAGCGCTTGCCTGTGAAGCCTGAGGACCCTGGTTTGAGGCTTGATTCTCCAGGACCCACGTTAGCCATATGCACAAGGGGGCGCATGCGTCTGGAGTTCGTTTGCAGTGGCTGGAGGCCCTGGCGTGCCCATTCTCTCTCTGTCTATATCTGCCTCTCTCTCTCTCTCTCTCTCTCTCTCTCTCTCTGTCCATCGCTTTCAAATAAATAAAAATAAACAAAAAAATTTTTTTAAAAAGTATTCTAGGGTGCTGGAGAAATGGCTTAGCAGTTAAGGCATTTGCCTGCAAAGCCTAAGAACCCAGGTTCAATCCCCAGTACCCATGTAAGCCAGATGCACAAGGTTGCTTATGTGTCGTTTGCAGCAGCTGGAGGCCCTGGTGTGCCCATTCTCTTTATGCTTCTTTCTCTCTCCCTCAAATAAGTAAATGAATAAAAATTAAAAAAAAAAAAAAAACAGTTCTAACCAGATGCTCAAGGTGGCGCATGCATCTGGAGTTTGTGTGCAGTGGCTAGAGGCCCTGGCGTGCCCATTCTCTGTCTCTCTCCCCGCCCCCTCTCTCATTCATAAATAAATAAATAACAGCCCAACTCGGTGTGGTGATGCACACCTTCAATCCCAGCACTGAGAAGGCCAAGGTAGGAGGATCACTGTGAGTTCAAAGCCAGCCTGAGACTACGTAGTGAATTCCAGGTCAGCCTGGGCTAGAGTGAGACCCTGCCTCACCAGGCTGTCGGTGTCAATGATTTTGTTGTCCTGTGGGGTTGGGGATATTTGGTAAACCGTGATGTAGCTATGAAGTGACCTGTCCTTACACAAGGCTGGGGCTAAGATCTGGGTGGTCCAAGTGGTACCGCTGTGTGCGCACCTGCGCTGAATGCCTCCGGCGGCAGGAGGAAGCCAAGCCGTGTGTGTGTGTCATGTGAGAGACCGAGGCCCCCGACACAGCAATAAGGACACGTGGCCATGCTGGGGACAGGATTAGAAGGAGGCCCTTGGCTTTCTTTCTGCCCCCTAGCAGGGAGTTGGCTTCTCACAGCAAATACATGGTTTCTCTGCTTTTCTTTTCTTGTGCTTTGTGTGGTTTTTGAACCAGGGTCTCACTGTAGCCCAGGCTAACCTTGCACTACGACCTTCGGGCCCTCAACCAGCTGGATGCTGTGGCCTCCACTGTGGAGGTTAGGTCTGTTTTACTCAGTCCGCTGGTTCAAATGTTGATCCCTGGAAGCTTCCTCACAGACACACTCAGCTACCTGGGCAGCCTTTAGGCCAGTCACTTAACAGTGCCATGTACCTACCACCCCCACAGTTCTGAGAGGCATCAGCCCATCGTCTTTATTTCTTGCCTGTTTTTTTTTTTAATCTTTTTAATCATCTTTATCAACACAAAGCTTACATACAACAAAATGTCTGTGTTGAAACCAGCTCAAGACTTTGAGCACTCTGGTGACTCCAGGCAGTTCCAGGCACCCCTGAGGTTGATCACAGCCCAGTCCTGGACCCCATCTGCAGACCCCCCATGGGGCCTCCCCTGACATCACTGTCATCCAAATCCAGAAGTCAGTCAATCTCGACACAACACCACTAACCAAACCCCCATCTTGGGCTGAGGAGATGGCACAATGCTTAAAGACACTTGCTTGCAAAGCCTTCCAGCCAGGGTTTGATTCCCCTGCACCCATGTAAAGCCAAAACGGTGCATGTGGAGTTAGTTTGCAGTGGCAAGAGGCCCTGAAGCGCCCATATACTTTTCTCTCTCATAAAACTATTTTGAAACTAGCAATAACCCCCCCCATCTCTAGCCATATTCCACCAGTTATTTCAACATGCACCCAGCAGCTCACTTGCCTCCCTGTCTTCCTCCTGCCTCTGGCCTCCTCACTTTCCTATGTTCTTCATAAGAATGTTCCAGTCATTCCCACGGACGTGCGCTGACCCCGGCTCCTGGTAACCCTGTCTGCGTTTCTGCCACTTGCCTGGCCTTGTCCCAGCCCTGCCCAGCCGCTCTGCTCTGTGCTCCAGGTCAAGCACGGGCAGCTGCTGCAGAAGCAGGAGAAGATGATCCGGGACATGGAGCTTGTGGTGGCGCGCAGGGAGACCATCGTGACCCAGGCGGAGGCGCAGAGAAAGATCGACAAGAAGACTCTCACGCGGACAGACTTCCACCACAAGCAGATAGAGCTGCGGCGGAGAATCAGGGAGGTGCACAAGGTATGTCCTGTTCTACCTCGGTGACCCCAGGAGAATTCCAGAAGGGTGCTCCGTCTGGGCTCCGTGACTGTTGTTGAAGGTGGGACAGTGCATCGGTGTATTCCGGGCTCCACCTCTCTTCACCACATGTGGTCAGTGTGTGTCCCCACCCTCTCTGGCTGACCTGAGAAACCTGCTCCCACCTCGTCCCATCACCTGAGGGACCAGGATGCCGGAGCACAGAGAGAAGCCGCGAGGAGTGTGGGGTCTGCCAGCATTGGATCTCGGCCCCGGAGCCTACTCCCCAGCCCCGCTGGCCACCGTGGCCCATCGTTGAGTCTGCTCTGCCCCTGTGGGCTGCAGCAGGCATTGCTTTGTCATACTTGTGAAAGACAGGTGCAGCAGACAGCCTCGCGTCGCTGGGACGAACCTCCAAGCCAGGCACGGTGTGTGGGAGGAAGGGCGTTTACGTGACGCTTACAGATCCAGGGGAAGTTCCATGATGGCAAAGGAAGTTGGTCACCTTTTGCAGGCCCAAGCCCAGAGGAAAGCCACCCCATAAAAGTAAGCTAGCACACCCCAGGTACCCCAGGCACCCCAGGCACGTTGTGTATCTCTACACTGGAACTCCAAACCCACTGCACACCTGAGGCTGGACCCGAGGACCCGCCCACAGTGACGCCTGCTCCAGCCAGGAGGGTGCAAATCTAAGTTACAAGCTTTAATAAACTACTGGATCAATTGGGGGACATCCATTCAAACCGCCACGAGAAGTGACGGTGATGGGGTGGAAAGTGAAGATTGGAGAACTCTGGAACTAGACAAACCACCTTCTCTCACGCCATCAGCAAAGACTGCTGCATCTCCTGGACCGTAGCCACCGTCCGTGAAGGGCTCATGTGTCCCTTGCTGGCCCTGCTGAGTGTAGATGGGCCTGGAGCTATTCCAGGACAAACTCCCTGGGAGTTTGTCTAGGGTCCAGCAGAACGTCCACACCTAGGGGTCTTCCCAGGGCTGAGGCAGACGAGGTCAGCTGCTCTCTGCTCAACAAAAATGGCCTCTAGGGAGCCTGGGGTAGCCAGGAAGGGTATGAACCCACTTGTCAAGGACTCAAGGGGTTTGGGGACAGGCTGATGGGAATATGGGAGGTACCCATGAGAGCCTGTGTCCCTACACACTTGGACACAGCCCTCTGAGCATGTGATATGTGCCCCGCCATGGGAGGGGACAAGCCAGTGCTGCCCAGTGCCCACTCCCCTGGTGACCAGGCTGGGCTCTAGGGTCAAACTTCCTAGTTTGTCCCACAGTAGGTTGCCTAACTGACCAGCTTTGTGGCCTTGGGCACATGTGGACAGTAATAAGCACCCACCAGGCAGTCAGAGGGTTAAGTGCGACACAGCCATGGCTGTGCACAGTGAGCTGGCACTGGGGACACCTGGGAACATGGACACAGCCCCACCACTCCCGGGGACATGTTGTCTTGCCTCTTGGTGCCTCAGTTTACGGATCTGACAAAAGAAACTTAAGGAAGGGGTTTACTTCAGTTCAGTTTCAGGCCGTTGGTCACATGACACCCAGTCAGGAAGCAGGGATGCCTGCTGGGGCTCAGCTCACTGTCTTGTCTTTGTTTAAGACAGGGTATCACACATTCCGTGTATCCCAGCTGGCCTCAAACTCCTCATGTAGCCAAGGATGACCTTGAACTTCTAATCGTTCTGCCTCTACCTTCCCAGTGCTGGGATTATAGGCATGGGCCACCATGCTTCATTGATCCCCTTTGAGAGATGGAAACCAGGGTTCTGTGAGTGCAGAGCAAGCTCCCCATCAACTGAGCTACAGCCCCAGCTCACTTTCTCCTTTGTACACAGTCCTGAACCCCAGGCCCATGGAGTGATGCACCCACATTTAGGGTGGGTCTTTCCACTTCAATTATCCTAATTAGAAACTTCTTCACAGACCTCTAAGATTTGTCTCTTTGGTCATTCTCAATTCAATCAAGTCAACAAGAACACACACACACACACACACACACACACACACACACACACACCCCTCCCAGCTTACATTCCTGCAGGGCAGTGGCTTCTGGATTCCTCCTTAGGAATCCACCAGAGAAGCACCTGGCAGATCCTTAGCCTGATGGCTCTGTCCACCAAGTGCTGCAGGGGCCCAGCAGGTCCTGTTTCTCTCCTAGGCCACTGACGAGTGCACCAGTGCCATCTCGGAACTGGAAGGAGCTCAAAAGGAGCTGAGCAGCTCCCTGCAGGCAGAGCAGCAGATGCTGTTGGCGACACAGGCTGAAACGGATGCTGCAGAAGCCAGCCTCAGCCAGCTCACAACCCTGAAGCAGCAGGTAGACTCCCATCCCGGGACACTGGGGCAGAGGTAGATGTCCATCCTGGGACACTGGGGCTGAGGCACCTCAGCAGAGGGGTGACTCAAGAGAAGCCAGTGTCCCCAAGTAAAGGCCTCCAATTAAGTCCAGGCTGATGCTATCTTGCCAGAAGCATGCTATTTTTTTTTTTTTTTTTTTATCCCTTGTGATTGTTCACTCAATGTTGCAGTTACCTCCTTCCTCGTTGCTGGGACAAAGCACCGAATGAAAGGCAGCTAATGGGAAGCAAGTTTGTTTGTTTGTTTTTTTCAAATGCTATTTTTAAATCTTTTAAAAATTTATGTATTTATTTATTTGAGAGCACAAGAGGGAAAGAGGGAGAAAGAAAGAGAGAGAGAGCATGGGCGCACCAGGGCCTCCAGCCACTGCACTCCATACGCATGCACCACCTTGTGCATCTGGCTTACGTGGGTCCTGGGGAATTGAACCTGGGTCCTTTGGCTTTGCAGCAAGTGCCTTAACTGCTAAGCCATCTCTCCATCCCAGGAGGCAAGTTTTTTATTTTGGCTTAAAGTCTCATGGAGAAGCTCCAGGATGGCAGGAAAATGCATGGCATGAGCAGAGGCTGGCCATCACCTCTGTCACAGAAGGTGGACAGCAGCACCAGGAGAGGATGCTGAACACTGGCAAGGGGAAGCTGCCCTAACACCCCTAAGCCTGCCTCCAACGACAACCTCCTCCAGCAAGGCTTCACTTCCAAAATTGCCACCAGCTGGGGTCAAAGCATTTAGAGCACATGAGTTTATGGGGGACATCTAATTCAAACTACCGCACCCAATAAATATTCATCGCTATCTATTACAGGCCAGGCAGCACTCTGGATGCCGGGCAACAGAATAGAAAGAGACAGAAATCCTAGCTGCCCTTAAGGTCGCAATCTGAGGGCAAGAACACAGGAGATGAGAAGCAGAAATTAGGGAAAGGACAGTGTGTGTTCGGCAGTGACAATTCTTTGGAGTAGAGAAATGCTGTCAGGGTGGAATGTGGGGCTGAGATTTTGAGTCGGGTGATCCAGGAAGGACACATGGAAAAGACAATTGGGGGCTGGAGAGATGGCTTAGCAGTTAAGGCGCTTGCCTCCAAAGCCTAAGGATCCATATTCTACTCTCCAGGTCCCACATAAGCCAGACACACAAAGGTGACACAAGCACAAGATCGTACATGGGCACTAGGTGGTGCACGCATCTGGAGTTCGATTGCAGTGGCTGAGGCCCTGGCATGCCAATTCTCTCTCTCTCTCCCTCTCCTCTCGCTCTCTCTAAAAAATATATATAAATAAGTAACAATTTTTTAAAAAGATACATTTGAGCCAAGACCAGAAGGAGGCGAGGGGAGAGCTCACCCTGTCAGAGGGAGTCTTCCCCACCCTAGACTGCAGGAAGCCCTGGCAGGGACACCATTCTGATCTTGGGACTTTCTTATAGGGACAGGGACAGTGGAGGGGATTCAGGATCGGCAGGGTCCCCTGGCTGGGGGACCACGAGGGGTAGACAATCATACCTGGACTTCAGGAGCACAGTGCACAAGGATGGCTGCTCAATGCTGCGTAGAATTCAGAGGTCACCCTGGAGGAAGTGTCTGCTGCACTAGCTGGGGTACAAGTCTACAAGTGACGGCAAGGTTTCCCATAGTCAACCAAGGCAGGAAGAAGCTGAGCCTCAGGCCTGACACATAGTAGCAAACCGCCTCCCCGATGGATGCGCAAGGCTCCCAGCCTGCCCACAGGCCCCTTCCCTTTGGTCTGGAGATTCTACCCTCCTCTCTCTCTCTCTCTCTCTCTGTCTCTCTCTCTCTCTCTTTCTCTTCTCCTTCTTTCTTCTACTCCTTCTTCCCTCCATCTCTCCAACACAGGCAGGAACTCTCTTGACTTGTGAGGTGACACATGGTCTCTTTCCCACCCAGAACCTTTCGGAGATCATAACCCTGCAGACACGTGCCAAGCACCTGCAGGCGGTGACAAAGGGGCGGTACGTGTACCTCTTCCGCAACGAACAGTCCCTGCAGCTGGAGCTCAAGCGCCTGGAAGACCGGCTGACCCGGATCAACAGCACACTGGCGCAGGTGCAGGAGGAGTACCCCCAGTTCCAGGAGGCCCTTCACAAGGTGAGACAGAAGATCGCCAGCAAGCTGCAGTCCCCGGAGCCCTCCTAGACAGCACCTGTGCCGCAAGCCGGGGTCTGCGATCATGGGAGACTTGGAGTCCTGTGTTCCCGAAAGCCCCCAATGGCATCACTGCTGAGGAGACACGGATAGACCAGCCCTGTTGCAAATACGTCCTAGCCACTTACTAGTACACCAAGCGAAGGCAGCGTTCCCGGTCAGCTTTGGTGAACCTGCCTTTTGCTCTCTGGGGAGACCCATACATGCAAACCCATGCCCCGGTGGCCCTCACTACTGGGGCGACAGCTCCACAATCTGCCCGTGCCCATACCCTGTCCTGGGGCAGGCCCCCAGACCCCACCGGAACCAAGGAAAAAGCTGAGGGCTTCTAGAGTCCCAAGCGAGGCGATCACCAAGGATGCAACCACTTAAGTAAGTGGGTGCCTGTCCTGTTTCTACTGGCCTCTGACCTCGCTCATCACTCTTAACCGGGATGCACCCTGCTGCCCCCCACACACCCTGGATTCCCAAGCCTCATTGCCTTATCACCTCTCTGCAGTTGAAATGGGAAATGTCCTACGAAGTAATTTCAATTTCAAACTTCATAGAAGAAAATTTTTTTTAAATTAAAACCTGCTTCTGACTGAGGGAGTGAGATATGTTTGTTCTGAAACACTGCAGAACTACAAAAGTGACAGGCAGGAAGAGCTCGGCCCCAACGCCACGTATCCACTGGCCTTATCTTGTTCTCTATCCATTCCATTCCACCTGGCAAGTGGAGGTTGTGGGATGAATTCAGGGTTTGTAACATCTGGCTAAATGTCTGCATGCCTTGAGGGTTTTTGTTTGGTTGATTGTTTGGTTTTGTTTTGTGCCGTTACTGGAGCTTTTAGGGTCAGATCCTGGGCTCTGGCAGTCCCAACATGCTAGACGCAGCCACTCATCCCCAATGTGCCAACTAAAGAGACAAGTAAGGGCTGGGGAGAGGGCTCAGCAGTTAAGGCGCTTGCCTCTGAAGCCTAAGGACCCAGGTTTGATTCCCCAGTACCCACGTAAACCAGATGTACAAGGTGACACATGCATCTGGAGTTCGTTTGCACTGGCTGGAGGCCCTGGTGCACCCATTCTCTTTCTCTATCTGCCTTTCTCTCTCTCTCTCTCTCTCTTTCAAATAAACTTTTTTTTTTTTTTAAGAGACAAGCCAGGCATGGTGGCGCACACCTTTAATCCCTGAGACTGCATAGTGAGTTCCAGGTTAGCCTGGGCTAAAGTGAGATCCTACCTCAAAAAATAAAAATTTAAAAAAGACAAATAATAGTAAAAAGACAGGAAGATTTCTTCAGTGTGACCACATTGGGAAGAGGAACAAACGAAGGATCCAGTGACGCCAAGTCTGTTCTGGGGTGCTGACATGAGGGTTAGGTTTAAATAGAGGGCAAGAGATATGCACAGGGCTGGAGGAATGGCTCAGCAGTTAAGGTGCTTGCCTGCAAAGCCAAAGGACCCAGGTTCGATTCCCCAGGACCCACATAAGCAAGATGCGCAGGTGGTACATGTGTTTGGAGTTCATTTGCAGTGGCTGGAGGCCCTGGCACACCCATTCTCTCTGTCTGTCTCTCTCTCTCTCTCTCTCTCTCTCTCTTCCTCTCAAATAAATGAGTAACAATTTTGTTAAAAAGAGGTATGCAGGCTGGAGAGATGGCTTAGCAGTTAAGCATTTGCCTGTGAAGCCTAATGACCCCAGTTCGAGGCTCGATTCCCCAGTACCCACGTGAGCCAGATGCACAAGGTGATGCATGTATCTGGAGTTCATTTTCAGTGGCTGGAGGCCC
Source organism: Dipus sagitta (assembly GCA_036346955.1). Taxonomy (NCBI): domain Eukaryota; kingdom Metazoa; phylum Chordata; class Mammalia; order Rodentia; family Dipodidae; genus Dipus; species Dipus sagitta. Next base: position 13,772,354 of record CM070778.1, read on the forward strand.
TGGTGTGCTCTCTCTCTCTCTCTCTCTCTCTCTCTCTCTCTCTCTCTCTCTTTCTGTCACTCTCCAATAAATAAATAAAAATAAGCAAATTTTTTTTAAAAAAAGAGGTATACATAACTAAGCAGTCCTGGTCAAGGTGTGGTCCCGTCCATCCACATTGATCATCGTCTGGGCTTCAGTCTACAATGCAAGATGATCCAGCAAGTTGTCAGTGAAGGAGTTAGAAAATCTCTCAACTTCTGTTGATCCAAGAAGTCCCCCCCCCCCTGCTTTTTTGATAACCCCAGGATACCTGGCTGGCTATCTGGGAAGAAAGAAGTTCCAAGAAGTTTGCTTCCTTCACACTTGTTAATGCTTCTCTCTTGCCCTTCTCCTTGAACATAGCTCCCCTTCCCCTCCCCATGCTGGACAAGCACTTAACATTTCCAGAGTATCCGCTGCTGAGATGTGAAGTGTCCCTCTACGACTAGACTCTCCTCCAATAAAGTCTAATTCCTCTGTCATAGATATTCCAACTTGTCTTTTTATTTTTTAAAATATTTTATTTATATTTGTTTTATTTGACAGAGAAAGAGGGAGAGAGAGTGAGGGAATGGTCACGTGCCAGGGCCTCCAGCCACTGCAAATGAACTCCAGATGCGTGCACCCTCTTGTGCATCTGGTTAATGTGGGTCCTGGAGAATCGAACTTGGGTACTTGGGCTTTGCAGGCAAAGGCCTTAACCGCTAAGCCACCACTCCCGCCCGTCTCCGTCTTTTTCTATTAGTCAGAACTGTGTGAAATCTCCTGGGAGACAAGCACTGACTCTGGCGGGAACAGGGGCTTCAGTCCTTCTCTCCCTCAGCACAGGATCCCCAGGGAAATTTTAATTGTCAGAGGTCCATTGTTTCAACAGTCTGTCAGCTAAAGGGAGGGCACACGTGTCTCTAGAATGTCTCTTCTCCTGCCAGGGCCGTTGCAGTGCTGGGAATGGAACCAGGTCCTTGCACATGCCAGGCACACTCTACCACCGAGCCGCAGCTACAGCCGTCACTTTTTTTTTTTTGGTTTTTCGAGGCAGGGTTTCACTCTGGCCCAGGCTGACCTGGAATTCACTATGTAGCCTCAGGGTGGCCTCAAATTCACTGCGATCCTCCTACCTCTGCCTCCCCAGTGCTGGGATTGAAGGCGTGCGCCACCATGCCCGGCTGCCTTTGTTTTCTTGAGACAGGGTCTCACCATGTAACACAGGCTGGCCTTGAATTCACAATCCTCCCTCCAACTTCTGAGTGCTGGGATCGTACTGTCGTGCCCAGCTGACTCATGTTTTGTTTTTCAGGTTTTTGTTTTGTTTTTTTTTTGAAGCAAGCCCAAAGAGCAAGACTGAGACTGAATTGGTGTGCCAGGGCCTCCAGCCACTGCAATAAAACTCCAGATACGTGCGCCACCTTGTGCGCATGTGGGACCTTCTGCGCTTGGGTCACTTTGTGCGTCTGGCTTACTTGAGACCTGGAGAGTCGAACATGAGTCCTTGGGCTCCACAGGCAAGAGCCTTAACTGCTAATCCATCTCTCCAGCCCATGACTCGTGTTTTTAAGAAATATGGTTTTTATTTGAGAGAGATAAATTATTGTGTGCCAAGTCCTCTTGCCTTTGCAAATGATACCTGTGCTACTTCATGCATCTGGCCTACAGATTTGCTAGCCAGTGCCTTGAACCGCTGAGCCATCTCTCAGCCCCCTGACTCATCTTAATATGATCATTTTCTCACTTCATGAAACAGTTGATGATGTCCCTATCACTGGCTTCCTGACTTGTCATTTTCCATTCCCTGTGGACTAAACTTCCAGACGGGGGCTGGTTTTTCTCCTTTAATTATTTGTACGTGTCTGTGTATGTGTGGTATGTGTGGGTGCACCCGGGGCCTTTTGCTGCGAATGAACACCAGACGCATGCGCCACATTGCTTTTTGCGCCCAGGTTTACATGGATGCTGGGGTAGTGAACCCCAGTCCACAGGCTCTGCAAGCTAGGACCTTGGCTGATCCCAGAGACTGGTTTTAAAACTCTCTCATTCAGGGCTGGAGGGATGGCTTAGCAGTTAAGGCATTTATCTGCAAAGTTAAAAGACCCAGGTTCAATTCCCCAGGTCCCACGTAAGCCAGAGACACATGGGGGCGCGTGTATCTGGAGTTCGTTTGCAGTGGCTGGAGCCCTGGTGCGCCCATTCTCTCTCCCTCTCTTTCTCCCTCTTTATCTGTCAAATAAATAATAAAATTGTTTAAAAAAAAAAAAGAAAAACTCTCTCATTCAGCCTTTCCAATGCTGTCCCTGACTGTGGCTTGGCCAACTGTAATCCAATCTTATTAGCCACGGGCATGAGACCAGAGCCAGGACCTTGTCACCAGGTCCCAAAGACACAGCGGCCTACAGGCGGGGCACGACCCACACGCCGACCTGCGCCGACCCGCGCCGCCACTAGGGGGAGCAGCGCGAACGCGCGCCTGCGCGGGCTGTCGCGTCACGTGGTCCGCAGCCCCGCCCCGGCCACGTGACCTGCCGGGCTCTGCGGGGTCTGTGCGGTGGAGCGCGCGCGCAGGTGAGCGGGGCGCGCAGGTGCGGTGAGGGCCCCGACAGCGGGCTGCGGGTCCGTCTCCATCAGCCGGCGGCCAGGGTGTCAGCGCCTTCCTGAGCCGGGCAACTGAGCTGGGAGGCCGCGGCGGCGAGTGGGAGATTTCCCTCCCCGTGACCCCAATAACACCGACAGGCACCCCGGAAGGTCCCGGATCCCTACCCAGCCCCGCAGTGCTCGAGAGCGGAGGCTTTGTGCATGCCTTTTATCGCAGGGGGAAACTGAGGCACAGAGAGGCCGAGAACCCTAGCTCTCCCCCGGGGTTTCAGAAGCTGGGGTTCAGAGCCGCCCCGTGCCTGTGGGCGCTGCCTCTTGCTTCCCAGACAGCGGAACTTGGGTCTGCATGTCCCCTGCAGTTCTTCCCCGAGTTACTCAGAACTGCGGAGCGCTGCCTGGTCCCCGTTCCTCTGAGCCGAGTGTGGCCCCGTCCGTCCTCGGCCTCCTCCGAGGCTCCTGAAAGATGCAGATTGCCTCCGACCCCACCCCTCGGGAGTCTGAACCTCAGTGTCCCTGGCTAGGGGCCGTGATCACAACGTGTCACGTGTCTGGAAGGGCCAGGCTGAGCTGGGACTCTGCAGTGCAGAACCAAGTGAATACTGGGTCTTCGTGACTGTTCCTGATACCATTCTTGATGGCCGGTGGCTGGAGCCCCTCTGAGCTTCAGGATAGCCACTGGCCATCAGAAAGACCGAGGCATGATTGGAGGGTTGCAAATGTCAGTCTCACCCATCCCCGCCCCCTCAGAAGGGCTGGAGGTCAGTCACAAGTCAGATCTGTCTGTCTAGCGAGGGAGCTTCTGTAAAACTAAACAGAGCTGAGTGTGGTGCCTGTAACCCCAGCACTTGGCAGGTGGAGGCAGGAGGAACAGGGGTCCAAATCCATCCTGTTCCTGCCTCTATATTAAGGTCAAGGCAAGCCTGGGTTGCAGAGGACCCTGTCTCCAAAGTAACAAGCAAACATGCACCAAACTTTGCCCAACCTATTTCTTCCACTGGGCTCTTCCTGTTACAGCTATTATTTAAAATAAATATATATATATATATATTTGCAAACAGAGAGAGAGAGAGAAGAGAGACAGACAGAGAGAATGGGTGCGCCAGGGCCTACAGCCACTGCAAACGCACCCCAGAAGTTGCAAAAGTTCTCTGAAAAGATCACTCCAACGCCGGCATGAGTGAAAGTAGTTGATTTTACAGGGACTGAAGTTGGGATCGCTCCCCAAAGTGACTTCAGTGTTAAGCTGAGACTTTACTTTCCTTTTATAGCGTTCATGCCGAGGGGCGGGGTGGGCGAGCAAGCCGGCAGCTGGTTTGCAGAAGCAGGACGGGACCGTTAGCTTGTGCAGTCTGTATGATTCAAAGCAATTTTTCAAAACATACATATGAATCAACATGCATATAAATCATGTAGTCGGGTCGCCCTAACCATGAGCTCTATTTTACTCTATTTTAGTCAAAACAGTCCTTCCCTCTTATCGCCCCTTTGGGTCCCCCCTTAGACAGTTCTCTCTTTGGGATTCCTTCAGCTACTGACAGAGGTAAGTCGAGCTCCTCGGCAGTTAGCTCTCACAGTGACTTAGGGCATCGGTCCGGCTTTCAGCTTCTTTTCCACTACACAGATGCAAGTGCCACTTGGAGCCTCGGGCTTTATGTGGATACTGGAGAACTGAATGCTGGTTGTTAGGCTTTGCAGGCAAGTGCCTGTCACTGCCGAGCCATCTCTCCATCCCCCCCCACCCCCGTTACAGCTTTTGAAAGACCAGTGAATGTAAGTGCAGCTCTTTTCTGAATTCTGTGTGATATTTTAGTGAACTAAATTTGACAAGGGGTTCATAGAAACCCCCAAACGTATACTGGTGGCAGTCTGTGACCAGGTCAGGTCCCCTTGGGGGACCATATCCACCTGTGCTGGTGAATGACTTTTTCCCAACATTAGGGTGTCAGGAGGCCATGAGACCCTCTCAGACCTCCCACTGTGCCCAGGAGCCCCGTCACCACACACACACTGAAGTCATCATTGCTTCCGCCAGGACCCCATTCCCGGGAGGCTCCCACCCTCTGGTGACTGGCTAGGCTCAAGAACCCCATTGCCTTGCTGCTGGGGCTCTTCAACCCAACCCCCTTCTTCCTCCTGCCCTTGGGGTCAGACTTGCGTGGGTGTGGTGGCTCCCCAGTCTGCCTGTCCCCCTTTCTGTCTCACGGATGGGTTCCTGATAGAGTCCTGACACACACTTCCCATGCTGGTGTGAGCTGCTGCCCAGAGGATCCGGCCTCACGCAGTATTTTTGTTTGGTTTTACTGTTTACTTTTTAAAAAATTATTTATTATTTGTGTGTGTGTGTGCGCGCACGCACGCGCACTCACACTCGCACACATGTGCCAGACATGCCAGAGTCTCTTGCTGCTGCAAACAACAAATGCCTGACCAGCTTTACATGGGTGGCTAGGGAGTCGAACCAGGCCAACAGGCTTTGCAAGCAAGCACCTTCACCTTTAACCCCTGACCCCTCTTCTCAGCCCCTCCCACGTCACCATCCCTGTTCCCATAAAAGTCTCAGGTACGGCACTTCATAGCTTGCCTCCCCAGATGCCACACGGAGGGCAGAGGGGCTCTCAGCGCAAGGTCATCGGTGGCCAGGGCCTTTCTCTGCGGCCATGGGCGGCAGTTCCGAGATGCCTCAGTGTGCTGTATCTGTGGAGCTGTCAACAGGAAAGGGGCCGGGGAGGTGGTGAGTCTCCCAAGGGGCACGGTTTATTCCTGATACCTTCTTCACTGAGATGACAGCCTGGGCCCCGACCTCTACAGAATTGCGGCTTGTTCCCCCTACTGATGAACCTTGCTCATTTCACTTTTCATCTGCCATGTACATTTTATTTTATCTATTTATTTTTGGTTCTTTTATTATTATTAATATTTTACTTATTTATTTGAGAAAGAGAAAGAGGAAGATAGAGAGAGAATGGGCGCGCCAGGGCCTCAAGCCACTGCAAATGAACTCCAGATGCAAGCGTCACCTTGAGCAACTGGCTTATGTGGGTCCTAGGGAATTGAACCTGAGTTCTTAGGCTTCACAGGCAAGCACTTTCACCACTAAGCCATCTCTCCAACCTTACTTTTGGTTGTTTTGAGATAGGGTCTCTGGCCCAGGCTGGCCTTGAACTCATGGCAGTCCTCCTACCTCAGCCTCCGGGTATGCACCACCACACCCAGCCCCATGTACATTTTAAATGAATTTCATGTGAGACCTTTGAGAGAACTTTGCAATGAGAGGTATTCTGCAGTCCTCAGTGTGGGCCATTTCTGTCTTTTCCCTTTTGCCTTCCCACCTGTGTCTGTTTGCACAGTGTCGCGGGGTCCTGTGTCCACAGCACCCCTCTGAGGAGTCCTCCATCCTTCCAGGCCCCTGGCTTTGGGCTTTTCCTGGCCATTGCTCTGGAGGGAGAACCTCTGGCCTTCTTCCTCCACCTCCTGGTACTGAGAACGTCTGCATGCATCAAGGAGGGCCCCCCACCTCCCACTGAGACCTGCTCCTTCTCTCTGCAGGCCTCCAGGATGAGCTGCACTGCCCCAGGCAGACAGGCCTCCACCATGAATGTGAGGTGGCCTCTGCTGGGGATCTGCGCCCTCATTTCCTTGGCCACTGCTGCCTTCCTGGGACACTTCCTGCTCCGTGACCTAGCTCTGGTCCCACGAGAGCTGCACGCTCCCTTTGAAGGCTTGGAGACACCCAGAACCCACCCTCAGAGAGCCAGGGAGCCAGAGCCTCTGCTCAGCCAGGAGCGCGCAGAGCGGCCCAGACAGGGCGCCCGCACCGTGTGACGTCCCCCCCAGCAGCCGCTTTGACTGTGCCCCGGACAAGGCCATCACCCAGGAGCAGTGTGAGGCCCGGGGCTGCTGCTACATCCCAGCGAGGCAGGGAACGCAGGGTCCCCTGACAGGGGCAGCCCTGGTGTTTCTTCCCACCCGGATATCCCAGCTACCGGCTAGAGAACTTGAGCTCCTCGGAAACAGGCTACACGGCCACCCTGACAAGAACCACCGCTACCTTCTTCCCCAAGGATGTACTGACGCTGCGGCTGGACGTGGCCATGGAGACGGACAGCCGCCTCCACATCACGGTGGGTGTGAGCAGGGGGTTCCCAGGCAGAGAGTGGCCCTTGCAGACAGAAGGGTCACCTGGGGACAGGGGTGCGTGTGAACACGTAACCCACGCTTCTCCCCAGGACATATGGGGCTTCCCAACTAGAAGCCCCACTGTGGGCTGAGTGGCTGTATGGAGCAGAGAGGACTTGTGTGGTGACAGGGCAGGGTACAGGACACAGGTGAGGGTCAGGCCTCTCCCAGGAGGTGATGTCTCAACTGTCCTTTAAGAGTCCACAAAGGAATGGTCCAGGCAGAGGGGTCTAGAACTGAGCACTGCCGACAACAGGGATCTATATCTGTCTTGTTCCCTGCTTCCCCCTCAACAGTGTCTGGCAGCACCCCATCTTTGCAGAGCCTGAATTGTGATCTGAGTGTAAGGATACTGTATGTAGGAGTAGAAGCTGGACGTGGTGGCGAGGCCACCCTGTGAGACCACATAGTGGATTCCAGGTTAGCCTGGGCTAGAGCGAGACCCTACCTCTGAAAAACAAAACAACAACAACAACAAAAAGCCTATGAGTAGAGCACTTGCCTGGCATGTGCAAGGTCCTGCCTTTGATCCCTAGCACTAGGGGAGAAGGAAGAAGCAAAATCTGGACCTGGTGCTCACATTATAAGTCACTTGGGAGACTGAGGCAGGAGGTCTGTTGTAAGAGGCCAGCCTGGGCCACATAGTGAGACCCTGTCTCAAAAACAGAACTAGAGAACACACACACAAAACCTCATTTACTGTTTATCTGACGTTCCAAGTTTACTGTGTGTTCTGTATTTGACCTGGCAAGCTCAAGGAGGTCTCTTTCCTCTAGTCATGTAGTTGAGGAAACTGAGGTCCAAAGGGAGGTTGAATAAATTGCCCACGTTCACACAAAATGCGCCCACACACTGGGACCTGAACTGACCAGCCATCTTGGGGTCTGGCTGTGTGTCTTGGGCCCGTGCCTCCTGAGGGAAGTGAGGGGACTGTGGGGCGGCAGGCACCCCAGCCCATGAAGGGCCTCACATGCAACCTTCTCCCTCCAGATCAAAGATCCTGCTAACAAGCGCTATGAGGTGCCCTTGGAGATCCCGAGTGTCCAGAGCCGAGCACCGTCCCCACTCTATAGCGTGGAGTTCTCAGAGGATCCCTTTGGAGTGGTTGTGCGCCGGAAGCTAGACGGCCGGGTGCTGTAAGTGCGTGCTTGGGCCTTGTACTCCCATCCCATCCTGGGTGGACAGAAACATGGTGACCCCTGAGGGCCAGGACCACCTGGAGGTCACAGACCTACTGTGGATTGGCCAGCCTTGTCCCTGGCTCCGCTGTCAACTCTGAGCTATGACGGTCCTCCTTCTTGGATGCTCCTGGATCACTGAGAACGCATGCACCAAGAGCTACCTGGGGCACTTGCCTCTCATCGCATCTCAGAGGTCCCCCTCCCAGGCTGCATAGGCCAAGGCTTCCCAACGTGGGCTGATCTCCCCTAGAAGACATGGCAGTGTCTAGAGATGCTTTCGGTGCCGTGGCAGTGGTGCCCCTGGCACCTGCAGTATCCAGGGTGACCCACCACAAAGGATGACCCATGCCAGTGCCAGCAGTACTGAGGGAAAGACCCTGGTCCTGTCCTTGATGACATGCACCTACCTTGCTGTGTTTTTTAATTTATTTATTTACTTGAAAGAGAAAGGGGGGCAAGAGAGAGAATAGGCGTGCCCAGGGCCTCTATCCACTGAAAACAAACTCCAGATGCATACGCCCTCTTGTGCATCTGGCTAACGTGGGTCCTGGGGAATCTAACCTGGGTCCTTTGGCTTTGCAGGCAAATGCCTTAACCACTAAGCAATCCCTCCAGCCCGGATTTTTGGGGGGGTTGTTATTGTTGTTTTTTGTTTTTTTGAGGTAGGGTCTCACTCTGGTCCAGGGTGACCTGGAATTCACTATAGTCTCAGGGTGGCCTCGAACTCACGGCAATCCTCCTACCTCTGCCTCCCGAGTGCTGGAATTAAAGGTGTGCACTACCGCGCCCGGCCCTGGCCATGTTTTTAGTTGTCAAATTCATATCAATTAATGCACACCAGACATTCATTAGTATTTTACCTCCAGCACTCTAAAGGCGTTGCTTTCTCTGCCGCCAGTGTGCTGATAAGGATACAGGCCCAGCCAGAGAACAGAGCCCAGCCTTCTGTTCTCAGGGGTCCTGTCCCCTGGCAGGCCCGTGGGTTGACGTCACTGTATCCTCTGCCCATCTGAGGTGACAAGAATACAGCCCCTCTGAGTGCGCCTGTCGGGGCTCTTCTGCTGGTTGCAGGTGCTGAGGGCTGCTGGGTCCTGTGGCTGCTGTCCCGTCCCCCCTCCGTCCTGCCCTCTGAAGGGTCCATCTCAGGTGTGTGCAGCCTGGGGTGCCAGGGAGCCTGGTCTTTCTCCACAGGCTGAATACGACCGTGGCTCCCCTGTTCTTTGCTGACCAGTTCCTGCAGCTGTCCACCTCGCTGCCCTCCCAGTACATCACGGGCCTCGCAGAGCACCTCAGCCCCCTGATGCTCAGCACCAGCTGGAGCCGCATCACCCTCTGGAACCGTGACCTGGCGCCTACGGTGAGGGTGGGGTGGGGTGGTGGATGGGAATGTGAAGGTGGGGTCCTGGGTGCTAAGGTACTGTCTCCCACCCATCCCAGCCTGGCGCCAACCTCTACGGGTCACACCCTTTCTACCTAGCACTGGAGGACAGTGGCTTGGCTCATGGCGTCTTCCTGCTAAACAGCAATGCCATGGGTAAGTCCCCGGGCCAGAGCCCCTCAGTGTCTCCTCAGTGGGCCAGCCTGAGGCGCTGCCTGCCCCAGACCTGGGGTCCCCGAGGGTCCCCACCTGAGCAGGGAGCAACCTGTCTCTCAGTACCCATGGCGGGTGGCTCCTGAGTCCCAGCTGCTCCGTGTCCTTCTGCCCCACACCTAAGCCCCCGGCCTCTCCTGGGTTCCCCGTGGGAAGAGCCACGCTCTCTTGACTGGGGTCTGACCCCCCCCTGTGGAATGCTTGTCACCGAGCCCAAGCCGCTTCCCTCCAGATGTGACCTTGCAGCCCGGGCCAGCCCTCACGTGGAGGTCAACAGGCGGGATCCTGGATGTGTATCTCTTCTTGGGCCCGGAGCCCAAGAGTGTGGTGCGACAGTACCTGGATGTCGTGGGTAGGGCCTGCTCCTGCCCTGGTCCCTGAGCCCGCTCCTCCCTCCACGGCCTGCTCACCAGCGCTGTTGACCTGCAGGGTACCCCTTCATGCCACCGTACTGGGGCCTGGGCTTCCACCTCTGCCGCTGGGGCTACTCCTCCACGGCTGTCGTCCGCCAGGTGGTGGAGAACATGACCAAGGCTCACTTCCCCCTGGTGAGTGGAGGACGGGGCTCCTGGGCCCCGTGCCCGCGCCCGTGCCCGCGCGCTCAGCCCCCAGCCCCAGCCTCGGCTGCCACCCCTCCACGCAGGACGTGCAGTGGAACGACCTGGACTACATGGACGCCGGCCGGGACTTCACCTTCAACCTGGACGGCTTCGCAGACTTCCCAGACACCGTGCGTGAGCTCCAGCAGGGGCGGGCGGCACTACGTGATGATCGTGGTGAGTGGAGCGTGGGTCTCCGCGAGGGGCCCCCGGCTCAGTGCTGCCACGGTCACCAAGAACGTGTTCTCAGTCCGATATTGAAGGGGGTCTAGAAGGTTCCAGGCTTAGTCTTTGCCGTCTAGGGACATGTAGCGAAAGATTCCTGGGAGCACCTGGGTCACTCTCTGGATTTTTGGGTGTGGGGGGTGTAAACTGCCTTAAAGCCAAAGGTGGGGGGGGGGTCCTGAACAAGCCATCGTCAGTGCTGGGAAGGGATGGAGACCTGTGTGTCCATCGGTGCCTCGCCAGCTAAGGAAGGACAATGACAGACTTGCCCGGCCCTGTCCCTACAGCTGGAGATGAAATTTAAATAGCCACCGCCACGTGACCCATTCAGCTGCAGGAGGGTTAATGTTGAGTAGGCTGTACCATGAGGACAGTCAAGGACAGGTGCAGACATTTTTTATTTATTTATTTATTTATTTTTAACAATGCCAGGTATTGAATTCAGGGCCTCACACATGCTAGGCAAGCACTCTACCACTGAGCCACATCCCCACTCTGTTTTTTATTATATTTGTGTGAGAGAGAGAAAAATAGAGTAAGAGTTGGGCATACCGTGGCCTCTTGCCATTGAAAACAAACCCCAAGTGTGTGTGACATTTTGTACACCTGGCTTAGTGTGTGTTCTGGGCCTGAAGGCTTTGCAAGCAATCACTTTTACTTGCTGAGACATCTCCCTGGTCCTTTACTTTTGTTTAGAGACAAGGTCCACTCCGTAGCACAGGCAGACCTTGAACTTGAAGTCCTGCTGCCTCAGCCCCCTAGGGGCTGGGATGACAGACATGTCCCAGGTCCAGTGCAGACCTTTTCACTTCTTTACCTTTTCTTTAAGTTTATTAACATATGCATGTGTGTGCCCATCCTCTCCTTCCACTTTCTTTTTCTTTAAATATTTTATTTATTTATTTATTTATTTGAGAGAGACAGACAGAGGAAGAGGCAGAGAGAAAGAGAGAATGGGCACCCTAGGGCCCCCAGCCACTGCAAATGAACTGCAGACGCATGCACCCCCTTGTGCATCTGGCTTACGTGGGTCCTGGGGAGTCAAGCCTCAAACCAGGGTCCTTAGGCTTCACAGGCAAGCACTTAACCACTAAGATATCTCTCCAGCCCGAAATGAAGTTTTTTTAAGTTTTGTTTTTAAGCAGAAACTGCAAGGTGTGGTGGCGCACGCCTTTAATCCCAGCACTCAGGAGGCAGAGGTAGGAGGATCACAGTGAGTTTGATTGTGATTACATAGTGAATTCCAGGTCAGCATGGGCTCGAGCAAGACCCTACCTTGGGAAAAAATAAAATAATTAAATAGAAAACCCAAGCAGCTCAGCAGCAAGATAGAACATGCGTTCCAGGCACATCTGCCTCCAGACAGCTGGTCCCTTCTTAGTGGGCTGTGCGTGCTGGCAGAGGACACATCCAGGCACGCCACACTTGTGTAGTGGACACATTTCTGCCCGTCACTCAGTCTGCCTTTCCCGAGAGCTGGTGCCAAGGTCTCGCCCTTCTTCCCACCAGGACCCGGCCATCAGCAGCTCCAGCCCTGCTGGGAGTTACAGGCCCTACGATGAGGGTCTGCGGAGAGGGGTTTTCATCACCAACGAAACCGGGCAGCCGCTGATCGGAAAGGTAGGGTAGGGCAGCGATAGAGGTTGTGGCTGTCGAGGGGACAGTGGAACAGAGAAGGTGAGGTGAGTCCCAGCTGGGAGTGACAGTGACCCCTGGCAAGGAACACGTGCGGGATTTCCCAGTCAGGAGGCCTTGGGGTTTATGGGTGGCTGGGCCCAGCCAGGCAGCTCAGCAGACCCTTTATGAAGACTTTGGGTCCCCCTGGTCTTCCCAGCCCCTGGAGGCCTCCTGAGAGAGTCCTAGAGCCCCAGCCTCTGGGTTATTGGCAGAACCAAGACAGGGGGGTCTCCCACCTGGAGGAAGGGGCAGACCTGTGTCTGGGTCTGAGGATGGGGGGGCTCCAGTGAGGTTGTCTAAACTCCCTCTGAGTCTGTGGTCCGTCTGCCCCCTGGTTAGATATGTGGGACTGGTTCTCTGTCTCTCCCAGAGCTGAAGCACGTCCTATGCAGGGCTTTGGGGAGGGGCCTGGTCAGTGTCCCCTGGGGCTAGGCCTAGGTTTGCCAGATGGCCAGACATAGAGCTGTGGCTGTGAGGCAGGGCTGGACTGCAGTGCGGGCTCTGCCTGGGGTCAGCTGTCCCCTCTGGGCTCTTGTTGTCCAGGTTTGGCCGGGACCCACTGCCTTTCCCGACTTCACCAACCCTGAGACCCTTGACTGGTGGCAGGACATGGTGGCTGAGTTCCACGCCCAGGTGCCCTTCGATGGCATGTGGATCGTAAGTTTGGTCCCCACCCCTAGGTGTCCCCGTGACTGCTGGGGATCAGCCCAGCTCTCTACCTTGGGCCTCTCTTTCAGGACATGAATGAACCGTCAAACTTCGTGAGAGGCTCTGAGCAGGGCTGCCCCAACAACGAGCTGGAAAACCCCCCTTACGTGCCTGGTGAGCCTCACGCGCTTGCCCGGGACTTACTGACCGAAACCGGGATCTCCCATCTGCAATGTGGGACACAAACCAGTGGGCACCGGCCAGCCAGGCAGGAGGTGGCAGGGGAACCACAGTAGTGAGTTCCATGTTGGGGTGACACACACAGAGGCACAGGTCCGGATGGCCATGTGCAGCCAGTGCCTTGGGGGAGGGCTGCGTTCAGGCTCAGGAAGATAAGGAGGCGACATTACACAGATCAAGAGAAGGTGGGCAAGAGGGCTGGAGATCTGCAGAGGCCGGTTTTTGGCACCCATTTGTCCTGTCCTTAGTGGAGGTGGCAGAGGAGCATACCCCAAGCCCCAAGGGGCTGCTGTGAGCCAAGGGATCGTGCCAGGCCCAACAGGGAAGTGGAGCCAGCTTCAACATGTCCCTCCCAGGTGGAGACTGACAAGAGGGCATTCTGAGCAAGGGGCTCCCAAGACATGGGGACAGGAGGGCACCATGGAAACCAGCCTCCTCTCTCCTAGGGGTGATTGGTGGGACCTTGCAGGCAGCCACCATCTGTGCCTCCAGCCACCAGTTCCTCTCCACACACTACAACCTCCACAACCTGTACGGCCTGACGGAAGCTATTGCCTCCTCCAGGTAAGATGGTGCCCCTCACAGTCTGCCCTTGCCAGCTGGCCCCATGCTCGGCCAGCTCCCAGCAGGCCAAGGGAAGGAGGGGAAGAGGGTGCTCAGACCACCGGGGGACCCTGAACGCATGGCTGCCACATTCCGCTCCACCCTGGAACTGGGCCTCTCCCCCACTTCATACCCAGGTGATCCTGGGGGTTGACCAGGTGGGTGATGGCATCTAGGGGACCCCATGAATCCTCAGTAAGGCTGAGGGTAGTGGCTCATCTGTAGATGGTGCCAGGGCAGCTGGGGAAAGGCTCCCTGTGAGTTCGGTGACTTTGGCAGTGGCCTCTCCCCCCCACCCGCCTCTGCCTGTCATCTTGCGGTCAGTTTCTTCTCCCAGATGAGCCCAGATCCACACCGTTCCCTGTTCCACTCAGGGCCCTGGTGAAGGCTCGAGGAACACGACCCTTCGTGATCTCCCGCTCAACATTCGCTGGCCATGGCCGATACGCTGGCCACTGGACGGGGGACGTATGGAGCAGCTGGGAGCAGCTCTCCTACTCTGTGCCAGGTGAGGGCGCCGTTTAAGCAGGAGCAGGCTGCTGGGAAGGCAGCGCGGCCCCTCTGCGGGGGGGTGGGGAGGCTTTGCGTCTGGGCTCAGCGCTTGGGATGCTGTAGCAATGGCTTGGGGACCTGCCACTGAGTCGTGCGGGCTATGAGACCCGCGGGTCCCTACATACCTGTGCATATCTGCTTACCTGTGGCACCTCTCTTCCTGGTGTCCCTGTCATCAGTTTACCCTGGGCCTTGCCTGAAAAGCTCATGGAATCACAGTTGCCCTCGTCCTGAGCTGCAGAAAGAGCCAGGTCTGAGCTCAGCTGTTGATGCCGCTGGCCCACGTCAGTCCCAGAAATGGCTCAGGGCCCCTAGAGAACGGGCTGGGGATGAGGAGAGCTGGGACACCACGTGGGTAGTGGAGAAGAGCCTTCCCGCTCTGAAATGTTCTGACAAGCATGGACTCACTTCTAGGTGGGATATGTTTGCAGACCGGTGGGCCATGGGGGTCCTACCTAGCAGAGCCCTGAGCAGAAGGACGTGGCCCCTCTACCCTCACCCCATACAAGCCTGGTAGTCCAGGGGCCAGTCTTGGAGACGCCTGCTATAGCTGTGGGGCCGGGCCTTCGCCCTCTGCCTCTGGCTTCACTTCTCACGTAAGGACTGCTGCTGCGCACGGCTCGTGTGGGCTTCAGGCTCGGTTGCGGCCCGGGGAAGCCCCCCAGGGCCCCAGGCTGGCCCACTCGGCCCATCGGCTCCCTGGTTCCTTTCTCCTCAGACAGCCAAAGGCCATAAACACGGTCATGTGCAGCCAGTGCCTTCAGGGAAGGGTTTCAGGCTCAGGTCGGTAGGTAGGAGACCTTTCATGGGTCCACAGAAGGTGGGCACAAGGCCTGGAGATCTGCAAGTTCAGCCTCTGTCATGTCCTTCGAACAGTGGAAACAACACAGGGACATAGCCCCAGCCCCAAGGGAGACCATGAGGAAAGCAGAGGGTGACCAAGCGTTGGTGGCAGATGGCACAAAAGGACCTTGAGCCCAGCCACCCTCAGCGGTCGGGGGGGGGACCCCTGCCCTTGGGCTCTCTGCTGCTACCCTATAGTTACCACAGCCAAAGAGAACAAGCTGGAGGCTCGAAGTGACAGCAACCCAGGCACTCATGGCCTGGAGGCCGCGGTCTGCAGTCCAGGCGTGGCTGGGGCCGCGTTCCTCTGCAGCCTGGGGACCGCTGGGGCAGTCCTGGACTCCCTGCTCAGCCTCGGTCCTCGCAGGACCTGGATCTACCCATGTGGCTTCATAGTCACATGGGATTTTTTTCTGCTACGAGGACATCAGTGATGCTGGATTAGGGTCCACCCTACGGGCCTCATCTTAATGCTGTTACATTTGGAAAAAGACCTTTATTACCACCTAAGGTCGCATTCATAGGTCCTGGGGGTCAGAACTCAGGTGTGTCTTCCTGGGAATTGCCCATCCGTACTGTGGTCTGCTTTGCTCTGCCCGTCCCTGGTGTCAGGAAGCAGCTGTCATCCCCGGGTGGAAGGTGCAGAGGCCAGAAGGTGGGGGTGAGAGGCATTGGGAGGAATCCGTACCTCCTGCCTGCTCAGCGGGACTGTCTAGCTCTCTGGCCCGAGTGGACGCTGCTCTGATAGCCTACCTGTGTTCTTCCAGAAATCCTGCAGTTTAACCTGCTGGGGGTGCCCCTGGTCGGGGCAGACATTTGCGGCTTCCTGGGCAACACGTCAGAGGAGCTGTGCGTGCGCTGGACCCAGCTGGGGGCTTTCTACCCCTTCATGCGAAACCACAACGACCTGCACAGCCTGGTAGGGCGGGGGCAGCAGGGGGAGGGGCCTGACCCTGAGAACAAGCCCTGGCCAATCCCATTCCTGCTGGAGGAGCCCAGTCTGTGCTGTCCCCTCCACACTGGGTAGCCATTGGAGCTCCAGGGCTCTGAGTAGATGTCCTGTGGCACCCACAGTCCAGGAGACTAGGTGTCCCCTCTTCCACTTTGCCCACACAGCCTCAGGAGCCATACAGGTTCAGCGAGCCGGCACAGCAGGCCATGAGGAAGGCCTTTGCCCTGCGCTATGCCCTGCTGCCCTTTCTCTACACGCTCTTCCATGGTGCCCACACCAGGGGGGACACGGTGGCCCGGCCCCTCTTCCTAGAGTGAGTAACCTAGGTCGGGGGACTGATGGCCCCTATGTGCCCCTGATGTGGGTACCTGCTGATGCCAGGACCCTGCTACAGGCTGTGCTCCCATGACCCAAGTGGGTTGCAGCTGAGTGAGACCACGGTGCCCTGAACCACCAGTCGGGGCAGGATATGCAGGGTATAGAACATTCCTAGTGGGAATGTAGATGAGCTCACCAGCTGTTGTGATGACATGGTTGTGACTGATCCACTTGGGGATGGCTTCGGGAAGGAGAACAGCAGAAACCCTTGTCTCGCATGTGTGAGACTGTTGGCCTGTCCTGTTCTTGATGATTTTACGGAGGAAGCGGTTGTGACAGGCCCGTATGCTGCTCTTGTCACAGACATCGCTCCCGGGAATGTGCTTAGAATCCGAGACACCACTTATTTGGCCTGAGGTATTTTAATGCCCCACAAGAAGGAGAATCACCAGGGCTGGCAAGGCTGTGTTGGGGAAGGAGCTCTCTCCACACGTGTGCTCCATCCAGGAGTGCAAGTGGACACATCTGAGCCCGCCAGTGATGTTCCTGACACTCTTATAGCATCACAAACATTAGTTTCACAAATACGAATCTGGCTGCAAAAAGTCATCTGAAAGGTATAAAGGTGCATCGTGTCTCCAATCCCGCCAGCACGCCTCCACAGCCAGAGCCACCTCTGCCTCCACAATAGGGACAGGGTGTGCCCCAGGCCCACGGGCAGGACCGTCTCAGATAACCAAGCCACCAGAGGCCAGACATTAATAATGGCTAGTTGTAGCTGGCCATGGTGGTGCACGCCTTTAATCCCAGCACTTGGGAGGCAGATGTAGGAGGTGGCTGTGAGTTTGAGACCATCCTGAGACTACATAGTGAATTCTAGGTCAGCCTGTGCAAGAGTGAGACCCTACCTTGAAAAACCAATAATAATAATTATAATTAACAATAATAATAATAATAATGGCTGGTTTTCCCTATGAGATAGAAGAATGGGTTGTTGAAACTTTTAAGTTTTATTTGTTTGAGAGAGAGCGACTGAGACAGAATTAGGCACGCCAGGGCCTCTAGCCACTGCAAATGAACTCCAGACGCATGCACCACCTTGTGCATCTGGCTTACGTGGATCCTGGGGAATCAAACCAGGGTCCTTTGGCTTTGCAGGCAAACGCTTTAACTGCTAAGCCATCCCTCCAGCCCTGAAACATTTTTTGAGTGGGACAAGTGGCATTGGTGTGTGGTCATCAGGAGACAATGAGCACACGCTGGCCCACGCAGCCTCCCTGAAGCTGAGCACAAGCCGGGAGGTGGAGCGGTGGGGGTCGTTCTGAGCTCTGGCATGGACCTCGTTGCTAGACCCAGCCTGGCCACGTGTAACCCGGATCCTCTAGTTCCCTGGCCCTCCCTATGACCTGACCACAGAGCCCCAGTCACCAAGCCACATGCCCATGTCTGCTCTCTGAAGGTTCCCTGAGGACCCCCACACCTGGGCAGTGGACCGTCAGCTCCTGTGGGGGGAGTCCTTGCTCATCACACCCGTGCTGGAGCCTGGGAAAACTGAAGTGACTGGCTACTTCCCCGCGGGCACATGGTACAACCTGCAGATGGTGAGTTCCTTGGTGACAGGGCCTAGAGTGGCCACGCCCTCTGGCCTGTCAGGGTGACAGATGCTGCTAGGAGATGCACCTGTGTTCTAAGTCCCAGCTGCATACAGGGCCCTCCCTCACCTGGGGCTCTGTACCCTGCAGCTCGGCTCCTCCCGGTAACCCGTTCCCAGATGAGGAGTCCGAGGCTGGAGTGGGTAACTTGTCGGGGTCCCACAGCGAGCCTGAGTTAAGCCATGCCTTCCCCAACCGGTCCCAGAGCCAGGGTACAAGCCTCTCAGACTGTCACACCGCAAATTTGTCCCTGGGGTCACACACAGCTTGTCTCCGCCAGGCCTCCTAGGTCTTCCTGTGGAGCCTCGAGGGAGCTCTCAGTGACAGTATGGGGGTTTCAGTGCTGCCTGGAACCTTCTGACGTGACACTTTCTTCCAGGTGCCTGTAGAGGCCCTCGGCAGCCTCCCTCCTCCACCTCCAGTACCCCTCAGCTCTGCCATCCACAGTGAGGGGCAGTGGGTGACACTGCCGGCCCCACTGGACAGCATCAACGCCCACCTGCGGGCAGGGTACATCGTGCCCCTGCAGGTATCTGCAACTACAGGGCCCGGGAAGGGAAGGCTCTGAGGAGCCTGGTAGGGGTGCACTCCAGGGAAAGGAGACCAGGGAGCTGGGAGAAGGCGGCACAGCCCACTGCCCTTTATCGGAGGTTCTGTTGGGACCCAGCCCCTGGCACATGTGGGACACCATAAGGGATAGGCTTAGGTCTGCCTACAGTCCCAGTCAGGACAGTCACCACCCGTGTCCAGCCTGCCTGGCTCTAGATTCTTCCCATCTCAGCGGTCTCCAGGTTCAGGACCATGACATATGTCTCCCCCATTCCCAGGGCCCTGGCCTCACGACCACGGAGTCCCGTAAGCAGCCCATGGCCCTGGTAGTGGCCCTGACAGCAGGTGGCGAGGCCCACGGGGAGCTGTTCTGGGATGACGGGGAGAGCTTGGCAGTGCTGGAGCATGGGGCCTACACACAGGTCACCTTCCTAGCCAAGAACGTGAGTCCTGGGGCCTACGGACACTGAAGGGGTGAGGGTGTTGTGGGTGGGGTGGGGTGGGGCTGCTGTGATCTGATGAGGGGGCTAGGGCCCTCAGTGGCCATCATCCCTGAGCAGGGCACTGTGCCAGTCACCCAGGGTCTGTGGGTGCTGGCCTTCCCTGCCCCTCATGTCGCTGTGGTGGGGCTCATTCTGGTGGGCTCAGGGCCCATATCTACTGAAACCCACACATTCTTCCCCTGCCACGCGGCCAGAATACCATCGTGAACGAGTTGGTACATGTGACTAGGGAAGGGGAGAGCCTGCAGCTGAGGAAGGTGACCGTCTTGGGGGTGGCCACAGCCCCCAACCAGGTCCTCTCCAATGGCGTCCCTGTCTCCAACTTCACCTACAGCCCTGACAGCAAGGTAAGAGGCATAGTTGGGGGTGGGGGCCGCGTGTCCCAGTGGGAGTGGGGACAGGAGGATGCTGAGGTGTGTGGAGGCCTAGTACATTGTCAGGAGGAAGGCATACTGTGCGTCCACTCACACTCACAAGCAGGCGCCTGTCTCCTGGCACCAGAGGGCCTGGCTATGGTGGTGAACCATCTGGCATTGTTTTTGTCTTTCAGATCCTGGCCATTCCTGTCTCCCTGTCCATGGGGAAGCAGTTTCGCATTGATTGGTCCTAGGCCACACTCATGTTTACAGACACAGTTGGCATCCAGTGAAGAGCCTTGTGCAGGCCTTATGGGTAGTGGTGCTCCTGGGTCCTGGTCTCCTGACACACCTGTGGGTTTGTCTCCCCATACCCCACTGTTCTCGGGCTCGGTGATGCCCTTGAGAACAGGAGTGTTTGCAGTGTTGTAGAGTGAGGTTTGCCCATCTCCACTGTGAGGCAATGTCAACCACACCAGCAAGTCTGGAGTGGAGGTGGAGTGTCAACCACACCAGCAAGTCTCCACTGGAGGTGGAGCTGGGGGTGGGACATCGTGCCTGCACCAAGGTCCAACCATACAGCCACTGCCGCTGTAACCCAACAAAGGGACAGGGCTGGTGGTGCCACTGACTTTGTAGGACTTGAAAAACTTACTGTGAAGTGCACTTACTTGTAATAAAAAGGGCATTTGGAACCAGCTCCTGTCCATTGTTCTGGGGTTCAAGTCGAGGCAGGAATGTCCCAGGACCTGCCCCTCTCAGCCCCCTTAACAACCCTTGTCCCCACATCCTCTTCTTGTTCCACCCATCACCTCATGTCACCCTCACATCATTTCTCCACTTCACCCTGTTCCCAGTATTGCTTGCTCGCCACTTAGCAGCTCCATGTCGCCTCACCTCCTGCACCCCATCTCTAAGGTGGCACAATGTGTAAGATGTGCCACTGCCAGAACAAGACCTGGTGGAGCCTCTCATGGGGCCCAAGACCTCAGCAGGAACAGAGATAGCTGTCCTCATGCAGGGGAGGGGCAGATTTAGGCCCAGGCTCCTTGACAAGCCTGGAGAAATCAAAGGAAGCTGTTACATGGGTGTGGTGGGGCCTGCAGAAATCACTGTGGGGGACTGGCCATTGTTCAGACACCTGTCTGTCATCAGAATGGATGGGACTGAAGACCACTGGCCCTGGCTGGGACCTCTGTGCTCTCCAGAAAACCAGGAGTCAAAAGCACAGGGACTTGTGGAACCACACACTGGGTGGCCTGGTGCCTGTCTCCCTATCATCCATCATTCACAGGACAAACAGAGCCCTTCACCATCCAAGCCTCCTCTGGAAGCTGCTTTGCTGAGCCACTTCAGGCTTCAGTGAACATGAGCAGAGAGGGACAGGGCAGCAACCAGATCTTGTTAGGTGCTTGGGTGACTAGGGCAAAGTGGATAGGGGCTTCCTTGCCAACAATGTTGGGCCATGTCTCCATTACCACAGGAGGGGTGACAAAGGCAGAGGCTACTGGGACAAAACACCCAACCAGAAGCTTACAAAAGGAAAGGATTTATTCCAGCTTAGTTTCATGGGGAAGGGTCACTATGGCAGCATGACAGGCAGCTAGCTGAGTGTCTGTTACATCTTGTCACATCAGCTGGGAGGAAAGAACAAGAGTGAGCTTGCCGGGCATGGTGGTGCACGCCTTTAATCCCAGCACTTGGGAGGCAGAGGTAGGAGGATCCCCATGAGTTCAAGGCCACCCTGAGATTACATAGTGATTACCAGGTCAGCCTGGACCAGAGTGAAACTACTTCAAAAAAAAAAACAAAACAAGGGGGCTGGAGAGATGGCTTAGTGGTTAAGGTTCATGCCTGCAAAGCCTAAGGACCCAGGTTCGATTCTCCAGGTCCCATGTAAGCCAGATGCACATGGTGGCACATGTGTCTGGAATTCATTTGCAGTAGCTTGGGGCCCTCTCTATCTCTTCCTCTAATAAATAAATAAGTAAATAAATCTTTAAAAAAAGAAAAAGAAAAATGCCGGGCGTGATGGTGCACACCTTTAATCCCAGCACTTGGGAGGCAGAAGTAGGGAGGATTACTGTGAGTTTGGGGCCATCCTGAGACTCCATTATGAATTCCAGGTCAGCCTGGGCTACAGTGAGACCCTACCTGGAAAAAAAAAAAAAAAAGCCAGGCGTGGTGGTGCACGCCTTTAATCCCAGCACTTGGGAGGCAGAGGTAGGAGGGTTGCCGTGAGTTTGAGGCCACCCTGAGACTCCATAGTGAATCCCAGGTCAGCCTGGGCTAGAGACCCTACCTCGAAAAACCAAAAAAAAAAAAAAAAAAAAAAGCTAGGAATGGTGGCGTACACCTTTAATCCTAGCACTCACTCAGGAGGCAAGCTAGGAATGGTGGCGTACACCTTTAATCCTAGCACTCACTCAGGAGGCAGAGGTAGGAGGATGGCCACAAGTTTGAGGCCACCCTGAGAGTAAAGTGAATTCCAGGTCAGCCTGGGCTAGAGCAAGACCCTACCTTAAAAAACCAAAAAAGTGTACAACTTGACCTGTTTTGACACAGAACTGTAACTGTAAAGCCAAGACTGCACCCGAAGTCCTGCCTTTTGTCATCACCCAAACTCATCTCCAGAGTCTGCTTCTGTCATATTTCTTAGAATGTCATATATACAGAATTTGATCTTTTTAAAAAATATTTATTTTTCAGAGAAAGAGGCAGACAGAGGGAGGGGATGGGCGCACGAGGACCTCTAAACGAACTACAGATCCATGCGCTACCTTGTGCACCTGGGGACTGGGGCACAGAACCTGGACTTAGGCTTCACAGGAAAGTGCCTTATCTGCTAAGCAATCTCTCCATCCCTGGAATTTAATCTTATTCCACATCTGACTCTTCCTCCTTGGTGTTTAACTGCCCCTTTTGGCTAGTTTTCCAGTCAGGACACGCCATATTTCTCTACTTTTTATAGGCACCAGGATTGTTCAATGGTGTTTGGTCTGTTTTTGGTTCTTGTGGTTCTGGACAAGTCCTTGACAGTTTATGAAACTTCTGTCTCTTTACATGGAGGGAGACACTGGTTGCTTTAGTAGGTATATGATAAGAAACTGGAATCATTCTGTACCCCACACACACACACTCAGCTTGTAGGAACTGCAGATCTCATGTGCTGGCAGCACTCGGGAAGGTTTGTCTCTGGTGTGCGGCAGCATCCTATTGTGATTCCCACATGTTCCTAACACCTGTCTACCAACACCCATCTATTTTCTTCTTTTTGTTTGGTTTTTCGAGGTAGCACTCTAGCCCAGGCTGACCTGGAATTCACTATGTAGTCTCAGGCTGGCCTTGAACTCACAACGATCCTCCTACTTCAGCCACCCGAGTGCAAGTGCTGGGATTAAAGATACGCATCACCACGCCTGGTCCCCCTCTTTTTAAAAATCTTCTCAGATCTTTTCCTGCCTGAGTGGGCTGCCTGTTGGGAGCTTTACTCCCGACAAGTCCCTACGTCACAGCTCATCCTCACATAATTTTAAAGAAGCCTTTGCCAACCTGCACTCACCACGGTCTGATTCTATTACTGATTCTGTCCCTCTAACTTCTACATTTCAAATACCTCCAAGTGGACTCTGCGCGTGAAGCGAGGGAGGGAAACGGTCTGTCCAGAGTGGCAGCAGGTCCTAGGAAAGCCGACGCACTGCTACAAATCTTCACTTAGGGAAATTTTTCAAAGTTTAATGAAAAAGACTTAAATCAATCAGTTATGTACACATGGGTAAGAAAAGGCGTCAGAACCCCCAGGGGTCTTCCTGAGGAGTCACATAAACCCCATTAAATAGAAGCCACCCCAAATATGTCCAAATGAACAGCGCAGGTGCACCACCAGCTCCTCAGTGCACAAGCTCCGTCTTCAGATCAGGTCAGCCACTGAAAAAGAACGGCAGTGCTAAGGACATGGGCAGACAGAAGCCCTGGCCCGGGCTCAAGAGGCTCACCAAAGGCCCCAGCATACCAGACACCCTCCCCGCCTGGAGTCAGGGGCTCCTCAGATGCCAGCAACATACCATTCATGGGCATTTCGTCGATCTGGGTGGAATAGTACTGTTCAATGTCTCTGAGGATGCGGATGTCATCATTCTTTACAAAGTTAATTGCCACACCCTTCCGGCCATATCGACCTGATCTCCCGATTCTTTAAAAGAAAACACTTTAGTAAAAAGGGGGGGGGGAATGAAGGGTCAGGAGCAAAGGAGGGAGGAGGCCCACCTGTGAATGTACAGTTCTCTGTTGTTGGGCAGGTCGTAGTTGATGATGAGGGACACCTGAGGTACGTCCAGCCCCCGGGCCCAGACGTCTGTGGAAATGAGCACTCGGCTGCAGAAAGAACCAGAGGTCAGAACAGAGCTGCCTCCACCACCACGCTGCGTAAGGTATCACCCACAGACTAGTCCCTGTGCCTTGTGGTGTCAGGACACCACCAGAAATCTTTGTACAAGGACCATTTACTCTATAATTTATGTGGGCTATGTGACATAAAAGTCTTAGAACTAACTTTTAAGTCAATCTCATATCAATCACTTGATTTTGACAAGGTAAAAACACTTTGCAAAAATTCAATGGATAGCATCTGCACTAATTTTGGCTCACTGATTACACCATCTTCAAATCTGAGGTGTTTGTTTATGAGGCAGGGTCTCACACTAGCTCAAGCTGGCCTGGAATTCACTATGTAATCTCAGGCTGGCCTCGAACTCCATGGTGATCCTCCTACCTCCGCCTCCCAAGTGCTGGGATTAAAGAAAGGCGTGCACCAGCATGCCTGGCTAAATCTGAGGTTTTGTCCATCCTCTCCTGTGTCACAGATCTGATCCCACCATAGAGGCCAGAGCCACAGCATGTGTCCACTGGACACCTGAGAGATGGGTGGTCCAAACCAAGATGTGCTGTAGATGTGAAATACACAGCAAATTCAAAGACTCTGTATGAAAACATTGCAAAAACAAAATGCCCTTCTTAACACTAACGACATGCTGAAGGGATGGTATTTTGGGTTAATAAGTGTTGGGAGGGCTGGAGAGATGGCTTAGCAGTTAAGGTGCTTGCCTGCAAAGCCTAAGGACTCATGTTTGACTCTCCAGGTCCTATGTAGGCCAGACACACAGTGACTCAAGTGCACAATGTTGCACATGTGCACAAGGGGCACACACGTTTGGAGTTTGACTGCAACAGCTGGAGGCCCTGGCCAATTCTCTCATTAAAAAAAAAAAGCCAGTCTGTTGGGCTTGCCTCAAAAAAAAAGTGTTGAGAATAACCGTCACCTATTTCTTTTATCTACTTAAACATGATTGCTAGATTGTTTTTAAATTACGCAAGTAGCTGAACTTCCATTAATGCTGGCCTAAGAGCACTGAAGGGATGGGAGAATGAGAGGGAAGGTGCCAAGACCCAGGAGTGGCCTTGAAGCCTAGAGTCAGCTCTATCCCAGAGCCAGGAGAATGGGCCAGAGCAGTGTGTCAGTCCAAGGTGGAAAGTGCCACAAGATGCCAACTGGAAACAATGAAATCCACATCTAGACACAGAATAGCAGTCGGCAAACAGATGTCACTCAAGAGAGCAAGAGGACTGGAAGGTACAGCCCAAGGCAATGGCTGTGCTGGGAGAGCACTCAGTGGAGGCAGAGAAAACAGCCCCACCCTGAAATTCCTTCTCAAGACACCAGGGACACTCCAAGGAAAGAAAACACCTAAGACAGACTGTAACAGACAGACTGTAACAGGACATGAACACACCTCACATGGACATGCAGCGGAGAAGAGAAATATACGGCTAATATATAATATATAATACAATATAATAATAAATATATACGGCTTGTCACATAGAGCAAAAATATCTAGCCAGGACTCAAATATATGTTAAATCTCAGCACTGCAATACATAATACAATATACACACAGATTCTCATGTTGTCTGGAGAGGTGGTGAGTGTAGTGACTGATAACATGCTAACAGTGTAATTTCCACAAGAAAAAGCCTTCAGAGAGGAAAAAGAACTTAAAACACCCAAATTAAGAAAAAGGGAAGAGAAGAGGTGACAAAAGGCACTTACGAGCTGATCAGTATGCACATTCAGTAAGTGAGCTGGAATAAAGGACCCACGTAAGACGCTGATTAGCCAGCATGGTGGAACACGCCTGAAGCCCCAGAAGGGAGGAGGCTAAGGCAGGAGGAGCCACAATAGCAACACAGAGAGCTTTCTCAAAATACAAAACCAAGAAGCTGTCACCACCATTACTGTCCAAAACCAACTCCATGTTGTTTCCAATCAGCACGAACAAGGACCCCTCTGCGGAACCACCAGGGGGCAGCCCATGAAGGTGGTAGGTGGGCACACTTCTTCAGGACATTGTGAGATGGGTCCAAGTCTCCACTAGGAGACACTGAGTTTCTTTTTAAAAATTTACTCCATCTGTTTACTTATTTCAGAGTCTGTGAGGATGGGAGCACCAGGGCCTTCTGCCACTGCAAATGAACTCCAGATGCATGCACCACTTTGTGTGTCTGGCTTTGCATGGGTCTTGGGGAATGGAACCTGGGCCGCCAGGCTTTGTCAGCACACACTGAGCTGTCTCCTCAGCTGAGAAAGGGCCTCACCACCACGCTCCCCACCACCCAGTGACAAGACAACCAAGCAGGGAAGGAAGGGTGCAGGCAAACAGGACACTCTGCAACTGGAGTCTAGCAGGACACATCCCATCCAGGGACACACTGAACACTGCAAAAGATGGGGAACCAACTCACACATCTGTTCCAAGTACCACGGCATCAAACCACCCTCGATCATAAGACAAGCTGGCACAGTAACCGGGCCTGGGCTGAGGCACACCACACAAGCAGACAAGCAGGGCGGCGTCTAGCACTGGCTGCTTTCTAAGCGTCGGCCCAGACACAGCATCACATGCCAGCACCTGGGGCGAAGAACTACAGCAGCGCAGAGATCTCAACACAGCAGGCAGCGCCCTCGCCAGCACGACCCACATGGGTGCTAGAGCAAGCAGACACCCACCTGGCGCCAGAGCGGAACTCCTTCATGATGGACTCGCGCTCCTTCTGGGGCATGTCTCCGTGCATGGAGGACACAGTGAAGTTGGCTTCTCTCATCTTCTCCGTCAGCCAGTCGACCTGCAGAGCGACCATCAGACGCCATGTGGGACTCCCCTATCTAGCCAGGTGTCTCAGACAGCAGCTCTCCACAGATACTGGCCGCATGTGCAGAAAACTCTTGCCCACCAAATGCTGGGGCTCCCCCCACATACTGATTCATTGGACCGACCCGTCTATTCTCATTTGAAATTCAAATTCCCATCATTCTGGATACGGCCTCCCTCCTTGCTTTTTCAGGAACGTTGCCAAAGGTTCCTGGCTCCACAGGCCACCTACAAGTTCAAACTACTAGGTCTGGATCCCACCATAAACCGGTAACAACCCAATGTTTACAGGTGGAACGAACACCTATTTTTCTATTAAGATGGGGGCCCCACTATGCTACCTGGGCTGGCCTCAAACTCCTGCTTCAGCATCCTCAGTAGTGTATGCCATCCCACCTGGCCTGGCATCAACTTTTTTGGAGATAAAATTTTACTAAGACACAGTTAGGCTGTCCTCAGATATATGCTCTATGGCTGATTCACACAGGATCCAGGAAGCAGGGCCTAAACCAGGCCGTGCACACAGAAGCTCAGCCCCAGTCAGGAGAGGCCAGTCTGCAGGCTCCCAGGGACGCTGCTGCCCAGCGAGGCGGCGCACCTTCCTCTTGGTGTTGCAGAAGATGACTGCCTGGGTGATGGTCAGCGTGTCGTAGAGGTCACACAGGGTATCGAACTTCCACTCCTCTCTTTCCACTGCCACAAAAAACTGCTTGATGCCTTCCAGGGTCAGCTCATCACTGTGGACAAAGACCAGCTGTTACACGTCACTCTTCTGACCACAGATGGGCTCTGGGGAGATGGACATGTTGAGAACCCTGTCACTTCTTCACGCAGGCCTGGATCCCGCACCCACCACTTTGAACACACTCCGCCGAGCACATTAACTTCGCACTGGAGCTCCCGATGGAATCAAAGCGCCTAGCAGAGGAAGAACGAAGGCGGCCTTCACGCTTACCGCTTCACCAGGATGCGGATGGGGTCCGTCATGAACTTGTTAGTCATCTCCAGGATCTCGTGAGGCAGCGTGGCACTGATGAGAACAACTTGCGTGGCTGGTGGCAGGTACCTGTACACATCGTAGATCTGCTCCTTGAAACCTGGGACGAGGCCGAGGCCAGCAAAGGCTTTAGGACTATACACAGGGAGAGCCACGCGCTCGGCGGGTCTGTTTCAGAATGACCCAGTGGCATGCATGCAAATGCTCTCCACCCTCTCCCCAATGCCAGGCATCCCCACCACCCGCTCACCCTCCCTACCACAAAACACCAAAGTAGGAATTCTGTGTTTTCACAACCGCCCCAGACACACTTTCTCCACGAAGCCAACACTGTTCATATTCCAAACACTTCTGTCAGTTACACACTTCAGTTCCAGGCTGTGCAAACAAGAGCTGAGTCATGTGAGCACCGAATTCATTCTCGTTACTCTCACCTTTGTTCAGCATCTCGTCAGCCTCATCCAAAACCAACATCTTGATAGCACGTGTCCTTAAACTTCTGCGGCGAATCATATCTACACAACCAGATTTTCAAAGAACTAACATGAGTCTACAAAGAGTCACTCCCACTGGTCCCTGAGGCCCTTCACAGCCTGCCACTGCTCCTGCAACTAGGGTCCCAGATACAGACCCAACACAGCACAGGGGACCAGGAAGTGCCCGTGTTCTTTACATACACCTCACAAATACTACCCGCAGCACAATTCCTGCTGACTGAGGTGCTTACCAAAGACACGCCCTGGTGTGCCCGCCACAACATGCTGCCCGTAGTCCAGTTTCCGAATGTCTTCTCCAACGTTGGTGCCCCCGATACAGGCATGGCACTGAACATTCATGTAGTCCCCCAGAGCAAGCAGCCCCTGAGGCAAAACACGAGGTCACATCCAGGGTCAGACATAACTGAACCATACAAAAGTACAGGTCATATCTACTCCAATTTGAAATAACGCCAATTATAATTTATGCTACTATTTATATACCATAAACTAAAAAACGCTCCTCTTCCTCTTCCCTCTACAAAAATAAAGTTAATTTTGAGGATCTCTTACTACTAAAGCAATAGATGTTAAGTGCAGGAAAAGAATACAACTCACAATCCTATCTGACAACATTCACAGCCTAAGATTTTCTTCTTAAGCATATATAATGTAAGAATAAAACCTTGGACTGGGGGATGAATCAGCAGTTGAAGGCATTTGCTGGCAAAGCCTGCTGGTCCAGGTTCAATTTCTCAGAACCCACATAAAGCCAGATGTACAAAGTGTCTTATGCATCTTGAGTTTGTTTGCAGCACCAAAAATAAAATCTTTATTAAAATGGGTGTTTTGCTGTTATAAAGACTTGCCTTTCTTTTCTTCATTATTTGCAGTGCTGGGTCAGAACCTAGGGTCTCATGCATGCTGGGCAAGCATTCTGCCAATAAACTATATGCCCAGGCCAAAAATTTATTTACTTATTTTTTCTAAGGTAGGATCTCAATCTAGCCCAGGCCAACCTGGAACCCACTATGTAGTCTCAGGCTGGTTTCGAACTCACAGTGATCCTATGTTGGCATCCCAAGAGCTGGAATTAAAAGCATGCACCACCATCACACTCAGCTAAAGATTTCATTTCTAAGACTCTAAAACAGCATTGAAAGCAACGAAGCTACAGTGAAAATTGTAACAACCAGTAACTCATATGGTACACAAAATTGTGCTTCAGCGCAAAAAGTCAGGAATCAGTTGGTAGCATGCACAGGACTCTGAGCTCAGTCCCTAGAACTGCAAAAACCCAAGAGCCAGGGGTCAGGAAAAGCATTTTTAAAGAGAAAAACAGCATGATATTACTTCCATCAATCGGTCCTTTACAATGTGACACCACTGTCTTTTGTTCTTGCTCTGCTGCAATCAACCCAGAGCGTTGCACATGCCAGGAGAGCGCTCTACCACCGAGCCATGGCCCAACCCGAGACCATCTTTCAACGTCTCACCTTTTGAATCTGTACAGCTAACTCTCTTGTTGGAGCCAAGATCAAAGCTTGGGTTTCTCGAACCTGATGGTGAGAAGAGTTTTCAGCATTAAAAAGAAGTTAATGAACATATGCTAATTGTAGAAAATGAGTTTCACTGGGACACTGTATAAATCCACATAGTGTTTTTGGATCAGATTTACTACTACCCTTTCTCATACCCAATCCCCAGGCCCTTCCTCTTCCCAAATACTGATCCCACCCCTTCCACTTTTTCATGCCTTTTTATTTAAATCTAGATTCAGCATCCAACAGGAAGTAACCAGTACTGTCCAAGTCTGGCTTCTTGTCTAACATGATGCTGTTCCGCCTCATAGCGTACAGTAATAAACACTCAAATCTACTGCAATATTATATCAATTGTGCTTCTCATTTCTAACAAAGCTAACCAAATATTAATGTTAAGCTATAAACCCAGCAATAACTCATCAGTCAGGATTCATGTGCAAATAAGAAACTCTTGTACTTAAAATAGCCAGCTGGGTGAGATGGCACATGCCTAGCACTGGGGAGGCTGAGGTAGAACTGCTTTTGAGTTCAAGGGCAGCCTGGTCTACACAGTGAATTCCAGGTCAGTCTGGCCTAGAGTGAGATCCTGACAACTTTTTTCTTTTTAATTCCCCTCCCAGTTCCCACAGAAAAGATTTTAGCTCAGACACAGGCGTTTGCAGTTCTCTCCCAGTGCTGAATCGGCGTAAGCACAGGGCTGCGTGCCCTGGGCTGTCACACTGTCCTGGCAGAAGAGAGTGTTCTCCCCCAGCTACAGTGTTGGTGGGAGGGGCAGTTCACCTGGATGTCCAAACACTGGAGGACTGAGATACTGAAGGTGGCCGTCTTGCCTGTGCCGGACTGAGACCTGCGCAAGAAAGCAGACAGTGAGACCAGAAGGGCAGCTGCCATCCTCAGGCCATGACCCCACCCAGCAGTGCTAAGGGCTGGCTCCAGGAACACGTGGAGCGAGACACCCCCCACCCCCCACAAGCTGCAAGGCCATGGGACTCAGGTAGTCACAACCTCTAAATCTCCAGTGAGTGAGGACAGTGGCTGCAACTTCTTCACCAGGAGAATCAATGAGAACAAAACCCCATGTGCTCAATGAAGCAAAGCAAATCAGCCAAACAAAATAGAACCCCAACACTTCCATGGTTGAGGACACAAAAATACAAGGCCCTTGGGCTGGGGGAGAGCTGGCGCTGAGTGTACACACAGACCTGCCTCTCCCAGCTCTTCACCACACTGCACTACTGATCCAATTCACCTCTCCACACCCAACTTACTGTGCGATGACATCTCTCCCTTTAATTATCTGCTTGATAGCTCGCTGTTGGATTGCTGATGGCTTTTCAAAACCTGTCCATACAAACAGAAAAAGTTATCACCACTGTGACAGCATTAGAACTACTGTGAGGTCCTCAGGGCACACGGTCTCCCAACCCATGCCCCCAGCCCAACCCAACACTCAAGACACAGGGGCCGAACATGTCTTTACACTTAGAAGCTGGGCACTACCTGTGCACACAACCTATCTGCGAAGAAGCGTCAGGTGCACAATGTACAGAAACCCTAGTTCTGTTTAAAAAGTCTCAGCTGGCTTTGGTGGCTCACATCTATAAAACCCAGGACTTGGGGAAGCTAAGGTAGGACTGCCCTGAGTTCAAGGCCAACCTGAGTTAAAAATCCTGCCTCAAAAAAAGAAAGAAATCTTTCAGACACGCACATCTAGAAATGTGGCCAGCAAAATGCCTTAGCAAGCCCTTCTGTACAGCAGGATGGGAGAGCGCCTCGCCTTTCACTCCGGCTTTCCCTGTAAGGTTTGACTTACCACAACTAGACTACACTACTTTCTTTTGTTTTTGGTGACACTGGGAGGTTGAACCTAAGGCCTCACACACATGCTAGTAAGTGCTCTGCCATTGAGCCATCCTGCCTGTTTTGTTTTACAAGCAAGCACCTCTAATCACTGAGCCACCAGTCCAGCCTCAGCCTATTTGATTTTAGGGAAATGGTCTTTTCTTTTTTAAGGCAGAATCTCACTGTAGCCCAGGCTGACCTGGAACAACTCACTCTGTACCTCCAGACTGGTCTTGAACTCACAGCACTCCTACTTCAGCTTCCCAGATGATGGGATTAAAAGCATGTGTCTCCACACTCAGCACCTGGGAGGCAGAGGTAGGAGGACCACCGTGAGTTCAAGGTCAACCTGGGCTAGAGAGAGATTCTACCTCAGCAAGGGAGGGAGAAGTGTGCACCACAGCACTCGGCTTTGCACATTACTTTTTAAATTAAAATAATAAAAACAGGGGCCAGAGAGATGGCTTAGTGGTTAAGGTACTTGTCTCCAAAGCCAAAGGACTTTGGTTCAATTCCCCAGTACCCATGTAAGCCAGATGCACAAGGCGGTGCATGCATGTGGAGTTCGTATGCAGTGGCTAGAAGCCCTGGTGTGCCCATTCTCTCTGTGTGTGTCTCACTCTGCCTCTTACCCGTTCTCAAATCAATAAATAAAAATATTAAACAATAAAATAAAAATAGGGGCTAGGGTGATGGCTCAGTGGTTAAAAGCACTTGTTTACAAGGCCTGATGGCCACATGCACAAAGTGGCGCATGCATCTGGAGTACATGTGCAGTGCCAAGAGGCCCTGGCATGCCCTTTCTCTCTCTGCTTGCAAATAAATAAACAAAAATATTTTTAAAAATAAAGAGCCAGGTGTGGTGGCACACACCTTTAATCCCAGCACTAAGGAGACAGAGGTAAGAGGATGTGCCATGATTTGGGACTAGCCTGGCACTACAGAGACATAGTACATAGCTGGGTGGGGTGACACACACCTGTAATCCCAGCACTTGGAAGATGAAGAAAGGAGGATCAGGAGTTCAAGTCTGGCCTGGGCCACACGTGGAGTGTATGACCAGCTTGAACCACATTCAACACTGTGTACAAAAGAATGGAGAGGGACAGGGAGGGAGAGGAGGAAGGAAGGAAGGAAGGTAGGTAGGCAACCCCAGTAATGCTGCAGTCAATCTCTTTCCTACTAGCTAGCACTGGCTCTCCAGGGTACGGCGTCTGCACAGGGCGCAATGTGGGGTGTCCAACACTATTCTGCCTAGACTCAGCACCACCTCTCCTGCCTGGCCACGGAGGAAACTATTTCACAGGACTTGAGCACTTTCCAAATGAGTAAATTAAACTTTACACAAAAGCTACAATTTATTTTTTTAGTCCTTAAAAATATGGCACAATTTCCCATCTCAACACAAAGGCAACTACAACAAATTGTTTAAACTCTTTAAGAAGACATGCTTGTGGGTGGGAAATAAGCAAGTGCACCCCAGGGCAGGGGGACCCTGGGTTCCAGGCAGGCAGGTCCTGGGTGCAGGGCTCTTGTCACTCCTCATTCCCTCAGCAGTTTCTCTTCACTGTCTAAACTGTCCCTACATGAGTAAGTGTTTAGATAAATAAACAGCATTCTGGTCCCGGGTACCTCACTTGAATGTCTGTACTCCAAACATCTCCCACTGTCACCTTCCCGGGATTCCGATTTAATACACAACCACCTCTCTGGCATTCCCAACCAGACCAAGACACAGCTCCCCATTCCGCCTCCCTCGAATGCGACCTAAGCTGATGTCTACAGCGTCACTCAACAGGTCACTCAAAAATACCCAGGAATGCAGTTTTGGCCCTGGTTCATCTGTCATCAGCGAACACGAGCTCTACGTAGTCCGTGGCCACTAAACATCACCATCTCCCCCTCTGTCAGGAGTCATCCCTCTGCCTCCCCTGCTGCCACACCTTAAACTCCAAATCCAGACACCAAAATAAACAACTGTAAACCTGATCTAAACCCCCCAGTGCCTTCCTCACTGCGTCTAGGGACGACTTTCAAACCCTCTGACCCTCTCTCCAAGCTGGGCCCTGCAATCTCAAGCCACGGGCTTCTCTCCGTTCTGGGAACGCCAGCTAAGGGCTGTGCTCAAGCCCCAGGACCAGCTGCCCTCTCCCCTGATGGTGGTTCTTGCTTCCTGCGAGAACAAGCTACTCGATTTTAACCCTCTCCTACCCAATCCCACTCTCTGCAGTCACCCAGGTAGATTGCCACAGCAACACCGTTTCACATTTTCCGCCTCCCAAGGAAGAGGTCCGCCGGGTAATGCTTCCCCGCCCCAGTCGATGCCTCGGGCATCTCGCAGCGACAGTTATCTGCGGAGCGAGTGGCTGGCAAGTGCCGGGCAGACTCAGCAGCGGGCTCCGGGGCACAGGCGGGGTCGCCGGCTCCGGGGCCCGCGCTCCGGCCCGCGCCCTCACCGTACGCGTAGATCCCGCGCAGCAGGTCCTCCCGCAGGCCCATGGTGTCGAACGTGGGGGTCACGTCCACCTCCTCGCTGGTCTCGAACTCCACCTTGGTCATGTCCTCTTCCTTGAGCAGCCTCTTCCGCGCCGACCCGGAGTTTGCCATCGTCGCCGTGGCCGCCATGATCACGACCGTGCTGAGAACCAGGCGCGCGCCGCAGCGGGAACCGGAAACAGGCCCCGCGCCGCGGGCGCCACCAAGCGGAAGTGACGCACAGCGCGCGGGGGAGGGGGGGTGAGGGGCGGGGCGTGCGTGCGTCTGCGCGCGTAGGGGCGGCGCGTCAGGCGCGGTGCGCGGGGGCCGTAGCAGGGGAAAACGCGGTGGCTGCCGGGAGAAGCGCTCCAGCTCTCGCGCTACCTGGAGCCCCGCGAGATCTCGCGAGGGCGGGGCGTCGTGTGGAAGCCCGGTTGCGCAGCGTGCGGCTTGCGTCCGTGCTTGTGGGTGGGCGCTCTGAGGTGCGCAGACCCGGGCTGCCCAGCGCGCCCCTCCTTGTGTTCCGTCCGCGTTGCCGTGGCGACCACCGAGCGAGGATGCGGCGAGTGCGGCCCCGCGCGGAAGTTGCCACGGATGCCCGCCCGCCCGCCCGCGTCGCGGCCCGACTGCGCTTTGCTCGGCCTGATCCGCTGGACATGCTGGCTGCTGCCGTCACGCGGAGAGGGGACCGCGGAGTGGGTGCTGTCACCCCCGGGGCAGCATGAGCCACCTCCCCTGCCGGCTTATCCTAGACTTCCTTCCGTGCCAGTCTGCACCGAGCCCTCCCACTGCCTTTTTATTTAGTTATTTGAGAGACTCGGAATGGGAGCGCCAGGTCCTCTAGCCACTGCAAACGAACTCTAGATGGGTGCGCCACCTTGTGCATCCGGCTTCACATAGGTACTGGGGACTCGAACCTGGGTCCTTTTCTCTTTGTTGACAAGCGCCTTCCAGCTCTCCTTCCTACTGCCCGTGAACCGGCTTCACGGCATGAAAGATACACTCCAGAAGCCATCCTTTCTTACACATCTTGAAGCAGGGGTGTATCTTTGTGTTTTTAAGTTTTTTCGTGGGTGTAGGTTTAAAACAGGACCTCCCACTGAACCTAACCTAGAGCTACGCAAGCCCATGAGAATCCCTGTCTGCCTCTCCGGTACTGGGATTACTGGCACGAGCCACTATCTCCAGCATGTTACGTGGGTGCTGGAGTCCTCGGGCTTGCCCAATCACTACCCGCTGAGCCACCTCGCCCCCCAGCCTCCACTTGTTTGTTTTGTTTGTTTCTGAGGATGGAACGCGAGGCCTTGTGCATACTAGACCCTTTCCCTGCAGCTGAGCCACGCCCTCCTTCCTAGTAAACATTCTTTTGATCCATGGCTTTTTCCCAGAGGCTATTGGGAGCTCTCTTTTGTGACTGTTAATTTAGTTAGAACCTTTTATTGAGAAATCATGGGTTGCAGTAAGTCCATGGTGAACAAGTAATTGCCATCTCTGAGAGCGGAGTTCCCTCTCTGGTGGAAGAATTTGTCCAGACCAGATAACTGAATGACTACACATGCTATTAAAGTATTAAATATTTATAAAGTGGACCTCCTTGAGACTTGAGAGAAAATGTAAACAAAGGTTCTTGGGTCTTTCCACTCCACGTGGGATTGCTGCACGTGCTCTAGGGGTTTCATAATCCATGTTATAACATTCAAGTGGATTCCAGTGACATGTAAACAAATGTGAACGTCTCATAATGTCATATTGACAATCGGAATACTGTTAATAATAGTTAAGGTACACTGAGTTAATAAGATGTATTTTATTTCACCTATTTGTTTTTACTTTATTAAATATAGCTACTAGAAAAATTTAATTGCATTCCTTTTGGGATGTACTGCTCACCACATCTCTTAACAATGCCTAGGTGTCCAAAGGCACTTTTTTTTTTTTTTTGAGGTAGGGTCTCGCTCTAGCCCAGGCTGACCTGGAATTCACTATGTCGTATCAGGGTGGCTCGAACTCACAGCAATCCTCCTACCTCTGCCTCCCAAGTGCAGGGATTAAAGGTGTGCACCACCACGCCCGGCCAAAAGACACTCCTTTTACCACTGGTAGGCAGCTATAATCTGGACAGTTGAGTATTAAGAACATGCCTAAATCACTTGCTTTGTTAAGATACCTGCTCAGTACACCTACATATGTTGTATATGAGCATCTACTTAAAAAGTAATTCAAGGGGCTGGGGAGATGGCTTAGCAATTAAAGACACTTGCAAAACCTGCCAATCTGGGCTTAATTCTCAAGCCACCCACATAAACCAGACACAGAAAGTGGTGCAAGTGTCTGGTTGTTCATTTGCTGTCCAAGAGGCCCTGGCATGTTCATACACACACACACACACACACAAATAAATACAAAATTTTATTATTTGAGAAAGTATGGGTGTGCTGGAGCCTGTTGCCCCTGCAAACAAACTACAGAAACATGCACCATATTTTGCATCTGACTTTACCAGATTACTGGGGAATTGAATCTAGTCCTGCAGGCTTTGAAAACAAGTGTCTTTAACCATTGACCCATCTCCTCAACCCAAATATAAATTTTTTATTTATTTATTTGACAGAGGAAGAGGGAGAGAGAGAGAGAGAGAATGGGTGCGACTGCAAACAAACTCCAGATGAGTGCACCCCTTTGTGCATCTGGCTAACATGGGTCCTGGGGAATTGAACCTGGGTCCTTTAGCTTTGCAGGCAGATGGCTTAGCAGTTAAGGCAGTTGCCTGCAGCCTAAGAACTCGTGTTCGAATCTCCAGGTCCCACATAAGCCAGATGCCCAGTGACACAAGCACGCAATGTCACACATGCGCACAAAGGGGGTGCGTGCATCTGGAGTTTGCAGCCACTGAAGGCCCTGGCACACCCATTCTGTCTGACAAATAAATAAAAGAAAA
The DNA here is from genome assembly GCA_036346955.1 of Dipus sagitta. Lineage (NCBI taxonomy): Eukaryota > Metazoa > Chordata > Mammalia > Rodentia > Dipodidae > Dipus > Dipus sagitta. Next base: position 13,809,106 of record CM070778.1, read on the forward strand.
AAAACTTTAAATATTATTTGCAAGCAGAGAGAAAGAATGGGCGTGCCAGCACCTCCAGCCATGGGAAACAAACTCAGATGCATGTGTGGGCATTGGGGAACTGAACCCGGGTTGTTAGGCTTTGCAGGCAAGTGCCTTAACCACTGACTCATCTCTCCAGCCCCATATAATTTTTTAAAGGTGCAGTTCAGGGTCTGGAGAGGTGGCTCAGTGGTTTTGTGTGCTTTCTGTTCCATCATCATGGCCTAAGGGGGCCTGAGACTGTTGGAGTTCAAATCTCCAATTCTATGTAAAGTGGCAGGTCAAGCCGCGGCTTGGTGATGCATGCTTTTAATCCCTGCTCTCAGAGGTAGGAGGAGCGCCGTGAGTTCGAGGCCACCCTGAGAGTACATAGTGAATTCCAGGTCAGCCTGGGCTAGAGTGAGACCCTACCTTGGAAAAATAAATACATAAATAAATGAAAACAGCAGGGCAGACCACTTGGCATCTGTAACCCCAGTATTGCAAGGGAGCAGAGACCTGAGAATTCTCAGAGCCCTGCAGTCTCCAGGATCCATGAAAAGAGACTCTGGCTCAAAATAAGAGGAGACGGAAGAGTGACGGAGCCCAACATCTGAAGTTCCACTCCACCCACTTCAGGAGAGCATATGGGGCACGTTCATGTGCATGCACCACACACACAAGCAAAAATAAAGGCATTGCAAGGCTGGGCTCGGTGGCTCACACATTGAATCTCCACACTCAGGCACAGGCAGGAGGACCCAGAGTTTGAAGCCAGCCTGGACTACATACGAGACGCTGTCTGAGAACAATAAAAAGATAATGGAGGGCTGGAGGGATGGCTTAGCGGTTAAGGTGTTTGCCTGCAAAGCCAAAGGACCCAGGTTCAATTCCCTAGGACCCATGTAAGCCAGATGCCCATGCATCTGGACTTCGTTTGCAGTGGCAGTGGCTGGAGGCCTTGGCGCGCCCATTCTCTCTGTCTCTGTCTGTCTGTCTCTCTCTCTCTGACTTTCAAATAAAATAAATTAATAATTAATTAAACTATAATGGACAGCCCAGCCTAGCAATCAGTACACAATTCCACTGCTTAAACCATGAGATTAAGTTCAATTCTTACCATCCCAAGCACGGGGGCAGACACAAGTCTTGTCTTCCTATTTTGACGGGCTGGTTCTGAGTTCCCTCCACAGTGACTACATGACCTTGCACTCTGGGTCTTAAGGGAAGAAGCCTCCAGGTAGACAGGCCCATTACCCTTGGCCTTAGCTCCCTGTCTGTGTCCAGCACCCCACTTCCTAACCCGTTTATATTTGGGGGAGAGGCTTTATTCTCCAGGAGGCCAGGGCCAAGTCTGTTTAGCGCCTCACTGTTTCTTTCCATAACACGTGCAGCTGCTCAGTAAAAAGTTGCCAACTAGTTCACTGCTCACGGGCAGGGGCACACACCAGACATCCGTGCAGCCGGACAGAGGCACTGAAAGCGAATGCGCGCGCGTGCTACGGGGACGTGGGACAGCACTGCCGCATGCACCTCTCAGGAACCCATTTGCGCCCACGGGGTTCCTGGAGTGGGGCTGGGAAGGTCAGAGGAGCTCCTCTTCAGGAGTGGGGGTGGGCTCACTCTAGTCACTGGACAGAAGGCAATCCAACGAGCTGTCCCCGAAGGAGGACTTCCTGCCCATCACCAGGTAGGACAGGATCAACTCTTCCCCTTTCAAAGCTCCATCCTGCTGGGGCCCTGCGCTACACTAAGCACCCTGACCTCACCTAGCTGCCATCCTGACACCTCCTGGCTCCCCAGCCTCGCCTCTGTGCAGGAGCTGTTCCGAGTGTTGGGTTATGTGTGGTGAGAAGAGGGGGGAAGGCACCTGCCTTTGCTGAATTTATATTCCAGAGACAAGCAAGACCCACCATGATCCCAAACCAGGCAATGTGTCAGTTGTGTAGTTACTGTGATGCAAGCAGAGCAGGGCAGAGTTGCTGAGCGTCTAGCTTACCTGGTGTCTAGAAGAAAATGTCACCTGGTGAGGGATGTGTTCCCAGCTACAAGAAGGGACAGTCAGTGCAAAGGCCCTGGACCTTCTGTCCCTGAGGAGGGTGGTTGGAGCAGAGTGAATACAGGCAAGATGAGAGAGATGGCGAGGAGGACGGAGGCAGCAGGGCCGCATCAGGCAGGTCTTGCAGAATTCAAACGCACGTGATTGCCACAGAGCCACCTCCAGGTGTGTGTTGGAGGACATGAGCTCTGACAAGTGGTATAGAAAGGTGACCTGGCTGAGGGGAGAGAGGGGAGCGAGCTCAGGGCTGAGGCCCACTGTGGAGGGGGTGTGGTGTTTGCTGCCTGACTTCATAGACGCGGTGACAGGCGGGTTAGATGCTTCGGAAGGAGGTTGACAGGGCCCAGTGGATAGACTGAACAGGGCTGCTAGGGCTACAGGGGACAAAGATGTCTGGAGAGGGCAAGCTGGGTCATGAAATAGGGCAGCTGTGGGACCTCAATGCTAGGAATGGTGGAAGGGGCAGCAGGAGTTGTCTAACAGGTGTGGAGTTTCTCTTTGGGGTGAGAGAAATGTTCTAGAATTAGCCAGAAGTGGTGGGTGTATGACACTGTGACAACCAAATGCCACTGAATGCTTGGCTTGAAATGGCTCATCCCATGGGGCCTGAGGAGCCTGACCAGATGGATGGAAGGTGGAAGGTGAGAAGCAGCAGGAGCGGCCAGTTCTGCCTGCTCTGTGGAAAGAGCAGCTTCCTGCCCTGCCCTGGACCACTCCCCCCCACCGCCCTGCTTAGTACCTACAGATGGGCAGGGAGCCAGTGCCCACATACAACAGAGGAAGGCGGAATAGTACCCCCACCTACTCAGGTTTCCAGCTGAGATTTTTGAGAAGTTATTTAGAATGTCTTAGAGAAATGCTCCCAGCCCTGAGTGACAAGGAGAAGAGGCATGCGACATGCCAATCCTCAACACAGCCCTCCTGGCTCTTACACCTCCCCAGTGTTCATCGCCATCTACAAAAAGAATTTTCTCTGGAGCTGGAGAAATGGCTTAAGGGTTAAGGCACTTGCCTGTGAAGCCTAAGAACCCAGGTTCAATTCCCCATTATCCACACAAGCCAGATGCACAAGGTGGCACATGCATCTGGAGTTCATTTGCAATGGCTAGAGGCCCTGGTGTGCCCATTCTCTCCCTCTCCCTCTCTCTTATAAATAAATAAATAAAATATAAGGATCTGTGTGTGATGGCACATGCCTTTAAAAAAAAAAAAGAATTTTCTCTGACCAAAGGTAAGAGCAGCACTGATCTATGGGTGGAAATGTGAATAAGAAATATAAAACACTTCATGAATTTGTGTGTCATCCTTGTGTAAGGGCCATGATAATCTCTGGATCTTCCCAGTTCTAGTATATGTGCTGCCTAAGTGAACCCATTTTTTAAAAAGTTTTTTAAAAATATTTATTTATTTGCAAGGCAGGGAGAAAGAGAGAATGGGCACACTAGGGCCTCTATCCAGTGCAAATGAACACCAGAAGCATGCACCACTTAGTGCCCTGGCTTCACGTGGATAATGGGGAATCAAACCTGGGTTCTTAGGCTTTGCAGGCAAGCACCTTAACTACTAAGCCATCTCACCAACCCCACTTAAAAATTTATTTATTTATTTGCAAGCAGAAAGAGAGAGAGAGAGAGAGAGAGAGAATAGGCATGCCAGGGCCTCTAGCCACTACAAATGAACTCCAGAAGCTTGTACCACTCAGTGCATCTGACTTTATGTGGGTACTAGGGAATAGAACCTGGGTCGTTAGCCTCTGCAGGTAAGTGCCTTAACTGCTGAGCTATCTCCCAGCCCCCCTTTTATTTTTTTTATTTTTATTTTTCCTGGTTTGAGCCATTTATTTATTTATTTGTTTATTTATTTATTTATTTTATTTTCTCAATTTTTATTAATATTTTCCATGATTATAGAAAATATCCCATGTTATTTTTTATTTTGAGACAAAGTCTTGATAGTTGGCTGGCTTAGAACATGGTAAGTAGACTAGGCTGGCCTAGAACTTGCAACAATGCTCCTGCCTCTCTCTCTCTCAAATGCTGGGTTACAGGCTAAACTACCTCTCTCTCTCTCTCTCTTCTCTCTCTCTTCTCTCTCTCTCTCTTTCTCCCTCTCTCTCTCTCTCTCTCTCTCTTTCTCCCTCTCTCTCTCTCTCTCTCCCCAAGCTGGTAGCCTGGAACTGGTGATCCTCCCATCTTAGCCTTTTATTTAAGTTTTATTATTTATTTATTTATTAGAGACAGAGAGGGAGAGAGAGTGAGAATGGGCACACTAGGACCTCTAGCCACTACAAACGAGCTCCAGACACATGTGCCACCATGTGCATCTGGCTCATGTGGGACCTGGAGAATCGAACCTGTGTTCTTAGGCTTCACAGACATGCATCTTAACCGCTAAGCCATCTCTCCAGCCCCCCTTTAGCCTTTTTGAGTGCTGGAACCCTAGGCATGTGCCACCACACCAGCTTATCATGTTTTTCTAAGAACAAAGACTTAGTGGGCTTTTTACCTGCAGCACGCTTCCCTGGCTCCCTCTTTCACTTGGCATGACAGCGTTTCTTTGCATTTGCTGTATCTAGAACTTTCTATGCACCAAAGGTGGTGAGATGGACCTTCCCACTATAAGGTGGGGACTTTTCCCCCCTTATTTTATTTTTCTAAAAATTCTTTTATTGACAACTTCCATTATTGTAAACAATAACCCATGGTAATTCCCTCCCTCCCCCCACTTTCCCCTTTGAAACTCCACTCTCCATCATATCCTCTCCCCCTCTCAATCACTCTCTTTTGTTTTGATGTCATGATCTTTTCCTCCTATTATGATGGTCTTGCGTAGGTATTGTCAGGCACTGTGAGGTCATGGATATCCAGGCCATTTTGTGTTTGGAGGAGCACGTTGTAAGGAGTCCTACCCTTCCTTTGGCTCTTACATTCTTTCCACCACCTCTTCCACAATGGACCCTGAGCCTTGGAAGGTGTGATAGAGATATTTCAGTGCTGAGCACTCCTCTGTCACTTCTCAGCACCATGGTGTCTTCTGAGTCATTCCCAGGTCACTGCCATCTGAAAAGAGAAGCTTCTCTAACCAAAAGTGAGAGCAGCATTAACATATGGGTATAAATAGTAAGAGGGAAGTGCTTACTGGGAAGTTTGGTGAGCACAGTATATACATTTAGCCAGACACTAGTAGATGTTTCACCCTTAGGGCTCATGACTACCCATTTTAAGTTTTAAGTATCAGGGATGTATTCCCTCCCGTGGAGTGGGCCTCCAGTCCAATTAGAGAGCAGTTAGTTTTCCCCATAACAGACATGCCACTATTGCACCCATTGGCTCTTTTGGCCTGGCTGGCCAAATATAAGGCTTGCAGTGTCCACTGTTGGCTACCTTCACTGGTGATTTCTCTCTCTCCCATTGAACTGCATGAAGCATAGCTTTTTCTAGCTTTCTGTCAGCTGGTCTACAGGGAGGAGGTTTTCAGCTTAGTTCCAGCAGGATTTCTCAGTGACCTTGCAGCCCAAGTATGTGGAGTCTTCAGCAATAGGGTCTTACCATCTATTCCTGGTGGGAAACCAAAGGCCTTGGCAATGGCCTGTAGTGTTTTGGGGGCATCAGGGACCTCCCTGGCCAACAACTCACTGGAAGGTATCCCATCCCTGGCACTGAAAATTTCTAGTAACAATCTATGGCTTCTGAGTGTTCCATTGTCCAAAAAAGTAGGTTTTCATATGACTTATTTATATCCTCTTAGATTTTGATTAGCCCTCCCTCCACCTTTCCTTTACTCAATCTTTTCCCCTGACTTCACTTAGGCCTTTTCAGCTCCATTAATCTGTTCTTCTACTTACATTTATACAATGCCATCCTATTAAGTCCCCCCTCCCTCCCTTTCTATTCCCTTTATATCTCCTTTCTAGCTTACTGGCCTCTGCTACTGAGTTTTATTCCTACTCACACAGAAGTCCAATCATTGTAGCTAGGATCCACATGTGAGAGAGAACATGCAACGTTTGGCTTTCTGGGCCTGGGTTACCTCACTTAGTATAATCCTTTCCAGATCCATCCATTTTCCTGCAAATTTCATAACTTCATTTTTCTTTACCGCTGAGTAGAACTCCATAAATGTGCCACATTTTCATTATCCACTCATCAGTTGAGGGACATCTAGGCTGGTTCTATTTCCTAGCTATTGTGAATAGAGCGGCAATAAACATGGTTGAGCAAGCATCTCTAAGGTAGTGAGACAAGTCCTTAGGATATATGCCTAGGAGTGGTATAGCTGGGTCATATGGTAGATCTATTTTTAGCTGTCTCAGGAATCTTCACACTGATTTCCACAATGGCTGGACTATATTGCATTCAAGGTGGGGACTTTTTAGCTGGCAATTTGAGAAGCCTGAGGACACAGGGCTCAAACAACCTGTCAAAGGGCCGCGATGTGTAGCGCTGTGTTGACCCCGTGCTCCTGGCAGAGCAGTTGCAGCCTCCCCCTCACTCCCTGGAGGACCAGCTCGGTGACGTGGGAAATCCTGACCGTACTCCCACTCAGGCAGGAGGTTATGGGCAGCCTTCCATCCCGATCTGTGTCTGCAGCACGGAGGACCAGGCACCCAGCACAGGCTTCCTAGTTCACCAGCCAGTGTTTACAGAACTGTCCCGGGGCGGGGTTGAATAAAGAACAAGAAAGACGAGAATTCTTGGTCTCTAGAAGTTATAGGCTGATAGTGGGAAGGCAGGCAAGAAACCAGAACACAGATTGGGGCAGGCAAGTCTGTCCCAGAGAAGTGCAGTGGTGCGAGGGGGAGGGAGAGCCAAGATGAGAAGTCTGCGGTTTTTGGTTGGTTAGTTATTTTTTTATTTTTATTTTTTGAAGTAGGGTCTTGTTCTAGCCCAAGCTGACCCGGAATACGCTACGTAGTCTAAGGCTGGCCTTAGGCTCACAGAGATCCTCCTATCTCTGCCTCCTGAGTGCTGGGATTAAAGGCGTGCGCCACCATGCCCTGCTTAAATCTGCAGTTTTAAGTAGAACATTCAGAAGAGGCCTGTCTAGGAAGGTGGCCCTTGAGTGGCATCCAACAGAGGTGAAGGAAACTGTTGCTGGCAGTAGGAACAGCAAGTGCAAAGGCCGGAGCAGGAGCATGCCCAAGCCAAAGATGCCCGGGGGGCAGGTGGCTGTGTCCAGGGCAGGTGGGAGTCGAGCCCCACAGGCAGCAGGGAGCCAAGGAGCACAGGCTGTCCCGCCTTGGGCCTGTGTGCGGAAGTGGCCGGCCCTCCCCTGCTTTCATCACTTGCTGTGTGTGCCCTGCTGGCAGTGGGGAGCCAGGGGTCCCTGCAAGGGTCCAGGGAGGCGGATCAGAGAAAGCTGTGAAGTGATACGATTCTAGAAATACCAAAGAACCAAGGCGTTTGTTGAAGCCCAAATTCTAGTTGATCTTAGATTGGAATTATAATTTCTCATGGGAACCAGGAAGGCCCGGAAATTATGTTAAATCCTCTAAAGGTCTTTCCAAGGAGACGCTTAGATGAACTGGGCTGACTTGGTCACAGAGAACTCCAGCCTGAAGTCCTCCTCCCGCACATGCCCTCACGCTGCCTTCCATGGGGCAGCCAGAAGCCTGGCATTTCTCAACAGATGACCTCAACTCTCACATCAGCCAATCAGCTCAAGGAGGGAATGCACTAGCCCTTCACCTGTGCGTGGAAGCCTCGGATATAAGGCCCTGCTTCCGTGGGCAGAGTGCCCAGACGGCTATGCCCGTCTGACCTGCTCATCAGCTGCTGTTCAGCCCAGCCCGAGACTAAGACACCGACCATCACTGACCCGAGAGAGGAAGGCAAGTGCACCGAGTCCGTCGGGAGAGAGCCAGTCCCCATGCCAGAGGGAGGTGGACAGGTCAGGACAGGGCACCAGGTGGGAGGGAGAGGAGCTGTTTTCTTCCTCATCAGGAGAGGAGGTGCTGTTCGGGAAAGAGGAGAAAACAGCTCTTCTCACTGTGCTCGGTTAAAGTTCTGGCACATTCTCTAGCTGCTGCCTTCCACTGCACAGCCGTGTGGGCCAGATGAGGAAAAGAAAGTGGGGATTTCCACTTGCACCCCCTGGCTGCTGAGATGGAATGGAGGGGAAGGCGGTCTCTGGAGTCAGGGGCCCAGTGCTTGATGGAGGTGAGGAAGGTGCCACCACATACTGCATCCCAGGGATGCAGGGGAGGCTCCTCCCTTCTGTAACTGGTGACATTCTCTTTATCTACTGCAGTCCCTAACCTTCTCCTGTCCGTACTGGTGTGCGTGAGTGTGTGTGCAAGTATACCTGTTTTCTCCCCACTGACTTCCCAGGCAAAAGGCTGGGCCTTGGGCCTGAAAAGAAGGCTGACAAGAAGGAACTCCAGGATGCATGCCCAAAGGCTCCCTTAGAGTTGGGCAGGGTGAGAAGTTTCTAGAGAGCTAAGGTTACCCAGAGGGTGCTATGGGACAAATTTTCTTTCCCATCCAGACTCACCCTAATCTAACCTGGAGGCAAGTTACTAACACAATCCCACTTTCTGTTTGTTTTCTGAGATGGAGTCTTGCTCTGCTGTCCAGGCTGGCCTCCAACTCCTGAGCTCAAGGAATCTTCCAAGTATCTGGAACCACAGCCAGCTCGCCCCACGCCTGCGTGTGCGTGCGTGTGTTGTGAATGGAACCTAGGGCCTCACATATGCTTGGCAAGTGCTCTACCACTGAGCTGTACTCAGCCCTAAGCAACACTTTCCTGTTTCATGGTTTTTTGTTATTTTTGGTGGTGGTGGTTTTTGTTTTTGAGACTGAGGCTCATGTAGGCTGGCTTTCAACGTACCGTGTAGCTAAGGATGGCCTGGAACTTGTGAGCCTCCTGTTTCCATTTCCCAAGTACCAGAATTACAGGCATGCACCACTGTGCCTGGCCCTCCTAGTTTCGGGTTACCATTTGGCAATATGTGGCAAGGGCCTGCTCCTCCCAGGGCAGCCTAGGTTGCATTCACTTACACCCTTAGCCCAGGTCCCAGGTCTGGGCAGAGCTGGGGTCTCGAAAGCTCTGACTTTCCAGTCAACCAGAACAAAGGTGGCATCAACCCCCTGCCTGGTCTGCTGCCCCTTGACCCTACACTTAGGATTTATTTATTTATTTGAGAGAGAGAGAGAGAATGGGCGTGCTAGGGCCTCCAGTGACTGCAAACGAACTTCAGACACGTGCACCGCCTTGTGCATCTGGCTTACATGGGTCCTTTGTCCTTTGGCTTTGCAGGCAAATGCCTTGACCGCTAAGCCATCTCTCCAGCCCTACACTTACGGATTTTATTGTTCTACGAAACAACTTTACGGTTTTATTGAACCCATATTTGCTTGCTCTAAAAATTTGATCAAAACAGAAATCAGGGACAGATTTCTTAAAATTATAGTGCATTCTAGAATTTCTATATTATTATTCCCTGCCTCTCACACACACAGGCAGACAGGTGGATTGGACAGATAGATGGAGGGATACACAGACTGAACGACTGACAGACATAATAGACTAGCATTTTCTGGGAATATGACATGGGCTGTGGATGTGACTCAGAGCGTGTTTTCCTGGTACGCACAAAGCCCTGGGTTCAGTTTGCAGCACCACATATATGGTGCGGGATAGCGCACAACTGTAATCCCAGGGCAAGGATCAGGAGTCAAGATGATCCTTGGCAAAATACTGAGTCTTAAACCAGCCTAAGGGCTGCAAGGATGGCCCAGCAATTAAAGACACTTGCTTGCAAAGCCTACTGGCCCGAGTTTGATTCCCCAGTACCCGTGTAAAGCCAGATGCACAAAGTGGTACACGTATCTAGAGTTTATTTTCAACATCAAAAGGCCCTGGCACACCCATATATTTTCTCTCTTCACAAATAAATATATTAAAAATAAATAAACATGCCTGGGCATGGTGGCACAAACCTTTAATTCCAGCACTCAAAAGGCAGAGGTAGGAGAATTGGCATGAGTTTGAGGCCAACTTGGAACTACAGAGTGAGATTCAGGTCAGCCTGTGCTAGAGTGAAGCCCTACCTCAAAAAAAAAAAAAAAAAAAAAAAGGTATAAAAAGGTATCATACTCTCCATGACTTCATTGTAAAATTTTAATTTTGCTTAAATTTAAAATTATTAAAAGTAATGACAGAAATGCTAAATTCAACACACATTTCTTTTTCTTTTTTCCCAAGGTAGGGTCTCACTCTAGCCCAGGCTGATGGGAAGTTCATTACATAGTTTCAGGGTGGCCCCGAACTCACAGTGACCCACCTACCTCTGCCTCCCAGGTGCTGGGACTAAAGGCGTGCGCCACCACACCCCGCTCTCAACACACATTTTTTCCTTAGAAGACCTCTCGGCTCTTCCACATGCACATGGGGACTTAGATACGCAATGATGAAAACTTTGACACGACTAAAATGGACAGTCAAACCCAAGAGCGTACACCTGGCCTAGCGCGTTCCCCACCTTGGCTGCCCACCTCCCCAGAGCCCTGCAGCGTGGCGGTCCTCTTTCCGCCCGAGGGAGGCCTGGTCGAGGCGGCGGGCTACGGTCTGAATGGATGAGAAGCTCACGCGGCAGGGCCTCTCTCCTGGGCTACTGATAACCCAGCCCGAGCTGAGGATGCTGCGGAGGGGCCGGCCGCAGGTGAGCTCCCACTCTGCCGAGGGCCCATCCCGCTCCTCTTCCGGTGCACTGCGGCTGCGCGTGTGGGGCAGGAGGAAGGCAGCCCGGCCCATCCTGCTTCTCAGCTCCGCAGGTCTCAAGGCTGTCTGCCCTTCCTCAAGGCTTGTTATAGGACTTTTTTCTTCCTTTGATTTTCATGGCTACTTTTTCCCATTAATTTATTTTTATTTTAAATTATTTATTTGAGAGAGAGAGAGAGGGAGAGAGAGAGAGAGTGAGGGGAGGGAAGCATGGGTGCACTAGGGCTTCCTGCCCGTGCAAATGAACTCCAGACACAAGCACCTCTTTGTGCTACTGGCACATGCGTACTGGGGTGTCAAACCCAGGCTTTATAAGCAAGTACCTTTTACCACTGAGCCATCCCTCCATGAGTGTGATGGGGTGTATGGGATGTGTTGTGTACGCATGTGTGTGCACATACACACACCCCGTGCGTATGCATGCTGCAGAGGCCAAAGGAGAATGTCAGGTGTCCTCTTATCATTCATCCACATACTTACTTAAGACAAGGTCTCTTTAGCTCAAAAAATTAGAAATGGAACTTCCATATGACCTAGCTATACCACGCCTGGGCATATGCCCTAACTATACTCTACTACAAAGATACTTGCTCATCCTTGGTTATTGCTGCTCTGTTTACAATAGCTAAAGATGGAGTCAGCCTAGAGACTCATCAGCAGATGAGTGGATAATGCAAATGTGGCCCGTACACAATGGAATTCTACTCAGCAGTACAGACAAATGAAATCTGCAGGAAAATGGGTGGACCTGGAAAGAACCATATTAAATAAAGTGACCCAAACCACATGTTCCCTCTGGTATATGGGTCTCAGCGTATCTACAAGAACGACAAGTATGTACATATAGAGGGGCAAAGGTGTCTAAAACTACAATAAAAAGAGATGAGCTGGAAGAAGGGTGAGAGGTGGGTGACAGGACACATGTGATAAATAAACACAGGGAGGAAGGGACTGGGGGAGGGGGACTGGTGAGGACGAGGGCATTGAGTATAGGAGGAGGGGACACTAATCAACAAAATGCCAAAATGAATCATACCTAAACTTCTATGTGCCAACTAAGAATAAATGAAAAAAAAAATACTAGGTCTCTTCCTCACCCCAGAGCTGCTGCCTGTCAGTGAGCCCAGCACCGTCCATCTCTGTCGTCATCAGGCTGTCTCCAGCGGCGAGGACCTCATGTTTAACTTCTGAGCTATTGCCCCAGTCCTCCTTTTCAGCATAACAAAACAATTTTCAGTTCATTTTGCCAGCATCTGGCAAGTGGGGTTCCGTCAGCCTGTCTCACTTGGTGGTGTCATCATTTGCATACTTCACGTGTTGAACCTGAGCCTGATGGGAGGGAGGTGGCTGTGCTCAGTCATGCTCTTAATATCTGTGAGAGGGCAGGGGAGTCCCCAGACGGGCCCTCCTGGGAAGTCACCTGGTCATCTGAGGGGAACTGGGATTCTGGAATGAGGAAACAAGGGGATGGGAAAGAAGAGGCAGGCAGGTGACATCCAGCCTCCTGAGGACAGCAGTACAGGGTCCCTGCTAGGTACCTCTGGGGCAGAGACAGGAGCCAGGCTGTGATGGAGGCCTTAGGAAAAGAAGGGAAGGGGAGGGGAGGAGAGGGAAAGGGAAGAAGGGAGAGGAAGAGAAGAGAGGGAGAAAAAGAGAGGGGAGGCTGGTGCCCCGTGCATTGAAGATAGCCAGCCAGACCTCAAGGTGGCAGGGCAGGCTAGGTTGTTGGCCCCCATCCTCCTGCATCCTGTCAGGAAGCAGAATGGGACCAGCACAGTCACCAGCAGTCCTGGAATCTTTTTTTTTTTTTTTTTTCATTATTAAATAAGCTACTTTACTGACTGTAGTTCACATGCCTGACCACTCACCCATTTTGATGTGCACGTCAGTGGCTTTTATTGTGCTCATAGACACATGCACACACCCACACCGTCAATGCAGGGCATTTTCATAACCTGTAAAGGAAGTGTCTCCCCTCCCCCACAACCAGATCAGGGCTGGCCCTGCCCTGGCTTGTTGCCTGGAATTTCTTTTTTTCTTTTCTTTCTTTTCTTTTTTTTTTTTCAAGGTAGGGTCTTGCTGTAGCCCAGGTTGATCTGGAATTCACTATGTAGTCTCAGGTGGCCTCGAACTCACAGTAATCCTCCTACCTGTACCTCCTACCTCTAAATATATATATATATATATATATACATACATACATACATACATATATATATATATATATATATATACATACATACATACATATATATATATATATATATATATATATTTTTTTTTTAGGCTAGCCCAACAGACTGGCAAGGGAGGGAGAGAGCGAATTGGCACAACAGGACCTTCAGCCACTGCAATCAAACTCCAGACATGTGCGACCTTGTGTGTTTCCATCACTGTGTGCGTCTGGCTTACATGGAACCTGGAGAGTCGAACAAGGCTTCTTAAGCTTCACAGGCAAGCACCTTAACTGCTAAGTCATCTCCCCAAACCTCTTTCTTTAATATTTAATTTTTATTTGCTTATTTATGGCCACTCCAAACAAACTCCATATGCACACATCACCATGTGCGTCGAACCTGGGTTCTTAGGCTTTGCAGGTAGGCAAATGCCTTAACCACTAAGCCATCCCTGTAGCCCTGTTGTCTGGAATTTCTGAATACTCCTTTTATGAACAAGTGTTCTGTGCTTTGATTCCATTCTTCACGGGGCTCTACAGATTGTGTCTAGCTGGCTCTGTATTCAGGCCATTGTAATGTGGAGGGTAAAACCTAGTGGTGCAAATACTAACTGTGGAGACTCTGGGAGCTCCACAGCCCTATATTGGGATGCACCCCTGGGCAGGTGGGCTGGTCTAGCGATGGACACTCCAGGGTTTGGCTATTTCCTGTGTATGAGTTGTCTGTGGCTGCCTTAATTACCAGTACACTGCATACGGTTGGCTCCAAACTGTAGGCATGCCATGCTCATAGAGCTGGAGGTGTCCCAGGGCGCTGGAGGAGAGTGTGCCCCCCATCCCTTTCTCTGAGTTCCCACAATGTCGGCAAGCCTCCTGTCTCTGCCCGTTGTCACGCCACCCTCCCTTGTGTTGATTGGGGACTCTCCTCTAGGAAGGACACCAGATTACTCTGGTGACCTTACTCCAACCCCATCTGCAAAGACCCATTACAAATAAAGTCATAGTTATAGGACCTGGGGGTTGGAAGCATCACACATCTGTCGGGGACACAAACGTGTGTCACCTTGCTTCATAAGCCCTGATCTTCTGTGCCCAGAGGGAACTAAGAGCGAGCTCCTGAGAGTCCATGTGCACCGGGTCACAGTGCCTACTTCTCCCTGCTTGTCCCCTCCTCTCGTCCTTCCCTGGGCCCTGGCCCATCCACATCCCTCTCCACGGTTCTTTCTTCATAAAGACGCTCAGGGGGAACGTGTCCACGGGGCCTCACCCCGTGTGAGCCTGTGGACCCTAGGTGACCAAGACCCCTGTTACTCTCCCTGGGGTTCCAAGCTCAGGCACAGTCTAGAAGCCTACCTTCCTTCTAAGAGGCTGAGAAAGTCCCGGGACAGAGATTTCTGGAGTGATTTCCTGGAAGGAAGTTGATCTTTTATTATTATTATTTTTTTCTCCTTACTTGCCTTAGTCTTTGGTGCTCGGACTTTGAGTTTTGGAGCAGGTCACGTGGTGTGAATAGCTGTGAGGTCCTTCCTGCCCAGCCCTGCACCTCTGGCTGCTTGCAAAGAAGGACCCAGGAGCCACCTGCAGCACCAGCCAGGTCTGGGGGACATCTTGCCCACAGAGGGCGAACCAGATCCCCTCTGGCTGCCCGGAGGCCCTGCAGAAGCGAATCTGAACACCTCCAGTAAGTACTCGCTGGAGCCCAGGGATGGAGTTTTCAGTACTTTTCTCATTGTTGTGACAAAATACCTGGCAAAAGCAATCTAAGGTAGGGAGTGTATATTTTGGAACACAGTTGAGGGGACACAGTCCATTATAAAGCCAGGGTGGCAGGAGAGCGAGGCAGCTGGTCACACGGCGTCCACAGTCACAAAGCTGAGGGATGAATGCTGGGGCTCAGATCCATTTCTCTTTTATATTCAGTCCAGGGCCTCAGCCTGAGGATTGGTGTCACCCACATGCAAGGTGGCTCTTCCCTCCCCGTGAAACTTCTCCAGAAATACCCCCACAGGCACACCCAGAGATGTGACTCCTAAATTATTCTAAACTCAGTCAAGTTTATTATTAAGATTAACCTTCATGGGAAGCTAGGTGGGAGTGGTGGTGTTAATCTGTACTCCTGCACTTGGAAGGTGCAGATTGGAGAATCAGGAATTCAAGATCATTCTCACCTATATAGCAAGTTTAAGGCCAGCTGAGCTACTTGAGATCCCGCCTCAAGACAAAACAACAACAAACACCTGGTGGAGTACAGGCGCATTGGGTGCAGTTCACGAGGACAGGACATCCCAGCCACCATGAGATCCTGCCTCAACACAAAACAATGAAGAGATGCTGAGCTCTTCTCTCTCTCTCTCTCTCTCTCTCTCTCTCTCTGTCTCCTCTCTCTGCATGGAAACAAGAAGCAAATAAATTAATTTTAAAAAGTTAAAACAGGGCTGGAAAGATGGCTTAGCAGTTAAGGTACTTGCCCGCGAAGCCTAAGAACTCATGTTCAAATCTCCAGGTCCCACGTAAGCCAGACGCACACTGACATAAGTGCACAATGTCGCACATGCACGCAAGGGGGCGCGTGCATCTGGAGTTGTTTGCCATGACTGAAGGCCCTGGCGCACCCATTCTTTGACTCTCTCTGCCTCTTTCTCTCTCTGTCAAATAAATAAAAGAAAAAAAAAGAAGAAAGTTAAAACAAATAAAAGTTAAAGTAAAATAATGTAACAGAGATAAACCTCAAAGGCATGTAGATGATAGTACTCCTACAGGATGAGTGCGTTTAGGTGACCTAAGGGTTAATAGGAAAGATACCATTTATGTAAAGTTGTTTGCGTGAAGAATCATGCAAACATACTTTAGTGGTAAACACATCTATGTGTAGAAAGTGTTTTTTTTTATTTTTATTGTTTGGTTTTTTGAGGTAGGGTCTTACTGTAGCTAGGCTGACCTGGAATTCACTATGTAGTCTCAGGGTGTCCTTGAACTCACAGTGATCCTCCTACCTCTGCCTCCTGAGTGCTGGGATTAAAGACGTGTGCCACCACTCCCGGCTCTAGAAAGTGATTTTTGAAATAGACTGAGCAGGGCTTGGAGATGTACCTCAGTGATAGAGAGCCTGCTTAACTATGGTGGTTTGAAGGAAATGTCCCCCATAGGCTCACGTGTTTTGAGTAGTTGGTCCCTAGCTGGTGGTAATTTGGGAAACTTGTGGGACTTTGGGGTGGTGGAGCCTTGCTGGAGGAGGTGTGTCACTGAGGGTGGGCTTCACGGTAACATAGCCCAGCTCCAAACTCAGCAGTGAAGCTAATTCCACCCAGATGATGTGACAAGATGAGATGCCCTGCTATGTTGCTTGTGCCATGCTTTCCTTGGCACAACGAAGCTTCCTTTTGAAACTGTAAGCTGAAAGAAATTCCTTCCTCTCCCAAGCTGCCTGTGGTTGGCTTTTGTCTCAGGAGTGGCAAAGTAACAGCTGTGCCTAGTTCATGGGAGGCCCTGGGCTCCACCCCGAACAGCGTGCGTACGAATGCCAGCTAAAACAGGCCTAGCAGGGGCCTCGGGGAGAAAGGGAAGGAAAGGGACTAAAGAGAAAAGCTCTACCAACTCTCTCTACCACCCGCTTCCCTCCTTGCTTATCCCTTTGCTTCCTTATATTTTTATTTTTCAAGTGCTAGGGATCAAACCTTGGTCCTTGCACATGCTAGGGAAGCATTGTAGCAGCGAAGCACATCCCAGTCCTGTAGGACCTATTTTTTCATTAATATTTATTTATTTTTTAATGAGGTGAAAGAGAGAGAAAGAGAGAATGGGTACTTTGTGCATCTGGCTTTACGTGAGTACCAGGGAATCAAACCCAGGTCATTAGGCTTTGCAAGCAGGTGCCTTTTACAACTAAGCCATCTCTCCAGCCCCTGAATCGCCACCTTTTTTAAACCCACCCCACAGTGCAGCACTGAGGGACCTTGGGAGTTATTGTCTCGTGGACTGAGAAGATATCTCAGTCCGGAGGGCACATGAGGACCTAGTTCAATCCCTGGAACCCATGTGAAAACTCGTCAGGGACAGTGGTGCTACGTGTAACCCCAGGACTGCAGAGATGGGGACAGGAGTGTCTCTGAGCCTCATTGGCCAGCCAGTCTTACAGCCTTAGCAAGTTTCAGGCCAGTGAGAGATGCTCTCTCAAAAAAAGTTGGGGTGGAGAGATGGCTTGGCAGTTTGCATTTGCCTGCAAAGCCAGAGGATCCCGGTTTGACTCTCCAGGACCCACATAAGCCAGATGCACAAGGGGGCGCATGCGTCTGGAGTTTGTTTGCAGTGGCTGGAGGCCCTGGTGCGCACATTCTCTCTCTCTCTCTCTCTCAAATAAATAAATAAATTTTGAAAAGATAGATGGACTGGGTGTAGTGGTACACACCTTTAATCCCAGCACTTGGGAGGCTGAGGTAGAAGGATCATAATGAGTTTTAGGCCAGCCTGGACTATATATAGAGAGAAATCCAGGCCAGCCTGGGCTGGAGCAAGACCCTGCCTCAAAAAAAACATATATATATATACATATATATATGAATTCAAGGCCAGCCTGAGACTACATAGTGAATTCCAGGTCATCCAGGGCTAGAGTGAGACCCTACCTCAAAAAAATTCCTAAAATATATATATATATATATGTGTGTGTGTGTGTGTGTGTGTGTGTGTGTAAACCATATATATATACATATATATATATATATATATATATATATATATATATATATATGTAATTGGTGTCTGTATTAGTTACTTTCTCATTACTGTGACCAAAAACCTGACCAGAAGCCACTTATGGACCCGAGAGTTTATGTTGGCTTAGAGTTCAGGGCATGATGGCAAGAGCATGAACAGCCGGTCCCACTGTGCCCACAAGCAGGAAGCAGAGCGCAGTGAGTGCCAAGCCAGCTCTTACCTTTCATAGTGTCCAGGACTGCAGCTGGAAGAATGGTCAGGGTGAGTCTTCCCACTTCAACCAGCCAAATCAGGACGATCCCTTAAAGCATGCCCAGAGGCTAACCTGGTCTACAAACTCCCTCATGGACATGCCCAGAGGTTCATTTCCTAGGTGACAACCATCACAGCACCTGAGGAATGACACCCAAGGCTGTCCCCGGCCTCCACACACATACATGAGCATGCACGCACACGAACATACACACACAGAGAAAAAGGAATTACTGACCGAGAAGGAAGTCCTCTGACACAGTGCAGGAGAGTCTCAAACACGAACATACACACACAGAGAAAAAGGAATTACTGACCGAGAAGGAAGTCCTCTGACACAGTCCAGGAGAGTCTCAAACACGAACATACACACACAGAGAAAAAGGAATTACTGACCCGAGAAGGAAGTCCTCTGACACAGTCCAGGAGAGTCTCAAAGGTGACTTTGTACCACTTCCGCCTCCCCAAATAAACAGCCAAGTCCTTTTCATTCTAGGAATTTTTTATTTTTTAATTTTTTAATTTTTTTAATTTTTTTGGTTTCTCGAGGTAGGGTCTCACTCTGGTCCAGGCTGACCTGGAATTAACTATTAACTCAGGGTGGCCTAGAACTCTCAGCAATCCTCCTATCTCTGCCTTCCGAGTGCTGGGATTTAAAGGGGTGCACCACCACACCTGGCTTTAGGAATTTTTTTTTTCAAGGTAGGGTCTCACTCTAGCCCTGGCTGACCTGGAATTCACTGTGTAGTCTCAAAGGGGCCTCGAACTCATGGTGATCCTCCTACCTCTACCTCCCTGAGTGCTGGGATTTAAAGGCATGTGCCATCACGCTCAGCTCATTCTAAGAAGTTTTTTTTTAAAAAAAATATTTTTATTTATGTACTTGCAAGCAGAGAGAGACAAACAGAGAGAGAATGGGTGCACCATGGCCCCTATCCACTGCAAACAAACTCCAGACACATGTACCCCTTTTGTGCATCTGGCTTTATGTGGGTACTGGGATTCGAACTCGGATTGTTAGGTTTTGCAGTCAAATGCCTTAGCTGCTGAGCCATCTTTCCAGCCCCATTCTAAGAATTTGATTTTAGAAAAATCCATGGGCATTTAATAGCCATGAAGGCAGGGCTGGAGAGATGGCTCAGTGGTTAAAGGCAGTTGCTTGCAAAACCTGATGGCCTAGGTTCAATTCTCCAGTACCCATATAAAGCTAGATGCACAACATGGCACAATTGTCTGCAGTTTATTTGTAGCAGCATGGGGCCTTAATGTACCCATTACTGTGTGTCTCTCTCAAATAAATAAATAAATAAAATATTTAAAATCTATGAAGGCTTACGTAATGACACACATCTGTAACCCCAGCACTTGGGAGGCTGAGGCAGGAAATTAGAGAGTTCAAGTCTAGCTTGGGTTACATAGTGAGACCCTGTCTCAAAACATTCATTAACTAAGGAGCCAGACAGATAGCTTAGTGGGTACGAGTGCTAGCTCGTCAAGCATGGAGACCTGCATTCCGTCTCTCGAGCTGGGATCACAGGTCTGCGTCACTGTGCCTAGATACTTTATTCACTTATTTACTCACTTAATTACTTGTTTGTTTGTTATTTACTTATTTGTTTAATAAAAGCTCCAACTGACCAGCAAGGTATGAATTAGTGACTTTATTCGCTGGGTCAGGTTTGGTAGAGGTGGAAACCAAGGAGCGCTTTCCAGCCTCCTGGTCAGTGTGACAAGCAGCGACTGTGTCCCCAGACCTCTCCATGCTGGACCAGTGCCTCTGCACGCCCACCCTGAGCCCCTGCCCCATGCCCCACAGGCAGGCTCAGTCATGCTCCCCTCCTGACTGCCACCTCACCCCTTCTGCCCTCCCATCCGGAACCCCAGCAGTGCTGCCAACTGCCTGACACAGCGTCCAAGTGCCAAGGTTTACTCCCAAGCACTTTCTAACCTTTCTCTCGCTCTCTCTCTTCCTACCCCCTTTGGGCTTTTTTTTGTGATGGGGTAGAACTCAGTATCTTGTGCATGACTGAGGTAAGGCCTCTAGCACAGAGCTGTTCAATGAGCCTTGTTTGCATTGACACATTGACGTTCCCTAAAGAGCCATGTTAGATATCCTCTTCCATGAAAAGCAATCTCTGTTTATGTATGTCTGTATTTTATATGGACTATAAATTCCTCCTCCTACACAATTTGATCCCCTAGTGAGTCATATCTACTCCCCACCCTTGAAAGTGGAAGTTCAAACGAGGCATGGTAGAGCAGGCATGTAATGCAGCATGGGGGGGTGGGGTGGAGACAGGAGGATCCGGTCATCGTTCTCTGCTGCATGGTGCGGTCAAGGCCAGTCTGAAGTACATGAGAGAGACCATGTCTTAAAATACCAAAAAAATAAAAATAAAAAAGCCCAAGGTGGCAGTACACTCAGGAGGCAGAGACAGACGGATCACTGTGAATTCAAGGCTGCCAGGACTCCAGAGTGAGTGGCAGGTCAGCCTGGGCTAGAATGAGACCCTATCTCAAAAACCAACAGACAGGGGCTGGAGAGATGGCTTAGCGGTTAAGCGCTTGCCTGTGAAGCCTAAGGACCCTGGTTCGAGGCTCAATTCTCCGGGACCCACATTAGCCAGATGCACAAGGGGGCGCATGCATCTGGAGTTCGTTTGCAGTGGCCGGAGGCCCTGGCACGCCCATTCTCTCTCTTTCTCTCTCTATCTGCCTCTTTCTCTCTCTCTCCTTTCTCTCTCTCTCTCTGCCCATCGCTTTCAAATAAATAAATAAAAATAAACAAAAAAATTAAAAAAAAAAACCAACAGACAAACAAAAACAAAAGAAATACAGAAAAGGACTGATAGATTGAGAGAGACTGTGATTGTAGACCCTTCGGGAAATTGATCTATTTTGCCATCTTGGGGTTTGGCTTGGTTTTGTGGTGCCGAGGATGTCACAAACATGCCGAGCAAGAGCTCCACCAAGGCTCCACCCCAAGCTCTGGCCCAGTTTTCTTTTTTGTGCATATGCATATGTGGTGTGCGGAGGTATATATACTGGTTCCTGTGTGTGTGGGCCCAAGGCTGGCTTGAGTTGTCTTCCTCCACTGCTCTCCTTATTTACTGAGACAGGTGTCTCGCTTGAAGCCAGAGCTCATGGATTTGGCTGATCTGGCTAGCCCGCTTGCTCTGGACTCCCTGTCTCAGTTTCCCAAGCACTATGGTTATAGGCAGATGCATAACCGCCTGGCATTTACGTGGGTGCTGGGGACCTGACTTCAGGACTTCATACTTGCATAGCAAGCTGTTTATCCAGTGAGTTTCTATCTCTCAGCCCCGTGACCTGGTTTTTAATGCCACCCTCCTTGGGCCAATCAGGTCCCTAGCTACCTGCAGCACAAAGCAAACTGAGTCTGTTGACACCAGGGAGAGGAAGCAACTGATGTTGGCCCTCAGTGAGGATCTGCCCCTTAGCTGGCCACAGGACATGGGGAGCCAGGGTGGGAGGGCTGATGGCAGGATGGTCCTTTTGCTAGGGGGGGTGTCCCTTCTCCTCAGTGATATGGGCCAAGTGGGTCTGAACGGAGTCTTCCCCCTGTGCTCTCCCAGGGTCCACAGAGCCAGCATGGCGGAACTGCGCCGCACGGACTCCACGCTGTCAGCCCTGGACGAGGAGATGCTATGGGAGATGCTAGAGAGCCAACGCTGCAAGATTGTGGGGAGCATCTGTCCCAGCCGCCTCACCCCCTACCTGCGCCAGGCCAAGGTGCTGAGCCAGCTGGACGAGGAGGAGGTCCTGCACAGCCCTCGCTTCACCAACAGCGCCATGAGGGTCGGTGAGTCCCCGATGGATGGCCTGTGGCCGCTTGGCTCAACTCCTGGCGCCTCATCTCCAGCTGGGCTCTTCCTGCCCAGCAGTAGAGCTGGGCTGGTACCCCAACAAGGAGTGCGGGGCTTCAATCAAGGGAGCTGCACGTGGTAGCTCATGACCAACATTCATGTCACCACAACATTCCAGAGCTTGAGGCAGGAAGACTGGCACAAGTTCAAGGCCAGCCTGGACTATAGTGTGAGACCCTGTAGTAAAAACAAAAACAAAAAAATCCGGGCGTGGTGGCGCACACCTTTAATCCCAGCACTTGGGAGGCAGAGGTAGGAGGATCACTGTGAGTCTGAGGCCAGCCTGAGATTACGTAGTGAATTCCAAGTCAGCCTAGGCTAGACCAAGACCCTACCTCGAAAAACAAAACCAAACCAAAGTGTGGGCATTTAGCTTGATTGGTGGAGTGCTTGTCTGGCATGCATGAGGCCCTGAGTTCAATTCCCAACACCATATAAACAATATGTGGTGGCTCATATCTGTAATCCCAGCTCTTGGCAGGTAGAGGCAGGAAGACCAGAAGTTAAGGTCAGCCTGAGCTATATGAGACTTTGTCTCAAAAAGAGGAAGAAAAAAAAAGAAAAGAAAAGAAGAAAGAATGAGGAAAAAGGGCCAGAGTTCCCAACTTTGGGGGCACTGTGCATTATTTTAGTCCCTAACAGAGCCCCAACAAATGACTGTGAACTGTGATTTCAACCACCAATGAGTCTGAAGTAAGGCTCAGTGGTGGAGCCCACACTTAACATGTGCAAGGCCCTGGTTCTGTCCCTAGCACCAAGAGAAGAAAAGTCCACAGTGATGCGTCTCCCTCACTTCTTCAGGCCAGAAACCTTGCATCAAAGTGTAGACAGGGCTATGCTCCCGCTGCACAGTCTTTCAGGGGCGACTCTTGCCTTTCAACTTCAGGTGGCCATATCACTCTAACCACTGCCTCCACCTCCACAGGCCTCTTCTGTCTGTCTTTTCCTCTTCTGCCTCTTGGAAGCACACCTGTTATTGGATCGGGGCCTCGCTGGCTATTCATAATTCGTATTCACCTTATCTTAAGATCTTTCAGTTAGTTATATCTGCAAAGACTCTTTTTTTAAAAAATAACTTTTATTTATTTATTTGAGAGAGAGAGATATAAAGAAACAAATAGCAAGATTAGGCTCTGAAAACAAAATCCAGACATGTGTGCCGCCTTGTACATCTGGCTTACATGGGTCCTGAGGAATTGAACCTAGATCCTTTGGCTTTACAGGCAAATAGGTAAGCCATTTCTCTAGCCCTGCAAAGACTCTTTCTCCAGAGAAATCCATGTGGGCATGTTCTGGGTGGGTCTGTCTTCTCGAGGCACGGCTCAGCCCATTGCAGACATCTTTAGTATCAGTTCTGTTGGTCTGACAGGCAATGTTTCCCTATTTATTTATTAGAGAGAGAGGGTGGGGGGAGAGTATGGGCATGCCAGGGCCTCCTGCCACTGCAAACAAACTCCAGATGCATGTGCCACTTTGTGTATCTGGCTTTATGTGGGTATTGGGAAATTAAACTGGAGCCATTAAGCATTATAAGCTGGTGCCTTTAAATATTAAGCTGTCTTTCCAGCTGTTTCCTCACTTGTAAGTGGAGATGCTCATGACTTTACCATAGAAGGTTGTTATAATGTGTGTGTATGTTAGTTCATGGACCTCAACTGCAGGAAAGATTATCCTGAACTAATCTTAGGCTGAGAGAGGTGGGATTTGAGCCCTGCCTGGATCTGGGCACCTTGGATGCCCCAAGGCTCTCTGCACTCACCCTCTGAAGGACTGGAGAGCTATCCTTTGTTATTTACACACAGCCCTGTGTCCTCATAGCATAGTGGCCTTATTTTATACATCTAGCTCTTAACGCAGTACTTGAGGATGCTCCCAGTAAGTTAGTCAACAAGAATGGATCTTGGGGCTGGAGAGATGGCTCAGCAGTTAAAGGCACTTGCTCCACAGGGCTGCTAACTGAAGTTCCATCTCCAGCACCCCCGTGAAGCCACACTCAAAATGATGCAAGCAGCTATCGTCCCAACATACCCGTGGTACTGATAGTCAGAGCCTGAAAAATCCCAAGTCTAGAGAGCCAGCTAGTCTGGCCTTCCCCATGGCAAAAATGAGAGAGACCTTGTCTGAAAGGTTGTCCTTTGAACTCCTTAAAGAGGTAGTCCTCTGATCTCCACAAGCACACTGTCATGCATGTAACCCCCCACATATGCATACATACAAACACACACAAGTAAATATTTTTTTTAAATGGAGGGTCTGGAGAGATGGCTCAGCAGTTAAAGGCACTTGCTTGCAAGCCTGCTGACCCGGGTTCAATTCCCCAGCCACCCACGTAAAGCCAAGCTCTAGAGGGGCATTCATTTGCAATGGCAAGAGATCCTGGCACATCAATAATCACACATGCTTGCATGAATGAATGAATGAATGAATAAATAAATAAATAAATAAATAATTTTAAGAGCGGTAGGGGTACATCTCACCCTGGATTCCAGAGAGTTGCCTTCTCCTAATTCCCAGCTGCGCATGGCTGTCCAACCCCTGTTGACCCTCAGGGAGGCCAGCTAACAAAGCTCAGAATGGCTCTCTCTCCCAAGGGCACCTGTTGGATCTGCTAAAGGCCCGAGGGAAGAACGGAGCCATCGCCTTCCTAGAGAGCGTGAAGTTCCACAACCCCGACGTCTACACCCTGGTCACGGGGCTGCAGCCTGACATTGACTTCAGCACTTTCAGTGGTGAGAGCTGGACCTAGGGCGGGAGGGCATGGGTGAGCACCCCACTTCTCCATGTGGCTCCCTGCTTCCTTCCAGGCCGAGGCCCCCCCAACCCCCGGCCCCGCCCTTGGCATGTTCCCAACTCGCTGCACTGGGGAGGGGGCAGGGAGAAGGACCCTGGGCTCTACAAAGTCCCTCTTTAGTTACCCAGTGCCGTGAGGAGACCGCGGGGCAGCTGTGCCTTTCAGTGGCACAGGACCAGCTGTTAGCTGCCCTAGGTGGATGGCACAGGGCAGTCCCATCTCTCAGCAAGGTCCAGAGAGGCCCTTCCTGAGGGGCAAGGGAAGCTGGGACTTCTGCCTGTGGGCACACTTACCTAAGCAAAGCCTTAGCTGGCATGGTGGGTGGTCAGACCATTTTGGTAACTGAGCGATTCTGTCCTTCCCTGAAAGAGCTGTTGGAAGATTTCACTCTTTGGCAGGCCCGGATCAGGCAGGGCTGAGGAGATGGCTCGGTGGCTCAGAGCACCTTGCTGCACAAGCCTGAGGGCCTGACAGGGCCTGAGTTCAATCCCCAGCACCCACTCAAAAAGCCAGATGTAGCCATGCATTCCTGTAACCCCAGTCCTACGGGGGGCGGGCAGGGGCATCAGCTCCAGGCTCAGTGAGACTCTGTCTCAAGGAAACAACGTGGAAGAGAGACAGAGGAGGGTGCCTGCTGTTCTCCTCTGGCCGCTGCTTGTATGCGCAAAAGCATGTGCATCTGTACACACACATGCATTCACTATACTGCACACACCACATACACACCACACCACCCATCACAGAGAGAGAGAGAGAGAGCGAGAGAGAGAGAGAGAGAGCACAAGTGCAGGACTGGGACCTGGGAGAAGTGCTGCGTTTGGATCCTCAGGTGCTGTGCTGTACACCTGTGTTACTGCCCTGGGGAGGTAGAGAGAGGGGATCCCTAGGGCTCACTGGCTATCTAGTCTAGCTGAGAAGGTGAACTTGAAGTTCAGTGAGAGACCCTATCTCAAAAATTAAGTGAGGCCCTATCTCAAAAATTAAGTCAAGGAGAAAGTGGGGGGAGGGCAGGCATTATGATTGGATATTGTTTACAATCATGGAAGTTGTTAAGAAAAAGAAAAAGAAATATTTGAACTGAGGAGATTGCTCAGTGGTTAAAGGCACTTGCTTGCAAAGCCTGATGGCCCAGGGTCAGTTCCTTAGCTACCCACGTGAAGCCAGATGAACAAAGTGACATATATGTCTTTGTGTACAGTAACAGGAGGCCCTGGCGTGCCCATGTACATACTCTCCATCTGTCTCCCTCAAATAAATAAATAACTATTTTAAAAAGAAGCAAAAATTAAGTCAAAGTGCAATTGAGGAAGACCCCCAACCCTGGCCTCTGGCGCACGTGTGTGTGCGTGCACACATGCACACATGTGCACACGCGCGCACACGCACAGACATGCGCGCACATACACATACACACGTGGGGGAAAATGATCAGGACTCTCAGGGCGCTCAAAACAGTGGCTAATCGCTAGGACACATTTATGTTAATGCTCCACCACACAGGTTAGTGGCCATGGCTGTGTTTTTCCTGGGTTGACATGATAAATGATTCGCCTTCAGTGCCAGAGGTGGCGTGGACAGTGGCTCACACAGGTCAATCCTTGGACCCAAATCACGCCGTACTATTTATTTAACCAAACTGTGGAGTCCTAGTGGGGCTGAAGGCTTTTAAGAGGTCAACAGGTTAGGGCTGAAGACGGCAGGGGTGTAGGCATGAGGTGCAAGAGTCAGAGGTAGCTGGGTGTTGTGGTGCATGGGACATCCTAACACCCAGAAGGTAAAGACAGGAGGATCAGGAGTTCAAAGCCATCCTCAGCTATATGGCAAGTTCTCATTCATCCTGGGCTACTTGAGACTCTGCCTCAAAATATAAAAATCTGGGTGGAAGCCGGGCGTGGTGGCGCATGCCTTTAATCCCAGCACTCGGGAGGCAGAGGTAGGAGGATCGCCGTGAGTTCGAGGCCACCCTGAGACTCCATAGTGAATTCCAGGTCAGCCTGGGCTAGAGTGAGACCCTAGCTCAAAAAACCAAAAAAAAAAAAAAAAAAAAAAAAAAAAAAGAAAAAAGAAAAAAAAAATCTGGGTGGAGAGAAGGCTTAGCAATTAAGGCACTTGCCTGCAAAGTTTAAGGACCCAGGTTCGATTCTCCAGGACCCACGTAAGCCAGATGTACAAGGGTGTGCATGCATCTGGAGTTCGTTTACAGTGGCTAGAGACCCTAGCATGCCCATTCTCTCTCTCTCTCTCTCTCTCTCTCTCTCTGTCTAATAAATAAATAAAAATAAAAATCAAGCTGGGCGTGGTGGCGCATGCCTTTAATCCCAGCACTCTGTAGGTAGGAGTATTGCCATGAGTTCAAGGCCAGCCTGAGACTACATAGTGAATTCCAGGTCAGCCTGGGCTAGAGCGAGACCCGAGCCTCAAAAAACAAAAAAAGTAAATAAAAATAGAAACGACCCAGAAACTGAGAACAGGGGGGCCCTCCTGCAGGCCTCATGGAGACGTCCAAGCTGACCGAGTGCCTGGCGGGAGCCATCAGCAGCCTGCAGGAGGAGCTGGCCCAGGAGAAGGCGCAGAAGGAGGCAGTGCTGCGGCGGTGTCAGGGCCTGAAGGAGAGCCTGGGAGCGGCCTGAGGCCCGGCTGGAGGCCCTGAGCCAGCTGGAGGCCGACCACAGCCGCACGAAGCACGAGGCCAGCGTGCACTTCCACGAGGTGCTGAAGCTCAAGGACGAGATGCTGAGCCTCTCGCTGCACTACAGCAGCGCTCTGCAGGAGAAGGAGCTGGCCGCCACGCGCTGCCACAGCCTGCAGGAGGAGGTGGGTGGGGCCCACGCGCCCGGGCCTGCCGGCAGCACCCCTCCCCTCTTCTTTGCCCTGCTACCAGGATCTTAGCTGTGGTCCCCCCAGGAAGCTGGCCCCACTCCTCCTGGGTCACCCTGGGAAGGACTTTGCCCCAGAATTGCCCCTGGCCTGACTGCGCACTACTTGCCCTGTGGCGTCTGGGGCCAGGCTGGTTGTTCTGGGTTCCGCATTAGTTTACCACCTGTGACCCAGCACCCCAGCTGTGCGGTGGCATAGGGACCAGCCATTTCCACAGCCTACCTTTGTTCCTCATAGCTAGCTCTGGGGTCAGGCAGGGAGGACTGAGGCCCCCTAAACCCTGCTAGCAGCATCGTGTACCCACTGTGCCCGCCTCAGAACGGAAGCTTTGCCCACAGCTGTCCTCCTCTTTGGCCTTCACAGCTCTACCTGGTGAAGCAGGAGTTGCAGCGGGCCAGCCTTGTGTCTTCCTGTGAACGGGAATCTCGAGAGAGGTCCCTGAAGATGACCAGTGATCTGGGGTCGGAGGAGGAGGAGCTGAGCCTCCTCAGGGAGAAAGAGAAGCTCTGCTCAGTGACCTTCAGCCTGGTAGGTCACGGTCCCTCCGTGGGAGCCTGCTGCCTCCCCTGGACCTGGGGGGGGGCGGGTGTCCTTGGCATCAGCAGGTGGCTTTGGGCTGTGGGAATTCTGATAGGTGGCTTCACAAGCCGAGACTAAGGACTGAGTGAGGTGAGTTCAAGGGCTCATACCAGCCCCTTCTCTAAAGCCCAGGCAGGCCGGACACTTGCCATCCTCCTGCCTTAGCCTTCTGAGTAGCTGGGATCAGAGCCTTGTACCCCCACACCTGGCTGACAGGTGCCTTTCCAGAGGATTCCCCCTACTGATACAGCAACAAGGCCACACACCTGGCCTTGGAGTTTCCTGTGAGACCGTGTTTCTTCAGGGGCAGTGCTCTGGGGAGGTTGGGGTCCTGAGCTGACCTGTTTCTGGACCAGGTGGAGAAGGACATTCTGGAGCAGAGCCTGGACGAGGCCCTGGAGGGCAAGCAGGAGCTGGTGGACCGCATCCACTCCCTGCGGGAGCGCGCCGCAGTCGCCGAGAGGCAGCGGAAGCAGGTGAGCCCTCGAGCGGGGAGACAGCGCTGGTGCCACGGACGTTTCGCTGATTTGTTGGTCTGCTCATCTGTGCTGCACCAGGGCCATATCAGATGTCAATGGTCAGGCAGCAAGAGAGGGTCATACCAAAGGCTTGGGGCCAAGTGACAACCAGGGATTTGGTCATGGGGAGAACGGAGGGGAGAAGCGAGGCAGGGTGGGGAGAAGCAGCTTGTGTACTTGAGGACATTAAACAGCACACAACTCTGCCTGCAAAGCGTGTTCACCTTTGCTGACGGAATCCCACATGCGCCTTCCTGGGGCTCTGGAGACACACCTCCGTACCTAGTCCTGCAGAAAAGAGCACAAGATCGCCTCCAGGGCCCCCTTGCCTCCTCTTCCTCGTGCCCCTCCCCCTGCCTGAGCTCTCAGAACCTCTGACCTCCATGAACGTGTCCCCTCTGTCCAGTACTGGGAGGAGAAAGAACAGACACTGCTCCAGTTCCAGAAGACGAAGGTCGACTGTGAGCTGTACAGGGAGAAGATGACCATGCTGCAGGGCCAGGTGGCCGAGCTGCAGAAAGAGCGCGACCAGGTAGACGTCCCGGAGCTAAGGGGGGTGCGGATCCCTGCCCTTGTGAGGGGGATTCAGGAGGACCCCACCGCCTCCACTGCCCACCCCTGCTGGCGTGTGGCTGAGGCCGAGGGCTGCTGCTGGCTCCTCAGGGCTCTGCCTGACACTAATGGCAGCTGGCTTCAGAATTCAGTCTCTTGGAGCTGAGGAGGTGGCCCAGTGGGAAAAGCCCCTGCATGAAGACCCTGAGTACTTGAGTTCAGATCCCTAGGTCCCAGGTAGGAACCTGAAGCTATGGTGTGTGTGTGGGTGTGTGTGTGTACAGACACACACACCCCAAACATATTTTTTTTTGTTTGGTTTTTCAAGGTAGGGTCTCACTCTAGCTCAGGCTGACCTGGAATTCACTCTGTAGTCTTAGGGTGGCCTGATCCTCCTATCTCTGCCTCCCGAGCTCTGGGATTAAAGGCATGCGCCACCACCCCCAGCCCCAAACAAATAATTTAAAAGAAAGAAACTAGGGGTCCCTGGAGACATGACTCAGCAGTTAAAGGCACTTGCTTGCAAAGGCTGACAGTTTGGGTTCAATTCCCCAGCACCCACGTAAAGCCAGAAGCACAAAGTGGCACATGTGTCTGGAGTTACTTTGCAGTGGAGGAGGACCCTGGTGTGCCCATTCTTTCTCTCCTTTCTCTCTTTCTCAAATGAATGAGTAAATATTAAAAACATAAACTAGGGCCTCTTTCCTTGGTCCATCTGAGGTTTCTTCACCCCCTGAAATGTCTCTCTGTCATCCTCCCTGCCTCTCTTCATGGCACACGACATTGAGAATGTCCACCGCAGAAGCCAGGCATGCGCACATCGAGCGTGAACTCTGGGTAGGGCATGTTAGATGAGTTCACAGGAAGTGCCCACCAGCATGGGATACTTTCTGCAGCTCAGGTTTCCCTGAGCTCACTGGTCCCACGTCTAACCGCCCCCTTCCATCTGTCTCGCCTTGGCCACAGGCATACTCTTCGAGGGACAGAGCCCAGATGGAGATTTCTCAGCGCCTGGTAGAGAAAGACGCCCTGCGCAGGAGGGTGTTTGAGCTGACCGAGCAGGTCTGCGAGCTTCGCACTCAGCTGCGTAAAGTACAGGAGCAGCCCCCGGAGAGGGTGAGTTCCCTCTGTGGCCGGGGCATGAGGCCTGGGGCTGGGGGAGACAGATGAGCCCAGCCTGGACACGAGCAGCCATGCTCAGAGCTATCCTGCTTCTCATCATCAGACGTGGCTGTGAAACCTTGACGATGCAAGCCAAGCATGCTTCTGCACCTCTTTTTATGCCAATATCACTGCGCCATGGAAGGGGGAAAGTAGCATAAGTTTCTGGAACCCTGCTGTGTAATGACAAAAGAGTCTCTGACACTGTTCACAGGAAGTAGCCCACTTTGTAGGTGACCCTTTGCTAAAGTTACAAGTCCAAAAGCTGAAGGACCCAGGGGGCCTATGGTGAGGGAGTGCCACCCCAGCCAGCTGTGGGCGTATCTCAAAGCCTGCCATGGCTCGGTACGCAGTGAGGCTTGGACTACAGGCCTGTGCAGCCAGAAACAACTTGGGCTTTGTTGTTGTTGTTTTATAAGATAGTGTCTCACTCTAGCTCAGGCTGACCTGGAATTCACTATGTAGTCTCAGGGTGGCCTCAAACTCATAACAATCCTCCTATCTCAGTCTCCTGAGTGCTGGGATTAAAGGTGTGTGCTACCAAGTCCAGCAGAGAGAGAAAGAGAATGGGTGAACCAGGTCCTCTAGTCACTGCAAACAAACTCCAGTCTCATGTGCCACTTGATGTATCTAGCTTTATGTGGGAACTGGGGAATCAAACTCAGGTCATTAGGCTTGATGGGCAAGGGCCTTAACTACTGAGCCATCTCTCCAGCCATCCCTTTTTTTAATAAAAAGAGAGGGATGGGAGCTGGAAAGATGGCTTAGCAGTTAAGATACTTGCCTGCAAAGCCAGAGGACCCAGGTTTGATTCCCCAGTACCCACTTAAAGCTAGACGCACAAGGTGGCACATGCATCTGGAGTTCCTTTGCAGTGGTTAGAGGCGCTGGTGTGCCCATGTTCTCTCTCTCTCTTTCTCGCTCTGTGTGTGTCTCTTAATTTTTTTTTTGTTTGTTTGTTTTTTTTTTTTGAGGTAGGATCTCACTCTAGCTCTGGCCGACCTAGAATTCACTATGTAGTCTCAGGGTGGCCTTGAACTCACGGCGATCCTCCTACCTCTGCCTCCCAAGTGCTGGGATTAAAGGTGTGCGCCACCACACCTGACTAAATACATATTAAAAATATATTTTATTTATTTGAGAGAGAGAGAGGAAGGCGCAGATTGAGAGAATGGGCGCACCATGGTCTCTAGCCACTGCAAACAAACTCCAGACACATGCACCCCCTTGTGCATCTGGCTTACATGGGTCCTGGGGAATTGAATCTGGGTCCTTTGGGTTTGCAGGCAAGCACCTTAACTGCTAAGCCATTTCCCCAGCCCTATTTTTTTTTAAGTGAGGGATAGGGAGATACCTCAGACGGTAAAGATCTTTTCTCAGAAGTATGAGGACCTGAGTTTGGTCCCCAGAAGCCATGTGATGATGTTGAGCATGGTGGTACATTTGGAATCCCAGCTCTGGGAAAGTGAGAGATAGGAGGATGCCTGGGGCTCAGTGGGAAGCCAGGCTAGACTTAATTGGTGAGCTCTAAGCCAATGAGAAAGTCTGTCTCATAAAGGTAGACAGTGTTTCTGAGGATGACATCCGAGGTTATCTTCTGGCCTCTACACCCATGTGCACACATGTGCACATACACTTGCACACACACATGCATAAAAGACATGATTTGTAAGCCGGGCGTGGTGGCGCACGCCTTTAATCCCAGCACTCGGGAGGCAGAGGTAGGAGGATCGCCGTGAGTTCGAGGCCACCTTGAGACTACATAGTGAATTTCAGGTCAGCCGGGGCTAGAGTGAGACCCTACCTCAAAAAAAAAAAAAAAAAAAAAAAAAAAAAGACATGATTTGTGTGTGCGTGCAGGTGTGTGTGTGGGGGGTGACTGGAAGGGCAGATACCTAAATTTTGGGTGCATTTAAAAAATTTTTTTGAGGTCAGACCAACAAACTGGCCTTTTAAAAAAATATTTTAATTTTTATTTATTTATTTATTAGAGAGAGAGAACAAGACAGAGGAAGAGAGAGAGAGAGAGAAAGAATGGACATATCAGGGCCTCTAGCCACTGCAAACAAACTCCAGACACATGCACCCCCTTGTGCATCTGGCTTATGTGGGTCCTGGAGAATTGAACCGAGGTCCTTTGGCTTTGCAGGCAAGTGCCTTAACCACTAAGCAATCTCTTCAGCCCTGGCCTTTTTTAAAAAAAAAAATTTTGTTCATTTTTATTTATTTATTTGACAATGACAGACAGAGAGAGAAAGAGAGAATGGGCGCACCAGGGCTTCCAGCCACTGTAAACGAACTCCAGACGCACGCACCCCCTTGTGCATCTGGCTAACGTGGGTCCTGGGAAATCAAGCCCTGAACTGGGGTCCTTAGGGTCCACATGCAAGCACTTAACCGCTAAGCCATCTCTCCAGCCCCCCTTTTTTAATATGAGAGAGTGAGAGAAACAGAGGGAGAGAGAGAGAGAGAGAGTGAGTGAGAGAAAGAATTAGTAGAGCAGGGGCTCCAGCCATTGCAATTGGACTCCAGACACGTGCACTCCCTTGTGTGCATGTGCGACCTTGTGTGCTTGTGCCACTTTGTGCATCTGGCTTACATGGGATCTGGAGAGTCAAACATGAGTCCTTAAGTTTCGCAGGCAAGCACCTTAACTGCTAAGCCATCTCTCCGGCCCTTGGCTGCATTTTGAGTAAGGGATGATATTCAGTTTGATTTTCTTCTCTAATTGGTTCTGCCCCACACCCCAATTTCCTCTGTAGTGTGTATACATCTATAGTATATAGTATTTTTAAAGAAAATCTTATTTATTTATTCATGAGGGAAAGAAAGTGGGAGAGAGAGAGAGAATGGGCACACTAGGGTCTCCAGCCACAGCAAACGAACTCCAGACACATGTGCCACCTTGTGCAGCTGGGCTTATGTGGGTCCTGAGGTATCAAACCTGGGTCCTTAGGGTTTACAGACAAATGCCTTAACCCCTAAGCCATAGTATATAGTATTTTATAATGATAACAGCAACATACATTCTCTGAAAGAACCAAATGCCTTTTCTCAAGCTGGTTGCATCTTAGTGACCAGCTTCTATACCCCTGGGGTGCCCTGCTGGTAGGACTGGGATGCAAGTGTGTTTCCTGGAAGTTGATATAGGAACTGCCCCAAGGGTGGGGATGTGCCAAGTATCAAGCCAGAGGGTGTCCCAGGGAACTTCTTTGAGTTAAGCTTGTCTCTCGCAGCCCAAGCAGGAAGCTGGGGCCAAAGAGCCTTGTGTGAAGAGCAAGCAGCGGCTGGTGAGGATGCATGCCGTGTGCCCGCCGGATGACAGCAGCAGCCTCCTCAGCTCCACCGAGGTACACGGCTTCAGCCCCACGACCTGGCTGTGCTTAGCCCAGCTCTTCCTGTGTCCAGACATGGGGGGGGGGGTCTCCAGCCTCCCTATTCTCATGGTTGGTGCTCCCAGGAGAGTCACAGGAAATCCATTCCCTCGTGGTTGTGGGGGCTGGAAATCCAAACCCAAGCTTCTACAGGACATACTCCTGATGCCCTCAGGGAAAGGTCTTTCCTGGGTGACTTGTGGCCATCTGGATTATGGCTGTATGTCATCACCATGTGAAGTTCTCTCTGTGTGTCTGTCCAGATCTTGTCTTACTCTTAGAAAGTGTGTCAGTCAGCCTTCGCTCACTTTGACAAAACACCTGAGATCATCAGCTTAAAGGATGTGAGTTTTGTTTGGCTCACTGGCAGAGGTGTCAGTCCATGGTTGCTTGGCCTTGTGGCATTGGGCTTTGTGTGAGCAATGCTTGTGGTGGGCAGAGTCTATAGCGAGGACAGTGTCTATGGTGGGGACGGAGCCTGTGGTGAGGACAGAGCCTGTGGTGGGAACGGAGCCTGTGGTGAGGACAGAGTCTGTGGTGAGGACAGAGTCTGTGGTGAGGACGGAGTCTGTGGTGAGGACAGAGTCTGTGGTGGGGACAGAGCCTGTGGTGGGGACGGAGCCAGTGGTGAGGACGGAGCCTGTGGTGAGGACGGAGTCTGTGGTGAGGACGGAGTCTGTGGTGAGGACGGAGTCTGTGGTGAGGACGGAGCCTGTGGTGAGGACGGAGTCTGTGGTGAGGACGGAGCCTGTGGTGGGGACAGAGTCTATGGTGAGGACAAAGCCTGTGGTGAGGACGGAGCCTGTGGTAGGGACGGAGCCTGTGGTGGGGACAGAGCCTGTGGTGAGGACAGAGTCTGTGGTGGGGACAGAGCCTGTGGTGAGGACGGAGTCTGTGGTGGGGACGGAGCCTGTGGTGGGGACGGAGCCTGTGGTGGGGACGGAGTCTGTGGTGAGGACGGAGCCTGTGGTGAGGACGGAGCCTGTGGTGGGGACGGAGCCTGTGGTGGGGACGGAGCCTGTGGTGGGGACGGAGCCTGTGGTGAGGACAAAGCCTGTGGTGGGGACGGAGCCTGTGGTGGGGACGGAGTCTGTGGTGAGGACGGAGCCTGTGGTGAGGACGGAGCCTGTGGTGGGGACGGAGCCTGTGGTGAGGACGGAGTCTGTGGTGAGGACGGAGTCTGTGGTGAGGACGGAGTCTGTGGTGAGGACAGAGCCTGTGGTGAGGACAGAGTCTGTGGTGAGGACAGAGCCTGTGGTGAGGACGGAGTCTGTGGTGAGGACGGAGCCTGTGGTGAGGACGGAGCCTGTGGTGGGGACAGAGTCTGTGGTGAGGACGGAGCCTGTGGTGAGGACGGAGCCTGCGGTGAGGACGGAGTCTGGGTGAGGACAGAGTCTGTGGTGAGGACGGAGCCTGTGGTGAGGACGGAGCCTGTGTGAGGACTAGTCTGTGGTGAGGACGGAGTCTGTGGTGAGGACAGAGTCTGTGGTGAGGACAGAGCCTGTGGTGAGGACAGAGTCTGTGGTGAGGACGGAGTCTGTGGTGGGGACAGAGTCTGTGGTGAGGACAGAGTCTGTGGTGAGGACAGAGTCTGTGGTGAGGACAGAGTCTATGGTGAGGACAGAGCCTGTGGTGAGGACAGAGTCTGTGGTGAGGACGGAGTCTGTGGTGGGACAGAGTCTATGGTGAGGACAGAGCCTGTGTGAGGACAGAGCCTCTGTGGTGAGGACGAGTCTGTGGTGGGACAGAGCTGTGGTGAGGACGGGGTCTGTGGTGAGGACGAGCCTGTGGTGGGACGGAGCTGTGGTGGGACGGGTCTGTGGTGAGGGGCGGTGAGGTGAGTGTGGTGGGACGAGTCTGTGGTGAGGACGGAGTCTGTGGTGGGACAGAGTCTGTGGTGAGGACAAGTGTGGTGGGACAGAGTCTGTGGTGAGAGGAGTTGTGTGGGACAGAGCTTGGTGAGGACGGAGTCTGTGGTGAGGACAGAGTCTGTGGTGGGACGAGCTGTGGTGGGACAGAGTCTTGGTGAGGAAGAGCGTGGTGGACGAGCTGTGGTGAGGACGGAGTCTGTGGTGGGCGAGCGTGGTGGGACGAGCTTGGTGAGGACAAGTTGTGGTGAGGACGAGTCTGTGGTGAGGACGGAGGAGACTGTGGTGAGGACAGAGTCTGTGGGAGCAAGCCTGTGGTGAGGACAGAGTCTGTGGTGAGGACGGAGTCTGTGGTGAGGACAGAGTCTGTGGTGAGGACAGAGCCTGTGGTGAGGACAGAGTCTGTGGTGAGGACAGAGTCTGTGGTGAGGACGAGTCCTGTGTGAGGACGAGGCCTGTGGTGAGGTCAGAGGTCTGTGGTGAGGACAGAGCCTGTGGTGAGGACAGAGCCTGTGGTGAGGACAGAGACTGTGGTGAGGACGGAGTCTGTGGTGAGGACAGGAGTCTGTGGTGAGGACGGAGTCTGTGGTGGGACAGAGTCTTGGTGGGGACAAAGCTGTGGTGAGGACAGAGCTCCTGTGGTGAGGACGGAGAGTCTGTGGTGAGGACAGAGTCTGTGGTGAGGACAGAGTCTGTGGTGAGGACAGAGTCTGTGGTGAGGACAAGCTGTGGTGAGGACAGAGTCTGTGGTGAGGACAGAGTCTGTGGTGAGGACAGAGTCTGTGGTGAGGACGGAGTCTGTGGTGAGGACGGAGTCTGTGGTGAGGACAGAGTCTATGGTGAGGACAAAGCCTGTGGTGAGGACAGAGTCTGTGGTGGGGACAGAGTCTGTGGTGAAGACAGAGTCTGTGGTGAGGACAGAGCCTGTGGTGAGGACAGAGTCTGTGGTGAGGACAGAGACTGTGGTGAGGACGGAGTCTGTGGTGGGGACAGAGTCTGTGGTGAGGACAGAGTCTGTGGTGGGGACAGAGCCTGTGGTGGAGGACAGAGTCTGTGGTGAGGACGGAGCCTGTGGTGAGGACAGAGCCTGTGGTGAGGACAGAGTCTGTGGTGAGGACAGAGTCTGTGGTGAGGACAGAGTCTGTGGTGAGGACAGAGCCTGTGGTGAGGACGGAGTCTGTGGTGAGTTCAGAGTCTGTGGTGAGGACAGAGCCTGTGGTGAGGACAGAGTCTGTGGTGAGGACAGAGCCTGTGGTGAGGACGGAGTCTGTGGTGAGGACGGAGCCTGTGGTGAGGACGGAGCCTGTGGTGGGGACAGAGTCTGTGGTGAGGACGGAGCCTGTGGTGAGGACGGAGCCTGCGGTGAGGACGGAGTCTGTGGTGAGGACAGAGTCTGTGGTGAGGACGGAGCCTGTGGTGAGGACGGAGCCTGTGGTGAGGACAGAGTCTGTGGTGAGGACGGAGTCTGTGGTGAGGACGGAGTCTGTGGTGAGGACAGAGCCTGTGGTGAGGACAGAGTCTGTGGTGAGGACGGAGTCTGTGGTGGGGACAGAGTCTGTGGTGAGGACAGAGTCTGTGGTGAGGACAGAGTCTGTGGTGAGGACAGAGTCTATGGTGAGGACAGAGCCTGTGGTGAGGACAGAGTCTGTGGTGAGGACGGAGTCTGTGGTGGGGACAGAGTCTATGGTGAGGACAGAGCCTGTTGTGAGGACAGAGCCTGTTGTGAGGACAGAGCCTGTGGTGAGGACGGAGCCTGTGGTGAGGACGGAGCCTGTGGTGAGGACAGTCTGTGGTGGACAAAGCTGTTCACCTCTTGGCAGCCAGAGAGAGCATGGAGGAGAGATCAGGGTCCTAACACCATCTTCAAGCACATGCCCTCAGTGACCTAATTTCCTTCCAAGAGCCTCATTTCCTAGAGGTTCAGCCATCGCCCCTGCTGACCTAACTTACTTGCACTGGGCCCCATCACCTCGGTTCAACAAGCCAGCACCAAACCTTCAACACACGGCCCCATGGAGCATTTACACTCCAGGCTATAGTAGCCCCCAGTCTGGTGGGGTTTATGGCCCACTGCAGTCCAGACCTATCCCTTCTTAACCTGATTTAATCTGCAAAGATCCAATTCCATATTAAGGCACATTTACCAATGTAGGTGAGCATTCATTTTGGGATCAATGAATGGCGGTGCGTTCTCCTTCTTATAGAGTTTAGGATCCCCGGCCCATGGAATGGTGCTGCCCACAGTTAGTTTGGATCTTCCTGCTTCAATGATTCACATCTAGAAAATCCCCAACAGACAGGTCACAAAATTGTTTCCATGGTGATTCTAATTTATTTGGTTTTCCAAGGTAAGGTTTCACTCTAGCTCAGGCTGAGCTGGAAGTCACTATGTAGTCTCAGGTTGGCCTCGAACTCATGGCAATCCTCCTACCTCTGCCTCCCGAGTGCTGGGATTAAAGGCGTGTTCTACCAGGCCTGGCTTGATTCTAATATTTCTATTTATTTATTTATTTAAGAGAGAGAGAGAGGGAGAAAGAGAGAAGGAGGGAGAATATGAGCACACCAGGGCCTCCAGCCACTGCAAACAAACTCCAGACACATATGTCACCTTGTGCATGTGGCTTACGTGGGTACTGGGGAATCAAACCTGGGTTCTTAGACTTTGCAAGGAAGTGCCTTAACTGCTACGCCAATCTCTGTAGCCCATGGTGATTCCAAATACGGTTAAGTTGACAATCCAAGATTAACCTTCATGCGACCTGTCTAGCCCTCCTCTCCCACCACATCTCCTAGCCTCTGAGATGTGGCCATCCCAGGGGCCCTCTCTCTTTGAGGTCTGTTGCTCTGTCTGGCCATGCCAACCTCCACTTGGTTTCTTTGAGTCACTTCCTCCAGAAAGTGTGCCAAGCTCCCCCCAGCCCTGAAGCTGTGGCTCACACCTGGGTATAATATAGTCACTTATTGATCTGTGTTGGCCCACTGGCCCCCTAGCCCAGGGATAGCATCTGCCCTCAGGGGTGCAAGGGCCTGGCCTACAGAAATGCTGTAGGGATTCAGAGTGAGTGAGTTAAGACCAACTCTGAACACCTGAATGTCTCAGCACCTGCTCAGAGGCCACAACTTCCCTCAGCAACCAGTAGCTCCCCTTGCTCTGAACCTTAGTCACTGTAGGTGTAAAACGGGATGATAATGTCCACACCTGGTAGAGGCATTGTGAGACCCCAGCGATATCAAACTCAGAAGGAAACCTAGCATGCATACAGTGGGCACTCAACCAGTGTGAGCTAATGTGCCCTTCCTCCTGCTCTGCTCTCTTCTATCTGCCAACCTCTGTGTGCCCTCCTTCAGTCCCGACTCTGGTGGGACCTGAGCGCCACATCCAGCCGCGAGCAAACGGACAGCTTCCGCTCCAGCAGCCCCGTGCCTCCCAGCCAGCAGTCCCTGTACAAACGGGTGGCCGAGGACTTTGGAGAAGACCCCGAGTCTCTAAGGTAAAGAGAGCATGGTGCAGCCCTGGGGTTCAGCTATGGAGAGCAGTGAGCTGGGCTTCGGACCATCTGGACACTGGGCGCAGCCGCTTGGGATGGTGCTGGAGACCCCAGACTTCAGCTGGAGCAGGTCACGCAGTGGCTGTAAGCTGGCTTTCTGTGCCTGGCAGCATCCCCGAAGTCCTGGAGATGCGCCTGGGAGCCCCTCAGGGGGCCACAGCAGATGACACAGACACGGACACAGACCTGGATTATGAGATCTTGGACAGTTCAGGTGAGTACCGCGACACTCCTGAGTCTACAGCCCCAACTCCCACGCCGCCGGCAGAGGGATGGGAAAGCCATGGCCGGAGAGCTGGGCGTGGGGCAGGCGAGATAGCATAAGTCTCCCTCTAGGAGACAGGCAGATAGAGGTGAACTTGACCCCCACCCTGGGCCATGACCTTGGCCTCTAAGAATATCTAGACTGCCTGGTAGCTCAAGCCAAATTCTATTGAGCTCTCTTTACTGGTGTCTTTATTTTTTTTGCCCAGAGGCCAGGGGAGTTGTATGGACAGCCACTGTCAGCTCAGCACGCATGTTCAGACAGCCACAGACACGCGTGTCCTGCTCAGCTCCCCTCCCTGCTCCGCTCTCCTGGGAGTCGGAGGCAATGGGCTCAGGTGTTCCTGGTAGGGACGTGGCGCAGGCTGTACCTGCCTGCTATAGCATCGCTCCTCTTGGGCCTCAGCCCCTGGGGCTCACAATTCTCCTATTGAATCGGTCACTTCTCCTGGATTCCTTGACATTTTCTCAAGGGGCCTCCCCCACCTTTCCCCCCAGGTCACCCTGGCACGCGCAACTCCCACGTCGGTGTTTGGCTCCCATCTAGCATTTGGCCACCAGGGGGCGGGAGCGCGCCATGCCGGCCTTCACAGTTGCCTCTGTGTGCAGGGATCAGGTGTAGCCTTGCTTTTTCCCTGTAACAGTGACAAATCGACAGGGCCTGCCTGAGGCACATTTAACCTAGATGTGGGACCTGGGGCAGGGAGAGCTCCTTCCTGTCTATTTCTCTTCTATTAAGATTGGACATGATACTTTGCCCTCAAATACATCTGGGCTATTTCGTTAATTTCATTTGGCTCTGGATAGAATCACAAGTGGTTCTTTGTAGCTCAAGGTCATGTCATGGGCTGTTAACGAAAATGCTAGACCTCTGGAGCAGGGCATGGAAGCTCACACTTGTCTTCCTAGCACGTGGGAGGCTGAGATGGAAGGACTAGGTGTTCAAGCCCAGTCTGGGCTACACAAGGAGTTCTAGGCCAGCTTGGACTTCATGAGATCCTGCCTCAGGCACACAACAAAAACATCTCCAGAGGAGGCTGGGGAGATGGTTCAATGGGCAAAGTAACTCGCCCCTCAAGCCCGAGTATCTGAGTTCGATTCCCAGATCCCACATAAGCAGCGAGCTGTGGCAGGCTTCTGAGGTCCCAGCAAGCGGGTGGCAAAGACGGGAGCTGGGGACAGGAGACCCTCCTGCAAGCTTGAGGGATGCGCAGCAAAGACCAGCAGGGCGAGATCCCAGGAGACAGCCCCTGCCTCATGTGAGGTGGGAAGGCGAGGACTGACCGGGAAGTTGTCCTCTGACCTCCACAAACACCACAGCATGCGTGTGCCTGTACTCTCTCTCTCTCTCTCTCTCTCTCACACACACACAAAGTAAACACTGCTGGACTTTCAGAAGTGGTGATGTACCCCTCTAATACCAGCACTCAAGATCAAGAGTTCAAAGACAGCCTGGGCTACACAGTGAACCCATGTCTCAAAATAATAAATTTCAGAGCCTGGGGAGCCCCTGGGGAACATCCAGCCCTGAGACTGCCAACTCACAGACTTGCCACCCCCGGTGGGCTCTAGTGCCAGCGAAGGCCACACAGAAGGGCAGACCCAGGGCTATCGATGCCAGATTCAATTCTTTTTATTTTAATTTTTTTTATTTGAG
The DNA here is from genome assembly GCA_036346955.1 of Dipus sagitta. Lineage (NCBI taxonomy): Eukaryota > Metazoa > Chordata > Mammalia > Rodentia > Dipodidae > Dipus > Dipus sagitta. The sequence goes on from CM070778.1 coordinate 13,850,103, forward strand.
AGCCACACACAGAGAGAGAAAGAGGCAGATACAGACAGAGAGAATGGGCACGCCAGGGCCTCCAGCCTCAGCAAGTGAACTCCAGATGCGTGCGCCCCCTTGTGCATCTGGCTAACGTGGGTCCTGGGGAATCGAGCCTCGAACTGGGGTCCTTAGGCTTCACAGGCAAGCACTTAACCACTAAGCCATCTCTCCAGCCCCAGATTCAATTCTTTTTTTTTTTTTTTGGTTTTTCGAGGTAGGGTCTCACTCTAGCCCAGGCTGACCTGGAATTCACTATGGAGTCTCAGGGTGGCCTTGAACTCACAGCGATCCTCCTACCTCTGCCTCCCGAGTGCTGGGATTAAAGGCGTGCGCCACCACGCCCGGCTAGATTCAATTCTTAAGTGAATCCAGAAGTCTAGCTCCTACGTGATCTTGCCTCATCTTTTCGCATCTGCAGCTCATTCAGATGTCACAGAGGGAGATGTGCAGTGCTCACCAGTTTTACTTTGATGTTCGGAAAGATGACATCAAGTAGTGGCTTTAGCAGGAGGCCAGCCAGGGATGGAGGGCTGCGGTGCTGACAGGGTCAGCAGCTGGTAACTTTGAGGTGTGGCTGCTAAGCTCCTTGCTTCCTCCCAGACCTCGCCCAACGTGAAGACAGCCTGCAGAGCTCCTCCCGAAGCCTGAATTTCTCAGAAAGGTGAGCTGCAGCTGGGGACGTCCCACTGACTGGGATCTAGGAGGGGACAGTGGAGCATGACTGTGCCCTCTCACCGTGGCGAGGTGACTGGGTCACAGCAGGGGAGTGCTCCAGAACACCGAGGCGGAGGGCGGAAGGGAAGTGAGCTTGTCCAGTCTTGCAGTGGGGTCACGTCTGTCTGCCCTCAGCAGCGTCCCCGTGAGGCGGAGGCCAGCCCGCAAGATCTTGAGTCAGGTCACGGTGCTGGCGTTCCAGGGAGCCGCACTGCTGGAGCAGATCAGCGTCATCGGCGGGAACCTCACGGGCATCTTCATTCACCGGGTCACTCCGGGTTCAGTGGCTGACGAGATGGCCTTGCGTCCTGGCACCCAGATCATGATGGTGAGGGAGGCTTGGCTAGTGCCAGACTTCTGGAGGATGGGGGCGGGGGGGGGGGCGATGTCCTGATGCTGAAAGGTTCTCAGCCCAGGAGGGCCGGAAGGAGGGAAACCCAGCCTCCCCCTCTACCCGACAGTGTGATCCAGGAGCTTGGAAACTGGTGCTTCGCCAGGTCGGGTGGCTCACCAGAGAAAGCTGCTGAAATACAGTTCTGTCAATGACCTTTTGTGTGTATGTATGTGTGCGTGTACTTGTGCATGGGTACACTTGTGTGCATGTCGGCAGAGACTGGAACAACCTTGGGTGTCATTCCTCTGGTGCAACATCCCTCTTTTTTTTCAAGGTAGGGTCTCATTCTAGCCCGGGCTGACCTGAAAATCACCCTGTAGTCTCAGGGTGGCCTTGAACTCATGACGATCCTCCTACCTCTGCCTCCCGAGTGCTGAAATTAAAGGCATGTGCCACCACGCCCTGAGCAATACCCCCTTTTTGAAGCAGGGTCTCTCACTGGCCTAGAACTTGCCAGTTCAGCTAGACTGGCTGGCCAGTGAGTCGTAGGGGTCTGCATGTCTGCCTCCCCTGCAGTCAGTAGAAGCCTGAAGAGATGGTGCTTCACACTGGGGAGGCCTGGGCAGGCCACTCTGACACTGAGTGGACAAGGACCAGGGAAGCTGCCCAATAGAGCCAGGAAAGCTCCATAGAATGGGTCAGTTCTCAAACATGCAGAACCCTGATCTGGAATGATCCAGAATGTTCTGGAACTGAGGTTCATTTGCAAGAAGGGAGTGTCTATTGCAAAGAAGCTGTCTTCAGCAGTGGAAGGGTTGGGGAGGGGTTGGTGCATGACTCTTGGGGCCAGAAATATGTATAACGGGCATGTGTGTCACATGATGCTACAATGCTGTTCCCACACGCAGCCTGTGACAAGGGATCTGATGAGGTGACCATGCTTGGCCAGAGGCTCTTCCTCTGGTGAATCCAGCATACTCATGTTTCCCTCAGGTTGATTACAAGCCAACAGAGCCCTCACTCAGGGCCACCCTGGAGAACACAACTCTGGAGCAGGCCATCGGGCTGCTCAGGAGGGTGAATGGCTCCTGCTGCCTGTCTGTGAAGGTCAACACCGAGGGTACAGATTTCACCACCCGTGTCCACTCAGCTGCCTGGTCCAGTCCCATGACACAGGCCCACTCAGAGCCAGGACGGCTCAGCCAGGCTCACCCTGAATCCCTGTGGCCCCCCAGGAACTTGAAGCCCTCCCCACCCCGCCAACCCTAACACCAAAGTGGCTTCGTGAGGGGGGAGTTCTTTCTCTCTACTTTCGCGGTCTAGAATCTTTTTCGTGGTGTGCTCAGAGGCCCAGGATCACTGGTCACTCGTGCCTTCTTTTGTCAGGTTATAAAAAGCTAGTCCAGGACCTAGACGCCAAAGTGGTGACCTCAGGGGACTCATTCTACATCCGGGTGAACCTGACCCTGCAGGGGAAGAGGGAGGGGGAGCTGCATGCATGCTGCAATGACATCTTGCATGTCACCGACACCATGTTCCAAGGCTGCGACTGCTGGCGCGCCCACCGCATCAACCCCTACACCATGAGGGACATGGAGCCCGGCACCATCCCCAACTATCCCCAGTGAGTAGCTGCCCAGGCTCCAGCTCTTCCTCAGAGAGGCCCATCTCCACATAAAGGGTGTTCTAGAGGCTTCCCTGCCCTACAGCAGAGTCCCTATCCAGGAATAGAAGGTGGAGGGAGGGACAGTCTACCGGAGGGGACAACACTGATGGTAGACATGTTGTTGAACACGAACAAGCCTCAGGTTCTCCCAGCATTCTCAACCGATGTCTGACCTCTGTGTCTGCACCACTCCATGGTCCCAGGCCATGTGAGCTGCTGGGCACACACTGGCTGCCTGCCAGCCACCAGATACAAGGAGCACCGCTACCTCTCCACCTGTGACAAGCAAAACTGTCTCCACATATTGCTACATGTCCCCTAGGGTAGAGTGACCGATCATCCTGCCCAGGAATGAGAGACCCCTGTCCAGGGTAACCCCTCAGTTTGGGCAGCTGGGACCACCGTTTCCCATGCTCAGGGAGCAGCACGGCTCTCCCAGTGAGAAGTGTTGTCTGACCACAGCCTATGGGAGCTTGGAAGGTTCTAGTGCTTGGAGTATGGGAGATGTGGCCCAAGGCTTCTCCACTGAATTCAAATGGAGTGCCTTGGGGGCATTCATTGGCAGGACAGAGTGGCCACAGGTCTGCATTTTAGACACATGCTGCATTTTAGACACATGCCAGGCTGAAGGCCTAGCCTGCACTGAGGAGCCAGTAGTGAGGTCTCCAAATGGGCCCTGGCTGCTCACTGCAATCCTGTGGGTCTAAGCTGAGTCTCCTGGAGCACACTGAGGCTTGAGAGAGACTTTTTGTTTCAGGCAAGCCCAACAGACTGACCTTTTTCTTTTTAGTGAGAGAGAGTGAGAGCAAAAGAGAGAGGGGGGCAGAGAATTGAGCACCAGGGCCTCCAGCCACTGCAATCAAACTCCAGGCGTGTGCGCCCCCTTGTGCACATGTGCCACCTTATGCACTTGAGTCACCTTGTGTGTCGGGCTTGCATGGGACCTGGAGAGTGGAACATGGGTCCTTAAGTTTCACAGGCAAGCACCTTAACTGCTAAGCCATCTCAGCAGTCCTGAGAGAGATTTCCAAGGCCTGGGTCTCCGAGCCCCAGGGAGGAGCACCCCTGCCTGCAGCTTGGGTTGCTCCTGCTCAGGGTCCCTCCTCCATCCCCAGGGCTCAGCAGCAGCTCCTCACCCTCATCCAGGACATGACACAGCGCTGCGCGGTTTCCTGCAAGGTGAGGCCCTGGGGAGAGGGTCCCAACCCCACTGGGTGGGCTGAACAAGAGTGGGGTGCTGGTGGGGTCGTGGGTGGAAAGTATGGACCATTGATCAGAATGGGACGACATCTATCCCCCATGGACCACTCCAAGCCCTGGCCACAGACTGCACCCCCTCACCTGTCCTGCGGCCCTTGGAACAGGACATGCAAACATGGGGGGACCTGCTCTAAAAGTGGCTGCTGCACCCCCCACCCTCCCAAAGGGGCCCCATGTCACCGGCTCACCTCCCGTTCTTATCTCCTCTGAGGTCGGGCACCTTATGCTCTTGGGACACAGAACACTTGGCACTTTGAGCACCCACCTGTCCCTGAGCAAGGTGCTAAGATGTCGGGAACAACGCCGTGCTAAGCTGTGGAGGGCCCCGCTCTTCCCTCTGCCTTCCTTTTGCAGCCTGCCCCTCCTTGCCCTGCAGAGCCCTGCTGCCTGAGGCCCTCTCCTGTCTCCCACTCCCTGGTGCGGGGCCCGGGAAGCCTGGTTGTGGGCACAGCCTGATGGTTCAGAGGCCATACTATGTTTGCTTATGGAGCAGGGTGCCAAGGCAGGGTGGTGGGTGCCGGGCACTAGGCCTGACATGGATTGTTTCAACAATATCTCTTTGTCCCTCTCCCTTTCCCCTTTTATCTTTGGCAGCCTTCTGGGGGACCCCAAAAGTTGGTCCGAATTGTCAGTGTGGACAAAGCCACTGATAGTCCTCTGTGCTCATCCTTTGACCAGGGCCAGCTGGAGTCTGGCAGAGCAGAAGGTGAGACTCAGCCAGCTGGGACAGGGGTCGCTGGCTCCATGTAGGAGAGGGGTGCTGGGGGTCACCGCTGGGTAGCCAGCACCATCAGGGAAGTACTTCTTACTCAGGCCAAGAGATGTTGTTTACGAGTCAGGGTTGTTATCTACACACCTTCCTGGACATCAACTGAGCAAGGCATTTTGACATCCTTCACACAGACATGACCCCTTCTGCAACCTACTCCCAACAGCCCAGAGGCCACTAGTACAATCAAACTGACAGCAGTCTATTTGGAATAGTTAAAGGTACACAAACCAAGGAACCCAGGGAAGGTCATTAGGTGGTGTGTGCACAAGGTCATGCTAGAGGTCAGGCTAGTGCAAATCCTGACAGGTCACACTGTACAGCACAGTGTTCTCCTCTGCCTCCTCACTTTGCTGAATGCGACCAGCTGCCTCAGCTCCCGCCTTCTTTGCCACACTGGACTGTAACCTTGACCAGTAAGCAAGAAGAAACCTTTCTCCCTTTAGGAAAAAAAAAACACATTAAACAGTGAAGATGATCAGAAGTGAATTTAAGTTTTTTTTTTTTTTAAGTGACTTACATACGTGCGTGCGTGCATGCATGTGTAGACCAGAGTCTCTTGCCACTGCAAACAAATGCCTGTGGGCTTTATGTGGGTTGCTAGGGAATTGAACTCAGGGCAACAGACTTTGCAAGAAAGTGCCTTTAACCACTGAGCCATCTCCTAGCCCCTGAAGTAAATTTAGTGTAAGGCAAGTAATTTACTTTCTTCCTGAAAGATTTTTTTAAATATTTTTTAATTTTTAAATATTTTATTATTTGTTTGAGAGAAAGAGAGGCAGATAAAGAAGAGAATGGGCACACCAGAGCCTCCAGCCACTGAAAATGAACTTCACACACATGCTCCACCTTGTGCATCTGGCTTATGTGGGTCCTGGGGAATTGAACGTAGGTCCTTGGGCTTCACAGGCAATTGCCTTAACTGCTAAGCCACCTCGCCCATTTTTGTTTTGTTTTAAGCCTCATTCTTTATTTTTATTTTTACTAATCTGCATGTATGTGAGCATGTCAGGGTTTCTTGCCACTGCAGATGAATACCAGATGCTTGTGTCCCATTTGTGTCCGCTTTATGCAGGTGCTATCAGTGGCTCTTCTCCTCCCCAGGTGACTCCAGTGTGTGCTTCCGGGCTGAAGGCGGCTTCACCCTGGCGCCTTACACCCTTGTACACCCCCACAGGCCTGCCCGGCCCAGGCCAGTGCTCTTCGTGCCCAGGGTTGTTGGGAAGATCCTGAGCAAAAAACTGTGCCTCCTCCCAGGCTTTGCCAAGTGCCCAGCAGGTATGCAGACACTCACCTGTGGGGTGGTTGCCAGAAGGTTCTCTCTGCTCTGGGGCAGCAGCACACAGGAGACAGTCTCCTAGCGCTACCACAAGTGACACATTGGTGGCTTAAGGGACAAAATGGATGTGCTGTGGTTCTGGAACGTGTGGCCTCGCAGCCTCAGCAGAACCCTGCTCACATTCGGGGCTGCAGGGTGGATCCTTCTAGCACTCTTCCAGCTCCTGGGGAGAGCTGGGCCTCCTCATTCCCGGCTCAGCCTTGGTCTTCTGTGCATATCTGCACATGGCCTTCTTATGAGGGACAGGTTTAGGACCCATCCCAACCCAGATGACCTTACCTGTTCTTCTGAAAAGACCCGGTGCCCAAGGGAGGGCTATTCCCGCTTCTCTGCGGGCATGAATGGAGGCACTGTGCCACCCAACACAGACACTGTTCCTAAACAGGACCTTAACGTCCACCCGCTCCCAGCCATCTGGCAGCTTGTCGGTGACAGCCCGCCCATCCTCCGGCCTGAGTTGTTGCTCGGTAGGAAGAAGCTGGTTGGTAGGGCTAGACTACACCGGGGACGGGAGGTGGCAGTCACAGGGACAAGGAAGCGAGCATGGGTCGTGACAGTCTTCTGCTGGGCCAGGCCCTGTGGGGCAGCATGAGAAACTGGGTCTCACAGGCATCTGGGGGACTCATGGGCACCTTCAGAGACAGCTGTCAGGTTGCAGTTGGGGCATGCTGCTCAACACAGACCCTATGAGCTCCACAAGTGTCCAGAGGGGGAGGATGGATACCATGGAAGGTGGCGGGTTCGCTGGCCATGGGCAGGAGGAGGAGATGGTAGCAAGAAGCAATGAGGCAGTTCAGACAACCAGGCAGTGTCTACAGGCACGGGAGCGGACACGGGGGCACCAGGGGGCGACAGGCCTGATCTGTGACTGTGGCAGAAGCAGGTGAGCCAGGGCCAGATGTGCAGTTTCATAGAACAGATTTAAAAAATAATAAATGAATAATAAACTTATCTATTTATTTTGAAAGGGAGGGGAAGAGAGTATGGGTGCACCAGGGCCTCTTGCCACTGAAAATGAACTCCAGATGCATGCATTACATTGGGCTTCTGGCTTTATGTGGGTACTGGGGAATCAAACCCTGGGCTGTCGGGTTTTGCAAACAAGTGCCTTTAATCATTCAGCCATCTCTCCAGCCCCCTATAACACAAATTTTAAAGAGAAGAGACTCGGGCTTGACCTGTGAACCCTGATTGCGTTGGTTCCCTTTCTCCTTGCTGTGAGGAGCCGTGAGGTTGGAGTCCATCATAGTGGGGAAGGCAGGGCTGGCAGGGGTCTGAAGCAGCTGGACACTCAGTCCCCAGTGTCCAGGAAGCAGAGTGGTGGATGCTGAGCTCAGCCAGCGCTGTCTTTAGCCAGTTCAGGACCCCAACTTATGAAATGGCTCTGCCACAGTTAGAGTAATCAAGACAACCCTAGAGGCTTGCTTCCTAGGGGAGTCTAGGCCCTGTCAAGTTGACACTCAAGATAGTCCCTCACACAGATTTTGAAGGCAGAATAGAAGATGACTGCAGGAAGCCTGGCCAGGGGTTGGGAGGGGCTTGCCTGACCACTGAACTCAGGGGCCCCGGGAGTGCTAGCAAAACTACAGTATGCGTGGAGAGTACCCTAGAGCTGTGTGCAGCAAGCTGGCAGCCTAAGACTGGGTGCCTCAAGGATGGAAGCCAGGAGGGGGCCAGGTAGAGCTCTCACCTCGCCCGGATCCAGACAGCGCGCTCAGGAGCTCCAGCAGATGGGGTGGGGGGGAGCTCACTCTCAGCCCCACGGTGTCTGGGGCCGATGGTCTCCCGCGTGGCGCTGTCCCGAGCATCGCACGATGTCGGCAGCACCCCGGGCTGCATCCCAGCACAAGCCACAGCAAAGCCCCATTTGACAACTGAAAATGCCCGAGGCCAAAACTACCCTGGGTATGAAGCAGTGACTGAAGGCACTCGTGCAAGCTGAGCTGTCAGGGAAGTTGAATCTGTAGGCTTGAAGCTTGGGGATTGATGCCGGGGCTTGTGTTCACGTAAACATCTGCCCATCCATCTGCTCACCTGGAGGTCCGGCTGTCCACGCGCTCCTCCCCAACCTCTCCCACCCTAGAGGTTGCACCTACAGTGTCCCTTAGCTTAGGACACGTGTGCCAACAGACTCCTCCAGATGGAAGGGCAAGTTTCTAAAGTGGCCATCGTGGAAAGAGCGTCTCCGAAGCTGGTGGGATCCTCAGAGTTTAGGGTGCTCCCTCAGGACCCCTGTGTGACAACCCCACTCAATGTTACTTCTTAAGAGCACTTGAGCCAGGAGGAGTACAATGCCTGCAGCCAGAGAGGGGACATCATCCAGGAGGGAGAGCCAACTGGTGACCACCGCTGGCTGACCCGCCACGCTGTCGAGTCTCTCATGAAGACGGTAGGTGTGGGGCGAACACCACCCAGACCGGGGCATGACTTGGAAACCCCAGACACCCCAGCTTGGTGCTCGGTTGGAAGGACACAGAAAGGGCCAACCCTGTTTCTCCCATTTGTGACCCACATGATCTTGGGACAATCTTAATGCTGTGCCGCAGTTTCCTTGACTCTGGATGTTTAATCAGTATTCGTTAATGAATGATGAAAGAGGTATCGGCACTCCCATGTTTGAAGGTGCTAACGTGGAAGTGATGCTTGCTGTGAACTGTCAAGTTTCACATTTACACAGGAGTGGGAAACGCACTCACGGACGTGTGCACACACAATGCTGTCTTAGTGGTTTGCACTTCACGCAAAATCTAAGCAACGCTGAAGGCTTATGCTTCCAGATTTAGAAGGAAAAAAATCATGTGGTAGAGTGACAAGTTCTCGTCCCATCTCCTCCACGATTCTCTTCTGCTAAGTCCTGCTACACGAGGGCCTCTGCTTTCCTCCCAGTCCTCACTCGCGTCTCCCTCTCCTCCCCCAAAGAACACCCACGCCCTGCTGGATGTCCGGTTGGACAGCGTCCACGTCCTGCACAGGATGGACATTTTCCCCATCATCATCCACATCTCTGTCAATGAGAAGACGGGGAAGAAGCTGAGGTAAGTGCATGCTGGGCAGGCGAGTCTGCACATGCACCAGAACTCGTGAACGGCCAGCCTGTGCCTCCACAGTTCCCCATGGGGCTTCCAGACATTTCCTGCTCCAGACCCGGCTTCTATAGCCACAGCCGTGAGCCAGAAGCCCGGCTCCCCTCTCTCAGGAGAGAACCTGTCCCCTGGCCAAACTAGACTAACACTACATGCCACCCGGGATTCATATAGCCTAATCCATGTTGAGGGAGGGAAAAAAAAAAAAAGTTGAAAACTATTACCTGGTCTCTGGCTGATGCCGTTCTACTCCAGGACGTAAGCCTGCGTTCTACACAGCTCGCCCCCTCAGTGAATGTCACTTGGGGCCAGGTCCTGGCCTGCACCAGTCTTTCCTTCCAGCCTGGGCTCCTACTAGGGCTCTGTACTGGGAAACGGGGTGTGGTGGCTGCTTTGGGCCACCCTTGCTGTGCCCTGAGGCTGCGGCTGCTACACAGGAAGGGCCTGCAGAGGTTCGGCACGTCGGAGGAGCAGCTTCTGGAGGCAGCCAGGCAGGAAGACGGAGAGCTGGACAGATCGCCCTGCCTGTACAGCAGCCTGGCCCCCGACAGCTGGAGCGACCTGGACAGTCTGCTTATCTGTGTTCGTCTGGCCATTGCAGATGAACAGAAGAAAGTGGTGTGGACAGAGCAGAGCCCCTGCTGAAGTGTGTTCGCCCTGCTGGGCTGTGGGCACTTCCACGTGCCATCCTGTCCTTTGAGCGCAGGGTGTTGGAGCACAGCTTGAGCTGCTTGGCACACGCGCCCACTTCTCCCTTCCTGCTCTGGGTCTAACCTCATACCTTCACCCTGGGCAAGGCAGAAGTGAGGTCACGTGCACCTGCTCACACTGCTGCATAACCCACCGCTTTTCGCGGGGGCGTGGTCGGGGGGTCAACCAAGGCCTGGAAGACATTCCCGCGGGGGATGGTGTCTGCATGAGCCTCCCCAGAGCCGGGGACCAATGCTGGAGACAAAAGTTGGCTACGTGGAAACTGTCCCTTCCTTTCCCACTTCCAGACGCCCAAGGCGCCTTCCCAGTCACAGAAGCAGTCGCCCTGCACAGGACAGGGCGCAGAGCGACGTTCACCCTGGTCCTGACTGATGTCTCGGCTCCTATCAGCCCAGCGCTGCCTCAGAACCTGTAGGCCACAAACATCCATAAATGAAGTTCCCATGGCAGAGAGACCCTGGTGGCTCTGTGGCACACAGCCTGTGCCCGGCTGCCTCCGTACCCAGCTTGACGCCAGGCTGCTCTAGCACATGCCAGTAGCCCCTTCCTGGGTTGAGGACTGCCTCCTAACATGGCATGGCCCCTTGACCCCTTCTTGGAGCCCGGCATCTCCACCCTGAGGACATGGCCACTTGGGCATGCTTAAGCCAGACTGCCACCAAGCTTTTGACTTCTGCCTCCAGGGACTGCCGTAGACTGAATCATTTTGATAGTGCTTGAGATTCCATGTGCTAATGCGAAATTCTGTGTATTTGACTAAAATAAAAGGCTTTTACAATGCTGGGGCTCATGGCTTCCTTCCCACCCCCTGTATGGAGATGACAGGGGGTGGGGGAAAGGAGACCCCTCTTTCTAGGTTTTTCAGGTTGTGCTTCTGCTCCATGGGCCATGGACACAGGGAAGGTTTGGGACTAGATGTCTGACATCGCCTGAGGAGGGAACCTAAGCCAGGAGGAAGGGCCCTGTCACCCTTTGGCCTCTGTCACTCTCAGGAATGACAAGCTGTGTCCAGAAAAAACACAGAATTAAGCACGCGGCTGCAGAGTCAGTGAGGCCCCTGTGTGGGCAGGTACTGGACTTGGGGTTAGAACCGAGACAGCACAAAAACTTCCTCTGCGTCAAGGGTGGTCAACAAGCCAGTGTGGTCTGCCCTCCCACTGCCCACATGGCACACAGCAGCCCAGGCTCCTCTTGGGTGAAGAGCTCAGAAACACCCACAGGCAAGTCTCCACTCCCTACCCCTCCATCTGCAGGTCCCCACATTCGCCCCAAATCAGAGGCTGGGGATTCCTCCAAGCCTAGGGATCCCCCTAGAAGTCCTGTGCTGGGACACAGCTCAGACATGAAGACAGCAGTGTTCCTGGTATGATGGCATCATGGGGCGTGGGTGGCATCCAGTCCAGGGGACAGGAACGACACCCACATCACACAGGAGCCCTCCGAAGATGGCAGCACGATGGAAAGGCTGTTGGCCATGCCCCTCTGCTGGCCCCTCCCTCCGTGTCTGGGCGGAAGCGTATAGACAAGTGCTTCACGACCTGTCACAGCTCATTGTGGAGAGGCCGGCACTGTGGAGACAGCTTCTCCTCCAGGACACCATCAGGAGCACACACCCAGGGGTCGTGGGTCTCCCACTGCCACTTAGCCAGCTGGGTTTGCAGCGTCTCCAGCACCTGCACAAAGCGTGGGTCGGTGGCCAGGTTCTGTGTCTCCCAAGGATCCCTGCTGACATCATAGAGCTCCCAGCGCTCCCGGTAGTAGTAATGGTGGAGGTCCTTGTACCAGCCCGTGGACTGGCCGGCCACGGTGCGGTTCAGGAGGTCCTGGAAGGTCGGTGAGACGTAGAAATCTTGGTCGATGGGAAAGGGCATCTTGAAACTGAGGTTGTGTATGAGGCGGAAGTTCTGGTGCTGCACGGAGCGCATGGGGTAGGACATGGTGACCTCGTGGTGGCTCTGGCTGCCGAAGACAGTGGACCAAAGGGGCTCTGCTTCCAGCACTGGCAGGAGGGACCGACCTGTGAGCTGGACGGTCTTTGAGCCAAAGATGGCATAGCGGGGATAAGTGATGGAGAACCAGTCTAAGATGGTGGGGGTGAGATCTGGAAAGGAAACATCTCTTATCAAGGGGAAAGCCTGTGGGCACCATGGAGGGTCAGGCAGCCGGCAGGGAGGGGCTGCTTTAGGCCTACTGTTGACCATCTCTGAACCACGAGGTCACAACCAGTGTAACCAGAGGCCCCGGCTTGGTGATACTTAAGAGACCTTCTAGGATCCTATGGACCAGAAATGCCCCAGGTGGGAAGGGTTGCCTGGTCATTCTTGATGGTCACAGGGCTCTCCCACTTGTGGTCTGCTGTCATACACAGCGGTGGGCTCTGAGCTGGGAGAAGCTTAAGCACAGAGCCGAGCAGCCCGCTGGGCAATGGGCCGGCCCAGTGAGCCTCTCCCGGGGACAGCTCACCTCCGCCCCTCAGGTTCCCACATGTTAGTTCTGTTTGTTCATTCACAGGGTAAGGCTAGACGACCAGGCCTTTTCAGGGTCACAAGGGGCTCTGGGTCCCTAGGGAAGGCAGGAGAGGGTATGGTGGGTCTCAAACAGGGCATCCCGCCTTCGGCTTTGGTATCACCTGAGACCTTACCAGACACTCTGGGGACTGTGATTGGCTACGAACAAACCTCGCTGTCCTACCTCTTGCTTGGGTACTAGAAGCACCAATTAGGTCACAGAAGAACCACAATGTCTGGCCTATAGCAGCCCCATCAGAGGTTGGCTTCACCCCGTTGAGAGAGACACAGCCATACCTAGGAGGCTCACGTAGGCCTCGCTGACCTGGCCCCAGCGCCGCGGATGCTCTGGGGATGACAGCAGTAAGGGCTCTGCGGTGCCCGGCCAGTACAGGTTGGTCCTTCCGCTGGGGAAGGGGATTCCGTTGTCCGATGTGAAAATCACCAAGGTGTTGTTCAGGACACCAGCTCCGTGCAGCTCCTGGAGCACGAGTCCTATCCCTGGGGGGAGAGGTGTAATCACTCATCACTTTCCTAAACTAAAACACCCCCATGGTCCCTCCTGGCAGCCCAGCCTCTCGCCAAGTACACCCAGCTCCCATCCTGGAGCAGGTCACATGGCCTCCAGGGACCTGGGTCACCCCTCGGCACTGCCGTCATGCCAGGCAGCTGCTCCTGTCCCATGATGGTTTCTGTGGCATCTGTCCATGGAGCAAAGAGGAGAGCAGAGACGGGGGCTTGAAGAGGGGACTCCCTCCACACCCACTACTTAGGACTCCTCTGCTGGCCTCTAAAGGCCCAGGTGTGAGGCCTAGTGGAACTTCCTGAGCCTAGCTAAAGTTTGGTGATCTGCCTCTGGCCAGACGTGACTCAACAAGACGCCTAATGGCTTCTTACCTGCTACCTCCACATGGGAGTTAGAATTATCATTTCAATAGTCACAGTTTACTATTGGCCCTTACCTTTCCCCACCATCCTACAATCCCCGCCTTCACCCCCAACATTATATAGGCAACTGTTCATAGCAATAAATCGAGTTCCTGCTTCGACAAGACTCCCAACTCAGTGTGGTTTTTCTCCGGTGGCCAGGAGAGGTCTGAGTCGTCGGACGCTCATCTCCTCCTCAGCCCCTCAGGAGGAACCAGCGGGCCTGGTCCTTCCCTCGGCACTACCTGCCCCGCCGGCGGAGCCCGGCATCTGGCGCCCAACGTGGGGCTCTTGGAATCCGACAGACTAGTGCCCCCTGAGAGACATTCGTTGAGGAGGTCAATCGGTGTACATATGCGATGAGCGTACCCCCATAAGTAGTCTTTATATTTAATACGCTAAACTTTGCTTCTATAACCTGTACTTGTTGATCAACATCTCTTTGTTCTCTTTCTCTTTCCTTTCACTTTTAGTTTACAGACAAGCTACATCTGCGGCTTTTGTACAACATGTTTACCTATCTTTTGGATCCTTGTGGTTGTATTGTACTCATGTGTATGTGGGTTGCTATTGCCCTAATTTTATGGACATTTTTCTCTCAACTTTATAATGTGGGACAGTCTAACTGTAAATCCAATCCTGCCTTAGAATCTCTCAGGGCACTCCTAAAGAGTAGAGGGCTTAATTTGACTGATAATCAGGCTCAACAGACCTGAGATTGCCTTCTCAAACTGGCGCCATGGCTGCCGGAAGGAAATCTCTTTGATTGGAACACGTGGGATAGGGTAGAGGCCCTTGTTTGTCGGGCACATGTGGAGAAGGGTCAAATACCCCCCTCAGGGGTCCTCCCTATGATCTCAGCCCTCAAGGCCTGCTTCCCTCCAAGGTCAACCAAACATAAACAAAAGACAGAAGAAAAAGATAATATACAGCCTAATCCAGCTACTCCTCCTGGAGATACAGCTTTAAAAAAACCCCAAAAGGATACATCTTTATACTCCTCACTCGATCCCTTTGAGAGTGCTCCCTGGCCTTCCGGGGGACCTCCTCCATCAACTAACCCTTTCTGGACCCCCTCGGCCCCTCCTTCATATTCGGCCGCCGAGACCCCTTCAGCCCCTCCTTCATATTCGGCAGCCAAGCCGTCAGAAAATAAAGCTACTTTTTTATTTCCCATCAATCTAAATCCTGGGGGCAATCGCCCTGCTGCCTGGTATCCGTGGGAAGCTCAGGACCTTAAGGAGCTTAAAAAAGCGGTCTCAGAGGATGGACCTAACTCTCCTTGGGCTGAGACCCTGTTACAGGGACTTGCCCATCAACCTTGTACAACCCAAGATTGGAAAAACCTAGTCAGGGCTGTCTTGTCAGGTCCCCTATACATTAAGTGGTGTGCCTTTTTTAGAGATAAATGCCATGCACAGACAGAACAAAACCAAAATCAACAGCCCCCTGTGCCGATAACTTTTGGGATGCTCTCTGGTACCTCTGATCAATATGCTACAGGCACTCAACAGGCGGCTATACCTGACCCATATAGGGACCAGGTCAGGGCACTGGGCTTGGCGACATGGAAAAAGCTTGATGAGGGACCCTCTGAAACTCCCCTTATGAGTATTACTCAAAAACCATCTGAGGATTTGGCTACATTTATAGATAGGGTGGAAAAAAGTCTCCAAAAAAATTTTCCCCCAGGGGCATTACGGGATCAGTTTACTAAAATGTTGGTCTGGAAAGGGATGACGGCCAATCACCGCCTCGCCTGTGCGGGTCTCAAGGACAACTCCATGAGTAGATGGATTGTAGCCACCAAGGACGTTGGCACTATCTCCCATCAGGCTAGGGCCATGGCTGCCGCCCTTCAGGAAAATAAACAGAGAGATTTGGCCAATACAATCTGTGCATTACAGTTAAATTCTAAAAACTTGACATGTTTTGGATGCGGGGACGAGGGCCACTTTAAAAAGGAGTGCCCCAACAGGACAAAGCCTCCTCCGCGCTCTGGGGGGACGACCAACGCCCCTCACACCCTTTGCCCTAAATACAATAAAGGGTTTCATTGGGCTAAGGAATGTAAATGGAAGTTTAACATACAGGGAAAGCCTTTAAACTCCTCCCGGGGCTTCCCCCAGCCCCGTTAAATAAGGGGAAAGAGACCATCAAAGCCTATTGGACCATCCACCTGGTCCCCGGCCTTAGACCCAAAATTATTTTAAATATTGACAATAAAAAATTCAAACTTCTCATTGACACTGGAGCGGACCGAACGGTCCTGAGAAAGGAAAAAGTGCCCCCCTCCTGGCAGCTTGTGCCCGGCCCTCCCCTACTGGGAATTGGCGGGCAATCCACCTCCTGGGAGACTGCCACGTGGCTCCCTTGGACTGACCCAGGTGGGGACAGGGGAAAAGTCCGCCCTCTCGTGGTGACTGGGCTCACTGCTAACTTACTGGGACAAGACATCCTTGGAGATGCTGAGGCTTTCATCACTACTGACCATAAGGCCTTTTATAATGATTTGTTAGATAAAAAAAAATATCAACAACAGTCTGAGGAAGGGAGGGAATATCATCCCAATTATAGAGATAACCCTTACTTTGAACAACTCAGACAAAAGTACTCCAATAAACACCCCCAATTCTAAGGGCCACTGCCCAGCCCCCCCCCCCCCATTTAAAATCCAGTGGAGACCGGGGGATCCTGTATGGGTTGAGCAGTGGCCTCTCCCTTCTTCTAAGTTACACCAACTCCACATACTTATTGATCAACAGTTGGAGGCCGGACATATTCGTCCCTCCACTAGTCCCTGAAACTCTCCTGTCTTTGTCATAAAAAAGCCTAATGGGTCCTGGAGATTTTTACATGATTTAAAAAAGATCAATAAACACATAATCCCCTTCGGAACCCCCCAGAGGGGACTCCCATGGATCCCAACTATTCCCAATATATACCATATTACTATCATTAACATTAAAGATTGCTTCTTCTCTATCCCTCTCCATCCAGGAGACATGAAAAAATTTACATTCTCTGTACCCACTGTTAATTTTTGTGGCCCAGATAGGAGATTTAAATGGACTGTCTTACCTCAGGGCATGGCAAATAGCCCACCCATTTGTCAATATTACCTGTCATCCATTTTCTCTTCTCTTATCAATCTCCCTGATACCCTGTTTTATATTTACATGGATGATATTATTCTTGGGTGCCTAGATTCCTCCACACTCCAGGACCTTACCCACCAATGTCTAACTATCCTACATACTCACGGCTTTAAAGTAGCTCCGAAAAAAGTTCAAACTGTGCCTCCCTTTAAGATCTTGGGCTCGATCCTTACCCTAGATACAGTTTCACCTGTTAAACCACAACTTTATATTCAGGATTCTTACACCTTGCCTCAACTCCAGAAGCTTTTGGGAGAAATTAATTGGATGAGGCCTTAGATACCCATAACTACTAAAGAGCTGTCCCCTTTATTTGACCTCCTAAAGGACCTTAACTTCTCCTCTCAGGTAATTTTGTCCCCTTGTCATCAACAAATTTTTCATAAGGTACAACAGGCTATAAATACTGTGACCCTAAAGAGGTTCAATCCTGATTTGCCCATCTCCCTCTACATTTTCTCTGGGGAAACATTATACGCTACACTGTTGGCCCAGGAAGGTAAACCCATCCAATGGGTCCACCTCTCAATCGGTGGGGTCCCCAAAGTTTATTCTATAACCAACCAGGTTGCTGATTACATTATCAAGGACAGAGACACCTCTGTCCGGTTGTTTGGCACAGAACCTCACCTTATTGTCACCCCCTTTAAGATAACAGATTTCACCTGGCTTCAAAGAAATAATAATAGAGTTGCTACGGCTCTCGAGGGGTTTCTAGGTAAAATTGATTGCCATTATGGCCCCCACAAATGAATGAGTTCTTTCTCCAGATTAAAATGGAAGCCCCCCAGGCTTTTTCTGTCTCAACCTAACCCTGACTTTCTTACCGTGTTTACTGATGGAGGACACCTGGGGGCTTCCCTAGTCGTTTACCCTCCCTTAAAACAAAAAAAAAGAGCTTATGCCCATAAAGTCAGTCTCTCATGAGGTTGAGGGGTCAACACAATTCAAAGAACTATTTGCTGTCGTTCTAGCTTTAGACACTATTCAAGAGCCATTTAACTTATTTTCTAACAGCCTTTATGTTGTTAATTTATTACCCAACCTGGTTGAGGCCCATATTAGACTGAACTCCAACCCTATATCTCCTCTGATGATTCAAGCTCGTTCCCTACTCAAACAAAAAATTAACCCCATTTTTCTTCAACATCTCAGGGGTCATCAAAACTTACCGGGATTTCTTTCTCGAGGAAACAATTTGGCTGATAAAATGGCTTCTATGCCTCAGTGTAATACTATTAGAGAAGCTACACGCTTCCACTTATTGACCCATGTCAACTGGAGAGGTCTCAAACACAGGTTTCCACAGGTACCAGTCAAGGACCTTAAAAAAATTGTCCGGACTTGTAAGTCCTGTCAGCCCTTCCTCCAAGTACCCCCCCTTCAAACTACAGAAAACAATCCTAGAGGGCTACGCCCTAATCATCTGTGACAAATTAATGTCACACACTATTCTCCATTTAAAAAACTTAAGTATATTTTTCTTTCAGTTGATACCTTTTCCCGCACCTGCTGGGCATCGACACATGCCGGGGAAAAATCTAAACATGCCATTAGTCATATGCTTCAATGTTTTGCCACTCTTGGGCTGCCTAATCAAATTAAAACAGATAATGGCCCCTACTTCGTAAACAAGGCCTTTGTAGATTTTCTCCAAAACTAAAAAATCTCACATTCTACAGACATCCCATACAACCCCCGGGGCCAAACTATCGTTAAAAAATATAATCAAACTCTCAAGTCTCAATTACAAAAACAAAAAAAAAAAATCCTTACCCCCACACGACCAACTAAAAAAGACATTATTTACCCTAAATATTTTAAACTTTTCTAAAGAAGATAAACAACTCCCCTTTTCAAAAACATTGGTCCTCATCCATTACCTACAGTTCTATCTGGGTAAGATGGAGGGACCCATTGACTGGGGCCTGGAGAGGGCCTGATCCGCTCCTCACAGCAGGGAGAGGGTTTAGATGTGTCTTCCCTCAAGATGAAAAAAGACCCATTTGGGTACCAGCGAGAGACCTAAAATATTTGTCCCAACAAGAGGACACTGACAGTCACTTCTCTAGGGAGTGTCCCACCCCTGAGGACTGTTCCTAAAATGGTCCTTCACCCTACTAAACTAAACAATTCCCTCCCTTGTGGAGGATTGCTGGCTTTGCCTCCAATCTGGGCCTCTCTGGCTGCTTGCAGTACAGTTGCCTGTACGACCTTAAAACATTACTCAGCCACCTTCCCCATCCCCGTCCAGCTTTTCCCAATGTTTCCCCTGGAACTTACATTTGGGCCCCGCCTTCCCCTAATAATTCCAGTATAGATGTGGGATACATTCATCCTTCCTTCTGTACTTTTAACACAGCTGATCCCAATGCTCAGTGCTGCCCGCCTTCTGGAATGGTTTATGTTTGTGGAGGCGGGATGGCCTATGACTTTCTGCCCACCAATTGGACGGGCCTTTGTGCCCCAGCCACCTTAATCCCAGATGTAAATATCATCCCTGGAAATGAGGCCCTCCCTATATCACAGGGAGACCTATCTTCAACAACAGCTAGATTCCCTGGCTGAGGTAGTCCCACAAAACAGGAGAGGACTAAACCTACTAACGGCCGAAAAAGGAGGCGTATGTTTGTTTTTACAGAAAAAATGCTGCTTTTACGCCAATAAATCAGGAATCATCCAGGACAAGATTAAGAGGCTCCAGGAAGACTTGGAGAGGAGGCAGCGGGACCTCCAGGACAACCTGCTGTGGACGGGCTTACATGACTTCTTACCCTACCTTCTGCCTCTACTTGGGCCCCTCCCCCTCCTTCTTCTCCTTTTCCTTCTCCTCACTGTCGGGCCTTGTGTAATTAATAAGATTACACAATTTATTCACCAATGGCTAGAGGCAATAAAACCTCATCAGGTCAAAATACAGGCTGGAAACTCAGGAATTAAGTTCCTCAGATGACCCACTGCCACCTCCTCTGCCCTCCATGTGACCAATGACGGGTAAGATCCCCATAGGGGGACAACCTAAGACAGGCCATGGGGTGGGTTCTCACCGAGCTAAACACATGGTACCCAGTGACGGGTAAGATCCCCAGAGGGGGACAACCTAAGACAGGGGCCATGATAAATGCTCTGAGCTAAACACCTGGTACCCAATGACGGTTAAGACCCCCAGAGGGGGACAACCTAAGACAGGGGCCATGGTGACTAATGCTCTTACAAAAACAAAAGGGGGAGATGCTGGCCTCTAAAGGCCCAGGTGTGAGGCCTAGTGGAACTTCCTGAGCCTAGCTAAAGTTTGGTGATCTGCCTCTGGCCAGACGTGACTCAACAAGACGCCTAATGGCTTCTTACCTGCTACCTCCACATGGGAGTTAGAATTATCATTTCAATAGTCACAGTTTACTATTGGCCCTTACCTTTCCCCACCATCCTACAATCCCCGCCTTCACCCCCAACATTACATAGGCAACTGTTCATAGCAATAAATCGAGTTCCTGCTTCGACAAGACTCCCGACTCAGTGTGGTTTTTCTCCGGTGGCCAGGAGAGGTCTGAGTCGTCGGACGCTCATCTCCTCCTCAGCCCCTCGGGAGGAACCAGCGGGCCTGGTCCTTCCCTCGGCACTACCTGCCCCGCCGGCGGAGCCTGGCACTCCTCTAAATAACAGCATCAACAGGGACAAGATCATGGTGCCAACCTCCTGCAGGGGGCTAAATGTGCCCCCCAAATATGTCCATAAGAACCTGTAGATGTGACCTCAGTTTCAAAAATGGGACTTTGAGAGCTGGGTGTGGTGGTGCACACCTTTAATCCCAGCACTCGGGAAGCAGAGGTAGGAGGATCACCACTAGTTCGAGGCCACCCTGAGACTCCATAGTGAATTCCAGGTCAGCCTGAGCTAGAATGAAACCCTACCTCAAAAACACAAAAAAAGGGCTGGAGAGATGGCTTAGCGGTTAAGGCATCTGCCTGCAAAGCCAAAGGATCACGGTTCAATTCTCTAGGACCCATGTAAGCCAGATGCACAAGGGGGCGCACGCATCTGGAGTTTGTTTGCAGTGGCTGGAGGCCCTGGCATGCTCATTCTCTCCCTCTCTCTCTTTCTCTCCCTCTTAAATAAATAAATGAATAAAATATATTTTAAAAAAAAATTTTAAAAGCCGGGTGTGGTGGTGCAACTTTAAACAAATTAATTCCCCAGTACCCATGTAAAGCCAGATATACAAGGTGGCAAGCATCTGGAGTTCTATTGCAGTGGCTGGAGGCCCTGACATGCCCATTCTCTCTGTCTCTCTTCTCTCTGCTTGCAAATAAATAAATAAAAATACTTTAAAAAATAAATTAGGAAAAGATGAGGAGACACACAACTAAGCAGGCCATGTGAGTTTGGAGCCAGAGGCTGCAGCATGAGGCTACAAGCCAAGGGACCCCACGGTCCCCAGCCCCAGGAACTGTGACCCACACTCACTTGTTCTCTGAATGCTCAGCCCAGTGGGCCTTGGACTCCGTCTGAGCCTCACTCACACTCTGCTGCTGGTGGGCCCCACCCAGGCTGAGCCCAACTGGCAGAGACGTCCTCGCTTGCTGGAAGAGAGTCTTGTTACCCTCCCTGAGCCTGGGATCCTGAGACCCACCTTGGTCCATCCGACCAATAGTGGTGTACTGAGCAGCCAAGTCAGCTCGGGCTGCTGGTGTGTCAGGAACAAAGTAAGGGACCTGAGGAGAGAAGTGTAGGAAGTTAGAAAATGGCTCGGGAGGGGGTCATGTCCAGTCTTGACCTGAACAGGAGACACAATGGCAGTCCCCCCACATTGTGAGCAGATTACCCGGGACAGCTTGATCACTCCATGTGTCCAGGGTCCAGAGCTCATCAACGGGGACCCTGAGCCCATTTAGCCAGAGAATTCTCTGCTACGTGCCGTCACATGATATGGGGGTTCAAGCTCTGGGGAAGGCAGGGGCCTGGTGTATAGGGCTGCTGGGTATCTTGGAAGCAGGGCAGGGGCCCCTCCTACCTTTACATCCTGAGGGTCATAGGTCTGGGGTGTCCAGTCTGGGATGCGCCCCATGCCGCTCTCCCCATTGCCAAACTTCTCACAGAAGGCTCCATACTGGGGCTGGGAGTGGCCACAGCGGTGGGGGTCGTGAAAGGCCACATACAGGAAAAAGGGCCTGAATGTGGGCAAGTGGCTCAGTTTGGAGGTCAAAGTCTGCTAAACTGCCACCACCTGGCTGGGCCATTGTCTCCACTTTCTACCCTGAGAACCCCATTCTTTTTGCTTGTTTTTGTTTTTCAAGGTAAGGTCTTGCTCCAGCCCAGGCTGACCTGGAATTCACTATGTAGTCTCAGGCTGACCTTGAGCTCCCGGTGATCCTCCTACCTCTGCCTCCCAAGTGCTGGGATTAAAGGTGTGTGCCACCAAGCCTGGCTAAGAACCCCATTCTTTTTTTTTTAAAGATATTTTTATTTATTTGAAAGAGATAGACAGAGACAGAGAGCGTGGACATGCCAGGACCTCTAGCCACTGCAAACAAACTCTAGATGCATGCACCATCTTGTGCATCTGGCTTATGTGGATCCTGAGGAATCGTCCTTTGGCTTTGCAGCCAAGTGCCTTAACCGCTAAGCCATCCCTCCAGCCCAAGAACCCCATTCTTTAGGCAGGCGCACCTTTCTTCTTCATATATTTCTATCAATCGGAAAGTCACCATGTGATCTTCACTGCCTCAGTTTCCCTATTTCTCCTCTTCTTCTGGCCAAATTCAGTATCCAAAATCCCTCCCCACCCCCCGCCCAGGTTCAGTGCTGGTCTGACCAAGCTGGAGGACAGGGGCTTCCATACCTGTCATCCTGGGTCTGCAGAAAGTTCCGGACTAACAGCTTAATCCTAGTGATATTCCGCCCCACCTGGAGCACAGAACTGTTCTCCTCGGTGTAGGCAAAGTCAAAGGGGAACACGGCCTCCGGCCCCACGTGCTTCTTCCCAATGATGCCTGAGGGCGAGCAGCAGGCCTGTCCAGAGTCCTCTTGACCCCCTCTCCACCCCGAGCCTGAAGGGCACTGCAGCCAGGGGTCATGAATCAGGGACTTGGGACAAGTGCTCAGGGTGACTCAGGTCCACACACCTGTGCCCTGCACACAGGCATTCCACTCTCAAGCCGGCACCTTACCTGTGCGCACCCCGGCCTGGCTGAGCAGCAGCGGCAGGCTCCGCACCTGGTCGAAGGAGTTGAAGTGGTGCATGTCCTGGTGCAGTCCGTACATGCCATTCTGATGCTGCGGGCGAGGATACCTTGAGACCCAGCTCCGGCTCCGCACAGCTCATCCCAGAACCCTTCTAGACAGCCAGCGCTCGGGGGGATCTCCACCCTGACCTGCTCCTTCTTCCCACAGCAGGGCATCCGCAGGGAGGAAGGTAGGCCCAGATCTACCCAACAGCATCTTATTTTATTTATTTATTTATTTATTTATTTATTTATTTATTTATTCGAGGTAGGGTCTCACTGTAGCCCAGGCTGACCTGGAATTCACTATGCAGTCTTGCTTGCTGGCCTCAAGCTCATGGTGATCTTCCTACCTCTGCCTCCCAAGTGCTGGGAGGTTTTCTGTTCTCTTGTTGCGTTAGTCTTTTAGTTATTTTATCTGTGTGTGTGTGTGTGTGTACGCGCGTGCACATGAAGGGGAGGAGGGAGGGAGGGAGATGCACGTGTGCCACAGTGCTTATGAAGATGAAGAGGTCACAGGACAACCTCACCGCCCTCATTGTCCGCCTTTTGTGAAGCAAGGCCTCTTGCTCGCCGTTGCATACACTATGTCAGGCTAACTGGCCTGCAAGCTTCCAGGAATTTTCCTAGCTCCACTTCCCGTTCAGCACCAAGGCACTGGGATAACACACATATGCCACCACGTCCAGCTTTACGTGGGTTCTGAGGATGCAAATTCAAAGCCCCATGTTTGTTCAGCAAGCACTTTGCCTACACAGTCCATTATGACCTGTTTACTTACTCAATTCATTACAGTTGTGCAATACCATGCCCAGATTACCTAGTTATTTTATGTGGTAAAACATGCTAAGAACTCAGACCACCTGGAAAGACGGATGGGAAAGAAGAGCTGCCTCTCCCCTGAGCCCACTGTTTGGAACAGGCGCAGCTGGAAGCTGCTAGATGGATCCTTCACAAAGCATGTGAGTCCATACATAATGCCCCTCCACGGAGGCCCATCACTCAGTCTCAGCCTTGGCTCTTGGTGGGGGCGAGAGAAAGAGAGGGGGGGGGAGCACACTTGCATACAATAATATGATATCATCCGACCATTCACAGCAGACGGAGAAGCAGCCCAGGTGCACACCAGTGGTGAATGGAGAAGCAAAACGTGGCCCATTGGCAAAGCAGAACGTCACCCAGCCTTTAGAGGGAAGGAGCTCCTATCCTGGCCTCGCCTGGTGTGGTAGTGCCTGTCTGTAACCCCAGCACTTGAGGAAATGGAGGCAGTGAAGGCAGGATTGGGAGTTCAAGGCCAGCTTTGGGTACACAGCAAGTACAGGGCAGTGTGGTCTAAAGAGACCCTGTCTCAAAAAGAAAAAAAAAGAAAGGAAATAAGAGGAAGAAGAAGGCCATTCTGCGACACAGCTACACAGCCGGGAGCCTTGGGGACACGATGCTCACTGTAATATTACGTCAACTGCAAAGAGGAAAACACCAAAGATCCTACTGAAGGTGTCTCTGAACTCGATGAGAAAGTGGAGTGGGCACGGCTGCTGTAGAGGATGGGGGGACGGGGGGGGATGACGTTGAATGGGGACAGATTGTCAGTTTATGAAAGTTCTGGAAAGGGATGGTGGTGAGGCTGCTTCACGCCACCGTGCGTGGAGAAATGGTGAGGATGGCAAATTTAATGTTCTGTGTACTCTACTACAGTGAGAAAAAAAAGGAGGAAGCACCTTAACAATGCGGCACTGGTCACTATGGAAACGCAGTTGTCATCACCCAGGGAGAGCCTGGAACACCATGGCAACAGGAGTCAGGCTGAGCTGAGCAGAAGCTGTGCAGGCCCTGTGTCAAGCACTTTTTCCATAAAGCCATGCTTGGTAAACCCCTGTGAGTGACATCTCACTTAGCTCTCCACTTCACAGATGAGGAAACTGAGGCACAGAGAGGAAAGCTATTTGTTCAAGGCCATGGAGGGTGATCGGCTCAGCACTGCTGATCAGTGGACAGACAGAGCCCCTGGTCTGTACCTGAGACCATTCATGCCTGTGGCTGCCCCTGGGGATGAGCCTACAGGCAGGCAGTACCTTCAGGGAGGAAGGGGGCCTCCCTGAGGCAGAGCCCTGGGCCCTGGACTGGCCTCCCCACCCCTCCTTTCTTCCGTCCCCCTCCCTCCCCCACTAGCTGCCCTCACCTGGGGCAGGCCGGTGAGGAGGCTGGCACGGCTGGGAGAACAGCTGCTAACGGAAGTGAAGGCATTGCGGAAGATGAGGCTGCGGCGGGCCAGGGCATCCAGGTGAGGCGTGGCGATGGCGCTGTTGTTGTACGCGCCGCTCTCAAAGCCTCCGTCGTCCGCTGAGGGAGGCAGAGACAGGGCATAGTGGGCTGGGTCAGGAGGAACAGCATGGGGGAGTGGGAAAAGGAGGAACCCAGGATCCTGATGCCAAGTTTGGGCCAATGACGCTCAGGAGGGTAAGATGCACCTGACAGGCAGGATGCCTGAGGCAGCATACTGGGCAGCATGACACCCAGGCAGGCCTGATAATCCCTGGGTGGATGTATCAGCAAGCAGGGGTGATGCCCTGGTTGGCAGAGTACCCAATACATGAGTCGAAGATGGGTATGTTCTTTTGTTTTGTTTTTTCAAAATAGGATCTCACTCTAGCCCAGGCTAACCTGGAACTCACTCTGTGGTTCCAGGCTGGCCTCACAGCAATCTTCCAGCCTGTCTCCTGGGTGCTGGAATTAAAGGTGTGCACCACCATGCCTGGCTTAAAATGGGTATGTTTTAGCTTTTTAAAAATTTATCTATGGGCTGGAGAGATGGCTTAGCGGTTAAGCGCTTGCCTGTGAAGCCTAAGGACCCCGGTTCGAGGCTCAGTTCCCCAGGACCCACGTTAGCCAGATGCACAAGGGGGCGCACACATCTGGAGTTCGTTTACAGAGGCTGGAAGCTTTGGCGCGCCCATTCTTTCTCTCTTTCTCTCTCTCTGCCTCCTTCTCTCTGTCGCTCTCAAATAAATAAATAAACAAAAAAAAAAATTTAAAAAAAATAAAAAAAAAAAAAAAATTTATCTATGATGACTTTAAATAGCTGTAAGTGACTTGTGCATAACTGTTTTCACTCTTCCTTTTAGATTCTTGATTTATACAGTTTTGCTATCGTTAATTGTGCCACAATCGCTACCTTGTTGATCAAGTTTTGTACAAGTTTTATTTGGGGGGACTGGATGAAGTTGCAGGGCCAAAGTTTGCACACATTGAAAACCTTGCTGAATATGTGACTGGCTTTCCACATTACTTGCCAACACTGGGAAGTTTTCTTGGAGATAAGAGGGACAACCAACTCTGGCTGTTTTGTTTACATTTCCACAATTACTATTGACTAACAGTAACTCAATACAGACCATTTTCTGTAAAAAAAAAAAATTATCTATGACAGAGAGAGCGAGCGTGAGTGTGAAATGTGCACAGATAGGCACACCAGGGCCTCTTGCCGCTGCAAAGGAGATCCAGGCACGGGCTACTTTGTGCATTGGCTTTACAGGATTACGTGGGTACTGGAGAACTGAACTGGGGCCATCAGACTTTGCAAGCAAGCTCCTTAAACCACAGAGCCATCTCCTCAGCATTTCCCCCCCCCCCCTGAGGCAGGGTCTCACTCCAGCCCAGGCTGCCTCAAAGTCACAACCTACTCCTACCTCAGCCTTGTGAGTGCTGGGATTAAAGGTGTGAACTACCATGCCTGGCACAAGGAAGGTATGTTAACAGGCAGGCATAAAATGTGACGGGGGCATGATACCCCAGCAAACTTAATATCCACGCAGGAATGTTAACCCAGCAGGTCCCTTAGCAGGTGCTGGCTGAATGTAAACAGAGTGGGCCATGGGGCTCTGTGGAAACCTCCCGAGGCAGCTGTCAGCCAAGGCTGTGTGTCCAACCCCCACCTCTGCCTCTCACTGAAGCACAGCCCTTCCCCAAAGGCCTGGAGACCCTGTAGATTGTCTAGTTTAGGAACAGCACCCCACGACATAAAGCCAGGCAGTGAGCGCCGAGAAGCCCTACTCTGTTCAGCAGCAGGAGACATGAGGGACACCCAGCACAGCCAGTGGGGACCCCCAGGGACAACATGCTGCCCATCTGTCTCTTAGGTAATCTACTCCTTCAACTGAGGTGGATGGAAGGCCTCCAGTTAGGCCAGCGTCCACCACTCTGCTGGACCCACTGAGCGGCAGCAGGCTGGATGATGGGTGGACACTGGGGTCATGTTGAATGTGCCTTTGTGGGCTACATTTGCCCACACTTGCTCGAAGTCTCAGCACGTGGCTATGTCCCTGATGTAAACGGAACTGTGTCCTTCCAAAATTCGTGTTGAAGACGATCCCTGTGAACAGGGTCTTTAACAAAAGCTAAATGAGGCCCTAAGAGTGGGGTCCACACTAATAGGACCACCTATTAGGAAATGAAGAAGCCAGGAAGAGGGTCTCCCCTGGTCTCAGCCTTCAGAAGCGTGAAAAACACATTCTGTCAGCCACCTGGCCTATAGTTTTTGGTTAACAGTTGTCCAGGCTGAAACAGGACCTAACGGGGCCCTGCATATTAGGAGCTTTGAGAAAGTTCCAGCACTAATCCGGATCCTGTGGGATGAGGGCCCAGGAGCAGATCTTCACTGGCGCAAGATGAGGGTGACAAGAACGCTGTTTTTGTTACGATTAGTTAACCGCCCTGCCCAGGGACCACAAAGCTAATCAGAAAGAGTGGGCCTGGCCAAGTGCCAGACCTCAAAAGGGCTGGGTTGTCACAAGGCCAGGCTCTTATCACCCAAACAGGAAGTCTCATGAAGAGCAGAGCGCTGAAGGAACTTGGGGTTTCTGAGATGGGCTGGGAGAGAGGATGGATGGGTGGGCTAGTGGGGAAGTGTGCCTTTGGGCCGGGAGAAAAAGGTGCTGGGACACAGCCCTCCCGGGTCTGGAAAGGGAGCTCTGCAAAGCTGCCCACCAGACGGACTTGGGGACCCCCTGGGTGGTCCTGGCTGCTCCGGGTACCCACGTGGGGGCAGAAGAGGGAGCCTCGGCCGCAGGGGCTGACCGCTAAGGAGCCCTGCGAAGTTTAGGGACAGCAGTGGGGCTAGGAGGGGGGTCATCCCCGACGCCGGGCAGGGAGGGAGGCAGTGCCGGGGCTGACGGCACTCACCGAGGATCAGCAGCACGTTGCGGGGTCGCGCCCGGCACAGCCCCAGCGCGAAGAGCAGCGCGCAGCACACGGGTCCCGGGCCGCGCATGGCCGCCGCCGCTCCGCGCTCGCGCAGGCCCGGGTCGCCGGGTCCGCCCCGCCCCGCCCCGCCCCGGCCCTCGGTCACGTGCGCGCGACGCCGCGCCCACCTCCCCGCCCCCGCCCGCGGTTCCGGCGGACTCCGCTGCCCGGACGCCGGCGGAGGGCGGTGGGTGAGTCTGCCTGGGCCGAGTGCGCGGAGTGGGGTCGGGGTGTGGGCTTGGCCGGCGGCCACCGGGGTGGCAGACTTAGGGTCACGGGGAAGGGGCGGCCTCGGCGCGGGGCCGGAGCTGGGTGGGGGAGATAAGCCCTCCCGCGGGGACCCTCCTCGACGTGTCCCATCGGGGTCCCCGCGGCACTCAGCCCGGCTCTGGGTTGGCGGGCCGCAGTCAGCCCTCCGCACTGGGTTCCCTCTTGGACTCGGGGACCCCAGGCTAACAGCGTGGGGGTGGGGAGGGATGGATTTTGCCCAGAGAGACACGACAAGGGCCGCCGGGACGCGCGGCAGGGTGGGATGGGGAGAAGGTGTGAATACTGGGGTACCGGATACTCTTAGCAGATGTTGCGCACCTAGGATGGATTCAGGAGCCCCCCAGTTCTCTAAAACCAACTAGAATCTGCAGGGTCTGTCTTGGACTATGAATGCCACAGGTGGGCGCTGAGTAAGGCGCGGCTTCGGGATGCGAGACCCCCGCCCCCATTTCTGCACTGCGGTCCCGCAGTCGTGGGTGGAGCCCGCTGCGGTGGTGCGCACTTGGAGATCTCCAGCCCCTTGGGGCCTCCGGGCCGCCCACCCACGCGCTCTGCCAGCTCGGCGAGGCCCGCAGTACCCGAGGACCCTGCTTCGCTCCGCGCTGACACCATCAAGTTCCCCCGAGAGGGGGTTGAAAGAAACAGATTCTCCAGGAACCAGATATTCGTTTTTACGCTTCTCACGAAGAAGCCATTCTTACTTGCAAGAGTTGATGATGGAGAGAAGCAGGCACCCGGAATTGGGGCACGTGGGGTTGAGGAGAAGTAACAGGGAGAGGACAGAAAGCTGCTCCTGGATCCTTGGTCAGGCCCCATCTGCACAGCTTGTTGGCCTCTTAACAAGCCGTCATGTCCTGGTGAATTTAGCCGCTTGGTTCAGCGTCCTTTCCCAAAAGGGAAGACACTGTGTAGTCCTGACACCTGTGGGTCCTGCCGGCGGGGATTGTTGTGTTCGCTGAGGTCCAGCCCCTGATTACTGGTTTGTGCTGCCCACCCCCACCCTAGGGATGCCCACTTCCGTGAAGGCGCTGGGTCAGGCCAGGTCGCCCAGTTCCAGCATGGCCCCGGACACCTGCTGCTGCTCCCCGACCTCCTTGCAGCGGAGGCTGCCTATCCTGGCCTGGCTGCCCGATTACTCGGCGCAGTGGCTGAAGATGGACTTCATTGCTGGTCTCTCGGTGGGACTCACCGTCATTCCTCAGGCACTGGCCTATGCAGAAGTGGCCGGACTCCCACCCCAGGTGAAATGGCTGACTCCAATGCCAGTTGTCCCCCTCCACACACACACACAGCGTGTCCTCACTGTTCCTCAGAGTCTGACCACGGGCAGAGCAGAAACCTTTGGGTGTTCTGCTCCAGGGGCCCAGGGATCTGTTGATCTGTATGTAATCCCTTAACATGTGACAGCCCTCACACAAAGATCCAGTTCTGATTGTACAGCTAGGACCAGCTCCACTTGGCAGAGTGGCCTTAACGTTTCTGCAGCTGAGTCTCAGTGGTGGCTCATGCCTGTAACCAGTCCTCTCTGTCAGAAGGCTGGAGGATCAAGAGTTCAAGGCCAACTCGGGATACATAGTGAGACTCTGTCATAAAACAAAAGAAAAATTTACAGAATGCTTCCTCAGACGCACAGACATTAGCACACAGACCTTAGAGCAAACTGCAGACAGCACTCCTCCCTCTTCCTCTGGTTGTTAGCGCCCTGAGGTCCCAGTTGTGCTGGTGGAAAAATAACTGGCTCCTGTTCACTGCCAGTCCACAGGGCAGCTCGCAGCAGGTGGGGGCATGCACCTTCCTGTGTGTGCCCAAGTGCATGTTTGACCCCAGGGACTCCTCTGTGCTCGGACATGGACGCCTGGGCCCTCCCGGCGCTCACTGCAGCCTTTCCCCGGCAGTATGGCCTCTACTCTGCCTTCATGGGCTGCTTCGTGTATTTCTTCCTGGGCACCTCCCGGGATGTGACGCTGGGCCCCACGGCTATCATGTCCCTCCTGGTATCGTTCTACACCTTCCACGAGCCTGCCTACGCTGTGCTGCTGGCCTTCCTGTCTGGTTGCATCCAGCTGGTCATGGGGCTCCTGCGTTTGGGTAAGACAGCCTTCCCTCTGTGCTGTGGGAAGGGGCTTCTTTGTATCTGTATGTAGTGGGTGAGCTCAGCCTTCAGCCCTGCTCCATTCTGTGCAGAGGCCAGCGTGCTTAGAGAAATGTCCAGGAACCTGGGCTTGCTTTCTTCCTCTCCAAAAATGAGAGCCTGTCCCCGCAGCCCCACCCGTTCTTCCTCTCCCAGCCCTCAGTTACCCTTCTATCGGAGCCGGGTGGAGCTCTGCATTTCTTCTTGGCCACAGGGTTCCTACTGGACTTTGTCTCCTGTCCTGTCATTAAAGGATTCACCTCTGCTGCCACCATCACCATCGGCTTTGGACAGATCAAGGTAGGCTCAGTGCCCGCCCGGGCTCTGCCCCTGTGGCTAGGGCTGGTCGGCACAGGGGTACTTGGGAGAAGGACCAAGAAGACCAAGGCCTGTCCTGGTACTTGGAGCCAGTAACCACCTGTTCTCCATGGAGCGAGAAGCTCATGTTGCTTGTGCATGGAGGGGAGGAGGAGAACGAGGTCCACCTTAATAAAATGACCCTCCTGGGGGAGGTGTTGAGTAAGGGTCAGATTTCACAGCAGGAAGTCTAGGGGCTGCCTCTTTCTCCTGAGTTTCCACTGGGGAGCCTGGTTGGTGGATCAGACTCTCAGGTCACGGCAAGGCATTTCTCAGCACCAACTCAGTTGCATGGCTTCGTTTCTGTGGCTTCTTCCTGTTTGTAGGGCTCGAATGCTATGGCTGCCAGTGTACCACAATCCACACATAGAACTGTCAGCCGTCAGTTGCCCAAGGGCGGCACTCACCCTTTGCTGACATCCCTAGAGGATAATGACACTTCTGGCCATGGCACTCAGCATTCAAGTGAGCTTGCAAGATGGAATTGTGGGGCCCTAGGGCCCCTGATGGCATACTCAGGGCCACACCCCTGCCTCATGACCCTGTGTCAGCACCCCACATGTCCACAAGGGTTTCCCAAGGCCAAGGGCTGCTCCACTGGCTTGTGTCGATGTCCAATTCAGGCAGAGTGAGAAAACGGAAGACAGGAGGCTATGGACGTGAAGGAGGTTAACTTACTGACCTGTGTGCCAGGTGCTGGGTTACCCATCCCCCAGCCCCCTAGGAGACAGGTGTGTCACCGTCCATTCTACAAGAGGAAACACTTATCAGGGCACGGGTGGGTGGGATTTACAGTTGATGTAATTTCCCCCCAGGCCCCTAGGAGGCAGGTTTGTCACTGTCTGTTCTTGAAGAGGAAACAACTTCTCGAGAGGCGTGGGTGGGTGTGATTTATGCTTTACTTACACACATATGTGTGGTGGCAAGTCTGAAAACATCATCTTTCATTTCAGTAGCATAAGTGGTTTTATTTTTTCCTCCCAGGCTGGGAGTTGAACATCCTTTTGTGTGCTCCTGTCACACGGTGGGAAGAGCTTCCTTGTGTTTTCTTGGTTGGCAACCCTTCTCCTCCCTGCAAGTTTGAAAACCTTGATTAGGTCACCTGCAGCTAACACGCCCAGAACTGAGTCCCATCTGTGTCTGCCTGCCTGCCCCGACCCCCACCTCAGTGCCTGAAGCAGGTTTGGGGCCCTCACAGCTCGTCTTAGGCCTCAAGTGACATAAAGAACAAAGCAAGGTTGGGGGTGAAGAGATGGCTCAGCAAGCACAAGGCCTGAGGGGCACGTTTGAGTTTGATTCCCCAGGCCCATGTCAATGGCTGGGTGTGGCCACATATATCTGTAACCCCAGGCTTGTGGGGAGCGGGGACAGAGTTGCTAAGGCTGATAGGCTCTGTGCTGCAGTCAGGTTCACACTGCTGGCAAAAATCACCCGACCAGCTTGTGGGAAAAAAAGGTTTATTTGGCTTACAGGCTCGAGGGGGAAGCTCCATGATGGCAGGGGAAATTATGGCATGAGTAGAGGGTGGACTTCACCCCCTGGCCAACATCAGGTGGACAATAGCAGCAGGAGAGTTTGCCAAACATTGGTAAGGGGACACTGGCTATAACACCCGTAAGCCTGCCCCTAACAGTACATTGCCTCCAGGAAGTGTTAATTTCCAATTGCCATCAGCTGGGGAGACTAGCATTCAGGACACCTAAGTTTATGGGGGCACCTGAATCAAACCACCACATTAATTAGGAAATTGGGGATAAGCAATGGAGGGGACACTGGATACTGTCCTGAAGGCCTCTCCATGCACAGTCCTGCACATACACATGCAAAAGGGAGGGGGGAAATAGTCAGGAGTAGTTTCTCCTACCTACCAAGGATCTGAAGTCCACACCTAGCTCCCCTGGGATCTGCTGATCCCTTTGTGGTTCTGTGACAGTGATTTTTTTTCCCTTCTGGTAGGAAGGCGGTGCCGTGAGTAATAGGCAGGGCCCCGGGCCAGTGGCAGAGGTGGCTGGAGGCTGCCTGGGCCTATGGCACAGGACCCCTGACCACACAGTTGTAGAACTGGTTTTACTGCATTTAAGATAGCCAGACCGGCTTTTGTGTCCCCAGAAGGGTAACTTCCTCTCCTGCCTTGAGGGCTTTGAGGGTGGGCAGGCGATCTCTCCTAGGAGCCCTGAGGTAGCCAGAGCTGAGCTCTGGGAAGTCCAGGGCAGAACTCCAGGGGTATCTCCTCCAGGACTGGATGGATGGACGGACGGAGGGGAGTGGGGGAATGTGTGTTTGGGGGGCTGGCTTCCTCCATAGCTGTCTGAAGGCATCTCTGTTTGAACAGAACCTACTGGGACTGCAGAACATCCCCAGGCAGTTCTTCCTGCAGGTGTATCACACCTTTCTCCACATCGGGGAGACCAGGTACCTGTTGCCTTTATTTCTTTTCCTCAGATGAGGAAGCTTTTCCTTCCAGAAACTTCTGGGCTTCCACCTTCATCTTCTCCCCAGGTGGCATGTGTGTTGCCTCACACAGGTCCCCAGAACAACACTGTCACATCACCTGGCTACAGGTTAGACATGTAGATGCCCAGGTCAGCCCAGACCAAGAGTCAGAGCACATTTTAGTAAGATGCTCCGGTAGTGTAATTCCAGCCCAGGGCCTTCTTATCTGGTGGGACCTGGAGAGTCAAAGGAGGAGCAGACCTCGCTCACAAGAGTCTCTCCTAGTGAGGCCGAGGAGCTGACAGAGAACCCCTGGGCAGCAGGCATTTCCCCCAGTGAGTGATGGAGAGCTGGGGCTCCTCTGGAGGCCCTCCCTCTTTCAGCAGGGTTAAATACTACCCCCTGCGAGGCAAGCCCAGTGGGAAGCCAGGATGCCTAATTCCCCCCTTCTCCTGGACATGATTAGTGGAGCAGGGAAGAGAGCCACTCGCTGCATGGAGTCCTGGAAGGGGAGGGCTCGGTAGCCCTCCTGTCACGGTGATAGATGACTGAGCTCCCAGTCCGGCCCAGGGTGCACCGCCTGAGATGTGAGCAGTCTGGAAGTAGAAGATGGATGCAGACTATTCAGGAGAGAGTGCAAAGAGCAGTGAGAGAGAAAAACTCACCGAAAGCCCCAGCTCAGAGCCGGGCACGGGCGACAGAACTCAAGAGGCTGAAGCAGGAGGACGGCTGGTTCCAGGCCAACCTCTGAAGATCCTGTCTCAAAGAAGCGGGAAGGGCTTAGGGAGATGGCACAGTGGGTAAAGTACTGACTGGGCAAACGTGAAGATCTGAGTAGAATTCCCAGTACCCAGGTAAACACTGGGTGTGGTGGTGCACACCAGTGATCCAGCCCGCACTGCTGGGAGGCAGACGGAGGAGGAGCCTTAGGACTTGCTGGCAGCTTTGCCTCGTCAGGACAGTAAGCTCTTGGCTCGGCGAGAGACCCTGTCATTAAGCCGGGCGTGGTGGCGCAAGCCTTTAATCCCAGCGCTTGGGAGGCAGAGGTAGGATTGCTGTGAGTTCAAGACCAGCCTGGGACTACAGAGTGAGTTCCAGGTCAGCCTGGACTAGAGTGAGACCCTACCTCGAATTAAACCAAAAAAAGAAGGTAAAAAAGTAGTAAGGAAGATGCCTGACATTAGCCTCTGCGCACATACACGTGTCCCTGTGCACACACATATGCCCTCACATAAAAGTGAGTATACACATGAACACCATACACATACATTTTTTTAAAAGTTTTTTGAGGTAGTTTTTTTGAGGTACTTCTAGCCCAGGCTGACCTGAAATTCACTGTATAGTCTCAGATTGACCTCGAACTCACAGCAATCCTCCTACCTCTGCCTCTCAAGTGCTGGGATTAAAGGTGTGCGCCACAACGCCTGGCTTTGTATTTATTTATTTTTAAAATAATTTGTTTTGTTTTAGTCTTTCAAGGTAGGGTTTCACTCTAGCCCAGGCTGACTTGGAATTCACTATGTAGTCTCAAGGTGGCCTCGAACTCACAGTGATCCTCCTACGTCTGCCTCCCGAGTGCTAGGATTAAAGTGTGCGCCACCACTCCTGGCCATTAAAAAAATTTTTTTTAAGTATGTGAAAGTCACAACCAAGCACCAGAAGGCACCAGTCACAGCAAGATGGGTAGTGACCATCCTCTGTCCACAGGCTGGGTGACACTGTCCTGGGGCTGGTGTGCATGGCGCTGCTGCTTGTGCTGAAGCTGTTGCGGGACCACGTGCCTCCCGTCCACCCTGAGATGCCTCCCGGAGTGCGGCTCAGCCATGGCCTGGTGTGGACTGCCACAACAGGTGAGGGACCCGCTGGCTGAGAAGCCACTGGCCATGCATGTCCTGGGCTATAGGTGGCCACCCCAGGGTCCCAGAGGCCCCTAGGGTTCTCATGTCATTGGTCAGAACATGACTTGAGCATTGGGTATTGCAAGCTCATAGACCAAGCAGGTAACTCTCAGGCAGAAGTGGTTTTGTGTCCCCGGGACACCGGGGAAAGCTGGTGCCGGCCTCTGGTGGGTAGAGGCCGGGGTACCACTGACTACCTGGCAGAAACAGCCTCTGGGACAGTCCCTGGGCCACAGTGCTGTCATTTGTAGTGCTGAGGCTACAGTATCCTCATGTCCAACATCGCTGGGAGCGGAATCAGCCAGACACCGACCGCAGAGTAGTACTTGCTAGGAGTGAAAGTATAACTTCGGCAGAGCGAGCAGGCCTGGGTCACGGTTAATGAAAGGGCCCATGGGGATGGGAGGGGTAGCAGCCATCAACTTCTGAAGGGCCCTTTTGTTTGTTTGTTTGTTTTTGTTTCTCAAGGTAGGGTCTCACTCTAGCTCAGGCTGATCTGGAATTCACTAAAGGGTGGCCTCAAACTCGTGGCGATCCTCCTACCTCTGCCTCCCGAGTGCTGGGATTAAAGGCGTGCACCACCACACCCAGCTGAAGGGCCCTTTTTGGGCCAAATACAAGTCTCCATGCATCCCTTGACCTGGGTTTGTCACTCTAGTCACAGAGGTCCCAGGACTGAACACTGCTTGGTGACCCAGAGGAGAAAGCACACAGGAAGTAAGAGAGTTTTGATGCCTGAACATGCAGAGGGGAGGAGAAACAGAGAGCACCTGCACATCCGTCCAGCAGTGATGCAGGAGTTCGCATCGAGTCAGGTCTACCTGGTCCCCAATTGCCATGGCAACTCACCACATGGTCCTGTGCAAACTTGAGGCCATGGGTTAATGGAGCTGGAGCTGGAGCTTGGTGGCGGGCAAATGGCACCAAGCATGAACTGCTGGTGTCTTTTTTTTTTTTTTTTTTTTTTTTTTGCTGCTGGTGTCTTTGTGCCCCGCCGTTGCCCGTGTCTGATCTTTATTTTTTTATTTTTTGGTTTTTCGAGGTAGGGTCTCACTCTAGCCCAGGCTGACCTGGAATTCACTATGGAGTCTCAGGGTGGCCTCAAACTCACGGTGATCCTCCTACCTCTGCCTCCCAAGTGCTGGGATTAAAGGCATGCGCCACAACGATCTTGATCTTGCAGAGTTGCTCACCAAAGTCTCTGAGCTTCTCTCTCAGTTGTCCCTGGAACAGGATGCACCACCTGTGATAATGCTGCTTCCTAAAACATGCGTTCCAGAACTTTCCCTGCCCCACATCCCCAGGTGCCTGTTGGAAATGGGGCTCTCGGGCCCTGGAGCTCAGATTTGGAGTCTGTATTGCAAGGTGATCCCCAGGCACGCTAGACTCCGGTGCTGCCCTGCCCCTGTAAGTTTCTCAGGGAAAGAATTCTGTATTCTGAGAGGACTGGCCAGCTGCGAGTGCATGAGAAGAAAGGACAGGCTCGGGAAAGACACCCAGAGTTTGTTCCAAGTCCTAGCGTCAGGCACAGCATGTCACGCAGGGCCACATGGAATGACATGAGCACATCAGGAGGAAGAAGCAAACAGTAAGAGCGAAGGCTAGGCCATAGCCCGTGTCATGGTTCCCGTGATGTGGGCCAGGCTGAGCAGAGCGCACGGCGGACTGGCCAGCTGGAGTGACTGTCGTAGGCTCTGGGCTGTAGGGCTGCTCCCTGGCTGCCGCATGCCTGGCCTGGGTTGATGGAGGCAGGGGATATCGTCTGCGGGGTACACAAGTGAAGCAAGGATGTTCTGCCATGATTTGCACAGGGATGATACACTGGCAGAATTGTGCGTCCCTGGGCGGGGAATGTGCTCAGCAGCTAAGAATTTTTTGTTAGTTTTTTGTTAATCCCAGCACTCAGGCTGCAGAGGTAGGAGGATCACTGTGAGTTCGAGGCCAGTCTGAGACTACATAGTGAATTCCAGGTCTGCCTGGCCTAGAACGAGACCCTACCTCGAAAGAACAAAAAAAAAATTTCTTTGTTCTTGTTGTTTTCGAGGCAGGGTCTCATTCTAGTCCAAGCTAACCTGGAACTCCAGTCTCAGGCTGGCCTCGAACACACGCCAATCCTCCTACCTCTGCCTCGTGAGTGCTGGATTAAAGGCGTGTGCCACAACACCTGGCCTAGTTAAGAATTTTAACATGTTAAAATGTAAAGAAAATTTTCAGCCAGGCATAGTGGTGCACCCGTGTGTCCCAACACGCAGGAAGCAGAGACAGGAGGCTTGTACTGTTTGAGGCCAGCCTGTTCTACACAGTGAGTGCCAGGTTAGCCAGGGCTACATCAGGAGACTTCCTCTCAACTCCAGTCCCACAAACAACAACAAACAAGACCTCTTTCTGGGCTGGAGAAATGGCTTAGTGGTTAAGGAACTTGCCTGTGAAAGCCTAAAGACTCATGTTCTCCTCTCCAGGTCCCACATAAGCCAAACGCACAGTGACACAAGCACGCAATGGCACATAAGGGAGTGTATGCGTCTGGAGTTGGAATGCGTGACTGGAGGCCCTGGCATGCACACACACACACACACACACACAAAGCCAGTCTGTTGCGCTTGCCTCAAAAAAATTTGATTTTCTTTTTTTTTTGAAGACAGGGTCTTCCAGTGTGACCCAAGCTGCTCTAACCTCCCACCTCTGCCTCCCACAGGCGGGCAGTGCGGGCTGCACCTCGGTACCCGGCCTGGATAGAAAATGCCCTGTGGACAGCGCAGGGTTGCCCTGTCCTGTATCCCCAGAGTGCAGCAGCGTTACTCTGGGAACCCTCTGGGGAGCGCACACTTGATTCTCAGCTGCTTATTATTTTGTCTGCGAGGAAAATAAGCCTCAGAGACACACAGTTGGGAAGCTGCAAAGCCGGGAGTGGCCCCGAGTCTTCTGTCAGTCTTCCTGATGGGGCCACCCAGGCGTGTCTTGGCTTTACTCATCTCCCAGAATGAACTGTCGCTGTCACTGATCACACTGTTGCTTTTGTCTTCTGGTTTGTTGATGTCTGCTCTGGTCTTTACCGTTTCCTTGTTGTTTTCTGCTTATGTCGGGTTTACCTCTTTTATTTCATCTTTTGAAATTCTTAAGGTAGAAGCTTTGGGTCTGAAACATCTTTCTTTTCTAATGTAGACCTTTAGGTACTAGGGACTTGGGTGTGCGCTCCCTGCTCCTGTGACGTTTTGAAATGGGTTATTCCGTTTCTCCTTTGAACTCTTGGGGTTGAGTTTATAAATATTGGGAGTTTCCACATGTCCTAGCGTTTTGTAGAAAGCCACCGCTTTCCCTCGCCAGTCACGTGCTTCACGGCTCCTGCTTATGGCCGTGTCTGGTCTGTGCAGCCCAAGTTCCCAAGTGTTGCAGTCCGGTTCGTATTGCTGGTAGAAATCACCCAACCAAGAGCAGCTTCTGGGAAAAAGATTTATTTTGGCTTACAGGCTCGAGGGGAAGCTCCACGATGGCAGGGGAAAATGATGGCATGAGCAGAGGGTGGACATCACCCCCTGGCCAACATAAGGTGGACCACAGCAACAGGAGAGTGTGCCAGACACTGGCATGGGGAAACTGGCTATAATACCCATAAGCCCGCGCCCAGCAATACACTGCCTCCAGGAGGCATTAATTCCCAAATATCCATCAGCTGGGAACCTAGCATTCAGATCACCTAAGTTTATGGGGGACACCTGAATCAAACCCCCACACCAAGCTACAGTGGGAGGTTGTGGCTGGGGGGGTGTCCTCTCCTAGTGAGGTGTGTATGTTGGGGTGACCTTCCCTTGAGAGGTATGTGCAAGGGGGGATCCTCGTGAGGTGTGAGTGGGGAGGGGTGTGTGGGGGTGTAAGGTGTGTGTGCCTCAGTTACTTTCCTCTTCTCATCCACACCGAGTCTCACTGACGTCTCCCCTGTGCCCCAGCTCGCAATGCCCTGGTGGTCTCCTTTGCCGCCCTGATCGCATACTCCTT
Source organism: Dipus sagitta (assembly GCA_036346955.1). Classification (NCBI taxonomy): domain Eukaryota; kingdom Metazoa; phylum Chordata; class Mammalia; order Rodentia; family Dipodidae; genus Dipus; species Dipus sagitta. The sequence continues at coordinate 13,889,136 of CM070778.1, forward strand.
CGAGGTGACTGGATACCAGCCCTTCATTCTGACTGGAGAGACAGCTGAGGGGCTCCCTCCCGTGCGGACTCCCCCCTTCTCACTGACCACTGCCAATGAAACGATCTCGTTCACGGAGATGGTGCAGGTGAGCAGAGGGCAGAGCCAGCGTGGTGAGGCCAGGGTGGCCCCTGGGCCTGGGAGAGGGAACGAACCTTAGACGGGACACGACCTCGGGACACTCCTTTGTCTTCCTGCCTCAAACCCTGGGTCCCTCCTCCTCTAGACACCTGGCAGACAGTTTCGTTTGCCAGAGTCTTCCCAGAAGTCGCTCTTTTCCTGGCGTGGGGTGGGGAGGGGTGGCCTCCCCCGCCCTTCCGTCCCTCTCTGTGGAAGGTGAGGTCATTCACTGTCGCTCTCTCCTCTCAGGATATGGGTGCCGGGCTGGCCGTGGTGCCACTGATGGGCCTCCTGGAGAGCATCGCAGTGGCCAAAGCCTTTGGTAAGATGCCCTGCCGCCTCCACTGCCCCACCACGACGCCTCTGCAGGCTCCCTCCTGCCTTGAGCTCCCGCTCTCCTGTTTGCCTTGACTGCTCTCACTTTGGTTGTTGTCCTTGTGTTTTTTCGAGGCAAGGGTTTCACTCTAGCCCAGGCTGGCCTTGAGCTCACAGCAGTCCTCCTGCCTGAGTGCTGGGAGTAAAGGCACCTGTGCGCCCCTGTGCATCTGGCTAACGTGGGTCCTGGGGAACCTGAACGTTGGTCCTTTGGCTCTGCAGGCAAATGCCTTAACCACTAAGCCATCGCATCAGCCCTGTTCTCACTCTTACAATTAGAATTTTAATCTAAGTAATACATGCTCATGTTTTTAAAAACATGGGAACTGGACATTCCGAATCTAACATCCAAAATGCTTTGAAATCACATTGAGCGCCAGTCTGATACAAGTCACGCTCAACCAGTGAGATGCACAAGTCTGAAACGCCCCTGGCTCCGTGGGTGTGGGTGAGAGACATCCAAGCTGTACTGTGAGCAGGGATCCACGCTGGCAGAGCCCATCTGCTGGTACACGTGTGTGCATTGTGTGCCATGTGGACCTTCACAAAAGACGGGATGTAGATGCCCGCACTGTGACGAGTGCTAAGCTGCGTAGGTGCCATTGACTGTTGTATGTGAACCCAATGTTGATGTCTGCTGGGAGCCAGAATGTGTTTCCCCATCACATACTCTTACAGTGGGCACAGATCACCCTCCATCACAACTAGGAAGCAGGAAGGTGTCTTATCTTTGCTGTTTTGTTTTTCCTCCTACCTTAGCCTCCCAAGTGCTAGGACTGAAGGTGTGTACCACCTCGCCTGGGTTTATTTTATTTTGTTTGTTTATTTGAGAGACAGAGACAGAGGCAGAGAGGGAGAGAGAGACAGTATGGACATGCCACAGCCTCTTGCTGCTGCAGACAGGCTCCACATTGTGCATCTGGCTTTACATGGGTACTTAGGGAATCAAACCCCCGCCATCAGGCTCTCCAGGCAAGTGCTTTAAGGTAGCTGATAGCTGAGTCATCGTCTCTCCAGCCCTTGTGTTTTTTTTTTGGGGGGGGGAGGGCGCAATTTCAAGGTAGGGTCTTGCTGTACACCATGCTGACCTGGACCTCACTATGGAGTTTCAGGCTGTCCTCCAACTCACAGTGATGGTCCTACCTCTGCCTCCCGAGTGCTGAGATTAAAGGTGTGCACCACCACACTTAGTACCTTATTTGTATGTAATTTGTTTCATTGAAATTTTTCTATATGTGTGTATGTGTAATATTTATCTTTATATTTGTTTATTTATTTACCTGAGAGAGAAAAAAGAAGAAACTTATAGAGATAGAGAGAGAATGGGTGCTCCAGGGCCAACAGCCACTGCAAACAAACTCCAGACACATGCGCCACCTTATGCAGCCTGGTTTACATGGGTCTTGGGGAATTGAACCTAGGTCATTTGGCTTTCCAGGCAAGTGTCTTAACTGCTAAGCCATCTCTAGGCCGAAAGTTTTCTTTTAATCAGTAGTAATGGATGAGCATCAAACTTCAACTTGAATAATCAGCTCACAAAATTGCTAAAACTGCTTGTTATCAAACTTCAACTTGAATGACCAGCTCACAAAATTGCTAAAACTACTTGTTTTCTCCTGCTGGCTCAGCACATATGGTAGGCTCCTCTGCAAGGTGTGAGTTTTCTTTTTGTATCTTTTATCATTATTATATTAATTTATTTATTAATTTTGGTTTTATTGGGGTAGGGTCTCACTCAGGCCCAGGTTGACCTAGAACCCACTCTAGTTCTAGGATGGCCTTGAACTCTCAAACTCACAGCAATTAACCATTTTAAGAGATTAAGGGTATGTGCAGCTTTAGGCTTTTAAATTCTTCACCTATTTTCTTTCTTCCTTCTTCCTTCCTTCCTTCCTTCCTTCCTTCCTTCCTTCCTTCCTTCCTTCTCTTTCGTATTTTGAGGTAGGGTCTCCCTCTAGCCCAGTCTGACCTGGAATTCACTATATAGTCTCAGGGCGGTCTCAAACAGCGATCCTCCTACCTCTGCCTTCCCAGTGCTGGGACTAAAGGCGTGCATCACCACACCTTGTTCACTTGTCCTCTTTCTGCTGAGGTCTACAGTTCCTCCTGCTCTACATGAGCAGTGTGATGGTATCTACATTTCAATCTATACCCATGGTCAAGTCCTCTCTCTCTCTCGCTCTCTCTCTCTCTCTCTCTTTAGTGTTTTGATGTAGGGTCTCACTCTAGCCCAGGCTGACCTGGAGTTCCTATGTAGTCTCAGGGTGGCCTTGAACTCATGGTGATCCTCCTACCTCTGCCTCCTGAGTGCCAGGATTTCATGCCCAGCTCAAGTCCTCTTTGCCTGTACGTATAGGCTGTTTCAGAAGGTTGAAATCCATGTAACAGGACTTGGAATATGGATCAGTTGTTAAAGGCACTTGCTTGCAAAGCCTGTCAGCCTGGGTTTTGTTCACTAGTACCCATGTGGATCTGGATGCACAGAGTGGTGCATGTGTCGAGAGTTCATTTGCAGCAGCAGGAGGCTCTGGTGTGCCCATTCTCTCTCTCTCTTTCAAATGAAGAAAATACTAAAAAGCAAAAAGAGTTGGGTGTGGTGGCATATGACTTTAATCCCAGCAGTCCAGAGGCTGTGGTAGGAGGATTGCTATGAATTTGAGGCCAGCCTGAGACTACATAGTGAATTCCAGGTCCACCTGGGCGAGAGTGAGACCCTACCTCAAAAAAGAAAAAGGAAGCCAGGCATGGTGGCACACCTTTAAACCCAGCACTGGGGAGACAGAGGTAGGAGGATTGCTGTGTGTTCATAGCCACTGAATTCCAGGTCAGCCTGAGCTAGAGCGAGACCCTGCCTCAAAAAAACAAAAAAAGGGGGGAGGGAGGGAATTACCATGGGATATTGTTTACAATTATGGAAGTTGTCAATTAAAAAAAAAAGCAAGAAAAAAAAATCCAGGCATGGTGGCGCACGCCTTTAATCCCAGCACTTGGGAGGCAGAAGTAGGAGGATCACCATGAGTTCAAAGCCACTGTGTGACTAGATAGTAAATTCCAGGTCAGCCTGAGCTAGAATGAGACCAAAAACCAAAAAGAGAAAGAAAGAAATACAATCCACAGGTAGGGCTGTGGTTCAGTGGTTCAGTGTAGAACACTTGCACAGTATGTACAAGACCCTGGGTTCATAGCACATGTGTGTGTACACACACACACACACACACAGTGTACGTTCCTATAACTCCATGCTTCCTGTCTCCTGCCTCGTGCTGGGTTGTGCCTGGAATGTTTTTTCTCTAGCCTTTTTTTCCCAGCCCCGTTCGAAGACAACGCTCAGCCCATGTCTATTGGAAGGGGCTTCCGAATGGCAGCGTCACTCAGGACCACACCGCCTGTCGCGCCTCCATGTGCAGCTTGTTCTGTTCAGTCTTCGTTTCTCAGAGCATCCCGGCTTTGTCCCTCTCGACCTTCACTCCCGGTTCTTACTCAGAAAATGTCCCTTGTCCTGTGGAAGCCACTGATTTCCTGACGGTGACGCTCGTCATTCTCTTAACTCAGGGTCTTTTAAACACTTCAGCCTGCCACCTTCTGGTGTGCCCTGACTTAAGAATACCTACTTTTTCTTTTCTTTTTCTTTTTTTTTAGTGATTTTTTTTTTATTAGCAACTTCCATGATTATAAACAATACCCCATGGTAATTCCATCCCTCCCCCCACTTTTCCCTTTGAAACTCCTTTTTTTTTTTTGGCTGGGTGTAGTGGCACACATTTAATCCTAGTGCTTGGGAGACTAGGAAGGGGGAGTGCTGTGAGTTCAAGGCTAAGCCTGGAGCTACAGAGTGAGTTCCAGGTCAGCCTGGGCTAGAGCGAGACCCTACCTCAAAAAACCAAGGGGGAAGGGGAAAGAAAGTGAAGAATATTTACATTTTTAGTTGGTTGGAAAAATCAAAAGGCTATTACACTTTGTGTTGTGAAAAATGCATGAACTCCAATGCTTACAGTGGCTTTTGGAACAGTTTTGTCTGTGGCCGATGTGGGTCACGATGGCCAAAAGAGCTCTGACCTCGGCTCATGGCCCCCAGAGCCTGACGTGAATGCAGTCTGGTGTTACCTGCCACCGGGGTCTGAGGCCTGTGCCCTGTGGCTTCCCCTCAAAGCTTAGCTTGCTTATCTTTCTGAGATGACCTTGACCTTGACTTCTGCCATCTCAGCTTGAAACCAGAGAGACTTTAGTTTAAAACATTTTCCTCTTCTTAGAGAAATGGTATAACATATTGAAATGGCAGAGATGAACTAGCCCCCTCTGCTGCCCTGACTGACTGTCACCTGTCACCCTGCCTCTTGGTGCTCCAGTCCTTGTGCCCGTGCACACATGACTGTCACCCTTCTCTCTGCCTCTTAGTATTCTACTACCTGTAAAGTACACTCATAACTGCCTGCTATTAACCCTTCATTTCTTCTTAGTACTCTAATAGCTGTGCTCCCCTGACTGTTACTAACCCTCTCCTGTACCTCTTAGTGATCTGATAACTGCTACTGTGTTATAACCATTCACTGTGCCTCTTAGTGCTCTAATAACTGCCTACCCTGTTACTAACCATTCACTGTGCCTCTTAGTACTCTTAGGGTCTCACTCTAGCCCAGGCTGACCTGGAATTTGCTATGTAGTCTCAGGGTGGCTTTGAACTCATGGTGGTCTCCTACCTCTGATTCCCAAGTGCTTCGATTAACAGCATGCACCACCGTGCCTGGCTCCTCTTAGTACTTTTTTAAAAATTTATTTATTTGCAAACAGAGAGAGAGAGAGATAGAAGAGAGACAGATAGAGAATGGGTATGTCAGGGCTTGTAGCCACTGCAAACAAACTCCAGACCCATGTGTCCCTTGTGCATCTGGCTCATGTGGGTCCTGGGAACTGATCCTGGGTCCTTTGGCTTTGCAGGCAAATGCCTTAACCACTAAGCCATCCCTCCAGCCCCTCTTAATACTCTTAATAGCTATGGTGCCCTAATTGATCATTACTAACCATTCACTGAACTTCCTAATACTCTAAAAACTGTGCTATTCTGTTGTGCTTCTGTGTGTCTCTCAGTATACTAGTAGTTATGCTACCCCGGGTGTTGCTATCCACTCAACCTCTTAGTGCTCCAGTTCTGTAAGTCACGCAGGCACCCATGAACCATCCACTCTGCCTCTTTTAAAGCATTTCAGATGTTTGTATTGGACATGCTCATTCTCTGTGTGTATCAGTTACTTTCTCGTTGCTGGGACAAAATTCCTGACTAGAAGCAACTTAGGGAAGGGAAGAGCTTAATTTAGATCACAATTCCAGAGGGTAGAGTCCCTCATGCCAGGGAAAACATGGAAAGGAGGCCAGCGTCACAACATCACATGAGCAGGGAGGAAGTGGAGGAAGTGGAGGAAGTGGAGAACAGCAAGTGGGGGCTGGACCATAAAACCTCAAGGCCCGGCCCCAGTGACACACTTCCTCCAGCAAGGTTGCCTCCTAGAGATTCCTCAGCCTTTCAGAACAGTAAGTACTCAAGTACATGAGTGTCCAGGGGGCAGAATTACATTCAAAGCACCACACCACCTGTACACTTTTAGTGTGTTTGACAGGTCTGCAAACAGTGCCATGCACAGCAGCAGAGTCGACTGTCATTGTACATCCGGTCACGGTGTCCCTTGTCTGTTCCCTTCAGCTTCCCAGAACAACTACCGCATTGATGCCAACCAGGAGCTGCTGGCCATCGGTAAGAAGCTTCCAGGCCCAGTGCCTCTGTCTCGCTGAGTGATGCTTGTGATGAGTGGGGCTTTTTGAAATAGCGTGGACCCGTTCTCAAATGTCCAGAAGGTTCCGTTAGCCCCAGGAACAGGGAGCTTATCCTAGGCCTGCCGTGTGCCGTGCACCGTGAGGTCTGTATCTGTGTTCCATGCTGAGGAGCACCTGGAATGCTGCATCTCAGGGAGGAGCTGACGGTGTGGACAGGTTGACTCTCAGGTGGGTCCCTCAGGGTCTGTCAGGGTCCCGTGAGCTGTCTTATGTTCTGAGACCATAGGAAAAATTTGTGTATTAGTGTGTGTGTGTGTGTGTGTGTGTGTGTGTGTTTGAGGCAGGGTCTCACTCTACCTCAGGTTGACCAAGAACCCTGTAGCCCCAGGCTGGCGCTGAACTCATGGTGATGTTCTGATCCCTGCCTCCCCAGTGGCAGGACACTAATAGATACAAACTGTATGGGACATCCAAGCGGGAGGGACTGTCCCCAGGAAGCAGTCTTGGTCTCTGACTTGACACCTGTAAAGGGTGAGAGTGACCCTGAGTAGCCCTGTCACTGCGAAGCCTCTGCCAAGCCCTCCTCCATCCCGGCCCCTCCCTCAAGGATGTGTGCTGGGCTGTGTGATACCCGAGGGCCTTGAACCTGTGGAGCACTTCCTCCCGGACACACCTTACGGGGTGGGGACACTGGTCACTGTGAAGGCCCCAGGGTGGGTCGGAGGTCGGAGAGGCAGGTTATGGTAGGCCCACACTAAAGACCTTGGCCCTGGCCTACCCTCCGTGGTCAGGGCACCAGGGAGCCGCTTGTTAGCCTTGACCCTCAGTCCCTCCCGCGGTTCACGGCAGCTGTGTCATCCGTACAGACACTTCCTTCAGTCACAGCCTTTATTGGGAACCAGATGTCCTCTCGGTTTTCTGTGATTATTGCTACTGTGGTTATTGTTTTGTTTTTCTACTATTTTATTTTCATTTATTTATTTGACAGAAAGAGGGAGAGAGAGAGATAATGGGCGTGCCAGGGCCTCTAGCCACTGCAGACGAACTCCAGACACGTGCGCCCCCTTGTGCATCTGCCTAGCATGGGTCCTGGGGAATCGAACCAGGGTCCTTTGGCTTTGCAGGCAAACACCTTAACCACTAAGCCATCCCTCCAGCCCTTGTTTTTTTTTTTAAATATTTTTATTTTAATTTATTTGAGAGAGGGAGGGAGAGAGAGAGAAAGAGAGAGAATGGGCGTGCCAGGGCTTCCAGCCACTGCAAACAAACTCCAGATGCATGCGCCACCTTGTGCAGCTGGCTTATGTGGGTCCTGGGGAATTGAACTGAGGTCCTTCGGCTTTGCAGGTAAACACCTTAAGCCATCCCTCCAGCCCAGCCTTGTTTTTAGATTTTTGAAGGACCTCTGTTACCCAGACTGTCCTTGAACTCATAGTGATTCTCCCACCTCAGCTTCCGAATGCTGGAGTTGAAGGTGTGCACCACCACACCCGCTTCACCACTGCCTTAGCTGTGCCCTGAGGCCTCCCTTACAAGGGAGCTGGGACCAGAGAACTAGAAGTGGGGATGTAACAGGCCTGACACCAATGTGAGCAAGCATGATAAGATTTAATTTCCAGCCGGGTGTGGTGGCGCACGCCTTTAATCCCAGCACTCAGAGACAGAGGTAGGAGGATCACCATGAGTTCGAGGCCACCTTGACACTACGTGGTGAATTCCATGTGAACCTTAGCTAGAGTGAAACCCTACCTCAAAATAACAAAAAATAAATAGCAACAACAACAACAAACTAAAGCTGGGTGTGGTGGCGCACGCCTTTAATCCCAGCACTCAGAGGCAGAGGTAGGAGGATCGCCATGAGTTCGAGGCCACTCTGAGACTACATAGTGAATTCCAGGTCAGCCTGGGCTAGAGCGAGACCCTACCTCGAATAAACAGAAAAAAAAAAAAAAAAAGTTTTTTTTTTTTTTTTTTAAAGATTTAATTTCCTTCCCCGGAAGACCATGAAGTGTGAGAGGTGCGCACATAGCAACTCATTCCCGACATTCCCCTTTCCAGCACATTCCCTCTTCCAGCCGGCTGGGCCTTCCTGGCCCCTCCCTGTCCCTCTAGTCCTCGGATGTTCCTGCTCCTCCCGTAAGCCTCTGTTTTCTCTCCAGGCCTCACCAACGTGCTGGGCTCTCTGGTCTCATCCTACCCAGTCACCGGCAGCTTTGGCAGGTGAGCGGCTGGTTGTTAATTCTCCGTATCTTGAAGGAGCGCCCGACCCAAGGACCCCTTTCCCCCTTATCACAGCCTTTCTCCGAATTTCACGTTTTTCTCATTCTTTGCCCCATCATCCACCCCTACTCCTCTGTCCCAGCCCGTGGTTTTACTCCTGGCGTGTTGGTGGGGCTGAATTCCCAAGAGAAAGTGGGGATAGAATGGACCGAGTCTCTGCCCTGATGAACTGGGTTTGTGGAGAAGCCTTTTCTAAATTCTGGAAGTGGAGATGGGGGCCAGGGTGCTCTGTGGATGGACGAGCAGGAGCACTTCCCAGAAGTAAGCAAAGTAGGGGCAATCTCAAAGGACTCCTGTTGACTGAATTGTATTCTTTAAATTTTTTCTGATTTATTTATTTATTACAGACAGAGAGAGAGAGTGAGAATGGGCATGCCATGCCCTTCAGCCACTGCCAACGAACTCCAGACACATGTGCCACCTTGTGCATCTGGCTTACGTGGGTCCTGGAGAACCAAACCTGGGTCCTTAGGCTTCATAGGCAAGCGCCTTAACCGCTAAGCCATTGCTCCAGCCCTGATTTGTATTTATAATCAGTAATAAGAGTGTATCTTAGAAAAACTAAAATAGCAAGCTGACTGTCCTAATTTACTTTGCCTGCCGGCCTCAGCCCACCCACCCCCACCCCCACTTCCAATTCCGGTTTTACTGGCAGGGCAGCTGCACATAGTGTGGGGACAGAGAACTTACCTTTCAGCCACCAGGGACTGACAGTTTCTCTCTTGCCTTCCAGGACAGCTGTGAATGCCCAGTCAGGGGTGTGTACCCCAGCAGGGGGTCTGGTGACTGGTGAGCCTTCCACTTTCTCTTTTCTCTTTTTTTAAAATTTTATTTAGTAATTTGCAAGCAGAGACAGAGATAGAAGAGAGACAGGGAGAGAATGGGCACGCCAGGGCCTCTAGCCACTGCAAACAAACTCTAGACACATGTGCCCCCTATGCATCTGGCTTATGTGGGTCCTGGGGAATCAAACCTGGGTCCTTTGGCTTTGCAGGCAAATGCCTTGACTGCTAAGTCATCTGTCCAGCCCCTCCACTTTTTCTTTTTAAATTTAATTATTTATTTGTTTGAGAGAGAATGGGCATGGAGGGCCTCCAGCCCCTGCAAACAAACTCTAGACACATGCGTCACCTTGTGCATCTGGCTTACATGGATACTGGGGAATTGAACCTGGGTCCTTAGGCTTTACAGGCAAGCGCCTTAACTGCAAAGCCATCTTTCCAGCCCCTCCACTTTCTTTTTCTTGGGCCAATGCAATGGAATGGTGGCAGAGGGAAGGAGCTCGTAGTTAAAGGGGTGTACCTCAACGTTGTCCCCCAGCCCCACCACACCCTGACCCAAGCTGTATCACTTGATGGGTGTCGGGTGAGAACCCACCCCCCCCCCGAGCTCCCGCATGACCCTGCCACCCCTCACAGGGGTGCTGGTGCTGCTGTCACTCGACTACCTGACCTCACTTTTCTACTACATCCCCAAGTCCGCACTGGCCGCCGTCATCATCATGGCCGTGGCGCCGCTGTTCGAGGCCAAGATCTTCAGGACGCTCTGGCGTGTTAAGAGTACGTACGTGGACATCAGAAGCAGGCAGTGCCTGGCATCGTGTGTGAATGCTAATGCATGTTTTACCCCACAGCACCACTGTGGGTCAGAGCTAGGAAGTGACAGTGTCCCAGGAAGGGTCACACAGAGAGCTAGGAGATGGCACTGCAGCTGGAGGTGGCCGTCTGGCAGGAGCTGGGCTCCAATGCCTGCAGAGCCAAGTCCGGCCTCTTGAGTGGAGACCAGCAGGCTTCTGCCTTCCCTCCTCCGTCTCCTCCCCGTGGTGACCAGCAGGCCCCACATGCAGCCTGGTCTCAACCCTGGCTGCTGACTCGGGGGTCCTGGACCAGCACGTCCTGGCAGGACACCAGTCTGTGGTTTACTGAAGTGTAGGAATGCACATGGTTTGGTTTCTTCATAATTAGCTCATCAGATGCGACTATGGCTGGCTTTATCATGTGTTAGAACCTTCTGTGGAGTTCTGCATTCCATCCTGAAGACAGCCTTGAAACCCGTTGATGTATGCGTGTGGAATATATTAGATGCTTCCAAGGGAAACTGAGGCTCAGGGAAGGTGGAACATGTCTGCACTGCCAAGTTGGGTGGAATTCCAGCCAAGCCCAGTCTACACTCTTTGCCTCCAGGCCACCACCTCAGCCAGGGAGTCCTGGTGGTCTCCCAGGAGTCACCGGATCCCCTCCTGCCCCTTGTAAAGCATTGTCCCTTTTCCCAACTGCTCACCTGCTCCTAGAGTCTGGTCCTACCTTGGCAGACAGGGACCCAGTGCACTTTCTCGCACCTTGGCCCGTGGGCCAGCTGTGGCCCACCCCAACTTCTATTTCTAAGTCACCAGCCCCTCCTCACCAGAGATCTTGGCACTAGGGAATGCTGCGGTTCTGTGCCTACCACTGTTAAGCATGGGAGAAACCAGGCGGCCAGCCTGCTGGCCGTGGGACAGGTGGGACCTGGGGGAGGAGGGAGCGGCCCTGAGCTGACTTTTCTGCCAGGGCTGGATCTGCTGCCCCTCTGCGTGACATTCCTGCTGTGCTTCTGGGAGGTGCAGTATGGCATCCTGGCTGGCACCCTGGTGTCTGTGTTCATCCTCCTGTACTCCGTGGCCAGGCCCAAGACCCAGGTATGCCCAGGACGAAGTGAGTATGGGCAGCGCTCCTGGGCTCCGCCTTCCTGTGTCCTGTGCTTACCCGGGCCGCGGCCGCACACCCATGTGCTCCGCTTGCACTGGGGCATCCTGCTTTTGAAGGGCAAAGCCTGCCAGAAACCGTCCTGTCCCATCTGCCACCAAGGCTCCCTCTTCCCTTCTCCCCCCAGGTCTCAGAGGGGCCGGTCCTTGTCCTGCAGCCGGCCAGTGGCCTGCAGTTTCCTGCCATCGAGGCCCTGAGGGAGACGATACTTAACAGAGCCCTGGAAGGTGCGTCCTCCGGCTGAGGTGGGCAGACGTCACCATGGGAGGCCCCGAGGCCCTGGCTCTGTCTGGACCCCACTGCCCAGCCTCATTTGTCGGGGAGACACTCGCCTGCTCTCAGGACTGTCAGGGTTGGGGCATCATTGAGCACGTCCCCGCACACAGGACAGTCCCCAGTGGGCTGTAATCTCACGGTTTTCCCCACTGCCTAGTCAGCACAGGCCACAGTGCCCAGAGCATGGCCCATGCATAGACATGAGCACGTGTTCCTTCGTCCAGGGACTTGACATTTAGGGGGACCTGGTGCCTCTTGGCCCTAGAAAGGAAACAGCTTTCTCCAGACGGTAACGGCAACAGACCCTACCATCCTGGCCCCACTTAGTCCTGAGGAACCGTCCCCTGCTGGCCACACTCCGCCCCTTTAGAGCCCTCGAGTTCTTCTGTGCCCAGTGTGATGGACTTGGCCTGTCCCCCCATCAGCCCCGGCGCGCTGCACGGTCCTGGAGTGCACTCACATCAGCAGCATCGACTACACCGTGGTGCTGGGCCTTGGGGAGCTCCTTGAAGACTTGCACAGGCACAGGTGTCGACCTCGTCTTCGTTGGCCTGCAGGTAGGTGCGCCAGGCTGCCGCCCGAGAGACAGACGGTACTTGCAAGAGCGGCCTGCGTGGAGAGAGGCGCTGAGCTCAGTTGCTCCTTCAGAACTGGAGCTTTGCTAGGAAAGTTCCTAACATGCCGCAGGCAGCATGATGAAGTTCCAAAGGGAGAGGGGGCGGGAGAGGCAGGCTATAGAATTTTGGAGACAGTGGGAGTTAGTACACCGTGGAAGAGCATAGTGGGTCCCCCAAGCCAGAGAGGCTTCAGTTTTCCTGAAGAACAAAGGTCATGTATTGCTTTTTATAAGTTGGATTTTTGAGGATGGAGGAGAGTTTCATACCATGTGATTCCACAGGGGCATGGGAACTCAGGACGCCACTAAATAGGACTCACAGCCATAACCCAAGTGGCCTTTGTGGTTCTTGGTGATAAGAGGGTTGGTCTTACTTTTTCTGTTTAGCCTTGGTTCTTGCTAGCAGGACTTCTTAAAGTGACCACATCTATTATAACAGTAAGGAGGGTCAGCAGCCCTCCCTGTAGCCCCAAGTTAATGTGACATATCTGGCCACGTGCTATGGTATGGGCCTATAGTCCTGGTACTTGAGAGGCTGAGGCAGAGGAGTACCATGTAGACACGGCCAGGCTGGGCCACCTAGCAAGTACCAGGCCAGCCAGAGCTATAGAGTGAAACTATCTTTACAAAAGAAATGGGCGGGAGCGATGGCTTAGCGGTGAAGGTACTTGTCTATGAAGCCTAAGGACCCCATGTTCAACTATTCAGATCCCACGTAAGCCAGACACACTAGGTGACACATGTGCAAGGTCATACATGCACACAAGGTGGCACACGCATCTGGAGTTTGATTACAGTGGCTGGAGGCAGTGGCGTACCAGTTCGCTCTCTCTCTCTCTCTCTCTGTGTGTCTCTTTCTCATGTCTCTCATAAAAACAGGCCAGTCTGTTGGGCTTCCCTCAAAAAAAAAAAAAGAAAGAAAGAAAGAAAAGAAACACTGGAACCCTGGTTGGGGTTGTAGCTCAGGAGGTAGAGTGTTTGCTTAGCATCTATGAGGTCCTAGTTTCCATTCCCAGCACTGCATAAACTGGGTGTGGTGTCTAATGCCTGTAATCCCAGCACTGGGGAGGTAGGCACAAGAGTATTAAAAGTTCAAGATCGGCAGGAGAAATGGCTTAGTGGTTTAAGGCATTTGCCTGCAAAGCCAAAGGACCCAGGTTCGATTCCCCAGGACCCAATAAACCCCATGCACAAGGGGCACATGCACCTGGAGTTCATTTGCAGTGGCTAGAAGCCCTAACATGCCCGTTCTCTCTCTGTCTGTCTTCTATCTCTCTCTCTATCTCTGCTTGCAAAAATAAAATTTTTTTTAAAAGTTCAAGATCATCCTCAGCTATATTGTGAATTTGGCCTCAGCCTGATCTACACGAAACCCCATCTCAGAAACAAACATGCAAACGGAAAAAGCAGCTGGGCTCCAGGTGTTGGTGGTGCACTGTGTTTCACGTTCAAGCCATCACAGCCCTCCTCTGACTCTGGCTCTGCAAGCTCCTGACCATCTGGCTTTTGTGTCTGTCCCTCCAAAATGAAGAGGGAGTCGTGTTTCCCTGCCTTGCTTTCCTGGGGTCAGCGCTGACCCATGTCTGCTGCCTCACTGTGCTTAGTGCTGGGGACTGTAGTCTGACACATCTGATCCAGGGCTTAGCTTCTGGCCAGGGTGTGCTCTGTGTGTGCAAAGCGTGCCTCTTCATGGTCCCTGGAGACCCTTCATAGCGAAACAACTCTAACGAGCCCCGGGCCCTGGAGGGGAAGCAGTGTCTTACTGTGACACTCCGAGCAGAGGTGTTCTGCCCTGGATTAAAGCGTGTCTGTCCCCCAGGTGCCTGTGCTCCGCACACTGCTGGCTGCCGACCTGAAGGGGTTCCAGTACTTTTCCAGCCTGGAGGAGGCAGGTGGGTGCTGGGAACGTTCTGAAGTAAGCTGAATGGGCCAATGTGGTCAGGATTGGAGCCACACAGAGTTGAAAGAGCCTTGACATGGGGAAAGGGTGGCTGTCCCATGTCCCTGAGCACCTGCCCTCCTTCTGTCCCCACACAACCTTCCCCCCCCCCCTGCAGTGCTTGAAAATCTTGTTATTTTCTTGCAGAGAAATACGTGCACCAAGACCCAGGGACCCAGCCATACAACATCCACGAAGACTTGGTCCCCGAGCACAAGGTCGCCCTGTTGAAGGATTAGTGGGGCTGCTGATGGGTGTCCAGTGCTGGAAGGTCTTCTAGAAGGTTCTTGTCACTGTGATTTGATGCTGATGCCGCCCAGTAGACTCACCGGTGTGGAGAAGCTGAGGAAAGGCTGTGTAGTAGCCCTGGGAGAAGCTGGGAGCCATGGGGGGGGGGGGTCCCCAGGTGGGACTCTGGTGTCTTCTGAGGCAGTTGGATTCACTTCCCAGCTCTCCCTTGGGCATGAACGTTTTAGGGGTAACGGCTTCAAGTGAGCCTTCTAGAGTGACAGGCTGAGCGATCCAGGAAGGCGCAGCTGTGGGCCGGGCTGGGAGAGGCCACCCTCACCGCCCTGTCACTGGCCTGGATCCAAGTTCCTCCTTGGAGTCAGGCCTGGCCTGGGAGGAGTCAGGGAGAGTGGGCATCTCAGATGTGTGTGATCCTGGTGCAGAGTCTAGCTACGTCTGAAGAAGAAACCAAGGTGTGCCAAACAATGTTGCGTGTTTAAAAGTAACTGTGTTTTTAAATGGAAATTGTAGCTTTTGTGTTTTTGTAAAAACCATAAATGCTTTTAAAAATACAGGAACCCATCCCTCCTGTGCACTGTGGTGGTCACCCCAGGTCCCCACCCCAAACACGTATACACACGTCTGTCAGCATGTGCTTCTGTCTGTGGTTTGACATGGACTGGGATCATTTCATACGTGGTGCTCCGTGCCCACGCTCTCATGCAATCATCTGCTGTGGCTTATTTATTGTGATAATAAACTGCATTGAAATAAATTTTTGATGTCAGTGTAGTATTTGGCCCATGCATGTACTAATTTATCTGATAACCCTTCTCTTCAACGTGTGTGTGGATGGTGGACTGAATCATGCCCCCTCCCCAAAAGCCATAGGTTGGAGCCCTAACCTCTGCCGTGACTTTATTCAAACATGGGGCATAGGAGTTAACTAGTTAGGTGAAGTCTTTATTGACCCTTAGGAGACACAAGTTGATTTAACAATAGGTTATTTGGGGGCTGGAGAGATTGCATAGCAGTTAAGGTGTTTGCCTACAAAACCAAAGGACCCAGGTTTGATTCCCTAGAATCCAGGTAAGCCAGATGCATGAGATGGCGCATGCGTCTAGGGTTCTTGGCAGCGGTTGGACACTCTGGTGTCCTATTCTCTCTGTCTCTCTCTCTCTCTCTCTCTCTCTCTCTCTCTCTCTCTCTCTCTCTCTCTCTCTGCCTCTCTCCCTCTCAGATAAATAAAAATATTTTAAAAACAGGTTATTTGGGCTGTTCAGAGTAATGGGCTGGGAAAACAGGCTCAAGTAGTCTTGAATATGGGATTTAGTTTATAGATTTCAAACAAGTGTTAAAGGCAAAAGAAGACCCCACTTTTACAGGGGTGATTATGGGGAGGGAGCGACAGCCACTGTCTTATTCGTAACCCATGTTCTCATGAAGTCATCTGTGAGTTACTTACTGTGATAATAAATGGCCTTAAAATACAAGGTGTTAGCCGAGCGTGGTGGCGCACGTCTTCAATCCCAGCACTCGGGAGGCCGGAGGTAGGAGGATCATCATGAGTTGGAAGCCACCCTGAGACTACATAGTGAATTCCAGGTCATCCTGGGCTAGATTGAGACCCTACCTCAAAAAACAAAAACAAAAACAATACAAGGTGTTGGCAAGTGTGGTGGCACATGCCTTTAATTCAGCACTTGGGAGGTCTAGGTAGGAGGATCACCGTGAGTTCAAGGCCACCCTTAGACTACAGAGATAATTCCAGGTCAGCCTGGGATACAGCCAGACCCTACCTCAAAAACAAAAAAAAAAAAAAAAAAAAAAAAACAATAAGTAATATACAAGGTGTTCAGGGCTGGGGAGGTGGCTAAATGGATAAGCACTTGCCAAGGAAGCATGAGTACCCAGGTCTGCATATCCAGAGCCCACGTAAAGCCGAACACCAGTGTGAGGTCTGCAGTCCCAGCGTGCCTGTGTGGACATGACGCAGAGATAGGAAAGCTGCTCGGAAGCTTGGCCAGCTAGACTGGCATATGCAGCAGCGATAACGAGAGACCCTGCTGCAAGCGAGGTGGAAGGTGAGGACCAACACCTGGACTTGTCCTCCGACCTCCGCGTGAATGCGCTCTGTGGTGTCCACACACTCGTGCCCGTGAACACAGGCACCACACGTCATATACTCAGTGCAAAAAAAAAAAGAGTTTAGACCAAGCCAGGTTTGGTGACACATAACTGTAATCCTAGCCGTCTGGAAGGAGGATTGTGAGTTTGCGAAGCCTTGCCTCAAAAAGCGGGGAGGGTGCTGTGGAGATGGTTCAGTGGTTAAAAGCACTTGCTGCGCAAGCCTGGTTATGCGTTCAGATGTCCCGAATGCACAACTGGATGCAAATGCGCATGTGTCATCTGTAATCCCATCGCGCCTACGACAGAGCCAGGAGAATCTGGAAAACGGTGGGCTTGCTGGCCTGACATTTGCAGTGGCAACACAGCAAGTGAGGGCTGGAGAGTTAAGCGGTTAAGGCACTTGCCTGCGAAGCCTAAGGACCTATGTTCAATCTCTCTCCACGGACTCTGACTGGTAAATCCAAGGCCCAGAATTCAGTTACTCCTTCCTCACAGTGAGCTGTTGGCCAGGGAGACCCATGAGGTCTCCAAAACAATGCAGGCCATTGCCAAAACACTTGATTACCTGCCAGAGCTAAAAGGCAAGACCCTATTGCTGAACACATAGGCTGCAGTCACAGAACATCAGAACACCACACTGAGAGCGAAATGGAAACCAGCTCCCTCCCGGCTAGCCCTCACAACAGTCACCGACAGCATGAATAAGCAGGGGACCCTGCAGACTACACAATCAACCAGCCAGACAAGATGTGCACACTTGTATAATAGTGACATGTAGCCTCTACAGGTAACCAGCTGTTCTCTGATGAGATACAAGGCCTGCTCAGTGGGAGGGGACTCATACCTGGTACTGGAAAACAAGTCAGAATCCCAGAGTCAGGGAAAAGTGGGCTGGCTTACCAAAACTTTCCTAAACAACTTTGTATACCCCCCCCCTTCAACCCAAATTGCTTTCACACTTGGTTGGAAAATCTGTTTTATTTTACAGATGGTAGAGAACATGCTGGAGAGTTTAGACCCATCGATAAGACAAGAAGATAGCCAACTGCCCACCACCTCTACCACATCTGCCAGGGCCCAGGAGAAATTGCAGAGGAAGTGATGTCATGAATACTGCTAGCCTGACAACCAAGGTGATGGTGACAGACACTTAGAATAATCAAAGCCTATGTAAGCAGAAATCCAGAGACTACAAATAATTCAACACTAGAACAGACTGCCAACAGGCCTGCCGTGGCTCACGGAACTTTGCAGAAGTGGGGGGGGGAGGGGTGGAAAGACTGTAAGAGCCACAGAGTAGATAGGAATACCCTGAGGCATGGTTCCCCCACTACCCCATAGGGACTGACTGAGGCCTTTATAACCCCACTGTGACTATCATAACTCACTCAGGAGGGGCCCTCAGGGTCATGGGAGTTGGGGTGAGGGGACAATAGTGTATAACCTTCAATAATATATATAAAATAAAAATTTTTTAAATATCTGTTTGTTTGAGAGCAAGAGGGAAGAAAGGGCATGCCAGGGCCTCCTGCTGCTGCAAACAAACTCCAGACACATGCACTACTTATTTGGGTGGGTGCTGGGGAACTGAATCCCGGCCTGCAGGCTTTGCAAACAAGATCCTTTAACCACTGAGCCATCTCCCCAGACTCTCTTCTGCTCGTTCTTGAGGCAAGGCTTACTGACACAGGAGCTTGCCGATTTCTGTGAGCCTGGGCAATTCCCTGGTCTCTGCTCCCCTTTGTGGGACGGGGGTGACAGTCACACGTGGCCACGCCCAGCTGTTACATGAGTTATAGCAAGTCAAACTTGGGCAGTTTCGGCCCCTCTCAGCCCCTAAGGCTTGTGCAGGACTCACGCTTAACCCCTGAGCCATTTTGTTAGCCCCCTGCCCTATTTTGTTTTCTTTCTGTGGCTTGAGGACGAGACCCAGAGCTAAAACATGCAAGGCATCCACTCTTCGACTGAGCCTTGCCCTAAGTGCTTTGTACACACCCAGGCAGCTTCTCAAAGGTTTTAGTGAAGAGCCTTACTGCGGAAAAGGCTTCGCGTACTGGGGTGGGAGGCTCTAAGCTTGCACTGGCAACTCAACACTGACAACTGCAGCTGATCTCTCAGAGCCCTCGGAGACCTCTAGGCAGTGCAGCTGGGATCAGGACTTAGCCCTGCAGGAAAGACTTTCAGATTTTTGTCAGTGTGAAGCAGGTAGAGCTTATTAAAGAAAGCACCCACTGATAGAGACAGGCGTGCTTAAAGGTCTTCATAGCTGTGGGTGTGGTTTTGTGGCTTTTAAAGTTACTTTGTAGCCAGGCATGGTGTCTCACACTTGTAATCTCAGTACTTGGCAGGCTGAGTAAGGTAAGAGGATTTCTATGAATTTGAGATCAGCTACAAAATGGGGTCCAGGTAAGTCTGGGCCAGAGTGAGACCCTGTCTCAAAAACAAAACAATAACAATAGCATAAATATAAAGTTACTTTTCATAAAGTATATAACTCTGTAAGTTTAAAGATTAAGTGAAATTTTGAAACTAGGTTACAAATTAGGTTAAAATTTATCCAGTTTACTGATTTCTCTTAAAGAATTTCTTTTGGTCTGGAGTGATGGCTCAGAACTTAAAGACGCTTGCTTGCTAGGCATGATAGCTCAGGTCCGATTCCCCAGTATCCACATAAAGCCAGATGCACGAAGTGGAACATGCATCTGGAGTTTATTTGCAATAACACTGGGCTCTGGTGAACATGCTCTCTCTCCTCTATCTCTCAAATAAATAAATAAATAAAAATTATATATATATATATATTAAAGGTGTGCGTCACCATAGCCTGTTTGGAAATTATCTCTTAAGAATATATATATTTAAGCCGGGCATGATGGTGCATGCCTTTAATCCCAGCACTTGGAAGGCAGAGGTAGGAGGATCACTGTGAATTTGATACCAGCCTCAGACTACATAGTGAATTCCAGGTCAGCCTGGGCTAGAGTGAGACCCTACGTCTAAAAAAAAAAAAAAAAAATCCAAATTGGTGGCACATGCCTTTAATCCCAGCACTTGGGAAGTAGAATTGCTGTGAGTTTGAGGCCAGCCTTGGATTACAGGGTGAGTGTTAGGTCGGCCTTAACTAGAGTGAGACCCTATCTTGAATAATAATAAAAAAATAATAAAGAAGAATTTCCTACTACTGTGATTATGGTAAATGGAAAGCATGTATTTGAAAAGGAAAAAAAAATATTTTGGTAAATGAAATTTTAAGGTTGTTTATGGATAGGAATACCTGTAGGAAAATATTGAAAGTTTTTGTTTCATAATGAAATCGGTGTCTTAATAAAGGCAGAAAACTTTGTAAGTGTGGTAAAAACACTGCGATTCGTAAAGAGGATTTCGGGCAGCGCTTGTTGGTGATGAGTGGCAGGACGGCGGGTGCGGCGTGCTGGGCAGGTGCTCGTCCATTGTCCAGAATCCAGGCTGCGGCGGGGCGGCCACAGCACGCACGCGGATGAGCATGCCCAGAAAGGGCTCCCGCACAAAGGCTGCGGGGCGTTCAGAAACCTCCTACTGTTGTCACATTTTCCGCACCCCCACCCAGTTATGTCATGCACCCACACGCGTAGCTGTTCTACAATACAATGATCAGATTACAGCAATTCTCCACTTCCCCAAGTGGCCGAACTGATTTGGGCAATGCAAGGCCTGTGGTCAGTCCTCACGAAGGGTAAAACTGGGGAAATGGCAGTGATTGGTGGAGATTTCAGGGGACTACAGGCAAGCCACACCCCTTTTCTAGTTATGTAAGTGACTTGCTTGCCTCAAACTCTTTTTTCTGTTTAGTTGGGAGGTCAGCCATCATCTGCTGTCCTGAGTGGTCTCTGCCTGCTTCTGAGCTCAAGCATGAATAAAAACAGGCTTGGATGGTCGCACGAAGAGTAGAGACAACTCAGGAGCTTCCAGCTCTGGAAACAGTAAGGGGCTGTGGAAGAGCCACAGAGGGTCACCACGAGGTGATGACCCCTCGCCAAAGCTCTGCTCCGAAACAGCCCAGCCGAGGATCCCAACACTTGCTGCTCTGAGCTGTACCACTAGGGGGCAGCCAAGCCGTTCCAGAGACACCACGGACCAAGGCCACCAAAAGCCATGGGAATCACTCCAAGTACTGGGAAAGCTACCAATGGCGAAGAAGCTGGGAAGATGAAGAGCCTGGGTGGGAGCCCAAGCCAAGAGAAGCAGAAGCCCCTGTTTCTGGAGAGCCACCAGGGGCTCAATTATATATATAGATATAGATATAGATATAGATATAGATATAGATATATACATAGGTTATAGTCTTATGTCCCCATTTCCCTGAGAGTCCTCCTCAGTAAGGTACTGGGGGGTAGTTAGGACCTCTGTTAGTTTCTGGGGGCCGGGGGCTGTACCTCAGTATATTTTTATCCACCCTGTGGCTCATACAATTCTCTTGCCTCCTCTTCTGTAGCAATCCCCAAGCCTTGAGCTTGTTAGCAGTTTATGTTAGTGTTGCGTTCTCTGCAGCCTCTGTTTCCGTGGCGATGTGTTAGTTCACCACAGTGTTTCTTGCTGTCTCCCGGAAGGCGGCTGTCAGGCTGGTGTTGGGAGCAGCGCTCCTGGTGCTGCTTCCTCTGAACTTTCTCCTGGACTCTAGCAAGTGTGGTAGAGGTGACACTTCCCAAAGGGAGCAGTCAGCTATCTGCTCTTGCTGTTGAACTTGTAGGGCTTGGATCTCCCCAGTATCCTCTGCCATCTTTCAAACAAAACATTCTCCAAACAAGGGTGAGAGCAGATTTGACTAAGGGGGTGTGGGCTATGCATACAAATTTGAGAGAGATTTTGGTGAGGATGACGATTCAACTTGTCCAGAGAACAATGGGAATATCTCTCTGGGGATTGTGAGTTTCCTGTCTGTGGGTGCTGACATGATTTCCAGTACAAGATATGAGCTCTCTCCCACTGAGCAGGCCTCATGGTTTGAGGTAGGGTCTCATTCCAAGCTGACATGGAACTTACTTTGTAGTTCCAGGCTGGTCTCAAACTCACGGCGATCCTCCTACCTCTGCCTCTCATGTGCTGGTATTAAAGGCGTGGTCCACCATGCCCGGCTCTTAAAAATATTTTTATTTACTTAACAGAAAGAGAGAGGGAGAGAGGGAATGGGCATACCTGGGCCTCTTGCCACTGCAAAGGAACTCCAGATGTATGTATCACTTTATGTATTTGGCTTTACATGGGTACTGGGGAATCAAACCAGAGCCAGTAGGCTTTGCAAGTAAGAGCCTTTAACCACTCAATCAGCTCTGTCTTTTTTTTTTTAATTTTTGTTTATTTATTTAGTTGAGAGCAACAGAGAGAGAAAGAGGCAGATAGAGAGAGAGAGAGAATGGGCGCGCCAGGGCCTCCAGCCACTGCAAGCGAATTCCAGACGCGTGCGCCCCCTTGTGCATCTGGCTTACGTGGGTCCTGGGGAATCGAGCCTTGAAGCGAGGTCCTTAGGCTTCACAGGCAAGCGCTTAACCGCTAAGCCATCTCTCCAGGCCCAGCTCTGTCTTTTTTTAAATACATTTTTATTTACTTATTTGCAAGCAGAGAGAAATAGAAGAGAGACAGAGAGAATGGGCACACCAGAGCCTCCAGCCACTGCAAGTGGACTCCAGGCGCATGCACCACTTTGTGTATCTGGCTTTATGTGGGTATTGGGGAATTGAACTTGGTCATTAGGCTTTGCAGGCAAGTACCTTAACTGCTAAGGCATCTCTCCAGCCCTGAATCAGCTCTCTTTAAAAACAAATTATAGGAAGCCGGGCATGGTGTCATATGCCTTTAATCCCAGCACTCAGGAGGCAGAGGTAGGAGGATCCTGAGAGATCGAGGCCAGATCAGCCTGGGCTACAGTGAGACCCTACCTCGAAAAACAACAACAACAAAAATTACAGGGCTGGAGAGATTGCTTAGTGGTTAAGGTGCTTGCCTTTGAAGCCTAAGAACTCAGGTTCAAATCTCCAGGTCCCATGCACAGTGACACAAGCATGCAATGTTGCATATATACACAAGGGCATGTACACATCTGGAGTTTATTCACAGCAGGCTGAAGATTGTGGCAAGTCCATTCTCTCTCTTTCTCTTTCTCTCTCTCTCAAAATAAAAATAATTTTAAAAAATTTAAAAATATAAGGCTGTGCATGGTGGCACACGACTTTAATCCCTGCACTTGGGAGGCAGAGGTAGGAGGATCACTGTGAGTTCAAGGCCACCCTGAGACTACATAGTGAATTCCAAGTCAGCTGGGCCACAGCAAGACCCTACCTCAAAAAACCAAAACAAAACTATATATATATATATATATATATATATATATATATTTTTTTTTTTTTTTCGGGGTAGTGTCTCACTCTAGCCCAAGCTGACCTGGAACTCCTTCTGTAGTCCTAGGCTGGCCTCAAACTCACAGTGATCCTCTTACTTCTGCCTCCTGAGTGCTGGAATTAAAGGTGTGTGCTATCATGCCCTGCCCAAAAATAAATAAATAAATAAATAAAATTTTCTTCAAGGCAGGATCTCACTCTAGCCCAGGTTAAATGGGAACTCACCTTGTAGTCTTGAACTCATGATTCTCCTACCTCAGCCTTCAGAGTGCTGGGACTAAAGGCTTGCTCTACCACCCCCAGCTATTTTTATTCAGTTCAGGACTGCAGCCCATGGAATATCGCTTCTCACCTTGACTAATCAAGATAACCCCTTACTGACATGCACAGAGGTGGGCCAACCTAATCTATATGATTCCTAACAGGTGATTTGAGGTCCTGTCAAGTTGAAAACCAACATAAACTATCACACCATCAAAGCCAGGAACTCAACTTTCCTCATTTGTAATTTTCAGTTACATGGTTCTGGAAGAAATCTAAGGGTTCTATTCATACAAGATAACCGGGTCTGGGAGGCAACAGGCTCCGGGATGTGAGTCGGAACCGGCCATGGAGCAGCGCAGCCTGAAAACTGGATAATGGTGTTGCTGGCCTATGCTTCCTCCTGTTCTCCGCCCCTTCCATCTCCAGTCTCCCTCCCCACCCCATGCCTAACAAGCGCTCTGGCAAGAGAGTGTGTTCCCATGTCCTGAGAGAGCTCTGCGGCTGAGCGACCTCAAGGTAACACCAGAGCTTTGCAGATACTCAGAGAGGAGCTAGATCCCCACTTTGAGGTGTGTTCTGTACCGGATCCAGTTCATTCTACAGATGCTGGAGGAGGTGTGCAATGATAGAATCTCAGCACAGGAAGACATTCTATGCCAGGCCTGGGCATTGGAGTGGGCTATTCTGGGCTCAGCTTTGGATAAACCTTGTGTTTTAGTTAGTTTCTTGTTTGCTGGGACAAACACCCAACCAGAAGCAGATTATGGGACAAAGGGGTTTATTTCAGGCTTACAGAACCCAGGGAATCACGATCAATGGGAAATGAAGCTAGCACACTTCTGTAGATGCAAAGCAGAGAGAACCCACCCACATGACAGCAAACAGAACCAGCTGGAGCTCAAATTGCAACCCCCCCTTTTTTTCAAGGTAAGATGTCTCTCAAGTCCAGGCTGACCTGGAATCCCCTATGTAGTCTCAGGATGGCCTTGAACCCACAGTGATCTTCCTACCTCAGCCTCCATAGTGCTGGGTTTAAAGATATGCACCACCATGCCTAGCTCAAACTTCGTGTGAAACACACCCAGTAGGGCTGAATTCCAAAAGATCTGACTCCAGTGACATATCACTTCTTCAGCAGGGCTCTTCCCACTGGAGACCCAAGTTGCAAGCTCAACCTTTTTTGGATTTTTAAAATTTATTTTATTTTTTTGAGGTAGGGTCTTCTCTAGCACAGGCTGACCTAGAATTCACTATGTAGTCTCAGGATGGCCTCCAACTCATGGTGATCCTCTTACCTTTGCCTCCCAAGTGCTGGAATTAAAGGTGTGCACCACCATGCCCGGCTGTAAGCTCAATCTTAACCAAAAACACCTGAGTCTGAGCCAGGCATGATGGTGCATGTCTTTAATCCCAGCACTTGGGAGACAGAGATAGGAGGACTGCCATGAGTTTGAAGCCACTCTGAGACTACATAGTGAATTCTAGTTCAGCCTGAGCTAGAGTGAGACCCTATCTCAAAAAGCAAAATAAACAAACAAAAATAAAAAAAAAAAAACACCTGAGTCTGTGGGGCCATATATTCAGACCACCACATTCTGACATTGGCCCCCATAGACTCATGATCATCTCACAATGCAAATTGCATTCAGTCCAACTTTAAGGATCCCCATAGTTTTCACCAATTTTAGCATTATTAAAAGTCTCATCTGTTCCTGGCATGGTGGTGCACGCCTTTAATCCCAGAATTTGGGAGGCAGAGGTAGGATTGCCGTGAGTTCGAGGCCACCCTGAGACTCCATAGTGAATTCCAGGTCAGCCTGGGCTAGAGTGAGACTCTACCTCAAAAAGCTAAAAAAAAAAAAAAAAAAAAAGTCTCATTTGAGATTCAAGACTGGCTCATAACTATAAACCCTACGAGATCAAAATCCAAGTTTCCCTAGCCATGGTAGTGCACACCTTAACTCCAGCAACTGGGAGGCTGAAGTAGGAGGCTTGCCATGAGTTCAAGGCAACTTTGAGACTACATAGTGAATTCCAGATCAGGCTAGGCTGGAGCGAGACCCTATCTGGAAAAAACAAAAACAAACAAACAAAAAAAGCCAACAAAAAACACCCACAAGTTATATACTTCCAACATATAATGGCACAAAGAAAACATTGCCATTGCAAAATGGCATAACAAGGAGAGACTGAACCAATGCAAAATCAACCCATAGGAAAATATTAAACATCTGCAGTTCAAGTCCAACATTCATAACCAGTGACAAAAGTCTCTGGATTCCAAGTCAAGTCCCCCTCTCCAGCTGGGCTGACTGAGTGGCTGTCCATGGCAACCATTCCACAGTCTTGGTATATCCCAAACATCTTTGGGTCTACACTGCAATCCATGGTTCATTGTCATAACTCCATACAGTGGTCTTACTTGGTCTACACACAGGGATTTCAACCCTATTTCTCATTGTCACATCTCAGCAGCAACTGGATCTGGCTCATCTTTATACAGTGGCCTTACTGGTCCTCCACACAGAGATTTCAACCCTGCTTCACTTTGCCCAAGGACCATTTCCAATAAACAAAACTGTAGTGCACTTCATGACCCACTCCCCTGAATTTTTTTTTTTCATGCTTCCAAAACCAGTACCAGGTGTGCAGCTTCCGTGACCTAAAATTAGTCTGAGTACCTTTAAAGTTGCTGGAATTTTTCCTGTCATAGACCATACACTTTTCATATCTTTCTGTTCTGTACCTTCTGTCAAGCGTGCTAGTCCCTTATTTCTAAATTCAAACTTGGTCAAACACTCTGGGCATGGGTGGAGGAATGTAGCCAGCCTTTCTGCCAGTAGCCCAGTTCCAACAAAGATCACTCTTTTTCCTTGAAAAGTTCATCAGCCAAGCCTTCACAGTCCACAATTCTCTCTGTATTTAGCATTTTCAAACTCTCACCAGTATACTCCATCAGGCTGTGCTTACAATACTGCAAGTCTTCTCCAGTTCAAAGAATCAAATACTTCCACATTTCTCCCACCCACAAGTTCCCCCAAAATACCTAAACCCACATGGTCAGATTCATCACAGAAACAACCTCACTTCTCAGTACCAATATTTTTTTTTGAAGTAGGGTTTTGCTCTATCCCAGGTTGACCTGGAATTCACCATGCAGTCTCAGGCTGGCCTTAAACTCACAGCAATCTTCTTACCTCTCCCCACAAGTGCTGGGATTAAAGGTGTGTGCCACCACACCCTACCTTCATGTTGATGAGCAAACTCTGTCCCAGTGCTGAATTAAGTAGCTGAGAGACAGATTATGTCAATTTAATTGCCGCACTTCATTCACTCTTCACACATGTTAATTAGGCCAAGTCCTTTCTTCCTCTACCCCATCAACTGGCCAAGCCCCTAAGGCACTCACTTGAGATGTCACTTGGCCCATGGATGGCATCTGCTCTGCTGTGTCCCGCTGCCAAGGGCTCCCACAGGCTGCTCCTTCTTCTCGTGGCAGGTATCAACACAAAGAGGGACGTGGAGTCCACCTCTCTGAGTTGAGTGACAGTGCTCTGAGCTTTGCTGGGGTTTTTCTACCTATTTTTTTTCATCAATCACTCTAGCTGCCAATAGGGTTCACGCATGTGCACATTGGTGCACAGCTGGTCTCTGGTCATAGCCCCTGGTTGCCATGGTGATGTCGTCATTGCTAGGTGAGTGCCTGCAATTTTTGCTTACTATTACTAGTGCTCCTAACAACACCTGAGCAGAAGCAGCTTATGGGAGGGAAGGGTTTATTTAAGGCTTACAGAACCCAGGGGAAACACCATCAATGGCAGATGAAACTGGCTCATCTCTAGAGATCTTAGCAGAGAAACACCACCAAACACACCAGCAAACATGAACAGCCAGAGTTCAAACTGCTCTTTACACACCTAGTTGAGCTGAGTTACAAGTTCCTCCCCCAGTGACGTACCTCTTCCTCAGCAGGGCTCTGCCTGCTGGAGACTCAAGCTGCAGGTGCAATCTTAATCAACAACACCCGAGTCTATGGGGCCACGTGTTCAAACCATCTTGGAAATATGTCACAAGTGCAGGCTGTTCTCAGCCAAGCCCAGCTCCTTTTAGGGAGTTGAAGGGCAAAATAAAAGAGATTGGGGACCCAGGGGCCTGGTTGGGATGGCCCAGTGTGGCTGTGAGTCAAAGGTCTTCCCTACCATCCTGCAGGATTCTTCCCAAGCTGACGAACTTCCAGGGCCAGGGCGTACCTCAGGCGTTCTTTGCAGAGAGGAGGTGAGGCCCAGACCCTGACCACAATGCATCCAGGTCACTTTAGGGGCAAGACTGCAGGCAATACCACCCGAGGCCCTTTGCCATGTTGTAGCAGACAGCTTCAGGTTTGCTGAGCTGAACTACCAGACCAGGCACAGTTATGGAGGAAGGGATATTTATTGAAGCTTACAGATCCAGGGGAAGTTCCATAATGGCAGAAGAAGCTGGCCTGCCTTCACAGGTCCAAGCACAGAGAGAAGCACAAGCCTAAAGCCACAGAGCACAGCACACTTCAGGAACTCTAGGTGGAACTGGGCACTTTGCATACCTTTAGATTGGAATTTCAAATCCACCACCACACCTAAGATCCCAGTGACACCTCCTCCAGTCAGGTGGCTGCAGGTCCAAACTACAAATTAATAAAAGACTGAGTATATTGGGGGCCATCTATTCAAACTACTACATTCCACCCCTGGCCCACAACAGATTCATAACCATCACACATTGTAAATTGTATTCAGTCTCGTTTCAAAGGTCCCCACAGTCTTGACCAACTTAAGATAGCTCCAAAGCCCCAGGTATCCTGTGAGATTTAATATTGTCCTTTAGCTGTGAATCCTGTAAAATCAAACAAGTTATGTACTTTCAACACATAAAGGCACAGAGTAAACATTTTCAACTGGTATAATGCATAGCAAGGAGAGACTAGAACAATGCAAACTTAACCACCATCAAACATCAAACTTCTGCAGTTCAAGTTCAATATAACCAGAGACTGACAGTCTCCAGATTTTCCAATCCCGCCCCTCCAGCTGGGCTGAGTAGCTGGGGAACACTTCCATCCATCTCTAGCTAACAGCCTCTGTGGTAGCCCTTGCACAGTCCTGGTATATCCAAAACATCTTCAGGTCTCCATGCAAACCACGGTCCATCTTCCAAAGGCTCTTTCAGCCTATCAGGGCATCAGGCCCTGCCTCATGCCACATCTCCACAGCGGCTCCTGGAACCATGTGCACTTCTTGACCCACTCCATGCATTTTTCATGCTTCCAAACCTAATACCAGGAGTGTAGGACACAGCCATATTCTCAATGCAGGGAAGAAATAAATTGTAACATTGAAAAACAGGTTCCTTCTCCAGTCAACTCTTTCCCAATAGAGTTTCCATTTCTATCATAGTCTCTCCTCAGGCATCCTCTCCATTGTTTTAATGTAAAGCAGTTGGGCCATCTTCCTTAAGTTGTTAAAGGGTTGACAATATAGCAGCTTCTATAACCTAAAACCAGTCTCAGTGCCTACCTGTAATTTTAACTTGCTTGAGGCTTTCCAAGTTAAAACTTCTCAGTCCCATATCTTTAGCCAAGTACATCAGTCCATTACAAATTTAACCTTGGTCAAACTCTCTGGGCCTGGGCAGCAGAACGCAGCCAAGGCCTTATGCCAGTAGCCCAGTTCCAACAAAGTGATAGGTCACAATGCTCCCAAGATGGAGTCACCAAGGTCAGCAGAATTGTGACAGAGTCATAAGGAAGTAGATTATCCACATTCGTCAAGAAACCACCCAGTCAGTCATTATCCCCTCCTTGCCTAACAATGCCCCAGGTCATGGTTTCCTGCCCCCTTATCTCCTAAGTCACCTGGTCACTGTTCTGGTGTCACAACCTGGCTGTTTTAAATGGTTAATGTAATGATCTCCCCTGAAGGAACTTTTCTATTCAACTTAACAAATGAGTTCTTTTTCCTCCCTCACCTTTCCCCAACTGAAAGAGCCCTATACAGCCTAAGACCTGAAAACTCAGGCTGGCTGTGCTCCTCTCTTGTGAGTCAGCCCTGGCAGCTTGGGCTTTTCCTGAGTAAAAGCTTTCATCTCTGCCTCACAGTGGTTCGCATGGTCTTGGTCACTCCCAAACCTTACACAAAGTCCACTGCTGTCTTTCCTTCCCTTTAGAAAGTTCATGAGCCAAGCCTCCAAGTTCAGAAGCACAGCCTCCAAATACAAGTTTCTCCCCCAGTGACGTACCTCTTCCTCAGCAGGGCTCTGCCTGCTGGAGACTCAAGCTGCAGGTGCAATCTTAATCAACAACACCCGAGTCTATGGGGCCACGTGTTCAAACCATCTTGGAAATATGTCACAAGTGCAGGCTGTTCTCAGCCAAGCCCACCCCCTTTTAGGGAGTTGAAGGGCACAATAAAAGAGATTGGGAACCCAAGGGCCTGGTTGGGATGGGCCAGTGTGGCTGTGAGTCAAAGGTCTTCCCTACCATCCTGCAGGATTCTTCCCAAGCTGACGAACTTCCAGGGCCAGGGCGTACCTCAGGCATTCTTTGCAGAGAGGAGGTGAGGCCCAGACCCTGACCACAATGCATCCAGGTCACTTTAGGGGCAAGACTGCAGGCAATACCACCTGAGGTCCTATGCCATGTCGTCCAGCTTCCCTGTCCCCTCTTAGGTCCCCCTCTAGTTTCTAACTCATCCCAGCTCCCAGGTCAGCCCTGCAAAGCAAGTAGCTCATATTTCACTCTTCTCTGTCTCCTTTTCTAATTCTAGTAGACCACACACTACATGTATATACTGTGGATACTGGTTTTTTTTTAATTTGGAGGGGATATGTATGCATGGTGTGCATGTATGTGTTTACATGTGTGGGCGCCCAGGGGTGTGCATGTGCACATGCATGTTGATGTTGCCTCTGGCCACTACAAGTGAACTCCAGACACATGTACCACCTTTTGCATCTGGCTTTACATGGGTCCTGGGGAATCAAACTCAGGTCCTTAGGCTTTGCAGGCAAGCACCTTAACTGCTGAGCCATCTCTCCAGCCCCAAGATAGGATCTCTTACTTGTCAATGAGTCCAGCTAGCCAGCTTGCCCTGGGAATCCACCGATCTCCGTTTCCTGAGCAGTGAGGTCACAGATAGGCTGCCATGCCTGCCTGGCATTTACATGGGTGCCGGGATTAAATCATATTTGTGAGGCAAGTGCTTTTTTGACTGAGCCATCTCCGCAGTAACTTTGACATTCACATGCATGTGGCTGTGCTCGGTGCACGCGGCGCTGCATTCCCATCACCCCTTCGTCTTGCGATGTTGGCCTGCTGATGTCACAACCTTGAGCTGTGAACCTTCTTCAAGTGTCTGCTTCTCCTTTTTTTTTTTTTTTTTTTTCTGGCTTTTCAAGGTAGGGTCTCACTCTAGTCCAGGTTGACCTGGAATTCACTATGTAGCCTCAGGGTGGCCTCGAACTCATGAGGATCCTCCTACCTCTACCTCCTGAGTGCTGGGATTAAAGGTGGGCGCCACCCGGCTTGGTGCCTGCTTCTTGATGCAGCTCCTTACCCACTGCCAGGCTCTCGGCTCCTGGAGGTGGGCATGCTCCACACCTCTGCCTTCTTGGGACACCTTGAGGCCCGTATCAGCCCTGTCAAGACAGGGTGGTCACCCTGACCACAGAGCATGCCTACTTTCAGAAAGCAGGAAAGAAGAGCCCTTGCTTTACCTGCACTTCTGCTGTAAAATTCTCACCTGGAAACCCATGTCCCAGCCCCGACACAGGTAACCTGCAGGGGCCAAGAGAGGACTCTTTTGAAGGATGATCCAGCCTGCAGCTTCACTTATCTTGAGTCACAAAATAAGTTGGGACTGCAGAGACATCTTGCAGGCAGTGTAGTGACTCTCATCTCTCTTGCAAAGATCAAACTTTAAAATCCCTTTCCTGGGGCTGTGGAGCTAGCTGCCAGCGAAGTGGGAATGCTCAAGCATGAGGACCTGAATTTGATACTTTGTTTTTTGTTTTCTTAATTTTTATTAACATTTTCCATGATTATAAAAAATATCCCATGGTGCTCCCCTCCTTCCCCCCACTTTCCCCTTTGAAATTCCATTCTCCATCATATCCCCTCCCCATCTCAATCAGTCTCTCTTTCATTTTAATGTCACGATCTTTTCCTCCTCTTATGATGATCTTATGTAGGTAGTGTCAGGCACTGTGAGGTCATGGATATCCAGGCCATTTTATGTCTGGAGGGAGCACGTTGTAAGGAGTCCTACCCTTCCTTTGGCTCTTACATTCTTTCTGCCACCTCTTCCGCATTAGACCCTGAGCCTTGGAAGGTGTGATCGAGGTGTTACTCAGTACTCCAGTCACTTCTTTCCAGCACTATGATACCTTCTGAGTCATCCCAAGGTCACTGCCATCTGAAAAGAGAAGATTCTCTACCCAAAGTGACAGTAGCGTTAATATAAGGGTATAAATGTTAAGAAAAGTACTTACTGGGCAGTTTGATAAGAATAGTATATACATTTTTCCAGACATCAGCAGATGTTACACCCCTAGGGCTCATGACTACCCCTGTTTTAAGTTTTCAGTATTGAATTTGATACTTTGAATCCTCTTAAAATGCCGGGCGCAGTGGGGCACACCTGGAACCCCAGTGATAGGGAGACTACAGGACCCCTTGAGCCCACTGGCCAGCCAGTCTAGCCTAATCGGTGAGCTCCAGGCTACACGTGCACCCGTACACATATGAACACACATATACTCATATAAGCAAAAAAAAAAAAAAAAATTGCCAGGCACACACCTTTACACCTTTAATCCCAGCACTTGGGAGGCAGGGTTCGAGGCCAGCCTGAGACTACATAGTGAATTCCAGGTCAGCCTGTGCTAGAGTGAGATCCTACTCGAAAAATTAATAATAAATAAAAATCCCTTTCGTGCTCTCATTATTCCCCTCAGGAAATGTGGTTTAGTACCAACTAGGGTGGCATGCGCTGTGTTCCCCAGTGCTGCCAGCGATCGGGCACCAGTGTGGAGATCACACTGCAAGGTGGGAGCTGCAGAGAGGTAGGGAGTTCACAAAGGACAGAGCTGGGAGTGGCCAGCTGGGAAGGAAGGAAGTTGACTGGAAGGGTTGGGAAGGGTCAGAGAGGCTGGGGAGGTGAGGCCGTCCCCAGCTCTGTAATGACAACCACCCTCCCCAGGTGCTGGGCCACTCCTTGGAGTTCTCAGTGGGAAGCCCCATGCATTACGAATGTACATTTCCTTTTCAGATGCATGCCCTTTCAAGGCTACCCCTGTGAAGGGTTCATAGCGTTCCCTGAACACTACAGGGAACTAAAGAGTTAATAACTCTCCCTAAAACTAGCAGACAATAAAGAAGTCACAGAGACGTGCGCGGCCTCGACAGGCTAATCCTGATTGATAAACTTCCCTTAACTCAGAAAACCTTGAGGGAACAGAAACCGTCTGGTGGGTTATCCTTCCTAGACAAGTTGGCTAAAAAGCTTATTCTGAGCAAGGACACAAATAACCACAGTTCCTTATCGACTTCCCTTGCACCTGCAGCTGGTTTTTCTCAGGATCCTCCTTATAAGCTTGCACTCCAGCCTGGCCCAGGGCTTCAGCCTCCATCCCACCGGAAGGCTGCTGCCCTCGCTGTTTCTCTCAATGAACAGTGTGTCTGTAGAGATCAAGTCTTTGCTTTTCTCTTACACTTTCCTTACACCCCGAACCAACAGTTGTATTTTTGTTATTGTTTGATTGTTTTGAGGTAGTGTCTTGCTTTAGCCCAACCTGCAGGGTTTTTTTTCTCTTTCTTTCTCTCTCTTTCTTTCTTTCTTTCTTTCTTTCTGTGTGTGTGTTTTGTTTTTTGAGATAGGGTTTCACTCTAGCCCAGGCTGACCTGAAATTCACTATATAGTCTCAGGGTGGCCTTGAACTCACACCGATCCTCCAACTCAGCATCCCAAGTACAGAGATTTAAGGTGTGCACCACCACCCCAGGCTCTTCTTTAGGCCTAGAAACTCAAGTTTAATCCTCCCACTTTTTTTTTTTTCATCGTTGTTTTTGTTTTCTGAGGTAGTATCTCACTCTAGCCCAGGCTGACCTGGAACTCACTGTACAGTCCCAGGTTGGGTTTGAACTCACACTGATCCTTCTACCTCGGCTGGATTTAAAGGCGTGTACCACCACACCCAGCTTTCACTACTTAATCCTTCCAGGCCTTGGGGCTTTGAGTACCACCGATGGGGAAATTGAGGCACGGAGGAGCCTAGTACAGACTTGAGGTGTGGCCATCTACCAGCAATGTGATGGGCTGTTCACCTCCACTTTGCACCCAAGCGTCCTGAAGTTCGAGTCCCACCACCCTCTGGCTCGGAGCGGCGCCGTCCCGGGGCTGCGGTGGGTGGGTGCCGGGCCGCGGCGGTAGAATCCGGGCGTCCAGGACAGCGGAGCGGCAGCGCCCGGCTCCGGCGCAGGGCGCGCGGCAGGACTCCCGGAGGAGCGCCCCGGGTTTCGGTTTCGCGGCCGTCCCACGGGGCCACCAGCTCCCGGGCTGCGGCCGTGCGCGAGCCGCTGCTGCTCGGGCCCGGGGGCCGGTCCCCTCCCCTGCGGCTCCGGCCCGCATCCCCGCGCCCTCCGGCTCCCGGTCCCGGGGAGGCCTGGACAGCCGGGCTGACGGAGCAGAAGCCCCCTCACCCCCGTCACCGTGCCTACTTGCTTTTTTTTGGGGGGGGGTGTTGACACGGGTCGGCGGCTGGGGAACCGGCTGGTAAGCTGCGCGCTCACCTCGGCCTCCCCAACCCTAGAACCCAGCCGCCCCCCAGGTCCGAGTCCTGCCGGGCGCACGTGGGGGTGCGCTGGGCTGAGGACGCATCATCCCAAAATACGGTGGTAGGACACTGCAAGGAAAGAGAACGAAAAGCACAAGAAACACACACAGCGAGGAGAGGACCTTGAGGAAAACAGACAGGACCAGGTGCGGGCAGGCCTAGGGGACGTTAATAAGGAACTAGATTAAACTGTTTCAGGGAGCTTGTCTGCGGCACGATGCCCCGGATGGCTTCTGTTCCCTCAAGGCCTTCTGAATTAAGGGAAGTTCACCAATCAGGGAGTTGTCGTGTTTGTCTGGGACTAATGTCTCAGATGTTTCCTAGACCCCCTAGTTTGTTTTGTTTTGTTTTTCGAGGTAGGGTCTCACTCTAGCCCAGGCTGACCTGGAATTCACTATGGAGTCTCAGGCTGGCCTCCAACTCATGGCAATCCTCCTACTTCTGCCTCCCAAGTGCTGGGATTAAAGGTGTGAGCCACCACACCTGGGCCCCCACCACTCCTGGCCTGTACCCCCCAGCTTTAAGGATAGCCAGTAACACTTCAGTTCCCTGTAGTTTCAGAAACAGAACATGCCACCCCAAAATATACTTCTTGGGCATATTTTTTATGTTGAGAAACTGCATGTCCAGGAGTAGCCCAGAGAAGCTATCCTTTTGTGAAATAAATTTGCATCCATAAGGCAGACTTACTTTACTAGGGACTCTGGGCTTCAGTAAACAGGGTTTTCATTACTGAGAGAAACTTCATCCGCATAAGAACACAGCCTTTATTCAGCACACAGGCCCTCCCCAAAGCCTTCGTACTTTGGGTCTACACCTCATCAATTCCTGTTCCTTTCTGTAGGTAGGACAGGAGGACTTCTTTCAGCCCGAATCCTTACACTCTCACATTCTGTGGGACTCTTGTGTATACATATGTAACTAAATATGTCATGGTTTTCTTTGGTTAACTTGTCTTTTTTTTTTTTTTTTAATTTTTTCCCAAGGCAGTGTTTTAGGAAGTAATTGAGTCAGGGAGCGAAATCAGGCAAAACTCCACTTCAGAGACAGGGAGAGAGCCTTTATTCACGCCAGGACCTCTGCTGGTTAAGGTCAGAAAGACAGGCCCTGAACTCAGATTGTGCTGGATTTACATAGCTTTTACAATCCTTTGTCTGAATTCTCCGGCACTTAGGGAGGGGAGAGATTTACACCCAAGAGTGTAGGGTTCTATCAAATAAGATTAAGTACAGGCAGCTATCTCCTGAGATAAGGTAGTTACATATTGTCCAAAGGGGTCAGGCTCGGAGTCACAGAATTCTTGTTCGCTACCATCAGAGGACTCTCCCCCGCTGCAGTTTCAGAGGAGAGAAGTGCAATGTCTATCACTTCACTGAAAATCCTAGGAGCATTTACATTTCTTATAGATACATTGATTATACTCCATCTAAACTAATATAAACTAGAAACATTAGCTATATGGTATTTCTTCAATAGTTTGCTCTCACTCTAGCCCAGGCTGATCTGTAGTCCCAAATCAGCCTTGAAGTTCCAGTGATCCTCCTACCTCTGCCTCCAAGTGTTGGGATTAAAGACATGCAACACCCCACCCAGTTTAACCTGTGCTTTTTTTTTTTTTCTTTTTTAAATTTATTCGGGCTGTATAGATGGCTCAGTGATTAAAGGCACTTGCTCTTCAAGCCTGATGGCCCAGGTTCAGTTCTCCAGGACCCATGTAAGCCATGTAAGCCAGATGCACAAAGTGCATGCATCTGGAGTTCATTTGCAGTGGCAAGAGGCCCTGGCACACCCATTCTCATTCTCTCTGCTTGCAAATACATAAATACAAATATCTTAAAATATAAGTTGGGCATGGAGGTGCACTCCTTTAACCTCAGCACTTGGGAGGCAGAGGTAGGAGGATCGCTGTGAGTTCAAGGCCATCCTGGGACTACAGAGTGATATATATATATATATATATATATATATATATATATATGTGTGTGTGTGTGTGTGTGTGTGTGTGTGTATGTGCGACATACATGTGTGCTCACATACAGGTGCTTGCTTGCCATGACAGTAAGCCAGTGGTGGGCAAACAGTTCCCATTTGGACAGATTCTCTGACTGCTGCTCTCTTGCTGCTGCAAACAAGTGCCAGTTGAATGTGCCACTTTTTGGGTACAGCTTTATGTGGGTACTGGGGAATTCAACCCAGGCAAGCAAGCGTCTTTAACCACTGAGCCATCTCCCCAGCCCATGCTGTCCTTTGTTGTTTGCTAGTTGTTTTGCGTTTTGAGATGGTCTGGTGTAACCCAAGGCTGGCTTTTAATTCCTGGTCATCCAGTGTGGTGGTTTGAATAGAATAGATGGCCCCCAATATATTCAGTTGTTTATTTGTTTGTAGTTTGCATCTCTAGCCATCTGGCTGGAGACAATGCCATTGTGTGGATCTTAAGGTGTGGTGGTGGGTTTGAGATTTCAATCTAAAGATATGCAAAGTGTGCCTAGCTGGAGTTCCTGAAGTGTGCTCTGGCTTTTGCCCTTTAGGCTTGTACTGCTCTCTCTCTGCTTGGGCCTGTGAAGGCAGGCCAGTTTCTT
The DNA here is from genome assembly GCA_036346955.1 of Dipus sagitta. Lineage (NCBI taxonomy): Eukaryota > Metazoa > Chordata > Mammalia > Rodentia > Dipodidae > Dipus > Dipus sagitta. Next base: position 13,925,726 of record CM070778.1, read on the forward strand.
CTGCCATTATGGAACTTCCCCTGGATCTATAAGCTTCAATAAATATCCCTTCCTCCATAACTGTGCCTGGTCTGGAAGTTCATCTCAACGAACCTGAAGCTGTCTGCTACATCCAGGTACTCACACTGCAGGTGCGTGCTTCACGCCCAGCTCCGTTCATCTGTTTTATATCAGTGTATCTGTTTATACCAGTTCGTTCCTAGCCCAGCCAAAGAATCTAGGTGGAAAGTGGGAAAGGGCCTAAGTGGTGGGGCGTGACGGACGGTATTTGAGCCATGATTGTCCCTAGGGGTGTGTGGAGAGCAGGCATGGTGGGGACCAGGGCTGTGGCAAGTGGAACCAGTGAACTGCCCATACCACGTCCACTGCTCCCCATCAAATCCAGATGCAGCCGGAAAGATAAACAGCCCAGGGTGGCAGCAGGGCTGCTGGGGCTGGGTGCCGGGGAGGTGATGGGTGTGGGGGAGGTGATGAGCCCGGCAGACTTCCGGAGTGTCTGGGCACCTCCCCCGCCCCGCTGGCGGAGGAGCTGGCTTAGCCGCTCCCCCGGGGCACTGCTGTTGCTGCCCTCTGGATGGACAATGGCAGCCAGCCCTCAGAAATAGCAGCGGGGGATGTGTTTTGAATTCCTCACAGGTGGAGGGGCGGGCTTCCCATTCCTGCCGAGTGGCTCAGGCGCCCACCCTGGCTTGACCTTGGCAAGGCCTAGCTGGGATGTCCGCTCTGGCTTGGTACTACCCACTGGCCACTGAGAAGAGAGGCCCTCAGGAATGGGGCTCGCTCCCCTTACTAGGAGCCCTGGCCACACCCATTACCAGCTAGCCAGAGTGACTCCTTAACCCTCCCCAGTGCTGGCCAGGGTGGGGAAGCTGCCCCACCTTTTTTTAAAATTTATTTTTATTTATTTATCTGAGAGCGACAGACAGAGAGAGAAAGAGGGAGAGAGAAAGAGAGAATGAGCGGGCCAGGGCCTCCAGCCCCTGCAAAGGAACTCCAGATGTGTGTGCCCCCTTGTGCATCTGGCTAACTTGGGTCCTGGTGAATCGAGCCTCCGACCGAGGTCCTTAGGCTTCACAGGCAAGCGCTTAACTGCTAAGAGTTTTTTTTTTTTTTTTTTTTTAATAGATGGGGCAGGGTGAGGAGCTCAGTGCCAGGTCAGCTAGCAACACCCACCTTCAGGCTCACCGTTCTTTTTTTGTTTGTTTGTTTGTTTATTTATTTTGCTTGGTTTTTCAAGGTAGGGTCTCAGTAGCTCAGTGCTGTCCTGGAATTCACTATATAGTCTCAGGGTGGCCTCGAACTCTCTGCGATCCTACCTCTGCCTCCCAACTGCTGGGATTAAAGGAATGCGCCACCACGCCTGGCCAGGCTCACCTTTGCAGGTTCTCTGGGTGCGGGCTGTGGGGAGCTGGCAGGTGGCCTGCCCACCTGTCTCAGGTCAAGCTTCCCCACTGGCTGCAACCGTGCTGATCCCCTCCACCAAACTCCCCTCACGCTCTTAGTGGTGTCCAGCCAGGGCAGCCTGCTTGGCCCTCATTTCAGCTGGACGGTTTAAGCCTTTCTGGGTGGTGGACAGGGCAGGCTGTGGGGGAGGGACAGCGGGCGGAGCGGTCCCCTGCTTCAGGGGAGAGCTGGGCTGGGGCTGGGGCGGGTCTGCCGCGGGGGATGCCCCAGCACTTGGTTTCGATTACCTCGGAACCCTCTGGCCCAGAACTACTTATTTCACTTTCCCAGAAAATGAAACCGAAGGGAGCGGCGGTCACATGACCGGAGGCTGAGAGTTAAAGCGGGCTGGGGTGACTTGCACTCGCCTGTCGGTCTGCGGACCCAGCATGGAGTGTCCCGGGTGTGGACACGTCTCCAGCGAGAAGGCACCCAAGTTCTGCAGTCAGTGTGGAGAGAAGCTGCCCCTGGTGGCCCCGGTACCCGGTGAGGCCCAGAGGGCGCTGAGGGTGGGGAGGGTACGGGAAGGACCCCCTCTTGCCTGGGCAGTGGAAACAGTGGCCGGGAGCGGTCCCATTGGGCGCGGGCCCCGAGTGGCTGTGGCTCTTCACAAAGTACTTTGATCGTAACAGGCTCGTCAGGGTCACGGCTAGCGGCGCCTGCCACCTTTGTAAAGTTTCAGTTTCCCTTCCTGGAGGGAAGGTGCTGGCACTGGGGTGAGAGGCTTCGGCTCCCTGAGGGCTCCCGAGGAGCTCAAAGGGCATCTCAGGAACCCTGTGCTGCCCAGGAGCCTGGGCGGGTTTGTGACTTGATCTTGGGGTGTCCACAGCTTGCTCAGATCCTGACCTTGCTCAGGTGATGTGTGGAGTGACAGGAGCTGGGCACCCTGCCAGGAGGGCCTCACCCCAAAGCAGGTGGGGTGTGAGGCCACTTGCTGTCCATCCCCTTGTTTCTTCTTGTTCCGCCGCCCGCCCCCCAGTGCCCACTGGGACAGGATGGGCGTGTTCTGACCGTAGAGCCTTTGCTCCCCCAGGAGCGCACTGCTCCTCAGAGACAGCTCCGTCCCCGCTGTCACCATGCAACTTTCAGCCACCGCTGTGCTCACCTGAGCACCCTGGTAAAAGCTACAGGCTGCTGCTCCCCAGACACCCAATTTTTGTTGTTGTTGTTGTTGTTGTTTGTTTTTTGAGGTAGGGTCTCACTCGAGCTCAGGTTGACCTGGAATTCACTCTGTAGTCTCAGGGTAGCCTTGAACTCTCAGCAATCCTCCTACCTCTGCCTCCCAAGTGCTGGGATTAAAGATGTGAGCCACCACGTCTGGCCCCAGACACCCAATTTTGCACTTCCCCTGGCTCTGCCCTCTAGGCGGTAGGGCCATTTGATATGTAGCTTCCACTGATTTATCCTATGTCCCTGGCACACATTCAGTGCCCTGGCATTCTCTTGCTGTCTACATCCATGAGAAGACCACGTATGTTTTCTGAAAATATGCTGTGTGTCCAGTCGGGTATTGCCCAAATAGGATCTGTTCGCCCACCACTGGCTGACCGTCGTCAGGGCAAGCAAGCACCTGTATATGGGCTCTGTCTTATCTTTGAGGCCCCTGGGCCTTGGTGGGTCATAGCGTCATGGGTACCTCTGGTGGTCAGAAGGGCTGCTCTTGCCATTGAGATTTAGTAGTGGGATGGCATCAGATCTGGGAATTTCTCACCCACCAGGGACCCCTGAGTTTAGGGTCTGCTAATCTGTACTGTGTCAAGTGAGGTGAGGTGACACTACCATCAGTCCCCATGCTGTCAATGCCGAGAGCCAAGGCCAGAGGGGCCGAGTGACCTGCCCACAGCCACACAGGATTTGAGTCTTTTAAAAAATATATCATTTATACAAGCTGGGCATGGTGGCGCACACCTTTAATCCCAGCACTCAGGAGGGAGGCAGAGGTAGAAGGATCAGCATGAGTTTGAGGTCACCCTGAGACTCCATAGTGAATTACAGGTCAGCCTGGGCTAGATAAAACCCTACCTCAAAAAACCAAACATAAAATTATTTATTCATTTGTTTGAAAGCAGAGAGAGAGAGAGAGAGAGAGGGAGAGAGAGGGAAGGAGAGGGAAAAAGAGGGAGGGAGGGAGGGAGAGAGAGAGAGAGAGAGACCGAGACCGAGAATGGGTGCACCAGGGCCTCCTGCCACTACTGCAAACAAGCTCCAGATGCATGTGCATCCGGCTTTACATGGGCATTGGGAATCAAACCCAAGCCATGAGGTTTTGCCAGCAAGTGCCTTTAACCACTGAGCCATTTCTTCAGCCCTTGAGTCTCTTTTTGTAAATATTTGTATTTATTTACGAGAAGGGGTAGGGAATATTGGCACACAAAGGCCTCTTGCCTTTTTGTCTATCTTGCTTTTTACGTGGGTACTGGGGAATCAAACCTAGGCTGGCAGCCGCCTCCCCTAGCCCAGGAGATGAGTCCTGTGGAGCCTCTTCCCAGGGTTGGTGTGTGTGTGTGTGGGGGGGGTCTTGGCTCTGCACAGGGCAGGCACTCTGACTGTTACAGGATGAAGCAGACGTGGGCACACGGAGCACAGGAGGGCTTCCCTAGTCTCGGGCTCCTTTGGGAAAATGCCAACCTCACATTTGTCCTTTTGCTCCTTTCATTTTGGGTGAAGGGTTTGACAGGGGCAATTGCCCAAAGAACGGTGGTGGGCGGGGGAGACAGGATATTTCTGGGAGCATTGGTATGTGATATTTTTACAAAATGCCATTAAGCCTTCTCAAACTTGAACCCAGCCTGGCAGGCCTTCCAGAAGGTGCCCGTCCCTGGCAGGTGGGCAGGAGGGGAATGGGTGGAGCAGGCGGTAAGGGCTGCACAGTAAAGGAGGGTGGGTGTCTGGGGCCGGCCATCTTGTCATGGGACCCACTATTCATAGAACAGAAACTGAAACCAGGGCAAAGTCTTGTCTGGCATGCAGGAAGTCTGCGTTCATCCTTAGCACTCCCCTCCCCCCCCAAAGAAGGAAACAGAAACCACGGTATGGAGGGAGATGCCACCATCCTCCTGCATTCCCTGGGTGGCTGGGCAGGGGCCGCCAGGCTCCACTCCAGCGCTGCACCAGTAGGTCTTTGACGGGCAGCTCCTGGGGTGCTCACAGGGCAAGGATCTGTTGGGCCAGTGCAGAGGCCACCGATGCTGGGTCTTGAGGACCTTATGGGTAAGAGTATGGAGGGGAGCCTTCAGGCCCCCTGGCCCACGGCTTTGCCAGGGTGAGGGCTTTCAGTTCAGTGATTTGGGGCTGCCTGTGAGCCATAGGACACAGATATCCTGGGAGATCTTTTGGAAGTGTGAGCTCCCCCCACCATCTGCCCTAAATTCCCAGGGACCCAGCTGAGATTGGGACATGAAGCGCTGGAAGGCTGTCTTTTGTGTGTGTGTGTGTGGGGGGGGTGAATTTCTGGGAAGTGTTTCTTTTTTTAAAAATTTAATTAATTTATTTATTTATTTGAGAGAGGGAGAGGCAGACACACAGAAGGAGAGAGAAAGAAAGAGAATGGGTGTGGCCTCCAGCCACTGCAAGTGAACTCCAGACACATGCGCCACCTTGTGCATCTGGCTTACGTGGGTCCTAGGTCCTTTGGCTTTGCAGGCAAGCGCCTTAATCACTAAGCCGTCTCTCCAGCCCGGTGTGTTTCTTTTCTTTTTTAAACTTATTTGTTTGCATATGTGTGCACATAGGTGTGTGTGTGTGCGCGCGCGCGTGCGCGCATGCACGCACGCGTGTAGATGCCAGCGTCTCTTGCCACTGCAAATGAATAGCTATCAGGCTTTAGGTCCATGTTTACATGGGTAGCTGGGGAGTTAAATCTGGGCTGACAGGCTTTGCAAGCAAGCATTGTTAATCATTAAGTCATTATTTTCTGTATTTTCTGAGTTTTTAAAACAATTTATTTATTTGTGGGCTAGAGAGATGGCTTAGCGGTTAAGGTGCTTGCCTGAGAAGCCTAAGGATGCAGGTTTGATTCTCCAGGTCCCACGTAAACCAGATGCACAAGGTGGTGCATGCACATGGAGTTCATTTGCAGTGGCTAGAGGCCCTAGGTGCGCCCATTCTCTCCCTCTGTCTCTAATAAATAAATAAACAATAAATATTTTTAAAAACTGAGCATAGTGGCTCACAGCTTTAAAAATATTTTTATTTATAAATCTTTTTTAATTTAATTTTTATCTATTTATTTGAGAGCAACAGACAGACAGAGAGAGAAATAGGCAGAGAGAGAGAGAGAGAGAGAGAGAGAGAGAGAGAGAGAGAGAATGGGCATGCCAGGGCTTCCAGCCACTGCAAATGAACTCCAGATGCATGTGCCACCTTGTGCATCTGGCTTGTATGGGTCCTGGAGAATCGAGCCTCGAACCGGGGTCCTTAGGCTTCATAGGCAAGCACTTAACCACTAAGCCATCTCTCCAGCCCATAAATCTTTTTTAAGATTTATTTTTATGTATTTATTTATTAGAAACAGAGAGAGGGAGGGGAGGGAGAGAGAGAGAGAGAGTGATAATGGGCATGCCAGGGCCTCTAGCCACTGCAAACAAACTCCAGACCCATGTGCCACCATGTGCATCTGGCTTACATGGGACCTAGAGAATCAAACTTGGGTCCTTAGGCTTTGCAGGCAAGTGCCTTAACTGCTAAGCCATCTCTCCAAGGCCCCCAAATTTATTCATTTGAGAGAGAGAGAGAGAGAGAGATGGGCACGCCAGGGCCTTCAGCCACTGTAAACAAACTCCAGACTCATGTGCCACCTTGTGCATCTGACTTATGTGGGTCCTGGGAATTGAACCTGAGCCATTTGGCTTTGCAGGCAAGCACCTTAACCACTAAGCAATCTCTCCAGCCCTTTTCCAAGTTTTCATGAAGGGTATATTATAATTAAAAAAAGGTGAGGATTGCATGACCCCTACAAGGGTTGGGGGCTTGGGAGGGTGTGTGGGCATGTGTGTGGTTGGAGTGGTGAAGGTAGGTTACCTGCTGCTCAGGGAAGGAGAGTCCTGCCTCTGGGTGGGTTAGGGTCTCTGCCCAACCCCTGTGTGGGCAGAGTGAGTTGCTGGCCTGGGAGGGGATGCAGCTGGCACTCGGGTACTGAATGTACCTACGAGGCTTTCTGAGAGGCTCCCATGGGCCAAAGGAGGCCAGCCTGGGTTGATTGTGACCCGGCCTCTGTGTGACACACCGGTAGAAAATGGTCCCCATGTGGGCAGTGGAAGTGCCAGGAAGTGGGTATCTGCTTTGTAATCTCTGCTCATCACTGATCTCCAGGGCCTGGCACACACAGGTGTGCCAAGAGAACTTTGTTGTACTGTGCTGTGGCTTTTGAAAATAATTGACAGATGTTGTACACATAATGACTTGACGTCTTGACCCTGTAACTGCTGTTCACCTTGGATAGATATCCCCAACATCCATCTCCAGAACTTTCTTCCCTTCGCAAGCAAAATCTCTATCCTGGATAAGCACCACATCCCCTTCCCCACCCAGACCCCGTGCCATGCCCGCTTCTCCTGTGTCTATGACCTAACCCGCTGCAGGACCTCCCGCCACCGAGTCACAGCAGCTCCACGGTATCCTGGTTTTAAGGTCTGTTGCTCCTCCCCCTGGCAAAGGAAGCCTGCGCCTTTGCTCCAGCTGAGAGGGGCTGAGATGGCTTAAAGGTCATGGTCAGCTGGTGGCCAACACGGGTGCCTGTGGCTGCAGAGCGGACCTGTTGCCTCCTGTGGACGGCAGCAGAGATGACTAACTTAGGTTAAATGCATTTTTGTGCAGCATTCTGACTCACTCTGTTGTCACAGTGATTTGGGGTTCCCCGTGGGGCCATCGCTGTCCCTCACCATCACTAGGCTGTCTAGGGAGAACTCATCTGAAAGGGTTCCTATGTATTTCTTTTTTCTTTTAAAAATATTTGATTCATTTATTTGAGAGAGAGAAAGAGAGAGAGAGAATGGGCACACCAGGGCCTCCAGCCACTGCAAACAAACTCCAGATGCATGTGCCACCTTGTGCATCTGGCTTACGTGGGTGCTGGGGAATCGAACCTGGGTCCTTAGGTTTCTCAGGCAAGCGTCTTAACCACTAAGGCATCTCTCCAACCTCCCCCCCCCCCATGTTTCTTTACCTGTACATGGCTTTGCTGTCAGCTTGCATGGGAACCTCATGTTTCTGGAGTGGGGGCAGGAATTTCCCCTGGTTCAATTTGTGGCCAAGGAGAGAATGACCTTGGCTGGGAGCAACTGCGCCCCTGCCCCAGCCTTTGGGAAACTTGTGGGAAGCAGTGGGCATTGAGGGTCCAACACCGCTTCTCCCAGAATCACTGCGGTGCCTGGGCAGGAAGTAGTAATGTACTAGTACCATGGCTGTTAGTTTCCAAACTTAGAAAAACCACCGAGGAAGCTTCTTTGTGGGAGTGGCGGGGTTCAGAGCAAAGAAAGTGGGGCCAGAGCTTTGAACTGCCTAGTGTGAGGAGGAAAAGGTTTAAAAGGTGCAGAAGTAGGGAGCAGAGGGGCTGACAGTGTGGTTGGATGTAGGGGTGACTGGTCCACAGGTTGCATGGGTGAGTGTAGCAGACAGATTCAGGTTCGCTGAGATGAACTTCCAGACCAGGCACAGTTATGGAGGAAGGGATATTTAATGAAGCTTGCAGATCCAGGGGAAGTTCCATAAATGGCAGAAGAAGCTGGCCTGCTTTCACAGGCCCAAGCAAAGAGAGAGAAGCACAAGCCTAAAAGCCAAAACCCACAGCACACTTCAGGAACCCCAGCTAGGCACACTTTGCATATCTTTAGATTGAAATCTGAAACCCACCACCACACCTTAAGATCCACCCAGTGACACTGCCTCCAGCCAGATGGCTGCAGAATGCAAACTACAGACAATAAAGAACTGAATATATTGGGGGCCATCTATTCAAACTACCACAGTGAGGTTCAGGTTTCAATAGAGAGCTGGAGGTGTGCATAGCTAAGCTCCTCACCTCTCCTGCCAGGTGGTCTGACAAGTCCTCAGAACTCTGTGCTGTCTCTTTCTCAGGGGACAAGTTACTGGCACCTGGTGGCTTCAGCCTTCTCCCAGCACAGAGGTTCCTGGGAACATTACAATTCCTTGGCGTTGTGTCAGGCCCTCCTCTGAGGAAAAACAGTTCTTGCCCTCTTTATCATAAGTAGCGTCCGTCACCATCTGCCATCTCAGTGGCTCCTCAGAAGGTCTGGTGGCCTCGGGGGACAGTGTTTAAGTGGTAGAAGATCCAGGGGCGGGGAGCTCCAACTGTACAGCAGTGGTGGGCATGGAGGTCGTCTTCCATGCTGGGGTGATGCTACGGCTGCTTTGGGGTCTCCACACTCCTGTAACCCCTCATGCATGCTCTGCGAGGAAGCCCAATAAATGCACTTATCCGTTCACTGAGTCTGTTCCGGTGCCCAGTCTGGAGGGAGCAAGCACTCACAGGCATCTCCCCAAGTTCACACTTGGGGACCACTGTTTCCACACTGTGACAGGCAAAGGGAGCACGTGTGTCTCGAGTTTCTTCACTCCTTCTGGATGGTTCCTGGGTGCCTGTGAGCATTCACGAGTTACTGCATGGAGTGCCCCATGCTAGTGGAGCGTTGGCTCCTTTTCTCCCACTCGCTGTGATTACAGAACTACGCATGCTTCTGACATCACGCTCTCGCGCTCGGTCTGGACTAGAGAGCGCGTCTGTGCGTCTGTGCTCAGCACACGGGGCAACACGACGCTCAGGCAGCCATGGGGTAGCCATGGGGTAGAGACTCCCAGCCTGACGCAACTGGCCTTTAATTGGTTGGGCCATCTCCCCAGCCCTTAAAAGAAAACTTTAACGTAGATCTTATCCACAGAAGTTAATAAAAAGAGAGAGTTTCAGGGAAAGAATAAGACAAGCATGGGTGTGGGCTTCTCAGGGAAAAACACACCTTATTGCATTTACTGTGTGTGTGTGTGTGTGTGTGTGTGTGTGTGCGCGCGCACGCTCACGCAGTATATATTGCTGGGCATGGTGGTTTCATGCCTTTAATCCCAGCACTGGGGAGGTTGAGGTAGGAGGGTAGCCATGAGTTCCATATCATCCTGGGCTAGGTTAAAAGATTTCCTTTTGTAAACAAAGTTGTGAGATGGATTTACGAGGGTTAGTATCCAGAGTTAGGAATGAGAGGGGAGTGCTCAGGACTCAAGGCTGCAGGTCACTTGGCCCTAAGTGAGCACCGTTTTTATCTCTGACGTGTCTGGCACTTTTGCACCAGCTCAGTCCATTTTGACTTTATCATAAGAGGCGCCTGTAGTTTCCTGTGTCCATCAGCAAAAATGACAAGCCAGATCCAGGGGTGAAAAGCATCCTCTCCCCTGGTGCTTTCCTCCCACATCACTATAATTTTCCCTGTTTTTCTCGCCTGCCTCCAATTGGCCCAGTTGGAGCAGTGGGAGAAAGCTCAGAAACCCATTTATTACCAAACAGCAGCCGTGCGCAGAGAAGTGGCCGCCCTACGTGTGCTGCTCATGCTTCTTGTAGCTATTACTTTTCTGCTGTGTGCACACGAGTGTGTGTGTGCACACGAGTGTGTGTATACAGGGAGGATTTGTTACCAGTCACATAAGGGGAATTTCCTTCAGCTGATGGTTTCCAAGCACCATCTCTGCCCAGGCCCTCGGAGGCTCCCAGTGAAAGCAGAGCAATGTGCCCCTGCCCTCCACAGCCTGCACAGATTTGGAGATGGGTGGTGAGCGGACATTTTTGGCAGGATGGGGAAGGAGGGCTTAGGGCAGAAGTGCCAGAACTGAGGGTACACCCAGACCAGGGAGGTGGTAGAGTGGGAAGCCTGAGAACATTTTACTTTGGTGCAGCGTAGGAAGCCCTCACAGCCTGGACCTAGGCCCTCTCTCAGGTACAGGGGAGTCCTCCAACACTGGGGCAGCCGCACCCTTGACCTGAGCCTCTGAGGACTGGAAGCAACGCTAGGAAGTTTAGTTATGTGTGTGTGTGCACGTGCGCACGTGCAGCGTGCGTACGTGTGCGTGTGCACACACATACCAGGGTCACTTGCTGAGCCATCCGTCTTTTCATGTGTGCTGGGTAATCTAACCTGGGCCAGCAGGCTTTGCAAGCAAACACTATTCACCGCTGAGCCAATTCTCTAATCCCCTAGAGTTGCTGCATTTATTCTTTGGTGCTGTGAAGTTGCTTCATTTGCAATTAGGGTTAGATATGGGGGAAGTGTGCACTGGCAGACTCCCTTTTCATATCCAGAGTTCTGTCCTTGAAGAGGAGATTGTTTCACGGACACTGCAGGCTTGAAGCTGGAGAAGGATGTGCTGGGGAAGATGCAACATTCATGAAAGGGGTCCTTATATATGCATAGGTCACGTGGAGGCCGGACTTAAGGGGTCCTTATATATGCATAGCTCACATGGAGGCCAGACTTAGGGGGTCCTTATATATGCATAGGTCACGTGGAGGCCGGACTTAGGGAGTCCTTATATATGCATAGGTCACGTGGAGGCCGGACTTAGGGGCCCTTATATATGCATAGGTCACGTGGAGGCCAGGTTTAGGGGATCCTTATATATGCATAGGTCACGTGGAGGCCAGACTTAGGGGGTCCTTGTATATGCATAGGTCACGTGGAGGCCGGATTTAAGGGATGGTTCATGGGCCATTTTAAGAACCTCAGTTGTGATGTTCCCAGAAAGGGTCGCACAGGCCCTTAGCAGGTAGGATAGTCAGTGTAATAAAATTCCTCGGTCTCATTCAGCAAAAGATGGAAGTCAGGGAGCCCTTGGCTACAAGGGAGGGTGATCAGACTGGGGTGTGCTCCAGGGGAAGAGGAGGCGCGCTTGTAGTGGGGTGGGGGACGGGTTGTGAGAGCTTGCCTGCCAGCTGCCCGGCGCCTTTCCCTCTGATTTCCTGCCTCTTTGTACAAAACCTGGACCTGTTCCTGATTGACAGGAGGAGACGTCACAGGAAAGGCCTGTGGGGCTGGGGCTGGCCTCTCAGAGCATACTCCCTGGCAGGGTCTGTCTACTTGCCCTTCTGGGGTCTTGTTCTTTTGCCCTGGTCTGCCTCACCACCTTCATCTGTCCATGTAGATCCTGAGAACAAGCCGGTGGTGGTGGTGCCCGCTGCAGAGGAGGAGCTGGAGCCGGGGGAAGCTCTGAAGGAGGAAGAGGGCCCTCCTTTGTCCCTGGGCCCCAGTGAGTTGCAGGAAAACCCAGAGGAGTCCATTGCTGACTGTTCCTGGACCACCCAAAAAGTAAGTAAGCTGCCCCGCCTCACGCTTCCTGTCCTCGGCTCTGCCTGGAGTGATTCCCCGCTGTGGTTTCATCGGTGCTGGGGGTATAGGTTGGCTTAGTTATCCTTGCTGTCTTGTTCCTGTAGGTGTGTTCTGTCCAGCTAGGGTAGGAAGTGACAGCAGGCAGGCAGGATTGTGGTGTGGTGTGTGCTGTCCTAAGGTATACATACAGTGCGTGTATGTGGAAGGCGAGGTGCCTGCATGCTTGTGTCTTGCCCCTCGGAGAGCCAGCCCTGCCTTGCTAAGGGAGGGTCTCCCTAAGGCTAGACCCTGAGAATGCTGAAAGTTTGAGCAACGTGTGTACACTTGGAGAAACATGCGAAAGTGATTTGCGTGGCAATTTTCTAGAAAGCAAAGAAAAAAAGCAAACAAAAGATTAGTTTATTTGTCACCAGAAAAAGTCTTAGAAGGAAGAACTAATTGCCTCAGAATGCAGTAAACAGATCACGGAAGGCAGGTAGTGTGGGCAAAGTATAGCATAGTTGTATTTCATGAAAATATGTATGGTAGTCAGCCGGGAGGAGCATCCAACCAAACAGCTTATGGAGGAAGGGATGTATTTCAAGCCTACAGATCCAGGGAAAGTTCTGTCAGTGGCAGAAGACCCTGGCTCCCTTTCACAGATCCAAGCAGAGAGAGAGACCACCAGCTAGCACACACCAAAATGCCGGCAAGCATGAACCCAGAGCTCAGACTGCTGTGCGCACACCTTTGGGCTGAAATTCAGATCCACCCCCAGTGACACCTCCTCCAGCAGGAAGCTTGATCGTTATCAAAAAATGCCTGAGGCTATGGGGGATATCCAGTCACATTCAAGCCACTACAATATGTAAACCAGGTGTGGTGTCACATGCCTGTAATCCCAGTGCTTGTGAGATTGAGGCAGGAGGATCGGCTAGCCTCGGCTACATGTGAGTTTGAGGCCAGCCTGGGCTACATGATACCAAAAGCTAATATATAGGGGCCAGGTGTAGAGCACGCCTTTAATCCCAGCACTCGGGAGGTAGAGGTAGGAGGATCACTGTGAGTTTGAGGCCACCCTGAGACTACATAGTGAATTCTAGGTCTACAGTGAAACCCTACTTTGAAAGCCCCCCCCCCCAAAAAAAAGCTAAACATAACTCTGCATGATGACTGGGCTGGTAGTAGATACTTACAGCAGCGAACAGAGGGAGGAGCAGAAGGGTCATGAGTTTGCGAATTTGAGGTCAGTCTGGGTTCCATAGTAAGACTGAGTCTCAAAAGAAAGAAACAAAATGTACAATCTGTATCTTAGAAATTGAGGAAAGAGGGCTGGAGAGATGGCTCAGAGGGTAAGAGCACTGGCTGTGCAAGCAGGAGACCAGAGTTTGATTCCCAGCTCCCACATTAAAAAAAAAAAAAAAAAAAAAAAAAACACAACAGGCAGTCACGTCTGCACAGGCCTGTAACCTTAGGTGAGGACCGGAGGTCTGCTGGGCTCCCTGCTGAGCCAGCGTAACTGAGAACACCGGGTTGCGGGTGCCGTGAAGCCCCGCGTCTCAGGGAACAAAAGTGGAAGAGCAGCGCACGGGTGAACCCAGTGTCTTCCTCCAGCCTCTGCATCCGGCCCTGCACACCTGCACGCACGTGTGTGTACCATGTGACCCACCCGCACGCACACCTGCACACACATGTGTGTACCATGTGACCCACCCGCACGCACACCTGCATGCATGTGTGTGTACCATGTAACCCACCCACACGCACACCTGCATGCATGTGTGTGTACCATGTGACCGACCCGCAGGCACACCTGCATGCATGTGTGTGTACCATATAACCGACCCGCACGCACACCTGCACAGACGTGTGTGTACCATGTAACCCACCCGCACGCACACCTGCATGCATGTGTGTGTACCATGTGACCGACCTGCACGCACACCTGCACGCACATGTGTGTACCATGTAACCGACCCGCACGCACACCTGCACACATGTGTGTACCATGTAACCGACCCGCACGCACACCTGCACGCACATGTGTGTACCATGTAACCGACCCGCACGCACACCTGCACGCACATGTGTGTACCATGTAACCGACCCCCACGCACACCTGCACAGACGTGTGTGTACCATGTAACCCACCCGCACGCACACCTGCATGCATGTGTGTGTACCATGTAACCGACCCGCACGCACACCTGCACACATGTGTGTACCATGTAACCGACCCGCACGCACACCTGCACGCACATGTGTGTACCATGTAACCGACCCGCACGCACACCTGCACGCACGTGTGTGTACCATATAACTGACCCCTCCACACCTGCACACACATGTGTATACCATATAACCGACCCCCTCCACACACATAAAAAAAATAAAGCAAAGAAAAATTCTGAGGAAATTTTAATAGCTTAAAACTTAGCAATTTCATTTTATTGTTTAAAAATATTTTTATTTCGATAGATAGATAGATAGATAGATAGATAGATAGATAGATAATAAATAGATAGATAGAATGTGTGGGTATGCCAGGGCCTCTTGCTGCTACAGAACAACTCCAGACTCACACACCACTTTGCGTCTGGCCTTACTTGGGTACTGGGGTTTGAACCCCAGGCTGGCGTCTCTGGGGACTGTCTTGTGGGAGCTTTCATGTGTGCTCCTCATCCTGCCTGTGTGGTCCTGCATCAGTGTGGTGCAGGCGTTCAGGGAATGGAAAAGTGCAGTGTGATGCCCCAGCGCTGGGAGGTGAGGGAGATGGCTTCAGGAACCAAGGTGGTGAGCCACTGAACAATGAACAATGGCTCCTTCGCTGTGGGTGGGGCATTGTAGTTAACGGTGGGGGGCACAGGGGAGGTCACCTCTCCTGGCGCTGGGGTGACCAGCTCCACCGACCCTTTCTTTGGTGGTAACTCTGTGCCAGCCATCAGGGTGCTTGTTGCTCCTCTCGGGTAATGGGTCTGAGCATTCTACAGTGAGGGGAGAGGAGCGTCCGCGTGTGGCCGGCGGGGAGGGTGGAAGGGTCCCGACAGGCCCTTTGCTGAGCTGCTTGGGATTAGGTGATGGGAGCCAGCTATCCTCGAGTGGGAAGGTATGGGCTGAGGGCGTGGGTGCCTGGTGACTGGCCCGGCTGCCGCCCTGACTTCTGCAGGCTCTGAAGGCCGGCCTGGCGCCACCGTTGGGAGCAGGGTGACCTGTCCCCTCCCACACCAGCCGCTGCAGAAGCTGGAAGCCCCAGGGAGTAGGCACTAAGTGGGCCTGTGTGGGATGTGGGCGCCTGTCTTTGAGGGGCTCCTTCTCTCTTGCAGACTTGCTCTGAGCACTTGAGGGAACCATTTTTTGGGTTCCTTACACCCTCCTGCCATTGGTCGTAGCCCTTGGTGGGTGTAAGGGGCTGGCTCAGTGCCTATGAGGGGGCCATCCTTTTCTACCAGGAACCAGCTTTTACTGTGCCCGCACCGCTCAGTGCACTCACTTCAGTCTTCTGGTCTCCCATTCGGGGTGATACTCATATAATGACTGGTTGCTTTGAACCTGTTAAGTAGAGTTTATATAAGCGCACACACACACACACACACACACACACACACACACACACACACAGAATTTATCTGGGCTGGAGCGATGGCTCAGTAGTTAAGGCACACTGGTTTGATTCCCCGGTACCCACGTAAGTCAGATGCACAAGGTGGTGCATGCATCTGGAGTTGGTTTGCTGTGGCTGGAGGTCCTAGTGTGTCCATTCTCCCTCTCTATCTGCCTCTCTCACAAATAGACAAAGAAATAAAATACAAAAAAAAAAGTTTGTTTTTTGTTTAAGCAGAATTTGTTACCTTTGAGGTGAAGAGGAGGAGGGAGGCTCAAGGACGCTGAGCAGCCTGCTACAGACGCTTCTTGTTTTTCTTTTCTTCAGTTCCTCAGGGCTCCCTTATCATCAGCTGCCCCCGCCGCCCCCCCCTTACCACAGGACAATAGCACACTATTCCAAGCTACGGGCACATTCTGGGCTCTGCAGGGTCGATACGTGTACACAGGCCCGCAGTGTCTTCTCCATCTGCGAGGCCCTCACCACAGTCACAGAGGTTTCTGTAGATGTTGCTGACACGGCTAATGAACTAGAAGCTGCTTGGTGTCCGCCCTGGGAGAGGAGAGAGGAGGATGTCGCTGTGAGGACACAGATGCATCTGAGGCCACACACACTGCCTCCCTCCCGGCCCTGCGAGCCAGCAAGCCAGCGGCACCCTTCAAACGCCACCCCCAGGCCACGCCTGGGTGGAGGACCTGGCTGTGACTCAGGCACCATCTTGCTGCTTTTCGGTTGTGTCGTGTGTGCCCTTCCCGCCGCGTCCTGTCACCAGCTTTTCATTTCTTGAGGAACGTCCTCCTTTGACGTCAGCTGACATTTCCTCCACCTGAATTGCCATAGGCAACACAGGACTCTTCTCACAGAGAGGCCTGGGCGTCCAGGCCCATGGGAGCCACTTGAGTCAGGACCAGGCAGGAGGTGTCCAGGCTGAGCCCGAGATCCCGCAGATAGGCCACAGATGTCCCTAGAACACCACTGCTGGGCTCGCTGTGTGTTTCCGGGAGTGCAAACCCTGACCTGTCATTCCTTTGCATGTCTGTCTTTCTCTAACCAACCATAGACGTGAAGCTAGCTTGTAGGGTTAACTGAAGCACTTCTGTTGAAAAGAAACGAAGGCTAGCTTCCTACGGCCAAGAATGGTGCTTGTAAAATTCCCTGTTACTTTCTACGTTAGTCTTTCATCGACACGACAAAACACCACATGCACAACTTAAAGGGAGGAAGGGTTGGTTTTGGCTCATAGTTAAAAAGACAGTACAGTAGGGAGTGGTGGCTCACGCCTTTAATCTCAGCACTCAGGAGGCAGAGGTAGGAGGATCGCCATGAGTTCAAGGCCACCCTGAGATTACATAGAGAATTCCAGGTCAGCCTGGGCTAGAGTGAGACCCTACCTCGAAAAACCAAAAAAAAAAAAAAAAAAAAAAAAAAGGAGGGTGCAGCCCCTGATCCTGACCTCCGTTGTTTCTGGGCTCGTGGGAAGACTGAACATCGTGGTGGGAGCGTGTGGCAGAGAATGCACACTTCATGGCAGATGGGAAGCTGAGAGAGAGAGAGAGTCAGAGAGGAGCTTGGGACATGAAACAGTCTCCAAGGACATACTCTTGGTGACCTACTTCCTCCAGCTAGGCTCCATCTCCCAAGGTTCCCAGAATCTTCTAGACCAGCTCCACTAGCTGGTGACCAAGTCGCCAACACACGTGCTTTTTCTGCAGGGTATTTCATCTGCAAACCCTAACAGTGTTGCGTGCTGGGTGATGGCTTTTTTCCCGGGTAAGGTGGTCTCACGAGGGGTGAGGGGTGGAGGCACAGCCAGCCTGTCTGGGCACCTGCAGGTCTCCCATCTGCAGATTGAAGTCTACCTGTCTTCCTGGTTCTTCAGAGTGTCCTGTCTCTGACGTGGCATGTGTGCCAGCTGTTCTTGCCTTCTGGGAGGCAGGTCTCCCTCCCTGAGGTAGACAGCGGGCAGTTGCTCCTACCATACGTTGCCTGCCACCATCTAATGGCAAAAGGTGGAGGTGGTGCTTGTAAGATGTCTGAGGGCCAGGGACGGGCCACAGTGGGGTCCTCCTGTCCTGTGCTGTGCCTTGGCCTTCTGTGGCTTTTGTCTTCAGAAGCCTGACACGTGGGTCATCCAGGTGGCTGCAACATTGATTTACCTAAATGTTCTTACTTGAATGGGAAGGGAACAGCCCCACATGAGGTCTGATTGTTTCAAACAACAGGGATATTTTGGGTGCAGATAACTGAACAACCAACTTGAACTGGTTAAAGAAATGTATTGCTCACAGCACTGGTGAGCCCGGGGCTGCAGGTGAGTCTTGGTCCTGGCATTGATGATGTCCTGAGTCCACGTTCTTCTGTCTGCCGCTGCCTTCCTGGCCTCTTCGCCTCCCAACAGCTGTGTCTGGCTACTTGTGTCACATAATGTCTTCCATGGCTACCCATCTGCCACTGCACTGTTCAGGGGACAAGAGGGTGCCTCCTCTGGTGGCCTCTTTTTCCTTTAAACCATTAGCTGTGATTAGGTCATGAGCTTGGCTTTGGCTAGGCCCTGTCCCCATGATAGGAATCCATGGTGGATTCAAGCCCATGGGCCATCCAGGAGCCCAAGCAGAGCCGAGCTGATCCTGTGTGGACCATGGGGCTGAGAGGAGGGAGCTGTGGGACCATTCCCAGTGTGTGGAGGGAGTGAGGGACTGGCCGCCCTTTTTCTGCATCCCCCACGACCTGCTGGGACTGATACCTGGTCACAGCAGAGCCATGGCTCTTTGCACGTGCTGGACAGGTCACTACAATCCATACCTGCTTTGTCCCATCTGGTTATCCTTATGATGACCCTGTGACCTAGGGTTACCTGTCTCCATTTAGTACGTGGGGAAAGGTGGCTTTGTAGGTCAGCTAGAGTTGCCTGGCTAGTGTGTCATAAGCTACACGGGAACTCTGGCTCTCCAAACCTGGCTCCGGCACCACAGTGCCCCCCACTCAGACTTGAGGCAGTGGGCAGGGCGGGGATGGCCTGGTATCTTCTCCAGGGCCTGCTCGGCTCATGGAGGCTGCGGTGGTGCGTGCAGGGAGGTCCTTGAAGTGCAGCCTGCTCCATCCATGGGCGGCCACTGGTGCTCTGTTCTCAGCATCTCCTCCTGTACTGGCTGTGTCTACCGGCTGGCACTTGTCCTAGGGACACCACTAGGTGGCAGTGACCCTACTCCCAGACACTCACCCCACAATGCTGTCACTTGTACACATCCAGGGGAGGATCTTAGAAAGATGGCTCCAGTTGGCGGCCCAGCCCATGGCTCTGTTAGGAGCCTGGTCCAGAGCAAGGCTCTGGTGCTGGTATTGATGCAGGGATTTGGGGTTGAGGAGGGGGTCCTCCAAATTTATGAACCCCAAGTTTGGGTTCTGTCCTACCTTTAACAAAGAACTGATAAAGACAGATTCAGAAAGGATGCCGGGGGTGGTGGCACATGCCTTTAATCCCACCACTCAAGAGGCGGAGGTAGGAGGATCTCTGTGAGTTCAAGGCCACTCTGAGACTACATAGTGAATTCCAGGTCAGCCTGGGCTAGAGTGAGACCTTACCTCAAAAAAGGGATAAATTATGAATTATTAAACTTATTTAGGGAGAGATCACAAGTTGTGGGGTCTATTTAAGGGAGATTGGGATCTAGGAAGGAAGGCTGGAGCAGAGTCATAAACAGGTGGGAAGTAGGAAACATGCTCGTGTGGAAAGCAGTGCATAGTTTATAAGGTTCCTTTTAAGAAAAATTGAAGTTTTTTCAGGCTGGAGAGATGGCTTAGCAGTTAAGGTGCTTGCCTGCAAAGCCAGAGGTTCGATTCCCCAGGACCTACGTAAGCCAGATGCACAAGGCGACACATGCATCTGGAGTTCATTTGCAGTGGCTGGAAGCCCTGGCATGCCCATTCTCTCTCTCTCTCTCTCTCACTCTGCCTCTTTCCTCTCTCAAATAAATAAATAAAAATAAAATATAAATAAAAAGAAAAACTGAAGTTTTTAGGGAAACAGTGGCGTAGAGCCTCAGGCATGAGGAGTTCATATAGCTCATTTAAGAGGCAATTGCAGCTTTCAAGGAAAGACTGGCGTGGAGCCACAAGCATGTGGAGGACAGAACCTAGGAGCGTGTGGAGACTTAGAAGGAACACCCACGGCACCTGCCATGTGCTTTCCTGTGGAGGGAAGTTAAGATGCAAGCAGTGAGGCTCAAGGAAGAAGAAGAGGGAAAATATCAAAGCAGAGACCAAGAAATTCAGAGGAGAAATGAGTAATGAAGTGAGTTACACTCATGGTTACCCCAAGTTTAAGGAAACTACATGGGTAGCAGGCCTGGAGTTAGTGAGAGCACCCACGTGGTAGATCTGGAGTGTAAGGAAAATACCCATGTGGTAGATGCAGAGATCAGAGGAGAATCGTGCATGTAATCAAAGTGAGAACTTACCCCAAACTCAAAAGCAGAGGCGAGCAGAAAAGTTGCCCCAGACCAAGGAACAGTGCTGCGCTCTCCTCCTCACAAGCACGTGGCGATAGGATTCAGGAGCGTGTGAAAGGAGATTTAGGAGGAACACACGGGGGCATTTGCTGTGTGCTTTTCTGCGGAGGGAAGTTAGCAGGGCAAGCGGTGAGGGTCAAGGAAGGATAAATAAACAAGAATAAGTAAACAAGAAGCCAGGCGGGATGAGGGGGGAAGCCAGACTCATGTGTTTCCCTGGGGCCTGAGGGAGGAGAGGCTGGCGGAGTTGAAGAGCGCTGGGCAGAGCCAGGAAAAGCAGAGTGGAGCTAGCCACAGGAAGAAGACAGCATTCTGTATAGGCAAGGGGAAGACCGGACTGGTTTATAGGTTTGGAGGGCGGATCCCAGAGCCAGCCCACTTGGGCCAACCCACCTGGGCCAGCCCTCCTGAAACAGCCCATTTGGGCCTTCTCTCTAGGTGGTGCGCTAGACTGTGGGCAGAGGGCTGCTGTAGGTCAGTCTCCATCAGACAGGAGTTCCATTTCTGCCAAGAGTCCCTTTCTTGTGTCAACACGAGGTGTCATATGGGGTGGCATCTCCGGTTCTCTCTGGTGCTTAATTTCTAACGGAAACTGCCTAAAATGAGCTAGCTTTCTCTGTCCTCCTGCAGTATGCTTGGAGGAAGTGCTGGGCGGATACCAGAGAAGAGGCTACCCTAACTGAGGAGAGCGTGCGCACAGCCTTCCTCCAGCCCTGCCTGGTGGCCGGCTGCCCCATCCCTCAGGTTCCTGTGACTCACTGACCCATCTTTCTGCTCCCTGTCAGGATCGTGCCCTGGTCTCGTCACCCTCCACGCCTCCATCCTGGCCTCGGCTGCTACTCACTGCTCTCCTTTAGTCTTTGGGTGGGGAGTGCTGTGAACCCCAGGTGGGCCTGGAGTTCTTAATCCCTCCTGTGTCAGCCTCCAGTGTTGGAATACACATGTGTGCCACCATGCCTGGTTGCCCATATTCTCGTTACTCCTCAACCTTGACCCGCTGTGCCCAAAGTTTGAGGCTTGCAGCAGGCCTCCTCCCTTGTCGAGCAGCCCCCTGAGCCTGCCCACTTACATCCCACCTCGTCAGACTTTGGACGTAGCCCTGGACCAGCCTTCATCGCTGAGATCACTATCTCTCTCTTGGAGTCCACTCAACTCCAGACCTCCTGAGGGTCATGAGCAGGCTAGGCAGCGTCTTGACCATGTTGAACTCAGGCTTTCCTTTCAGTTCAGCAGGAAATTGTGGAAGCAAGCCTTAGTTTTGTTTTGTTTTGTTTTTTGTCTGTTTTTTTCTTTTTCTTTTGAGGTAGGGTCTCATTCTAGCCCAGGTTGACCCAAGATTCACTCCTGTAGCCCCAGGCTGGTCTTGAACTCACAGCCATCTCCTACCTCTGCCTCCCAAGTGCTGGGATTAAAGATGTGCCTTCTTGGTTGATTACAAAGCCTGCAAGGCTGGTCTAAGACGGAGTCTCATTCTTCTGCTTTTGCATCTTTTGCGTCCTTCAGCCTCAGCGCTGTCAGGCTTCCTCTTGTTGGAGGCCTTTGGAGTCAGCACAACCTCTGACCTCCCAGAGTCCTCTAGACTCACTTTGCCCTGGGCACTCCTCCTATTAAGGCGCTTTTATATCTGGCTCCGCTGTGCTGCTAGGTTGGTGGGACTAGAGTCCTGTCACCGCCTTGCGTCCTTGTGCTTCACAAAGGCTTGGATTTTGCAGTACCTTACTCAGGCAGTGAAGCCCCTTAGGCTAAGGTTTTCAAAGTCCCTGATTCTGCCAAGGGCTGAGTGTGGTGAAGACTCAGTTCCCAGCAGCCGCTGTGGAACTTTGGGAACCCAGGGACTATCACAGGCCATAGTCTCAGGGTACGGGGTGGGTAGGCTTCTGGGTGTCATAAGCTTGGCCCTTCGATTGCTGTCTTGCACTCACAGCATGGGCCTGGGCTGGCTTCAAGGGAGCACCATTGGTATGCCTCCACTGCGGAGCCACTCTGTGGCGAGAGGATCTCCTGTGATTTGATTGCCCTCGGAACCTGGAGACGTTTCTGGCTTAAATTTCCTTTCAAAAACTTTAAAAATTTTCTTATTTGACAGAGAAAGAGAGACAGACAGAGTGGTTATGGGTGCGTCAGGGCCTCCTGCCGCTGCAAAGGAACTCCAGACCGCTTTGTGCATCTGGCTTTTCTGGGCACTAGGGAGTCAAGCCCAGGCTGTCAGGCTTTGCAAGAAAGCACCTTTAACCACTTGGCAACCTCACCGCCTCTCCTTTGTAGTTTGATGCCACATGGACAGGTCTAGAACTTGCTCTGTGGGGTGTCTGAAGGCCCAAGTCAGATACCTGGGCAGATCTACAGTAAGCTCACCAGGGATCCGAGGGAAACTCCACCCCATGTGCAGACTTAACCCGACTTCTTGTTTCCCTTTCTCAGATTACTTAACCCCAGGTGTGGGGCAGGCTCAGGTTCATCCTGAGCTATTGGACTATGTGGTGAACCCTTGTCTTACACTGGCAGGGTTCAGGGGATTATGAGTCACTTGATGTAGTGACTGGATCAATATTTCAGTTTTAGGTCCTGGGGAGCCAGAGAGCTGGCACTCTGATTTCCAAGGTGTGAAGGTTTGCCTGGGGGCCCGCACAGGCCTCCTGGGGTGCACATGGAATGCTCAACTGCAATTGGCACTCTTGTTCTCTAACTTATTCTGGTTTTTATGTCACATATATGCCACCAACATCACATGTGAAAAGTCTGTGAATGTTTCTGTCTTCCAAAAGGGTCCCCCCAGGGATGTCCTGTCAGAAGAGATTCTGAGTGGCTCAGGTCTGCTGTGGCTGAAGGAAGGGTGTGGCCCAGCTCTGTCACTGGCTTCTTGGCTCTGCCATCCAGTCCTTTCATTTTTTTTTTTTTTAATTCACTATGTAGTCTCAGGGTGGCCTCAAACTCATGGTGATCCTCCTACCTCTGCCTCCCAAGTACTGGGGTTAAAGGCATGAATCACTGCCACCATGCCCTGCCCAGCCCTTTCTTTCTTTCTTTCTTTCTTTCTTTCTTTCTTTCTTTCTTTCTTTCTTTCTTTTTTTCCCTTATATTTATTTATTTATTTGACAGAGAAAGAAGGGGGGGAGAGAGAGAGAGAGAGAGAATGGGCGTGCGAGGGCCTCCAGCCACTGCAAAGGAACTCCAGATGCGTGCGCCCCCTTGTGCATCTGGCTAACGTGGGTCCTGGGAAATTGAACCTGGGTCCTTTGGCTTTGAGGCAAACGCCTTAACCACTAAGCCGTCCCTCCAGCCCCCCCCTTTCATTTCTTAACTCCAGTCTGCCCAAGAGTGAGAGAGTACATATGTGCCAGGTGTAAGGATTTAACTGAGCCTTGTGTCCCCAAGGAGCTGTAGGGGACCCTGGAGGAAAGTGTTGGGGAGAATATAGTAGATCTAGGAAGTAAGTGTGTGTGTGTGTGTGAGAGAGAGAGAGAGCATGTGTGTACCATGGTGTGCATGTGGAAGTTTGGGGACAGGTCCGGGGTTTTGTTCTCTCTTTCCACCTTGCTGGATTGATACAGGGTCTTCCTTGTGTTTCCCCCCTCCATGTGTGGCATTCTAGCTGGCCTGCAAGCTTTCGGGTTTGCCTGGCTCCACTTCCCATTGCCACGGGCACCTTGGGATACGGAGGACCCTTGTGCCACTTGGCATCTGGTTTTACGTGGGTGTTAGAGAGCGCACTGTGGCTGGAAGGCTTTCAAGCAAGTGCCTTTAACTGCTGGGCCCCCTACCCTGCTCCTATGCCTCTCTTGGCATACGTATGTGTGTGGCATGCGTGTGTGTGTGTGCTTGTGCGCTCGTGTGCATGTGAGTGTAGAGGACAGAAATCGATGCTGGGTGTCCAGGGTGACTGATCTGGCTAGCCAGAAGATGCTGGGGATCCCTGTGTCCCCTCCCCTGCACTGGGATTCCAGGCACATGCACCGCACCCTGCATCAACGGAGCATTCTTTCTGTTCAGAGTAAGAGGAAGAAAAGGAAGAAAAAGAGCCGGAGCATGACTTCTCCAGAGCCCGGTTCCTTGTCCTCCACTCCTACCAGCCCCTGTAGTCTGAACTTGCCTTTAAACCCTGGACCACAGGACTCAGCCTTGGCCCAGAGCCAAGCCCAGCAGGGTGGTGCAACCGGCCAGTGCCTGGACACGATGCTGACGCTGCCCGAGGGGGCCGGCTCCCTGGATGCTGATGGTGGCGGCTGCTGCTTGCAGGGTCGGACTGTAGGAGGTGGGGCTCAGAGCAGCCCCGCTCCCCACAGCCACGCAGAAGGAAAGGACGTTAGCACCTCCAAACCCCTCGCAGACAGAGGCCTTTCCCAAGAGGGGTCCTCTGGCCCGATCTCGTCTGCCTGCGAAGGCCACCCTAAGGCTACTGAGGCTGCCCAGAAGGACCCATTGCCTGAATCCACAGGGAACAAGTCTGAGTGCAGGGACCAAGCACCAATGACTGCCAAGCCGCAGACAGGGACCCCAGCCTCCGGGGTGAGTAGCAGGGAATGGCGTGTGAGAGTGGGTTTTGACATGGGGAGTAGGAGGAGGGGCATAGGAGAAGGTCCTAATGTCCTGACCTTGTCTGGGACTTGTTTCCCGGATGCTTCTCACCTCTCATGGTTTGACATTGACCCCGAAGCCACTGAGCCACAGACCCTTCCTTTTTATCACTGTGGCTTGGGGGTTTCTGTTTTCTTCCAGCCAATTGATGCCACAGCCAAGCCAGTGAATCCAGCTCACGAGGCCAGGGGAAAACCCAAAGATGAGGCTCAGGAGCCGAAACCATTGCCTGTGTGTCCTGCTGCCTCCAAGGAGCGTAGCCAGGTAGAGGCCTGGTCTCCAGTAGGCTTCCGGGATGCAGGACTCCTCTGCACCTGCCCCGGCCACTCCTTTTGAAACCCGTCTTCCCTTTGGTGAACTTGCCAGTGTTTTTGTAGTGCTAGGGCCAAAGTGGGCAGCAGACAAAGCCTCTGTCTTCACTGAGCTCCCAAGCTAGAGGGAAACAGACGGAAGCTGGGACAGACGTGGCAGGTCCTTGGGGAAGCATGGTGTAAGAGGGCCCTAGGGGGTGTGTTGGCTGATGTCCTGAGAGGAGGTCATCCCCCGTAGTGAGGGGTGAGCCATGGGGAACCTGGCAAGTGTCCTGACAGGGAATGGCATGTGCCAACACCCTGAATTGGAATGTGGTGGGCCTGTTGTCGCAGAATATAAGGAAGCTGGTGCTCCCAGAGACGTGAGGGGTAGAGAGGTCAGGGACAAGGTTGGAGAGGGGCTCCTGGGGGCATGGGATATGGACCAAAAGTCTCTGGGAGGTTCTGAGCAGGGAAGGCCATGGCCCCTGGCTGCTGTGAGCCGTGGGTGGCAAGCTTTGAGGTTTGTCTGCTTCCTCCAGGAAGCTGAGACCAAGGGCGATTCAGCTGTCACTGGGAAGACAATGGGTGAAACTAAGACCGTGAAGCCAGGAGACCAGAAGCACTCGGAAGGGAACAGCAGAAATTACGCAGCTGTTGTGAAAAATGAGAAGGAGCAGAGAAACCAGAAGGCTGCAGCGCAGGTCACCCCCAGGTAGGGCGCGGCCCCTTCACTCACCACGGGGTCGCCAGCGCCGGGCGTGCCTAGCTTGTGCCTCGTCAGTGCCGTTGGCAAGGTCAGCTTTGGAGGAACAGTTCAGGTGGTCGCCAGGCGGGGACACTTGTCCAAGCTTCCTTGCCTAATTGTGCCTGAAGGTCTCCCATTGCCAACATGGCCCTAAAGAGTTGTCCACATCAGACTCCTTTCCTGGTGCCCCATCATCTCCAGTGCTTTGAGAAGAGGTGGTTTGCAGAGTACAGTGTGTCTGAACCCTGGACACCTGTCACTTCCACTTGGGGGTGTCGCACAGCACAGAAACAAGGATGGTGTGTGTGGGAGTGGTGGCGTGTATGTATGTGCACACACGTAGCCCGTATTTCCTTCTTGGCCCTCTTTAGCACGCTGAGCCGCGAGGATGGCGTCACCGTGTACTTCCATGCGATCATCGCCAAGAACGTTGACTACAACCCCGACTTGCACAGAGTGTTTGTGAGGGGGGGAGAGGCCCTCGGGAAGCCGGCCTGGACGGACGCCTGCCACATGCACTACACCAAGTGAGCACGCTGAGGGCTTTGAGCTGACCTTGTCGCCACCGGGCGGGCGTCTGTCGGTAACCATGTTACGAAGAAAGTTGAGGACATGCTTAAACTTCTGGAAAAGTCCTTTCCTCTCTTCTTTTTTTTCTTTCTTCCTCCCTTGTTTTCTCTTTTCTTGCTCCTCTCTCCTATTCTCTCTCTTTTAATTTTTTAAACCTTTTTATTGACAACCTCCATACATATAAACAATTTATCATGATCGTACTGTTTTATTTTCAAGGTAGGCTCTCCCTCTATCCTAGGATGACCCAGAATTTACTCTATAGTCTCAGGCTGGCCTCGGACTCACGATGATCCTCCTACCTCTGCCTCCCAAGTGCTGGGATTAAAGGCATGCGCCACCACGCCTGGCTTAAAAATGTTTTTTATATCAATTTGCAAGGAGGAAGAGAGAGAGAAAATGGACACAGTAGGGCCTCTTGCCACACTGCAAGCAAACTCCAGATGCATGCACCACTTTGTATATCTGGTTCTATGTGGGTACTGGGCAATCAAATTTGGGACATCAGGCTTTGCAAGCAAGCACCTTTAACTGCTGAGCCATCTCTCCAGCCCTCTTCTTGAGTTTTTGAGACAGGGTCTCACTCTAGCCCAGGCTGACCCAGAACTCACTCTGTGGTTCAGACAGACTTCACATTCGCAGTGGTCCTCCTGCCTCCACCTCCGCCTGTTGAACGTGAAGGTTCCAAGCATGTGTTCTCCAGCATGTATTTCTTCGCCACATTTTGCACGGCTGTGATTTTCCTGGTCCTGACTGGACACTGAGCCCTGTTCTAAAAGCGTGTGTGGGGTCTGGGGTCTGTACTTTTTCATGTGTGTCTGCATGAGCAGTTTGAATGAGCAGCCATGTTCTGTTCCTTCCCAGAGACCTGCATGAGAATGGGTCTCTCATCGAGGGCAGCATGGTCATTCCCAAGCAGAGCCTGGACAAGTCCATCCCGTATAAGTACACTATCCACCGAGGCAGTCGCAAGGACGGTGTGGAGTATGAGTTCATCTACAAGTTCCCGCAGAAGAAAGACGAGCACGTGAACCGCTACCTGTGTGTCAAGTCATCCCTCCTGGGAGGGGGAGGTGAGTCTCCTGTGCCCAGCCGTGAGTCTCTCGCCTGGATGAGTCTCTGGGGAGGTCTCACTGGCTGTGCCTTTGGAAGCAGGGCTGTGGTCAGTTAGCTTGGCCTCACCTAACTCACTGGGGCGAGGAACAGAGGGAAGGACCTTGAGAAAGGGGAGGAAAGACAGAAGCACAAGCAAGGCCTGGGCTGGGGCTGGAGGGCAGAGGAGGCAGTGGGTGGACGTGTGGTATCACAGGACGGGACGGGCAGAGGAGGGAGTGGGTGGATGTGTGGTATCACAGGACGGGACGGGCAGAGGAGGCAGCGGTGGATGTGTGGTATCACAGGACGGGACGGGCAGAGGAGGCAGTGGGTGGATGTGTGGTATCACAGGGCGGGACGGGCAGAGGAGGCAGAGGGTGGATGTGTGGTATCACAGGACGGGATGGGCAGAGGAGGCAGTGGTGGATGTGTGGTATCACAGGACGGGATGGGCAGAGGAGGCAGTGGTGGATGTGTGGTACCACAGGACGGGATGGGCAGAGGAGGCAGCGGTGGATGTGTGGTATCACAGGACGGGACGGGCAGAGGAGGCAGCGGTGGATGTGTGGTACCACAGGACGGGATGGGCAGAGGAGGCAGTGGGTGGATGTGTGGTATCACAGGACGGGGTGGGCAGAGGGGGCAGTGGTGGATGTGTGGTATCACAGGACGGGATGGGCCTGTGAGGCAATGGTCCGGCTCTCCAGGGAGACTGTCCGGTGGCAGCTGTCTAGGACATTTTGCACAAAGATTGAGTAGTCCTTGCTATTTGTCACTAGCATTTTCCCACATGTTTCTTAAGCCCCTGTCCATGTGTGCTTCTGCTGCTGAGCTTTGGGAATGACCCTCTGGGCAGCTGTTCCCCCCAGTCCCCCTTCCCCAGCCTCACGTGCTGACTTTTTATGCAGAAACTTGTTTAGAAAATACTTTTATGAGCAGGGTGTGGTGGCACACACCTTTAATCCCAGCACTCAGGTTGCAGGGGTAGGAGGATCGCTATGAGTTCCAGGCCACCCTGAGTCTACATACTTAATTCCAGGTGAGCCTGAGCCATAGTGAGACCCTACCTCCAAAAACCAATAAATATATATGGTTGGAAGGATGACTTAGCAGCTAAGGCACTTGCCTGCAAAGCCAAATGACCCCGGTTACATTCTTTAGGACCCATGTTAGCCAGATGCACATGGGGGCGCATGCGTCTGGAGTTCGTTTGCAGTGGCTGTAGGCCCTGGCGTGTCCATTCTCTCTCTGTCTCTCTCTCCCCCACTCTCTCTCCCTTTTTCTCTGTCAAATAAATAAATCTATTTATTTATTTGAGAGAAAAGAGGTAGAGAGAAAAATAGTGGGAGTGAGAGAAAGGGGCAGATAGAGAATGTACCAAGGCTTCCAGCTACTGCACACAAACTGCAGACATATGTGCCACCTTGTGCATCTGGCTTTATGTGGCTACTGGGGAACAGAATGGAACCTGAGTCCTTTGGTTTTGCCAGCAAGTGCCTTAACCACTGAGCCATTTCTCCAGCCCTGACTTGAAAAAAGAAATAACTTGCCTACAGTGCCTAATGTCCCAAGTTCCATTTCCCAGTAGCCACATAAAGCCAGATACACCAGGTGGCACATGTGTCTGGAGTTTGTTTGCAGTGGCTGTAGGCCTTGGATCACCCATTCCCTCTCTCCCTCCCTGGCCCCTGCAAATAAATAAAATATTTTTTAACTATTTATTTATTTGTGTTTGTGTGTGTGTGGTTGTGCCCGGGCTTCTTGCCACTGTAAATAAACGTCAGATGCCTGCACCGTGTTTTGTGTCTGGCTTCAAGCAAGCATCTTTATCCACAGTCATTTCCCCAGCCCTAAGTTCTTTTTCCTTGTCCATAGTTTAGTTGTTAGAGCAGCATAAGGTACTGAAGAGGAGGCCCAGCTGGCACCTTGGGGAGAGTCCTGGTAGCTTTTTGTTTTAGTTTTGTTTTTCCAGGTAGGGTCTCACTCTAGCCCAGGCTGACCTGCAATTCACTCTGTAGTCTCAGGCTGGCCTCAAACTCACAGTGATCCTTCTACCACTGCCTCCCGAGTGCCGGGATTGAAGGCGTGTACTACCACACCTGGCAGAGCCTGGTAGCTTTTAACAGTATGGATTTTTGTTTTTTCTTAGCGATGGGGGATGGAACCCAGGGCCCCAGCTCAGACTAGCAAGCACTCTGCCCCTGACCTGTGCCCACCGTCCTGGACTTTGCTTTTTCTATTGTGTAAACTTTTTTTTTTTTTTTTTTTGAGAGGAAGAGAAAGTGCTTCACTATGTTGCCCTGTTCTTTTTAAAATTGTTATTAATATTTTAATGGATTTACTTATTTATTTATTGGAGAGGGAGAAGGAGACAGACAGAGAAAGAGAGAGAGAGAATGGGTGGGCGAGGGCCTCCAGCCACTGCAAACGAACTCCAGACACATCTTGTGCATCTGGCTTTACTTGGGTACTGAGGAATTGAATCTTGGTCCGTTGGCTTTGCTGGTAAGTGTCTTAACTGCTAAGCCACCTCTCCAGCCCTGTTATTCACTTTCTTTTAGGCAGGACCTCACGTAGCCCTCCCTGGCTGGCTTGGAATTCCCTATGTCGCCCAGGACGACTTTGAACTCTGAGCCTCCTGCCTCCCGCGTGCTGGGGTTATAGACATGCAACATGGTACCTGCTTTATGCGGTGCTGGGGCTGGACGCCAGGCTCTGAGTAGGCCGGGCAGGCACTCTGCCCACAGTGCTGCACCCTTACTCCCAGGTTTTACGTTCTTCTTGGGCTGTACGTGTGGAGACACCCCTGACCATCTGAGGGAGTGCTGTCTGATCGCCTCAGTTTATCTTCTCTCTCTCTTTTTTTTTTTTTTTTGGTTTTTCGAGGTAGGGTCTCACTCTAGCCCAGGAATTCACTATGGAGTCTCAGGGTGGCCTTGAACCCATGGCGATCCTCCTACTTCTGCCTCCCGAGTGCTGGGATTAAAGGCGTGCGCCACCATGCCCGGCCAGTTTGTCTTTATCTTCCCCTTTTGTCTTCCTGCCACTGGCCCCACCCTGGGTTTCTGTCCTCTGAGGGAGTCCAGGTCTTTGGAGATCTCCAGTGTGATGCTCTTGCTGTCCCTTTTAGACTGGCATCAGTATGATGATGTCTGCATGACACCTCCCACTAAGTTTCAAAGGACTATGAGTCACGTCTTCGACTTCATGAAGAAGGACGTGGTGAAACAGAAGAAGATGGCGAACGAGGTCATGCTAAATCGCATCCTAAGCATCCTCCAGCCCTGGAACTCCATGAACTTGAAGAGTTTTATCACCCAGTTCCAGCAGTTTTACTCTGTGGTCCGAGTGCCTATGATCTATGAAGGCCAACCTCAGAAGTGGGACAGTCTACAGTATGAAGAGGAAGAGGTACCTACCTCCACAGTGTTAACAGCAGCTCTGGGTGGGCAGGTGGCATCCCTAACCTACTAGAACTCGGGTGACTCTGGACCCCTGGGCCAGGTGCAGATGGGAACAGGAAAACCCCATGCACCTGATGGAATTACCAAGGGACACCTTTGTGTCCCACCCCTGGCGTTGGTCCTGAGCTCTGGCCTGGGAAAAGCAGGAAGAAGGGCTGGGCCCCTCCCTACTCCTTTGCCCATGCTGTGGTGTGGCCTGCAGCCTGGAGACAGCCCGCTGCCATCTCTGAGGTGACCATGAGCTCTCATGGGTATACCCGCCATGCAGGGCCGCTGACGGAGCCTTGGTGTGCTCCAGTGATGGGGTGGCACAGTGGTGGGGAAGCAGGGTAGAGTCCTCTGTGGAGCTGTCCATGCTCTGCCGCCAGCCTCTGAGGTGGGCCCTCCGTGGCTCACTCCTCTCCTTTCCCTCCTGGGACAGGTGAGGAAGCATCTCTGGGAGCTTGTGAAGCAGCAGATGGAGCCCTTCCTCAAAGGGAAGAGTGGGGACGCTCTGCCTGCCAGCTGCCCTGTGAGATGTAAGCTGAGGATGGGCCTGATTGTCCTGTTCATGGTGGAGGTAGTCGGCGTGAACTTATCTGACAATGACCTGGTCTCACTGTGCTACCTCCTGACCCCGAGTGCCAGCTCACCACATGCCCTTCACGATGATCTGGGCCATGTCATCAAACTTCACAGGTATTCTAGCCATCATGGTGTTGTTGCTCTTACGGTACTGGGGCTTGAACCCTAGGCAAGCACTCCGCTGCTAGCTGCATCCCCAGCCTTCTTGGGATTTTTGAGACAGGGCCTCACTAAATTCCTTAGGCTGGCTCTGAACCTTGACTCTAACCCAGGCAGGCCTTGAACTTTATTGGGAGGGGGGTTGAGGTAGGGTCTCACTCTAGCCCAGGCTGACCTGAGCCTTCCATGCAGTGACCCTGTCCATCCATGCAGTGACCCTGTCCATCCATGCAGTGACCCTGTCCATCCATGCACTGACCCTGCCCATCCATGCAGTGACCCTGTCCGTCCATGCAGTGACCCTGTCCATCCATGCACTGACCCCTCCCATCCATGCAGTGACCCTGTCCGTCCATGCACTGACCCCTCCCATCCATGCAGTGACCCTGTCCGTCCATGCAGTGGCCCTGTTCATCCATGCAGTTACTCTGTCTGCCCATGCAGTGGCCCTGTTCTTCCATGCAGTGGCCCTGTTCATCCATGCAGTGGCCCTACCCATTCAGGCAGTGATGCTGTCCCTCCACACAGTGAACCTACCCTTCCATGCAGTGACCCTTTCCATCCATGCAGTGACCTTGCCCACCCATGCAGTGACCCTGTCCATCCATGCAGTGACCCTGTCCATCCATGCACTGACCCCTCCCATCCATGCAGTGACCCCTCTCATCCATGCACTGACCCTGCCCATCCATGCAGTGACTCTATTCTGGTGCTCTGTGCCTCTGGTTGTCACTTCTCTCCTGGGATGTCAGAACCAGGTCATCCTCCATTCACTATGGTGTCTCTGTTCCTTGCTAGGTGGCCAGAGTACCTGCTACACCTGTGCCACAGGTGTATAGAGGCAGGAGTCATCCGCTGGCTGAGTGTCCTGCCTGTCCTGCACTACTGCATGCAGCTGTCCCCACCTAAGAAGGACTCTGTGAGCCAGCGCGAGGACACCTGGGCGGGCCTCGAAGGAATCCCCTTTGTGCAGTTCAGGGAAAAGGCCATTGTTCAGTAAGTTGTGGGGTTGCCCTGAGGGAGGTGGGTCCTGGAATACCCCTTCCAAAGCTCTGCTCCCACTGCCTTGTGGACTCGGGCGCGTACCCAGTCCTGCCTCACATGACACGGGGAGCAGGCTTCCTCTAACGTTGTTGTAGGAACAGTGATAAAGGGACAATCTGAATGCCAACAACCTAGAGCTGTGCATTGCTGTTGAGCCTGTTGAGGTGTGCATGTTCCCCAGTTCTGCGCAAAAGGGGACATGCCTGTGTTCCTTACGCTCAAAAGGACACCAGCCACAAGCATGTGCTTATTTCTTCTGTGTTAGAACTTCTTTTTTTTTTTCACCTGCCAGTATTTCGTGATCTGTCTTTTACACTGACAGCGTCAGGTGACAACAGCCATATGTTCCAACCTGAAGGGTACTCCAGCTTTGGTGTGCCCAGTTCCATGTTGGCCTTTGGATGTTTTCTGCAATTTCATTTTACAAAATGCTTTAGTAAGCATTCTTTTTATTCCTTTACTATTACTATTATTTTTGTGTGTGTGCATGTGAGTGACACAGTTAGCGCATATGCAGAGGTCACAGGTGAACTTTGGGGTGTGACAGTCCTCTCCTCTACCATGTCTGAGACAGGTCCTTGTTGTTTCCACTGGAAGGGTCAGACTAGCTGGCCTATGATCTTTGGTAGTCGCCTGACTGTCTTCCATTGCTGTAGGTACTTTGGGATTACAGACATGCCCTGAATCACTTTGCATCAGGCTTTAGGTTGGTACTGGGGTCCCGGGTAGCAGGCTTGAGCTGAGCCACCTCCCCAGCTCCAGCATTCATATCTTTTTCTCTGTCCAGTTACTTCCTTGGCATGGATTCTGTTTTTTTTTTTTTTCTTAGTATTTATATTTATTTATTTGAGAGAGAGAGAGAGGAAGATAGAGAGAGAGAATGGGCATACTGAAGCCTCTAGCCACTGCAAAAACTCCAGATGCATGCACCACCTTGTGCATCTGGCTAATATGGGTACTGGAGAATCGAACCTGGGTCCTCAGGCTTCCCAGCCCCACCCCGGCATAGGTTCTTACAAGTGGGGCTGCTAGGCCAAAGGCTTTTGTGCTACTCAATGCTGGCTAGAGCAGAGGTGTCATGGTGTATTTCCAGGAAGGAGGACCTTCCTCCTAGCATAGGAAAGTATTTCCAGATACAAGGGGTCAGATATATACTCTTCTCTAGTCTTTTCTCATTCGTTTTTTTTCTCTCTCTCTCTTTTGTGATATGGTGGTGATAGAAAACCAGGGCCTTATGCATGATGGGCAAATTTTATACCACTGAGCTACATACATCCCAGCCCTTCAGTATTTAAGTGACTTAGGAATTTAACATGCATATATAAAAACCACAGGATAGCCAGGCATGATGGCATATGCCTTTAATCGCAGCACTTGGGAGGCTGAGGTAAGAGGATTGCTATGAGTTCAAGGCTAGCCTGAGACTACATAGTAAATTCCAGGTCAGCCTGGGCTATAGCAAGACCCTACCTTGAACCCCCCCCCCCCACACACACAAATATCAAAGGATAAAAGTAATCTATCAGGATAGGGAGATGGTTCCGTGGTTAAAGACACTTGTTTGCAAAACTTTATGGCCCAGGTTCTTTAATCCAGGACCCACATAAAGCCAGATGCACAAAGTGGTGCAGGCATCTGGAGTTTGTAGCGGCAGGAGGCCCTGGCGTGCCCATGTTCTCTGTCTGTGTCTCTAATAAGTGTATCATCATTTAAGTCATTTTTCTCATTCTGCTACTTTACAAATGACTTCAGACAGCCTGGTGAGGTGTTTCTGGTGACTGTGGCTACCCAACTATTCAAGGTCTGTTCTCAGCTTTGACTATTGGAGAGCGTTTTAAGGCTGGAGTTAGAGAAGTGATTTGAGGAACCCTTTTGCTAGTCAGGAACTGCTTGTGAATCAGCTTGTCATGCTATTCTGGGTGGGGACAGAGGCTACCCCATCTGGAGTTGGGCTGAGACCTGAGCAATATCCACTGGATCTGAGCCTGCTGTGAGCTGTCCACAACAGGAAGGGGGAGGGAGCCAGTGGATCTGAGCCTGCTGTGGGCTGTCCACAGCCGGAAGGGAGCCAGTGGCTCCAGGTACTCACAGCTTCTGCCAATGGGGATCTCCTGGCTCCTTTTGGTAGGTGGAAAGCCTTGTGAATGGAGGCCCAACTGAAGCCATAGTAAGCTTGGCTTTTCCAACTCCACCATGGGTGGGCCCTCACATAGTCTAAAAGAAACAGTCCAATAGTCATCCCTACCCTAGAATTCCTTGTGCACCCTGGATTACTTTCTATTTCATTCATGCCTTTCCATTGTTTCCCATGAGGCAGTGAAGTCTTTCAACTCTGAACTCTCTCCACCTCCCTCTGGCTTTGTGCCATCTTATCTCAGCTGGGCCTGTTGCGATCTCACCGAGCCCTTGCCATCTTCACTCAGGAGCCAGGTAGTCCAGTTCCTGGATCAAAAGCAAGACTTGCTGCATGTGGATGAGTATCTCTTCCGGTCCTGGTTCAGCCTTCTCCCTCTGGAAAGCGTGGTTTCGTACTTGGAAAACTCCATGGAGTACTTGAGTCTCGTGCCTGCTCGAGTCGTGGACTGTGTTCTGGGCATTTCATACCGGCTGAAAGGACTGAGGAAGATCTCCTGTACCAACAGCCAGGTGTGTCATCACGTGCTGACCGCTTCACGCTGCAGGCTCGAAGCTAGCCGGGCTGGGCGTGTGGCTCAGTGGTGAAACGCTTGCCTCATGTACATGGAACTCTGGGTTCCATCCCCAGCACCACAAGAAAAAGAAGAAAAGGAGAGGTGTTGTTTCCCCGAGTTTATTATATTTTAGTAAACAGACCTTAAGAAATCAACAGCCTTTTTTAATTTTTTGCTTTGCTGGGCAGAAGTAGAAGGCACTCTGGGTATGACTTGTTTCATAGCTGCTGTCTTACATTTTGGGGGACAGAGAAAAATTGCATAATTGTATGTGCCTGAATTCTAGTGAAAGTCAGACTCGTGCCCAGACATTCTAAATCTTTTGGGGGAGGAGGAAAAGTGAGGTTACCCCGGTGCTTGCATAGACCTTTCTCAGCAGGGATTCAGCCAGCACAGTGAGGTCATGACTCACTTTCTCCACATTTACTCCCCTTCTCTTCACTGCTCTAGGATGTCGAAAGAATCCTCAAAATGCTCTCGCACCTCGTGGACATGTACAAGGACATGTGAGTAGACAAGCGGAGCGCGTCTTCTCTCCCACATGGCTGCGGAGGGTGTCGCTGCTCCTCCTGACCTGGCCTCCCGCCGTGCTGTCAGAGTGGGAGGCCACAGGCCAATACTCAGTTTGTATTTTCAAGTATTTAAGGTCTTCATCCTTTTTATAACACAAGGAAGAGGGCTTGGGGCGATGGCTTCATCACTAGAAGCATTTCCCACACAAGCACGAGGACCAGAGTTTGAGCTCCAGCACCCATGTGAAAAGGTGGGCATGGGTGCGCATGTGTGTAACTCCAGTCTTGTGGACGTGATAGGGAGTGATAGGTTGTGGACAGGAGAATCTCTAGGGCTCACTGGTTAGCCAGTCTGACCAGAAACAGCAGCACTGGGTTCAGTGAGAGAGTCCAACTCAAGAAAACAAAGCAGAAGAGTGCAAGGTGGGATACCCGCAGTTCTCTGGCCTTCTTGTGTGTGTGCATACACTATGCACACCACAGAAAAAGAGTGCGTGAGGAAGATCCTGAGACCACATGGTGAATTCCAGGTCAGTCTGGGCTAGAACAAGACTCTACTTTGAAAAACCACAAAAGAAAGAAAGAGAAAAAGAAAAAGAAAATGGGCACACCAGGACCTGTTGCTACTGCAAATCAGCTCCAGACACAGGTGTCATTTTGTACATCTGGCTTTACATGGGTATTGCGGAATCAAACCCAGACCATCAGGCTTTGCAAGCAAGCACCCTAACTACTGAGCAGTCTCCCCAGTCCCTCCTATTTTTTAAACTGTTTTAAATATTTGTTCTTATTTATGAGAGAGAGAGAGAGAGAGAGTATGTATGCACCAGGGCCTCCAGCCACTGCAAATTGGCTTACATAGGTTCTGGGGCATTGAACCTGAGGCCTTAGGGTTTGTAGGTAAGTGCTTTAACTGCTAAGCCATCTCCCCAGCCTTTTAAAAAGTTTTTATTGACAGTTCCACACACATAGACAATATACCATGATCATAATCTCTTTCCACTATGTGCCATTTTCCCTCCCCTGAGTCCCACCTCCACTAAATCCCTTCTTCATTCCACCTAATCTCTTTTCAATTTGATGTCATCATTTTTCCCTCCTGTCATGCAGGTCTTGTGTAGGTAGCGTCAGATACTATGAGGTCATCAATACCATGGCCACTTTGTGTCTGGAAGACGGTATTGTAAGCATTCCTCCCCTTTCTTTGGCTCTTACATTCTTTCTGCCACCTTTATTCCTGAGCCTTGGAGAGTATGGTAGAGATGTCTCACTTCATGCTAAACATGCTATTGTCATTTCTTCTTAGCACTTTGGTGAGTTTTGAGTCACCCAGTGGTCACCACCATGTGAAAAGAGAAGCTTCTCTAACCAAAAGTGAGAGTAGCATTAATATATGGGGATAAATATAAATATTTGAGGGCAATTTGGTGGGCATAATATATCCATTTAATTATACAACACTAGTAGTTTTTCCCCTAGGGCTTATGACCTCCCCAGCCATAGGTTTTTGATTAGATTTTCAGTACCAAGTAGGGATTCCCTCCCACTGAGCAAGCCTCAAATCCAATCAGAGAGTAGTTGGCTTCCCCATAACAGACATGCCACTATTGCACCAGTTGGCATATTTGGCCAGCCATAGAACTTGCAGGATCCACTGCTGGTTAACACTGTTGATGACTTTTCTCCCCCAACAGGCTTTCTTCCTCCTGCATTTTTGAAAAATTTTATTCATTTGTATATTTCTTTGAGAGAGAGTGGCAGATAGAGACAGAGAGAGATTGGGCATGCTAGGTCCTCTAACCACTATAAACAAACTCCAGATGCATGTGCCATGTTGTACACCTGGCTTACATGGGTGCTGAGAAATTGAAGTGAGTCCTTAGGCTTTGCAGGCAAGAGCTTCAACCCGTAAGCCCTCTCTCCAGCTCCTCCTGAATTTTTTAACATTTAGGTTTTTTGTACTTTTTCCAAATGAAATCAGGTTAGAAGAAAAATTGAAGGTTTCTGTATTACTTCTCCCATAGCTGTGTCAAAATACCTGATAAAGATAACTTAAGGGAGCAAGGGTTCATTCCAGGTCACAGTTTGAGGGTGCAGTCGGTCCTGGCAGCACAGGCCTGCCGGCAGGAACAGAAAGCAACTGGTCACTTACTTCTGAGTGAGGCACAGAGGCGAGCGCTGGTGTTGAGATGCTCTCTTTCTATGCAGCCCAGGACTCCATGGAGCTGGGCACAGACAGGGTGGGTTCGCTTTCTCATAGACGTGCCCAGAGGTGTGTCTTCTGGGTTATTCCAGACCCACCATGCTGATGGTCAAGGCAAGACATGTCGGTGGCTTTGCACAGTTAGTCCAAGTCATTCGCTTCTGCACTTGTGTGGCCCCTGCTAGTTACTTGGAGGGGTGACGCATGGGGGCACAGAAACATGGGCCGAGGGGAGGAGTGTTTGCAGAGATCTGCGAAGCTCTCCCTTCCCTGGCTCCCACCCCTGTGATACCCTGCAGTGCTGGAGAGGCAAGAGCGGCCTTGTCACGTCGGCAGAGGCTCCACGGGCGTCCATACCTCCACTTTCACCACACGTGAGCTCATCCTGTGACACAGAGCTTGCACACAGGCTGGGGGAAACCACTTTCTTTCTTAAAATTAGTTTCTTTATTTGAGAGAGAAATACAGTATGAGTGGGCCAGAGCCTCTTGCCAGGGTAAACAAACCTGACATATGCACTACTTTGTGTGGCTTTTTATGTGGGTACTAAGGAATTGAACCCAGGCTGGTAGGCATTGCAAGCAAGTGCCTCTAACTTCTGAACCACCTCCTCCCCATCCCGAGAAATCTTTTTCTAACATTTCTTGTTCTTCCTCCCTCTCTGTAGCCCTTTGTTGTTTGTTGGTTTTTTTTTTCCAAAATCCATGGTGGTATTTTAATGATTAGTAATATATATTTTTTTGTTTTTCAGTAAGGGAACATGATTATAAATATTTGAATTTGGCTTTTAAAAAACATTTATTTCATTATGATAGAAGAGGGAGGTGGAGAGAATGGTCACACCAGGGTCTCCTGCCACTACAAATGAACTCAAGATGCACATGCCACTTTGTGTGTCTGGTTTCATGTGGGTACTGAGGAACTGAAATCGGGTTTGTAGCCTTTGCCAGCAAGTGCCTTTATCCACTGAGCCATCTCTCCAGCCCTTTAACTTGGCTTTTAGAACAGTTCAGACTTGAGGCAAAACAAAAGAACGATGCTTCTTTTCCACCTTTGTCTAAGGTCAAGGTCGGGGTGAGCCAAGTGAATCCCTTACTTGTAGGTATTTTGAAGGGAAGGAGCCGCCATCTTTTATTTTTCTCATTTCTTCTCAACTACTTCAATCACTTTTCAATTCTTTGTGGCACAGGATTCTTGGGGAAACCTCATTACAGACCTACTTGAGAGAGTGTTTGAATCTCCATGACACCGTCTGCAAAATCACCACTGAAACAAAGTTCTACGAGGCACCTGCCCTGTCTGCTGAGGTTATCTGTGGGATGATAAGACTTAAGCCTCCAGGGGTAGGTGGAGCTGATGCTCCCAATACTGTGCTCAGAGAAGGCTTGATAGGGAAGTGGGCTCTTCTGGGATGGCTGGATGGGAAGGGGGGGGCGTGACTCAGCCATCAAGGAGTTACTGGGTCCCTGCACAGTTCTATGCATTGAGGGTTTTTGTTGTGTTGGAGGGCGGGAGGACGCGGACGGGCAATGCCTCCACTGTCCATGGGCAAACAAAGAAGCTGGTGCATTAGGCCACAAAGCCAGCCGGGCCTCACTGTGAGGTCAGATGACCTTGCGCTTTCCTGGATTCTGTTGTTCATAGAAAACTGGGCCCATTCCACCCCCAGAACACATGTCTGTTCCTACTCTTTCCCTTGGGACCTTTGAACACTGTATTGTAAATCCAGTAGCAAAGACCACATCCTGTGTGCACGGCCCAGAGCACTTGTGACCCCATCAGCCTGCAGAATGATCTTAGCTCTCGGGGTCTCTTGCCCACCTCCTCTGTCCCCTGGAGAGAATTGCATTCTGTCTTTGAAAACTTCACACTTTTTGAGTGTGTCACTCGCATGCCTAACTTGAGATCCAGTCCAATTCTTTCTTATCGCTAAGCATTGTTCTGAGCTCTGGTCTGAAAGCGATTTAGATCTTTGGTATTTAGATTGATCCTTCTCAAGTCAGAGTGATGATTTTAGGAATAGGAGATAATTCTGTGGATGTGTTAATATTATTCCTTTTGGCTTTTCTTCTTTAAAACACAGTATATACACACTTAAACAGTGAGCGCCATTCACTGGCCAGGTGACTGCTTCTTCCTGGGTGGGTGTCGTTCACGCAGATGGCGTGCGCTTCGGAAGACTGCTGGCTGTGCCACATGTTCTCAGCACAATCTCTGCTGCCCGTGTTGGTCGGGATCTCAGGGTGGCCCAGTCCACATTGTGGTTGCCAGCATTCTACCTGAGTCACAAGAACAGAAAACCCAAAATCCTGAAACTGAAAACAAAATCTGATGGGCTGTCAGGAAGCCCTTTGGTCAGGTGTTAAGATTGAGAGAAAGGAACACAGCTTGGGCTCTGAGTCAAGCCCCAGGCTGGCCTTTAACTTGCGTTTCTGGCCATGTCTGTCCATTCCGGTGCAGGGGCACAGGACTCCAAGGTGGCCCTGTGTGTGGCTGGGGTCATTCTTCAGTTGATGGAATGCCTGGGCATGATTACAAGGGATGTGCACATCACATCAGGGCTTCTAGGTTGTTCTGGAAGGAGCTGTGACATTCAGACACATTAATCAAGGTCTTGCTTCCATTTGGGAGCCATCATTCTGCCAGGACCTTCTCTGCTCTGGGGGACACCCATCCTTCCCGAGGCCTCCTTGTCCTGTGTGGCCTGTTTGCCTCTAGACTGTCTTGTTTCTCATCTTGGCTCTTACCTTGGTAGGACTCTATGCTTGTCGTTGTCTCTCCCACTTTAGTCACTTCCTGGTGCAGGAGGCATGTTGCTTGGCAGGGACTCCAGGTGGCTCTCCAGGCGGTGGCGCAGTGGCAGCTCCCTGCTTTGTGGGGCTCTGGGTAAGAAGTTCACACCGCTGCTGCCCTGCCTTGTGACGACCTCAGGTGGGGCCAGAACTGCCGTTGCTGCCTGGCACATGGTTTCTGGAGATGCAAGGAAGGATCCGCGGGGGAAATGGCTCTCAGCTCACATGGACCTGAGCCTGGGATGGGGATGTTCTGCTGAGCTGGGAGGAGGAGAGCCAGGGCTGCCCCTCCCAAGTCTATCTGTGGGAAGAGGACTTGTTTTGGCCTCTTGGCTCCAGATTGCCTGTTTGGGGCACTGAGGAGCAGCCTGCTTGTTTGGGCTTCTCTGGAAGCTCCCTGCCACTAGGGACAACTTCACACCCTAGTCTGAGAAGGGTCCCAGCTCCTCCTCGGGGCAAGGCCAGTAGGAGCTCTTGGTGGAGGCCAAGTCAGCTCCAAGCCTTCAATGGGGACAAAAGTGCCACACTTCCTCCTGCATCCCACCTGCCTTGCTCCCTTTCAGGCTTCTAGGAACCTCCAAGTGTCTGTCACAGGAGGCCTTTGATAAGTGAACAGCAGAGTGAATGCTGTAAACCCTTTCTCACATGCCCATAGGATGCCACAGCGGAGCCAGGAGCTGAAGCTAGGAAGGACCAGGTGACAAGCATCCTCCAGGGGGCCCTGGCCACCACGCGAAAATGGCTCTGCCTCGTATTTAAAAAGAGCATGTTCCGGACAT
Source organism: Dipus sagitta (assembly GCA_036346955.1). Classification (NCBI taxonomy): domain Eukaryota; kingdom Metazoa; phylum Chordata; class Mammalia; order Rodentia; family Dipodidae; genus Dipus; species Dipus sagitta. The sequence goes on from CM070778.1 coordinate 13,967,064, forward strand.
CCACAACCATTGTGTGCCTCACATACTCCGAGGAGATCGAAGTAAGCTTTGTGGGGAGCCAGGAAGCTGCTAAGGGCACAGAGGTGGGGGCACTGGGGACTGACCCATAGCTTCGCATCAAATGGCCTGAAGCCCTTCTGTAAGGAGGGGTTGTCGCTAATCCAACAGGACTTCTGGGTAGCCTCAAGGTCAGATGGAAAAATGTTGTGGTACCCCAGATGGGCTGTGCTCTTTTCAGCGTGGTGACAGGGACAGCTGTGGCAAGAGGACTCCCAAGGGCAGGGTCTGCCAGGGGAACTAGCTGGGGTTAGTTTCAGGGCTGAGGGTGTGACATTGGAAATGAAAGGTGCAGGGGAAAGGATGCTGTCTTGTGAGGGACTTGCCTGCAATGCTTAGGGACCCAGGTTTGATTCCCAGGGCCCACATAAGCCAGATGCACAAGGCGGAACATGCTAGAGGCCCTGGTGCGCCCATTCTCTCTCTCTCTCTACCTCTTTCTCTCTTCCTGGATCTCTCAAACAAACAAACAAACAAATAAAATATTAAATATAACAATAAATAAAATTAAATAAAAGATATGATCACTAAATGAAGTATGTACATTCTGAGCGGGACTGTGGAGACAGGACATCAGGTGGACAACGGCAGGAACAGGGTGGGGGTGGGTCGTACATTGCACTTCTCCAAACTCTCCATCCCAGGTGGGCTAGACACACTGCAGGCGTGCAGCAGGAGGTGCCTGCCAAGAGACATCGATGCGATGTGCACCTCACTTCTAAGCGGCTAAGCAATGAGGAAGAGGGGGGAACGCCACTGTGTCTAAAGATAAAATGAGGGCTGGAGAGATGGCTTAGCGGTTAAGCGCTTGCCTGTGAAGCCTAAGGACCCCGGTTCAAGGCTCAATTCCCCAGGACCCACGTTAGCCAGATGCACAAGGGGGCACATGCATCTGGAGTTCGTTTACAGAGGCTGGAAACTCTGGCGTGCCCATTCTCTCTCTCTCTGCCTCCTTCTCTCTGTCGCTCTAAAATAAATAAATAAACAATAAAAAAATAAAAAAAATTTTAAAAAGATAAAATGATAGGGCTTTGATGCGAAGGATATGAGCCATTTTGCTGTGCATACAGCTTTTGCGTGTGTTTGGAACTTTAGAAAATTAAGCCCCTACGAAGAATAGTTACACAGAGGAAGGACTGTGGTGGCTTTGAGCCTGCACAGACAGGCCCTGAATCTCCCAAGGCCAAGGTGGGTGGCTTTGCCCTGAGTTACCACTAACACACTCATCAGTGACAAGGTTGAGTCGAGAGCCCTGTTGTCCCTGAGGTCCGGGGCCTCCAGCCCTTCAGATTGCCGTCGTCATCCGCCTCCCGCACCCCTGGCTTGAGACACTATCTCCCTGTGGCAATGAGGCTGGCTTTGAACTTCTGGGCTCATGTGCTTCTCCTGACTCGGTCTCCCCAGGACCTGGTACCACACACTAGAAATGCCATGCCTCCCTACCACTCCTTTTCTGTCTGGTGCCGTGAAGTTGTCCCTGTGGCCGTCACTTACGTGTGGGTTTTACAGGTGTGGCGTCGGCTGGTGGAAATCAACTTCCCTGAAGAGTATGGCTGGAAGAAGCTGCTGCTGGGAGACCTGGAAGGGAGGCTCAAGCAGGTACCTGAGGGTGGGGCGCTCTTCTCAAGTGTGAAGGAATGCTGCGAAGCTCAGACCCTTTGCAACCCCGTGGCTTTTTTTTTTTTTTTTTTGGTTTTTCGAGGTAGGGTCTCACTCTAGCTCAGGCTGACCTGGAATTCACTATGGAGTTTTAGGGTGGCCTCGAACTCACGGTGATCCTCCTACCTCTGCCTCCCGAGTGCTGGGATTAAAGGCGTGTGCCACCACGCCCGGCTCGACCCCGTGTCTATGAGGTGCGATGGATGGATGGACTGATGGGGATGGGGCTCAGCCAAGATGCTGTGTCCAATGTGGTGTCGTCCTTTGACTTCAGGAAAACAGTACAAAGTTCCCGTGGGATACTTGAAAAGGATAAAGGGACAAAGTCTTGTTATATTGGGGACCTTAGACATAGGGGCAACGCCCTCCCATCCATACTCAGCCACTCCACTAACCTGTTGGTGACAGCCTTAATCAACCCAGTGACAGCTGAGAAAGCACTCGTTTCATTGTGAATGAAACCTATGACCTGAGGAAGCTGGTTGGTTCTTGTGTGATATGAGAGTTTTTAAAAATTTTTATTTATTTATTTATTTGCAAACAGAGAGGTAGACAGAAGAAAAACGGATAGAGAATGGGCATGCCAGGGCCTCCAGCCACTGCAAACAAACTCCAGATACATGCACCATTTTGTGCATCTGGCTTTACGTGGGTACTGGGGCATTGAACCCAGCTCGTTGGGCTTTGTGGGCAAGTGCCTTGACCACTGAGCCATCTCTCTAGTTTTATCTGAATTTATCTTTTTAGGAAAACAGAAGCAAGGAAAAACGGCATATTTCTCAAGGTTCACCTGTCTTGATAGCTCCCTTTGGAACAGTGGGAGAAATGACATCATTATCATTATTAGTTTTGTTTTTCAAGGCAGGGTCTCGCTCCAGCCCAGGCTGACCTGGATTTTATTATGTAGTCTCAGGCCTGGAACTCACAGCACTCCTCCTACCCTGGCCTCCTAAGTGTTGGGATTAAAGGCATGTGCCACCACACCTAGCTTTTTTTTTTTTTTTAGGTAGGGTTTCACTCTTGCTTAGGCTGACCTGGAATTCACTATAGAGTCTCAGGGTGACTCACAGTGATCCTCCTACCTCTGCCTCCCCAGTGTTGGGATTAAAGGTATGCACCACCACGCCCAGGTATATATTGTTTTTCTTGAGACAGGGTTTTACTCTGTGGCCCACACTTATCTGGAAGTCACTATGTAGCCCAGGCTGACCTCAAACTCACTATAATCCTTCTGCCTCAGCTTGTCAAGTGATGGAATTACAGGCAGGAGTCACCATGTCTGGCTATCCAAAACTGTTTTTTTTTTTAATATTAATTAATTTGTTTGAGAGAGATATACAGAAATAGGCAGGTAGAGAGAGAGAGGAAAAAAAAAGGGCCCACCAGGGCCACCTGCTACTGCAAACGAACTCCAGATGCATGTGCCACCTTGTGCATCTGGTTTACATGGGTCCTGGGGTATTGAACCTGGGTCCTTTGGCTTTGCAGGCAAGCGCCTTAACTGCTAAGCCATATCTCCAGCCCCCAAAACTGTTTTGTCTTTGCTCGTCTAATGGTGGGGTCAGGGTGGACATACTGAGCATGGAGTCACGGTAAAGGCAGCGGGCATTTTCCTCCTGGAGGGTCAGTGTGCAGTGCCCCGGCCCTCATGTCTCTCTCCTTGCAGGAGCTGCCTCTCACACAGATCTTCGCCTTCTGCAGTAGTCACTGGGGTGACTCTGGCCTGGATGACAGCGTGGCCAGGATCTTTGAGAAGTGTGTCATCGAAGCTGTGAGCACAGCCTGCCAGGTGACCAGCCTCTCCACTTTGGGATCCCGGCTGTTTTCTGATGCTTTCTGTGGCCTGCTCCCTCTGAGACCTCACAGAATGTGGGGCTCCCTCCTGGCTGGAGCCATGTGTTGGGATACCTGGGTTCCTGCTCTTGGGGCTGTGCTGTGTGAAACCACAGCTGCCACACAGTTGTGCGCTGGCCCGTCTGCAGGCCACACCGTACCAGGGGTCGGCGCTGTTGGGCCCTTCGTTGTCAGCTAGCAGATGCCTGACGGTGTGCGGGAAGACTTCGGGCACTTGCAGAGGGAAGACGCAGGAAGCTGGAACCCAGCCGTGGCAAATGACAGATGTTCAGCAGTACACTGTCACAAAAAAGAAGGGCAGGGGCTGGAGAGATGGCATAGTGGTTAAGGCACTTGCTTGCAACGCCTAAGGATGCATGTTTAACTCTTCAGATTCCATGTAAGCCAGACATACAAGGTGATGCAAGCATGCAAGGTTGCACATGTGCACAAGGTGGCACATGCATCTTGAGTTCAATTTCAGTGGCCAGAGGCCCTGGTGTGCCAATTCTCTCTCTCTAAAAAAAAAAAAAATACAGGGCTAGAGAGATGGCTTAGCAGTTAAGGTGCTTGCCTGCAAAGCCAAAGGATCTAGGTTTGATTCCCTAGGACCCACGTAAACCAGGTGCACAAAGTGGTGTGTGTATCTAGAGTTCTTTTGCAACGGCTGAAGGCCCTGGTGCACCCAGTATCCCTGTCTCTCTCTCTCTCTCTCTCTCTCTCTCTCTCTCTGTATGTCTCAATTTGCCTCTTTCTCTCAAATAAATAAATAAATAATTTTTTAAAAAATACAAAAAAGCTGGGCACACGTGGCCACGCCTTTAATCCCAGCACTCAGGATTCAGAGGGAGGAGGATCGCTGTGAGTTCAAGGCCACCTGAGACTACATAGTGAATTCCAGGTCAGTCTCGGCTACAGTGAGACCCTGTCTGAAAAAACAAAAACCAAACAACAACAACAACAACAACAACAACAAAAACAAACCCAGAAGGAACGGAGTGAGGGGGAAAGAAAAGAAAGAGGCAAGGAAAAAAGGAAAGGACAAAAGGGGACAAGGAAAAAGGAAAGATTCTATTAATTGACTTAGCTTTTTGTCTGAAAAGTGGGGGACACCCTGCCCCAGTGCCTGGCAGAACAGACCCCATGTGGCACAGGTGTATGACTTCCTGCTAACCCCGGTGCCAGTGTTCATGTTTCCTAACTGGGCACTGGAGGCCTTGGGTTCCATTTCTGGCCAGGTGGTATAGATTATAGGAAGTATAGATTATCACCTTCTGGGGACAAAATGGTTCTGATTTTTAAGTAATTAACAACTTTACAAAGCTTCCCTTCCCTTCCCTTCCTTTTGTTTTCTTGTTCATTTTTTTATTGAAACATTATTCATATCCAATATATTTTGCTGAAAGTTACAATTCAGTAAATTCTAATATACTCACAGACGAACATAAACATCGCCATTCTTTATTATTTGAAGGCAAACTAATAAAACACTTGCCAATTTCCCTTTTTTTTGTTTCCTGATAGTCTCAGACCAGTATCCTCGAAGGGCTCTCGTGTCACAATTTACGGCGGTTTGGCACCCTCCTGTCTGCTGTGATCACCAAGTCCTGGCCCAGGGTCAGCGGGGAGGCGGTGGTGGACATGGATGACATTTTAAAATACCTGCTTACGTGGCCAGATGTGAAGCAGCTCTTCAAATTGTGTGGTATGTGCAGAGGGCCTGTGGGAACATCTGTTTGGTGAGGCTAGCATCTTCTTGGTTCTGGGAGCAGAACAGAGCAAAAAACCTGACCTGATACTCAACTGGGTTGATGTGTGATAAAAGAAGTAGCCTGTGGGGAGGTGGAGGGGCATGGTGGCACACACTTTTAATCCCAGCACTCAGGAGGCAGAGGTAGGAGGATCACCGTGAGTTTGAGGCCACCCTGAGACTACATAGTGGGTTCCAGGTCAGCCTGGGCTAGAGTGAGACCCTACCTAGAAAAAATAAAGCAGCCTGGTGGAAGGGCCCAGGTGAGCACAGGTATCTTGCAAAATGAAAAGTAGCTAAAACCAAAGCTCCCTTTCGTCACATGCGTGCTGTATGCAGCTGCTCTGCTAGCACGCTGTCCCTCCTGCCATCTTGCTCAACGCCTGCTTCCAGATGAAGAGATGGAAATACAGAGTGCTCATGATTGACTGACCCTTGGTTTCAGAGAGATTATCGAGCTGGGTGTGGTGGCGTACGCTTTTAATCCCAGCACTCTGGAAGCAGAGGTGGGAGGATTGCCATAAGTTCAAGGCCACACTGAGACTGCATAGTGAATTCCAGGTCAGCCTGGACTAGAGCAAGACCCTACCTCAAAAAACCAAAACAAGCAAAAACAAAAAGCTGGGCATGGTGGCGCACGCCTTTAATCCCAGCACTTGGGAGGCAGAGGTAGGAGGATCACCAAGAGTTCGAGGCCATCCTGAGACTGCATAGTTAATTCCAGGTCAGCCTGGGCCAGAGTGAGACACTACCTTGAAAAACAAAACAAAAAACAAAAACAAAAAAAAAAAGTATTCAAAGAGAATATTAAGAACTCAGGTCTAAACCCAGCTAGACTTGCTATGAAGCCACTTTCTGTCACTCTGAGACCAGTGTTGGTGACTGAAACAGAACACAAAGTTCTGTCTGATCCCCCCGGCCTGCCTCGTCCCAAGTGTCACACTGAAAAGGTGACATTCAGACTTGTAGCTGAAGAGTGCTGGGTTTGGTGCCATGCAAGTTGTCAGTTTCATTGTCCTGGATCACTGGCAAACCCTGTGAGCCAATTCAGACAGGTGGGCCATAATGTGCCATCAGCGAGGTGAAGGCGCCGTGTGTACTGGCTATCGTGATTCATGCATCACGTTTGTGTTTGGTCAATTAAAGTTTTAGCTTTATAGAAAAATTCATGGAAGGGGCTGGAGAGATGGCTCAATGCTTAAAGGCACTTGCTTGCAAACCTGATGGCCTAGGTTCAGTTCCCCAGTACCTACATAAAGCCAGATGCACAAGGTGGTACATGCATCTGGAGTTCGTCTGCAGTGGCAGGAGGCCTGGTGCTCTCCTGTTCTCTCTCTCCCCCCACCCTCTCTTTTCCCCAGTATATAAATATATATATATATATATTTTAAAGGTCTCACTCTAGCTCAGGCTGACCTGAAATTCACTATGCAGTAAAAAAATCATGGGAGGAAAAAAAAAAACAAGAAAGCCAGGCGTGGTGGCGCACACCTTTAATCCCAGCACTCGGGAGGCAGAGGTAGGAGGATCACCGTGAGTTGGAGGCCATCCTGAGACTCCATAGTGAATTCCAGGTCAGCCTGGGCTAGAGTGAGACCCCCACCTCGAAAACACAAATCATGGAAAAGCAGATCCCTCCCACCCACCTCATGTTGCTTCCCCACTGCTCATCTCTGGCACTGGTACTGGAATGAGTCTTTGCTACGGCAGATGAGCCAGCATTGGTCACTGTTATGAAGTGCAGGGATCTGTAGGACATTCTTTGGGTTTTGATAAACATATGATGACATTTATTGGATGCTATAATATCACACATAATAATCTCACTGTGCTACCTGTGCATCTGGCTTACATGGGTCCTAGGGAAATGAACCTGGTCCTTTGGCTTTGCATGCAAGTGCCTTAACCATTAAGCCATCTCTCCAGCTACATACTCTATTTTTTCTTTTTTGAGGTGGGGTCTCGCTCTAGCCCAGGCTGACCTGGAATTCACTATATAGTCTCAGGGTGGCCTCAAGTGCTGGGATTGAAGGTATACACTACCATGCCCAGCAACTCTATTTTTATTTTTTTAATATTTATTTTTTTATTTATTTGTGAGAGAGAGAGAAGGAGAGAGAGAGAGAGAGAGGGAGAGGGAGAGGGAAAGGGAGAGAATGGGTGCACTAGGGCTTCCAGCCACTGCACATGAACTCCAGATGCATGTGCCACCTTGTGTATCTGGCTTACATGGGTCCTGGGGAATTGAACCTGGGTCCTTTGGCTTTGCAGGCAAGGGCATTAACCACTTAAGATTGCTTAATCTTCCCAGCCCCAGCAACTCTATTTTTAAAATTTTTACTTATCTATTTGAGAGAAAGAGAGAGAGAGAGAGAGGGAGAGAATGGACATGCCAGGACCTCCAACTGCAAAGGAACTTCAGACACATGTGCCACCTTGTGTATCTGGCTTACATGGGTACTGAGGAATTGAACCTGCATCCTCAGGCTTCATAGACAAGCATCTTAACCACTAAGCCATCTCTCCAGCCCCCAACTCTGTTTTTTTCATCTTTGTGTATGTGTGTGTGAGAGAGAGTAGAGGCATATCTGTGGCACAGCGTGAACGTGGAGGTCAGAGGACAGTCTTGGACGTCAGTCCCACCCGTCTGGCTTGTTTGAGGCAGTTCTCTTTTTTTTATATTTTATTTTATTTTATTTTTTTCTCAATTTTTTAAAACATTTTCCATGATTATAAAAAATATCCCCTGGTAATACCCTCCCTCCCCCCCTTCCCCCCTTTGAAATTCCATTCTCCATCATATCCCCTCCTCATCTCAATCAGTCTCTCTTTTATTTTGATGTCATGATCTTTTCCTCCTCTTATGATGGCCTTGTGTAGGCAGTGTCAGGCACTGTGAGGTCATGGATATCCAGGCCATTTTGTGTCTGGAGGGGGCACGTTGTAAGGAGTCCTACCCTTCCTTTGGCTCTTACGTTCTTTCTGCCACCTCTTCCTCAGTGGTCCCTGAGCCTTGGAAGGTGTGATCGAGATGTTACTTGGTACTCTAGCCACTGCTTTCCAGCACTGTGATACCTTCTGAGTCGTCCCGAGGTCACTGTTGAGGCAGTTCTCTTACTCACTGCTGCTTTCGCCAGCCTACGTCCTGTGACCTCCTGGGGATCCTCCTGTCTCCATCTTTGACCATAGGTGCACTGGAATTGTAGATACGTGCTGCCATGTCCAGCTTTATGTGGGTCCAGAGGATCCAAATTCAGGTCCTCAAGCTTGCATAGCAAGCATTTTCACCCACCGAGCCGTCTCCCCAGCCCCGCACTGCGTAATTTGGCAAGGTAGTCAGAAGTGCCGGAGGTGCGGCCTGCGCTGGTGGTGCCGCGTCCCACACGTCAGGCCTCCCTGGAGCTTGTTCTGCTGCTGCTGCTGCTGGCGTTCTTGTGGTGCGCATTTGAAAGGCGCCTGTGTAGTTCTAAGAACCCTGTTCAGCACACGACGGGCACAGGCTCCCCTAGCTGGTTTTGGCCAGACGAAGAAGCCGTTCCTGGTTGTGGAGCCATGGAGATGAACCAGGGTTACACCTGAGCCTCATGCGAAAGGCATGACCAGTGACAATGTGCACCCCAGAAACCTCGCCTAACCACTGCCGTGTCATGCAGGAGTTAGGACAGAATGAGATGGTGGGACCCTGACCTGGGCAGTGCATTCCCTGAACTGTGCTTTCCCTCTGATCAGGAACAAATGAGAAAATCTTAGCCAACATTACGGAGGAAGGCAGGAAGCTAATGGCCACTGCGAAGTCTGTCTTCACCAAGACTGCACATGACCTCGTGCTGGGCACCATCTTGATCGGGCAGCTGGAGCTGATCCTGCAGCACACCAATCAGTTTCTGGACATCTGGAGCTTAAGTAAGTGTGGAGCCGACGTCGGGCTGCTGTGCGATGATGCGTGCCAGAAAGCTTGTGTTTGCCGATGTCCTTTGCTGACAGGTGATCGTTTTAGACTTTGTAATCAGCAGCTCTTGGTACAGGAAATATAGACGCCATGGGTTATTATTCTTGGGAAAATCATGGGAAAGCATTAAAAAAAAATGGCCAAACAAGAGGGCTTGTTCTGTTTTCCTTCCATGCTGCCAAGCTCATGGGTCTTTCATTTTGAGAGACTGGCTGACCAGGAGCCCTCCTCGTGGGAATGACCAGGGGTGCATTCAGAGGGAGGCGGAGAAGGCGGCTCTCCAGAGATCTCAGGGTTGTGAGATCTATTCAGTTACTTTGTGGATGTTTTCCAGACAGAGAAAGTCTCTTGTCCCAAGAGAATACATGTGATGTGAAGAAAGTGCTGGAAGAGAGAAAGGAAGATCTGCAATTCCTCAAGAGAGAGCAGGGATTCGTGGAGAGCCTTCTGGGGCTGTGCGCGAAGGTCAAACACCACACACAGGGTAGGATGCAGGGAACTGCATTTTTTTTTTTTTTTTTTTGTCTGTTAGGTTTAATTTTCTTTGTCGTTATTTCTTTTTTTTTCTTTTTTTAAGGTAGGGTCTCACTCTAGCTCAGGCTGACCTGGAATTCACTATGGAGTCTCAGGGTGGCCTCGAACTCACGGCGATCCTCCTACCTCTGCCTCCCGAGTGCTGGGATTAAAGGCGTGCACCACCACGCCTGGCCTTCTTTATCATTATTTCTAACAAACTTTTATTTTTTCAGTACCAGGGATGGAACCCAGGACCTTGCCCATGCTAAACAGGGGTTCTATCACTGAGCTATACTCCAGCCTTTGTCTTTATTTCTAACTCAGTTCTGAGCTTTCCTCATTGTTTGAATTTCCTCTCATAATAAGCTGTTGGAGTCTTCCAAACTGGGAGACCTTACTGTTCCCGGACAGGGATATAGTCCTGGACTCTGCTCCCTTTGACGCTTGTGTTTGGCAGAAACAACCTCGGCTACTTTCCCAAGGAAGAGACAGAGCAGTTGATGGTCTGAGTTGTATGCCTGAGAATACCTGTCCTCATGTAGGTGTATCATCTGCCTAGGAACAGAAAGGTCGATTGGAAGTTGTTTCCCTGGGGACTGGTGAAGGTGTTGCTCCGTAACTAGCTCTTCCTTGCTGCTGGGAAGGCTGAGGCAGTCCTAGTTCCTGATCCTCTGTGTGTGACGCTTTCCCTCTCTGGAAGCTCTTGAGATCTTTCTGTCCCCAGGATCCTGAAGTTTCTTTTTTTAATTCAATTTAATTTTTTTATTGACAATTTCCATGATTGTAAACAATATCCCATGGTAATTCTCCTCTCCCCCCACTTTCCTCTTTGAATCTCCACTCTCCGTCATATCCCCTCCCCCTCTCAATCAGTCACTCTTTTATTTTGATGTCATGATCTTTTCTTCCTATTATGATGGTCTTGTGTAGGTAGTGTCAGGCACTGAGGTCATGGATATCCAGGCCATTTTGTGTCTGGAGGAGCACGTTGTAAGGAATCCTACACGTTCTTTAGCTCTTACATTCTTTCTGCCACCTCTTTCGCAATGGACCCCAAGCCTTGGAAGGTGTAATAGAGATATTGCAGGGCTGAGCACTCCTGTCACTTCTTCTCAGCACCATGGTGCCTTCTGAATCAGGATCCTGAAGTTCCGTAATGATGAGCCTTGGTGTATGTTTTTTTTTTTTTTTTTTTTTTTTTTTCTGCCTGCTGTGTTTGGTATTGGTAGGAGACCAGTCTAATCTAGGAGTCTAAGGCCTTGAGTTCTGGGGCATTCTCTCGTAGTGGTTGGCTATCTTCACCCTCATACCCTCATGATTTAATTCTTGTCCATTGGCTCCTGGACCTCCGAGAGGGTCTGACCTTGATGACCCCTGGTCTCTTTCCCATTTCTGAATTTTGCTTTGCTTTCTGAGAGGTTTCCTCAGAACTTTGTCTTACACCTTTGAATACCAAACTTTTCATTTCATCTCATGAATGTTTAAAGGACTTCATTTTTTTTTAATTTTTAAAATTAACAGTATCTTTTTAAAATATTTATTTTTATTTATTATTTGGGGGAGAGAAAGAGGGGAAGAGAGAGAGAGAATGGGCATGCCAGAGCCTCTAGCTATTGCAAACGAATTCCAGACACAGGTGCCACCTTGTGCATTGGCTTACATGGATACTGGGGAATCAAACTGAGGTCCTTCGGCTTTGCAGGCAAGTGTCTTAACCGGGAATTCATTTTTATCCTTCTGAATGCTCCTTCTATTATCTTGTTCTCATTTATGACTATAGTGCCTTATTTTTCTGAGATTATTAGTATTTTTAGCAGTCTCCTTTTTCTTTTTCTTGCTTAATTTACCTTGTGAGTGGTGCTGGAGGCCTCATGCAAGCAAAGCAAGTCTTGACCCCTCAGCTGTTCTTGGTTGGTTTTGACATCAGTTTCTCATGTTAAGGGCTTCCTGCTCTGCCTAGAGCATCATATTTATGTGAAGAGACCTGACAAGTGGGTTAGAAGGCTGAGGGCTTCCAGACCAAGATCCATAGGGTGCTAAGGGTGCCTTGGAGTTACTCTGGCTCTTGAGGTCTTCTGGTGGGCTGGTCACACTGCTTCCGGCTTTCTGGGAATGAAAGAGGAGAAGAGAATGGCAGAAGCCAGCGTCCAGCCTGGTGACCAGCCAGCCTCGCATTTACTCCTTCCTCCTCCCTCCTACTGCCTGTGTCTCACGTCTTGCTCTCACTCCTCAGACTGAACACCCTCTCCTGTCCCCTGTTAGCTTTCCCAGAAAAGGGGGTAGGTCCGGAAGTGTTCCTGAGAATACTCCACTGTTATCCCTTCTCGAGGAGGAATACCTGCCACTGCCTGGGTACATACCAGGCAGTTTCCTGTGGGTCCTGGGGCAGGTGGAGCTCAGTGGACTGGGAAGCTGCTATTGGTGCTCCCCCCTCCCCTCCGCCTTCTCTCTTCCTCCTCTTCCTCTTCTCCTTCTCCTCCTCCTCCTCTTCTTCTTCTTCTTCTTCTTCTTCTCTCTCTCTCTCTTTTTAGGGGGAGTTTTTGGCTCTTTGAAACAAGAACTCACTCTGTAACCTGGGCTTGCCCCTGCAGGACTTAGCATGGAGTCAAGACCGGCAGTCTTGAAGCCCCTTCTCCTTACTTCATCTCTGCTCTCTGGTTTCCAGACCTGAGCACCCAGCTTGCCGAAGGGAGCCCTGTGATACACACTTGACTGGGGCCCCACTTCCCACTGTCCCTCCCCAGGGTTCTGTGTCCTTAGGCCACAGGTTTTCACCTGCCTAACTTTTTTTGCAGTTTACCTCTTTTTCTGTCTTTACATCCTTATGGTTTATGACATTTTTGTTTGTTTGTTTGTTTGTTTGTTTGTTTTGGTTTTGGTTTTTGGTTTTTCAAGGTAAGGTCTCGCTCTAGCCCAGGATGACCTAGAATTCACTATGTAGTCTCTTCCTGCCTCTGCCTCCCAAGTGCTGGGATTAAAGGTGTAAGCTACCATGCCTGGCTTGACTTTTTTTGGGGGGGGAGGAGAAGTTGTGTTATGGATTTTTTTGAGGCAGGGTCTCAGTCTTGCCAAGGCTGACCTGGGACTCACTCTGTAGCCCCAGGCTGGCCTCAAACTCAAAGGTATCCTCCTCCCTCAGCCTCCTGAATGCTGGGATTAAAGGTATGTGCCACCATGCCTGGCTTGGCTTAGAACTTTTTATTTATTTATTTATTTGCAAGCAGAAAGAGATAGAAGACAGACAAAGAAGACAGGCATGCCAGGGCCTTTAGTTACTGCAAAAGGACTCCATATGAGTGTGCTGCTTTGTGTGTCTGGCTTTACGTGGGTACTGGGGAATTGAACTCAGGTCGTTAGGCTTTGCAGGCAAGTGCCTTCACCACTGAGCCGTCTCTCCAGCCTGGTTATGACTTTTTAAATACAGTGTCTGTTCTTTCATCGGAGTATGATTCAGGAGGAAGAACATACCTAAGTGGGAAGGAGGACAGATGTGTCTGTGTGTTTCCTGAGGAGAAATCCCAGCAGTTGTCACATGATTTCCTTAGTGAAAGGTCTAGAGGGCTGGAGTCATAGTTCAGTGGTAGAGCACTTGCCAGCCATGAGCAGGCTCTGGATTTCCCTGAGTAAAAAAATCACTTCTTGTGCAAACATGACAACCTGAGTTTGGATCGCCTGAATCCATGTAAAGCTGCATGTGGTCACACAGCATCTGTGATCCCACCATGTCTGCAGCAAGGTGGGCGGTGGAGACAGGAGGACCCCTGGGAGCTCATGGCCAGCCAGCCTGGCAAACACAGCGGTGAACAACAAGAGGCCCTTCCTCAAGCAAGGTGGAAGTGCGGACCCATAGCCGAGGTCGTCCAAATTCCACACACATGCCACAGCATGCACTCGACTCCCTCACCCCTGCCCTCCCACACACAAAGGGTTTAAAAATAAAACTAGGGCTGGAGAGATAGCTTAGCGGTTAAGGTGCTTGTCTGTAAAGCCAAAGGACCCAGGTTCGACTCCCCAGGACCCATGTTAGCCAGATGTACAAGGAGGCGCATGCATCTGGAGTTTGTTGGAAGTGGCTGGAGGCCCTGGCGCTCCCATTCTCTCTCTTTCTTTACCTGCCTATTTCTGTATCTCTCTCTCTCCCTCTCAAATAAATAAATAAAAATAAGGTATTTTAAAAAAATAAAAATAAATCTAGTTTTTCTGGCCTGGCAGCACACATCTGTAATCCCAGTGCTCGGGAGGCTAAGGCATGAGGATCATCAACTGGAGGTTAGCTTTGGCCACCTAATGAGACCCTGCCTCAAAGAACCATGCCTGGCCAGGAAAAGGGAAGTGATTATGTGACAGGGATGTGCAACACAATGCTCCCATGCTCAGAGGCCTGATTCTGACCTCTTCTTGTGGTCTCCACAGTGGATGTTGGAGAGATGGAGGCCATCCACTCAGAGGAGCTCTCGGGCAAGAGGCTGGATGAAGCTGTGGTGAAGCTCTCCAACTCCTCACCCTGCAGGAGAAGGACGCATTACTGCCTGAACCAGCAAGTCCAAGAAATGGCCAGCAGAATACACTTGCTGAAAGACAGCCACATCTTCCAGATCTTCTGGGAACAGGCTGCGGAGCACGCTGAAGAGTCAAGACTTGAGCTTGAAGATGCCTCTGAGCGCCTGTTCCAGCCTTCCTACAATAAGTTCTTGAAACTGTACGAGAATTTGAAATCTGGAAAGATCACCTTTGCTGAAGTCGATGACCTCTTTAAGGACTTTGTAGATAAATATGGTGACCTGACTTCTGAGCTCTACATCATGTGTTCTGTGGACTCCCAGATGGAGAATAGTTGGATCCCAGAGCGTGTCCGGCAGATCAAAGAATACCATAGCCTGCACCAGGCTGGCAGCTCAGCCAAGGTCATCTTGAAAGTCCGAAGCACTTTGGGCATAACCGGTGACTTCAAGGTTCTTGACAACTTACTAAACCTTGTAAGTTGTTTTCTAGGCCCTCCTGTCGGGTGGAGGGGCTGACCTCAGCCTCCTTGGGAGCAAGAGGGTTTCTGGCCTCTAAAACCAAGGAGGATAATACACTAGCTGGGGACATTGAGAGTTCTTTGAGATGTACTTGAGGTTACACTGTACCAAGAACTTCATTTAACCCCTCTTGATGGATAATGTGACTATATTTTAGGCAGTAAGTTTTCCTGGGTCAGTGTGAGCATCAAGAATTCAGGAAGGGAGCCAGGCGTGGTGGCACTCACCTTTAAGCCCAGCACTCGAGAGGCAGAGATAGGAGGCTCGCTGTGAATTTGAGGCCAGCCTGAGACTACATAGTGAATTACAGGTCAGCCTGGACTAGAGGGAAACTCTACTTCAAAATAGATAAATAAATAAGAATTCAGGAAGAGGAAGTGGTGCTTTTTTGCTTTTTTTTTTTTCTGAGATAGTCTCCTGTAGCCCAGGCTGGCCTCAGACTTACTATGTAGCCAAGGATGACCTTGAACTTCTGATCTTGCCTCTATGTCCTAAGTGCTGCTGTTACAGACATGCACCACCACACCCCGTTTATGTGGTATTTATGTGGAGAGGGGGCTGTGCTCTCGTCGTGCTGCCGCACATGCAGGAACATGCAGAGGGCAGGGGTTGTGGCTACCTGCAAACTTGGGGGTATCCACTAGCTAGTACTAGCCCCACAGCTGAATTTCCTCTTGCAGACAGATACCTTAGAGAACTGTCACCACAAGAAACTGGACCAGATCAGTTCACATCTCATCAAGGCCAAGAAGCTGCTCCAAGACATCAGCGAGCCTCGCCACCACTGCCTGAAGGAGCTGGCCCGGCAGAGAGAGTTCGTTGGCTGGCTCCAGGAGTCACTGGGAGGTATGGCTGGCTTTCTTGGGTTGCCAGGGGCCCACAGGTGGCTCCAGATGGTTTGCTATGGGGTTCCAGAACTTTAAGGAATGCCTCCCCCTTGGTCCCATGCTGGCAAAGGCCAGGGAAATGGATGCTCCTTCCCTTCCTCAGCTAGAGAGGCAGCATCCGTCCGTCTCTGGGGCATCTTTCAGGTCTCTTCACCCCTCTGGATGCTTGCTATGAACTGCTAAGGGTCCCTGTCTCTAAAATCCTGACTCTTTAGCTCGTTCTGTCCGATGATGACTACCAGGAGGCAGGACAGCTCTTGCCCTCCAAGGCGTTGTCCCCCATGAAGGCTGTGCATTTGTTTTTTCCAGCCAAGGGATTGGCAGCCTGTTTAGTTATGCAGGTCAGACAGAGGAGAGGAAGAGGCAGGGGAGAGACCAGGGGGGTGGGACGAGTGTAGGCAGCAGCCTTGAATGTCCATTTCTGATTGACTAAGAATGGCCACTCAAGAACTGGCTGTCACGTCATCGTGGCATGGTCATGTGCTGACCTCCCTCTTCTCTTCTCAAGACATCAATGAACTCAAGGTGTTTGTGGATCTGGCCTCCATCTCAGCGGGGGAGAATGACATCGACGTGGACCGGGTCGCCTGCTTCCACGACGCCGTGCAGGGTTATGCGTCCCTGCTGTACAAGCTGGACACGCGTGCGGGTTTCAGCGAGTTCATGGATCACCTGCGAGAGCTCTGGAAGGCTCTGGACAATGACCCAGACCTGCCCAGTAAGCTGGTACGCCCGGCTCTCATGCCAGGACTCAAGAGCATCAACGACCAAATGCCCGCGCGCTGGTTAAGCAGGCAGCCTGGCTGTTTGAATGGTTTCTCTGCATGTGAGGATGTATGCTCTGTGCTTGGGCTAGGAGGGCACACACAAAATACATGTCTACCCCACAAAGCATAGGGAAGAACGACTGAAAGGAAATGCGCTGAAATGTTACCCGTAGCGTTCTCTGAATGATACTTCCCGTTGTATCCTTGTTTTTGGTATTTCCCACAATTGGTGCTACTTTTATTAAAAATATAAATATGGGGGGCTGGAGAGATGGCTTAGCAGTTAAGGTGCTTGTCCGTGAAACCTAAGGACCCAGATTCGATTCCCCAGTACCCATGTAAGCCATATACACAAGGTGGCACATGTGTCTGGAGTTTGTTTGCAGTGCCTAGAGGCCCTGGAGCACCCATTTTCTCCCTCTCTCTTTCATAAATAAATAAAATATTCTTTTAAATATATATAAATATGGGCCTGGAGAGATAGCTTAGTGGTTAAGGCACTTGCCTGAGAAGCCTAAAGACCAACGTTCAACTCTTCAGGTCCCACACAAGCCAGATGCACAAGGTGATGCAAACACAGGAGGTCTCACAGGTGCACAAGGTTGCACATGTACCTGGAGTTCCATTGCAGTGGCTGGAGGCCCTGGCATGCCAATTCTGTCTCTCATAAAAAGTTACTGTGTGTGCGTGTGTGTACATAAGTTATCTGTACTGCGTCTGAATTCATTTATCCTCATCCTTGCCCAGTGAGCAGACATGTCTGGTGTGCCGGAGCAGCCTGGCACGTGGGCCATGCATGTGGCTCGGGGACAGGCGGGATGGTCAAAGAGGGAGGCTTGAAACTTTCCTAGCAGATCACACCCACACCAGAGCCTGGATTGCAGGTTTTCCCCAAGTTCCCTGGGTTGTTCTTAGGCACCCGGATGAACACTAAGATCTTGGGGGTCTGCAGCACTGTTTCTCTAGTGTTACTCTTTGGAGGGTTCCTTACACCGTGCCCTTCACTAGGAGCTGGGAGTGTTGCTGGCCACCATTCATCTGTAAATAGAAGCTGAGTGTCCTCCACATGTCAGCCGGAGCTTCAGGCACCAGTAGAAGCATGAATAACGAACACACTTAGTGTTAAGCCAAAGCACACAGGAATGGCAGGGGTAACTGGGCAGCTGCATTCCAGCCCAGTAGAAGGGTATATGGAGTTTGTCTGACAAGGGCATAGGCAGAGGATGGTGGCAGGAGATGAGGACAATGACGTTGTTTTAACTCTGACTTGTGTTCTCTCTTTCCCAACAGAAAGATTCTGCCAGGAACTTGGAGTGGCTGAAAACAGTGAAGGAAAGCCATGGCTCTGTGGAGCTCTCTTCTCTGTCCCTGGCCACAGCAATTAATAACAGGGGCATCTATGTGATCAAGGCACCCAAAGGTGGCCAGAAGGTTAGTCCTTCCCATCCTCCTGGCACAGCTTTGGGTGGCCCTGTGGTCTATCTCTAAAGCTAAGGGGAACCTAGCATGGTGGCTCATGTCTTTAATCCTAGCACTTGGGAGTCAGAGGTAGGAGAGCCCCTGTGAGTTCAAGGCCAGCCAGGGACTACACAGTGAGTTCCAGGTCAGCCTGGACTGGAGTGAGACCCTACCTCAAAAGAAAATTTAAAAAGTAAGGGCTGGCTGGGTGTGGTGGCACACACCTTTAACCCCAGCACTCAGGAGGCAGAGGTAGGAGGATCGCCATGAGTTCAAGGCTACCCTGAGAATACATAGTGAATTCCAGGTCAGCCTGAGCTAGAGTGAGACCCTACCTCGGAAAAAAAAAAAAAAGTAAGGGCTGGAGAGATGGCTCAGCAGTTAAGGCACTTGCCTGGAAAGCCTAATGACCGAGGTTCAACCCCCCAATACCCATGTAAAGCCAGATGCACAAGGTGTCACATGCATCTGGAGTTTGTTTACAGTGGCTAGAAGCCCTGGCATGCCCATTTCTCTCTCTCTCTCTCTCTCTCTCCTTGCAATTAAATAAAAATATTTAAAAAGAAATAAAAGATAAAAAGTAATGGGTTCTATGCCAGCAAATGACCCCTAAATGTGTGCTGCCCCCCAGGTTTCCCCAGACAGCGTTCTGCACCTGAGCCTCCCCGAGGACCATGGCGGCCAGGAGGCCATTCGCAACTACTCAGCGGAAGAGCTGAAGGACCTTTTGAACAAGCTGATGCTCATGTCTGGCAAGAAAGACCACAGCAATGTGGAAGTGGAGAAGTTTTCTGAGGTAAGCACTCGGGTTTGTGCTGGTGCCAAGCAGAAGCCACCCCGGCCTCGAGTTGGGGCCTGACATCTTATTACAGAGTTGTCGAAAGGGTTAAAGTGACTTCTGCTCAGGGGCCCATATGGATGAGCTGGTGGGTCAGCAGAGCGCACAACACCCCGAACCGCTGCCCCAGAGAGATGAGCTGGGATGGGCCCTCCAGGCAGTTGGTGCTGTGGGTTGGAAAGGAGCTGACCAGTAGTTAATTCTTGGGAAGAGTCCTCGACAGTCACATTGCTTCTGTAGACCAGAAAAAATCCAAATTCCTAAAGATTCTGCCAACATCGCTGCAGGTGTGTTTGTGTACATGTCTCTCTGGATTATGGACTCCTTCTCCGAGGGTCAAGCACGCTTAAAACAGATGTGGTGCCCAGCTGGAATCCCAGCATCTGGGAGGCTTGGGCAGGAAGCTCTTGAATTTGAAGCCAGCCTGGCTGCATAGTAAAACCTTGTTTCAGACAAAAATCAAACAAACAAAAACCACCAATGTCATGTGAGCTTTACAGACAGCACTATCTTTACCTTCTTCCCGAGGAAAGGAGCCGTTTATTAAGCTGATCGCACGAAGGAGGCAGGGATAACGGGCGCGCGGTGAGCACCGTGCACATTTCCGCCCTCAGCATCACGGGCCCCGCTCACCGGTGGAGAGAACGAGCCCGCATCCTCGGAGGGGTACCCTAGCGAGTCTCCCTCCGGCCCGGGCTGTGCGTTCCCCTCATGGTTCTCTTTCCCCCAGGTGTTCTGCAATGTGCAGCGGCTCGTGCAGGCCTTCATAAGCCTGCACTGTGCCGGCAACATGCTGTTCAGGACCTGGACCGCCGAGGTCTACTGCTGCCCCAGGTGGGGCGTCTCCATCCGCATGGACTTTGGCTTGGAGCTGGTGAGCCAGCTGACAGGAGGTGGGGACGTCATCCAGCTCCTGGGAGACGTCTGCAAGCGAATGGAGCACTTTCTGGACCAGTGGAAGGAAGTCGTGGCCCAGAAGCGAGCCGAGCACTTTTACCTCAACTTCTACACGGCTGAGCAGCTGGTCTACCTAAGCAACGAGCTCACGCGGCTGAACCCCAGCCAGGCTGCCCTGACCATGCTGTCCTTCATCAAAGGCCACTGCAGCCCCCGAGATGTCTCCGAGGCCACCAGGTCGTGTGACAGCAAGGCTGCCAGACACCACGTGAGGAAAGCAAAAGAGCTGGCAAACTTGATCCCTTCTAAGACTAGCATGGTGAGCAAGCTGCAAGAGGTCATGGAGCTGTCCATGGTTTGTGTGAGTGCCCTCCTGCCAGGCTGCCTGGACCTAGATGCCCTGGGCCACTGCCTGGCCCATCTAGCTCAGCTGGGCGGGCCTCCCGTGGAGCGGCCTCTCCCCAAGGGCCTGCAGGTTGGCCAGCCTAACTTGGTCTTGTGTGGACACTCTGAGGTGCTGCCAGCCACCCTGGCCATCTACCTGCAGGCGCCACACCAACCCCTGCCCTCCTTTGACGAGGTGCTACTCTGCACCCCAGAAACCACATTTGAGGAGGTGGCACTGCTCCTGCACCGCTGTCTCACGCCGGGCTCACGGGACCGCAAGGTCTACAGCCTGCTGTTCGCAGACCAGCTGAGCTACGAGGTGGGCCACCAGGCAGAAAAGCTCTTCCAGAACCTGTGCACGCAGCGCCACCGGGAGGACTACCAGCTGGTGATCGTCTGTGACGCAGCCCGAGAGCACTGCTACCTTCCCTCCACCTTCAGCCAGCACAAAGTCTTACTGGTCCCCCAGGCCCCCCTCCCAGTCCTCCAGGGCTACCTGGAGCACCACTACAAGGTCCCAGAGCAGACTCCATCTGCAGCAGCTGTGTTCAGAGACCGGATGTGCGTTGGGATTGTGACCTCAGAAAGAGCTGGTGTTGGTAAGGAGGGAGCCAGTGGAGGTGCGGTTCCTTGTGTCCCAGATACTGTGCAGTGACACTTCCCTCTCTGGCAGGGAGGTGACTCGGAAGGTCTTCAGGAGGGGAAACTGGGTCTGGCTCCTTTATAGTCAGTGCCCCACTAAAGCACTATATCCTTTGTCACCCAGTTTGCAAACTGGGCAATTGCCAGGAGCCCATCCCTTCACCTACGAAGGCTTCTCTGCGCTTTTCTTTTCCGCCTTCATAAAAGTAAACGCTGTTGGCCTCTTTGGGGCCCATGTTGGTTGTGGTTGTGAAGAAACGCTGGTCCTCTCTTCAGCTGCCACCCCGCTTCCTGGGAAGGAAGCTAACTTACTTTCTTTCTTTCTTTCTTTCTTTCTTTCTTTCTTTCTTTCTTTCTTTCTTTTTTTCGAGGTAGGGTCTCACTCTAGCCCAGGCTGACCTGGAATTCACTATGGAGTCTCAGGGTGGCCTCAAACTCACAGCGATCCTCCTACCTCTGCCTCCCAGTGCTGGGATTAAAGGCGTGCGCCACCACGCCCGGCTTCTAACTTCCTTTCTATTGGCTCTGTCGGAATAAAGTCTGTTCTCCTTGCAACTCACTGCCCCTTCCCACAAGGCACGCTCCTGCCTGCTTTCATGAACGTAGAGTCCATTCTCAGCTGTAAGGAAAAGGTGAGGTCAGTCATTGGGTAGTGGCAAGGAAACTTGATGCTTCGAAGAGTACAATTCTCTAATGTGGTATTATTTTGCACCAGGTTTTCACTATGACTGCATCCCTGGATTCTCTTCCTCTTGGTCCCTAGATCTGGGGTCTAATTTCCATGTGCTCACATTACAGGAAGGTCTCTCTACATCAGTAGATTGCACGACAAACTGAAAATGAAGTTACATGATGAAAACGTGCCTTTAAAAATTATTCGGTTGATGGACCCTCAAGTGGATGAGAATCAAGTCATGAGCTCCCTCCTGCCTTTCTTGGAGAAGAAGTATCAGAAAATGCCCATGATATTCCACATTGACGTGACCACTTCTGTAAGTGTCTGCGCATGTCCTCGGATGGGCCGCATCAGGAAGGAAGTGCCCACGCCCTGGCTGCCTCGTGCAGGAAGAGCACCCTCCATGTACATTCCTGATCAGTATCAGAGAACAAGCAAAAAGGTCCTGAGGTTGAGCAGTGCTGTGGTTTTGTGTACTTACAAACCCATGTGTTTTCTTTTTGTAGGTGCAAACTGGAATTGGGGTCTTTCTTTTCAAACTCCTCGTTTTGCAATACCTCATGGATATAAATGGGAAAATGTGGCTTCGGAACCCACGTCATTTATATGTTGTTGAAATCTCACAAGGGAACTCAGTACAGCCGAAGAGTTCTTCCAAACTGGTGAGCGTCAAAAAACAAAACAGGGTTGGGAAGATGGCTCAGTGGTTAATGGTGCTTGCTTGCAAAGCCTGCTATCCTGGGTTTGATTCCCAATGCCCTCATCAAGCCATGCATCTGGAGTTTGTTTTCAGTGGGAAGAGGCCCTGGAGTGTTTATACTCATTCTTTTGCTCACTCCCTACCTCTTTCTCTCCCTCTCTTTCTCTTTCTCTCTCCCTCTCTGTGTCTCTCTCATACACACATACACATATACCCTTTCTGTTCACAAATCAATAAATAAAATATTTAAACCAACAACAAAAATGGCATAGTAACATAGCCTCTAATCCCAGCACTTAGAAACAAGAGGATCAAGAAGTTCAAGGCCAAGATAAAACTGTAATGTTGTTATGACAACTGCATATTACCCATGAATTCACGAGGTAGTCTCAGGGTAGCCTCAAATTCATGGTGATCCTCCCGAGTGCTGGGATTAAAGGCGTGTGCCACCACACCTGGCTTGTTTTCAGTTTTTATTATTGCAAAATACTACATAGGTATATCCCCATATGGGGAAGTTTTGTATGTTAAAGTTTACTTTGTGTTTATTCATTGGAGTGGAATTGCAGTCATAGGATATTTATATATTTGTTTCTAATAGATATTTTGAAAGGGCTTTCCACTGCTATTTACTCAATATTTTTCTTGAGATGATAGGAGATTCAACTGTCTACATGTTTTATCCTAATTAGTGATATCTATGAAATCATGAATTTGCTGTGCTGATTATATGTTTTTCTAATATGGATTAAAAGGCATGACTAACCTGGGAAAAACCCTGTAATGCTGTGATATTCTTTCCAGTAGTGCCACTGTATTTTGTCTCCAAATAAAAGAAACTTATTGTAATATGTTTGCAGAAAAATTCTAAACCAAAATTCTACAGCTTATTAGAGTATGAGAATAGAGATCTAAAGTTTACATAAAATTATATATATATATATATATATATATATATATATATATATATATATTCTGATTTTTTTTGGTTTTTCGAGGTAGGGTCTCGCTCTAGCCCAGGCTGACCTGGAATTCACTATGTAGTCTCAGGATAACCTTGAACTCACACTGATCCTCCTACCTCTGTGTCCTAAGTGCTGGGATTAAAGGCGTGTGCCACCATACCCAGCTTTTTGGTGCTAATTTTATAATTGGTGCAGTTTGTGCAGTTTTTTCTTACTTTTAAATTCCAACTTAAAATTATACGGTTTAACAATGTTTAAAGTAGAAAAGCATGACTGTTCATGCTTTAAAATTATTTTAAAATATGTATTTTATATTGTTTTATCCATCTCTCTTTGCAAGCAGCCTTGAGGCTAAAGATAATTCTAACAGGTTATAGTACATTTCCTCTGTATGTAAATTATATGGGATAATAGAACTCATAACCCATAATATTCTTTGAAAGCTAAGCTTTAAACTTTGTTTTATGTCTTTTCACAAATAAATTAGCTTGAAACAGAAAGTGGCCACTTGCCATTTTGACATCAACTCATTTTGCAGGCATAGGCAACTATACATTGTTTAAAACAAATATTAACTTACATGTTTACCTATCTTTTGTCAGTCATCTCTCAGTTCTTGAGGCATAATACTTTAATCATTACATGCCTTAATATGCTTGCAATACAAAAATATCTTCAGATGGGTGAAATATCAAAAGGCTTCCAGGGTTTAGAGTGAGAAGTCAACCAGCATTGGACTGTGGTAGCCAAAAAACATCAGTTAGCTGAAAGATCATAAAATACAATTATTTTATTAATTCGTGGTTAACATGAAATGAAACCAGATTTGTCTAACATTATTTCCCATCAACAAATACTGTTATATGTAAAAGTATTGCATATGTTGTTTCACATACCACTGCATTTACTGCAGGTGCTGAGAGGACTGTATATATTATTTTAATCATAAGTTTACTTTTTTTCTCACCCTTGAAAGGAGTATTCAGTTCTTACAGCTTTGTTTTTATTTTTTATTTTTTTTAAAGATTTTTTTGTTTATTTATTTATTTATTTGAGAGCGACAGACTGAGAGAAAGAGGCAGACAGATAAGAGAATGGGTGCGCCAGGGCCTCCAGCCACTGTGAATGAATTCCAGATGCGTGCGCCCCCTTGTGCATCTGGCTTACGTGGGTCCTGGGGAATCGAGCCTTGAACCGGGGTCCTTAGGCTTCACAGGCAAGCGCTTAACCGCTAAGCCATCTCTCCAGCCCAACAGCTTTGTTTTTAATTAGCTAAAAATGTTTTATATATTACCCTAACCTGTTGTCCTTCACATTCTATTGTCCTAGTTGTACTGTTTTCTGATTTGTATTTATGTCTTGAGACAGTAATTTTTTTAAAAAAAATACTTTATTTCTATTTATTGATTTGACAGAGAAAGAGGGAGAGAGACAGGGAGAGAATGGGTGTGCCAGGGCTTCTAGCCACTGCAGACTAACTCCAGACACGTGCACCCCCTTGTGCATCTGGCTAACATGGGTCCTGGGGAATCAAACCAGGGTCCTTTGGCTTTGCAAGCAAATACCTTAACTGCTAAGCCATCCCTCCAGCCTGAGACAGTAACTTTTTAAATAAAAATAAACCTACAGTTAAAAAAAATTGCTGGGAGCCGGGCGTGGTGGCGCATGCCTTTAATCCCAGCACTCGGGAGGCAGAGGTAGGAGGGTTGCTGTGAGTTCGAGGCTACCCTGAGACTCCATAGTGAATTCCAGGTTGGCCTGGGCTACAGTGAAACCCTACCTCGAAAAACCAAGAAAAAAAAAGAGTTGCTGGGCATGGTGGTGCACACCTTTAATCCCAGCACTCAAGATATAAGAGGATCGCTGTGAGCTAGAGGCCAGCTTGAGAGTACACAGTGAATTCCAGTCAGCTTGGGCTAGGGTGAGACCCTATCTTGAAAAAAATAATAATAAAAATAAAATGATTAAAATATAAAGAAGTTCAAGGCCATACTCAGCTACATAGTAAGTTTGAGGCCAGCCTAGCTGCGTGAGATCCTGTCTCCGAATATATATGTAAGCAAACAAACAGGGGGTCCATAAGGCAGAGCATTCCTACACACAGTCATTTAGGCTCACCTTCATTCCCACATCCTTATGGCTTTGAGCCATATATTTATTGTGGCCCCAACTTTTGCCCAAGGGAAGTAGCTGAGTATGGTGTTGGCAATGAAAATTCTATCTTCAAGCTTATTTGCATGTGTGTGATGTGTGTGTATATATATATATGTATATATATCCATCTGTGTGTGGCTATGGCTGTGTGGGATAGACCAGAGGTCAATGTCAGATATTTCCTTCCATGATTCTCCAGATTATTTATTATCATTATCATTATTATTATTATTATTTTGGTTTTTCGAAGTAGGGTTTCACTCTAATCCAGGCTGACCTGGAATTCACTATGTAGTCTCAAGGTGGCCTCGAACTCATGGTGATCCTCCTACCTCTGCTTCCCAGGTGCTGGGATTAAAGGCGTGCACCACCATGCCTGGTTGTCGTCTCCACCTTATTTTTTGAGACAGGGTTTCTCAATAAACCTAGAGCTTGCTGACTTGGCTAGACTGGCTAGCTAGCAAGCCCCTAGGATCGTCCTGTCTGCTTCCCCAAAGCTGGGCTGATAGGTGCACACCACTGCCCCCAGCTTTTTTTCACAGATGCTAGGGGATTGAACTCAGGTCCTCATGCTTGGGCTGACTGAGCCACCTCCCCTGCCTTTTTTTTTTTTTTTTTTTTTTTTTTTTTTTTTGGTTTTTTCAAGGTAGGGTCTCACGCTGGTCCAGGCTGACCTGGAATTAACTATGTAGTCTCAGGGTGGCCTCGAACTCTCAGCGATCCTCCTACCTTTGCCTCCCGAGTGCTGGGATTAAAGGCATGCGCCACCACACCCGGTTCCCCTGCCTTTTAAACTTATTTCTTAGTGACGTCTAGAAGAACTACTCGTTGATTCTTGAATTTGGGTTGTTCGATTTGGGTTTAGATAAATCTATTAGTCCATGGCCCCAGGTTTCTGTCCAGTGTTGACCACTCAGAGAATGAAGACATAAAGACTGATTTTAGAAAATTTAGTTATAACCATTTTATGCATGTCTCTTCTTTGCAGAATGCACGTGCATCCCAGTTCAATTTCCTCGACATCTTCCCCAAAGTCACCTGCAGAGCTCCCAAGGAGGTGATAAACATGGAGCTGACTCCGGACCGAAACCACAAAGAGCCTGGGATGGACCTGATAGAGTTCTGCAGTGAGACTTTCCAAAGACCTTACCAATACTTAAGGCGGTTTCATCAAAAACAAAACCTGGATACATTCCAGTATCAAAAAGGCTCTGTGGAAGGTTCGCCAGAGGAGTGCCTGCAGCACTTCCTGATTTACTGCGGCCTGGTGAACCCCTCGTGGTCAGAGCTCCGGAACTTCTCTCAGTTCCTCAATTGTCAGCTCAAGGACTGCGAGGCCTCCATCTTCTGCAATGCAACCTTCACTGAAGACACACTGAGGGGCTTCAAGAACTTTGTGGTCACCTTCATGATCCTGATGGCAAGAGATTTCGCCACACCAACTCTCCACACCTCGGACCAAAGCCCAGGTAAGCACCTGGTCACCATGGATGGAGTTGCTGAGGAAGACCT
Organism: Dipus sagitta; assembly: GCA_036346955.1. Classification (NCBI taxonomy): domain Eukaryota; kingdom Metazoa; phylum Chordata; class Mammalia; order Rodentia; family Dipodidae; genus Dipus; species Dipus sagitta. The sequence continues at coordinate 13,993,732 of CM070778.1, forward strand.
AGCTCCCTTCTCGCTCCGAAAGAGGTGGGAGTCAGAGCCCCACCCGTACATTTTCTTCAATGGTGACCACATGACTATGACGTTCATAGGCTTCCACCTGAGGTCCAATAGCAACGGCTACGTTGATGCCATAAACCACTTGAACGGGGAGGTCATCAAGAAGGACATCATGACGAGGGAGCTGTATGAGGGGCTGAAGCTTCAGAAGGTACCCTTCAATATTGACTTTGACAACCTGCCCAGACATGAGAAAATAGAAAGGCTGTGCCTGGCACTAGGGATCCAGTGGCCCAGTGACCCTGACGAGACATATGAACTGACGACAGACAATATGCTCAAGATCCTGGCCATCGAGATGCGCTTCCGATGTGGGATCCCAGTGATCATCATGGGAGAAACTGGCTGTGGGAAAACCAGGCTCATTAAGTACCTCAGTGATCTGCGGCGCGGTGGCCTCGAGGCAGAAACCATGAAGCTGGTGAAGGTCCACGGAGGGACAACCGCCCCCATGATCCACTCCAAGGTCAGGGAGGCTCAGAGAACCGCCCTCTTCAACACGGCCCAACACAAGCTGGACACCATCTTGTTCTTCGATGAAGCGAACACGACAGAAGCCATCAGCTGTATCAAAGAGGTCTTGTGTGACCAGACAGTGGACGGCGAGCACCTGCAAAAGGACTCCGGCTTGCATATCATTGCTGCCTGCAACCCTTACCGGAAACACTCCCAGGAGATGATCCTCCGGCTGGAGTCCGCCGGTCTGGGATACAGAGTCAGTGCAGAGGAGACTGCAGAGAGGCTGGGCTCCATCCCCCTGCGGCAGCTGGTGTACCGCGTCCACGCTCTGCCCCCGAGCCTCGTTCCTCTGGTGTGGGACTTTGGACAACTGAATGACACTGCAGAAAGGCTCTACATCCATCAGATTGTCCAGAGGCTGGTGGACTCCATCTGGGCAGTTGAAAGCAGCATTCCTGTGATCACAAGTGTACTCTCCACCTCTCAGAGGTTCATGAGGCACAGAAAGAATGAGTGTGGTTTTGTCAGCCTCCGGGACGTAGAGCGCTGTGTGAAAGTGTTTAGATGGTTTCACGACCACAGCCAGATGCTCTTAGACCAGCTGAACAACTATCTCCATGAGTCCAGCATCAGCAGACATAGCTTTGAGAGAGACCCTGTTCTCTGGTCCCTGGTGATGGCCATTGGGGTGTGCTACCATGCCTCTTTAGAAGAGAAGGAGCCCTACCGCATAGCCGTCAGCTCCTGTTTTCCAGAGCCGTACAATGACAGCAGGGTGATTCTGGAGGAGATCAGCCGAGTGCAGGATCTTTTTCTGCGTGGGACGCCGGTGAGGACAAACATAGCGAGGAACTTGGCCCTGAAGGAGAATGTCTTCATGATGGTCATCTGCATTGAGCTCAAGATCCCCCTCTTCCTGGTGGGGAAGCCTGGCAGCTCCAAATCCCTTGCCAAGATTATTGTGGCAGATGCCATGCAGGGCCAGGCTGCCTCCTCTGACCTCTTCCGCTGCCTGAAACAGGTCCACCTCGTGTCATTCCAGTGCAGTCCCCACTCCACGCCCCAGGGCATCATAGGCACCTTCAGGCAGTGTGCCCGCTTCCAGCAGGGCAAGGACCTGCAGCAGTATGTCTCAGTGGTGGTGCTGGATGAGGTTGGGCTGGCAGAAGACTCGCCCAAAATGCCCCTGAAGGCTCTGCACCCCCTGCTGGAAGATGGGTGCATTGAAGACGATCCTGCCCCACACAAACAAGTTGGCTTCATTGGCATTTCCAACTGGGCCCTGGATCCTGCCAAGATGAACCGGGGCATTTTTGTGTCGCGTGGCAGTCCCAATGAGAAAGAGCTCATAGAGAGTGCTGAGGGCATCTGTTCTTCGGACAGGCTGGTTCAGGACAGAATCCGAGGGTACTTTGAGCCCTTTGCCAAGGCCTACAGAAAAGTGTGTGGGACTCAGGACAAGGAATTTTTCGGGCTTCGTGACTACTATAGCCTCATCAAGATGGTCTTTGCCAAGGCCAGAGCTTCTAATCGAGAGCCTTCCCCAAAAGACATTGCTCACTCTGTCCTTAGGAACTTCAGCGGCAAGGACGACATCCAGGCTCTAGACATTTTCACAGCCAGTTTGCCCAAGGCCAGGTACGCAGAGGACGTCAGCGCAGTGGAGCTCATCAAACAGAACATTTACGGAGGTCTGCACAGGGCGTCGGCCAGGGGCCTGGATGAGGCCGAGTCCCGCTACTTGCTCGTGCTGACCAGGAACTACGTGGCCCTGCAGATCCTGCAGCAGACGTTCTTCAGTGAGGACCAGCAGCCCGAGATCATTTTCGGCTCCAGCTTTCCCCAGGACCAGGAGTACACGCAGATCTGTAGGAATATCAACCGCGTGAAGGTCTGCATGGAGACCGGCAAGATGGTGGTGCTGCTGAACCTGCAGAACTTGTACGAGAGCCTGTATGATGCTCTCAACCAGTACTACGTCTACCTTGGGGGCCAGAAGTACGTGGACCTCGGCCTGGGTACCCATCGGGTCAAGTGTCGGGTCCATGCAGACTTCCGCCTGATTGTCATCGAAGAGAAAGACGTGGTATACAAACAATTCCCGGTGCCCCTCATCAACCGGCTAGAGAAGCACTACCTGGACATCAACACCGTGCTGGAGGGCTGGCAGAAGAGCATCGTGCGTGAGCTGGTGCAGTGGGTGGGCAAGTTTGTGGACGTGAAAGCAGACCAGTTTCTTGCCAGGCATAAGTACAGCCCTGCAGACATCTTCATTGGCTACCATTCGGATGCCTGCGCCTCTGTGGTGCTGCAGGCTTTGGAGAGGCAGGGCTCGGGGGACCTGACAGATGAGCTGTACCTGAAGGTGTTGGAGGAGGCCAAGCTCATCTTGCTGAACTGTGCCACTCCCGATGCCGTGGTCCGGCTGAGTGGCTCCTCTTTGGGCCAGTTCGCCGCGCAGTCGCTGTCCCAGGAGTACTACTACAAGCAGCAGCACAGCTCCTTTGCAGACTTCCTCCAGGCCCACCTGCGCGGGACTGGCCTGGGGCGCCACGCCAGCTTCACAGAGGTGACCGTCTTCCCACAACCTTTTCCTCTGCTGCGTCACCCACGAGTTCTGGGCGCCCAGGCTTAGGAACTCACCCTGCATTTAAGCCAGTGTGCAGGGTGGTGTAGCAGGCTGAAGCTCGGGGCTCCTCTCCACGTTCTGGATGGTGTGACCGAGCTTCCAGAGTCACTTCTGAGCGGGAAACCTTCCTGTCCTGGTCAGCATGTGTGTCCCTCTCAGAAAGACAGTACCAAGCAGGTGGTGGCAGAGTCATAGGAACACTCTTTGCAGGGGGCAGGGTCAGAGTGATTCACATGAAGAGAGCCAGGCTGGGGAGACGTCTCAGTCAGCCAAGCGCTTGTCTCACCAGTGTGGCGGATAGCCTGAGTTCAGTCCCCAGGACCCACGTAAAAACTGCCAGGCTCTGGAGAGGCAGAGATAGGAGGGTGCCTGGGGCTTGCTGGCCAGGTAGTCTAGCTGAATTGGTGAGCTCTGGGTCAATGAGAGAGACCCTCCCTCAAAGGAGGCGGACTGCAACCTAAGGATGACCCCAAAGTTGTCTCATAGTCTCCGCATATACCTGCACACAAATGAGTATGTACACACATGCACAGCCCCATACACAGACACACACAACACATCATAATGCTAATTGTAATTAGGTACAATAATACAGAAAATGGCATTTGTGCTGAGCCCTAAAGGACTGTGAGACTCCAGGAGAGACTAAAGCAGGAAGGAGACTAAGGTGTCAGTGGGGCAGGGTACCTCTTTCTTCTGATGCCTTTGAACATGCAGGTCTTCCTGCCTCAGCCTGCTGCACGTTTGGACCCCTTTGGCCTGGCTTCCTTCCTGTCTGTTTTGCACTGCTCCATGCTGTGCCCTTAGCAGCGTGCCCGAGCGTCCACATATGTCCAGGCTCTGGCCCAGCAGACGGGCCTCTCACTTACACTGAGTAATGGCTTGCCTCCCACTTTGCAGGTCACGACTTTCTCCAGACTGCTGACCAGTCATGACTGTGAAGTCTTAGAAGCAGAGGTGAAGGGATTGGCCAGAAAGCCCCTGGTCCTGTCGCTACAGCAGTTTGACACCGAGTACTCCTTCCTCAAGGAAGTCCGGTGAGATGCCTGCCAGCCCCCGTCTCCCAGGCCCTGTCTCCCAGCCCCCGTCTCCCAGGCCCCAGGCCCCAGGATGTCATTGCACGGCTGTAGTAATTAGCACTGATTCATGAGCCCCTGGTGTGCGTCTCTGACCCTGCTTCTCCATTCCTGTCACAGAGTCCTCACAACCTAGACCTCTGTCTCCTCCTTGCCGGCCATTCCCTTTCTCCACTGGAACCTCTGCTGTATTTAAGGCGGCATCCCGCTCCCATGCTCTTTCTTTGGAGCTCGGGCCTTGTTCATTCCTCGGGGAATTGCCTTATGCACTGTTCAGGACAGACTACTCATTGGGCCATCCCTTTCTCCTCCAGCACCTGCTTGACAAACAGAGATGGCTGTAAAATCCTCATCATCCAGTCGGACTTTGACGATGGCGTCCACAGCGCTCAGCTCATCGCCTCCGCCAAGTACGCATCCGGGGCTTGTCTCAGAACTGGTTCAGCAAACCCAACATTCATTCAGGATCTCCTCAAGAAATTCCTGAAAGCACTATAAATAAGACATATGTTCCTCCCAAGAAGCTAGGAGACACACACACACACACACAAAAAGGTTAAAAACACAAAACTTTAAAAAAACAAGGAGTATAAATAATGATGTGACGGCCAACAGTACCATCGAAGCATAATTGAAATCACTTTTTGGTCATTACTAATTAATTTTGAATTATATAATTAGAATTTGTTTGTTTTTGAGGTAGGGTTTCACTGTGGCCCAGGCTGACCTGGAATTTACTAAGTGAATATCTCTGCATACCAAGTGCTGGGATGACAGGTGTGCACCACTACACCCAGCTTACAATGTGAAATTACATTTATTATATACTTTTATATTTATTTATTTATTTATTTGAGAAAGAGAGAGGTAGACAGACAGACAGAGCATTGGGCATACCAGGGCCTCTTACCCCTGTAAACAAACTCCATATGCATGCACCACTTTGTGGAGCTGGCTTTACGTGGATACCAGGGAATTGAACCCTGGGGCCTTACAATCAAGTGCCTTTAGCCACTGAGCCATCTCCCCAGGCCACAATTTGAATTTTTGACAAGTCCAAGGGTAGTAACAGTATATAAATATGTGTGTGTGTGTGTGTGTGTGTGTGTGTGGTGCTGGGAATTGGTTCACACATGCTAGACAAATATTCTATGACTAAACTATAACCTTCTAGAGTCTCATTAAATAGACCAGCATGGCCTTAAACTTGCAAATTTCTTACTTAAGCCTCCCAAGTAGCTGGGACTACTAGGTAGGCTTGCACTACCAGACCCAGATTGCAGATGCTCTGATTCATGTTTACGGCATTAGTAAGGGGGCTCTGGTATGGCAGCCATGCTGCACTTGAGGGCAGAGCGATATCCTGCTAGGAAAACGGGCTTGGGCTACTGCCAAGTAGACCAGAGCACCGTGAAGGCTCTATTGAAAGGGCCAGGCCCAGAGCCTCAGCTGTGGCCTCCGGGAGAGGAGGGTGGGGTCCCCTTGGGGAAAGAATGCCACTCCTAAGCAGAGGGCATGGGGAGGGGCAGGAAGTGAGCCCACAGAGAATGCCTCGCTTCCATGGGGCTATGAAATTTATTTAAAGCTCTTAAAGCTGAAAGCGAGCGTGACCCCCATCAGCACACACAACACGTGGCAGCTGGGTTCCAGTTTGGTTTCTGCTTGTTTGCTGTGTGTACATTTACACTGGTCTGTTTGAATAGGTATTCTGCCATCAATGAAATCAACAAAATACAAGGGACAAAGGATTGTGTCTTCGTCTATTTCATCATAAAACTGTCCAGGATGGGAAGTGGAGCGTCCTACGTGGGGTTCCATGGAGGTAGCACTGAAATGTTTTGTGAATGCGTTCCTTTAAGTAGTCTCCGAGGAATTCCTCATGTGGTCTTAGGTCTGGAACTAGAATGTCAATCCCAACAGTCTTCTCAGATGCGATTAGAGATCCTTCTCAGAGCCACAGTTCAGACATCCTCTTGAACTAGCCGTGATGAGTTCATGCATATGCAACCCCAGCTTTCTGGAAGCTGAGGCAGGAAGATCAAAAGCTCAAGGCAAGTCTGGGTTACATAAGGAGACCCATTCCCATAAGAGAAAAGAAAATTCGCTGGGTGTGCTGGCAACACGCCGTTAGTCCCATCACTTGAGAGGCTGTGGTAGGAGGACTGCTGTGAGTTCTAGGCCAGCCTAAGACTAATTCCAGATCAGCCTGAGCCAGAGCAAGACCAAATATATATATATATATATATATCAGTAGAGTTAGCATTTCCTTTTCTACTTTAGGTGAACACTGGATTAGCTCTCTGGCCCCCATCTTCCATTATGTAGATAATTCAGAGAAGATTTTCCTGACTCACTGGCACAAATAAACTGCCTGTATTTTCCTTTTATTTTATTTCATCTTGTATTTTGCACTGATTTTTAAAAAATTTATTTATTGAGGAGAAAGGCAGGAAACGTGAATAAATATGAATATGAATGGGCGTGCCAGGGCCTCTTGTCACTACAAACAAATTCCAGATGCCTGTGCCACTTTGTGCATCTGGCTTTGTGGAGGTACTGGGAACTGCACCCAGGCCAGCAGGCTTTGCAAGTGAGTGCTTTAACTGCTGAGCCATCTCTCCAGCTCATGGTTTTGCACTGATTCTTTGTGAGAGATATACTGTCTTCAAATCAATCCATCCTTCTCTCTCCTCCTCTTTCTTTTGATGTGCAAAGTATGTATGGTGTATATGAGTATGGGCTGATACAGTGGCCCGAGGAAAGCGTTGAATGTCCCCCACCATCACTCACCAACCTGTTTGTCCTTGTGCCTGAGTCTCTTAGCTGACTCCGGAGCTTGCCATCCGAGAGCCCCAGCCACTCCCCACAGGACCAGGGTTACAGATGGGTGTGGCCACGCCCAGCTGTTTACGTAGGTTCTGGAGATTTGAACTCAGGTCCTCCTACTTGCACAAGTGTACTTAACTGCTGAGCCATCTCTCCAGCCCATCCGTCTCTCTTTGCGTGAAATGGTCGTCAGCTCTCTTACACAGATAATTGGGCAGAGTGTGGTGGTGCATGCCACCAAGGTAGGAGGATTGCTGTGGGTTCAAGGCCAGCCTGAGACTCCATAGTGAATTCCAGGTCAGTCTGGGCTAGAGAGAGACCCTACCCTGAAAAAAACAAAAAGAAAAATGATAATAAAAGGGCTGGAAGGATGGCTCAGTAGTTAAGGTGTCTGCCTACAAAGCCTAATGACCTGGGTGTGATTCCCCAGTACCCATATAAAGCCAGATGCACAAAGTGGCACATTCATCTGGAGTTTGTTTGCAACAGCTAGGGTCCCTGATGCATCCATATATTCTCTCTGTCTCTCTCTCTCTCTCTTTCTCTCTCTGCATGTCTCCATCTCTATCTCTGTCCTTCTCTGCTTGCAAATAAATAAAATTTTAAAAAATTAAAAAAGATAATTGGTATCCTAGAAATAGGAAAATAGCCATTTGATAATTTCATGGACAATGGAAAGCAAACCTTGCCGGCACCTCACGCCCCCTTCACAAATTCTCACGTGGAAAATACAGTAAGACATGAGTGATGAACCTGAGGCCTTAAGCACGGGTCCTCTGCAGACAATTATTTCAGGTCTCTTGTCAATCCACACATGAGAGATCCGAACGCTTCCCACGTGTTGGAGGGCTTAGACTTTGGGTACCAATCACTCCTTCAGCAATAGTATAATTAGAATTCGGGGTACTGGTGTGTCCCTGTTTATAACTAACCAAAGGTAAAAAGTAAAAATCCAGAAATCTTATGGAAGACTCTGATGGCTTTGCTCTTCACAGGGCTGTGGCAGTCTGTGCACATCGATGACCTCCGCAGGTCCACAGTTATGGCCTCAGATGTGACGAAGCTGCAGAGTGTCACCATCAGCCAGCTGTTCCAGACAGCGGACAGACCTTGAGTGTGAGTCACGAGGAGGCAGTCTGACAATGCCAGGATGGAGCCGCTTGCAGGAGGTGCCAAGTGTGATGCTGGAGGCAGTGCCGCCATGCTGTGTCACCTTCGAGTCCCAGCACCTGCCTCTCAGCAGGGCTTACCATCAGTGGCCACAAAGCCAAAGGAAATGCCACATGAGCACGGCCCATAGAGCGCCTGTCTGTCTCAGGATTCCAGAGCCAGCCCAGGCTGTGGGGCTCCTGAGCGGGGGGCTGGTCTGCATGACGCACTTCCCAGTGACAGGGTCCACCAATGTAGATGAGGACAGGGGAGTCTGGCAGGTCTCAGTCTGGGCATAGACCCAGACGTCGCTGTTGCACCCCGTTCTGTCCCCAAGGGCTGACTTGACGGTGTTTGCTTGGCTTGCAGCTGAAGGCAACCACGAGGAAGAGATGGAGATGGACAGCAGCAAGTCAGAGGAAGAGGGAGAAGTAGAAATGGAAGTGCCCAGCCCAGAGAGGGTGGAGAGTGCCACCTCTGACCCAGGAGGCGACCATGTGAGTTCTCCGCTCCAGCCTGTCGGCCATGGGGGAAGGTCTGCCGATACGTCTTTGACCCTCTCCCTTGGGAGTCAGAGGAGCCTCCCCCCCATCACACCAGGGGAAACCAGAGCCCTCTCTTCCCTTCATGCTGGATGTGTGGGTGAACTAGGAATGTTCTGGCATTCCTTTCTTCACAAAGTTAGTTGTGCCTCATTCCTCTGTCTCTGACTGACCCCTAGTGTGAGCAACCAGCTTGACCCATCTGGGGACATGGCGTGGTAGGTCATGGTGTATCCTTTGCCATGATGTCTGCCAACAGATGGCCTCGAGCATGCTGACACCAGACTGTCATGTAACATGGGTGGCCTGGCCTTTGGGCAGCCTGGAAGTGGCATCATGTAAGGCTTACTGTTTCCCTCAGTGGGCGGAGGTCCTGGACACCACCAGACTGCTGCGGAGCTGTGTGCAGAGCGCCGTGGGGATGCTCAGAGACCAGAATGAGAGCTGTGTGCGCAACATGAGGAGAGTCACCATTCTTCTTGGCCTCTTAAATGAAGACAGTGCACTCAACGGTAGCGTCCTGCCCCCGAGCGCTGACTCGTCCCATGGAGTTTAGAGAAAGTGCCCTTTTAGGGTTCTGAGTTTCTGCAGAAACAGCAGATGTGGCGGGAATCTAAGGTCATCTCTCACATTTGGCTCAAAAAAAGGCAGATTTCCTCTTGGATGGGGGGGTCAAAAACAAGATGTGCCCGACACCCACAGCTAGGCTGAATTAAGCCCCTCTGCCCTCCACAGCTGCTTTCTTGCGGGTGTCCAAGATGCGCCTCCATGTTCTTCTGAAGAAGCAGGAAGAGAACCAGGTTCGCAGTATGAAGGAGTGGGTTGCCAGGGAGGCTGCGAATCAAGACGCCCTCCAGGAGGCGGGCACCTTCAGGTAAGGGTAATGGAAGTGCAGGCCTTGGCCGGTGATGTACATCTGCGGGCACAGCTCCGCCCAGGGAGGAAATGAGCCTGTGTTTCTTCCTACACTGCTCAGCAACTTGGAGCCATCACTTCCCCCAGGGCTCAAGGAGAACCTGGGCAGTGGCTGCAGGGGGGCATTTATGCTGTCTTATCTACTTTTGTTTATTTAAACTTTTTTAACATTTAAAATATACAGAAAAATCTCCAAATTAAGCCGGGCGTGGTGGCGCACGCCTTTAATCCCAGCACTCGGGAGGCAGAGGTAGGAGGATCGCCGTGAGTTCGAGGCCACCCTGAGACTCCATAGTGAATTCCAGGTCAGCCTGGGCTAGAGTGAGACCCTATCCCGAAAAACCAAAAAAAAAAAAAAAAAAAAAAAAAATCTCCAAATTATGTTGCCATAGAATGTGAATGTTCACCAGCATGTTGTAACTATAAAAAGTTACTACTATTTAATCTGTTCAAATAGAGCCTTTGTTTTTCTTCTCAACATTAATTACTCAATTATTCTTACCTTTTACCACGGAATTTTTGTAGGAAGTTACAGTTTAAATTTTTAAATATTTTTATTTACTTATTTGAGAGAGAGAGGGTGAGTGTGTATGGGTGCACCAGAGCCTCCTGCAGCTGCAAATGAAGTACAGATGTGTGCACCACTTTGGGCATCTGCTTTCCCTGGGCACTGGGGTATTAAACTTGGGCTGTGAGGCTGTGTAAGCAAGTGCCTTTTACTGCTGAGCCATCTCTCCCAGGTTCTTATAGAGGTTTGTTTTGTTTTGTTTTGAGGTAGAGACTTACTCTGGCTCAAGCTTACCTGGCACTGACCCTGTAGTACCAGGCTGGCCTTGAATTCACAGAGATCTGACTACCTCTCCTTGCCATGTGCTGGGATTAAAGGAATGTACCACCAAGCAAGGCTGAAGAATTTTTTCTTGTTACATACAAGCATAAATATTTTGAGAAGTGATGGGAGTCAGGCCCAGGCCCTTGTTCATGTAACCCAGTGCTGTACCACTGAACCCATCCCCAGCCCTAAGCGTGTCATTTTAGCGACAAAGTGCAGTGCAGTTAATTTAGCTAGTTAGCCATGTCAATCTAAAATAGCAGTATGCAGAGACATCAAAATGGAATCCCAAACAAATATCTCTGTTGAACTTGACCTAGAACAACTTTCCATTGGCCTATTCATCTTTATTTTTCAATATTTTATTTATTTATTTGCAAGAAGAGAGAGAGAAATAGAGAGAAAGAGACATACAGACAGAGAGAATGAGCCTGCCAGGGCCTCTAGCCTCTGCAAACAAACTCCAGATGCATACACCACATTGTGCATCTGGCTTTATGTGGGTACTGGGGAACTGAACCCAGGTTGTTAGGCTTTGCAAGCAAGCACTGTAACTGCTAAGCCATCTCTCCATCCCATCTTCAATCCACAAAGGATTCCCTTTCTTAAGATTATTTGTTTTGTTTTGTTTTCTTAATGAATTTTTCTTTGCTTATGGGACCTGAATGACTTGTCTTTTTGTTTTTGGTTTTGATTTTTGTTGTTGTTGTTGTTTGAGGTAGGGTCTCGCTCTAGCCCAGGCTGACCTGGAATTCACTATGTAGTCTCAGGGTGGCCTTGAACTCACGGTGATCCTCCTACCTCTGCCTCCTGAGTAATGGGATTAAAGGCGTGTGCCACCACGCCCAGCCTAATGACTTGTTTTTGAAAATAGTTGTACAAAATAAGCAAGTGCTTTTTCATCTCCCCATGTCCTAGCTTCAGTCACTGATGCAGAGTGGTGTTCCTTTCCATCTCTGCCTCCAATCGTGAATGTCTCCATCTGTGAGTCTCTTGTCTGGTTCTTGAAAATGATGGGCTGTCAGTGAGTTGTTTGCCTCGAGGTTTTGCTTTTGCTTGGCAAGACAATGTAGTGACAATGGGTGCACCTGTGGTTTTCCTGAGCCACGGCATGTCCCCCTCTGCTCCTGCCATAGGCATACTCTTTGGAAGCGGGTGCAAGGTGCAGTCACCCCACTCCTGGCAAGCATGGTTTCGCACATGGACAGAGACGCCAACCTGGAGCTCCTGGTGCAGTCAGACTCGCCAGCCTGGGCCTGGGATCTTTGGATGTTTCTCTTCAGTGACATCAAGTTCCTGAGCATTCCTCTGATGAGCATGAGGCGAGTGGCCACCTTTCTTTTCTGTGGGAGGGAGATGTCATGCCAGGGCAACATCTCGCCCCACCCTCCCAAGCATCTGATGGGCTGTGGGTACTTCCCTGAGTGCCACGCCCACCTGTCCCCAGCTGCACCCTGGGTGTTCTTGGTCAAACAGCAGCAAAGGACACTGACTGAAGTCCCGACAGGTTCTGGTTCACTCTCCATGATGCCGTTCCTGGCCTTCAGAGCAGCCAATCATTCATGTAGCCAAGCTGAGCTTCCTATGCGTCCGAATCACTGCCTGGCAGAACTGTGTGCCTGGTGCTCCCCTGTGCTGTGTCGGAAGCCGTGCAGCCCATCGGGGGTTCCGCCCTGTGGGGCTCAGGCCCAACAAGCCGTCCAAAACTTTGGTATTCAGAGTGTAGGGAAGTTTGGTTCTGGGATGTGGGCTACCAAGGGATACATAAGTGTGTGGGATTCTAGATTGCTGGTGGGACCCAGAACCCCAGGGTGCTGCTGGTGTCTGAGAGGAGGCCTCGTCCCGACAGTTGTGCCTGTGGGCAGAGGGTCAGGAGCGGGCAGGTGCAGGCACAGGAGATCTGGTTCTGCCACAGACTTCGGGCAGCTTGCTTGGCCCCTGTCACCACTTGTTTCATCTGAAAACAAAGGGTCACGTGAGAGTATGTCTTAGTTCACTTACAGCAGGAACCCTGACCGAAAACCCCCTGCTGCTACCCACACGGCCTGCGGCACGATGGCTTTCTTTTGCCTTTTGCCGAGAGCATGGACTCAAGCAGGCAAGCGCTCCATCGCTGAGCCGCCCCCTGCCCCAGCCGCTTCTTGCACCAGCACCGAAGGGGCTGGCGTCAGTGCTGTGCCCGCCTGATGTCTCAAGCCACGCCCTGCTCTCATTTGCCTCACCGCAGGCCTAAAGGCGAGATGTCCTCCATCGTGGTGCCAAGCCACATGAACCTGCTGGAGGACGCACGCAACGCCGTCCCGTTCAGCTGGAGAATCAAGGACTACGTGGAGGAGCTCTGGATCCAGGCTCAGTATATCACGGACGCGGCAGGTAAAGCCACCCCGTGATTCAGGCTTGGGCAGAGCGTGTGCATCCTGCAGGTTTTAGATTTAAAACTTTGCGTGTGCAGTAGCCTCAAGTATGCCATTACTTCATTTTAAAATTTTCACTAAAGCAAAAGGGGAGTAAAGTCCACCAGGGGTCAGAAGCCCGTAAGTGGCATGGCAGGGAAGCCTGTGAGGGGACACTGATGACGCAGCGGCCCAAGCTGTGGCAAAATGGAATGTGTTCCATTAGGGAGAGAGCACGCTGCCTGGGGCGGGTCATTCCCAGAGGCGCTCCTGGACCGCTAGTGTGCTAGCCTGGGGAGCCGTCCCCTCCGTAGCGCTTCCTCAGCAAATGCTGGCGAGGAGGGCGGAGCGTCCTCCCCTGCATCCAGAGCTGTCTCTGGTCCTTCCAGGTCACACAAGCACTCTGGTCTGTTGTCATATGCTGAAGGCTTTGGCCATCCAGAAAAAATGATAGCCTGGCTTTTGTTTGTTTGTTTGTTTGTTTGTTTGTTGTTTTCCGAGGTAGGGTCTCACTCTAGCTCAGGCTCACCTGGAATTCACTATGTCCTCTCAGGGTGGCCTCGAGCTCACAGCAATCCTCCTGCTTCTGCCTCCCAAGTGCTGGGATTAAAGTTGTGCGCCACCATGCCTGGCTTCCTAGCCTGGTATTTTTAGAAAAGTTGTCTTTTGTACAAGAAATCATCTCTTCAGCTTTTACTTAGAGTTTTCTGCTGAAAATACTGCAAGTGGGCTGTGCAGTTGCCTTGGTGGTTCAGGCACTTACCTGTGAAACCTAAGGTCCCAGGTTCAATTCCCTAGTACCCACATAAGCCAAATGCACAAGGCAGCGCATGCAACTAGAGTTCGTTTGAAGTGGCTAGAGGCTCTGGCATGCCCATTCTCTCTCTCTCCCTCTTCCTGTACGTCTTTCTCTCCCTCTCTCAAATGAATAAAGAGAAAAAAAGAGTGTGAGGCCAGTCTTGGCCACAGAGTAAGACTCTTAAAAAAAAAATACTGCACGGTGACGTTTTGTTCAGCTCAGCATTCTGTGACTGTCTAAACCAACATGAAGTAATCTATGTCCTGATGAGAAAGTGCCTTCCTTGTTTAGGCAATGGCCCACCTGCCCTGCTTATTTAGGGCAGCATGTGATGACCCAGGTCCCCATCCACTGAAAGGCAGAGTTCCAGTTAGTGTGGCCTCCGGTCCCAGCCCTTGAAGAGCAGCCCACTTGCCTGATTCTCTTGGAATCCTGATGCACAACACAGATGGTCTATCTATCTCACGTTTTCTCCCAATGGGGCTAGCTTGGCTGCTTGTGACCGAAATTTAACACTGACCTATATGCTCTTCCACTCTTTTTCTCCTGTTGTCTAGACAGGGGTCATCCCCTTCAATCCCACAAGGCCAGGCAGCGAACACTGCTTGACTGCGAGCCCTGGCTCACCAGGGCCTCCCCTCCATCCTGGACACAGCACAACGGTTCCTCCCTGGCCTTGTGGTTTCTCCCATTCAGGCCGTTCTTTGGCTTCCTCCCTGCAGGGCCCTCGAAGAAGCTGGTGGAAATCTTCCAGAGGACTCCCCTGGGCAGGTTTCTTGCCCAGCTCCCTGTGGCACAGCAGCAAGAAGTCCTGCAGTGCTACTCCAAGGACTTCCTGCTCTTGACCTTGAGAGTGTCCTCGTGGGAGGAGTTAAAGGTAGACTTGGAGCCTGAGCCGAGGGTGGAGCTTGCATAACATGGCCTGTGTCAGCTTTAGAATGGATGTTGTTGAGTGGGGATTGTCCCTGGAGAGTCTCAGAGTGCTCAGGGCCAGACCTGTGGCCACTACCCAAGCCTCCTGTTACTTGGAGGAGCCTTCCAATTCCCCAGTAGCTGCCCATAGTGGTGGCTGCGCCCGGCTGGGAGGCTAAATCAGGAGGCACAAGAAAGGCAAGACTAGCTCAGGCTACGCAGCAAGACCTTATCTCAGAAAGTCAAAACAGGGCTGGAGAGACGGCTTAGTGGGTAAGGTGCTTGCCTAAGAACTCCTGTTCAAATCTCCAGGTCCCACGTAGCCAGTCGCACAGTGATGCAAGTGTGCAATGCTGCACATGTGCACAAAGGGGCACACGCATATCGAGTTGGTTCACAGTGGCTCAAAGGCCCTGGCGCACCCATTCTTTCTCTCTTCTCTTTCTGTGTCTCTCTCCCTTAAAAAAAAAAATCAAAACAAAACAACATCAAAAAAGGAAACCAATTTCTCTTTAGTACCCACTTTTTTGGGCTTATGTGTGTATGGTGTGTTTCCATGTGTATGAATGTTCACACGTGTGAGTGTGCATGTGTGCAGGTGCATGTGTGTGCGGCATGAGTGTACAGACTAGAGGTTGATGTCAAGTGTCTTCCTTGTTCACTCACCACCTTGTTAACTGAGACAGGGTCTGTTGCTTGGGCCCAGAGACAATTCAGCTAGACTAGCAAGCCAGCTTGCCCTGGAGAGCCCCTGTCTCCGCCTCCCAAGTGCTAGAATCACAGGTGGGTCACCACAGCTGCCCAGCACTCACGTGAGCATGCTTGCTAATCCTTTGTCCATCTCCACAACCTGCAACCCTCTTTTTTAAAGAATGTTCAGTTTCTCTTGAAGAAAATTAATGTGAGGGCTAGAGAGATGGCTTAGTGGTTAAGGCACTTGCCTGTGAAGCCTAAGAACCCATGTTCGACTCTCCAGGTCCCACATAAGCCAGACGCACAAGGTGATGCAAGCACGCACGGTTTCACGTGTGCACAAGGTGGCGCACACATCTGAAGTTTGATTGCAGTGGCTGGAGGCCCTCATGCACCAATTGTCACTCTCATAAAAATAAAAAAATTTTAAAATAAAATTAATATGACCCTTTAAGAACAGTAAATGAGGGCTGGAGAGATGACCCAGAGGGTAAAGGTGCTTACAAAACCTGATGAGCTGGGTTCAAATCCCCAGTACCTACGTAAAGTCAGATGCACAAAGTGGCATATGCATCTGGACTCCATTAGCAGTGGCTGGTGCACCTATTCCTTCTCTTCTCTCTCTCTCTGCTTGCAAATAAATAAATAAACTTTTTAAAAAATTTTAAAGGGCTGGAGAGATTGCTCAGTGGTTAAGGCACTTACCTGCAAAACCTAATGACCCAGATTTGATTCCCCAGTGCTCAAGTAAAGCCAGATGCACAAAGTGGCACGCATGTCAGAGTTCCTTTGCAGTGGCAAAAGGCACTAGTATCCCATATACACACACTCTATCTGTCTCTATCTTTATCTTCCTTCCTCTCCCCACCTCTCTCAAATAAATTTTTTAAATAAAAAAAGAAAGGACAGGGGCTGGAGAGATGGCTTAGCGGTTAAGCGCTTGCCTGTGAAGCCTAAGGACCCCGGTTTGAGGCTCAATTCCTCAGGACCCACGTTAGCCAGATGCACAAGGGGGCGCACGCATCTGGAGTTAGTTTACAGAGGCTGGAAGCTCTGGCGTGCCCACTCTCTCTCTCTCTTTCTCTCCCTCTCTGCCTCCTTCTCTCTGTCGCTCTCAAATAAATAAATAAACAAACAAAAAAAATTAAAAAAAAAAAAAAGAAAGGACAGGTGAAAGAGTGGTGATTTTTTTTCAAATGTTTGCTTTGAAAACATTGAAAATAAAGTTTCCCAAGCCTACTTAGTGATAGAAGAATGTTCTTAATGTGTTGCCAAGTGAATAAGTCAGAAACCTAGTGATCCTGATTGGGGACAATGGTGAGGGAAGGCACACATGTAAAAGTGGCCAGAGAATTCCACCAAAAAGCAAGCAAGCAGGATACTGTCAGCCTCATGTGGTTTTTTTTGGTGGTTTTTTTTTTTTTTTTTTTTTTTGAGGTAGGGTCTCACTCTAGCTCAGGCTGACCTGGAATTCACCAATATATAGTCTCAGGGTGGCCTCAAACTCATGGCAATCCTTCTACCTCTGCCTCCCAAGTGCTAGGATTAAAGGCGTGCACCACCACACCGGCTTTTTTTTCTGATTTTTTGTTTGTTTGTTTTTTTCAAGGTAGGGTCTCACTATGGCCCAGGCTGACCTGGAATTCACTATGTAGTCTCAGGGTGACCTCGAACTCATGGCAATCCTCCTACCTCTGCCTCCTGAGTGCTGGGATTAAAGGTGTGTGCCACCACACCCAGCTTTTTTTCTGATTTTTAATCTTACTTAAATTTTTTTTTAATTTTTATTAATTTATTTGAGAGTGACAGAGAGAGAAAGAGGCAGAGAGAGAGAGAGAATGGGCGCACCAGGGCCTCCAGCCACTGCAAAGGAACTCCAGATTCATGTGCCCCTTGTGCATCTTACATAGGTCCTGGGGAATCAAGCCTTGGACTGGGGTCCTAAGGCTTCACAGGCAAGCGCTTAACCACTAAGCCATCTCCTCTCCAGACCCTTTTATCTTACTTTTGAATAGCTTTTGAACAGTTCTGATTTTGTTCATGGAAGCATGTTTTTATCATTTAAAAATACATACTAAAGGCCTTTGTGACCACAGTTTCTACAGATGGCCTTGTGGTCCTGCCTCAATGAGCTGCAAGTGGCATCAGACCTGCCTGAGGAAGGGCTCTCCTTGCCCTGGGTGCACCTCGCCTACCAGCGTTTCAGGATCCGGCTCCAGAACTTCTCCAGAATCTTGGCCATCCACCCCCCAGTTCTGCACAGCCTCACCAAAGCCGCCCAGAAGCACAACTTGGCTGGGTGTGAAATGGTACGGCCTGGGCCTGCCCTGAGAGAGGGCGGGGTGCTCCAGCATCCACCCTGAGAGCTCACGGGCCTTGTCCTCACTGGGAGACTCTTCGTGGATACCTCGGTGAGAGGTGTCAGGACATGTCTAGTGTTTCCTGTGTCCTAGGACGACGGAGTAGATCGGCCAGGACCCAAGGTCACACTAGATCGACATGTCACCAAGTGCACTGAAGGGCAGGACGGGGAGTGGGGAACCTGCTGGGCCATGTGCCTCTTCTCTCTTCCCAGACTCTGGACGCATTTGCAGCAATGGCCTGTGCTGAAATGCTGACGAGAGATACCTTGAAGCCGAGTCCGCAGGCCTGGCTACAGCTGGTGAAGAATCTGTCCACACCACTGGAGCTTGTCTGCTCGGATGGGTACTTGAGAGACAGTGGAAATGTGACCAAAACTGTCATCCTGGAGGTCAGGTGAGTCCCAGGACCCCACCTCTGGCCCTCAGCTTGCACAGGCCCTCCCACCCTTGGAAGGGAGTCTGCCTCCTTCACCACCTAACATTTGCTGAGCCCCTCTCAAGTGCCAGGCATCTCATTCGATCCCAGAGACCCAGGGGGAAAACTGTTCTGGGGTCTGTAGAAAAGAGGCAGGCTATTGTGATGTCCTCTGAGAACTGCTGTGACAACAGACTTTAGAAAGGACAGCGGAGCTCTCGCTCCAGCTCTCCTGCTACCGGTGTGTGCCTCACTCCTCTCTTTCTTCTCTTTCTTCTCTCTCTCTCTCTCTCTCTCTTTCTCCAGCGTATGCACTCCCCCTCTCTCCATTCTCTTCTTTCTCTTATCTCCCTCTCTGCCCCTCTTCCATCTCTCCCCCATTGCAATAAAGTCTTATATCAAAACAGAAGAGGAAAGAGGAGGAGGAGACAGCAGAGAGGCAGGGCAAGTGGAAAAGGGACAGTCTGTGAAGGGAACAACCCTTCCCTGGACTTTAAGGCCTGCAAGGACTTCTCTAGCTCTGGATATGGCGGTGGGGCAGGGCTAGCATGAGCCACGGGGCCTGCCTGAGCCAAGCACGGGAGAGCCTGGAGGAGAGCCGGGAGCACACTGCCAAGTGCTAATGTGTTCTCCCTGCCGACCTCCCTTTTCGTCTGCTCTGTCCTGTTCTCCCGTGTCTCGGAGTCCTCTGTCAGAGATGAGTGAGTGACTCCCCCTTCCCTTTTGCTATTTTTATTTATTTATTTTTGGTTTTTTGAGGTAGGGTCTCGCTCCAGCCCAGGCTGACATGAAATTCACTGTAGTCTCAGGGTGGCCTCAAACTCACGGCGATCCTCCTACCTCTGCCTCCATAGTGCTGGGATTAAAGGAAGCACCCCATGCTGAACTGACTCCCCTTTTTTTATTAACAACTTCCATGATTGTAAACAATATCCCCTGGTAATGTCCTCCCTCCTCCCACTTTCCCCTTTGAAACTGCATTCTCCATCATATCTCCTCCCCCTCTCAACCAGTCTCTTTTATTTTGATGTCATGATCTTTTCCTCCTATTATGAGGGTCTTGTGTAGGTAGTGTCAGGCACTGTGAGGTCATGGATATCCAGGCCATTTTGTGTCTGGAGGAGGACGTTGTAAGGAGTCCTACCCTTCCTTTGGCTCTTACATTCTTTCCGCCACCTCTTCTGCAATAGACCCTGAGCCTTGGAAGGTGTGATAGAGATATTGCAGTACTGAACACTCCTGTCACTTCTTCCCCGCACCATGATGCCTTCTGCTGACCGCCCTTTCTTGACAGAGCGCAGTGGAACCGCATTTTCTCCATCGCACTGTTTGTGGAGCACGTGCTCCTCAGAACTGAGAGCCAGGTTCCCGAGCTGAGTGAGCTGGTGACCAAGTATGTCTTCTCACTGGACAAGGTGAGTGCTGGGCTTGGAAGCAGGGCCTGCCTGCCCAGGTGGCGTGGGGTCCTGACACCCCGGCAGTTCCCCCATCTGCCCGTGTCTCTCAGGGCCCTGGCCATTTTAGTAACAGTGCAAAGGAGAGCCGCTTCATTCGCAGGCGTCGGTTCTGTGGGCCGGCTGCTTGTTCACTCTGACTGCTAAGCCAGGGTGTATCATCCAGTCTGGATTCAGGAACATGAGTGATCGTGGTGACTATGCAGATAGGGAGGGATTGGCGGGGAGCCAGCCCCTGCACCTGTGGGAGGGATGACGGAAGCCTGCCTGGCTCTGGGGTAACTAACCCCAGATAACCCAGCGCCCTAGCCTCCAGACAGGATGTGCCATCACGACTGTCAGTGTGACGGTGATGCAGGGGAAGAGCACAGGGACAGAAGACAGTCATGACTGCCCCTCAGCTCCTTTGATAAAGCTAGTGGCAGCCAGCACGCGTCCCTGCAGAAAACGTCACCACCTCTGACATAACATGAGCTCTGCCTCCCTCACCCCTAAGCTCACCCCCACAGCCGTCACTGAAGGTGCCCAGGGGTGGGGGCAGGGTGGCGGGGAGGGGACTGTTGGCGTCGAGAAAGGCAGCTGTAGCTGTCCTGCAGCCAGTGCACACGTCTGCTGTGGTCCAGTGCAGTCCTGCAAGGCCGACACCCACTCCACCTTCAGCAGAGTAGCTATGATTTCCTACAAGATATTCCTTCCTAGAAAGGGGGTGGGGAGGGTCATTAAGCCCTCACCTGAGATTCCAGCCACTCCCTCCCACACCTCTCAGCTCTATGTAATTCTGTCCCAGCTGCACACGCGTGGGCTTGGGAGGTGCTACAGCATGTAGCGGGCGGAAGGTTCACTGAAGGCGAGGTTCCACTATGCAGCTGTGGGGGAGATGTGGCATTGGCTGTTTGAGGGTCACCGCGCTCTGTAAATACGCTTGTTTGCTAGCCCAGCTGTGCTGGAGGTGAGTGGGCATTTGCTCCTGTTCCCCAGGAGAAGTCTACACGAAACATGCTCAGCCACAGACCCGCAGAACACAGCCCCCGGGCTCACGGGCCTGCACTGAGCCGTGCCTTTCCCCCAGAGCAGGGTTCTGCTTCCGCGTCCATAGTCTAGGGATGCTGCTTGGTTTCTCGGTAGCAGCACGTGCACCGATGTTGAGTTCAGGACCACTCGGAGTCGCAAAGCATGAAGAGCACAGGAAATGCCCATGAGATGGAGAAGGGGCAACAGGTCTGCTCCTCCGCAGGTCCATGTGGCAGTTAATGCGAAGACCCAGACCCACACAGATCACTGAAAAATGTGCCTTGTGGAGGCCAACCTGCCGTGCCAGACCTCTGGCACAGAGAAGTAAAACATTCAGGGCACCAGCAGAAAGTGTCACATGCAGACAGATGCAGACCCATGTCCTGAGAGCAGAAATTCAGGGATGTGGGGCGATCAAAAGGATTCTGGGGCTGGAGAGATGGCTTAGTGGTTAAGCGCTTGCCTGTGAAGCCTAAGGACCCCGCTTCGAGGCTCAATTCCCCAGGACCCCCGTTAGCCAGATGCACAAGGGGGCGCACACATCTGGAGTTCGTTTACAGAGACTGGAAGCTCTGGCATGCCCATTCTCTCTCTCTCTCTCTTCTCTCTCTCTCTCTCCCTACCTCCTTCTCTCTGTTGCTCTCAAATAAATAAATAAATAAACAAACAAACAAAATTTTTAAAAAAGGATTCTGATGCCAGGCGTGATGGCAGACGTCTTTAATCCCAGCACTTAGGAGGCAGAGGTAGGAGGATCACTGTGAGTTTGAGGCCACCCTGAGATTAATTACATAGTGAATCCCAGGTCAGCATGAGCTAGAGGGAGACCCTACCTGGAAAAACAAAAAGGGAGAGGGGCTCTTGTGTTGCTGCAGCTGAATCTGCAATGCTGTTTCCTTACATTATGATCTAAAATGAAGATTTCCCAACATGCCAAGATTCATAAAGGTTAGTGGTGTAACGCCATAGAAATTATTTGGTGGCCATTAGTTTATTATAAATTAAAATAAAGCCTGGCATGGTGGCACACACCTTTAATCCCAGTGATTGGGAGACTGATGTAGGGGGACCACTGTGAGTTCTAGGGCATCCTGGGAATATAGTCAGTTGCAGTCAGCCTGGGCTAGAGTGAGACACTTCCTTGAAAAACAAAACAAAAAAGTTGAAGTATTTCATGATGGGGACAGCAGGTAGGACCTTAAATGAAAAGAGAGGAAAATGCAGAAGCTGGGAATGTTGTCCGTCTCCTAACAGGCAGCACAGGCACAAAAGGGGCATTTAAGGTGTGGGAAAACACTAAGCCAGGAGCCCAGACTGCCTTGCAGGTATTGCCGTGCACTGCGTGTCTGCAGCAACTGAGCCCAAAGATGCAGCTCGCTTCCGCTTCCTCCCGTGCCTCCACCCTGCCCTGCTGCTCACGGCTTCTCGCCGCTGCTTTTCTCCCCAGTGTCTTGAAAACGACTCTGATATGAAGACCTACAGACCCTTTGCAGCGGTAATGACCACTCTCTGTGAATGCAAGGAGAAAGTCAGCATGACCTTCACCAGGTGAGAGGCGTGGTTTGGGACCATGAGAGCGAGCACCCGTACCTGGGGTGGGGCTGGGGGGTGCCTGCTCCTTGCGGTGAATTCTGCGCTAAAGAACCGATCATCTGCTTGGCTTCTAGGATTGGTATTCAGCCGTGTCCCATCTGCCTGGCAGACACCAGGGATCCCGTGTCTCTGCCCTGTGATCACGTGTTCTGCCTGCCTTGCATCAAGAACTGGCTCACCCCAGGACAGATGTTGTGCCCCTTGTGTTTAACTTCCTTGCCGGATGCGTTCTCACCGACTGTTTCTCAGAAACACAGGTGAAACAACCTTTCTCTTAAAGAAAGCTCTTTCTCTCTCTCTCTCTCTCTCTCTCTCTCTCTCTCTCTCCTTTTTTCACATACAGTCTTCAGAAATAGCAAGTCTTCATTACCCTTCCTTGGATGAGAAGGCTGATTTCAGAGAGCGTTCACAAAAAAAAAAAAAAAAAAAAAAAAAAAAAACCACTTGGTATCTTCCCCAACATCTGCCTCAAAATCTCTCTGTCCCACAGCAAACCCAGACACAGGTTTGATAAGACAGTAAAACTAAGGGAAATAAAACAGAAAGTCCTAAGTTAAATAAAGCCCACAAAAGACATCCGAGGGGTGTAGGTGCTGTTTGTGGTATTTGTGTCAGGAAGGCAGGAGTGGGGCTAGAGATGGGACCCAGAGCTTTCCACAGGCTCAGCCTGGTGCACACCCTGCCACTGAGCCGCACCCTTTGCCACATCTGTCAATGTGTGAACACCCTACCCCTTCTCTGACGAGGGTGAAAGCGGTTCTGGCTGCGGAGGTGTGGTGAGGGAGGAACAGAACCCTGGCTCTCTGGGTCACAAGCTCTGACCATGTGACCCTGCTCCACAGTGGCATGGAGGGGGTGGTGTTTGTCCCCATGCTTTGGGACATCCAAGGGTCCAGACAATGACAGCTTCCTAGAAAGGGAGGAATCTAGACGCTGTTGGAATTTTGAAGACCAGGTCTAGTCCATGTCAGGAGGCCATCACATCTGCTTGCTAGAAAGCAGTGCTAACCAGTCATGCACACACAGGTAATTTCAGCACTCATGCTGCTGAGGCAGGAGGATTGCCATGAGTTCAAGACCAAGCCTTGCCTACGTAGCAAGCTCTTGTCTCAAAACAAACAAATAAACACGGCTGGAGAGATGGCTTAGCACTTAAGGCACTTGCCTGCAAAGCCAAAGGACCCAGGTTCAATTCTCCAGGACCCATGTAAGCCAGATGCACAAAGTGGCTCATGAGTCTGGGGTTCGTTTGCAGCGGCTGAAGGCCCTGTTGCGCCCATTCTCTCTCTCTCTTGCTGCCTGTCTCTCTCGCTCTCTCAAGTAAACAAAATAAATTCCATAGTCTTCTGACCCCTTTCCCACCATCTCTAGAGAAGCCGTTGAGAAGCACGCCCGGTTCCGGCAGATGTGCAACAGCTTCTTTGTGGACTTGGTCTCCAGCATGTGCTTCAGAGACGACGCCCCGCCCGAGAAGAGCGTGATTGACAGCCTGCTGTCCTTACTGTTCGTACAGAAGGCGCTGCTGAGAGAGTCTTCCGAAGTGAGTTGTCTTCTTCCCGTAGCCCTCACCCTGTCACTTCGGCTCAGCTGCGCGCTGTGAGATGAGCCAGGCCCCTTCCCCTCTGCTGCAGGGCCACGCGAGCACACCAAGTCTCTGTCTCCGTTCAGCGACGTTGTGGACAAGACCCCCGTCATCCGCTCGGTGGTACTGAAGCTGCTCCTGAAATACAGGTAATCGCAGCTCGCCTCAGGTTTGCTCCCCGGCCTCGCCTTGGCTCCGTGCAGCTTGTGTGCGGTCTGAGGAACTTTGTCCATGAGGAAACCTGGCTTACTTGAGGGCTGTGTTTATTGACGTTCTCCCCTGTGGGCACATGAGTTTGGTCCACTGACAAGTGTGTTTAACAAGAAGATAGTGCTGGGCCGGGTGTGGGGCGCACACCTCTAATCCCAGTACTTGGGAGGCAGAGGTCGGAGGATCACCGTGAGTTCAAGGCCACCCTGAGACAACAGAGTGAATTCCAGGTCAGCCTGGACTAGAGTGAGACCCTACCTTGAAAAAAGAAGAAGACAGTGCTGGGAGGGGGCTGGGGCACTGAGAAGCATATGTAACTCGGACCCAGGTCCCCTGATACCAGTCTTGTGACACGTAGGGAGGTGACTCCCTCTCCTCCTCCTTCAGTGTCCCAATATCCTCCAAGTTCACGTGCTGCAGAACCTGCACTCTGTGGATATTTCCTGGGTTCCACGGAGGCGGGTGACACCACAGAGCTGTGGCACTCCACGTGCCTGTGAGGCCCCCTGCTCAGTCATGTGGAGGCTGCATGGGCCTTTCTCACCATGGCACGTGACGACGCCCTGGAGTCTCATCAAGACGGAGTCAGCGAGAGTCGTGGTTTGTCCTCCCCACCGCACACGTGGTTGTTGGACGTGCACGTCTCACGGTTACTGCATCTCGACCCTCAAGGACACGACCTTGCACTCTTCTGTGGAAGCAGGAAATGCTCACAGAGCACCAGCTGTACACAAGCGCAGTGGTTAGCTCAGAAAGTCATGCAGAACGGCTTCGAGTTATGAACCAGCTGTTTTGTCAGATCAGGCCATCTGTGCCCGGAAGAATGACCATTGGATCACAAGGCACAGAGCTGGGCTCACTGGCATTTCCTTGAGAACAAAGTGGGCCTGTTGAACGCAGACAACTACAGTGTAGCCGATGATAAAATTCAAATATTTAAGTGAAAATTAAAATTTTAGAACACTTGTGTTCTCTACCACGAGCAGATCAGCTTTCTAAGACTTTAAGCCTTTTTTTGTAACCTTTTTATGAGAGAGAGGGAAAATTGGCACACCAGGTCCTCCAGCCACTGCAATAGAACGCCAGATGTGTGCGCCACCTCGTGCTGCATGTGCGACCTTGGGTGCTTGCATCACCTTGTGCGTCTGCCTTACATGGGACCTGGAGAGTTGAACGTGGGTCCTTGGGCTTCGCAGGCAAGCACCTTAACTGCTGAGCCATCTCTCCAGCACAACTTTAAGCCTTTTTGAGGGGATGCATGATGATATTAATGAATGCAGGTGGGGTGTGTTTTCCTGAATACATTCTAGAATGGAAATGTGTCAACACTGCAAGGATTTTCCAAACGACAAATGCTTGGTGTCCCCAAATCACATGTGTCCAAGAAGACTCTGGTCCTAGGGGTGCAGGCTAGTGGTGGAGTTTCCCTGGTATACGTAAGGCCCTGGGTTGAGTCCTCAGCATGCAGAGGCAGTGGTCAGATGGACTGACTTCCTGCATAAAGGGATTTGCTAACTCTTCCAGTTACACACTCAGAAAAATAGGTGGACAGGTAAGTGATTGGCTGGTAGACTGATGCTTTCTCTTGTACAGTGCATCTACAGACCCAACAGAACCAGAAC
Organism: Dipus sagitta; assembly: GCA_036346955.1. Taxonomy (NCBI): domain Eukaryota; kingdom Metazoa; phylum Chordata; class Mammalia; order Rodentia; family Dipodidae; genus Dipus; species Dipus sagitta. Next base: position 14,019,264 of record CM070778.1, read on the forward strand.
GAATGTTTTTTTCTTTCCGTAGCTTCCATGAAGTAAAAGATTATATCCAGCACTACCTGTCCCAGTTAGAGAACAAAGCATTCCTCATGGAGGACAAAACTGAACTCTACATGCTCTTTATCAACTGCCTGGAGGTGAGCTGGCTGTCACTCCCCTGCCTTTTCCTTTACAAGCTATGGTTCAGGCAATGAGAAACTGTTTCTGGAAGCCAACAATGTCATTGTAGTTACTAGTTGTCAGAGACTCTGTTTCCTGGGGCAGAAAAGTCCAGTTCCCTGGCTGTGCTCCATCCTCAGCAGGTGTGTATGTGGTCGTGAGCTACTTGATCTTTCGCCAGCACACATCTATCAGTGGTCCCAGGAGGCGATACCATTTAGTGAGGCCCAAACTGTCCTGGTTTCTGTAGGTGTGCTGTCATGTTTGCACAACATGGACAGGATGCGTTTCTCGCAAGGTGTCCCTATCAAGTGATATGTGTGTGTGTGTGTGTGTGTGTGTGTATGTATATATATACATATATATATACACACATATATATATACATATATATTTGCATGCACATACAAAGAACAACAGAAGCCCAGCCCTGACTACACCTCACAGTTTGGCAGTGGTCATCGCCAGGTACTCACTCAGAGCAGGAACACTTTCTACCATCTTCACAATTTTATTTCCAAAATGTTTACAATACATACGCAAAATACATTACACAAAAATGCTCCTTTTCCTCTCCTTCTTGCCTTATATAGAAAGGGATGTTAGGGCTGGAGAGATGGTTAGCGGTTAAGCTGCTTGCCTGAGAAGCCTAAGGACCCATGTTTGACTCTCTAGACCCCACGTAAGCCAGATGCACAAAGGTGAAGCAAGAGCAAGGTCGCACATGCCCACTAGGTGATGTAAGTATCTGGAGTTCGATTGCAGTGGCTGAGGTCCTGGCATGCCCATTTTCTCTCTCCCTCTCTCTCTCAAAAATAAAAGTAAAATAAAAAAGAAAGAAAGAAAGAAAGGAAGGAAGAAAGAAAGGAAGGAAGGAAGGAAAGGCTGGGCATGGTGGCACACGCCTTTAATCCCAGCACTCGGGAGGCAGAGGTAAGAGGATCACCATGAGTTCAAGGCCACCCTGAGAATACATAGTGCATTCCAGGTCAGTCTAAGCTAAAGTGAGACCCTACCTTGAAAAACCAAAAAAAAAAAAAAAAAAAAGAAAGAAAGAAAAACAGACAAAAAGAGAAAGGGATGTTATTTTTTATGATTCAAAAAGCTTACATTCGAGTTTTCCATGATTTGTCCTTGTTTTCCTGTAATGCTCTAGAGGCATGCTGTGACCGGTTTAGGAGGCTGGAGCCTTGCCTGTGCAGACTGATGCTCTGATTTTGACGTTTTCTGTTCGTCCTTCAGGACTCGGCACATGAGAAGATGAGTGCTTTCTGCACAAGCAGTGAGCAGAGCCGCCTGAGAGAGGAAACCCACTTCCTCAGGACATACTCCCCAGAAAGGCACGGCCAGAAGCCCGCCACCGCCCCCTCAGTGGAATACCTACAGGAGGTGGCCAGGGTCCGCCTGTGCCTCGACCTGGCTGCCGACTTCCTCTCAGAGCTTCAGGAAGGCTCAGGCAGGTGACCTCCTTACAGACCCTGTGATTCAGAAGTCTGGGAACTGTGGGAAATCTGTTCTTAGGGAACGCCAGCCCCGGCCACATCCCCTTTCCTCTGCATGTGCTTTCTACTGAGTTCCCAAAGAGCAGGCTCAGGTCGTCTGGCTGCCTGCGTGTCCTGCAGTGACTGTCCAGCCACCATCACTCACCTGTTTCTCCTGAACTTGCAGAGCTGGCAGAGGACAAGCAGAACTTCCTGAAGCATCTGGAGCAGTTCTGTAACCGGGTCAGGGATGACTGGCACCGGGTGTATCTGGTGAGGAAGCTGTCGAACCAGTGCGGGCTGGAGTTCGTTCAGAGCTTCTCCAGACAGGGCCATCCATGCCAGTGGATCTTTCCCAGGGATGTCATAGTGCAACAGGTGAGGAGTGGGGGCCCCACTTACCACACAGCCCAGCTGGACATGGGGCTGCTGGTCAGCGTGCTGCCCACCTGTACCTGCCTCTGTCCAGGTGGGAGGTGGCCTGCAGACATGGGGCTTTGCACTGCTTCAGTGCAAGGCAAGGATCCATTAGCACACATGGTGTGTGTGTGTGTAGTGTGTGTGCATGCGTGCTCACATGCATGCATCGCAAGTTCCAGTTTGTTGCTCCCTTGCAGTTCATACAGGCTTGATTTCTAACCTGGCTGGACACAGGGACAGCAAACAGCTATGTCTGTGCTTCTAGCGCATGAGCAGCAATGCAGCTGTCAGAGTGCATCCTTCCCGCCCGTAGTGGGACCATCGGAAGTAAGAGAGATGACTACAGGAATTGTGGCTTGAGCGCCTCTCTGTGTAACCTTTCGTGGTGCCCGGAAATTAAGTTTCCACTTCCTGGGTTACGGAATGGCGCTAAAAATCCTGTTCTCATCATCATTCCCACCCAGGCTCCAGGGTGACACATTGTGTGGTGCTGAGTGGAGAAAGCGAACGGTCAGCTCCGCCTCCTTCCTAGGCTTCTGGTCGGTGTTAGCAAAGACAGCACCAGGCCGCCGTGCCTGGGGCCAGCCACGAGCTGCACGCAGCTGCCTCTGAGCTTCTGAGAGCTGGTGCCTCGGACAGTTCTTTGTGTAACAGCCCTTATATAATCCCCCCTGTGACTAACGCCCGTGCTCCTGGGGTTGCAGAAGGACCATGCAGGCCAGATGGACCGCTACCTGGTGCATGGCGAGGAGTACAAGGCTGTTCGTGACGCGATGGGCAAAGCCGTGCTCGAGTGCAAGATGCTGGATGTGGAGACGGCTATGATGGTAGGATGGGCTCGCGGCTTCTCTGGTATCTCTGGTGTCCCTTGAGGCCTGCATCTCCCCTTGCTTATGTCAAGTGGTGGAGTGAGTAAGCAACCGAGCATTCCCCTAGGTGGTACTGGAAATTGGATGGGCATGGCCTGCACTGGTGCCCTGGCCCGCATGCGGGAACTGGTGAGTTGGAGTAGATGAGCAGCAGCACTGGAGTTGAGCTAGGTCCTTTTTTTTTTTTTTTTTTTTTTTTTTTTTTTTTTGAGGTAGGGTCTCACTAGCTCAGGCTGACCTGGAAGTCACTATGCAGTCTCAGGGTGACCTCGAAGTCACAGTGATCTTCCTACCTTAGTCTCCCAAGTGCTGGGATTAAAGGCGTGTGCCACCACACCCGGCTAAATCCTTTTTGATTGGCTTGTGTCCATCACTTCTTTGAGACCCTGCTGAAAAGCCACTTCCTCTGGGATCACCAGGACCTGAAGGAGGCGGGTACATCGCACAAAACTCCATATCTATGTGTTCACAGGACGCATAGCCTGTGGTTGTTCTGCTACTGAGGCAAGCCTTCCACAAGTCTAACCTCTCAAGTGTTCTGGTTTCACTCCCATTTGTCTTACTGTGCATGTGGTGTGCTGTGTACATATTTGTGTGTATACGGGCACGCACGTTCTTGCAAGTGCACTTGCATGCACAGGCATATGGAGGCCAGAGGTCAATGCCAGGGGTCTTCGTCAATTGTTTCACTCTTATCTTTTGAGACAGTCTCACACTGAACCTGGAGCTCACCCATCTTTGGTAGAAGAGCAAGCCACCAGGCCCTGCCTCCCCAGTGCTGGGAGCACAGCTCCACGCCCAGCATTTTACATGGGTGCTGGGAGCCACACTCAAGACCCCAGTGCTTCCACAGTGAGCCCTTTACTTACCAGCTCATCTCAGCCACCCATGCTTCCTTTTGGGGCTCTCTGTTCACCATGGCGTTGTGCTGGGAAGGAAAAAGCAGAGACTCCTGTCTCCCAGGGAAATTGTCAGCAAGAGAAGATGCTGGCCATCAAGCCAGTGTGCATGAACCTTGGAGTCCCAGAGCCGTGGCCGGGAGATGGGCCTGGGAGGACTCCTCTCCTCCTCCAGCAGTTTGATGAGCTTCCGTTGTTCATGTGCATTTCACCCAGCTTCTGTCGCTCAAGAACAGCCACGGAACCTTGAGGTCACACTTGATACTTTTGCCTTTGCAGGCCTGCGGGAGTCCCAAAGCCCAGCAGGCGACCTACTTACTGCTGGCTCTGTACAGAGAGGTGGCTGCTCTGCACTGCTCTCCCAATGCCAGTCTCCATCCAAAGCCAGAGGTGAGTGGCCACGTTTGTGCAGGGCTTGTGTCCACAGCCTCACCACTGAGAGGGGCTTTGTTTTAAATTTCAGAGTGAGAAAGAAAGAGGGAGGAAGGGAGAGAGACAGAGAGAGAGAGGAAGAGAATGGGTGCACCAGGGCTTCTAGCCACTGCAAACAAAGTCCAGAACACATGCGCCACCTTGTGCATCTGGTTTACATGGGTCCTGGGGAATCGAACTGAGGTCCTTTGGCTTTGCAGGCAAACACCTTAACCACTAAGCCATCTCTCCAGCCCCAGAGGGACTTTTTAAAAAATTAATTTTTTATGTAGGTTATGTAGTCTTATATTCCCTCTCCCTGGGTTACCATTTCCTTGAGGGCCCACCTCAGTAGGGTTATTGGTGTCCACTGTGAGGTAATTTGAGTTAGAAGGGATTTTCGATTTAAATAAAAGTCATAAATACAAATTATGCCCATAATTTTGCATGTAGGATAGAGGTTTTCAACTTCTTAGGTAGAGGAATTATTTTCTGTTTAGCCCAAAGCCTATGAAATTCCATTCTAAAGAATGTGCAGCCAGGCATGGTGGCGCATGCCTTTAATCCCAGCACTTGGGAGGCAGAGGCAGGAGGACCGCTGTGAATTCGAGGCCACCCTGAGAATACATAGTGAATTCCAGGTCAGCCGGAGTTAGAGTGAGACCCTATCTGGAAAAAAAAAATAATGTGCAAATATACTCCAAAACAAATCTCAGAAGTTTTCACCCAGGAATGTGGGCTCTGTTTCCCTAATGAAAAATCTCATTTGTTTATTTATTAAGACAGAGAGAAAGAGGCAGACAGAAAGAAAGAATACGGGCACACCAGGGCCTCTGGCCACTGTAAACAAACTCCAGAAGCATGCACCACGTTGTGTATTATGTGGGTAGTAAGGAATTAGACCCGGATCATCAGGCTTTGTAAAGAAGCACCTTTAACCACAGAGTCATCTCTTCAGCCCTGAAAAGTCTCTTCTTTAAAGACATTCCTCTTGACTGGTGATAACCATATTGACCTTGGTATTTGCTGTTAAAGACATGTGACTGCTAAAGAGCAGACTTTGAAATTCCACAGTGGTTTTCTTGATTCTGAGGATGCAACCCTGGGCAAGCCCTCTGACATATAGCACCCCCAGACCTTGGGGGTTTTGTTTTGTGCTGCGCTGTGCTGTGTTGTTTTGGGATAAGGTCTTGCCATGTAGCCCAGGCTTGACTTGACTCACCTGACTCCATCTCCCATGTGCTTGGGATTATAGGCATGAGCCATCTGTCTAGCTCTTCTGTATTATTTTGATACATGTTAATGTTAACACATTTTCTTCTCACCAGCAATGCAAGGCTGTGAACAGATTCATAGAGGAAAGCAAGGTCCTTTCTGCTCCCAATATCAGACACTTTGCAAAATCCCTGGTGGCTAATACTCTCTCCCTGCTGAGGACGAGCCCTGGCGTCAGTAGCCTTGAAGGACCAGTGACAGAAATGGCTGTCCATGCTGCAGCCGTCCTCCTGTGTGGACAACACAAAGTCTTGGAACCCCTGAGGAACTTGGCCTTCTACCCAGCCAGGATGGCGGTAAGATCACTTCTGCTTCCGCAGTCAAACTTTGAGTGCTCTGTTCCTATGGAGACCAAGCCTGTGGCCTTGGCAACTACTGAGCCCACTGGCCTTTTCAATTTTGATCTGTCTGCCCAGGTGGAGATGAGAACTTGGCCTGCCATTTACTGTTTTCCCCAGAGCTGTCAGGCACCCTTGGAAGATAGTTTGAGAGGCTGAGAAGTCAGGGGTTTTCCTTCCGCTGGCCTCTGCTGCCCACGGCAGCCAGTCAGCTCATTCACTGGCCTGGAGCTGTTCTGCTTTTGGTCTTTCAGAATGCTTTTCTTCCAACAATGCCTGAAGACCTGTTGGTTCAAGCCAGGAACTGGGAAGGCCTAAAAGGTGTCGTCTGGTACAGTAAGTGTTGGCATCATGTTCCTTCAAGCTCAGATCAGCCTGTGGCCACACAAGGCCTTGGATTGTGCTTAAGGTCCAACCCGGGCTCCACAGTGCCTGTCTGCGCTGCCCAAGGCAGCTTACAGGACAGTAGTGGTTCACACACCCACACTGCTAGCTCCATGGTTCCAACTGTCTCACCACTGATTCAAGGAAAGGGACCTTTCAGAGTGCACTTCTACTTTCCAGAATATTCTGTGTAGGAGAATCCAGGACTGGGAACCACAGTGAGGCTCATTCAGAGGCCAAGGGCAATATAGCAGTTTTTGACCCAAGGATATAGTTCTTTGGAAATGTAGAGTTGTGAGGCAGAATCATGTAACTTATGACTTGATGTGAATCTTGCCATTGTCCTGAGCAAAGAATGTTGTTAAATTAGTTTTTAAAGTTGTAGCAAAAGAAGAAAACATCCAAGACAATAGAAAGACATAGAGTACTGTCCACTCTGCCGGGTGATCACTGGCGTAAGCCGTAATGTACTGTTTCTCGGCATTATAAAATTGCATGCATGCGTTTTCCACGGCAGCATGCATTACTGAGCTGTGTCGCATCCTAGCTGACCATACCAGGCCAGGCTTCCGGGAAGCGCTGAGGATGCCTGCTATGTGCTGAGCTTGGTCAGGGCCGGGGGTGGGGGAGAGTGGGGGCCAACGGGGGTCGCTTTGACCCTCACTAGCTAATATGTCCTGTCATTCTTTCAACAGCTTGTCCCAATGGTCATCCGTGCTCTGTAGGAGAGGTGAGTTTTAGTGTTTGGGGTAGGTTGGAGGAGATCTCAAAATGTATATTCCCCCAGGGCATAGGGGCCGGGAATGGTGGGTATAAAATGAGAACAGGGTCTTGACCTTCTGGGAGATCACAGACTGAAGGTAACAGGTGTTTTGACTAGGCACCTAAACGTGCTGAGGGTCTCTAGCCCAGGGTGCTCCCCTTGGTACAGTGGGACACTCCTCTTGCGTGCCTAGCCCCTTCCCCCAGTCTGGCAAGCAAGAATGTTTCCAGACATTGTCACACGAGTCTACTGGCACACAAATGTGCTGCTGGGGCTGGAGAGATGGCTTAGTGGTTAAGGCACTTGCCTGCAAAGCCTAAGGACCCAGATTTGGCTCCCCAGGACCCACTTTGGCCAGATACACATGGTGACACATGCTCACAAGGTCACGCATGCATACAGGATGATGTATACATCTAGAGTTTGATTGCAGGCTAGAGACCCTGGCGTGCCAGCTCTCTCTCTCTCTCTCTCTCTCTCTATTCATAAACAAAATAAGTAAAAATAAAGTGCTGCTGGTTGGGGGCCCTTGTGTCCTTGCATATCCCCATATCTTTTTTTTTAATTTTTTTTGTTTATTTATTTATTTGAGAGCGACAGAGAGAAGGAAGAGAGAGAGAGAATGGGCGCGCCAGAGCTTCCAGCCTCTGTGAATGAACTCCAGATGCGTGCGCTCCCTTGTGCATCTGGCTAACGTGGGTCCTGGGGAATTGAGCCTCGAACCGGGGTCCTTAGGCTTCACAGGCAAGCGCTTAACCGCTAAGCCATCTCTCCAGCCCGCATTCCCCATATCTTGTAGTGTGGCCACAAGTTGATTAGACTGTCAGCTGCACTGCTGGCCAGAGAGGGGTTATAGTTTGGATATCACAGGACAGGAAAGAGACCTAACAGGTAGCCCGTGAGGAAGAATGAATGTTAGCCATCTATGAATGAGAGGACATCTCCCTGGCTCTGTGCTTGCTGAGTGACATCTGTCATTTAGTAAACGAAGGGAAGGTCTTTTTGACCACTTTACCTCTCTGAGTTTTACTCATTTCCTGGTCCATGAGCTGAGGTAGGCATAGATTCTACCCCTGCCTGCAGCTGCCTCTGTGGTCTGGGGGCCTGTGACTGTTTTGCTATGCTGCGGGCTGTGTACCACAGGATCACAGCACACAGTGCAACTTTTGAAAGGGACCTTTGAGAAGAGTCTTATGGTTGGATTAAAAAGATTTGGGACACTAGAGAGATGGCTTAGGGTTAAGACACTTGCTTGCAAAGCCTAAGGATCCAGGTTGGATTCCCCACATAAGACAGCTGCACAAGTTGGCACATGTGTCTGGAGTTTGTTTGCAATGGCTGGAGGCCCTTGTGTGCCCATTCTCTCTCTATCTGCCTCTTCCTTCCTCTCTCTCCCCCCCCCCCCTCTTAAGTAAATAAATTTTTTAAAAATTGGGCTGGAGTTTCAAAGGGGTAAGTGGGGGGGGGGTATCACCATGGGGTATTTTTTTATAATCATGGAAATCGTTAATAAAAATGTAAAAATTTAATAAGAAATAAAGATATACAAAGTGTGCCAAAAAAAAAAAATTGGGCTGGAGAGATAGCTTAGCAGTTAAGGCGTTTGCCTGTGAAGCTTAAGGACCCAGGTTGACTTCCCCAGAACCTACCTAAGCCAGATGCATATGGTAGCACATGTATCTGGAGTTTGTTTGCAGTGGCTAGAGGCCCTGGTGTACCCATTTTTAATTTCCATCTTTTTTTTTTCTCTCTCTCTCTCTCATAAGTAAATAAAAATAAATTATTTAAAGTTTTTTTTTTATTCCAATGTAAGTAAGAATATCAAGTTGACCATTTCTCACGGTATTAGATAATGAAGCCATAGATGGGTGGGACAAATACAGGAATGGAATAAAAGGATGCATATGAGAAAGCAGTATGGAGTTTTATGTTTGTATGCAAAATATTACTCCATCTGGATTAAAATTCAAATTGTTATGCCCATTTTTAAATTACTTATTTATTTATTTATTTATCTATTTATTTGAGAGATAAAAGGAGAGAGGGGGAGAGAGAAAGAGTGAGTATGTAGGTGTTCCAGGACCTCTTGCCTCTGCAAATGAACTCTAGACACATGTGCCACCTTGTGCATCTGGCTTTATGTGTGTACTGGGGAATCGAACCCTGGCAGACAGACTTTGCAAGCTAGCACTTTAACCACTGAGCCATCTCCCCAGTCCGTGCCCAGTTTTTAAACAAAAAAAAGTCTGCAGTTGCCCATGGACAGTACTAAAAATTTTAAGTGTCCACAGTGTCCACATGTCTTTACCACCACCACCACCCTAGAAATAAATACCCCACGCCCCTGGTGGAGCAGGACCACCTCCTGGACAAAGGGTTGTCACTGCTTGTGTGGCCTTTGTGCATAACCCAACGCTGTCTGTTCCCCCTAGTGTGGCAGGCCGATGGAGCACAGCGTCTGCGTGGACTGCGGCGCTAAGATCGGAGGCTTCAACCACACGCCCCACCATGGCTTTACTGCTATCACGTATGAACCCCTCTGTTTCTTTCCTGGCAGTCCTGCCCCGGGCTTCAGGGTTGTTTCCAATCCATTGCTAAATGTATGACTGTGTCACAAACACTATTGTACACTTGGACCTGGGTCGTGCTGTCATCCGGCACCTGTGAAGTGCTCAGTCTGCACACTGATGTTCATTAACACAGACGAGTTATGCTGGAGCCTCAAGCTCATCCCTGTGCACAGATTTGCCATAAACAGGTGACCAGATTCTGAGAGACATTCAAGTCTGTCTCAGAATGTGTCACCTGTACTTGGAAACTATACGTCCTAGCGTGCCCGTGCATCCTCTCTTCTTCCTCTCTTGTTCTTTGAGACAAAGTCTCACACGTGGGCCTGGCAATCCTGGTACTTTCTATGTAACCCAAACTAACTAGAACTCATGGCAATCCTCCTGCCTCAGCTTCCTGAGTGCTGGGATTATAGTTGTGGGCCACCCCACCTGGCTTGTTTTCCAAATGAGAGAAAAGTAAAAGGCTTTGCTAAGGGCTTATCCAGTGTTGCTGCCTCTTGGTTTGTATGGCAGGTGGGTTCCAGGACACCACACCACATACCAAAACCCACAGGTATGCAAGTACCTCATACCAAGCAGAATAGTAAGTGGACAGCCCCCGCCCCCGCCCGCACACACATCCCCCTGTGTGATGTGTCATCTCAAGTTTAACTAGACCATCTGCCACACTGGAAGAGGCGTAGACATGCTGTGTGGTGTAGGGAGCCTGAGGAGGAGGAGAGCCTGAACAGGTTCAGTGAAACGCTGTTTGCTAAACAGCGCTGGCTTGCAATTGGTTGGATCTGTAGATCCAACAGAGGGCCTGTTCTAGATGACCTCAGAGTCCAGAGGAAAGCCTGACCCCACAGCACGAACACAAGTGCAGCTGTGGGCTCCTCTATGATGGTCATGGGACGTCTCTGCAGGCACCACATAGTCTGGTACTTCCGGTTGGTGATCTCCATAAACTAGCAACATGTTTGTTGGAGTTACCGTCAAGTTGCTGGGTCAGAACACCCGACCAAAAGCAGCTGATAGGAGAAAAGATCTTTATTGTGGCTTACAGTCTCGAGGGCAAGCTCCATGGTGGCAGGGGAAAGCATGGCCCTAGCAGAGGGTGGGCATCACCCCCTGGCCAAGATCAGGTGAACATAGCGGCAAGAAAGTGAGCTGATCTCTGGAAAGGGGGAGCTGGCTATAACATCCCAAAGCCCACCCCTCACCTTCCCCAGCAAGGCTTACCTCCCACAGTGCTTCAAGCTAGGGGCCAGGCATTCAAAACACACGAGTTCACAGGGAACATCTGACTCAAACCACCATAATCTCCTTGGTGCGCTAATATTTTTGCAACTGAAGATGGCACACTGTGTCTCTCATCTGCACATGATACACAATGTTTTGCCAGACCCTAACTCTCAGGTTTTGATTGGTAAATGAGAAAACATGGACATTCCTCATGTGGGTACAAAATGTCCCAAACTCAAGCTGCACCCAGACAGTAGCAAGGCTCTTTCCTGACACCTGCCCAAGGATCAATATATCATGTAGCCACTGTATACTCAGAATGTTGGAGGACTTGGTCAGCCAGAAAGATAAGTCTGTAAGGAAAGACTCCTAGGCAAGTGGACTAGGCTTAGTAGGAAAAGAAGTAATTTTAATGTTGCTTTTTCTCAAAACTTCTAACCCTATCATGTCTAAAGCCTGAGGTTTGCCCGTGGCGGTGAGAAGAAACAGCCTCTGTAAGTCTTTGTCTTGTCTCTTCTCATCCTTTCCAGAAACAATGAGGACAGAACTCAGACTGGCCACGTGTTGGGCAAACCACAGCCCAGAGGTACAGCCATGGCATCCGACCGAGGACTGTCCCCAGTTGTCTTCATTCTTACTCGATTACTCACCCATGTGGCTATGCTTCTGGGAGCCACCCAAAGTCCCCAGGTATACCTAACACTACCCCAGCCGTCCTGAGCTGCTAGAGAAGAGCCTGCTGGGGGTCCTTGGTCTTTTGTCAGAAACATCCTTGCCACAGCCTATGAGTTCTGGGTGTACTGTTTGTGCCTGATCCACCAGGTAGTAGAAACTTGACATTACCTAACTTTTCCACCATGGCATGGGATGGAATTCAATTTTTTTTTAATCCAGCTGTTTTATGTGGGTCCTGGGGATTGAATTCAGACCTTCATGCTTGCAAGGCAAACACTTTACCGAGTGAGCCCTCCACTTTTTTTTTTAAACAGACACCAAGTAGTTGTATGTGTTTAAAAGGGACCAGGTGACATCTCCGTATGCAAGGGGTACAAATCAGATTGCAGAATCCACTTTCGGGTAGAACTGTGTCCTCAGTGCACACCTGGGCATGGAGAGGCTGGTGAGACCCTAAGCCCCCCATGTCTTCACTGGAGCCCTAGGGAAGGAAACAAGAGCACACGTGTTAACTTCACGCCGACACTAGCCAGGAGGGAAAACGTGCCCGGCTCCTGCCACCTCTGTCAGCAGCCTAGGTGCCTCGCCTAGCGCCCTTCTGCCTCTGCCTGGGTCGCCCCATGGCTGCACTTTTGAAGCCAGCCTCTGACTTGATGCTTGTATCCCACTCCTCAGCTCACCACCCACTCTGCACACGCAATCTCCTAACGTTCTATGTCCTTGACCCCCCGCCCCCAGGACCTGATAAACATCATTAAGCCTCCAGTGCAGGACCCACAGGGGTTCCTGCGGCAGCACATCCACAGAGACCTGGAGCAGCTCACCACGACTCTGGGCAGGAGCGCCGACGAAACCATCCACGTGGTGCACCTGGTCCTGCGAAGGCTTCTTAGGGAGCAAGACCCCGCCCCTAACCAGGGTAAGAAAAGGGATGGGGACCGGGATGGGCTGGTCACCTGGTGAGTGAGAACCATGACCTTGAGCCAGGAGCAGAGTCTGTGATCCCAGCGCTTTGAGAATGTCTGCGCACAGCTGCAGACCCTCCGCACTGGAAGCCCATGTCAGCCAAAGCAGGCCCTGCGCATCCGAGAGTCAGTCACCGTCCCAGTCTGCTTCCCAAAACCACCACAGTCCTGCACACACCTGCTCCGTGCTGCATGCATGCCTGAAAAGTATCGTAGGCAAAACTGACCTCATGTTGCTCTGTGCGCAACTGGTCACACAAACAAAGGCTACCAAACATGGTGCTCACTGAGCTAGCTCCTCAGTTCTAAGCATGTAAATCCATACCAAAAGAGGTCTGTAAGGAAAGTTAGAAAATATTGCTGAATAGACGGTATTAAGTGTGATTTTACTTAACTGTAAAACTCTTTTTGGTGGGCTGGGGAGATGGCTCAGTTGGACAGCACTTGCCCACAAGCATGAGGATCTGAGTTACAATTCCCAGCACCCACGAAAATGCTGGGTGGGTGTGGTGGCCACCTATAATCCAAGTACTTGGGAAGCCAAGACAGGGGATCCCTGGGGCAAATTGACTAGCTAGACCAGCAGAGTCAGCGAACCCTCCATTCAAGGGAGAGACTTCATCTCAATAAATAAAGGCTGAGAACAATTGAGGAAGACACTCTTGACATCAACCACTGGCCTCCACGTGCACGCGTGCACACACAAGTGCATGCACATACACCCCACACATACCACATGCAAGAAGAGAAAACAAAGTAGCCCTTTTGTTTTTGGTGGCACTGGGGATTGAACCAAGCACCTTGCACATGCCAGGCAAATGCCACCACTGAGCTACGCCTGAGCTCTGTACATGTCTTCTTAAATGACCAGTGTGAAGACAGTGCTATCTTAAAACAAATGATAACGGCAACAGTAGAAAATGCTGCCCAGAGCATCTGCCCCTCCAGAGGCTTCTGTCACCGGTCACGTCACCATGCATTTCCCATTGAACCTAAACTCGTTTTATAGAAAACCTGTCATTCTGGTGTGATTTCACACAAATGAAGGAGTCCTAGAAGCAAGCCGCCACCTCGAACTCCATGTCACCTCCACAGGTCCTGCCTGCTCTGCCTGCAGCCCAGGGATAGCTGATGCAGTGGCTGACGGTGGCGCTGGCCACTGTCACTGTGCCCCTGGACTTCTGAGTTCTGCCCTTAGTAATTTTATCCAAAATGGCTTCCTTCTGAGAATGACAGGGGTCAGAGGGATTTTCTGAGGTTGGGTGGGTGGTGGCAGCAGAGATTTTTTTAACATCCTTGGGGTATCTTAGGAGGGTGTCTCCCTCATGTGGAGCACTTTCTGTTAGGTTTTTTTTTTTTTTTTTTCAAGGTAAGGTCTTGCTCTAGCCCAGGCTGACCTGGAATTCACTATGTATCTCAGGGTGGCCTCGAGCTCCCAGTGATCCTTCGACCTCTGTCTCCCGAGTGCTGGGATTAAAGGCGTGTGCCGCCCCCCCCCCCCCCCCGCGCCCGGCTACTTTCCATTAGCTTAAATTTAGTACGCAAGCGGCTGTGGCTGGTTCTTTGGACAACCCACAGATTTTGGTCTTCTTTGTAGGAGTGTTAAATTTCAATGCAGAATTGTCAACCAAAGGACACAGAAACAACTGGGAGAAGCATGTAGATGTTCTTCTTTCATCTGAACTGAAGGTGAGTAGTGATGGCTGCTCACGGCCTCCGTCTGTGGTGACGCTCTCCGTGCACCCCGGAGTACCTGACAGCCACCCTCCTCGGGGAGGCTTGGCAACAGCCGCTGACTGAGCCTCAGACTTCAGTGCCCTCTCCCATACCTAGGGCAGGATGTAAGGGTAAAAGTCAGAGAAGTGAGGGCTGCAGAGATGGCTCAGCAGTTAAGGCACTTGGCTGCAAAGCCTGATGACCTGAGTTCAGTTCCCCAGGACCCACATAAAGCCAGATGCACAAAGTGGTGCATGCATCAGGAGTTCATTTGCAGTGGCTGGAGGCCATGGCATGCCCATTTTCTCTGTCTGTCTCTCTCTCTATCTCTCTTTGCTTGCAAATAAATATTTTTTAAAAAAAAAAAAAAGAGTCAGCCAGGCGTGGTGGCACATGACTTAAATACTCGGGAGGCAGAGGTAGGAGCATCACTGGGAGTTTGAGGCCACCCTGAGACTACATAGTGAATTCCAGCTCAGCCTGAACTAGAGTGACACCCTACCTTGAAAAACCAAAAGAGAGAGAGAGGAATGAAATACCATCTAGAGACCCACCAGAAACGCATGACAGTCATGGGTTGGTGACTCCTCTTTTCATCAAGACCATCGTTGAGCCTAACCAAGTCGGTAGATGGAGTCAAATGAAAGAAGAGGAGTGAAGTGTGGGGCTCTGAGCTTCCTTTCAGAGCAAGGGCCACAGAAGTCAGAGGCGACAGGACGAACGGGGTGGTCGGTCTGAGCCACTGGAAGAGCCCCTGGGTGTCCCAGCCTGTGCGTGGCAATGTCTCACTCCCAAAATTCTGTATCATTTTCCTCTCCAGCATCTCAACAAGACCCTGCCAGACATAAATGCCCTCATCAGCCAAGATGAGCGCATCAGCTCCAACCCCGTGGCTAAAATCATATATGGGGATCCGGCAACCTTTCTGCCTGACCTGCCCCGGAGAAGTGTGGTCCACTGCTCGAAGGTCTGGAGCTGCAGAAAGAAGGTCACGGTGGAGCACCTCTGGCACATCGTGGAGCAGAGCAATGGCCAAGAAACCGTGCCCGTCCTCTGGCAGTTCCTCCAGAAGGTACGCCTCACTTGGTGGCTGACTGAGTCCCTTTTTCTGTGCAGATATCCCACGGGGACCAGGAACCTCAAGTTCTCGTTCAGAATAATAATCCCTACAGACAGAACGTAGCAGGCAGCGCTGTGGCTCTAAGAGAATGGCAGTAGCAGGAGACCAGCCTCGGTTTCTTTACTAGCGCTCTGACTGGGCTGCAGTGGGGTTTCACTGACGCTCTGACTGGCTTCCCTGGCGGCTGAGGGCACTGAGCATCTCCATGTGTCTGCTGGCTATTTGCATTTCTTCTTCTTTTTGTCTTCTTGTTTGGTTTTGTATTTTATTTTTCTAGGTAGAGTCTTGCTGTAGCCCAGGCTGACCTGGAACTCACTGTGTAGTCTCAGGCTGGCCTTGAACTCCCCTGATCCTCCCACCTCTGCCTCCCAGCGCTGCTTCACCACACTTACCTGACTGCTATTTGCGTTTCTTTTGAGAAGTCTATCAGTTCATTTAATTTGCCGTTTTATTTTATTTTATTTTATTTTTTAATTTTTATTTATTTATTTGTTTGTTTGAGAGTGACAGAGAGAGGAAGAAGCAATAGAGAGAGAGACAGAGAGAGAGAATGGGCGCGCCAGGGCTTCCAGCCTCTTCAAACGAACTCCAGATGCGTGTGCCCCCTTGTGCATCTGGCTAACGTGGGTCCTGGAGAATCAAGCCTCGAACCGGGGTCCTTAGGCTTCACAGGCAAGCGCTTAACCACTAGCCATCTCTCCAGCCCTAATTTGCCATTTTAAATTGGATTTCTTGTTTTTTAAAATTTTTTTTAATTTAATTTTATTTATTTATTTATTTGAGAGAGAAAGAGGCAGAGAGAGGGAGGGAGGGAGGGAGGGAGAGAGAGAATGGGCATGCCAAGGCCTCCAGCCACTGCAAAGGAACTCCAGATGCATGAGCCCCCTTGTGCATCTGGCTTATGTGGGTCCTGAGGAATCAAACCTGGGTCCTTTGGCTTTGCAGGCAAACGCCTTAACCATTAAGCCATCTTTCCAGCCCCTCTTGTGTGTGTGTGTGTTTTTTTTAATTAAGTTTTGAGTTCTTTACTGTTCTGGCTATTAACCCTTTGTCAGATGAATAACTGGCAAGCCTTTTCTTCCAGTCTGTTGACTATTTACTGTACAAAGACTTTCACTCTGATATAATCCCATTTGTCAAGTTTGCTTTTGAGATCCTATGAGAAAATCAGCACGTTCTTCTCGTAGTTTCTGAGTTTCGGGTCTTCATGTAGAATTTCTGGTCCATCTTGAGCCGATCTTTGTACAGGGTGGGAGACAGGTTCCAGTCGTCAAGGCAGCTGTCTTCCAGTGGATTTGGTGCATATGCTTGACCTCAGGAGGGCAGGACTCCAAACTGTTTGCACCCCATCCCGAGTGCAGGGAGCGTGGCCTAACACTGAGAGCCAGTCACGGGTACTTACAGGGTGCCCTGTACAACAGCAACTTGACCAGATGAAAGCACCAGTACTTGTCCCTGGGTAGCCCCAGGGTTTATATGCCCAATAGCACCTCTGAGGTACCTGGAGGAATTGACACTGACTTACCTTCCCATCTTCAGGAAGCAGAACTGAGGCTGGTGAAATTCTTGCCTGAGATTTTGGCTCTGCAAAGGGATCTAGTGAAAAGATTCCAGAATGTTTCAGACGTGGAATACCATTCCATCAGAGGCTTTATTAGCAGTCACAGTTCAGGTATGACTCTACCCCAGCTCCAGTGCCTTTTCTGTTAAACAGGTGGTCCAACAGGATTGCTGGCTGGGGCTCGGGATGCAGCTCAGTGGGCAGAGAGCCTTCCTAGTGCGTTTGAAGCCCTGGATTCAATCGCAACCACAATGCGCTGGGCGTAGTGACAAATGCCTGTAATCCCAGCGGTCTGACGGTGGAGGGATGATGGTCACAGGTTCAAGATCATCCTAAGGAAACAGGGTTGCTAGGGGGAATGTGGGCTCAGCAGCAGGTCTCTGTGTCCTCAGCTTTCAGTGTGAGGGGAAGGGCCCTGCGGGTGCTACTCCAAGCAGGAAGGCCCAGAACTGGTTCCACCCAGAGCTTGTTACTGTGCTCAATGGATTCACACCAAGCGCTTTGTCCAACAGCTGGGCTGAGGCAGTTGTTTCTTGACCGGATCACTATCTTCCTGTCTACATGGAACGCATTGAGGCGGTCGCTGGAGACCAGTGGTAGGTGTCCCTCTGCCCTCCAGCAGAGTCATAAGATGTGCATCCACTGCTCCACACTCTTCTTGATTCCACAAATAGGGACTCAAGAAGGAGTTGAGAGATCACTGGAAACTTGTCAGCCCTCCTGAGGTTGGAGGAAGCTTGTTAAGACTGGGGACGTGGCGTGTCTCAGTGCCTCCTCTTCCCCTCTGCGGTGCTGTGGCTGAAGAGGTGCGGGGCACATGACCTTCTGCTCAGGAATAATCCTGCTTTTCCAGGTGAGATCAAGCTACATAAGGACTACTGCCGCTCTGATTTGGATCTGGACACTGACTTCGAGGTCATCCTACCACGTCAACGGGGGCTGGGCCTCTGTTCGACTGCTTTGGTCAGCTACTTGATAAGCCTACACAACGAAATGGTCTCTGCGGTGGAAAAGTTCTTCAAGGAAAACAACAGGTGCGTGTCGCAAGCGGAGCACAGTGGCTGGCCAGCCCCAGGCCTCCAGGCCCCTTCCCGTGCCAGCTCTTGACCTGGCAGCTCCTCCTTCTGCAGAGCCCCTCACGGGCATATGGCTTTCACCTGCTTACACCACGAGGGCCCCATGCACCCTAAAACCCAGGGCCCCATGTTCCTGCCACTGACATCATCAAGCATGAGTCTTGTGTCTCTCAGCTACTCTGTAGATGCCTCCGAGGTGACCGACCTGCACGTCATCAGCTACGAGGTGGAGCAGGACCTGATTCCACTGATTCTCTCCAACTGCCAGTACCAAGTGCAGCAGGGCGGGGAGACCTCGCAGGACTTTGACCTGGAGACGATCCAGCGGCAGATCAGCGGCCGCTTCCTCCAGGGCAAGCCCAGGCTGACCTCCAAGGTGGGCGAGCCCCCTGCCAAACATGCACTGGGTGTATCTGTCACTAACAAGGACCCCTCTGTGTGTTTTGAGGGAAAGGGACAGAGTGACCTGTGCCACAGTCTCATCTGTGCCGTCTCCTTCCATCCAAAGCATCCACAGCTACCTTCCCACCAGTCTCCTGGCTGGGTGGCACCCCTAAGCTCTTTCTGCATTGCCATCTGTGTCTCAGGGCCCCACGGGAGACCTCACGTCTCAGTGGACGCATTTGACTAAGTTTTCTACTCTAGTTAATATCACTACCAAGGAGCCCTGCCATGTTGCCCCCATTCACACACACACACACACACATGGCCTGCTGTACCACAAGTGTCCCAGCTAGCTGAGCACTGCTGTTGGGTTCTTGCAAAAGCCTGGACCTGCCGTGAACTGCATTTGCAAGACTCTTTCCTTTGTCACTTTAGGGGCTACCCACGCTGGTATACAGACATGACTGGAACTACGAGCATCTCTTTATGGACATCAAGAGCAAAATGGAACAGGTATTCATGGCTGCCCTTGTGCTTTGCTGGATGGCGCCGTCCATGGACAGCCCGAGCCTTATCCTGGTGTCTGCCCTGAGCACAGGAGTCTCAGTGACTCTCTAAGAACGCTCGCTCGGGGCTCCTAAGAGCCCAGGACTCTGCGCAGAGAAGCAAGTAGGACGGCAGGTTTCCATCTTGCGTTTAAACACGTTGACACCTCATGGGACTGACTTCTTAGAACCAAGACACAACCACATATAGTGAGGTGAAAGGTCCCGACAGCTTGCTTACTCTACTGTTTTCTTATCAACGCTCATGGGGAGATGAAGAGCTGTGTATCTCCATATCTTCATGGGACTGTTTTTTTAAAGAAGTGCCTTTAACGCTAAACCATCTTCCCAGCCCAGGACTTTTTTTTTTATTGTTGTTCTTGTTTTGTGTTGGCATGTGTACAGCTGCACAGGTGCACGTGGAGGCCAGAGCTTGACACTGGGTGTCTTCCTCATTCGATGCAGAAACCGGGTCTCTCACGTGTATCTGGTGTTTGCTCCCTGGTCTGGCTAACCAGCACACCCAGGGCCTTCCGTCTCCGCCTCCAAGCACTGAGATTACATATTGGTGGGCTGCCTTATCCACCTAGTATTCCCATAGGTGCTAGGGATCCAGACCCAGGTCCTTCTGCTTCACAGCACACACTTTGCCCTGAGCCAGCTCCCCAAGCCCCTCACAGGTTGTTTTGATGATTTAGTGAATTTGTGTCCATTAACAGTGAGATGGGAATGCTGCCTACACTTAGCACCAAGTGTCAACTGGTTGTGGTGGTTATTGGGCCAGTTTGTCCCACCCATGGCTGGGGCAGTGACAAAGTTAAGCTCCTCGCAGGCAGTGAGAAACAAGAAGCCAACTATGGTCCCTG
Organism: Dipus sagitta; assembly: GCA_036346955.1. Classification (NCBI taxonomy): domain Eukaryota; kingdom Metazoa; phylum Chordata; class Mammalia; order Rodentia; family Dipodidae; genus Dipus; species Dipus sagitta. The sequence goes on from CM070778.1 coordinate 14,038,962, forward strand.
ACCTGTTTTTGTATTCCCAGAACCCACTCCCCAACTCGGTTGTGAATGCTATCAGTGGACAGCTACAGTCCTACAGTGATGCCTGTGAAGCCCTGTCTCTCATAGAAGTCACCCTAGGCTTCCTGGGCACAGCTGGTGGGGATCCCAGCATGGGACTGAATGCGTACATCCGAGATGTCCTGCAGATGGGTGACCAGACAACTCTGGTTTTAAAGGTGGGTCCTAGTTCTGGGCCTGGTGATATATTCTTATAATCCTAGTACCCTGAAGGTTCAAGTAAAAAGAGTGCAAGTTTCAGGCCAGCTTGAGCTATAGAATGAGTTCAAAGCTAGTTAGCAAGGCCATGTCTCACAAAAACCAAAATGAAATAAACAAGTAAGGCGGTTCCTGCTGGAAAGCTTTGCGTGGGAAGTTAGCATCATTCTCCTACAAGTCCCCTGCTTCCTACCAGCATGCTATCATGCAGGAAGCAGCATGCGGGCACCCCAGAAAAGGGGTGTCAAAAGCAATTCTCACCCAGCCAGTCAGTCCACAGTGCGAATAAACCTGGAACAGTAGAGACAGATACACAGATGGTGCTGACCATTAGGCAGGGCCCACCACATGTGACAGGACCCATGTGCAGACCCATGCATTGTGAGGTGTCACGGATGCCTGAATTGCTGCAGGGAGGGGAGATTATCAAGTATTTGCGAGACGGAGCAGTTGAAGTGGGCGGGCCCTCGGAGCTAGGGAAATGGAATGAGTGCAAGGCAGAGGTCAGGGAATGTGCCCATGCGACAGCATTCAGATTCCTCCATGGACCTGGGTGACAGGCAGGGGACCTCTGCCTACAACTTGGAGCTCTGTTCCTCTTTCAGGCCTTAAGCAGATGTCAGTTAAGACACGCCATTGCCCTCTGGCAGTTCCTATCTGCACACAAGTCTGAACAGCTGCTGCGGCTGAAGAAAGTGAGGCTCGCTCGTGTGCCTTCCCCAGGGGCGGGAGCTGCGCCCTCCTCCAGCTAGCTCTGCAAGCCCTGCCTGCCCTCCTTTTTTTCAGGAGCCGTTTCGGGAAGTCAGTGTGAACTACAAGGAAGGCCTCAGCTCACAGCACACCAGGCTCCTGAACACATTCCTGAATCAGGCAGGCCTAGACACTTTCCTCCTGGAGCTCCACGAGATGATTATGCTGAAACTCAGGAGACCCCAGCCCCAGGACAGCTTCAGCCCCACGTGGAGGTATGGCCTTGCGTAGCTGCTGGCAGGGCGGAGGCCGCAGGATGTCCATCCCGTGACCTTCCTTAGAGGTGCAGGCAGTGCTGTCTTCCCAGGACCCTTCTCCTGCTGATTTTCCATTTCCACTCTACCTGGGACTGATGTCTTTGGTTTTTAATCTCCTGTTTTTCTTTCTTTCTTTCTTTCTTTCTTTCTTTAAGGCGTGCGCCACCACACCTGGCTATTTTTTTATTTTGATTTATTTATTTAACAGTCACAGACAGAGAGAGAAAGGCAGATAGAGAGAGAGAATGGGCGCGCCAGGGCCTCCAGATGCTGCAAAGTAACTCCAGACGGGTGCGCCCTGGCTAATGTGGGTCCTGGGGAATCAAGCCTCGAACTGGGGTACTTAGGCTTCACAGGCAAGCGCTTAACCACTAGCCGTCTCTCCAGCCCAATCTCCTGTTCTTCTTATAACAAGTGGACTCACTGTGTTAAACAGATGTGCATTTTAAAGTTGGTATAAAAAAGCTACACCAGTGTGTAAAGGCTGCAGGCAAGCACTCACTATTCATCTTTTCCATCTGTGCTAATTAAATGGACAGAAGCCGGCATCTCCTCCTTACCCGCATCCCATTTAATGTGCCCTCTGGTTTTACTTTCTCAGCCTTGCCTGTCATCTTATCAACTGCTGGGTTTTTTGTTTTGTTTTGTTTTTTTAATTTTAGAGAGAGAGGGAGAGAGAATTGGCATGCCAGGGGCTCAGCCACTGCAACCAAACTCCAGATGCTTGTGCCACATAGTGAGCAAGTGCAGCCTTGCACTTGCCTCACCTTTGTGTGTCTGGCCTATGTGGGATCTGGAGAGTTGAACATGGGTCCTTAGGCTTCGCAGGCAAGCACCTTAACCGCTAAGCCACCTCTCCAGCCCTCAACTGCCTTTTTAAAAAAAAATATTTTAGGGCTGGAGAGATGGTTTGGTGATTAAGGCACTTGCCTGAAAAGCCTAAAGACTCGGGTTCGATTCCCCAGTACCCACATAAGCCAGATGCACAAGGTGGTGCATGTGTCTGGAGTTTGTTTGCAATGACTGATTCTCTATCTGCCTCTTTCTCTCTCTCCCTCTTGCTCTTTCTCTCAAGTAAATAAATGAAAATAAAGTATTTAAAAATATTTTATTTTTAATTATTTGAGAATGAGAAAATGGCAGATAGAATGGGCACACCAGGACCTCTAGCCACTGCTAACAAACTCCAGATGCATGTGGCACCCTGTGCATCTGGCTTATGTGGGCACTAGGGAATTGAATCTGGATCCTTAGGCTTCGCAAGCAAGCACCTTAAACATTAAGCCATCTTTCCAGCCCTCAACCACCTTTTGGTTATTTTCTTTGAGGCGGTTTCTCTCTTTTTTAGTATCAGTAAAAGCTCTTTATATCAAACAGAAACTAATGTTTTATCTACATGTGTTGCAAATACTCTCAGGCTTTAATTCAGGAAGTCAGATCTGACAGGCTCTTCCTATAAAACCTCTACATGTACACTGGTAAGGGTCTTCCTTACTACTCCCAGGTTGTAAAATATTCCTCTTTCTGATTGTCATAGTTCTGTGACATATTCGTTTCGTTGGCCAATTTCATGTGTAGCATGCTGTGGGAACTAAACCTCACTCTCTATTTTGTGACAGGATCTTATACTCTGTAGCCTCAGCTGGCCTTCAACTCACAATCCTCCTGCCTCTGCCTTCCAAGCGCTGGGTTTCCAGGTGTGCATCACCATGCTCAGCTACTTTAGTTTCTCTCATCAAACTTGTCTTCCTTACCAATCCACTTTACAGTGGCTCTTTTCTTCCAGTACGCTATATGGCGTGCGTGTGTGTGTGTGTGTGTGTGTGTGTGTGTGTAAAATATCTGTATTCTTGAGATTGTTCAAGTCTTTACTGTCCTGGACTCGTCCCATCCCTTCCTGAAGAATCTGTAATACAACTGCAAAGCTTCTGCTGTCCACACAGCCCCACAGATCACAGCGTCTGCAGCCGTCTGGCTGGGCTTTGTAGAGGAGGCTCCTTCTACCAGGGGCCATTGTGGGCCCAGGCTTCGAGTCCAGTTCTGGAGCTCAGCCCTTGCTGACCTAAGTGGACCCTCCATATGTCTGGCCCTGGTGAGCACTTTGGTCCTGCTGATGACTGGAATGTGTGGCCACTGACTGGACCCTGATGTTACTGTTTCTTGGTTTCACAGCATCAGGGGCACTCTGATAAGTTACATGGAGACTAAAGAGAGTGATGTTCTTCTTGAAGTGGAATCCCAGTTCCCAGAAGAGATACTGATGTCCAGCTGCATCACAGTGTGGGAAGCAGCTGCCAAACGGAAACAGGACCGGCAAGCGAGGTAGAGCAGCTCCGCCTTCGGACACGACTTTTCCCTCGAGTTCTCCGGTCTCCCTGCAGAGCTCCCAGTGTGGCCTGTGTCCTCTGTGCAGTGCCAGAAGGAAAAGTGTGGATGCAGCGCTGACTTCAAAGTCAGCGTGCACTATAAAAACTGATGGCCTTTGGAGAGCGAAGCTTCTTCACAGATGACAGAAATTGGAAATCAACCACCTCCTATGCATTCCAAGAGAAATAAAACAAGTAATACTTCAGTGATGGGCACATCCACTCCCTCCTTCTTAAGAGGGCCAGCCTGGGACCTCATCCTTTACAGTCACCAGGGGAAAACACAAGGCTGGTGATAGTTGTTATCCTGTCCTGTCCTGCCCTGTCCTGCCCTGTCCTGCCTTGTCCTACCCTACCCTACCCTACCCTACCCTACCCTACCCTACCCTATCCTATCCTATCCTACATGCACAGTAAAGAAGCTGGTTTTCTTCTTTCTACTAGTCCCTTAACTGAGTCCTATACAAATAATTTTCTTGGTTTCCAAGACATGAAAAAGTACCACACTAACACAAGGAAGTTGAGGGTGCCTGTACAGGTCTTTTAAATTTTTTTATTATTGACAACTCTGTACATGTCTTAAGGCCACATGAACAAAAGCTGATGCAGACCCCATAATGAGTCACTGCCAAGTTCCAAAGGTCAAAGCCAAATGCTGAGAACCCTGGACTAGGAGGGTATAGGTATGTGGCACAATGTGCCCCTGCCTGTATTGCACAGACTTGGGTTCTTCCCCCAGCACTGCAAACAGGACAGGCATGGGGACAGAGAAGGACAAGAAAATGAGCGGATTGTTGGCCAGAACTATTTCCAAATCTCCCGTTCTTGAGATTCTGACAACTTATTAATGTAGACCTCAACCAAACTTGTCTTTGGAGGTGCCGTGGAGAGTTTCTGATATGTCCAATAAACATGTAGTCATGGTGTGATGTGAGCTTCCCAGAGTACATGAGTATCTGACCCTTTTCTGGGTCTTGGCCAAGGTTGAGACTTGGAGAAAAAACCGACTGGAGGAAGGGAAAGAGTTCACCCTGTTCTCACACTGCTTTTCTCAACATGTCATCTCCTTTTTTGTCAAAATCTACTTTGGTACCCCTCACCCCTCTGGACTAATCCTATTCCTGGCGGCTCCCATTTGCACTGGCGTCAAGGAAGCCAGTGTTTTACAAGTTGGAGGCTATGTCCATCACATGCATTCTTAGTTAGGAACTCAATCAACTTGAACTCTTGGGCCCAAGTCCTTCTGAGCTACAAAAATGGAGAATGGTGGTCATGAGCAGGGCCAGGACCTGGCACCAGCAGCAGCCCAGCAGGAACTGCGCTCTGCTCTAACACTCCTCGCAGCACCTGACCACACCCCAGAGGGAACTCATTTTACAACGTGCATTTGCATCTAGCTATCTATGACTGTCTTATGCCACACTATGCAGAGCGACCCCTGTCCCCAGATGTCTGGATCTTGGGGTGCCTACTGACTGTATGGTACAGGGCTTGCTGGCTGCTCAATTTGCCTTCGAACTCCTATGATACCTCAGAGCTGGGGCTTTGCTCACCCTGGCGGCCAGGGCAGCTCAGACCCACAGTATCTTGCTGTGAATCCCTCTCTCCTTCTCTCCTGGGAAATTTTTCTGTCATGAAGAATTTTTAAATTAATGTTTCATTTTGTATGTTATGCTTTTAAACCCTTAACTGTCTATGTAGCCTTACCTTGTTGGTACAAAAATACATTGGCCTAACACAGGCAAAAGTAAACTGCATTGTACTATTACCTGTTTTAATAAACTTGAGCTTTGCTGCTAAAGGATCCTTCTTTGGCGGGGGGGGGGGGGGGAGGGTGGCACAGCTTCTACTGTCAGCATGAAGACCTCAGCTAAGCTTTTAGAAATGATCCATTTCCTGTGGAAATGTTCTTACAGTAGTGTCTGTGTATTCAGAACAACAAAGCCTTCACTCTGGTTTATAACATGACAAATATTTCCTTGGGATGAAAGGACAGCCGGACTGCTTGTCTTCAGTGAAGTCGGCACTGCTCCCTTGTCCTTGGTCTCAGAGGGAGCCCTCTGCCAAAGGGACCTTACTGAAACGAGCCAAGCTTGGGCTGCCAGTGAATAGGGATGAGAGCTGGTTGTCAGCAAATTGGGCTGTGGGATGAGAGACCCCTTCCTTAGTCATAGGAGATAAGACAGCAAAAGAGAAATGGTCAAATTACATACCTTCCCTAAACTAAGATGTTGCCACATGTTAACTGAGGTAGCCGGGGGTTCTTCCGCCATTCCCACGTGTTCGGGCACCTCCATCAGAGGTACAAACTCCCAGTTGATAAGCAGTCACTCTGAAGAAACGTTCCGCTCTTAGGGTCAAGCCAAGTTACCCAAGTCTAGGTACATCCGTGTGCACTAGTGTGTGAAATGCAAATGGTGACTTGGTGATGTTGTATAACTTTCTGGGGAGACAAATAAACATCTGTCCATCCCATATAGGGCACTGACAGACAAAGAGTCCCTCAGTCTAGCTTAGTGAACAAATGAGTGCACTGGGATTGCAAGAGCATGGGTGGCTCAAAGGCAGCTGCATCACTAAAAGGCTCCACAAGCGTGAGCGTTGAGTTGGGAGGCTGACTCCGGGGACTCCCTGCCCAATTGACAGGCAGCTCCACCCTGGGGAAGACCTCATGAGTCTTAGAGTACGGAGTGTTGCAGTCAGGTTCACACTGCTGGCAGCAATCAGCCGACCAAGAGCAGCTTGTGGGAAAAAGAGGTTTATTTTGTCTTACAGGCTCAAGGGGAAGCTCCACGATGGCAGGGGGAAACAATGGCATGAGCAGAGGGTGGACATCACCCCCTGGCCAACATCAGGTGGACAATAGCAACAGGAGAGTGTACCAAATACTGGCAAGGGAGGGAATACATGCATGATACTGGAAACCTACAACAGGGGTAGTTATGAGCCCTAGGGGTGTAACATCTGCTGGTGTCTGGCTAAATGTATATACTATGCTCATCAAACTGCCCAGTAAGCACTTCTCTTAATGTTCATACCCTTATATTAATACTACTCTCACTTTTGGTTAGAGAAGCTTGTCTTTTCAGATGGCAGTGACCTTGGGATGACTCAGAAGGCACCATAGTGCTGAGAAGAAGTGACAGAGGAGTGCTCAGCACTGAAATATCTCTATCACATCTTCCAAGGCTCAGGGTCCACTGCAGAATAGGGGGCAGAAAGAATGTGAGAGCCAAAGGAAGGGCAGGACTCCTCACAACGTGCTCCTCCAGACACAAAATGGCCTGGATATCCATGACCTCACGGTGCCTGACACTACCTACACAAGACGATCATAATATGAGGAAAAGATCATGACATCAAAATAAAAGAGAGACTGATTGAGAAGGGAAAGGGTTATGATGGAGAGTGGAATTTCAAAGGGGAAAGTAGGGAGAGGGAGGGAATTACCATGGGATATTGTTCACAATTATGGAAGTTGTCAATAAAAAAAAAAAATTAGGGCTGGAGAGATGGCTTAACGGTTAAGGCATCTGCCTGCAAAGCCAAAGGATCCAGGTTCGATTCCCCAGGACCCACGTTAGCCAGATGCATAAGGTGGTGCACGTGTCTGGAGTTCGTTTGCAGTGGCCCCTGTGCACCCATTCATTTTCTCTCTCTCTCCCTCTCTTTCTCCGTCAAACAAATAAATAAAAAATATTTTTAAAATAAATTTAATTTAATTTTAAAAATCATTCTCTTGAATCTGGAATTGCCAATTGTTTGGTTAGTTTGCAGATATGGACTCAGGGCTTGGGTTTGCAGGAAGCACCCCAGAACCCCATTTCCCCATTACAACTCTCCCAACTGAAAACTTGCCCAGCTTTCAAGGCCCTGTCAATGGCCAATATACAGGAGCCTTTCCCAAACCTCACACTCTAGTCTGGTCTAATCCAGTGTTTTGTGGTTTCTTCTTGAAATGTTTTATATACATATATGTCTTAGGGTTAATATAGGTTAATATACTATTAGACTTAGGCTAATGAACCACTGACGTTGGTGGACCATAAGATTTTCCTGGACCATACCATGATAAGGGACATCTGTTACAAAGCAAACTCAAAGATAGCCCAGGTTGGACTTCAAGACCTATCAGGCCACCAGGGGAACATCCCTATTCCGTTCTCAGCTGGCGATTAGTAAACAAAAACAACAACCAAAATTCTTTTAACCCTACCCCTAGCCTTGGCCTTTTAAATACATGATAAAAGCTTCCACCACTAAGCCATCTGCCGTCCAGCGCCCGCGGGGAGGTACCGCTGCGCGGCCGCGGCCCCCGCGAGTCTGCAGAGCTGGGCGCGGAGTGGGGACAGAGGCGCGGGGAAGGCGTGGGGCTCGCACGCACGGCGCGCAGTCACGTGTCCGTGGCCCCTGCGGAAAGCCCGGCGGGGACAGCGGCCCCTGGCGGCGGCGGCGGCGGCGGCCGAGGCGACCGCTCCACGGCGCTCCGGAAGTGACGTCAGGAAGAGCGCCGAGCGCCGCGTCATGGCCCAGAAGTCTGCGGAGCGGCCGTCGGAAGAAACCCTTTCACTCTGGACACGGTAACGGAATTAAGGGACGTGCGAGAGCCGAGGGCTGGGGACCGCGCGCCCCTCCCAGGGCCCTGCAGGCCTAACGGCCGGCGGGGGCCAGTGCCCGGGCTCGGCCAGACTTCCGGCGCAGGCCCGAGCTCCCGGAAGCTGCGGCCCCCACTTCCGGCCGGCGCGCGCGGGCGGGCGGGAGGAGGAAGGGTGGGCCGGGGGTCCTGGGCGCGGGTGACGCTCGCGTCCTCCCCGCAGGGAGCAAGCCCGGCTGAAGGCGAGCGTGCTGGACCGGGACACGGAGGCGTGGCAGCGCGACCCCGCCTTCTCGGGGCTGCAGAGGGTCGGGGGCGTGGACGTGTCCTTCGTGGAAGGGGACAGTGCCAGCGCCTGCGCCTCCCTGGTGGTGCTCAGCTACCCGGAGCTTGAGGTAACCCGGGAAGGACGCCCAGACCCGGGCTAGCCCCTCCTGGACTAGTGACAGCCGACGGCCAGGGCCTCCAGCCCGAGGGGCCGTCTTGTAGGGTTCTTCTTTGCCCGTCTTCTGTGGAATTCCTTTCATGGAGTTGGGGATGAGACCCAGGACCAAGTGCCCTACCATCGAGCTACACCTCCAGCCCTTTGGTAGAATCTCATGAATAGGTTGAGGTGCCTTCGATGGAGATTTTTCAGAAGGCAAAAGCAGGGAATTATGTGACCTTAAGAATCGACTCATGGGCTGGAGACATGGCTTAGCGCTTAAGGCGCTTGCCTGCAAAGCCAAAGGACCCAGGTTCGATTCCCCAGCACCCCTGTAAGCCAGATGCTCAAGGTGGTGCATGCCTCTGGAGTTCGTTTGCAGTGGCTGGAGACCCTGGTGCGCCCATTCATATTCCCTCCCTCCCTCTTTCTCTCTTAATAAGTAAATAAAATATTTACAAAGAAAAAGAAGAATCAACTCAGGATTCCAACTTCTAAGTCTGTTTGTCATTTTGCGTTTCTCATCTCAGTGGTCCACAGCGAATACACCCCAGGTTGTCCAAGCTGGAAGTCTGTGCCTTCCTATACCCTTCCCTTTGCATCCTGTCTCACCCTGGCTCCATTTTTTTAAAACTTTTGTTTATTTTAAAATGTTTTAGTTGCCATGCGAAATAGCGGGTTCGTTGTAACGTCTCATACTTCTGTAAAAGCTTTGTGTTTTGCTCATATTCTCTCCCCCCCAGCTCCATGCTTCCTTAAGTCTTGTGGGAATCTGTCCCCTTTTCTACTTTCCCTCAGACCCCTGTGTATTTGCCACTGTTGTCCCTCCTGTCGACGACAGCTGTATCTTCACAAGCTCCCTGCTCAAGTGTTGTGCCTCGGTCCCCACGGCTAAAAGAGCAGTTGGGAGGGGGGAAGTGAAGTCCAGTTACAGGTCTTCTTAAAACAGGCTGGTCAAGATGGTACACACACTTGTAATCCTAGCACATGAGAGCCTGAGGCAGGAGGATGAGTTCAAGGCCAGCCTTGGTTACATGAGACCCTGTCTCAAAACAACAACAAAAACGTTTCCGTGTTCTTCCCATATCTTGTGATAAATACAGTTCATGCTTGTTACTGTGACTTAAAAGCCCTCCATGTTCTGTGCTCTGCTTAATATGACCCCTGACTTCACCTTCCAATGGTGATGGCTTTGAATCCCACCACCAGGGAGTTGATGGCCTCCTTTCACAGGCATGTGTCCTCTTCCAGAGTAGTCCTCACCTGGTTGATCCTACTTCTGAGTCCAGTGTAGACATCACTTCCTCAAATGACCCCGCCCTCATCCCACAAGACCAGGAGCTGACCCTCAGCATCCTTGTTTCAGCCCATTTGAGCTACTGTAGCAAAAGACCCTGGACGGAGTGGCTTTGTAAATAACAAGATTATTTCTTACAGTTCTCAAAGCTGGATGTCCAAGATCAGGGTGTTCGCATGGTGAGGTTCTGGTAAGGCTCTCTTCCAGATTGTAGATTGTAGACAGTTAACCTCTGTGTGTCCTCAAAATGGTATCTTAGTAACCTCACAACAAGACCTCCACCTCCTAAATCACCCTGTGGGCTAAAATTTTAACATGCAAATTTGAAGGACACACATTAAAGCCATAGCAACCCCGCACCTCTTCTTTGTCACACTGGAATGAAATTGGCTGCCTCCCCTTCCAGAGTGTAAATTCCATGATGCCAGGAACTATGACTTGCCCACCAATGTGGCCTCCGCACCTGGTATGTAGAAGACATTCAGATCCTAAATAGACAACACGTGTGAGTGAGCAGTATGCCTGTGATTCATGTCAGCTTGGGAAGCCTTGACTGCATCCCAGCATCAGCATTGCCTGTTACCACTCCTTGGTGCACAAAGACAGCAGTGTCTTCCTCTGTGACTTTGTGCTTTTCCCTGAAGGCCCCTTTCAGTTCCAGTTCAGCACATCTATATTGAGGGACGAATGTGTAGAGGAAAAGAAGCCAGGACCCCTGTCCTTATGGGTCCCTGGTCTTTCTGTGGGATGGGGCAGAGGGCAAGAGCAGAGACCCTGGGGCCAGACAGCTCCCATTGGAACCCTCACTCTGCCATTCCCTACTGTACCTTTGGGTCTCTGCTGACCTGGGGAGGGTGATGATTACTGTCCAGCTGCAATGTTGTGTAGGAAGCATCTAGCACAGTGCCTTCTCCCAGCTCTCTCTCGCTGTGAGCTCGTGCACCCCCACCTGTGTCCTTGGTCCCTTGATCACCCTTGTTGCTGCTGTACTCACCTGAACAAAGCCTGCCATGCACAGTCATCTTTCCCTCTCACTGAGTTGTCAGGGGCAGTGGTATACTGTTGTTCTGTGGTAACTCCAGCACCAAGCTGAGCACCTGTGACTTGGGTGTTCAGTTGACATCTTCCCTTGCAGTAGGCCATCAGAGGAGGTCTTGGAAGAGTCTGGCCTTGTGGCCCCCAAATGCCTGACTGTGGATCACCTGAAAATATGCACAGACTTACAGATTAGACAAATCACTAGAGAGAAAAGGTTGATTTGTGGTTATCCAGGCATGTTCCTTTTCTCATTGCTGTGTGACAAGTACATGACAAAAAGTAAGGTTTACTTTGCTCGAGGTTTGAAGGTACTGTCATGGAGGGAGGGCATGGTGGTAGGAATATGAGGCTCACATCTCAGCAGACTAGGAAGCAGAGAAAGGAGGTGCTAGTATTCAGCTGCCTTGCTGTTTTTCTTCAGTCTGAGATCCCAGCCCGTGAAACAGCACTGCCTACTTTCGGAGTGGCTCTTCCCTGGTCAGTTAATCCTCTCTAGAGATGTCCTTTCAGTCATACCTAAAAGTGTGTCTCCTAGAATCACCTAGAATCCTAGGTGATTCTTTTATTTATTTAAAAAAAGTTGTTTGTTTATTACAGAGAAAGAGAGAGAGAATGGGTGTACCAGGGCCACTGCAAATGAACTCCAGATGCACGTACCACCATGTGCATCTGGCTTACGTGGAATCTTGGGAATTTAACCTGGGTCCTTAGGCTTTACAGGCAAGTGTCTTAACCGCTAAGTCATCTGTCCAGCCCTCCTAGGTGATTCTTGATCCAGTCAAGTTAACAATGAAGAGTAACCATCACCCTAGGGCTGGGGGTGGGGTGGATGGTAGTGTGCCTGCTCACAAGAGCCAGGTTAGTTTGGGTTCTAAGAAGAAAGGTTCTGAAATCAGTTAATGGTGATAGTTATACATACACACACTCACAGAGATCCAAAGTCCCAGCCCACTAACTGAGGAAAACCATCTCCCAGAGTAGAGGCTGAGAACTTGCTTTCTCAAACAGGTTTCCCTGTGATTCTGAAGCTGAGCCTCTCGGGGAATTATTGCTCTACCTTTACACAGTCAAGAATCCCCTCACCAGCTCCTCTGACAAATAATGGCCCTTTCAGTGGAGCCTATCCCATAGCTGGCTACCTGTGGTCTGTGCGTTGTTTTCTGAAGGAAGCAAGGACTTTTCTGCCTCGCGCGCACCCCTCAGCGCTCTCCAGGCAGGACAGCATGGAAGGGGCGTTCCTGCCTGTCCACTGCCGCCACCTAGCCCTGTGGCTCCTTCCTCTTTGCTCTCTCCAACAGCTCCAGTGCTAAAGTGATTTACTTCTTTCTCTCCCTCCCTCCCTCCCTCCCTCTCTGTCCCTGCTTTGGTGATGCCCTCAGTTAGCAGAATCCATCTTACACCTGGAAGCAACCCAACCTGGCAATTGTAGTTCACTCCAGTGCAGTGCAGTGCAGTGCAGTGCAGTGAGGCTCGTGAGCCTAAGGTCCACACACGTTTGCATAAGTGCATCTTACCACACTGTTGGCATTTTAGCGGGTACCACAGTGTTGTCTTGTGTAGCCTTGACTTAGCTGGTTTTGTCCTTTTTGTCTTAATCTATTTTATTCTTCCTTTGGTGCTAGGGGTTGGAATCCAGAGCCTCACTCATCCCAGGCACATGCTGTACCCGAGCCACACCCCCAGCCCCTCACTGTTCATTTCAACCTGCCTACATCTACTCTCTCTCTGATGTTCCATTGCTCTCCTCAGTGGCACTTAGGCTGTCAGCCTAGTCATTATCCCTTGATCACTTTGTAACTTTGAGGTGATTTTTTTTTTTTTTTGAGGACCCCACCACCCCTTCCAGCCGCAGCATCCTCCGCCAGTGCTGTCTGGGCCACTGCTGCTTGAGCAGTCTGTCTCACACAGGTGCACAGAGACACTTAGGGCAGGCTTGTTACCATGGTCACTGGTTCATGGCTTGGGGTGAGAGTGGCCTTCACGTGGGTCCCTCGGTGTGGAGGAGGGAGGAGCTCCTGTGGAGACATGCTGAGTTGAACAGCTACCGCACCCTCTGGGGATGTGACCTGTACGTGAGCTCTGCATATGTCCCTGTGGAAAGTCATCTTGTGGGGAGCCTCAGTCAGGTTCTCTTGTCAGCCTCCAGAGTGAGCCCTGCACACTCTGAGTCATTGGCAGCTTTGATAAGTTTCCTACTGAGTCACTGGTGAAGCTGTCAAAAGGCACAGCCCCAGCCCTGTGTGTGAGCACCAGCCATCAGTTCTGTGGGTGTACCGCCTTGAGGTCCGAGTGTGAGTTGTGACCTGGAAGCTCCTATCAAGAGCTCTGGAGGGATTCAGTGACCACAGCAGGGCGGTTGGGGTTCTGGAGATCACAGGCACAGCTGGAAACAGTCTCCACAGCAGGCCAGTGAGGCAGATGCAGACTGGTGGTCTGGAGCTCACGACACTGCTGCCCAGGACCCTGCACTGAGACCCAAGTGCTCAGTCAGGTTTGAACTGGCTGCCCTCGTGGGCCAATTTGGTCTTTGCAAAGCCGCGCTTTATAAAGCTCTGTGGGTTGTGCCCAGTTCCTCCTGAAAGCCATTTGGGCCCCTTCATCCTCCACTCCTCACGCTATGCACAAAGCCTGCTGCTGGCCGGCTCTCGCCATGGCATGCTTCATTTGCAGCCCCAGTGTGGTCCCAGCCCTGAGTCCTGTTCTTCCAGCTTGCCTGGATCTGAAGGCAGGTCTGCCCTTTGCCCAAATCAAGGTGTGCAGAGCTGCCTGGCCTTTCCCAGGCCCTTCTAACACTCGCACAGCACCACCTGTATCCATGGTGCCCTTGCCCAGGGGCCCCCGTGCCTTGTCCTCTTTGAGCGTTCCACACCCACAACCCAGAGGTCAGCTGGTGAAGAGACCGTGAGGGTAAGGAGCTGGCAGGGGTGAAGCTGGTCATCCCCACAGCCAAGCCCCTGAGAGAGTTGAGATCCTGAGGGCAGGGACTTTGCATACATACCAGGTCCTTGGGGTGCTTCTTGAGATCACCCATCATTCACCAGGTCCTGAGGGCTCATCACACACTATGTTCTGAGGTGGGGGAGGGACTCCATATCAGGTCCCAGGCAAGCACCTGTAAGCTGACATTCAAATGTTGTTCCTGCCACCCAGTAGTAGGGCAGACATCTTGTCCCATCTTTCAAACCATGGTTTCACGCTTGACCACAGGTGAGGCAGAGAGGACTGATGTTAGCACTGTGCACGGGGATGGGGTCAAAGGAGGGAGCCGCTAGCCATATCCCACACCTGACCTGCGCTTGCCTTGCTGGCAGGTATTATATGAGGAGAGCCGCATGGTCAGCCTGACCACCCCGTACGTGTCAGGCTTCCTGGCCTTCCGAGAAGTGCCCTTCCTGGTGGAGTTGGTTCAGCGGCTGCAGAAGAAGGAGCCTAGCCTCATGCCCCAGGCAGGTGCCTCACCTAAGGGCTGGAGAGCCCCTTCGCTTGTACCTGGGGAGGGAGGGCCCCCTGCAGGCCGCCCATAGAAGGAGGGAAAAGGAGTTTCTAAAAGGTGGACCCTCATGGCTGTCTCCCCTTCCTGCTTGCCCCAAGGACAGCCCAGCCGAGGAGTGAGGGCTGGCTCAGCTAACCACGCTCCCCTGTGGATCTCTAGGTCCTCCTTGTGGATGGAAATGGGGTGCTCCACCACCAAGGTAATCCTCCCAAACCAGGCTCAGAGAGGGCTCTGTGGGAGAGTCCAATATGCTCCCTTCACCCTACCTCTTCCTGCCCAACCCCTTGCCCCACACAGTACCCAACACTGGCCCATCCAGCATTGACCTAACAGCTGTACAAAGTCAGGCTGGGAACTCAGATTAGTCCACCTCTGCGCCCTCTGTGAGCTGCCAGTTGGGCTTTGTCCCACCCATGCCAGGCATCCTTGGCCTGGCCATGATGGCTGGAGCCGATGGGCTGTTCCATTTACAAACCTTAGGGTAAGCAAGCACAGTGGCACCCCAAGTGGGACCATGAGGAGGATGTTGGTCCTCCTAGCCAGCAGCCATGATAGGGACCTGGTTAGAGCTATGGGCCCAGAGCCAGAGAGTAGACTCATGCTGACCTGGATACCAGTGTTGGGATCAGCAGGTCACTCCTAGGCAAGGCCTCCAGCCTTGCACAGGCACTCAAGGCCACTTGGCAAGAGGCGCAGACTGTGGGGGGCAGGTGGAGTGGCCTGAGGGCAACAGCAAAGAGGAAGGCGTGTGGAGGGTTATGAGCACAGGAAATGGGCGTCCACCCTGCCATAGGGAAGAGGCTTCCTCCACTGAAAACCTTGTACGTGAGAGGTCAAGGCAGAGGCCCTTGTCCACTGTCGGCTTGCATCTCAGAGGCTCATCTGTAGATGGGAAAGTCCAGCTCATTAAGCCCCGTCCTCTTCCTGTGCTGCTTGCCCAGTCCCACCGCTCAGTTCACCCCCTCTGCTCCCTGGCAGGCTTCGGGTTGGCCTGCCACCTTGGTGTCCTTACAGAGCTGCCCTGCATTGGGGTGGCCAAGAAACTCCTGCAGGTAGACGGGCTAGAGAACAACGCCCTGCACAAGGAGAAGGTGAGGAGGGCCTGTGCTCAGCCAGTGCACGGCTGGGCTAGCCCTGGGGACGGGTCCCGTGGCTCTGCCACCACCTGAAGCACCTTGGGTCCAGCTTGACCTGCTGGCGCACTCCCCCCCCCCCCCGCCCGGCTCCTTGCTCAGAGGAAGACTCGCCTCTGCACACATCTCCTCCACATTCCTCCAGACAGTGCATCCAGGGGTGACTCGCAGCCCCCAGGGGCTCCCTGGGCCTCTCCCCACCCTTCCAGTCAGGCTTGTCTCTCCTGCCGTCTTGTCTGCATGCCACTACAGCCCCACGAAGAGCTGTGTCCTCCCATTCCTGGAGACAGGACTGGCTTTCCAGCTTCCCCACTCCCCCTGACTCCAGCTGCCTTCTCCCCTTCAAGGGTGCTCACTGTCAGCCCCCAGGCCTGCATCACAGCACTGCCTGACTCAGCCTCACTCCGTCCCCTCTTCTCCCTCCTCTGTCCCAGAACTAGCACAAGGGTTTTGACATCCCCATCCAAAGGAAGCCAGTGACATCTGATTTAGCCCACTGGGCAAATTCTAAGAGCAGAGACCCATGTAGAGCAGTTCAACACATTGAGCTGGTAAAGAGCCCAGGCCCTACTCAGGTCAGCCTGGCCACACAGTGCACCAACCCTCCACCTCCTGAAAGGAAGGGCTACGAGTTCACTCCTGTGCCCAGATGTCTGGCCATTGAGGAAGCAGTGGGGAGGTAGTGCACACTGTGTGGCCCCTTCTCTGAGCCCTTATCATTCAGAGTACATGGGGTCCCATGAGCAGTACCCTCAACCCGCAACCCCAGTCATGCTGCCATGAGCATCTTCAATGCCACCCCAGTGACAGGGCCCTTGCCTAAGTGCAGCATCCAGCTCAGACCAGCCTGACACTCTTCAAGTTTATTTTGTTTTGTTTTATTTGGTCTTTTCAAGACAGGTTCTCACTCTAGCCCAGGCGGACCTGGAACTCACTCTGTAGCTCCAGAGTAGCCTTGAACTCATAGTGATCCTCCTACCTCAGAGCCTCCCCAGTACAGGGACTAAAGGCGTACGCCACTGCTCCTGACTGCTTGGGTTTTGAAACAGACACTTGCCCTCAGCCCTTGGCCGAGACAAGAGCCTTTGCAGGTTTTTCTGTTTTCTAGATCCGGCTCCTGCTGGCTGGAGGAGACACATTTCCTCTGGTGGGAGGCTCTGGGACTGTGCTGGGAATGGTGAGTGGCCGTTGCCTGCCCAGGCTCCAGGTGGGAGGGGCCATGCTGCACACACACAGGGCATGCACACATGTTCACCAGACCCCGTCCTCTCCACGGCCTGCCATGGGTTAGACCCACCAGGATGTGCTGTGTGTCGTTTCCTCCTCTGGACACACTCCTGCTCCCGCCCACACACCTGTCCCAGAAGGCACCTGAGGGTCAGCCCCAGAACACCTGGCACCCTCTGTGCTCCCTCCTGCCACCCAGGACGTTGTCAGAGCCTCAAGCCCAGACTAATGGACAGTGTCCCTGTTGTGCTTGACCTTCTCCCACCCATAGGCCCTGAAGAGTCACGACCACAGCACCAAGCCCCTCTATGTCTCTGTGGGCCACAAAATAAGCCTGGAGGCTGCTGTGCGCCTGACCCACTGCTGCTGCAGGTTCCGGGTCCCTGAACCCGTGCGCCAGGTAAGGGGCTGTCTGAGGAGGGTGGCCCCTGCCACCCAATCTCCACATGCCACTATCAGCTCAGTTGCAGATTCAAAGGGATCTGCAGACGAGCTGATCTGGACTGAGGACAGGCCTCAGGCCCCTGGCTGGAGACCTGTGTGACTCACTAGGCTCTGGAGGTAGAGCATTGCAGCACCCCAAGAGTGCTTGCCCACTCATCTGGACGCAGCCCAGTGTCCTCTCCACCAGGGAGCATCCCACACCCACCACTGGCACTGTGTCGGCCAGCTCAGGTGGCAAGTGCCCGTCTGTCCACAACTGGCTCCTCAGAGCTGGGGAAAACAGCCCTTGGGCAGAGGCCTTTGCAGGGGCTGAGAGGACAGCACTGAGGAGGCTTGCACAAGTACCAGCGACAATATTTGGGAAGCCAGGGAATGGTTCTGCTGGGCACCTGGCACCTGATTGTGCTTGGGGTCCAGGAGCTCAGGACTGAGGTGCCAGTCAGCTCAGCCTGAGCCCCCAGTACCCACAAGCCACCTTCCTATGCTCGGCTGTGAAGGGTCTCCCATTGCATGCTGATGCCTATCCCAGAGGGCCCCTACGTCAAGGACCCAGTAGAAGCCACTCCTAAGAGGAGACTGCGGCCCAGGCCCATGGGCAGTGTTGCAAAGACCCTGGGGCAGGGAGGAGCCCAAGAAACTCAGCCAGGGCAGAAAGGTGGCCTCCCTGGCAGAGACTTGGAGCAGCTGCTACCTGAGTCAGATGTGGACCATGGACTTCCTTTTCCGCTCCATTTGCTGTGCAGGCAGACGCCTCCCACTGCAGGTATGCAGGGTGGCCTGCAGGTGGCATCAGCAGCCTGCCCATCACATGCCACTCCTCAGCTCCTGGAGAGGCTGCCCAGTGGTGGCTTCAGAGTGGGCTTGTTGGCACCTCCAGGGAGGGTCCTCGGCCTAACTCACCCCACCCCCATCCAGGGCCTCGCTTGGCTCTCGAGTGCCTGTGAGAGTTCCATTTCATCATGGCCTAATGACAGAGGGCCCAGGCCCTCCCTGTGCTGGCCTCCACCCCTCTGTACCTCAGGCTGTCCCAGAGGGACAGTGTCCTAGCAGATGAGAGGGCATACTCCTATAAAGACCCTTGAACTCTGGAAATAGGGCCAGCTCTAATCTAGTTTTGGAGAAGAGCCCACCAGATCCCAGGACCACAAGCCAAACAAGCACATGGTCTCTCTGACCCTGGGAGCCTAGGCTGGCCCTGCCCAGAGCTAGGGAAGGGGGGGGGACTAGCTGGGCTCTTGGCCCTTCTTCCTCCCACTGGCCTCTCAGCAGAACTGCCTCTCATTCCTCCTGGTCCTCGTGCTCACACCACACCCCTGGGGCTCCCTCCCCTCTGCTCTCATGCAGCCCCATGAAGCCCTTGTCACAGGACCTGATGAGGAGCCATCTACAGGATTAGCTTTGCTGTCTGCGTCATGTGGCCCCAAAGCTAAGCTAAACCCATCTGAGCTGGGATCAGGGGGCTCCTGAGGGCAGGCCCGTCCCACTCAGGCCTGAGCCTCTCTGTCTATATCTCTGCTTGTAGTCCACAAGTCTTTCATTCTGGCAACTTGCCACACTTCCTGGAAATAGGCAGGTGTCATGGCTGACACCAGTTGGAGAGACAGTGATCCCAAAGAGCACAGACGGCTGGGCCAGAGCCTCAGAAGAGAGGGCTGAGCACACCTGCAGAAGCAGGACCTGTAGACCAAGGAGCGCGGGGCCCTGCCGACCTATTCACCCCAGGCCTTCTGGGACTTGCCATTGTAGACCCTTGGCCCAAGTGTCTCAGCATCTCCGTCACCCACACAACTTAGGGGCTGTTGCCCTAAAGGACATGGTGGACCCACATGAGCTTCCTGTGGAAGGCACAGCGGGGCTGCCTGGGGTGGGCCTGACCCCAGCTGTGTGTCTATTCCAGGCTGACATCCGCTCTCGAGAGCACATCCGCAGGACCCTGGGACGCCCTGGGTCACCTGCAGCAGGGCAGGGGAGGTGAGTGCTGGGGAGGCTGCTAGCCCTCTTCCTGCTGCTGGATTGGGGCTTGAGATGGCAGTTCAGGGCCAGGCCTGATGAGACACAGGAGAGGTCCCTGGGAGGAGGGTGGTGTGGACTCCAAACCAAGGTGGAAGCTTTCCGGTAATCCCACTGCTGTGGTTCATCTGCCAAGGCCCACCATTCAGCATGGCCTTGCTGGTCCACTTCATTTTCCAGGGCTCCAAGGTGCGTATCCTTTGGTGGCAGATACGACCCTGTCCTGCACAGCCAGCCATGCCATGTGCACTCCACGTGCCTTCATTTGCTCATCCCCCTGGTACCTTCCTGGCCCTTCTGAGCTACTTTGAGAACTGAGCTTCACAATTGGAGCTGGCCAGCTGGGTGGACTGAGTTCTGCCTGCCCCTGGTTGGGGCTCCTAGCTAGCCCTAGCCTTTAATACTGTCCCTTTCTCTATGTCATTACCAGGAGCCAGAAAGCGCAAAGGCCAAAGATGTGCCCCAGAGGAGCCTCGGGAACACACACAGATCAGGGCAGGCCTCCTGAGGACCATAGCTGGGAGCCCAGGACAGACCTGGAAGGGCCACAGCTAGGCTCCCAGGAACCACAGAAAGGGCAAGAGGAAACGACACCGTGAAGAGTCAGGTCGGGAGTCCCCATCCTGAGGAGCTGGTCTCTAGGAACTGAGAAACTTCCAGCAGCCACAAGTAGAACTCCAAAGACAATGCTGACAGACCCCTCAGCAGGCAGAGCCCTCACTAGCCGGCTGCTCAATGTGCCTGCCGCGGCTCAGCAGGACAGATCTCTGCAGGGGCTTTGAGGTTCAGGTGCCCAGTGACCCCAAGGCCGGTGACCCGTACCAGCACCCAGTTCTTGTTACCCCTCCTTGGAATACAGACCTGCCTTTGTTCTGTCTTGATTGATGTGGTCACTGTTATGGCAGCCCCCCAACCATAGTAGACCAGGCCTCAGCCCCTTCAGTGCCTGGCCTCCAGTCTGCCTACTGCTGCCTTGGGAAAGCCTCCACACCTGGAGGGGGCCGAGGGTGGGCACAGGGAGTCAGCTGCACACTGGGGAGCCCCTCCCCCTCCCCTTCCCCCTCTCCCTGCCAGGATCTTGGCTCTGTTCCTGCAGTCCTCACTAGAGGTAGTCAAAATCCTGCCCCACTGGTTCAAAATACATTATTTACATGTATTTTAAAATGAAAAAGAAAAAAAAGGCCCCTCTGGGAAGGCAGATCTACCCTAACCCCACCACTTCCTGTCTGGGTAATTCGAAGTGGCTGCTGAGAAAAGGCACAGAGATAGCTCACCTATACCATGCCCCTGCTTGCCCCCCCCCCCAAGTCTCCAAGCTCTTGGGGGTAGAGTACACGTGGGGGATGGGGCTGGCCATTTGGCCACTGGGTTCTATGGAGTCCAGTCCCCCAGCTGTGGGTCAGGATGAAAGGCGAGTCAGCAGTAGAGAACAGACAGCATGCTGGGAGTGATAGCTTCCAGCCTAACCCAAGGAATGCTCTCCTAAATGTGTCCATATTGAAAGTCTCCCACCCGAGCCAGTGTGCCAAGGGCGTCAGGACCCCTGGCTGGCGTGCTGCCGCTTCTGATGGAGCTGGGAGTGACCTCTCACTCCCTGGGATGTTGTGTGGGGCATTAACCATGCACATACACATAGTGTTGGGACCCACTAAATTCCCAGTAAGTAAGGCATGGGGCACAGGGGGAGGCAGTGTCAGATTGAGCCCAGAAACAAGACAGCAGGAGGCAGGCTGCTGACCCCACACCTGGTTTCCTGGACTAGCCACCATGGGCAGGAGCCCCAAGTGGGGTCCAGGAGACCTAAACAGGAAAGTGCTGGTTACAGGTGCACTTGACCATGTCCATATTCCTGCCCATCTCCCCCAGAGTGCTCATGGGAAGGAAGAAGAAGCCCTTTGCTGGGACTCTGCTGTACCCACTTGCTGAGGCAGAGGGTCCAAAGCTGGTGCCCAGGACACTACCAGAGAGCCCCAGACTGTCAGGGTCCCCAGGAGTTGCAGCCCTGGCTCGTTGCCCTCTGCCAGGCACGCGCACACATACACACAAACTCTTAAACTTCCCTAACATTCCTGTGGAAGCCAGAGCTAGAGGGCTCACAGCTGGCCCCACCATCTGCCTTAACTTCTTCCAGATTTCTCCCTCCTGGAGCCCTGTCAAGATGAAGGAATTGGGAGGAGGTGTGTAGGCAAAGGGTTGAGGCTGAGCAGAACTGGCCAGAATCCCACTGCCTCTTGTGAGGCCTTGGGAAAAGCTCAGGCATTAGGTGGGGATTAAGGCCTGGCCTGAAGGTCCCACTAGGAGGGGTTGGTGAGGAGCTCCACACAGGACCTGGCATAAAAGAAGGCTGTTTCCTGGTTTGGAGGTGCCAGGCCCCCAGAGGCCAAAGCTGATGGCTTGTCAGTAAGGGTCGCAAACCTGATCCTGCAAGTGGTCCATCCCCACACTGAAGAGCAGGCCAGAGCTTGGAGGTTTGCAGATAATTTTATGTAATTTGTTTTGAAATAAGATTTACCATTTCAGTCATATTAGAGTGTGTGATTCATTAGGTTTTAG
Source organism: Dipus sagitta (assembly GCA_036346955.1). Classification (NCBI taxonomy): domain Eukaryota; kingdom Metazoa; phylum Chordata; class Mammalia; order Rodentia; family Dipodidae; genus Dipus; species Dipus sagitta. The sequence continues at coordinate 14,060,803 of CM070778.1, forward strand.
AAGATTCACCATCTGGCTGGGCACAGTGGTATTCACCTGTGGTCCTAGTTATTCAAGAGGCTAAGATCAAAGGATCACTTGAGTCTGAGTTCAAGGCCTGTGTTGCAGTCAGGTTCACATTGCTGGTAGAAATCACCCAACAAAGAGTAGCTTTTGTGGGGGGGAGGTTTATTTTGGCTTACAGGCTCACGGGGAAGCTCCATGATGGCAGGGAGAAACGATGGCATGAGCAGAGGGTGCACATCACCCCCTGACCAACATAAGGTGGACCATAGCAACAGGAGAGTATACCTAGCAAGGGGGAGCTGGCTATAATGCCCATAAACCCACCCCCAACAATACACTGCCTCTAGAAGGCTTTAATTTCCAATTGCCATCAGCTGGGAACCTAGCATTCAGAACGCCTAAGTTTATGGCGGACACCTGACTCAAACCACCACAGCCTGCCTGGACAACATACCAAGGACTGGACTCAAACACAAAGGACATTGGCCATGTGCTGTGACCATTGTCACTCTAGTCCAGAGCTGACATTGCTCTAAAAGGAGCCCTATGCCCATTGGCCTCCACCCTCCATCCCCTCCCACTGGAGCCTGATGGCCAGACTTCCTGCTTTCTGTCTCCAAGTTCGTCTGTTTCAGGTCCTTTAGAGTCACATCAGCCTTTCCCTTTCACTTACATGTTCCCAGGTTCATTGTGCGGCACCGTGTGCCACCACGTCACTCCCCTTTGTGACTGAGGAACATCCCAAGTACAGAGCGACACACTGGTTGACCCCTTCCTAAACAGCTGTTTGGTCCTGTCAGAGCCTGATGAGTGACGCCGCTGTGTGTGCTCACCTGAGCCTCGGTGTGGGTGTGAGCAGCTCTCGTGAGAGGGTACCTCAGAGGGGAAGTGCTGGGTCCTGTGGTACCCTGTACTCTCCCTTCTAAGACACCAGGCTTGGGTTGATGGTTCACACCTGTGATCCCAGCACTTGGAAGGCTGAGGTTGGAGGATTGCTGAGTCTGAGGCCAGCCTGGGCTACAAAGTGAGTTTCAGGTGAGCATGGGCTAGAATGAGATCCTGCCTCAAACAACAAAAAAGGAACCAACCACCCAACTTTGGCATCAGCTGCTCTCTCTCTTGCGACCCTTGTTTCCCACACCTCCCCAGCTTACTTGTTTGTTCTGGATACAAGTGGTTGTCAAGTGTGTGTCTCAAGGAGTTTTGTCCCCATCTAGTTTGTTGGCACACACTTGTTCATGGTATTTTCAGCTTATGTCCATGAGGTCTTTGGAAACTGCCTTGCTTTAAGTGCAGGTTTTGGCAGCCTACGTCTTTTAAGTTGGTCAGCCTAGAGTGATTTCTGAGGCAGGCTCCCACAGTGACATGACTCGGCAGTGGAACTGTAGGCCCTCTGTGGAGGACCCGTGGAAGCTCAGAGGGGCAAGGCTCAAACCATCTCTGCCTCCCAGCCTGCCCAGCTGTCCCCAAGCAGCTAGTCACGACCCCTTCAGGATGTGGCAGGAGCAGGTCCAGCCCCACCACGTCCTCACTAGGGGCCTGACTCTGGAGTGGGGGGTGCAGGGCTGGGACACCCAAGGCACTGTGCAGTCTCAGGAACCCTGATCATAGGATTGGGGTTTAGCAACCTCAAAGACACTAGAGCTTAGTTCATGGGGTGCCAACCAGGCTAGAGGTGCAGAGCCAGTGTGTGGGGTGCAGGCCATGTGTGTGACATCCTATTCGATGGGCACACTAATGCCACATCAGTGATCATGGCATTTCCTCGGCTTGTGAGATGCTAATGCCCTGCATAAGGAGGACTGACAGCCTAGAGTGTGCCAGACTTTTTCTCCACGGCTGCTGCAAGGGGCTGGCTTGAGGGAGGAGGCTGTGGAGGCCAGCAGGACCAGACTGGAGGAGCAGGGTGACTGGAGCACGTTGTGTGGGCCAGACTCAGGGTGGAGTGGGGTGGCCAGACAGGAACGCCTGAGGCAGGGGCCCTAAGTGCACTGGCGTCTCGGCTCCTTCCCACAGAGCCTTAAAAATAGGGCCGCGGTGATGTCCGGCTCGGTAGAACACAGCTCGCGGGAGCTAAGAATACTCTTGACCCTCTTAATAATTTAAGTCAGATCTGAATAGATTTTCCTGCTCACCTGCAGCCCGCCTGTCCCTTCCCGCATGCCCACCCTGCCCCGAGGTCGGGTGAGAACTCCCAGCAGGCGGTGGCCTGGCCCAACCTCTTTGTCACTCAGGACCCCACTTCCCTGTTCCTGTGGCAGCCAGGCCTGGAGGGGACCACCCACTCTGATTTGGCCGTAGCCAGCCCCAGGGAGAACCCAGGTCCACACCCACAGTCACTGGGCCGGTGACCTGGGGCTGCTGCACCCCTGGGTCCTTCCTACTAGCATCAGAGTAGAGCCACTTGCCTCCTCCCAGGCCCAAGGGCTAGCTCAGGCTGCAGGAGCACTCACCTGTCCCTGAGACACCCCAGGGCTGCCCTGTGTGGTCCCAGGGCCGTTCTACCTGCTCAGAGGAGTCCCTGAAGGGCTCTGTGTCCTGGTGGGGCAGCCACACCGGGTCCGGTCCGTCCAAGGCTTCCGCGTGTGCTCGAATCTCGGCCTTTCTGTACCTCTCTTCCTATTAGATGCTGCATGCCAGAATCAGTAGTGGCTTTTGGAGGTGGAGAGAGTACCAGAACCTATCACCCTTGCCTGGGCCATCCTCCCCTCCAGAGACACCTACCTGTCTGTCCCAAGCTGTGGTCTCTCAGGTGAGAAACTAGGGATCAGCAAGGTGGGATGAAGGGGCTCACCAGCCTGGCCCACCCACTCCTGCAACAGCCTAACCCCGCAGTCCTGCTACAGCGCCCTGGCCAGGCCAGTGTGGAGTTTTACCAAATTATTAATTAAAGGCAAGGCACCATGGTGCGGCGCAGACATGCAGATGAATGGCCCATGGGTAATTACGCAGGCGGGTGTCGCAAAGATGATGGAGCAGGCTCTGCTCCCCATTCCCTCCTGGCGGTGGGAGGGAGCAGCTCTTCAGTTGCCTCAGTGGCCCTGCGGATGGACTTAGGTCCCTTCGCACAGGGCGACACACCCTTGTGTCAGGCTCCTGGGGTCTCAAACAGACTGAAGTCCCTTGAAGAGGGAAGTCAAGCGCCAGAATCCAGACTCCAGGCCCTGGGAGACCCAGCTTCCTTTCCATGGGCCCACGGGGCCTGCTGGAATCTGGGAATATAGGCAGCTTGTGTATTTGGGGTTTTGATCTTAGTTGTTTAAATTTCACTCGTGTGTGGTTTTTGTTTTTTTTCTAGCCAAAACCATGCGCCTGTGTTGGTTAATTCTACAACGTTTGCACGTGAGAGCACTTCCCTGGTCCCCAGATCTCCCTTTCCTGATACCCCTTTCTCATGTTCTGTGATTTTAGCTGATTCTTTGGATATTAACAGTTAACTAGCATGTGAAGGTTTCTGCCCTTTTTCAGATTTAGAGATTGCCCACTGACTTCCACGACCAGGATGGAAGTGTGTTCTTGCAGCAGCCCGTGCTCAGCACACACGCCCCGCCATCCTCTGGCTCCGATGCAGTCAAAATTCAATGTTTGTGTGATCATTTCTTGCATATACTAGTCATGGCTGAGTAATGTTTTGTAATTACATTTTTTTCTCATACAGCCTCTTCTTTTTCCTGGGATTAATAATTGCCTCATTTGGGGGAGGAGGACTGGTTCATTTTCTATGCACCCATTACTTATTTCTCCCCAAGCCCTGCAATGGGATAAAATAGAATATCAATCTCCTTTTGGTACATTAGAAGCAGCAGGCCAGCGATGAGCTTCATTTTTCCTCATGGAGGGCCCTGGAGACCCACCCGCCCGGGTTTCTATGTAGTTATGGCAGCGTTGGTCTGTGTCACCCGTGGGTAATGGTAGAAGCAATTTTAGGTCCCAGTTTAGGGTCACAGAACACACTGTGGCCTTTGTCTTGCTCTCTCTCTCTCTCTCGCTCTCTCTCTTTCTCCCTCTTCCTTTACTCTCTGTGTCTCTGTATCTCTCTTGTCTGTCTGCTTGCCTTTCTCTCTTTTTCTTCCCCTCTTCATTTTCTGTCTTTGTCTCTCATCTGTCTTTCTCCCTCTTCCTTTATTCTCTCTTTCTCTATCTTTGTCTCTTGTACTTTTCTCTTGCCTGTCTCTTTTTCTTTTCCTCTTCCCCCTCTCTCTCTCTCTCTCTTTCACTTTTTTTTTTCTGTGGGGCTGAAGTCACCTGTGTTATCTCTCCTTGCTACAATAAAACACCAGAGATAATTGCCTGAAAGAAAAGAAAGGTTCACTTTGACCCACAGTCATGGAACCCTGCTGCTTAGGGCCTACCATCATTGCCAGGATCCAGATGCTTGTTTAATGCCAGCCAGGAAGCAAAAGAGTGAGAGCAGGTCCTAAGGTCCCCTACATTGGCATGCCCCCAATGCTCTAACATCTCTCATTAGGCTCTACCTCCCAAAGTCTCCAGCATCTACCCAGAGGCCCAGGCAATGGGCACCTGGCCATCAGCAGCCTCTCAAGGACAGTCCTGATCCAAGGGCAGCAGGCCGCTGTCCTTCATGCTTAACACAGGGGGCACCTCGGGGATGCTAGGTGTGGGCTTCAGCTCTTCCCTTGGCCCATGGCATGGGAGCAGACAGAGTGGTACCTTCCACACAGTCACCTCCGCAGCCTAGGAACTGGTGGGACAGTCGTCCCAGGTGGTCCTTCACCCTGGGGGCTCTCACATGAGCAGGAGAAGGTACAGCAGGCAGGAGTGCATGCAGCCAGACTCCAAGACCCTAATGAAAGAATTCAAGTGACCCAGCAGGGGTCCTGGTGGTCTATCCAGGACAGAACTGGCTCTCTATGACCCAGCCACTTCCATACTTGGCTCTCTGACTCTCCAGCAGATCCTTCCCTTGTGGGGACTCAATGGCTACAGCAGTCCTCCCCCATCAGTGACCCAGACAAAGGGACCCTCAAGCCTGTCAACTTTAGCAGAGGCCCCAGGCACTGTCAGCTGGTTGGCATAGCCTAAGGCACAGGCCTCCTCCGGAGAACATCACTGGTATCAAGAGATCGACACGAAGACCCAGGCCAGAGCAGGAGCCTGGCTCAGTCTTGGTCTGTCTGTGGAGAGGAATAATTCTCTATTGCCCAAAGCAGGTACACCTGGGTGGGGAAACTGAGGCTGGGGCCTTCTGCTAGGGACAGAGCCTTGGAATCTTGTGACGCTAAGGCTTCAAGGTCCTGTGGAAAGTATCATCTTGTCTCCCAGAAATTCTCTTCCAATGCCAGCAGGGAGCAGTGTGATTAAGACTCCATTATTAACTTGCCAATCTTGTTTCTGGGGCACAGACGCTAACGGCTTAGGGGACCCACTTGGCATATAACGAGGTCTCCATGACAAATTACTTGGGTATCAATTAACTATCTGGGGAAATGTCAGGCAGGATCCGTCATGCTGGCAGGGACAGAGAGCCAATTAACCTGGAGCGGTCAGTCCAATCTGGATCCAGCCTCCAGCAGGGCTGGGAATGAAGCAAAGGGCCTGTGGAGCCCGGGGAGGGGAGCCTCGCCTCCATCCTGACACCACGGAGCACAAAGCACACCTCTGCTCTGCGCCAGAGCACAGGCCGGATCTGCCCCTTGGTTCATTCCATAGTCACCTTCCTGGAGGGGTAACGGCTGAGAGGGGCCCAGTTGTCAGGGGTAGGACAGTGGTGGGGTGAGGTGGTGGCTCTGGCACGGCAACAGGAGGGGTGGTAGCATCCTCTGCAGAGGAGTACCTCGCAGAGTTGGGAGGTGAAGGGGCAACCAGGCCCGAAAGGCAAGGGTCTCGTGTGGATGGGGAATTAGACAGCAGTCCAGACATGACCCGGGAGCAGTCTTCACAAGGTTGGGCACGTGGAACCACTGGCAACACGCCCTGAGCAGAATCCAGGCTCTGCCACTGGTGAAGGTGCGAGACTTTGAGACAGTCTTGGAGAACCTCTCTCAGCCTGTTTTTCTCATCTGGGGAGTGGGAATGGTAACGCCCTGGTTCCCAGTAACGCTGTCAGATGAATAATGGACAATCGCAGGTATGGCTGAACTTGGTGCCCCTCCCCCTCCCAGGGGTGGCCCTGTCCCTGACTCCTGGTGAAGGCCTGCAGCAGGCCATCGAGAATGGGAGAGGGTGGTCCTAAAGGAAGTGGCCCTGGCTATTCAACTGGTACTTGGGCCACAAAGACAGAGGGCAGATTTGGGACTGTCATGCCTGACACTGTCTGTGCCTATTTGGGGGTTGGCTTTGCTTTCAGGAAAGGCCCTCTGGGTGCTGGGATATGCCCAGTCTGGGGAGGACTACTGCCCACACCCCGCCCCATCCCACCCCATGGCTTTGCCCATGCTGCTGGGCTGCTCACTGGTCTACTCAGCTAGTGATTGGCAGCTGCCACGTCCCAGCCCCCAAGCCTCATGCCTATTCATGACACTGACATATGGCACCTCCGCGGGGGGCTGGAGGGAGCTGCCAGTTGAGAGAGTGCAGCGTGTCCCCATTCGAGCCATACTGAAGCAAAACAAATGCAAGATGCGAGGGAGCAGAGGCGGCCGGGGGCGTGCGCATGCCCGTGCCCGTGCGTGCCTGTGCGTGTGTGTCTGCACACCCCGCAGGGACTCTGGGAGGAGAGGGACAGGGGGAACTGGGGAGGCTGTACGAGGATTGGGGTTTCAGAGGCTCCTGATGTCTCTACTCACTGGGTCCTAAGGGATCATGTTAGCCATCTGTGGCCTCACACAGTGTGCTTGGCCATAACTAAAACCCTTCCTGTCCTTTCCCTCCTCTCACAGTGAACACTGGGCAAGAGGCCGTGGACACACCAGAGGTCTGCAGATCCTTCCAGGTCATTCTTTCTGCTTCAGGATGTTCCTAACTCAAGCCAGAGTCCAGAGGGCAACAGGCTCAAGCAAAGCCTTCTGTTTGTTGTCTTCCTTTTATGTAGTCCAACTGGCCTGGAGCTCCTTCCTCGGCCTTCTAAGTGCTGGGGCCACAGATGTGTGCCATCACCCCTGCTTGGCCTGTGTCTATGGGGGGGTGGCCCTCTATCAGAGGGTGAAGCACTACAGCCCCCACCCCCATGGTGCTTTCCCCCAGATCCCAGCCCTGTACCCCCCCCCCCCACCGTCACCCGTTAGTACCTGCTGCCGGGGCTGAGGAAGCCGAGCACAGCCAGAGGCTGGACTCTCGGGGTCCTTAGCAGGGTCCCTCCTCCAGATCCAAGGAGAGAGACCATCTCTTTCCCAACTGGCCAATTGTGTCCTGGAAATAGCAGGTGGGCCCAGTGGCTGTGACCACCACTTCCCAGAAGGTACGGACCCCCTATTGTGTATTGCCACCTTCTCCAGTGACGGCAAGGAAGAGTCAGGGCAGATGGAGGAAGCTAAGGTTTGCCCTAGACTTGTGGTCTGAACCCTGAAAGCTCTGCACCCAGGTAGGCTGAGCAGAGGGTATGAGCTTGCTGTCAGCCATGGCCTATTCTGGGCCTCTGGGAAGCTCTGGACCCTTCCCATGAGCCTCAGCACACGCCTGGGGCAGAGGCAGTGTTCTTGGGCAGGGCCTGGCTGGAGCTTAGGGTGGCAGTCCCACACATGCTGGAGCGTGCTGTCCTGGAGGGAGGAGGCCGCCTGCCAGGCACCCCCATGGACTCCTTCCTGGCAGCCATGGTAGGAGGGCACTGCAGGGTACCTCTGATTCCAGGCCCACTGTCCTCAGCCCTGCTGGGCCATCAGGGTGTCATGACCCACTTGGCCTCACCTTGGACAAGGTGCTCCTGCATCAGGGGTGTTTGGGGGGCCACAGCCCCTGCTCTGGCTGACAGTGTTCAGAGCTGACTCGACACTGGGCCGATTGCATTTCAGGCACCGCTGTGCACCGAGGCATCTGCTGCCACCGTCTCGGGGCAGATGGCTGCCAGTGAGCTAAGTGTGTGCGGGGGAAGGGGTGCCATAGGAACCCCTTCCCGCAGGGAGCCTGGGGGCGGGGGAGGCAGGCAGTCGCCAGAGGAGCGGCTAGCAGACCGCATCAGAGGGAGGGGCCGGGACCATCTAGGCGTCAGGTTGCCGTGAGGCCAGGGAGCTGGGAAACTTGGGTCTGGCCTTGGAGGCAGGACTGGCAGGTCCTACCATGTCTGCCCTGGTGGTCTTGGACAAAACCCTTCCCTCTGAGGTCCCCAGGGGCTGAAGACAACCTGCCAACTCTCTAGTCCCGAGCCTCTGCAGGATGGGGGAATCATCTTCACACAGAAGCTTGCTGTCTGCACCATGGAGATGCCAGCACACCCACACCCTGCCAGACCCACCCAGGGCACTCTGAGGCTGGCCTCATGCTGTGTTAACCAAGGTCACTCTATAGGGCAGGACTCCTCACCAGCTTCTCTGACCACGACTTCATCAGGAACCATGTGGTGAGGCTGTTGGACAGCATACTAGTTGAGGTTGGAGACCCTGCCCCACCTTGGATGATTCCCAAAAGCCCAGCCTACTAGACTCAGAACTCCTCATAGGCCTTCTCTAAGAGAGGGATGGGCCCAGAGCCCCAGTATTCAAGGAGAGGTGAGAAACAGAGAATACATCCTGGAGAGGTATGAGGAGGTAGGTCACCACCTGCCTGTGCTAACCCTCGGAGTCATTGGGAAGCAAGGAAGAAGGAAGTATAGGGGAATCAGCAGAAAATAGCTCAGGGCTGGAGAGATGGCTTAGTGGTTAACATGCTTGTCTGCAAAGCCGAAGGACCCAGGTTCGATTCTCCAGGACCCACATAAGCCAGATACACAAGGGGGTGCACGTATGTGGAGTTCATTTGCAGCAGCTGGAGGCCCTGGAGCACCCATTCTCTCTTCCTTTCTCTCTCTCTCTCTTTCTCTCTCTCTCTCTCTCCCTATTTCTCTCTCTCTCTCTCTTAAATAAATAAAAATAAAACACTTTTAAAGAAAATAGCTCTGACACCAACTACTTAGGAAAAGGTCCCAGGGGCATCCCCAGAATCCCTGCTCCCCAAGAGCAGTGTCTGCCTGGGCTCTAAGTGTATCTCCTTTGGGAGGGTGGTGACATGGCAAGGTGGCCTGTATTCAGACCTTGTCAGCCATGTGCACTTGAAGCCCCCCAATCTCCCATTAGCAGAGTGTGGCCATCATCTCCCCAGACAGCCAGGAGGCAAGGCTGAGGGGACCTGAGTGCAGCCAGCTGGGACTAAGCCACCTGGTCTCCTCTGCTGCTGGGGACTCCAGGTGTGTGGACTTGCACACTCAGTGCCTGGTCTTCCAGAAGTCCTGGGGAGCATGGCAGGTGGCCCTCCATCCCACTCCTCCCCTCCAAGCCTCCGGCTCTCCCTCCCCGGCTGGCTACTCTCTCAGTGGCTCTCTCACCAGATGCCTCCCCCTGCCATGACTCAGCCCGGCTGTTACTCAGCCTCCCCATTTGCTGGTGGCTGTCTTTTATTTTCCCCTTTTACTTTTCCAAAGTGTAACATCGCCACTGAACCAAGGCAGAGTGGCTCCTGCAGCATGGATTTTGCCCAGGGCTAACAACCAGTTCAGGGACAAAGCACCCTCAGTCACCAGTCCTGGGCAGACTTGGTCACCTCCAGCACAGGCATAGGCTGTACCTCAGTTCCACCCGACTCTGCATGGTGCTGGGCCACCTGTCCAAAGTCACCCTCCCCAGCTGCCTCATGACCCAAGGACCCAATGCGTTCTTTATTGGGCACCCAGAGGCAAGGCCTTCTTAGGGAGGGAGGGAGGGCCCAGGGCCTTGGTTTTCAAGTAGGGGGCAAGAAACAGACAATTTGCGCTGGAGAGGGGTGGAAAGGTGGGTCTTTGCTCATGGCTGTTCTGGAAGCCACGCCAGGGAGGAGACAGCTTTCCCTGATGAAGGAAGCCTGGCGTGGCGGATAGAGACGCTCTTCTGTTCTGTTGGACACTGAGCTTCCTGTCCATAGGAAGTTCCCCACAGGCACAATGGCCTCTACCTGGGATTGTGCCTGTGTGGCAGAGTTGGTGGCAAGACCCTTGAAAGTTTGAGTGGGGTACTTGGGCATGGGGTCCGAGTTCACATCTCCTTATTCTTTATTATTTATTTGAGAGAGAAAGAGGAGGAAAAAGAGAGAGAATGGACACACCAGGACCTCCAGCCACTGCAAATGAACTCCAGATGCAAGCACCCCCTTGTGCATCTGGCTTATGTGGATCCCAGAGAATAGAACCAGGATCCTTTGGCTTTGCAGGCAAATGCCTTAACTGCTAAGCCATCTCTCCAGCCCACGTCTCCACATTCTTGAAATAGTTTTTGGTGCAGGCAGTTGGACAGGGAATAGGATCCCAAGGAAGGAACCTTATGTCATACCCTTGCCACGCCTACCTCAGCTAGCTCCACCTGCCTCAGTTGCGGGGCTCAGGTCGGCTTGCCTCATCCAATCAAATCTCTCTCTCAGCTGGGCGTGGTAGCACAGGCTTTTAATCCCAGCACAAGAGACAGAGGTAGGAGGAGCACCATGAGTTCAAGGCCATTTTGAGACTACATAGTGAATTCCAGGTCAGCCCGGGCTACAGCAAGACCCCGCCTCGAAAAACCAAAACAATCTTTATCTCCCAAGCATGCACCCTGCCCAGGTGTGGTGGACCCGTTCTCTGAGCTTAGGCCAATTGGCTGACACACCTGAGACAGGTGTGCCAAACTCTTCTGGAACACTAACTCCAACTGTCTTACTTGAAATCATGGAGTAAACCTCTTCTCCTTCTGGCTCTTGGGCTGCTCATAACTCTGCCTGGATCCCCTGTGCCCGCTGGTAAGACTCTGTCCCTCCCACTCTGCAGCCTGGCTGCCAGGGTAGTGAGAGAGAGTAGGCAGTTAGGGTGACTGGGCCCCGAAAAGTAAAAAGGCAGGAAAGCCTACACTTGCTGAAAATCAAAGATGATCTGACTCTTGCCTAGTTCCCTAGACCTGTTTTTCCACAAACAACCTGGATTCCTCTTGGAAGGGAGGTCTTTCCTAGGATTTGACTCTAACCCTAACACTGTGGTTGGTCGGGTTTTAGACCCCAGAATTTGGCTAGCCTCTTCCTGAGACAGCCCCTAACCCAAACCAACCAGCTGTCCCTCTGGTTCACCTGAGCAGAAGGTACGCCCACCACTCTAAATACGTTTACAAGGGGAAGACAAGCCCTGTAAGCTGCCTGACCTCTCCTGAACTTCCATCTGTTGGTGAGTTTCCCCTCTGCTCTGCCCGGCCCAGGCCCAGCTAAGCCTAAGGGAGAACCCCGCGCAGCCCTGACTCTCCACATGGGCTCTTTACTCCCTCCAGCTCCCCACAGGGCAGGGGCTCTGTGAACTTTCTTTTCTCTCCATGGTTGCCCCAGGCCCTCCACATGGGATCTCCAGCCATGTGGGTGCCTTTCCTCGGCGCTGTACTTCCCTCAATAAATATACTAATTTAATAATTATCCTTCTCAGTCTTGTTTATTCAATTCTTTGATTAAAATTAGAAAATGAACCAAGGGTTTGGGGTTCAAGGACGTTCTTGAACTCCTAGCACCCCATTACCATAGGAAAGGATATTTCTTTGTTATTGTTTTTATGGCCTTCTAATCTCTTTGGAAGCCCACACCTGTTTAGAAAAAAAAAAAACCCTTTGCACTCTTTTTGTTTTGTTTCGTTTTTCAAGGTGGAGTCTCACTCTAGTCCAGGCTGACCTGGAATTCACTATGTAGTCTCATGATGGCCTTGAACTCGTGGCAATCCTCCTACCTCTGCCTCCCAAGTGATGGGATTAAAGGTGTGCACCACCACACCCGGCTCCCCTTTGCACATTTTTGTTTCCAGGGTCCATATTTGTTCTTCCACATGGGCTCCCAGACCATGTGGTATATTCTCCAATCTCCCTGACCACTTTCCCTTCCCATCCTCCTCAATCCTCGACCTTTCCTGTCCTCCATATCCCAGATGTGTTTGAATAAAAGTGTGGTGGCTTAAAAATCATTCTTCTCAGTCTGGTTTGCCAATTCTGTGGTTACGTTACAGACACGAACTCAGTGTCTGGGTGCAACAATTACTCCTGAATCCCAGCCCCTGAAACATTCTGAGGGCAGTGTCAAAGTGCCACTGAGACAAGGAAGGTTAGCTACAAGGTGTGCACAGACATCATTTTCTAGTTCCCACCCTGTTTCTGGAAACTTCCCCGTGGCTGAGAGCACTTGCTTGTGAGGATGGTGGGGTCCGCTCAGAAGAAATGTCCCAATCTCCACAGGGGACCTGTAGAGAAAAGACAGTCCCTGGCAATGGGCATTAAGGGACTCACTGACCCGTATGTGCTCCTGTGACCTCAGAGACCCACCTGGCTAGGCGGAGGGGGAGCCGCAGACAGGATGCTTGTCCAGCTTTGTGGAAGGGGAGCACAGGGCTCCAACACACAAAAGGTGGGTGGGTTTCTTATGAAACCTGGAGGTGAAAGGAATTAGAATCGTCCCCCCAATCTGGGCAGCTGCAAGCTGACATGGGGGTCTCAATAACTGAGGGGGACAGATAGTCCTACAGCCAAGCACAGCCTGAGATAGCTAGCTCCTCTGTCCAGGCCAAATCTTCCTCCCACCTGTCCTCCCTCCCCTCCCTACCTTCTGTCTGCTGTGTGCTCATGTCTCACGCCATTGGAGGGAGCTGAGTCTGCAGATATATTGAAATTAAAGATTTTGAGAGTTATATTCAAGACAGACACATGGGAGGAGAGGCCCCGTGGAGGCAGAGGCTATGGTAGGATGTCAAGGGTCACCAACACCCCAACAACTGAAGAGGAGCCTGGGATGGATGCCAAAGGACTTGGCCCTGCTGGCATCTTGACTTTGGACTTCTGATGTCCAAATCCCTGAGAGAATCTTTTCTGCTGATTTTGTCATGCAGTAAGTGGTGGTGGGTCTCAGCAGTGCCAGGGCAGGCACAGCCTCCTTCTTTCCCCTTCTCACAAACTGGGCCCAACCACATGGGCTGTGTGGGGTGGTGGTCGCCTTGCAAGCACCCTTCCTGCATGTGAGGTCCTGCCTTCCTCAGGCCAGAAGGGCAACTCTTGTTCCGTGACTCCCTTGCAGCTACAATACCAGCAGCGGTCCTGACCCCACCATCGGTTGGTTCCCTGCCTGTCTTGGAGGTGATCACTGCTGAAGCCACAGGGTGGAGAGCTCTAGATTTAGCACGGCAGATGTGGGCTTCTGAGTCTTTGCCCAGTAGTGGCAGACACGTGTTTGGAGCATGGCTTCTGCTTCTGCAGCCTCTGAGGCCGCCTCCGGGGCTCTTGGACAGTAAGCCTCCTCCTATCCTGCAATGCATCTTTTCCCATTCAGACAGAGCAGGCTTGTTGGTGTGTGGAGGTGGGCAGGCCAAGGGATCTCCTGAGTCATGGCTGTCAGCTCTGTCCGAGGGGCAAGCAGAGGGTGGGGAGGTCTTTGTCCACAGACCAGCTTCTAGAGACCCTTCTAACGCAGCTGGATAGGAGGTTCAGTGGAAGTATCACTGGGCAGCAGGTCCCAAGGGGTCTGCCTGGGCTGCAAACATGTAGGGCCGGGATGATCTTGTACTCATGCTCCCCTAGGCTGAAAATCTCCAAAGTTGCTAGTCTGGGTACTCGCTCCTCTTCCACCCTGCCCCAGCCCCTCAAGCCCTCTTGTGGCTCAGGCCTCCTCCCTCCATCCTCCTTCTCTCTCCTACCCCCTTCTTAGAAATGAAGTCATCTAGAAAAATAATCCAAAAATAGAAGGGAAAAAAAAACACAAAGAAAGTGGGATTTTTTTTTTCCCCTTCAAACATTTGGTAAGACACCTCCCACACGGATGAGTGTCCACCAGGGCCTGTTTTGGTTGAAGAGAGACTGTGCCTCAGGCTGTGCAAGCCAGGTGGGTCCCCAGATCCCTCCATGGGGGGTTCTGCAAGGGACCCTTCCTCTGTATCTGTTAAGGGTCAGCCAACATGAGCCCTGGGAAACCCAAGTTCTCAGGTCTACCCTCAACAAGGAGAAGTCCACCAAGTGCAGGGGCAGGAGGAGAGCCCTGTGGCACCAGGCCAGGGAGTGGCCTTAGCTCCTAGGTGGCTCCCTGTCTCCTGTCTTCCTCTTCCTGCTGGCCCACGCCCTGCTGCAGAGTTCTCGTTTGTTTATTTATAATTTATACTCAGCCTGCTTCCAAGAACACTCTGAGGCCCTTGCTGAAAAGCTGCTTCCTGGCTCAGTTGCTCTCCTGTCAGTCCTGGGCTCAAAGCCTATCCACACTGTTATGACTTCCAAACTCCAAAAAGGATGCCAGGGCTCTCTGGATGGACAGACAGATGGATGGGCAAACAGACATGGCCCAAATACAGTTTTCTCTGCCCCACCATGGTACCCTGGCTTCAGGGTACAGCGTGCTCAGGATGTCCTCAAAGCCCAGGATGCCTTTTCCGTTCTTGAGATGAGACCCTTCCCCAGTGCCTTCTTTAGTCTCTGATGAGAGGGGACATTGTGGGACCGTTCTTTTGTCCCTCCCTTCTGCACTATCAGTTACCATGTGCAGGCTGCCCCTCCCGGCCCTCAGTTAGACCTGCCCAGCCCTGACCTCACTTCTACAGATGATGGGTGAGGATGCTAAGGTTTGCGTAGGTGTTTGTGGGTGGCCTCCATGGTTGACATGTAGGAAAGGAGGGACCCTTGTGAGCACACAGCAAAGACTCTGTTTTCAGGACTTGGGAACCACAGCTGCCAGGAAGGGAATGGGGACCCAACATGTGTGGGTACAGATAGCAGCAGCAGACTACAACTTTGGGATGGAACCACTGAGCAGGGAAGTCTGGCTCAGAAGAGCCAGTAAGTTCTCCAGGAACGGAAGGAAGTTTTGTTTTAAGCCACTGAGCTTTAGGGTCACTTGTTAATATGGTCAAAGCTAAACTAACATGCCCAGGGATTACAGATGACACAGCCGACATGCCACGGTGTGAGACTACAGCCCAGTGAGGTTCTTTCTCGCTGCTTTCTGGCTAGTGGCCAGAGTGTAGTAACAGAGAGGACCCTGGGAAGTGGCACATACTGACCACGGGAGACTGAGGAGCTGAGCTAAGCTTTAGGGACAACCCAGGGGTTGTTCTCATGGTGACAAGGACAGACAAAGGGATCCCTAGAATCAAGTCTTTATTTCTAACCTCCCTAGCCCCTCTAGGGGCCCCAAGCTTCTTGCTTCTAGCCAGGGGTCATCTGCAGTCCTGGGGTGGGCCTTTCTTGCCTGGCTTCTTGGGGCTTATCTTTGTGATGGTCTCACCTCTCCCAGCCCATTTCCTCATGTGTAGAATAAAACTCTCTCAGTCCTCTCCCTCTGCCAAATCTGTAGCTCCAAGCTTGGCAGAGTAGGCCAATGTCATTGCCAGCTATAGAGCATGTCATGGGCTGCCCCTTCCTCCATTGTCCTCAGGCCTACAGCCCTAAGCCTGGCACCCACAGTGGTGACCAATGCCAGATCCTTCCTCCCTTGGCTTCAGATGACACAGCCTGGAATACAGGAAGTCCTGGCATGGCAGGGCCTTGGGGGTGGCCCTTGGGAAGCCCCAGTGGCAAGGGCAGGTGCCAGCTGGGGAAGTCAGGAATACTCTGCCACTTGGCAGGCTCATTGCAGAGCATGGCCTTTCCCCAGGGATGACTATTATTGTCACCAATCTCCATGGGGCCACAGATGTCCTGGCTGTGGGGGTTGAGGTAGACCAGATGTCCATTCCTGGCCACAAGGCTCAAAGCCAGGATAGGATTCCATGTTGACATGGTCCTGGAACCCTCAAGTCTAGAGTGAGGGAAGCTGGGGAAGGTTGGAAGGAGAGAGCCAGGCACTCTACTGACAGAAATTCCTTTGAGAACATCTGAGCCTAAGTGACCTGTTCTGTGCCCACAGGTTTGGCTGACATATGGCTGGCCTGACCTGCCCAAGCCACATGCCTACAAAGACCTCCTCTCCCCGTGCTCAGACCCACAGGGAAGCTGGTGGTCCAGACGTCTGGACGCAATTCTGGACAACCTCCAGGTTTGTCTGGTTTCCTGCCTGGGGTGAGCACGTGACTCCACGACACAGCAGGTGGCACTGAAGCCAGATCTGCAATGACTAGCCATGTGTCCTGGGGCAGAAGCCCATTTCCTTCCTTGTGAAAGGTTAATCATATAAATGTGCAGCCACCAAGAGCCACATGTAGCAGAGTTAAGAGATGTGATGGCCAGCCCTATCCCTCCTGCTCATGAAAGCTGCTTTGTGCCAGCTGCCTGCAGATGTGGCCGAGAGTGCGCGTGGACTTCCTCAGACCTCCCACTGGTACAGTCCCACCTCCTCTTTCCCATGCCTCACACTCACCTGGTCCTATCACCACACCGCCCTCTCACCAGACCAAGGTGGCCTTCATGGTGACACAGGCTTTTCTCAGCTGCTGCAGCATACAGCCCTGTGTCAGGCACTGGTATCTTTAGGCCTAAGGCTTTCTAAGCACATTTGAAAGGATGCTGTCCTCCCTTCACGCTCTTAGCAGGAAAGAGACCCGCACTGGCAGTCCTTCCATCTGGCCCCTGCCTCGGGGGAGGGAAGCTCTCTCTTCACTCTTCCCAGGGAGGAGCTAGTCTGTTTACTGCCCGGTGTAGCAAACTGTACATGACAGTCTAACCTCCTGAAGCCGTCTCAACCATGCTGGATGGTGACAAGGCCTACAAATACACAGCAGGGGGCATGGGAAGGGCACACCTTTTGACTAGGTGGTTCCCATTCTAAAGGGGTGACATGTGAGCAATGCCCTGAGTCTCAGGACGTGGGGGAGTGCTCCCGGGAGAGGGAACAGCTAAGGCCCTGAGACAGGATGAGGCAGGTCGGTCAGGAGGCAGAGGGCAGGCAGCAAGGATCAGGACTCTCGCTGAGCTGAAGAGGAAAACCCAGAGACCGAGCCGGGCCCATCTTGCTTCTGCCATCACTCGTGCTAATGTGCTGGAAGGTTCCAGGGTGGAGGCAGGGAGACCCCGGCTCCGAGGCTATGGCGGGCAGTGACTGGGCCATAAACCATGGCTCGGACCCGACGGCAGCTGAGGAGGTGGAGATGCGAAGCGGCCAGTTCTGGGGACGTTTCGGAGGAGGTGTGGGCGGCGGGACGCGCCGTAGGGGTTGCTGGGGGGCGGCGGGATAGTCTGCGGTCAGGCTGGAGGACACGCGGGGCACCGGGGCCGTGCGCTCCCGGCCATTCACACGGGCCTCCGCGCCTACCACCGGGCCAGCAGGACTGAATAACCACCTGGGGCAAGGCCCAGGCGCGAAACCCCGCCCCGCCGAGTCAGCGCCCGGCCCGGTCGAAAGCGCACGCGGCCAGGCTCTCGCGAGATCGCTGGAACCCTGGCTCCACCAATCGCGAGAGCGCTCGTAGCGCGGCTCCACCAATGGGAGTGCGGCTAGCTGCGTTGCCGTGACCACGCGGCGGCGGCCGCGTCTCGGAGCGGGTGGCGGCGTGGTGCGTCCGGGGAGACCGGAGCCCAGGCGGGCCGCGGGGAGCGGTGGTCCGCACTGGGCTCTACGGCACGGGAACGGTGAGATGTCCGGAGCCCGCCCTGCGGACCGCCACGCCTGTCTGCCCGGAAGGAGCGAGGCGTGTTGGTTGGGTTCACGTTGGAATCTGGCTGGCAGGAGAGTTACTGCGACGGGAGACGCACAGTTGGCTGGAGAATTCAGCTTTAAAATAAGTTTTAAGGGATGGAGAGATGGCTTAGCGGTTAAGGCGTTTGCCTGCAAAGCCAAAGGATCCAGGTTCGATTCCCCAGGACCCACGTAAGCCAGATGCACAAGGTGGCACTTGTGTCTGGAGTTCGTTTGCAGTGGCTGGAGGCCCTGGCGCACCCATTCTCTCTCTCTCTCCCTCTGTCTCATAAATAAAAGTATAAAATTAAATAAGGTTTAAGCTCCATAACTAGCTCGCTTTGGCCTAGAGAACTTGGGGATACACTTGATAGTATAAAGGTCCTTGGTCCATTCCACGTAGAACGGCCTCGAATGCTTCCTTGCAGGGGCTTTCATCTTCGAGTGAGAGTGTGGCTACACACGTGCCACCGCTCACTGTTGGAGGTCAGAGGACAGCCTCCCGTATTGGCCTTCCTCCTCCTTGGAGGCAGGGTTTCTCCATGTCCACTACTGCATCTTCCAGGCTAGCGGCCCCTCGAACTTGTGGCATTCTTTTGCGTCCACCTCCCATCTCACAGGAAGAGGGTTGGGATCACACGTTTCTGGAACTCAGGTTGTCATATTTGCATAGCCAGCGCTGTTGCTCACTGAGCCATCTCCTCCGCCCCAAGGCTTTTCTCTTGACCCATTGTGATTGTTTCTAGCAAAATACACGGTGCGTCTCACCCCACAAACTTGTGTGCTTGGCCCCGAGGTGTCCAGTGTGGTTCATGAAGTACCCCTTCCCTCTCAGTGCCAGTCCCAGGACTCGGGTGTGGACAAGTACACACATGTGGCTGGGACTTTTGTGGCCTCTGTATCCCACGGCTTCAGCTGTCAGCAGGAGTGCTGGTGGGCGCATTGAAGGAGAGAAGGCTGCAGTGGGCTTGAGGGAGCTGAGTATCCAGGGGAGGAAAGAAAATCCGAGCAGGCCCAGCAGAGCGCTGTGCCCTCCTGATGTGCACATAACCAGGTCAGACAGCAGAGGCAGTAAACGGCCTGTGCCAACACCTTTTCCTCTGCACTGTAGGGAACATGAACGTTCTAAGGCCAGTAACCATGGGAGGAAGCACCTGCTGGGGTCTCTCCCTCAACCAGGAAGGCTGCCCTGGGGCAGACCTGCCCCGCCCTTGGCCTAAGTCAAGCTCTGAGGTCGTCCCTGAGGAGCATGCTGTCCTATGTCCATCTACGGGGTCATGGGAGCAGCTTCACCCCTCTCTGGGAAGCTGCTAATGTAGCCCCCCATTTCCAAAGAGTGTGGGGGAGCAGGAGCTCCTTGGTGCTTGTAGGTCTGAACTGGTCTTGTCTTTCCTCAGTCTGTCTTAAAGGAGGAGATGAAGACCGGACTCCTGTACTGGGGCCTTCAGGGTCTCCAGGCTGTCAGGAAGTCAGTGGAACAAACGGCCCCGTCCAGCTTGCAACACTGGTTTTGTTCTGTTAGAGCCCCAGATTGCATTCCTGGCACCCAAGAGACCTGTGCATGTTACAGACCTCACACCTTGGCCGAAACCCGGCAGGGTGGAAGAAGCCCATTCCCCCACCCATGGCCACAGTGGAACCTGTTCCAGATGCTTCCACCCACAGAAGAGCTGCATAGCTCCCCCACAGTTTCTCCCCCAATCACTTACTTTGCTGCTTAAAACAACCCGGTGGCTCCCCATATCCTTCTGTAAAACCAGACATTCTTCCTGTGGTGCATACACTGCCCATTGCTATCCAGCCACAGTTCCAGGAGCACAGTGCAGGGGAGTCAAGCCAGGTCACTGACTGGTGGCAACCAGAGAGGCTCACACTGGGTCTCAGCCGGAGGGAGTGGGAAGGGCCTGTAAGAATTAGACTTGTGTTGGGAGGCTCCAGGATACACGGCTGGATCGGAGGCTTCTGGGAAACCATGTGTTGCAGTTGTCTTTATTGCTGGGACAAAGCACCCCACCAAAAGCAGCTGATGGGAGAAAGCGTATCTCTGCTGTTGTCCATAAACGTCATGCCTGGTCCATACTGGACTCCAGCAACTCCTTCATCTGTGTGAAGCGTTGTCACATGACCATTGTGGGCAGCAGGGCATGTGATGTGTGGAGTGGCAGCACTTCACAACAGCATGAACCATTTCTTGGCAGCTGAGAACCTCTGACCCCAGCTGCACTTCTGCCTTTCTTGCCTCTCACATGTTACCTCTCCTTGACTCTCCGCTCTCACTTCTTCTCCCAAGGCACCTGGTAAATCATAGTTCCTTTTCATGTTTTGTGCAAGCACCCCCTTCCTGCCACCCTTTCCTCCCAGTCTGGACCCCTGGAGACAAGGGGAGACCCAGCAAAGCCATCAGGTGTTTTCTGGGAATCACACTGCTCTGCTCCCCTAGTGCACGGAAGCAGCCGGTTCTTATTTCAAGGAGCAGTTCTGTTTTTTTTTTTTTTTTTTTTTTTTTCCTGCTTTCTACATCTGTGCTGACATTCTGCAATTCTTAGAGAACCAAATCTGAAGAGCAAAGCCCAGAGCCAAGAATCTTCAAGACAGAAGGATCTCTGAGGCACAAAACAGCCAGAGCCTCCACCTACCAAGTTCACAGCCTGCGTGGGCAGCTCCAGTTGCCCAGCCCTAACCCCACACTGGCATGGAGGGTCCAGCGGACAGGGAGGACAAATTTACACAGGGGTAGGGACCTGTAGCATTTAATTATGCAAAAGGTTTCTTGGATATAACACTAAAAGCACAAGCAGTGCAAGAAAATACATAGAAGAAGTTGGAAAGATGGCTCAGCAGTTACAGGCACTTGCTTGCAAAGGCTGATGGCCAGTTTGATTCCCTAGTACCCTCATAAAGCCAGATGCACAAAAAGATGCATGCTCTAGAATTTTTTTGTAATGGCAAGAGGCCCATACACACTCTCCTCTCTCTCTCTCTGCTTACAAATAAAAACATTGTAAAAATCTATGTTGAAAATGTCTTTAAAAAAAAAAGAAAATACAGAGCCAGGCGTGGTGACACACACCTGTAATCCCAGCACTCGGGACGCAGAGGTAGGAGGATCACCATGAGTTCAAGGGCCACCCTGACACTATGTAGTGAATTCCAGGTCAACCTGAGCTAGAGTGAAACCCTACCTCGATAAAAACCAAAATAATAAAATAAAAAATATAGAAAATACAGGCCAGGCATTGTGGCACACACCTTTAATTCCAACACTCAGGAGGCAGAGGTAGGAGGATCACTGTGAGTTCAAGGTCACCCTGAGACTACACAGTGAATTCCAGGTCAGCAAGACCTTACCGTAAAGAAAGAAAATACAGAAAGGGCATCCTCATAATGTAAAGCCATTGCTCATTGAAGGACACTAGCAAGAGTGAAAAGATGACCCGCCCTTGGCAATGCCTTCTAGGGAGAATACTAACAGTTGTACACCTGGTAAGGATATGCATTTCTACAAATGCACCATCAGCCAGAAACTCAACTCAAAACTGGGCAGAGGGGCTGGGGAGATGGCTCAGTGGGTCAAGCACTTACCATGCAAAGCATGAGGACCTGAGTTCAGATCCCCAGAGCCCAGGCCAGAGCCAGACACGGAGGTGCACATCTGCAATCTCGGTGTGCCTATGCCAAGATGAGAGACAGGAACATCCCTGGACGATTGTGGGCAGCCTGCCTGGTGTGAGCAGTGGCAAGCAAGAGCAAACAAGAGACCCTGTCTTGAGCTGGGCGTGGTGGCGCGCACCTTTAATCCCAGCACTCCGGAGGAAGAGGCAGGAGGATCACTGTGAGTTCAAGGCCACCCTGAGACTACATAGTGAATTCCAGGTCAGCCTGGGCTAGAGTGAGACCCTACCTCGAAAAACAAAACAAAGACAAAGAGAGAGAGAGAGAGATCCTGTCTTAAAGGGGAAGGAGAAGACTGACATCCAAGGTCATCCTCTGACCTCTACATATGTGTGTGCCATACACACACAGAGGCAAATGAATTTGCCTCATAATTTATACAAATGACCAAAAAGTACTTGAAGGGAGGCTGAACATCATTCGTCTTTAGAGAAGTACAAACGCTACGCGCTCTTTGAGAGGGATACAGTTTTTCCAAAAGCCCTGAGTAAGTGTCAACTGCACAGGGAGGAACCAGAGCCGCACTCACCGTGGGTAGGAATGCGACATGGTGCAGCCTCTGGGGAACACAGTTCGGCAGTTCCTCAAGAGCCAAACAGGGTTATTATACCATCTAGCAATTCCCCTCCTGAGTGTGTACCCAAGGGACTCAAACGCAGAGACTTAGGGCACCTGCTCACCCACATTCTTAGCAACATCACTCCCAGCAACCAAAAGGCCCATGCTCAGGTGACAAGTCACTCAACAAAGGAAACTGACATGTGGCCCACACTGAGGAGGTGCGAAGCCATTCACTGGAGGACAAAGAGGCGTGACGCCACTTCTGTGAGGTACACAGGACAAGGATGTGTGGAGACAGACAGATTCATGTCATGGGTCTGAGGCTGCAGCTCACATGCAAGGTATGTGCTTAGTATAGCCAAGACCTTGGATTACACACACACACACACACACACACACACACACACCACTTGCCTAGATCCAAGATGACCAGGGGCCGAGCTTGGGGGCTTCTTCCTTGATGGGTGTCAGCAGAAGCTTTGTAGTCATGAAAAAGCTTTGAAGAGAATAATAGGATTGCGCAGTGTGAAGTCACTGAAGGCACTCAAAATGGTTATAACAACAAAATGTATAAATTTTGTTTTTATTTATTTGATGTTTTGGGTGTGTGGTGTTGTGTGTCCGTGTGGTATATGCACCTGTGTGTGTACAGGTACAGGGGCCCAGTGTGCACATGTGTGGAGGCCAGAGGAGAACCTCTGTGTCCTCCATCACCACGCTTCTGCACGAACCTGAATTGCCATTTTGTTCAGTTAGGCAGACTAACCAGCGACCCTCCTCTCTCCGCCCTCACTGGTCTGGGTCACGGGTGCGCATGGCCACACCAGGCTTGCTTATATGCGAGGGATGAGGACCAAACCCAGGCCTCTTGGGCCCTCATGCTTGCATGGCTAGCGTTCTTACCTGCTGAGCCAGTCCCTGTTTTATGTTTTATATATTCACCACAATTTAAACCAAGTAAAAGCTGGGTGTGGTGGTGCAAGCCTTTAATCCCAGCACTCGCAAGGCAGAGGTAGGAGGATCGCTGTGAGTTCGAGGCCAGCCTGAGACTACAAAGTGAATTCCAGGTCAGCCTGGGCTACAGTGAGACCCTACCTGGGGAAAAAAAAAAAAACTAAACAATAAAACCAAGGCCATTCAACTTTACAAATGCACTACACTTTATACAGGTGAGTAGCACGGTCTGTGAGTTATATCTCACTGGGTGAGAAGAGAGAGCAAGCCGCGCTTGAACCTCTGCACTAAGTCACATAAGAAAGGGATTGGTGCTGAGTCCTGGGGGGGGGGCATCTCCCTCCCTGCACCCATCTCTCCCTGCCCCTTCTGCCCTGGTTCACTGGGCAGAACCTCTGCAGGCAGAACCTCTGCAGGCAGAACCCCCGGCTCCGCTGGCCACGCTGCCCTTCACTGGCTCTGGGATGAGCCAGGCTCCCCTCGGAAGCCAATTTTCTGCACAGTGAAAATGTTTTCTCTGAGCTCACTTGAGCAGATGGCCCCCCCACCTTGGCCTGAATTGAGAAGCACAGAATCAAACGGGACAGACGGCCTCCTTGGCAGTGTCTTATGGGCACAGAGTGTGCACACACACACTGCCTCCCCTCCCCTCCTCTGCCGGTGGCTTCTGTGTTGCTTCCCACGGGAGCTGGCCCAAGCACCCAAACTGGGCTTCCAAGGCCCACTCATCTTCTGCCTATCAGACTCTCACCTGGGCTCTTGGCCCAGGAATCTGCTTGTGGCAGGTGTGAAGGAGAGAGTCATGGAAAGGAATGGATGTTCTGCCTAGTCCTGGCTGAGTTGTGTCTCCCGCAGCTATCTGCAAGGCCCCTGCGCCCTCCCTAGATGGGCCAAGATAGTGGGGTGGTGCCCCTGGCCCATCTTATAATTCTTGTATCTCTGTCTGCCTGGTTGCTGAGAAACTATTGGGCCTACCACTGGTGTTCAGTAACACGAGTTCCTATGTGGCTAGAAGGGCAGATGGTCCAGCCTGAGGGCTTAAGGAAGAACCCCAGAGGCCTCAAGGGAAGGTCACCACAGTGGAAAATTCTAATCACTGGGGACAGGGAGAGAGAGAGAACAGGGGGCTGAAGCAGGGAGGGCCACCTGGCCTCTGCTGAGGAGCATGACTGTCCAATGAACAGAATGAATCTGGTTCTTAGGCTCCAAGGAGAGTGAGATCAAGGCGCCATGGACATCATCCAGTTCTTCCCTGTCATTCTGAGCCAGGGCAGGGTGAAGGAGACCACCATTCACCTCCTGCAGTGAACAGGCCAGTCTCAGAAGGTGCAGATGTTCTTGAAGGAACTAAGAGACAAAGTGATTTCTAGGACCTCAGAATTCTGCTCTTAGCTGGGCATGGTGGCTCATGTTTGGAAGACTGAAGCAAGAGGATCACTGTGAGTCTGAAGTCAATGTGGGCTACATAGTGAGTTCCAGGCCAGCCCGAGCTACAGAGAGAGACTGGCTAAAAAGTGAGTTCCAGAGCTGGGCATGGTGGCGCACACCTTTAATCCCAGCACTCGGGAGGCAGAGGTAGGAGGATCACCATGAGTTTGGGGCCACCCTGAGACTACAGAGTGAATTCCAGGTCAGCCTGGGCTACAGCGAGACCCTACCTTGGAAAACCAAAAAAAAAAAGTGAGTTCTGGGGGCTGGAGAGATGGCTTAGCAGTTAAGGTGTTTGCCTACAGAGCCAAAGGATCCCAATTCGATTTTCCAGGACCCATGTAAGCCAGATGCACAAGGGGTCTCATGCATCTGGAGTTCGTTTGCAGTGGCTGGAGGCCCTGATATGTCCTCTCTCTCTCCCTCTCTCTCTTAAATAAATAAAAATATTTTTAGGTGAATACCAGGCCAGCCTGAACTACAGAATGAGACCCTGTCTAAACAGTGAGTTCTACATTAGCCAGAGCTACAGATTGAGACCCCGTCTCTAAATAAATAAATGATAGATCTGCCATTAGAAGCATTTAGCATTCCTTTACTTGACCTTAGTCAAAAAGCTGAAAAGTGTGTTGTACATTCTTGGATGCCCCATCCAAGGGAACCTCTCGCTGCTGAATTCAGATGGAAATTGTGGCACTTCCAGGATTGGCACTGGCTTTACTCTGCATGAGGAACACCCTGA
Organism: Dipus sagitta; assembly: GCA_036346955.1. Taxonomy (NCBI): domain Eukaryota; kingdom Metazoa; phylum Chordata; class Mammalia; order Rodentia; family Dipodidae; genus Dipus; species Dipus sagitta. The sequence goes on from CM070778.1 coordinate 14,085,800, forward strand.
TTCTGGGGCTGCTGTTTCCAGAAGCCAAGACTGCAGGGACCACCCGGGCATGCTGTGGGACAGTCCACCCCGCCAAGGCTGCAGGGACCACCTGGGCATGGTGTGGGACAGTCCACCCACAGGGCTAAAGGAGCAAGGGGGGACCTGGGGACCACCCACCCGCTGCCTTGTGGGAGGGCAATGCAGTGTCCAGCAGGTCACTCAGTGCCCTTGCGCCTGGGCTGCTGTGCCTTGGGCACATGCTGGCTTCTTGGGGCACCATGGGATTAGCAGGGGTGACCAGACACTGTGCAGCAGGCGGCAGAGACCCACATCGGCCTTGCAAATGATCTTGCGTGTGCACTGGCTGCTATCAGCAACCCCCAGACCCTGCAGGGTGTGGTCTAGCCTCATCTCACCTGCTGCCTGTGGGGAGGGTTGAAGGGATGCAGGAGTTCAACATTGTAGTAGTTTGAACATATGGCCCTCATAGATTCAAGTGTTGTTGTTTTTTAAAATTTTTATTTAATTTTTGTGTATTTTAAATTTATTTATTTGAGAGAGGGGACCAGATAGAGATAGAGCGTGGGCACACCAGGGCCTCTAGCCACTCTAAACGAATTCCTGACACATGCACCTGGCTTTAGGTGGATACTGGGGAATCAAACCTGGGTCCTTTGGCTTTGTAGGCAAGTGCCATAACTGCTAAGCCCTCTCTCCGGAGGGCTCCATTTTTTTTTATTTTAAATTTTATGAGAGAGAGAGAGAGAATTGGCACACCAGGGCCTCCAGCCACTGCAGTGGAACTCCAGATGCATGCGCCGTGTTGTGCCCATATGCCACCTTGCGCTCTTGCGTCACTTTGTGCGTGCTCATAACTTGGGTCTCAGCCTTCTGGTTGGAGGAGGTGTCCCTGGGGCACACCTGAATTCCAGCCCGGAGGTGTGAGCTCTGCAGCGCCCTGCTTGCTGCTGGTTCCGTGGTTCTGCTTCTGGTGCGTGCTGGCTGGCGGCAGCTTTTCTCTCCGCTTGGATGTGTGAGTGGGAGCCAGATGCTTCTGCCATCGATGGAACTCCCCCCTGGGTCTGAACGCTGAAATAAAACCCTTCCTCCTCTACACTGTGTCTGGTTTGGATGTTCATCCAGCACCATGGAGCCAACCACAACAGACATATTCTAGAATCGGTCAGTAGGTGGTGAAGGCCAGAACTAAAGAGTTCCTGAGGGCCTGCGTGATGCTGGGAGAGGTGACGCTCAGGCGCTGAGAACTAGGGGAGCTGCACTGAACAGATTCCCTGGGGAGTAGGAGTGTAAGGCTTACAGCCAGGCTCTCCCACGGCCCAACCTCAGGAGGACCCCTTCAATGAGTCTGGTCCTCATTACCATACCAGAGGCGGGCTAACTTTATAAAGGCAGGAGATTTATTTTGCTCAGCTTTGGAGAATGAAAATCTAAGAATGGATGGCTTCATGTGTTCTTGGTACAACAGGGAGAAATCATGTCACAAAATGGGATGTGGCAAGAGGCTGGAGCAGCAGCCCCAGTGACCTGGAGAGCTCCACTAGGCCCTCCTCTTAAAGGCCTCATCTCCCATCACCACACTGCAGAAAAACTTCCAGCTCAAACCACCTGAGAACCTTCACTAGGCTCCTCCTTTTGTTTATTTATTTTCCCCCCGAGGTAGGGTCTCATTCTAGGCCAGGCTGACCTGGAATTCACTATGTAGTCTCAGGGTGGCCTCGAACTCATGGCTATCCTCCTACCTCTGCCTCCTGAGTGCTGGGATTAAAGGTGTCTGCCACCACACCTGGCCCGCTCCCTTTTTTTTTTTTTTTAAACGGGGTCATGAGCCAGTTGTGGTGGATCATGCCCCTTTTAAAAATATTTTATTTATTTATTTGAAAGAGAGAGAGGGAGATGGGGAGAGAGAGAGTGAAACACAGAGACAGAAGGGCACACCAGGGCTTCCTGATTGTGCAGACAAGCTCCAGACACATACACATGTGCCGTTCTGTGCATCTGGCTTTACGTGGGTACTAGGGAATCAAACTTGGGCCTGCAGGCTTTGCAAGCAAGCGCCTTTAACTGCTGCTCCATCTCCCCAGCCCCACAACTTTAAAAACAACATTTTTATTTGACAGACAGAGAGAGGGAGAGTGTATGGGTGCACCAGGGCCTCCTGTCACTGCAAATGAACTGCAGACACATGTGCCACTTTATGTATCAGTCTTTACATAGGGACTGGGAAATCATAGTGGGCCATCAGGCTTTGCGAGCAAGTGTCTTTAACCAATGGGCCATCTCCCTGGCCCTGTACAACTTTAAACATGCTGCAGTCCTCTGTGGGCCTCAATCCTCTAACCAGTGGGGGAGTTAGGTTAAGACTCTCAAGGCTCTCCCAGCCCAGACCTCCTATAGGATTTGGAAGAAAGGAGATTGAGGGTCTGAAGGTGGCAGGTCACCTTGCATGGTGCCGTTTGATAAGGCTGGCAGAGTTGGGGCAGGTAGAGAAGATTTGGAAACAGGCTGCCCCTTAGGCACACAGGCAGATGAGCAGAAGCCGTAGCTCAGCATGAGGAACTGAGCCCCAGTGTAAGAGGAAAATCATGCGTAGAAGGGTGAAAGGGATCTGTGGCAGGCAGAGCTGACTGAAATGGGACAGGCTATCTCGAGGGAGTGGTGAGTGACCGACCCATCTCCATATGCAAGCTGAGAACAGTTTCCTGCATCCCAGAAGCTCCCAGGGCACCCTGTGGCTCTGAAATCCTGAACTCATGTCCCTCTGAGCTGACTTCCACACAGACCCTCGCCACTGCAAGGCCGCTGCTTCCTTCCGGGCTGATGTTCTCAGCCCTGTGGCTGCTGATGTCACTAGCTGAGGTACCCAGATCAGGTGTGACAAGTGTGGAAGTCACTAGTTACCACTTGTGACTGAGCTCTTACGAAGACATTAGAAATAGAAGTGTGACTGCTTTCCTGAGTGGGAGCCTGAGGTGCTGTGTGGGCCAAATCGGGCACAACCTCGAGTTCTCCACAGGTGAACACTGCTCCCCACGGGTGCCCCAAGGGTCTGCAGCCCAGCGGGCACTGTGTGTTTACTGAGGCATCTTCCTGATGGAGGAATGTCTGCCTGCAGTGCTTTCCAAACCTTTTCCCTCCACACGTCCAATACTATGATGGCCCCACCAAATCCCAGCATCTGCATCCTGGCCAAGGAACACAGGGCGTTCAGCAGGAAGTCCCTAGGTTATGTTAACAAGCAAGTGCAGAGTGGCTTGCCCCTTCTGTTGCCCCGGTGTGCATGTGTGCGCACGTGTGTGCGTGCGTGGGTGGTGGGAAGCAACCAAGCAGCCAGGTAGGCTACTATGGCTCCATATCCCATGCCTCAGCTTGTTAAGCATCCTGAGAAATCTAACACGAAGACACCTGGATGCTGGCCATTTTACCCTTTGGAAGGGTAAAATGCCTTCCAAGATCTACATGTGCCAAGAGTCAAGCTAACCTTAAGAAAAGCTCCTTCTTCCCCAAACCTCCAACTTCCTTTGTCTTGTGAATATGACAGTGGCCTGGAAACTCAAAGAAAGGCAAGTGGGTCCCTGGCAGAATGTGGCCAAGATGGACAGGTTCATGTGGGAATCCCAGATCCCTGGGCTCCTACACGTGCCCAGCAGGGATGGCTGTGTGGAGTCTTTATCCGGCACTCCAGGCCCAGCACGGTCATGTGGTAGTTGGAATCCCTCACCTTTCCGCTCCATGCCAGCTGCCTCTGGGAAGTGAGGAACCCCAACCCCAACAGCCCAGGGGCTTCAGGGTTGCTGAGGGGCACAGAGCATACAAACACAAGGCCGGTGTCCCTGCAGGCGAGGATCACTTGTACCCTGGCTGCTGATCTTGTCAAGTTTTAGGGAAAAAGAAAGGAGACCACAATCTTTCTTCACTCTTTACTGTGTAAAAATAAACTCAACAATTCATGTCATCTCAGCAAGAAAATGGGAAAGAAAAGAAAGAAAGCAAGATACCAGTAGAAATAGTGCATTTCCAGAATTGCTAATGGGAGGTGGCAGGTCCCATGGTTTTTACCCCTTTGATACCCAAAAGGCTGCAGATTGTATGAAAAATGTACAGCTTTGGTTAGCAAATAATGAAAAAGTCAGATACATCAATTCTCTCATATTTTACAGTATATACATTGTAACAATATCAACTGTAGGGGATTTTTTTGTTTTTTGTTTTTTTGGCAAATAAGACAAAATTGGGACTCTAAGTATTGGGCTTTTGTTTCTCCTCAATGACTTGTTCCCTTTTAACAAATTGCACATAAGTCCACTGTGTACAGAAGCAATACATTTCCTGTCATTAGCTGAGTAAATTCACACACTGTGTTTTAAGAGATGAAATCACGACTACTTTGAGCCATGTTCAGATGTCTTATGATTACTAAGGGTTCTATGCCCTTGATGTCAACCATAGCAACCCTAGTCTCTTCTATTAAGGTTGGAACTGAAATTTGAATCCTCAACTCATTCCATGTAACCAATCAGCTCTGAGACAAAAAAGCCCATTGATGATGGCCTTTTTGACCTCCTAAACCCCAACACACCTTCAAGAACAGGCGGCCCCTCAATGGAGCTCACTGGAATGACCATGAACTTCATGTCAGCCTCTCCTCCCCCTCACTGCCCACAAGACACCCCCTTGGTCTCAGGTCCCAGGGCTGGTGACAAAGTGATCTTTGCAGTCTTAGAAAACAAACTGGGAATCTATAAAAGGAAAAGAAAGCATACAAAATGTATCTCTTTCTTCCAAAATACATGCTTTCAGTCCTACATTTTGGTGGAGCCTGAAAGTATTTTCAAGGGAGATATAGGTTGAGATAATTTATAGGTTCGTTCTTTCATAAAAATACTCTTGTTTGGTAATAAACTTTTTCTTCTACAGTAAGAGAAATAATACTGTGTTATCAAAAGCAAGAAGGCTTACGATTCAAGTGGGATCTCAGCCCCCCAGGGCCAGGGCGGCCTCCGTGAAAGCTCTCCCACCCAGACGCCCAGGGTGCCGTCCGACACCAGCTCGGCAGAAGCAAACACTGTCTCACAGTGCATTTTTATCTTCTTATTTTATAAAATGGCTTACCTGAGAGAGGCATGGATTATTCAGTGCAAGAGGGAACATCAATCAGTTTACGGAGTCGATGGAAACTGTGTGGATTAGATTTGCGGCTGCCATCTACCTTTCTCGGGGGCCAGCAAAGTGCCAAGTGTGTACACAGTGACAGAGTGGAGGGGCTTGGCACAGACTCCAGTTAGGGGGTTCTGTCCCTGTCACCTGGGTGAGGCAGGGCTGGGAGGCAGAAGGGCGGAGGCAGAAGCATTGGGGTATGCTCTGCCCTCTAGCCAGGGCAGAGAATGGCTTGTGGTCCTGAACGGACAGCTCCCACCTCGCCCACCTGGGGGCGGAGGCAGTCTGGGGTCCGTATTGGCAGGGGCTGGGGCTGGTGGCAGGGGCTGGCGGGAGTGCACCGGACACAGCCAGCTCTGGGTCTCGCTGGGCAGCGGCTCCCAGGTGGCTGGAGTGAGGGTGGGGCTCGGTCTGGTCTGGAAAGGTGATTCCAAGCTCGCTGTCTCCCAACCATGGGTACCATTCAGGCTTGTTCTCAACCTACATGTTAGAGATGCTTCTTGGTGTGTCTAGGGAGGGGGAAGGGAGAGAGACTCTGATACCTATCTCTCGACCTCCCCGACACCCCTGGCTTGCTTACCCAGCCATTTTTGGTAGCTACACGGGTGATCACAGAACACTGGGTGGCACTGGGCACACAGTACAGAACCGGAGAAGTCCATGCAGGCAAGGGGACACGCACTGGACCAAGGGAGCCAGGAACACGCCACCCCGAGGAACATGCAAACAGAAGATTCCCCACAGAGCCAAGGATGCCACAACCCGACCCGACGGGCACTGAGGGAACACGATTATCTAAGGGGAAAACCACTGCTGGACAACGACACGTAGCGCCACCTGATCCGCACCCTCTGCATGAGAGGGATGCACTGCAGAGCGGCAGCTGGGAACCGTGCAGACACCTACGAAAACAGCGACACAGAGACACTGACACAGACACACACGCGCACGGATGCACTAGGTTCAGACACAACATGGGCCTGTGTTGAAGGAGACAGGCGCCCCTGGAAGGAATGGCAGGCGCCAAGACCTGCTGCAGTTGAGGAAGCGTCTGCAGCTGCAGACGAGCCAGGCAGTGCGTAGGGTTTCTAGAAAGACTAGCCAGCCTTTTGCTAGTTAGGTTCCTGGACACAAGAGTCCAGGGTTCCCTTGGGTGTGTGGCAACCAAGTGGGAAAACAAAGCAGGGGGCTCACCCTGCCCTGGGCACAGCCTCCTGAGTGTTTTCTATCACCCAACGCACATGTGCACACGCACACACACACACTAGTGCTCCCTCCTCAGAAGGACCAGAAGGGTGTATTCATGCTGCTTTCTATGAGGGGAAAGTAAAACCACAGGTCTGAATGTGAATCAGGCTCAGTGTCACGGGCTAGGGACAAGTTGGGGCTGCTACAGGACTTGGGCCCTGTGAGATGAGGGACTAGGCAAACCCCTGGCCCCCTAGTGGGGATCTGAGCCAGCTCACCTGGACCTGAGTGTGCCAGGAAGGATATGGCTATGAAAAGTGCATGGGGGGAGGGGGGGGACTGTCCACGGACTGAGGGTCAAGTCTCAGTGCTCTCTGGTACTGGCCTCCACCCAGCACATGGGATCCCCACTTGAAACCTCTGGTTTTCCGTTGCCATAAGGAAAAGCAGAGGGTGCCAAGGTCCTGGGTCTTGGAGCACGCCTCTCAAAGCCACTGGGCTCAAGCAGCCAGCCCTGGTGGCTGAAAGGGAATGACAGGTCCCAACCTACTGAGATACAAGGCGCCAAGAAGGCCAGGACCAAAGCTCAGTGCAGGATGGAGCTGCCCAGCCAGTCCATGCTGCCCTTTAGTGCCCACAGGGGCCTCCTGACCTGAAGGGACAGGGGATGAGGAAGTCAGCCTTCAACTTTCAGAGACTTCACTTTACATCCAAGTAAAACCTCTCAGTGGAAAGGTCCCCCAGCCACAACAAACACTAAAAGGCATCTATTACATCAATAGAGCTCTGTTGCTCTGAAAGAGGTTTGCAAATGAAGATAAACGTGTGTGCTAGGAAGCTACGCCGGCCCCAAGGCACACAGGCAGCTCACCACGTTTGCAAAAAACAGGCTGCTGACCCATTGTGAGATTTCCCAAAACCACAAAAAAGGAAGAAATGAAATACTTCTAAAAGAAAAACCTCTCCTAGACATACATACGCGTGTGCGTGCATGTACACACGTACACCACACACACGCTTCCACCTCCTTATGCACTGGCGAAGTTGATGCCTGCTTTTGCTGTGAATAGGGCATGCCTGGGAAACAGTCGGGCTCCCGGGGAGAAGTGGGGTGCCCTCAGGACCGGAAGAAAACCAGAACTGATTCAGGTGTGCATGAAGACAAACCAGGCTGTGTGCGTGTGCGTGTGCAGGGGCCGTGGCCTTGACTCATTCCTGGGGAGAGGGGAGAAGAGACGATGCGTCGTCATCGCACAAGCAGGGTGGGCAGGCGTGGGGCTGGGGGCTCAGCCCTGGCCTGAAGCTGTCAGTTGATCTGGCGACAGGCCTCAAATGTCCACTTGGTGGCTCCGCCGAAGATCTCGATCTGAGACTCAGCCCAGGCAATGACATTGCCAGACAGTGCCTTGGTGCTGCAGGTGGCTAGATTGTACACCTCACCAGGGGTCAGCTTGCGGTCCCAGATGTTGAAGTGGGCCAGCTCTCCCACAAAGGCTTGTGTGGCATCAAATCCGCCACCCAGAGTATCCTTTGGAGAGGAGCAGGAGGGAAAGAGAAGGGTTTGGCTGGGTGATCTGGGGGCCTAGCTGTACACCCCATCCCAAGGGGTGAAGCTGGGTCTCCATGCTTCCCCCATCAGAAGCATTCCTGTCTACTCTGGGTACTATCTCCTCTCCTATCCCTGGATTTTCAGTAATAGTCTATCCCTCTCCGAGAGGAGCCCAGGGAAAGTAAACATGCCAGCCAGCTCTGAAAATGAATCTTCAAGTGGGTTCTACCCTTCCTGCCGCCAGTCTCTGCTCAGTGAGTGAGGGATCAGCGGCGGCGGCGAACCGCCACGGCAGCAGGACCGCGGGCCGTCTCATCGGCCATCGACACCCCAACAGGGAAGGAAGGCCTGGCTTTGGTGCCTTCAGCTCCCTCCCAGGTGCCCGGTGGGAGATGAACTGCTTCACAGAAACTAAATCATTCACTGCTCAAAGTGGAACTGGGCTTCCCATGTCACAGCAAGGGTCACCGTGGTCCCTGAGAGGGATGGAACCAGGGCCCACTCCCGTAGAGTTTCCTGAAACCCACCCCAGCAGGGCTTTGCCAAAACTGCTGTGTAACCTCTGACCCGGCTCCCCCACCCCCAGCCTTGCACTCTGCCCTCCCTGCCCACCACCCCGGAGACCAACTACCTGCTCCTGGCCGAGCACTAGTACACCCTGAGGCTTGATGGGGTGATAGGGCGCCAAGTTCTCGCCATTGCCGCCCTGTGTGCCGTCCTGGTAAGCTTCCCAGACCCCATCTCGAGTGGTCCACGTGACACAGATGTGATGCCACTTGCCATCATTGATTACGAAGGGCAGCTTGGCCACCTGGGAAGGAGAGAGGGACACACATGCCATATACGTGCCAGCGTCAAGGATGCCTGTGAGATCCACCGAGAGTCTCCCCATGCCACTTTTAAAATAATTGTTGGGGAGTCACTGAATTCTCACTGCACTGCCCCTCAGATTTCAGCATCCACCAGCCCTCACTCATGGGTGGGCCATGGGAACCACATAGAATGCTTTGCTTAGGGGTTCGTGACACCCAGCTGGGCACAGGCGGCCTTGCTTGCTCTCTGTCTCAGTGTACAAAACAAGCCTCAAATGGAGGGGGTGTCCCTGGTGGCTAAGTTTATTGTAGCCTCCAGCCTCCCCACTGGGCCTCTCCTTCCTTCCAACACGCCATCCCCACCCCCGCCCCAAGTTGCCAGGTCCTCTGGCCTATACCACTCACAGCCAGCTTCTGCAGAGAGTCTGAGGGAGGCCACAGACCTTACCTTTCAAAGGTCAGACCAGCCCTGAGCCAGAAATCTCAAGCCACCCTCCACCCCAGATACGACAGACCTTACGCGCCCTTTCCAGCTGGCAAAATGGAGGCCAGGGAAGAACGGTGCCTTCTGAGATACAGTGTGAAGAACATGAGCTCAGGAGGCAGCTGCTAGCCAGCTATGAGCCATTTACTACCAGGGATGGTATGCAGAGGAGGGCATTGAAAGCTGGGAACCAATTCACTAATTCAAATGGGGAGGGAAGGTGGGGGAGGGAAGTCGAGCGACAGGATGGAGCCGAGCTCACCAGAGGGAAAAGGACTACCCTCTCTCCCGAGGGGCTGGCCTCCTGAGTGGAAGGGGCAAAGTACAACAGATCTGCATACTCGTGCCCCACTAGAGTATCAGTACCCCCCCCCCAATAGAAAAGTGCCAAGCCAGTCAGAGTCTAGCTGGTGGAGGAGGAGCCAGGATCACACCAGCAGGCTGGACTAGAACATTCCCAGGATTGTCCTCCATCATCTCCCCTTCTCCCACTGAGGCTTCTCTCTGGAAGATTCCAGCTCCTCTGCATTCTTGGGTGAAGGGCAAAGGGGTGCCCCTCCCCATTTCTAGTCTGATTCAGCCTTCCTCAAGCCTGCCGGGCAGACACTTTTCTCAGGGCTACAGCAGCATCTGACTAGTAGTTCTAGAGTTTAGGGAGCCTCACCCTGCCATAGCACAAGCCCTGGTGGGGCGAATGGCTACCTTATCGTTGATGAGGATTTCCATGGGGTTGTTGCCCCATTCGATGAGCACCAGCTCGTTGGCCTGGCCTGGCACTGCGTAGGAGAAGGGCGTGCCCACGCCAGGAGCTGCGCTGGACTTGAGCCACATGCACACGGTGAAGGCGTACATCTCCGGCAGGCTCTTCCTCACCTTGGCGTACATGTAGTTGGTTCGCAGCGGGAACGTCAGCTGAAACTTGTCTCCGGGTCGGTTGTCTTTCTGACCTGGGGAGGACAAGACCCAGCCCTGCCATCTGTACCTTGACCAAGTGCTTATGGCCCGAGTCTTGTTTGGTCCCCACCAAGCCCCATGACGCAGGCAAGGCACAGAGCCAGCTGGCAAAAAAAAGCTGACCCAAGGTCTCTGCACTCCAGGCCCGGTCAGCTTTCACCGCCACATCGTACCATCCCTCGGGAGGCCTAGGTCAGGGTACAGCACAGGGCAGGGTGTGACAGCCTGCTCCTGGGTCCTGAGGTGGGCACGAAGAAGGAAAATGGCTGGGTCCCAGTTCACAACCTGTCGGCTGGTTGACTGACTGAGGAGGTGTGGCCACAAGGGAAGGAAGAATGAGGCTAGCTCCTCTCAGAGCAGCCCCTTCGAGAGCCGACCTCATTTCAGACGGAGATGGTGTCTGGAACACCTTGATGTTCTCTTGATCCCCACCCAAGACAAGAGGCCCTGCTGCCTGCCCTCCTCCCTCGAGGCCAGGACATAGTTCGATGCATTCCTGGGTGGGGTCGGGGGGGGGGAATAGAAGTTCTTCCCCAGCTCACCCAGGGATGCTGCCTGAGGCTTGCTGACAGGAAGGACAGCAGGAGAGGGCAGCTTCCCTGGAGACAGGGTCTCCAAGGTGACTGTTGTGAGGGTGCCACACAGCCTCTAATGAGCTTCCTGGAAACTCAGGCTCCTGGTCTGGTGACACTTGCCCCCCCCCCAACACACACACAGCCACCAATGTCCCCGAGGAATCCCTAACCTCCCACCCTTACCCTCACATCCACTATGGCTGTAGCTCTTGGCCTGCTGTGACTGACTCCCAGAAAATGGTGCTGCCCAGCAGTAGGCAGCCACCCATCTGGAGCCCAGGAATACACCCACCCTGCCAACTCTTGGCTGCATTCCTCTGCCCCTGTCCCAGAGGCCAGGAAGAAGCCAATCCTCCAGGTGGAGTGACTTCTAGAAGGCATCAAGACAAGTCAGCTACCCCCTCCTCCAGGTGGTCTAGCAGAGCAGCTCTGCCCTCACCCGGCCACTGCAGCCCCTCCCTATTCAGGCCCACTGTGTGTGTGGGGGGGGGGGAGAGTGCCTGGTGCCGCTCTGGAGTGTTTTTCTTTTCAAATCTTCCCCCTCCTTCCTGCCTTCTGAGGCCCCTCTTTCTCCTGATCTGTTTTTCAGTTACATAACACGCCTTAAGATGGCACTGTTTAAATCCATCCAGCATATTTTGCGGTCTGAGCAGGGTCACGTGGCCCTGCTCTGAGCCGAGCATCCCCCCACACACCCCTTTTACAACCCTGTTTGATTTCTGCAACTTCAGGGCACAGCTTATCCATGGACCCTAGCAGGTGCGAGGGCCCAACCTAAGTTAGTAACCAGGGGACCTGCAAGGGGCCTGAAAGGCTCAGGCTTGGGTCACTCAGGATGAAAAAAGAGAGAGCAGGAGCTCAAGGTGGAGTTGGAGGGGGGGGGGGCGCCCAGCAATCCCAGGAGGACCCCAGAGGTATAGGGGAGAACAGAAGAAACACGCTTAATGATCCAACAGGGCCAATGCCCCGCTCTTTGCTGTTGGAGGGAGTTCAGCTGGAGAAGGCTTTCCTAGCCAGGGAAGGCTCGGGCCAGCCTCAGCTACCGTGCAAAGTTACTGAAGAATAAACACACGCGACTTAAAAACCCAGCGTGTGAGGGTGTCCATGGCCAATGCATTTCCTTCCTGGACTCTGCAGTCTCCCAAAGCAGGTAGCTTCAGCCCAGGAACTGGACTGGAAACGCAGAACCTGGGAAGGGGCGACCTGGAGCTGAAGAGAACGGCTAGGGGCTGTGCAACCCAGCCTCGATGGGAAGTGAGCGGACCCGGGCACTGTTCCAGGAGGGAGGGAGGACGGACCGGGGCCCAGAGCAGGCGGCATGGCCCCCTAAGAGCGCGCGCGAGCCCTCACCTTTCTCCAGCTCGCTGATCCGCTGATGCAGAGAGGTCAGGGCGCTCTCGATCTTGACCCTTTCCTCCGTGTCGTTCTTGGGGCCCCCCTTGCCCTCCTCCAGAGTGTTCACTCGAGACAGCACCTGCCGCTCCAGGTCATCGATCTTGCTCTGCAGCAGATCCTTGAGGCTGTTGGTCTGGCTGGAGGAATTGAGGCGGCTGTACTGCTGCGGAGCACAAGGGGAAACCACGCGGTTACCCGAAGAGCCCGGACGGTGCCCCGGGGCACGGTCCCTCCCCGGGGCGACTGCGGGGGCGGCCTGGCGGGAGCTCCGGCGGGTGGCCTATCTTCCGCGGCGCCCGGCAGGCTGGGGAGGCGCCGGTCCGCTATCGGCGCGCGCGGCGCGGGAAGGGGAAGGGGGAGCTGGGCCAGGTGGGGACAGGATGGGGTGGGCGAGGGTGGAAGGGTGCACGACGGCGAGGGGAAACCGCGGCTCACGCGGACCTCGAGGTTCTCCAGGCGGGTTTTGAGCGACTGCAAAGTTTGCCCGAGTTGGCTGAGCGTCTCAGCGGCCGGTGTCCGGGACAGGTCGCCCATGGTGTTCTTGCCGGAGCCGGGCTGCTTGCGGCCGCCGCCCGCCCTGGCCTCTCCGGGACCCGCATCCAGCGTGCTCTGGCTCTCGCAGCGGCCCAGCTTGGTGGTCAGCTCGCGGATGGTCTCCTTCTGGCTGAGGATGGTCTCCTTCTGCTGCAGCACGGTCTCGCGAAGCTGCAGCACGTTGCTCCGGAGCTCCTCCGCGCCGCCCGCGGCCACGGACGCGGCGCACATGTCGGCGTCCACCGGCACCGAGGTGCAGATGAAGCGCGTGGGCCCGAAATCCTGGGCTCGGCTGCCCAGGACCCAGAGGGCGAGCAGCGCACAGGTGCGCGCGGCCCGGCCGGCCAGCATAGCTGCGGACCCCAGGAGCGCCTGGCCCGGCTAGGCTCGGCTGGGGCGCGCGGGGTCCGGGCTCCGGCGAAGGATCGGCTGACGGCCCGCGCTCCTCGGCCGCGCGTGTCCTGGGCGCCGCGCTGTCCGGCCCCCACTGCTGCCGGCGCTGCGGAGCCCGCGCCTTTTATGCAGCCGCGGGAGGGGCCTCGGCGCCGCCGACGTCAGCGGGGGAGGAATCCCGCTTTAATTGCGTGCAGCCCGCGGCGCCGCGGGGGTCGCACGGGACCGCGGCTGGGGCTGCCTCGGCCCGCCCCCTCCGGGCGCTCACGAAGTCGCCTGCGCCCCCGCCCACCGCCAGCCCGCCCCCGTCCCCGCCCCCGCCCGCTTCTCCCCAGGGCTCCCAGAGTCCGGGGCGAAGGGGGAGATCAGGCGCCCCCAATCTCAGACGGGGCTCCGACCGGATGAAAGGCCACCGGCGAGGCCAGCAGACGAATTGTCGGGTCAGCTCGCTCGGGCGCGCAGAGTGCCCACGGATTCCGAGCCCCGCGCGTTTGCTGGCCAGCCCCGACCTCAGATGGTCAACCCCGGTGTTCCTGGTGGGCAGCGCTCGCAGTGGGGCCTCGCGTCACCCCTAATCCAGAAAGGGGATCGCGAGGCCTCGCTTCCTAGATGTCCGTGTGGGCTTGAAAGCCACGGAACACTCTGGGTTGGGGGGGGGGGTAATCCCACGACTTGGTTCCCGGCTCTCCCGCGCTTCCCTCCACCCTACTCCTGGGCTTTGAGGACCCAATTAGCGTCCCCAGGGAATGACAGCGCCACCCCGTTGCGGCTGGGGACTTCCCGAGGCTGCCCGGCGCATCAGGCCCCTCCTGCCACAGAAGCCAACCCTGTTCCGGATCGACGGCGCCCCGGTGGCTGGCTGCTTACCCGAAGGGGGCCCCGCGGGAGCGCAGACCCATAGCCAGGGTGTTGGGGCGCTCTGGGTGTGTCTTTCTGTCCCCCTTTGTGTCTGCGTGTGCGTTTTGGATTTCCTGTTCCTCATGAGCCCCGCGTGTCCCACTTCTCACACCCCTGGACCACGGGGAAGAACGCCAAAGGTGGGTGGCCAGGGACTTCACACCCTGACACTTTCACCCAGACACCCCACACACACTTTTTTTTTTTTCTGGACAGCGGCGCTGCCTAGCTGGGCTTCCTGGATTCTAGTCTGGGTTCCCACGCCTCCTGAGAGCTCGGGACCGGTGTTTGGGCCGCTCCCCCCCCACACACACACACCACGTGGGAACCCAAAGCGCACTTGGGAAAGTACTCGCCCAAGCTCCCATTATGCAGAAAAGGAAACGGAGGCGACGAGGTTCCAAATCGAGCTCTAGGTGGTAGGACAGGCGCCGGCTAGAGTCCTGGTTGGGTCACAACGTCCCCCGACCAGCCTTTCACTGGGCGCTGCGACGAGCTAGCCTGGGTACCTACAGGCAGTCCGCGGTGGGGTCCCCAGATGTGTGCGCCGGCCAAGGCCCTCAGTGGGAGCAGAAGCCAGTCTGACCGAGAGAAGTCTCGACTCCCATCCTCTCCCGCCACTCCGCACCCAGCCCGAAGGCCCGGGCCGCCCCGCCGCCCGTGTTCCCGCGCCTGGGCATTCACCCCTTGAGGGTCGGGGCCGCCAGTGGTGCGGCCCTGGCACCTCCCGCGGCCGAGCGATGAGCCGCTTCCGGGCGCCAGAGGGACCCCGCGGCCCGCGCGGCCTTCTTGGGCTGGCGGGATTCCCGCCCCCGCCGGGGCCCCCAGCGGGGCAGCGAGCGCCGAAGCCCGCAGCGGCTCCCACGCGCTCCCGGGCCCCAGGCCGTGCGCCCGGAGAAGCCCGGGCCGAGGCGGCACTCGGGGACTCCCCGCGTCAGGGGCGCTGCGCCGCCGGGAGACTTCGGTTCCCAGCGCCCACCCCGAGCGCTCCGCAGGGACCCCGGCCCGGCCCGGGGCTTCGGCCTTCCCGCGCCTCCCTCCCCACGAGGCCAACGGGAAGCCGTGCCCGCCCCGCCCGGCGGCGAGGCTATCCCCGCGCAGAGCGCGTGGGCGCCGAGCCCTCCCCGAGCAGGCCGGCCGTGCGGAGGGCGCTGCAGCGCTGAGCTCCGTTTGGCCGCTTCAGCAGCCGCGGGGAGAGACCTTGGCGGCCGGGCACCTCCGCGTTTAGGCACTGCTCCGCAGAGGATGGGGGCCCCCCACCTTCAGGACACAAGAACAAGGGGACAGCCCACCATGTGAAGGGCTCTGTCCACCAGGAGGCGCTTTGCGGGACACCTGCGGACCCTGCTTTCTTTAAATCCTTTCCAGCTGGACTCGAGACTCGGGACGGTACAGGGTTGGCTCTGCCTCCCGGAGTTCTGACGTGTGTGAGAGCCTCGGGTGCTGGGGAGAGGGGATGCAGGATTACCCGGCCCAAAGCCACCAGAGGAGAAGCCCCCAAAGGGACCGGCGGTGCAGGGGTGGCTCACATGTGGACCCCCGCTCTCTGTGCCTGGCCTGAACGCCCCAGAGCCCGAGGCTGAGGCAAGGACGAAGAGCGGCGAGTGCTCTGGCCTGGGCACATGTGATGCCCCCTGTGGGCCGTGTTACCGAGCGCTCTCCACGCCTGTGGGATCCTCAACTGCAGGCGGCTGCAAACGGAGAGAAGAGAAAGATGTAATAATAAAATAATTAGGAAGAGCTGTGTCTGGAGTACTTATTACCTTCGTGTATATGATGATTTATTTGATTGTAAGTGCATGTAATTTAAACTTTAAAGATGGCTGTGTTTAGCCATCAGCTTGCAAAATTCCTGAATACTGCACCATCAACTGGCCAGAGGTGGTTCTCACCTGACAAGCGAGGACAAGGAGACAGTGGGAGACCTGGCCCAGAGCCCATGGCCGGTACCAGAGTGGGAAAGCCAGGCAACAGGAAGTGGCAGTATTGTGAGGACCTCAGCGACCAAGCAGGACCTTTACCCAGTGCACAGTGGGAGCTCACACACGGTGCCGCCGAGCTTCATCTCCAAGGCCAGGAGCAAGCCTTAAACTGGCACCCTGAGCAGGACCGAGCTCCCTCAAAGAGGAGACGTGTCGGTGCTGGGAGGGGCACCAACACCCTCCTCCTACGTCCTCCCAGCACAAGGGTACACCATGCCCTTTGGGAAAGCAACCCCTGAGGAGGTAAACCAGGTAATCCCCCAAACAGGATCAGCAGATGACCCTCCTGATGCTCCGTGACACAGTACAAGTCAGCAAAGAGGCAAATGTAAGCCATTCTGAGGGACATGCCATGGCCACCCGTAGATGTGCTGGGCATCTTGTCTGGGACGGAGGGATGCCTTGCAAAGGAATTAAGTGGCCCGTGTTTTCATTTCCCTTCCATTTTTCAATGTTGTTTGCGGGGAAGGGGGTCTGCTTGGATTTTTTGGTACTGGCTGTATTCTGTTTTCCATCTGGGTGCTGGCTTCATAAAATGCTCCTTGTGTGGCAGTTCACAGGGCTATCCAGGTGCTGCTGGCACTTTCTATGTGACTACATTCCCAGCACTAGGTATGGGGGTGGGGCGGTATTCACAGGCGTCAGTCTATGAGCTTCTTGCCACCAGGAGACGTTCATCAGGGACCTGTGGCAGCTGTGCCTTCAGAACACAGCCATGTGAAACTCCTCCCCCACCGGAGGCACCCTTGGGGCCAAGGGGGTGGGCGTGAGGTTGCTCTGACAGCAGCAAGTCTCATGGGCCTGTGAGTCACAGCCTCAGCCCACCTGTGCCTCAGTCATTTTTCTGACATGCCCCGCCCACCAGCTGTGTGACAGTGCCCAGGACCCTGTCCCTTCAGCCCTCCCTGTCATCTTCTTTTCATATATGTGTGTGTGTGTTATGTGTGCACGTGCCTGTGGAGGCCAGAGCACAAGCTTGGGTGTGACCCCCAGCTGCGCTGGCCACCTCCATGGGGACAGGGTCTCTCACTGATTAGGGCCCTCAGGGAGTCTTCTGTCTCCAGCGGAATTACAGACAGGTGATACCACACCTGGCTTTTTTTTTTTTTTTTTTAACGTGGTGTTGCAGTCAGGTCCGTATTGCTGGTATAAATCACCCAACCAAGAGCAACTTGTGGGAAAAAAGAGGTTTATTTTGGCTTACAGGCTCGAGGGGAAGCTCCACAATGGCAGGGAAAATGATGGTATGAGCAGAGGGTGGACGTCACCCGCTGGCCCACATAAGGTGGACAACAGGAACAGGAGAGTGTGCCAAACACTGGCATGGGGAAACTGGCTATAATACCCATAAGCCCGCCCCCAACAATACACTGCCTCCAAGAGGCGTTAATTCCCACATTTCCACCTGAATCAAACCATCACACCTGGGTTCTGGGGACCAAACTGGGGTTGTTGTCACCTTGTCTTAACAAGCAGCTGTCCTTCAAAGCTCTCCATCCGTATTCACTGGTGTGCCCTTGTGGTGGTTAGATTCAGGTGTCCCCCATAAACTCAGGTGTTCGGAATGCTAGGTTCCCAGCTGATGGAGATTTGAGAATTAACACCTCCTGGAGGTGGTGCATTGTTGGGGGCGGGCTTATGGGTGTTATAGCCAGTTTCCCTTTGCCAGTGTTTGGCAAACTCTCCTGTTGCTGTTGTCCATCTGATGTTGGCCAGCAGGTGATGTCCACCCTCTGCTCATGCTATCGTTTCCCCTGCCGTCATGGAGCTTCCCCTCAAGCCTGTAAGTCAAAATAAACCTCTTTTTCCTCACAAGGTGCTCTTGGTCAGGTGTTTTCTGCCAGCAATGCAAACTTGACTGCAATAGTCCTTTTAAAAAAATATTTGAGGGCTGGAGAGATGGCTTAGCGGTTAAACACTTGCCTGTGAAGCCTAAGGACCCCGGTTCGAGGCTCAATTCCCCAGGACCCACGTTAGCCAGATGCACAAGGGGGCACACACATCTAGAGTTCGTTTACAGAGGCTGGAAGCTCTGGCATGCCCATTCTCTCTCTCTGCCTCCTTCTCTCTGTCGCTCTCAAATAAATAAATAAACAAAAAAAAAATTTGAGAGAGAGAGAGAGAAAAAAAAAAGCGGGAGAATGGGCGTGCCAGCGCCTCCAGCCATTGCAAACGAAGTCCAGATGCATGTGCCACCTTGTGCATCTGGCTTACATGGGTAATGGGGAGTCAAACCTAAGTCCATAGACTTCACAGGCAAGTGCCTTAACCACTAAGCCATCTCTAAAGCCCCCATGTGCTCTTTGAAGACATGGCTGGGCCACTGTCCTCACATGAGAAAAAGGACAGAAGCCCCAGTCCTATGAGGTCCGGTGAAGATGTGGTAGGAGCCTCTGTTGGACACTGGACAGAGCTAACAGGGAGGAGCCAGTGAAGGGCAGGGCCCCAGGTACCCATAGCCACTGTGTGGGTGGATCATGCTGAGTCTGGGGACTCCAAGCTTCAAAGCTTCTCACTTGTGCCCTGAAACGGAGAAGCCAGGCCCAGGGCTGCTCAGGACTCACACTTCTCACCCACGGGGAATTCAAGGGGCCCTGTGGCCGCTGCGGTGGGCATCGAGCAGCCATGGGCAGCCAACTCTCTGCTAGGGGTTCCCCCACCAAAGCGTCTTCTCCTGAGCCAGCCAGGCAGCTGCTGGTCCAGTCTGGCCGGAGCTGGATAGTGTTGGCCTGCTCGGCCCTGTCCTCCTGTGGAGCTGGGGTCAGCGGCAGGGACAGGTGGTTTTGGACTGATGACTTGTTGGTCCCAGCAAGCAGGAGTTGGCGGTTGGGAATGCAGTGCTGCTCTGACTGTTCTCCAAGCACGGGTTTCAGGTGCTGGGCAGGATCTCGGGTGTTTAGCACAGTGTAAACATTCCTAACGTTTGCTCTCAGTTTGGCAAATATTTCCAGAGCATCTGCTGAGGGTAGGCCAGGTGCCAGCAATGAAAAAAAGCGCTGACCCTCCCCCTCCCATTTTACAAGCATTCAGTAATGTGCTAGGCAGGTATAAACACACCTTCAGCAAGGTATGATGGAGCCGTTGGTTGGGAGATGCTCAAGCCAGCAGGTGGGGTGGGGGGCTCTCACAACCAGGTGAAACCACAGCAGAATCTGGAGAGCGGTGGAGACAGAGGCAGCCAGCGTCAACAAGGCAGGGGCTGGGGTGTAGTTGGGTGGCAGAGCGCTTGCCCAGCGTGCGTGGGCCCTAAATTTAATCTCCAGCCACACACACGTGGTTATTGTGAGAGCGAAGCAGGAGTGGTGCAGGCATTCCATGCCGCGGGGGGGGGGGTCACCTTGCAAAGCAAGTGTCATGGCGATGTGGCGAAGACAGTGAGTCACATTGCAGGGGTCTCATTCTATGCCCCTTCCCGCCCCCAAGAGCAGTGACGGTCCTGTGTGTGTGTAGGACACTCTGCTGGGGCCCAGGAGAGCACACTTTAGGGGAACTTGAACCTGAGGATCCACTGGGATGATGAGGTTTGATGGCTGCAGCAGTGGCAGAGGGGAATAGAACAGACATGAAGACATCTTAGGGGACTAACTGGCACCCTGGGGTGCTTGGGCTTGAGTGTGGAGAGGGAAAAGAAGCCGGAACCTGAGAAAACCCTGACTCCATTCCTCTCAAAGCCATGGTGGAGGCACTGCCCACAGCAGGGTTTTCCCAGGATCCTGAGCAGGTGTGGACAGAGGGAGGCCTCACGTTTCACAGGAAGAATAAGAATGTGGACCGCCCCTCTGCCCCCCCCCATCCTCGCCCTCAGTATTGTACAAGATGCCCCAAGCTGAGCTGAGCTGAAATGATCTGAGCCTGATGGAGGTGGGGCTGACCCTGGAGCCTGGAGAAGAAGATACACATCCCAGTTAGGGGGGGGGGGAGGGAGAGTGCACCTAGGGAGATGATGTCATTAAACAGCAGACTGAGAGCTCCAGGGAATCCAGTATTCAAGAGACTTGAAGATTTATGGTCTCCCCATTTGATGATGACAGCAGTGGTACGCTGTCAGGCTCTGACACCGTGTTTCCATCACTCCGCCCACTGCCCTCCCGATACCTTGCTCGGAAATGCAAACAAGCACAGTCTGGAGTCCCGCCAGGAGCGCCCCAGAGATGGGATGCTCCTTCAGCTAATGGCATCTGGCTGGAGCGATGGGTGCCGGGGGCCTGCCAGCCCGCCACGTCCTTGAACATCAATTTCACCATCTGCCAAACACCAGGAGAGGGCATATGAAATATAAAATGAGTTGAAGCATAAAAGTGTTTCAGAATAAGAATGGTGTGTACCAGCGAGGGTTTGCAGTTATTACAAGGCCTGTGCGTGGACGCCCTCACTCCCCCTGGGAGGGGACGAGCGCGGGCTCCTTCTAGCACAGCGCAGCCTCCTCTCTTACTTCCTCCACTGGGGACGGGATGGCCACTGGTTGACAGAGGGTGCAGGGTGTCAGGTCCCAGGACAGAGCAGTCAACAGCAGAGTAAGCCTGAGGACCTTCATGAGGGGTGTCCACTGTGCTGGAGGAGTGACACGAGAGAATAAAGGCGGAGTGTAAGTAAGATTCTGGCCACCCTGAGACTCCAGAGTGACTCCCAGGTCAGCCTGGGCTAGAGCGAGACCCTACCTCAGAAACAAAAAGAAATGCCCACTGTGCTTACAAATTATTCACATACAGGCCACTCTGTGGGGAGGGCGTGAGTACTTGTGTGTACTATGTATGATGTGGTGTGTATACGTATAGCGTATGCACATGTGTGTGCATGCACCCTGTGTGCTTGCGTGTGGAGGCCAGAGCACAGCATTGGGTGTCATTCTCTATTGCTCATCCATGTTATTTCCTTGAGACGGAACAGCTCCCTGAACGTGGAGTGGCTGTCTTCCTTCCTTCCTTCCTTCCTCAAACTAACTGACCAGTGAATCTCTTGTCTTCACTCTCCATAGGCCAAGGGCTACAGGAGGCATGCCCACACCTGGCTTGTTACACCAGTGCTGGGGATTGAACTCAGGCCCTCGGGCTTGCACAGCAAGTGCTCTTCCTCATGCGGCCATCTCCTCAGCCCCTCTTTTGATCACTTAGGAACCCTAGGAAGCGGCACAGGCGATGGCATTCTTTTTATTTCACCTATTTTGCTGATGAGACGATCAAGTAAGTGTCCTTCATAGCACAATCCAGGAAAGTAAGACCTGGGCTTCCAGGTTCATTCATCCATTCACTTACGAGTGGATGTACTTCAGGGGCTGCCGTGTGCCTGGAACTGTCCTAAACAGTGGGGGTGGGGGAGGCTTCTGGCTCTTAATTTTTGATTGATGAAAAGAATTTTCCTGGTTTTAAGTTTCTCCTTTCTGCTCGCCTCTTAAACCATTGGCATCTGCTACCCATAATTATGCTAAGATGCCTCGGAGATGGACCCCAAATGACTGAGAGTTCCTGAGGACAGGATGCTGTGGTGTTCCAAAGAAAGCCCCTTGGCTCTAGGCCAGCCTCCGCCCTGAATAACAATGTTCAAAAATGATGTCAGACTGGGGAGATGGCTCATTGGATAAAGTGCTTGCTGCCCAAACTTGACAATGCGAGTTTAGATTCCCATCAGCCACATAAAAGCCAGACACAGTATTGAGTATTTGTAATCCCAGTCCTCTTATGGAGAGATGGGAGGCAGAGACAGAAGAATCCTGGAAGTTTGAGGGACAGCCAGCCTGGCATTTGTAGCAGTGAACAAGAGACTCCACCACAAACAAGGTACATGAGGATAGACACCCAGGGTTGGTCTCTGACCACACGTGTGCCATGGCACATATGTTCACACACATAATGTTTTAATATTTTTATTTATCTGAGAGAGAGAGAGAATGGGCATGCCAGGGCCTCTAATCATGGCAAACAAACTCCAGACACATGAGCCACTTTGTGCATCTGGCTTACATGGGTACTAGAGAGTTGAACCTAGGTCCTTAGGCTTCTCAGGCAAGCACCTTAACCTCTAAGCCATTACTCCAACCCCCAAGTGATTTTTTAAATGATGTGGTGGGAACTCTGGTTCAGAGTGAGGCGGATGATAAGTTGGGACAGTAGAGAGGTGGGGTGGAAGGGTGGTCCCCCATTTCAGCTTAAATCTCAGCTAGGAGGCGAGTCTTGCTGAATGGTGCTGAGGAGGGAGCCAGGCTGCCGTGAGCACTCCTCGGGAGGGGCTGTGAGGGTGGCCGCAGAGTGTGGGGCTGTCAGTCCGTCTGGGTCAGACCAGGGTGGGTCAAAGCCAGGTGAAGAGCAGGCCAACTGCAGCAGAAGCAGCAGGAAGCTTGTGCTGGGGGCTGAGCTGAGCCTCATGCTGACCCCGTGTTCAGCCCTCTCAGGCTCCAAGGCGCTTTGACTACTCAGTTCTAGGAGTTCATGCAGAGGAACTGGGATGTCTGGGATAGAGGGGGCCATCCTCAAACTCTGTATGGGGGGGGGGGGAGGGAAGGGAAAAGGAGAAAAGGCTGGAGAGGTGGCACAGTGCTTGTTTGCAAAGCCAGACAGCCCAGGTTTGATTTCCCAGGACCCACATAAAGCCAGATACACAAAGTGGTACATGCATCTGGAATTCATTTGCAGTGACAAGAAGTCCTGGCCCCATATTTATTTTCTCTCTCTCTCTCTCTCTCTCTTCTCTCATTCTCTCTCTCTCCCCCCCTTGCAAATAAAAATATTTTTGTGGGGAAAAAAGTTTTTTTTTTTGTTTTTTTTTTTTGGCTTACAGACCTGAGGGGAAGCTCCATGATGGCAGGGGAAAACGATGGCATGAGCAGAGGATGGGCATCACCTCCTGGCCAACATCAGATGGACAACAGCAACAGGAGAATGTGCCAAACACTGGCAAGAGGAAGCTGACTATAACACCCATAATTCTGCCCCCAGCAATACACTGCCTCCAGGCTTCAATTCCCAAATTGCCATCAGCTGGGAACCTAGCGTTTAGAATATCTAAGTTTATAGGGGACAACTGAATCAAGCCATCTGCTCCTGGCCCCCATAAACTGATAATCATACATGATGTAAAATGGCAATGCATTTATACAACTCTAAAAGTTCCATTAGTTTTTATCAATCCCAATGATGTTCAAACATCCCCATAGTCCCACGTCTTTTAACTGAGCCACAATACAAAAAGAAAAAAAAAAGGAAAACAATGGCACAGAATAAACATTCACACTGCAAAAGATGGCATTGGGCATAGCAAAGAAATATTCAACCAATACAGGGTTTAAACAGGGCAAACATCAAACTCTGTAGCTCCAAGTCCAACAACTAATCAGTGACAAGTCTCCAAGTCAATTTTAATCAGGGACAAGTCTCTGTAGTTCCAATTCTGCCCTTCCAGCTAGGCTACTCATAGTCCCAGAAAGCTTCATCCAGTGCCAGCAGCTCTCTTTGGAAGCCATCCCATAGTCCTGGCATCTCCATTGGGTCTCCACTGCAACCCACAGTTCATCCTCATGGCTCCATTGGATCTCCATGCAGGCATCCAACGAGCCTGCTTCACACTGCCCATGGCCGTTTCTAAAATACAAAACTGTGTTGCAAATTCAATGACCCTATCTTTCCTTCATTTGTTTTACTCCATAATACCAGTTGGGTTATCAACTTGTTAAACCAGGGGAGAATAAAGCAGCCTTTGAAGAACAGGACACTCCTTTAGCATTCAGTCCCCTCCAAAAGACTGCATTCTTCCTGTTGTCCCAGTGCAGGTCAGCTGGTCCAATCTCAAAGGTTGCAATCTCTCATATAATCACAGTTGAACAGGCAGAAGTTTCAGCCCCAAAATTTTATTTCTGTGCCATATCCCTCTGCTCACACCAGTTCATTTCTCTTTTTCTTTTTTTCTTTATTAGTTTTGTATTCAGCAAATACAGTCAGTTTGGTACCATTATTAGGCTCATCTGTGACCTACCCCCTCCACTTGGCCCCTCCTTGTTGAGGTATATGGGTCATGCATTGTACACCAGTTCATTTCTACATAATACAACCCTGCACAAGTTCTCAGGACACAGGCATAACAGCAAGCCTCTTACACAAACTGCTAGCCCAGTCCAGCCAAAGCTCTTTCTCCCCTCATAAGCCAAACCTCAAAGTCCATAGTTCTTACTGCATTCAGGTCTTTCAACTCTGACCAGAATAGTCCATCAAGCTGTACTTATAGCACTGCAAGGCATCTCTTAGGCCAAGATTTCAAATTCGTCCACATTCTTCCTACAAAGCAGTTCCAAGAGGCCAAAAGCCATACAGTTAGGTTGCTAGTGGCAATGTCACCACTTCTCAGTACCAACTTTACTACTGCAGTCAGGCTCTCATTGCTGGCAGAAATCACCCAACCAAGAGCAACTTGTGGGGGAAAAAAGGTTTGTTTTGGCTTACAGAATTGAGGTGAAGTTCCATGATGGCAGGGGAAAACAATAGCATGAGCAGAGGGTAGACATCACCTCCTGGCCAACATCAGAGGGACAACAGCAACAGGAGAGTGTGCCTTAAGAATATTTAACAAAAAGGGTGGGGGGAAGAGAAGAGAAGGAAGAAATCTTAAACTTGTGGCTGGGAAAAACAGAGAGAACAAGGAGTGAGGTCCTCCCTCTGCTTGGTTGCCAACCCCTTTCATTTCCGTCTCCGTTTTCTGCTCTGCAAGAGGTACCTGCTGCTAACCCTGTTACCCGGCCTGCATTCTCATGAGCTGGTGCTGGTCAACACTGGATCCTGCTGTACAACATAGCTTGGCCTTTGCAGTGACCCTCCCAGGACTCTCGAGGAACTGGCCTCCCTGGCAGCTGAACAAGGTGTATGCCATGTGCACTGACCCTCCCAGCCCAAGGCTCCTCCCTGGGCCTCCCTGGGACATGAACCCCTTTCCTCCCCTCCCCCCCAGTGTGTACTCCCACCACGGATAGTCACCAGGTGCTACCCACGGGCCCAGATGGCGTGAAGTACACTGGGTGTTGCAGAGAGACCCTGCAGCTGTCCTTTTCACCCCCGGGGAGATGGCCGAGGACTGCGGAGTGTGAACAGCTTCTGGGGGTCCCCTTTCTCTCTGCAGCTTCTTTATGCTCAAAACCTTGGGCAAGTCACTGCAATTTGAGCCTCGGCTTCCTTGTGAGAGGACTTTTCTCCACCTCCCAGTCACAAGAACCAACCGAAGGCACAGCAAGTTATGGATGGGGCCAGAGAGCCAGGGTGATGACTCAGGAGTCAGGTGCCAAGGATGGGCTCCTTACCCTCCTACTGCCTTGGAGACCGCTCCTGTCCTGGGCGTGACCCCTGCGCAGCTTGCCTGACTTTCCCTCCAGGCTGCCTCTCCTGTCAGGACTCTGCCACCGTGTGCCGGGTGCCGGGTGGGCTGTGGGTGGAGCTGAAGCCAGGTGCTGCAGAGACAGTACAGAGCTGGCCAAGGGAAGCTCACCTTCCCACAACCAGACTCGGGACACCCCTGCCCTCAGGAGGGGCCCCGCCCTTGTGGAGCACTGCCGTCCCTGGTGGGCAGGCAATATGGAAGGTTGCCCAGCTGGAGGCTTTGCACCCACCCTAGTGCCTCTTTGAGTGAGGAATGCCTAGACGAGAAGGGGTGGAGGCCAGGAAGTGGGAGGCTGGAGGCCTGGAGGAATTAGCTGCATTTTGCTGCAGTATTTGCTTGTGGGCTGAAGTTCTCTCTTTCTTTCTCTCTCTCGTTCTCCCATTCTCTTCTCTTTACCTCCTTCTCAAGCACACACATTTTCCCTCCCTTTCTTTTGCTGTTTCACTACATATTCTCTCTCTCTCTCTCTCTCTCTCTCTGTGTGTGTGTCCCCAGGCATCACACTGCTAGTATTTGGGTCTATGAAGTCACCACATTCTTCCTCTGACTGCCATTACAGTTGACAACAACGAAAAGTGCCCGTTTTACGCCCACTGGCCCCAGCAGTACTACGGAGGCACAAAGCCTTTGATGCCAATAATTAATTTGGTTCCATATTGCATAACATCCTAAAAAGCTTTCTGGGGCGAGGACCTGCTGGCTGGACACTGCAGCCTCATCAATATTGCACTACACCAAGAACTACTCCTGTGTTGTTTCATTAAAAATTTAATTTGTACTTAAATCTGCAGTGTTCCTCTGGAAAAGATGGAGGGCAGACAGAAAAAAGGGAGGAACAGGTTTCGGGTTGGGGGTGGGCAAGTCTGGGGGAGGGGAACCCCAGGCCCCAGGGGAGGGGGCCTCCCCGGCTGGCAGGAAGGGCTGCTCCCTTCTGATTGGCAAGTTGTGCGTTCACTGCCGCTGACGTTACTGCAGGCTGAGCAGTTGGACCATTCATAGAAAATGTTTCTCGGAAGCTCATTCTGTTCTCTCTCTCTCTCTCTCTCTCTCTCTCTCTCTCTCTCTCTCAGAGGGCTGCTCCCGGAAACCCAGGCTCTGGAGGAGAGCCAGGTGGTGGGGAGGGCATCTTTCTCTGCAGCTGGTGTCGCCTGTGGACCTCCAGGACTAAACGCTGGAACTACAAATCTGTCCCTGCACACCTGGCTGCGCTCAGACAGATCCCTTGACCCTCTGGGTACAGGGCACCCCACCACCCTGCAAAGTCAGTGCAATGACTCCCGTGACAGTGTGAACAAAGCCCTGGATCAGCTCAGCCATGGTCACCGTCACCCTGTGTGGCCATGGGAAAGCATGGGTGGTTCTAGATGAGGAGACCCCCACAGGGAAATGTCGGGCCTGGCCCTATAACCCTCGTTCCCTGTCAGAGAGGATGTAAGGTGGGCTTCTGACCCCCCACCCTGGGTACCTTTCTAGTGGGGAGCACGTCGTTTCCACAGAGATTGATTCTGCTCCTCTGTCCAATGAGGGAGGAGGAGCCACATGACAACATAGGTGCTGGAGGGGCTGAAGGTGGGTGGGCAGTGGGCACAGGGGGACACTTGAGGACTTAATAAAGCTATCTGAGTTGCTCTGCCCTGGGGACTCGCCCATCTGGCCAATTGTTTCCTTGAGGAAGGCAGGAATTTGTGCATCGGGCCATCTTCTGACAGTGTTCCAGGGTGATTAAGTTAAGCCTCCTGGGGCCAGCTGGAGAGGGGACAGATTGCTTTGTAGAATCGATCTGCTGCCGAAGCATTTACCCAGCCCTCAGCTGCGCCCTTGCGTGGGTGCCCTCCTCCCCTCGCTGCCCCGTGCTTGGGTTCTCATTCACCTGGCACCTGCACACACTTTGCCCATCATATATGCCACAGCCAGGCCCCAGGACAAGGACCCGGGCACTGCTCCCTTGGTGCACGTTCCCAGCCCACAGTTTCAGCACACTCAGCCTCTACCTGCAGATGCCAGCAGAGAGGTGACTCTGTGGGTGTAGGAGATATAATAGGTGCATCTGGAACCCTAAAGGTGAGGTGCTTGGCCCTGGTCCAGAGTGTTCTGGCCCTTTTCTGTCCCTAGGCCACTTTCCCCCACCCTGGTGAAACAGGACAAGGAAAGACATGCTGGCCTTATGGTTGGCAGTTCTCAGACAGCCAGTGTGTGGGATGACAGGTGACGAGGCTCATGGCCAGCCCTCCCCTACGCTCGTCACCCACGCCCCCTGTTTGTTCTCCAGGGGGAGCTGGTTCAGCAGATGAAGTGCTTGCCATGCAAACATGAGGACCTGAGTTCAGATACCCAGATAAATGCCAGGGGTGCATGGAAGCTGGCCTAAATCCCAGCAACCAGGGGGCAGAGATAGGAGCTCTCTGGGGCAAGCTGCCAGCCAGACCAGGCACAGTGGCAAGTCCTGGACTTAAGTGAAAGACTCTGTCTCAATAATAAGGAGGAGAGCAATCGGGGAGGACACCTGATGTCAACCTCTGGTCTCCACACGCACGTGCACCCATGTACAGCCACACACACACATGCCCACACACATGCAACATGCACACATATATACAAAATGCAGCTAGAGGAGAAGCAGCTGGGCTGGGCCAGCAGCCCCAATGGCTTGAGCCACACCTCTATGTTGGGCAGCACAGGAGCTGAACTGTCTCCACCAACACACATGTAATCTTGGAAATGCATGTAAGGAACAGCCGTGGATTCCCAGTCCTTTGAGTCCTGGTGGCCATGCCCAGCCACTCTCTTCTGCCTGGAAGAACCCGGTGGCTCAGCACACAGTTCATCCCGGGGCAGGCCAGCCTCAGCTGCGGAGTCTGGAGCTGCTGACCAGCCTTTTGCTTCTTTTAGATGTACACCCTATTGTTGCTGCCTGTTGCTGGGATAAAAGCACCCAACCAAAAGCAGCCGATGGGAGGAAAGTTTATTTTCTTGGTTTTTCAAGGTAGGGTCTCACTCTAGTCCAGGCTGACCTGGAATTCACTATGTAGTCTCAGGGTGGCCTTGAACTCATGGTGATCCTCCTACCTCTGCCTCCCAAGTGCTGGGATTAAAGGCGTGTGCCACCACACCCGGCGGGAGGAAAGTTTTTATCTGGGTTTATAGTCCGGCTTACAGTCTTGTGGGAAGCTCCATGATGCCAGGGGAAAGCATGGCATGAGCATGGATATTGCCTTTGCTACAACAGGTGGACAACAGCAGCGGGAGAGTGACCTGAGCTCTGGCTATAACACCACTAAGCCCAGCCCCAACAACACACCTTCTCTAGCATCCTCAAAATTGCCATCAGCCAGGGACCAAGTATTCAGAACACACGATTCAAACCACCACCACCCCGAATCCAACTTGCTGGTCCATACAGTCTGAGGCCTCATAGGGTCTCAGACTCTTCCAGCCCAAGCCTGCTGGCTGCCGGAGCCATGCCTTTCCCTGCCCGTCACCACCCTCCCCTTTCTGGAGAGAGTGAACCGTGATGGTCAATCCAAGGAGTGCCATTACCATTCAGAACTCTTCTGACACTTCCGACACCAACATGGGCTTTGCCCATGCCAGCCAGTTCCTCCAACTCTTGAGACACCAGCCTGTCCTGCAGTGCAATGGTTCACTGCAGTTTGGAGGTCAGCTCCTTGGAGTTTCTGCAGACCCCAGATTTCCGGGAGCCATCCCTCAACAAGCTGAACTCTATGCTAAGTCCCTAGCTGTCACATATATGTGTGACCAGGCTGTACATTTGGGGTTCCCAAAACCCCTTTCTTGGGTTTGACATACTGCTGGAATGGCTCCAGAGCTCCAGAAGACACCAGGCTCACTCTTGCAATTGGCTATAAAAGATGTAACTCGGGGACCTCCCACACAGAGGGACAGAATGAGGTGTGAGAGTGGCACTGCAGTGTTCTCGCCACATCTCAGATGCAGCCACCAACCCGAAGGCCCCAGAACCTGTTTTTTAGGGATCTGATAGGAGTTCTGTTATGTAGGGATGATCGGTTAAATCACTATGTGACTGATGTGTTCTTCAGCCCTCAGCCCTCCTTGGACTTCACTGAGTGAGGAGCGTTCAGTGGACATCAGGGCATTTACACAGTCTAGGTGGTTCTCTTATCCTTCTGACAAGGCCACTGGGTTCCTGAGGGGTCTCCTGCCAACCTGACAAACATGTGGACATGTTGTGGGAAGGATCTAGAAAGCCAAGCCTACTGCTGGAGCAGCTGGTCCTGGCCTGCTAGCTACTGCATCACATCTGAAGCATCTAGCCTGATAGATGGCTAGATGTTATGCCTGGCTGGAGCCAGAGTCACAGCTTCCATTGAGGTCACCAATGCCTTTCCCTCAATGTCCTCTTCTGTGTAAGTCAGCCCTAGGTCGGTTTTGCTCCTTGCTTGACAGTTCCGGTGGCCCATGGAGGAAACCCTTCAGCTGTTAGGCAAGCATGTCAGTGGGACGCGGGCCTCAGCTGGAAAGGAAGTCTTTGTACCCTACAGGTTAAGGTTGCAGGCCCCTACCCAGGTCTGGGTTTGAGCCAAGACTCCCAGCTGTGAGTCATTTTACCTTAGCCTCCCTGAATACTAGTGAGCATGTCTAAAATGTGGAAATGAAGGCTGGAGAGATGGCATAACACGGAAGGCACTTGCCTGTGAAACCAAAGGATCTAGGTTTGATTCCCAGGAACCATGTAAGCCAGATGCACAAAGTGGCGCATGCATCTGGAGTTTGTTTGCAACAGCTGAAGATCCTGGTGTACCCATTCTCTCAATCTGCCTCTCTCTTAAGTAAATAGATAAAATTAAAATGTGGAAATTACACTGCATGGGCATGGCAGGAACCAGCCAGGGTGCCTGTTCCAGGGTGACACACAGTAGAATCTTAGCACACCCTAGTTGGACCTCCCACAATGTCTATATGCAACATGCACTCTGGGCTCCTTGTTACCACCTATGCAGCCCTTGGCTGGCAGTCCCTTGTCCAGTTCCTGTACCCACCCTCCTGCCCTCCTGCCCTCCTGTCTCCTCAGGGCTGAGCTCCAGCTTTGGGCCCTAGAGTCTCCAGCTTCCAAGATTCCTGTGGTCAAGATCCAACTTCTAGGGCTGGAGAGATGGCTTAGCAGTTAAGGTGCTTGCCTGCAAAGCCTAAGGACCCAGGTTTGATTCCCTAGTCCCCATGTAAAGCCAGATGCACAAAGTGCCACATGCATCTGAAGTTCATTGGCAGTGGCTTGAGGCTCTGGTACACCCATTCTCTCTCCCCCCTTGCAAATAACTAAATAAAAATTTTAAAAAATAAACATTACTCTTTTTTTAAAAAATCCAGCTCCTCTTTTTTTAAAAAAATATTTTATTTATTTATTTGAGAGAACGAGGCAGGTAGAAAGAATGGACATGCCAAGGCCTCTGGCCACTGCAAACAAACTCCAGAGGCATGAACCACCTTGTGTATCTGGCTTCTGTGGATGCTGGAGAATCAAACCTGGGTCTTTGGACTTCTCAGGCAAGTGCCTTAACTGCTAATATCTCCCCAGCTCCTTTAAAAATATATATATATTATTTATTTGTTTGAGAGAGAGGGAGAAAGAGGGAGGAAGGGAGAGAGAGTGAATGGGTGGGCCAGGGCCTCCAGCCACTGCAAATGAACTCCAGACACATGTACCACCTTGTGCATCTGGCTTACATGGGTCCTGGGGAATTGAACCTGGGTCCTTTGGCTTTGTAGGCAAAGCACCTTAATTGCTAAGCCATCTCTTCAGCCCTCTCCAGCACTTTAAATAATATATATTTTGAGTATTCATTTGAGAGAAAGAGGCAGATAGAGAGAGAGGAGAGAAAGAATTGGTTGCTTTTTTTTTTTTTTTTTTTTTTTTTGGTTTTTCAAGGTAAGGTCTTGCTCTAGCCCAGGCTGACCTGGAATTCACTATGTAGTCTCAGAATGGCCTTGAACTCACGGTGATCCTCCTACCTCTGCCTCCAGAGTTCTGGGATTAAAGGTGTGTGCCACCACACCCGGCTTTCTTGATTGCTTTTCAAGTGTTTTGCTGCTGGGAAACCTTGCACTGCTCCACAGCGGAACATAAATAAAGGCCATTGCGTGGCCATCATGAGGCTTTGCGTGGCCTTTCTGCGCCAGCACCCTGTCACAGTGCAAGGCAGCCCTTGGTCAAGATGAATTGGCGACGGGAAGCCCTGGCTCTTATGTCTGAGTCAGGCACCTCTGCCTTTCATGCTTAGTGCCGTGGCTTGAGTGTCAAGTGTTTTCGAATAACCTCTTCTCATGTGTTTGTGATTTAACCTCATAGTTAATATCCAGCTGGTGAAGCCTTTTGGACATGGAGCCTTGCTGGAGGAAATGTGTCAGTGGGGACAGGCCTGAGAAGTGTTAAAGCCCAACCCTGCTTGTGCCACTCAGCTCTCTGGCTCCCTTCCTCTCTGCTGAGGAGATGTGACAGACGGCTGTCTGCTCCTGCCATGTGTTCACTTCCCCTCAACACTGTAAGCCAGAAAGAAGCAAAACCCTTTCCTGTCCTAAGCTTTGTCCCAACAGTGAGAAAGCAGCTGCTGTACTGAGGAATGAGTCCTCAGCTGGGGTCAGGCAAGGCGTGGGGACAGGCCAACCCCCGCAATGTGACTCTGACTTAGGAAGCAGCTGAGAGGTGATGGCCATGTCCTCCCTCCTCTGCCCCAGCTGGACACAGGCGTGCAGATTAGACACCTGAGGTAACTTCCAGGGCCAAGGAGAGGCAGTGTGCTGTGGTTGCCTGTGAGGGCTGGAATTTGGCTGGCCTCCATGCAAGTCCTGACTGATGACGTCTGTCCTTTGGATTAGAAGCAGCAGCCTCCGAGGCTCAGCCCTCGTGAGTGGAGTGGAGACAGCAATGACCTCAGACCCTCCAGCACCGAGCCCTCAGCCAGCTCCTACCCAGATTACCCCATGTGACGAATACAGACATTGTCCTTCTTTTTTTTTTTTTTTTTTTTTTGGTTTTTCGAGGTAGGGTCTCACTGTAGCCCAGGCTGACCTGGAATTCACTAAGGAGTCTCAGGGTGGCCTCGAACTCACGGAGATCCTCCTACCTCTGCCTCCCAAGTGCTGGGATTAAAGGCGTGCGCCACCACACCTGGCTTTTTATTTTATTTTTTATTTTTTATTTTTTTTTGGTTTTTCGAGGTAGGGTTTCAGTCTAGTCCAGGCTGACCTGGAATTCACTATGTAGTCTCAGGGTGGCCTCGAACTCATGAGAACACCTGGAATTGTTCTCTGACTTCCACAGCATGTGTGTGCCTACACTCACATATGTGAACACACACACACACACACACACACGCACAAAAGAAAAAAAGAAAAAAAGCAAGAACAACAAAACAAAATAAGCAAACAAACAAACAAAAAACCCCCACTGAGCCCAAGAGTGACCAAAGGACTTAACCCGAGTCCCAGACTGCCAGCCCATGTGCCCAGCCCCCCTTCCTCTGCTCAGTGTGCGCCGGCAACCGCCCTCTTGCCCCAGGTGAGCAGATGCCTGGTGGATTCAGTAAGGAGTCCCAACCTTGTCCCCCAGCATGCTGGCCATTGCTCTGGCTCCTGCGCCAGCCCTCTGCCTCAGCTCTGTGGGCAGCCCAGTGCAGTCTTGCTCTTGGATCTGACAGGTTCCAGCTTGTTTGTCAAGATCTTGTCAGCAGGGGCCTCCAGGGAAGCCGCGCCTTGTTTAGTGAGGACGGTTTAGCCGTGCTCTGCAGGCTGGAAGGGGCCGTGCTTGGATGATTCCCGGTGACCTAGGCTCAACTATCTTAAAAGAGAATATCAAAGGGGAACTGGCAGGGTGGAGGGGACTCTATTTTAAAATGAGGCCAAAGCTCTCACCAAGTCACATGGCAGAGTGATCTGACCAGTGAGGTTTGGGCAGCCCCTGGCCCACCCCAGGGCCCTGGGCTCTGATTTCGGATTCGCCTCCTCTCTGCTTGTCTCCAGCAAGCATGCAAGCACGAAGCCTGTCCTTTCTTCGTGGCTGCATGAATAATAGAACTGAAGTCAACCCTGGTTAAAAATAGGACTTGATAAATATTTTACGTACTGTCTTTAGGATACACAGATCCCCTGACTGAGGAGTTCAAGCAAACGCTGTTATCAGACCGAAGGAGCGCAGCGAGGGCTCAGGGCCAGCTCAGCCCATGCGTTCCCCAGGCCGCTGCTCTGGTTTCTCGTCCACCCACGGCTGCACACAGAGCACACGCAGCAGGACGCAGAGCCGGTGTTGGGCGCGTTAGTCACCTGCGGGTTTATGAAAGCAACCAATTATTACATGCCCTCAGCCAGTGAAGCTTGGAGTGCCTGCTACGTAATAAGACCCTCATTGTGAGCGGAAACCAGGGTCTCTGGGGGCAGAGAACAGCAGTGGGCAGAGATAATCTGAGTGGCCAGGTATAGGCAGTTGGAATTTAAAGTATCAGCCCATTTCAGAAAACTCTCAAACATGGAACAATTTGGAAGGTCTGCTTTAGTTAGGACATGGTATGATATAGATACAGTAAATAAACAGTATGTGAAGATGTCACAAAGCCTGGACGGTCGCCTGTGAGCTTCTCCTGGAAGATAGGCAGGCAGGACATGCTGTGGCTGCCCGACACGACCACTTCAAAGTGACCCCACTTAGCAGCCCCAAGGGAAAGGCTGGAGCGTCTTTAGTTGGTAGCCTGGGAACTAGGTAAATGTTGATGGGGGTGGGTGGAATGTGCTGGGTGGGACTGGGACCCCAAACAGGACCCGCATCTCAAGTTGGTCCTTTTGCCTAGGGCTCAGCGCCTCACTCCATCCAGTCTGTTTGGTGGCCCCACCTGGTTTTCCTGAACTGAGCACAGAAGGCCTTTTTAGTGAAGGCCACCTGTCCCAAACAGGAGCTGCTTTCTCTGTGCCCAGCATGCCTCAGGGACATTTAGGTTTAATACCCAGTACCTTGAATGGCAGGTCTGTCATCTGCCCAGGGAGTGAGCTCCCAAATCCCTGGCTTAGAGTGTGACAGATAGATGCTATGGGGAAGATGGACGAGGGATGGATATATAGTGGATAGATGGGTGGGTATTGAGTGGGTGGATGGGTCAATGGGTGGGTAGATGGAAGGCTGATAGATGGATGGATGTCTGGTGGGTGGATATGTCAGTGGGTGGGTAGATAGTAGATTGATAGCTAGGTAGAGGACTGGTGGGTGAATGGATGGAGGGTGGCTGAGTAGATGAGTGGATGAATGGGTTGATGAATGGGTGGGTATGGATGAGTGGAAGGGTGAGTAGGTGAATGGATAGATGGGTGGGTAGTAAAGAGGTAGAGGGAGAGGTCAATGGATAGATGGGTCAGAGTGTGGGGATGGGTGAGTGGGTGGGTAGATGGGTCAATGGATGGATGGATGGGTGAGTAGATGGGTGGATGGGTTCCTGGATGGATATGCAGAGAGGGAAAACCATGTTATATTACACTTCAAAAAGACCTGATCACAGGGTAAAACAGACGCTTGCTCACCTCTTACTTCAGGATTATTCATGTAGGTGAAACGCTTCCCTTAGCTCCCCTAACTTCTACCCCAGGCCCTGAGTTACTGACCCTGGAAAGGTGGGGCTGTGGAACAGAGGAAGAGAGGAGAGGCTCCAGGTGTATGGAAGATGGACAGTGGGAGCTCATTGCCCACGTGCCCTGGCTCCAGAGATCTCTAGGACAGGCTGTCATGCCTGGAATAGTTCAGGACATGTGGTGTCTCTTGATGTCCATCAAACAAAGCCAGACATTTGAAGACTTATTTATTTATTTATGAGAGAGAGAGAGAGAGAGAGAGAGAATTGGCACGCCAGAGCCTCTAGCCACTGAAGTCGAACTCCAGATGTATATGCCATCTTGTGCATGTGTCATCTTGTGCATTTGGCTTACATGGGTCCTGGGGAGCTGAACATGGGTCCTTACGCTTCGTAGGCAAGCACCTTAACCACTAAGCCATCTCTCTAGCCCCAAAGCCAGACATTTGAAAGTTAGGACGTTGGAACTCAGTCTGCTCATAGCTGTCCACTCACAAATGCTGCTGGCATGTGAGCTCTGCGCCGTGCAATATTTCTAGCCTCTTGGAATCCAGAGTGTCCTTGAGCTCTTGGTCAGCACAGTGAGTGCACATAGAGCCCCCACCAGTCCTGGCCACTAGCAAGAGTTTCTCATGCTTACAAGCATGGGCTTACAAGTGAGGAGACCGACGCATAAAGGAGATAGGAACCTGTTCTCACAGGCAAGTTTTGAACTCAGCCTATTTGATGGCTGAGACCATCTTCTAAGCCACTCTGCCCTGTGGGTTTGGTGGCCCTGGTCACCAGGCATGAGTGCTGCCCTGTGGGAGATTCAAGTCTGACATTAAATGGCACTGAGGTCCACAAGGCTGTCCTCCCTGACTCTCACTCCCTTCACGGACCTCCCTCCTCTTCTTTCCTTTAGACACATGCACCAGCACCCTTTCCTGAATCCAGTCTATTCATGGGGACATTATAAGCCCACAAGAGGAAAAGTCTGCTAAGTCCTGAATCAATTAGACAAGAGAAAAGTTAGAAGACGGGGGGGGGGGGGGAGGGGGAGGGAACTAAAAGCCCCTAAAAGTTTACAATGATCCTGTCAAATGGGAGACTGACTTCACTGAGATTAGTTTTAATCAATTATTAAGGAATACCTAAATATTTTAAGAGTTTGCTCAATCACAGAGAAATGATTTAAAAACAACGAGAAACAGAAGCTTTGTTTCAAGGACTGTTGACTCCTGGTCTCAGGATGGCTGGCTCAGGTGGGGGCTTCCCACAGCATGGAGGCCTTCCAGAATTGAGTTTCTCAACCTCTTAAACTTTTTAAAGGTTTTAAAGAAAATATTTATTTATTTATTTATTTATTTATTAGAGAAAGAGGCAGAGAGAGAGAGAAAATGGGCACACCAGGGCCTCTAGCCACTGCAAATGAACTCCAGATGCATGGGCCACCTTTTGCATCTGGCTTTATGTAGGTACTAGGGAATCAAACCCGGGTCCTTTGGCTTTGCCAGCAAGTGCCTAAACCACCAAGCAATATCTCCAGCCCCCTTTTTAAACTTTTAACAGACAAAAAGCACATATTTTTCCCTCAGAAAAAGTATATTTTTAAACATTTTTTAAAAATATTTTATTTTATTTATCTATTTATTTTACTTTATTTTTATTTATTTATTATTTATTTGATAGAGAAAGAGAAAGAGTGAGAGAGAATGAATGGGCGTGCCAGGGCCTCCAGCCACTGTAAATGAACTCTAGACACTTGTGTCCCCTTGTGCATCTGGCTAACATGGGTCCTGGGGAATTGAACCTGGTCCTTTGGCTTTGCAGGCAAATGCCTTAATCATTAAGCCATCCCTCCAGCCCTTATCTATTGATTTGACAGAGAAAGAGGGCGCACGAGAGAGAAAATGGGCACACCAGGGCCTCTAGCCACTGCAAACGAACTCCAGATGTGTGTGCCTCCTTGTGCATCTGGCCTACGTGGGTCCTGGGGAATTGAACCAGGGTCCTTTGGCTTTGCAGGCAAACACCTTAACCACTAAACCATCCCTCCAGCCCCATTTTTAAACAATTTTAAACTATTTAATTTATTTATTTATTTGAGAGAAGAAAGAGAGAAAGAGAGAGAATGGGTATATCAGAGCCTCTAGCCACTGCAAATGAACTCCAAACATATGCTACACCTTGTGCATCCAGCTTTATGTGGGTATTGGGAAATTGAACCTGGATCTTTTGGCTTTGCAGGCAAGTGCCTTAACTGCTAAGCCATCTCTCCAGCCCAAGAATACATTTTTTTAAAATATTTTTATTTTCATTTGTTTATTTGAGAGAGAGAGAGAGAGGGAAAGAAAGAGACAGACAGAGGGAGAGAGAGGAACTGAGAGACAGAATGGGCAGGCCAGCGCCTCCAGCCACTGCAAAGGAACTCCAAATACATGCACCACCTTGTGCATCTGGCTTACATGGGTCCTGGGAAATTGAACCTAGGTCCTTGGGCTTTGCAGGTAAATGATTTAACAGCTAAGCCATCTCTCCAGCTCAAGAGTACATTTTGAACAGTCATGGGACGTGAGTTTACTCCCTAGCACCCACATAAAAAATCCAGGTAAGGTTATGTATGCTTATAAACTCTAGTGCTGAGGAGAGTGAAGACAGAGGGTTGATGAGGGTCCCTAACCAGTTTGTCTAATCAGAAAACAAGGTATTAGCCAGATGTGGTGGTGTACCCCTTAAATCCCAGCGCTCAGGTGGCAGAGGTAGGAGGCTCACTGCGAGTTTGAGGCCACCCTAAAACTACATAGTGAATTCCAGGTCAGCCTTGACTAGAGCGAGACCCTATCTCGAAAAACCAAAAGATAAAAGGAAAACAAGGTGTTTCAGGTCAGTGAGAGACTATGCCAGGGCAACAGGCAGAGGAGAAATAAAGGAGACCAGTTCACATCTTCCTCTGGCCTCCACACACATGTGCACTGGGCGCGTGCATGTGTGCAGAAACGTGCAGACACCATAAGCATACATGCTACACATACAGATCAAAAAATCAGCTGGAGAAATTGCTTAGCGGTTATGGCGCTTGCCTGCAAAGCCAAAGGACCCAGGTTCGATTCCCCAGGACCCAAGTTAGCCAGAGCACATGGTGCCACAGGCATCTGGAATTTGTTTGCAGTGGAGGCCCTGGCACATCCATTCTCTTTCTATCTGCCTCTCTCTCCCTCTCTCTCTTGCTGTCTCTCAAATAAATATTTTTTTAAAAAAAAATGATGTTACATAAATGAAACAAGAAAAAAAAAGTTATTTAAAAAAAATCAAAAAGACTCTGGAGAGATGGAGTTAAAGGAGCTTGTTTGCAAATCTTGCTAGTCCGGGTTCAATTTCCTAGCTATCCATGTAAAGCCAGATGGGCATTTATTTGTAGTAGCAAGAGACCCTGGCATATGTTCACACATGCAAGTAAATAAAACTGAATAGTTTAAAAATAAATAAACACAATTTAAAAAAAGATCCAGCACTACGGAGAGGGTTATAGGAAAGGAACCCGACCCTCCTGCCTTCCTGCCCTAAGGACGGTGGCATCGCCCCTCAGGCCTCCATGCTGGGCTCACAGGGCCTGGGCTTGACCTCCTGCCCTCAGGGAGCACCTGTGGGCTCCTCGCTGTGGGGAGGAGGGCTTGCCGGGTGACACCTCCACCCTCCATGCTGCCTCCTAGTTCAGCTGTCACCTGTCTTCACCTCCTCCACTGCTTCCTTTCTCTCTCTCTCTCTCTCTCACACACACACCAAAAAAACCCCACTTTCCTGGGGTGCTGGGGCATCACCTGTGAAAGCCTGCCACCTCCCAGGACTGTCCCCCCTCTGTGTCAACTCTGCTGATTTCTTCCTCTCCTTGCCTTCTGTTCTCAGCAACCGTCTGTTCTGTTTTTCTGTCTGCTGCGCACATGAGCGCTGCTCACAGTGGAGCCCAGAGCCGCCGGGGCCTCCGTCACCCGCAGGCCTCACCTTCTCCTCCAGTTCTGAGGCTGCACAGGCGACGGGTGCCGCGTCACGCCCAGGACCTGCCCGGAGGCGGAGGCGGAGGCGTCCTGGGGTCTGAAGGGTTCTCCTCCTTCGTTCCGGGAGGGAAGCGCTGGGCCTCTCGAGCCCGAGCTGCTCAGTGAGACACTGTCTAGAAGGCCGGAGACCTGGGCAGAGAAAAGAATTCACCAAGAAACGAACAAAGAGAGGTCAGTGAAAGCAGAGGGTGAGTTTCCAGAGAGGGGTCTGTCATCTTGGCATTCCCTTGTGGCCATGTCTGAGGGCACAGGGAGCCCTCGTGATTTTGTTGAACACATGTCATACTGTAAGTTGGTTTGCCTGGACTGGTCATGTGTGTAAGATGCCACAGGTCAGTAGAGTCTGGCTCCAGATATCCAAAGCATCGTGGGTCACTTGAGGTCAGTCTCAAAGTGGTCACAGCCTAATGGCCAAAGTGTGGATTGTGCCCCCCCCCTTTTT
This sequence comes from Dipus sagitta, assembly GCA_036346955.1. Classification (NCBI taxonomy): domain Eukaryota; kingdom Metazoa; phylum Chordata; class Mammalia; order Rodentia; family Dipodidae; genus Dipus; species Dipus sagitta. The sequence continues at coordinate 14,125,131 of CM070778.1, forward strand.
TTTCTCTGCACAAGTCCTCATAGTAACTTTCATTTGGGACTTTGGCCAGTGGCTCCACATTTGAGCCAAAACTTTCTGTCAAATGGTTTTGTTGATTTTATTTGCCTTTCTCAGTTGCTGTTAGGCCACACTCTAGAGGCCTGCCACTTCATGTGTCTTGGGCTTTCTCCTTCATGCTCAGAGCCTAAGTCTTATCTGCTCACTGGGGCATGGTGGGAGCACTGTAGGCTGTGTTCCGGACAGGATTACCAGGGCTCACTGGAGTCTCTGTTACCCACCGGCCTTGACGCCTTCACCTCCAAGTGGAAAGACCTATGCACATGCACATGGGAAGTTAGCCACCAGAACCCCTGACGGCTCTCTGCTGGACCAGGGGCCTTGGACTCCTCCTCCTTCTCTGATCTGTGGCTTCAAGTTCTTTGTGACCAGTGTTGTCTCCATTTATGTCCTCTTCAGGCACACACGGACACATGGCCTCAATTGCTAGACACTCTGACTCAAAAAAACATTTCTTTTTTTAAAGGATGATGCCAAGCATGGTGGCATACACCTTTAATCTCAGCACTCGGGAGGCAGAGGTAGAAGGATGGCTGTGAGTTCAAGACCACCCTGAGACTACATAGTGAATTCCAGGTCAGCCTTTTGATTGGAAAAAAAAAAAAAAGAGAGAGACACTGTAACAGCCACAAAGTTTAGCATCTTAAGATACAATGATAAGGAATGGCTGATTGAATATAATGTAGTTAGAGGTGAGGGGGGAGAGGACGTGGGAGTTGATATCGGATCTCACTATGTTCCCCAGGCTGGCCTGGAACTCTTGATCTTCCTGTTTCAGCCTCCTGAATGCTGAAACTGAAGGTACAAGCTACCATTCCCCACTCTAAAGAGATGAAATCTCTCTCTCTCTCTCTCTCTCTCTTTTCCTCCCTCACTCCCTCCCCATCTCTGTCCAGAGTCTCATGAAACCCAAACTGGCCTTGAACTCTTGATCCTCCTACCTCTACCTCCCAAGTGCTGGGGTTACAGGTTGTGTCACCGCCCCCAGCTAAGTTCTTTTTACGAATTTTAAATAATATGGAAGCACATATGCTAAACGGGAGAGTCCAAAGTTATAAATTCATATGATCAGATGAGCACAAAATCCATAAAGAAAACAATACTTTTAGCACAAAGAAGGATCAGAAAGTGATTATTTCTGTGTGGAAGATTTAGGATGGTATTTTCTCTTCTACTTTTCTTTTTGTTTTTTTTGTTGTTTGTTTTTTGTTTTTTGTTTTTTGTTTTCGAGGTAGGGTCTCACTCTAGCTCAGGCTGACCTGGAATTCACTCTGCATTTTCAGGGTGGCCTCCAACTCACGGCGATTCTCCTATCTCTGCCTGGGATTAAAGATGTGCTCCACCACGCCCGGCTTCTTCTTTTCTTTAAATCCAGATCTCAGGCTGGAGAGATGGCTTAGTGGTTAAGGTACTTGCCTGCAAAGCCAAAGGTTTCCAGGACCCATGTAAGCCAGATGCACAAGGTGGTGCACACGTTTGGAGTTTGTCTGCAGCAGCTAGAAGTCCTGACGTGCCCATTCTCTCTCTCTCTCTCTCTCTCTCTCTCCCTCTCTCTCTGTGTGCCTCTTTTCCTCTCAATAAAAATAAATAGGAGCTGGAGAGATGTCTTAGTAGTTAAGGAGCTTGCCTGCAATGCCTAAGGACCCAGGTTTGACTCCTCAGATTCCATGTAAACCAGATGCCCAAGGTGACGCATGCACAAGGTTACACATGCGCACAAAGTGGCGCAGGCCTCTGGAGTTCAATTACAGTGGCTGAAGGCCCTGGCATGCCAATTCTCTCTCATGCTCTTGCTCTCTCTCACACACACACAAAAAAATCCAGTCTGTTGGGCTTGCTTCAAAAAAAAAAATCCATATGTCTTTCATCGCGTGTGCATGTGCGTGGGGAAACGGTGGGTTTCTGTCTGACCATCTTCCTTGACTGAGGCGGGTCATCATGCTTTACCGCCGCGTACAAGGGGTTCACCTGTCTCCACCTCCCACCTTGCCATAGGAGGTCTGCCATTGCAGACACTTCTTGCTCCATCCAAGTGTTTGCTTTTTCTTAATAACTTTTTAAACTTTTTATTGACAACCTCCACACATATACACAATGTACCCTGATTATAATCCCTTCCCCATTCAACTTTCTCTTTCTTTTCTTTTTTAGTTTTTCAAGGTAGGGTTTTACTCTGGTCCGGGCTGACTCGGAATTCACTATGCAGTCTCAGGGTGGCCTCAAACTCACTGAGATCCTCCTACCTCTGCTTCCCAAGTGCTGGGATTAAAGGCGTGGGCCACCACGCCCGGCTTTTCCTTTTATTACTATTATTTTTGCTTGTGTGTGGGGGTAATGTGTGTGGTATGCATGTGTGGCATGTGGTATATACGCATGCGTGTCCTCTTGCAGTGCCTTATCCATTTTCCTGTGTTCAGTGGCAAGAGTGGACTGTCACCGGCCTCTGCGTCACTCTCCCTCTGGTCCTGTTCTGAGAAGAGCTGGCGTCTCTTCTTACCAGTTCCAGAGCTCGTGGGCTCTGAATAGGCTCAGGTCTCTGCTCCCCTTCAGCACTGAGGTTACAGGCTCGTGTAGAGATTTGAACTTGGGCAATATCAGTTTCCCTCAGGCCTTTACACTTGTGCAGGAAACCACTTAGCCATCTCTCCAGTACCCCCATCCAGCTTTTTGTTTTTTTTTTTTTTTATGAGACAGAGAGAGGGAGAGACAGAGCGTGAGAGAGAACTGATGGGCCAGGGCCTCCAGCCACTGCAACCGAACTCCAGATGCATGCGCCATCTTGTGCACGTGTGGCCTTGTGCACTTGCATCATCTTGTGTGTCTGGCTTATATGGGACCTGGAGAGTCAAACATTGGCCCTTAGGCTTCACAGGCAAGTGCCCTAACCACTAAGCAATCTCTTCAGCCTCGTCCAGCTTTTGATGTGGGACCTGCTGATCCAATCTCCTGTCATCCAGCTTGCATAGAAAGCATTTAAGCCACTGAGACATCTTCTGAATCCTAAATCCAAATTTTGTGCGATGAGTAGTGACCTGATTATAAGTTCCTTGCAATCAGGAGCTCTGCCATCCTACGCTCGGGCTGATGGTACTCACCATCCCATTACTGCTCCAGAACCCCAGTACCTGGGCTAACAGGTCTGCATCACCACCTAGGACCAGTTCTCTCTTTTAAATGGCTTAAAACAACCCTGGGATCATCTTTGGATCCCAGTGCCCAGCACTGGACCACATTGATTTGCATAGTAAGAACAAGTATGGCATTTATAGTGAAGAAACCTGATATATGTTATTCAATTAAAAACATTTACTTTGTCTGGCAGCCAAGCCTGAAGGTGGTCAGGAAAGAGGGCTGTGTGAACACTGGAAAGGCTGTAGCACTTTCTCCAGGGCTCCTGACCCAGGCACCCTTCAGACAGCTTCTCAGCCAGCCTCATCCATCGCCTGATGTTTCCAGACAAAGAATCATAAACACCTTCTGCCTTCTCCTCCGACTTCGTCCCTGTTCATCTATGCTTACACTTCTAAGCAAGGTTGTGGCCTGAGGTTCAAGAACAAAGGCAGCTTCCAGGACAGTTTGACTAGAAAATACAGGCCAGCTATCCACAGTGGGCCTCTCATGGCCTAAAGGATCTGTGGTTGCCTATGACAACCAGCTTAGGAGGAGGAGCGGGTCTGAGCCCACCCACACCTGAGAGTAGCAGGGAGCTGGGCTGCAGGCAGAGCTCTTTGCAGAGAGACTTTTGGCACTTGGAGGCCTGGGCAGGAGGGCAGGTGCCCAAGCCACCCCTGGCAGGACAAGGTGACCACCAGAATCCAGAACAGTTGCCTCTTCCACATACCAAGCCTTTCTCAAATGTGGCCTCATGGGACTAACCATTGTCAAACTGCAGCATTGTGTGTGTGTATGTGTGTGTGTGTGTGTGTGTGTGTGTGCACGCACATGGATGTGGGTTCCTACACATGTGTGCAATTATGTTGGCTATCGTCCTCTATTGCCCTCATCTTATTTACTGAGACAAGGTTTCTCACTGAATCCAGAGCTCAGTGACTTGGCTAGTCTAGCTAGACCGCTAGCTGCAGGGCGCCCTGTGTGCCCTCTGGAATCCTGGGACTGCAAGGGTGTGCGGCCACACCCAGCACTTACACGGGTGCTGGGGCTCCTCATACTTGCACAGCACATGTGTTACCTGCTGAGCCATCTCCCCAGCTCCAGATGCAATATTCCAGTACAAGGCTATCGTCTGTTTGACTCTTCATTTTCTTTTTTATTGACTTATTTTTGTGGGTGTGGTTTTTGAGACTGGGTCTTATGTAGCCCAGGCTAGCCTCAAGCTTGCTTTGTAGCCAAAGATGACCTTGAACTCCTGATCCTTCCACCTTCACTTCCAAAGTGCTGGGATTTCAGGTGTGGGTCACCATGCCCCCAGACCTTGAATTTTAGAGATGCAAAGAAAGAGACTGGTTGAGCCTGGGCGTGGTGGCGCATGCCTTTAATCCCAGCACTCAGGAGGCTGAGGTATGAGGATCACCAAGAGTTCAAGGCAACCTTGAGACTATATAGTGAATTTCAGGTCAGCCTGGACTCTACAGTGAGACCCTATCTCAAAAAAAAAAAAAAAAAAAGGAGGGGGGGCTTGAGAGATGGCTTAGCAATTAAGGCACTTGCTTGTGAAGCCAAAAGACCTCTGTTCGATTCCCTAGGACCCACATAAGCCAGATGCACAAAGTGGCGCATGCACCTGGAGTTTGTTTGCATGGCTGGAGGCCCTGGTGCATCCATTCTCTCTGTGTGTCTCTGTCTCTCTCTCTCTGCCTCTTTCCCTCTCTCAAATAAATAATAAAGAAAGAAAAGAAAAGAGAGAGAGAGAGAGACACCTGGTCGGGAGCAGGCTCTCGCTGGCGCTGGTGGCATTCTGGGCAGACTGACTGCATAAGCCAGGATTTTCCAGAAACACGAGGTGCAGATGTAGATAACCACAGGGCAGCAGGCCAGTGCTTTAACCGCCAAACCACTTCTCCAGCCCTGCAGTCTTTACTCTTAAAGCCCTCAACTGCTTCCCTGAGGCCTACCCACGTGTGATTTGCTTTACAAGGCATCTACTGATTTAAATGCCAATTTCCTCTTAAAGAACGTGTGTGTGTGTGTGTGTGTGTGTGTGTGTGTGTAGTATGCATGAGTGTTGCAGATGTGTGCATATCATGTGTGTGTGAGAGCCACTCCTGTGTTGCTCAGCCACGTTCTTCCTGGAGATAAGGTCTCTCCCTCAACCCAGAGCTGCCATTTGCAGTCAGCAAGCCCCAGCAATTCTCTGGTGTCCATGCACTGGGGTTACTAGCATGCCTGACCATGCCCAGCTTTAAAAAAACAAACAAGGGCTGGAGAGATGGCTTAGCGGTGAAGCACTTGCCTGTGAAGCCTAAGGACCCCGGTTCGAGGCTCGATTCCCCAGAACCCTCGTTAGCCAGATGCACAAGGGGGCGCACGCGTCTGGAGTTCATTTACAGTGGCTGGAGGCCCTGGTGTGCCCATTCGCTCTCTCTCTCTCTGTCTCTGTCACTCTCAAATAAATAAATAAAAATAAACAAAAAAGTTTTTTAAAACAAACAAGCATGCATTTTATTTATTTATTTATTTACTTACTTACTTATGAGAGAGAGAGAGAATAAGTGCACCAGGGCCTCTAGCCACTGAAAACAAACTTCAGATGCATGCACCATCATGTGCCTCTAGCTTACATGCATTCTGAAGAATCGAACCTGGGTCCTTAGACTTCACAGGCAAGCTCCTTAACTTCTAAGCAATCTCTCCAGCCCAGCTACTTTAAAAAAGGCTTTTTGGGGCTGGAGAGATGGCTTAGCGGTTAAGTGCTTGCCTGTGAAGCCTAGGGACCCCAGTTCAAGGCTCGATTCCCCAGGACCCATGTTAGCCAGATGCACAAGGGGGCGCACGTGTCTGGAGTTCGTTTGCAGTTGCTGGAGGCCCTGACGCGCCCATTCTCTCTCTCTCTCTCTCTGCCTCTCTCTCTGTGTCTGTCGCTTTCAAATAAATAAATAAAAAATAAACAAAAAAATTTTAAAAAGGTTTTTTGTTTGTTTTTCAAGGTAGGGTCTAACTCTAGTTCAGGCTGACCTGGAATTCATTATGTAGTCTCAGGGTGGCCTGGAACTCACAGCGATCCTCCTACCTCTGCCTCCTGAGTGCTGGGATTAAAGGTGTGCGCCACCACGCCCAGCAAAAAAAAAAAAAAAAAAAAATTTAACTTATTTGCAAGATAGGGAGAGAAAGCGAGGGAGAGAATGGGTACACCAGAGCCTCTAGCCACTGCAAATGAACTCCAGAAGCATGTGCCGTTTTCTGCATCTGGCTTTACGTGGGTACTGGGGAACTGAACCCAGGTCATTAGGTTTTGCAGGCAAGTACCTTAACTACTGAGTCACCTCTCTAGCCCCCATGCTCAGTTTTTTACTTTAATTCTGAGGAGTCAAATCTGGACAGTCTCAGACCCTGTCATGTCTCCATGCTTAAGTGACAAGTGCTATTGACCACTGAGCCATCCTTAAAAGAACATCTTCATGGGAATATTAGACTTGTGTTTGTCCAATCAGCTGGACGTTGTGACTTGGCCAAATTGACACAGAATTAGCCACCACAGGGAACATTTAACACGCCTGGCCCACCAGTAGGGTCCCAAGATATATCACAACCAAAGACAAGCCCCTCTCCACTTCTGAGTGACCCACTGGTGGTGGTGTGGGGGGGGGCTCTACCAAAAGGAGGGGATCAGAAAACCAGAGTCCACCTGTGAGCCTCCCCCCCCAACTCTGGATGGCTTTTCTGCCCAGTTGAGGGGATGCCTCCTCCTCCTGGCCTCTTGAGACTTCTCTTCTGCAGTCTGACTTCTCTGGGGGTCAGTCCCTGGGCTCCTGTCTGAGGCTGCCTCTGATGAGCAGTTATAATAATATGTTTGGAAATGGGCCCAGACAGTAGAGATTTCTGCAATAATTAGGGATCATTTGGGTCCAGCCCACAGGAACTATACGAGGGTAAAATAGAGCCGTTTCACTGTGTCCTCACACTGTGCGACAGATTGTGATGTGAGGAACCTGAATGCCATGGAGTCCCTGCTGACCCAGCTCCTGTCCTTTCTAAAGGGTGATGTATGCAGCTCCGCCTCAGGGCTCACGGCGGACCTGCCTTTTAACCCTTGGTATTTACCCGCTCCGTGCAGTTCACCAATCCCTACTCTCAGATTTGCTGAAGCAAATGCTCTGGCCTTTTCCGAGGGCTGTCATGCAGAAAAACTGCCACTGTGTCCCTAGGTTCCTGCCTCAAGCAAGCCTTGCAGGCAACCCTGCTGGCACGCTTCGAGAACAAGCCTGTCTTTCCTGCCAAAGTTGCGCGCTGTCCTTTCGTGGTGCAGGGCTACCCCAGGCCCGGGGTTGGTTGTGTACTCTGAGAACACCTGAGAAAAACAGATGCTTGGCCTTTCATTACAAGAACGGTCACCTTGTTTGGCAATGCCCGGAGTGGGAAGGAAGGAGACGGTGGCATGTGAGCTCAGGTTCCAGCAGTTGCTCCCTCCAGCTAAGGTCTGTTCCCCAGTCTCACCATCTCCTAACCCCATCCACAAGGGTGATGAGAAGTAGAAAGAAAACAGAAATAAACGAGATGCGGTAGCATATGTCTTTAGTTCCAGCAGCTGGGAGGCTGAGATAGGATGACCATCATAAGTTCAAGGCCAACCTGGGCTACAGAGTGAGTTCCAGGTCAACTACTGAGCTAGAATGAGACCTTGCTTCAAAACAAGGGGCTGGAGAGATTGCTGAGCGGTTAGGGCACATGCTTAGGAAGCCCAAGGACCCAGGTTTGATTCTCCAGGTCCCACGTAAGCCAGATCCATGTGGTGGTGCATGCATGTGGAGTTCGTTTGCAGTGGTTAGAGGCCCTGGTGTGCCCATTCTCACTCTCTCTTTCTCCTTCTCTCTGTCTCTAATAAATAAATTTTAAAAATCTTAAAGAAAGAAAGGGGGACCCAAGGACGGCTTCAGGTGTCACTAAGAGAGCACACCTGACCTCCAAGGCACCACCACTGAGCACCTGCGCTCCCTCCACTGGCCACTGGGTCCTGCTCATGGCAAAGATGCCCTCACATACCCCAGAGGGTGGCAGTGGTGGCCCTCCTCACCCTTACTTCCCCCTGTTCCCTTCACAGTCCAGCAATCCACTGCCAGTCTGCAATAGCGTCTGGGGGCGAAAGGCCACGCAGAAGTGTTGGAGACACAGGTACTGCCTGGTGCTTCACTCTGGGCACTGTGGTCTTTCTGTGATTTGTTGACAGGAACTTTTTTTTCTTTCTTCCACTCTAGGGCAAGCTGTTGTCATTGTCTTGTCGCGGCCTCCCAAATACTGGTATTACAGGAATGTGCCACCACACCTGGCCCTGACCATGAACTCCCAGTGTTGTGGCTGGTGATTTTACGGAATCATTCTTGTAGACTCTGCAAGTCTGTACATCTTTTATCCCCAAGAAGGAGGATGTAGGGCGTCCGATATAGTGCTGAGCTCAGCAAGCTCACAGCCTTGTGGTTGGTGCTGGGTCTAGACTGTGGAAGAGCCACCCATGATGTTAGGCTCCCATATAAGGGGAGATGGCTTATTGGACAGTAGTGTTGAATCCTGATGAAAGAGTCCAGAAGTGCTGTGTCCCCGGAGAGGACCCAGTGGGTGAGTGACATGGGTGGAGGATGTCAGGAGCACTAAAGAAACCCACTTCTTTCTTACCTGTTTAAGAGAGCAAGAGAGGAAAAGAGGCAGACACACAGAGAGAGAGAGAGAGAGAGAGAGAATGGGCACACAAGGGCCTCCAGCCACTGCAAACAAACCACAGACACATGCGCCACCTTGTGCATCTGGCTTACGTGGGCCCTGGAGGATTAAACTCAGGTCCTTTGGCTTTGCAGGCAAATGCCTTAACCACTAAGCCATCTCTCCAGCCCAGAAACCCACTTCTTAAATAATGCTTGCTGCAATTAGCATAGTTATATGTAGATATTCATGTCATTTGGGTTGTTTTTTTTAAAAGATTTATTTTAATTTATATATTAGAGACAGAGAGAGGGAGACAGAAAGTGAGAATGGGCGTGCCAGGGCTTCCAGTCACTGCAAACAAACTCCAGACATGTGCGCCCTTTTGTGCATCTGGTTTGTGTGGGACCTGGTAAATCAGACCTGGATCCTTAGGCTTCGTAGACATGCACCTTAACCGCTAAACCATCTCTCCAGCACTGGGTTGTTTTTAAATAATTTTATTTATTTATTATTCATTTATTTGAGACATAGAGACAGAGACAGGTGGGTAGAGAGAACGGGCCTTCCGCTTCTGCAAAGGTCAGATGCTCAGGCTACTTTGTGCGTCTGGCTTTATGTGGTTACTGGGGAAGTGAATCCGGGCTGTCAGGCTTTACAAACAAGGGTCTTTAACCGCTGAGCCATCTCTCCAGCCCAGTCATCTGGTGTTATTCCCACAACAACCGCTACCACAACCACCTTACTAGGTATAGAAGAACTTCCCCCAGCCCATCTACGAAACAAGAGAAGCTATAACTGGGGAGAGGTGGATTCTGGGTAAGCATTTCCGCTTCTCAAGCAGAGAGTCATTTATTCATTTATCTTTGCACTTCATATCCACCAATCCACCATCCATACCCACCTACTCATCTACCCATACCTATCCACCTTCCCAACCCCTTGGCCCTCTCACCTACCCACCTGTCTACCCATCCATTCATCCACATCCCTCCACCCACACACCGTGCTTCGTCCTGTCTGAGGCCATGGCTAAGGGCCTGGCTCTCACTGAGCTTCCGGCCTAGAAGGTGGTGTGGGTGAGTCCCATGGGTTAGGGTGGCAGCTTCTTTGTTCCCCTAAACCCACAGTCGGCTCCCCACGCCTCATACAATCTGGGCACAGACAAATCCTAGGGCACCCTGTACCAAATTCTCCTGGCTGGTTCGGGGTGTTGGTGAGCTGAGAGGCGAGGCAGAGCAGAGTGGTGGTGTCATGGAAGCCCAAGGGTTAGGACGCCAGGTGCTGAGGATTCAGCCCAGCCAGTGCCAGCGGCAGCTCTGACCTCTCCTGCAGTCTATGAGGAAGTGCATCTTCCCGTGAGGACTGACAGGTCTGAATGTCAAGAGACTTCTGATCTATAGCCTACGTCTGTGTTCTCTGCAGCAGGGCCAACTCTTAGAGGAATGTGCTGGGGCAGCAAGGTCAAATGGAAGTCGCTGTTTTAAAGCAAGAGGAAGGCTGGAGAGACAGCTTAGCCATTAAGGCACTTGCCTGCAAAGCCAAAGGACCCAGGTTTGATTCCCCAAGACCCACATAAGCCAGATGCACAAAGTGGCATATCTATCTGGAGTTTGCAGCGATTAGAGGTCCTGGAATGCCCAGGAGGTGGGCAGAAGTGGGCTGGATCCAAGAGGGAGGAGCCATGGTGAGGTAGGCAGGGAACTGAGTCCAGTCCTGGTTATGAGAGGGAGTCAGGTAGTTTTTTCAGGCAGTTAGGGTGACTGGGCTCCTGAAAATAAGAAGCAGGAATGTTTTGGGGCCTATCCTTGCAGTCTCCAGCTCTAAATTTACATTTTAGAGCTGGAGAGATGGCTTAGCAAACTCAAACTAACCAAAGAACGGGCAATTCCAGATTCAAGAAAATGACTTTTTAAAAATTTTTTTGGTTTTTTGAGGTAGGGTCTCGGTCTAGCTCAGGCTGACCTGAAATTCACTATGTAGTCTCAGGATGGCCTCGAACTCATGGCAATCCTCCTACCTCTGCCTCCCAAGTGTTGAGATTAAAGGCATGTACCACCATGCCTGGTTTAAGAAAATTATTTTTTAAAATACCACATTTTTTTTTCGAGGTAGGGTCTCACTCTAGTTCAGGCTGACCTGGAATTCAGTGTGTAGTCTCAGGGTGGCCTTGAACTCATGGCAATCCTCCTATCTTTGCCTCCCAAGTGCTAGGATTAAAGGTATGTGCCACCACACTTGGCCAAAATACCACATTTTATTCAGATCTTACAATGTGAGGAAGGGAGAAAACTGGGGGGTTAAAAAAGGGAAGATAGGGGCTGGAGGGATGGCTTAGCTGTTGAGGCATTTGCCTGCAAAGCCAAAGGACCCAGGTTTGATTCCCCAGGACCCACGTTAGCCAGATGCACAGGGGGCGCATGCGTCTGGACTTCGTTTACAGTGGCTGGAGGCCCTGGTGTGCCCATTCTCTCCCTCTCTCTCTTCCTCCCTCCCTCTTTCTCTGTCAAATCAATCAATAAATAAAATATTTTTTAAAGGGGGGGGAGATAGAGTCGGGCATGGCGGCACACGCCTTTAATCCCAGCATTCGGTAGGCAGAGGTAGGCAGAGGTAGGAGGATTGCCATGAGTTCAAGGCCACTCTGAGACTACATAATGAATTCTAGGTCAACCTGAGCTAGGGTGAGACCCTACCTCAAAAAAAAAAAAAAAAAAAAAAAAGGGAAGATAAAGTGGGGAGAAGGGGGGATATGCCATATGGAACCCAGGAAGGACAGGGAGCTGTAGGAGGGCTGGTGAAGGTGCAGGGGCTGGGGTGGGCAGGAGGGACAGACACAACGGGAGAACAGTCATGGGACTTGTGGCTGTTGCTGTCTGTGAAATCCCTCGGTTGCCACACACTTGCCATGTCCCTGACCTCACCATTCCTCTGAGGGCCGGGAACATGTCTGTCCCTTGACTGGAGCTTCCTTGGCAGACTTGGGAAGATATGAGAGCTGTTCGTGAGGGATCCTCTGAATCCAGAACTGTTTCTGGTTGTTAAGGAGATCAAGATCCAGTTAAGCGTTGACCTAGCAGAAAAGTCGGCTATCGCGGGCGTGTGGGCCGGCCAGTCAGTTCTGTTTCAGCTGACGGACAAGGCCACCACTCTCCTGGAGCAGTCTTGTCTCGGTGATGGCTGAGACACAGGGTGGTTCCGGGCTCTTAAGCACATTCTCAGACTACACACAGGCTGCTTGGTCTCCATCTTTGGCCAGGGCAAAGTCTCCTGGCTCTCAGTTGGGTCAGGAAAGCAAGTCAGGATAGAGGACGGGGTGAAGAAGGGCCAACCATGCCCCTTCTAGAATGCTCCAAAAGAAGCAGGTGACCATTGTGCCTCCTCCCCAGAAGGGAGGATTATTTGTCCCCCTCTGACTTTCCAAAGCCCTGTAACTGTTGATCAAAGCCTGTCGAACCATGAAGGAGTGAACAATGTTCACCTCTGCCGAGGCAGTCCCGTGGGCTCAGCGCCTGCACTCCTAAATCCCCTAAAATTCGGCTTTCCAACGGCAGACTGGGAAATAAGGCTCTGTCTGAAGGCTGATGGGTATTAGCGGAGCTCCGAGGGGCTTGATGGAAACTCGGAATGTTTATGGATCAAAACCAAATGCGGGCACTGCCGGCAGGAGGCTCAGATGCTGCCTGAGTTGTGGCTGTCGGCTGTCTGACTGCCAGACTCGCTGCTTTAGGACATGTGTGCATGAGCAAGTGTGTGTGCGTTCATGGGTGTGCGTGCATGTGTATGTACATGAATGGGCATGTACGTGTGTGTGCATCCACGTGTGCATATGCATGCATCTATGTTTGGACGTGTGTAGTGTGTATACAAGTGTATGTGTGCATGCATGTGCTGTGGGGGGTGCTATGAGGTTTCCTGACTCTCAATTTTCTCAATTTCAGGATTACTGAAGAAAATCTAGTTTACGTGTCCAAGGACAGCCAGGCTTGTTTATCTCTGACTTCCACAAGCTCCCTGGATCCCTCTGGCTTGACTCTAAGCAGGATTTACATCTCCCAGGTGTAAGGTGGAAACCAAGAGGCCACTTTGGTTCGCAGAAGGTGCTGCAGCCATATGCTAATGCAGACCCAGGAGAGAGAGGGGCTTTCTTTATATTTTAAATTAAAAACCTTTAAGCAGCCAGGCATGGTGGCACATGCCTTTAATCCCAGCACTTGGGAGGCAGAGGTAGGTGGATTGCTGTGAGTTCAAGGCCACCCTGAGACTACATAGTGAATTCCAGGTCAGCCTGGACTGGAGTGAGACCCTACCTTGTAAAACAAAAACAAAGAAAACAAACAAAAAACACTTTAAGCTAGGAGTGGTGGCTCATAGCTATCATCCCAGCACTTTAGGAGGATTGCTGTGAGTTTGAGGCCAGCCTGGTCTACCATCTAGGTCTCCCATCCAGGCAGCCTGGCCTAAAGTGTGACCCTACCACAAAAAACAGAAAGCCCCCCCCCAAAAAAAAAGTGGGCTGGGGAGATGGCTCAGTGGTTAAAGGCACTTGCTTGCAAAGCCTGACAGTCTGGGTTTGACTCCTCAGCACCCACATAAATCCAGATGCACAAGTGGCTCATGCATTTGGAGTTCGTCTGCAGTGGCAAGAGACCCTGGTGCCCACATTCTTTCTCTCTTTGCAAATAAATGAATAAAATATATTTTTAAAAAAATCTTTAGGCAGTATGTGGTGACACACACAAGTGGCAGGAGGTTAGCTGCCTGTGCTCAAAAAAAATCACACATGCGCGTGCGCGCGCACACACACACACACACACACACCCTTTAGTGTATGTGGCTGTCTCTCACTGTGACGGTACTGAGGCTCAGGTATACATGCCCTTTGCCCAGGATGGGTGCTCTTGGAGGAGTGCAGACCCAGGCAGGGGACACATGGGTGTTCTTTGAGGGGCAAAGGTCCAGGCAGGGGACACATGGGTGCTCTTGGAGGGGCGCAGGCCCGTGCAGGGGACACATGGGTATTCTTTGAGGGGTGCAGGTCTGTGCAGGGGACACATGGGTGCTCTTTGAGGGGTGCAGGCCCAGGCGGGGGCACATGGGTGCTCTTGGAGGGGTGCAGGCCCAGGCAGGGGAGACATGGGTGCTCTTTGAGGGATGCAGGCCCATGCAGGGGACACATGGGTGCTATTTGAGAGGTGCGTAGGCACAGGCATCTTCAGAGACAAGTGTGCAAAGCAGTGGTTCTCAATCAGGAACGACTACGTCAGGGTAGGAGGGACATTAGGCTAAGTCTTCAGACAACTTTGAATATCACAATGAGGTGCAGGGAGGTGCTCCCAGCATCTATGGAGCACCCAGCTGCCCGGGATGGTTCACAGTTGAGAACTGCCTGCCTAGAATATGACTCTGCTTTGACAAGGAAGAGGATTGTGACACAAGTTTAATGTGCCTTGAATGCGCCCCCTCCAAAGCCCAGATGTTGAGGCTTGATGGTTGTTGTGCTGGTGTTTTGAAGTGGGGCCTTTGGATGGGAATCAGGACCTGAGAGTGCTGGTCACAAATGGGATTAGTAGCCCTTATGACAGAGGTCTGCCTTGGTGCCTTCTGCCTTTGGCCACTTTGGAAGGATAGTGCTCAAGACATCATCTTGGAAGCAGAAACTAGCCCCTCATAAGACATCAAGCTTGCCAGAGCCTTGCTCTTGAACCTCCAGCAGCTCCACACTGTGAGAAGTACATTTCTAGTCTATAACTTACCAGCCTGTGGTATTTTGTGATAGTGACACAAAACAGACTAAGACTAGGTAAACAGCATGAATGAATCTGGGAAATGAAATAAGCCAGGCACAAAGGACAAATACAGGATGATTTCACTTCCTCAGAGTCCCTAGACTAGTCAAGTTCACAGAGACAGGAAGTATAATATGGGTGAGGGGTGGAAAGTGTGGAATGAGGTCAGTTTCTGCTTGGAAAGATGAGGGTGTTCTGAAGGCTGCTGGATTGTGCTTCGAAAAGAGGCTGGGCGCACGCTTTTAATCCCAGCACTTGGGAAGCAAGAAAGGAAGATTGCCTTGAGTTCAAGGTCAGCCTGGGACTACATAGTGAATTCCAGGTCAGCCTGGACTAGAGTGAAAACCTACCTCAAAAAAAAAAAAGAAAAAAGAAAAGAAGGCCGGGCATGGTGGTGCACACCTTTAATCCCAGCACTCAGAAGGCAGAGGTAGGAGGACTGCCGTGAGTTCGAGGCCACCCTGAGACTCCATAGTTAATTCCAGGCCAGCCTGGGCTAGAGTGAGACCCTACCTCAAAAAACCAAAAAAAAAAGAAAGGAAAGAAAAAGAAAAACAAGTAAATAATAAAAAAGAAAAGAGACTAAAATGGATTTTTTGTTTGTTTGTTTTTGTTTTTTTGAGGTAGGGTCTCACTCTAGGCCAGACTGACCTGGAATTCACTATGTAGTCTCAAGCTGGTCTCAAACTCACAGTGATTCTCCTACCTCTGCCTCCCGAGTGCTGGGATTAAAAGGAGTACGCCACCAGGCCTGACTAAATGGAAGAAATTTTTAATTTTTGTTGTTGTTGTTTTTTATTTGAGAGTGACAGAGAGACAAAGAGGGAGAGAGAATGGTACACCAGGGCCTCCCGCCACTGCAAACGAACTCCAGACACGTGCACCCCCTTGTGCATCTGGCTAATGTGGGTCTTCGGGAATTGAGCCTCGAATCCGGGGTCCTTAGGCTTCACAGGCAAGCGCTTAACCGCTAAGCCATCTTTCCAGCCCATAAATGGAAATTTTTAATAGATATTTTGCCACAATTTTTTTAAATGCCACAATGTACCAAAAAAAATATTTGCTCAGATTATCAGTAATGCAGCAGAGAACATGGGCACAAAGCTGTGTGGAAGGTGAGCATCTTAACGCCTTTGTTCCCATCTCTCCTGGCCCTTTTCCTCCCCTGCTTTCCCTTCCTCACTGGCGCTGGGATGGGAGCCAGGGCTCCGTGCCTGGCAGACAAGCAAGCGTTCTGCCCCTCAGCTGCACTCCTGGTCCTAGAAATCTATTTATCATCGTTTGGAGGCTGGGAAGTCCAAGATCAAGGTGCCAGCACGTTTGGGTTCTGGTGGGGACCCTGTGTTTGTGTGGAACGTGAGTTGCTCTGGGTGGGGGTGTTCATGGGGAGCAGCGCAGGAGAGGGAGCGCCCTGCTGGCTTCCATCTGCTCTCCACTGCAAACAACACAAGGTTCGGCCCCCTCTTCAGTTCTGACACTGTCCTCCTGGAGGAAGTGTCCTGTCCTTCAGGTGGAGGGCTCAGTCCCCACAGCTACTCCACCATCAACCACTTCAGATGCCAGTCCCAGGCCCAGGCTGTTTCTTCTCTGCTTTGGACTAATTGCCTCTCCAATGGGCGTTTTGTAACTAGCTCACAGAACTCAGGCTGTTTTGTCATAAAGGATGTTACAGACAACACAAATGAAGCAGCGGGTGCCTGGGGGAGGGGCACAGGGCTTCCCTGCCCTCTTCAGAAGTGCCCCTCAAAACCCCACTTCAGCCCTGTCCTTGGGGTGTGTATTAGTCAGGATTCTCCAGAGGAACAGAAGCGAGGGGATGAATGTATATTATAAAGTGGATTTATAAGATTGGATTTTACTATACAGGCTGGGCAGTCCCACAGTGGCTGTCTGCAGATTGGAGAGTCTGAGAACCTGGTGGCTGCTCAGTGCATGTGGCTGGAGGCCTCAGCAGTTCTAATCTGGCTGAGGGCCTGGAGGATTCTTGGATGGCCATTGGTCTTCAGTCCACATTGGACTGCCAAAGAAGCTGGGCTCTGAGGTCCGGGAAGGGGGCAGCAACAGGGTAGATGCACGTACCTGCAAGTAGCGTGGGCAGCTAGGCAATAGGCACTGCTTTCTGCACTTGATCTTAGCCGAAAGGCTAGGAAGTGATGGAACCTCTTTATAGGCTGCCAGTGGGAAGGCTGCCCACTCAGTGGGAAGGTCTTCCTCCCTCAGTTAATTCTTCCTGGGAACACCCTCGCAGAACTGCAATCAGAAGGCTGGGCTGAGATTGTTTTTTATGGCCAGCTAAAGGCAGAGGAAAATAAGCTTCTATGACCCACATGGGGGAAGATAAATTCTAGTTTCCAAGGCCTGCTATAGACAAGGTATTGTGAACCAAGAGCTGTGGATGACAACAAAATAAAAAAATGTGCATCATAGTCACAGGCCAGAATCCTGTCCATGGAGGCTCTGCCCCTAGGACTGATGGCTTTGTAAAGAACCTAGCACTTGTTACTGTCACATTGGTGACAGCCACAGCATTGGTATTGGCTTGTACAACTGTGCTAGGAGAAGCACGGCCATTTCATGCCTCCCAGACATCACAACTGACTCAGCAGCAGCAGTTTCCCACACGTTGCACCTGGTTCTTTATTTCCAGAATCCTTCACCAGTTCCTCCAGCACATCCCGGTATCCTCCTGGTGTCTGTTCTTAGAAAAAGCTAGCTAGCTGTTGGGCTGGAGAGATGGCTTAGCGGTTAAGGTGCTTGTCTGCAAAGACAAAGGACCCAGGTTCAATTCCCCAGGACCCATGTAAGCCAGATGCACAAGGTGGTGAATGAGTCTGGAGTTCCTTTGCAGGTGGCTGGAGGCCCTGGTGTGCCCATTCTTTCTCTCTCTCAAATAAATAAATAAATAAAACTTAAAAAAAACAAATTAAAAGCTGGCAGCTCATTGTCTCATCTCATTCCCTAGTACCTTTTTTTTTTTTTTTTTTTTTTTTTGGTTTTCCAAGCCCAGGTTTTCTAGCCCAGGCTGGCTGACCTTAGAATTCACTATGTAGTCTCAAGCTGGCCTCAAACTCACAGTGGTTCTCCTACCTCAGTCTCCTGAGTGCTAGGATTAAAGGCGTGTACCACCAAACCTGGCTCCCCTGGCAGGGTCACAGAACATAGACACAGGTGACGGTGGCACCTTGTGCTGTCTGGCTCCAGTGTGCCCCACTGTGTCACACAGAGACATGGGCAGCTCTCTGAGTTACCTAGGTCCCCACCCCCAGCCTCAGCATGGGGCCCTGGTCATCTGTCTGCAGTATGGCCCCAGGCCTTCTGCTCTTCCCCTGGAAGAGGGTGTTCTTGTCCACTACATTTTTACAGAGAACACCTTGAAGGCTCCCAAGCCTTTGTTTGTCACTGTGGGAGGTGGTACTGTTTTGATTTGGGGAGGGATGGGGAGATAAAAATGGTGGAAAGCTGGTGGAGTGGTCGTTTGAGTGTTTGGCTCCATAGACTTAGTCATTTAAAAAATAATTTACTCACTTATTTGAGACAGAGAGAAAAACAGAGAGAGTGAGTTATGGGCACACCAGGGCCTTCTGCCATTGTAAACAAACTCCAGATGCATGTGCCACTTTGTGCATCTGGCTTTATATGGGTACTGGAGAATCAAAACCAGACAGGCTATGCAAGCAAATGCCTTTACTCACTGAGCAATCTCTCCAGCCCCACACAATCATTTTTAATTAAATTTCCCACTTTAGCCCCTGGCAGGTAGATTCCTAGGGGCATGTCACTGGGAGCAGAGCTGAATCCAAACTTACTAGGCATGTTCAGAGCAGTTTGAGCTCTGGTGCTTAGTGCTTGCTGCTTTTTGATGTTTTTCTGGCAGTTTGATGGTTTCTTTCTGCTTGGATCTATGAGACAGACCCAGCTTCTCCCACTGTTGACAGTGTTCTCCTGGACTCCGTAAACCTGATTTACGTCCCTTCCTCCCATAAACTGTGTTTGGTTGGATGTTTGTCCCCACAGCGTGAGGCTGGCTACAATGGCTGGCCTTTGGTTCTTCCTCTCCTTGGTGTTGGAACAAAGCCCTACATTTTCTCTGGCCCCTTGTGTGACTTTTTTTTGTGGTGTGCATGCGTGCACACACACACTTGAGTATATACGTGAGAGGACCAGCCTGGGTGTATTTCCTCAGGTGTTTCCCACCTTCTTGTTGAGACAGGGTCTCTCACTAGTCCAGAACTCACCTAATTAGGCCGGTGAACCTCAGGGACGCTTCTGTCTCTGCTTCGTCTCCCCTCTGCCAAGTGCTGGGATTGCAAGCATGTGCCACAGCACCTGGATTGATTGGTTTATTTGTTACTTGGTTTTTTGAGGTAGGGTTTCGCGCTAGTCCAGGCTGACCTGGAACTCACTATGTAGTCTCAGAGTGGCCTGGAATTCATGGCTATCCTCCTACCTCTGCCTCCTGAGTGCTGGGATTAAAGAAAGGCATGCGCCACCACGCCCGGCTCTATTTTCTTTTTTTTTTTTTTTTTTTTTTTGGTTTTTCGAGGTAGGGTCTCACTCTAGCCCAGGCTGACTGGAATTCACAATGGAGTCTCAGGGTGGCCTCGAACTCATGGCGATCCTCCTACCTCTGCCTCCCGAGTGCTGGGATTAAAGGCGTGCGCCACCACGCCCGGCTTTCTATTTTCTTTTTTTGAGGTAGGGTCTCACTCTAGTCCAGGCTGACCTGGAGCTCACTCTGTAGTCCTAGGCTGGCTTCAAACTCATGGCAATCCTCCTATCTCCCAAGTGCTGGGGTTAAAGGTGTGTGCCACCACACTAAGCAATTTTTTTTTTTTTTACATAGGTTCTGGGGATTGAGCTCAGGCCCTTTGGTTTATAAAGCAAGCACTTAAGCCGGGCGTGGTGGCGCACGCCTTTAATCCCAGCACTCGGGAGGCAGAGGTAGGAGGATCGCTGTGAGTTCGAGGCCACCCTGAGACTCCATAGTGAATTCCAGGTCAGCCTCGGCTAGAGTGAGACCCTACCTCGAAAAACCAAAAAAAAAAAAAAAAAAAAAAAAAAAAAAAAAAAAAGCAAGCACTTTACCAATGAAGCTGTGCCTCCCCAATCCTCTGGTGTGCCCTCTCGATGGTCACACTGTGGGGAGCCCCCGGAGGGTCCCCAAGCGGGATTGTCTACCAGACCCGAAGACACTCACACGGAGAGCTCTCAATGCAAGACGCAAGAGGTTTATTGAAGCCGGTGCACCGGGGCTCGACACGAAGTCCTCACGCAGGAGGGGTGAAGAGCCTCGAGCAGCCGGGAGGTAGGGGTTTTAAAGGAAAAAAAATCATAAAACATGCGGATATATCTCAAACATGTTACAGCTCAGGGATTCTTCAGATGTCGTCAGGGTGTCGCCTCGGCTCAGGGATCGTGACCTCAGGCAGGGAGCTAGGGCCCAGATTTCTAGGGCAAAGGTCAGCATTTCAGTTAACTAGTTCCTTATCTGGGCCCAGGCGGCTAGTTGCAGAAAGTCACGTACTGCAGAAAGTCACGTACTGCAGAAAGTCACGTACTGCAGAAAGTCACGTACAACATGCTTTTCCTTCATAAAATGGTTGTCCTTATGTCTAGGTAAAGCAAGCAATTGTACAGAAGCCAAAGAAGCAGGTTAGTTGTATTTATTGGTAATCTTTCATTTCCCCCTTTTCTTTGTCATAATTCCAATCATGGAATTGTGGATTCATTATCTGCCTGGGCCAACTGCTGGTATTGTTGTCTAAGCACCATTATCTGCACAGCACTAATTCTTTCTCTAATAAAAGTGAGTAGTCTGTTTAAAATACAAGGGCCGAAAGTGAGAAGCAAAAGTAATATTAAGAGAGGTCCGAGTAGGGTAGAGATCAGGGTGGTCACCCAAGGAGAACTGGAAAACCAAGACTCATACCATGACTGTTGTTGCTGTCTCTCTCTCTTACGTTGTTCTAAGCTTTCTCGCACCCGCTTCAAACTATCCTCAACTAAGCCCGTCTTATCTGCATAAAAGCAGCATTCTTCCTTTAAGGCTGCACATAACCCCCCTTGCTGTAGAAACAATAAGTCTAGCCCCCTTCTATTTTGTAAAACAACCTCTGACAAAGAGGAGACTGAGTCTTTTAGATTCTGCATGCCTGATTGTAATTCTTGCAAGTCTTTATCTATTGCGGCACTGAGGGTAGCATAATGCTGGTTAGAGGTGACTAAAGAAGCTATTCCTGTTCCTGCCCCCGCTGCCCCCAGACCTACTACTAATGCTAAGGTTAAAGTAGTGATAGGCTCTCTCTTGAATCGAGGTGAAGTAGAATCAGTATTCCATATCTTCTGGAAATCATCTGCGTCTCTGATAGTAAGTCTGGGCAATAGGCTTATTAGTATACAGTAGTCTTTTTCTGCTAGGAAGGTCTCTTTTTCTACATAAGTCGTGAGTCCTGTAGAGCAAGCGAGATAGGTATCTAGTGGTGCAGAGATATATTGGGAGGAGAGGCGGGAGTTAATAGTGATAGTTTGATTACAGATCTCAGAGAGGGAGCGGGGGGGAAGCATGTTAGGTCCTAGTAGGCATAGTCCGGCACCGGAAACAAAGCTCATAGTCAACCCTTGAGAGCCTGGAGGGGGTCTCCAACGCAAATTGGCAGTACTGTTGGCAAAATTTAAATTTCCTGTAGTGGCCAGTCCCTCATAGAAAGGAGGGCTGGAGGAATAGCATATCCAGCAGTCCTCTAAAGTGTGGTTAATCATATTAAAGAACTGGACAGAGGAATTTACCACAGTCAAAATTAGATCCGCTGAAGAAGGGGGGTTAGGAGGCAGAGTGGGTTGAAAAAGAGTTGGAGCCACGGGGATCAAAGTGAGGGAGGCAGGCTTGGGTGATGGGGGAAGAGGAAGAGGTTGATTATGAAGTAAGGGGTTAGGTCCCATGCTAATCTTCTGAAAGTCCGGAAATGCCTTACTAAGCTTAATTCTGAAAGTTAGTCCTGGGTCCTTTCCAGAGGCATACAAGCGAAGGCCCCATTCGAATCCCCGGAATTCCCAATTTTGAGTCTTAGCGTAGTCAGTGAAAGAGATAGACAAGGGGTTGCACCAGTTTTTACATTCGGAGAGCTGTTTTAGTGAGAGGTCATCTGAGGGGGGTAGAGGATTTTTCCTGCTTACTTTAATATAGTCCCATGTGGAAGAGGGGTTCCAATAAGTGTCACCCGTAGTCTCACATCCCCAAGAAGCACAGAAATAATCTGTAGCATGTCCACATTTTGAGCCCAGAGAACGGTCTCTATGAGTTCCCGGGCAGACATATATAGGTGTCTTTCTTAAATGGCTGCGTCGAGCCGGACTAGCACAGCCTGGGATGCCCATTGGTTTTTCTTCCCATCCTGGGGCAAATATTCCCTTAAGGTTGTCCTTCAGGGTGTTAACAGGAGTTGCCTGGGGGAGGAAATGGTCAGGGGTCCCCCAAGCCGAATCGGCCCCTAATGCTAGCCTACAAAGGTCTACTTCAAGGGTGGGCCATGGAATGGTTATAGATAGCTGAGAGGTGGTATTAGCAACGTCACCCGCTTGATTAATGATCTGCCATGTATAGTTATAGAGTTGGTAGGGAGCAGCGGCTAGCGGGAATGGTAGCAACAAGAACATTAGTAGTAACTGTAACCAAACCTTAAGATGAATCATTATGACTCGGGACAGTAGTGGGAACACGGCGGAGACGCAACTTGAGGGGGTTGTCAGTCTTTGTCAGCTGCCAGTGAGAGTCAGGTGAGGGAGCCGGTTTAACGTGAGAGGCGTGGATCCAGGCGGCGATTCCGTCCACCTTCACGGCCGTTGGTGTTGTCAGGAGCACAGTGAAGGGTCCCTTCCAGCGAGGTTCGAGGTTTGTGGGTCGATGCCGTCTCACGTAGACCGAGTCTCCAGGCTGATACGGGTGTGGAACTGGGTCCTTAGCAGGCAAATAGGCTTCCTTCAATTTAGGCCACAAGTCACTCTGAAGGAGGTGTAGCGCTTGCAGCCTGCAGTTCAAATCAGAGTTAGAAATTGTATCTGGCCCTCTCTGGGTCAGCAATGTGCTGAGTGGAGTTGGGACTCCGAAAAGTATCTCAAAGGGGGTGAGGTTAAATCTATAGGGGGTATTGCGGACCCTGAAAAGGGCCCAGGGAAGGAGCATCGTCCAGTCTGTACAGCCAGTCTCCATGGACAATTTAGTAATGGTCTCTTTTAATGTTCTATTCATTCTTTCTACCTGTCCTGAGCTTTGGGGTCTGTATGCACAATGTAATTTCCAATTAATCCCCAGTATTCTGGCCACCTCCTGACTTACCTGGGCAACAAAGGCTGGACCGTTGTCAGAACCTATTACCTGTGGCATTCCATACCTGGGAACAATTTCTTCTAGGAGTTTCTTGGTCACCATAGCCGCAGTCTCTTTCTTAGTGGGATAGGCCTCTACCCATCCTGAAAAAGTATCTATAAAAACTAAAAGATATTTATTTCCATATCTGGCTGGTTTTAGTTCAGTGAAATCTGTTTCCCAGAACAAGCCAGGACGGTCCCCTCTAAATCGCTTTCCTAAGTCTGTTGGGACCGTTTGTGCATTTACCTTTTGGCAGGGTACACACTGTTTTACGAGTTCTTCAGCCATATCCTTAAGTCCAATTATGTGGTAATCAGTCTTTTTAAGAGTCTCTATTATTTTTTTAGGTCCAAAATGAGTCAACTTATGTATGTGTAACAGGAGGTTCTTTGCTTGCTGTCTGGGTAGGATCTGTTTCCCGGTTTCAGTTTCCCATTTCTGTGATTTGGTGTTAAAATGCTTCTGTATTCTCGCCATATCTTTAAGGTCCTGCTCTGTATATTCTGAGGGCAGTGGCTCAGCGAGGACAGTTTCCTTTTCAATCAAAGGGAACAGGGAAGCTCCCTGAGCTGCCTTTTTGGCTTCCTCATCTGCCATCCTGTTTCCCCGAGCTACAAAGGAATCTCCCTTCTGGTGCCCTGGGCAGTGGACTATAGCCAGCTTGGCCGGTCGGTGCAGAGCATCAAGCAAATCTAAAATCTCTTGTTTATTTTTGATTTCTTTGCCTGCAGAGGTCAGTAATCCTCTCTGCCGGTAGATGGCGCCATGTATGTGCGCGGTGGCAAAGGCATACCGGCTATCTGTATATATTGTAGCCTTTTTTCCTTCTGCCATATTTAAAGCTTGGGTTAAGGCAATAAGTTCAGCTTTTTGGGCAGATGTTCCCTCTGGCAATTTGTTAGTCCAGATCACTCTGCTCCCATCTACAATAGCTGCTCCCGCCATCCTCTTACCTTCAAGGAGGTAGCTGCTGCCGTCCGTAAACCAGGTCACCTGAGCATCTGGTAGGGGCTGGTCCATAAGGTCGGGTCTGACTCCGGTGGCTTCGGCCAGGACTTCCCCACAGTTATGTAGTACGGTGGGATCCGTGTCCGGCCAGAGGGTAGCGGGGTTCAACTGGGTGGGGGGAGCAAATCTGACCCGGTCTGAATTAAGGAGGAGACTCTGGTAGTGAGTGACCCTGGCATTGGAGAGCCAGCGGTCTGGAGGCTGGCGGATAACGCTCTCCAGAGCATGTGAAGCAATGATAGTAACAGTCTGTCCCAAAGTCAATTTGTCTGCATCCTTTAGAAGTAGCGCTACGGCTGCAATGATCTTTAGGCAAGGGGGCCATCCCGCGGCTACAGGGTCTAATTTCTTAGACAAGTAGGCTACTGGTTTCCTCCAAGGTCCCGTTCTTTGGGTAAGCACTCCCTTAGCAATGCCCTTCTGTTCATGCACGTACAGGTAAAAGGGCTTGGTGATATCCGGGAGTGAGAGCGCAGGTGCTGTTAGCAGGGCAAGCTTAATGCTGTCAAAAGCCTGCTGGTGTTCTTTTTCCCATTTAAAAACTGTATTTGTCTTAGTCAGAGGATAAAGCGGAGCAGCCAGGGAGGCAAATCCGGGTATCCAAAGTCTGCAAAACCCAGCGGACCCCAGAAATTCCCGTACTTGTCTGGCATTTGTTGGGACTGGAATCTGCTCCACGGCCTGTTTACGGGCCTCCGTCAGCCACCTCCGTCCTCCTTTCAAAGAGTATCCCAGATATGTGACTTGCCTTTTGCAGATCTGAGCTTTCTTGGCTGAGGCTCGGTATCCCAAACGGGCCAGCTCCTCCAACAGCGCTGTTGTTCCCTTTTCGCATTCAGCCTGACTGTTAGCTGCAAGGAGAAGATCGTCAACATACTGGAGGAGTGTTACCTGAGGGTTGGAGGCTCGGAAGGGCGCTAGGTCTCGGTGGAGGGCTTCGTCAAAGATGGTGGGTGAATTCTTGAAGCCCTGCGGCAATCTCGTCCAAGTCAATTGTCCGGAGAGTCCCATGTCCGGATCTTTCCATTCGAAGGCAAAGACGAGCTGGCTTTTTTCATGTAGAGGTAGGCAGAAGAAAGCATCTTTTAAATCCAGGACGGTGTACCAATCCCTTTCAGGTGGGAGTGAGCTCAATAGGTTGTAAGGGTTGGGGACTGTCGGGTGTAGGTCCTCCACCCTTCTGTTAACTTCTCTTAGGTCCTGCACTGGGCGGAAATCATTAGAGTTGGGCTTACGCACTGGCAGTAGGGGGGTGTTCCAAGGTGACTGGCATCTTCTCAACACTCCTAGTTTCAAAAGTCTCAATATGTGGGGTCTTATCCCTTCCTTGGCCTCCTGGCTCATAGGATACTGTCTCACTGATATGGGCACCGCAGAAGCCTTCAGATTAATAATTATGGGTGGTTGGTGGGAGGCCAGCCCCATGCCAGCCGTTTCAGCCCAGGCTCCAGGGATTTCAGTGAGCCATTTATCAACTTCTAAGTTAGTCTGAGGTGTCTCAAATAGCCTGTGTTCATCCTCCAACTTCATAGTTAAGACTTGAATAAGTTTTCCTGTCTTATCAGTTACATGGGGGCCTTCTTTAGTAAAAGTGATTTGGGCCCCTATTTTTGTCAATAAGTCCCGTCCTAGTAAGGGGGCTGGGCAACCAGGAATCACAAGGAACGAGTGGGATACCCGGCCCACGCCTAGGTCCACCGTTCTTCGGGTAGTCCATGAAAATTGTTGGTTCCCGGTGGCTCCGAGAACCCACGATTTTTTGCCTGATAATGGTCCTCCTGGTTTTAACAGAACAGAATGTTGAGCGCCCGTATCCACGAGGAATCTAATGGGTTCCCCCTCCACTTTAAGGGTTACCCTGGGCTCGGGGAGGGGTTCCGAGCCCCGTCCCCCCTATTCATCGTCTTCCTCCAATGTCAAGATTTCTCTTGGTTTCTTTTTGGGGCAGTCTTTTATCCAATGTCCTTTTTCTTTGCAATAGGCACATTGGTCCTTTTCCAACTGCCGTCTGTTGCCCTGGTTTTGTCTCTGTCTAGGATTTCTATGCTTTTCTCTGTCTAGGTTCTTTCTATCCTGAATTACGGCGGCCAGAATTTTAGTCATATTTCTCTCATGTCTCTTATCTCGTCTATTGTCCCTTTCCTCCTGCTCTTTTACTCTTCTCTGTTCCCTTTCTTCCTCAGTTTCTCTCTTATTGTAAACTTTCTCAGCTTCCTTAACTAAGTCCGACAGCGTATACCTACTTAAGCCATCTAATCTCTGTAACTTCTTCCTGATATCTGGTGCTGACTGGTCGACAAAACTCATCAGAACTGATACCCTTTGTTCCTCTGCAGTTGGATCAAATGGTGTATATCTACGGTAGGCCTCCATGAGGCGCTCCAGGAAAACAGAGGGTAGTTCATCAGGTCCCTGAATAATCTCTCTTACCTTGGCCAAATTCGTGGGGCGCCTCGCGGCTCCCCGGAGACCAGCCACTAGAGCCTGGCGGTAGACGCGGAGATGCTCCCTACCTTCAGGGTTGTTGAAGTCCCAGTTGGGGCGGGTTAAGGGAAAACCGTCGTCTATCACGTTCTGGAGCTGTGTGGGACGTCCATCATCCCCAGGAACGTTTTTCCTGGCTTCCAACAGGATGCGTTCCCTCTCCTCTGTTGTGAAGAGGGTTTGGAGTAACTGTTGACAATCATCCCAAGTGGGCTGGTGAGAGAAAACTAGAGATTCCATGAGAGCAGTTAGTTTAGAGGGATCCTCTGAGAAAGGGGGGTGATTAGCCTTCCAATTATATAAGTCCGCAGAAGAGAAAGGCCAGTATTGAAGTGGTGGCAGGGGTCTTTGATCTGGGTCATCTCCTGGTCCTAGGGGAGGAGGAGGACCTATAGCCCTAAGGGGCAGGGTGATAGCGGCATCTGGAGTCTGGGCCCGTCTGCTTCTGGTCCCCGCTGCCGGCCCCCCACGTGCTCCTTCGGCTGAGGGGTTAGGCGGAGCAGTGGGAGCATGAGATGGCGGGTATGGCGGTGGGGTGTCTAACAGGAGTAAGTCTGTCTGTGTGTCCGGATAGATCTTCTTCCTTTGTCCTGAACCTGCAACAAGAACTGTGGCGGACTGCAAGGAGTCCTTGTTAGCAGATTTGGGGGAAATCCAGGGTTTTAGCCAAGAGGGAGGGTCCTGCACTAAATCCTGCCAGGTAAAAATGTAGGGTAGCTGGTCAGGGTGGCCTCCGGGCTCCTGTAGAATAACTTTCTTGACAGCTTGGATAACCTCTAGGTCAAAAGTTCCCTCCTGAGGCCATCCCACATTCAGCAAATTCCATTCTCCTTGGCATAAAGTTTGCCATTTTCCCTTCTTAACTTCTACTGATAAGTTATGAGCTCTCGTCTTAACGTCAGTCCAATGTGTTAGAGTCAAGTCCAGAGGGGTAGAAACAGTCTGTCCCATATTGGGAGGAGGATAGGAAAAGTAGAACAAAATGAACAGAAAAACACAGAAAACAAAAAGACTGAGTTGGCCTGCCCGCCGCCTGAACAAAAACGAAAGCGATTCAGAGGGCGGGGGGCTAGGCCCGGATGGTACCTTGCGACAGAAAAGAACTCGGTCAGAGTTCTTCAGATAGGAGACAGAAAACAGGTCTGTCTCCTCCGGGCAATCAAGAGCGTCCTCCAGATTGCTTGGGTGGTGGTCCTCAGGCCCGTCAGCCCCGACCTGCCACACCCCAGAGCAAGGTACCCAGATGGAGAATTCTCAAGACCAGACGAGGTTAGACAGACACAAAAAACAAAAAACACAATGAACATACAGACAGACAGACAGACGTAACAGGAGGCGCCTCTTACCTCTGAGGGATCCGGAATGAGGTCTGGGGTCTTGTAGAGATCCCCGAAAATCTCGGTAGGACCTCCAAAATGTGGGGAGCCCCCGGAGGGTCCCCAAGCGGGATTGTCTACCAGACCCGAAGACACTCACACGGAGAGCTCTCAATGCAAGACGCAAGAGGTTTATTGAAGCCGGTGCACCGGGGCTCGACACGAAGTCCTCACGCAGGAGGGGTGAAGAGCCTCGAGCAGCCGGGAGGTAGGGGTTTTAAAGGAAAAAAAATCATAAAACATGCGGATATATCTCAAACATGTTACAGCTCAGGGATTCTTCAGATGTCGTCAGGGTGTCGCCTCGGCTCAGGGATCGTGACCTCAGGCAGGGAGCTAGGGCCCAGATTTCTAGGGCAAAGGTCAGCATTTCAGTTAACTAGTTCCTTATCTGGGCCCAGGCGGCTAGTTGCAGAAAGTCACGTACTGCAGAAAGTCACGTACTGCAGAAAGTCACGTACTGCAGAAAGTCACGTACAACATGCTTTTCCTTCATAAAATGGTTGTCCTTATGTCTAGGTAAAGCAAGCAATTGTACAGAAGCCAAAGAAGCAGGTTAGTTGTATTTATTGGTAATCTTTCAACACCACACTGGTCAGAGAGGTGACCAGAAAACTGGTTGGCCCACAGTGATTCATTCCTTACTGCTAGGACCCTGCACAACTCTGTCTTGCTCTTTTTTTTTTTTTTTGAGAGTGACAGACAGAGAGAGAAAGAGGCAGATGGCTATAGATAGAGAATGGGCACGCCAGGGCCTCCAGCCACTGCAAACGAACTCCAGACGCGTGTGCCACCTTGTGCATCTGGCTTACGTAGGTCCTGGGGAATTAAGCGTCAATCCGGGGTCCTTAGGCTTCCCAGGCAAGCGCTTAACTGCTAAGCCATCTCTCTAGCCCTGTCTTCCTCTTTTTAGGAGGAGGTGGGCCACCCTCACTGAGTGTTCCCTCTCCAGTCGCCTTACCCCTTCCCAAGCAGGGTCACAAGTAGCTTCCTTACGCCTTCTCTTTCCTGCCTCAGGGTTTTGTGCAAGCTACATTTTTGTTCCTAATGTTGGTAATGTGGATAAATGATGCCACTGCCCCATGAAGTCTTCTCAGGCTTGTCACAGGTCGCTGCGGTGGGCATCCATTCTGGACAGTGGACACATCCAGTTTGCAGATTACTGAGTCTCCAAGAGAACAATGTATATCTCTAAACATCTGGGGCCCGCCTGTTTTAGAGGGTTCTTGGTTTTACGGGGATTCATTCAATGTTGCGGCCATTTGGTTTTTCTTTATGCATTCATTCAACTTTTTGGGGGTGCATTTTAATTCAGGTTCAAGCTATGCAGTCCTGATTGGCCTTGAACTCCAGATCCTCCTGTCTCAGCCTCCTGAGTGCCAGGATCACAGGCCTGCTCTACCACCGGCTCATCCACTATCACATAGATGCGCTTACCCTGTTAGGAGATCAGTACTGGAGCCGACCAGGAGGTACAAGTCCCTTCCCTTACCAGACTCCTTCCAGGACCAGTGAGTGGTAAGCGTGAGACACGCCGGGTAGTGACGACAATGGTGGAGAGAGACAAAGCAGTAGGAGGGGGTTGAGAGGGACCCGCAGTGTTTTTTGTCATGTAGTCATGAGAATGGGGCCCCTATGGTAGATTAGTGGCTTTATAAGAAGAGGGAGAGAGAGCCAGGCTGGTGTGCTTGCTCTGTTTCACCTGGGGGGGACTCTGTGGTCTCTCAGCAAGAAGGCCCACCCAGAGGTAGCTGCCAGCCATTTTCACAGATGGCTCAGGAGGTAGTGTTCAGACCACTGCAGGGAGCGGAGCAAGGCAGCCCTCATGCAGCCATTGTGGGAGGGACCCATCTTCCTCTGTCCCTCCCCCTTCTTCCGGGAACTTGCCATTGAAGAAGCATGAAAATCCCAGCCATACTCAAAATAAATGAAAGGAATATGTGTGTGTGTGTGTGTGTGTGTGTGTGTGTGTGTGTATGACAAATATGAAAACCATAGCAATCATTTTCACTCAGAGGCAATAAAATAAAAATCAGAACCATGAACACAGCAGCTCGGAGGCTGCGCTCCTCCTGCCGCTTGTCTCCTCAGGAGGCGCGTGCCAGGGGAAGGCGGGACTTTCAGCTTCACTCTTGACATGCCCCTCTGATTAAAAACTGGAGAAGAGAAAATATGGGAGGAAGACGGAGGCTTACAGGGGAAAACATAATGACCACAACTATGGCAAAACTTGAGAACACAAATTACATTACACATTTCTCCTTGGCTGACAAGACAATCCTGCTAGAAGGGCTGCTGTTGGGGAAGGTGGCATGAATAATGCACAGAGGAGGGGATCTGGCTCCAGCACAGAGCGTTCTGATGGCTCGGGCACCGAGGGCCTGGCGGAGCTGCTGCAGAGGCCTCCGCTGTGTCCTCGTTCATCCCCTGCAGCCACCAGACAGACCTGCCGTGTGACAGGCTCTCCAGACGAGACTGAGAGACCGAGCCGGGCAGCTGGGCCGGCGGCAGCAAGCCTCCGAGCCTCCCTCGCTGGAAACATTATCCAGATGGATAAGTGGAAAATTTCGTCCTTTTCATTTTTTTTTTTTCTTTGTGCTTTCTGATATTTGCCTGCTGCAGAAGGAAAGCAGGACCCAGGCTTCTATCTGCTGCCTAATGTTCCCGAAGCTGTGCTTGGTTGTGTCCCTGGGTGGCTGTGCACTCCCCAACAAACACCTTCTGGGTCACTGGCTAACACCTGCCCCCACACTGCACCTTTGGGAATGAGAATGTTGCCGCTCTTGAGCCCTTTCTGCACATTCTAAAGCATTTTTTTTTTTTTTTTTTTTGGTTTTTCGAGGAAGGGTCTCACTCTAGCCCAGGCTGAACTATGTAGTCTCAGGGTGGCCTCAACTCACAGCAATCCTCCTACCACTCCTCCTGAGTGCTGGGATTAAAGGCTTACGCCACTATGCTCAGCATCTGAGTCTTTTAAAAAATTGTTTTTTGTGTATTTATTTTATTTTTTATTTATTTGAGAGAGATAGCAGAGGTTCAAGAAAGGGAGGGAAAGTGAGAGAGAGAGAGAGAGAGAATATAAATGGGTGCCAGGGCCTCTAGCCGCTGCAAATGAACTCCAGACACATGCATCACTTTGTGCATCTGGTTTACATGGGTCCTGGGGAATTGAACCTGGGTCCTTTGGTTTTACAGGCAAGCGCTTTAACTGCTAAGTCATCTCTCCAGCCCCTGAGTCTTTCTTGAAGGGCATACCTCAAAACAAGAATGAGATACCAGGCCTGGGAGATGGCTCAGCAGTTAAAAGTGCTTGCTTGCAAAGCCTGACAACCCTGGGTTTGATTTCCCCAGTCTCTACTTAAAGCCCATTGCACAAAGTGGTGCCTGCATCTGGAGTTTGTAGCAGCAGAAGACTCTGCATGCTCATTTCTCTCACTGTTTCTTTCCCCAAATAAGTAAATATTTTAGGGGCTGGAGAGATGGCTTAGTGATTAAGGCACTTGTCTGAGAAGCCTAAGGACACAGGTTTGATTCCCCAGTACCCATGTAGGACAGATGCACAAGGTGGCGCATGCGTCTGGAGTTCGTTTGCAGTAGCTGGAGGCACTGGTGTGCCCATTCTTTACCTGCCTTGTTCCCTCTCTCTCTCTCTCTCTCTCAAATAAATAGCCGGGTGTGGTGGCACATGCCTTTAATCCCAGCACTCAGGAGGCAGAGGTAGGAGGATCACTGAGAGTTCGAGGCCACCCTGAGACTACATAGTGAATTCCGGGTCAGCCTGAACCAAAGTGAGACCCTACCTCGAAAAACTAAAACAATAAATAAATAAATAAATAAATAAATGAAATATAAAAGATATTTTTAAAACATACAAAAATTTTTAACATTTCTATTTTTTTATGTAAAAAGAATGAGATAAACTCTAAGGGGGAAATTACTACTGTTGTCACCAAATCACCCTCTAAACACTTATGTTTATGCCATAGATTAATGGTACTCTCACTTTTGGTTAGAGAGGCTTCTCTTCTCATAAGGTGGTGACCATTGGGTGATTCAAAAACGGCCAAAGTGAAGTCAGGCATGGTGGCACACACCTTTAATTCCAGCACCTGGGAGGCAGAGAGAGGAGGATCACCATGAGTTCGAGGCCACCCTGAGAATACAGAGTGAATTCCAGGTCAGCCTGGACTAGAGTGAGACCCTACCTCGAAAAACAAAAGAAAAACAACAACAAAAACAAAATAGCCAAAATGCTGAGAAGTGACAGTGGAGTGCTCAGCACTAAGTGAGACATCTCTATCACACCCTCTAAGGCTCAGGGACCACGCGGTGGAAGGGAAAGACTGCTTACAGTGCTGTCTTCTAGACACAAAGTGGCTTTGATAGCTCAGTGCTTGCTTGCAAAACTTGACAGCCCAGGTTCAGTTCCCCAGTACCCACGTAAAGCCAGATGCACAAAGAGGTGCATGTATTTGGAGTTTGTTTGCAGTGGCAAGCGGTCATGGTGTGCCCATTCATTCCCCCCCCCCCTGCCCTTTCTCTCTCTGTCTCTCTCTCTCTCTCTCCCTCCTTGCAAATAAATATTTTTTAAAAATTTATGTATTTATTTGAGAGGAGAGGGGGAGAGATGGAGACAGAGGGAAAGAGAGAGAGAATGGGCTTGCTAGGCCTTCTTGCCATTGTACAGAAACTCCAGATGCAGGCACCACTTCATGCTTCTGGTTTGATGTGGGTACTGGAGAATTGAATCCAGGCCAGCAAGCTTTGCAAGCAGGCACTTTTCATTGCTAAGTTACTTTGCTGGCCCCATCTTTTCCCTTTAAAGCTCTGGGCAGCCATTCTTCCCCCACCCACATGGGGGTTTCTGTAGTTCTGCAAGTCTGTCCCTTCCCCTCCCCCAGAGTTTGCTCTGGGCAGAGTCAGCCCGGGCCTGGCTGTTGGGGTGCCTTGAGCAGTCTGAATATCTGGGCTGTCCCTGACAACACTTGCTTTTGGTCCCCATTTCTTTCTTTTTTAAAGTTTTATTTTATTTATTTGAGAGAGGGATAGAAAGAGGAAGACAGAGAGAGAGAGAGAGAGAGAGAGAGAGAGAGAGAATGGGCGTGCCAGGGTCTTCAGCCACTACAAATGAACTCCAGATGCATGTACCACCTTGTGCATCTGGCTTATGTGGGTCCTGGGGAATCAAACCTCAGTCCTTTGCCTTCACAGGCAAATGCCTTAACTGCTAAGCCATTTCTTTAGCCCCCTTTTTTTCTTTCTTTCTTTCTTCTTTCTTTTTTTGGTTTCTGAGGTAGGTTCTCGCTGTAGCTAAGGCTGACCTGGAATTCATTATGTAGTCTCAGTTTGGCCTCAAACTCTCTCAGTAATCCTCCTACCTCTCTGCCTCCCGAGTGCTGTGATTAAAGGCATGTGCCACCACACCTGGCCCCTCTTTCTTTCTTTCTTTTTAAAATATTTTTATTTATTTATTTGAGAGAGAGAGAGAGAGAAAGAGAGAGAGATAATGGGCATGCCAGGGCCTTTAGCCACTGCAAATGAACTCCAGATGCATGCACCATCCTGTGCATCTATCTTATGTGGTTACTGGGAAATCAAACCTGGGTCCTTAGGCTTTACAGGCAAGTACCTTAACTGCTAAGCCATCTCTCTAGCCCCTGGCCCCCATTTCTGCCTTGGGGTCCTGTTCACCTGAGACATTCTCAATCCCATGTGTTCACAGTGGTCCCAGGCTCTGTGCTCTGTGGGATGAAGTGGATGGTGATGCAGAGGTGAACCTGCCTCACAGAGCTTCTGTCTAGTAGGGTCTATCTGTGTCTTTCCCATTGCTGGGACAAAATACCTGGCAGAAAATAATTTAATGGAAGGAGGGCTTATCCCATTTTACAGTTCCAGGTTATCGTCCATCATGGTGGGGAAGGCATGGCGGCAGGAGCTTGGAGCAGAGCTGCTCACATTCAGTCCTCAGTGAGGAAGCAGAGAGATGGATGCTGCTTCTCAGCCAGTTCTCTCCTTCAGGTACAGTTCAGGACTCCAGCCCGTGCAATGATGACATCCATAGTTAAGACGGCTTTTTCCATCTCAATTACCTAATTAACATCATCTCCACAGGCATGCACAGAGGCTGATCTAATCTACATAATCTCTCACAGGTGATTCTAGGTTCTATTAAATTGACAATATAATACAGCACACTGGGGTAGAGAGATGGCTCAGCAGTTAAAGACACTTGTTTGCAAAGCCTGATGGCCTGGGTTCAATTCACCAGTACCCACATAAATCCAGATCTCCAGGATCTACTTCAGCACGATGCTTCAGAGTCACAGACATATGTAAACATGACATAACATAATCAACATGGCTGAGGGGAGACAGATGGTTTATGATTTGTACTTTCATAAAGGTGTGATCTTATTGTAGATGGTAGCACTAAAACAAATTCAGTTTGGATATTTTTATTGGATTACAATTTTCCTTGTCATAGTTTCAGTCATGCTTCATACTTTTTCTCTTAACACTGTGTCTGCAGTGGACACAGGCCCCATCTCTGTAATTCTATCTCCAGGGACCTGGGAAAGGAAGGAGAGTTGTCATTAATGGAGACTTTGACCTGGGAAGGGCACTAACTTTTATCCCTTCTCCACAAGAAATTCTCGGGTCAGGGGCAGTGGTGTCTTACCTAGTAAAGTCTTGGTCTCTGTATCTAGACTGACTGGTCAGGGTATGCTGGTTGGAGGCCAGACTCAGAGGGGACTGGGCCTCAGCACATGGCATGGCAACTTACTCTTGCCTTGCTCCAAATTCTGTGCTTCCCAGAGGGGATCTTTTTTTAAATTTTTTAATTTTTATTATTACTACTTTTTTTCTTAATTTTTATTAACATTTTCCATAATTATATAAAAAATATCCCATGGTGCTACCCTTCCTCCCCCCACCCAGAGGGGATCTTTGATGCCACCTACCAAAAAGTCCCCTTGGAAAAGCAGCCCCTAGATTATGAGGGATAGGGCTACAGGACATTTCCTGCTTCTGCTCAGGGTTCACGTCCGTTCACCCCCTTGCCTTGGTGCACTCCACCCCACCGCTCTTCTTTCAGAATTCATATCAGCATGTCCTGAAGTCTCTGTCCTTTAAAGTTCTGAAAGCTATTCTTTTGGGAAATTGGAATGTGTGTGTGTGTTGTTGTATGTATGTATGCATAGGTGCGGTCGCAGGAGGTGGAGACCAAAGGAGAATATTGAGTGTCCTTCCTCTACCATTTCCTTGAGGCAGAGTCTTTGAATGCAGAGTCGTGATTTCCCCACGCTCCAGAGATTCTCTGCTCTCTGCTCCCCACAGAACCAGGGTCACAGAAGTATGTGGCCATGCCCAGTTGCTTACATGGGTCCTGGGCAGTTGAATGTAGGCAGTCCCAGTACCTCTCAGGCCCTCATGCTTGTGGCAAGTGCTTATACCCCCTGAGCCATCTTTCCTGTCACACCCACCCTCGGGTGATTTTTTAATTTTTTATTTTTATGAGCTAGTAAGACGGAGCGGGGGAGAGAGAGAGAGAAATGGCATGCCAGGGCCTTCAGCCGCTGAAATCGAACTCCAGACACTTTTGCCACCTTGTGTGCATGTGCAACCTTTGTGCGTGCGTCACCTTGCACGTATGGCTTACATGGGACCTGGAGAGTCGGACATGGGTCCTTTGGCTTTGCATGCAAGTGCCTTAACCACTAAGCCATCTCTCCAGCCCATCAGGTGATTTTTTAAAAAGATGGGCTATCATGTATCCCAGGCTGATCCTGAACTCACTATATAGCCGAGGATGATCTTGAACTTCTGATCTTTCTGCTTCCCACTTCAGAGTGCTGGAATTACTGGCATAAGCCATCACACCAGCTTTGGCTCTGTTTTGTGCTGGCTCAGGGCTGGGGCTGCATACACACACAAAAAAGTCAATTCTTACTGAAGGTATATAGGTAGTGGGTGATGTTTATCTAATTAGAGGCTTTTATTTTATTTTATTTTTTATTTATTTATTTTTTTTCAAGGTGGGGTCTCACTCTAGCCCAGGCTGACCTGGAATTCACTATAGTCTCAGGGTGGCCTTGAACTCATGGCAATCCTCCTACCTCTGTCTCCTGAGTACTGGGATTAAAGGTGTGTGCCACCATGCTCGGACTTAATCAGAAGCTTTTTTAAAAAATCACTACCACATAAGTATTATATTATATTATGTTATATTTATTTATTTATTTGCAAGCAGAGAGAGACACAGAATGGGCATGCCAGGGCCTCTAGCTGCTGCAAATGAATGCCAGATGCATGTGCCATTTTGTGCATCTGGCTTTACATGGATACTGGCAAATTGAACCCGGGTCATTCAGCTTTGCAAGCAAGTGCCTTAACTGCTAAGGCATCTCTCCAGCCTTAATCAGAGGCTTTTGTCACCATGGTGCCCATTCTACACAGGAGCGACTTTCTGTTAAAAGAGGGATAATGTTATTTCTGCTTATCCAAATCGACATGCTTATGGTTAATAAGTAAAATAGATGCACTGTAGAGGGTGAAAAACGCATGTGTAAATATCCCCATATTTTTAGAGGGACGAAAAGGAGGAGACAGACGTGCGGGCTCAGCAGCCTGCATTTCTGAGGGAATGTGATGCTGAGCCCATTACTCCCTTCCCTTCCCTTCCCTTCCCTTCCCTTCCCTTCCCTTCCCTTCCCTTCCCTTCCCTTCCTCTTCTCACTTGGCTGTCAACAAAGCATCTGACCTGCAGAGGGGGGTGGCTTGCATTCTGCTAAAAACAGAGTAACGATGCTCAGACAAAAGCAAAGCACTTCACATCTATTTTGGTTTCTTTAAGCTAAGCACAGATTTGTCTGGAAAGCACTGGAGGGAGCTGGCTGGTCTCCTGTGTGGAAAACAATAGCTCAGCGAAGCACCCACCTTTCTCAACTTTTCTGACCTCTAGTCTCGCTCATGACTCTTGATGACAAACACATACTTTGCCCTTGGTTGATTTCAAGGAGTGTCTGCAGTATTGGAGGATGCCGGCCCATGGCCCATTCCGTGGCCTGTGTGTGGAGCACCACAACTAGGATGGCCTTCGGCCCTGAGGAAAGAAAGATCTGCTCTATAGCCAGGCATGGTGGTGCACACCTTTAGTCCCAGTACTTGGGAGACTGAGATAGAAGAATCACTGTGAGTTTGAGGCCAACTTGGGGATAGAGTGAGTTCTAGGTCAGCCTGGGCTAGAGTGAGACTCTGCCTCTTAAAACAACAAAGCTTTTGAGAGAGAGAGAAAAAAAGAGAGAGAGAGAGAGAAAGAAAGAAAGAAAGAAAGAAAGAAAGAAAGAAAGGAAGGAAGGAAGGAAGGAAGGAAGGAAGGAAGGAAGGAAGGAGAGAGTTTGCTCTGTCATAGTGGGCCTTCAGGTGAGTTAGGAAACTGTGAAAATCCAGCCCCTCAGTTTTGCAGGAGGGGTTGGTGAGGGATTTTTCTGAGCCACTTATCCAGACCCTCTTCCTGCCTCAATGTGTCCTGCTGTCATTTCTTAGAAGTCCCCCTGCTCCCCACTTCTGTTGTGACCAACATTCTCAGGTTCACGGGTTCTTTTTCATTTGTTTTAAGGCATGCTCTCACTCTAGCCCAGGCTGACCTAGAACTTACTCTTAGACCTAGGCTGGAAGTATGGCAATCCTCCTACTTCAGGCTCCCCAGCACTGAGATTAAAGGCAAGCACACCCAGCTCTCAGGCTCTCTGATTTGTTCCCTTGCTCATTTGCTGTATCTTTGGTATCTGGCTGCCAAGTTGTCTGAGTGTTAGGGCTGGCCAGGGTCATGTGGTCTACCTTCATGGTTCAGGAGGAGTTTCCTCCCTTTCTGTTGGGCAGACTGAGGGTCATTCTGCTCAGCTGTGTCAGGGCTGGGCCTAGAAGCCCTTCCTCCCTCCCTGCCTGAGTTGGTAGTTTGATGCTGCCCTTTGGGGTGGGTTCAGAGGCACCTAGCTATGAGTATCTGCATTCCCACCTTGGGCAGAGATTACGAGACTGAACAGACAGGGTGTCCTCAATTCTGCCTCCATTTTTTTATATTTTAATTTCTATTTACTTATTTATTTGAGAGCAAGAGAAGGAGAGAGAGAGAGAAAGAAAGAATGGGCAAGCTAGGGCCTCCAGCCACTGCAAACAAACTCCAGATGCATGTGCACCTTGTGCATCTGGCTTCTGTGGGTCCTGGGGAATTGAACTGTGGTCCTTTGGCTTTGCAGGCAAGTGCCTTTACTGCTAAGCCATCTCTTTAGCCCCTCCTCCTCCATTTTTATAGCCGAATAAGATCAGGTTTTGTGAAGTTTTGGAGATTCATAAAACCTGTTTTCATGACTATATGGTTTTCTTGAAAGCTCTGTGGAAGCTGATGTCCTTGCTTACAAAAGAGGAAGTTGGGGGTTGGAGAGATGGCTTATCCATGGAAGCACTTGCTTCAGGAGTTTGTTTGCAGTGTTTAGAGGACCTGGTGCACCCATTCTCTCTATACACATCTGCTTCCCCTCAAATAAATAAATGAAAAAATTTTTTTAATTTGAAAAAAGAAGAAATTGGAACTATCGGTCCAAATGGCCCAGCTGATTACTCATCATGAATTTGAGATTGCTCAGGTGAGAAATATCAGTCCTTGAATTTTCTGCAGATTCTCATGAGCTACTGGGGCTGAGTGCCTTCCCAAAGCCTGCTTGTTCTACCAAAGGCTTGTCTAGGACATGAAAGGAAGCACCCAGGATGTACTGTAAGAGGGTTATTTTAAACAAAATGAGTCTAGCACATTTGTGAACGTTCAGGTGGTGAGCTGGGCTGTTACCAGTCTCTTCATTTTTTATTTTTATTTTTGGTTTTTCGAGGAAGGGTCTCACTGTAGCCCAGAACAGAAATTCACTCTGTAGTCTCAGGGTGGCCTCGAACTCACGGCAATCCTCCTACCTCTGCCTCCTGCGTGCTGAGATTAAAGGTGTGCACCACCACACCCTGCTTTTCATGGTATTTATAAGAATCAAAGAATTTTGACCCTGATTATCCTCAGAAATGCACCTTTGTTTAAGTTCCTTATATCAGTTATGGAGACTGAAGGCAGAGGCTTGCTGGTGTACTGGAGAGCCATATATATATATATAATTTTCCTTTTTCTTTTTGCTTTGAGGGATTGTCTCATAAAGCCCAGACTGGCCTTGAACTCCTGATCCTCCTGTCTTCACATCCTAAGTGCTGTGGTTACAGGTATGCACCACTATGTTCACCTTCTGGGGTGTGTGTGTGTGTGTGTGTGTGTGTTCATCTTCAGTTCAGGACATGAACCTGGGAGGGTTCTTGGTTCTGAGTCACATCAGTGAAAATGTAAGGTTTGGGAGTGATCAAGACCACGCAAACCACTCTGAAGCAAAACTGAAAGCTTATTCAGGAAAAGCAGGAGCTGCCAGGGCTGACTCTCAAGAGCGGAGCACAGCCCACTGAGTTTTCAGAGTGGGCTTTATAGGGCTTCCACTGGGGGAAGGGGAGGAAGGGAAAAAGCTGAATAAGAAAGGCTCCTTTAGGGGAGAGCTAAGATAGCCAGGGTGTGACACCAGAACAGTGACCAGGTGACTTATGAGATAAGGGGGCAAGAATACCATGACCTGGGGGCATTGTTTGACAAGGAAGGGATAACAGCTGGGCAGTTTCTTGGGGAATGTGGATAATCCACTTTCTTATGTCTCTGTTGCCATCCTTCTGTCTTGGTGACTCCATCTTGGGAGCCTGTCCTGGCCTAACAAAAAGCTGCAGAGGGTGGTTGTGCTCTGTAGTCTTTGGGGAGGAGATGTCCTTCTGTGTCAGGAGTTTGGAGAACGACATCACAGAAGTCAGTTACTGGGTGTGTCTTTATGGAGGGCCCATCATGGCATGGAGCTGAGCTGTCTGCCTTTATGCTACCATCAGGGTTACCTGAATGAAAAGTAAGGCTCCCGAGTCCTGTCTTCCTGCTTCACCAGATTCAGAGGTCTAAGCATCTTAATTTTTGTTTTTTTGGTTTTTCGAGGCAGGTAGGGTCTGCCTCTAGACCAGGCTGACCTGGAATTCATTCTGTATTCTCAGGGTGGCCTCAAACTCCCAGAGATCCTCCTACCTCTGCCTCCTGAGTGCTGGGATCAAAGGTGTGCACCACCACTCCCGGCAAGCATCTTTATTTTTTAAAGTTTCCTCAAATGGTGCTAACCACTAGCCCACTTGGACTTAGGCTCCCTGGCTACCTCTTCATAGCATATCCAGAGCTCGGCGAGTTTCCCAAGGTTGCACCCCCTAGGCTGATGCAACTGCTTTTTCCAGGTTACAAAGCCAGTTAGGAATGAGTCAGGTTGACCACCACTGCTTTTATGCAACTGGCTTCCCCTAGAGTGGCTGGAGCAGAGAGCTCTCTGAGGCCTAGGAGTGGGGGAGGGGCCAGTGGCGTGGCTTTGGCCACAGCAGGACTGTAAAATACCCCCCCCCCCCCCAAGCACGGGAAGAGGTAGTGATTTCTTCTTGAGACTCCACAGCTCTGAAGCCTCTGCTGGTGACTTTGGGGACATTCTCCCTGTCCTCAGGAAGCACAGAAAGGGAAGGAGAAGCCTTCTTGGGTGTTTTGGTGTATTGCTCTGAGGTTCAGTGGGAGAATTGGGCTTCTGGTGATGCAGTAACCACATGAATATTTAAATAATTCAGGTCAGCACTCTCTTAAACACTCCCTAAGTGCTGTGTGAGAAAGATCTTGGATTGCAGCCTTCCTTCTCAGGTGAAAGGAGCTTAGATAGATACTACCAGCAATGTGGCATGGACTGCCACATGGTGTGGCAACCCTGGCCTACTGGGAGGGGCAGGATCTGCAGGAGGAGACCAACCTGAGACATTGGAATTAATAAGGCACACGGTTACTTTTGTAGCTGCCCAGTGCTAAAACTCAGTGGCAGCTCACTGCATTCTAGACACCTTCACAAGCTAATTTTTTTGTTTTTGTTTTGTTTTTCGAGGTAGGGTCTCACTCTGGCCCAGGCTGACCTGGATTCACCATGTAGTCTCAGGGTGGTGATCCGCCTATCTCTGCCTCCCGAGTGCTGGGATTAAAGGCATGCGCCACCATGCCCGGTGTTTCACAAGCTAATTTTATCCATCTAGTTATATTCTTTGCTATTCCAATCAAATTTTTAGGAGATTAAGAGAGGCTCCTTTGCACCAAAACCCAGGTCAGAGTTGAGCTGGGCCCCTCTGCCCACCTGAGGTCCATCTATCTAATGACTCACAGTGTCTCACTAGACATCCAGGCTATCCAAGAGCAGCACAGTACGCCACTTTAGGTTTATATTTCCACTGCAGTAACACTGTTCTCCACAGATGGTCAATAAATGAGATTTACTGAAGTAATGCGGGAGGCTTGCCTCCACGGGCAGAAACCTACAGCTTTAATAGTTTGCACTGGAAATGGTATCAAAATACTAAGCTGCTCAGAAAACAAGATGGATCAGAAAAATATTGTCATCGACGAAATTATTTTTTTCATTTGTTTTTCTTTGATGGAAAAATTAAAAAAGAAAATGCCAACATTCTCTTGTAATAGTATCAGTGGGTTTTTGTTTCTTTTTTTTCTAGGTAGGGTTTCACTCTAGCTCCGGCTGACCTGGACCAGGGTGGCCTTGAACTCATGGCGATCCTCCTACCTCTGTCCTGCGCCACCACGCCCGGCCCCAACAAAAAGCCTTTTTAAAATAACTGAGTGGACATAGTTTCAATCGCAGGATTTTTTCGCAACACGCATCTATTGAGCGAATGGGCTATAAACTAGGGAGCGCCAGATCGCGGTAACGGGAGTAAGTGGGGGGGGGGGAGGAGGGGGGTAGGCGGGAACATCAGGATCTTCATCACTTCCAGAGAAACGTGGAGGGAATTCTTGAACAAGTTTGGTCTCGTGGACACGCCGTAGACCGCGGTGCATGCTGGGCCTTTCCAATATGGCGTCCTCCTTGATGTGCTGATGAGAAGAGTTTCACTGTTGCTCCAAACCAGAGGGCAAAACTCCCCTAATGCGATAAGCCCACTTTACCTGTGTCATCCACGGGTCTGTATCGCGCGTGCCTCGGGCTGGTTCTAGGGCAGGAGAGAGCCACGAGGCCAGAGGCCAGGGCCAGCCAGGCCGCGGGGAGCCGGGGCTGAGGGAGCGGCTGCGAGCGGGCACGATGGGCCGGTCCGGGCTCTGGTTGCGGCAGCTCGGGCGAGTGCGGGACCCGCAGGGCTGAGAGCGGCTGGACGAGAGCCGAGGCCCCTGCAGCCGGGTCGGAGCGTACGAAGGCCGACGCGTGGAGGCCGAGCCGGTCCGCGTGAGGCCTGAGCGCGCTCGCGGCGCCTCTGCAGCTGCCCGCGGCCTGGCGCCCGGAGCCGGGGGTCGAGTGCCGAGCCCCGCGGGCTGCCCGGGCCCTACCCGCCTGCGCCTCCCGCGCGCAGCCCCCGGTGGAGATCTGGGACTTCCTGCTCCGAACTTCGCCCTTGGCACACGCTCCGTCCCTCGCTTCTCCGACGGCCCCGAACCTCACCTCGCCCGCCGGGGTCCGCGCACGTTTGTAAGGCTGGAGGTTCTCGAGCGCCTGCTGCCCAGGACGCCCCCTCCCCCACCTCCCCTGATGGAGGCCGAAATGCTGCAGTCGCCTCTGCTGGGACTCGGGGAGGAAGATGAGGCCGACCTTTCCGACTGGAACTTGCCTTTAGCTTTTATGAAGAAGAGGCACTGTGAGAAGATCGAAGGCTCCAAATCCTTAGCTCAGAGCTGGAGGATGAAGGATCGGGTAAGTGATTCCCATGCCACCCCTTGGACTTGGTAGTTTGAACAACGAGGAAAGTTCACAGCTGGAACAGTGCCCTTGGGAAAGTGCTGGTGTTACTTTGCAACCACGTGTTTTAAGATATCTAAAAAGCGAAAACTATTTCCGACTCCGTGGTTTTGGTTGCAAATGGAAAAGACTGTTTTGGCTAGCGTTTACTCCCAGGGTGGTGGTAATTTAAGCAAAGTTTTTACTCACAAAATAAAAGTTACACAAATTTGAAAAATGCTTCACAGCAAATATTCTAAATACACTTTAGTGTTCTTTTTACAGGAAAGACAACTTGGGAAATAACACTTGTATCCTTGTGGTTAACCCACTTTTGTGGTTAGTGTAGTTTTGTTTTTAATATCCAGGTTTGAAGAAGTGCAAAAGTCTGATAGAGTGCTGGAAACAAGATTACTGGAAGTGTTTAGCTAGTAACAAATTAAAGCAAAGTTATTTTAAAGATACAGTGGGCTTTCTGCTCATCTTGAAGCCAGACTCCTGCCGTTATTATTATTATTATTATTTTTGTTGCTGCAATATGGAGACAGACTTTGTTTATTGGAAATCAGAGAGTAGTGTGTGATGGGTTGGAACTGGGGTCCAGGCTTTAGGGAGTTCTCAAGGTATTGGAGTGTGGATAGTGACTCATGAAGCAGTGAAAACAGCCAGCTATTTCCTGGTGCCCAGAGCACAGGGCTGACACTACATCGTACCTGTGTGCCTGTGCACTTGTGATTTAGCTAATTATAACTTATTCTCCTTTCAGGCCATTTTGATTTGCATGAACATGTCAGTAGTGTGAAAGGGGAAATTAATGTTAACAATCATATGATTTGCTCTGTTTATTACAATTATAATATACATTATTGTTTTAAAAAATATATTTATTTACTTATTTATTTACTTCAGAGAGAGAGAATATGGGCATGCCAGGGCCTCCAGCCACTGCAAATGAACTCCAGACGCATGGGCCACCTTGTTGTGCATCTGGCTTATGTGGGTACTGGAGAATTGAACAGGGTCCTTAGGCTTTGTAGGCAAACACCTTAACTGTTTGGGTTATCTCTCCCAGCTCCTCCCCCCCCCCCGTGTTTTTTTTTTTTTGTTGTTGTTTGTTCTTGTTTTTTGCTATAGGGTCTTGTAGGCCTGACTGGCCTTGAACTCAGTGCTAATTGGTGGGATTACAGGTGTGCATCAGTGTTGTCTTTTCCTCCCTCTCAATGTGAAGTCTTCCAGTTTGAAATGTTAATGCTGATTCAGGTATTTTAAAATACAAAGTAGTCCATCACTACACATAAAACAAACCCATAGGGACAGATGTGCAGTTTTCAGGCAGCGGACTACCCAAGTGTAATGTGGCAAGGATAGGCAATCACTCTGGCTCTGGCCAATTTGGGCAGCAGGCACTGTGGCCTGTCCTACCATGATGGGGTGGCCTCCTGAATCCCTATGCCAGGGCATCTTTATAGAGGTGGACCTGCCGCCTAGTTGTGCTGTATGAGGAGCTGTGTCTGCCACTCCCTGGGGACTGTTCCCTGTTGGAGGGCAAACTCAGTCTGCCTCCTCCAGAGACTGAGGTACAATGCCATGAACATTAATCTTGTGTGTAGTATTATTGCTTCTCAGCGACCTTTCTAGTGGCTGTCTTACAAATTCATAAAACTGATATCATCACTGGAGTTGACTGACAACTCCATCACTCCTCAGCCTTTGCCCTCAGTCCTGTCTCATCAGTACCTGCTCTCAGTTGACTTGCTTTTGTTTTGTTTTGAAACAATCTCCACTGTTACATTCTGAATTCTAAGTTTTTTTTTTTTTCCCGAGGTAGGGTCTCACTCTAGTCCAGGCTGACCTGGACTTCACTCCGTAGTCTCAGGGTGGCCTCGAACTCAGTGATCCTCGTACCTCTGCCTCCCGAATGCTGGGACTAAAGGCGCACGCCACCACGCCCGGCTGAATTCTAAGTTTTATATTGTTACTGTTTTAAGTTAGCTTGTTGTTCAGCTAATTCTGTATGTACCCTTAGTATTTTTGATGTGTGATTGCCAGATAACTAGACATCTACATGAATTACAGTTCAAAATGAACCATTCATTGACCTTTGACTAGACTTGTATGTATACATCTCCCCTGTTTGTGGTTTTATTTATTTATTTATTTTTATTTTTTGAGGTAGGGTCTCATTCTAGCTCAGGCTGGCCTGGAATTCACTATGGAGTCTCAGGGTGACCTTGAACTCATGGCGATCCTCCTAC
Source organism: Dipus sagitta (assembly GCA_036346955.1). Taxonomy (NCBI): domain Eukaryota; kingdom Metazoa; phylum Chordata; class Mammalia; order Rodentia; family Dipodidae; genus Dipus; species Dipus sagitta. The sequence goes on from CM070778.1 coordinate 14,170,122, forward strand.
CTCTGCCTCCCGAGTACTGGAATTAAAGGCGTGCGCCACCACGCCTGGCTCCCTGTTTGTGTTTTATTGTGATATGTTATAGTTATTACAGAATTTGTTTTCTCACTGGACAGTGGACAGGTGGGGATAATTGGTCTCAGATATACTTTTTGCCTGGTATGTGTAGGATGGATGGTGTAGCAGATAGCTTCAGGTTCACTGAGATGAACAGTTATGGAGGAAGGGATTTATTGAAGCTTACAGATCCAGGGGAAGTTCCATAATGGCAGAAGAAGCTGGCCTGCCTTCACAGGCCCAAGCAGAGAGAGAGAAGCACAAACCCCAAAGCCAAAAGCCACACAGCACACTTCAGGAACTCCAGCTAGGCACACTTTGCATATCTTTAGATTGAAATCTGAAACCCACTACCACACTTTAAGATCCACCCAGTGACATTGCTTCCAGCCAGGTGGCTAAAGATGCAAACTACAAACAAATAAACAACTGAATATATTGGGGGCCATCTATTCTATTCAAACCACCACAGATGGAGTAAGACCCTGCCTGAAAAAAACAAACAAGAGACCCCCCCCCAAAAAAAAAGAAATCCTTGATAGCTGTGCTTGTGCACATGCATGTAGGACCATTGACAGATTGACCATCTCCATGCATGCTGAGCCCTTGACGGTCATCCTATATGGATGGACATTGTAGGGTGTTGGCAGACAGTCTGTACTTGTGGCAGGAGGATGTGGGTTCCTAAACTAGTCTCCAGACTTGGGTACATTGTTTTGTAGCCATACTTTGAGTGAGCAAGTAGATGTATTTATCCAAAAATGGGCAGTAAATGTTTGGGATGTCTTTGGAGCCTGGGTGACTAGGAGTATTTGTCATCCTTCATTGTTCGCTCTGCTTGCATTGCCTTGCATCCCCTGCAGCCTTGCAGTTAGGTTCTGCTCCATTCATGGAGATCATGAACCCATTTGACCTCTCAGCTGCCTTTGGCACAGATCACCCCATGTGAAGCTCGTTCCTCCTGTCTCTGGGTCTGCTTCTCAGCCTCCTTTACTGTTTAGCACCTAAGTGGGGTGTTTCCAGGGACTTGGTCTGTTCTGTGCTGCTCTCATCTGGCCTGTGCTTTCAAGTCCTGTTGATATGTTGGTGACTCAGAAATTGTGTTTAGATAGTTTGGCATATGGATGTATATGTGGCATATGTGTGCAGGCACTTGAGTGTGTGTGTAGGCCGGAGGTTGAGGTTAACCTTTGAGACAGAGTATCATGTTGTACCTAGACCTCATCTGTTCAGTTAGAATGACTATACAGTGAGCCCCAGGGATTCCCCTACTCTGCCTCCCCAGCTTTGGGAGTATAGGTGCTTCATGATGCCTGGCATTTTATGTGGGATCTGAGGATCCAGCTCAGGTCCTCATACTTGTGCGGCAAACACTTTGCACTGAGCTAACTTCCCAGCCCCTATCTTTACTCTGATTACCCTGAGGTTCCAGTGTCAAATGCCTTTTATTACCTGGGATGCCTTCGTCACGGAGTTCCATACCACCATCCCCTTGGCTGGACACTGCAGATGTGTAGTTCATCTTTAAGTTTTTCTTTTTCATCATCCAGCTAATGTCATCCATCAGTAGACCTGTGAGCTAGCTCTAGAACATTCGTTTTGTTTAATTTTTAAGAGAGGGACAGAAAGAGGCAGAGAGAGGGAGAGAATGGACATGTTAGAGCCCTTCAGCTGCTGTGGACATTGCAAGATTGTGTCACTGTGTGTGGCTATGTGGGACCTGGAGATTTGAACATGCATTCTTAGGCTTTGCAGGTAAGTGCCTAAACTGCTAAGCCATCTCTCCAGCCCGCTCTAGAGCCTTCTGTCTCCACTGCTGCAGTTCAGTCGGCAGCTGTTGAACCTTGTCTGGGTAATGACATGTGCATCCTGACTGGCTCTTTACCTGCTGGTTAAGACGTCCATGAGATTCTGCTACTCCCTTTCCCACATTCTGTTGGCTTCTGACATGCCAGAGGAGGGTTCACACTCCTCCCTGGCTCTTGTGAAGTGTCTGAGCTGTGTTCACACTCCTCCCTGGCTCTTGTGAAGTACCTGAGCTGTGTTCACACTCCTCCCTGGCTCTTGTGAAGTGCCTGAACTGTGCTCACACTCCTCCCTGGCTCTTGTGAAGTACCTGAGCTGTGTTCACACTCCTCCCTGGCTCTTGTGAAGTGCCTGAGCTGTGTTCACACTCCTCCCTGGCTCTTGTGAAGTACCTGAGCTGTGTTCACACTCCTCCCTGGCTCTTGTGAAGTGCCTGAGCTGTGTTCACACTCCTCCCTGGCTCTTGTGAAGTGCCTGAGCTGTGTTCACACTCCTCCCTGGCTCTTGTGAAGTACCTGAGCTGTGTTCACACTCCTCCCTGGCTCTTGTGAAGTGCCTGAACTGTGCTCACACTCCTCCCTGGCTCTTGTGAAGTACCTGAGCTGTGTTCACACTCCTCCCTGGCTCTTGTGAAGTACCTGAGCTGTGTTCACACTCCTCCCTGGCTCTTGTGAAGTACCTGAGCTGTGTTCACACTCCTCCCTGGCTCTTGTGAAGTGCCTGAGCTGTGTTCACACTCCTCCCTGGCTCTTGTGAAGTGCCTGAGCTGTGTTCACACTTCTCCCTGGCTCTTGTGAAGTGCCTGAGCTGTGTTCACACTCCCCCTGGCTCTTGTGAAGTGCCTGAGCTGTGTTCACACTCCCCCTGGCTCTTGTGAAGTGCCTGAGCTGTGTTCACACTCCCCCTGGCTCTTATGAAGTGCCTGAGCTGCTCACACTCCTTCTTGGCTCTTGTGAAGTGCCTGAGCTGTTCACACTCCCCCTGGCTCTTATGAAGTGCCTGAGCTGTGTTCACACTCCCCCTGGCTCTTGTGAAGTGCCTGAGCTGTGTTCACACTCCTCCCTGGCTCTTGTGAAGTGTCTGAGCTGTTCACACTCCCCCTGGCTCTTGTGAAGTGCCTGAGCTGTGTTCACACTCCCCCTGGCTCTTGTGAAGTGCCTGAGCTGTGTTCACACTCCTTCCTCGCTCTTGTAGCCTTTGTGATCTGTTGCCTGCTTGCCTTTTCTGCCTTGTGGACAAGGATGTTTGGAATGTTCTTCCCTCTGATATTTGCATACTTCATTGTTCCCATTAAGATCTTGGTCACTTCCTCAGAGAGGCCTCCTGGGTTGATTGGTCTGAAGACCGGAGAATCTGCCATAGGCTCATGGCCCAGATAGTCTGGTGAACAGAGTAGTGAGCAAGGAAAACTCTTCAAATGTGGTGGAATGGTGGGACTGACATGAAAGTTCTGTCTGTCATACGTGCCCTGTATGCACATGCTTGCACTCACACATAAGCGCGCACGCACACACACACACATATCATACACACACCAAAAAATGTGTTGATTAAAAAATTGAAGTAATACGGCAGTGAGTTTGGGATGACTCAGAAGGCACCATGGTGCTGAGAAGAGGTGACAGAGGAGTGCTCGGCCCTGAAACATTGCTGTCACATCTTCCAAGGCTCAGTCAGGGTCTATTGCAGAAGAGGTGGCAGAAAGAATGTAAGAGCTAAAGGAAGGGTAGGACTGCTTACAATGCACTCTTCCAGACACAAAATGGCCTGGATATCCATGATCTAGCAGTGGTTGACACTACCTACACAAAACCATCACAATAGGAGGAAAAGATGATAACATCAAAATAAAAGAGAAACTGAGCCGGGCATGGTGGCACACGCCTTTAATCCCAGCACTCGTGTGGCAGAGACAGGAGCATCACTGTGACTTCAAGGCTACCCTGAGACTACGTAGTGAATTCCAGGTCAGCCTGAGCTAGAATGAGACCCTACCTCAAAAAAAAAAAAAAAAAAAAAAAAAGAGAGAGAGAGAGAAACTGATTGAGAGGGGGAGGGGATATGATGGAGAGTGGAGTTCCAAAAGGGGAAAGTAGGGGGGATTATCATGGTTTATTGTCAATTGTTATGAAAGTTGTCAATAAAAAAGTTAAAAAACTTGAAGAAATGGTTTATGAAGGACTCTCATCATAGTTCTCTCTTAAGGAAGTTATTTAGGGATCATTATCTCCATGTTATTTGAATAAATGGCATACCCAAAGTTGCAAGTGATATACTGACCATGAAAGGAAGAGGTACTTGAGAAACAAAGCTTAGTTGTTTTTTCTTTAAATCAACAAGAGGGCTGGGAAAATGCCTGAATAACTGGTTAAAGGTGCTTGCTTGCAAAGCCTGCCAGCCTGGCTTCAATTCCCAAGCCACCTATGTAAGCCAGATATAACAAGTGGTGTGTCTGGTATTCTTTTGCAGAAGCAAGAGGCCAAATTTTAGAAACAACAACACAACTGAACTATCATCATGTCTCAAGTGGAGCATTTATGTGGAGAGGTTGCAGATACATAGTTCAGAATATGTGGAGGGTGGGCACCTTAGGTAGTGATGCCATAGCTAGATGGTAGACCAATACTAAGCATAACTGATGGCAGTGCAGGGGTGTCCTTTCCTCTGTGCTCTTGGGGTTCCCAAAGTCCTTCAGGAGTCCCTGAGTTCAGTGTTTTCTTACCATAATGGTAAGAAATAATGCTGGCTTTTCCTCTCTGCTACTACGGGTTCTTGATGGTACAGGTGTGTTGGAGGTTGAACCTGGGGCATCTTAGCATGAAATTAGGACCTTGGAGGCCAAGCACACCTGTGGTTATTGACAGTTGTCAGTGTTCATTGTCACTCTTAAGTTCAGAACATCCCAGTCTCACTTGAGAATGTCCTTGATAAAATGGTAAAGTGACTATTGTGACTGAGTCTTGCCCCAGAGCCTGTGCCTTTCCAGTTCCTTGTCTGGTGACCCTTACACTTCATGCCAGTCTGTTGGCTGCTTGGAGGGGTCCGTGGCATGTGGAGGAGCCTCTGGAAGAGGAAGAATAGGGGGCCAAGGGAAGCTGCTGGCTGGTCTCAGAACTTAGCATGCCCTAAGGGAAGGCTGGCAGGCCCTCTCTGGGTATTAGGTTGGGGTAGCTGGCAGGCATATTCTCTAGCATGAGCCAAGTGAGTTATCACTTTAAGGAAAACAACTGACAATATTTGTTGCCAATGAATTTTGAACTTTTAAGTGAAAATTAGAGTTTGTATAACTCTTGGGAACCAGATTGCTTCCAGTGCTTAAAGACTGTTTTGGTGAGAACATGGTGATTTTAATGACTACTGTTTTTGAAGACTGTAGAATGAATGTGTCCATATCTGAAGCACCTGTCTGAGTCATGAGCTAGTCTTTCAGATGACCAGCACATTATTGAGAACCATCCATGGGCAGAAGACCCATTCAGAGTCAGAGCTCACGATGTGCTCTCCTGGTGATAGATGTCCTGTTTTATATCATTCAGATGATCCCAGCACTTTAAACACTTCTACTTACTGAGTTCCAATGGAATACCAAGGAAGTGTCTTCGCTATCTGGGTTGTCTCATGCCCCTGTACTTTCCAACAGCAGATTCTGGTGAGGCTGGTCTTCCTCCTGCAGGAGGGCTGTGGGTGCGCGTATGATAATGTAGCTGTTCTCTTTGAAGCAGATGATAAAGAGGTCTGCAAGAGTGTGAACAGTACCACTTGTCTCACTGGTACTTTGTGGAAATACACTTATTTTTCATAGAAATATGTTAGATGTATCAATATATAATGAGTTTATAATTACTTTTAAGTTAACTCATAAACATATTTAAAATATTTTATCCTCTAGTGCAGGAAATGTTGATAAATCTAACTCATAAAATAAGTCTTTGGGGTTTTGAGAGAATCTCTAAGAGCATAAAGGGGCTTGCTAGCAGAAGTTTGAAAGTTGTGGGGCTGGGGAGATGGCTCCATCGTTAAAGGCACTCACTTACAAAGCCTGTTGGTCCAGGTTCAGTTCCCCAGTACTCATGTAAAGACAGATACACAAAGTGGCACATGCGTCTGGAGTTCTTTTACAGTGGCAAGAGGCTGTGGCATGATCATTCTCACCCCCCCTCAAATAAGTAAATAAAAATATTAAAAAAAAAGAGGGCTGGAGAGATGGCTTAGTGGTTAAGCGCTTGCCTGTGAAGCCTAAGGACCCCGGTTCGAGGCTCGATTCCCCAGGACCCACGTTAGCCAGATGCACAAGGGGGCGCATGTGTCTGGAGTTCGTTTGCAGTGGCTGGAAGCCCTGGTGTGCCCATTTTCTCTCTCTCTGCCTTTTTCTCACTCTGTCTGTCACTGTCAAAATAAATGAATAAAAATTAAAAAAGTTTAAAAAAATACTAAAAAAAGAGGTTGGAGGTTGTGAGTATGGAGGTTGGGGGTTTAGCTTAGTGGGTGAGGCCCTGGGTTTGGTCTTGAGCACCGCGGGAAAGAAAGGAAGTTGTGAGTGGTTAAAAGAAAGTGGGCATCAGACTTAATTCAGGAGTTGTTGAGATCAGGTGGGAGCTGAAAGGTCAGCTAGTGACTTGACCTGACAGTAGAGAAGGCTTATTTCCCTGGAAACCAAGACCTAGTCTGCATCACTTGTTCAGGTTGTCTTTGCTTGAGGAACTGCTCGGATGTCTGATGTGGAGCTAGGGGAGTTTGTGGAGAACTTGGGTAGGGATTGCCTGGTGAGAAGCCTCATAGTGACTGTCAGGGCCTCCAGTGGTGTGCTGTCCTGGGGGTGTTTAACAGGGGATGCAGGACACCCAGGAGGATCTTGTTCTATGAGCAGAGGAACATCATCTGTGTGGCAAGCAGGAGGCAGCCAGAGACCTTTAATGCAGTTTAGCAAAGGTTGAGTGTTCACTTGTGCCATGCTGTGCCCTCCAGGGGCAGTACAGTACAGTGCTGTGACACCACTGCCAGGAGTACCCTGCTTTTGTGTAAGAGTTTCCTGTGTTGAATGTGTTTGTGAAATATAGATCATTCACATTGACCAGCATTAACTGCACGTAAGCTGGGGAGTGCCACACAGATTTGTGCTACAGAGATCTCTGTGGCTAAGGGTAGAGTGGGGTTTGGGGGACACTGGAGGTGGGAATACTAAGTGCAGGGGTCCTGTGGTAATCTTGGTGAGACTGTGAGTGAGGGCTGGAAAAGAGGTAACCAATCAGAGACTGTAGTGGGAATGTGGAGGTCAAAGGGCAGAGCTTGTTAGCTATGTTGACTACGTAGTGGTCAGTTCCTCTTTCATGGCAAGGGAAGCCTGTGAAGTAAGTGGTCCTAGCCTGTCCCATTAGAGCCTCAGGAGTCACAGAGCATCATCCACCTAGAGTTAAAAATAACCTGCTTTAAAAAATATGCCATGTTTCATTTTCAACAAGGCTGTGGAACCGTGCTGCCATGGAGTAGAACACTTCTTCCTCATTGTCACCTTCAGATTCTGAAGCTAGAGTCTTGTCAAGGCATCATGCAGTGTCTGGCTGGTGTCCACCAGGGTTCCAACTCTTTCCTCCTGTTATTCCAAAGCTTTAGAAGGTCCCTTGGTCACCTGTGATACCTGTTTGAGTAGAGCAGAACTTTGACATCTTTTGTTTTTAAGTCAGCAAATATCCTAAACCTTGTTTGGTCAAGCACTGGGAGTGTGACTCTACAGAGAAGAGGCAGAACAGGACACAGCTAAAGAGAAGACAGTCATTGGTCACAAGTGTTAGTTTTATCATCAGAACGTTTTCCAGATGGGTCTTTGTTCTGGCTGTTGTCTGGTAAGACTTACAGAAAGGTTGCACATGAGACTGAGGAACTTATACTCACCACTTGTTTACTTAACCTCTTACTTTGACTTGTGACTCTGTTTACATATATGAACGCCTCATTTTATTCCCTGAATCATTGAAGAGTCTCACCTAGATTACCACAGGTCCCCTCCATTTAGTATTCCCACCTCCAGTGTCACCTGTCTCCCAAGCCCCACTCCACCCTTAGCCACAGAGATCTCTGTAGCACAAATCTGTGTGGCACTCCCCAGCTTATGTGTAGCTAATGCTGGACCCTGTCCTCTTTAGCACAGTTGTAAATCCCAGGACATTTGTCACTGATGTTTAGTGGTAGAATGAACTCACAGTTTATATCAAAGTACTGCTCTGTCCCAATACTGTCCTGTGTTAGAAGTCTGCCCTCCTCCAACCAGCATACCCTGAGGGAGGTAATGCAGGATTACATTGCTTTGTGTAGCCCTCTTGAATCAAAAGGGGGCTGGGGCTGGAGAGATGGCTTAGTGGTTAAGGCGCTTGCCTACATAGCCAAAGGACCCGGGTTTGATTCCCTAGGACTCATAAGCCAGGTACACAAGGTGGCACATATGGCTGGAGTCCCTGGTGTGTCCATATTCTCTCTCTCTCAAATAAATAAATAAATTACTATATTAAAAAAAAAAAAACAAGGGCCGGGTGTGGTGGTCCACGCCTTTAATCCCAGCACTTGGGAGGCATAGGTAGGAGGATTGCCAAGAGTTCGAGGTCTCTCTGAGACTGCATAGTGAATTCCAGGTCAGCCTAAGCTAGAGTGAAACTCTATCTCAAAAAACAAACAAACAAACAAAAAACAAGAAAAAAAAAAGGGGGTTGGAGAGATGGCTTAGCGGTTAAGGCATTTGTCTGTGAAGCCTAAGGACCCAGGTTCAATTCCTCAAAACCCACATAAGCCAGATGCACATGGTAGTGCATGTGTCTGAAGTTTGTTTACAGTGGCTGGAGGCCCTGGCAAGCCCATTCTTCCCTCCATTATAAATAAATTTACGAAAAAAAAATTTCAAAAGGGGTTTTCTTTCTCAGAATTTCCTGATGTCCACTGTCGTAAGATACACCATTCAGCTGTGTTTAGTTCAGTGACTTTAAGAACACTCACATTGCGTGTGGTTGTTACTGTAATATGCTTCAGAGAAGAGAAGGAGGTTGGCTAATGATTTCAGCTCCTCTAATTTGTAATCCTTTGTTCTCTGGTTCTGTGGGCCCGTGACAAGGCAACACCCGTGGAGGACTTTGTGTAGCAAAATTCCCCTTGTGGCCAGAAAATGAGAGTGAGGGAAGGGTGCTGGGGTCTCACTGCCCCTGCATGGGCATGCTCTCAGTGACCAGGAGACCTTGCACTAGGCCCTGCCTCTTCAAATCTGTCACGTAAAAGGGCCAGTGAAGGATCAAGTCTTTAGCACGTGGCTCCTCAGAGGATACTTAAGACCCAAACCATAGCAGTGTGCAGCCATCACCACCTCACTTATGCAGCTGGTTCCCTCCTCAGTGAAATACCACACTTATTTCATTCCCTGAGTCATTGAAGAGTCTCACCTAGATTAGACTGACGTTCCGTTCTTTCCTCTCCCTTGTCCTCAGTAATTTCAGTTCTACTCTCCCACCTTCCCTTCTGTCCACTTGTCTGTCTCACTGTGTTGCCCAGGCTGGTCTTGAATTTATGCCCTACAGCAATCCTCCTGCTTCAGCGTCCCGAGGACTACAGGCTGCTGTGCCTGGCTTCACTGCTGGACCTGCTGTTTCTATGAATTTGTTGACTGTGACCTTTCTAAAGAGCACATTTTTTTTTTTTTGGTTTTTCGAGGTAGGGTCTCACTGTAGCCCAGCCTGACCTGGAATTAACTGTGTAGTCTCAGGGTGGCCTCGAACTCACGGCGATCCACCTACCTCTGCCTCCTCAGGTCTGGGATTAAAGGTGTGCACCACCACGCCCGGGAAGAGCACATTCTGTAGGGTGTGATCACTTTGAGTTTGGCCATGTCTCCTCATAATCTGCTTGAGGTCATGCATGTTGGGTAACCATGTGCCTTTTTCAGAGCATCATAGCAGAGATCACATGGATTTGCTTTGTCCTACATTCTTACCTTTGAGCTTTTCATCTGTTGCGGTCAAAGTTGATTTTTTTGGCTTAGGCAGGGCTTGTCTGTCCACTTTGTCTCCTTTCCCTTTTTGCTAAACCAGTATGGACCCTTCCTTCTTCCCTTTCTTGCATATCAAGAGATTCCAGGCTTATCCTGCACATTCTTTGCCTAGTCCCAGAACTTGCTTTCCTCCAAGGCCTCAGTTCCTTTTGGAACAAAATTCAGAAGCCTAGGCTGTGTGCTGGCTGTCCACATTGTTCCTGGCAGCATTGTTGGCAGGCTCTCTCAGCGGTTATTTTATGCTGGCAGCCACCAGTGCCCAGAGGTAGCTGTTGTGTCATCCCCTACCTCAGGGTGCGTTCTGCTATTCTGTGTCTATTCTCTCACCTTCTCCGCAGTGGGCAGCTGGCTCCCTGGCCTTCATTAAATCATTTGCTCAAGCCTGATGGAGGGAATCAGGGAGTTGCCAGTCTGTCCCACTCTGGAGAGTAGACCAGTGAGGAGTATTTATTGCTTTTTGTAAAATGCACAGAGTGAAGTAGATAAACCCAAGCTAGGACTTTATGTTATTAAAACGAATATCAGGGTTTGTCAGTGTTTATGGGAAAAATAACTCTATATTTACAAACATTTTGGCTCTATTTATGTATACCATCTGGCACTGGGCCAGCGATTATATGGTATATAAGGAACATATGAATGAACTTACATAGTTTCAGTGGCATCCTTAGAAAACCATCCTTATCAAAAGCCAAGTAGAAACACAGCGCAGGAAGTCTTCACCTGCAAGTGAGTAGTGAGGCGGTGGTGGAGGGCGTCCTGCTTACTGGACAGGCACCATGGGGCCTCTGTGTTTGTTGTGCAGAGACCTTGCCTGAGCCCTGTGTTGGTACGTACATGGGGAGGGCTGTGGGGAGCAGAATGAGAGCACTTGTGTCTGGGTGGAATGGTTGAGGGTGCAGGTCAGGAAAAAAGCAACTAATTCTTTTTTTTTTTTTTTTTAAGATTTTATTCTTTTTTATTTGAGAGCGACAGACAGAGAGAGAAAGAGGCAGATAAAGAGAGAGAGAGAGAGAGAGAGAGAGAGAGAGAAAGAATGGGTGTGCCAGGGCCTCCAGCCACTGAAATGAACTCCAGATGCGTGTGCTCCCTTGTGCATCTGGCTAACATAGGTCCTGGGGAATCGAGCCTCGAACCAGGGTCCTTAGGCTTCACAGGCAAGCGCTTAACTGCTAAGCCATCTCTCCAGCCCAGCAACTAATTCTTAAGGAATTGTTTTTTAACTTTTTAAAGAAAAAATATTTTTGCCTGGCATGGTGGCACACACCTTTAATCCCAGCACTTGAGAGGCAGAGGTAGGAGGATTGCTGTGAATTTGAGGCCACCCTGAGACTATATAGTGAATTCCAGGTCAGCCTGGGTTAGAGTGAGACCCTACCTCGAAAACCAAGTATATATATTTATATTTCTTATTTATGAGAGAGAGAGAGAGGGAGATTGATTGATTGATTTGGGGCATGCCAAGGCCTCTTTGCCACTGCAAATGAACTTCAGATGTATGCACCACTTTGTGTATCTGACTTTATATGGTACTGGGGAATTGAACCCAGGCTGGCAGGCTTTGCAAGCAAGTACCTTTAACTGCTGAGCTATCTTCCCAGCCCAGGAATTGTTTTTTAGATTCCAGTAAGCTAGCTAGCATTGATTGAGAGCTTCCCTGTAGTAGGTACTGTGCTAATTGTTGGAGATACATTTGTGAATCATTTCTGGACATCATCATCATTTGAGGCAGGGCCTCACTGCACAGCCCTGCTTGGCCTGGAACTCACTCTGTGGTCCAGGTTGGCTTTAAAGTGGTATTTCTCCTGCCTCTGTCTTTTGAGCACTAGGATTATAGATGTATGCCACCATGCTAGCTTTGTTTTGATGCTGGGGATGAACTCAGGACTTCTGCCTGTCAGCCAGTCACAAGTGGCTCCAGCCAGTCACTCCAGTTTGTAAGGCATTCACCAGTTTATTGTGGCAGAGGTCTGACAGAGAAGGAGGCAGGGCATGGGGATGGCAGCCTCCTTCAAGAAGGAGCTCTGAATTTGCACTGAGGGTTAGGCAAGCCAGGGGAAGAGGGGAGGTTAGGCAGGAAGATGGCTGTGTAGAGGTAGACAGTGAGTACTTTTCTCCTGGGTCCTCCTTGGAGAAACCTTCTGTCCTGTGTAAATCTCTGCCCCTGACCATCTACCCTTGTCACCGTGTTGTCACTTTTGACCTATCCTGAGGCTTTGTTCTTTGTCACCCCACTATCACCACCTAACTCATGTTCTGTGTAACAAGTGAAGGGTGTGCAGAGAACAGGACTGAGTTGTTCACCGCTGTGTCCCCTTCTGCTTTTGGAGCGCTGGCGAGTCATAGGCAATCAGTAACCCTTTGTTGAGTGAGTGCATGGGGTAGAGTGTGTTCTGGGCTCTGTGAGCTTGGAGAGGCAGGCACATCAGAGCTGGACAGGCTTCACAGGGCTGCAGGAGTCTGTATCTTATCTTATTTTTTATTTTATATTTTGGTTTTCCGAGGTAGGGTCTCATTTTAGCCCAGGCTGACCTGGAATTCACTATATAGTCTCAGGGTGGCCTCCAACTCACAGCGATCCTCCTACCTTTATCTCCTGAGTGCTGGGGTTAACGGTGTGAGCCACCATGCCTGGCTATGAGTCTGTGTTTTAAAGCAGGATGATTTTTTTTTCCAGAGGTATTTATTTGATGTATTTAATTTTTGTAGTCCAGGCTGTTCTCCCAAACCTGTGCTCCACTGGTCTCAGCTTCTCTGGTGCTGAGAGTGTGCCACCATGCTGACTTTAAAGCAGGGTAGTCACATAGTGAGGACTGTGTCTTAGATTCATCTGGACTGAGAAAGGGGTGTGTGAGAGCATGTGTGCTTATGTGCTTGTACATATATGTGTTGATTATCTGTGTGTTACGTGTGGGGTGTATCTGTATTTATGTGCGTGTACATATATGTGTTGATTATCTGTGTGTTACGTGTGGGGTGTATCTGTATTTATGTGCGTGTACATATATGTGTTGATTATCTGTGTGTTACGTGTGGGGTGTATCTGTATTTATGTGCGTGTACATATATGTGTTGACTATCTGTGTGTTACGTGTGGGGTGTATCTGTATTTATGTGCGTGTACATATATGTGTTGATTATCTGTGTGTGTTACATGTGGGGTGTATCTGTATGTGCGTGTAGATAATATGTATGTTATATAAGTTTGTGGGTATGTGTTGTGTGTGCTTTTGTGTATAGCTGTAGTTGGAGTGGGTAGGATTAGGTGCATCATGAGGTTGAGGGAGCTGATGACAGCTGGGGGGATGCACTGATGCACAAGTGACTCCAGAAACCCTGGAATTAGGGTTGATGGCACTTAGTGATTGGGCACAGAAGGTGGCAGGTAATATGTAGGATTCCAGACAGAGACACTGTAGACCTTGGGCATGACAAGAGTATGTGTTTGGATGTCGAAGCTGGGGAGAGTTTTCCGTAAACAGTATTTCCCTGGACCTGGGGTCTAACCCCATGCTCTGACCTCTGGCCTTCACTGCCCCTGCTGCCCCTGCTGTATATGTGGTAAGAGTGCCCAGGTGGGTGCTTTCTTCAAGAGCTTGTCCTTAAAAGTTGATCAGACCAGAAGTTTAGGGACACATCAAAGTGAAAGTACAGAAAAGTATTAAGTTAGACATTCCATGGTCATTTCTGGTCAGATCCACCCCTGCAGTTTGTCTTCAGGACTTGGGTACCAAAGAACCATGTGTGGCCTTTCTCTTCCTCTGCACAGCTCTTTTCTGAGCTGTAGTCTTGATGTGTTAGCACCATGAATGGCCCCTCAAGAAATAAAGCTTTTTTCAAGGGGGGGGGCTTGGTTTTTGGAGATAGGGTCTTGCTATAGCCCAAGCTGACCTGGCATTTACTATGTAGTCTCAGGGTGGCCTCAAACTCACTGCAATCCTCCTACCTCTGCCTCCCAAGTGCTGGAATTAAAGGCATGTGTCACCATACCCTGCTTTTATGGTTGTTTTGAGATAGGGTCTCACTCTAGCCCAGGCTGACCTGGAACTCTGTAGCCCTAGGTTGGCCTCAAACTTATGATGATCCTCCTACCTCAGCCTCCTGAGCAAGAGAAAGAGAAAGAGAAAGAGAAAGGAGGGAAAATGTGGGCACCCCAGGGCCTCTAGCCACTGCAAACGAATTCCAGAAGCATGTGCTTCCTTGTCATCTGGCTTTATGTGGGTACTGGGTAATTGAACCTGTGTTACTAAGTTTTTCAGGCAAGTGCCTTAATCCGCTACGCCATCTCTCCAGCCCTTAAAGCTTTATTTTTATTTGGAGACTTGTCTCAATACTTGAAAAAGTGTGTTACCAGTTTTTACTGGGCTAACTCAAATCTGTGAAAATGTAGTTTTTTTCCCTTTCAGATTATAAAACAACACATTGTCAATTACAAAATCAGAAAATATGGAAAAACAAAACGAAAATTCAAAAATAACAAATTCTGCTATGCCAGTCAATATTTTGTTGTATTTCTCATCTCCTTGTCTTTCCATTTCCACACTCTTCCAATCAGAATTTTACTGTATGTGTAGATTTATTCTGAATAGAAATTGCCTGCAGGATCCACGGGTGATTGACTCCAGGACTTACCCCTCCTGTGTAGATACCAAGTCCAAAGAAACTCAGTTCCTTACATGAGCTGTTTGCATATAACTCCCGTATACTTCAGATTGTCTGGAGATAACATATGCCCATGGCAGTGCTACTCAAATAACTGTTCTACTGCATTTCTTTAGGCATAGTGATGTGCCGAAAAAAGTTGTTCATGTTTGTTAATGTGCACTTGTTTTCCCTGATGTGGAAATTCTAGATACAAGGCCATCTGTGTGCAGAGTTGGTTTCCTTACCCCTGTACCCACTGTGTGCAGTGTTGGTGTCCTTACCCTTGTAGCCACTGTGTTAGTTTAGGTGTCCTTTGTACCACTGTGTGCAGTGTTGGTGTCCCTGCCCCTGTGCCCACTGTGTGCAGTGTCGCTGTCGCTGCCCCTGTCCCCACTGTGTGCAGTGTCAGTGTCCTTACCCCTGTGCCCACTGTGTGCAGTGTTGGTGTCCCTGCCCCTGTGCCCACTGTGTGTCGCTGTCCTGCTGTCCCTGTGCAGTGTCGCTGTCCCTGCCCCTGTGCCCACTGTGTGCAGTGTCGGTGTCCCTGCCCCTGTGCCCACTGTGTGCAGTGTCGTGTCCCTGCCCCTGTGCCCACTGTGTGCAGTGTCGCTGTCCCTGCCCCTGTGCCCACTGTGTGCTGTGTCGCTGTCCCTGCCCCTGTGCCCACTGTGTGCAGTGTCGGTGTCCCTGCCCCTGTGCCCACTGTGTGCAGTGTCGGTGTCCCTGCCCCTGTGCCCACTGTGTGCAGTGTCGCTGTCCCTGCCCTGTGCCCACTGTGTGCAGTGTCGGTGTCCCTGCCCCTGTGCCCACTGTGTGCAGTGTCGGTGTCCCTGCCCCTGTGCCCACTGTGTGCAGTGTCGCTGTCCCTGCCCCTGTGCCCACTGTGTGCTGTGTCGCTGTCCCTGCCCCTGTGCCCACTGTGTGCAGTGTCGCTGTCCCTGCCCCTGTGCCCACTGTGTGCAGTGTCGGTGTCCCTGCCCTGTGCCACTGTGTGCAGTGTCGCTGTCCCTGCCCCTGTGCCACTGTGTGCAGTGTCGGTGTCCCTGCCCCTGTGCCCACTGTGTGCAGTGTCGGTGTCCCTGCCCCTGTGCCCACTGTGTGCTGTGTCGGTGCCCTTACCCTTGTGCCCACTGTCTGCAGTGTCGGTGTACTCAAGTTGATAAGGTGTGAGGCAGACCTGGAAGCTTCCTCCTCACTCTAGAACTGGCTCATCACCAGCACCAGGGCAGCCACCATCTCTCTTACGTCTTTTCTGGCTCTGGAAAATCAGTGACCATCACTTAGTATTGAGTGGTGCTAAGGTATGTGTTAGCATCCTTCAGACATTTTTTTTTTTAAATAGTCCCTTCAATTTCTACAGCAGCCTTGTCAGCAGTTCATTCTAAAATTGAGGAAACAGGCAGAAGATGTTAAGTTGTTTGCCAAGGTTATGTAGCTCGTGGGAGGTGGAGCTCAGACTTGAAGCCAGGCATCTCTTGGTCCTGTGTCAGCAGCTGATGGAGTTCACAGTTCCAGGCATACTCTTGCTCCTTCCTTGTTTGTTGACCTCTTTGTAAGTGTCCTTTGCTGTACCAGCTCCTCTGGGAATGAAAAACATGCAGACCCAATCCACGACCTTGGGAAGAATTGTGAAAGATATGCATACTGGCTTGGCGGAGAAGATACAGGAACCTGGATGTGCATACAGTCCTTCAAGGTCATGTTCTACTAAGCCCACATGGCACAGCCCGAGTTGGAGAGGGATTGTAGGAAGTAATGGGCTGGGGAGGCCACCAAGGGATGCAGGACTGGGGGTCCTGAGACTTAGTTGGCATGTAGAGAGAGACCCTAGGGAGGCATGTGGATGATGTCCAGGTTCAGGAGGAAGGCCTCTGAAGTCCAGTGGGAGATGCTGCTCTTGAATAAAGTGACTGAATGGCGACACTGGGAGCTGCTTAATCTTCAAGCTCTCTTAGATCGTGATTTCTGTCTTAGGCTCTTGGTTGCAAAGAGTCTCCTTTAAGGGACTTATAACAGCTGTGTTTGGTAAGGATTCCACACACATCACAATGTTGGGTGAATATTTACAAAGCAAACCCTCTTCTAACCAGTCCTTAGACCAAATGATGGATCCTGGCCAGTGCCCCAGTTTCTCTTCTTTCTTCCCCAGCTATTGTCCATCTGGGAGGCCACTCTCTTGTTCTCTTTCAGCCACTGTTGATCTGGGAGGCCACTCTCCTCTTGTGGCATCGTGCTTGTTTTTCATTGTTTTCATCTAACTTTCATTATCTGTGAGACTCAGTGGTGCTGCTCTGTGTAGCCATATGAGCTCAGTGTCACTGGGTTGTCTGAGACTCATTGGTGCTGCCCTGTGCAGCTGTACATACTCAGTGTCACCAAATAGTGTTTCATTGTGCTACAATTTGTTCATGTCCCAGTGATGAACACTGGGGTAGAATTGTGCTGTAATTAACTTCTTTTTTTTGTATCACCTGGAGAAACCTGAACTGGTTTCACTTGGGCACAGCTTGTGGGAGGAAAGGGGTTATTTTGGCCCACAGACTTCAGGGAAATCTCCATGATGGCAGGGGAAAAATCCAGCATTGAGCAGAGGGTGGACATCACCTCCTGGCCAACATCAGGTGAACAGCAGCAGCAGGAGAGTGTGCTGAACGCTGGCAAGGGGGATCTGGCTAGAATACCCATAAGCCGGCCCCACAGCATACCTCCAGCAAGGCTCCAACTTCTAAATTGCCACCAGCTGTGGTCCAGGCATTCAGAACATGTAAGTTCATAGGGACACTAGTTCAAACCACCACATGCCGGCAGTGGAGAATGCATGTATTCAGGCTTAGTGGGTAGTGCCAGTTAGTCTTTGTAACAGCATTTCCACCATGGTCTTGTGAGCATTCCAGACCTTCCACTGGCCTGCTTGTCAGTGTTGGGAACAAATGATATTGAAAGGCATGCAGAAAGGGCAGACCTTACTCCCACTAGTTACAGACCATACTTGCAGGGTGTGTTACACAGTTGAGCCTTTGTCACTATTTGTGGTGTGACTAGTGGGGTTGGCGGCTTTGCTGCAGATGTTTTGGTTCCATAGAGAACTGAACTGCTGGGGAATAGTTGTTTAAAGGGAGGCAAAGTGCTTTGAGGGAGATGGTGGTGAATCAGATAGGTGTTTGGAAACAAAGGTGAGCAAATGCTTCCCTGCCAGGGAGTCAGCAGAGGGGTGCAGTTGAGAGGAGGACAGATGGTGCAGAAAGAGGAGCCCATGGGCAGGCTGGCCCAAGCTGAGGATCTGAGGGGAGGCCTGAGGATGGAGGTCTGTGCTGTGCCCTGTAACCCCCTATAACTGCAACATTTTCCATACAGGTTGATTTAGCTCATCTTGGCCACAGCCTAGCAGGTGTATCATTACAGCTGAGTAAATGAGGCTACTTAGAGAGGGCATGTACTGGAGCAGTTCTTTTCCTATTAAGTGGCAGAACCCAGAGGCCAAGACTGCTTAGAAGTTCCGCATTGCCTGTCAGTTCTCTGGAGATTTCTCATTGGTCTAGCCCCTTCTTCCATAGAGTCAGACCATCCTTTTTTGTTTTGTTTTTTATCTTATTTATTTACTTTTTTGTTTTTTCGAGGTAGGTTTTTGCTCTAGCCCAGGTTGGCCTGAAACTCACTATGTAGTCTCAGGGTGGCCTGGAACTCATGGCAATCCTCCTACCTCTGCCTCCCAAGTGCTGGGATTAAAGGCGTGCGCCACCACACCCAGCGAGTCACACCATCTTGATGGAACTTATTTCTGAGAATGAAGAGCCCCCCCCCCCAATTTATTTGAGAGAGAGAAAGAGGCAGATAGAGAATGGGCACGCCAGGGCCTCTAGCCACTGCCGAGGAACTCTAGTTGCAGGTGCCACTTTGTGCATCTGGCTTACGTAGGTCCTGGTGAATCAAACCTGGGGCCTTTAGCTGTGCAGGCAAGAACCTTGAGTGCTAAGCCATGTCTCTGGCCCCGAATGAAGCGGTTTAGTCTAAGGATGGACAGGGGTGCCTGACCGGAGCTGAGCTCTCTGCGTCCTTGAGCTGCTTGCTTGTTCTTCACTTCCGCACCTGCCCAGTGGGCGTTAGACTGCCTCATACTGCGACCTGAGACCGCTTGACACATAGACCAGGGCCAATAAATGACATCATCTTTCTATTTGGAGGGCATCTTACTATCTTGAGCCTTTTTGTATTTCTGTCTACATGCTCTGTGTGGCAAAGGTTATAGCCTTATCCTATTTTTGGGTGATAGCTTAGATAATGCAAGAAATTGGATATGTGGAAGAAAAAGAGCAGATACTGCCCCCTATTGAGGAAAGCTGTGCCTGGAGTTTTCATCAGTGAGGTGGATGGCAGAAAGAAGTTGGTGCTCACCATCCTAGTAGGGCTGCAACGTTGAGTAACTTAAGTTGGTTTCCTGTCTTGCTTCCCTCCCCCTTCCTCTCCTCCGTCTCTAGGACAGGAGCCTCTGAGGCCCTCACTCCACTTCAGCCTGTTGAACCAGGTTCTTGGAAGTATTGTTTATCAAGCACTAACCTTGGTGTTATGTTCCCATAAACCAGTGTTTGTGAACACTGCAGAAAATGTATTGGGCTTTGCAAGTAATAGCTTTAACTTTTTCATGGGGGACAGGGTCTTGCTATGTAAGGTCAGCCTCAGACTTGTGATCTTTCTTCCTCTGGCTCCCAAATGCTGGGATTACAGGCATGTGCCTTATGACCAGCATTTTCCCGTTTTCTTTGGGGGTCAGATTCACTTTATTCCGAAGTATTCTTGTTAAAACAAAGTCTGTCCTAGATTGGACTTGATTAGCAATCATCATTATTTCCATCTGTCTAATGAAGGGCCACAAAGACAGATCTGTGGAATAATTTTTGTGTTTCACAGTAGCTACTGGGAGAGATTTTCACAATGGCTGTCTAAAAGCATTGCTTTGCTTCAGGTGCCTTTCAGCCACTTCTACTTTTATGTTTACCTCTCTCCCAGGAGGGCTTCTTGATATCCCTGGCCCAGGTCTCAGGTCCCAGGTGAAATGAGCACCCATGCTTAGTAGGGTGTAGGGGCTGAGCTGCAGCTAGAGCTGGGGGCTGCCACTGACTACTGGGTTCTGTAATTAGGCCTTAAGTCACACTCCTGCAACCTGGACTTGGGTCTTTGTCTTCTAGTCCTGATCATTGGGGTCCTCCATTGCCTTTTGTGCAACTCACTTCTCTGATACCCAAATTTAGGAATTTGTCAGTAAGTTCCAGAACTTGGGATTTCCTCCATGAGTTCTGTTTTCATTCATGTTTTCTGAATCTCTGTTTGGGAGACCTTCTGGACTTTGCAAGATTTTGTAACAGAAGGTATCAAGTGGTGAATTGATTTATGGCTAATTACTTATTGCTATAACAAGATACCTGACAAAAGCAACTTAAGAAAAGAAGGGTTTATTTTGTCTTGTGGTTTGAAGATATAGGCCATCATGGCAGGAAAGGAGTGGAGGTGGCTGGTTGCATTCCTCTGTAGTAACAAAGCAGGGGAAGATGAATGCTGGTCCCCCCCATGCTTTCTCCTTTCTATTCAATCCAGGACCCCAGCCCATGGGACAATGCCACCCACATTTAGGGTAAGTCTTTCCTCAGATAAGCCTTTCTAGAAACATCCTCATAGAGACACTTAGAGATGCATCCCTTATGTGATTCTAAATAAATCGGGCAAGTTGACAGTGAAAGTTAACATTACAGTGGTGATAGGCTTCAGGTGCTGTCTGCTGCTGTGACAACTTAAGGTGGTGAAAGTCTGCCTGAGGCTGGAAGGCCAGATCTAGGCCTCCCCTAGCCTGCTGAGTGCAGTGCACATTATTCCCTAGCCATGTCCTTGCTAATAATGACTCATCCCTTGTGTCTGTGTGACAGATGTGGTAATGCTGTATCTATATCTTAGATATTGTTGTTCCTAATTTAGACATTGGGTCCTACTTTGTAATCGGTGTTATTACTATATTAGAGTTACCTTTAGTTTTCACGTTGTTACATATTTGAGAACTTCCTGTCAGATGGTGCCCGAGGGGAAGAATGTTCTGCTAAGTGGATTGTAGTTGATGGTACAGATGATTCTTTCCTTCCTTTGCTGACTTACACACAGAGATGTGTTTTGAAAGTAGTCTATTTTCCTAAGAAGAATGACTTTATGAAGTTGTCTTTCCAAATGTGACCCTTTTTTAAAATCTAACCCTAATAACTAAGGAACTTGCAAACTGAACCTTATCTCAGTTTTCTGTAATGCTTATTACAGCCTCCCTTACTTCACTTGGTGCTTGTTGGGTACAGGTAACCTGCCCACTAGAAGAGGAGGCATTGCTTCACGCGGGTTGTGTTGTGTGGTAGACTCCCTAGGAGGGGAGGTGCTTCACGCGGGGTGTGTTGCGTGGTAGACTGCCTAGGAGGGGAGGTGGTTCACGCGGGGTGTGTTGTGTGGTAGACTCCCTAGGAGGGGAGGTGGTTCACGCGGGGTGTGTTGTGTGGTAGACTCCCTAGGAGGGGAGGTGCTTCACACGGGGTGTGTTGTGTGGTAGACTCCCTTGGAGGGGAGGTGCTTCATGCGGGGTGTGTTGTGTGGTAGACCCTCACGTGGGGTGTGTTGTGTGGTAGACTCCCTAGGAGGGGAGGTGCTTCACACGGGGTGTGTTGTGTGGTAGACTCCCTTGGAGGGGAGGTGCTTCATGCGGGGTGTGTTGTGTGGTAGACTCTCACGTGGGGTGTGTTGTGTGGTAGACTTCCTAGGAGGGGAGGTGCTTCACGCAGGGTGTGTTGCATGGTAGACTCCCTTGGAGGGGAGGTGCTTCACGCGGGGTGTGTTGTGTGGTAGACTCTCACGTGGGGTGTGTTGTGTGGTAGACTCCCTAGGAGGGGAGGTGCTTCACGTGGGGTGTGTTGTGTGGTAGACTCCCTAGGAGGGGAGGTTCTTCATGCGGGGTGTATTGTGTGGTAGACTGTCACGTGGGGTGTGTTGCGTGGTAGACTCCCTAGGAGGGGAGGTGCTTCACGCGGGGTGTGTTGTGTGGTAGACTCTCACGTGGGGTGTGTTGCGTGGTAGACTCCCTAGGAGGGGAGGTGCTTCACACGGGGTGTGTTGCGTGGTAGACTCCCTAGGAGGGGAGGTGCTTCACACGGGGTGTGTTGTGTGGTAGACTCCCTAGGAGAAGAGGTGTTTCACATGGGGCATGTCGCCTGGTTCACACCAGTTCAGCCATGAAGACAGTGAGGTTAGCATCTGTCTTCTGGAATGTGAGACCTCCAACAGCATGTTGATTAAAAACTACCAATAGTTCTACAGAACAGAGTGTAATTGTAATGTATGATTCTATTTGTTTTCTTTAAAGGTATATATGATATAGTTATTTAAAAATTATGGAAAGATAAATACTTATGGTCAGTAATAGGAGGTAAAGATGGATAGAGTAATTACAAAGTTTTATATTCTCATATACTTTAAGAGAGTAAGTTGCCTGGATCAAGTCCAGGTTACATGCTAAACAAGTTCTATTCCCCTAAGCTACATCCTAGCCCTGTACTGCCAACTTTTAATACATATTTATTTACTTATTGATTTGAGAGAGAGAGAAAGAAGCAGATAGACAGAAAGGGAATGGGTGCACTAGGGCCTCCAGCCACTGCAGACAAACTCTAGATGTGTGTGCCATCTTGTGCATCTGGCCTAATTGGGACCTGGAAAGTCACACCTGGGTCCTTAGGCTTTGCAGACAAGTACCCTAATCATTAAGCCATCTCTTCTCAAGCCCCTGTACTGCCAGTGTTGTTTTTTTTTTCTCCAAGGTAGGGTCTCACTCTAGCCCAGGCTGACCTGGAATTCACTGTATTGTCTCAGGGTGTCCTCGACTTCTAGGTGATCCTCCTACCTCTGCCTCCCAAGTGCTGGGATTAAAGGTGTGTGCTACCATGCCCGGCCCATTTACTGCCAGTTTTTAAAACCTTCATGATTATTTTAGTATTAGTTTTATTAAAAGGTCATCCTATGACAGGCCCTCTGTTACCTATTACCAGTCCTCTTTGTTCTAAAGTTTTGGTGGTTCTTGGGATTTTGATATTAAATCTTTAAAACATTATTTAGTGAGTGGATATGTACATATGTCTGCATGTTTGTGTGTTGGTGTATGGGTGCACATGTGTGGGTGCATTTGTGCCTGTGTGCATGTTGAGGCCAGAGGGTGATCTTGGGTATTGTTCCCTGGGAATCCTCTCCACCTTTTTTTGGGGGGGGGGCCCCAGTATCTTTCATTGGCATGGATCTTACCAATTAGAGTGAACTGACTGGCCAGTGAGCTCTAGGGACCCTCCTGTCGCCACCTTCCCTGGCACTGGGATTACAAGTGTACACCACCATTCATGGCATTTTAATGTGGTTTACTTTTTCCTTCTTTCTTTTTTGTTTTTGTTTTTTTTTTGAGGTAGGGTCTCACTTGTAGCCCAGGCTGACCTGGAATTCACTCTTGTAATCTCAGGGTGGCCTTTTAATGTAGGTTTTGGGAATCAAACTCAGGTCCTTATGCTTACAAAACAAACACTTTACTGACTGAGCTGTCTCCCCAGACCACAATATTATATCTTTAACTTATCACAATGCACCTGAGGTTGTTGCACCACTTACCATGTGATTCAAGACCATGCAGTGGCAGACTTCTGTCTCTCTATCTTTCTGCTGTGGGTGTTGTACTTTTTACTTAACATGTTACAAACTCCACACTACAGTGCTATTCTTTTATATAACAGTCACTTGTCTTAAATAAAATTTAAAAACCAGAAGATATTTTTGTATTTTCCTTTTTTTCTTTTTTCTTTTTCTCTTTTTGTGGATGTGGGGATTGTTTGAGACTAGGTCTTCCTATGTAGCCCAGGTTAATCTTGACTTAGTGGCCATTCTCCTGCTTCAGCCTCAAGTGCAGGGATTACAGGTGTGTGCCACCAAGGTCTGCTCACTTGTTGTGGGGAGTAGTCTTTGGGGACACAGTGAGCCATTTACATCATCTCTGCTGCTTTCATGCTGCCACGGCCATGTTGGGTCATTGGGCAGACAGTGCACTGCACAAAGCCCCTGCATGAGACCCTTACGTTGGGAGCCTTTGCTCTTGTTCTCTGTCAGCCCTGTGCCCAGTGTGGCCTTGCTTGATCTCTGCGGCTGTGCTTGGTGCACTCAGCTCTCTTCATTCTCATTTGTTGGAACTTGTGTTTCTGCCTTGTGTATCCTCCTCTTCCCCATCAGTGTTCTGTGCCTGGCTTCTGGAATTTTACCAAGAGCATGCTTAGCCTAGCACTGAGCTGGAGACCCAGGAGTTGTTCATGGGAGTTTTGGGGTTTTCTCTCCTCTTGGGTTCTTTGCCACAGTAACTCCACTTGCTCAAGCCACCTGATCCCCGCTTCCTCAGCTCAGGACCCAACAGTGCTCTGACTGGGCCCTGTTGGTCTGTGCAGAAAGCCCCAGGGACCATGGGACTCACTTCCTTTTTCTCCCAGGGACCACAGCCCACTCTAGCATGTTGTCCAGTGTCCAAAAGCATTCTTTCTATAATTGTCCAATTTTCTGGGTGTGCATGGTGGGAGCCGTGTACTAATCCTGGCGTTTAATACAGGGTCTTCCATCTTCCCTGAAAGTGGAGCTCCCCTGAAGTCTGATAGACAAGGGCCAGGCTGAAAGGCAGAATAGGTGGGCTTGGAGATTTAATGACACAGGATTACATACTTAAAAAAAATATTTTTATTTATTTATTTGACAGAAAGAGGGAGAGAGAGAGAATGGGTGTGCCAGGGCTCCAGCCACTGCAAACAAATTCCAGACGCATGCGTCCCCTTGTGCCTCTGGCTTACATGGGTCCTGGAGAATTGAATCTCGGTCCTTTGGCTTTGCAGACAAATGCCTTAACTGCTAAGCCACCCCTCCAGCCCAGGATGGTATACTTTTTATTAAGCACATTAGAGTAGTTGGTAATTGATTCTTCTATTTATTTATTTATTTGAGAGAGAGAGAGAGGGAAAGAGAGAGAGGCAGATGGAGAAAGAGAGAATGAGCACGCCAGGGCCTCTAGCCACTACAAACGAACTCCAGACACATGCACCACCTTGTGCATCTGGATTACCTGGGTCCTAGGGAATTGAGCCTTTGGCTTTGCAGGCAAGTACCTTAACTATTAAGCCATCTCTCCAGCCTGCAGTTGATACTTTGTAATCAATCAATTGCTATGTATTGAGCTTGTTTCTCCGTTTTCCCAGTTGAGTTTCAGTCTCTAGCTTATGCATGGTTTTAAAGTTTGAGATGGCTTGGTGTCCCTGGAGGACCCGTTTCATGATCCTTCAGGGCCCCAGGGGTCTGCAGACCTGGAGTTGCTGCTGCTCCCTTCTCCAGAGGACTTGTCTGTAGGTTAAAGCTGTAGGTTAGAGGTGAAATGGCAGTAATTGTTCAACATGCAGTAGGGTCTAAGCTTTAAGAACCAGTCCCTCCTGGATGGTGCTGTAGATCTAAATTGAACACTTTGTCATGCAGTCTGTTCCAGATTTAACTTGCTACCTACCTTAGGGCTTAGTTACATGTACACAATCTTGTGTTCACAGCCACCAACCCTGCAAGGTATTGCCCAGCTTCAGCTTGCTTACCTACTTGATGGTAGAAGCAGGTCTAGTCTAGTTGCATTTGATTTCCTTTCTTTTTTAAAGTTGGGAGGCATCTATTTCCAGATCAATCAATGTTTATAAAAGGAACATTTGTGAATCGGTGCCCTGGTCAGGAAAGGCACACCTCAGCAGCCTGGAAGTCCTTGATGTTCCTTGATAGTCCTCCCTGTCTGAGTACCCATCATGCCATGCTGTCTTACTCTTTTTGGATAATTAATCTCCTCACTTTCCTTGGGGTTTTTCTGCCTGTGCAGCAGCTCCAAAGATGCGCCTCAGGTTGGTCTGCTGTGAAGTGATGTAAACAGGAGGCAGCACTTCTTGTGTTTTGCTCATTCCTTATTTATAGGATTCTCCTAGGGTATTGAATCTGTGTGTAACCGACTCATTCTCACCTGTGCATTACATGCATACATTACATGTATGCATTACGATTGATCCTGCTGTAGAATGTACTGAAATATGCATTCTTGTTGATTCCAGTGCAGATAGGCAGGCCTAGGGACAGGGTCAGTGCATATTTCCATTAAAAAAAATATATCTATTTATTTATTTTGCAGCCAGAGTGAGACAGAGAGAGAGAGAGAGAGAGAGGAAATGAATATGGACACACCAAGGCCTTCAGCCACTGTAAACGAACTCCAGATGCATGCACCACTGTGTTCATCTGACTTTACATGGATATGTTTTGGGGAATTGAACCCAGGTCGTTAGGCTTTGCTGGCAAGTGCCTTAGCCACTGAATCATCTCTCCAGCCCATGTTTCCACTAAAAATTTATTTATTTATTTATTCATTTATTTATTTATTTATTTATTTTGCAAGCAGAGTGAGACAGACAGAGAAAGAGAGAATGGGTGTGCCAGGGCCTCCTGCCACTGCAAACAAACTCTAGACACATGTGACACCTTGTACATCTGGCTTATGTGGTACTGGGGAATTGAACCTGGATCCTTGGGCTTCGCAGGCAAGTGCCTTAACCACTAAGCCATATCTCTACCCCGCATGTTTCTATTTTTTAAAATGCCTGCTCAAGTCTTTGCCCATTTTTCTGTCAGTTTTGATTGATTTTAGGAGCATGCATGTATTTTGTGTAGGTATTATGAATACCTTCCATGCTGAGGCTTGACTTTTACCACAATCTTTGTGGGGCCCTTTGGCATCCTGTTTTAATCTAGGGATGACCAGATGTCAGTCTCTCCTGCAGGTTAAAGAACTGTTTTCTCTGTATGTCTCAGGTCTGCCCTGCACTAGCTGTAGTTTGCCTTCCTTGTTGAAGCCATTCACACTGTGAGGAGTGTGGGGGTTAGTCTCCCTCTGTGGCTCCCTAGCTTGGAGTTGTTTTCTCCTCGCCCCTCCCTGAAGTGCGGTACATGCACATGCAAAGCGTCTGTGTGTTTGCTGGTCTGTGTGGGGCAACGGGGACGCCAGTGCATAGGTGAGCCTGTGCTGTGTGTTTATGTGAGGCTGGATTTCAAGTGTTGCCTGTTTCTTTTTGTAGTTGCACCACTTTTGCTACTTGAGTTTTATGTGTGTCCTCTCATTTATACATTTTCTTATAGTTTTGTCCTTTTTCTTGTATGTTGTGTTGTAGAAAATTTCTTCCTTTTTCATTACTGAGTGCATAAAGCCTCTTAGCTCTGTCCAAGCTACTGCTTGTTAGTCCCCGAGCTACTGTCCCATTCTGTCTAGTGAATGATTCTCAGTCTACCAAGTTGTTAATAATTTTTAAAAATGTTTATTTATTTGAGAGAGAGTAAGAGGTAGAGAGATAGTGTCAGGGAATGAGCACACCAGGGCCTCTAGCCACTGCAAACAAACTCCAGACACATGTGCCACCTTGTGCATCTGGCTTACGTGGGTCCTGGGGAATGGAACCTGGGTCCTTTGGTTTTGCAGGCAGGTGCCTAACCACAGAGCCATCTCTCCAGTTCTAGTTTTTAATGATTTTTAAGAACTGGGGGGATGGAGTGGTATCTCAGTAGTTAAAGGTGCTTGCTTGCAAAGCCTGATGGCCTGGGTTCTATTCCCCAGTACCTATGTAAAGCCAGATGCACAAAGTGGCGCATGCTTTTGGAGTTTGTTTGCAGTAGCAGGAGGTTCTGGTGTGCCCATTTTCTCTCTGTGTGTCTCCTCTCTCTCTCTCAAATAAATAAACACTTTTTAAAAATTGGTGTATTACTAGTTTCTTTAAAATGTAGTCGGTTCTCTACAGTTCTTTTCAGCTTATTTAGGTACATACATAAGGATATACGTGCAACAGTTTATTTTGGTAATTCCACTGTTGAACCTTCAGGTCAACTCATTGCTTCTGTTGCGGCCATCCCGCAGTGGGTGCTGTGCGTGCTGCTGGTCCTCGCCCTCTGCGCACTGTTGGAGGAGCTTCGATTTGATGGGAGTTGGGTCCAGCTGGGGAAGGTAGCGCCTGCACTTGAGTGGACGCTTGCTTGCTTCTGCAGGCACTTACCTTTGGTCTGGCCTCACATTAATCCAAGTTCCTGGCTTGGGGATTCTCTGAGCTGTCTGCAGATGAGAACCTGGCTTGTGAAAGTGCACAGTGATGGCAGAGGGCCACATAGTATGCGATGCCATGTGATGTGCAGATCAGGCTTGGAGAAGTGGAGAATGGTTTCAGAGTAGGCACGAGATTGTGCTGTGGCAGGGTTTCTTCAGCAGAGCTCAGTTCAGGTGACTTTGATATGTAAGATGTGATTTGACAAAGCCACTAAGGTACACAAAGACCACCTGTGACTTTAAGCCCCGGGAGCTGTGGTTGTGTCTCTTTTCTCTTCTGCTCTTGTTGTTGCCGGTTTTCTGGTAAGGTGGTGGTCGTGATGGTGGTGACCTGCTTAATTTTTCCTACTCCGAGGAGGAGCGCCCAACTTTTGTGGGCTTTCATCTTGGTTTCCTGTTTGCATTGCCTGGGCTCCTTTCCCCCAGGTCTGCTGTTGCCTCATCTTGCTCTCCCTGAGACATGTATGTGTGCAAGTGTGCACATGTGTGAATGTGTGGTTGAGTGTATGTGCACATGTGCCATGGCATGCGTGTGGAAGTCAGGTGCATATCCTCGCCTTCCACCATATTTGAGGCAGGGTTGCTCATTCACTGCTCTGTTTGCCAGGCTTGCTGGCCTATAGGCTGCGGAGATTCTCCTGCCTCTTGTCTCTGGGCATGCTAGTATTACAGATGCTTGTGCTATGGCATCTGGCTTTATGCAGGTTCAGGGGATGTGTGTCAAGCACCTCCATCCACTGAGCCATCTCCAGCCTTCCTGAGTGAGTTTCTGGCCTGGAACTTCTGTAGGAGCTGGTAGCTTCTTAGTGCTGTGCAGGAGAGGACCTGTCGGAAGCCAGTGAAGGGTTGGGTCAGCTCAGCCTTCCTCACAGCCACCGCCTGCCTCCCCACACGGAAAGGCAGGTCTACACAATCTTGTCCCCATTCCTGGGTCTTGAAGTCTGGCTTTGTTCTCTCATTTCCTGCACTCCCATCACATTTCCTGTGGGTTTGGACTACTTTCTCTGACACTGGTTAATCAAACAAGTATCAGACAAGTGGGCTTTGATAATGGGGACAGGGCTGTGGCTGGGGCCAGAGGCAGCTTGTCTGATTCTGGACTTCAAGGAAGTCTGCATATTATGTTCTCCACAACAGTTTTAGAAACTGGGTCAGTTTTTAGGGTTGTGTGTGTGCCTCCTTCATGGCTAGTTGTATCTGTTCCTTTTTCCTTTCTGAAATAAGGGATGAGGAAGGGTTTCATTCAGCTCACAGTTTAAGAGGGTACGGTCCGTCTCAGAAGGGAGGTATGGTGGCAGCTGTGTGAGGAAGCTGGTGACACTGTGTCCATAGTCAGGAAACAAAGTGAGAGATGCTGGTGCTCAGCTGCCTTTCTCATTTTTATTTAGCCTGGGACCCTAGCTCAGGGAGTAGGACTTCCCACCTCAGTTAATCCTCTCAGGAAACTCCTCACAGACATGCTCATAGGTGTCTTTTCTAGGTGATTCTAAATCCCATCAGGATTAGCTATGACAGTAGGCAAGCCCTCTACTCTTAGCCACATTCCCAACCCTCTTTTTACATCCTATGTTGAGAGAGGGTCTCACTAAGTTCCCTGGGCTGGTCATAAACACACTGTGTAGCCCAGGCAGGCCTTGAATTTGCAGGCCTCTTGCCTCAACCTCCCCAGTAGCTGGGATCACAGGTGCCAACACAGTGGACAGCAGAGCACTTTTTTTTTTTTTTTCAAGGGTAGGATCCCTCTCTCTCTAGCCCAGGCTGACCTGGAATTCACTATGTAGTCTCAGGGTGGCTTGGAATTTATAGCAATCCACCTACCTCTGCCTCCCAAGTGCGGGGATTAAAGGCATGTGTCACCATGCCTGGCAAGCAGGTCACTTTTTTTAAGTTTTTTTTTTTAAATGTGCATTTCTTTAATTTTAAAAAATATACACAGGAGAAGTCATGTGTTTTACATAGGAACACACACATTAACAAAGCATTTCTTATAGTTTTCCAAAATTCTATTATATCAGTCCAAAATTTATAAATTAAATATATCAGAACTTTTAAAGTTAAAATGAAGTCCCTGAAACTACTGGATATGCTAGACTTTTTCCAAATTCAAATGAGCAGAGTATGAGTATGATTTATTAAATACAGTTTACTGTTAGCTTCATTGCCTATAATTCTATAAGATGCAACTTTATTGTGCCTTGCAAACAGGATACATCTCTTAAAAACTGATCAAAAATTTCCATACATGTAGCTCTATCTGATAGATTACAGTGCAACACTATTCATAATTATAGAAATACTATAGAACCCAAGAGCATGGGGTAATAAGCAAAAGAAGTACAATCCTGAGCCATCGGAACGCGATTTGATGAATCCTTTAGTGTGAGCTTAGAGCACATGGAAGAAAAAAGTGCATGCACACTGCAGTCATGAATAAACGACATCCAACACTTGTCACTGCTAGACGTGAGGGAAGGGTGACGGTGAATTTCTGACACAATCGGACACCCACTCACACTTCCTTTCCCTGCTTCTCTCCCACCCCCAAAACATTCACTCCTGCCCCTTCCCCAAAGAAAAGCTCAGGCAGTATCTCCTAGAGAACCCCCCACCTGCCTGGATGGGGTTAAGACTGAGAAAAGAAAGAGGAGGTCCTCCTACAGGACATGAAATAAAGCACGTGCCATGAGACACTTCCAGCTGCTTTTGCCTCTTTGGAAGCCAATGACGCATGCGCTCACTACTGTCATTTGTCATTTGTGCTCAAAACTGTCATTTGAAAATGTCTTAAAAACGAAAACAAAAACTTTCTTGTTACACCTGGAAATAAAACCAATGGTGGAAAAATTCACTCTAAAACTAATTGCCTCTTTTGCTACTAAAATACATCTATCAATCTATTTTTGATATCTATTCAATAAGAGTTTGATATGAAAAGTTCAAGAAGCTTGTACCTACCTATGGTAAACACTATGACACCGAATATGACCTGCCACAGACTTACAAACACCGAGCCTCCCTTGTATGTGATCCTTGCTGTGTGTTCCCCAAGACCTCAGCACTCTAGTGTTACCAAAGATGATGTAGGTAGAGTTAAACTGTGAAAGGTATTTGGTTTGTCTTTGCCTCACACATCCTGGTAATGAAATAACCAAACCGTGGCGCCACACCTTCCCTGAAGATAACCTGAGTGCTGACTAGGCAGAGCGGCCAGCATGGCTGTCAGTCACTTTATCAGAGGTTGAGCTGGAAAACCAGAGGGCTCATGGAGTCTGCCAGCAGCTTGTCTTGTGCGGATAAACCAAGAATTCCTGGTTTTCAATACCCACTGTCCCAAAGTCTGGAAGCAAAGGTGGAAATAACTCACAGCATAAAGAATACTGAATGTGAACTGCATAACCTGGGGGACTGACTACTGGATAGAAGGAGGAAGAAAAGAAAAGAAAAGAAAAGAAAAAGGATCCTCATCCCCACATGGTTTGGTGTGGGTTTCAGTGTCCTTATACGTTAGCTGCTACGGAAAAATAAAATGAGAATTTTACTTCATAATGTTCTTATTTTCAACTAGATGCTCACACACTCACAAAATGTATACCCTATGAATATGAGGTGGCTCTTTCCTTCAAATTTTTAGAAATAATAAAGAGGTGCCACTACCCATTCATTTATGTATTAAAAGTCTCACACTGTCATCAATAAAACAAAAGTGACCCTCTGTGATGATCACACAAAGGAGAAAAAAGATCAAAATCAACATTAGCCGCTGCGAAGAGGCTCTGGAGAGGCCAGATGCTCCGGCTAAGTCAGAATCACAAGAGTTGCTAGTAAGGTTTTATTGGTTTAGCACAGTCCCATGGCCTTTGTCCAACCCGGAAAAGGACATGGCTCTCAAACGTAAGATACTATTTATTCTCAAGTTCTGTTTCCAAGTATGTTATTCATCTGATTGTGTCAAACATCTTGCCTCTGCCATTACCTTTTGTATGTGGAGGCAGAAAGAGACCAACAGCGCCCTTCTGTACGCTCCAGGATGGCATGGACCTAACCCCAGTGTGAAGATGTTTCTAAAGTAGGAAGGACAGAACATTGTACTGGAGCATCTTTGGTTCAGGTCTGGCCTCTTCGTGTCCACCTCTCTGCAAATTTAGTCTCTCAAAGATTTTAAGCCCATGCATTTAAAGAAGGGCACAAGACCTAATTTTCATGGTCATTTGTTAGATTAAGTATTTCACTTTTTGACCCTTGCCGTATGCTCTGTGGGACTACAAGGAACTTACACACGAAGCTGTAAAGTTAAATGCTTGTTAAAGCATATTCTCTAGTTTCATGAGCTTCATAGTAAACTGTCAATATGACTCCCAGCACTGGGAGGACAAAGCAGACTCTTTGTCCTGAAAGTGGTCTGACCAAATTTTTTAAGTTTTTTGAGGTAGGATTTCACTGTGGTCCAGGCTGACCTGGAATTCACTATGTTGTCTCAGGGTGGCCTTGAACTCAAAGAGATACTTCTACCTCTGCCTACCCCCCCCTCACCTTTTTTAAAGGAGAATGCTTATTGTTGTCATTGTGGCTATAGATAGTACAGTTCCCATTTCTTTTGCTTCTTAGATTTTTGCTTAGCTATGCTAAGCTTTGTTTTTGTGAGTTGCCCCTGGCTGTTCACTGATACTGGTAAGGACAGGAAAGTGAGTGAGTGGAAAGCCTAGGGAGACAACCAGTGTAAGAAAGAGGAAGAAAAAGCCCATCATTTGTACCAGCAGTGAAAGGCATTAAATTAAGTAAAACTGTTTACTGAGTTAACAGTAAATTAAAATGAAGTTAATAGCGTATTTTGAATTCAGAATTTATGGTGTACCTTTCTTACATATGAAGAGTTCTGATTTTTACAGATGGTATTCCCTTTTGCAGTGCAATCTCTTCTTTCTTTCTTTCTTTCTTTCTTTCTGTCTTTCTCTCTTTCTCTCTTTCTTTTTTTCAATCTCTTTTTATAAATTCCAACCTTCCTACTTAATTGCACATGGCTCTGTGACTACAGGTCACAGTAGTGTGTCTGCTTTCTAGCTGCAGCAGGCCTTCCTCATCTGCCAGGCCTTGGCCAGCTTCCCCCTCATCCTTGTCCTTGGATGGCATTCCATTTTTACCACTTTGTACCCTGGAACACAAATTACTTTCATTTCCTAATTTGTTGCTTTATTCTTTTTAGCTTAAAAAAAGTTATAGACACAAAAAAGCAATATCATAGGTTTGCAAAATCAAAGCAAGTGTTATTAAACTGGTGATAATGAAATAATACTGGAACCTATGCATGTGAGTTTTGGCTTTCTTTCCTGCATTTTCCCCCAGGGCATTACAGTGCTGCCATCAGGGTACCCACACAGTTCTGTTTCACCTTTTTATTATTATTATTTTAATATTGAACATGTGCTGTCAGAGCTTTGGGTCATTTGTGCCTGAGTTGATGCATTAGGAAAGTCTCACTCAGGATACAGGAAAGACGGAAGACCTGTTGCATCTGGCCACTGAGGGCATTAGGTGGGGAACTGGTTTTAAAAGAGTTAGAAGCTGGAAGGACCCAAAAAAAAAAAAAAAAATATGCAGGAGATAGCCATGACCCCTAGGGCCTGAGGTTAGGGAAGGGGCTGGGGAGTGGGGACACAGACTGGTGCTGCTGCCTGACATGGGTCCTGGGTTGAGAAAGAACTGGTGACAGGGGATAGCAAGCTGACTGGAGGGACAGCACTGTGCTTCTCCTCTTGCCTGTCCAGCTCCTAGTGGCCCAAGAGAAGTTCTCTGGAGAGGAAGCCAGAGGTGCACTATCCTCTTGCATGAAGCTGGGTATGGAATAAGGCAGCAGCCAGCCCCTAGCACAGGCTGTGTTTTCGCCCATCCCCTCTGCTGCTCCTCTCTGTTAGTGTCCTTTGTGCACAGCCTTCCTGGGAGGTTGGGAGGGAACAGGATTAGTGTGGCTTCCTGCCATAGGCTGCAGTTCCTTCATTACAGCGAGCCTCCTCCCCTCACACCTGGGGCCCTAAAAGACTCTCTGGACCCTTTATGGTATTATGCCTAGAGACTTTGCTACCCTGACACTTCACATACCTGGCCTAAGTCTAGGGAAGCATGTGGGCACCATGGGAGGGGTGGGATCTCCCCCCTTCCTTCTTCCAGGTAGGGCTAGAATATACCTCACATTCTCAGTGCCAACCAGGCGTCCAGGACATCCATGTGACCCTGCCATCCTTGTCAAGGGGTGTTTCAAGAGACCTGTGATTGTGCAGTGAGTCACATTCAGCCTTTTAGAACTGTGTTCTTCCTAAAAGGACAGATGTGGGTAGTGAAGTCAGGATTGCATCATAGGTTTGTTCGAACCTCTTAGATGAGCTTTTCTGCAGTTTCTAATTTATGTGCCAAGCATCATGATGGGATCATTCATGACAATGCTGTGTGGGAAAAGGAACCACAGGCCACATCTATGGTTGGTGTTTTGCCTCTGCATTCTAGAAAGGGAACTGGAGATTTCAGTCCTGGATTTGTAGCTGTTTTTTTACCTTGCGTAGCTTCCTTACGTCAGGCTTCTCTGCATCACAGCCCTTTGTCAGGAGAGCCTGTCATTTACAGAACTGAACCTCTGTTGATTGTTTCTGGATTTTCAGTCCTACAAACAATGAACCAGGTGTGGTTCTGGTAGAGTGCTTTCCTGCATATGTAAGCCATGGGTTCTATCTGGCACTACAAAAGGAAAAAAAAAGTGTCACGATGAGACCCTGCCCATATTTCTGGTTATTTCTTAGTGTATTTTTCTAGAAATGCCATAAAAAGTTAGCTATGAGCATGGTTTGCAGAACAGCTTTCTGGAAGGCTGCGCTGCATGGGACACCCACTGTGCTCAGTTCCCTCTGCACTTACGTGGATGCTTGATCACGCTATTGTTTTAAGTTGCCTTTTAGTGATGAGCGTGGTTGGACATTTTAGGCGTGTTTGTGAGTCAGTTTTACTGCTTCTTGTACCACTTGCGAATGTCCTTTGTCCTGTTTTGAGTGCAGTCCAAGTAACAGAAAGCAGGAATGTTGAGTATGTTTGGGTGTTCATTTGAGCATGGTTTCTGAGGTCACTGCACAGATAATCTCGGTGCAGACCCTGCTATGTTAGAGCCTACTCAGGAGGAATTGGTTGACTGTGTCCTAGGAGATAAGGGATGTCTAGGCACCAGGTGGATCTGAATTTAGAGGAGAGCTTGGCCAACTCCTGGCTTTGTGACTTTAGACCAGTTGATTTTCAAGTCACCCAGAACACCGGTTTCATGTAAAATAAGCTGCTGATGCCACAGCTGATATGAGCATCTCTAGAGGCAGTGTCACCAAGCCCCCGCACTCCGTGGGGCTGCTGCTTTCCTGAACACCCGTTAGTGTCTGGCGTTGTGGGCTTGGGCCCTGTCTGCTGTGACCTGTGCCGCTCTTGACTGTCAATGAGTATCTGATGCTTACGTGAAGTGATAGCACACAGGTGGGCTGGTTTTTCTTGTGTCTTTTGTAGAATCAGAAAAAGCATCAGGATTTTTGGCTTTATGTCCCTAGTATATATGACTGTGCACCCAGACAGTGCCTGCTTTCTATGTCCATGGTGTCCTACCCCTGCATGCCAAGTGCCTGTGGTCTGGAAGGAGATTCTGGGTAGTGCCTGGGGCTGCAGCAGCACTTTCTTCCCCTCATCCTCCTCCCCTGCTCCTGGTCCCTGACTAAAACTGAAAACTGAATGGTGGCATTGGCCTCCTGCTCTGTGTACTATGTATGGTAGCAGAGTAACTTGGAGCTTATTCACTGAAAAACACGAAGTTTCTTGGTGGAAGAATGCAAGACCACATGCTGTCTTGGGATTGGCTCTCCTCCAGTGACTGGCTTGGGTAGAACAGGGAGATTTAATTTTTTTCTTCTTTGGGCTTGTTGAGTGGGATCCTTGCTAGGCCTTGTGCTACTAAGTGAGAGGCCAAAGGTGCCGCCCCAGTTCCTCCTCCTCTGCTCTGCTCTGCCCAGCCCAGGGCTTGACTCCAGCTGGGCACTGAATGTGAGAAGGAACCACACAGTGTCTGGTGGGGTTAGGCCCAGGGGTTTCTCTTCGGATGTTTAGCTGTTTTTGACCTGATGCCTGGGTCTCTCTCTCTCTCAGAGGGAATTGGTTGGCATGTTGGTTGTGCTTTGACTGAATTTACTTTTTGTTGGGATTTTATTGAGGGCTGTAATGCATGAACTTTTTCTTTGAGCTTTTAAGGTCAGAACTCAGGGGAGTTAAAAAAATGTAAAAAAAAAAAAGGCTAAATTTTATAGGGTGAGTCATAAATAACTAATTGCCTTTCAAGAGGAGTGGAATTCACTTGGGAAAAAGCCCTGTGGAGGTTTTCCTACCCACGTAGAAGAACGAAGCCACTGGCCAAGAGTCTGTGTAGTCCTTGCTGGTGGATGGAGTAAGGAATCTGGGGTGGGTGTTTTCCTTCATGGGTGACTGTTGACTCTGTCCAGCAAGGTGGCAGAGGCCTTTCCTACCTAGTTTTTGGTTTTCTCTACACCCTTTCTCCATGTCTCTGTGATCCACCCTTATCTGAAGATGCTGCAGAATTTTCCCATCATTTCTGTCATTTGGAAAATGGATGCTGCAGATGTGCTGTTACTTTGATCTATTTTTTATTTAGAAAAAAATTATCCTGAGAAAATGGGAATTATGTTTTGAACTTTGAATTGAATCAAGGCTTTGGTAGCTGGTGAGTCATGAAACTTTATTAAAATAAATGATCTCATATGTGTTGGGTATTTACTGATGAGATGTTACAAGAGTTCAAGCATTAAAATGAGCCACACGTTGTTTATATGGACTCATAAACTATAGAGCAGGTATGAGGTGGTGGTGGCTGGATTCTGCATCCCTCCCCAGATCACCTACTTCTCTGTGAGATTGAGAATAAGAATGGCTTCTCAGAGGAGAAGGTGGCAGCTGGGAGCAGAAGCAAGCCCCAGCCGTGGAAGGATGCTCCCAGCCTTGTCACCACTCCCGGCTTCAGTCTGTATTTCCCTCTTCATTTTAAAGCATACAGGGACGCTGTGGCTCAAGGGCCAGCTCGGGCTGCACACCTTGAGTGCTTCCCACATCACCTGCGGCTGGGTAGTCCTGAGTGTGCCCATGCTCTTGGCACTCAGGCTTATGTGCCTGAAAACATTGTATAGCTCAGGGGCAGTTGTATTTCTCAGTGAATTCTATTCAGTGGTTTTTGAATATAGTTTAGAAAGGAGACATTTTATAATTATTTTTCGTTTGGATTTTAAAGAATTCAAATATCTATTTGGATGAATTCTGTGGTAAGAGCTTACAAATTTGCAGTATTTTTGAAAAGCGCTTGTCCTGCATCTCCCTTCTTCTAATTCAGGTACACGTGTGGTTCACTCAGCCCAATACCCTTTGTAGTTCAGGCACGTGAATGCTCAGGGTCCTTTGTAATTTAGTTAGAGTGCCGTCCACTCAGCATCCTCCAGGGAGTAGAGCGAGCACGTTATGTTTGGGAGCTTCAGCAGCCCCCTTTTGAGCTGACATCCTGTGTAGATCAAGCTGCTGTCTGCAGGGTGTCAGGGTGCCGCGCCAGGCAGATGGAAGGCTGGGGCTAGACGCACCGTCTGTGAGGGCATCAGTCCTCTGGTTCTGGCACTGGTTTAATTGGGTGGTTTGACTGGGAAGCCATACGTTAACTTCTGCTTCACCCAGCCTGCTCTCCCTGCAGATGCCAACACTATACAGACCTATTTTTCTCTGAAATTGAGCCTGAGAGAAAAAAATCCCCACACTTGAGTTGTCACAGACTTTGCTAAATTGAGACTCGCTGAAACTGATTGGTTG
Organism: Dipus sagitta; assembly: GCA_036346955.1. Classification (NCBI taxonomy): domain Eukaryota; kingdom Metazoa; phylum Chordata; class Mammalia; order Rodentia; family Dipodidae; genus Dipus; species Dipus sagitta. Next base: position 14,207,711 of record CM070778.1, read on the forward strand.
CTTTCTATCTGCCCAGGCGGATCCTTTGTATACCTGCCTGTCAAGACCACAGGAACATAGCAGGCTGTCTTTTCATTCCATTTTTTGTATGACCCAAATTCAGCCCTTAGGTGTCCTTTCTCAGAAAGTCATAAGAATTAAGTTTTGCCCTGGCACAACTGTGCCCACACTAAATCAACTTTCCATGCCTCTGGGATTCTGCTTCATGCCCTGGGTGGGATGGCTGCCAGGGGATTGTGCCATCCTTCGTGCTCCCCCCAAAAACTTGCCTCTCAGGGCTGGAGAGATGGCTTAGCAGTTAAGGCACTTGCCTGTGAAGCCTAAGCACCCAGGTTCCATTCCCAGTACCCACGTAAAGCCAGTGGTGCATGTGTCTGGAGTTTGGTTGCAGTGGCTAGAGGCCCTGGAATGCCCATTCTCATCCTCCCTCTCTCTCTCTCTCTGCCTTTTACTTCTGTCTTAGGACTTCACACTCCCCATCCCTTCACTACAAGATTAGCGGCAGGTTCCAGTGTTCAGATGCTAGTGTCTTAAGATCTTTGTTGGCACTGATGTTTCTTAAGGTTGCTATCACATTCTGGCACATATTCTAGTTGTCCATATTCCTCAGATCAGATTTTAGCAGTTGGTGGTGTGAGAGTCCCGAGCAAAATGCCTAGTGAGGAGCTGTCCTCAGAAATTTCTGTGAATGAAAACACAGCCGTCAGGGACCACTTTGTGTGTTCTTTAGCCTTGGTATGTTGAAAGAACATACCACCCATGTGGGAGGCATATAAAACAAATACACAGTGAAGCAGGACTCTAGAAAGAACACTGGTAATAGTTGTTAGGTCTGTGTGTGTGCCCTTGTCTACGTGGCTCTTGCCTTATTTTCCATTTAGTTTACCAGCTGTCCTCTAAACAGTCTAGCTTTGCCTGGTTTGGAGTTTGTGTAATCTCTGCGTGCTCTGTGCCTCGCAAAGCCCAGAGACAAATCCACTCTGTGTACGCCAGGGAGCCCTTGTTCTCTGTGCTGAAGTCTCTCCGCAGGGCCAAGCGGGCTTTGTGGAAGGCTTTATCTTTGTTTGTAGTGCTGCTGAGAACACTTTCCTGTGTGGTTTGGTTAACAGATAAGGATTTTGAGGGGTAACTGCCAAGGACTGGAGAGGCTGGGCAGTAGGGCTTAGTTTTAGTTTTATCTCCTACCTCAGTTGTCCCACCAGCACTGGCTGCTTGGTCTGGATACACTGCTGCTGCTTAGTGTTCAGGGACATGGGCATTACTGTTCTCTGCGCTGTGACAGAATACCTGAGAAAAAGCAATTTAAGGAGGGAAGGGTTTATTTGGACCAGCAGTGTGGGGGTATAGCTCATTGTAGCAGGGAAGGCCTGGTGGCCTGAACACGATGTAGCTGTTCACAGTGCATCTGTGGTCAGGAAAACAGGGAGAGAGGAATGCTGGTGCCGAGCTGGTTTTCTCCTTTGTTCAGCTGGACCTCAGCCCATGGGTTGGTGCCTCCCACATTAGTGATGAGCTTTTGCCGTTCAGTTAACTCAGTCTAGACACTTCCTAACAGACATGCCCAGAGATCTGTCTTCTAGGTGACTCCAGTCCCTTCACACTGACAGTCAGTCTGGTCACAAGTCTGTCCCTATCAACTTGCCATTCAAACACACCATGTTTTTTTTTTTTTTTTTTTTTTTTTTTTTTTTTATGTGAAAGAGGGAGAGAGGGAGAGAGAGAGTTGGCACACCAGGACCTCAGCCACTGAAGTTGAACTCCAGATGCATGTGCCACCTTGTGTGCATGTGCACCCTTGTACACTTAATGTCACCTTGTGAATCTGCCTTATGTGGGATCTGAAGAGTTGAACATGAGTCCTTAGGCTTCGCAGCTAAGTGCCTTAACTGACAAGCCATCTCTCCAGCCAAACACACCACTCTTGAGTCATAATTTTCACCTTGTCCTCTTAGGCCCATGCCCTTTCATCATGCAAATGCATTCAGTCTAACTTCAAAAATCCCCATAGTTTTCACAGTGAGTGACTTTCTCTCCTCCTGTATCAAGTTGGTAATGGCAGCAGGCAGAGAGGATGTTGTCTCGGTGGCCTCAAGCTTTGAAGGGTGTTCTTCATAGCTCGGCACTGGCAGTGAAAGCAAGACTTTTACCTTGGTCATCCTGAGCCTCAGTAGGGTGTTTCCTGGGTGCCAGAGCACCCTCACAGTGTGTCAAGATGCCATGGTTGTCTCAACCACAAGCCTGTCTGCCATCTTATAGTAGACCTGTGGTTCCCTCCCACCATTTTCTTGAAAGAATGCTTGATAGATAGAATTTCCATATGAGCCCAATACTCCATGGAAGGCAGTGGAAATTGGTAGTTGTTGCCAAGGATAAAATTTGAGCTTTTTACTGAAAATAAGACTTTTTAAAAACTTGGTGTCTGCTATTATGCACTTGTCGGCTGCCAGTGCCTGAAGCTCTTTCTGATAAGCAGTTGCTGGTGACACTGATGAGTGTGGTGGGCAGTGTAGCACGGCATACCATCTTCCGACTCAGTGTCTGCTGGATGACCAGTGCCTGGTGTCAGTGTGAAGTGAACAGCAGGTGGTAAGGTCCCAGAATGTGAGAGGTAACTGGTTCTGCCCTGAGAATGCCACCTGCTGAGCTCAGTGTAGTATCAGAAATCAAAGGCAGGTACTTGAAAAGCTGCCCCTGGGGCCAACTCCGTGTGTGAGGCTGGCTTTTCTTATACACAGTGTCTGAGATAGCAGAAAGTAGCCAGATAGTAAAGAGATTTGCAAAAATGAAAAACAGTGCCACTTCTCAGAACCTTTTGGTGTGGTAAAATACAGGCTTTTTACATGTGTCTTTTGGTATGGTGTGTGTGTGTGTGTGTGTGTGTGTGTGTGTGTGCTTGCATGCATGCATGCATATTTGTATGTGTGAGCACGTGTGTGTAGGTGTGTATATGGAGGCCAGAAGTTAGTGTTGGGTGTCTTCCTCAATTGCTTAGTGAGAAGTAGGGTTTCTCACAGAATCTGGAGCTCACTGATTTGGCTAGATATGCTAGCCCGCAAGCCCCAGGATTTCCCTGTCTCTGCAGCACTGGGTTACAGGTTTGTAACTCCCCATCATCTTTACTTGGGTGCTAGGGATTTAGACTTAGGTCTTAGTCCTCATGGTTTATATGGCAAATGCTTTACTCACAGAGCACCTAGTTTGATTGTCTTTGAATAAGAATGTTGTTTATATGAACATTGCTATTAATTTTAAATGAATTAATTAAAATGAAAAAAACATTATTTTAATTTCTGAAATGGTTAATACTGAAGGTTACAATTGGCAGAAGCCAGTTTTGTATTAGGGTCCTGCATAGTTATTAGTAGCAAAAGAGGTCTTAGGAACCAAAAGTTAGAGAACTGTTGGTGCACAGCAAAGATCCTTGATGATTGCGTTCTCTGGGTGGAGGAATCTGTCTGGCCTTCAGATGGAGATTAGCACTTCCTGCTGTCAGAGCCCACTTGTTTGTTTCTGTGTCTATGTTGTTGGCTACAGTGTTGGCAAGACTGTTTGCTCTGGGACAGAGCCCCTTAGCCAAGTGAAACCCAGTCCCAGGAACACTTGTATTTACCCTCTTTCTAAAGCAAAGTGTCCCCCTCCCACCGCCCAGTCCTGGGAGAAGAGCTGGTCTGAGTACTGTGAGGACTGCATAGTAGCAAAGCCTTTTAACCATCAGCTGATAGCCAGCCAGCCCTGAAAATTGAACATTTTAATTAAAAATATCCATCACCCAGTGGCTCTTTTCCTTTATTTCTCAAGCGTGGCAAGCGCTAATAAACAGGGTTGCACTGTGGTTCCATGGTAACTTGCTGGTTGGTGAGTGGGCCTTTCCCCCAAAGCACTTGGACATAAAATCGTGCACTATCTGTTTTTGTGACACCTATCCCCTTTCCTTAAATTTTGGCTCATGTATATTTCAGATAGGGGCATAAGAGAACTTTCAGTATGTGCTCAGGAAATGCTTGGGAGGGAGAGGGAGTTGGAGAAAGAGGGGGGAGGGGAGAAAGAGGGGGGAGGGGAGGGAGGCTGGGAGAACAGCATTGGCCATGTGCCATCAGTTGTCCTCTCCACTCTCTTTTCCTCCGGCACTAACTGATGGATTGCCTAGCAGTGTGGGTGAGAGACATCCTGGAGTTGCAGAAAGGTGCTCTGTTCCAAGACATCATTTATGGTACTCATCCTTCAAACCTAGGGCCTCAGGTGCGCTAGTCAGCTACTCTACCATTGAGCTGTATATCCAGTTCAGTCATAATCTGTAATTGTCATAGGGCCTATCATCCTTTGTTTCCTCATACTGATTTTATTGGACTAGGAAAGGGTTCAATGTAATGATGTCATATATACATATATATTTAGAAGTATATAAGTAGAAGTTGGGTTTGGTCTTTCTGTCTTTAACTTTATTTAATTTAAACATTAGTTAGATTAGGGGAGGGTGCTGGAATTTAAAGAATGGTTTTGGAGTTTCTACTGCTTATAGCAGTTGGGGTACATATGGATGTTCTGATTGTGTAAAAGGAAACCAGCTTTTTGAGCTCCCAAGTTTTTCCTTGACTATCTAGTTTTTGAAAATATTTTATTTATTTATTGGGGGTGGGGAAGGAGGGAGGGAAAGAGAAATATGCCACCTGGGCCTCCAGCCACTGCAAATGAACTCTAGACACATGCACCACCTTGTGCATGTGGCTTACATGGGTACTGGGGAATTGAACCTGGGTCCTTAGGCTTTCAGGCAAGTACCTTAACTGCTAAGCCATTTCTTTAGCCTTACACATCTAGCTTTACAAGATAGGAATAAAGCCAAAGCCGAACAGCTAGGAGCCTAAAGCTGTAGTAAACGCCATGGCTCCCTGGAGGAAGAAGAGGAACTGCTCTGTGCTCGTGTTGCACGGGCTGCCATGCCACCTGTGTTTCTAAGGGATGTCAGGAATGGTTTTGTTTCTGTGTTCTCACCAACACTGCCAAGCTATTCTGAATTTCCTCAGGAGAGTTTTTGGCCAATCTGCATGTACACCTGCAATCCCAAAACATGGGAGGTGGAGGCTGGAGGATTGTGAGCTCTAGGTTTCTAGACCAGCTCTGTCTCCATAAAGATCTTGACTCAACAACAACAAAACTCAAAAACTGTTGGCCATTCTACCCCTTAGTTCTTTTCTGGGTCTTCAGCTGGATCTAGGTGCCCAGTTCTACACCTTTTAGATGAAGAGCAATCAGTTCATTGAAGGAATGGGGGACAGGTGGGTGTCTGGACAAGGTGCTAAGTTTTATGACTGTTTTAAAGAGGTATTTGGAGGTGTCAAAGCCAGTGGGAGGAAGGGTTGCTTCAGAGTTTCTAATGCAGGTTCTCTGCATCCTGACTGCCAGGCTCTGTGTTGGGGCTCTATACCAGGTACAGTGTGGGAAGTCATGTTCAGGGTCTTCCTGCAGGTACCACTCCTTAGTGCTTTCATCATGAGAGGACCAGTAGTGGGAAGTCAGGCTCAGGGCCTTCCTGTAGGTACTGTTCCTCCAGTGCTTTAAGCACAAGCTGTCCAGTAGACCAGTCTGGCCCATTTTGCCTTAACTCCTGCCTTAACCACCAGCCAACCCCTGCTGTTGAGGTGGCCTTGCTAGGGATTTGGTGAAACATACGTGAAATACTTACCGTTTAGACCAATGGAAGTTTAAGTCTCTGTGTATATGTGTGCTCCCCATGGAGGTCAGAGGAGGATACAGGGCGTCTTCCTGTATGTCCCTTATGTTTTGTTTTCTTGAGACAGAGTCTTCCACTGAACCTGGAGCTTCCTGTGAGCCCTTGTCAGTAATGAGGGCGAGAACCTGCTCATATTTTCTGTTCAGCCTGTGTATTCCCCTTCCTGCTCCTCCCTTAATTCCTCAATGGCTGATAGGTACGGTGAGGATCCACCTTTCTGCTTTCAAATGTTTGCCTTGGTTAGTGGGGTCCTCTGGATTGTGGCATGAACATGGATGTGGCTGGAATGAGGTGTTGGGATGGGCTCTGGGATAATGTGGAGGGGTGCCCAGACTGTGTTTTACTTACTGTGTCTTTCTTTCCATTTATTCTTTTGTCCTCCCTGATGGTATCTGTAGTTAAAAACTTCCATTTAGAAAGCCTTTTGGAGACACACCCTGTGTTTGTGTTAGCTTTCTGGCATTTTAAATGGACTGAAACTGAAGTTGGTGTGGCAGTGATAGAGTGGGGCAGGGGTCTTAGTCTCCTAGCACAGCTTCACCAAAACAAAATGCAGTTTACTCTTAAAAGATTAAGGTCCCCAGGCATTTTAGCAGCTATTGTTTGTAGGCCAGAGGCTCTGTCTCCCTGGCTCTTGGTGAGCTATGGAGCCCTGGATTCATCCAGCAGACCTTTGTTATTCACTCACTTTTTTTTTTTTTTTTGGTTTTTCAAGGTAGGGTGTCACTCTAGCCCAGGCTGACTGGGAATTCACTACGGAGTCTCAGGGTGGCCTCGAACTCGCGGCGATCCTCCTACCTCTGCCTCACAAGTGTTGGGATCAAAGGCGTGCGCCACCACGCCCGGCTACTCACTTTTATTTTACTCTGTGCTTGGTTTGATACTGGAGGGGGTTTTCAAGAAAGTTAAAACTTAGCTTTGTGCCCTTGGGACCAAGTAGAAGATTAAAACACTCAGAACAGTGTTGGAGAGATGGCCTGGTGGTTAAGGTGCTTGCCTGCGAAGCCTAAGGACCATGGTTGGATTCCCCAGAACCATGTAAGCCAGATGGTGGCACATGTGTCTGGAGTTCATTTTCAGTGGCTAGAGGCCCTGGCGCACCCATTCTCTCTCTCATAAGTAAATAATAAAAAATTAAAATGTTAAAGCACTTAGAACAGATGAGAAGAAAATGTTAGAATTCTGTGATTTGACTCAGAAGTTTATAGTGTGTACAGTAAAGCCCAGACATTTGGCAGTGGGAAGAATGCAGTGTTTGGAGGAGGATGAGGGTGTGTGTGTGTGTGTGTGAGAGAGAGAGAGAGAGAGAGAGAGAGAAGGATTGAAGGATACCAAGAGGAAGAGAGAGTTGTAGGTGTGTAGAGTACAGTGTCTCAGGGTTTGAGAGAAAACATGGTTTTTCAAGGACTATGAGAAGGTCATAATTTGAGGGCTGGGTAACATGATGGCAAATCAGGGTATACCTGGATGGCTGAATCTGGTGGTGGTAAGCAGAGTTAGGTGAAAGCTGTTTTCTAGAGTCATCTGCATGGGGTGTGTGGAAGTAGATGCCATCAATCAGAGCATGCTAGGTGGTGTAGAGATAAGATGGTATCATTTGCTATAGAGGACCCTAAGGGAGAAAGAAAGAAAAAATAAAAACAGAAGATGTTGATACTTAGTAGAAGTGATAGGCTGTGGGGGAACCCATGATAATATTTCTCTCTTTCTCCTCTCCCCTGACCTCTCACTTCTTCCCTCCTTTCTCTCCTATCTCCCTCCTCTCTGCAGTGGTGAGGGTCAAGCCTGGAGTCTTGAACATGCTAGGCAAATAGTCTTCCAGTAAGCCACACATCCAGCCTTTAGTTTTCAGTTAGGGTCTCACAATGCCGTGTTGACTCAAAACACACAGCTCTCACCTTGAAGAGAGTAAGAGATAGTTTATTCTAGAGTCAAATATGAGTGACCATGGCCTGGGAACACAGATTCAAGTTACAAGAACACAGATTCAAATTCCATGTTCCCATACATTAATAATTTCATGAAGATTTCGTAGTTACAGGACAAAACAAAAGTCATAAACCAAGGCACTTTTAAAATACATTGGTGGAAACATCAGGTACACGGGTCATAGCAAAGTGGGGAAACCTCTCAATCTTCAGCTATCTGATGACATTCTGAGCCTTTGGGTTGGTAGAAGCTGGTGTGTTTCACTTGATGACCTGATAGTCATCAAGGATGTTAGGTGAGACAGAGAAGTGGGCAATAAATGGTTGCTAAGGGGTTAAAGGCAGCTCAAGATTATTTGGTCCTGATCCTGCAACAGTCTGTCCCTCCATGATCACAGGAGTGCTGTCATTCCATCCAGCCTCCTTGGAAGTCAACTTTCAGGAACTTTTAAGTTCACGGTAGCTTAGCCTAGCCGCCTGGAACTTAGCTGTGAAGCTCAGGGTAACCTTGACTCTCAGGTATTGTCATGTAGCTGTACCCTCCTATGCCTGGCTTGAACTACTTTTGTTCTTTCCTTCCTTCTTCCTGGGAGGCAAAAAGGAACAAAAGCTGTAAGGTCACACAACTTACTGGAGGGAGAGCATCCCTGGAACATTCTTGTCTGAAGTTGCCTAGAGGTGCTGAGCCAGTGATGATTCATGTTTGCAGAAGACTCCCTGCACACTCTGCTAGGCTTGTTTCTGGAGAGCCTTTGAAGTGTCAGGTCCACGCCCCACCCACGGAGGTGGACCCTGCTTTAGGGATTTGTGCTTTCCCACGTAGAGCAAGGACTGGGGCACTGTGTGATGCCGCCAGTGCTAGTCTGTCCATGAGAGTGGTCCAGGGTGATTGTCCCTCTGTCCCTCACACATCCAGATGTTTGAACAGGTACGTGATTCTACTAACCTTGGATTTGTTCAAAAGCCCTTTTGACACTCAACCAGACAATAGGAAATAGGCCAGAGCTGCCTCCAGGAGAGGGCATTTTCTTCAGGTACACAACAGAGCTCATCTGCTGTGCACTGACAATACTGTGGAAGGACAGGGAGGAGGTGTGTCTCAGTTCCTGTTCCTTAGTTCTAGGCCCATGTGATCATGGTCCAGGTCACAACAGGCTGTGCCCTCAACCTACCAGAGCCCATGCAGCCACAAAAAGGTAAAAGTTGTCTGATAATTCTAGCATTAGCAGGCATTCCCCAGACTTCTGCCTTCCCAGGTGGGACCTTGGACTGTGGCAACGAGAATGTTTCCTGTGGGTCTCTATTTAGTCTTGGTCCTTGGACCAAGTAGGCATAGAAGAATGGCTGTCTTACGTTGCCAGGTAAAGGTTAAGGGGGTGCTTGCTTAACTATGAAGCTGACTTGAGCATAGGTGGGGAGTGGTCTGTAGCATTGTTTTTTGGGCAGTGTTGTGGGCAAGAGTGGAAGGGCCTCCTGGAAGCCACAAGTCAGGGTGACTGTGTCAGGCTGAAAAGTAGCATGTGGCTTCTGTTCTGCTCTGTAGTTACAGGCTGTTAGTGGACACACCAGCAGACCTGGTTTGGCCTTCAGCAGGCTGGAATGTCCTGCTGGCCACACTTTGAATACCTGCTGGAGGAAAGGGGCGCCTTCTTAGGTGGCAGTGGAAACTTTGGTGTTATCTTTTTTTTTTTTTTTTAAACGTCAGACGGGTAATGTGCCAGAGCGTAACAAGGTTTGTAGGAGGCACACGTCACGCAAGCGTGTGGGTGCCCAATCATCACGCTTATGAACCAATAAAAGGATCTGGTGTTACCTTTGCCTGGGTCAAGTGGGAAATACACATGTGTTTAATATGCTCCCCACACGTGTTCAAGTTATCTTTGTGGTTTAGCAAAGTGCAGGTGGGCTGCAGATTTACAGACAGAGGATTCAGAGAGCCCACATGGTTTCCATGCTGTATACATGAAGAGGACTAGCTGGCTTCAGAAAACTCTCAGAGCTGGGCATGGTGGCACATGTCTTTAATCCCAGCACTTGGGAGGCAGAGGTAGGAGGATCGCTGTGAGTTCGAGGCCACCCTGAGACTACAGAGTGAATTCCAGATCAGCCTGAGCTACAGCGACACCCTACCTTGAAAAACCAAAAACAACAACAACAACAACAACGAAACCACACCTCTCAGGCTGGAGAGATGGCTTATGGCATTTGCCTGCGAAGCCTAAGGATCCAGGTTCGATTCCCCAGTACTCCTGTAAGCCAGACACACAAGTTGGCACGTGGGTCTGGAGTTGGTTTGCAGTGGCTAGAGGCCCTAACATATATGCCCATTCTCTCTCTCTCTCTGCCCCCCTCAAATAAATAAATAATATTAAAGAACTTAAAAAAAAATCTTTCTCACTTATAGCCTCTGTTCCAAGTCCAGGATCTTCCAGTGAAGAACTGGTTTCCAGCTGAGCAGTTTGGGTGAGAATTAAATTAGCATGCAGCAGCAGCCTCTCAGTCAGAAGACTGAGCCCTCTGCTCTCGCCCTCACCTAGACGAGCTTCTGAGACCTGAAGGTTGTCAAGACTCCAAAAGGAGCCTGGGGATAAAAGGGCTTTTCTCCTGTTGTTTGTCTAATGGACTTGGATTATAGGTTGAACAAGAAGAAAATTGTTTTCAAAGAAACTATGTATCTACGTGGACTCACAAGAACAGAATGGATAAGAGGTCTTTGGACCCTTGAGCTTCTGTGAGCAGGATGCAGGCTGAGAAAGCAATGAGTATGTCAGACAGGAAGGGCCAAGAGCATAAGTGGGTACTACAGTGTGTGCCTGGGCCTCCTGGTGTGTGGGGGGTGTTCAGGTCACAGGTGGATCAGGTAGATTGGATGGAAGTGATTGTAATGAAGGAGGAGCTGGCCTTGAAGAACTGTATATCCCTGTGTACAGTGCTCCTCACCTGCGTGTGAGAGAGATGGTGGACAGGGTTTTGGACTTCCTGGTGATGCACTGGCCAGTGGCCTTGGGACTTGGTGGGGGATCCGGTGCAGCTTGCCTGTGTGTGGTCGTGGGTTGTGGTGGTCAGGGCCAGGTTGTGGTAGGTCATGTTTTCCAGCGAGCAGCACAGCAGAATCTCTAGTGCCCACAGTCTTGTGCACTGACCAACAAGCTTCCTCTGAGAAGTGAAGCGTCCATTCCCTGTCTGGGGGTCTGGGTGGGCTGACCATGGTAGCAATGATGCTTTGTGATTTGGGGCTCAAGGTGATGCATTTACCTTACACTCTTCTCGGGAACATTCATTCTTAGAACCTGCCTACCTAGAGTGAGGCAGCCTAGACCAGCCTCTGCGGGAGGCACATGTTGGTTCTATCCGTAACTCAGCCCAGCCCCCAGGCCCCGTCAGCCACTGCATGTCCCAGCAAAGAGGCTTCCCGGTAGGACCTGTGCCAGTCTCTGAGCTGTCACCAGTTTTTGTGTCTTGTCATTTGAGGCCCTACCCACAGTGGAGCAGAGGTAGGTTATCTCTTGACTGAATTCTTGACTCTAGATGCCAAGCACAGTGAAATGACTGTTTTGCACTGTTGAGTGTGGGGTGGTTTGCTGTGTGACACTGCATATGGAACCTGCTCTGCCCTGTGTACCAGACATGCCAGAGCCTGCCGCATCCACGAGCTCCTCACATACTCTGTTCACCTTCACTGGCAGCTCGTTCATCCCTGGCCGAGCGGCCATTACTGAAAATGCTGGATTCCTTGGGTTGTCTGCTTTGCCCCTCTCCTGTTGCTTATGAGTTCAGGTACAAATGGAAGACCACCGTGAAGGCTGGAGGCTGGATTTGCTACCTGCCTTTCTTAAACTATTTTCTTTGGAGGTAGTCTCACGTATCCAAGGCTAGCCTCAGACTCGCCAGGTAGCTGGATTTCTATCTCTAGAACTGGGATTATAGGTGTGTGCCACCATGACCAGTTCATGAAATGATCAAGCTCAGGGCTTTGTGCATGTTAGGCAAGCACTCTGCCAACTGAGCTATATCTCCAGCCCCATATTGTGTTTCTGTCATGAATAGATTCCTTCAACAAGAATAATCTCACCTTTATTGAGATCATCTGACCTATGGACTTTGTTGAGTCAAATTGAAAATAATTTAAAATCTAATTTGTCTTCCTGTCAAGCCAGGAGAAACCTATCAAAGAACTGTTAACACCGCAGCAGCTCTGGGCGAGGAGTGGCTGGAGAGATGGCCCGATTACCCGAGTGCTTCTGATCCAGGGGCTGGTGTGTTTCTCATCAAGCACCAACATACACTAAATAGGCGGCTTGTCACTGTCAGGGTTGAGGTGTCTTTTGAAGGGTCAGAGACACGTTGGAGAAGAAGTTGATTATGGATCAGTTGAAGAAAAATGCAGTACTGTGTCCAAGTCCCCAATACCACAACCCCTGTCTTGATTCTCTGAAGACACACCAGGCTCCGCATGTGGCTCTCATGGCTGTGGCTTATCACAGTGAAGGAACCTGGTAAAACCAGCCAGGTGTGGGCTCCCAGTGGAGTCGCACAGAAGGCGGAATATATAAATCAGGACTGCACATGTGCAGTGTGGCATCCCAGGAAGATGCTTAGAGGCTTCGCCCTCAGTGTTCTGTTGGTCCTGGTCACATGGGCACCTCTGCTTGGTGGGCACTAGAAATCTTAACACTTTCAGAAGGGAGGCAGGTATTGGGCATGACCATGCTATTTGTGTATTTGGGACCTGGAAAGTCACTCTTATTATGAGGGAGATAGGAGCCACCCAGAAACCCAGGTTCCTAGACCCTTCCAAGGCCTTCCACAGGGGACAGTTTGCTCTTTTCTCCACAGGCACCAATGTACCTTTCTTTTGGATTGATGTCTTTCTTTAAAACACAGGATAGAGCCTAGCATGGTGGTGCATGCCTTTAATTCCAGCACTGTGGGGGATGAGGTAGGAGGATGGCTATGGGTTCCAGGTCAGCCTACAGCTACACAGTGGGTTCCAGATAAGCCTGGGCTTGAGTGAGACCCTGACCTCAAAACAATATCAACAAAAACAAAAAACTTCACAGGATGAGGGAATAAAAGGCATTTAAAAAAGTTGAGTTAGCGGGGCATGGTGGTGCATGCCTGTAATCCCAGCACCCAAGAGGCAGAGGTAGGATGATCACCATGAGTTCCAGACCACCGTGAGATTACATAGTGAATTCCACACCAACCTGGATTAGAGTGAAACCCTACCTCAAAAAAGCTAAAAAAAAGTTGAGTATCAGAAGCAGGAATGGTGGGTCATACCTATAAATTTCAATACTCAGTAGGCTGAAGCAGGTGGATCACCATGAGTTCAAAGGCCAGCCTAGTCTACATAGTGAGCCAGGGCTACAGTGAGCCCTTGTCTCAAAAACAAAAAACAAAAAGGGAGCATCAGTATGCATATCTCCTTTCATTCATTTTCAAGAGAATCCTGAGATGTGATAAGTGTGTTTACTGAGAAATAGCAGATATTTTGGGAGGAGGAAAGACTTATTTCTTTAGAATTTTATGTGAAATAATGGGTCTATACTGAATTTGCCAGAGTTCATGTTTACCGTTGAATTGTAATTAAATATTAAGTATCTATAAAGTATATTTGCATTACAAAAGTGGTTAAAGTAATTTTCTCAGTCTTCATAAATTCAGATAATAATCATTAAATAGAATAATGTGCTAATCTTTGGGTGGAGGAGGCGAAGGAGCAGAAAATTGCCCCAGGAGCTGGTTTGCTAATGACCTGTCCCCCATTCCAGAAAGTTAAGCTCCTGTTGTGCTGGATGCATACGTGAAGCCCATCTGTGCAGTGTGCTGCCCCTCTCACAGTAGAAATGTCACTGCCCTTAGGCAAGGCAGGAGGGTGGGACTGGCCCTACGGGAATTCTCAATATCAGGTACCAACAAACTTTTCTTTTTCTTTTTTAAATTTATTTCTTTATTGACAATTTCCATAATTGTAGACAATAACCTATGGTAATTCCTTCCCACCCCCCACTTTTCTCTTTGAAAGTCCACTCTGTCATACCCCTTCCCCTTCTCATTCTGTCTTTTATTTTGATGTCATGATCTTTTCCTCCTATTATGATGGTCTTGTGTAGGTAGTGTCAGGCACTGCTAGATCATGGATAGCCAGGCCATTTTGTGTCTGGAGGAGCACATTGTAAGGAGTCCTATCCTTCCTTTGGCTCTTACATTCTTTCTGCCACCTCTTCTGCAATGGACCCTGAGCCTTGGAAGAGGTGATAGAGATATTTCAGTGCTGGGCACTCCTCTGTCACTTCTCAGCACCATAGTGCCTTCTGAATCTTCCCAAGGTCACTGCTGTCTGAAAAGAGAAGGTTCTTTAAACAAAAGTAGAATAGCACTAATATATGGGTATGAACATTAAGAGAAGTGCTTATTGGGCAGTTTGGTGAGCATAGTATATACATTTAGCCAGGCACCAGCAGACCCCTAGGGCTCATGACTACCCCTGTTGTAGGTTTTCAGTATCATGCATGTATGTATTCCCTCCCATGGAGGGGGCCTCCAGTCCAATAAGAGAGCAGTTGGTTTCCCCCATAACAGACATGCCACTATTGCACCTATTGGCTTATTTGGCCTGGATGGCCAAATTTAAGGCTTGCAGTGTACACTGTTGAGTATCTCCACTGGTGATTTCTCTTTCTCCCATTGAACTGCATGCAGGGTAGCTTTTTCCAGCTTTCTGTTAGCTGGTCTACATGGAGGAGGTTTTCAGCTCAGCTCCAGCAAGATTTCTCAGTGACCTTGCAGGCCAAGTATGTGGAGTCTTCAGCAACAGGATCTTACCATCTATTCCTAGTGGGAAATCAAGGGCCTCAGCAATGGCCTGTAATATTTTGGGGGCATCAGGGACCTCCCTAGCCAACAACTCAGTAGAAGGTATCCCATCCTGGCACTGAAAATTATCTAGCAACAAGCTATGGCTTCTGAGTGTTCCATTGCCCAAAAAAGTAGATTTCCATATGATGTGTGTATATGTGTGTGTGTGTGCGTGTGTATGTTTTTCGAGCTAGGGTCTCACTCTGGTCCAGGCTGACCTGGAATTCACTATGTAGTCTCAGGGTAGCCTCAAACTCATGGCAATCCTCCTACCTCTGACTCCCAAATGCTGGGATTAAAGGTGTGCACCACCATGCCCTGGCTTCCTCTTAGATTTTTAGCCCTTCTTCTATCTTTCCTTTACTCAATCTCTTCCCCTGACCTCACTAAGGCCTTTTTACCCCAATTAATCTGTTCTTCTACTTACATATATAAATTACCATCCTATTAAGTATCCCCCTCTCTTCTAGTCCCTTTATATCTCTTTTCCAGTTTACTGGCCTCTGCTACTGAATTTTATTCCTACTCTCATAGAAGTCTAATCATTTTTATCGAGGATCCATATATGAGTGAGAATATGTGATGTTTGGTTTTCTGGGCCTCGGTTACTTCACTAAGTATGATCCTTTTCAGATCCATCCATTTTCCTGCAAATTTCATTTTTCTTTACCACTGAGTAGTACTCCATTGTATAAGTATAAATGTATAAATGTGCCACATCTTCATTATCCACTCATCAGTTGAGGGAGATGTAGGATGGTTCCATTTCCTAGGTATTGTGAATAGAGCGGCAATAAACATGGTTGAGCAAGTATCTCTAGGGTAGTAAGGCAAGGCCTGAGGCTATATGCCTATGAGTAGTATAGCTGGGTCATTTGGTAAATCTGTTTTTAGGTGTCTCAGGAACCTCCACACTGATTTCCACAGTGGCTGGACCAAATTGCATTCCCATTTAAAAAAAAAAAAAAAATATATATATATATATATATATATATATATTTATTTATTTGACAGAGAAAGAGGGAGAGAGAGTTAGAATGGGCACGCCAGGGCCTCCAGCCACTGCAAATGAACTCAAGACACATGCACCCTCTTGTCCATCTGGCTAACATGGGTCCTGGGGAATCGAACTTGGGTCCTTTGGCTTCACAGGCAGATGGCTTAACTGCTAAGCCATCCTTCCAGCCCCTTAGCCCATTTTTTAATTGGGTTGTTTGATTTCTTACTATTTAGTTTTTTGAGTTCTTTGTCTATCCTAGATATTAATTTTTGTCATATGTATAGCTGGCAGAGACTTTCTCCCATTCTGTAGGTTGTCTCTTTGCTCTATTCACAGTGTCCTTTGCTATACAAAAGCTTTGCAATTTCATGAGGTCCCAATGGTTAATCTGTGGTTTTATTTCCTGAGTAATTGGGGTTATATTCAGAAAGTCATTGCCTATGCCAATATGTTGAAGGGTTTCCCCTGCTTTTTCCTCTAGCATTTTCAGTTTCGGGTCTGACATTAAGGCCTTTCATCCATTTGGACTTAATTCTTGTGCATGGAGAGAGATAAGGATCTATTTTCATCCTTCTATAGATATATATATCCAGTATTCCCAACACAATTTGCTGAAGTGGCCGTCTTTTCTCCAATGAGTATTTTTGGCATTTTTCTCGAATATCAGGTGACTATAGCTACCCGTACTTATATCCGGGTCCTCTATTCTGTTCCATTGATCTGCATGTCTGCTTTTGTTACTTTGGCTCTGTAATATAGGTTAAAATCAAGTGTGGTGATACCAACAACTTTATTTTTGTTGCTCAAAATTTTTTTTAGATATTCGGGGGTTTTTGTTCTTCCAAATGAAGTTTTGAATTTTTTTCTATTTCCGTGAAGAATGCCATTGGAATGTTGATGGGAATTGTATTCAGTGTGTTGATTTCTTTTGATAAGATTGCCATTTTCATAATATTGATTGTTTTGATTCAAGAACAAGGGATGTCTTTCCATTTCCTATTGATTCTGCATTTCTTGCTTGAGTGTTTTTTTGATGCAGTTGTTAATGGGAGTGATTCTCTGATTTCATCCTCTGAGTGTGTGTGTTGTTAGCATATAGGAAGACTACTGATTTCTGTGTGTTTATTTTGTATCCTGCTACATGGCTATAAGTGTTTATCAACTCTTAATACTTTGCTGGTAGAATCTTTAGGGTCCTTTATGTATAGAATCATATCACCTGCAAAAAAATGATAACTTGATTTCTTCGTTTCCAATTTGTATCCCTTTTATGTGTGTCTCTTGCCTTATTGCTATGGCTAAGACTTCTAGTACTATATTAAATAAAAGTGGGGACAGTGGACATCCTTGTCTTGTTCCTGATTTTAGTGGAAAAGCTTCAAGTTTTTCTCCATTTAGTATTAATGTAGGTTTGTCATAAATAATCTTTATTATGTTGAGATATGTTATTTCTATTCAGTTTCTATAGGACTTTCATCATGAAGGGATGTTGGATTTTGTCATATGCTTTTTCTGCGTCTGATGAGATGATCATGTGATTTTTGTCCTTCAGTCATTTATATAATGTATTACATTTATCTATTTGTATATGTTGAACCATCCCTGCCTCTCTGGGATAAAGCCTACTTCATCGGGGTAAATGATCTTTCTGATATATTCTTGTATCCTATTTGCCAATATTTTGTTGCAAATTTTTGCATCTATGTTCATGAGGTCTGAGATTGGTCTGTAATTCTCTTTTTTTGTTCTATCTTTGTTCTGGTTTTGGTATCAAGGTGCTGTTGGTTTCACAGAAGGAGTTTGGTAGGATTCCTTCCTTTTCTGTTTTATGGAAAAATTTGAGAAGCATTGGTGTTAGTTCTTCCATGAATGTCTGGTAAAATTCACTAGTGAATCCATCTGGGCCTGGACCTTTTTAGTTGGGAGATTTTTTTTTTTTTTTTTTTTTGTAACTGCTTGGATCTCTATACTTGTTAAAGGTCTATTTGAAGTGGTTAATCTCATCTTGATTTAATGTTGGTACATAATATAAATCAAGGAAATCATCCATTTCTTTCAGATTTTCAAACTTAGTGGAGGTTCTTATGGTATGTTCCTATGAGTTTTTGAATTTCTCTGGTATCTTATGATGGTGCCTTTTTCATCTCTAATTTTATTAACTTGTGCGTCTTTTCTCTTTCTTTTGGTCAGATTTGCTAAGGTTTATCAATCTTGTTTATCCTTTCAAAGAACCAACTCTTTTTTTTTTGTTTTGTTTTGTTTTTGTTTTTTTGTTTTACGAGGTAGGGTCTCACTCTAGCCCAGGCTGATCTGAAATTCGCTGTGTAGTCTCAAGGTGGCCTCGAACTCAGGTTGATCCTCCTACCTCTGCCTCTCAAGTGCTGAGATTAAAGGCATGCTCCACCACACCCGGTTGCCAACTCTTTTTTTAATTGATTCTTTCCATGGAAATCTTTAGTAAAAGGCAAAGATTTATATGATCTGAAGAAAATGTATGTTCATTGATTCTTTGGATCATTTTTTTTTATTTCTACTTCATTAAGTTCTGTCCTAATCTTTATTATTTCTTCCCCATTACTGATTTTTGGTTTGCCTTATTCTTCTTTTTCCAAGGCCTTAAGGTGAAGTATTAAGCTGTTTACTTACAACCTTTCTAAATTTTTAATATAGGCACTTAAAGCTACAAATTTCTCTCTTAGGACTGCCTTCGTTGTGTCCCAAATGTTTTGGTATGTTGTGTTCTCATTATCATTTGATTGTATGAATTTTTTTATTTTTCTTGATTTCTTCATTAACCCAGTCACCATTTAGTATATTGTTTAGTTTCCATGAATTTGTGTGTGCTCTATAGCTTTTCTTGCTGTTGATTTGTAGTTTGATCCCATTGTGATCAGATAGACTGCAAGGAATTATTTCAATTTTCCTGTATTTGTTAAGATTTGCTTTGTGTTCTAGTATATGGTCTATTTTAGAGAATGTTCTATGTGCTGCAGAAAAGAATGTACATTCTGCAGCATTTGGATTATATGTCCTGTTAGCTCCATTTGTTCTATGACTTCATTTAATCCAGATGCATCTGTTTTTAATGTTCTTTTGGGATGACCTGTCAGTTGATGAGAGTGGGGTGTTGACTTCACCCACTACAACTGTGTTTGATGTTATCTGTGACCTTAGTTTTAATAGCGTTTGTTTGATGAAGTTGGGATCCCCCATGTTAGGTGCATATGTTTAGGATTGTAATGTCCTCCTGTTGGAGTGTTCCTTTAATCAATACAAAGTGACCTTCCTTATCTTTCCTAAGGAATGTTGGTCTGAAGTTTACCCTGTCAGAAATTAGGATAGTGACCCCTGCTTGTTTTCTAGGCCCATTTGCTTGAAACACTGCTTTCCAACCTTTTATCCTAAGATAGTGTCCATTCTTTGTATATAAGTGAGTTTCTTGGAGGCAACAAATTGAAGGATCCTGCTTTTTTAACCCAGTCTGCAAACCTATGTCTTTTGGTTGGGGCATTGAGGCTGTTGATATTAAGAGATATTATTGAAAGGTGGGTATTTATTTATTTTTGCCATTTTTCTTGTTTTGTAGTTCTTCCGGTTTTAGCTTTGCTCTCTTGTATTAACTAGTATTTGAGTATGGTTTGTTTTTTCCAGGTTCCTTATATGTGTGCTTTTCTTTTTCTTCAGCATGGAGGATCCTTTCAAGTATTTTCTGTAGTGTTGGTTTTGTCTTCAAATATTCCTTTAGCCTGCTTTTGTTGTGGAATGTCCTTATTTCTCCATCTATTTGAATAGATAGCTTTGCAGGATAAAGTAACCTTGGTTGACAGTTATCTTTCATAACTTGGAATACATCATTCCAAGCCCTTCTAGCTTTTAAAGTTTGTTGAGTAATCTGCTGTGATCCTGATGGGCTTGCCTTTGTATGTGGCTTGATTTTTCTCTCTAACTGCTTTCAATATATTTTCTTTGGTTTATATGTTTGGTAGTTTAATTATACTATGGTGAGGAGAGGTTCTTTCCAGGTTTTGTCTGCTTGGTGTTCTAAAGGATTCCTGTATCTGCATTGGTATTACTTTCCCAATTTGGGGGAAGTTTTCTTCTATGATTTTGTTGAAACCACCTACTTTGCCTTTGGAGTGGAAGTCTTCTTCTATTATACCTTGATTTCTTATGTTTGATTTTTTTCATAGTGTCCTGAATATCTTGAAATTTCCATTCATACCTTCCTATTAGTTTGTCTTTCTCTTTGTTGGACTGTATGAGATCTGCCATCTGGTCTTGTAGTTTAGGTATTCTATTCTCTCCTTAATCCGTTCTACTGGTGAGATTTTCTATGGAGGTTTTTTTTTTTTAACTGTGTTCTTCATTGCTGGTTTTTCTTTATTATTTCTATTTCCTTATTCATGTCTTGTATTAACCTCCTTATTTCATTAAATTGGTTTCCTGTGTCTTTGATTCCTTTGATTTCCTCCTTGGTTCCTTTGAGCATATCCATAATCATTCTTTCAAAATCTTTCTCAGGCATTTCCTCTAAATCAATCTCACTGGAGGTCATTTCTGATGGATTTATACTTTTTGGTGGGCTTATATTGTCTTGATTTTTTTTTTTTGTTTCTTCTACTATAATGTAGAGATTTTTGCATCTTGGATTAATTTAATGCTTAGGCTTTCTAACTATCTGCAGTATTATTAGCTGTATCTTTTTTGGTTACTCTGAGAGTGTTGAGAGCCACACCTAGCACATTGAGCTCCAGCAGTTTTTAAATCTGTTCCTGAGGATGGAGGTGGTCTATTTTTGGTGTTGGACAAAGATGTACCTGAATTTAATGTTGTGATCCATCTGTCTCAGTTTCCTGAGTGCTGTGCTAGGGTTATAGCTATCCACCTTTCTCACTTGGTTTCATGGGGTTTGTAAAAAACGGATTGGAGTAAAACATGCTGACAATGGTTAATTCAGTCCCCAGTGTTCTAGATGCCTGTGAGCTGGGTGCAGTGGCACATGCCTTTAATCTCAGCATTCTGGAGGCAGAGGTAGGAGGATGGAGGAGAGTCGAGGTCAGCCTATGCTGGAGTGAGACCCCCACCTCAGCAAACCAAACAAAAAAGTAGGTTTTGGGACTGGGGTGTTGGCTCAGTGGGTAAGAGCTGTGCAAGCATGAAGACCAGCGTTCAAGACCCAGCACTCCTGTAAAAAGCAGGGTAGGCCATGTAACCCCAGTGCTGAGGCTGGTAGAGAAAGGAGGGTCATGATGGCTTGCTGGCCAAATCATGCCAACTTCCAGGTTCAGTGAGACCTCGTCTCAAGGAAATAAGGTGGAAGAGTGATAGAGGAGGACACCCGACGTCCTCCTGTGCTTCACGTGTGTGCACAGTACTAAACACATGCACGCATAAACACACACACACACGTGTGTGCTCGCCTTTAATCCCGGAACTGAGGAGGTTGAGGTAGGAGGGTCACTGTGAGTTCCAGGCCAGCCTGGGACTACAGAGTTGAGTTCTAGATTAGCCTGCACTACAATGAGACCCTGCCTGGAAAAAAAAATAGCCCCCGCTCCCCAAACAAGAGCAGGTTTTCAGCTATGCAAAGAAGAAACCTCAAGCACTTTTCTATTTTAAATTAATTTTATTTTACAATGATTATATATTCATAGGCAGTTTCATGAGTAAAAGTGATCCAACATACCTTTCCTCTCGCTTCCCCAGCATTAACTGAAACTCTGTACTACTGTTGAAAAACTGTACTACAGTAGCCAGGCGCGGTGGTGCATTCTTGTGCTTCCAGTACTTGGGAGGCTGAGGCAGGAGGATTGTGAGTTCCAGGCCAGGCTAGCTATCCAGTGAGATCCTGTCTCAAAACAAAAGCCAAACCCAAACACAAACCCAAACCAAAAGATACCCTGAACACCACGGCCCAGATGTTTACACTGAGGTGGAGCACTTCCCACCACAGAACCCCAGCTTCCTCTGCAGCCCTCCACAACCACTCATAGTCCTCTGTTTCTATAATTTTGTCATTTTAGGAATGTTGTATAAGTGAGTCATGCAGTATCTAGCTTTTGGGCATTGGCTTTTTTTTTTTTTTTCCCCTCAGTGAATTTCCCATGAGATCCATATTGCTAAGTTGTCAGTTGCCTGTTCTTGTTTATTGCTGAGTGGAGTCTGTGTTGAGGACGGCCACAGCTGTGCAACCATTTACTCTCTGAAGGATAGTAGGCTTGGTTCTCTTCTGAATGAAGCTGCTGTGATGCTTATCTATGTTTTTTTCTGAACCCCAGGTTTCACCTCTCTGAGATAAATGCCCAGGAGGGCTGCAGCTGGGTGTGCAGTTGCATGTGTAGTTTGCTAAGCAGCTGCCAGACCGTTTTCCACAACAGCTGTACCTTTGCAGGATATGTGCTCTGTGGAGTCTCTCCTAGGGTGCAGCTTGTCTGTTCCTGGAATTGAGTTGTAGAGTGTCGGATTCTTCAGGGTTATTATGTTGTCAAAATTCTCTAAGAGGTAGTTAGTGCCCGTGGTGCAGCAGGGCTCGGGCATTTCTGCTCACCTGCACCCTGTCATGTTAGGTGTTGTCCTTGAAGGCTTCTTCCAACCTTGTGACACGAACCATGGCCTTGTCTGTGTTTCCTTGAGGATGGTGGGGTAGGCTGTCATGTGTTGGCTGTTTAAGCTTTTCTTTTAGGAATTACTTTATGTTTTTTGGTTTTCACAGTGATTTTTTTCTTCTTAACTGTCTTTTTCTCCTTCCTTTTGACACATAGTGGCTTCTGATAATCTGGTCATCTGTAGGTGAACGCACACTTCCCTAAATCTGTGATACCTGTATGCATTCACTCATAAGAAATTCTAAAACTTCAGTCAACTTTCCATCATTTCCTTATATGTTATTTATATTACTTCATACTCTGGCATGTTTGGGTATTCTCCCTATCTTGAGGTCACACCTCATGAGCTTTTCTCATGTAAGTCTTGGCTCGCTCATAGTGTGATAGGGAGATGAGTCTTGCTCCACCCTCCCAACATGTGTGACCAGTCAATAGAACTCCTTTATCTTAAGTGTTGGTTTCTCTGTGGATGTGTCCATGTTCTTGAGCACTTAGAGGCGGTACAGTAGATGATGTGCAAGTGCAGAGCCCTCACAGCCTTGCTGTCCATGAAAGTGAGCCTTGGGTCACGACTACCTGTTACTTGGGCACAGTGTGGCTCTTCCCTGCCAGGGCAAGTGTTGCGGCGTTGCCACCTGCAGACAGTGGTGTCTGTTGCCTGCTGGTAATTACAGCAGCTCCCTGTGGCTGTGATTCTTGTGTTCACCTCTGCACATGTGTGTGCATATGCATACATATGTCACAGTCTCTGCAGAGTGAATCTTATGTGTAGTTTGTGGGAAGAGTCCAGTTCAGTGGGTCACACGGTGAGCTGGGGCTCCTGATGGAGACCTTGTTTTGGAAGATTGGATCCGGATTGGTCTCAGTGAAGGTGTCTGGAGGCAGTGAGGCAGATGGTGAGTGTAGTGCGGCCCAAGTGGCAGGGAGGTGAGGAGTTTGTCTGGGAATTCTCAGCAAGTCATGGAGGGCTGGAGTGCTTTCTGGGTGGCAGTGAGCCAGGTGAGAAGGCACCCTGTGACATTGACTTAGGTTGGACTACTTCAAGGCAGATGAAGAAGGACCAAGGAGAGGTCAGCTGAGGGCCTGAATTAAGCGAAGGTACAGTGCAGAGTGGATATTGGTTAGGAAAGAATGGCCAGGACTGGGGGATGGAGTGTTGCTGGTGGAGATACGAGTGGCGCAGGGTTGGGTGGTGAGGTGACGGTTGAGACAGGAGGCCAGTGCAAGGTCATTGTGAGGAGGGGATCACCAGTGTGGCAGGCTGTCGGAGAAGGCAGGCAGTAAGTTCAGACTACTTTCAGAGAGCCAGGACTCTCCAGCATCAGGTTCCCAGACACTTATTGTGAATGGAGTGGAGCAGGAGGCGAGTTGCTTGTGAGCAACACGCTCTGTCCAGGAGCAGCTGTAAATATTTTTTCTGCCTTTTGGGGGAGGAAGCTGTTGGTTTTTATGACTATCAGTGCCTGGAAGCTTCCTTTTTTTTTTTTTTTTAACCTGAAAAATGAACAAAAGCATCAATTAATGTAAAAGCCAGAATCTGTGGGGATGTTTTCAGGAAATATATGTGTAAGTAAGTTTTAATTTTTTTAATAGAGCCATCACATGTCCCAGTAGATGTTAAAAGACAAAATTAAAGTTGGCACCTTAAAAGTGACGTTGACCAAGTAAGTGAAAGAAAAGCACCACAGTGAGAGCCTGTTCTGCTGCTGCAGGGCAGCACCTGGGAGCTCACCTGCCTGAGGTCAGGAGGGAGAGGACAGACTCATGCTTATGAGGTTGCTTTTTGCACCCTCTCTTTCTAAAAATTTGCTTGTGTCTGTGTGTAATATAGTGTGTGTGTGTGTGTGGGGGGGGCGGTGGCAGCCTGTATGTTTGCCTGAGGCAGGGCTGGGGGAGCACCTGTGATGAGCACAGTTGAATGTCGGTGTCCCACTCTATCACTCTTCTGTCCCATTTTCTTTGTGAGCTGAAATCTCTTCATTGATTCTGGGGGTTGGGGTTACAGGTGTGTGTGATCATGCCCAGCTGTTTATGTAGGATCTGGAGATTTGAATTCTGGCGTTTTAGGATCCCTCAGACCCCTCATGCTTGTGCAGGAAGCCCATAGCCACGGAGCCACCTCTTTAGCCCTCTCTTCAGGTGTTTTTTTTTTTTTTTTTTTTTTTTTTGGCTTATTTTCATTCTTCTCCTTTGTTCCTTCTTTCCCCTCCTCCTGTTTTTCTTTTACAGTCAATTGAGCAAAATGTGTAACATTTTACTTCCTGTTTCCAGAATGTGCTGATGCAAACGCTTTTTCTCTCCCAATGTAGGTCTCACTCTGGCCCAGGCTGACCTGGATTTCACTGTGCAGTCTCAGGCTAGCCCAGAATTCACAGTGATCCTCTACCTCCCAAGTGCTAGGATTAAAGGCGTGTGCCACCATGGCCAGCATGCAAACTTTTGATTATACAACACAGTGTTGCTACAGACAGGAACATCTCTGAATTCTGTCCATGTAGTTTGGGTAAGACTGTAACAATATTCTCATTGTTGTCAGTTACCACAGCTCATTAAATAGAGTAGGTGTGTGTGTTGTGAGCCGGAAGGGCTCAGTGGGCTCCCTGTGCTTGACTGGTAATTAATAGATGAGGAGGTGTATGACCTCTGTCCCCTGGTGGCAGGGCCAGGAGCTACTGATGTCAGGAGGGACTTCGTTCCCTGATTCGTGGTGGTGGAGTCCCATGGTGACTCTGCAGAGGTCCATGGTCTCCGTGCTCTGCTCCCACCCTGAGGGAGTGAATGCACAGGGAAGCTTGCAGAAGTCCAGTAAACAGATCCTTTTCTTGACTTGATAGAGTTCTTTCTAGAAGGGAAGGAAAGGAAACCTAGAAAGTCCTCTGACTGAGGGCAGCATCGAGCTGTAGGTCATTTTCCTGAGAGCGCAGGGAAGGTGCTGATGTCTGTACATTGCTGCCCTATGCCAGCCTGAGGAGGGTGGGTGCCCGTGCAGTCTGCTGAGTGCAACAGTTTTTAGAATTTGTTGGAAACAAAAATGTTTTTTATTACCAAGAAAATGGTGGCAAGCAATAGGATGCATTTTTACTTGGAGTCTTATGATTAATTTTGTTTTTGTTCAGATGGATTGCTTCCCAGCTTTCATTGTGGAAAACTTTCCTCCAAGTAGAATTAAAGGGGTGGGCTATGAACACCGCCCACCCTCCACTAGAGCCCACAGGTTTTCACATTTTGTCCAGTTTGCTCTTTTGTTCTCATTTCTTATTTGTATGTGAGTCATTTGAAATTTGAAAACTGTACAGCATGACTTTCTTCCTGCACACATCTGTGTACCCCTTGCAAGAATAAAGGATGTCCTCCTTTCAGACCATAATGCCAGCACAGCATTATGCCTGGAAAACTGATGGTTTGGTGGTATCATGTCATGTCTGCCTCTGTTCACACTCCCAGCTGTGCTGATGGTATCATTTATAGCCTTCTTGAACAAGGGACTGGGGAGATGGCTCAGTGGTTAAAGGCCCAGGTTCATTTCCTTAGCACCATGCTAGATGCAAAGTGATGTATAAAATCCATCTGTGATTCCATGCACCTATGGCAGTAGGAGGTGGAATGGAGCCAGGAGACTCCTGAGGCTCATGGACCTGCAAGTCTGACCCTTATTTACAGCTTGGCAGTTCATTCACAGTGGCAAGAGACTGTCTCAAAGCTGGAGCCTTGTAGGCCGGGCGTGGTGTCGCACGCCTTTAATCCCGGCACTTGGGAGGCAGAGGTAGGAGTATTGCCGTGAGTTCGAGGTCACCCTGAGACTACACAGTGAATTCTAGGTCATCCTGGGCTAGAGTGAAACCCTACCTCAAAAAAGAAAAAAAGATGGAGCCTTGTAGCAGACAGCTTCCTTCAGGTTTGCTGAGATGGACTTCCAGACCAGGCACAGTGATGGAGAAGGGGATATTAATTGAAGCTTACAGATCCAGGGGAAGTTCCATAATGGCAGAAGAAGCGGACCTGCCTTCACAGGTCCAAGCACAGAGAGAAGCACAAGCTAAAAGCCACAGAGCACAGCACACTTCAGGAACTCCAGCTAGGCACACTTTGCATATCTTTAGATTGAAATCTTAAACCCACCACCACACTTTAAGATCCACTCAGTGACACCGCCTCCAGCTAGGTGGTTGCAGATGCAAACTACAAACTAATAAAACAGTGAGTATGTTGGGGGCCATCTATTCAAACTACCACAAGCTTAGGCACCTCAAAGTTGTCTTTTATTTTCCCTGCCACTGCAGTCAAACTCCAGATGCGTGCATCCCCTTAGGTGCATATGTGACCTTGTGTGCTTGCATCACTTTGTGTGTCTGCCTTATATGGGACCTGGAGAGTTGAACACGAGTCCTTAGGCTTTGCAGGCAAACATCTTAACTGCTAAGCCATTTCTCCAGCCCTAAATTTTTAAAAATTTCATTTATTTATTTATTGAGGGAGGGAGAGAAAGAGAGAGAATATGAAGGGGCATGCCATGGTCTCTAGCCACTGCAAACAAACTCCAGACGCATGTGCTACCTTGTGCATCTGCCTTACATGGGTCCTGGGCAATCGAACCTGTGTCCTTAGGCCTCACAGACAAGTGCCTTAACTGCTGAGCTATTGCTCCAGCCCTCTTTGAAGTTTTAATTGAGGCCTATTTAAAAATCATCAGAGGGCAGGAGGGATGGCTTAGCAGTTAAGGCATTTGCCTGCAAAGCCAAAGGACCCAGGTTCGATTCCCCAGGACCCACGTTAGCCAGATGCACAAGGGAGTGCAAGAGTCTGGAGTTCATTTACAGTGGTTGGAAGCCCTGGCGCAGGCGCACCCATTCTCATTCTGTCTCTTTCTTTCTCTGATAAATAAATAAATAAATAAATAAATAAATAAATAAATAAATATAAAAATGTTTTTGTAAGAAAATCATCAGAGAGATAGGGCCATAATGTCTGTGGACATTGGGGGGGGTAATTTTGTGTGGGTGTACACTCACATGCATGGGTTTGTGAACATGTGCCCGTGTTTGTGCACAGAGCATCTTGAGTTGACTGTTCGATGGCATCAGCTTGGGCAGCCTGGCGCTGTCTGTGGCTGAAGGGCAGCTTTGGTAATCTTCAGCTTCTATAGAGTGAGAGGCAGTCTCAGGCAGCACCTGCTAGTGTCATGGCTTTTGAATGGGCCATGCTGCTCATCCTAGGGTGTTGGGACCCTTGTGCCTTGACTGACTAGCATTACTGCTCTGAAGGTCACCCTTGGCTTATGGTCTCCAGTTCGCGAACTCTTGTAGTAACTGGACCCGCCACTTACCTCCTTCAGCTCTTTACAGTCTGTTGCTCTGCTTCCTGCCCTTGTGGCAGGACACACTCTTCAGCTGTCCTCTTGCCACTCCTTCCTTTGCCACTGCTGCCACTCTGTCACTGCTTCCATCACTTGGGCTTTGTGCTATCAGCTTAGCCTATTTTTAGCAAAAAAGATGCAGAATCAGTGAAACCACTTAAAGATAAGACTTTCATTGGGCCTAATGTCGCAATGCCACGAGACATCCCAGGAGGGATATTACTTCAGTCGAAAAGCGAGCAACAGGCTGGAGCAATAGCTTCACGATTAAGGTGTTTGCTGCAAAGCCAAAGGACCCAGGTTCAATTCCCCAGGACCCATGTAAGCCAGATGCACAAGGTGACGCATGTGTCTGGAGTTGGCTTGCAGCTGCTAGAGGCCCTGACATACCCATTCATTATCTCTCTCTCCCCCTCCCTCCCTCCCTCTTCTCTCTCTCAAATAAATACATTTTTTTAAAAAAAGGTGAGCAGGGTCAGTCTGCTCATATAGCTAGAAAGGGGGTGTGGCAGAGTGTTTACACCAATCTCAGCACTGTAGGGTATATTTTGTACAGCTGGAAGAAAGGATCAGAGTGCTCTTTTCATAAAGAAATGATGAATGTGTGAGGACATGGATGCATTTAATCTGGTTTAAGTATGGCACAATGTAGCCTCCTATCATGCATAATTTTGTATCTGTGTCAGTTAAAAAATAAATTTAAAAACTACTTCATAGCCTAGTAGTGGGGCACACTTTTGAAGCAGTGTTGGAATTTGTACTGGCTGGATAACTGACAGCAGAGAGTAAAGTGTCCACCTTGGTATCCCCCAGGGGGCTTCGTGGAATGGACTTACATGCTGCCCAGAGTTGTGACGGGATATGTTTCTTCATGGCGTCATGGCAGCTTCCTCTCAAGACATTGCTCTAGCCGAGTGGCTCTTTCACTGTCACCTTGCTTTATCTTTATGGTAGCAAAGGTCCCAGGCACTGCAGGTCCAAAGACAAGCAGGGCTTGGTGGATGTGGCATAGCTGAGGAGGTGCCACCTTCAAATAATACCAATAATAAAGCCAGTGTGGTCTGAGTGAAGCATGCTTGGTTGTCCCATGGGTCCAGCACTGTGGCCTCTCAGAAGAAGCCAGTCTAGCCAGTCTTCAGTGTTCCATGGACAACACTGTGTGGTGAAATGTTTCTGAAGAATGCTGTTTTCAAACTCGTTTTCTTGTTCAAAGAAAGATATCTAAGCATCTCTAGATACCTTTGAGGTACTGCTTAAATATTTCTTTAAATTCACTGTATTAGAGAATGATTTCTGTTTGTTTTTGAGACAGGTCTGGCTGTAGCCCTGGCTAGCCTAGTTCTTGCTGTGTAGCCTAGGCTGACCTTTGCTTGTACCCATCTTCCTGACCTGTCAGCCGGGCTTACAGGTGTGCAGTCCTGCGCCCGGCAGGAGGACTTCTGTGTGGTTTGTGTGGTAGCTCTTTTGCTTGGGTGTACTCGCAGAAACCCACTGGGCTTGCAGGCCCTGTTTGCAGGGATAGGAGTTGCTGTATTTAGATGAGACACTGAATTTTTGATAAAATGCAGCCTTTTTTATTTATTTTTGTGTTTTTCTTTTGCCCCTTCCTTTCTTTCTCCAGTGCTGAGGACTGAAGCCAGAGGCTTGTGCTTGATAGGCAGTGCTGCTCTTCCACTGGGCTAATCTCCACCTGGCCTGCTTCCTTTGTTGCATTTTGTTTGTTTTAAAACACTTTCCGAGATTGTACCAGAGTGTTAAAGAAAAAAATACTCTGGGCTGTTAGAATTGTGAAGACTGGGGCTTGAGAGATGGCTCAGTAGTGAAGGCCCTTGCCTGTGGGCCTGATGACCCAGTTTTGTGTCCCCAGTACTCACATAAAGCCAGATGCACAAAGTGGTGCACATGTTTGGAATTCTTTTGCAGTGGCTGGAAGCCCTGGCATGCCTGTTGTCTCTGTCTTCTATCTGTGTTTGTAAATAAATAAATAAAATTTAGAATTACAAAGACTATCAAGAAGAAATGTAGATGTGGAAAGAGTGGAAAATATCTCACTGCTCAGGTTTTAAAACCCTGCAAAGGGAAGCTTTGAGGCAGCTGACAAATGGTGTGCACCCTGTGTTGGTTAGATTCTGGGCCATGGACCTGAGTGTGTACCATGGTTTCCTGTCAGCTTGGCTTAGTGTCAGTAATCCCTAAAGGATATTCCTGTGTGCTGTTGGCATTGCCTCCAGGACTTAAAGAAATTGAAATACTACTATTTGCTATTTCTTGTTTATAATCCTTCCTCCCTTTGGCCCTGTCCTGTGATAATTTCTCATTTGGAATTCCTTTGAGCAGTTCAGTCACGGGGTGTTGTTCTGACATTGTTTTATTAAGGTGAGGTTCACTGAGCCACCACACTTCTATAGGCAGCAAAATTGACTGCAGCTAGGTGAATCAGAAAACAGTGTGCCCAAGGATCTTTGGTGGACCCAAGGGCCTGACTTGAGGAATTTTAGAAGCTGCTACTGCCTATAGTTCAGGGCCCTGGTGATACGGGCTCAGAATCTGATTTTTGGGCAGTACTGTGGAGTGTAAGTTCCATGTGGCCCATGCCAGACAGTCTGGGGACATAGTTCTTTTGGTCTCTACTCTAGGAATGGCCTCACTGTTAGAAGAGACCAGATGTATAAAAGGTGTTGGTTCATGGGTGTGACAGAGGTGGCACCTGCTGTGAGTGCATGCCCTGTTACTGAATGCAGCCACGGAAGGCCTTGGTTTACCTGTCTTTCTTCTGGCTGTCCACTTGTGGCACCTGTTGTTAACCAGTTCTCTTTGAAACAGAAGCCTCTGTTTTCCCTTTCTACTCTTGCCACACCTAGCTCAAGCCTTCCCAGTTCACCAGGACAATTTCCTGACCTGTTCAGGGTCTTCCTGAAGCACCTCTTTCACCATGGTTCTGCCTTGGCAACCACAATGGGCTGTGGGAGAGCCCTTCCCCTAAAGCCCCTGTAGTTGATCTGCCCCACCCCTCCGTGGAAGCACTGGAATCACCTCAGAAGTCATTTTGGCTCAGCCTGGAGGCTGCTGTGAGCAGAGGAACAAAGCTCCCCCCCCCGCCCCCCCCACACACACACCAAGAAGCGCCATAAGCTTAGGATTTAGCCCGTATGTCTTTGCCTTAGGATTGCTTTTCTGAACCGGAACCACAGATGAAGAATCCTGGATAATGTAGAGAGGGGAGGGAAACTTGGCTCCGGGGATGAGTGAGCCTCACAGCAGGACTTCTAATTTTAATGTACATTAAATTTACTACATTAAAATATAGTAAACCTGTAGTGTAGCATTTGATCAGAGAAAGCAATCCCTGAATAGCTGTGGAACCAATCCACTTATTGAATTGAGACTCTTGTTCCCACAAAAGACATGTCAGCAGAGGCCCTGTTTTGGACACTGGGTGAGAAGGTGCAAAGAAAGCTACAGCCCGGTGCTCTGCTTGTTGGTTTGTGAGCCCAGTGTTTGTTGGTCACAGGGTATTCTCAGGCCTAGGTTCTACCTCTAAGGGCACTTAAGGGTGCTTCCCGTCTCTGTGCCAGCTTTCTTGGTTCTGCATATGCTCATTTATGCTTCAGCCAGGTAAACAAGTGTAGTGAACATTGCACACTCACAAACACACGGGAAGAAACTCACTGGCTGTTGTGGTTAAAGCATTTTTATATTTTCCTCCCAAAGTAATAATAGAGTTGGAAATTTGAAATTATCATCCCCTCCCAGGGGGCTAGGTTTAAAGAAGAGGGATCCTTCACATTTCCTCTCCCCAGAGATCAAAACCACTTGTGACCTCTGTGTGCATAGCTGGAATAATACTTATGGATGCCATTTTCTTTTCATTCACTTAGGTTTGTACTAGGCCATGTAATATTCTTTGAGAATGTGTCTTAGTAATGCACAGACATGTAATTCATATACCACAGAGTCCGCCTGTTTACCAGCCAAATGAACCTACAGTTACGCAACTGTTTTAAAAAGGCTGCTCAATATTTTTTTCCATGTAACAGCACTTAAAAGATGCTGTTTAATTATGCCTCATGAAGGGTTACAGGAACAGGCAAAGAGCTGGGCGTGATGGCACACGCCTTTAATCCCAGCACTCAGGAGGCAGAAGGACGATCGCCACGAGTTCGAGTCCAGCCTGAGACTACATAGCGAATTCCAGGTCAGCCTGGACTAGAACGAAACCCTACCTCAAAAACAAAAAACAAAAAACAAAGCAAACAAACAAACAACAACAAAAAACAGGCAAAGAAGTGGTTCTTGCTTAGTCCCTTGCTGTGACCTGACACCTGAAAAGCCCTAGGTACAGTGGCCTGGGTCGTAAAGGCTGGGGCTAATCATTTATCCAGACTAAGAACCACAGAAGTGTGTTGGTATAGAAAGCCACTGAAAGGAATTCTTTAGTATTTTTAAACAATTATATCTATAATTTACTTCAAACAAATCCAGCGCCTTTAAAGTGAGCTGTAAGATTCCTGTTCTGAGACTTGTCTGTTGTGCTTTATTTTGACTTAGAAAACAAACACCTCTAGGCTGTCTGATGTCAGAACTAAGTGCTCAGAGTCTCCTGGGCATTTTGCCTGGGTGTAGAGGCAGGAGGGCCCAGGTAGCACACTTGAGACAGCAACAGTGGATGAGGCTGACTGACTTTGATGTTGAAGACTTACTCCTTGCCTTTTCCTTTCTTTTCTGTTTGGTTTGTTTACAGGGGTGGAAGCAGATATTAACAGCAGTGTAACATGAACAATATTTGACCTTAAAAAAAGTATACTTAAACCTAATTAGGCTTCTGGCTCAGAGTAACAAACCAGGTTTGTAAATTCCAGAGCATTTGGATTCCTTTCCAGTTCCCATGGAAGGAACAGATGAATGTTAGCAGACCAGAGAAGGTCCCAGGCCCATGCCATTAGTGTCGCCATGCTCGCCGGGCTGAGGCTTTGTTGAGATTTACTGATGTGCTCCTCGTCTGCCTCTTCCCAGCTGTCCCTGGTTGGAGGTGGGGTGAGCTGCTTTTCCCTTCTAGCCTCCCCTCTCCTCCTTTCTTTGCTGTATGCTTTGGTTTCTGGCTGTCTTTATGAATTATGCATTTGTGTAGCCCAGCTCTGCTGAGCTTTTCTTGACGCCCCACATCCTAATGAGTACTCCTGGGAGTGGGCTGCTCTGTCCTCAGACAAGCAGGGAACAGTGCCGGTTGCAACACTGGTGGAGAACCCCCTGGCCGGCTTTCTCTGTCATTCCATGCATGCAGTTGATGCATGAACCTCAGCACTGATTAGGCAGCTGAGCACATGTCCTGTGTCCTCATCCCGCACAGCAGTTCTGGAGTGTCATGACATGGTCCTGTGTCTCACAGTGGTAGGGATGTCATGGCATGATTGGTCATCTGAACACAAGTTTTCTGTCCTCGCCCCACACAGCAGTGACTGGGATGTTAGGGTATGGCAGCTTGTGAAATCTTATTCAGACTTGATCACCATTTATTTATTTATTTTTTGGTTTTGTCTTTTGGTTTTTGTTTTCTGAGGTAGGGTCTCACTCTAGCACAGGCTGACCTGGAATTCACTATGGAGTCTCAGGGTGGTGTCAAACTCATGGCGATCCTCCTACCTCTGTCTCCCAAGTGCTGGGATTAAAGGTGTGCACCACCATGCCTTTGATCTCCTTTTAAAAAAGAAGATTTTTTTTTTTTTTCCAAATCAGCTAAATGGGAATACATTGCTAAAGCCTTTGTGATCTGAGTTCTTTAGATGTCAGCAGGCATGAATTCCTAGCCACTGAAGTGGCACACACTTGCCTGCACAGGTTTTCATGTGTTCGGGCTGAGCCTGTGGATGGATGTTGATCAGGTAGAAACTGCATCTTTGTGTGTTTCAGTAGGGTAGTGTTAGTGCTGTTGAATACATGTGCTGTCCCAGACCCTCTGCGTGTATCATATGAGCACGGTATGGGGTTAGCATGTCATTCTCGAATTCTGAAAAATGCTGGGTTTCAGAACACCTCTGGCAGGGAGGACTCTAGCGGAAACTGCCTTCAGCAACCTTAGGGCCCACCCTTTCCCACCTTAGAACACAAGGTGCTCTAAGGTCTCTGGGGCAAGAGTCCTACGGATCTGACCTGCAAGGGCTCTTCCGGGGGGGGGGGGGGGGAGGGCTCTCACTGAGGCAGTCCATGAGGCAATATTGCAGGACTTGGGAATCTTTGGTTTCTACGAACTCAACCCCATCTCCTTTAATATGTTTAGAAGAGATTAAGATTACCCCACGTGCCCATGGTTACACACCACAAGTAATCACTTAGTCTTATTATAGTTTCTCAAAATGATATTCTTTTTGTTTTTGTTTTTTGAAATAAGTCACATGCTATATATAGCCCAGGCTGACCTCAGACTCAAGGCAGTCTTTCTATTTCATTCTATGATGTGCAGGGATTACAGACTTGTGCTGTCATGCCTGGCTTTCAAAATGAGTCTTTCCTAATTCAAAATTTGAGAATTGGAGATATAACTATGTTAACTCACATTATATTGCTTTGGATAAGAAGTGTTTTAATGTCCAAAATGGTTGTTATGTAATATTCTGCAGTTTCAGCACATTAAATTTGATAACTCAAACATTAAATAATTCTATAACCTTATTATTAAAAGTAACTTATCTAGAATTTTTGGAATGTGGTTGCTATAATATGAAAATAAAATACCAAGAAGACATTTTAGGGGCTGGGGAGATGGCTCTGTGGGTAGAATACTTTCTGTGCAAACATGAGAAGCTGAGTTTGGAGCCCCAGTACCCATGTAAAAGCCCAACAAGGTGATGCATGCCTTAGTCCCAGTACTGAGGTGGTGAGAGGTACATGTCTAAGATTTATCAGCTAGCTAGTATAGCTGAATTGGTAAACTCTGGTTTAGTTGAGAGACCCTTCTCAAAAGTAAGATAGAAAATGATTGAAGAAGACACTCAGTGTTAACCCTGACTGGCACATGTATGCACACACATGTGCATGTATACCCACACACATGCACCTCACACATGTGAGCATGTATACACACATGCATACACACATGCATGCACACCCACACACAAAGACCTCACACATGTGAGCATGTATACATACATGCATAGGCACACAGACATGCACACCCACACACATGCACCTCACACATGTGAGCATGTATACATACATGCATACACACAGGCATGCACCCTCCCACATACCTCACACGTTAACATATATATACACACATGTGCATGCACACACACCCCCACGCACCTCATACATGTGAGCATATGTACACATATGCATAAACACACGGGCATGTACACCCACACACATGCGCCTCACACATGTGAACATGTATACACATATGCACACACACGGGCATGCACCTCATACATGTGAGCATTTATACACATGCATACACACCAGGCATGCACACCCATAGACACACACCTCACACATGTGAGCATTTATACACATGCATACACATGTGCATGCATACCCAGGCATGCACACCCCACACCTCACACATGTGAACATGTATACACACATGCATACACACACAGGCATGCACACCACCCACATGTCTCACACATGTGAGCTTGCATACACATATGCATACACACACAGACATGTATAACCACATGCACCTCACACATGTGAGCATGTATACACACATACATACACTACACACATAGAAAGGCCTGTATAGCTAAGAACTTTAGACTTCACACATTTGAACTTGAAATTATAGTAACATAGTCAAAATTTACAGAGTAAGACATTTGATTGGCTTAAGGATATTTAGGTGTAATCTGTTGTACAATTTTGGCATTGGTTGCTGGACCTTAAGCTACATATGTGTTTCTATTTATGTGTCCGTGTATTTGAAATTTTATCTTGCTTTTGTATCTGTTTAGAACATTTTGCAAGCAAGGGTGTGTCAAGGTCATTTCTTCCAGGTCTTCATCTGTACAGAGTCTCCAGGATGGAGCCTACGGCTGCTTAGCATAAAGCAGCAGTGGAGGAGCTGAGAGTCTTTAGTGATCTTTGGTGAGCACCCAAGGGTTCTGCTAATAGGCACTTAAGGTGTTTCCCAGGACCAGAAAGAGGCTAGTAGGTTTTTGCTAGTGTTTTTATGTAAGGGACTCACATTTTGAAATAATTTTTAAAATAATTAACTTAGGACTTATTTACTGAGATGAAAAAATATTTTTATTTATTTGACAGGGGCAGATAGAATGGGTGCACAAGGGTCTCTAGATACCAGACATGTGTCACCTTGTGCATCCAACTTTATGTGGGTATTGGGGAACAAACCTGGGTCCTTCCTTTGGCTTTACAGGCAAGCACCGTAACCACTAAGCCATCTCCCCAGCCCCCCCCTTTAAGTTTCATATCAGGTTGAATGCTGCACCAGTTTTCTGACTCTTTCCCCTCCACAACACAGGGAAGAAGAGCAGTGGGTTCAGCATAGCTCTGATCCATCCCTTCCCTCCCTTCCTCTGTGCCCTTGTAAGGTGTGGACAGCACTGTCCAGCTCATGGTCACTGGAGCATGAGTTCAGGATATAGGGTATGATCCACTTAGTATGTGGAGGCCATTGTTAATCAGATGTGCAGACCTGGGCTGTGGGCCTCTGCGGTGAGAGCAGACCAACTGACAAGTCCCTCACCAGCCCAGATAATCACTCTGCCCCTTCTTGTTTCGAATAAGACTCTTGAGTAGGATGAGCAGTGCACTGGGAGAGTGTGCCCTGGTAGGCTGATCTTAGGGCAGTACCACAGAGCTCAGCCCCAGGAGGGAAAGGTAGCATGCTACAGATACTGTTTTCTCCACTAAACTCTGTGAAAGGAACATGTTATCAGTTTAAGGGATGTTCTCTTTGCAGACCAAGGATCAAATGAGAAACAGTTGGCAGAGTTCAGCTATGGTGAAGCTGACATTCATGGGGATATGTTCTGAGACCCTAGTGGGTACCTGAAACAGAGGATAGCACTGAGCCCTATATGTACCATGTTTTCCTAGACATAATCATCTATGATGAGATGTGATTATCAACCAATAGAGCAACTATAGCTTAGCAACAGAGGACAATGATATGTTACTGTATTTCCATTTTCACTCAAAGAAAGCACTTTGTGGCTGTTCATTGTCATGTCTGAATAGCCAACCTCACTCCTTGTATGCTTTGTGGATATCATTAAGTAAAACAAGCACCATCATACAAAACAGTGGATTGGGTAACAAAGATAGCTGTTATCTGACTAACGGGAGGCAGCGTATACAGTGTGGATACTCAACCTGAAGTAAAAGGATGGAGAGATTGTTATTCTGCTGAGAATGATGTGTAGTTAGCATGTATGGATTGTTTATTTCTGGAATTTTCCATGTACTGCTTTCTGCCTGCAGTTTATTTTGGGGAAAGGGAGACTGAGGGTGAGAGCACTGCTATTTTGAACATTGGAGAACTTGAATTGTATGGACCATGTCTCCATGGAGAGACTGAGAATTTGGCCAAGACTGTCACAGGTAGGTGGTAGCAGTATCCATGATGGCTGTGGGAAGACGACAGAAATGTTTTCATGAAACCTCTCTTCCTCTGTAGCAGTTGATCTGTAATGAGTGATGAGCTCCACGAGGTCATTTGGAAGATGACTAGTAAATTGCAGTTACTTTTGTTCTCTGATGGGCTCTTGGTCTATTGTTCTCTGAGGGTTCTCAGTCCTTTCTCCTGACACAGGTAAAGGGACTCAGGTTCATTGTTCTCTGAGAGGATTCTTGGCCCTTTCTCCTGACCTGAGTAAAAGGACTCAGATTCATTGTGAGAAGATGCTGGACAGCTCTGTGGAGGATGCTCTCCTCTTGGAGACAGGAGTGCAGGGAGAGAAAGGACCATAATCTTTTCTCTTCTCTTCTCTTCTCTTCTCTTCTCTTCTCTTCTCTTCTCTTCTCTTCTCTTCTCTTCCTTCCTTCTTCTTCCTTCTTTTTCTTTTTCCTTTCTTTCTAGGCAAGTCCAACAGACTAAGAGCTAGAGAGTTGGTGCACCAGGGCTTCCAGCCACTATAACCAAATTCCAGACATTACTCCACCCTGTGTGCATGTGCAACCTTGTACATGTGTTACCTTGTGTGTGTGGTTTACATGGGATCTGGGGAGTTGTACATGGGTTCTTAGGCTTCACAGGCAAGCACCATAACTGCTAAGTCATCTCTCTAGCCTGAGAACTATGATCTTTTCTATTCTGTATTCAGCATAGGAATCTTTTCTTGACATGATTAAGAGTATCCTAAGGCTGGAGAGATGGCTCATTGAATAAAAGCACTTTCTGTGTGAGTGTGACAACTGGATTGGGTAGTGTGTGTCTAATTCTAGTTCCCTATAGCAAGATGGAAGGTGGAGACGGGAATCTCTGGATGCTATGGGCCAGCCAACTTGCATGTGGAGCTTTGAACAAGAGACCCTGGCTCAAGCAAGAGGGGAAGGTGAGGATACACATAAGGCTGTCCTCAGACCTCCACATATGTGCTATGGCATGTGT
Organism: Dipus sagitta; assembly: GCA_036346955.1. Taxonomy (NCBI): domain Eukaryota; kingdom Metazoa; phylum Chordata; class Mammalia; order Rodentia; family Dipodidae; genus Dipus; species Dipus sagitta. Next base: position 14,245,756 of record CM070778.1, read on the forward strand.
GCACCCACAGTCACCTTTCCCTCCCTCTTTCTCACTCACAGGATTAAAATAAAGAGTAAGTGTACCAATAGTAGTCGCCACCATTCTTCATGATGCAGCATACAACAGCCTCACTAGAACCAGTGTGAAGTTCATCACTGTCCTCCTTTGTGATGTTTTTTTTTTTTTTCTTAGCAGCAGGATTTTAGAATTTGGCACAATACAGTAAGAACTGACTCAGGGACAGGGGCCATGGTCTGGGGGAAAGGACGAGGCAGAACCATTGTCACGCAGACAGTGCCCTCACTGAAGAGGCCTGGAGAGAGCCAGCAGGAAGCGTTGCACGGCTCAGGACCTGGGCAGCAGCGTGACTGAGCACCTCCTCACACATGAGCAGGCGCCAGTAGACAGTGACCAGGAGATGTGCAGCTTTCCTCCACGTCCTCATGAAATGGAAAGAATCCCTTTTAAAAATGTTTTTAATTTGTGTGTGTGTTATTATGGGTATGCGTCGGTCAGAGGATAACTTCAAACTGTGCTCTATCTTCTTTGAGTCAGGGTCTCTTGTCATTGCAGACAAATTACTAGACTGCAAACAAAAGTGTCAGGTGTCCCTGCATCCGCTTTTCTTTGTCAGTCACATGTGCATCACAGGGATCACAGGTGCATGTGCCATTTTGCATCTGACTTTGCATGTGTGCTTGGGAATTGAACGTAGGCTGGCAGGCTTTGCAGGCAAATACCTTTAACTGCTAAGCCATCTTATCAACCCCTACATAGATAAAATTTTGTAGAGAAATGTGCAGGACTTAACGGGGAAGGAAACTATAAAGATATTACTGAAAAAGTTAGGAGATTTGAGTACATGGGGAAACATACTGTGTTCTATATAAGAGAGTAGAATATTATAAGAATGCCACTTAGCAAATTTGATTTAAGTTAGTATAATTTTATTCAGTTTTTTCTTTTTTCTTTTTTTTTTTTGGTTTTGTTTTTTTTGGTTTTGTTTTTTTCGAGGTAGGGTCTCACTCTAGCCCAGGCTGACCTGGAATTCACTATAGAGTCTCAGGGTGGCCTCGAACTCACGGTGATCCTCCTACCTCTGCCTCCCTAGAGCTGGGATTAAAGGCGTGCGCCACCACACCCGGCTAATTTTATTCAGTTTTATTAGTGAAATTTCAATCGAATTTTCAATAAGATTAAAAAAATGACTGGTTAATTTGAAAAAAAAATAGGTGAAGATTAAATAGCTAAGTAATATTTAAGACTTTTTTGAGGAAGAAAGCCTGGCCTTCAGTTGTTATGCAACATGTGATGGGTAATTTTCATTGACAAGTTGGGTGGATTTAGAATCACCATGGAAACACAGCTCTGGGTGTTTCTAGAAAGGTCTACCTGAAGAAGGATGCCCCACCCTGACTATGGGCACCACTGTCCCATGGAACGTGGACTGGGCTGAATGAAAGGAGAAAGCTAGCTGAGCATCTCTCTCTGTTCTCTGCCTGCTAGTATGTAACCTGGTGGGCTTGTACATGAACTTGTGGGATATAGCACATTCCTGTGGGTTTGCAAAGGAATTTAAAATGTGTGTATCTTTTGATCACATAATTGTATTTCTGGAATTTTATCATGAGAAAGATGGAGAAAGCTGTTCCCCCACCAGCCTACCTTCCTGTGAGCCCTGTTCTCTGAGTTGTGCTACCCCCAGGGACTGGAGGGACAGTGCCAGGGAGGGCAGGGCCTTCTAGGGATGTTTTAAACTGGAACCACACGCTCTGGTCCATGTTGAAATGTGTGTTTCTTCTGTGTGCTTCTAGATGAAGACAGTCAGTGTGGCCTTAGTTCTGTGCCTGAACGTGGGCGTGGATCCTCCAGATGTGGTGAAGACCACGCCTTGTGCACGCTTGGAATGCTGGATTGGTGAGTGTCACTTCCGCCCATGAGGTGTGATTCTGAGGATTTGATTTCCATCTGAACCTTTCAGTAATTTTAGATGCATTTGCCTTAATGTTGTAGTGGAGAAAGTATTTCAAGGAGGAAATTTAAAAATAATGATTTTTGTGGTCTTTAATTTTTCCTTTTGAATTTGCCTGTTTTGTGCTTATTAGTGGTAATATATGCTTTTTTAAAATTGAATGGCTCATGCGTGCATGCAAATACATCTGAAAAAGGTAAATTGAGAATTTGCAGTAGAGCACTGTGCAGCATGCAAGAGATGACGAGAGGCCCTGAGTGCCTTTAGCGTGCTGGAAACTGCTTCTGGCACTTCCCAGTTATTATGTCCTTTTGTCTCCATGATCCTGTGTGGAGGGAGCTTCTATCATTTATCTCCACTTCAAAGCTGAGGAAAATGAGATACAGAGGTGAGGACTTGGTCCTAAGTTTTCCTATGAGCACACAGCAGTTTGGATTTGAACCTTTGTAAAGTATGGAGACGGTTCTTGTTGAAAAACTTACATACTATGTTAAGATATCTTTGTAGGCATTTTTAAGGGCCTAGCCAGAGCTGTGAAGCATAACCTTCCCCACTGTCACCATTCCTGCTGCCACTGTTTCCTTCATACTGCTGTCTGCTTCCAAGCCCCCAGTAGCATCCACTCTACTCTGTCTCTGCCAGAGTCCCCTTCCCCTCTTTTGAGACTGGTGGTGTTATGTAGCCCTGGCTAACTGCTTCAGCCTCCCCAGGGCTGTTTTGCTGGTGGGCACCACCACAGCCAGCTGTGTTTTTAGTTCAGAAGGACAGATGCTATTGAAAATTTTTCATTTGGTCTATTTAAAGTGGGTGGGCCTGGGCAGTAGTGATGATTTTGACCACATGGGATGAGGAAAGAATGTTAACAGTCTGCTTTGGTGAGTTTGTGGTGCTGCCCAGGAGTCCACGTTCTAAAACTTGTAAGTAGAGCAGCAAGTAGTCTTTCCCTGGTCTATTAGAGTCTCCTGGGAATTCCTCAGTGTGGACATCCTGCCCACAGGGAATCTCTGCCAGGGTTATCACATGCTTCTTGTAAGTGTAGAAGAGTGTGGAGGTTGTTGCCAAGAACCACGGCCTGTCTTTTGCAGCATGGGGCCCTGTGCAGTGCCCAGCTCTGCTTTGAATGGTCTCCCTTGGTGGCAGGCCACTGGCCTCAGGGACACTTTGAAGTTTGCAGCTTTGGTTATGTAGTGTCCATTTGCTCACAACTCAGTTTGGGCCTCTGTGGAGGATGGCAGAAGAGAGCTGCCTTACTTTTGCTGCAGATCTCTGCATGCGGCCCCAGTCAAGTAGTACTCACTGTTCAGTTGTCCCACCCCACCTTTCACAGCTCTGTGGCCTTGATGGAGCTGGTGCCTGCCAGACTGCTCAAAGCCAGCCTCTGTGGTGCACTCTGTTTCACGAAGAGGTGTTTGAGACTGTCCAGTCCAGCATTTTCAGCCAGTGCTTTATGTTTCAGGTGTGGTCAGCCCAGGCAGACAGACTGATACTCAGGGTTGGCCCAGCTGGAGGACTGTGTTACAGTTTATATATGGTCAGGGCTTCTGGGCTCTTAGGAGTAGAACAGACTTCTAGGCGAAAGCTCTGTGTAGAGTAAACCTGATGTAGACTGGGGAGGCTGTCTACATGCTATGAACAGTGACCAGAATGGCATACTAGTGATAGTACCCAGCTTGGTGACGGTTCCTAATGACTTTTCATTATCTGATCAGGTCATATGTAGGGAAGACAGTGGAGAAGCCTCACTCACTGGGACAAAGACATTGCCATTTAGAAGGCTGAAACCCAGTGTTTTATGTTTGGTCTCAGTATTTTGTGCTATCACCAGAAATCCAAGAATCATGCATTCATTAAAACCCTGGCTTTATCCATCCCAGTGGTACCATGTCTGATTAACCTCTTTGAGCTTTGTTTCCTCATCTGTAGAGTAGAGTGATGATGGCGTCTACCTCCTGGCTGGAGGGAAGTTTCCTGGGACCTCAGATTCAGTCCTTGCTGAGGGCTTCCTTGTCATGCCTATATCCATCTGAGCTCCAGCCCTCCACTCCATCACTCAGTCTGTCGGTGCAGCTATAGCAGAATATTCAATTCTAGGTAATTAGTAAGTCACAGACATTTAAGGCTCACAGTTTTGCTGACTGAAGCCCAAGGTCAAGGCACTGGCAGGTTGTGTGTCCAGTGCGGGCCCAGTTTCTGCTTTCAAGATAGTGCCTTGAACACCATAGTTTCACATGGTATGACAGGAGGCCAAAAGGATTTAATCTCATTTATATGAGCTTTGCTCTCATGACTTAATCGTTTCCTGCAGGCTCCACCTCTTAATGTTGTCACATTTGGGGTTTAATTTCCAACATACAAATTTGGGGGACACATTTAAACCATTGTATCGACCCCAGTGACTTTCCTCTCCACAACACCCTGCTACCTGCAGCACCCTCCCCTCAACATTGGATGCCGAGTGGAGAACGTGAGCTGCGTCCTGGGTCCTGCCTCTTTCATCCACCTGCGGCAGCCCAGCACACATGCTTCGCTTAGCCCTGCCGTTAAGTGTCCTGCCCTCATGCATTGCTGCTCACTCAGAGTCCATGTCTCTAGAAGATGTCTGGTAGAGTGCATGGTGTTCTTATTCTGCCTAACAGATTAAACATTTAGGGTCCAGGTAGCCCTTAGCATACCTCCTGTGCTCCACAGGACACTGAGCTATCTGTGCTTGGTTGAAAGTGCTCAGATCTTAAAGCCATGGCAAGCTTGAAAAAGACTAGGATCTGTACCTCCCTGTCATGTGTGGACCACCTGAGTCCGTGCGTGGGAGCACAGCAATGATGGGAGGAAAACCAAGGCAATGCAGTGCTGTGCTGAGGGCCATGGGGCGTCACTGGACGGGAGCTGTGAATGCCATAGGAGAGGAATCTTTGGCCGGGTCCCCAGGAGTTGTAAGCTGTAGAGTGACCCTTAAACTCTTTCCCATCCTTGCTTTCATTCCTCTGGATACAGATGCCACTTTACCTTCTGGAATGGCTTGTCTCTTCAGAAAAGCAGAGGAGAGGCTGAGAGATTGTTTTATCTTAGGGTCTGACATTAAACACTGTAGCAGTAATATTGAGAACAATCCAACTAAATAGTGTATGCTAGCACTTGTTGGGGACTGTCTGTTTGACAGCACAGCATTAAGAGCTGAGTGCTGAGCAGGAGTAGTGGTTATCTTCTCATTGGTGGGACAAAACACCCCACCAGAAACAGCTTATGGGAGAAAAGGGTTTATTTCAGGTGCAGAGTTTAGAGGGGAAGCGTCATCGTGGTGGAGAAAAGCAAAGGGCTCATGACACCACACATCCACAGCAGGAAAGAGCAAAAGAACAGCAAGAGCTAGCAGGCTGTGAACATAATAGGCTGACTTCAGCCCGTGGGCCGTCCAGGGCAGCGCAGCTCCTCTTGCAAGGCCCCGCCTCTCAGGCAGCCCAGCAGCCGGGAAGAAAACAGGAAGCTTAATCAGGACCCCGCTCTGGGGGCGTTTACACACAAACCACCACACCAGGGAATTACTTGGGAGATGTTTTGTCCCTTATTCCTTGGAGTATTTATTTTCCACCTAGTCTGCATGCTTGGGCTTTGCAGATGAGCTGAAATAGTGACAGCTGCCCTTGGCCTCACTTGGCTATCATAGAGCACTTGCGCAGGCCCTTTTACTGGCTCATGCAGCACACCTGATCACCCTCCTGGTCATCAGTCAAGGCTCAAGGTGCCCTTGGGCCTAAGTGGAAACCTGCATGTCAAGTGCAGTGCCATGTGTGGCCTTGCCTTCCAGGTGCTTAGAATACAGCCGCCAGATCTGACTAGCACTTGTGTGTCAGGGCCAGTTAGAGGTCAACCTTGAGTGGTTTGGGGCTCAGAGCATGCTAACGGAGGTCAGGCAGGTCAGCAGAAGAGCCCAGTCCACATTTGGTTAGTTTACCGTGGAGTTTGGCTGTACCCAGTGGCTGTCCATGCTGTGGCACAGTGCCGGGCCTGCAGTTGGAGCCTGTGCTTTTGTGGTCTTGTGGTTCAAAACCCCACATTCTCTGTCCTATTTTGCTGGTGTTTCAAAGTAGCATCTCTGTTCCTGTCTGAGGGAGGACAGTGTAACCATTTGCAGAGCCCTCGCTTGCTCCTTCCCAGAGGAGTCGTGTGTGAATCAGGAGGCCAGTGTTTGAAATCAGGCGTCCCAACCATCCCTCAAATTTTCTGGAACTCATTGTAGCATCTGGCTTTTGTGTCATAGCCAAGGACAGCGAAAAACATGGTCTGTACGGTAGGTGCATGGGGTGTGAGTCTCAGTGGGAAGGTGGTCCTGTCCCTGGGCCTCCAGCCACTGCAGGGCTACAGTTTCCACTACTCGCCAGAGCTCAGAGTGGTCCTGCAGCTTTGTGAGGAGACACCCCTCGCTGTGCTCACCACTAATTATGAAATGCAGAGATGATACTATGATTAATAAGATACAGTCATTAAAAGCCTTCCTAATTTCAAAGTAGCCCTTTTGCTATTATGTATTTTCTCAATCGAAAATTAGTCATTCCAGGTTATACAACTAATTAATGATAGACTCCTTGAAAGGCATACTCTGATTTACACTCCATCCAATAGGCAGGGCTGAACTAATAAGCTAATTAACAAGTGTTTAAGTGCTAAGTACAAGACACAAAGAAGTGCAGAGATTCTGAGCAGCAAGATCTGGGTGTTTCTTTTGATTTAATATTTTTATCTAAGAATTGCCTCTATGTACCTAATCCATGTACACAGAGAGATGGGCTTTCCCACGCTGATGGCAGCAGGAAACCTGGGCCCAGCAGTGTGGCCAGTGCCCCAGACACCCTACTGGCACACCTGCCTCCACTCTCTGGGCAGTGTGCTGCTGTTCTTGTTTGCTCCTGATCTGAGTGAGCATGTCAGGTGGCCACAGTGGATCTTTGTGCAACTTTCTGGGTGGACTTGTGCCTGGCCCCACTTTCCAGAATCGGCCCAGGTCTAGGAACCTACCAGGAGGTAGAGAGTCTACGGAGGATGTCATGCTGCTGTCAGGATGACAGGCTGGTGGTTGGTGGCAGAACACGGTTCTTGGAAATAACACCCGGCAGGGCGTGGCATTGAGGTGTGTATATGTGAAGATGACACAGGAGCGAGAGCAAAAGCTCCACCTCTTCCTAGTAGGGCCCGCTCCAGACAGGTGACCTGCCGTTCTTGGGCTTCCCACTGAGCTGAACTATGAGTCTCAGGTGTCTGTGGCTTACTAATTGTCCAGTTTTATGTGAAGATGAATGCAGGTCAAATGAGAGAAAAAGTTCCCACCCTTTCTGGCATGACTGCCTGAGCCATCAATGTGCCCTCCATGACGCTGGGCCACGCGTGCCATCTGAGAGCTTCCCACTTTGGCTCTAGGGGCTTGTTGGGCCAGTTCCTTCCCATCAATTTTAAGTGATGGGAAAGTCTTGCAGGCAGGATGATTTAAAAACGCCAGTATCTGTCTACCCCCCCCCCCAACTGCATTAGTAATTCACTCACATGCTCCCTCTCTGGAAGTTTACCAGCTCCTGCAAGGTTCCTTTTGAAACACAACTGGAGCTGAGCAGGCATTGGGAAGCAGTGTTCATTAAAACCTGACTGCAGTTTGAATTCTGTGCTTTGTCTACTTTACCCCATGTGAGCTGATAACACTGCTCTACTGCACTGTGATGTCAGATGCATTACCTGGTTGTCCTTACTCCTCCTCTCCCCTCTGCTTTTCATGTCCTCTCCCCCACTCACTGCCATATTATTGAGAGGAAGTACAGTTGTCCACAGGGACTCCCACTAGATTGGTGCCTCACTTGTTCCAGTCCCTTCCTGTAGCTCTGTAGGCACCTTGATGGTGACAAGGGGAGGAAGAGTGTCTTCTCTCTGGCTGCCTCTACTAAAGAGGTCCTACTGTCTCTGTTGGATACTGACTCACAGGTGCATCCAGAGGGCCAATCTTGGGGAGGATGGTGTGAGTGTGAAGTTGGGGGCAGGGGAAGAAGGGTAGCATGGTCCTTTCTTCTTCCCTGCTTTGTGGCTTTTTAGAGCCACATCCATCGGTAAGGTAAGGCCAGACAGACCTTTGTACTGAGGAGACCACATCTTTTCCTTTACCACAGGTGCTGCTTTAGCTGCTGAGCACACTGGGCGCTAGCTGCACAGGTGTGGCTGGTTGGACTTGACACTCCCGCCGTCTCTATGTTTTGTTCTGTTCACCAGGTTCATAGCATGGTTTGCTATTCCATTGGTTTCTATTTGTTAAACTACTTCTATTTCTTTGTAGGTGACCCTTAATTTTATTTTTTAGGCGCTTGCTCCTGCTCGATTCTTTCTTCTTTAGACCTAGTATTGAGAGTTTTATAGTTCCACCTTAACTCACCTCCCACAGCCTTTGTTATTTATTGATACCTTTATGTCTATCTATCTATCTATTTTTCTATGATCTGTCTGTCTCTTAAGAAATATCCATGTTTACATATCCTCCAGGCTAACTACTAGATGGAGATCATTTTCAGTCGAGTTTTGAAGGTATTGTTCTGTCTCATGGTTGTAAGGTAACCAGAGCTTTTCTAATCCCAGAGCTGTGTGTGATCTGATTTTTCTCTTAGAGCTTTTCTTTGTCTTTACCTCTTAGCAGTGTGATTATAATGTGACTGGTTGTGGATTTCCTGGGCTCTATTCTGTTTGTGATTCACTGAACTCCTGAAATCTCTAAGTTTTTGTCTTTTGACAAATTTTAGGAAGTTTTCAGCCATTACATCTCTCATTGTGGGACTCCAGTGACAAGATGACAGAATGTCAGTTCTTTTGTCATCACCCACAGCTCTCTGCAGGTTTCTTTCTGGGAACCGTTCTCTTTTACAAAGAGAACTCTTACCTTCTTCTGCTAAGGTGGGCTTTTGTAGTCAGTGGCCAAGAAGGGGCAAGACTAACTGATGAGTAAGTATGTGAAAGGTAGCATTTGTGAGCAATACTTTGGGGAAGTTGGGACAGAATTATGTTAGGTACATTGAAAAATAAGAAACCAGGGCTGGAGAGATGCCACTGTGGTTAAGGCATTTGCCTGCAAAGCTAAAACCCAGGTTTGATTCTCCAGGACCCATGTAAGCCACGTGCACAAGGTAATTAATGCATGTATCTGGAGTTCATTTGCAGTGGCTAGAGACCCTGGCATGCCCATTCTCTCTCTCAAATAAATAAAAATATTTTAAAAAAAGAAAAGGAAAACAAGAGAACAAACACAAATACAGAAAAGGTCCAGAAAGAGCACCACGTAAAAATCATATTGTTTCTATGGGTGGACTAAAAGCACCAATGTAAATGTGATATAGCTATGTTGGGAAAACAGGAGGAAAACTGAGCTGGGAGTGCAAGATCTTACCCTCTTGGAAGAAGGTCTTTGGTGGTTTCTCACACAGAAAGTTGGGAAATGGTGATCAAGTTGACAGTGGTCTCATCTGAGGGTGAGGGACACTTTTTGTTATAAAGCCTTGTCATATTCTTCTACATCTTAAAGCTAAGCTATAACCAGTTGAGAGGCTCTGATCAAGATGAAAGGTAGAAAATAGGTAATGTTTTGAGTCTGAGGACTGAGTGGCCATGGAGTGAAAGAGAGTGAGGGACATGAGGAAGAGGGCTCCCTGTCCAGCAGGCTGACCACTTCTGATGAATTGAAAATCAAACTCTGGAAAACAGCATTACCGCCATTCTCAAAGCATAGTCTGTGGGGGTCCTGCAATGATGGAAATAGTTTAACAAAAGCATTAGGTATGGGCTGGAGGGATGGCTTAGTGGTTAAGGCATTTGCCTGCAAAGCCAAAGGACCCAGGTTCGACTCCCCAGAACCCATGTTAGGCAGATGCACAAGGGAGCGCACGTGTTTGGAGTTCATTTGCAGTAGCTGGAGACACTGGCACACCCATTTTCTCTCCCCCACCTTTCTCTGTCAAATTCATAAATAAATAAATAAGAATTTTAAACAACAACAAAAAAACATTAGGCATTATTTGTCCTTTCTCCACTGATGTTGGAAAAGCCACATGGACAAAACTGCTGGAACTCCTGTACAGATGAAGGTAGTGGTTCCAGACTCTTGTTTTTCCCCTGCCAGTTTGTCATTTAAAAAAAAAAAAAAAATCCAGGCTGGAGAGATGGCTTAGTGCTTAAGATGCTTGCCTGCAAAGCCAAAGACCAAGGTTCAATTCCCCAGGTCCCACGTAAGCCAGGTGCACAAGGTAGCATTTGCATCTAGAGTTCGTTTGCAGTGGCTGAAGGCCCTGGTTTGCCCATTTTCTCTTTCTTTATGTGCCACCTACCCCCTCCCCCAAATGAATAAATAAAATTTAAAAATCCAGCTTTTAAAAGATTGTCCTTGGTAATGCCAACATGCTTACCAATTTTATAAATTTCAATCTCTTGTGCCGGGCTCCGCCGGCGGGGGCAGGTAGTGCCGAGGGAAGGACCAGGCCCGCTGGTTCCTCCCGAGGGGTTGAGGAGGAGATGAGCATCCCACGACTCAGACCTTTCCTGGCCACCGGAGAAAAACCACACTGAGTCGGGAGTCTTGTCGAAGCAGGAACTCGATTTATTGCTGTGAACAGTTGCCTATATAATGTTGGGGACGAAGGCGGGGATTTTAGGACGTTGGGGAAAGGTAAGGGCCAATAGTAAACTGTGACTATTGAAATGATAATTCTAACTCCCATGCGGAAGTAGCAGGCAAGAAGCCATTAGGCGTCTTGCTGAGTCACGTCTAGCCAGAGGCAGATCACCAAACTTTAGCTAGGCTCAGGAAGTTCCACTAGGCCTCACACCTGGGCCTTTCAGAGGCCAACACTCTTGGAGCACATTTTCAAACATTTTGTATGATGAAATTGGAGATCTGTAGGACATACATTGCCAACTTGTAGAGCTTCTTGCCATGGTAGGAGAAGCACCTGTGCAGCAGGTGGAGGAGCTGAGCTAAAAGACACAGACCCTGAGCATTCGGCAGGTGTGCTCTGGAAAATGGATATACTGGGCCTATCACTGTAAGGAAATCAAGTGACAGTATTTGTTTCTAGTGATAAAATTCGAGATTTCTACCCGGGTGTGGTATAGGAGGATTGCCATGAGTTCGAGGCCACTCTGAGACTCCATAGTGAATTCCAGGTCAGCTTGGGCTAGAGTGGGACCATACCTTGAACAACAAAATAAAAACAAAAATTGATATTTCAAATAAAAAATTAGAGTTTGGAAACTCATATCTCCCTTCGTGAGTTGGTAGCTTTTTGGTACTGTGACGTCACGGTAATGTTGATGGATTGATTTTTTTTTTTATAAACTATTTTTTTGTTTATTTTTATTTATTTGAGAGTGAGAGAGAGAGAGACAGAGACAGAGACAGAGACAGAGAGGGAGAGAATGGGCGCGCCAGGGCCTTCAGCCACTGCGAACGAACTCCAGACGCGTGCACCCCCTTGTGCATCTGGCTTATGTGGGTCCTGGGGAATCGAGCCTCGAACTGGGGTCCTTAGGCTTCGCAGGCAAGTGTTTAACCGCTAAGCCATTTCTCCAGCCCGATGGATTGATTTTTAAAAATGTTATTTTATTTGAGAAAGAGGCAGAGAGAGGGAGGAAGAGAGAAAGAGAGAGAGAGAGAGAATGAACGGGCACAGCAGGACCTCTAGCCACTATAAACGAACTCCAGACTCATGCGCCACCTTGTGCATCTGGCTTATGTGGGTCCTGGGCTATCAAACCTGTGTCCTTAGGCTTCGCAGGCAAGTACCTTAACTGCTAAACTACCTCTCCACCCCCCTTTCTAATATATGAGTGGGTCTTTTAAATGCTAGAAAAGAAATGCAGGTGGTTTGCCTTGTGTAATGCAACGTATGGGTGAAAGACCCACTCAACCTGCTATAGTCTCCAGGCCTGGACCATTGACATGATCATGACCCCATGTAGCAAGTAATCCTGAAGAGCTGAAGAGAAAGAGCCAGGACCAGCTACATCCACCTGAGGCGATAAGTGTTCACAGTGTGGTTTTCTTCAGACTTGTCAGCTGAAGCCACTGCTGGTGAGAGGCCAGCACAGAAGCAGGTGGGCAGGGCTGGAGCAGCACTGATACTCTTCTCACCATCTGCTCTGAGGAACCAGTTGTTTTCATCATCAATATTCTTTTTTAAAAAATATATTTTATTTATTTGAGGGGGTGGGAGAAAGAGAGAGAGAGAGAGAGAGAGAGAGAGAGAGAGAGAGAGAGGGAGAGAGACAGAGAATGGGCACACCAGGGCCTCCAGCCACTGCAAACGAACTCCAGACACATGCGACCCCTTGTGCATCTGGCTTACGTGGGTCCTGGAGAGTCGAACCAGGATTCCTTGGCTTTGCAGGCAAACGCCTTAACCTCTAAGCCATCTCTCCAGCCCAATATTCTTGCTAAACTTAGTGGGTTTATTATCTTTCAGGTAATGAATAAAGGCCAGATTTTTCCCCTCTTTTTGAAAGGTTTTATTTTGGCTTCCAGTCTCAAGGGGAAGTCTCAGGATAGCAGAGAAAGCATGGTTGAGGCTGGATTGCACAGTCTGCCACAGCAGATGTGGAACAGCAGGAAGAGAGAGTGAGTCTCCTGCTAGAATTTTCATCTGAATTTTAGCTCTTTCCTGGGGTCGTGTGTGTGTGTGTGTGTGTGTGTGTGTGTGTGTGTGTGTATATATATATATATATATATATATATATATATATATAGCCCAGGCTGACCTTGAACTTGGGATCCTCTGCTTTTTTTCACCAAAATTTCTTCTTTTTTAATGCAAGTAAGTTAGAGAGAGAGAAAGAGAGAGAGAGAGAGAGAAAATTGGCGCACCAGGGCCTCCAGCCACTGCATTCAAACTCCAGATACATGTGCCACCTTGCGTGTCTGGCTTATGTGGGATCTGGAAAGTTGAATATAGGTCCTTAGACTTTGCAGCAAGTGACCTAACTGCTAAGCCATCTCTCCAGCCCTTCACCTTAATTTCTACTGTCATAAATACCAATAGACAAGCTTTTTGGGGTCCTCAGTGTTTAGACTGGAAAGGGGTCCTGAGAACAGACAGGTTTGAGAACCACAGGCTGGGGCTGTTGCACTAGAAGCCCCTCCTGAAGTGAGCAGCAGACCATGGACATCTCTGACGTCTTAAAAATGATACAGGTCTGTTTTCTTTCTGGTGGTAAATATGTGGTATGATGAAAATTATTGCAGTGTGTTGTTCTCTTCCCTCTCTCCCTCCAAAATTCCTTTCCCTTCCGCCTTTTGTTCTGTCCCTGCACACAGGAGGGCTCAGTGTTCTCACAGGGTCCTGTGTGCACAGTCCCAGTACTGAACCAGGACAGGAGCTCCAGAGCAGAACCAAAGAGTGTGAGAAAAAGGCAGGTGATGGGAGGGGCAGAGCATGGCTGGGAGGTGATTTCCTGAGCCAACAGCCAACAGCCTTCATGGGCTGGGCAGCACATTATCAGATGAGCCCGAGGCCTGGGTTGTGGTCACAGGTGACTATGCATTGTGGTAGTGGGAAGTCCATGTAGGAGAGCTTTCACAGCAGAGGAAGACTGTGTGTACAGAACTTTTTCTTTTTATTGCTTCCACAGATCCTCTGTCAATGGGTCCTCAGAAAGCTCTGGAAACCATTGGTGCAAATTTGCAGAAGCAGTACGAGAACTGGCAGCCAAGGGTAAGCCTGCTTTATTTGCCCTTCCTCTTTTTCTCTAGGTCATAGACCATCTTTGAACCCAGGCGAGAGTTCTCTGGAGAGCCTTCCCTCAGACAGTTCAGTGACCACATGCTTCCTGTGCGCCATGTCACCTGCTGGTCTGTTGAGTGCATACGCCTCATTTATAGTGACAGCTCACGAGCTGTTTTGAGTCATTCATCCTGTACTCCATTGATTTTATGTATGTAATTTACTCCCAGAACTTTTAGACAAAAAACTGTTTTTCTTGTCATTCTTAAATCATGATTTGATTTTGCACTCGAAATGTATTTTTAATAACTTCTCTAAACCTCAGCTAGGTAGAGCTCTTTCCTGTTCTCAGTTTTCAGACAGAGGGAAAAATAGCATCCAGTGTTCAAAGCATCACACTTATTATGTGCTTAGTCTTTGATTCAGAAGGTAAGATTCCTTTTAGGGAGCCAGTTACCAATTAATGTTCCTTTGTGGTTGTATCTTACAGTTTGTGAAGAAGAGCAGCACAGAATGTAACTGTGTCATGTTGTCTGTCAGAGTGTAGCCATGCGTCACAAACGCAGAGACCTGTTTTCCTTGATCTTTTCTCAATAATTGGTTTGAAGGTTTAATACATTCAGTAGGAAAGTAGAAATTTGAGGTGTTGGTAGAAGACCCCTTACCTTGTGTGAGACATGTGTTAGGTGAAAGCAAAGTAAGCAGGAAGTTGTGCCTGTGGGTTAGGCTTTCCTCTTCTAGCTGCCAGTTTAATGGACATAGAGGCTTGTAGACTGGAGCCCACTTAAACTTGGCCTGCTTGGAATTAAAAAAAATTACTTGTTTGTATGTACACATTTGTACACATGTTTTTGTGTGTGAGTGCAGATAGAGGTGGGCCACAAGTTGTGTGGTCAGAGGATAACTTTCAAGTCAGTCTTTGCTGTTCTGCCTCATTTTGAGGTGATGTTTCTCTCAGTTTCCCTCTGATATTGTTGTTTATGGTGGGCTCTCCAAGAGCTTCTGGGAAAGTCTTCTGCCTGCCTCCCATCTCCTCGTAAGAGTGCTGGAGTTACAGAAGTCTGCCATGACTTACAACTTTTTATATGGGGTCTGAGGATTGAACTCTGGTGCTCAGGCTTGAGCAGTGAGTACTTTATGCACTGAGCCATCTCTCCAGCCCCATGCTTGGGATTTTGCTTTGTGAATTATTTATCCACAAGATCTGGAATTCAGGGATCTCGTGTATTATTTGCATTCTTCCCATAAGAGGCTAGCCAAAAATAAACTTGTTCTTGCCTTGAACAATGTCCTTAGGTAATTTCTGCTATAGCTCTTGCTAATTATTGGGAACCATTGTTGGGTCATTGGTTTTTGAGAAGGCTCAGTGGTTGTTTTGATGTGTGCTTATGGTGTTTCCTTTTTGTCTCAAGTCAGTTATTTGTTCATGGCTTATAAAATGTCAGTAGCCTTCTTTCTTTCTTTTTTTTGCGAGTGCAATGTGTTAGTTGGATGAGGACTGGAGAGAAATTTTGATGGTATATTCTGTTAAGGGCAGTTGAGCTGCCCAGGGTTTCAGTGAAAGAATAGCTTTTTTGAGGACTTGGAAGGTACCTGAGGTGTCAGCAAGGAGGCCGGCACTGACGGGAGAGAGGGCTGGTAACATTGTGGGTAGATGTGGCAGACACAGAAGTGTATTTCTAACAGCTCTGTTTTCTTCCCTACTGACTGCACTTTTGCTGTTTGGTGAGGGCAGAGCAGTGTAAGCGCTCTCCAGCTGTGTGCACGGAATGGTAGCAGAGGCACTCACATCATCCCAGGGCTGTCCTCTGAGTGAGTCTCTGCTGTTGCACTCATTACTTCTCTTTAAAGAGTTATTCCAGGTGGTAGCACATTCTTCCAGAGTGCATGTGTGTGATGTTAATGTTTATTCCACTTCTGTTTTACCACCTGCTTTATTGTTGGCATAGCTTGGCATGTGTCAGTGGCTCATACTGGCCAACAGTGAGAGGACCCTTCTCAAGTAGGTCTGTTCCTCTTAGCCTCAGTTCCTGTCTGGTAGCAGATCTGTCCTGTGGCCCCTCGGGAGACACTGTAGCAGACAGGCCCTACTTCCAGGCAGATGAGCCATCGTGGACACAAAAGCAGCAGTGTGGACTCACTTGTAGGATGGACAGTCAAGTGACTATCCTGGTATGGGGGTGCAGTCCTCCACAGATGAGAGTCTAGGGAAATTGCTTAAAGCCAGCAGGGTTTCAAGAAGGGATCTGTAAAATCAGATTTTGTTTTTCTGAACACAAGAATTTGGGGAGATGGAGACCATTTCAAGACTATGGATGGGGTGCCTAGGAAGAGGCCTCAGCACAGGTGGGTTTCCATCTGGGTGCTTCTCAGTGGAACTGGAGAGAAGTGTCAGCTGCAGCCTAGCATGAAGCTGTCCGTGTAAACAGTGCGGGGTCTTTTCCTGTGCTCAGCAGGCCAGACCACAACTGTGAACACTGAATATTCTCCTTTGGAATGTCATTTTCGAGTGTGCTAAAAATGTTTAGAAATTTTGCAATACAAGTCATTCGTGGTGGTACTCCATTTCAGAAACAAGCCTAAGGTAACGGATGTCACAGGGTACCTCTCCCTGGCTCATGAATGTCAAATGCAAGGCTGGCTGTGCTGTTTTATGCTCGGTGGTGACATTGCAGGCCTAGCGCATGGTACAATTTTGTGCTCACATAACTTCTCAGGGCCACAGGGTAGAGTAAGACCTGGCTTCGAGGCAGATCTTCACAGTGGGTGCTGTACAGAGCTTGCACAGAGGCAGGTCCCAAGTCAGATGTGTGCACAAGGTGCCTGCTACCCTGCAGTAAATCAGGGTCCTTTGCACCATTGCAAAGCTAAACACTCACTGCTTTATTGTACTCTACAGAGCTTCTGGGTTTCTGCAGAAGTAGAGAGAGCTTGATGTATCATCTGCAGCAAGCAGTAGGGACCTGTGATGGAAAGACCCCTAGGTCTGCTTTCCTCTTTCACTGTATGCTAGATTGTAAGACTCACAAAGGTTGGGCAGCCTGCAGCAAGGCCATTTTCATTCATGTCTGCTGAAATCAGAGCTACTTCCACATCGGTGTGGGTGGGACCCTCTAGCAGAACCTGTCTTGGAGAAGCTGGAAGTGATTGTGCCACCACCAGTGCAACGTGGTGCTTTGCACGCTGCCATCTCCTCCTTACTTTTCTAGCTGGGACAGTTTGAAATGAGATAAAGGTGATTTTTGGTTCAGGAAGGAATTTAGAGGAAACCACAATGATCGTATTTATTTCCGAAAGCTGCCAGACTCTATCAGGCTCATATTTCCTTGCCTGGCTGGTTGAGCCCTTTTCTAAATAATTTACCAGTTTGCCATTGGTGAAATATTTCTTATGGTTAAACTTGAGACTTTGCCTTATTATATTTAGGTACATAAATTTTTGTTTTGCAGGAGATTGAAGGAAAAGCAACAGCTGTTGTTTCAGCTGAAAATCCTGTAGTAAAACCTCATTTCCTGATGAGCCTCAAGCGAAAGTTTTACTGGGGCCTGGGAGTGGGAGCTTACAGAACTGGGGTACACAGTGAAAAAAGCACCCTTTCAGGAATTTGCTCAGAAGATTGGAGTTCTGGCCATATAGTTCAAGATGTCAGTTAGGGGCTGAGGGAAGCAGCCAACAGGACTGCACACCCCTGCTGGGGTGGCTTCCAACCTTTGTGGTGGCTTACAAATAGTCCTGTCGGGATCATTTTCATTTATTAAGGAAGTGAGTTGTTTTGCTGCGTGACACTGAGGTGACTGTGTGTGTCAGTAAGCCGGGCACATACTTGCTGTGAGTGTACATTGCTGTAGGAGCTTCTACCATCTTGAAGGCACCAGAGAAAGCTCCAGGGTTCTGCACGGTAGCTGTGGGGCTCCGGGGAACCAAATGGTCAGTAGGGGCTACACAGTCACATTTTGGGGATAACACTAAATCTTAGGTCCCTTCTTCAGTCTGCCACAGTAGATTGGTGGTCAGTGAGTAAAAGATGGTTGTCCTTATTAAATGAACCTGTTTTTTATAGAGCTTTCTGCCAAGCACTGAACTTAAGGTGGGGCATCTGTCTCCAACAAAGCAATGCTCCCAGTTGCTCCATCTGCTGAGGAGAAGCCATTATTACGTTTGGTTTTAATTGAAGCCCCTCCCCCTTCTTTGCATGCCCCTTGAGGGGTTTGGAATGAATTATAGCTGAGGTGAAGGGGTTGAGAAGCCTGGCGACGGACACATTCCTTTCTGTCTTGGACATTTGCAGGCCTGTCCTGTGGGTCTTAGGTACAGGTGTTGCTTGCAGAGCCCATTGATTATGGGTTGTCATTAGGACTACCCCAAATTCTTCTTTAGTCTTTCTGCTTCCTGACATTGGTGCCTCTAGACCTGCCCCTGGCACCTGTTCTTCAGGGTCATTTGCTCATCATTCAGATCACTTCAGACACCCACCCCACATGGACATGGGCATTCCATGGATACATGGATGCCAGGAAGCTGGGTCAGCTACAGTTTCATCCTCAAAAAGCATGGGTCTTAACCAAAAGAAAGAAAGAGAGAAGAAGAGAAGAGGTAAAAATGAAAAGAAAAAAATAAAAGAATAGAAAAGAAGTGACGCCGGGCATAGTGGTGCCCTCCTTTAATCCCAGCCCTGAGAAGGCAGAGGTAGGAGGATGGCTGTGGGTTTGAGGCAAGCCTGGAATTATAGAGTGAGTTTCATGTCAGACTGGGCTAGAGTGAGACCCTACCTCAAAAAAACAAAAAAACGTATAGATCTTTTCTGTAATTTGTGTGTGTTCGCGTGCATGTATAAATATATACATGCACATATACATACATACATACATACATACATACAGGAAATGGAGGTGAGGGGAACTATTCTTCAGAGGCTTGTTAGGGTCTGAAACAAGTCCTGTTTCACTCTAAAAACAACAGGCCTTGAGTAGACCAATCAGCAGTGAAGAGGTGGGAGGGAGCTCCTCAGACAGGGGACAAGCCGCTCTGAGTGGTGGCAGAGATAGTGACACCTGTATGCTCTCTTGTGAACTGAAATGGTGGGTGGGGTTTATTGCCGACTTGGTATAAACGGGTTTTCTGGATCCAAGATTACTCCTCCTCCAGAAGGCTGTTTCCAACACCACCGACAGGCTGGACATAGGGAACAGGGCTGTGGGCAAGACTAAGAAGCGTCTAAGCTGAAGAGCAGGGACAGAATGCTTCCTGAACACGGAACATGGATAAGAGGTCAGGCAAGAAGGAAGAGCAGGGACTGGACAGAATGGGGAATGATCATGACCAGACAAAAATAGAGCAAAATGTCAGTCATGGGAACAATTACGGAAAACAGTTAAAACACGGCACCAGAAGATGAGCTATGCAGAGTTAATGAAAAGGGATGCAAAGTGCCTCACACCAGACGGGAAGTATGTCAACTGTGAGCCACCAAGATGTGGCTGCCCCAAGCTGGAGTCACTGCAGTACCGTCCACATCAGTTCATTCTACAAAGGCCTTTGAGCACCTCTACAGCCCTAAGGCACTTTAGCTTCTTCCCAGATTATCCACATCTGATTCAGAACGGTGGTGCCTACTTACCCTACTTACCAATGCTCAGAGCATCCCTATAAAATTCAATCCAGAACTCCAGACAGGGCAGGGAGGAGAGCTGCAAATACTAACTCCTATCCTCCTGCTTCCACCTCTGCGGTTTATTTTTATTTATTTATTTGAGAGTGACAGAGAGAGAAAGAGGCAGATAGAGATTGGGCGCACCAGGGCCTTCAGCCACTGCAAACAAATTCCAGATGTATGTGCCCCCTTCCTTGTGCATCTGGTTTACATGGGTCCTAGGGAGTTGAGCCTGGAACCGAGGACCGTTGGCTTCACAGGTAAGCGCTTAACCACTAAGCCATCTCTCCAGCCCTGTATCTCACATTTTTAAAAAATATTTATTTGCAAGCAGAAAGAGATAGAAGAGAGACAGAGAGAATGAAAATGGGTGCACCAGAGCCTCCTGCCACTGCAAACGAACCCCAGACACATGCGTCACCTTGTGCATCTGGCTTACTGTCTCTGCCAAATGTGAGACCTGTGATAAGCTAGAGGGCTTTGCAGTGGGATGGACCTTTATCTCCAGGAAGGCAGAAGTTAGAGGGTGGAGTCTCAGTGCCACCATCTATAAGACCTGTGGGGATTCAGGAACCAGAGGAATCAGCAGGAGGGTCCTCCACAGGGCCTTGTGCTCTCTGATTAGTATCCATACTCAACCAGCAAAGCTCATCATTTTCACCCTCAGCATTTTTATCGTTCTGAAGATTAGAAGTCAACTTTCTTTCCATAGCCTTGTGGTGGCTAGTTTTAATCTGAGTATGTCCCTACTTAGCCTAGAGGAATTACTTACTTTTAAATATAAAAGGTTAAAAAGTAAGAAGTTGACTATGCTCTTTTTGTGACTTGAACAGACCTTTCTTGGGTCCTTGGGAGGACTTTGGACTCGTGGTCTGTCTCTAAGTAGGACTTGGAGACTGTGCACAGAGGATTGAATGAAGCACACTCTGGAAAGAACACACTGTGCAAAGTAAACCCGAGAGAGCAGAAGCCAGGCGGTGGAGCGCCTGCCTGGTGAGAGGAGTGCGAATTGGCCTTTCAAGATCTCATGATCGCATCCTTTTCTTTCTTTGATTCCTGCCTTGGTCTGTTAAGTCCAGTTTTTGGACTTGTCCTCTGATCACCAAAATACTCAGTGAATAAGTGAGGATGAGCAACTGCAATGATGCCACTTGTTGGCTTCTGATTGACAGGAGACGCCTGAGGCTTTGTTTGTCGTGTGGTTATTCTGCTTCTACATTTATGAATGTAGGTGCCCAGGTGAGCCCAACTCACTAGAATGTTTATTTACTAAAGGTTTTTTTTGTATGTGTGTGTTGTTTGTTGGTTTGTTTGAGAGAGAGAGGGAGAGAGAGAGAGGGAGGGAGAGAGAAAGTGAGCGAGCTGCCATGCCAGGGCCTCCAGCCACTGTAATTGAACTTCAGATGTGTGTGCAACCTTGTGTGCATGCGTGACCTTGCACATGTGTGACCTTGTGCATCTGGCTTATGTGGTATCTGGGGAGTCAAACATGGGTCCTTTGGCTTCGCAGCCAGGCTTCTTAACTACTAAGCCATCTCTCCATCTCTTTTTGTCTTTTAATTAGAGTATTTAGTGCATATACATTTAATATCATAATTGACATACATGGGTGTTAGTCCATCATTATATCATATTTTTATCCTTATTACTTTTTTAACCTCTTTTGTATTTATCAGGTTTAAACAATTATTCCATTTTCCTCTTCTATTAGTGATATGTGAAGAACTCTGTAATCTGTGAAGCTATGTATTTACTGTGTTAATTCTTTTTTTTAAAAATCATTTATTTATTTGAGAGAGAATGAGGAAGAGGCAGAGAGAAAGAGAGAGAGAATGGGCATGCCAGGGCCTCCAGCTACTGCAAATGAACTCCAGATGCATGTGCCCCCTTTGTGCATCTGGCTTGTGTAGGTCCTGGGGAATTGAACCAGGGTCCTTAGGCTTCACAGGCAAACGCCTTAACTGCTAAGATATTTCCCCAGCCTTATTGTGTTAATTCTTGCAAGTCACTACATACACTTAGTACATGCATTAGAACTTCTACCTCCTTCCCAGTGGAGCTGGAACCTGAACATGCTTAATTTCCTACCTTCACATGCCTTCCTCTGCCTGATGTCACTGCCATGGGTGTAGCTACATATTGATATATGTGGAAAACCCTGGAAGATAGTATTCTTATTTTACTCAAACACTAATCCACCTATTTATCTGCTGTCTCAGTTACTGTCTTATGAACAAATACCTGACCGGAAGCAATTTAGGGAAGGCATTCATTTTAGCTTAAAGTCCCAGAGGGTGGAGGCCATCATAGCTGGGAAGCAGGTAGCTACACCACAGTAGTCTGGAAACAGAGGAAGAACAGCAGATAGGTGGGGCCAAAGAACATAGGCCCACCCCCCAGTGACCCATTTCCTAAAGCAAGGCTCCATCTCCTAAAGGCTCCTCAACCTTCCCAACGGCATCACTAGAAAGGGACCAAGTGTTCAAACATGGGGCCATTTCACATTCAAGCCACTGTTTTAGTGCTCTTTATTCCTTCCCACAGTTTTTGAGTGTTTGTGTGTAGCGTATATGTGTGGTGTATGCACATAGGCATATATACATGTCCCATGTGTGTGCTCCATGCGTGTGTGTGAGGAGGCCAGAAGAGAACACAAGGTGTCTTTTCCTTCTTGCTCATCCACACACTTTCTTGAGACTGGGTTTCTCCCTCAGTGAAGGCCAGGTATTCTCTGTGGTCTGGGGTTATGGGCATGTGTGGCCATGCTCAGTTTTTTATATGGTTTCTAAGGAGCCACATTTAGAGGACTCTTACCTGAGAGGCCCTCATGCTTAAGTGCCATGTGCTCTTGACCACTGGGCCATCTTTCTACCCTCCCTTCGTTCATTTTTAAAGCTCTTTCTTTCTTTCTTTCTTTTTTTTCTTTCTTTCTTTCAGAGAGAAGGAGAGAGAAAGAGAGAAAAGAAAGAAAGAGAGAATGGGCACAACAGGGTCTCTAGCCACTGCAAACCAACTCCAGATATATGTGTCCCCTTGTGCATCTGGCTTACGTGGCCCCTGAGGAGTCGAACCGGGGTCCTTAGGCTTCTCAGGCAAATGCCTTAACCCCTAAGCCATCTCTCCAACCCCCTTCCTGCACCATCTTATCTTATCTTATCTTATCTTATCTTATCTTAGGTAATGCTCCTTCAAGTGGGAATGTTTCTTTAATATTTCTTCTAGAGTGAGACTATGGGCAATAAATTTTTGTAAAATTTGAAAATATTTTTATTTTGCCATTTAAATTTTTTTTTTTTTTTTGCGGTAGGGTTTCACTCTAGCTCAGGCTGACCTGGAATTCACTATGTAGTCGCATGGTGGCCTCAAACTCACAGCGATCCTCCTACCTCTGCCTCCCAAGTGCTGGGATTAAAGGCGTGCACCACCACACCCAGCTTTAAAAACTTTTTAATTTTTTGGTTTTTCGAGGCCACCACACCCGGCTCCTTTTTAAACTTTTTATTGACAACTTCCAAATTATAGAAAATAAACCATGATAATTCCCTCCCATTCCCCACTTTCTCCTTTACAAATCCACTCACCATCATATCACCTCTGTCTCTTAATCAGTTTCTCTTTTATTTTGATGTCATCATCTTTTCCTTCTAATATGAGTATCTTGAACATAGTGCTAGGCACTGCGAGGTCATGGATATCGAGGCCAATTTCTGTCTGAAAGATTACATTGTAGCATTCCTACCCTTCCTTTTCTTTCTGCCATTTCTTCTGTAATGGACCCTGAGCCTTGGATGGTATAATAGAGGTGTTTCATTGCTGAGCACTCCTCTGTCACTTCGCAGCACTATGGTGCCTTTTGGATCATCCCAGTGTTCATCGCCATCTGAAAAGAGAAGCTTCTGTAACCAAAAGTGAGAGTAGCATTAATATATGCCTATGGACGTTAAGAAAAGTGATTACAGGGCAGTTTGTAGAGCATAATGTATGCATTTAGCCAGGCAATCCTATGGGTCACGACCTCCCTTATTATAGGGTTTTGAATAGGTTTTCAGAATCAGGCATGTACTCCCTCCCATGGAGTGGGCCTCTAGTACATTAGAGAGCAGTTGGTTTCCCCCATAAGAGATACGTCACCATTGCACCTGTTGGCTCATTTGGCCTGGCTGGCCAAACTTAAGGCTTGCAGTGCCCACTGTTTTCACCAGTGATGGCTTCTGGCTCCCATAGGGCTGCATGCTGTCAGCTTTTTCTAATTTTCTGTCAGCTGGTATACAGAGAGGAGGTTTTCAGTTCAGCTCCAGCTTAATTTTTCAGTGACCTTGCAGCCCAAGCATGTGGAGTCTTCAGCAGTAGGGTCTTACCATCTACTTCTGGTGGGAAACAGAGAGCCTTGGCAATGGCCTTAATGTTTTGGGGGCATCAGGGACCTCTGTGGCCACCAACTCACTGGAAGGAATCCCATCCCTGACAGTGAAATTTTTCTAGTAACAGTCTATGGCTTCTGGGTGTGCCATTGTCCGAAAAAGTAGGTTTCCAGGGCTGGAGGGATGGCTTAGCACTTAAGGCATTTGCCTGCAAAGCCAAAGGACCCAGGTTTGATTCCCCAGGACCCATGTAAGCCAGATGCACAGGGGGTCGCATGCATGTGGAGTTTGTTTGCAGTTGTTGGAGGCCCTGGCATGCCCGTTCGCTTACTTTCTCTCCCTCTTTCTCTGTCAAATAAATAAATAAAAATAAAATATTTTTTTAAAAGTAGGTTTCCATATGGCTTATTCATAACATTTTGAATTTTGATTAACCCTCCCCCACCCTTCTTTTATTCAATATATTCCCATGACCTCACTTAGGGCACTGCACCCCCAGTAATCTGTTCATCTACTTACATATATACAATACCATTTTATTGTTTTGGTTTTTCCAGGTGAGGTCTCACTAGTTCAGACTGACCTGGAATTCACTGTGTAGTATCAGGGTGGCCTCAGGTAGGTGATCCTCCTACCTCTGCTTCCTGAGTTCTGGGATTAAGGGTGTGTACCACCATGCTCGGCTTTGTAGGGTGTTTTTATTGTATCTAGAATTTGATATTTATTCTTTTTTGTCAATTTTAGCTGTCTTTCTTTGTTTTTGTCATTTTTCACCATGTTGCTAGGTGTGGGTCACCCTCACCCACCTTTATTGCTGCTTCCTGAGTCTGTGGCTTGATGTCTCCAAGTGGCACTGCCCATCCTGTTGCATCTGTCTTCCTTGTGCAGTTGCCTTTATGTTGTTGGTAGAAAGCACCTGACCAAAAGCAGCTGTTGGGAGGAAAGGGTTTATTTTGGCTTACAAACTCGAGTGGAAGCTCCATGGCAATCGTAAAGAGGATGGGTTGAGCAGAGTGTGGACATCACCTCTTGGCCTGCATCAGGTGGACAATAGCAGCAGGAAAGTATGCCAAACACTGGCAAGGGGAAGCTGTCTATAAACCTGCCCCCAGCAACACTCCTCCTCCAGTAAGGATCTCATTCCCAAATTGCCACCAGCTGGGGATCAAGCATTCAAAGCACACAAGTTTATGGGGTACACCTGAATCAAACTACCACATTCCTCCCCTGGCCCCCATACACTGATAATCGTACATGATGTAAAATGCAGTGCATTTAGTGCAATTTTAGAAGTATCCATAGTTTTTATCCATCCCAGTGTTCAAACATCCCCACAGTCCAAAGGTCTCCTAACTGAGCTGTAATACTGAAAAATAAAATATAAAAATAAAAAGCCATAATGGCTCAGAGTAAACATTCATACTACAAAAGATGGCATTGGGCGTAACTAGGAAAGGTTGAACCAATACTAGATAGAAAACAAACAGGGCAAACATTAAATTCTGTAGCTACA
The DNA here is from genome assembly GCA_036346955.1 of Dipus sagitta. NCBI lineage: Eukaryota > Metazoa > Chordata > Mammalia > Rodentia > Dipodidae > Dipus > Dipus sagitta. Next base: position 14,270,960 of record CM070778.1, read on the forward strand.
ATTCTGACAGCTCTAATCAGTGGCAAGTCTCCAAGTTTGATAATTCTATCCAGTGACAGGTCTCTGGAGCTCCAATTCCACCCCTCCAGCTGGGCTGCTCAAAATCCTGGAGAAAAACTCCATCTGAGCTGACAGCTCTTCTTGGCAGGCATCCTGTAATCATGGCATCTCCACTGAGTCTCCATTGCAACCCATGGCTCATCCTCATGGCTCCAACATATCTCCACACAGACTTCCAACAACCCTGCCTCACACTGCTTATGGCCATTTACAAGAAACAAATCCTCAGTGCAAATCCAATGACCCTCTTTCCTGCATTTGTTATACTCCAGAACCAGGTGGGTCACCAACTTGTTAATATAAGAGGAAGTAAAGCTGACTTCAAAAAGCAGGAGTCAGGCTCCTACTTTCAAAAGAGTACATTCTTTCTGCTGACCCAATACAGGCCAGTTGGCCCAATTTCAATGGTTATAGTCTCTCAAACAATTGCAACTGAAAAGGCAGCAGTTTTGGCCCAAAGATTTAATTTCTTTCTGTGCTATATCCACCTGCTCATACCAGTCCATTTCTATGCAGTGCAACCCTGCACAAATTCTCAGGACACAGACAGGCAGAACACAGCAAGCCTCTTACACAAACTGCTTCTAGAGCAGTCCTCACAAAGTTTTCTTCCCTCATAAGCCAAACCTCACCGTTCATACTGCATTTAGGTCTTTCTGCTCTGACCAGAATCTATCAAGCTTTACTTACAACACTGCAAGGTGTCTCATTTCTTAGGCTAAGGTTTCAAATTTTCACATTCCTCCCATAAATCAATTCAAAAAATCATTCAGTCAGCAACAATAGCCCCACTCCTCTGTTGCAGTCACCTTTTCATTGCTAGCAAAGAGCCGCATCTGACCAAAGCAGCTGATGGAGGAAAGAGTTTATTCTGGTGTACAGGCTGAAGGGGAAGTTCCATGATGGCCCAGGAAAGGATGGCACGAGTAGGGGGTGGACATCATCTCCTGGCCAACATCAGGTGGATGACAGCAGCAGTAGAGTTTGCCATACACTGGCAAGGGTAAGGTAGCTATGGCACTCATAAGCCTGTCCCTCACAACACATTTCCTCCAGTAAGGATTCATCAGCTTGGGATCAAGCGTTCAGAACACACAAGTTAATGGGGGACACCTGAATCAAACCACCACACATACTTTGACTGTAGCTGGAGTATGTCAGACCTTTCTCTCCCCCCTCCCCCATCCCCCCATGCTTCTTACATTCTATTTACTGACTTTCCAGGCTCCTGTGTGGGCCTTTTCTGACCTGCCCTGCAGCTCATGGCCCTCACATCTCCAGCATCCAGTCTGTGAATGCTAGTTGCAGCTCCACATTAACATCTGAGACTGGGATGTCAATGAGTGTGACTGCTGCTGATAGATGTCATTGCTTGCAATGTATGATGACAACTGGCCTGTGAAGGAACTCTTAATCCTGACTGTGGGATGCAGGATCAGAATCTGAACCAGTGAAGGAGGTTTGTGCTCAGGAGAGTACAATACATCATCAGGAACATGCAGATGAGAGATGCCACACCATCCACACTTACACACATAGGCAGCCCAAGTGACATGAGCCTGAGAAGGGAGCTGACTCAGCAGAGTGGGCCTCTGAACCTTTAGGAGAGCAGCGGAATGAGAGTGTTGTCCCGCCCAGGCAGCCTTTCTTCCCCCAAAAGAGCTATGAATGGTAAACATCCGAGTGAGTTGATAGTAGCTCTCTTACTAATTGCAAATGAGAAAGAGCATTTGGCAGCACTTTCTCTTAGTAGTATATAAAGCATGAGCACACTGAACAGGTTTTGGCACCCTATATTGTATGACAAAACAGCATCTGTATCAAAGAATCTATAGCCACGTCTTTAGAAGGGTAGACTTGAGGACAGTGTGGAGCTCCAGGAATATGCTGTAAAAAGCTGTAGGTCCTCCCAGAATTCTTTCCCCACCCCATAGACCATCCCTTGCCCCTATTTGTGTTTTTTATTTTCTGCCACAGATTAGTAACTCCTTGGAGTGTGGAAAAGTTCTGGATCATAGCACCCAGCTGGCTGCAAGGGCCCTGTGTGACTCCCTGCTTTGGAGTCAGTGCAGGAAGGAGAGGTGAGGTCTGGGCTGACTGGTTCTCTCAGGTGGCCAGCTGGAGCAAGCAGAGCCCAGAGCTCTTGATCTTGGCAAGCCCCAACCTTTGTTGAGATGGCAGCCCAGCATGGCTTGAGCAGAGCTGCTCCCTTTCTGTGGTTGCTAGGACAGGAGTCTTCCTGGCAGGCCTCAGGGTTTTTCTTCAGAGGTCCCTTGTATCAGGCTCACTCATAGAGACACTGCTGCTTCTGCTGCTGGGAAGGGCACCCTCTTTGTCTTCTGGTTTTCTGATGGGGTTGGTGGGTCTTCTCATGAGATCTCTCCTTCCCCAGCATAGCTCTGTGTTCTGAAGCAAAGCTCTTGCTGAGCAACCTGTGGCTTTGGGTTTGTCTATGCCCTTTTCCATCAGGAATTGCAGCCCTGCACACTAGGGATTCAGAAAGCAGGGCTGAGCTGGTGGGGTACAGAAAGCCTGTCTATTTTCACTGTAACATGCTCCAGGACTTATGCTGCTCTCCACACTCAGGCAAGCATTTTTAAATGTCATCTATATGCACTGGAGTGTTTAGTTTGATGAGCTTTGACAGCGGTATACTCCTGCTTAATCACCACTCAAAACAGAACGCTTGATTCTCCAGAAAGTTCCCTCCTGTCCCCTCCCCCGCCCCCAGTAATGTTGGGGATTGAATCCTAGGCTGTCTCCAAGGGTATGAGTATTGCGTTGTGCTGTAATGTCATTGGGGTCCGCAGTTCATTCTGTTCTCTTGGCTTGGCAGAAACTCTGGTTACATTCACTGTCCTGCAGGTGTGGATTTGAGTAGCTCCACTCTTTGGCTGTTAGGAATGACGTTGCTATGCTGTGTTTGTGGAGAAGCCTTGGGAGGACCTACAGTTTATTTCTCTGTGTGAATACCCAGGCCTGGATTGCAGGGCTTGGGTTATTGTGTACTTTCAGTTGTACTTACAAGCACTATGAAATTGACAAAATGAGCGAAATCATGTTTCCCTTTGCAAAGCCAGGCACTGCAGAGGAACCTTATTGATGGCTTTCTCCTGCCACTCTGGAGACATGCAAACAAAGCACCAGTGCTGTCTGGCTGTCTTTGAATGAATTCTTAGGTGATATATGGATGCTATTTTCGCTTCAAATAGCACATACTCCTTCACGGTCGGGAGTGAATGTGGGCCATGCTCTCACATCTGTGCTTAGTATGGAAACATGCCTAGAAAAAGTATATGCTTCAGGAAGGAGCTACAGTAACTGCTTCTCTCATTACCAGGCTTAGGAGCTAGAAGGGACCTGTGTCTTTAATGCCCCTACGCTGTCAAAGCAGGAGGGGGTAGGGCAGACAGGCCACCGCAGCCACTTGGGCTTCAGTGCTCTCAGTTTGGTCTTGTTTGGAGTTTCCCTCTTGCCCATTTGGGTTCTTTCTTCTGCTAGGTGTCTATGGGATTCCTCCACGGCACCCCAACAGGAGTGTGCTCTGTCCAGGGTGGTAGCCATCAGGACAGACAAGGAGCAGGACTGGCACATGTAGGGAGGCAGGGAGGCTTCTTGTTTACCTGTTGAGGAAAAGTGAGGAATCCCAGCCAGCTCCAAACGCCCAGTACAAATGTGTTAATGGTATCTCTTTGTCTTTCCTGTTTGAGTAAAACCTGGAAAATAATATGTCTACCCAGCATTGGGATTCTCTCCCCCCACTTACTCTGCTCCTCCCAGTTGGTTGCCTTAGAAGCACATAGTAGGACTCAGAACCCAGGACCTTGGTGGCTGGGGATTACAAGCTAATGTGGGCAAGGAAGGCCTGGGGGTCTCTGAGGGAAACTGCTGTTAGAAACTGCCCAACTGGAAATGGGCATTTATAGTAATGTGGGCTGTTCCTTGGTTCCCTGCAGAGTGCCCTACATAAATCTGTAGCATTCATTTCTTCAGGAGGACCTGGAATTTTTTTTTGACAAGGTAGAATATGTTCTTATAAGTTTTAAGCCCAAAATGGCAATAGTTTTAATTAGCTTTGTCCACAACAGGATCAAGAAGTTTGGTTTTTCATGAGTTGTGGAGATCTGCATCTCCCTCTCCCCTCCCTTTTTTTTTTTTTTTAATAATTCTTTAATTTTTGTTTCATTTTAGAGAGGGCATAGGAAGAGAGACATAGAGAGAATTGGTGCACCAAAGCCTCAGCCACTGCAGTCAAACTTGAGATGCTTGTGCCCCCTAATGAGCATGTGTGATCTTGTGCTTGCCTCATCTTTGTGCGTCTGGCTTACATGGGATCTGGAGAGTCAGACATGGATTCTTAGGCTTTGCAGGCAAGCGCCATAACTACTAAGCCATCTCTCTAGCCCCGTAATTCTTTTTTTTTTTTTTTTAATGAGAGAGAGAGAATGCATTGTCATGCCAGGGCCTTTGGCCAGTGCAATTGGACTTCAGGCGTGTGTGCCACCTTGTGCACATGTGCAACCTTATGCGCTTGCATCATCTTATGTGTCTGACTTAATGGGAACTGGAGAGTCAAACATGGGTCCTTAGGCTTCACAGGCAGGCACTTTATCCACTAAGCAATCCCTCCAGCCCCCTTTCTTTTAAAGAATATTTATTTGAGAGCGACAGAGAGAGAAAGAGGCAAAGTGAAAGAGAATGGGCACATCAGGTCCTCCAGCCACTGCAAACGAACTGCAAACACATGCGCCACCTTGTGCGGGTACTGGGGAATTGAGCCTCGAACTGGGATCCTTAGGCTTCACAGGCAAGTGCTTAACTGCTAAGCCATCTCTCCAGCCCTATTCGGTCTTTCTTTATTCTTGTCTGTCAGTTATGATGCTTTGGAAGAAAGTCTCAGATATCTGTGTTTCTGCTGCTATAGACGGAGAATGCGAATGCAGGTGGGCCTTCTCTCCATCTCTGACTTCTGGCTTCCTCCACAGTACCTATAACATGTGTCTGCTGGCTGCTGCTCAGGCTGCAGTACCTGCTGGAGCACAGGGGAGGCTGTAGAATGGCACTATTGCTCGTTCAGTTCCCTCTGTGATGGTCATCTTAATTGCCAGCAGGAGTGGATTTGGTCACCTCTGGGTGTGCCTATGAGGGTGTTTCCAGAAAGGTTTAACTGAGAAGGGAAAACTTGTTCTGAATGTGGGCAGCACCATATCACAAGCTGGAGTTCCAGACTACATACAAAGGAGAAAGTGAGGGGGCTGGAGAGATGGCTTAGCAGTTAGGGTGCTTGCCTACAAAGCCTAAGGACCCACATTCAATTCCCCAGTACCCACGTAAGCCAGATGCACAAGGTGGAGCATATGTCTGGAGTTTGTTTGCAGTGGGTAGAGGCCCTGGCATGCCCATTCTCTGTTGTTATCTGCTTCTTCCTCTCTCTTTCAAAAAATAATATGAATCAAAAGGAGAAAGTGAGGTAAGCACCAGCTATGAGCTCTCTCTGCTTCCTGACTATGTACTCAGTGTGACCAGCTGCCTTATGCTCCTGCCACCATGCCTTCCTCTCCAAAACAAACAAGCCAAAATAACCCTTTCCCCTTATGCTTTTGTCAAGGTATTTTGTCATAGCTGTGAGAAAAGTAACTAATACATCTTCCAAACCATTCTTTATATTTTCTCTGTGTGAGTTGGCCTGTGGTTGAGACCTGTGTGGTTCAGAGCAGTCTTGCTTCTTACTCTGGTTCCTGGCCACCCTGGGGCGGCTGCACATCAGTTTTCCAGAGGCGTCCAGGCAACTGTCGAGCAGGGTCTTGAGTGGACATGAGTGTGACGGGAAGAAACACCCAGGAGACTGTGTCAGAGGACAGCGCATTTATTTGTTGGGGGAATGGGCTTATAAGCGTTCATATAGTGGCAGTAAAGAACAGGGTACAGGTCATAGGGGGATTGACTGTGTGAAGGCTGCTGGCTAATGCCTCATTAACGTATAAGGACCTTCCAGATGAGTGGTAGAAGGTCACATGCCCATGGGAAACGGTAAAAGTCTTACCAGGACCTCCAGGTGCCCCAGGCAGAGGGAGGGAGCAGCCCCACTCCTGCCAGTCTCAAGGCAAGGTTATCAGATTATCTGGGTCTAGGCCTGCTGCAACCTCCTGCAGCCCTGACAGCTCTGGCCTACTTTAGCCTCCAGTGGCCTGGGGCCTATAACTGTGCCTGACATCTTATCTTTAGTGACTCTCTTGAGAAGCACCATCTCTCCTATGTCTTTCATTGTGAAATATTAAACATTTTGCCATTTGGTATTACCTAAAATATTACCTTCTTCCAAAGTTGGTTGTGAAAATAAATGGTGTCTATTATTCTCTCATCTTCCCTGCTGGGAGTTGTGGAAGGCTGTTCCTTCCCTCCTGTCTGGCCTGCTGGAGACATAAAAGATAGGGAGGAGGAGAGGTGCTGGACAAATTGTCGCGGAGACAAATGTGAAGGCACAGTGTGTTGTGGTATGTGCCAGTATAAACGAGGTGGCCTGTGTGACAACCTGCCACCTGGTTCAATACAGCAAAGTATTGCTGATTCTTTGCCACAATCCAGCATGCTGCTAGTCGTTGTGGTTCTACAAGTAAGAGCTGCTTCCTCCTGGGAAAGACTTAGACACTACTTGGCACGTAGACATTCATTTGTCTCCTGGCTTGGTTGACAGGTGTGTCAGGAGTATGGTTTGCTTTCACCTCTGGGAGCAAAACCAGATGTGGTCTCTTTGGCCTCAGAGCTGATAGACAGCAGCCAGTAGAACCATCTGGAGGAATGGAAGGCAAACGGAGAGCAGTGCCTCAAAACAGGAAGAAAGAGGTCACTTGTGTACTCCACAGAGTCTTGAGGGCATCCGATGCCAAAATTGTAGGAATGGCTGTACTGGAGCAGCACATGCCAGTGCTGCTGGAAGAGTCCCACCTGGCCTCCCCTGGAGCCTGTGGATCCTTCGCACTGCCCCTGGCCTCCTCCGGAGACCTATGAGGCCCAACAAGATTCCTGGAGAGCCCAGGGGAAAAGCCACCACCGTCTGGGCTGAGAGGAAGAGGACAAGGCTTGCTATGGGGCGAGGGTGGTGACTTAATACTCCCTGAGGGGTGGAAAAGCCGAGGGCCCATCAGGCTCCCTTTGCACCCGCCACCTCCTTGAGCAAGGGCTGGTGCTTGAGCAGATGGTAAACAAGGCCAAGGTTGACGGGGTGGCCCTCCCCACTGTGCACCCACTGCACATGAATTGCACAGACTGTCTTCAGTGCTCTCCTTGCCACTGTTGCCTGCATGTGCAAGTCTTCTGCTTCACTGTCTTCCGGCTAGGAGCCAGCCCTTCCCTTCCCTTCCCTATACGGCCGCTGTGCGCTCAGGTAACTACTGACGGTGGGGAATTTTCACGTTCCCTCAGGAACACAGGCCGTGGAGGCCCATTCTTTGGCTTTGTACTAGATGCTATTTGACCACAAGGTTACAGAGGTGATATGGAGGGTTCTGGAGGAATGACTGCTATGACTTAGACAGTGACAGTGTGGTGCTCCTTCCGTTCTGTGAGGTCTTTTTGATGAAGAGGTCCTCCAGGATCTACTGTCTTGCCATAAGCAGAGTGACCTTCAGATAGGAGTCCTCAGCCCAGTGGGTGTCAATGTAGACTTCATATGCATGGCAGACTGACTCATGGCACATGCCTGTCATCCCAGGACCTGCGAGGTGGAAGCAGAAGGAACAGGAGTTCAAGGCCAGCCTGATCTGTATGAGACACTGTCTCAAACCAAACTCCCTCCCTCCCATCCATCTGTCTGACCAGACCGTAGCACATGGCAGGATGGTGCTCCTTGTGCTTCTGGTGGAGAGAAGAGCAGGGCGCTCGCTCCCCGGTACTTTCCATCCTGCCGAGCGCTACCGAGTGCAGCCCACCCCCCCTCCCCCCCTCCCCCCCGCCAGTGCTGCTCCTGCCCAGGTGCCTCTCCTCACTGCCTGCCTATGACCAGGGCCTGTGAGGTGCAGAGGATGTGCACTTACGGACAGGCATGGCCTTGGCCACTCTTAGAGTCTTGGAAGAAAGACTTACATGTGGACAGTGAAATAGAAATAGGTGATGAGTAGTGTCAGAAAAAAAAGTGACCTCCTCATACAAAGGGTTCTTGGCCACCTCTCTTCTTGTGAAAATGAACAGTGGACCAACAGGTCACTTCATCTTACTGCTCCTCTCTGTGCATACTTTGGAGTTTATTTATTTATTCATTCGTTTTTTGTTTGTTTGTTTGTTTTGAGGTAATGTCTCACTCTGGCCCAGGCTGACCTGGAATGCACTATGTAGTCTCAGGGTGGCCTTGAACTCTCGGCGATCCTCCTACCTCTGCCTCCCAAGTGCTGGGATTAAAGGTGTGCGCCACCATTCCTGGCTTAGTCGTCTCTCCCCCGCTGAGTTTATTTTGAAAGAACACCTGGTGCTGCCTCCTCTCGTTTCTGCTCATCTTCTGTCTGGTTACCTGGCAGTTGCTGTTCTCACTATTTCTTCTCCCAGGCCTTGAGCTTCAGAGCTGTGGCAGTAGAGTGGTCGTGCTGCAGAAAAGTCAGCCAGAAATCCAAACAGCGTTCAGCGAGGTGGAGAACTCTTTGTTTTCCCCAGTGGGCTGAAGCGAGCTCCGTGCTCTAAGTGCCTTCCGCCCCAAATTAGGAGAAGTCCATGGCTTTTATATAGGCTCCCCCCCCCCCATGTCTTTTGTAGGCTTTTTGGTAGGCACTTTGACATCACCTTGGGTCTTGAACATTATTGGTGGACAGCAAGTTTCTAAGGCAAAATAAAGGGGGTGTTAGCACTGTTCCTGATTATTTAAAAGTTCAACTAAGAGAGCTAGTCAGTTGTCCTTGAGGTGACTGCTGTAAGTCAGACTTATCTATAGTTTATAGTCCCCTGTCCTGGTTACTCCAGCCTGTGTCACCCAGAACTCTGTCTTGTCACCTGTAGTTCACCCTGTCATTGCCAGGAGGAGGTGAGTTTTTCCTTCAGTCTTCCTGGCTGTTGAACTTCTCTTTCCCCTGACTGCTCAGCACTTTACGGAGAGGGTTTTAGAGAATCTATCATCCTAGGGGGTGTGGCAGAGTGGAACCCTTGATCCCTGAAGATGGGGTTCCTCCATCATTAGGGCAGAGCCTTGAAAATGTTTCCTGGGATCTCAGAGAAGAGTGAAAAACAGTTGCCATGAGCTCCAGCTGTCATTCTCTGTCCAGTTGTTTTGGGAAAGGTAAGCTGAAAGTTTGTGTGAGAGTGAGTGTTGCATCAGGGTGGTGCTGTAGGTGCCCTTTTCTCTGTAGTGCTCACCACCTCCCACTGCTGTCCAGTTCTGTCTGTAATATCTACTGTCTCTCCCCATACGGGCTGAGCTCTGGGGAGAGCAGGAAAAAATTATCTGTGTCCTACCAAGGTGCCCTTCACTTCTCAGTGACCACGGACATCTCTGTGACCAACACCATGAGACAGGCTTGTGGACTGTTTGGCTTTGCTGAAGCCTGCATGGTCTGGCTTAGCCCTTTCCCCTTCAGCACAACCTTCTGCAGCACAGCCTGTGCTCCCTACTCTTGCAGGTGGCTCTGAGGTGTCTTGCTTCTAATTGCTATCATGTAGAGTCAGGGCAGGGAGCTGGCCCTCAGGGCCCTGAGAGAGCACTCTGCTTGTGATCTTCCGAGGCTCTCCCCCTTGTCCAGTGTGCCCCAACCTGCATGCTCTAGGCCCTACTCCCTGACCTCCAAGGCCTGCTCTGGACTGGCCCGGAGCTGCTTCAGCTCTCTGTCCTCAGTGTCTCAGCAGGGCTGAGGCACCCACTGCTACTTGGTAATCAGATTCGTGGTGTGAGGGTGGGGCATGTCAGCAGCCTGGGTGCTTTCTGGTTGTGGTTTTGTTTCTTCTCCCCTTCACAGCTGATGTGTGTTTGCCTCTGTCCATAGTGCTGAGTAAAGACTGCGTTCCAAGGGGTGTTTGTAGAGATTTTAAATGTTAGGCTTCCTTTGAAAAGAAATTGAAGAAATGCCTGGCAAAAGGAGCTGTCTTGGATGACGAGAGGCTGCTTTCAGTAACCCTTGACAGCACAGGATGGGGGCGCAGGGAAGAAGCTCTGTGTAGCCTGAGATCCCGTGTGATCCAGACAGACCTCAGACACCTAGGCTTCCTTTTCCATTTCCAGGCTTAACATCATCCTCCTTTGTGCCGAGGCTACGCCTTTGCCCATGGAGTCACTTCTCACGTTGGAGCAGGTGCAGACAGCGGAGGAAGAGGTCTGTAAAGTGGGTGACATGCCCGGTGCCCACAGGACCCCTGGGCATTGTGAATAAGGCAGTGATTGTCTTGCTTAATTTCAGAGTCTGAGAGCCTTGGCTGAGTCCCAGTAATTACTCCATTTGTAATTGGATCCATCAGTTCTCTTTAAAATATAGTCAGTCGTAGGTTGATATATCTTTCCTTTTTAAAAAGGGTTGACATCATAAAATGAGTTTCTGAGCAGCTACTAAAGGAAATCTTTGTCCTGTAGAGGAAGAGCAGCTCTGGCCTTCTGTCCTGCGGCTGACGTGCTCCTGAGGGCCACAGGGGCATTCGTGACACTGGCATAAACCACAGTGAAGGTTCATCCACAGGACTCTTTCCTGAGGTCGTCAGTAATGTACTCACTGCTCTAGTAGAGCAGGGTTCCCGTCTTGTACTGAGTTTACTGTGCTGTTCATGGACTCCGTTTGTGCGGTCGCCTCACTGTCTAAAACAGCTGCTAAAGCTGCAGCCACGCAGGAAGGAAGACCTAACCCTGCATTTTTAAAAGATACATTTATTTGTTTTTTTGAGGGGGGGGGAGGTAATGGGTGCGCCAGGGCCTCCAGCCACTACAAACAAACTCCTGATGCATGTGCCGCCTTGTGCATCTGGCTTACATGGGCCCTGGGGAATCAACTAAGCCATCCCTCCAGCCCATAACTTTTCATTTTTAAGAATGCTTCTTAAGGACTGAAGAGAATCATGTTTGACTCTCTAGGTCCCATGTAAGCCAGATGCACAATGTGTTGCAAGCGTGCAAGGTCACACGTGTATAAGATGCACACAGCTGGGCGTGGTGGTGCACGCCTTTAATCCCAGCACTTGGGAGGCAACAGTAGGAGGATCGCTGTGAGTTTGAGGCCTGAGACTATGTAGCAAATTCCAGGTCATCTTGAGCTAGCACAAGACCCTGCCTTGAAAAACCAAAACCAAAAAATCCCAACAACAACAAAAAAGATGGTGCACAGCATCTGGAGTTTGACTTCTGTGGCTGGAAGTCCTGGCGTGCCAATATTCATTCTCTCTCTCTCTCTCTCTCTCTCTCTCTCTCTCTGATTAAAAGAAGAAGAATGCTTCTTAAAAGTTCCTATTGCACTGTCACTGTGTGGCAGGGAATTGTGTTACTCAAGGAGCAGGATGTGTCAGTGCTAGGAAGTGGCAGTGAGCATTGTACTGCCTGGTGCTGAGTCCCCTTCCTGCCTAGATCAGCTCAGATTGTGCCATCTTGCCAAGAAGAGAAGAGCTCTCTGTACTCCTTACTGGTTCTAAGTACCGTGTCTCTGGAAGGGAGCTTAAGCCTGGTGGCCAGCACCATGGGTTATCAGAAGCACTTAGGTGACCTGTCACATGCAGCTTCTTGGCTTTGCCGAGGACTGTCCTGTAAGAAACGTGCGTCTCAGTGGTGCCATGGTGGATGATGTGGGCTTTGCCGCCGAGGGGACTGTTCTTTCTCGTTGTTTTCATGTGTGTCCCCTCAAGTTTATCGTTGCCTGTAGACATTTTCTATTTTAGTGCAAATTCGGGAAAATTACCTTAGTCTTGACTTTTATCTATTTATTAGCATTTCTGAGAAGAATTCTAATAGGGGACAGTGCTGGGGGGGCCTTCTGTATGCTTCTAGATAAGGTGCATAAATACTAGGCTTTCTCAGACTATGACTATACTAGCTGTTTAATAAATCACCATAGTCCAAGCAGTTCTTGATAGATTTTCTTGAAATAGCAGAAATTCATTTCTCACTGGAGATGGCATCCTGTGTTGACTGATGTAAAGTTACCTTTCCCCAGGGATTCAGAGAGAGAGAGCAGTCCAAAAGGAAAGTGAGGTTTGTATCACCATGAGTTCAAGGCCACCCTGAGACTTCATAGTGAATTACAGGTCAGCCTGGGCTGAAAAATCAACAATAATAAAAATTGAAGATGAGCCTAAACCATGACCAATGACTGGCCAGAAGTGAGTGATTAATGGGTTCAGCACACTCTTTCAGCCAGGCTGGTGAGAGTGTGAGCTGGCTGCTGCCTCTTGGGCTCACAGTACCCACGGCAGTAACTTACACGCTCAGCCTTCTCTGAAGCTCCAACTTTGGAATGCAGAAAGACCATGTGCAGGGCTGGGCTGGCAGCCAGGTTAGAGCCATTGGCAGGTGCTGGAGTTAGTCTGAAAGGAACGATAGAAACCGGATGTTTAAACCGTCTTCAAGCTGTCTCTTCAGAAGACCCTTAAAATGTGATGAAGAAACCTGGCTTACCCCACCTCAGTCAAGGGATCCAAATTATTACCACTAATGAAATCCACAGACCTCCTAACAGCATTGCCATTGTGCAGAGCCACAGCCAGGCTAACTGGGGTTGAAATCAAACCCCAACTTAGGCACAGGCCATTGGACTCACCAGGGTTCTTGCAATGGGAAGTTTGTAAAAAGCAACTGGCCTATCATGAATTAGTAGGGACTGAGATGACACCACTCGTCAGTGCAGCATGGCTCAAGCAGGACAGGAGCAGGTTGCTCACTGGACAAGCCCAGGGGAGGACTTGACATGACCTACTTCTGATGTCCTGCTTCCTTCGGGATGCTGGGTGAAGGTTGTGTAGGGATTCTGTACTGGCTTTTCTTAGAAAGTCACTTCCGAATAAAAGTGAGCCGGGAGGAAGACACCAGGGCAGGCCAGCACTTACATAATCCTCAGGGGTGTGTGTGTGTGTGTGTGTGTGTGTGTGTGTGTGTACACATATATAAATATAAAATTTATTTATCTATTTGAGAGAGAGAGAGAGATGGAGACAGAGACAGTGGGCATACCAGGCCCTCCAGCCACTGCAAATGAACTCCAGAAGCATGTGCCACCTTGTGTATCTGGCTTTACGTGGATCCTAAGGAATCGAACCTGGGTCCTTTGGCTTTGCAGACAAGCCTCATAACCTCTAAGCCATCCCTCCAGCCCTGGTTTTTAAAAGTTTTTTAAAAAATATCTATTTGCAAGAAAAGAGAGAAGAGAGAGAAAATGGGTATGTGCCAGAGCCTCCAGCTGCTACAACGGACTCCAGATGCATGCAACCACCTTGTGCATCTGGCTTACGTGGGTGCTGGAGAATTGAACTCAGGTCGTTAGGCTCTGCAGGCAAGCACCTTCACTGCTGAGCCATCTCTCCAGCATTTTTAAAATTTTTTATTGGGAACATTAACATTTGAACATACTGTAATTTGGTCATTTTCTCATTACATTATTCTCTTTTGTCCTCTTCCCTCTGCCCTGATTCCACTGAAGCCCTTCCTTCCAAGGTAGTTCTTCCGTTATCCACTTGTTGTCTCATTCCTTTTGTCCTCTGTCTCATATGTCAAATTTTTCATGGGTTCAGAACAGTGTGAGGTCATGAATGCACCAGTTGGTTCATGACTGGAGGGCCGTGCCTGACAGTACACCTTCCTTCCCTGTGGCTCTTCCACGTTGTTCCCTGAACCTTGAAAGGTGTGTTAGAAGTCTCCTTTAGTGTTGATCTAAATGAAAGACAGCAGTGACTGGGTCTCCAGAGTTGGCATCATGCACTTTGCACAGCCCTCTGCATGTTTGGAACCTTCTGGAGATGTTTTCTGTTGCCTGTGTCACACAGCTCTCTGGCTGCCTCTCATGCTCTTTTAAGCATGGCTGTGTTTACCTCCCAGGGTATTTTCCTCCCACCCACAGAAGTGCTCTGCTTTCACTGATCTCTCAGTGTCCCCTAGTGATGGCACCTCTTCCTGCTTCCTTTCCTCTGGCTGAAATTTGGCATCCTGGGAGTCACTACAGAGAGGGCACAGCTGGCTGGAGCAGAGGCAGGGAGAGGCTCTGCTGCTTTTTTACCTAGTGCAGGGACTTGATGTCTTGAGCCACTTGTGAGCATTCAGAACTAAGGATCCATTGTTTCCTTCCCCTTTCTCTTTCTGATTGCTTAGTTTAGCACCTGCAGTTGTCAATTTTCATTATGTTTGGTGAAAACCACTTTTTTTTTTTAAATGATCTGAAATTCTGTGGTAGTTTTGGGATGACTCTCTTTATGCAGGACGTAGATGGTAAGCATGGACGGCTCTTTATGCAGGAGGTAGATGGTAGCATGGATGGTTCTCTTTAGGCAGGACCTAGATGGAACTTCTCTAAATCCAACGAGTCAGAAGTGCAAGCTGCCATTTGTTCTTCCTAGAATTCCTTTTGCATGTGGCAGGATGGGAGGAGATTCCTGAAGAGCAGAGCGTGCCGAGGGGATGGTTGTTTATGATTGCCGTGCCTGGCCTGTTAGATGTGAGGAGTGCAGAGCGGAGCTGGTTTGGCACCTTCTTGGTTGTGTCTGTGCAGGACCAGTTAATGTCAGGTAGTAAGCTGTGGTCTCTGGACACTAGCATTGAGTAGTTCCTTTTGCTTTTTGATCCAGAATCAATGGCTCTTAGGAAAAGAGCACCCTTAAGGGTTGTCTTGAACCAGATAATGAGCAGAGTGGCTGTGCTATGGGAGACGCCAGTGTTGTTTGGCCTTGAGGCTTCAAGTGGCTCATTTGCTGAGCTGCCTGTTGGGCAAGTGTCTGCTGTCTGCAGCTTCTTTATGCCATGTATGGCTGGCCCTAGTACCAGCAGGCCATGGTGAACAGCTTGGGTCAGCCCTATTCATATAACACCCAGTTAAACAGCTGTGGGGTGGGGAAAGGAGTGTTGGTGCATGGAGGTCAGGGCACGGAGCTCGGAAACCAATTGCACAGGTCTTAACATCTTCATAAGAAAGGCCAGTACTGCAGAGACTTGCCATACCTTTGTGTTATTTTACTGAGTGTTGTTGGATTAACTAAATAATAAAGAAAAAATGTAACTATGATCTTTCTGTTATGGAACCCATGGAAGACTGAATTTGCATGCTCTGTCAGTGTTAGTGTATTAAAACACTGTGAGTGACTCACCTCACACCTTATTTAAGATTTTTTAAAATTTATTTTGAGAGAGAGAGAGAGAGAATGGGTGTGCCACTGCGAATGAACTCCAGACGCATGTGCCCCCTTGTGTGTATGTGTGACATTGTGTGCTTTGTGTCATTGTGCGTCTGGCTTCGTGGGTCCTGGAGATTCTAACATGAGTTCTTACTTAGGCTTTGCAGGCAAGCGCCTTAATTGCTAAGCCATCTCTCCAGCCTTCACACCTTATATTTGATGTGGCAAACCACAGCAGTTCCTAGTGTCATAATAGTCTGCCTGGCTACCCTGAGAGTCTTGTCTAATCCTCTTTCCTGGAGTCTCTGATACCGTCTCCTTACATAGTGAAAGGTTTGATTAAGTTGAGGTATTTGATTGAAGAGCTTATCTGCATCATTTGAGTGGGCCTATGGTCAGCTCTTGCATCCTTGAAAGCAAGAAGCTGAGGGGCTTCAAGTCATTAAGGGAGGGAGGGCAATGTGGAGATGGAGTTAGAGGCTTGTGGAACCATGTGGCTCTAAGCTACAGCCTGTCAAGGCTCTTCAGCAACCAACGAAAGGGTTTGCCTCCAGAGCACAATGGGACCTTGGTCCTGCCTACTTTCTGTTTGGATTTTTGCCCTCCACAACTGAGAAAGATGAATAGTGTGTTATGTTAATTCATGAAGTTTATGGTAGTTACGACAGCGGCCACAGGGAACTCATAAAAATTGGTTATGCAGAAATCTTGTCTTCACAGTTGGCTATTTATTTAGTGTGGCTCTTCATTGGAAGGTGAGGGTAGGGATGGTGCTGGGGACGGAGGGCAGGGCCTTGAGCAAGTTGGGCCAGCACTCCAGCACTGAACCCCACCTGAGCTCTGTGACTGTGCTGTGGAAGCTCAGATTCCTTACACTCTCCACTCCACTGATTACTTTGTGCCTGGGAGAGGATATGATCTCGACTACTTTGGTGCTCCCCATGTGAACTGTGAGCACTTTATGCTCATCCTCTGCACTGGTTGTCATCATTTCTATAACTACAGAGGGTCCTTAGGCCCCCAGGGGGTGGCACACCAGCTAGCAGTGCTGCATGTAACCCGTGGGCTGATTTTAGTGTGTACGTCTGTCCTGGGAAGATGTATTTTCCCCAATGCATTTAACCTTGTCGAGTGCTGCTGATCTGTCTCCACCGATGTCCATGTGCTGTCTGTCTCTATGCCAGCACCATCTTCCCAGCCACTAGCCGTGGGAACCTGGGGTGGCTGTGGCTTCTCTGTTGCCTCACATGGTTGTTACTGAGTCCCATAACTTCATCACCGCAGTCTTCCTCCTTAGTTTTGTCCCACTGTTTGTCCAGGTTTAGACTGTCATCATATAACAGGGATATCAGGGGCTCACAGTTCACAGTACCCTGTGAGGGGAGCATAGCTGTGCTCAAACTAGGAGCTCAGAAGGACCCAGACACCACCCGAAAGGAAGTGGATACTTCTGACGCAGATTCAGTTGTGTGTTCGTGCATACTCCTTATTCCTGTGGAGCCTTGACCCGCGTCTTTGTCACTGACACTTGCTTCTCACTTTCCTTCCCTTGCTGGGAATCAAATTCTGTATCACTGTCTGCATCGCCGATCCCATTTCCGCTTGAATACCATGGAAGTCGCCTACATGCCTCTGCCCGTGTATCTGGAGGGACTCCTTGTATAGTTTTTAAGAGTGAGGACTGCCTTGTACATGAGCACCATAGGCAGTGTCATGTGGGTTCAGTCTGTGATCTCTTTCTTGTCACGTTTGCCTGTGGCCCCAGTGCCAGTCTGTGTTGCTGCCCCTGGCTGGAATCAATCCAGATGCTATGGGCTTTCAGCCATCACAGTATCATGATGGTATCAAGAAAGCATTAGAGCAGGGGAGCCAGTGTCTTCTCAGCTCCCATGGAAGCACTGGGTGTCACTGTGTTCTCATTTTGATCCTTGATTAAGGTTGTACCCACCACATTTCTCTACAGACTAGGGCCTTTTCTTTTTGTACGTAAGATTATTCTTGGGTCAGGTGTACCTTTCTTATGTTTCTGTTTAAAAAATGGAATACATGGTGGTTTTCTCATTTCTCGGTCACTTTTATGCAGAAGATAGCATACTACACACGCTCCCTGCACTGCTTTTGTTTCATGACTTTATGGAAGTCACTCACCGCTTGTGGGCACCTCCCGTTCATGCTGAGAGTTACCGAGTCCTCCAGCGTCAGTTGCTCTCCTGTGCATGTCCTCAGGCAGGCTTCTGATATTCTGCACTGAGGAGCAGGAGCCTAGATGGGACTCCCATCATCAGAGTGCGTCTTTAGGATGAACTTGTAGTATTACTGGACCACCCAGGAGCATATGTACAATTTTTTCTTTTTGGTTATCTTCAGTGTGTCTCCCAAGGTAAAGACATTTTACATTCCCCTTAGCAACATGGAAGATGTCTCCACCCAGAGCCCCACGTTGTTCTGAGTACTGTGTGGCAGTACGTGTGGTCTTTGGTGACTAAAGCTGTCTCCATATGTCTCCATAACTTGTGGGTTTGTCCATGGACAGTCGCTCCAGTTCCCCTATTTGTGTAGCTGCCTCCAGCTGTGGAGATCCTTCTGGTGTAGGGAAACAAAACTGCCAGTTGCTTGGAGAGCAGAACACAGATATTCCAGTAGCGTTGCATCTCTCTGTGGATAGTTGGGTTTCCTGGGTCCAAAGGCTCTGAGCATCAATCAGACATGAGTTAAGAGGCCCCCTGAAAGGGATTCAAACCTATGTACTTCTTCATGCCACCTAAGTTGACCAGTGCTATGTATGTGTGAGGTTGTATGTCTCAGTGACAGAAACTGCACTTTATACTGAGAGGGAGTAGGCAGTTAGGGTGACTGGGCCCCTGAAAGTGAAACAAAAAAAAAAAGGGCAGGAAAATCTATACTTGTTACAGATCAAAGGGTGATCTGGATTCTTCTCTCTTGCCTAGTTCCCTAGACTTGTTTTTCCATCAGTAATCTAGACCCCTCTTGGGAGGGAGGTCTTCACACTGTGGTTGGTCAAGCTGAGATCCCAAAACTTGGCTAGACTCTTCCTGAGACAGCCCCTAGCTCTAACCAATCAACTGTCCCTCTGGTTCCCCTGAGCTGGAAGGCTAGGCCCACTACTATAAGGTTACAAATACCTTTACAAGGGAAAGACACGCTCTCTGAGCCACCTGACCACTTGGGAACTTTCAGCTATTGGTGAGTCTTTCCTCAGCTGGGCCAAACCCAGGCCCAGCCCTGCTGAGCTGAGAGCAGATCCCTCTAACCCTTACTCTCCACATGGGCCCTTTATCTCCTCCAGCACCCCACAATGCAGGAGCTCTTTAAAGTCTGTCACGTGGGATCTCTAGCCACGTGGGTGCCTTTCCTTGGCTCTGTACTTCCCTCAATAAATATAATAATTTTATAGTTATCTTTCTCAGTCTTTTTTATTCAATTATTTGATTAAAATTAGAAATGAACGTAGGGTTTGGAGTTCAAGGAATTTTCCTGGGCCCCAAGCACCCTTTTAGAATGCCACCCCATCTGGCCTGTGCGCCATGTCTCAGCAACAAAGAAGATGTGACTCATCACAGTAATGGTTGCTGAGACTCTGTTACCTCCACATGTGGAGTCAGCATTTGCGTTTGTCATGCATCACAGCCCCTTGAACTGGGCACACCCTGGTTCCCAGTTTGTAGGTCTTGAGAACAAGACTCTGAAGCAACGCTGCATAGAGTGCGCCATGTTTTTGTGTCATGCACTGAAGGGAATAAGAACTCGGCCGTTTGGTACTCTACTCTGAACCACTTCTTTGTAGAATCAGATTTCCCTGCGTTGGTCCATCTCCTAGAAAGCATTCCTCCTGGCAAGGTTGGAAAGACTCTGGCCTAATTGCACCACGTGTCAACCAAATAGAAACTAGTGCTGCTTGGTTTTTTTGGAATCCGATTTGGTAGAGGATAAGTGGTTAACCTGTGGCCCTGCCACACACCTCCTGGGCTGCTGCAGTTGACTTAGGCGGTTCTACTTTGGATCCTTAAATGTAATTTATTTCGAATCTTGAGTGAAATTTGTTTTAACATGAAGCCTTAAGAGCAGGGGCTGTGAGGGCTAAAATCACACGGCTTATTGCACCTGCCAATTGTGGTTACTGCTGACGGCCAGCTCCTCTGTTCTTTCAGCTCAGTCACAAGAAGTGGGGTTGCTTATCCGAGCCTTCCTCAACCATGTGACTCTCTATGGACAATGTCTGTAGGTGGGGTCAAGGCCTATGGTCAGCCTCAGGCAGGCTGTCTTTGCCAAATGTTTTCTGCCTTTGATCCTCTATCCAGCCCTGTCGTAGAGCCTCCCCGTGGGTCCTTGTATGGCCTTATTTTCTCTTCCTGTCCCATTCTCCTCTCTGCCTCTCCCACACTGGTGCCCCTGGAGCTTCCATCCCTTCATCCTGCTCTCTGGCTGTTTCTGCAGTGTCCCACCTACGCTGGGCTCCTGTGTGTGTGTGTGTGTGTGTGTGTGTGTGTGTGTGTTGCTCTCTGCCTTGCTGCTTCATCAGGGTGGTAGAGCACTTGTCTCCTTCTTTTCCTGTGTCTCCCACTCCATGCCATTACCACTGTGCACATACTCACATATGCCGAGGTGACACGTCGCAGCACAGCTGCAGAATTAACATGGCTTAGAAGAAAGAACATGCAGTTCATGTTGACTGCTTGTGACTTATCCGCGTCACACCTTCTGTAGTATGGAGGTAGTATGGAGGAGCGGCTCCACCTTGCAATGTTCTTGCTCTAGCTCACTGCACAAAGCTGACAGGGAAAAGTTCAGAAATGAGTTTTGGGCTGTCTCCAGTCTACTGCAACCACTGTGGCAGGTCAGTGCCAGTGCCGTGGCTGGCTCAGTGTTCTGGTGCCCCTTAGCTCCATGCATTTCAGACTTGTAGTCCCCTCAGTCCAGTGCCCAGTACTGTGATGCAAAGATCAGTGACTGTCAGACCTGCATCCAGATTTTGATATTCTCATTATTTTTTATGCTTTTGGCTCTGAGCACCACATGTTTGGAAGTTTTATGGAAATTATAGATATGTTCAGGCTTTGCTGATGTAGCATTTGTTTATTTGTTCATTTTCCCCCAAGTTTCTGTCAAGTGGCTCGTTAGTATGTGTGAGTCAGATATGTTCAATGTGGTACAAAATGCAAAGAGACGGGGAAGTCAGGAGGGTTCAGCAGTTGGGAGGAACATCTGGTCTTTGGAATCAGTGCTAGAGGATGGGCAGATGACTCAGCCGCTGGAAGCACAAGACAGGGCTCAGGAGAGACAGGAGACAGGCTCTAGGAAAACTGTGTAAGAGGCCCAAGGGCTGAGGGCCTGGTTGGGCTGGGATGAAGCAGCTGGCTGGCTAGGATGCTTGACTTCTTTCTGGCTAACCAGATACCTGCTGGTCCTGTTAGTAAGCCCTCACTGTGTGGGTAATGTTTACTGAGTCCCTGGATGGGATGGTTTTTGTACGCTAACTGATTTAATCTTCAGAAAAGCTGTACCGCTCCTATTCTTTGCTCTCTCCACTCCAGTTTTGCAGATGGAGATACAGAGAAATTAAGCAGTTTGTCAAGGTCACAAAGCTGCCACAGGCTGAGGTTTTGCCTCTCAAAAAGAGCTCATGCTCACAGCCGTTGTGCCTTGCTTTCTCTCTGGATAGGAGAAACACCATTCCTGAATTCTAAGGGTAAATGTTACAGGACAAAGTAGGTATTGGCAGGGTTCTGGGCAGTTCCCTGTTTTCACGCAGGTAAGATGGCTGCTCTAGCTCTAAATATCACACCCAAAAGCTGCTCCAAGGTAGAAGGAACTCCAGAATAACCCCATTCTAGAAGCCTTCCTGCTGGCTTCCTGTGGATCTCACTGGTCAGATCTGATACCTGGGGGTCTTTGAGCTTTTCTTGAGAGGTGGGTCAGGAAGGTACAAGGGCAGCTTCCTTTTCTGTTAATATAATGCTCTGGTTTTTGAGGTAGTAATTCTCTTTTTAGGGATGTGGTCAAAATCAACTCTGCTGTCTGTGGGCAGGCTCAGCCCACATACGGAAGCGCATGCCTACCACTCTCCCCTGATCAGCTCTAGTGGGCAGTGGTTTTGTCTCAGTGGAGGTGAAAATGGACCCTTGGCCTCTTACGAAAAATAGCTGACCTGTTGTGTTTGATTGATTGAAAGCAACAATGCCTTGTGTAATTGGGATATGGCCTCGCCTAAAAAAAGGTATTGCCAGTGTTTCCAAATGTTTATCCAGTTACTCCATGTGCTCTGCAGTGTGTCTGTGGTGTCTCTAAAGACATAAGGTGATCTTGTGGGGCTAGTAAATACTCTCTGTCCCCCAGACAGCCAGAGGATGGTCAGGAGATGAGCACATTTACTCGTGTGTCCCCCTTGGCAACATGATTCTTGAGAAATTGTCCGCCTCTAGGATCTGTGCTAAATGATTTATTTACTCACAGGAATTGGGCAAGGCTGTCTAAGGGATCAGGAGCTGCCTGCTCCGTTTTGTCTTCCTCGAGCCAGTCTGAGCAGAGGAGGCCTACTCCTGGCGCCTCTGGAGGAGACCGTGTGACCAGATGTGCTTTGAACACTCTGAATCACAGGTTACAGGACAGGTGCTGCCAATTCCAGGATCCAGGTCCCTGTCCGGTGTCAGCGGGGACTCTCACAGGAGCCCAGGGCTTTCTCCGTGTTGGCTGTGCAGTGCAAATGGAAGACGTTTCCTAGTTAGTGGCCTGCTCACCACTGTCACACATTGCCATGCTTTGTTCTTGGTAGAATGCTGGAGGCTTGCCACGTGCTTCGGTTGCAGTGCACACATGCTCACTGAACTTGCCTCCCACATGTGGAACTCCCACTCTGCTGGTATGTCTGCTTTTGCCCAGTGTCTGGCCATACTGTGGAAAATGCTTCATGTGGACAAATGTAAATAAAGTGGCTTTGCTGCTACCCTGGGGGAGTTTCTTACATCACAGAAATGATTTTAAATGCTCACTTAGCTCTGTATTTGGTTATTTGTAAGCGTTCTGCCATTGGCAATTTCACCTCTCCCTGCCCTCTGTCCTCAGAGTTACCAGGTGTGTGAACGCGCACACACGCACGTACAGCGTGTCAGAGGTCAGAGGACAACTTTAGGGGGTTGGTCCTTACCTTCTGTCTCACTTGAGATGGGATCTCTCGTTCATTGCACACTTCTCTGCTCCCCAGACTGGCTGGCTGGCGAGCATCAGCAGATTCCCTGGTCCACCCCCCCACCCCCACCCCGTCCTGGGTTTGCTGAGGCAACAGACCTACCACAGCGTTCAGCTTTTATATGCGTTCTGAGGACCAAACCTGGACGACACTCGTGCTTGTGTGGCAGCCACTTTATCCACCACCCTGCCAGTCCTCTTCCACCCAGCCACCACCTAGCCCTCTCCTACTTGCCCACCTGGCTCATTTCAAAGAAAGTCTAGCCATCACGTAATTTCATTATCTCATCAATAAGCATTTCTGTGTATTTCTGGAGATAACCATGACCTTTAAAGCAGTTTATTTGCACAGGCAAGGTGGCTGCATTGTTGATTTAATTATCTGCTGTATTTATCCACAGATGTAATCTAACATCCCCTCTCAACTACTCTATGCACCTGTCTGTCCCTTCCTGACATTTACTGGCTGAAGAAGCTGTTTCTGTAGAATTACATTGTGTTTTCTTGTCGGTGATTATCCTTTCCCCTGTGGCCATTGCAGTGCACCTGTCCCTTGAATTTCTACTGTGGCAGATAAAGGCCAGAGGTTTGTACAGATTGCAGCCACGTCTGGAATGTTTGGAGTGGTGGCTCAGTTCCAGTCATTAGAGGTTATGGGATGACGACCTCACAACAGCTATGTCATTCTTACCTGTTTGCTAACTGGGTGGCAGTTTCTGTACAGAGACACTATGTCAGTTGTTTGGATGGCTTGAAGTACACTCTACACAGAAAGGCCAGAATCAACACCCTCTTTCATATTCCAGTGTTCACAATAAGAGCAGGCTTCTCTTGGAGATAACCAGTGAGGGGCAACCATTCTCTGAAGTATGTAGAAACCCACTCACAGTGTCTGCTAACCACAATGATTTTGCAATTGGCAAGTAGGAGCCTGCTTGAGCTATCTTCTAAATGTTTTTGAAATAGGCCCGGGGGTTTCTGGTTGCTTCCTTTTTTTCTTTATCTGATATGAGAAATCGGGGTGTTACGTGTTCATTTGTCTGTGTTCTGCCCCAGGCCTGAAATCAGCCAAGTCTAGGGACTTACCTAGAAAGCTCCTGCTCAGCCTCTCTGTCTGAGTGCTTGGTTAGAGCCCCTGCCCTCCACCACTGGGTGCTGTCCTGAGGCATTTGCCTGACCTCTGCCACTGGGCTCACTGAGGCCACACCTTTACCCTGTGTCATGGTCCCCATTTATTTGTAAGCATCCTTTCTGTCTCTTCAGTAGCTACTTGGGCACCTGGCTGAATGAATCCGTTGCATGGATTTTATTTATTATTTTTGAGGAGCTGATTTTTTTGTTAATTTTGCTTTATAGTTATGTAAAATATCTTCTGACTCCAAAGTTAGACAAGGTGTGTCATAGAAGACTGGCTGTTATTCCTGTCCTTCTAGCCTGTCTCCTCCTTCCTCCACAGGTAACTGTGTGTGTATGTGCATGAAACACACACAGGTGTCCACACACGCACTGTTTCTCTCTTTCTCAGGTACTAGCTCATTACATGCACACCTCTGCACTTGAGCAGTGTTCCGCTCCGCTCCATTGTGTCAGATCAGAATCCAGGCGTCCTGATTAGAATCAAAGCCCTCTTTGTTCCCGTAAAGCAATTTCTCAAGCTGGGCCCCGGTGCCATTTTGAGTCACTGAGTAATTGTGCAGGTGAGGAGGCCCCTGACCTTGAGCCCTCAGGTGCTAGGAGCACAGAGAGCTGGGACAGCAAGCGTGCCTGTAGATAGTTCCCAGGCTCCAGAAACAGAGGCTGCCTCAGCTGAGAGCAGTATTTCCTGTGTCCTAAGCAGGGCTGAGGAGACCACAGAGCCTTTTTTAAATTATTTTTTTATTTTTGAGGCAAGCCCAACAGACCGCCTTTTTTAAGGGGGGCGGAGAGGGGCAGAGGGAGGGAAGGGGGGAAAGAGAGAGAATTGGCATGCCAGGGCCTCCAGCCACTGCAATTGAGCTCCAGACCCATGAGCCCTCTGGCTTACCTGGGACTGGGAGAGTCAGACATGAGTCCTTAGGCTTCACAGCTAACCACCTTAACCGCTAGGTCATCTCTCCAGCCCCAGAGCCTGTATTTTTATCAGGAGAGGATTATCACCATCTTCAAGCCAAAGCTTCTGTTTTTTGACTTGAAATAATCAACCAGTTATTCCCATTCTCTTCTGCCTCTTTTGCAAATTAAGGAAGGAGGAATTGTTATTGAATAATACATAAAGGAAAGAAAGGCCACAATTTCACAAACACCATGTAAAACCAGTCTTCCTGGGAAGTTGTGTGTTGGAACATGAGTTGCTGTGACCTTATATTCTCTTCAGTGCCAGTACTATAATTTCTTACCCATATTCATGTGCCTGCCAGGGCTGTGACAGCACAGAGACCTTCTGAGACCTTCTGTGTGTGCCCTGGGCACACCGTGAGTACAGCTGTTCTCCTTCCTCATGGTGGAAATACAGATTGTAGTCCTGGCTGTCAGTGGAAAGAAACCCTGGCATTTGGCCAAGGCCAGTGATGAGATCAAACTAGTGTTCCAGAGAAGGTATAGCAGAAGTGGTGAGCATGAGCTCAGGACGTGGGTCCCTGGAATGCCACGTGTAGAGCTCTGCTGACGAGGTGCAAGTGTCTGGAGTTCTGTGTGGTCCTTGGAACTCACAGTACCTCTTGTGCCCAGACCACTGTGCTCCTCATAGAAATCAGGGTGGCCCACACAGTGTCACTGTGAGGGTAAAAGGCAGTTGATAAGACTTGCAAGTGGGTGGGCTCATGAGAACTGCTTCTGTGAAAGCAGGTGGTGTAAGTTTGCAGCTCAATGTTGACATCTCGGTTTCTGGTTTGCCTCCCTCTGTGATTACAGACATCAGCACTTGGGTAACATTTGCAGGTAGAAAAGGTAGGAGACTGTTACTGTTATTTCCTCTCATGAGCCTCTGGGCTCCTGCTTTCTTTGCTTGCCCTCCTCAAGCCCGATGCTTTGTGGAGGTGTGTGGCACCAGCCCTAGGCTGCTCTGCACAAAAGCATGCCTCTTTCTTGCGCAGTGTGCTATCTCATGCAAGGTATAACCTGCCCTCTTGGCATTTGGTTTTCCTTACAGGTGGTTTAGTCTCAGCAAGCTCAAGGCCACTGCATGCTAACATGAGCCACAACCAGAAGACAGCTGTCTTCAGGAGTTGTTTGGTTCAGGGCATGGCTGTGGGTCTGAGCTCTGCCTCCAGGGAGTGGCGTGGGTCCACCCTCCTTTTCATATAGCTTATTGGGTCCCTAGTGTTTCCATCCTCTTCCTGACTGTTAGCACATGGAGGATTCTGGATAGCCAGATGGTAGCTGCCCATGGCAGAAGTGGTCCAGCACTGTCAGGAGGAGGGGTGTGTCTTCTAGTGGTGAAGTGCAGAACTGTTCGGTGGAAGCTGGTAGTCGTGAGTGACTAAAGTTGTTGTCCACAAGCTCTGCTAGAACCTTGCGTCCTTCATGTGGTCCTTTACTTCCCTGCCAAGAGGCAGGTCCTCAGGGTTTATCCTGCCTGTCAGGTGTGCCAGGGCTGTGGGGCACAGGGGCAGGCTGCATGGCAGAGGGCAGCCTATACTCATGTAGTAGTGCCAGGCAGGCATTTCCTCTGCTGTTTCTACCCTGCTTACCCCAGTTTGCACAAACATGAGAGTGCTCCCCAGGGGTCCCAGACCTCTTATGTCATAAGGTTAGTGAGCAGTGAACTGTGGGGCCTGGCTCTGACACGGTTCTGCCATGTCCAGCTGTGACTGTGAGAGGGTTCTTAGCCTCTCTGTGTCTCAGCGTCCTGTGCAGGACAGCAGCGACTATTCTGTGTGGTGGTGGTGAGAGAAAGGTAACTTGAGTGGGAAGTGAGCCCTCAGAATAGCTGCTGATTTGCCCTGAGAGCTGGGGGTGCTTCTAGCCTTCTGCCCATCAGCCCAGGGAACACTCTCCATGGATTTCTATTTCTGCATACCACCCTCACAGGTGGGCAGAGCCAGTGCTGGTTTAGGTGTTTTGAGGAGAAAGTTGCTGTCCTTGGTCTGATGTCTAAGAGTCACTGACCTGGGGCAGAGCTGAAGCCTTCCTTGGAGGCAACTCGTTTGGTGTGCACCTGTCCCTTCTCTCCAGCTCAGGCTGTCCCCTGCACCCAGAGGAGCAGAAGAGGACATCTGGCTCTTGAGCCAGATCCCCCCAGTAGCTATTTCACATGATGCACAGTAAGACAGTGTGTGGGCATCACCTGCTCTGCAGTCATTGGCAATCCAGAATAGTAGCCGTGCTGGAATGAGCTGCAGAGTGACTTATGACCTCTGAATTTACACACTGCTGAAGGCCACTTCTTCCAGTCCTTTAAAGCAGCTTATCTCTGCTCTGCCCATTCTGAGTGACTGTGGCTGAAGACTCCAGAGGTGCCTAGCCAGCCAGAGGAAGACCAACCTGGGCTACTGGGGACACTGTGTCCGCTCTGCTTAGGATGGTGGCTTTGTTTGGTGAGCTGGTTTTGACTTGTCCCAGAGCCATTTCTACATGCTTCTTCTGCCAAGGACACTTCATTTCAGATGAAACAGGCTGATGTTGGCCTCATTACCATGGTGGTCCCTGACCAGCAGGCCAGGTTCTGCAGGTTCCCAGACATAACTCAAGTTGCCACTCAAATGGCTCAAATGGTAGAGACCCAAGGGTTCATTTAGATGCACAAAACAAGTGATAATTTCTGTTCTATTTTATTTTGCTGTTTATGAAGGGTTGGGGAAGCGAACCAATCTTTTGGTGAAAGCATCAGAAAAAAGGTCACACAGAACAGCATCTTACTTTGGGAGTATTTAAAGAGAGATTAAATGTGCTAATGGAATGGGTTGGAACATCTATGTTGCATAATATCTGCCCTACATTCCTTCTGATAAAAATTTAACCCCAAAGTCCACATTGACAGAGTTATGCAGAGATGAGTAGAACATTTAGTTAATTGACAGAAAATGTTGTTAATAAAGTACATATAATCCAGATGTGGGTCATGCTAGCCTGTATCTGGAGACAGGACCTGAGCACCTGGTGGTCACCCCCTCATCACATGGCTGTGGCTTCAGAGGGCCAGGCTACCTATGTAAGATAACTATGGAGCTGGCCAATGGAGGAGTAACCAAGAAGGGCAAAAATGTTTGGGGTTTGGGTTTTGCATAGCCAAGTCCAGGGCAGAGTGGTGAGTCTAGAGGGTGGCATGCTGGAGCACGGCAGCAAAGCGGCTGTAGACTCTCTTGCAGTTGCACTTGGGAGGAGTGTACAGCATGAGGCACAAGGACCAAAGGAGTCTGGCCTCAAGAGAGATGGGCAATGGCAGTTGATAGAGGGCAGGAGAGCCAAATGAAGGGATCACCCATGTGTCATGAGGAGGCAGTGAAATCGCATACTGGCTTGGCCTGCAAGAACAGGTGGTGTCCTACACTAATGTGTTGGCATAGCCAGAACAGCAAGGTAACAGCAAAGACACATGCAGCCTTGCTGGTCCCTGGGGTCTGTGCAGCTCCACCTGCGGACATGAGTGTGCCTCACCCGTACTGTGCATTCCCGTCTCCCAGATAGGGGAGCAGGGAGAAGAGCATGGGCAGGAAGCACCAGCCTTACATGAGAGACTTCATATACCAACTCACCTGTCTCCATGTCCTTTGCCCTCTTATCACTTAATTTTCTCCTTCTGCTCTTTTTATTGTTTGTTGTTTTGAGGCAAGACCAACAGGCTGGCCTTTTTTTATGCAAGAGAGGAAGTGAGCGAAAGAGAGAGAGAGTATGAATTGGCACTGGGCCTCTAGCCACTGTAATTGAACTCCAGACCTAGTGTGCATGTGCAACCTTGTGCACTTGCATCACCTTGCGTCTGGCTTATGTGGGACAAGATGGGCTTTGCAGGTAAGTACCTCAACCACTGAGCCATCTCTCCAGCCCCTCTCCTTTTGTTCTTAATCGTCACTCTTGGGCAGTTCCTGAAGACATTGACAATTAGATGGAATGTGCTGTGGCTTTCTGTCCTTTTTTGGAGGGAAGATGGGCTCTAGGCCTCCTGTGCAGTTACAGCTTTAGATGAGGGCGTCCTGCCTGCAGAAGCAGAAGGCTCCTATAGGTGCACACAGCACACCTGCCATGTAGCCTGTGCTCATTGTCCAGCTCCTGCTAACAAACAGGTGGACTGGGGCTTCTTCTGGCACCCATTGTCCTTGTGCTTGGAGTAGAGTTCAGTTGATCAGGGCTTGTGGATGGACCTGGAGTGGTAACAGAGGGCTTGTTTCAGTGCTGTACTCCAGCCAGCCAAAGTGATTCATTAAAAAAAAAAAGTCTTAGGTTGGAGAGAAGGCTTTGTGGCTAGAACGCTTGCCTGTGAAGCCTAAGGACTCATGTTCAACTCTGCAGGTCCCACATAAGCCAGACACACAGTGATGCAAGTATGCAAGGTCACACATGTGCACCGGGGGGGGGGGGTTGCCACACATCTGGAGTTCGATTGCAGTGAGCATGCCAATTCTCCCCCCCTTTCTCACACACAAAAAGCCCAGTTTGTTGGGCTTGCCCTTAAAAAAAATCAAGGAAACATGGAGGCCCCAAGTCCCTGGTACCCTTATTCTACCAAGAAGCTCCTGTAGCCGACAGACTCCAATAAGTATGTATTGATCTGTAGTTCACGCTCACATATTGTCATGTGCATGCCTGACATTGTACTTACCCAGAGGTGCAGTGGTTGTGGTGGTCATGAAGCTGGTGGTGACAGTTGTAGTGGTGGTGGTGGTGGTGGTGGTGGCAGCACTGGTGATAACATGGTAAAGATGGGGTTGGTAATGACAGTGTGATGAGGATGATGGTAGTGGTAGTGATAATAATGGTGATGGTAGGTTGGCCTGGTAGTTACAAGCACAGAGGAGGTGGGTGGATTTGGTAAGGACTCAAGAGATGGATTCATCAAGGTGACCTGGTTGATTAAATCGGAGATGTTAAAAGAGAGGAAATGTCCGGAATGATTCTGCATTTGCTTGCTAGTAAGGCCACTCAGATGAGAGAGGGAGAAATGTTTAGGAGGGAACATCCAGAAGACCTGCCTTCCAATGTCTCCTTTCTAATAAAGTGCCTCACATTTATTGCTGGATTCATTCTTGTCCAGAAGCCTGTCCTGTAGAGTTGTGGAGTCCTTGGTGGCCCTCAGGACTGGTCAAGCTCTTGTGGTCACCTTTGTGTTGCTGCGATGAAAAACCTGACCAGAGGCAACTGACGGGAGGAAAGGGTTGGCTTGGCCTGTAGTCTGGATGGGAAGCTCTATGACAGCTGGAAAAGGTGATAGAGCAGAGGCTGGGCCTTACTCCTTGCCACAGCAGGTGGAAACAGCAGCAAGAGAGTGACCTGAGCACTGGCAAAGGGGACCTTAGCATAACACCTCTAAGCCTGCCCCCCAACAGCACACCTCTTCCAGCAAGGCTCCACCTCCCAAATTGCCACCAGGTGGAGACCACGCGTTAAAACCTGTGAGTTTATGGGGACATTGGATGCAAGTTACCACCCAGTCCCACTGGAGATGGGAATGCAGGCAGAGGGTATGTGGTCTTAGACCATGTGAACATCAACTGTACATAACCTGTCACCTTTGCTCCTTTGGGCTGGTGGTTTGCTTATTTATTTTGCACATGTGAGACAGTGTCTATAATCCAGGCTAGCCTGGAACTCAGTGATACACCTGGCTGGTCTTGAACTTGTAATGATTCCCATGCATTAGCCTCCCAAATGTGAGGGATCACAGATGTGCACTATCACACCTGGCTGTTCATTTTTTGTCTTACTGTTCTGAAGGGTGAGGTACAAACAAGGCTGTAGGAGATGCTGGCTGGGGACCAGGCTGGGCCTGCTGAAAAGTCTTTCTTGCTGTGCATTTCCCAGAAGACCTTTGAGCCTGGGACAGAACTGGTCTGAGTCCCTTCTGGATAGTTGTGACACCATGTTGCAAGTATTGCATCTCTTGGACATGAACTTGAATGGGAGGGAGTTGGTAGGACACAAAGCTGCAACCCATCCTCACAACCTTAGTCAATCAGGACACTGGCTAGAAGCCTCACAGAGGTAGAAGGTGAGCTGCCCCTGATCACCCACCCTGGGGTTTTGTTCAAAGAGGAGACCCACTGAGTAGAGCCCTAAGCCCTTCTCTTCTCAGCACAGCCCTGGCTCTCTTTTGGATGCACTGGCTGCATCATGTGAGTTTGTGAAGGGCCCATATGGCCACCGACACCGTAGGA
The DNA here is from genome assembly GCA_036346955.1 of Dipus sagitta. Taxonomy (NCBI): domain Eukaryota; kingdom Metazoa; phylum Chordata; class Mammalia; order Rodentia; family Dipodidae; genus Dipus; species Dipus sagitta. The sequence continues at coordinate 14,301,772 of CM070778.1, forward strand.
AGCAGCCTTCCTACACCATGGTTGCCTGCTCTTCGGCGTCTCCTTGTGTATGGAAGTGCGGGAGAGAAAAGACGCTGAGTGTAACCTGGACTGCAAAATCCGACCCGCCGCAGTGGGAAGGAAGCAGAGTCCAGAGTTCCAGGCTCTCCTTGTTCTTCCTCAGCTATTCAGCTTTTATTCTCTTCCTCTACTGCAGGCTCCAGCAATCCCATGAGGATATTTGATTACAGCTCAGGATCTAGCTTTTCAGGAGACATGCTTAGCACAATAGGCAGTGTTGTAGCGGCTTGCTTTGTCATTTTGCACACCCGGTGAAAATGGCCATAAATTCCTCAAACGATTAGACACTTCTTCCGCCCGTCTCTCTCACACCATGGAGCCATTAGGCAGGCGCCCTCATTTTGAAACAAAACCTTACATGGTGTGGTGACATTTAATTTAGTGTTTCTCATTTCAAAGCTCTTAAAAATATTAATTAATTCCTGTCAACCCCCGGGAGGCACATTATTAATATCCGAAGTGCCTTTCATGCTGGTCCATTGTGTGTCCTCTGAGTGTGAGAGGAGAGGAAATGAGACTGAATCAGTTTCTGCAACCCTCAAGACAAGACTTTGTTGGAGCCAAGGTCAGAAATAACAAATCCCTGATCTTATTGATACCTTAGAGTGATTTCTGCTCTGTGGCCTTGGGTCTGGTTTGGAGAACAACACTCTTTTTCAGAAGTAATCTCAGGAGGCAACGAGTTGATTTTTCTATGGAGCTGTGACTTCATGAACACTAGTTCGATAGCTGTGCAGAGGAGAACAGCTGTGCTGAAGCAGGAAAGAAGGCAGTGAGATGTGGGCAGGGAGCAGCAAGCACTTGCTGTCTCCACTGGAGAATGTCCCCGCCAGTTTCATGACCTGCTAGTGAGCCTAGCAGAGTGCAGTGGGGCCCGTTCCCATCCCATCTGTTAACAGCTTCTCTCCGTTTTCTTCATGTGGGATCCTGTAGCGCCCCCCCCCCCCCAAACACACACACAAGACAGCATCTGCCGGTGGGCGCATGACACTGGGAGTCTCAGGCCTGGCTTACTCTCACTGCCTGAGGGCTGGAGCACACTGCCCACCTGCTTTCTACCTGCAGCTCATGGTGTCAGAAGAGTTTCCTGAATTTGATTTCAGAAGTTTTGTAACTGGAAGATTTGTTTGTTAAGATGAGTGAAGTTAATATGCTATAGGCGAAACAGGCATCCACCTTCTCAAGGCAGACTGTGGCCTGGAGTCAGGTCTGGCATTGGTGGAAGCTCATGAGACATATATATGTAGGTGACCCGTTTCCCTGGGAGCCCTGACCATGAGATGTCAGCCTCAACTGTGGCTCCTCCGCGAGGCTGAGGAAGGCTCCAGCGCATGCAGCTTGTGAGTGCTGCTGCACTGGCAGCCATCGCAGGCCGAGATGTGGCCGGAGTGAGTCCACAGTAATGGCAAGGAATGTCAGGAACTAAGTAGGGACAAACAAATGCCGAGGGTTATTTGCTGTTGTCTTCTGAAGGTAAATTGGTCTTGTGATTTCAAAGCCGCAGAGGCTATGCTAGAGAAAGGGCATGGCTCCTGTCATTGTCACCAGGCTACCTTTCCTGCCAAGCAAAGGGTGCATCTCTGCAAGCTTCCTTCTCTTCCTGCTTTGATCACCTCTGGAGTGGGGGAGTAAGGTCCTATCTTCTGGCGCTCCAAGAGTCCTCTGGGGTGGGAGACCAAGGCCCCCTTTGTGCATTTCATTATTTCATCTTAGTTCTCACCCAGCTCACACCCATGTGTAATGGTTTGGTCCAGCACGGCCAGCAGTCCTTCTGTTGGTTGCATGTTGCACACACAGCAGGAGCTAGATCTACTGTTTGAGACCGGGCCACCACCAGGGCTGGAAAACCACTGAGCTCACTTGAATTGGCTCTTCATGGTGTGATTTCCCTATTATTTCTCATGGTGGTAAGTTGAAATGCTGCCTAGGCTCTTTTGGTTTTGTTTCTTTGATGTGTGTGTTCACAAAGTGAGTAAATAGCAAACCCCAAGCCTCTTTTAGCACGTACTGAAAGCATGGCTTTGAGGTCTGCTTTTCCCTATTGGTGTGACCCTCCTATCTCCTGAGAGCTTCCTGGAAATAGGCTGTGCACTGGCTCTGGCTGTGAGCACTGCTCCAGCCCTGTGAGCCAGCCTTCCATGCTGGGGCTCCAGGCTATAATTCCACACTGAACTGTTCTTTGAACACCTCTCTGCATTTCCCTCCTCAGTCATGACACATGGTAAAGTGCACTCACACTGAAAGTGTGGAGTTATTTATTTTGATTTACAGAAGGCCAGAGCAAACTGTCTGCCAGGGTAGGATGTGGTGCGCTGCTTAATGTGGGCATCACAGCCACTGTGATTCAGAGAAAACTCAAGGTTTAGGTGTGTGCAGGTCACAGCCCAGCGGGAGGTAGTGATTTGACTAGGGGAGTCGTTTCATTGGGCTCCCTGTGTGTGCTATGTCCCTGTTGGGGAGAGGACACTAGTGAGAGCAGTCTCCATGGACGGCTCTGCCCCTGCCCCTGCCCCTGCCTCATGTGGCTGCCATTTGAAGATTGTCCAGCCATCTTTATCTCATACTTGTTTTATAATTTCAGAGTGGACTTTCTTTTGTACAGGTAGTTTTGAGGATATGGAGCCAAAAATCATGATATCTGGATAAAATGGTTCAGCCATAGAGCACTTACCTTGCATGTGTTGGGTCCTAGGTTCCGTCCCAAGAACTGTTCAAAACAACAACAAAGGGCTTCTTCTTTCTCAGCATTGTATTTTCTTTCCTCCTTCCCTCTTTTTGAGATTAGGTCTTGCTATATAGCAGGCTACCTTAACCTTGTCAGCACTGAGATTACAGGCATCACGCCATTCTGCCTCAGAACTGTGCCTTCACTTACCAATGTTCTCTATGTTGTCTTACAGGACCAAGCAAAATCTAAATATTCAGACTACAGAGACAGTGCCCCGATCAGCCTCACCCAGAGCATTGATAAGCAGTATGCCAGTGAAGGGCTGAAGATGTTTCTTTCTGTCATTTTCATAACTCTTGTTGGGGGAGGCAGGCTATGATTTGAACTCAGGCCCTTGTGCATGCTAAACGTGTGGTCTACCACTGCACCTCAGCTCCATCTGCTATTCTAGTATGTGGGGGTTGCAAATAGTCATAGTCAAGGGCTTGATGTACACTTTGGTGCCCAGCATCCAGGTGCCATCACTTCCCACAGCCCTTTCCAGAGTCATGTTAACATTCACTTGTGTCACTTTGATGTCAGATGGGATTTTATCATTTTGATTTGTTCCTCTACTAATTATTATAATTAATGTCACTAACAATCTGACTGTCACTCAGCAACTAGTTGCTAATGACTAAGTATGTTGTAAGGCCATGGAAAGGACATAAAACATAGCATGTACAGAGGGCATGCACTGACTTGTAAGCAGTGCCAGCCCTCACGGAACCTACAGTGTCATACACATAGCTGTGCAGTAGCAAATTCCTTGCCAATAGGGGCCAGGGAGGAATTGAAACAGGATGTTAGAGGTTCAGGAAAGTCACTGAACCCCAGACCCTGGGTTGGCATTTGCATTAACCAAAGAATTGGGCAAACCAAGCTGAGGATAATTATTAAATTATTATATTTTAAAAATCTTATTTATTTGCAAGCAGAGAGAGAGAAGAGAAGAGAGACAGACAGAGAGAGAATGGGCACGCCAGGGCCTCTAGCCAGTGCAAATGAACTCCAGATGCATGTTCCTCTTATGCATCTGGCTTATGTGGGTCCTGGAGAGTCAAACTGGGTCCTTTGGCTTTGTAGGCAAACGCCTTAGCCACTGAGCCATTTCTCCAGCTCTAAATTATCATATTTACTGAAGGAAGTACAGAACCAAGGAAAGGAAAATGAGTACACCCAAGGAAAGAAAAGATAGTACAAAGAGCTCCTGCTGTGTAGAGGACAGAAGGGGGTAAAGAGCCCATCTGGGAATTAGGGGTGAGGGCAGGTGGGGGTTTCTCCCCTCAGCTCAGCCCAGCCGGGCTGAGACAAGGGGAAACTCACCAGAAGCTGGAGGTTCATGAGTGGTCAGGCAGCCCAGAGAGAGGCTTGTCCCCGTGTATGCATCTATTTATAACCTTACTGTGGTGGGTTTTACCTTATGACTCAGGTGAGCCAGAGAGACAGCTCATTGGTTTGGGCTCTAGAGGCTGGCTCAGGAAGATGCCAGCCACGACGCCAAGTTCTGGGGCTGAACTTTACCAACCACAATGTTTGGATTAGATTTAAATCCTAGGGAAGACCTGGGTGGTGGGGCAGGTTGTTTGTGGAAAAACAGATCTAGGGAAGAGATAAGAAGTCAGATCATCCTTTGATCTCTAGCAAAGTGGAGACTGTAAGGATGCTTCCAGGGGCTGGTCACCCTTACTGCCTGACAGAGCTACCTGACTCCCTCTCAGAACCTTGCTGAAGAGCTTGGCCCTGAGTGGGTTCCTGTGAGCATGTGGGGAGGTGTGGGAGCTGGTCTCCCAGGCAGTGACCCCATGTGCCTGTGCCCACATCAGCATCCCTGACCTCATGCTCTGTTCCTCGGAACCCTTTTTCTTCTCACAGAGATGCAAGCTCCCCAAGGGCCAGCCTTGTTCAGTAGAGCCGCCACATGGGTGCCACTGCTTGCTTGGTGGCTGACTGTGGATTTGGAAACCTTACACTGTGTGGACCTTTCTGTCAGGCTCCCGCCACACTGTCTGATTTGATTTTACAATAGCATACTGGTCCTGAGGGAGGCAATCCTGTCAGGGGTTGCACTCTGCTGGACCCTGACCCTGCTTCTTGAGCACAGGTCCTCCATATTGACCAGCAGTGCAGGAGAGCTGCTGCTGGTGGCTTGTGTGTGGCTCTCATGGGCTTTGCTTACATGTGCAAAGGACTTAGGGAACCTTATCTTTGCATCTGTAGGGAGAGTGTGAGCTTCACATGTGTGTGTGGAGGACAAAGGACAGTCTCAGATGTCATTTGTTACGGGGTCTGATGTTGCACAAGTAAGATCACAGAATGTGAGGCAATGTTTTCTTGGGGAAAAAGAAGAAAGCTTGTGTACCAGGCCTGCGTCCCAGAGTTTGGGATCTCAGGATGCAGCCTCGAACTGTTGGGAGTGTCAACTTTAATTGGAGAAAACCACAGATGTTAATTGTGAAAACAGGATGGAAGTTAAAACACAAAGTTAGGTGGAACTGAGGCAAGAAACATTCTGTGCTGTGTAATCACAAAGGTACAGGGAGGTCATGGAACATTTCACAGAGGGGTCATCCTATTCCTTAACACCTGCATTTTGCAATAAGGCCTGTCATAATGATTCCCAAAACTTCTCCTTTATTTGTCAGGAAGATCAACTTGGGTGGTGGCCTCCATTATGTGTGCTTAAGTGTAAGGGCTACACAGGAGGATGTTTAACCGGGTCTGTTGTGTCCCTTTACATTCCATTTTCCACATTCTTCAGGGAAAATCTACTTTTTCTGAAGCAAGGTCTCATTGGCCTAGAGCTCACCAAGTAGGTTATACTGGCTGGCCAGCAGCCCCAGGGGTCCTTGTGCCTCCTCCTCCCCAGCACATACTGCCACACTCAGATTTTTACGTGAACACCGGAGATCAAACTCAGGTCCCCCATTCCTGTGAGGCAAGAATGTTACCTGCTGAGCCATCTGCCCAGCCCCAAGTCCTATCTTTGCAAAGCATTTATATTTACCCATGGACTGATAACTTCCAGAGTTGTCATTCATAGTTAGATGAAGCCCAACATGGATTTCATTATTGATGTGCTAACATTGTGGAGTTGGATCCCATTTCCTATTGTTTTGGTCTCTTGTAACTTTTGATTTTTGCCAAAGCTGGATGTCCTGAATTGGAGCAGTCTGTGACCTGACCTCCTGGCCCTGCCTCCCATGCCTGTTCTTTCCTCCCCTCTACTTTTCTCGGACCAGCCTCAGTGGTGCTGGCTGACCCTGGCTCACCACCGCATGCTAGTCCGCAGCAGCCAGCCCCTTTTTTAGTCCTCTTCACTTGTCTTCCTGGTGTGCACTGCTTTCTATTGTCTGTTCACTTGTTTTGCACAGGCTGGTCTAGAACTTGAGATTCTTGTGTCCCAGCCTCTGATTTGGTCACTATTCCTGGTTCCAGTATTTAATTTCTTTTTACGAATAGTTTGTGAACTGCATTGTGTAGGAACATGCCCATTACTTCTTGTTAAACAGGGTCTCTAGCCCAGTCTGGGGGATAACTTAGCTGACTTTGAACTTCTGATCCTCCCGAGTCCTGGGATTACAGCTGTATATCACCATGCAAGGTCTAGGTTGTACTGGAAGTCAAACCCAGGGCTTCTTAAATGCTAGGCAAACACTCTACCAACGGAGCCACGTCCCATGCCGTATACATTACTTTTAACATCAGAGCACAATGCTCAGCTATGGTCAAGCCCTTTTGCTGTTTCTCTAGTAGGTCTGTCCTGGCTTTGGAGAGCATGCTCCTGCTGCTCGGCACTGTTGGTCAGTGTGAAGCCTTGCTGCCCACTCAGGTGTGCCGCAGTGCTTTCATTTCCACCACCTCCGCTCCACCTCGGCCCTTAGGTGGAGCATACATTGATAAATTCTTTACAACAAACCAGGGTAAAAGCAGAGACCTTTGTCCCCATCACCTCTGCATAGGCCTGCCCCTGACTCAGGCCACCTGCAAGTTATTGTAACTTTAAAATAATCAGCGACTATGTCATTGCTGCCTGAGAGGAGCCAAATCTGGTGTGTGACACATTGCCGTGTCTGTTTCCATCCCTGGTTTAGGGATTTGTGTCCCAACATCTGGACAGGGTTTGAATTGTCTACGGAGCTCCTTCCCCCAACTCCCACACAGTAGGGTTTTCTGTGTTTTTTCCTGGCTGTCCTTACATGCTCCCCCCCCCCCCTTCCTCATTGCTTGGTGTGGACTGGGAAGAGCTTGTCTTTAGAATTCTGAGCATCCCCCTGAGGCAGGTGTGAGTCTATGCTTTTCCTGTCTTACTGGAGGGCACTGACAGATCCCACAGTTGGGTTTTGCACATTTCCTCTAAGCGAATGCTTTAACTGCTGAGCCATCTCCAGCTTCTAAGCTAATTCTTACATGTTTAATCTTTGTCGTTTTGTTAGTGAGGTTTTCTCATTCATTCCTATTTGTGGTTTGTATATTTATAAAGACCCTTGGTGTTTGTATGTCAACTTCAGGATCTGCTCATAGCAAAGCAGGCAGTGAGGGTCTAAGCCTGGGCAAATGGGAGGGGTATTTGAGGGGTGGGTAGGACTGTGCAGAGGTGAGCACTGCCTGCCTCCCTGCCTCGGTTATAATTCTGTCATTGCTGCTGTGTTCATGGTGCTCTTTGAGTAAGTCATCTTTGCTCCACATTACAGAAAGGTTTTCAGAAGGATCCCTGTCTCTGAGAAACACTGAATATCAGCACAACAGCTGTGTCTGACCTATGCTACCATGTGATCTGCTCTCAGTGAAAATACACTGTGTGAAGGGACTCGCCTGCTGTCCATGGAGTAGTCACTCCTTTCTATCTGCAAAAGTGTGAGTCCACTGTAGACTCGATGCAGAAGGAGGGCACCTCTAGGTACTCCTAGCCTGTGACAACTGTCTCCCTTCTTCTCATCACAGGCCCGATACAAGCAGAGCCTCGACCCCACCGTGGATGAAGTCAAGAAGCTCTGCACATCACTGCGCCGAAATGCCAAGGAGGAGCGGGTCCTCTTCCACTACAACGGCCATGGGGTGCCCAGGCCCACGGTGAATGGTGAGGTCTGGGTCTTCAATAAGGTAGGTCTACAGTCAGCCTCCACTCTCGTTCCCTGGAAGATGGGGAGTGTGGGTATGGGCTGAGATTTCCTACCTGTAGGCTTTGTTGGACAGCCTGTAGTAGTCAAGGCTCTCTAGAGCTAGAGGAATAGAACCAGCAGAATGAATGTGTATTAAAAAGGGACTCACTAGATTGCCTTACATGATATGTGCTGGGCAGTCCTACCATCCATTTCCATGAGAATATCTCTATTTATCTGAGAGAGAAAGAAGTGGGGGGGGGGGCAGGAGCAAGCCAGGGCCTCCAACCAGTACAAATGCACTCCAGATGCATGTGCCACCTTGTGCATCTGGCCTATGTGGGTACTGGGGTTTTGAACCTGGATCCTTAGGCTTTGCAGGCAAGTACCTTAACCTCTAAGCCATCTCTCCAGCCCCAAAATACCTTTTGAATTATGTTATATCCATACATTAATGAGCGAGAGTAGAGGTCCCTGAATATTCATTCTTTCAAACTGGGGCTCTTTTAAGTATCCATCAGTACAGTGTGTAGTTTTCTTCATAAGGGTTTATATTCCCATGTTACTGGGGAACGTGGGTTTCCCTTATAGATTTTAGAGATCTGCAAACAAGGGTGGTTTTCTGTCTTCTTTTCTACTTTTGTCTTGTTTGGTGATTGTACTTACCTTCCGGTGCTACCACAGGAAGCAGGATGCAGAAGCAGAAGCTATAACATCTTTATCTCCTTTGTCACTGTGTGGGAAATGTCTGTGATTTTTTGCAGGGGACGGGGGCGGGGATGAAAGCCTGTCTTTAACAGATTAAGAAAGATGGGGGGGGGTAATGCTCCTGTGGTGGAGCGCCTGCCTGGTGCACTTGAAGCCCGGGACTGGCGTTGTCAGCACCGCCAAAACCACAGTGCTTTGTTGTACACCCATACCTCTTTACTCCCTCAGGTTAGAGGCAGAGGATCAGAAGGACAAGGCCATCTGCTAGGTAGGGTGTTTGAGGCCAGTCTGGGATACCTGAAACCCCATCTCCATGAAAGAAAAAGAAGGGAAAAAATAAAGGAAGCAAGGTCTATTCCTACTTGGAGTTGTGTGTAGTGTGTGTGGTGTGGTGTATGCACATGTGGGGCTCACATTATTTCCTTGAGATGCAGTCTTTCATCTCACTGAACCCACAGCTGCCAGGATTCCACCTGGCTGGTTGACCAGCAAGCCCCAAGGATTTGGTCTCCACCTCCTGTGGGAATTGAGGCTGCAGTCATGTGTGGCCATGGCTAGCTGTTTATGTGGTTGCTGGGGAATTGAAGTCAGGGCAGATCAGGCCCTCAGGTCCTCATGCTTGTGTGACAAGCCTTCTTCCCCACTGTGCTATTTTGAATGTATGTCCCCCAACAGACTCAGGTGTTTTATTAAAACTTGCATTCCCAGCCACCTGGCTGGAGGTGTCACTGGGGTGGACTGGATTTCTAGCCCAAAGGTGTGCAGAGTGCTGCCTGGATCCCTGCTGTTTGCTGCTGATGTTGTGCTTGCTTGTGGCGCTGTTTGATCATGTCTTTCTGTTTGGATCTGTGACAGGGGGTCAGCTTCTTCCATCACCATGGAACTTCTCCTGGATCTGGAAGCCTTAAATAAATCCCTTCCTCCCATAAACTGTGTCTGGTTTGGAAGTTCACCTCACAGTGTGAGCTATCTGTCCAGCCCCTACTTTGATTTCAGGGAAAAAAAAAAAAAAAAAAAGTCATGTCTCAGTTGGGTGTGGTGACCCATGCCTTAAGTTCCACTACTCAGGCTGAGGTAGGAGGATCACCCTGAATTCAAGGCTGCCCTGGGGCGCCAGAGTACGTTCTGGATCAGCCTGGGTGAGAGTGAGACCTGACCTCCAAACAAAAAAACCAAAAATAAATAAGATAAATCATGACTTGGTTTTTCTGAAGCCATTAATTTATTTTGAAGAAATAATGCCCTGGTCATTTTGTTGTGTGTTAAAGTGGCTGGGGCTGGGTGTGGGGGGGGGGTTTATCTCCCTTAAACTAATATGTTGTATGGTATTGTGGACACTCTGATGGTGCATACACCTTCCATCTTGGGATGGCCCATTGGTCACTGTGAATTGTCTGCTTCACACATGGTTTAATTCAGCCTGCTGGTGTTCCGTTTGTGTTTGAAATCTGTGGTAAGGCTTATAGGATTCTCCTTCTCTGTTGTCTTTGTCCTGAGTAGTTGATATTCTGTGACTTCCTGCTGTGTACCTTGGTGTAGAGTAGGTTTGTAAGACTGATGCATTTCTTGTCTGCCTGTTAGGAGAATTTACAGATGGGGTTGCCTGGGGTGCTGTGTGCTGTGTGAGGTCTCTGCTAATCTGGGATCTTTCCCAGGGGGAGTTGCTCATTGTACCTCCCATTTCAGCTGAGCCTTCAGGTTGCTGCTCATAATACCTTTACTACCTTGTCAGTGTCGATGCTGGCCATGTTCTGTTGTTTTTGTTGATTATTCTGACTATGTGTTTATGTGCGTTTATTAGTCTCGTCAAAGGACCAACTTTGACCTTCGAGGTCCTCCAGAAGGTAGATGTGTAAGTAGAGTGAATAGCATTACATGGCTGCAAGGTCACTAGGCACTGCTGCTGCATGTGTGTGCTCTGTGGGGAGTGTTGTTCTGTGAACATCCAAAACTGCTAACCTCCTGACATCGGGACTTCATGTTTTCCTACTTAAGCATAATGCATTAAATTACAAGGGAAATTTAATCTCAATTCTGTGATCTCATTTAGAATGGAACCCACATTCCTATTTCCCCAACAATGGTAATTTGAATGTATGTTCCCTATAGACTCAGGTGCTTTTTTTCTGTTCTCCTCCTCCTCTTCTTCTTCTTCTTTCTTCTTTCTCCTTCCTTTTCCTCCCTCCTCCTCCCTCCTCCTTTCTCCTCCTCGCTCCTCCTCCTCCTTCTTCTTCCTTCTTCCTTCTTCCTCTTCTTCCTTCTTCTTCTTCTTCCTTCTTCTTTCTTCTTTCTTCTTCTTCGTATAAAAATTGAGTTTGAGCCAGTGAGGTGCTGCACGCCTTTAATCTCAGCACTCGGGAGGCAGAGGTAGGAGGATCACCGTGAGTTTGAGGCCAACCTGAGACTCCATAGTGAATTCCAGGTCAGTCTGAGCTAGAGTGAGACCCTACCTCGGAGAAAAAAAAGATTGAGTTTGCAGCTTTACCCCCTAGCAGGCAGACTCCTTTTGGGGGTGGGGAGAAGGGGGATGGTGGATCTAAATTCCAACCTAAAGGTATGCAGAGCTGTTTTGGGCTCTGGCTGTGCTGGTTTGTGGTGCGGACCTCAGGTGGTTTCTCTGTGCTTGGTTGTATGGAAACAGCTTCTTCAGACACTGATCCCTCCTGGAGCTGTAAGCTTGAAATAAATCTCCCGTAAACTGTGTCTGGTTTGGACGTTTATCCTAGCAACATGAAACTACTACAACGCCCACTATCTTGGAAGTATGCAGTAACATGTTTTGTTCGTTCACCTTGCTGTGCATCCAGAGCCTTTCAAGGTTTGCACCTATACTTACTCCCCAGGCATGGCCGTCTGAATTAGGTGTCCTCCAAAAGCACATGTGTTCTAGAGGCTAGGTCCTCAGATGGTGGCAGTTGGGGAATTGGAGCTTTGCCAGAGAGCCTATGAGTATTATAACCATCTCCCTCTTGCCAGTGTTTGGCACACTCTCCTGCTGCTATTGGCCAGGAGGTGGTGTCCAGCCTCTGCTCCTGTCACCTTTTCCCTGCCATCATGGTGCTTCCCCTTGAGTCTGTAGGCCAAACTGAACTCTAATGAGCTGCTTTTGGTGGGATGCTTTGTTTTAGCAAGAGAATATAACTGCCACACACCATGTCTGTGTAGTCTCTGTCACTCCTGGCTGGTCTTTTGGTCTTTGTTTTTCTCCCCTAACATTGATTTGTTTGTGTGTACTTTTGGGTGTTGGTCTCTACCTGCTACTTCATTTGAGACAGGGTCTCTGATTGCTCACCTACCTGTGTGCCAGGCTACCTGCTGCTTATACATAGGAGTGCTTCAACTACAGACCTCCATTACAGTGGTTTGACGTGGTGTTGGGGATCTGTCTAGTTGTACTCACACTCACTCAGCAAGCACTTTACCCACTGAGCAAACTCCCCAGTCACACATTGACTGTTTTGCAAAGCGAGATTTTGGTGTTTTTTTTTTTTTTTTTTTTTTTGCTGTTGTTGTTGTTTTGTTTTTGTTTTTGGAGGGGATGGGGGCATCCTTTGGTAGATTAGTACGGTTGGATCCATCTTTAATCCCATTAGTAGGCCTTCATTTTTGGAACACTTTATTATACAGAAACAGCAAGCAGTTCCCTCATGCTTCTATCTTTTGTGCTAGTATTTTGCTCTGTTGATTTTAGTTCCTACCTCTGGTGAGCCGATGTGGTACATGATCACTAGCGAGCTCCCTTTTTCACGAAGGTTCTCTCACTCTTGGTGTTGGTAGATGCTGATGTCACTCATTCATCAGTGTAGTGTCATCCCATACTCTCCCTCTCTCTCCTTCCTTTCTTCCCTCTCTTTTTTCCCTCCCTCCCTCTCTCCTCCTTTAGTATCACTGGGTAATATTCCACGGTATGGATGTAGCACATGTTTGTTCAATTGTGTCTCAGTGCCTTCCAATTTTTTCACTTGCAAACAAATTTCTGTAAACATCTGCTCAGGGGTGGTTTATTTCAGTACAGCGGGGCTCACTGTGTAGATCTGGCTGGCCTAGAACTTTATGTAGCCCAGGCTGGTCTTCATGGATCCTTCTGCCCTTATTTTTTGAGCTGAGATTATCAGGATTTAATACAAATATAAGTTTTAAAGTCACTATTGCTACATCCCATGGTTAAGGGTATATTAGCTTTTCAGCTGGATGGGATGGTATAAGCCTTTAATCCCAGTACTCATTAGACAGAGGTAGGAGGATCATTGTTGGTTCAAGGCCTGCCTGGGACTACAGAGTAAGTTCCAGGTTAGTCTGGGCTAGAATGAGACATTACCTGGGGTGGAGGTGGGGGCCAGTATATTAGTTTTTCAAAAAATTGCGAAATATAGAAACCATCTCTTCTGGGACATGCCAATATTTCACCCCTGTGAGGCAAGGACCTGGTCTTTTATTCCCAGCCGCTAGAGGCTTCTGTGACCTGTGCTGGTGGTTAGTCACTGTTCCCTGGCGGTTGGAGGTGACATGTGGGCATTCTGCCTTATATCGTCCTGTCAACTCAGTGTCACATGTATACATGTCATCTCTGCAGTCCTGGTGGGGCTGGTTTCCCTGCCAACTCCCAGTGCCCTCTGTGTCATCTCTGGCTCTCCATGACAGCAAGATCTTCATGTCTAGAGAGGGCCTCCTGTCACCAGTGCTTGGAGAGTCTACAGATGGGCCAGAAAAATATCTTCCTCTCTAGGTTTCTCTTCCCCCCCCCCCCCACTGTTGTCCAGTTAATTTGTCCTTTCCTCCTCCTTCTTTTTTTGTGGTGTATTGCAGAGAGAGGCTAGTATTTGTCTGGGTCCAGATGAGCATACAACCACAGAATACTAGGCAATCCTATTGCTAAGCCCATCTGTCTTAAAACTGACTCAGTGGATCGAAATGAAGCAAGTATTTTAAATAGTACACTGTGGGAGAAGGTAAGATTTCTTTACTGTCTACTTTTCTCCTTGTAACTTGCCAGATACCTGTCTGTAGTTCTTTCCTTGGCCTTAGCAGAAAACCAGGCTCAGGACTTAAGAACATCTCTGGTGGCCTAGCCTTCCCGCCTCCCCTCCTGTCCCATCTGCGTGTCAGGCAATTAGGTCTGGTATTGTAGCCATTAGGAGCTCACGCAGCAGAACGTTTATCTGGGGGAAAGCATTAATCTGCTCTTTCAATACTTCCAATTAGCTTTTAGACCCTCTATTCTGTCCTTCTTCACAGAGAGGGGCTTTTCCACCTAGCATATTTTTTTCTCCTCTACAGAGTCCATTATGGCAAAAGCCATTCTGATCTTTGTGCGCCAAGGCACGGAGCTAAGTCTCACGTGCAGAGCTGGGATGATGGCTGCATCCCGTCTCACCTCCTCCCCTTCATGTACCGAACCCCAACCTGGAAGGTTAGTTATGTGGTTTTACATTTTGATGTAAGATAAGTTTTCATTCTTGCTAACTTCACCGTGTGCCAGAAACGCATTCGGGGGCCTCATGTTCTGTCTCACAGTGTGGCTGACTACTCTGGGTGTTAACTAGGGGGTAAAAGGGTTGCTTGTTGTGGAGACCACATGACAGGCATAGTGTTTCATGTTCATTCTGGTTTTAAGTCAAGTTATAGCAAGACTAATTATAATGCGTCAGGATGATACGGAGATGGAGAGGTGACAAGCTGCTCCCACCCAGCAGCCTCAAGCAGTGAGCAAGCAAAGGGTTGGCTCCTGGAGGACGTGAGCCTGCGCTGGATCTCAAGAAGAAAACGGATCAGGGTCCTCTGCTGGGAGGTAGGGGATGAGCTTAGAGGGGACTGTGTTGTAGGATGAAAGAACTCTGAACTGTGGGAGCCTGGGGCCTGAGCCAAGAATTAGGACAGAAGAAGGTGCTGGGACTAAGGTGGAATGTCTCTCTGACTGCTGAGGAAGGGGCGCAGGCAAGTGGTTTCTTAGATCCCTCCCTCCACTGCTGCCTGAGGGGTGGATCCTGGCGGGAAGACCAGCTAGGAAGAGGTCAATGGCTCATGGAATCTGGCCAGCAGGGTAAACTTACTGTGTTCACTGAGCGGTCACTGTAGTGGACAGCAGGTGGAGGTGGAGGAAACAGCTGAGAACTAGATTGTGGCCAGCAGAGAGCAGCAGGAAGAAAGGGCTGGTGGGCCATCCGTGCCCATGTGGTGCAGTAGCCCTGGGATCCATATGTAGGGAGAAGAGGCAGAGGTACTGTTGGGTGGGGGGCAGCTAGAGCAAAAGGAAGCAGGAAAGAAACTGAGATTCAGAGACCAGAGGTGGATCCAAGGAGGTGATGACACAGTGGTATGAATGTGTCCCCAGGTTTATGTGTTGGAAACATACCCCTAAATTCATATGTGAGTTATATGTGCAGCTGGAGCCTTTATATAGTTAGGGTTACATGAGATCATCAAGGTGGCCCCATGGTGGTATTAGTGACTTCATAAGAGGAAGAGACCTGATCTAACCCGCTTGTCGTCTCACTGTATTGTGCTTCGGCAAGAGGCCTCACCAGATGCCAGTGCCCTGATCTTGGACTCTCAGCCTCCAGAGCTTGAACAAACATTTCCCTTTCTTTATGAATTACCCAATCTGTGGTGCCCTGTCATAGCAGCAGAAACCATTCTAAGACAGACAGGGAGGAGGAGCAGAAGGAAAAGTGAGGGAGCCTGTGGAGGGGGGTCCGGTGAGATGTAATGAATCCCCTTTCCTCAAAGGAGCTTGGGCCCGTGGCAGGAAACACTTGGTTATTCAGAAAAAGAAGTCCAGTTCTAAAGAGGTGACTCTCACTTCTGAGAAATGCCAAGTACATGTTCTACCAACGAGCAGGAATAGAACTGAATTCTCAGCCATGTTCCAGTCGCACTCTCTTGGGGCAGGATCCTACCAGGCGCCTCAGGATGCAGGCTTGCTTTCTCCTTGCGGCTGGAGCTGGACTCCTGTGCATCGACTCTGCCTGCCTTGCCGTGGGCATGTTTGCGGGCGCTGTTCTCCAGGAGACAGAGGAGGTTTATCTCCTTCTGCATTGTGCTCCCTGGACACTCTGTAGCAGGAGGTGACAGCCCCGAAATATTGGGCATCTGTGAAGTGGTACTTGTAAGCCAGACATGGCTGTCAACAACTTCCGGAGGATTGTCACCAGTGAGCTCCAGTCCCAAGGAATCTCTCAGGCTTGCTTTGTTGTTGTTGCTGTGTTTGTTACTGCCTCTACCTTTCCTTTCTTGAGGCAAAATAACCGTGCACCCCATCAACAATTCTAAATAAATACTTAGTTTTGTTTTGGTTTTGTATGGCATGGCTATCAGGCAAATAGATACCGCCTCTCATTCTGGTATGAGGCAGTTGGTTACTGCTTCCTCAGCCTTATTTGTCATTTGTTGACACTGTTACTTTATCCATTGTGAGAATGCAGTAGGAGCAGAGACAGAAACCTTAATTTTGCTGTGAACTTGGCTCCTTTTTTTCTGTGAATTTCTAGTGTTTTATGTTTGCTTACAGTAGTAGAAGGCCATCACCAGATATTCCGGTCTTCTAGAAGAAGGGCTGGAAAGCTTCTGAGTTTTTCTTTGTAAGGGCTTAGTAGCTGTTTTCTTTTTTAATTTATTATGTCTCTCACAAAGGAAAGGCTAAAACCTTAGGCTACGTTTTAGCCATTTTCTCAGATGTCCTGCATTTAATAACCCTTGTTAGAGAGCCAAAGTTCCCAAGCCTGCCTGTGCCTCAGATCACCACCACAGGGACATGCCTCTGAGGTCTCAGGCCCAGCCATTGCCTTTTTTGGGTAGGCCTTCAAGAAAGAGGAAAGTGCTGGGCTGAGCACAGGCATGACCCCAGAACCCCTAGACAGTGCAGTACAGATGCAAGCCCCTTGGTATGGGTCTCCTGAGTGCCTGTGTTGCAAAGGACACTCTTGGACCTGCCGTTCTGACTCCAGCTTCGAAGTATGGGCAGAAGGCAGTGCCAGGTGATGGGGAGAGTGAGTGGTGTCCCTCCTGCTGGCCTCAAAGGAGAGGCAAGGCAATGGACACTTGCACTGAGATGGATGTGTTCAGTATCCCCAGTATCGACATTAACTTCTCCTCTGTAGAAGGAGATGGTGTCTCTTATTATTTCTTTATTTAAAAGACAAAGTTTTTTTTTTTTTTAATTCTCTGACTAGCCATTTGCATTTTCAGTCTTTGAACTGTCCATGACCTCTGTCCCTTGTTCTTTTCTGAAGGTGGTAACTATTTTAATTGGTTTGTTACTTGTTTGTGAACTATTCCATTTGCAGCTATTATAGATAAACTATTATCATTTAACTCAATTTACATTTTTTGGCCATAGAGAACTTCATATTCTAATCTAATAAATTTATCAGTATCATTCCATGTGGATTTTAGGTTTTGTGAACTACTTAGAAAAATTTCATCATGCCAAAGTTATTTTAAAAATGTTTCTGCCCAGCACTCAAGAAGTAAAAGTAGGAAGATAGCTCTTAAGTTAAGGCCACCCTGAGACTACATAGTGAATTCCAAGTCAGCCTGGGCTAGAGTGAGACCCTACTGTTAGGTCAGGATGGGCTTCCCAAAATGAAGTCACCAAAGACAGCAGGATGGTGACAGACACAAGGAAGTGGGTCATCCATATTCTTCAAGGAACTGCTCAGCTGTTATTGCTTCCTTGCCTAATAATGCCCCCCCAGGTCATGATTTACTGCCCCCTCATCTTGTAAGTCACATGATCACTGTTCTGATGTCACACCCTGGCTATCTGAGATTTCCCCTAAAGAAGCTCCCCCCCCTTTTAAAAAAGTCTCCCTCACCTTACCCCATCTGAAGAGCTCTATATAGTGCACTGTCTGCGATCCCAAGTTGGCTGTGCTCCACTCTTGAGAGTCAGTCCTGGCAGCTTGTGCTTTTCCTGAATAAAAGCTTCCATCTTCGTCTCAGAGTGGTCTCCATGGTCTTGGTCACTCCCGAACCTTACACCTACCTTAGAAAAAAAAAGTTTTGCAGAGTTTTCTAAAATGTTATTTTTTCACTATTAAGCATTTACATACAGAAATAGGCATTTGCTTCTGTACCTGTCCAAATTAAGACATGTGATGTTACACAGTGTTGACTCTTCTCCTGCCCCTGCCCTTTCTTCCAGTGGCACTTGCCGGCAGAGCTCAGGGCTCATGCCAGCATAGTCTGTGTCCTGTAGCATATGGATGCATAATTCAAACAGCACTGAGCAATCAAGTGCATCAGTCAAAAATTTTTACAATAGATTTTATTGTCTGTGTTCAGGATCAGCATACAAACATTCATTCCAGTTTGTACGCAATTCTTTCATTGCACCCATACCAAAATCTAAAAAGCCACGTGTCCCCTTTTACCTTGGAGGTGTGCATGTGTGTGTTTATGTATATGCTGGGTGTGTGGATGGGCACATGCATGCCATGGCATGTGTGGTGGTCTGAGGACAGCTTTGGGGTGTTCTCTCCTTCCACTTTGCTTGAGACAGGGAGGGCTTCCCTTCTGTTTTGTTTTCTCTGTTTCATGTACAGAAGTCTAGCTGGTCTGCAAGCTTCTAGATTCTACTGGCTCTGCTTCCCCTTGCTGTAAGTATGCTGGGGTCACAGACACATGTGCTACTTTCTATCTGGCCTTTTCTGTGTGCTAGAGAGTTGAGCTTGGGTTGACAGGCTTGTAAGCCAGTACTGCTAAGTGCTGAGCCATATCACCTTTGTTTCTCTTTTAAGCAGTTATTCCAGTGACAGTCCAGCTTTGAACTTGACATAGATTTTCCTTATGAGTATATTGAGGACCAGTATTTTCAAGTAATGATAATCTTTCTTCAGCTCCCCCGAGTCACAAGTTTATGTTATATACATTACACACTCAAAGGTTTCCTCTTTCACAACATATTATCAGAATTATCAGTGAGTCTGGACCCTCCATGAGAGATGTTACAGAAGACACTGTTCTGACTGGGCAACAAGCAGGGAGGGTTTCTTTAGAAAACAGTTCTGCCTAAAATAACATGAGACTAGAAGTAAATTAAAATATTCAAGACAAGCTGGGGGTGGTGGTGTACGCCTTTAATCCCAGCACTCAGGAGGCAGAGGTACGAGGATTGCCGCCAGTTTGAGGCCACCCTGAGACTACATACATAGTGAGTTCCAGGTCAGCCTAGAGTAAACCTACCTCTAAACAACCCCCCGTCCCCCAGTCAAAACATCTTAAGTGTACAACTGTGATTCAGGTTGCCATTTAGGATGCTTTATATTGTAACCCCTATTATGGGATGTTAAGCTGACACCCAAGACAGTCACAGCTTACCACATTTCACTATCTTCTGGCTGTATTAAAACATAAAGGAAGAGTAAATAGTTTCAAATCTTTAGAAACTTGCACTGAGAGGTGGGGTAGGGGTGGGATTCCCTCCTTTTAAAAATGTTTGGAAGCAACTGAAACACTTGTACTTACACACTGGCATGGTGGTGTGCGCATTTACAGCCGAGTGCTGAGGAGGTGAGCACAGGCAGATCCTGGGGTTCCCTGGCCATCCTCCCCAACCTGACTGGTGAACTCCAGGCTATGAGAGACTTTGTCTCAAAGCCTGAGGAATGACAGAGCTTTTCCTCTGGTCATACGCATACACACACATACACATAAAAAGCTTGCATGTCCAAAATGTATAAGAAGGGAGATAGGGACCATGGATTGATAGTATATAATTGATCAGATCTGACGTCTTCCTCCTCTTTGCAAGAGGCTGGACTGTCCTAGGATTGGCATCCATTCCTATAGGTAGGCTTTGTTAGTTTCTTGGCTAGCCACTGGCCTGTTTTCCCTTTGCTGCCCTCTTCCCTTGTGTTTAGACTTCTTTGAGGATTTATCTTTTCTCACTGCCCATTTTTTGGGGGCAGAGGTGAGGCTTTGTTTCACTTCTGCTGGAGCAGGGTTATCTAGACTGTTTCACCCATATCCTCAGTCCAGCTGACCTTCCTGCTGGGCATCTTGGCCGTGTAGGGACCTTGAGTGAATGCTGTGGGCTGGTGCTTCTCCCATCTAGAGCTTTTTATGACTGACATCTTTCATTATGTGATAGAAAGTTTGTCTTTTTCCATGCCCAATTATGTTTGTGGATGCAGCTGCCTGACTTGCACTATTGTATTTTCTTTTCCTGCTGAATGGGTTTTATATCTACCTACCCAGTTTGTGTTGGTGTTTAAGATGTGAGTCTCTCACACAGCTCTTCAGTGTGATCCATCCCTCTGCAGGCAGTGTTTGTGCTGAGGAAGGCTGCAGCTGCCTCAAGGCACCGGGCTCTTCTTTGAGGGTTCACATTTAGATGTTGGTGAGTCAGGTGTTTAGTGACTACGTTGTAATGATACATTTCATTCTAAATATTATATCCAGTGGTACATCCTTATTTCATAATAGCAATACTATAGTGTTTATTGGTGTAGGAATTTGCTCCATCTCTAGTTAGGAACTGAGTCAGCAGAAGCATTGATGCACCCTAGCTTTTCTTTAGTTCCCGTGAGCAGCTGCAACCTGCAAGTTGCACACAGACTCCAGATGTCATGCAAATGTATACAAAAGGATATATGTGACTAGTTTCTATGTCAGCTTTCTGTTACTGTAACGGGCAGATGAGTATCTTCCAGTGAGGAAGGGCTTGTTTTACTCATAGTTATGACTATTTCATTCCATGACCGATAGGCCTTCTTGCTTTGGGCCTGTGGCTAAGTACCATACACCACGGCAGGACCTTGTGGGAGGATGGGCAACAGTGAGAAAGGAAGAGTCCTGGTCTTAGAGTCCCTGTGAGCACATTGGATCCAGCCCTACAGCTATGAACCTGGTAAACCTGTGAGGCTGCTCTCCATTGCTACAGCATATTAATTGTAATTCTGTCACAGGAACTTCACCAGTCCACAGTCCTGTTTGTTTGGCATGTACTGGTTGGTTTTGCTGATCTTATTTGTATATGTCTTGACAGGGTCTCAATATGTAGCCTAGACTCCTCTGAAACTCACATTCTTACTGCCTCAACCTCCTTAGGGCTGACATGATGGGTGTATGCCACTATGCCGGCTGCTTTTGCTATTTTTGAGTTTTATATAAATGTTATCAAACGCAGCACAGTTAACTTTCAAAATTCAATGTGTGTGTTTTTGAGATTGATCCACTGTGGTGAGCATGCTTTAATTAACTCACTGTTGGGTTAATATTTCACGTGGAAACATTCTGCAGTGTACTGACCTGTCCTCCTGTTGGTGGA
This sequence comes from Dipus sagitta, assembly GCA_036346955.1. Taxonomy (NCBI): domain Eukaryota; kingdom Metazoa; phylum Chordata; class Mammalia; order Rodentia; family Dipodidae; genus Dipus; species Dipus sagitta. The sequence continues at coordinate 14,322,617 of CM070778.1, forward strand.
CATTGGGTGGTTTCTAGTTTTATTTCCATTATAAAGAATCCTATGAATATTTTTTTTACTGAAATATGAATCAAAAAAGAAATAAAAGACAGAAAAAAGTTCATGTGATCATGGCAATGGTGGTGGTTTTGCTGTGTCCACCCAGAGGACCCTGCTGGGGCTACTGATCAGTTATCAGCTGAGCTAGAGTAGGCCAGCCCCCGGGGTCGCCTGCATTTGCTTTGTTAATAAACCCTTGCTGTAGGCTATTTGACAGCTTGCAGTGAGAAGGGTCTACTCAAAACATGACCCAAAGCCGTCAGCTCAAAGCAGGAAGGACATGGGTCCTGGGCATCCTGCATACACCAGCAGTCAACTCGAGGAAGGGAAGATGTGGGTCCTGGGCATCCTGCATACACCAGCAGTCAACTCGAGGAAGGGAAGATGTGGGTCCTGGGCATCCTGCATACACCAGCAGTCAGCTTGAAGAAGGGAAGATGTGGGTCCTGGGCATCCTGCATACACCAGCAGTCAGCTCGAGGAAGGGAAGATGTGGGTCCTGGGCATCCTGCATACACCAGCAGTCAACTCGAGGAAGGGAAGATGTGGGTCCTGGGCATCCTGCATACACCAGCAGTCAGCTCGAGGAAGGGAAGATATGGGTCCTGAGCATCTTGTGCCCACCAGCAGTCAGCTTGAAACAGGAAGGATGTGAGAAAAAACAGGTCTTTTGTGTGCTGCATTCAATAAGGAAAGGTCTGAAAGTTTAGGGAAGAAGAGACAGCTTAGAGACTGAAAGCTGTGTTTGCAGGAGTGGCTGGAACTGGAGGGCATTGTGTTAAGTGAAGTCACGCATGGCATGCTCTTTTACATGTGCAAACTAAAAGGCTGATCTCAGGAATAGAAACTGGACAGTGGTCACCAGAACCTGGGCAGAGAGGGTGTGATGGGACAGAAAGTAGTTAGAAACGACTTGTATTGTAGCACAGTTTGGTAGCTATGATTGATAGCAGTTCATTGACTTCATCAACATAGCCAGTAAAAGAGTGTTAAGTATTTAGGGCATAGAGAGATGCTGAATGTGGACGGACAGCTCCTGATGTGACCATCACACATTGTACACTGTTGAAACTTTACATTGTGCCCCATAAGCATGCATGAGTAATTACTGCCTGCCAATTAAAAGTACATTTTAAGTGCTGGTGAGATGGCGCAGCAGTTAAAAGTGCTTGTTTGCAAAGCCTGACTGCCTGAGTGTGACTCCCCAGTACTCACATAAAGCCAGATACACAAAGTGGTACATGTGTCTGGAGTTCGTTTGCAATGGCTGGAGGCCCAGCACACCCATATTCATATTCATATTCTCATTCATTCATATTCTCTCTCTGCCTCCTTTCCTCCTTCCCTTTCCCTCTTGCCCTCTCCCTCTCCCTTCTTCTCTTTTCCCTCGCTTCCTTTCTGTCTCTCTGCTGGCAAATAAGTAAATAAAAATAAAAAAGTACATTTTAAAAGATAAATAAAAATGGCATGCCTATTTGGGGTATTGCAGCTAATGATTTTGATAGCTGCCAGTTGCTTAGCCAAGTGGTGCTGCGCTTCCTCTGTGCTTCTCCTGGACATCAGTGTATACCCAGGGCTCCTTCGAGTGTGTGTTCACACCATGGCTCCTTAAGTGGTTTGGCCAATTACTCAGCTCACCCCTCTTCTGCTGTTCCTGTGGGGACACCTCTTTCCCTTTGTTAGCTAAATTTTCTTCTGCATTTTATTTACCCAGTTAAAATTAGCAAGATTCACGAATATTTGGTTTATTGCTCATGTTATGATCCAATAATATAATTTTCTTGTTGGTTCAAATTATTCCAGCTTTTGACCACCAACACAGCTCCTTCTGGATGGCTCTTTCAGGTTTCTGACACGGCCTGTTGTGTTTTTTATAGTTTGTTTGTTTTTGTTTTTGTTTTTTTTTAGAGGAACTTTGATTCTCAAATTATCCCACATGTAGTGGGTAGTTGCCCCTTTGGACCAGCATCTGTGTGTCTTTTTTATATGCCCATCATTTGTTGAGTACTTTCTTACCTTATGGCTCTACAGGACGCTGCAATTATCTCTGGAATCAACTATGACACAAAACATTCCAGCACAGATCCTCAGTCCCTCTGAGAACGGTGCTTAGAAACCAAGATGCAAGCTCTGGGTGTGCCCATCACCACTGGGGTGCCAGTCCTGCAAGGCCCTCTTGGCCAGTCTGTGCTCTGCATGTTGGTGTTTACATTTTCATCTATCTGTAACTGAGAACTTAAATTTTGATGAGCAAATGGGGAGTGAGAGAATAGCAAGTAGAGTAAGCCAAGATTTTAAGAATTTTGGTGATGTTCTTTAATGTAATGTATTTTATTATTATTATTTGCAATAAAAAATGAAATCGTGGTTGGAGGAGGCCATTAGGTGATCTTGAAGAGCAACTGGGCTGAGGAGGGGTGTTTTGTTCCAGTAGAAGGCAACTTATGTTCGTAGAAAGAAGCGGGATCAGGGGACTGAGGAAGAGGAAGTGCACACCAGGAGCAAAGCTCTAGAGAGAGTCGGGAGGAAGCCACTGCCTTCCCTGGCCGGCCGTGAGTGTGAAGGAGCAGGGGAGGGAGGAAGTGGAGGTTGTGCTTAGTCACCCATGAGCCAGTCATCCTCTGAGCCCTTTCCTGTTAAGTCACATATCAGGCCACACCCTGAGAGGCAGGGAAACCAGGGGCATCACCATGTACAGCCCCACCAGTAACCTCCTCTGACATATTTGTAGTTTTAAAGTATTTATTCATTTATTTATTTATTTGCAAACAGAGAGGAAGAGAAGAGAGGATGGGTGTGCCAGTGCCTCTTGCCACTGCAAACCAACTCCAGACACATAAGCCGCCTTGTGCATATGACTTTACGTGGGTGCTGGGGAATTAAACGTGGGCCCTCAGCTGCCCAGCCATCTCTCCTGCCTCATATTTGCTGCTAATTTATTTGAGGAAAACAAACCACAGAGTGATTCGCAGATGCTGATAACATTAGTTTATATTAAGCAGGATGGCATTTCTGTGAGTTAAATGCAGTGACCCAGCCTGGGAGAGGCTATGTGGAACCCTGTCTCAATAGCCAATAGCATCTTCCTCACATCCCAGCACAGCTGTTAGAAGTTTAGGAAGCCAAACTCAGAGCACACTTCTGTCCCAACAGCAGTGGTTTGGGGAACATGAGGGCCATTTGCACCTGCGCGCTCAGCTCTCTGGATGACCTGAGCTCCCATGTGTTCTGGTGCTACGGGGGGGGGGGGGGGGACAGGTGCCACTGTGCTAGCCTGACCTACTCAGGGGACTCAAGCTTCCTCAAGCCACATCTTCTCCTCTGCTCGTCCACTGCAGCCCCACCTGGCCTTCCTGCTTGGTAGCCCCTTAGTGATAGGCTGTGTCCCTTCCTATGCCATCGTTTCGGCAGAGCTGGGCACAGGAGGCACTTTGCATTGTCTTCTACCCCATGGTTTAAAGGACTAAAGGTCTGATTCCACATGGCAGTCAGCTCACTGTCACCCTTCCTCTTGAAGTTCAACAGTGGTGGCAGTACGAGCAGTGGCCCCATGGTGGCCTGGCCCTTGTGGGAAGGTGTCCTCCTCACTTTATGGACTGGGCCTTTTCCAGCTCTGGCCACCATTGTGGTTCACACAGCCTGTGGTGACAGTCTCATATAGCAAATGGATCTCTTTCTATGGTGTTAAATATAGTCTGACCAAGAAAGTGGATTTTAATGAATAAATGATCTAAACCCCATTCCTCTTTCTTTGGAATTAAAACATGGCCTTGAGTGTGTTTTCTGGAGGAAAAAAAGGCTGTTGGATTAGGGCTTTCTCGTTTCTTCGAGTGATGGCTGTGAAGCTAGCCCTCTGTGGAAGGCCCTTGAGCCCCTGGGGGCACAGCATGCCAGGGCTTATTGGGCTTACACTGCCTGTTGCCGGAGTGTTCTAGGAGGGAAGTGGAGTCATCCTGACTGGCTTGTGCACTGTGTGCTGCTGCTGCTAACTGCTGGGAGCTGGTCCCCTTCTTCTGTGGCTGTGCTCAGGCTGCCTTTGGCCGGTGTGTTCTGGCTCAGAGCTTGACAAAGCACCCAGGATCTCCCTGAGATGGACGCAGAGCCGCATCTCCTGCGGTAATTAGTATGAGCTCTCACTGTGATTTGATAGAGTTGGTTTTGCACTCCCTAAGGAATACAGACTTTTGAACTGTTGCTGCCTTCTTAAACTGAGCAAAATACAGATAATGTTCTTGATAAAATTGTCTCCCTTACCTTCTCAACCAGGGAGGTTTTTTCTTTGGGAGCATTTGGCTGCATTTGGAGATCTTTTCATTGACTGGTGGGGAGTTAAATGGTGCTGGCATGGAGGGTGGACAGCCAAGGGATGCTGCTGGATGGCAAATAGATACTGGGGGAGTGACCATATAGGCATCTGCTTCCAGGCAGGTTTCCAGGACTGCCACCTACCACATAGCCCATCTCTGTAGGGTCATGTGCATGTGTTTAATCCATTCTCTGTAGGAGGCACCTAGTTTTATGGGCTGGAGTGACAGTTCCTCTTAATTAAAGTCTTAGGGCCAAGATCAATGTAAATGGTTCAGGGCTCTTTGCCACACTGTCTTGTGGGTGGCTATTAGCAATGGGGAAGGGTCTGGGATCCACTTGGGACACTGTCCTTAGCTATTAGAGGGTCTGTAGGATGGAAGGAGACGTTATCAATGATTTTCTCATGTTAATGCATCCCCATTAATTAACTGTGCATCAAAAATTTAAACATAACTTTTAATTTGGGAAATTTGCAAAGCAGACTTACTTTATTTCATGCTTGCTTGCTGCTTCTGGGACTGTGCATTTGCATCCAGAAACCAGTGCGGTGACAGAGTCTCTCACGTCACCAGCAGTCACGAGCTGCGTTCAGATTCCTCTTGGGGCCTGGAGTGTGTGGGAGGCGCATGAACAACCCGCCAACGCAGGCTGCCGCAGTCCTTTCTCTGCCAGCAGCAGGCCCTGCCCACTCCAGACTTGCTTTTGGCCTGTGCTCAGGAAGACCTGACAAGACCTGACAGTGTGTGCTGCAGGCTGAGTTCAGGGGAACCATCAAATGTGGCATCCACAGAAGTCTTCACACTCATACAGGTCCTGTGTGACCCTGTGCATTGCAAGGCAGAAACCTGGAGGCCTGCTTCTGTGACCCTGGGACGTGCCCTCTTGCCCCCTCCTAGCATTCTGTGTGCATTTGGACTCATGATATAAGTGATTTCTATGGCAAAGATTCCTGTGGAGCAGTGGCTTTAAAGAATTAGCTAGGATGTGCCCTCCACACCCTCACCAACCTGTAGCGGTTGGCATTTATCCTCTCATTGGTTGGCATGTAGTGACGCTTTCTTGTGGTGTGGGGCTGTGCCTCACTCTCACAGTCCTACTTTGTCTTCATACAAACTAGGATAGTAGAGCCAGTGATGTTCTAAGATTTATATTCCAGAAGTTATAGGAAGCCCCTTCCCTCTTGTAATGTGAGTGATTATAAAAATACATCACAGTGCTCTACAGTACTATGTCTGTCTGTCTGTCTGTCTCTCCTTTGCCTATTACTGTTGTAACTGTGTTTGTTTTTCTTTGGGGACAGGGTTTTGTTGTTTTCCAGGCTGTCCTCAAACTCCTGGGTTCAAGCAATCCTTCTGTCTCAGCCTCCCAAGTTGCTGGAACCACAGGTTCCCACTGCCCTGTCCAGCATGCCTGTTGATTCTTTTTAAAAAACTATATATATATATATATTGATCCTCCTACCTCTGCCTCCTGAGTACTAGGATTAAAGGCGTGCGCCACCACGCCCGGCTTAAAAAACAATATTTTTAAAAATCATGTATTTATTTATACATATGTATGGGAAGTCACATGTGTGTATGGATGCCATAGGCTCTTGACACTTCAAAGGAATGACACTACTTTTTATGTCTGGCTTTACATGAATGCTATGGAATTGAACCTGGGCCTGCAGGCTTTGCAAGCAAGTGCCTCTAACCACTGAGATATCTCCTCAGCCTATCTATTGAGTCTTTTATAAGGCTCTTTTAGAATCCAGGGCAGGCTGTAGGTTAGCCCCTCTATTTTGGGACTTAAGAAGTATAATTCTTTTTGTCTCCATGTAAAGTCCCTATGGGCCATTTGGGGCTTGGGCTCCTCCTTTTAGCTCTGCCACCCATAGCAGTTGTCTTGTGCACGGCCAGAGACTTGTCAGCATATCCATATCCCAGCAGGCTCAGCACTGAGAACAGCACTTGTGGTTGGAACACTTAACTTCTGGTCAGATTCTTGCTGGGAAGGAAGTAGAGCATGTGTTCACCCAGTAGACACTGCCCCCTGGCCCCCATGACAGAGGGTGAAAGCAGAGTCCATGTTAGTGTAGGCCACAGGGGCATCCGGTCACCTCACAGCTTTTCCTTGCGTGCACCTCTGCAAAAGCCAGGGTTTCTGTAGGATGCACATCTAGGCACTGCGAGGGATGGGCATTTAGTTTTCATCAGCACTGCCAAATTTTCTCTGAAAAATGTCCTAATTTCCACTCACACCAACACTGAGTGAGTGCCCTCTTCAACTTAGCCTTGCCAGCGTGCTGTGCAATTCATCCTGTATCTTTTCATCTTGCTGAGGAAGGATGGGTGGCTGGCTGGAGAGAGGGCAGCTAGGTAGATAGTGGATATATGACAGATCGATGATAGAAAGGTAGATGATATATAGGTGGCAGAGATGATGGATGGGTGGATACATAGATGATAGATGGATAGACTGATGGTAGACAGTAGGTAGTAGGTAGATTGTTACTGTAGTTTGCTTCTCTGTGATCAGCCAAGAGTATGGGTCACTTTTCCTGATCACCGACCATTCTTGTTCCTTTTGCCAGTGTTCTGTCAGTGCCTTTTTTTTTTTTTTTTTGAGGTAGTGTCTCGCTCTAGCCCAGGCTGACCTGGAATTCACTATGTAGGCTCAGACTGGCCTCAAACTCACTGCAATCCTCCTACCTCTGCCTCCCCAGTGCTGAGATTAAAGGCGTGCACCACCATGCCGGGCAGTGTGTTTTTACTCTGTCTGTTTCTTTAGGACTCCCAGGTTTGTGGCTTAGAGAAGGCATACCATATACCACAGTAAATAAAAGTACTATGTTCTGCTTTTACTCTTTGGTTTTTCACCACCCTGATTTTCCATGTACAGAACCCGAGGTGGCAAGATCAAATGGCTTGCTGGCTTTCTAGCATTGTTTATTGAATTGCTCATTCTTTCTTCACTGATTTAAATGCACCTCATTACAGTTATGTATGAGGGCCTGTTTCTGGGCTTTCTCTTCTGTTGATTTGTTTGTCTCGGCCTCTCTAATACCAGCCTGTAATTACCATAAATTTATAGCCTACTTAATATCTGGTAGTGCGAGTCTCTATTCATTATTCTTTATTACAATTTTTTTCTAATCTTGTGCATTTCTCTTCTGCACTCACTTTAGAATGAGCTTGTCAAATCCCATTAAAGGAAAAACCCCACAGGCATCTCCATCAGGCTGGTATTGCTGTATAGGCCATTAGGAGAGAACTGGCATCTTTAAAATCCTTCAGGGAGAGTTTGTTTAGAGAACATTTCCAGGTGTTCTCTCAGAGAGCACAGTATACAGCTTGCCAAATGAGGACAGTGTGACATCATGAGATGGCAGAGCTTGGGTAGAACATGGTCCCCACCTGTACCCGAGATGGCCGCACTCTTCTGTTGGTAGCACACTGCGTTGTCCTGCGTGAGAGGTGATAGCCTCGCTGTCACATCAGGCCAGCTCCTGCTGCCCACTGAATGCCACCCTTCCCCGGCCTTGCTTGACATTGTCTTCCCATTGATCTGTAAACAGCTGCAGCAGCAACCCCACGGGTGACTGTGGCTTAGCTGCTCAGGAGCCGCCACCTGCACTCCACAGTGGGCAGACTTAGATGGCTGCCAGACCTCCCTTAAACTGTTGAGGGCCAAGTTAAGGTGAGTGCAGAAGAGTTGCTTTCAGATGAGGTTTTAGTTTTCATGAGGTTAAAGTCCTGTTCTCTGCACTCACCAGCAATTACTAGCATCTTTTCAGGCCAACAGGAGTGTGTCCCCCTCAAGTATGACTTCATAAGACACCTGGAGAACAACATGCTTGTTCAAGGCCACAGGAAGGCATTTTGGATAGTAGGCGAGGAGGGTGTGAGCTTACCTTCTCAGGGATAAAGAGCGACTGAAACTGGGCTGCTACTATGAACTTGGACAGCTGCCCCACCCTGGGCACTGCTAGACTAAGATGCTGCATGAGCAGATGGGGAAAAGTCGGGTGTCATTTTGTGTGGTTGGCAGCATCAGAATGACTGCTCTACAGCCAGGTGCAACTTGCTGTCCTTCAGTGTGTGAGCACTGGTCGGCAGCTTGAGCTCTTGACACACTCATAACCCATGCACCCTTTTGTTGTTTTCCAGAACTACACGCAATACATCCCTCTGTCTATATACGACCTGCAGACTTGGATGGGCAGCCCGTCCATATTTGTCTATGACTGCTCCAACGCTGGCCTGATCGTCAAGTCCTTCAAGCAGTTTGCCCTGCAGAGGGAGCAAGAGCTGGAGGTGAGGCACTCGAGGCCTGCAGTGAGGTTGGGCTGCGGGCTTCCTAGGTGGGGTGAGGGCCACAGGGTGCTGTGCTGGACCTTACGTGCTGAGGGACTGTCCAAGGGGAATAGCTGAGAGAGTAGAAGGAAGCTCCATACAAACCAATGGAATTGTTTGTACATTCCATTTTACTTGGTGTCATTTTTAATCAGATTAATCTCATGATGATATTAATACAGTGGATTTGTGCTTCAGTAGACCCTGCCTTTAAGGTGTTAAGATCTTGCAGATATATTTATTTCAGGAGAAACGGGCTCATCTCTTCAACCTCACCGTCTTCATTTCCATCGGAATCCTAGTTATTACCTCAGTATTTTTCTTCTCTATTTTTAAACCCAAACCCACTAAACTAAACAGTGATAACCAAAACAGTTGCCACTGACTGGTCTCATGTAAGGGAACAGGCAGGTATGGAAGATGAGTGGTTTAATGTAGTGACATTTTTACCTGATTGTTTTAATTAATATATGATGCTTAAATTAAATGGTGAGTTCTAAAGAGAAATTGAAGAGGCAGTTTCAATTAAAAGATCTCCATCCTGTGGCCTGTGTGGGAGTGCCTGCCCAAAGTCCTTGGTGGCCTCTGGGCACTCGTGACTTCTGATTGGTTGCAGTGCAGGAAAATTCTCCATTCCAGAACCAAAGGTGGCTGCCAGTATATTTCCTCAAGCCTTACTGGCTCTATTCACTTTTAATGTATCTGTTATGTTTTTCACATTACATCAGAGGAGATTGCTGAAAGATTCAGCAACAAAATTTGAAATTCTATTTAGTAGAATTTACAGTTAGCATGTCTATAGGTTAATATTTTATATGTGTAAATTCATACTTCTGTGAAGCACAGCTTAAGAGCCACTGATAAATGTAGCGCCTTTGTCCAGAATGCCATGGGCTTGTTGGCTAGTAGGTGAGGTTTGTGTCCCATCTTACCTTACTCCCAGTCATTTCCTCCCCATTTCCCAAGGGAGTGTATCTCATCAGCACCTAGAGACCCAAAGCACTGTGATTTGTGCCTCCTCACATCAGGTGAGAAACATTGTAAGGAGTTTCTTCTTTTATACTTACAATATGTCAATAGAAAAACCAGAGGAATCTACCTGACTCTTACACCCCACTTCTGAGCTGTAGAGTGGAAGGGAAAGAGCAGCCCGCAGCTGTAGGGTCCCGCGCAGCGCGGTCTTCTCTTCAGCACAGTGCTTCCCGCTCATGCTTCGTGTTCATGTTTCTGCTGGTGGCACCTCTGTGTATGTTCTGTGCGTGCTGCTACGGGGTGGCCAGCCCCAGCCCTGCTCGTTTCATTAACTGCAGCAAGAAACATTTACATGCACCATTTTATTTGGTGGGGGGAGTTTAATTGACTCGTTCGTCATGAAGGGCATGAAATAGAGAAAACACTAGCACATTGGCATGTAGAATGCAGCACAGTGTCACCATATGTCTCGTAATTAGCTGAATTTTTATCTTCCTTCTTTCCATAATTACAGTGCAGATCAGTCTTGTGTTTCTATCACACTTACTATTATTGGCCATTGTTCAGTTGGGCTCTGCATAAGCAGCAGAAATTAAAATGATAAAATTGGCTCCCAGCTAATATCTTAATGTTCATTTTAGTCATTCCACTCTCTGTTTAGAAACATCAATCCTATATGACCTGTTAGGCTTATCTTTCTAAAATATTCTTTGCTGGACTCAGCATGTTAGGACACACCTAGACTTCCAGCAATTGGGAGGCATAGGCAGGAGGGTCAGGAGTTCTGGGCCAGCCTGGGCTACATGAGACTTTGTCTTAAATTTTAAAAACTTTTTTTTTTTTTGAGGCAGGGTCTCACTCTAGCCCAGACTGACCTAGAACTTACTCTGTAGCTCCAGACTGGCCTCGAACTCTTGGCGATCCTTGTATCTCTTGCCTCCCAAGTGCCGGGAGCAATGGCATGCACCACAACAACCCACAAAATTGTTTTTAATAACTGTTTTGTCTGTAGCTAGCCAATTTCTTTGTACATTTGTAAATATATTTCACTGTCTTTTTTAAAATTGCATAGCATGTGAATGCATAGAAATTGCCAAGTGAATGGCTTGTGCCAGTGTTTAGATAGTGAGGAGAATCTTGGTTGGGGAAAAAAAAGTATCCCTGCACTTTCACCAGGCTATACTGTGGCTGCCGAACGCTGGATGGAGACACGTGTAGTGGGGAGGAGGGGCAGAGAAGAGTGTGAAAATGATTAAATATAGTGCAGGAAAATGGTTGTTGGGCTAGAAAGCCTCCAGATGATAAGCATGAGCATACAGATGACTGACATCAATTGTTAGGGTTGATCATCAGCTTTCATTTTCTCAGTGGCACAGTGCTTGTCCTGGGGCCGCAGGGTTCATTATCTACTTCTCTCTCACAGGAGGATCGTTGGTAAAGTAGAATGCGGCTTCATAAAAGCACAGCATAAATTACTGCATATAACTGAAACTTCATCACAGCCAGAAAAACGAGTATCTGTCACTCAGGAATCATCCCAAGGTTTTTCATTTTGTCATATTGTTTTGTAATTTGAAAATTAAAGAAAATCTGCACATCTTTTTGCTTTCAATGTTCTTTTTAAAATAAGTACTTTTATTTTTACCAAATTTGTGTTGTCATAATTTTTTAAAAATCCTAGAGTGCAGAGATCACATGTTTAATGAATAAACAGACCTGACTCCTCAGCTCTTGTGCAGGACTGTCAGCAGAGCTACCCCCGTGCTCTCCTCCCATGGGACTGCTTCGTGATTTGCCCACTTGGGTTTTCTCTGAATGCGCTTTCTGCTGTGATACAAACCAAAAGCCAAATGACCCTTAATGACTTCTTTTAGGAACCAGAGGAATCTGCATGGGAAGCTGAGACAGGAGGATCCCAAGAACAATGCCAGCGTGGGCAACTTACTGAGATGGTATCTCAAAATAAAAAGTAAAGGAGGGGCTGGAGAGATGGTATGACGTTTAATGTGCTTGCCTGCAAAGCCTGATGACCCTGATTCAATTTCCCAGTACGCACATAAAGCCAGATTCACAATGCGGCACATGTACCTGGACTTCATTTGCAGCGGTTAGAAGCCCTGGCATGCCCATACCCTCTCTCTGTCTTTTTCTGTCTGTCTCTCTCTGCTTCCAAATAAATAAATTAAATACTTCTTTTAAAAAAAAAGTAAAAGATTGTTGGGGCTCTAGCTCAGTGGTAGAACACTTGACTGGCATGTGCAAAGGCCAGAGTTCAGCCACAAAAGGAGAAAAAAATAAGTTTGGGCATAGTAGCTGACCCGGCACTCACTCTGTGACTCAGGTTGTCCTTGAACTCCTTGCTAAAGGCTCTCCTCATACTTTCCTTTGCCTCTTGTCTTTTGTGCTTTCTCTTTATCATTGTCTTCTGTCCCTGACCTCAGTCAAACCCTTGGTGCATAGTGTGGAGATTCTGAAAGATGACAGGCATAAGTCTGCTCTTTGATTACAGCTGTGTACGTGTGCTCGACCAGTGCTGGCCAGGGGCCTGTGATTTCCTTTGTGGCTGCACTTTTTGTGTGTTGGCTATTCCTGGAGATGTGTGTGTTAGTCTTGAGTTACAGACCTGCAGCACTTCCTCAGTGTCCCAACTTCTCAGAGATAGCACTGAGTCTCAGTATGCCCTCCCCTGAAGTCCCCTTGTAGCCAGCACTGCCTGTCCTGCTGATAGCTGTCCACAGGCTGTCCTCAGTCGCCATCAGCTCTTCGAGTGCACCCCTGAGTTCAGGGACCATCTCTTCCTCTGCTTTTTCTGCCACAGTAACCCTAGGCACCAATCCCAGAATGGACGCATGGGTAGCAGCCATCCTGGGACCCCTGGGCATTTGCCTTTGGAAAAGCCTAGAGCTATAAGCAAGGAGAACCTTACTGTTGGTTTTTGAACAAATGGCCTTTTGTCTTTTTCACTAATAAGATCTCTGAGGCAGATGGTTCACTTCTCCAGCAACACTGTGGGAGCTGGGTTGCTGCTTTTTCCTCTCTGGCCTCCTCTGCTAGCTGATGTTTTATTTTCATGGCAACCCCTGCCTGCTGCAGCTCCAGGCATTTCGCCTCTCTGCTGTAGGGGGGAGAAGGGAATGTCTCCCTCATTGGAAGGTGCATGTGGCTTTCCTCTAGATCCCATCCCAGGAACAGTAGGAATAAATTCGGGTGCAAAATAGAACAGAGTTAGGAAGGCCATCATTTGATCTGAGAGCATGGTAGTCACATGCTGCCATGAATGTGTTATTCCTTGTCCTGCCACATGAGCATTGAATTGTAGGTTGTCTTCTCCACTCATACTACTGCAAACACCTCTGAGGAGCTGACCACTTGACCTCGCTGTGGCTGTACCCAGGAATCCAAATAAAAGGCAAAGGAGGAGCAGGCATGATAATATATAGAAGGAGCTGATAGGGAAGAAGAAAACAGGAGAGGGAGGAGACAGAGATGCAGAGGGAAACAGAGAGACACAGACAGAGGGGGAGAGAGGATCCAAATGCTTTCCCAACTGCTGTGTATAATAGGTCCTTAGTCTGTACGTTAGAAAGGAAGGCCTTGTTTCTAGGTGTACGAGATGTGATGATGGTTTGAATGTAAAATATCCTCCTTAGCCTCAGGTGTTTATGATTAAGCTTCATACTCCATCCCTAGCTGGTGGAGCCTTGCTGAAGGTGATACGTCACCAGAGGCGTGGGTGGGCCTCAGGGTGTTGCAGCCTAGCCTAGCCCTGCTTGTCAAATTTAGCTCACTCTACTTTCTCCTTGCTGTGTATGGATCAGTGCCACCCAGCTGTCTGCTCCCCTCAAGACTGCAAGTCAGAAATAAAACCTTTCCTGCCATTACTGCTTATGGCCAGGTGGTTTGTCCCCACCATGAGAAAGTAACTGCCACACAGGACCTGTGAACTGTCCCCCAGGTCTTAGTAAAGAGAACCACCCACCTGTGTCTCCCGGTACTTCCCTGGCAGGCTCAGCTCTCACTCAGCAGGAGACTGTGGTGCGGGTAGAGGGAACCCTGTGCACACTTGTCTCTTTGTTATGGGAGGCGGAAAGCTAGTAGGCATAGTAGCTGTATCAGACAGCTTCAGGTTCACTGAGATGAACTTCCAGACCAGGCACAGTTATGGAGGAAGGGATTTATTGAAGCTTACAGATCCAGGGGAAGTTCCATAATGTCAGAAGAAGCTGGCCTGCCTTCACAGGACCAAGCAGAGAGAGAAGCACCAGCCAAAAGCCATGTAGCACAGCATACTTCAGGAACTCCAGCTAGGCACCTTAAGATCCACCCAGTGACATTGCCTCCAGCCAGGTGGCTACAGAATGCAAACTACAAACAATAAAGAACTGAATATATTGGGGGCCATCTATTCAAACTACCACAGTGGCCAAGGGCAGCAGTGCTTCCTTTGCAGAAACACTGGATTCAACTTTGTCCTGGGAAGACCCCCACCCTGAAACATCGCCATCAACATCTGGTGCTAGCCTGCAGTGTGGACAGTCCCCCAGGGATAACCTGACAGGAGCTCAAGGTTATTTTCCCAGAGAACCAGCCTCCACACTGAAGGAAAGCTCTGTCCCCATTCTTCGCTTGAGCTCTGACCCTTCCTTCCTTGTTGGTGCTTTGCAAGGCTTTCCTTATGTTACTTGCTTGACATTGTGCTCTTGTCTCACACTATGGTGGGATCCAGTCCTGTAGCAGCGACAGTATCTGATGCTTACTCGTCTTCCCAGCTGGGTCCTGCAGCATCTCTGAATGCGCATGACTGACCTCCTCGGTCTCCACTTGACAGCCCAATGTGCACAAACAAGCTTTCTCCCCTCGGGTTGGTCACTATAGAAGGAATTTTGACAAAAGTAAAACGGCCCAGTTATCAGGGTTCCTCAAAAGGTACTGTGTGTCCTACAGAATAAGGAATTCATATTTTGAAATGTCAGACTCCTTTACTATAGCTGTAGATAAGCCTACTATTGTGGAATCTGGCCACAGGGGCAATTGTCTATGTTAATGACTTGTGGCATCACCATCACAATACTGCCTGGAATATCTTTTCTTTCTTTTTGGACAAGATCTCATTCTTTAGCCCAGGCTGGCCTCAAATCCATGGTGATCTGCCTACCTCAGCTTCCCAAGTGGGATTACAGGTGGAGGCCTCCATACCTGGAGTTGCCTGGGATTCTCAGTGCCATAGCTCATCCTTAGGTTACCTGGCAAAGTGTTTCTTGATAGCTATCTCCTGCAGGGAGGTTCATGGCTCAGGACAGAGGTCTGCAAGTTAACCATTTTCATTGTCCCATCCTTTTCTCTGCTAGCACAGTTTATCACTCAGGCAGTGGGGAAATGAGCCAGCATCTGTTATGTGATATCTTTATTTTCACCTTTATCTTAGAAGTGATAGTAATTTGTGGGATTTAGCAAGATGTTCTCCACTTTCCTTTTGTGTTTACTCTGGTGTATATTTTTTCTTTTAATTCTTTTTTGTATATTTTATTTATTTATTAGAAAGAGAGAGAGAGGCACATAGAGAGAGAATGGGCACACCATGGTCTCTAGCCATGCAAATGAACTCAAGAAACCTGTGCCACATTACACATCTGGCTTATATGAATACTGGGGAATCAAACCTGGGTCTTCAGGCTTCTCATGCAAGTGCCTTAACCATTAAGCAATCTCTCCAACTCTATTTTTTCCTTTAGACTAATTTTGATAATTCTCTTTCATGCTAGAGCGAGAAGAAATGAACTTGCGGTTGTTGTGTGTCCAAGGGAAGGAGCTGTTTTCAGAGGGCTGCTTTGTGGAAGGCAGGTGGTCTTCTGTTCAGAACTTAGTGCCCAGTATAGGGGAACATCCTGTAGGACTTTCTAGGTTTTGGCAAACACTTGGGATTTCTTCATGCGATTCTGCAGGTGGAGAACCACTGAGGGCTAGGAGCTGGGAGCTTTCTGTCCTCTAACACAGTGCCTGACCAGTAAATAAGAGGTCATTCCAGTGGCCTTGTGGGTACTGTCCAGGTGCTGTTGCTTGAGGGTCACAGCGCTACTACTAAAGGGTAGCAGAAGGGGCACATGTACCTAGGGTTTTGGAAGGAAAAGTGGTTTGTTCATAAACTAGAAATGGGATATAAGAAAGTAGAAGAATTAAAAGCCCAGGTAGAAGGGAGCTACCATTTTATGAGCTGAACAAATGATGGGGCTGGAGTCTGGATGGAGATACTCAGGTGTGGGGTGTGAGAGTTCTGCTCTATGTGTAGTTAGAGGTCTCTTCAGAGACCCATCTAGGTGTAGCTGGCCACTGGAGGGTGAGGGGCCCATCCCTGGTTGCACCACCGAGGCAGGTGAGGCTGGGGCATGCTGTAGGTGCTGTGTGATGTGAGCCCTGGAGCAGGAGAGGTTGCCAGAGGAGTGGGGAAAGGACCAAGAGTAGTCAGAAGTCAGGTGTCCCTGGAAGCAGGGAAGCTCAGCAGCTTGGTGTGCTCCTGAAAGGCCATGGAGGTGATGGCTGAAGAGGATGACCTCAGCCTCGTATGGGCCGTGGGGTGGGCTGTGGTAGGGGTGCAGGGCTTATCACAGCATTGCAATGCAGGCTTTGGGCCTCATGAGCAAGAGATGGGGCAGTGGAGAGCTGCCTGTGTCCCAACAACTGTTCAGGAGAGCAGCGGACAGTAGGGAAGCTTCAGGGAAGTATGTTGTTGTTTATCTGTTTTTATGTTTTCCAGCAGAGAGGGAAGGAGATGGATGCAGTTTCTGAGGTGGCCTAGAGTTGTGAAAGCACAGAGTATTTAGGACATGAGAGGGAGGAGCATGGGTGGTGGTCATTGGAGAGTGAGTGGCCTCAAGTTGCACAGAAGCTGCTGGAGGGAGATGAAGACTCAGCCCAAACTGCCATAGGAGGAATGTGTGTGTTCATGTATCCACACTCATGTACACATATATCCATTCCTCTCATGCACATGCTTACATACTTTGACACATGCATTTATATATATATATATATATGTAGATATACACACACATACTTACAAATACATGTGCACATACATCACATGCAAATGCACATATACATACCCATAAGCGCACACATGCATTTATACACAGCAGGTGCAAACTTCACACACACTATGTGCTGCAGCCCTGCCTGCTGTGCCAAGCCTGGTCCTTTCCCATTGGTGTTTGTCAGAGGGAGAGTGTTGGTGTTCAAGGCTGGCTTTAATAGAGCATCCTTTGAGGACTTGGGAAAGCACATGCCTTCATGCTCAGCTCTCACTGTCCTCAGCTTTGCCACTCCCACTTGCTAATAGAAACAGCCTTCTTGCGCTCCTGTCACCCTCTGAAGGAAGCCGGGACTCCGGTGCCTCAGTTCATTCCGTTGACTCAGCGACACAGCGTTGATGGTGGAAGTTGGCCATGCTGGTGCACGAAGCACACGGGCCCAAGGCAGAGTGGTGGCCTTTGTCCCCACAATGACGTGACAGGGATGGTGGCTTCTCAGGGGTTACCCCAGTACCCAGGGCGACATGTCATGGGCAGAGGTGACTGTGGCTTATTTGTGTTTCTAGTGGACAGAGGAAGAAGCTGCAGTGACTGTGGCCGGAGGTGGCATGTGCCCTGAACTAAGAATGTAGAAGTGGGCTGTGTGAGGAAGGGTGTTTTGGTGAAAAAGAAGGTTGTGAGGAGAAGCTGGAGTTAATGGGTAGTGTGAGACCGAGAACTACAAACATATCCTTGGCTCTTGGCACCAACGGGCCCCATGATCAGGAATGTGTACCTGTCCACATGGGCTCCAGGCTTGGAATCCTGTAACACTTCATCAGCGACATGTCATGAGTCCAGTGCTTCTTTGTAGCCCCGTGATCATGTGTGTTCTGATGAGTACTCTGTCGCTGTGCACACGAGTTGCCCTTTGGAGAACACCCTGTGACTGAAGGTTCAGATGCGACTGCAGTACAGAACGCCTTACACAGTTACTCACAAATGAAGGCCCCACCGCGCACGTGGGTAGCAGCCGCATGGCCTCTGTGCTCTGCATGCCATGCTACCAGGCTCTGTCCTCTGACTGCTGGTGAGCGAGCGTACGGTGGAGGGCGATGTAAATGCCTCCCCCAGTCTCTTCCTGATATACAGGCATGCAGAACTTTAAGTGTCTCCTCCTCTTTAGTTGCTGACTCAATCCAGGCACCATTGGGGAGTAGAGCTGGCTTGTCGTTTCTTTTTTTATTAAATGTTTTTGTTTATTTGGGGGGGGGGTGGGCACTCCAAAGTCTTTTGCCACTACAAACTCCAGAAGGATGTGCTACTTTTGTGTATCTGGTTTTATGTGCGTACTGGGGAATTGAACCTAGGCCAGCTGGCTTTTGCAAGCAAGTGCCTTTAACTACTAAGCCATCTCCCTAGCCCCTGGCTTATCAATTCTTTTTTTGTTTTTAAAGAAATATTTATTTATTTATTTATTTAGGGGGAGAGAGAGAATGGGTGTGCCAGGGCCTCCATCTGCTGCACACCAACTCCAGACACATGCATCACATTGTGCATCTGGCTTATGTGGGTCCTGGGGTACCTAACCTGGGTCCTTTGGCTTTGCAGGCAAGCGTCTTAAGTGCTAAGCCATCTCTCCAGTCCCCTGGTTTATTGTTTCTAATTACCATGCTCACTGGGAATAAAAAGACTTTAGTGTGTCAGAAGAATTCCTGATAACCAAGTGGCTTTCAAATAATGGACAGTTCATTTGGGTAACTCTGGACACCTGTGATGCACTTGGTAAAAGAAGTTACTGCTACCATTGGAAGGACAGCACTGAGTTGTCACCCACCTGAAATCACCACTTTGCTCTCTCTGTCAAGATTTCACAGTTCCCAGCCATGGCACCACTTGGTTTTTATGTTATTAGTGAATACTTGATATGTGAAATTGTGAATTATGTATGCAAAATATTCCTTCACCTTGGTGTCTGCTGCTGAGTGCAGTGTCACATGCTGGCTCTCTGAATACTAATGGAATTGGGCAGGTAACATGAGCTTCACGTAGCTCCTTTCTTTCTGAACTGTAAACTGTCCCTTGTAATTAGGTATTGAAGTGAGACTAAAAGTTGCTTTGAGGCAGGGCCAGCAAGAAGTATGCCCAAGGAGATGTTGATGTTGCTCTCTGCTTAGAACCTAGAAAGACCTGTACTGCTTAACAGTGGTATGTGTCCTGGGTAGCGGTGTGCGTCCTGACAGTGGTGTGCGTCCTGGCAGTGGTGTGCACCCTGGGCAGAACCTGGCCACTTGTTGGGGAGCCAGACCACCTCAGCTCCACAGAGCTCATGGCTGGGAGAGACGCAGCAGATGTCTTCTTTGGAACCAGTTGCTGAGACTCATAGCTGAATGTTGGTCTGAGGAGCTGCTGAGGATCATTTCGGTACACAAGCTTCTTGATTCCCCAGAAGAAATCCCCTGGGTAGAGGTGGAAGTGGCGCTGCCTCGGCCCTTTAGGAGTCCTGGTGCCTGCCAGAATGTTCATTCACACCATGACAGGCCACCTTGCCAGGGCCAAGCATTACTAGTAATGAGCCTTACTCACAGGCCTTTCTCTGAAGAATTGTTTCAGTGAAAAGTCAGTATCTTAGATAAACCAAAACAGAAACAGTGGATGGGAAGTAACATACTTGTAGATGAGCTTTTGTATATGTGTTTCTGCATTACCAAGTCTGAAAAAACAATGTGTTGGTAGAATCCTTTGCTTCAAGTTTAAAATGTGGTTTAGAAAACTGTCAGCAGGTCTAATCACCCCCGTCGCAGAGCTCTTGTACGTGCTCCATGCGGCTTGTGCTGTGGGGGGTTGAGATGCATCCCACAGAGTGGCGACTAGCACTGTAGGTTCTGAGGCTGTCTGGCTGTGCGCTCCTGAGCTGTGAAGCACATGTGGCCCAGGCCAGACCTTCCCTGGCCCATGGGCGCTTCAAGGGCTTCTTTGAAGACAAAATGAAGGATATGAAATCTGGACTTGGGATCAGTGGCCGTTCCTTCCAACTTAGAGTGGCTTCCTTTTGAATCTTCTGTTAGCTGCCCTGCTCCTTCCCTGCCTGCTGGTAGGTAGTGGTGCTTGTTAAGATACTTCCACTGCCAGCAGCTCCAGACAGATGCTCCTTGAGGCTGTGATCTGTACTTCAGAACTCTGCGCTTAGCTTGCTGTGGCACAGCCTCCCAACCTTCCTGGAGCCCGTGAAGTTCCATCAGCCATCGTCTCTCCTCCCTTGCAGCCAGCTCTGATGCCTCAGTGGCTCCCGAGCTCCTCCTGGCCCCTGTGTAACTCAGGGCTGATGACTTGCAGACCATAGCTGCCCAGACCCATCATCGTGCATAGCGGGGTTGATGCGGCAGACCCAGAAGCCAGTTTCCTGTGCAAAGCGGTTGCCTTGTGGATGTGTTTCAGCATGTACAGCCAGAGCAGAGAATGATTCCACACACGGTCTTGCCTTTCCTATGCCACCCAGAACACCCACTCCTTGGTGGTGGTACTTACTGCTATAGGACTTTGGCCAGCAGGGCACTGAGGTACAGCCCAGCCACAGACTGCTTGCCCTCTTGCTCAAGGCCCTGGCTTTGATCCCAGTAATGCAAAGAATAAACATCAACAGGACAGACTTCATGTCTACATAATGTCGCACCCATTTCCCTAGAGATTAAGTGTTTTTTTGTTGTTTTTTGTTTATTTTTTGAGAGAGAGAGAGACTGACTATAAAACAAGGAGTAGATGGTCATCATGCTGGCCCTTGTGCTGACTAATCAGCTTGGTAGTCACATTGGTTGTGTGCGTGCATGTATGGATTTTTGAGACAGTCTCGTACATTAGCCCAGGCTGGTCTTGAGCCCATAGCAGTCATCGAGTGTTGGGATTACAGTCACATTGCTTCTTTATTTTTCTTTTAATTTATTTATTTGCATGCAGAGAGAGACAGGAGGAAGGAGGAGGGAGGGAGGGAGGGAGGGAGGGAGGGAGGGAGAGAGAGAGAGAGAGAGAGAGAGAGAGAGAAAGAAAGAAAGAAAGAAAGAAAGAAAGAAAGAATGAATGAATGAATATGGGCATGCCAAAGCCTGCAGCCACTGTAAATGGACTCCAAATGTATGCACCACTTTATGCATCTGGCTTTACATGGGTACTGGGGAATCGAATTTGAGTCATTATCCTTTACAGGCAAGAACCTTAATTGTGTTAAGCCATCTCTCCAGCTCTCACATTGCTTCTTGAAGCCTGTTTCCTCATTACTGAAGATCTTTGAAATGCAGATAAAATTTACATCATGGAAGAGGCTACGAATAGTATATGTGAAAGAGCTCTGAGAAATATTAAGACCCATGCAACTGGAAGGAATTTTCCAGAAGGTGCCAAGGTGGTGCTGCATAAACTGGCTTTATAAGCCATGAACCAAATCAGTGGCTTTAGTAATTCAGATTGACGCTTCCGGCAGGCATGATGACGCACACCTTTAATCCCAGTACTGGAAAGGCAGAGGTAGGAGGATCCCTGTGAGTTCGAGGCCACCCTGAGACTACATAGTGAATTTCAGGTTAGCCTGGCCTAGAATGAGACCCTACCTTAAAACAAACAAAAACAGAGTAACACTTCCCTGACTTGTCCTGCCCTCCTCAGTGCTTGATGTATTGCCAGTGTTCAGCCACTGGTGTCAGCTTTACTGGGTTCCCAGGGGACAGTAATGACATCCTGCCCCATGGGATTTATAACATAAGCCTAGAGAGTGGCTTAAGTAACAACCTAAAAGCTCAGGAGGCTGAATGAGTTCTTTCTGGAATGCCCTGTGAACAAAACCATACCAGAAAGAGGCTTCTTTTGACACCAAACTTCATTTCATCAGGTTTGAGGTGAAACTAAAATGGGGTTGGATTACAGGGGGACCCACAATAGATAGCTTTTCATTAGGGCTAAGAAATGGGTACTTGGAGATGAAGTCCTGAGAACTCTATGGGCAGGGGTAGCCAGTATTTGACTTTGCCGTTTTGACACTCAGTTCCCTATGGGTTATGCTCAAATGATGAAGGCCCGTGAATGGAAGTGCAGGTGCCCTTGAGCAGCCCGTGTGCACCTCAGCTTTCCCGCCTTTGTCTCTGCGCTGTGTGCTGTCGGCCTTTGGCTGGCTGAAGAGTGGCTTTGAGTCCCGCATGCTCCTGAGACTGCCCTTCCTTGGCTCACGCTAATGCACCAAGCAGCCATTTCTCGTGGCTGCTCTGTTTTCCAGAACCTGAACACTTTTTTGACAGAATCTTGCCTACCTTTTGTTCTTATAATCCCTGACAGGAGCAGGTCGAGCAGTGTGCACACACATTCCCTCACACTTACACACCTTATTGGCCAAGTGCTGGGAGTTGCGGTGAACCTCATTATTTCTGAAATTGACTGCAAAGCCTGTGGCAGATCAAGGCCTGTCACATGCTGCACAGTATGCAGCAGACAAGGCAGTAGCAGTGAGCATGCTCATGCCACACCTGCCATATCGGTCCCCATGTCTAGATGGATGTAGCTGCTTGGAGGTACAGTGGGGGCACATTCTCTGTGCCATGTGAGGACCCCCCCTGTTCATTAGCGCTGTCGTGTTTTAAAATGTTTGCATGTGTTGCAATGTTTAAAAGACTTTTGTTTCGGCAATTGGGCATGGCGTTTCATCTCTAACTCCAGCACTTCAGAGGCAAGAGGAATTTAAGCCCAGCCTGGATTAAATAACAAGACCCTGTCTCAAAGAAACAAATAACAATTTACACTTTCCGCTAGATTGCATTAAGGCAGAGTATGTCTTCTGGAAGTGTGCTGTAATTTGCTTGGAGCCTTAACTCCTTCCATGCTAGCCCACTAAATCTCACTGAGGTGAAGGCCAGCCACATGGTGCTTTCTCTACCTTGAACAGAGGCCATGTTGAATTAAACCAAACCTGTCTGATTACAGAATATATGCATATTTGTCCATAGATTTTTAGAGAAGTCACCCTTCTGCACCCCCTGCCACACACTGAAGCCCTTGTTCAGCATCTGGGTTGGTTCACATGATGCCGGCAGTAGCACTCCGTGCTGCTCAGACTCTCCTGCTTAGCTGTTAGTATTGTGTCACACACCCTGAACATTTTCTGTCATTAAGCAAGGTTGTGGAGGATTAAGGACTGAGTTTTTAACATAAACAGAGATACAGGAAAGACCAGGCAGAGTGTATGTGCACAGCGATGCCATCATGGGTGCAGGGAAGGGTCTTTAAAGAGAGCCGTGGACAAAAGGGCTGACAGTACAGTATCTCTAGAGCCTCATGGTCTATGTGAGAGCATTCCCCAGCATCCTCTACAGAAGAGCCTTGGAGAACCCTCCATTCCATGTGTAGGTTGAGCTGCTATCTTCTCCTGTGTTCTCCACAGGTTGCTGCGATTAACCCAAACCACCCACTTGCCCAGATGCCCTTGCCCCCATCGATGAAAAACTGCATCCAGCTGGCAGCCTGTGAGGCCAACGAGCTCCTGCCCATGATTCCTGACCTCCCGGCGGACCTGTTCACATCCTGCCTCACCACCCCTATTAAGATTGCCCTGCGCTGGTAAGTTCCTGCTTGGCCATGGACCCAAGTCAGGGCTCTGAGGTACTGCGGGGGGTTACAGCAGAGCGTGCGTGTCTTCTTCTTCTTCTTCTTCTTTTTTTAAATATTGTTATAAGGGGGGTTTTGGTAGTTTCTTTTTTTTTTAATTTTTGTTTTTATTTATTTGAGAGTGACAGACACAGAGAGAAAGAGGCAGATAGAGCGAGGGAGAGAGAATGGGCGCGCCAGGGCCTCCAGCCACTGAAAACGAACTCCAGATGCGTGCGCCCCCTTGTGCATCTGGCTAACGTGGGTCCTGGGGAGTCGAGCCTCGAACCGGGGTCCTTAGGCTTCACAGGCAAGTGCTTAACCGCTAAGCCATCTCTCCAGCCCGCGTGCGTGTCTTCTGTGCCTCACACCCTAGGTGGGTGCCCTGGGTTCATTCGGAGAGCAAATGGCGCTCCTTCCCCTGAGTTTGGTCACATGCAATTTGCTGTTGTGTGGTTTCTAAGACACCTGTGCCTATCTTTGTTAACAGAGGACGTGGCCTCAGGTGGTACTGACTTTGGACTCAGCAGTAACTTGTTGTAACATTTGGGAGGATAAAGGCTGCTAGGAAGAAAGTCACTTAGTCCTTGCTTATACTATAATCTTTCAAATTCAGTCTTTTAAATTCAAGCAGAAACAAGTCATCTCCTTGCTGCCACTCTTGTTATCATCCTGAGCACTTGGAACACTGAGATACTAGTCAGAGTCTGCCTTTGAAACCACATGGCTGGCAGTACTTGAACTGCCTCCAGATCGAACTTCCCATGCCACTCCTTAGTATCTGCTTTTTCTCCTATATTTTGCTGAAAAATCTGTGTGCAAAAGCAGTCCCCAGCAGTAGGAAACTACCCTCAGAAGGGTTCCACACACCATACGCTTAGTGGTGCACCTGCCAGGGTCGTTGGTCAGCCAAGCAGCCTAGACTCAGGTTCCTGGTCCTTTTCCAAACTTGGAGAAGCTGTGAAGTTACTGACAGCATCATAGTCATCCCTAAGGAGGACCCACTCCCACACCCGTGTGGGAGCAGATGGCTCAAGGCTGCTGAGCTGCTGGGTTAGTGGACAGTGGCCTCCTGTTGTGTCTGTGCAGCATGTTTAACCCAGCCCTGGCGAGGTCATGCTGGTGGGGCTGGCTGAACTTCATCCTGCGGTTACTGGGCTTTCCTTCCCATCCCTCCAATACCCCAGAGCTTGGAATGACTTGGAATTTTCCCTAAAAAAGTTAGAGAACAACCGGGCGTGGTGGCACACGCCTTTAATCCCAGCACTTGGGAGGCAGAGGTAGGAGGATCGCCATGAGTTCGAGGCTACCCTGAGACTACATAGTCAATTCCAGGTCACCCTGGGTCAGAGTGAGACCCTACCTCGAAAAGCCAAAAAAAAGTTAGAGAACAGAAAGAGAGCAGCTGCCTTGCATGGAAGGGTCCAGCTGTTGCTGCTGCCCAAACTCCTGCCATGGTCACAGGCTTTCCACAGAGAAGGCCTACCGACTGGGGCCTGCCACAGACTGGGGCCAGGCTGGGCTGCTCTCATCTTCATGAGCTTCCTTCATGGCCGTGGGCTGCCACACACTGGGGTGGGCTGGGGCCGTTCTCTTCTGCACCTAGTGGTACAGCCTCAGCTGAGCAAGTGCACATCCATGGAGCACAGTCACCACACGAAGCAAACCTAGCCAAGAGGCAAAACCTCATAAACCCAGCGTAACACACAGTGAGAGGATAAGTGAAGTTACTTGTAGCAAGAAGAAAAGTAAGAAATGGGATAAAAAGGACTAAGTAGGAAAAAAAAAAAGCCATAGATTCTGTTGAGTTTGAAATAAAGGCACAGAGGATGTTTCTTCTTCAGAGGGGTCTGAGGCCATGCTGGGAATGCATGGGACAATAGGCTGGAAGGAGGCAGATGCTACGGGGTAACACCAAGGGACCCAGGAAGGGCTCTGACATGTAGCAGACATGGCTCTGCTTGCAGAAGGAGAACATTATACTGGATTATACTGGCAAAAGGGCTCAAAGGCCTGAAGGCTGTTGCAGTCAGGTTCGCATTGCTGGTAGAAATCACCCAACCAAGAGCAGCTTGTGGGAAAAAAAGAGGTTTATTTTGGCTTACAGGCTCGAGGGGGAAGCTCCATGATGGCAAGGAAAATGATGGCATGAACAGAGGGTGGACTTCACCCCTTGGCCAACATCAGGTGGACAACAGGAAGAGGAGAGTGTGCCAAACACTGGCATGGGAAACTGGCTATTACACCCATAAGCCCACCGCCAACAATACACTCCCTCTAGGAGGCGTTAATTCCCAAATCTCCATCAGCTGGGAACCTAGCATTCAGAACACCTCTAAGTTTATGAGGCCACCTGAATCAAACCACCACAAAGGCCTAGATAGCCTTTCTTGAGAACTGGGAAAGCAGAAGGCCACAGATGGAGGGCATGAGCGAGTATCAGGATGCAGTGGAGAATTCAGCCACAGCACCTGCACCAGATTGAAGGTGCTTGCAGGGAGCTATGTCTCGCTTGAAGTCACACTATTTCTGTGCTGTCCTCTGCCCCCTGTTGCCCACACTGTGTTTAGAGGACTTTGCGTTCATCAGTGCATGAGAACACATTCGCTTTCCATTAATCCTCTGTGTCTGATCAGTGAGAGGGTTAGGAGTGAGTTCCTGTGGACTGTCACCCCGTGGAGAGCTGTGGTCCTGGCCACCCAGGAGTACATGCCCTTGGTTCATCATCTAGGAAGCAGAGGACCAGTTCCAGCTGGTTCTGAGGAGCTTACACAGAACACTGCTAGGTGGGCATGCAGAGAGCCAGGTTTTATCCCTGATACCTCATCCTGGCTGAGGAGATAAGGTTTGGGATAGACACAACAGAGGAAGAGTGAACATTTATCAAAGCAGTTTGTGACCAAAGACTAAAGGAATTTATAGCACTGGGAGCTGCTGCCTCCCAGGGTTAGGGAAGTCCCTGACAGCAATGGAGATTTGGGAATTCCTCGTAGCAGCTGCACACAGAAGTGGAGTGTGAGAGGAAGAACAGTTCCAGAAAGCTGGGAAATGGCTGTTAGAACTTCTGTAGGTACACAGTGGACACTCCAGAGTGGTGACCACTCCTGAAACCTCTCCCTTTGGACTCCCTGGCATCACTGTTTCAGGGCCCACAAGCTGTGGAATGGATAGTGGGCACCAGCTCTCATTTCAGAACCTCTGAGTTGTCTGGACGCTGGCCCCAGTGCAGATGCCCAGCAGGTGGCTGGACGTGTGGGAGGTGAGAGAAAGGAGACAGACTCCCCCAGGAGCCCGGGGCTTGGCTTGGACCCACTGTGCTTTCCCTGCCATGCCACTCTTCGAGCCTGGTGCCAGACCTGTGACATTCTCTGGAGCTGGCATATTGCAGTTCTGTCCTGCACTATGCTCTCCTGCCCCATGTCAGCAAGGCAAGGGACAGCTTCATTTCTTGTAGGGCTTTGTGCCCCAAAGCAGCACACTTTCGGGCAAGGCTGCTGGGCCTTCGCTACTCTAAACATTTTGTAGGAAGCACAATTAAAAATCAAATCAGACTAACACAGTTGCCATAGGGTAGATTTTGAAGTCAGCATGCCGTAGCTCTAGACAGTGGTCCTCACCTGATAGACATGGTCAGTGACTGAAGAGGAGCTGAACTTGCCAGAGTGGGGCCTCCTGCCATAGTCTTCCACTGATGATATTAGTAGGTGAAATTTGTGGTTCTTTCCAACTTTGAAAGCATGTTTTACTTTTTTAATGGGGAATTTGTCACATCGTATTTATTCATGATTTTAAGAGTATAGGTTTTATTTTATTTAAAGATCAATTTAATGTTTTCTAATTAAAACTGATTATATTTTTTCAGAAAATCACTTAAAAGTTGAAAAATAGGAAAAGGAGTGCTGGAGGGATGGTTTAACAGTTAAGGCATTTGCCTAAAAAGCTAAAGGACCCAGGTTTGATTCCCCAGGACCTACGTTAACCAGATGCACGAGGGGTCGCAAGTGTCTGGAGTTCGTTTGCAGTGGCTGGAAGCCCTAGGGTGCCCCTTTTCTCTCTCTCTCTATCTCTCTTCCTCCCTCCCTGTCAAATAAATAAAAATGAAATATCTTAAAATAATGAAAGGAAATTATGCAAAATTTCATCTTAAAAGGATGAATGTCAACTCTTTGGTTTATTGACTGTCAACCCTTTTTTCTGTGAAGATTGAATTTACCACTTCATGCCCTTCTATCTGAACATCAGCTGTAGTCCACCCTTAGAGACTGTCATATTCTAATGGAGTTCTCTGTCCAGCTCTGAGTCAGGCCAGTCAGCCATTTCTGTAAAGGGTCAGATAGTACGTAGTTCAAATTTTTTTTGGATTAGAAGTCCCAAATGTTATGTTGTGGCATGGACGACAAGTATATAAACAGAAGAGTGTGGCTATATGACAATACAGTGGCATTTACAGAAATGGGTACAGGCTGTACATGGTCTGCAAGCCATGGCTTGCCAGTTTCTATTGCAAAAAAAAAAAAAAAAAAAGGAGCCAGGATCTAGCATAACAGAAAACCATGTTATCCACCAGACAGCAGGTGAGCTATAAAATAATGCTTAGGGAACTTTATTGCTTCCCTCCATCCCTCCCTCGTTTTGAAAGTCACTATAAAGTGTGAGAAACAGCTAGAGTGCTCTGTGCTTTGTGAACAATGCAAACACAGCCTCACTTCCTGCACACGCGCATGCTCGTGTTGTTTGTCAGCAGGGGTGTTTCTGAATCTTGCCTGATGATGCACTAGTTACTGAAAGATTGCTCTCTGGTTTTTTGTTTTTTTTTTTCCATGTTTGCCTCAGTCTTTCTTATCTGCAGAAACTGATCTCCATAATTCTGAAATGAGCAATTACATGACTCTCTGTATAAGTAATCACCTTACTCACTCACCATACGTATCACTGTAGTCTAAGAATCCAAAATATATTTTTCCTTTGGCTGTTTTGTGTTTTATTGATTGAGTGGCATAATATCATTTTTAAATTTATTGTGGGTATATTTGTGTGCTACTGAAAATTATAACCCTCTGGTGCTTTATTTGCCGTGGAACTCGCTGCAAACTAGATTGATGCCTATTGCACCGTGCAGCATGAAGCGTGTTGTGTATTAATGAAAATGATAGGCATTGTTTTGGATTGGAGGCAGGTCAAAAAACCTATTTCCTTCCTTCCAATTAACTTGAGGGATCTCCTGGAGTTTAAATGTTAACTGTGCAGTGTTAATGCATGTTTGCCAGCGGGGTAAGTTCTACTCCCCAGGTCCCCAGCAAGAGATGAGAACACACTCACATCCTGCAAGAGGGCACAGAGCTGTCTGCCATTTTATCTGAAACTGTCTAGTGCCTTTCTCATTGTGGACACTCTGGTGATATTTGCTTTATATTAGTGCTTGATGACTTGGCCAAGAATCAGTTAAGAGTTTCCTTTGGAAACATAAATTTGTGCAGCTTTTGATGGTAGTAAGCCACGTGTTCTCTGAGGAGTCTTCTGAAAGTAATTCTATTTCGTTGCTAGAGAACAGACTTACTGCCAACTTATTACATGCTCTGATCTTATTGGGCTTCTTAAATAAAAACAAACAAACAGACAGAAAAACTGGAGTCCGGCTGGCACAGTAGCTCATACTCGTTATCCTGGCACCTGGGAGGCTGAAATAGGGGGATTGCTGTGAGTTCCAGGCCATCTTGGGGCTACTGAGTGAGTCCTTGTCAAAAGGAAGAAATAAATACTGGGGGGAGGGGGAGGAAGAAGGAAAGAAAGGAAGGGCACAGGAGAAGACCCCACACACACCCAGGGGCTGGCAAGCCTCCTTGCGGGTGGATTCTTCTGTCTTTGGCCTCGCCTGCAGAGTTTGACTTGAATACATACTTGGAAAAGTGGCTTCCTCCTCCAAGACTCTTTAGAGGAAAGCCTGGCTGATTGCTGGTCCCAGGCAATCCTCTTACCTCATCTTCTTTTTTTTTGGGGGGGGGGGAGGCTCCTGGGCCTCAGAACCGTGGTTTATTAGGAAGGGTCTAGAACAAGTCCTGTCTCTGCTGTTTAGAAGTCATGCTGACTTGCAGGTCAGTTTGGTGCTCAAGAGGCAGGATCTTCAGGCCCCACTGCCTGGTCTTCAGGGATGGCCCCATGGGCAAGTGTGTACTTGTGGGAAGAACCACGGGGCACATGGACTCGGTAATGTCCTCAGTTGGTCTCCATTTGGGAGAGCACAGCTTGAGGCAGAGCCACATGGTAACCAGCTGCTAATGCTACCAGGTGGATGAGGACATTACTCAGCTCATCTTGAAGAGCTGCCCGTTCCTTTGGGGACCAGGTTCTGCATCAGACTTCCCCTGAAAGTTCTGCCAGCTCTCCCACTTCCCCCAGTAAGGCCGGGAGCAGATTACAAGGCTTATGGAACTGGTCCCAGTCTCTCTCAGCAGCAAACGGTGCATGGAGACATAGGATGTCGGATGTCCTCGAGTGTGGCCTCTGGGTCAAAGGCTGAACGAGCCACCAGTGCCTTCCTCCTGGGCCTGTCCCAGGCCCACTTCCCCTCGGCCGCTGCTGCCTCACCTTCTTGAATGCTGGGGTTGCAGGAGTGTGCTACCAAGTTGTCCCACTTGGAAATTCTTTTAAAAACTAACAAAATACTTAGGCCAAATGACAACAAAAGCTCAATATCAAGCTATGAGATGTCCCTTAAGCAAACTGGGATTTACTGCACATAGTCAGGAAATAAAGATGAAAAATTCAGTGTTATCTAGTAAACAGCACAAATTTGAAGACAAGAGACCTTGAGCCCGAGCCTAAGCCCCCCTTAGCCACCTGTGGTGTCTCCACACCAAAGGGCCTGGTTGTTTCTTACAGGCTCCTCACAGTGAAAGGAAAGCCCCCAAGCACCCCTGCTGCTCGGGGTTTCCAGTGGTATCTGTTTCCAGCCCCATTCAAGAGCCTACACCACCATTCCCTCGCTTCTGAGGCTCTGCTGGGGAGTGGTGCACCCACTCCTTTGCCCCATCTAGGGTTAGGGCCTCTGTTCTCTCCGCTGCAGAGTCCGTTTACTCCTTGTGCAGCTGCTGCTTACATTTGGTTGAAATTTAAGATTGGAACGCTAATCTTTGCTAGTGACTTGTGCCATTTCATAAGTAAGCTTAACCCTGCGACAGACTGTGACCATTATTAGTTCTGTATGTCCGTCCGTCTTCCTTCCTTCCTTCCTTCCTTCCTTCCTCTCTCTCTCTCCCTTCCTTCCTTCCTTCTCTCTCTCTCTCTCCCCCTTCCTTCCTTCCTTCCTTCCTTTCTTTCTTTCTTTCTTTCTTAAGCAAGCCCAACAGACTGGCCTTTTCTGTTGTTTTTGTTTGTGTGTATGTTTGTTTTTTAACACAAAAATGTGAGAATGAGCCGGGCATGATGCCGCACACCTTAATCCCAGCACTTAGGAGGCAGAGGTAGGAGGATCACCGTGAGTTCAAGGCCACCCTGAGACTACAGAGTGAATTCTAGGTCAGCCTGGGCTAGAGCAAGACCCTACCTCAAAAAAACATAAAATAAAATAGAGAGAGAGAGAGATAATTGGCACACCAGGGTCTCCAGCCAATGTAATCAAACTCCAAATATGTGTGCCACCTTGTGCACATGGGCGATCTTGAACATTTGCATAAACTTATATCTGGCTTATATGGGACCTGGAGAGTCGAACATGGGTCCTTAGGCTTCGCAGGCAAGCTCCTTAACCACTAAGCCATCTCTCCAGCCCAGCCTTATCTTTAGGATGAGGATGTTTGGGTTGTTTGGATGGTAAATGCTAGAGTAGGAGTGGAGACCTGGGTACCTAAGCCTTACATGACTCTGTGGTAACTACACTTGTCTCTTTCCTCACTGTAACTAATCCTGGTACTCTTCACTTCATTCTTGTCTTCTGTCACTGTGGTGTGGAAGGAGCTAAAACCATTACATGCTTAGTCTACCACTCTTGAGGACCTGGGTCCACGTACCCTGGTGAGGCCACACCAGGGGTCTAGCCAGTATTGTGATGGGTGGAGGAACCTGAGACAGGCTCCCTGTGAAGATGGAGAAGGAGGTTTGTTCTCACATACCAGTATTAGAAGTCCTGGCCACCAGCTAGACAAAATGAAGACAGAAGCAGTAGGAGGGACATAAAATCTGTACCTGTCATCACTATTCACACGGATCACCTGTCCTGTTCCTGCTCTAGGATGTGCATCCTCAAATCTAAGGTGTGCAAGTACAGAGCCATCTTACCTCTAATGGGCAGCACCGTTTCCTTAATACCACATAGAAATACCATGAGAGGGAGGGGTCAGCCTCTCAGTGCCATGCCATCAGTGATTGAGTGCGCAGTAGTACCAGGTATCATGGGATGATGTCATAGTCCTGATAGTCACCAGTTTCCACATACCAGCAACTGTTGCCCTCAATGTTACTTCAGTTAGAAAAGTATAAAGCATATGGTCTCTATAAGTAAGAAAATAAGGTATATTAAATCCAAAGTAAGTAGGTAAAAGGGACTATAAAAATAGAAAAGCTAGGTAATGGAGCCAAAATTTTGAGAAAATTCATGAAAGTAGATGATAGTTTTTGAAAAGTTCCCACTCGCTGTTGGAAGTTGAGTAAAAATGAAAGAGAAAAATAGAAGACTTATGGGCTGGAGTGGTGACTCAGCAGTTAAAGGCACTTGCTTGCAAAGCATGACAGCCTGGGTTCAATTCCCCAGTGCCCACATAAAGCCAGATACACAAAGTGGCCTGTGGTGGTTTGATTCAGGTGTCACCCATAAACTTAAGTGTTCTGAACGCTAGATTCCCAGCTGATGGAGATTTGGGAATTAACGCCTGCTGGAGGCAGTGTATTGTTGGGGGCGGGCTTATGGGTGTTATACCCAGTTTCCCTTTGCCAGTGTTTGGCACACTCTCTTGCTGCTGTTGTCCATCTAATGTTGGCCAGGAGATGGTGTCCACCCTCTGCTCATGCCGTTGTTTCCCTGCCATCGTGGAGCTTCCCCTCAGGTTTATAAGCCAAATCAACCTCAAGCTGCTCTTGGTTGGGGCATTTCTGCAGCAATGCGGACCTGGCTGCAACAGGGCCCGTGTGTTTGGAGTTCCTTTGTAGTGGCATTCATCCATTCCCACTCCTCAAATAATTGAATAGTATATTTTTTTTTTAAAAAAAGAGAAAAATAGAAGAATCAAATTACCATGACCAGAAGTAAAGGAAGGGAAATTAGCACAGGTCCTGCAGACACTAACAGGAAAATAAGAGGATCTTTCCTTTATGAGAAACCTTATGCCAATCACTTCTTACCGTAGATGAAATGGATGAATCCTGTGAAAGACACAAACTTCCAATATGAACCCTGGAAACAACACTTGCACAGGCTTATCTAGAAATAACAACAGAGTTCTACTATAGCCTCACAAGGAGAACCTGGGCCCGGCATCATTGCTGGTGAATTCTGTCAAACATTTAAGAAGGAATGCTGACCCTCATACAGATGCTTCAGAAAATAGGGGGTGGGAGCTGGAGTGATGGCTTAGTGGTTAAGGTGCTTGCCTGCCAAACCAAAGGACCCAGGTTTATTTCCCCAGGACCCACGTAACCTAGATGTACAAGGTGTCACATGCATCTGGAGTTTGTTGACAGTGGCTGAAGGCCCTGATGTACCCATTCCCCTCCCCCCCTCAAATAAATAAACAAAAGAAAACAGTGGCCAGGCATGGTGACGCACACCTTTAATTGGGAGGGAGAGGTAGGAGGATCACCATGAGTTTGAGGCCACCCTGAGACTAAATAGTGAATTCCAGGTCAGCCTAAGCTAGAGTGAGACCCTACCTCAAAAAAAAAAAAAAAAAAAAAAAAAGAGAGAGAAAGAAAGAAAACAAGGGATGGGATATTCCTACCTCATGGGAAAGGCTGACTTGGGTGGGGGTGGGACCAGGGAATGCACATCACACTCAAAGACCAGGGACATAGAACTTCCTAACACAATGCTAGCAAGTTAGACTGGAGGACACATAGCTAGGAAGGATAAAGTACACACTTTAGAGTGTGGTTTATCTCAGGAATAAAAGATATGTAACATTTGAAAATTAGCACTATTCATTATATTAACAAAAAAGAGAGAGCCATATGATCATCTTTATAGATGCTAATAAAAAGCATTGACAAAATTGGGTGCAATTCTGACCAGCCTGTCTGCACACTAGGATGAGCAGGGAGCATCCCCGTGCCTAGAGAGAGGCAACAGCCCCAGCTAGCACTGAATGTCATGGTGCAGGCAGCCTGAACAGCACCCTTGTGCCTGGATGGTGGAGAGGGTAGCTGTCACTGTCCTGTGCAGTGTTGTGCTGGGGCCAGGCATGCATGGAAGCTGGGTGGGTGGGTGGGTAGGTAGGTAGGTGGGTAGATGGATGGATGGATGGAGATAGATAGATAGATAGATAGATAGGTAGGTTGCCAAAAGGAAAAAGGACTTCATTGCATTCAGACAGCATAATTGTTTATGTAGGAGTCATAAGAAGGCAACAGCAGTCACTGTTACTAATTGTTAGCAAGGCCCAGAACATGAGATCAATACCCAAAGTCAGTTGCAAATAAATTTGACTTAAAAACACTACCTGTGACGTCATCAGCATTCTGACATACACAGATGCATAGCAAGATACCTGCAAGGCCTGTGCACATGAAACTTTAAACCCTTGCTGAGATTAAAGAAGACTGGAGCTGGTGGAGAATTACACTGTGAAGACTGAAAGACTGGAGAGGAGAGAGAGTTAGAGAGACAGAAACTGACTGTAGCTTCGGCTACCCTGAGACTTGTAGCAGTCCTCGTGCCTCAGCCTCCTGAGCGCTGACATCACAGGCATGTGCCACCACATGCAGCTAGCTCAGTGTTTTAAAATGTCAGTCAATCCATTGGCCCTTGACACTACAATCCCAATCAGGATCTCAGCACTTTTTTTTTTTTTTTTTAAATTTGAGAGTGACAGACAGAAAAAGAGGCAGATAGAGAGAGAGAATGGTCGCGCCAGGGCCTCCAGCCACTGCAAACGAACTCCAGACGCGTGCGCCCCCTTGTGCATCTGGCTAATGTGGGTCCTGGGGAATCGAACCTCGAACAGGGGTCCTTAGGCTTCACAGGCAAGCGCTTAACCACTAAGCCATCTCTCCAGCCCTTTTTGGTTTTTGGTTTTTCGAGGTAGAGTTTCACTCTAGCTCAGGCTGACCTGGAGTTCACTATGTAGTCTCAGGGTGGCCTCGAACTCATGGTGATCTTCCTACCTCTGCCTCCCGAGTGCTGGGATTAAAGGCGTGAGCCACCACTCCTGGCGTTTTTTAAACTAATTGATTTACAATTCACAAATGCGGGAGCAGGGGGTGTTGGGCGCTGGAGAGATTTCTCAGTGGTTAAGACCCTTGCCTGCAAAGCCTTAGGATCCAAGTTTAATTCCCCAGTACCCATGTAAAGTCAGATGCACAAGGTGGCTTATGCATCTGGAATTTGTTTGCAGTGGCTAATGGCCTTGGCACGCCCATTCTCTCTCTATCTGCCTTTTTCTCATATTGTCTCTTTCAAATAATTGAAATATTTTTTTAAAAAAGAAATGCAAAGGGCATGGCCATGACAGTTTTGACCAAGGCACTTTGCTTCCTTCTGCGACTCAGCATAAAGCTGCCACCGTGTGACGGTAGCATGCACACCCACATGCAGAGTGCAGTGCAGAAAGGGGACCCCATGTGTACTGCCAGCCTGTCTGGTACAAAGATACCCAGATAATTTCATGGAGGACTGTTTTCAACCAATGGTGGTGGAATTTACATACAGGGAAAAATTATAACTGTCTCAGCTCTCATAGCATATAGAAAAATGAACATCCATTCTCTTTGCATGCAAAATAAAACTAACCCTGGATGAAGAGCATTTTCATGATCTTGTAAATATAACACCAAGGGCTAAAATAGGTAAACTGAAATTTTTTATTTTTTATTTTTTTATTTTGTTTATTTATTTGAGAGAAAGAGGCAGAGAGAGAGAGAGAGAGAGAATGGGCACGCCAGGGCTTCCAGCCACTGCAAATGAACACCAAACGCATGCGCCCCCTTGTGCATCTGGCTAACGTGGGTCCTGCGGAATCCAGCCTCGAACCACGGTCCTTAGGCTTCACAGGCAAGCGTTTAACCGCTAAGCCATCTCTCCAGCCCGGTAAACTGAAATTTATCAAAATTAACAACTTCTGCTCTTTGCTAGACATTTCTGGAGAGAAGCCACACCACCATGGGTTAGAGAGATGGAGTTCTGGTTATGGCTATGAGAAGCTGTAGGGAAAACTGGCCAAAACAGGGAAAGCAGAGCCTGATAGCTGTGGTCGGGCATGGGCATGGGCATGGGCTTGACCGCAGAGGGCACAGGAAGCTCAGGACAGCCGTCCTCTGTGGGGACTGCAGTGGCTACAAAAGCACCTACTTGTCAATACTGCAAACTACTGTCTAAAAGTGGTAAATCAACTATATGCAAATTGTACCTCATTAAAGTTGATTTAAGTGTTCTTAAATGCAAAATGCTGAGTGAAGAAATAAGAAACAGGATTAGATTTATAACACAATACTTTTTAATTAATTAAACATAAAAATTACAATACTGGCCTTTTAAAGTGTACATATAGTGCTGAGGGAAACCCTGGAAGGACGCACATTAGAGACACAGGGGCAGAGTGTCCCTCACAAGACTCCTCCTGGTCTGCTGGTACCTCTACCTGGGACTTCAGCTTCAGAATTGGGGTAATGCAGGTGTGTTGGGGGCTAGTGGCCATAGGGGAGCAACATACAGACACAGGAGGGGAAAGGCATAGACTGCCAACAGCTTTTCTGGGCTCCTGCCATCTTTAGATCACACATGTGACATGGTTGACAAACATCCTTTGCAAGTGGCTGCTTTTTTTTTTTTTTTTTTAAATGTGTGTGAGAGAGAGAGCGCACCAAGGCCTTCAGCCACTGCAGAAGAACTCCAGATGTATGCGCTACCATGTGCATCTGGCTTAAGTGGGTCCTGGGGAATTGAATCTGGGTCCTTAGGCTTTGCATGCATGTGCCTTAACCGCTAAGCCATCTCTCCAGCACCAAATGCCTGCATTTTTAGAGCATGTCTTATGTCTTATGTCTCTTCAGTATCAGCTGAACATAGTGAAGTGCTGTCAAGGCTCAGTGTAATCAACAGTGGGAGAAGCTGAGAAGTAATGGCTACCAGGTTACTGCCCAAGCGCTGACCACACTTACCAAGGAACCTAGGATCTTGGCAAAATCAGCTTATTTTCCTATTAAAAAAAATAGTGAGGGCTGGAGAGATGGCTTAGTGGTTAAGCACTTGCCTGTGCAGCCTAAGGACCCCAGTTCGAGGCTCGATTCCCCGGGACCCACGTAAGTCAGATGTGCAAGGTGGTGCATGCATCTGGAGTTAGTTTGCAGTGGCTGGAGGCCCTGGCGCAGCCATTCTCTCTCTATCTGCCTCTTTCTCTCTGTCGCTCTCAAATAAAGAAAAAAATAGTGAGTGTCTTTAAAAAAAATGGCAACTTGCCTTCCTCCCCTCCCTCCCTCGCTCCCTCCCTCCCTTCCTTCCTTTTCTTGGCTCATGCTTTTGAGATTTACCTGTCCTATGGTAACTTCCATTTGGCTTGCATTTCTCCTTACTGTGTTGATCTAACTGGAGAACAGTGTGTTGCTGTCTTGGGTTCTTGGCGGGCAGCTTAGCATCCAGGAGTCCTTTGTGAGGGCTGGCCGCAGCAGTTCTCGGCTGTGTCGACTGCTCAAGGACAGCACATGCACAGAACATGCTGCCCACAGAAGACGCACGTGCAGAAGAGACTTGCACTTCCAGGGTGTTGGGCTCATAGTGGTCCTTGTGCTGCCTCTGCATGATTAATGAAATCCCTGGATTTAGCTTTGGGGGAAGACCATACTCACGAGTGGTTCAGTCCCAGCTTCCCCTCCTCGCCCATCCTCCTGACTGGCATTGGTTATGGGAGGAGAGCAATTCATGTTTTTCTGTTAGGAGACCATCAAATTGTTTCGAAGTAGTTTTCGTCCTCATTGAGGTTTGTGCCTACGAGCACCTGTGTGATACCGTGTTGCTAGAACAGTTACTTGCTGGCCATCTGCGTGCTTTTCTATCTTCCCACTTACTTCTAGGCTGTAACAGTAGCCGGACTTCTTGCCTGGTTGATATACCCAGTTACCACAGGCCTGCAACTTCATTCAGTGATATTGTCATGTTGCATTGACAGTGCATACAGCTTCACATTTAATAATGGGCACTCGTGACTTTTGTGTCAATACAGCATAGCCACTTGATTTGTGCCGGGCAGGCAGTGTGCTGCAGAGCCACCGCCTCCTCTCTCAAATGCTGAGTTGATGTGCCTGTTCCTGCATCCTGAGTGCCAGAACCATGTTGTCACATACTACCTGTGTGATGGTGTCACAGCACTGCCCTAAAGTATTCTTAATCAGTCCTGGGGAAAGCTAGCCTCTGGTGTCTTGTCTTCATATTCCCACTGCTGCAATACATATACTCCACTCAGGACTCAGAAGCCACTTCAGTGCACTGAGGCCAGGAGGTAACCCTGGACATGGTGTTAAGTGTTGTCACATGCTCATCAGGACAGCCTGATGACTGAGGTGCAATTGACAACTTCTTTGAATACCTGCTGTGTTCCAGGTAGCCTTATGAGGGTATATAAATGCCAGCAATTTCTGAGAACGTGTGGGTTGTCTTCTTGGAAACAGTAGCTAATGGGAGAGGCACATGCTTTCACTCGTACTTTTGGAGATAGAGAAGGAAGCAGAGGGAGTCCTGCAAGCCTTCGGGGAGCAGGACCTTCACTGTTGGGGCTAAGCTAGGGTGCTCAGCAGGTCGCATGCCTGTTCCACTTAGGATGTCTTGAGGATAAGAGTGCACTGGAGGGAGAAGGTAGAGGAGGGCACCCTGTGTAGACTCCTGTCCTGAGTATAGGCCTGAACTTATGTTTAGGGTATAGAGACAGACCAGGTGGTTAAGAGTTCATAGCATCAGAGCTCAGGATGGTCAGCAGGATACGAGAAAGAGGGTGAGGTTCCTGTGTGATAGGTGCCACGCACGGTGGCTGAACTACATCACGGTCATTTTTTAATGTTCACATTACCATCCCCATGTATGAGCTATGCCAAATTAATGATTTTTGTTTCTTTTTTGTTTGTTTGTTTTTAAGTTTTTTTTATTTTTATTTTCTCAATTTTTATTAATATTTTCCATGATTATAAAAAATATCCCATGGTAATACCCTCCCTCCCCCCACTTTCCCCTTTGAAATTCCACTCTCCATCATATCCCCTCCCCATCTCAATCAGTCTCTCTTTTATTTTGATGTCATGATCTTTTCCTCCTCTTATGATGGTCTTGTGTAGGTAGTGTCAGGCACTGTGAGGTCATGGATATCCAGGCCATTTTATGTCTGGAGGGAGCACATTGTAACTAGTCCTACCCTTCCTTTGGCTCATACATTCTTTCCGCCACTTCTTCCGCATTAGACCCTGAGCCTTGGAAGGTGTGATCGAGATGTTACTCAGTACTCCAGTCACTTCTTTCCAGTACTATGATACCTTCTGAGTCATCCCAAAGTCACTGCCATTGGCCTCTGCTACTGAGTTTTTTCCTTCTCACACAGAAGTCCAATCATCTGTAGCTAGGATCCACATATGAGGGAGAACATGCTGTGCTTGGCTTTCTGGGCCTGGGTTATCTCACTTAGTATAATCCTTTCCAGATCCATCCGCTTTCCTGTAAATTTCATAACTTCATTTTTCTTTACCGCTGAGTAGAACTCCATTGTATAAATGTGCCACATCTTCAATATCCACTCATCAGTTGAGTTGTTTGTTTTTTGAGGTAGGGTCTTACTCTGGTTCAGGCTGACCTGGAATTCACTATGTAGTCTCAGGGTGGCCTCAAACTCACCACGATCCTCCTACCTCTGCCTCCCGAATGCTGGGATTAAAGGCATGCGCCACCATGCCCAGCTTTTAAGGATTTTTGTTTCTTTCACATCTCAATAATTATGATTTTCTGTCTGTAATCCTCATCTTGTGAGTGCCAGCCACTGAGTCCTGCAGCTAACAAGCAGCAAGGGTGCAGTTCTCCCGGGATTCCTTGGACTTGCAGGCTCTGTTCTTTCACCACTTTGCCTCAGTAAATTCACCTGTATGGCTTAAATGTAGGTCATGTAGAGCCAGATTTTCTCAGACAGCCATGTCTTTATGACAGGGCCCTACAGTGCAGTGTTAGGAGAACAGAGGATCCTCTTAGGTCTTTTGTGGAAGGCATTTTGTGCTATGTCCCCACCATGTGTGTGGCTATTGGTGGTGAGGCCAATAGACTGGGCAGCATCAGCACCTACTGCAGTTGGAGCTTTACCTGCAGTTTGTCACCGTCGCCCTGAGGGGATAGGGCAGCAGCTGATGGGATTTTCTGGAAACTGACCCTAAGAGAGATGCCAGTCGTAATAAATTGTGTCTCCAGCAGTGGGTTTTTTTAAAAGTATTTTAAATGTATTATTTATTTATTTGAAAGAGAGAGGCAGATAGAGAGAATGGGCACACCAGGGCCCCCAGCCACTGCAAACAAACTCCAGACACATGTGCCCCTTGTGCATCTGGCTTATGTGGGTCCTAGGGAATTAAACTGGGGTCCTTACACCTCACAGGCAAAAATGCCTTAACTGCTAAGCCATTTCCCCAGCCCCAGCAGTAGGTTTTAATAGCCACACTGAGGTCTGCAGTATATTCTGTGAACGCATGGGGAAGCAGTCACTTAAAATGTCTCTTCCTTTTATGCATCAGTCTTTCTTCTTTCTTTCCCCATGCCAGTTGTTATGCTGGAAGTTTGTTGGAAAGCACCTCCCTTTGTTTTGATTTGTGCCTGTTCTTTATTCCAAGGTAAGCCCCCAGGGCTCTTGTTCATTGAGGACTTGGGGGAGCATTACCCACTACCTGGCTGGGCCAGTTTGCACAGAGGATGGCTAGGCCACAGGTGGCCTAGGTGCTGCTGTGTGTTACTTGATTCTGCCTCCCATCCCAGGCCCTACTGGAAGTGGGAATCTGGTCTGGCTGATAGGACTTGTCATGGATGTATTGCCTGTAAGCTGTTCTTTCTGGAAGGCAGATGCTCATGCTAGGCTGTACCGCCCATGTTTGGTCATTTAGCAGAGCTCTTCTCGGGTCTATGGATGGCTGCTCCAGGTCCCCTCAGACAGCTCCTGGTGGATGGGGTAGTGGGCCTGTCTCTATACAGTGCTAAATTGTGACATGGGCCCTCTTCTGGCTGACCAGGAATAGAGTGCTAAGAGACCACCAGTGCTATCACTGTTGTGAACTCACTTCCCTGCCTTCCCCATTGCTCCCATGAAGGGAGCACTGATGGGCGTGCCTGTCTGAAACAACCCATGCCTATAAGTCTTTAAGGATTATGGAAGTCTGAACACTACCTGGCATTATCCTCCCCACCCCCCACCCGCCCGGGCTAGCCACATTGCCCATGGTGGGCAGTTTCTCAGTGGCCCTGTGTGGATGCTCCACTCTCAGGGAACAGCTGCAGTGCCTGGGAAGTGCTGTGGATGTGAGGCTCTGAGCTCGGCATCAGCCACCGTATTAGTTGTGTCTTCACTGTGATTTACAGGGGGCTTCCCAGATGGCTTTTCACTCACTTCTGTAAAAGCCAGGACCAGTCAAAGCAGACATGAGCGCATGAGGAGTCGACGCGCAGCTGTCTGGCATTGTAGCCCGTCTTAGACAGTCCTACTTTACCCATGTCCTCTCCTTCCTCAGTACGAGCCCATGGTCCCCTTAGCGCCACCACAGGGCTCTCCGTAATGTGTTCCTCACAGTGCTGTGATGTAGCTTGCCTAAGGACTCACTTTTCAGAGGACCAGGAGAGACCATTGGCAAGCCAAGGGCCAGGTACAGCTGGCACATATGTCCTGGAGATGCTCATCCATTCCTTTCTCTTCCCCCTTGGCATAGAAAACTTTCAGTAGTCAAATCTCCTCTACCATTTGGCTGCCCTCGCCCACATGCCTCTGAGCAGCATCTCCTTTGTCCAGAGCTCTCTCCTTTCCTCACGTGGCTGCCTGCCTGCAGCTGCTTTCTCTTTCTGGCTGCGTTGCCGCCCACGTGAGCTGCCTCTTCCTCAGGCCAGCTCTGTCCGCCAAGCAGCCAAGAGGCCCGCTTTGCACCACAGAGACTCGGCCTCGGCCTGCTGTACATCGGCTCCTAGAGAGGAGGCTGACTTTCAGGCAGGCCCGGGGGAGCCTGAGACCTGTTTCTCTTCTCTCCTTCCTTCAGCCACTTTTGTCCTCTGTTCATCTTTGCCCTTGGCTTGCTCCTTGTAGCCTATCCTCCATGCCCTTGCCTTGCTTTCTTTTCAGACTCAAGGGTGTGCACAGCAGCTTGGAGTAGCTGGTCGGCCTGCAGTGCACAACTAGCTTGCTACTCAGGGGCATGCTGGGTCTGATGTGGAGACAGACAAACAGATCCGTTCTTCAGTCCAGTGGCCCAGACATGTGCACCTTCCACCGTAGGTCCACCCTAGGGGCCATCCTTGTTCTTCCTCTTACTGCCCAGTGCTGATAGCAGCCTTGGGAAGGAAGGTGGGAAAGAAAAAGAGCCTGGGCCTCTGTTGCCATTGTCCTTCCATGCCATCTGTTCTTTTCCCTCTGTATGTACATAATTCTACTAACTTTGATTCACATATATTTCTTCCAAGGTTTAAAGACTAAAGATTATCATCTTATATCATTACCTAGTACTTGATTGCCAAGTTTTTAACATTGTGTCATATTTGTGGGCAGTATTACATAAGCATTTCCTGGTATTATAAAATTATG
Source organism: Dipus sagitta (assembly GCA_036346955.1). NCBI lineage: Eukaryota > Metazoa > Chordata > Mammalia > Rodentia > Dipodidae > Dipus > Dipus sagitta. The sequence goes on from CM070778.1 coordinate 14,364,833, forward strand.
AAAAGAGTTGTGCTCTTGCTTGTCCTTGCTGAGGACTGCACTTACCTTCATGTGGATTATTTCTCCACATCTGTTGCCAGGACTGAGACCAGCAGGTCACAGCACCACGCTCTAGACCTCTGTTGCCACGCTTCTTCACTGGAGTGTTACGAGAGGGAGTCAGGGTTACTGGGTCCCTGAAAGAAGGAAGCAGGAATGTCTTTGGGTCTATCCTTCCAGTCTGTACTTGCTAGAGATCAAAGAATGTTCAGACTTCTTATCTCTTGCATAGTTCCCTAGACCTGTTTTTCCACAAACAACCTGGGCCCCTCCTGGGAGCAAGGTCTGTCACAGGATTTAAATCTAACCCTAACATTGTGGTTGGTCAAGCTTAGATCTCAGACCTTGGCAGGCCTCTTCCTGAGACAGCCTCTAGCCCAAACTAATCAGTGTCCCAGGGTTCACCGCCCTAAGGCTATAGATACACTTGCAAGGGGATGGCAGGTTCTCTGACCACTCAGGAATCTCTAAGGGGTGGTTTCTTTCCCCTTGGCGCTGGCTTTGTTCTACCAGGCCGAGCTGTGCCAAGCCGAGCAGGAGGAGAGACGCTCGCCCCTACTGCCCACTTGAGCTCTTTCTGCACATGGCAAGAGCTTTTTGTACTTTCTTTTCAGTCCCCTCTGTGGTTTTTCTAGGCCCACGATGTGGCCTCTCAAGCCATGTGGATGTATTCATTCTCCTTTCCTTTGGTTCTGTACTTCCCTAAATAAAAATAATAATTTAATAATTATGCTTCTCAGTCTTATTTTATTTAATTCCTTACTTCAAAGTAGATAGAAACATAGAGTTTGGGGTTCAAGGACTTTCCTGAACCCCTAGCACCCCATTATAGATAGACTGCCCCAACTCACACATGAATGCAGACATAATTATAAGCACACCGTAGCCCTATTTTCAGGGGAGAAAATGCCCTTTACTTTGCACATTCCTCCTGTACTCCTAGCTCTTGAGAAGTGGAAGCAGGAAGATGAGTTCAAGGTTATCCTCAGCCCGGGCTGCATGAAACTCTGCCTCAAAAAAAAAAAAAATGGGGGGAAAGGAAAATTGCATTTCATAGAGAGAGAGAGAGAGAGTGACTTCAGAGTTCAGAGGGAGAGTGGCCTTTACTTAGCATGATTCTGTGTAGGTCACCTTTCAGTGATCTGTGGCTCGGGTTAGTTATTGGGAAGAACTTAAACTGTGAATTCATTTTGTACTTTATGAAATTACCACAGGCAAGATGAGACTGTTTGTATCTGCTTTGCAATTTTAACAGGGTGACCATGTAACAACTCCAAAGAATATGTTTTCTTCTGTGGATTACTCAAACTACTAACCAACATAAATTTATTTAGTGATGCTGGAGATGGAACCCAACGCCTTGTCAGTACAGGCACACATTCTGCCATTGGTGAGCTACATTCCTAGCCCCTTGCCTAACCTTAAGACTGCTAGAATTGTACCTACCCATGCCACCAGATGTCAGGTGGTACCTCTTTAGGGTCCAGATCTCAATGGCAGGTGAAAATCAGTGTCAGATAGGAGACCAGCTTTCTCCAGGCTGTGTGAGTGAAATGAACCCCTGCTGGGACCAGGCCAAGGCCACAGGAAGCAAGAGGACCCCAGGCTCCTCACTCTGCATTTGTATCTCTTGGCCATGGTGACTACTGAGCACCCATCTCTAGTAAGAATCAGCAGGAAAACTGCAAGGAAACCATCTTTTAAATGGGTTTCTTTATTCCATTTAATGTTATAGTTAATTTTTTCATCACATTTTCCACATACCAGGATTATGATGGTAAATTCACAATACTCCAGAGAAAGAACAAAAACATGGAGTTTTCCCTTAACTAAAGTGCTCTTGTCTCATGCATGTGGCAGATAAATGTTCACACATGTATGCCAGCTTAAGGTTGAACGGTGCCAGTGGTTAGGACCAAGCTGTATAGCTTGCGTTGCCATAGTCACTGGAGAAGAAAGGATGTGTTGTGATAAACATGTGGCCCTGCCTGTCCCAGTATCTTCACAAGCAAGCAGCTTCAGTGAGACTAAGCACCAGAAGTTAAGCATGAGAGGTTAGTGTGGGTGCAGTGCCACTCAAGTAGATGGACTTCTGTGTATAAACATATTGAAGTTGGGCTGGAGAGATGGGTTAGTGGTTAAGGTGCTTGCCTGCAAAGCCAAAAGACCCAGATTCGATTTCCCAGTACCTACCTAAGCCAGATGCACAAGGTGGCGTATGCATCTGGAGTTCATTTGCAGTGGCTCAAGGCCCTGGTGTGCCCATTCTCTCTCCCTCCTAAATAAAATATGTTTTTTAAAAAACATACTGAGGGCTGGAGAGATGGGTTAGCAGTTAAGGCGTATGCCTCTGAAGCCTAAGGACCCAGGTTCAATTCTCCAGGTTCCACATAAGCCAGATGCACATGGTAGCACATGCTTCTGGAGTTTGTTTGCAGTGGCTAGAGGCCCTGGCGTGCCCATTCATTCTCTCCCTCTTCTCTCTCTCTCTCTCTCTCTCTCTCTCTCATAAATAAATAAAAATAGATCTTTAAAAAAATGGGCTGGAGGGATGGCTTAGTGGTTGAGGCGTTTGTCTGCAAAGCCAAAGGACCCAGGTTTGATTTCCCAAGACCCACGTTAGCCAGCTGCACAAGGTGGCTCATGCATCTGAAGTTCGTTTGCAGTGGCTGGAGGCCCTGGCCCACCCATTCTTTCTCCCTCCCTCCCTCCCTCTTTCTCTCTGTCAAATAAGTAAATAAAATATTAAAAATAAAAACATACTGAAGTTGCCCGTAAAGTAAGTGAAAAGCTCCAGAGACTATGGCTGCCCTCCATGGCCTGTGTGGTCTGTGACAAGCAGTGCATGCAGGACTCGTGCAAGACCTAGAGAGAGGCCTGACTTGGTAGAGGAAGCAGCATCTGGATCTACCCATCCTTCTCAACACTTAACGTTATTTTTACAATAAAATCAAATTCCATTCCATTAGGCTTGTCCTAAGGAAACAGAGAAATTTGGAATTAAGGGCCTCAAGGCTACCCCTCCCTACCAGCTTCTTCTTCCTAGAAGCCTCAGGTAGGCTGGGGAGAATCTCAGTAGAGGGAGTCCTGAGAATGAAAGCACAGGCCAGGAACTTGAAGACACAACCAGCAAGGAGACTGAGTAGACATTCCCGTCAGTGTCCTTCCCACTAAAGACAGAGACAGATCAAGTATCCAGCATGTCACAGAGCAGCTTACATTTAAATAGTATTGAAAACCAATTTGACTTACTGTTTGCTCACAGATTCTGAGCATTTAGTTGTTTGTCACAGTGCTTGGGCTGTTTTTGCCAGTGGCTCTGCTCCTGTGAGAGTGAGCACAGAGACCAGTAGAGAGCCAGGGGCAGATCCTACGCCTCATGGGCGTGGCTCACCTGCTGTAGGAAGCCTGTTTTATACTGCAAACTCCTCTTGCCCCTGCTGGCCCTATACAAACTCCTAAAGCAGCCAGCATGTCTGGTACTTACATTGTGTAATTGATAACTGGTCTATTCACAAGAAGTTCAAAACCGCAGGAGCCATTAATGTTCAGAAGTGTTCCGGACACTTTCTTTGTCTCGGTGCAAGTGAAGGCTTCAGTGAACTCAGGTACATGAGGAGCAGAGATGCAGGGAGGGAGGGGGGAGGGGAGGGGAGGGAAGAAGACAGGAAGGAAGGGAGGGAGGGAGGGGAGAGAGAGGTGTGTAGCAGTCAGTAGGTGGGTTTTCACACTTGGATTGCTTTCTCTACTGGAGGGCGTAACAGTAACAAATGCGAACTCTAGCTACAGAGGGTAGTAAGACTTGTGCTCTGGACGGAAATCCTCCTCGGGGCCTTGGGGATGAATAGATGCAGGGAAGAGTGGTGCCAATGTGGGCAGGTGGAGGCACACCCGTTTCCAATTTTTCTTTGTTTTTTAAAGTTAACTGAGTTTGCACTAGGCAACATGCCCTTTATCCCAGCACTTGGGAAGCAGAGGTAGGAGAATCCTTGAGTTCAAGTCTAGCCTGGGACTATAGAGTTCCAGGTTGGCCTTGGCTAGAGTGAGACCTTAACTCGGGGGGGGGGGGCACAGACAACAAAAAATATTTTTAATTGACAAATAAAAATACTTAGTTTCATCTCTGATCAAACATCTTGGGTTCAAAACCCCATCTCTGCTCTCATGCATGTGGTGTTCCTCTGCTTCTGCATGACTTGTGTTTCACGCAGTATTAGAAGTTAAACTGGCACAGTTGAAAAGTGAGAAAAACTCAAAGCTGTTAGGGGCTGAGGATATAGCTCAGTGATGGAGGCTTGAGGGTCTGGGTTCCATCCTCAGCCACCAAATGTATGAACCGACTAGTCTCTCTGGTTTAAAATACACTGAAAATTGTCCAAATGGGCCCCCACTTATATATAGATGGTTTTCTTTTTTTCATTTTTAGGTCAGTCTTCTGATCCCTAGGATCACAAGTTTTGACAGTTTGTGACTCCTCCTGAATGGGAGCTCAGAGAAGATGATACCTGAGATTGATAGTAAATGGACTGAGCTTGGACATCTACCAAAGTCTGTCCCGACTCTACGTATTTAGGAGTCCCCTTATAGACGAGGCCTGTTGGCAAAGAAAGAGGATGACCCAGGCTGGGTTCTGGAATCTCATCCCCTGGCCCCTGTTGTGCGTGGGAGTGGGAACTATGGCTCTGCATGGCTCATCTGGTCTCTAGGTCTGTTTGAAATTTCTTCTAGCCAATTTCTTCTCTCACTTGTACTTTGGATGAGAATCAGGGCTTGGCTTTGGGCCATCAGTCGTGCAGCAGTTTCAGAGTTCTTTGTTTGCATCAATCTTGGTCCCTGTAACAGCGCCCACTGATTCTGAAACCACCCATGGAGGCGGCTAGTTGCCCACTCAGGCTGAGCCACTCTTAGCATTGCACTGGCCAGTCTTAAGTAGGATCAGGTTTCTCTTTGTTGTGTGGTAAAGTGGTAGAGATTTGGGCCTCTTGTCTTCATTTGCCCAGGCAGTGTCTGACCTCCTGCCTGATTGTCCTATCCTGCCACCCTATGAACACAGGTGGGACTTGACAATCCAAGAGGGAACTTTGGGACACAAGGATTTGAGGGTTCTTAGTATAAAAAGAACTAATAAAATGGTAAAAGGAAGAAGAAGAGTGTTAATGGCAGAAGATTTGAGTATTTAGTTCTTTGGAATTTAAAAGAATGGAGTTGAGGAGACAGCTCAGTGGGAAAAGGGCATGCCACTCAAGCTGGAGTACCTGAGTGAATGTTTTCTGTAATCCCAGCTCGCTGAAACTGATGGCTAGATGAGAGGTGGGGACAGGAGAATTTCCTGGAAGCACGTGGCAAGTGCAGTAAAAACCAACAAATTGAGAGTCCAGAGTAGAATCCCTATCTCTAATAAAGTGGACAAGTGAGGACGAGCCGAAGTTGTCCTCTGGCTTTCCCACACACCATGGGATATGAGTGTGTGTACCAATAATAATTTAAAAGAATCATCTGTTGACTTTTGAGCCCCCCTTTAAAAAAGTATTGATGTGCCAAGAGAGACAGAGAGAAAGAATTGATGTGCCCAGGGCCTCCTGCCGTTGCAGACAAACTTCAGTCATATGTGTCATCTTGTGCCCCTGGCTCCACATGGGTACTTGGGAATCAAACCCAGGTTGTCAGGATTTCCAAATAAGTGCCTCCAACAGTTGAGCCATCTTTCCAGCCTGAATCATATGCATTTTTTTATGTTCTAAAAAATTATTTATTTGTAAGCAAAAAGAGGATGAATGGGCACACCAGGACCTCTAGCCACTACAAATGAACTCCAGCATCATGCACCACTGCGTGCATCTAGATTTAAGTGGATACTGGGTGTGTTGCAGTCAGCTTCACACTACTGGCAGAAAACACCTGATCAAGAGCAGCTTGTGGGAGGAAAGGGTTTATTTTAGCTTACAGACTTGGGGGGAAGCTCCATGATGGCAGAAAAAACCATGGCATGAGCAGAGGGTGGATATCATCTCCTGCCAACATCAGCAGGAGAGTGTGCCAAACACTGGCAAGGGGAAACAACCCCCAGCAATGTACCACCTCCAGGAGGATCCAATTCCTAAACTGCCACCAGCTGGGGACCTAGTGGAGAACACCTGAATGGAACCTCTACACTAGGGAAGAGAACCTGGGTCCTTAGGCTTTGCAGGCAAGTGCCTTAGCTGCTAAGCCATCTCTCCAGCCATGAGTCATTTGTTTTTTAACAAAACTGAATTTGGGGATCTTCCATATCCCCAGATGAGGACAGAAGAGGGGCTAGTTGTCACAGGTGGAATTTCTAGTTGCATTAGTGGGGTGGGAGTCTTTCTACTATTGGCACTGTTTTCTCTTTCTAGTGTTGTAGTAAGGGGTCACGCCCACCTCCCTATAGTTACTTCTTAGTACCTCATATCCTAAATGAGAAGGCATAATCAGGTCTCCTCAGGGGCCTTGGGCATGTGTCATAGCTCTGATGTGTGTGCTCTGCCTGCGTACTGAGAGTTCTTTGTCTTGAAGAGATGTACTTCTGTAGGAAGGAGTGTTGGTTTTCTGCTTCCAAGTCAGCACCAGCTATGGATAGCCTCAGAGGTGGGGCAGGATGGATAGACATAGCAATGAGGCCCCTTGAAAGCTTGGCACTTTTCAAAAACGGAAGTTTTGAGGAGTCCACTAGCACCCTGGCAAGGTTTTCTGGTGTTGCCTTACTGCCAGAGTGCCTGTGTTGACTGTCTTCCTGTCGCTCTCCCTCTTGGGCTTCATGTCTGCCTTTCATGATAGAACAGATCAACCATCTTACACATTGGAAGAATGATAAAATGAACTCTCAAGTATTTGCTCGATCATTCCATTTTTAGGGGTATTATTAGTAAGCCATAGACATGATGTCAGATTCTTACTCCTCAAATACTTAAATGTATATTTGTAAAATATTTTCCTTATGGCCACAGTCAAGTTAGCAGCTCAGTGTCCTCTGAACTGAAGTGGTGGCACCCTTGTCAGTAAGCTCAGAGGAGCAGCTCATCTATGTCTGTCATTGGTAGAAGAATTGGGTTTTCCTTGTGTTCCCTTGCCTCTGGAGCAGTGACTAAAGTAGAAAGCTGCTGTGTGAAGTGCCCCACCCTGGCTTGAGAGAGGAAGCCACTCTGCCCAGGCACAGGGGTGACTGAAGTTCTGCGGGGGTGTCTGAGGGCAGGAGTCACGGCAACTCAGAGATAGAGTTGGCTGATTGTTTGTTGGCCCCAGACTGCCAGAACTCCTCTTGCCAAGGCGTCCCGAGAGCTGGGAGTTCAGGTGGGAGCCACCTGCCCAGCTAGTTGGCTTTATTTTTGATTATAGAATTGGGCCACATTGCATTCCATTAAGCAGAGTAATTCTTCCAGTGACCTGAGCTGGGGGGCGGGGGCATTGGACAGAGAAGGGCCACCAAAAGCAGAAACAAAGAGCAAGAAAGAGTCACTTCAGAGTTACCTCTGAGAGGCAGGGCTAAGAGACAAAAGATAAAAGACTTGCTGACCTCAGGATGTCTTTGTCCAGTAAGCGGCATTGTGGCCTGCTGGGGGAAATAGCTGCGGTCCCCTGCTCGCACCTGGAAGGTCGGGTAAACAGCTGAGTTTTTAGCTGTTGCCTTGCCAGGCTCCACTTTGATACTTAGCCTGGTCCTTTGGGCCCAGTAGGGGCACGTAGTCCAAAACAGTGGCTTCCTGTAATGTTTACTGAACTGTGAGAATGTCTCTTTGTCATCTCACAAAACCAGAAAGAACATTCTCCATGTGTTACTGTACCAGGTAATTGGCATGTCGACATTATGCGGGTCTTATTTTCTTTGTTGCATTTTTTTTCCCACTTGGGGATTGGAGAGGTGAAAGAACCTGCTTGTTATAATTTGAGGGGTGCATTTTTTGACTGTTAAAGGAGTATTTAAAGCCCAGCCTCTTTAGCAGTTTGCTTTAAATTCAGAATGACTGGGTTCAGTGACTCAACTGTGGAAGCTTCAGTGGCACCGTCACCAGTAACAGCCTCCAGAGACCTGAGGTGCCAGCTGACAGAGTCAGCTTTCTGCTGCGCTTCTCTCCCACTGCTGACACAGGGAAAGGTCTGCTGAGGGTGTAGGCAGCCAGCTGGGGACAGGAGGCAGAACGGAATGACAGCCAGTTTCTAGGACCTTAGCCGTACCTCATTCCCTGCTTTGCCCTACAAATCTAAACTGACAGGGAGAACTCAGGGGAAACTCCTGCCTTTTGGGGAGAGCCTAGGCTGTACCAACCTCCCAGCACACCTGATACCATCCAGCTGAAAGCTTTGTCATCTTCTTGTTCAAGAGTATGTACTTATTTATTTATTAGAGAATGGGTGCACCAGGGCCTCTTAGCCACTGCAAAGGAACTCTAGACACATGTGCCACTGTGTGCATCTGGCTCACATAGGTACTGGTGAATTGAACCTGGGTCCTTAGGCTTCACAGTCAAGCACCTTAACCGCTAAGCCATCTCTTCATCCCTCAAGAGTCTTATAGTTTATTCTCTACCCACCTGTCTCTTCCCCACACTCAGGGGCACCTGAAAGTTCTAACTTCCATTCATGTGTTTAGGCTTTCTGGTAAGTAGTTCATATCCTCCAGCCATTTAGGGCTTTTCTGAGTCACTTCATTAGCATACACTCTCATGGGTCAAAAAATTTTCTCTGAATAACACTCTTACCACTCAGATCCCGAAAGTTTTCCTGGCTCCCTGCCAGGAGTTGGGGTGGTGGTGGGTGAAGGAGGTGGATAATCATCATATCATAATCAAGAAAAAAGGAAACACATTATACCAGAGGAGTTTATACAGAGGCATGGCAGAAACAAAGGCCTACATGCTGAGCAGAAGGAATGACACCACCTTCTGTGTGTACCACCTTGTGAACATGTGCAACTTTGTGCTTGTGTCACCGTGTGCATCTGGCTTATGTGGGATCTGGAGAGTCGAACCTGGGTCCTTAGTCTTTGCAGGCAAGTGTCTTAACCGCTAAGCCATCTCTCCAGCCCGTTTTTGTTTTCTCAAGATAGAATCTCACTCTAGCCTAGGCTGACCTGGAACTCTGTAGCCCCAGGCTGGCCTTGAATTCACAACAATCCTCCTACATCAGCCTCCAGAGTGCTGTGATTAAAGAATTGCACCACCGCTCCCGGCCTCACAAGATTTTTTTTTAAATTTAACACCAGGTGAGAGAATGGCAGGATCTGAAGCAAAGAGAAATCAGAACACTGAGGGAGGGGAGAAAGTGCTCTGTGATGGACGGCTCTTGCATGGGACCTATGGGATGTTACATGTGGTGGTAGCTGGGAGGAGGTAGTGTTCCTTCATATAGGCCTTGGGCTGTCAGACTTGATCAATTTCTATAACAGTGGAGAATATAAAAATTCTGGACCTGATCACTTTTTTTTAATTTATGAGAGAGAAAGAGAGAAAATTGGCACGTCAGGGCCTCCAGCCACTGAAAATGAACCTTAGGCATCTGGCTTACATGGGTTCTAGGGAGTCGAACCTGGGTCCTTAGGCAAGTGCCTTAACTGCTAAGCCATCTCTCTAGCCCTAAACCTGATCACATGTCCCAGCTGTGCGGGGAGTGGGGGCCAGGGGTCATGATGTCTAAGCCCTTAAAAAGGTGCTTGCTTGCAAAACCTGCCAAATACCCACACAAAGCCAGAAGCACAAAGTGGCTTATGGGTCTGGAGTTTGTTTGCAGCAGCAAAAGACCCTGGCATACCCATTTATACCCCCCCCCCAAAAAAAATAAATAGAAAACATACTTTCACAAAAGATCACAGGGATAACTTCCAGGGTAGGGGGTCTCATGGGGTGATGCTCATATCTGTGACTTCTTCCTGCTGGACTGAGGTGTTGTTTCAGGAGGCTCCCCTTCCTGGAATATCTGTGTCAGAGTCTGATATCTGTCTCCCCACATCAGGAGGATGAGGATGTGTTCTATGATGAGTCTGGGTGGCATGTTGGACAGTGGTCTGGATGAATCAGGTTAACCAACATGTTAGAGAAGGGTATGTGAATATAAAAATCAAATGGTTGGCTGGGCTGGTGGCACATGCCTTTAATCTCAGCACTCAGGAGGCAGAGGTAGGAGGGTTGCCATGAGTTTGAAGCCACTCTACAACTGTATAGTAGATTTTAGGTCAGCCTAGGCTAGAGTGAGACCCTACCTCAAAAGAAAAAAAAAATGTGGTTATTAAGAGATGTCAACAGGTGTGAGCCAGGGAACTAAGGATGAAGTTTTAAGCCATTAGGATTTGAATTTGTTGAATGCTAGAAGAAATGAATTGTTTAAATGGACAGATTGGCATCATCAGGGAAGTGGCCACACTCATGATGTTAGAAGGCAGAGGAAGGATGAGTTAAGTTGAGCGAGCCCTGGCGTACAAAAGAATGATTTATCCCAGAGGAAGTAAACAAAGTTTAATGCATAGTTCTAGTTAAAAAGGAACATTTGCCAATGCCTGAGACTGTAGAGTGAGTTCCAGGTCAGCCTGAGCTAGATTGAGACCCTACCTTGTGGTGGGGTGGGGGTGGGGGGACGGACATGCCTAGCTGAACTAGAATCCAGAACAGTATGTTATTCATATTGTTAAAAATGTTAAGTCTCAAAGGATGATAATATGCTGGCTAATTATATTTATTTATTTATAAGCAGAGACAGAGAGAATGGATGTGTCAGAGCCTCTTGCCACGCATGCATACTTTGTACATCTGGCTTTACGTGGTTACTGGGGAATCAAACCTGAGCCAGAGCCATTATCTTACTCTAACCTAGGCTAATCTTCAACTCACACTGCAGAAAAGGTTGACCTTGAACTCAGCATGATCCTCCTACCTCATCCTCCCAAGGGCTGAGATTATAGATGCCATCCCTCCACCATGTGCAGCCATGAAGATCTGATAATACAGGAAAGGATTCTGCTGGGAGCCTTGGCTTATGGTTCCTTTTTGGCCAAACATCACATTTTGTACACTTGGCAAATATTGTCATCATCTCACATCACTAGGAGGCTTATTTCTATCCTGCTAGAGATGAGGCTGAATAGGCAGGAAAGCCTATCTTCAGTAGAGAGAGATAATTAACAGTGTTGATATGAAATAAAGCTCCTGGATCACATTAATCTTTTAGCCCTTATGATCTTTTTTCTTCTTTGTGTCTTATTTCTTTTTTTTGTTTTTCAAATTTTTATTAACAACTTCCATGATTATAAAAAATATCCCATTGTAATACCCTCCCCCCCCCACTTTCCCGTTTGAAACTCCATTCTCCATCATATCCCCTCCCCCTCTCAGTCTCTCTTTTATTTTGATGTCATGATCTTTTCCTCCTATTATGATGTTCTTGTGTAGGTAGTGTCAGGCACTGTGAGGTCATGGATATCAAGGCCATTTTTTGTCTTGGGGGAGCATGTTGTAAGGAGTCCTACCCTTCCTTTGGCTCTTACATTCTTTCCGCCCCCTCTTCCACATTAGACCCTGAACCTTAGAAGGTGTGATAGAGATATTACAGTACTGAGCACTCCTGTCACTTCTTTCCAGCACCATGATACCTTCTGAGTCGTCCCAAGGTCACTGCCATCTGAAAAGAGAAGCTTCTCTACCAAAAGTGAGAGTAGCATTAATATAAGGGTATGAACATTAAGAGAAGTGCTTACTGGGCAGTTTGATAAGCATAGTATACACATTTAGCCAGACAGCAGCAGACGTTACACCCCTAGGGCTCATGACTACCCCTGTTTTAAGTTTTCAGTATCAGGGATGTATTCCCTCCCATGGAGTGGGCCTCCAGTCCAATTAGAGGGCAGTTGGTTTCCACCAAGACAGACATGCCACTATTGCACCTGTTGGCTCATTTGGCCTGGCTGGCCAAATATAAGGCTTGCAGTGTCCACTGTTGAGTATCTCTTTCTCCCATTGAACTGCATGCAGAATGTCTTCTTCCAGCTTTCTGTCAGCTGGTCTACATGGAGGAGGTTATCCGCTCAGTTCCAGCAGGATTTCTCAGTGGCCTTGTAGCCCAAGTATGTGGAGTCTTCAGGAATAGGGTCTTACCATCTATTCCTGGTGGGAAACCAAGGGCCTCGGTAATGCCTATAATGTGTGGGGGGCATCAGGGACCTCCTTGGCCAACAACTCCCTGGCACTGAAAATTTTCTAGCAACAATCTATGTATGGCTCCTGAGTATTCCACTGTCATTAATTAACATTAACATTTACATGTGATGCACATAACAAGAGTGTTTTATCTAAGGTTGGACATAGTAAATAAGTTACTATGACCTTAAATTAAGGCAGTAGATGAAGGAAATAAGCAGTGTGGCCTAAAAAAGGAATGTGGATAACAGGAGTTTATTGAAGTTTTTTGTAAACATGAAGGTTAGGTTTAACCAAGGTGGGAAGTCTGGGCAAGCACACAGTTATATAAGAACATAGTATCATTTTCTTTGGCAACTTAGTTAAAATTAAATCAGTACCATTTTATCATAGGAATATATCAATTATTGCTTTGGACAATGTGAAATTTTTTAAACATGAGAGAATTTAAGATGTTATCAGGATTGTAAATCCAGGATTAAAAATCATAGGCACAATGAAATTCTTGTAAAATTAGCCAAATTTTAATATATAAATAGGTTTAAATTTTTTTAAGTTATTTATTTTTAAGAGAGAGAGGAGAGAGAGAATTGGTGCACCAGGGCCTCAGCCCCTGAAATCAAACTCCAGACGCTTATATAAAACCTTGCACTTGCCTCACCTTTGTGCATCTGTCTTAGGTGGGATCTGGAGAGTAGAACCTTAGGCTTTGCAGGCAAACACCTTGACTGCTAAGCCAGGTTGAAATTTTCACTAGAATAAGTTTTCAAAGTTTTTTTTTAATTTATTTTTTTAAATTTTTTTTTGTTTATTTATTTGATAGTGACAGACAAAGAGGCAGAGAGAGAGAGGGAGAGAGAGAGAAAGAGAGGGAGAGAGTATGGGTGTGCCAAGGCTTCCAGCCACTGCAAACGAACTCCAGACACGTGCGCCCCCTTGTGCATCTGGCTAACGTGGGTCCTGGGGAATTGAGCCTCGAACCGGGGTCCTTAGGCTTCATAGGCAAGCACTTAACCGCTAAGCCATCTCTGCAGCCCTAAATTTATTTTTATTTATATGAGAGAGGAGAGAGAATATGGGCACACCAATGACTTCAACTGCTGTAAACGAACTCCAGACACATCACCACCTTATGCATCTGGCTTACGTGAGTCCTGGGAAATTGAACCTGAGTCCTTTGGCTTTGCAGGCAAGTGCCTTAACCACTAAGTGATCTCTCCAACCCTAAAGTAAGTTTTCTATCCAACAAGTGCAGGCTTCACCCAATGGGAAAACATACAAACTTCAGCGTCTGGATTAAATCTCATATAGTAAAATAGATAAAACATAAAGTTCTGGTGTTAAGCCTTTTTTTTTTTTTTTTAGAACAAAACAGGTGTATTTCTATGGACTACCTGATACAGAAGATAGTGTGGTATGGATAATATGAATGACAAATAATACAAATATATTTTATTTGAAATAAACAAAAATGTTTACACAGCTTTCACTTGCAAACAAACTCTTGTTTGACTGGATTACAGAGCAAAAACAACGCTGAAGCAAAACACCCTTCTGTTTTGACATATATTTGGAGACAGGTAGGAAGACACTACTTGTTTTTTAAAAAACTGACCTTCCCCTAAGGCCTGGTCATAGAAGTGTAAACAATGTAAATGAATCCACCATTACCAGCTGTCATATCATATCCATGTTACCTGTGCATTCGGAGATCACATACACACCTGCCAATACACCTGGGAAGGGTCGCTATATCACAGTTACATCTGAGTTCTTGGCAGGCAGGACTGTCAGAGGAAGAGTAATCTGGAATGAGTTTTGCGTCCTATTTATTCTCTTCAATGACAGGTTACAATAGAAAGATACTTCCTGGAAGTTTTCCTTTTCACTTTGGTTCGTTTTCAGTTTTTATGATTTACATAGTTGTCTGATTCATCTGCCTAAAGAATAAGCCTGAAAAAAAGTATTAAAGCATAAGACACCTATTATTCCTTCAAAATCTGCATTTTTCAAGTTTTATATTCTATCCACAGTGTGTCAGCAGTTCTTGAATATGAAGCAGAAACACAAATGGGCAGAGCTCTTCTAAGCTGCAGGTGTGCGTAACCAGAGCACAGTGGCACTAGGTGGGAAGGAGACACGGGGAAGGAGAGAAAGCAAATGTTCGTGTGCACGGAATGTGGTTCAAGTCTTTGGATTTAAAAACAAGTTCCTCCAGAGAAGCTGGCTATTACAGTTTCCACGAAACTTCTGTGTCTCTCAAAATGGACCCGAAAAGTTCCAATCCAGACTTTTGAAACGACAGTTATGAGATGCTACAAAATATATAGTATAATTGATCAAAGCAGTCAGAGGACGAAGGATGAACGTGTCTTCCTCAGCTACACTTTGTAGCACAGCTTCTTTAGCAGTCGGTGGATCAGTGAAAAAACCACTGAAGTACCGGAAGTACTTTGAAGCATAGGGGTTAAAAAAAGGACTGCACAGATTATCTGTATAAATCAATAACAGGACTTCATGACTTGTTTATCTTCATATCAATTTTCTTTTTTTTTAATATTTTTTATTTTTATTTATTTATTTGAGAGCGACAGACAGAGAGAGAAAGAGGCAGAGAAACAGAGAGAATGGGCACGCCAGGGCCTCCAGCCACTGCAAACGAACTCCAGACGCTTGCGCCCCCTTGTGCATCTGGCTAACGTGGGTCCTGGGGAATTGAGCCTCGAACCAGGGTCCTTAGGCTTCACAGGCAAGCGCTTAACCGCTAAGCCATCTCTCCAGCCCTCATATCAATTTTCATTTGGAGCCTTCCTTCACCTTACTTCCCCAGAAGAATCCAACAGAGAGTCCAGACAGCTGATCACATAGGCTTGGGGCAACGACCACTCTCACATCCCAGTCACCCATGCAGTGTAATGCAAGGTCCTCCATTCCTCTCCTAGGGGAAAACAGCAACAACAAAACTTTAAATCACTTCCCTTCCTGTATGTGACCTGGTCTGAAGTCCCTTTCCTCTGGCTCCAAACCCCACCATTCTCTCACCTGGTATTAAATCATTGGACCCAAGAACCAATTCAGTCCTCTATCTTTTGTACCTGAATGGCAAATGCAGTCAGCACAGCCATCGGTGCAGATGCTTTTACAGAATGAATATTCAGAGTGGAGGAGTGAGAAATAGGAGTGTAAAAGCACTGGGTTTATTGTCCCAAAGGGCATGACCTCAGTCTCCAGGTGCCAGTTTTAGACTTGCATGTAAGAACAGTTGTCAGTATGACTGTCAGTCACCCAGCCATTGGCTCAACTACAGCCTGGTGACAAGAGAAAGCTTAGAAGGAGTTGGTGCTGCCAAAATGTTGTATCATTAATCATAATTAAAACAGCAGATGGCTTGGGTTCCCAGAGTTGTAACATGGCAAAGCATGCCGGCAGCACATTTGTAACATCATAGACCCCACAGAGTACTCAAGTGCATGGACATTCCCAACAAGATGCCAGGTAGAACCCTATGCTAGAAACACAAAACACTTAGAAGGAAGGAAGTCTGCAGTTCCTAAGTTAATGGAGAAATGGTTTGTGAATTGGAAGGCTTGTTATCATTAAATTGTCAGTTTTCACCAAATTGCTCTATGGATTAAGTGCAGTCTGTTCAAAATCCCAGCAGGCTTTTAGTGAGGATTGTTAAGTTGGTATCAGTTTTTGTATGGAAAGGTAAATGTATTAGTTTACCTACATCATCTTTGAGGAGACTCACCCTGTCTGACTTTAAGGCCAACTATACTACTGCCATGGTACCGGGAAAAGGACAGGAGGACAATAGGCCAGAATGGAGAGACCAGGACAGATCTAGACTCATCTGAGCAGCTGACTGGAACAAAGTTGCAGAGACAGACAAAAAAGGAAGGATGGTGGGAGCATGTATTGCCCATGGGGTAGTGGCATCCACGTTCAGGGTGGGTCTGCCTCCTCAGTTAAACCTATCTGGAAACACCTACACAGGCACACCCAGATGTATGTTCCCACGGTGAGTCTAAATCCAGTGAAATTGACAGTGAAGATAGCCATCACTGAGCATGTCACCAGAAAGACCAAGGTCATGTTGGAAGGTTGGGTTTCACGCCCTCCTGAGGTTGGAAGGGCTGGTTACACTGCTGTTGCCACTGGCCGGTGAGTCGTGCCACCTGCAGGAAAGCTCCGTGTGAAAGCTCTTAGAGAAGGGCTTGGGGATATAGACGGCCAATCAGTATATGAACAAGTGCTCAACATCTTTGACCAACAGGGAAATATAAAGCAAAACTACACTGAGATTCTCTCTCTCCTGTCAGAGTGGCTATCATCAAAAAGATAGAAGGGCTAGAGAGAAGGCTTAGCAGTTAAGGCACTTGCCTGTGAAGCCTAAGGACCCAGGTTTGATTCTCCCAGTCCCATGTAAGCCAGATGCACATGGTGACACATGCATCTGGAGTTCATTTGCAGTGGCTAGAGGCCCTAGCACTCCCATTCTCATATTATCTCTCTCTCTCTCTCAAATCAAAAAAACTTAAAAAAATATTGGGCTGGAGAGATGGCTTAGCGGTTGAGCGCTTGCCTGTGAAGCCTAAGGACACCGGTTCGAGGCTCGACTCCCCAGGACCCACGTTAGCCAGATGCACAAGGGGGCGCATGCGTCTGGAGTTCGTTTGCAGTGGCTGGAGGCCCTGGCGCGCCCATTCTGTCTCCCTCTCTCTATCTGCCTCTTTCTCTCTGTCTGTCGCTCTCAAATAAATTAATAAAAATAACAAAAAAAATAAAAATAAAAAATATATATATATATGAGTGAGGATACAGGGAAGAAGAACCGTTATTTACTTGTGATTGGGGAGGGGAGGGGTGGGGAGTTTAAACTAGTGCCACCACTGTGGAACTCAGTATAGCGGATCTTCAAGAAACTGCAATAGAACTGCCACATGTCATAGCTGTCCCCTCAGGCATATACCCAAGGGACTCTTAAGTTAGCATCCCACAGAAATACTTGCACATCCATGTTTATTGCAGAACTCTTCACAGTATCCAAGGTAAGAATCAAACTAGATGCCCATCAACAAATAAATGGATAAGGGAAATACATACACACACACAGTTGAGCATTTTTGTCAGCCATGAAGAAGAACTTAATTATGTCATTTGCAAGGAAAGGGTAGAACTGGGATCATCATGTTAAGCCAAATAAGCCAGTTCAGAAAGACAAATTTCACTTTTTCTCTCATATGTAGAATGTAGATTTTAAATGTGTGCATAGAGCCTGAAAGTAAGAGGAGGCACTGTGGGGCGAAGGGAACAAGAGAGGGAGTGGGGACTGGCACCAGCAAAGCACGGTAAGCATGTGTGGAGATCCCATGAACACAGCCATTACTTTGTACACTAATTAAAACTTGTTGGCCGAGGGTGGGATGCCCAGGAAGCTTCTGGATGGGGAGCATCTACAGGTGCTGAAGAGCAAGAGTGGGAGGAGGTGTCACAGTTCCTACTGCCCCTTGTCCTGGGCATCACAGACATCAGAAAAGGGCATCCCTGAGTTCTAACTCTGCATTGTGCAAGCATGTTGATTCTGAGGAGGAGGATGGAGGGAAGCCCCTGACTGACAGCCAGAAGCACAGATGGCCTTGATTTGTAACTGGCACCTGAGTGTGAGCAGAGCCACCTCAGGACACCCTGTGGTATCCGGATAGTGAATAAGCAGGTTCTGAAAAGATGGTGCCATAAAACTGGTGGAAATGAACAGGGTGGGAACAAAGGGAAGGCAGGATGCAGGCTGGAGATGGGGAAGCATGCCAAGCAATATGCCTTGAACTTGAAGGGCATCTGCTAGATCAGGGCCTGTAACATCAAAGTGCACAAGACCCAAGGTGCTGTTGCCCCTGAAAATGGCCAGAGCAAGGAAGCACATGGACGTAACCCAGGACCTTCTGCTTGCTGACAGTAAGGCCCCATAGGGCAATGTAATGTGCCTCAAAGTGCCAAAGCAGTGCTGAAGGGACATCCTAGCCACATTGGCACCCTGTGGTTTCTGTGCCAGCCCCAGCTGTTTCAGTATGCATAGAATGTTCATACTGCAGAGCCAGCGAGTCATTCCCAAATTACTTTTATTCCAGGATGAGTCCAGGAGAGTAAGCTTGGGGGGAGAGAGCTGTGGGAGAACTCTGGCTCCAGAAAGAGCTGGCAGAGCAGGGAAGCACCTGTGAGGCCTAGGAGCCTGCGGAGGCCTAAGGCATCTGGTGTCCCCTCAGTGAAGCAACATGAAAGGGCCCTGTAGGAAGCAAGTCATGCTGAGGTGGTAAGCAGTCACAATGGTGGAGAGAGAGCACCAACAAAGAAGGAAGAGCTTCATGATATCCAGTAGTGCAATTGTAACATTTAGACGATTTTAAAACCTCGTGTCAGTAGAATGGGTACTGTGGGAAATGGAAAATAATGAAAAATAAATAATGAGATGCCAACAATGAAACTGCAAGGATCCATGTGGATAATTATTCCTGAAAGAGAACAGTGATAGCAAAACAGCCTTTAAATACATCCCATTTTTCTACATGTGTAACTCCTGCATCTTTTAAAAATTATGATAACTAGAATGCCAATCCCAGCACATTCAGCACACGTGTGAATTCCGTCCTCAGCACCATGTGCCCAGCCAAGTGTTAGTCATTAAACCTGAGCAAGTGAGAACCATGCCAGAGTCACACATGACTTCCTGTCCAGCCATCTGTTAATACAGGTCATCTCAACAGGTCGAAGGATAAAAAGTATCTCATAAAAACACAAATGAAGTCCTTACCTACTTGCCACCCTCAGGCTCCAGTGCCCCCATAATCCAAGGGATGCCATGTCCTGAGGACTGACTCACAGGCTGCTCTGAAGTGCTAGTCCGTGTGGCAGTTGTCTGAGAAGGTGAAGTGGAAGGCCTGCCTGCTCCTAGGAGAGGCAGGTTTGCATCATCAGTGTGTGAGCTGCATTCAGCCTTGCAAAGAACAGTGCTAAACATCCACTGAGCAGCCATGAGCAATAACGAGAGAAGGACAGTATGTAGATCGATACCATGAAATAGTGCTGCCTTGGCAGATCCTTGGGGGTTCTGCTAGGGGGGGTCACAGGACATATGGGACTTTTAGGTTTGGGCAGTGTCCTGTTCCCTGATCGGGAAGGGTTGCGTGGACTTTACGTCATTATTCCTTAAGCAAACCCTATGACTAACAGGCTCATCACACACACAGCACCATTTCTAGTGACCTAAAGTGCAGAAAAGGAAACGGGCTGGAGAGATGATTTAATGCTCAAGGCGCTTGCCCAAGAAGCCTATGGACCCATGTTAATTCCCCAGATCCCACATAAGCCAGACACACAAGGTTGCACAGACGTCTGGTGTTTGATTGCAGTGATTAGAGGCCCTGGAGTGCCAGTTCTCTCCCTCTCCCTCTCTCTTTCTCATTAAAAAGAGGTGGGTCTAGAGAGATGGCTTAGTGTTTAAGGTACTTGCTTGCAAAGCCAAAGGACCCTGGTTCGATTCCCCAGGACCCATATAAGCCATATGTACAAGGGGGCACACACATCTAGAGTTCATTTGCAATGGTCTTTAAGCCTTGTTGGGTCTGTGAGCAGTCTGGTTTAGTGTTGAGTTCTCTGTAGCCTCTGATTCAAGGTGCTTTGATCAACCACAGTGTCTGTTGCCTTTTCCTGGAGCTGGTTGTCAGGCTAGCAGTGGAAACAATACTTGCTTTCTCTGCAATTTCTTTTGGGCCTCAGCAGATGTGGTAGAGGTGGCACGTCTTATGGTAGGCAATCAGCTGGCTGTCTTTTCCTGTTGTGTTGATGAATCTTGAATCTCTGTAGTTTTCTCGGCCATAGACCCTCATGGTTTGGGAGAATGAGGGAGAAGGGATTACTTTTTGGAATCTTGTATCTATGTTCCCCTGTTGTTTTTGGCGTGTCTCCTATTCCACCATTTTAACCAGAAGTCTCTGCTCTCATTTTTGAAATGGGTTTCACTATGTTTGCCTGGGCTGGCCCAACACTCCTGGGATTGGGCCATCTTCCTGTCTCAGCCTCCCATGTAGCTGGAACTAAAGGGGCACACCGCTTTTTACAACCACCGTTAGTATTTGTAAACATGACTGTAGTGTTCCTAATTTACAGATGTTCTCTTTGTGTAGAATGGATAACAACATGAACTGAGAACCCAGTTCCTGTAAAGTACATACAACAGCTGCTGAGAAGTGAGCACTAGAGTCGTGTCTGCTGGTGGTTTTTGACACTGTCAATCTGTATCTGATGGTGGTTCTGTCATGCTCAGTCTGTATCTGAGACTGGTTTGGGGTGTGTGGCGATTGTCCTGCCTCAGGCTCCCAGTGCTGTGTTTTCAAGTGTGAGCTACAAGCTCGGCATGTTTTGCTCTTTATTGTAACTATTTCCACAGTTTTATGGCTCATTTAGGCCATTGTTACCCCTACTCGTGCCTAATCTTTGGTCTTTCATTGTCCAGTTACTCTGCCGAGAAGGTAAAGAGCAGCAGTCAGTGGGGGTTCTGCTGAAGAGAACTGATAATAGTGGCCGAGGGAAGCCTGGGTTTCAGTGGCTTATTGATGCAGTAACCATGCCCTCAATATTTTAAAGTGAGATGTCCTTGTTTTTATTCTCTATTCTCACTGTTACAAAAATGCTTATCTCCCAATCCGTATTCAGAAATTTTTTTATAACTTTAAAGTCTCTCCTCTGCCAATTCTAAAATCTGTTTGCATTGATTGTTTTTCCTCTTGACTTAGATAGTATACTGCCTGTTTCAGACAGACTGGCTTTTATTGTCTTCCTCTAAGCAGTGTGTAACCCAGTTTCTTCAAGAGGTTATACTGAACTTGCAGAGGCTTAATTGTGGAACTGGTCTCTTTGGCTTTGTCCCACAGTGGCACTCATAGTCCTGAAATGCAGTTTATGACTAAAATATGATCCCTTTGGGTATCCAAATAAAGCCCCAGTGTCTTATGAGTCCCCTCTTTTGTGAGCCGTGACCTTTTGTCAGCCTTCTCAGTGGCTAGAGATGCTGAAGTCACCCAGTACTCTCCACCTGGCACCGCCTCGAGGATCCCAGGAGCCATGTCCTGTGTGTAGCTCAGTAGTCAGCCGTGGGCTGGGGAAGCTTGTAAGCAGATTTTGCTCCCTCCCTTCTAAGATTATTGTTAGCAGTTTCCTGACAGCCTTGAACACTGACCTCTGATCTCTGAGCACTGCCCGGTGTGCTGTGTGAGTGGTGGAGCCCAACAGGTGACTCAGCCTCAGTGGCTCTCCTTGACTCACAGTTATAGCCTCTCCATTTTATGCCTGCATTTGTTTGCTCTTTGGTATTTTCAAGTGGTTGTTTTTTATATTTTGCCCAGAGTTTAACATTGTTATTGGCAAAAGAATCAGTCTGATACAAATGATTCTGTCATTACTGGACTCCAGAAATCCCAGTCAATAAGTCATTGTGGATGAGAAGACATCAGGAGTGTGGCTTGCATAGGACTCAGATCTGCAAATGCATCTCCTGGAGTTAGAGTCCCTCCACCAGGAGATCTTGACTTAGGCAGAGCCACTACGCTGCAGGGTGTCTGGAACAGACTGAGTGAGATCTCTAAGGGCCAGCTGAAGGTGCTGCTCAGAATGGAACTATGCACTTGTCTGTGCAGTGTTTAGACCCCTCGTGCAGTTTACATGGGAGGAAGAGGGAGACGGCCCTCAGGTTTATTCCTTTTGCTCCTTGAGCAGTACAGCATTGGCTGCTACAGCCCCAGCCAGTCAGACTTCCTTCCTGCTGCCTGGACTGTGCCTTGCTCCGTGACACTGAGAACATGGCTGGGCGACTGTGTTCGCCTGGAGGTGGAGGGCGTCAGAGGGAGGAGCTGTATTGCCTGCACAGCCATGTCTTGTCTTTCTGGCTCTGGGCATTTCTGTTTCCTTTCGTTTCTCAAGGCCTGGTGTCACACTGCTGTCTGTCCTCTCCCAGCCCACCCACCTCAGAAGGGGCTTATTTCCATTTCCCTTCTATACCTCTGTACAGGTCCCCTTTCTGAATGCAGTGTCCCCTAGTGATAGGTGGATGTACAGTTTGTAAGTATCCTGGTGAGCCCATTATAAGTTCAGGACAAAGTAGAAAACTCACGTAACCTGCCAAGAGCCCCAGCTTAGCCCATGCTGATGGGGTGTCTTTAGCTTCCCCTGGTGATGGGAGCCATGGCCCACTGCTCTGCCCAGCATCACAGGAGACTGCTGAACCGTGCCTCACTGGGCCAGGAAGAGATGAGAAGGCACATGTGTTACTGTCACCATTGCGAACTGAAACACTGCTAGCTGGCTGACATAGCTTGGGGGGGGGGGGTCTGTATTCGCTGTGTACTTGATGCTCTCTGAGGGAAGCTGCTTGTTCTCGATTCTAAACATAGACAAATGAGTCATTTTATATTTTTCCCACTAAAAACAGTAAGCTGCCCCTTTACTGGACTTTGCCATTGGCTCCGGCCTGCTAGATGCCAATAGCCTGACAAGCAAAAAGAAAGAAGGCTTCCTACCTTCTGTCAGCCCAGGGAATCAGATGCAACCATGACACTTCCTCTCCTGCTGAGGCTGGATTTGTGGGTAGATGCGGAGCCTCTCGGCTGTGACTCCCGTGACTGTGATGACTAAAATGATACAATAGAGTTTGCGTCCCTTGGTCTTCTTGCAGTATCATTGTGTGCCTTGGAGGCATGCACCCACTCCCCACACTCCCCAGCTCGCTTTCATAAGAAGGGAGGAAAGAAAACTCCAGTCGACCCCAACAGTATTTAGCGTGGAGGCCTTGCTCTGGGTCGCCTCTCAGCGCTCCTGTCCAGAGACCTGGCTCCTGACTGTGCAGCTTCTTTCTTCTCTGTGATGACTCCTGTGCAGCTTGGTCTTGCCTTTGACAGCTGCCAGTGAGGTTTGTCAGGGCTTGAAACTTCATGTTTGTCTTTCGTGGACACCTCGAGTCACCACCTCAAGTTTCTGCTCTTGCTCCCAGGTGCCCCGTTTTCATGCTCAGTGTCCACCTGTCCCACTCACATTCTCTCCTCTCTCCGCAGGTTTTGCATGCAGAAGTGTGTTAGTCTGGTACCTGGAGTCACACTGGATTTAATAGAAAAGTAAGTAAGATTTTGAAGCCCTGGTGGCTTTCTGGATCTGACGGTTCTCTTTTCCCATTCCTGGTTGTCAGAAGTGCCTTCTATCAGCGTCTTCAGGATGTTCCCGTTTCATGTGGCTCTGTCCTTTTGTTCTCTGATTAAGGCTCTGTTTGTGGTGGTCACACTGGTGCTCAGTACAGGAGGGAACTAACACAGGGCCATATTAAAAGGGAAATGATAAAAAGGTAGATTCTTTTGAATGTTTAAAAATACTGCAGACTGAGCCAATGCAGAGCGCAGTGCTGTCCGCCCAGACCATCTCTACTTCCCTGGCTGAAACAGCCATCATAGCTTTACTCTGACCTCATCCCTGTAAACTTGAACTTGCCCTTTACTGTTTAACTTTTGGCCCCAGCCATTTTACTGTCTAAGACAGACAGACAGACCCATTCCTGGAGCTGAGCCAAGGATGCCACGTGAGATGCCTGCCTTCGTCTCTTGCCCAAGGCCTGGCAGGCTCACTGAGCAGCGTGAACCTTGCTCCTGGCTCTCCGGTTCAGAAGAATCATCCACGACGTTAAACGCCATCTGCATTGTGGGTACTCTCAACTCACCCTGCCTCAGCACTGAAGAGAAGTTGGAGGGTTTTGTGAAACTTTGTGCTCTGAACCCCACATCTTCCAGAGTCACCTGCCAGATGGTTCTTTTCCACGTTGTGATGTACAAACATGTATGTGAAAATAGCCAAGGCCCAGATGCATAAAATGAGGAGGGAAACAAGACCACTTAGAACCTCCTCCCTAGGAGGATTGGGGTGACGGCTCAGGGGTTAAAGGTGCTCCCCAGTACCCTCGTAAGGCCAGATGCACAAAATGGTGCATGTGTAGTTCGTTCTGGAGTGCCCGTATTCCTTCTCTCTCCCTCTCCCTCCCTCTCTCTCTCTCTCTCTCTCTTCCCTCCCCCCCCACCATAAGTGAATGTAGGAAAAACTCCCACCCCAGAAGCACCTCCCTTGTACTTGGGGAGAGCGCTTAAGAGCGTTACGTCAAGACCATCGGCCGCAGCACCTTTCTGTGGTGGCGTGCTCATGGTGTGGCCTCTAGGAAGGTGCAGGGCTATGCTTCACACCATTGGTAAGTAAGAATACGCACTTTCCAAATGTGGCAAATCCCGCAAGTCTAAAAGCACACTAAACAGAGTGCAATGAGACTCATGTGCACTTAGTGTGTACGTCAGTGGCAGAGCGAATGCTTACCATGTACAAGGCCCTACTGCAGTCCTGTGCACTGCATAGCAAAGTGAAACTTGAAAAGGAGGGGGGAGAACAGCACTACGTACTCTTGACTTTTCTCCTGTGTGATTTAGTTTTGGGAAAAATTGTCAAACACATAAATAGCTGAGTCTAAGAGTCAGCAAAATGCACTGAGAACCTTGTGCACCGTTCACCGCATGTAGTGTCCTTGTAGACTTCTGGGGCTGTCTCTGGCACTCATGTGTAGCTTCTGTGTTTGTGGTGCTCTCATTCACAGCACAGTGGGTGATGGCAACATCAGTGGGTGCCAGCAGAGCAAATGGAAGCTTGATCTTAACAGAGTCAACCCACAGCTACAGAGATTTGAAGACTTTGTTAGGATTGCAGAGACCTCACAGTAGAGTGCAGCTTGGGGTTGTCCTTAGACGGGTGCTGAGCCCGTGGTGCCTCAGAACCAGCGGGTGCTGAGCCTGTGGTGCCTCAGAACCAGTGGAAACTGTATTCATGAGTTACCCCTCAACCAGATGAAAGCCACTTGGCCTGGCACAGATACGGTAGGAAGAGGCAGAGGCTGTCGGTGCCCTGAGCCCAGTGCCCTGCACTGCTCAGTACTTGGTGTGATGCACACTTGCGCTTCTTCCTTGAGCGACACTGTAGTGTGTGTGTGTGACCCAGCTGTGCATGCTATTTCTTCTCAGATGCCAAGTGGCGCTGGGGCCTTTTGGTGATTGATCATGCACGAGCACATTGTCCCATTCCTGGTTGTTCTAGCTGTCCTGCTCTCAAATGCACACATGTGGGACCAGAGTAATGGAGCTGGTGGGGCCAGGCTCACTCCCATAGCCAAGGATTTACATACACCCCAGATAGTCTTGCTGTTTGCCCTCTGAGGGAGACAGTTCACGTGCTTCCCAGATAGTGTCCCAGGTATTCCTTGACTCTGGCCCAGACCCTCTCCCAGGTCCTTTCTGGAATTGAGCAGGCCCCAGCTACTGCCACCCTGACACCATACTGCAGAGACCACAGGCATATACTAAATGAGACAGTGCTCCTTGAGAAGAAGCATAGGGACAAGTGTGTTAGAAATAGGGACCCACTTGTGCCAGGGTGGGACATCCTCCACAAGTTACCTGGCTTTTCACTGAGCCACTGGCATCTGCTTTCTGGTTGCTGTGCACTGTGTCTTCTGAGTGGTGCACCCCTTGTTTTCTAGCTAGGGAAACTTCATTGCCTGGACCACATCTTGCCACATACGTACTTTCTCAAAAAGAACTCGTCCAGCTTGCGTTTGTACATAGGTGCTCCCGTTAGACTGTGCTGACAGTTCTTTTCCATCTCTCTTCAGTGTCCTGTTTTTGTTTGGTTTTGTTTGTTTTTCCTCTTTCTGACTACTTCCAGAGTTTCCTTTGAACCCTGAGTGAGTTCTCAGTTCTGAGTTCCTTCCCCATCACCTGGGCTGAAGCCTGCACGCTGCCGAAGTCTACGTCCCCATGTGAGGACAGCACCCGAACCTGCCTCCTGGCTGGCAGAGGACACTTGTATCTATAATGATGTCTCCAAACTCAAAAACTGAAACCCAGTTAAAAAAAAAAAAAAAAGGACAAAAGTGCTGGAGAGATGGCTTTACAGTTAAGGCACTTGCCTGCACAGCCTAACAAGCCGGGTTTGATTCCCCAGTACCCACAAAGCCAGGTGCAGAAATTAGTGCATGCTTCTGGAGTTTATTTGCAGTGGCTAGAGACTGGTGTGTCCATTCTTTCTGTCTGTCCCGCCCCCTCCTTCTCCTTGTAATATGAAAGTCAGGACCTGAGAGAGGAAGTGGCTTTTGTTCTGTGGCTAATGGGAGGGCCCTTCTTAAAACTGGGCAAAAAAAAAAAAGCTGGGCAGTGAAGACTGACTGTCCCACAGGCTTGATGGGAGGTAAGCAGTACCAAGGTGCCTACTTTCTGGCACTGCTTCCCATATGTGAACCCTATGACAAACACACCTGCGCCCTCTGCACTTTCTAGAAGCTCAATGTGGGCAGTTATCATAGATAACAGGCAAAGAAAGAACGTGTCCCTTGTGCAGCAACTGCATCCATCCCCGTCACATGAGCTCCACCATGGGTACTTAAGAAACTGTAGCCAGGGCCAGGTGTGAAATGTAAAAGAAAATAGTGGTTTCAAGAGGTTTGCATGTTTGTGTGTTTGTTTGTTTGTTTGTTTAAAAAAAAAGCTTCCAGTGGTCAAAGAACAAGTCTGTTTTAGACACCTCAGTCTTTACTAGTAGCATTTGAAGGCATGCTGACTTAAGTCTGAGTCATGGCTCTCTGAATACAGCCTAGCAAACATACCTTCTATTTCAGTTGAGTTCAGTTGAAACAGACACAAATCAACATTTGCAGTTTGAAATGCCATATTGCTGCTGTCTCTTATGGCTTGGCAAAGGTTAAATTGGATGTGAGCGGTTGAATCATATTTATATTTGTATGCCAGGACAAATCCCAAACTTGAGAATTACACTACCCTAGCTCCGGAAGCTGCCCAGCCATAGCTGCTAGATCATTTCTGAGGAGATGGGCATTTTTACCTTAGTGGCTCACTTGAGAGTTGCTGCCATTCCACAAGAAAATGCTATTATTATATTTCTATAAAGTTTTAGGTTTTTTCCCAATTACACTTAAAATCCCTTAAGATTTGGTTTCACAGTTAGGAAGCTGGGCAACTGGTACAGCATACCTCTTATGGTGGGTCTTGCTTGCTCCCAGGGAGGCTTGTCCAGAAAGCACTCTTAGAAGAAGTGTCCCATGATTTTCATTTGCTTTGTTACCATTACCTGGATGTCTTCTCAAAGCACGTTCTTCTTGGGTCCACAGCTTGAGCCTGCTGGACGGTTCATCTGGGAGTCTCTGCCATGCCTGCTTGGAATCCCTGTCTGCTGTACTTGGGTTCCATGGGCACATGCTAATTCTGGTGCCATAGCCTGTGCCTCAACATAGGCCTCTGGAAGAGTGATGGCTTGAGGTACCTCAGAGCAGAAGTGCTGAGGCTCCAGGTCTATATTGACATGACCCTGCTTCAGGCAATTGAAAGCCAGCCGCCTCCTCTTCCTGTCAGCCCTGTGCCATCATAGCTAGCATTTTCCAATTCCAGAAGTACCCCTCATCCATGTGGCACTCCACTTCTGCATGGTCCACTATCCCCCAGCTGGTCTTGTGTGTGTTCTCCTGCAGGACAGCTGATGACGGGGGCGGGGGGTGAGGTTCTACGGAATGTTTACCTGCACTTTTTTTTTTCTTTTTTGGTTTTTGGAGGTAGGGTCTCACTCTAGTCCAGGCTGACCTGGAATTCGCTATGTAGTCTCAGAGTGGCCTTGACCTCACAGTAGTCCTCCTACCTGTGCCTCCCGAGTGCTGGATTAAAGGTTTGCGCCACCACGCCCAGCCTTGTAGTTACCTTTTCATTGCTAGGACAAAAGCAGCTGACAGGAGGAAAGGTTTTATTTTTGGCTTACAGCCCTGAGAAGAAGCTGCATGATGGCAGGGGAGCCACAGCATGCGCAGAGGCTGGATAGCACCTGTGCCATAACAGGTAGAAATAGCAGCAGGAGAGCGAGCTGAGCTCTGGCACGAGGGAGAACATCCCCAAGCCTGCCCCAATAACACACCTTCTCTGGGGCACACACAAGCCATAGCCAAACCTTAGCAAAGATGTGAAGGGTGAAAGGAAACAGAACCCAGAGAGTGAAGGGAAAGTCGACTCGGGATGTGGTGTGAGTGGGGCTGCTCTCCTGCCGAGCGGGCTGAGCGCTCCCATTGGTGCACCGTGATGGTGGAGATTCTGGAAGCAGCAGCCAGCTAGGCTCCCACGTGCAGTGTCCCCTCAGTCCTCCTGCCCACATCAGTGCACCAGCTGTGGTGCTCAGGATGAGTCTCCCTTGCATTCTCAGAGGTGCTGGTCACCAACCTGTCACTGGACTGTACTCCCAACACACGAACACAGGGCCCCTCTCTAGAAGCAAGAGTGTGAGAAGGCTCTGCCATGTGCACAGTGCTCCCCAGCCAGCCCAGTCCCCTTGCCAGCTGCGTGGTAGGGAAGCACAGGTTCATACTCCTGCATGCCACAGCAAGTGCTGGCTGGGCCAGTCAGCTCCCAGGGCCACATCCAGCATGTAAAACAACTTTGTAGCTCAGTGTCTCTCCTCTGAAGCCCTCACCCACACAGTGACTGTCCCAGGTAGCAGTGGCAGGTCAGGTCTGTACAGTGGGGATGTGTGTTTGCCCCAGCTGCCTTCCTGTCTGTGGCCAAACCCCCAGGGAGTACAGGCTCTGCCTACTCACCCAGGAAGCATGAATGTTTCTTTTTAAAAATGTATAAGTAGTTGATGGTTTGAGAACCCTGGAATATTTCAAAATATATAAATTTTTGAGTAGTTGAGAGATTTTAATAAAAACGTGTGCACAGTATTGACAGAGCTGTCAGGGTAGTTGCTGGGTGAGGTTTGTGTAATTGGTTGGGTGATGTGGCCGTTTGCCTCTGTTTTCTGTGGCTATTCTTTTAAGAGCAGTGAAGCTCTGGGTTCTCCAAGTCTTATTTGAATTAAAACCAAGCCCAGGGATCCATCATTCAGACTCTGGGGCCTACACTAACTCCTGGTGGTCATGGAGCTGACCTCCTTCTACATCTCTCCCTGGCACTGTGTGGCCTTCACATGCAGACCATGAAAGCCTGCACACGGGTATCCCGAGCTCATGTCTGACCCCAGCTATGTGGTAGCGTAAATAGTTCAGTTGCAGTCTTAAGACAGAGGCAGGCTGTTGGTTCAGTTCCTCTGTCTCGTTCTACCCACTCTGAAGCAGCTTGCTCTTCTGAAGAGGGTCAGGAGTAGTAAGGGGCTGGAGAGGAAACCCTGGAGCAACATAGTCCCTGTGGAAACCTGGCTAGGAGCTAGAACCATGACTGCCCAAACAGCTTGCCGGGATAAGTAGGTGATAGGAAACTTCCCAGTACACAAGCACACAATAGCGGGGCTTTAACTTGATCTGCTATTGAGTTTTGCTGGCTCGTAAGGATTCTCAACACTTTCGCATACAATTTTATTCTTTCAAATAGCTCAGCAAATGGGAAGTTCTTGTCCATGAGAATACCTTTGTCTCAGGGTGAGGGCAACTCTGGACCTATGTGCTGCCTGACTACAGAGATGAGAGGAGAGCCACAGCCTGTGCAGCTGGCTGAGGGACCACAGAAGGAAGGGGCTGTCTCCGTCTCCACCGGGTGCACCTCTCCCCCTGGGCTCATAGGTCCTCTAAAGCTGGCTGCAGGCAACTGCTGAGCAGCGTCTGCACACCCATCCTTGCCTGGTGCTCCTGTAGCTCCTTCTGCACTAGCTGCCCTTGGTGTGCCAAGGCCTCCCTCCCAGACAGGGTACTCCCAGACAGGGTTTGGAGTGTTGGCTATTTTGCTGAACTGTGAGGTATGCAGTGGCAACTGCATGGCAAGGACCAGCTGAGGCACTGTTGGCCACTTTTGTGCCTTTAGAAGTCTTGTTTACTTTTCCCCTTGTTGCTAGGGATTGAAGACAGGCCACATACATATTAAGCAGGAGTTTGGCCCCCAAGTTGCACCTCAGCCCAGATGTAGCTGTTACCACCTTGCTTCCTCTCCACTTACATAGTGCTTGGATGCCACCACACCTCCTGCTGCCACCAGTCAGTCAGAAATATATCCTGAGTAATATTGCATCACTGCAGCTTGAGACTTGATAAGACTGTACTAACCCACCATGGCCAACCTTGATGTGGCAACACACCTGGTAACCCGCCATCATAACCTGCTGTTGTAATGTCACTGTGTTACCTCACCATCTCTGTTGTGAGTAGCTGCCGTGGCTGTACTCCAGCTATAGTGCCTCAAGACAGCAGTGTGAACCTGCCCTCAGCCTTTGCCACTGCTACAGATGTGCAAGATGTGCTGTTGCTGTTGAGGGGAAATCCTGCAGCCTGTGTGTGCGCGTGTGAGCACGTGGTTATCTAGCTGGCTTTAAGCTAGGAAAGACATTTGTTTCCCTGCTAAGCTGCTGTGTCTAGAGGGAAGTTGGGGTAACCTTCCTTGAGACCCCTCCCCAATTATCTGTGTTCACCTTCGGCCTGATAAATAGGCCTCTTGCTGCCACTGTGTGTTTATATTCCAGATCCTTCGAGAGAGTGGCAATAAGATCCATGCTTGGAAATTAAGGGACATTTTTCAGCCCTGAAACACAGTAATGAAACGCTTAAACAGTGCTAGAAATATTAGGGTGCTCAGAAAGCTCCAGGGACTTCGACAGTTGCTGAAGCTGCTCTATGAGGCTGTTACTTAGTATTCCAGTCAGCAAGGGCACTAAGCGTACAAACATTATTCGTGATTAACACTGATGTAGAAACACATATTCCGGAGAGCCACCTGCCCACACTGGGAGCAGTCCCATTGCAGGTGCTGCCTCAGAGGCCACAGGGCCGCTCAGCCTCTGGGTATGGGTGGCAAGCTCAGAGCCTGGGCCCTAGGCTGGGCTCCCATCTGGCTTAGAAATGGGGTTTCATAGCGTGGTCTAACATGTGCTGAGCACAGCCATGTGTGGGTCCTGTGCAGGGCTTTCTGCATACCACCTTTCCAGTCTTCCCAGGGCCATTTGAGGGCAGGTGCCATTGCCATCTACCTTTTACTTATTTGTATTTAATATTTTATTAACTTATTTAAGAGAGAGAGTATGGTTGTGAGTGTGCTGGGACTCCTGCTGCTGCAAATGGAATCTGGGCATATGCACCACTTTGTGCATTTAGCTCTAGGTGGGTACTAGGGAACTGAACCCAGGCTGGCAGGCTTTGCAAGCAAGTGCCTTAAACCACTGAGTAATCTCCTAACCCATCATCTACCTTTTAAAAGCCGGGAGAATGGAGGTGCGGTCACCTGTCCAGTCAGTAGAGCAGAGGCGCAGTGGGCAGCCAGCTGCACAGCCTTTTCCTCAGCTTTGCTGTCAGAAGGCACACAAGCCCTCTGCATGCAGAAGTGACACTCCTGTCCGCAGATGTGAACCATGGTTACAGTTTGCTCTGTTGTCCATATGGAGTCATAGCATGGGTTAGATTTTTAAAGGTGGCCTTTAAAAGATACAGCCTTGACTCAGAAGTACGTCTCCACTGGCTGCTTGAAGGTGAAAAGTCAGTACAGCGTTGCCGGGTGCTGGTGACTGAGTGCCAGGGCACTGGGAGCTCATCTAGAGGGGGATGTCAGGAAAACAAACCCGCAGGCCTGGCGAGAATGTGAATATGCTGGAACATAGCCTAGAGCTGATCGCCACTTGTCGTCCATACAGTCACCACGTGCGTTGCCCCGGGAGTGCACGGCACCAGAATAGGATGCCTGTGCCCGGCATTTCTCACTCACACACTTGAAAGTCAGTCTGAAGGGCAGGTGAGGGCCTGTGTTTGACATACCACCCTGCAGGGCCTCATGGCTTGTCCTGAGGGGCAAGTGCTGAAGACACTCGGTGCTGGGATGGCATCACCCATGACTCTTGCAGAGAGGATGGGGGTCCTCAGAGGCTGCTACAGAGAGTATCTGCACACAGCTTCCATTTTCTTCACTGTCGTGCCAAAATGCTGGCCTTTGTCACCTAAAACAAAGACCTGCACAGTGCAGTGCAGTGCAGCACAGCACATCAGCCTGTGCAGGGTGCGCGTCCCCTCTCCCCAGCTTTCAGGCTCATCCTCCACACCAGAAGGAAGCTGTGCCGGGAGCATTAATGGACAGACACCCTCCTCATGGCGAGGCGGTGCACAGCATGCTCCAAGACATCTTTTCCTAGTTGAAGGCAGCTGCCAGGCAGTAAGAGAGCAAGAGGCCCTGCTGAGGTTGAGCTTGTGCCTCACCTGTCACCTTGTTCAACCTTTCTGGTGACATCACTTGCTGTTTGTAGGAGTCAGCTCTGCATGTGGCTATTTCCTTTCCCTACAACTCATAGGGCGGGAGAGCCAGGCTTCCCCTGACCAGCACTCACATTCACACATGTGAAGAGCCATCTCCTCCCTTAGCTAGTCTGTTCACTCACTGTCTCTCGAGAGATTATTACTCAGGTTCCGTCCCCCTAAGAGTCTCTCTTTTCTGTAAGGCTCTGTTGCTGGCAGGGTATAAAGATACCCTGAAGTGCTGAGAAGCGCTGCCTGGAATCACTGGTTCCCACACAGCATAGCACCCTGTTCTCATCATTCCTATAGGCACAGTTGTTGGCCTTACAGCCTTCTGGAAGCAGAGGAGTGTCAGCATTGCAGCCCCTATGCACTCCCATGCGTGCTGCTGACACCCTCCCTATTTTACACTTGTGGAGGAGGAGGCGCCAGGCCATGAGCTCACGAGGTCATTCAAAACAGCTGAGTCTGTTCCTCTTACTCACTGCGCCTAGACTGTGGCTCTGCCCATCATGCATTTGGCCTCAGTAGAGAAGGTCTGTGCTCTGGTTTGGCACAGAAAAGACACGGCCTCATAAGGAAACGTCATTGTTCCAAGCATCAGTGATGTACAACCCTGCCCTTGTGTCCTGGGTCACCACTCCCTGTGTTGGTTCAGTAGGTATATGCTGGGTATGTGCTATGTGCAGGTTCTGAGCAGAAGCAAGACCCTTTCAGTCCTTGCTCTCGTCGTTTCCTTTCTAGTCGGGGAAGTCACGTCAAAGCACACATAAAGAAAATGCAGAATTGCAGGAGTGCTGCACGTGACCCAAAGTAATGGCTGATGCTTGTCTGGTGGAACAGCCAGGGAAGGCCTCTGTGAAGGGTTATCTGGCAGGAACATCTGGCCCAGAGGGCCTCATCTTCGGCTGGAATCCAATGCAGGGATGATCTGCAAAAGAGGGTGGAGGGAGGGGAGTGAGGTATGTTAAGCCCATACAGCTGACCTGGGAGCAGGGGTCAGCCACAGCCTTTCTGTTTTTTTTTTTTGTTTTTTTTTTTTGTTTTGTTTTGTTTTTTGTTTTTTTGTTTTTCAAGGTAGGGTTTCACTCTAGCACTCTAGTCCAGGCTGACCTGGAATTCACTATGGAGTCTCAGGGTGGCCTCGAACTCATGGCAATCCTCCTACCTCTGCCTCCCGAGTGCTGGGATTAAAGGCATGCGCCACCACGCCCGGCTTGCCTTTCTGACTTATAAAATACAAGTCAAATTTTGATTTTAAGTTCATCTGATTCCAGTTTTAATTTAAATTGCTCTAAGATAATCACATTTGTTATACTAAATCTGGAAGTCTCATTTATTTGACCAATTCCAACATTTTGATTTCACTTACTTTAAAATCCATGAGGTGTTTTGTAACAAATGCATTCTCACAGCTGTATTGACTGAGCCTTCACTATGACCAGGCTCCATGGCAAACTCCATTCTACCTTTCTGTCTGCCTGTGGGGTTCCATCAGAGTTTCTTCATTCTATAGACAAAGGGACTATGTGTGTTAGGGAGGTTTAATTAACTTGCCCAGTGTCACACAGCCTGGAGAGGCAGAGTTAGACAACCCAGATCAGGTCTGTGTGACTCCTTCCGCATAAGGAGAAAGGTCTCTTTAATGGAGAATGTATCAAGAAGTCTTCTGCATCCAGATGTCTGGTCTCAAAAGGCAGGCTTGATGTGGACATGATAAAAGTGAGGAGACATGTCTGTGTGCAGGAGGAATCCCTCTTCTATTTAATGCATGGCCACCAAGAAAATGAGGAAAATGACTCCAGAAGTCTGGAAGAGCCTGATGAGCCGAGGGGTGACACTGGCACAGCAAAGCCTCTCCAGAGTCTGGGCAGGCTGGACTGGAGAACAGGAAGCTGACGGACCTGGTTCAAGGCTGTGAGGAGGAAGTGCTCCATCCCTGACTGCTTTTTAAAAAATTTTTTATTGACAGCTTCTATAATTGTAAACAATATCCC
The DNA here is from genome assembly GCA_036346955.1 of Dipus sagitta. Lineage (NCBI taxonomy): Eukaryota > Metazoa > Chordata > Mammalia > Rodentia > Dipodidae > Dipus > Dipus sagitta. Next base: position 14,399,320 of record CM070778.1, read on the forward strand.
ATGGTAATTCCCTCCCTCCCCTCATTTTTCCCTTTGAAACTCTACTCTCCATCGTGTCCCCTGCTCCTCTCAATCAGTCTCTCCTTTATTTTGATGTCATCATCTTTTCCTCCTATTATGATGGTCTTGTGTAGGCAGTGTCAAGCACTGTGAGGTCATGGATATCAAGGCCATTTTGTGTTTGGAGGAGCACGTTGTAAGAAGTCCTACCCTTCATTTGGCTCTTACATTCTTTCCGCCATCTCTTCTCAATAGATCCTGAGCCTTGGAAGGTGTGATAGAGATATTGCAGTACTGAGCACTCTTGCTTTCTGAGTCATCCCAAGGTCACTGCCATCTGAAATAAGAAGTTGCTCTAACCAAAAGTGAGAGTAGCATTAATATATGGGTATGAACATTAAGAGAAGTGCTTACTGGGCAGTTTGGTGAGCGTAGTATATACATTTAGCCAGACAGCAGCAGACGTTACACCCCTAGGGCTCATGACTACCCCTGTTGTAGGTTTTCAATATCAGGGGTGTATTCCCTCCCACGGAGCAGCCCTCCAGTCTGATTAGAGAGTGGTTGGTTTTCCCCATAACAGACATGCCACTATTGCACCCATTGGCTCATTTGGCCTGTAAGGCCAAATGTAAGGCTTGCAGTGTCCACTGTTGAGTATCTTCACTTGTGATTTCTCTCTCTCCAATTGACCTGCATGCAGTGTGGCTTCTTCCAGTTCTCAGCTCAGCTCCAGCAGGATTTCTCAGTGGCCTTGCAGCCCAAGTATGTGGAGTCTTCAGCAATAGGGTCTTAACATCTATTCCTGGTGGGAAACCAAGGGCCTCAGCAATGTTGTGGGGTTATCAGTGACCTCCCTGGCCAACAACTCACTGGAAGGTATCCTATCCCTGGCACTGAAAATTTTCTAATAACAATCTATGGTTTCTGAATGTTCCATTGTCCAGAAAAGTAGGTTTCCATATGATTTATTTATATCCTCTTAGATTTTGATTAGCCCTCCCTCCACCTTTCCTTTACTCAATCTCTTTCCCTGACCTCACTTAGGCCTTTTCACCCCCATTAATCTGTTCTTCTACTTACATATGTACAATATCATCCTATTAAGTCCCCCCCCCCCTTTCTATTCCCTTTATATCTCCTTTCTAGCTTACTGGCCTCTGTTACTGAGTTTTCTTCCTACTCACATAGAAGTCCAATCATTTGTAGCTAGGATCCACATTTGAGAGGGAATGTGCGACCTTTGGCTTTCTGGGCCTGGGTTACCTCACAGAGTATACTTTCCAGATCCATCCATTTTCCTGCAAATTTCATAACTTCATTATTCGTTAGCACTGAGTAGAACTCCATTGTGTAAATGTGCCATGTCTTCATTATCCACTCATCAGTTGAGGGACATCTAGGCTGGTTCCATTTCCTAGTTATTGTGAATAGAGCAGCAATAAACGGTTGAGCAAGTCTCTCTAAGGTAGTGAGATGAGTCCTTAGGATATATTCCTAGGAGTGGTATAGTTGGGTCATATGGTAGATCTATTTTTAACTGTCTCAGGAACCTCCACACTGATTTCCACAATGGCTGGACCAGATTGCATTCCCACCAACAGTGTAGAAGGGTTCCTCTTTTTGTGCATCCTCGCCAGCATTTATGGTCATTTGTTTTCATGATAGCCAATCTGACAGGAGTGAGATGGAATTTCCATGTAGTTTTAATATGCATTTCCCTGATGATTAGGGATGTAGAACATTTTTTTTTTGATGTTTGTATGCCATCTGTATTTCTTTTGAGAACTCTCTTTTTAGTTCCATAGCCCATTTTTTAATAGGGTTATTTGATTTCTTATTATTTAATTTTTTGAGTTCTTTGTATATCCTAGATTTTAATCCTCTATCAGATGTATAGCTGGCAAAGATTTTCTCCCATTCTGTAGGTTGCCTCTTTGCTTTATTCACAGTGACCTTTGCTGTGCAAAAGCTTTGTAATTTCACGAGGTCCCAGCGGTTAATCTGTGGTTTTATTGCCTGAGCAGTTGGGGTTATATTCAGAAAGTCTTTGCCAAGACCAATATGTTGAAGGGTTTCCCCTACTTTTTCTTCTATCATTTTCAGGGTTTCTGGTCTGATATTAAGGTCTTTGATCCATTTGGACTTAATTGTTTTATATGGAGAGAGATAAGGATCTATTTTCATCCTTCTACAGATACATATCCAGTTTTCCCAGCACCATCTGCTGAAGAGGCTGTCTTTTCTCCAATGAGTATTTTTGGCATCTTTGTTGAAGATCAGGTGGCTATAGCTACCCAGACTTACATCTGGGTCCTCTAGTCTGTCCCACTGATCTACATGTCTGTTTTTGTGCCAGTACCATGCTGTTTTTGTTACTGTGGCTCTGTAGTATAGGTTAAAATTGAGTATGGTGATACCACCAGCCTTATTTTTGTGGCTCAGAATTGTTTTAGACATCTGAGAATTTTTTTTTTTTGTGCTTCCAAATGAGTATTTGGATTTTTTCTATTTGTGTGAAGAATGCCATTGGAATTTTGATGGGGATTGCATTAAATGTGTAGATTGCTCTGGGTAAGATTGCTATTTTCCCAATATTGATTCTTCTGACCCAAGAACAAGGGATGTCTTTCCATTTCCTAGTGTCTTCTGCAATGTCTGAGTTGAGTGTTTTAAAGTTTTCATTGTAGAGATCCTTTACTTCCTTGGTTAGGTTTATTCTAAGGTACTTTTTTTTTTTTTTTTTTGATGCAGTGTGAATGGGAGTGATTCTCTGATTTCATCCTCTATGTGTTTGTTATTAGCATATAGGAAGGCTACTGATTTCTGTGTGTTTATTTTGTATCCTCCTACATGGCTCTAGGTGTTATCAGCTAAAGCAGTTCATCCCTGACATTTTGGAGGCAGAGGGAACTGCCCCTTGGATTTTTCTGAGCCCACCATCCTGCCCTAGTTTAGATGCTGCTCCCAAAGGTGATAGCCTTAGTGGAGACTTGGAAGATACCACTCTTGTCCGACCAGACCACACACTGGAGTCAAAAACCTGCTTTTGCTGTTGGTCGTCATACTCCTGAAAGGTTTGGGGATCTGCACTGCTTACTGAGTGGGGAGGTTCTTCCCGGTCTGACCTGGTCCGCCCTTTGTTTCTTGTTTGAGGTTCTGGAAGGACTGCCTGTGGTTTATTGTTACTGGCTGACTGCTGTGACGGCCAATGAGTTGTGCTCTCTGGTGAGCAACTGTAACTTACTTGGCTCTTTCCCTCTCCTGCCAATTACCTAGGCCCAGACTAGCGCCCCATTGACATTAGTCTTAGACCACTCACACTGCTGCCCTGGGTAAGCTGTCTGCAAGCCACAGGTATTGTGACCCGTTGGATGGACCTTGACCATAACCACTTAGTCTGTGAATAGCTAGAATGGTAGCATCATGCATAAGGAATTTGGGCAATATCAATATAATTGGGTTGTGCACCATTGTAAGTAAGGTGATACTGGAGGCGAATGTCACAGACATTTTTTTTTTTTTTTTTTTTTTGAGGTAGGGTCTCACTGTAGTCCAGGGTGACCTGGAATTCTCTATGTAGTCTCAGGGTGGCCTCGAACTCATGACGATCCTCTTATCTCTGCCTCCTGAGTGCTGGGATTAAAGGCGTGCGCCATCACACCCAGCCACAGACATGTATTTTAATTTGACTTAGGAAAAGGTTAGCTTATAAGTCTCCAAAGCACTCATTGTCTAGTGAATTAGCCCTGCTCTTCTCTATTTTTTCCCCATAGTGTTGCTGTTTATACTGATTGTGGATGTGCACGGATGGGTGTGTGTGTGTTTTACCCTGACTCTCGGTGTGGTTGCATACTGTGTGTGCATGGTGTTGTTTGACTGTGGCTGTAATGTGCGCACTGCACACTGTGGGGTGTGTGTGGTGTTACACTGACTGGATATGATGTGTACACTGTATATGTATATGTGTGTGGTTCTACCCGGACTGTGGATGTGATGTGTGCACACTGTGTGGGGGGGGGAGTGTTACAATGACTGGAGACATACACACTGTGTGTGTGGTTTTCCACTGACTGTGGGCATGGTTGTGCACACCTTGTGTGTGTGGTTACGATGTAACATTCCTACCTTCACACATACACATGCTTTCCTCCCATGGCTCCAAGTCCTCTACTGCCCCAGGCTGAGAACTGTGCCTGCTTACAGAGAACTCTTGCCTTACTGAAGATCTAACCATTGTCTACTGACCTTGGTTTTCAGAAGAATTGATTTAAGAGGAGAATGTCTGGTTCACCTCCGGTGATCTTTGTCAGGAAGCATTTCCAAAGAATGACTCACTTGTGTTAAGTAAATGAACTAGTCCAAAATTCTCCACAGCATCCTCTCATAATAGCCATTTAGAAAGTAGAGGGTGCCCTACCTTAATTGAGTTTAATCTGTGCTATAAATATGCAAAATAATGCAGTTTTTAAATATCTTGCCTTTGCAGAAACACTTGCATTAACCTCCCTCTTATGGAAAAAGTTTTATGTTTCTTTATTATGTAAGGGTTGTATTTTCAGCATATTATTAATCACAGATAAGCAAAAAGAATTTAAAAATCATCCATTGGCAGTGACCACTGGGGAGACTGAAAGCTCACCATGCTGAGTAGAAATGACTGTGGAGCGTTCAGCATTGAGACATCTGTATCACACCCTCCAAGGCTCAGGGACCATTGCAGAAAAATGGAAGACCAGAGAAAAGCGGAGACTGCTTACATACTGTCTTCCAGATACAACGTGGCTGTGCTATTCATAACCTCAGAGTAGCTGCTGCTGCCTACATGAAAGTGGAAGGGGAGATTATGGTGTCCAAATGGAACAGGGACTAGTTGGGAAGAAGAGATTGCGTGGATGGGAAGAGGTAAAAGGGGGTGGTAGGAGGGCTGGTGTGTTATGTATATGTATGAAGGCTGTCCATAAATGGTAATTAAAACAAAATTCGTTGAAAATCATCCAGAATCCCTGCCCTGCCGAGATCCTCGTGGCTACAGCTGTTTTCTGAGGGTCTCTGAGGTGCCTGGCTCATTTCAGACTCTGTGGTGGTGTGCATGCTGAGGTTGTCACAGGGACCAGCACCATGGCGCTTTCAGTGTTGTAAATGATGGGACTCAGATCACTTGTGTTGACTTCTTGGCTGTGTCCTAATTTTTTGATAAAAAATTTAATGAAATTGTACCACTTTCGAGGAGACCGCAAGTTTTTGTCTACACATGTCATTGTGCAGTAGCAGTGTGCACAGTTTCATTAAACACACATGAGCACCCATGTTGCACGAGGCATTTGTGCTAAGCATGAGCATGGCATGGTGGAGAATTCAGCTTTGCTGTCAGAGAGCTCCAAGGTCAGGTGATGACATTCTAGACAACAGATGCCCATGGCATTCTAGGAGACAGCAAAGAAAGCCAAGGCACAGGAGGAGGCCCCAGGAAAGGACTCACCTCTGCCCCTAAGTTAGGACGTTCTGAACAGACCTGAGGGCCCAGTGAGAGAGCAAGCAGGGCACGTGTCTCCCATGTAGCTCCTGCACAGTTAGTTGCCCTGCAGCACAGATGCTGGGCATTGGGAGTATAGGTGGTCGATGGGTAGTAACACCCGCTAGGGGTCAGGAAGAATCTGGATCCCATGTAGACTTGGCCCAGTCTGTGCAGGCCCAGGCAGAGCTGCCCACCTCCTGAGCAGGGCCAGGCCCTGTTTCCCTAACTTGCTCAGTCAGAGAGAGCTTCAGGGTACCCATAGAAGAGTGAGGCCTCCTCCCTCAGTTCACACAGCTGGAGGATGACATTTAACCCACTCCTTCCCTGTCCACACCCCGCGCTGCCATGAAGTTAGGATTCTGGCCACAGGGCCTGAGTGGGGGCAGCTGTTTTCAAGTAGAAGAAGCATGACTCAGGGCTGTGGGCCTCTGAGATGCAGTGTGCTTAGCACTATAAGGAGATTGATACATATCGAAAAAAGAAAGCCATTGCCTGTGGGAAGTTATTATCTAGTTACACAGGAAATTTACATGGGAGCAATGGTGAATAATAAAAAGAACACAGGCGAGAGCATTGAAGAGCACCAGAGGCATCCCATAGGCAAATAATGTATTGATCCAGCTGGGTTACATAGGAGCTCCAGCAAGTCATGGTCCAGGGCAGGTTCCAGGTTCACCAAGTTAGGCGGGGCTACTTCTGTAATGAGTGAGACTCAGCTCCAGGAGGAGCCAGAAACTGCCCCAAGCGGGGCATGGACCACATAAACAAACAAATGGTGTCTTTAGCACTGTGCAATGTAGCACTTGGCTCAGCTCAAGGGCAGTTTCAGCAGCTTTGAGGTCACCTGGGCAATTTCTGTTAGAGCACATTGAACAGAAACAGGCACTGTGCCCCTCAGAGGCCTGCCATGCCGCTGGGAGGGCGCCCAGCCTACTCTGCTCCAGCCACAGGATCCCACTGTCCTTTGTCCTGCATGAGATTTTAGTAGCAGCAACTAGAAGCCTCTGCACTTGTACATTAGAGGACCTTGCCAAGTCTGCTCTGAGATGGGGAGTGAGAAGGGCCCTGAGACCCCATGGCTTAGAGCAGAGGGGCCTGGATGTGGGAGACCTTCCCAGTCACAGGAGCTGTGAACTCTGCTTTGTCACAGACTGGGGAGTACGCGCAGTCTCGTAAAGAGAACCCAGAGGCTCATGCCGTGCATGGGGCCTTGCTGAGGGAGAAGGCAGTGATGCTGGTGCTGAGCTTAACTTTTATTTGTTATTTGCAATGACAGAGGGGGCAGGGGGAAGAGACAGGAAAAAAAAAAAAAACTGGGTACAGCAGGGCCTACTGCCATTGCAAACCAACTCCAGATGCTTGTGCCTCTCTGTGCATCTGGTTTTATTTGAGTACTGGGGAATCAAACCTGGGCCTTTAGGCTTTACACACAAGCACCTAAATTATTGAGCCATCTCTCTAGCCTTGAGCTTGACTTTTTTATTAACTTGATCTGTGAAGAAACATCAGGACCATCTGTGGGAAGGAGAGTCACCATAGCTGGCCAGGGACCCATGCAGGTCAATAACTATATACACAGTGTGTCCACAGGTTTAGGGTATGAGGCAGCATTCACTGATTCTTCTAGGAGCCCAGAAGACAGGACAAAGGATGGGTGTTGGAATCAGGCTTTCCAGGGGCAGGGAGGAGATTGTGAGGACTCAACAGAGGCCAGTGGCTAAGTCCGAGTTGTTTGTTAGGAGCAAAAACATAGGGTGGTTTGACCAAACTTGACAGAGGAACGTGTGAGAGGCAAAGGGGCCTAAGGTTGCTGCCCAGTCAGCCTTCCCAAGGTCAGAGGGCCTTATGTCTGGTCCTCAAGACCGTGTCAGGCAGCTGGTGGGGTCAGACTATGGACCCCAGAGCCAAAGGCACCCTTTATGAAGCCTTGGGTCCCTGTGTGTAAGTGGGAATGAAGAGAACAGTTCTCTGAGACCCTGGGAGGGAAGGTGGATAGACTGAGCAGGAGGGTCACCCACGTGTGGTGTAGCATCAGGCTGGTGCTGGAGGTAGTTGTGAAGGAAGTTCTGAAGAGACAGGCCTCAGGAAGGTTCATAGCCTGCCCAAGGTTGCAGCTGTCAGGCATCAGACTCCCTGCTCATACCTCAAGTTACCTATCAGTTTGTAAGGTCATCACACGCTGGGAAACGAATGCTGAAGAGCTGCTGCTTTGTAGCAGTGGGCGGCCGCCAGAGATGAACTCAGTGTTGAAGTCAAGGAAGATGAGTCCTGGCAGGAAACAGAAAGCTGCAGGGGAGCCTGATGCCTGGGGAAAGATGGGAATAAACCCTCGTGCCGACAGCAGCAGGAGGGAGGGCTGAGGAGGCGGCGTGCCCCTGCCAAGGAAGTATCTGGCTGGTGGCAGCGTCTGCTGTGCAAGTGCGACCCGTTTTATTTTAGGCCCGTGTTGCACATAAGGTTAGCCTTTGTGACTCAGAGCTGAGACACAGGATGCCGAAGCCGCCCAGCCACAGCACAGCTGGGACTGGAATTTGGCTTCTTGTCTTTCAATCCGGTGATCTGTTCCTAAAGCTTAGCTTCTTACACTTCTCATATAAAAGTTCACCCTTGATTAGCACTGTGGAGTTAACTTTTAAAAGAGCTACTGTACCTATTAATGGAATTCCTTGGGGCAGAAGCTTTCAGAGTGGGCTGCATGCTTGGGTGTGATATTACAGCTGCCTGGCACCCTCTGAGTCTCGCTCAGTCTGTCTGCCTGAGGATCCAGACAGCCTCCCAGCTTCCCATCAGGTGCACAGGGGGAAAGTGAAACCATTTCTGAAGTGACAGGAAGTGGCGTGTTCTGTGTGATGCTGGCCACACGGCACTTGAGTTATTTCTTTGCTCAGTGTTATGAGGCACCTGCTTCCCTCTACTGAAATGCCCACCAACAGTTGTTGAGCAGCGTGTAGCTGCTTCCTGTGATTCTGGTTGTGATTTATTCAGTCATGTGCTGGTCACCTAGCCCGTTTCTGACTTTTCACAGTGACAGTGAAACTGCACTCCATGTCTCAGTGCATCTGCTGTTATCTCCCTAGTAAGTTTTTGAGTTGGAATTGACTGACAGCGGGAAGGCAGCACACTGAGGTAGGAGACGGGACTGTCTGTGCTCTGTGAGGGAGTGGCCGTGTGCTGCCCATAGGCTGCTAATGAGGGTCACAGCCTGCCGTGAGTGCTGTGGCCTGGGAGGGGCCGGACTTTGCATGGCTGGTAGTGCTCTAAGCTGGCAGGCTGACTGGCACTGGAAACATCTCTGAGAGAACTGCATATGCTGCGGACACTCACTGGGAAGCTCTCCTGACCCTGTAGTCTGTGCCCAGGACTACCTGTACATTGAAGGCCTGTGCTCTGGTGCTTAGTAGATTAGTCTGTGTGTACGGGAAGATTTGACCCTGCGCAAAGAGAAGATCTGGCTCTTGCCTCCGGCATCTGCAAGGTCACCTGTGTCTTTGTGAGGCTAGAAGCTGGCCACACTGGCAGCCCTAGGATGGGGCTCAGTATATGAGGAAAATCAGCCTGAAGTAGGCATCTTTGATTCCCACAGCGTCAATCTCACTGGAGGCTGAGCTCGGTTTCATGGGATGAACATCAGCTGTCCGTTTCTCTGCTGGAACCCTGATTAGGTCCAGTCCCTGAGGCTTGGGGACTGGTTGACAGTATCTGTGTGTACTGTCATGGTGATCCTAAGAGGTGCCATGCCCAGATTCTATGGAACGAGGACACAGAAGCTCTATGAAGCTCTTCTGCACACTGTCTTGTGGTTGCTACTTGACTGTTTTGATCAGAGTCTGTGTAGTAAATTAACCAAGAGGTAAGAGCTTCCAGTGAGTGCTAGTGAGCTACTGAACTAGGGACAGCTTGGGAAACCTCCATACTTGAGGTGGGTGTCAACAGCTGACAGACAAGGGTGTCTTGATCCTCAAAGAGCATTTCTCATCCTTGCTCCTCCCAGCTCTGGTGACCTTTGTTCTTACACCACACTGCTTTGATAGAGAAAGTGGCCCATTCCATGGTGCCCATAAGCTATGACAGGTACAGCATCTTCTGGATGGCCTGTCAACCACTGGTTTAAGATTTTCAGTATATGCTTCTTACCCTCAGCCAGAGGGAAGTGTCTCTGGGCTCCATGTCCACAAGGACACCTCTGCCTCTTCTCAGGTATTTGCAAGAACGCATTCCTCACACCTAGCTGGCCTGATGTGCTCTGGCCTCAGGAGCCACCAAGAGACTGTTGGTGAAAGGCCTTCCTGGGCACTTAGTCTGTGAGCGTGAAGAAATGTCTTCTCTGAGAAGTGCGTGTTGCGCGCACGTGGATGCACAGGGACAAGCTCCGTTTACTGTCCTGGACAAGGAGCCAGTGGAGGGCTACCCAAGGGATGGGACCCATGTGGGGCTCTCCAGGCTGCAGAGAGAGCAGTTGAGGAGAAGAAACCCATTTATCAGTAGGAGGGAGGTCTGCAGTCTTCATCACCTGCCCTGAGAGTTCCTTCCCCCAAAGACCTTGCTTCCTTGTCAGCAGCAGAGTCCTTAATAATCCCCACACACAGCCAATTAAGATTGACCAGTACCGGGGCTACGTGCACTGGTAAACTGGAGTCCCCTTTCACTTGGAAAGCTTTGTTGGTTTGTCTTGGGACTTCTGACATTGTGTGAGTGATAGTGCTGCTTTACAGGGCAGTGCCAACTTTCTCATTTTTCTTGTCATATCACTAAGCTTCCTTGAGGACAAAAAGTGCTTTTTCCCTCAATCAAAAGGCAGTAGTGGAAAGAGCACACATAAACAGTCATGATATGAAGTCGACCTGGCCCCATTCCTCTCTGTTGCTGAGGCTCGGACTCTTTGAGTGTTAGTCATATAGACAATACCATCACATTGGTGACTAATGGGAATTATTAATATGTTCAATCTTATAAATAGCAGGAATCACACTCAAGTCTCTACACCAAATTACTGTGAACATTTTCTTTCTGGGCAGAAGACAGGGTTTCTCATCAGATGTAATTAAACTTGCTACCTAGTGGATAAAATTAAGCCTGCTGTAGAGCAGAAACAAACGTGCCACATCCTAGGGCTTTGTACGGACTATATCCTAGAGGGGCACATTTTTGCCATAGACAGAGCCATGACACCTGTCTAGGACCCAGGTCTCTGTTCCTGGGTTGGTTCACGGTACAGCCTTCCCTTCCTCCCTCGCCCTTTCCCATGCTCCACAGCATTCCGTGCACACTTTCTTGTTTGTTTGCTTGTCATCTGCCCTTCCATGAGATAGAAGCAAGGCCTTGGCCAGTCACTAAGCCCTGTGCTTGGGCCTGCTGTAGCTGTGCAGGACCAGCTCTTGAATGACTGCAGGGGAAGTAGACCATGCAGAGTAGGACCTCCTTCCTCAGCACTCAGACTGACAGGGCTCTTCCAAAGCAGTGGAACTCAGAGAGGGCTTGCAAAGAAGGACTGGGCTGGTGTTCAGACCCCTGGGCAGCAGGTCCAGTCAGTGGCCTGTGCTATCTTTGTGGTACTGGGGACTGCCAGCTGTGTGTGGTCTCCACACCCAGGGGCAGCCAGAGAAGCTGATGGTGTAGTGGTGTGGAGGAGGAGAAAGCGGAAGGTAGAGGCTGAGCTTCCAAGGTGTGAGCCTCTGGCGCTTTCCTTACACCCTGGGCAGGGATGTGTAGGAGCTCTGCAGTTGTCAGTGACTCCAAGAGGCCCTCCCAGCTGCACACCTGCCTCTCCTCCTCCAGCTCTAAGCTTTTCCCCACCCCTCATTGCCATCTGTCCTCGTGTCTCGGGCCTCCGTTTCCTGTTTCAGTAGCTATGACAGCACTAATGAAAACACACCATCTTGTCTAGGATTCCTGGCCGGCTGAATGACAGGAGGACTCCTCTGGGCGAGCTGAACTGGATCTTCACAGCCATCACAGACACCATCGCCTGGAACGTGCTCCCTCGGGGTAAGACCCTGCAACTGGGGCAGGCGCGTAGGGATGCTGACCCAGAGAGACATTGGTATCAAGCAGTTCTCCAGCGAGGAGCAGGCAGGGCAGGGCATGGCAACATGGGTGCAGTGAGCAAGCATGGACCCGACACTTAGAACCACGGCAGGTAGCACGCGCCCTGTCAGCCCTTGCTCTCCTTATCAGCCAGGCTCAGAACTTAGCTTTCCCCAGAAGTTGGCACTGACCTTATTTGGTGAAACCAGAATTGCTACTATAAAATTTGTCCTTTTGGTTTGGGTTGGTTGGGTTTTGGTGTTTGTCTATATGTGTACATGCCTGTCTGTGTGTGCAGGTATGTTAGTCTAAACTTGTTCATAATAATTTTCATAGAAATGTATATCTGATTACAAGTAGTGCTGATTATAAGACTCCTTTTTATCTTTTATCTGCCCCCAGATCTGTTCCAAAAGCTCTTCCGACAGGACCTGCTGGTGGCAAGTCTCTTTCGAAATTTTTTATTGGCAGAAAGGATCATGAGGTCGTATAACTGCACCCCGGTCAGCAGCCCACGACTCCCGCCGACCTACATGCACGCCATGTGGTAAGTGTGTCGGCTGACAGTGCTGATGGTGGTGGGGTCCTTCATGGCATGTCTCCACCCCCTGCTGCAGCATCTGGGGCTTCATGGAGCCACAGGGCTTTATGAAGTGCCCTGGTGAGGTGTGGCACCAGAGTGGAGACAGAGAGAGACAGATGAACCCCAAGGATCTATAGCTAGGAGCAAGACGGTTACCAGGGCCTTTGCAGGTGGTGGGGCCAGCAGCTTTAGCCTTCATAATGTCCAGCTAGGAGCCATACTTTGCAAAGGCCTTCTGGCCTCCTAGAGACTTGTATTGAGAAAGATAATGACCCTGAATTTATGAAGCAAGCCCCCACAAGTAGTACTGATGTAATTTGGTCTAAGTCTGGACATAGCTGAGGACATCTGTATCTTCTTGTTCTGTGATTTTCTGTGTTCATCACTTTTCCATAACAAAATAACTGAGATGCTGAGTTTGCGAGGAAGAAAGTGTTATTGTGGCTCATGGCTTCAGAGGTTTCTGTCCATGCTTTCTTGACTCCTTGCCTTTGGGCTTGTGTTGCAGTGTACTGCATAGGAGCCTGTGGTGAAGCAGACAGCTCAGCTCATGGCACCTGGAAGCAGAGGAGGCTGGGGCCAGGGTCCTGGCAACCCCTTCAAGGGCACACCCCCATTGACCTAACTTCCTTACACTAGGCACCACCTTCCAATAGTGTGCAGCCAAGTGTAACACATGAGCCTTTGGGAAACATTCCATATCCAAACTACAGTATTCTCCTAACCCAGATGGGCTTTGGGCACATTCTAGAATGGGAAGAAGTGTCAGCTCAGTCTGCCGGCAGGAGCAAGCCGTGCTGTGATGTATTTTCACAGTAGGATTTTAATATACGTGTGTTGACTTTCACCCACCATTGGAAACCCAGAGAACCAAGAAGTCTATAAACTTACTGCCTGTTAGCTACTCACAAGCAAAATTAAATAGACTTATTTTCATGAGAGAAACCAGAATGCATTGTGCCTAGCACCCATGTGGACTATAAACAAAGGAAGTTAGGGCACACGTAGCCCATATTCCTTGTCAAGCATTGGTAGATGAACTGGGAAAGGGGAGGCTGAAGTGAACTGCCGTGGAAGAAGTGGCTGCACAGAGGGCACACACTCACTTTCCACCACACGGTGCTCAAGGGAGGAAGAGAAAGGAAGAAAAACCATTGTGATGTAAAAGGACAGATGCTGTGGAGTAGATACTGAGAGTTCGCATTTTTAAGACACTGTCTCTTCCAAACAGCTGTAAAAGGAATGCCTTACATCCATCTACTTCCTCTAATCTGGGATTTTGTAAGGTCTATTATAAGAAACAGAAAAAGGACTGAAGGAGCTGTTTCTGCATCTGGTTACAGATAATCACTCAGGTTGGTTCTAGGTACTCAGTGACGCATCACCATGGTGCCCACGTAGTGAGATGCCTTCCACTCTCCTTGTCCTTTCCACCTTATGATCCTTGAGATGAGTCCCTGGACACAGTGTCCTTTTCCATGTACGTCTCCTCTGGATGTAAAAATGCCTCCCCGTGTGCTGTTATGCTCCGCTGCACAGAGTTGAGACAGAAAAGAAATGTAGTGCATTGGAGTAGAGCATACAATGCCAGAAGGAACAGTGACAACTCCTGGGCAGCCCAGAACTGGACACACTGTAGACATGAGGCAGGCTGGGAGGTCAAGGCCAGGCTTTCACATCCTGCTTCTCACCAAGTCTTCTATGGAACATTGTCCTCCTGTGTGTTCTGAACCCAACACTATGTTAACACAAGGCCAGGCCTAAAAACCCCTCCCAGCCCTGCCATCAGTACCCCTCTACACTGGCCTAAAGCCTGCTGCTTCGTAGATCCTTACGTATAGTATACTTCCTTATGCTGGAGAAAAGCAAGATGGCACGTCATCCATAGATGCAGACTGCTGAGCGTTGCAGGGGCTCCTTTGGGCCAGTTGTGTGCCTTGAAGACTTGCCTGTCCTTTAGTGATCTGCCCTGATCCACCCCCTGCAGAGTCCTGCTCTGAACTCCCTTTCCCCTTTTAGGTGAATCTGGATCCTGTAGGTTGGGTTCCCTGGAAGGAGTTCCAAGAAGTGTCATTGCAGATGGGATGGAGCAGGCAGGGTTGGGCACAGAGGAAAGTTAGCTCTCCAGTCTCAGCTACTGGCCTCCACTCACCCTGTGGAGCTCAGCAGATGGGATAAGAGGCAAGGGTGGGCTCTTGCCCTCATGGTGGGTAATCTCTGGCAAGGGGCCCTGGAGGCCTCAGTTGTCTGCAGCTGGGCAAGGAAACCTTTATCCTGAGGGGGTCCTCTGCCCCAGCATACCAGTCAGTTCTTGTGTACAAAATTTCTCATGTCTGACATTCCAAATACTGTGGTACTCCCAGCCCCCGTCTTAGCAGGTCCTGGAGATCAGAAGGCACGGTGCAGTTTCTTATCCTGAGTGGTTCTTGCCATTCAGTTTGCAGCACCTATGACCAAATCCTGCTGAGGACTGTGGCCATGATCAGACGGCTGGGCTCAGCAACAAAGCCACTGTGTAGGGCCCCAATGCTGCTGCATTGGGTTGTTCCTAAGTTAAGGAGAAGATTCATTGTTGGGATCTAACCTACAGAACATGGGGAGGGAGCAATGATCTGGTCCCAGTCTGCCTTCTGTAGCTAGGCTGTCTTCATCACAGAGCTTGATGGGCGATTCAAGTGACAGAGTCAAGGTGGAGCCAGCTGAGGGGAGGCAGAGAGGCTGTGAGAGCGGGTGCATGGATCCCAGGCAGAGAAGCTGAACAAGCAGTGCATACATTTCAGAAGGCTATGGAGAATCCTAGCAAGTGCTACTTGGGCCAGGGAGGGATTGGCAGTGGCACTCTCCATCTTAAAAACTGTTGAAGATGACTTTCATACTTAAAAGTCTGTCTGGAGGTTCCCTAAGCCTTCAAAACAGTGAATGCTGTGTTGTGAAATTGAATTGTTATGGTTAAGGAATTGTTTGTCATAAATACAGAATTGGACACAGAGGAAATAATTGAGCATTTCTGCACATGATAAGAACATAACCAGCAGAGTTCCCTCAGGTTTAGTGCTTGGGCTTGATCTCATTTGATAGTTTTCAAATGAGGTGGAAATAGTGCCACGAAAACCTGAATTAGAAATTAATTCACGCCCATTAGGCTGAGGCCTGTATGTGGCACCGTACAGTGGGGTTCCAGTCACCACACAGCTGAGGCACTGGGCGGGGTGGACCCTCTGAAGAGCACAAGAATGTAGCTGAGAGAAGACATGGCCTTGCGAGTGCCCCAATACTGATCAGTGGCCAGGTCTGCAGTGCGCCTCCAACTTCTCAGCTGCACCTCCACCAGGAAGCGCTCCCACCAAAAGCCATGTGGCCTGTTCACATGGTGGCCTTAGATGTGAGGTGCTCTCATCATAGCTGTGCAGCCCAGTGATGCAGCACTGGCCCTGTTCTGCCCCAGTACCTGAAGAGGCTGGCCATTCATTGGCACCTGTGCCTAAGCAGAGCCCAGTGACCTACTGTTGCTGGGAAACACAGCCAGCTGGGCATGATGGGATATCCCCAAAGTCACTGGTGTGGCTCCTTGAGTGCTGTCCAGGTTGGCACTTTTCTCCCTAAGACCCCTGGAAAGCCCATCTCTGCCCTACAGCCCCCACTTCCCTTACAAATCCTGTCCTATGAAAGGAAGCCATGCGCTCAGCCTTGTAAATGACGTTAGAAGAGGGGGAACTCCCTGAGCCCATGCATGGCCTGTGGATGTTCCCAACCCCCAGCTGAGCTGGTTTCCTCTGAGCACTCTCAGGATTTGGTGGCTGAGTACAATGCAGACCATATCTGGAAGAGATGGAAGCTGGAAACTCCATAGTCTCTGCTGGGAAACTGAGTGGTTGGTGCCAGCAGTAGACCACTAAGAGGAGTAGGGCGAGGCATTTGAGTGACAGGGCTACTGGAACCTCAAATGAAGCTACTGGGCAGTTGAAAGCTGGGTCTGGGGTCAGGAGGCACTTGGAATACAGGATTAGGAGTGGTCAGGGTGTAAATGGCTGCTATTTATTGAGCACCCAAGGGTGCCAGGCCTTTGCCCATATGTCTAGAATGCATGGTATCTTGCACATAGGAAACTGAGGTCAAAAGACACACCATGACCTTCTGGCTGAGAGACAAGATTTTGACCTGGCCTCGCTGGAGCACCTGGCCTTGGTCTTTGATCTAAGGTGGAGGCAATACCAGGGAAGAGGTGGGTTCTCGGTGAACAGCAGATTCATAAGAGAGAGATCTGAATGGATTATTAAGAAAAAAGGGGCCCCACCCACATGTTACCACCTCATCCTAGTTCTACTCAGGCTCTGACATGAAGGGCCGTGTGTCACCAGCAGGGTAGATTCTGGGATGGACAAGGCAGCATTTGGGTCCTGTCTTGCCCAACTCCTCATTTTGAGGGACAGGGACAAAGGATGGCTTTTCAGAGCCACCTGACACTGAGCACGTGATAGAATCTCCATCCAGGCAGAAATAAGGGTCTCAGCACCAGAAGTGTTCCAAGTAGTGACAGCTACTCCATTCCCCAGCTCATTCCTATGACAGAGCTCACCTAGGTGTCTGCGTACCCAGTGTAGAAGGAGGCACGTGTACCACTTGTTTGAACTAGGTGTGAGGTGGGACCCTGTGGCAGTAGGCCTGCCAGAGGGCTGAGAGGAGGAGGGATGGCTGCTTGATTAAGACAGCCTGCGGAGGGAGGCCCAGGAGTCTATGCAGCAGCTGTGGGGCATGCCTCTCAGGCAGAGCGAGTGAACGGCCAGGGTCACAAGGTCTGTCTGTGAGCTCTGAGCATGGTCAGTTCCAGCCGGGTGGTCCTCAAAACAACCCTAAACCTTCCCAAAGCCAGTGAGTCAGTTTTCAGTGAGTAGCCAACTTTCTGCGTTTTCAGTTTTTTGAACTTTATTTTTTAATTTATTTATTTGAGAGAGGGAGGGGTAGAGAGAGAACGGGCACACCAGGGCCTCCAGCCACTGCAAACCTAACTCCAGATGCATGCAGCCCCTTGTGCATCTGGCTTATGTGGGTCCTGGGGAATCGAACCGAGGTCCTTTGGCTTTGCAGGCAAACGCCTTAACCACTAAGCCATCTCTCCAGCCCTGTGTTTTCATTTATAATGGTCTGGTTTTTAGAGGTTATTTGATACAGAATTTTATTCCTAAAAAAAATTCTCAGGGCTGGAAAGATGGGCATTTGCCTGCAAAGCCAAAGGACCCAGGTTTGATTCCCCAGGACCCATGTTAGCCAGATGCATAAGGTAGTGCATGTGTCTGGAGTTCGTTTGCAGTGGCTGGAGGTTCTGGCGTGCCCATTCTCTCTCTCTCTCTTTTCCCCCCTCCCTCCCTTCTCCCCAAACCCCCTCTCTAAAATAAATAAAAATTTTTAAAAATTCTCAGAGCCAAACCAACCACATGTATGGACCAGATGCAGCCTGTACACTGCCTGTCAAGAGCCAGGCTTCAAATGCCAAGGACACAGGCTTCAGGCACCCCTCAGCCTGGCATAGCAGCCATCCCTGAGCACACTCAGTGAGTGAGGGCTCCCACGCTGAATAGCAGTGTGGCAGAGGTTGACCACAGCAGCTCTGGCTGGCCACATCTGGGGATCTTCCCATGCCTCCTCCCTCCCAAGCCCACGCGGTCTTGCCTGTGTCAGTGTGAGGTCCCGTTCTGCAAGGTCTGGCAGCATCATGGCTTCTGTCTCTGCAGGGAAGTACCACACAAGCACAGCTGAAGGTTCTTGTTGTAGAAATCAGTAGAGAAGTGATTTCAGGGAGTAGAATTGCATGCCTTTGACATATGTTCTCTCTGGAGACAGTTTCCAATAGCAACAGTGCCAGCATGAGTGAAGCTTGAAAGTACACACTAGTCAATCCCATTCCACACTGGAAATTACATGGAGAGATCACTTTCACCAGGTCCACAACAAAGACATTGCATAGCTGCAGGTTGTCTGGAGGCCCCTGACCAATGGGAGCTTACATAGAGGAGCTGCCTTGACCAAATCTAGTGCAGAGATAGAGCTTTCTACTTAGGAGAGATGTCGTATTGCTATAGGCCAGCTGGAGGCCCCTGACCTAGCCAGGATGTACTCCAGATGTCTTCATGGCCTCCTCTGGGTTCCCTTGAGGCAGGTCATCTCAGCCCAGAAGGGATAAGCCTGACCTGGGTCTGGAGAGCTGCCTTGCTGGTCTTTGCTTGGGTCTAGTGCCCCCACGCCCCAGTTCTCCCAGAGGTCTTCTCCCAAACACATGTGGAGAAAAGGGGGTTTTATCTGTAGCACTAGGCACCCTAAAGTTCAAGGGAACTAGATTAATGGTAACTTGACTTTCACACCAAGTTATAAATAATTTCCTTTTATTTTTTTCAGTGCAGTTCTGAGCTCTCTCATGTTAGTGAAATATTGCTCCCTGTTAGCATCTGTGAGTGGGTCCTTCACGGTCAGTCTAGATTGTCAGTACTTACACCATTCTATAGATGCCAGAGGCGCCTGGCACAACAAACCTCGTTTTAGTGATGCCCTTCACTTCCTCTGGGCACCCACCGGGGAAGTGTTGGCCCAACTCAAGTGTTTCTACCTGGAAAAGAAAGGTGCTGGCAGGGGAAGAGACAGGTGTGGGAGAGACCTTCATAACCCTTTTAGTCTCTTCCTGGGCCTTGGGGGTCTTATTTGCACTTCATTTGCCAGAGTTAGGCCTCTGTACTACTCCATTCCCAGGCTGCATGTGTTAAGATGGTTTTTCAGAGCTGTCAATAAGAAAACCCTGCCACTCGAGACATCTGGTAGAGGGTGTGCTCCGGAATCTCTCTGAACTCTAAGCTACGTCTGTGAGTGAGAAGAGAGCCTTCTGGAAGGCTAGCAAACCCTGTGATAGCTTAATGCAACACAGGGGAGTTACCACCCAAGCTAGAGGCTGACATGGGGTGGTCTCGGGACACCAGCATCCTCCTGTGAGGAACAGACTCTCCCTGCTTCCTGCTTTGCTTCGTCTAAGTTGAAGGAGAAGCCAGGTCACTCCACCATGGCACCACAGAAAAGACCAAGGAGGAGGAGTCATCAGTTGGGACTGTGGCTTTTACTTCTACAAGAAGTTGTGTCCAACCACATGCTTATGCTTGGGAAAGAAAGACGTTGACCCTGACGTCATTAAACTCAGCCCTGTAGATCCAGAATGAGCCAGTGAGTCCCTTGTACAGAGACACCCTTGGTCTGTGGCACACCTCTCTCAAATATTTCTCCTCCCTCTGGAAGGAGTTGGGTGTCTTAGTTGAAGCGCATTTAGTTGTAACCCAGGATCCAGCAGCTTTGCAAACAGGCCTTTCTCTTCCCTGACTCAGCTGTGTGCCACAGCACAGGCCATCCCCTACCCCCTCCACACTGCCATAGCCGCATGTCGGGGCCTGGAAGGCTCTGCGGGAAAGGCTCATCACCATCCTACCTTTCAGTGACATCTCTTCTGGATCCCTCTGAGACTGGCCTAACCCAGCCCCTGATGCAGAGTTGGGCTCTGTGCCCAGCCTCACTAAAGAATGATTGGTGGGCTCCCGGCAGGGTCATCTGTCACTGGGGGGTGGGGAATGAAGGCCCTCCAGAGTGCTCAGGGCTTCTGCGCCTTCCTCATAGAGCATGACGCGCACATCCCCAGGGAGCACACAGGAGAGGTGGGCAGGAAAGAGCCTTGGAATAAATAATTTAAAATCTAGTTATTATACCCTTGGGTGGTGACAGAGAGGCTGGGGTGTCACAGTGGGGGAAGGGAGCAAATCCTAACCAAAACTGAGGTTAAAGCCTAAGTAATGTACATTTACACTTTGCTTCAGGCAGGGGAAGCAGATGATGAAATACTCAGAGCCTGTTTCCTGTTTAATTTTTGATGCAAAGCCATCAGGGAGTCGTTCTCCTTCACTCTCAATTTCAGGGGTCCTGAAACCTTGCATTTCTCTGCAGTAAGAGCCTGTGCTTTCTGCTCTGATTGATCAGTGCAGATGAAGCCTGCGCCAGCTCGGGAGGCTTTCCTACAGCCCACTGCTTGGGCTCTTGCCATCCTGAGCCAGTTTCCTGAAAACCCAGGCTCTTCCCGGTGGTGACTCAGCCAGCAGCTTAGAAAGTCTCTTCGAGAGTCCCCACTCATTGCTGTGGAGGGAAGGTGGCCCAATTCAGATTAGCCTGGCTCGGCTCATCCCAGCACCATCCCCACCCTTAGCCCTGCCTCTCCCTGCCAGGATCCCCTGTGGGAAGTGCTATTGCGGACACCTCCCCACTCCTCCAAACTTCTGCTCCCGCCTGGGTGCCAAAGGCAGAGCTGGCACTCCAGTACCGTGGTCACAGCCACCATGGTCACAGGTTTTTATAGGACTGCTTTCCCTTTTGTCCATATTTGAGAACCCCAACTTCAAGTTACAAGTTTGATTGGCTTTTATCTGAGAAAATTTAGCTAGTTTTAATGAGCTGATGGTATGCTCAACAGAGAACATTGTTCTGCTGAGAACAATGTTGCTATACAACTTTGCAGTTTGACCAGAAACTTTAGCTCATCTGATCAGACCTACAGAGGGTGCTGGGCTCACCCAAGGACACTGCGCTGTGCAAGTCCTCTGTGCTTACCATCTCTGCCCAGGGAGCTGGCACAAAGCTGAGGTGCCACCCCTGTGTTCCAAGAATGTCACAGAGCATGTTTTCTAGTGATCTTGGGTACTCTTAGCCTTTCTTCTCCTCAACACCTTGGCCAAGCCTCTTTCTTCTCTCTGCCTCTCACAGCTACAGCTCCCCACCTTGGTCTCATTTTTCCAGCCTCCTGCAGTCTTCTGGGACTGCTTTTCTGGAGTTGGGATTATGGAGGACTGTCCCCCAGAGCTGAGAACCAAGTGTGGCACTTCAGACACCTTTAGACCAAACAGGTTAAGTTAGAGATGTCCAGGACCCTGGGACTTTACTAACAGGCTAGAATATGTTTTGCCTGTGGATTGTGAAGGCATGCAGGCATTTCAGCTCTGAGCAGTAAGAGCTTTGCGTTTGTACACAGAAGAACCAAGGTGTCCAGCCAGGGTGTGCTATTGTTAGGCTGGCCAGGCTCATGCTCATAATGATTGCCAACTGTCACACACACTCTGCCCATTTCCCATCTCCACACCAACCCAATCAATATGTGCACTTCCTTCTACTCCTGAGATTGAAACTTTTCATTTGATTAAATTCAAGGCATCTTTATAGAGTTTAATTGCAATAATTGACTTGCTTCTGTCTCAACAAAGAGTAGATGTCTCCCTTGATGCTGCAGAGCACCCATTCGCCTTCAGTCGGGGGTTATTGAGTATATAGGAGCTATTTATTGCCCAAACTTGGATCTGCTTTTGATTATCTCCGGATTGCCTCTTAATTCTGCCAATAGGGCAGAGCCTGCATGGGCAGGGAGGGGGAAGTGAGTTGAGTGAGTATGGAGGGACTGTATCACAGAGAGGCTGGTCTAGGGGTGAAAGAAGTCCTTTGTCCATTTTAAGTCCTGACTTTCCTTCTGGGTTTTAAATTTTTCCATTCTTACCTGCCTTTATTAAGACATAGAGAAAGTAAGCCATTTTACCTGCCAGCACGCAGCCTCATTAGTCTAAACAAAATAACAAGAACCCTGGAGTCTCTCAGGAACTCACAGGGAGAGGAGATTGCAGTTTCAGAAGGAGACCCGCTGTGCTGGTCATCACTTGTTTCCACGGGAGCACATTTCTCAGAGAAGGGAAGGGAAGAACAAGTGAATTGTGGTGTCACATGGTAGAAATCAGTGGCTTCCTGCCCAGGGCTATGCAGGAAGCTCCAGCTAGAATGGGTGCCGAGCGCTGTGCGTCCTCCGTGAGAGCAGGCCCTGTGAGGAAGCACCGTCACTGTCTGCTTCTCTCACAGGCCAGGCAGCTGCTCCTCTCCTGGAGGGAGGGGTCGGGAGCCAATGCCCAAGCATGGCTGCAGCCTCCGTCCAGCCAAGCGGTCAGTGTGTGATGGACTTTAGGTGAAGTCGGGGGTGAACCAGAAGAGAGGGGTTGGAGGGAGGCCTGCATTGTGGTCAGGCTGCTTTTTATGATTTTTGGTTTTTATTTAAAATTGTATTATATATGCATGTGTGTATGTGTGTGTAGATGGATGGATGGATGGATGTATATATGTTATAGCAGATTAGACTCTGTCCCCCCGTCCCATTACCCTGGGGCCCTCCCCAGTGGGGTTATGGTAGTCACTGTGGAGTCAGGAAAGTCTCGGTCAGTCTCTGTGGAGGACCAGGAGGACCGGGCCAGGGTGTTCCTGCCCACTCTGTGGCTCTTACCATTGTCCACCCCCTCCTGCAGCGCCTCTTGAGCCATGGCAGGCCTGTCGCTGGTCTGAGTTAGTGTTGAGTTCTTTATAGTAGCAAGAACAGTGTTCATGATGTCACTTCTTATCGATGTTCTCTGCCATCTGCAAAACAAAGCGGATTCTCCATCCTGGAGTGTGCAAAGTCATTTGGGAGGTTTTTGGTGCTGAAGCACTCTTCTCCTCCAGAGAACAACGGGGCATCTCTCTGAAGTCTGGGTTTCCTGACAGTGGTACTCTGTGACTTGGTTTCCAGTACCAAAAATGAGTTCTGTCCCACTGAGCAGGCCTCATGTCCCATTGGAGAACAGTTCGGTACCTGTAGACGCTGCGCTGCGCTGCGTGCCACTATTGCACAAGTGTGGACTTCTCGTCCGGCTGGTGGGTTCCGTAGTCCGCTTATTCGTGCTGTTGGTGGCCTCGTCCTCCAGCAGCTCCCGCAGGGCTCTCTAGCTCTAGCACGATGAGGGCTGGCCAGGAGGGAGCTGGTTCCCCTTTGCTTCCAGCAAGGTCGTCCAATGTCCTGTGACCACAGCCTGTGGGGTCTTCAGCCTTAGGGTCTTACTTTTTGGCATTGGCAAGTAATCAAATGTTTTAGCAATGGCCTACATTGTTTTGGGGACCTTATGTCTATCAAGCTCCATTTGGCTCACATTTCTTTAATCTCATGTAGCACTAGACAGAGAGGCTGATTTCATTCTTTACTATGAGTCAACAAGTGTTCATTGGAAGACCTGCATTCAGGATCCCCAGAATTCAGTCTGACACAGCTGGATGCTGCGGCCACCAGGCCATAGCCCCTCTTGAAGGCAGAGAACAGCAGGAGTTAGTACTTTTGAGGACAGTAACCATGGGGCCATTAGAGGAGGCTGCATGATGGCCCAATGGCTGCAGTGGGGGTAGAGCAGTGGCTGGGAGTGTAATGGCCATCTGGTGAGGCTGTAGGCATGCCTTGGGGACTCTCAGGAGCTGGCTGGAAGATACTAGGTCCAGTCAGACCTGCCCATTGGTCCTACAATGGAATCAGGGTCTGGTGCCTAAGTGTAGTAGATGACATCATCCCATTGGTGGGGGACCTACACTGAATAAAAAGGGCCAAAGGAAAATCTAAAATGAAAAGGATCCTGGTTTGAGGCTCTATTCCCCAGGACCCATGTTAGCCAGATGCACAAGGGGGCGCACGCGTCTGAAGTTCGTTTGCAGTGGCTAGAGGCCATGGTGCGCCCATTCTCTCTCCCTCTCCCTCTCCCCCCCCCCACCTCTTTCTCTCTGTCTGTTGCTCTCAAATAAATAAATAAAAATAAACAAAACAAAAAAATAAGAAGGGAAAGGAAAAAGCTAGATGGGCATCAGCTTTCATCTCTGTGCCCCGACAGTGGATACAGCACAACGAGCTG
Organism: Dipus sagitta; assembly: GCA_036346955.1. Taxonomy (NCBI): domain Eukaryota; kingdom Metazoa; phylum Chordata; class Mammalia; order Rodentia; family Dipodidae; genus Dipus; species Dipus sagitta. Next base: position 14,423,195 of record CM070778.1, read on the forward strand.
CATCACTCCCACCCTGCCTTGCCAGCCCTGATGGGCTATGTCTCTCAAAGTGACCCAAAATAAACCCTCATCCCTTCACTTGCTTTCTGTCACATATTTAGTCGTAGGGACAAAAAAGCAGCCAACATGATACTTCAGCAATGTGGAAAGAATAGAGCATGTTAGGTCTCCTGAGCTCCATGGGTGCCTCAGTGAGCTAAGGCTCTGTAGAGCCATGGGATACCCACCCTGCCACCAAGGGAAGACGCCTCACAAGCGCCCAGGGTGGGTCAGCTCTGGATAGTAAGTCAGCTTTGTGGTACTGACAGGGAGCCAGGGTGACTCTGGATACCTGGAGTCATGCACAGAGCTAAGCTGGAGGACATGGTACCCACACCCAGGTGATCTGACCCTGAGGCTCGGTGCAGTGGGTGGCACTGGGGCCTTCCTCTATTTCCTGTGTGACTGTGGGCCACCTTCTCCCTGAGTGTCATCAGAAAGACAGGTATGTAGCTGCCAAGTAACCCCATACGGGTAGCTAGGGTCTGGCCAGCCCTGACCCAGCCAGCACCACCCCATGGCCTGTGTGCGTTTATGAATGTATTCGTCTTGGCTACACAGTCATATGGTGAAACTGCTCCAGGGCTAAGTCTGAAAGTTTGGCATGGTGGCACTTACTCACCTGTAATCCTGGCACTTCGGAGGTGAAGGCAGGTCATCCTCAGCTACATGAAAGTTTGGAGCTAGCCTGGGCTACATGAGATCCTGTCTCAAGACAAAAAGCTAATAATAAGTCAATAAAAGTACATTTACATTGCACAGCCATGCCATGATCATGCCGTGCCTTAGAACCCTGACCTGGGCTCCAATCCAAAGCATTTCCGTTGTGTTCTGTCCTTTCCTCTGAGGCCTTCAGGAGAAGTCAAGGGTGGGGGTGGGAGTGCTTGGCAGAAAGCTTTACATAAGAGCAGCCAACCTGCTCCCAGACAGAGTCCCTGTGTCCCCCTCATTATGTAAGAGGATTTGTTTATGAAGCTGCATAAATCATTCTGTACTGTCTGAGTGTCTGAACCACAGAGCTACCAAAAGATGGAGCGCAGAGCCAGCGCTCAAAGAGTCAGGCTCAAAGCTGACGCAGGCCATGGGGGTCTGCCTGCCGGGGCCTCAGACACTGATGAGCACAAAGAGGCTACTGAGGACACATTGCCCACTGTCGGGGGTGCTGAGTGAAAGCCTGATGCCCTGGGAGGCTGGTGAAGATGGCTTTCACTGTAGACGAGCACCAACTGTTTCATCCTCAGGGCCACCGGCACACCTGCTCTCCTAGTGTGGTCCCAGCTGTTTGGGTGGGAGTAGGTTGCTGGCACATGAACACGCTGGTGACAGTGAGGACTCAGTCCTGACAGTGTGGCATATGGATGGTGTTGACTCCCCCTGGCCTTCTTGAGCAGGGATCCACAGCGAGGCCACCCACCCCGCTCTGACCTTTGACCACTGACACTGCCCCGTCAGCTACTGTAGGGACCCCAGCTGCTCAGGGCAGGTGAGCTGCGTGCGAAGGAGTTGGGAGTGTTGGAGTTGGAAGCCACTATGAAAGGACTAGAGTTTGTGTCTTCCTCGCTTTACTCTAAAGAGAACACTGTCATGGCTGGTGGCCAGAGCCAGCTGAAGACCCGCTTGCTGATGCCCACTGCTCCCTGGGTGACAGTACAGTGGGCTCTGAGGACCCCGCACAGCCCTCCCCCACTCCAGCGTCTCCACCCAGATTGGCCCAGCAGTTCCTTCCGGTGTGAAGGCCTCACGCTGAGGCTGCTCACTAACACTGGGCCTTCTGTTCTCTCCTCAGGCAGGCCTGGGACCTGGCAGTGGACATTTGCCTCTCTCAGCTGCCGACCATCATCGAGGAGGGCACTGCCTTTCGGGTGAGTCCTCACTTCAGGGTCAAGGACCCCTGCATCTCCCCTGAATACTCCTGGTCTTCTGAGTCCCTTGCCTTGTGCCACCCGGGACTCCGGGTCTTGGGGATTTGGTTAACTCGTTCAAACAAAACATGCAACTAGCCAGGGTTTGTAAGACAGGGCTAGCCAGGACCGCAAGTTAGATTTTGAAATGGTTGACTTTTCAAAGCTATTTTACCTTGTGTGTGACGCTCACAAATCAGCCTTCTTTATTCAGCCTCCCTCCTCCCCCAGGGGTGAGCATTTCATACTGTAGCCTTTTAATGGAAAATGAGCTATGAGTTTCCCCGAAGCCCAGGGACAGTGACCTATAAAGTGGAAACCACTGTCGCCTTCCACATGAGCCCAGAGGCTATCTTGACCACAAGCCACACCAGGCAGGCTGCATGGACAGCTGCTCACTCTGCTTCTAGCTCCTGAGCCTAGCAGTGCCCCAGGTCTTCTCAGAGGCCTCCTAGAACCACTTGATTTTTCACTCTTGGAGTGTTTGCTATGCCTGAGGCACTAAACTAAAACCCTATCCCTGCCATGAGAATGTCAGGGGCTTTGGTCAGGTCCCTGAGGTGGGAGAACGCAGAGGCAGGTGCCGTGGTGGAGGCTCTGTTTCAGGATGTCTTAGGACATCTGTAAGGCATCCCTAGGAGTACCCCACACCACCCACGAGAAAGTTGGGCTGCAGGGTAAAGAGTCAGGCTGTGTTGCCATGGGCTGGCGAGGTGCCCTCCCTGAGCCTTTGTCTCATCAGCCACACAAGCCTTCGTTTCTTCATTTTAAAAGGGCCCCTGGGGAAATCCAGTTCAAGGAACCACCGAGATGGCTCAGTGCATCAGCACCCTAGAGTGCTTGGAACAGAGCCTGCCCATGGCTCTTGGGTGCACATATGTCATTGCCCAGAGGAAAGCAGCTCACTAGCATGAGTGTGCCAAACTCTTCAGCCAGGGTGGGATGACCTGTGGTCAGGAAGGGCTCTACTAACTCTCCACGTGGTTTCACTCTCAGCATTGCAGGATTGGACCCAGTCCTGTGTGCACACTTACACATGGGGCACAGTGTTCTCTGAGTGCAGGGTGCAGTGTTAGCTCCCCAGATGATTCTCATGTACCCCCAAGGTTGGAATGATGGAACATCAAACCTTTGAAGCTGCCTGGTGCCTCACGCATACTTCCCTCTTGGCCTTATATTGCCCTACTCTGTGGCCTGGTTTGGGGGTAACATTTCATTATAAAAACTTTCAAGTCCAGAACAAAGTTAAAAGATTGCAGTGAGCAGCCACACACCCACCACTCACTTCTGTCACTAGCTTTGGGCACTACTCTGTCCCGTGGCATCTGCCCCCTATCCTTTTATACATGCGCCCTGATACTGGTCTTGCCGTGGCCTCTCCTGGTATATGCAGCACCCACTGCTCTGCCTTTAGACAAGAAGGCCCACTTACCTGTCCACCTGCTCCTCTCTCTGCCCAAGCTCCTTGATGCTGGGACAGGGTCTCTTTCAGAGTCATGGATGTCAGTAGAGAATGATGCCTGGCCATGCCAGGTCACATCGACCGCCTCCACCTCTGGTTCCCACCCTCTCTGCCAGCCAGAGGCCACGACCTGCACTCTACTCGGAAGGACGGGGCCTCTTGCTGAGACAGGATACTTGAAAGACCCCAGAAGATTTTGATTTTTTGTCTTCTGAGCACAGCTTCCTTATGTGTGCTCAGCTCCAAGCCTTTGACATTGTGACACAAAAATGTCATCTTTAAGGTTTACCCTCGGGCTGGAGAGATGGCAGTGCTGGAGACAGAAGGTACCGGTCTCTCAATGGCCAGCTTGTTTTGGTGTTTAGTGTGAGCTCCAGCTTCAGTGAGGGCCCTTGCCTCAAAATCTAGGTAGTCGGGCTGGAGAGATGGCTTTAGTGTTAAGCGCTTGCCTTGTGAAGCTTAAGGGACCCTGGTTCGAGGCTCGATTCCCCAGGCCATCGTTAGCCAGATGCAAAGTGGGCACTAGTGTCTGGAGTTTGTTTGCAGTGGCGGGGAAGCACTGGCGTGCCCATTCTCTCTTCTCTCTCTCTATCTCTCTCTCTCTCCCTCTGTCACTCTCAATTAATTAATAATGTGAACAAAAAATTAAAAAAAAAAAAAAAAAACAGGTTGTGCCAGCACACGCCTTTAGTTCAGCACTCGTGACGGCAGGTGGTACGGAGGAATAACCGGCAGTTCAAAAGGCCACCCTGAGGACTACTACATTAATGAAGTCCAGACCCCCAAGTTGAGCCTGACCTAGAGTGAGACCCTACCTTGAAAAATAAATAAAATGAGGTGGAGACTGATTCAGTTGTCAACCTGTATCTTGTTACATATGAACACTTGTGCATATGCACATATATACACATGCAAAAAAGTCAAATTTAAAAAGAAAATTGCATATGTCATAAACATGCAGCTTAATGGTATTGCTCCAATTTATTTAAATCATTTCATTTTAACCATCAGCCCTGAGTAGACCCCAGAACATTCCCTCAGTGACACATGCACTTCCCTGTGCCGGGCAGGGTCACATGGAGCCTGGCTGGGTGTGGTCTTATTCTTCCTGCTTCTACTAAACCTCATGCACCTGTGGCTCCTCACTGAGAAGGAATGGGTTTCTGGTTGGCAGTTCTCACGGTCAGCACTGGGGTGATTGTGCCCAGAACGGTCCACGGTATTTGAGATCAAAGTGGAAATGTCACACTGATCTGTCTCTTTGGAATGTTGATGTTTTGCTGGTTGTGGGGTTAGCATTAGTTTTTAAATTTGTGAATTTTGAGATATTTATCTTCATTTCTGGATGTTTTTGATACTTTCCCCTTCGCACTCCCTGAATTGGGGTCCACCGCAGTATTCCATACCCTGCCCCTGTATGCGTTCTTGTATGTGTAGCCCTTGCACTCTTGTATTTGTTTGGAGAATGTGGAACACATTTCTGCCAGGTGCTCAAGGACGTCTTGAGTCTGTATGATAGGCTGCAGACAAACTGCGACAGCTTCTCCTTGGCTGTGGTCATGCACAGCCCTCCTGCTGTGAGTTCTGACGAGAAGAGGTGTGCTCTGGAGGTGGCACCATGTTCCTACTGACTGGCAAGGTCTTCTCACAGCTGCCTGCCTCTCAAGGTCTTCTTTCAAGCTGTGACGTGACTTTCTTTTGCACATCTCTCTCACTGTGTCATCTGTACTCTGAAGACAGGGCCTTCATCTCATGTGAGTGAACATCCTTCCTTCTGCAAACTCCATTTTCTTTTTACCTTTTTGGGGTTTTTTTTGTTTTTGTTTTTTTTTGTTTGTTTGTTTTGTTTTGTTTTGTGGTAGGGTCTCACTCTAGCCCAGGCTGTCGTGGAATTCATTAATTAGTTCTGGGTGACCTTGAACTCATGGTGATCCTCCTACCTCTGCCTCCTGTGTGCTGGGATTAAAGGCGTGCGCCACCACGCCTGCCCTTTTTTTCTTGATGAACAGAAATACTTTGCTTTAACAAAATCCAATTTATTAACTTTTCCTTTTTCTTTTATGGCTAGGGCATTGACTGTCCTGTCTTAAGTCATTTTGACTTACCCTGAGATGACACTGCTAAAAAGCTGCTCTAATTTTTAAAAAATTAATAAATATATTTATTTCTGTGTTTGCAAGCAGAGAGAGAGAGAGGAGAAAGAGAATATGAATGGGCCCATCAGGGCCTCCAGCTGCTGCAAATGAACTCCATATGCACACACCAATGTGGATGTGGCTTTAAGTGGGTACTGGGAAATTGAACCCTGGTTGTTAGGTTTTGCAGGCAAACTCCTTAATCACTGAGTCATTTCTCCAGCCCATTTTTAAAATTTTTAATTTATTTACATGTGTGCGTACGTGCGTGCGTGCATGCCTGTGTGTGTGTGTGTGTGTGTGTGTATGCTCATGCACACATAGAACACACCAGGGTCTCTTGCCATTGTAAATGAATACCAGACAGACGCTTACGTGGGCTACTCAGGAATTTTGCTTTTCAAGCAAGCATTTCTAACTGCTGAGCCATCTTCCCAGCCCAGTTCTCTTTTTCTTCCATAGCTTTCTTGTTCCCCTTCCCGCAGAGCCCTGCCATCTACCCACAATCCCAGCACATTTGTATTTGCCTCCCATGTGGTAACCCTGCTTTGCTGGTGGTGGCCATCTGTGTATGTGCTGTGACTAGGTTTTGGGCTCTGTTCTGTTGGTCACTTTGTCCTGGCACAGCACCACACAGTCGTGATTCTAAACACTCGCAGATACTGCTTAAGCCAGTGGTCATAGTCCTTGAACTTCCCCTTTTCCCAAATTCAGCTTTCTTTCCTGGCTCCTTCTGAACCTTTGCATTTCTGTGTGAATGTTACAGTCAGCTTGCTGATTTCTGCAGAAAACCTCTGGATTTTGATTGAGGTTACAGTGAATCATACATTGAGTTGGGGAATGCTAACATCTGTGTGCTATTGAATCTATTGGTACTGAATCCACACAGCTGTAATTTGGAATTTCATTTTCTAGTTTTTATTTGTATATTGTTTACAAATGCTTAATTTTTTATTTATTTGCATATGTGTGTGCAAGGGCACATACGTGCCATGGAGTGTCTGAAAGTTAGAGGTGACCCCGAGGTGTCTGTGCTCCTCTTTCACCTTTCCTGAGACAGGGTCTCTTGCCACTGCAAATGAACACCAGACTAGCTGGCTCCCACCCTTCGGATTCACCTGGCTTCACCTCACACTGTTGTGAGCACACTGGGATCAGAGGCACGTGTGCCGCTTGGTGCCTAGCTTCACATGGGTGCTGCAAAATCAACCTTGGGGCAGCCTCCAAATCTAATTCTTTTAAAAAATATTTCTGGGGCTACAGAGACAGCTTAGTAGTTAAGGTTCTTGCCAGCAAAACCAAAGGGCCCAGGTCTGATTCTTCATTACCCATGTAAAAGCCCATTGCACAAGGTGCTGCATACATCTGGAGTTCATTTGCAGTGGCTAGAGGCCCTGGCACACCCATTCTTTCTCTGTCTACCTTTTCTCAAATAAATTAAATAAATAAAATATTTATTTATGAGCAGAGAGAGAATATATGGGTAATTTAAGGTCCCTTGCCTCTGCAAATAAACTCCAAACACATGAACCCCTTTGTGCAGCTATCTTTATGGGGTGCTGGGGAATTGAACCCAGGCCACCCAAAACTGACTTTTAACCACTGAGCCATCTCCTCAGCCCTCTATTTCTGTATTCTATAGTTTGCCTACAGCCGTGTTTTCAGATGCACCAGAAGAAGGTCTGGGGTATATGTCACTCTTCCAAAATCCGCAGTTACAAGTGGCAGATTTTAACAGACAAGGAGACAAAATCTCATTCAGATTACTACTTAAGAAGTTAGGGAGGGGGGGCAGGAGACACGTTCCCAAACAACAGGAAGCAAGAGAGCCAGCTAGATTAGTTAGCCCTTCCTCAGACTGTGTGGTCTTACAGATTTGTGGCATGAACACTTCCACTGGGCAGATCAGTGCCATCCCCTCACTGAGCAATGAGTCATGATAAGTGACTATCGTGTCATGTCCTAGTCAACAGAGCCCAAGCTCAGGAACAGCAGAGGACCATGGCTAATGTGCTGACACTGGTAAGAGGAGAAGTCCAACTGGTTTAGCTCTTGTCACTGAGCAGGACTCTTAGGCCCCAAATTAACCTCCATTTGGGGGTGCCTTGCACTTGGGGACCTGGTTTTAGACTTCCAGATCATGTGACACTTGAGCTGACAGCAGTGCACCTAGCATCAGGGTCATCCTGAGATGGGACGTGCAGTTATGGCTAAGTGCCTTAGACCCTCAGCCCACGAGGATATGTTTGTGCTGAAGAGGTCACGTGGGAGCCTTGGCCAAGACACCAGCTGAGTCGTCATGAAGGTCATGTGAGCAGCTCCTGGGAGTGGGTTGTGATTTAGTTGCCCCATAGGTTGGCTCCCCTTGATTGTAGGGAGTCTGGCAACCTCACAGCTCACCGTCTAGCAAAGGCATACCTTTCCTCCTGGCCAGTGTCAGGTGAGAAAGTCAGGGGTTTGTTGTTACCATTGTTGGTTAATAACGTTTTTATCTTGACGGGGGACTGGGGGGGGGGAAGGAATGGTATTGAGACAGGATCTTGCTGTGTTCCCCAGGCTGGTCTGAAACTCACTGCGTATGCCAGGACGGCCTCAAACATTTGACAATCTTTCTCCATCACACCCAGCTTGGTCAGGGAATTTTGTCTCTCTTCTTGGAGCAGCTATTCCAACAATGGGCTGTGTGGAAACCCATCAGCAAAAATCATTCAGAATAAGATGTGATTCTCATTCAGACTGGCATCACCAGCTTCTCCTGGGAGTGGAGAAGGAGGCATTTAATGAGATTTTTTAAAAATTGTGAATAATTCTACTTGAAAATGAGAAAATCATTTTGGGGCTATATTCCAGCTTCGTAGGCTGCCCTGGAACATGATTTTCTTTGGGTAGCTGACATCACAGAGTCCCTGCACCTTCCTAAGGGGGGATAGGCTCTGCAGGGTCCTCATGTGACCTCCGAGGCTTAGCGCGGTTCTGGAAAGGTGCAGCTATGCTATGACATCCTTCATATGTGTGTATCTGTCCATGTCACAAGTGCTGGGGCCCAGAGCACAGCTACAAGCCCACCCAGGAAGTGAGCTGGAAAGAAGCCTTCCCCACCTCCCTTGGTCACATTCCCACCTCCAAGGGAAAGAGAAAGCCGGGGGAGAAGATAGGCCGTTGGAACAAGATGCTGAGAGATTCTGAATTCCGTGTGGGTCGAGGGAAGACAGCACTGTTGGTCACTGAAGGTGATTCTACAGTATAAATGAGAAAATGTGCCAACCTCAACCTTGTCCTTCCACCTATGTCACTCCCCACGTGTTACGTGGTCCGTGTCTTTGCGAGTAACCCTGGCATAGGGGCAAGAGGACTTGTGACTGTCCTGCTGGCCTCCCCATCAGTCCTCTGGGACTGTCTCAACATGACCAGCACTGGTCATGCTTACACTTCCTACACTTTCTCTGCCCACCTTGTCTTCTCTGGCCATGCCCACACATGGGTCTACAGTGGCTTTGTGACCGGTCAACATGCAAGGGGACCTTGGAGCAGCATGATCTGACTGCACGCATTTCCTCAGATTGTCCTCCCTCTCCTTCCCTGTCCACTTCCGCACAGCTAGGTACCATTTCCCTGGAAAAATGGAGGCAATGGAAAGAACCCCGCAACCCAGCCGCTGCCCCCGTAGCACCAGCGTCCACTTGTGCATCTACCCTCACCCGGGCCTTTCTTCTCAGCTCACACATGCCTCCATGCTCCCTACTATAAGAAACTTTTCCTGGTCTGTCTGCCCTGGAGCCTCTGCCTTCTCCTCTCTCCCGTGTCCCTACTTCCATCTCCCTGTCCTCTTTCCACTCCAGCCATGCTTGGACTAGGCATGGTAACCTCCAAGTTGCTGAAGCCATTTGCAGTCACTGCTCCCCGGCCCAGACCTCCCCATAGTGCAGACACAGAAGCAAGTGCCCGTGTGTCCTTAGTCACATTCAGCGTGCCCAAGGCGGAAGCATCAGCGTCCGCTCAGGTGCTTAGCTGCTCGTCTTGGCCGTCAGCCCCCTTCCTGCCCACATCCACGCTGCTAACACAGCCCGGAGCTCTGGCTTTGTCTCAGAGCCAGGCAGTCTCCCCGCTGTGTGGCCATGCACTGAAGTCAGCTCCTCTTTGCCTGTCACAGGCCTGGGAACAGGGTCCAAGGATGGCACGAGCACAGTGGTCTCCCTAACCAGCTCTGCTTGCCCCACAGCACAGCCCATTCTTCGCTGAACAGCTGACTGCCTTCCAGGTGTGGCTCACGATGGGCGTGGAGAACAGGAGCCCTCCGGAGCAGCTGCCCATTGTCTTACAGGTCAGTTGTTTCCACAAGCCAGATGGGCTGAGACATCTGTCCACCGGAAGAAAGCCAAAACCAAGCCACGAGGGCCTTGTTCACCTATGGTTGCACATCTGTGTGCATGCAGGTCTAGGAGCAAGTGCTCCTCGCAGCTGTGCTCTGAGCAAAGAACACAAATCACACACACCCGGTCGGAAGTCAGGAGCTACTTGCTCATTTTTTCCTGGCAGCCTTTTCTCCCTCATCTAAGTATAAATGTGGGGCGGAGTTACCCCCCTCCTCCCACCTTTGCTTCAGGAATTGATGGAATGCCGCTGCCAGTAAGGGTTCAGCACAGGCTCGGCCAGCGCCACCTCCTTCTTCTTGGAAGGAGTGAGATATAAATTAGTTCTGTGCATCGAGGAGGGGCACTGGGGAGCTCATACCTGGGCCATGGTGGCCTCCTGACTGGCACTGGGATAGCATGCCCAGTCCAAGGTGCCGTCAGCCTTTTATTGGCATGGTGGTATGTCATGTCTTTCCATGTAAGACACAGGTACTTTTCTGGTGTGCTTGTCTTGCCCCTGGCCTGTGTCATGTTGCCTTGCAGACTGACCCAGTCTGGGTGGGAGATTGTTTTGTGCCCTGCTAGCTGACTGTCTGGTTACTAAATTGCGATAGGCCTGAGTAGCAGAGTTCGTCATGAGTGGTGAGATGATAGAGGTCACCAAATTCTTGTTGCAGTGAATGGACATTTGTGGGGAGGCTGGTGAGCTGGGTTGTGGCCAAGAAAAGCAATTTTGCCCTAGGACCATGTCAGATGTGATTTAAAACCACTGGTCAGGGCTAGAGATAAGGCTTAGTGGTTAAGATACTTGCCTACAAAGCCTAAGGACCCAGGTTCAATTCCCTAATACCCACATAAGCCTGATACACTTGGTGATGCATGCATCTGAAGTTTGTCTGCAGTGGCTAGAGACCCTGGTGTCTCTCTCTCTCTCTCTCTCTCTCTCTCTCATACACACACAGAGAGAGAGAAAGAGAGAGAAAATAAATAAATAGAAGAAAATAGATCAATAGTGTAAAAAAAACTAGTCATTGTAGACCCTGAGGTCTAGTAACTATAGAAGGAAAGACATTGCGAGCTCGGTTGAGTTTGGGTGGAAGCCGTAGCAGTCCTGGAGGTAGGTGCGGAGACCCCCCACGTCCCTTGGAGTGGTAAGGACGAGCCGTACTTCTGATGGAACACTACTGGCCAAGGGCCAAGTGTGGGCCCATCACTCCTCCAAATCTGATCAGGTCACTTTGTCTCTCACGCGAGGCCATGAGTCTGTGTGTCCAAGGACATCACCTCACTTCCCTCCAAAAAGGGCTTGTGCTTGCACGTTAAGGCTGCTGACCACATTGTGACAGTCCATCCTCACTGGGCCCAATGATCAGAGCCATTGCAGCTGAGACATGTTCCACTGCAGAACATAGTGGCCTCTCACCTGTCTGGGGCTCCCAACTTTAGTCAGGGGCCTTGCAGACTCATGGTGGCCCACCTACCCCAGAACTTAGGGTTCTTACTGAACACGTGTCCCCAAAACCCCAGTTACCAAAACAGAGGTGAAATGTTAACAGTCGTTTGTTCCCCTGTGTAAATGTGGCCATGTGTCACCTCAGGTGACTTGGGTGCTTTTTTACATTGTCATTGTTCATTTTTTGACATTATGAAAAGAGTGAGAACACAGTTACTCTCTTACATGGCTCCAGGTTAGTTTAAGACAGCCCTAGATTGCAGGTAAGCTGTACACAAGCACCTTCTCAAGATACACAAAAAGCAATAGTAGCAATAGCAGAGTTAAGAAGACTCGGAGAGGGCCTCTGGATGGTGCGGGAGGTACAGGGTGGGGCATATGGGCAGCAGCATCTGTAATCTCCTCTCAGGTCACCTGGGTCACCGTGTCCACCCAAGGAACTGTGGCTTCCTCCAGCCTGCCTTTGTTTCAGCAGTGCACCAGAGTAGTTTCAGCAGTGCACCAGAGTATAGTGGCCCTCCCCAAAGCAGAGGCACAGTGCCAAGCATGTTTGGGGCCTGGCAAATAATCCTTTTGTAAATGGATTTTATTGACTTTCTTCGTAAGGTTCCATTTCCAACCCCTACTCCCTTGAGGAAGAGAAAAGGCCTCTAGAACCAACCTTCAGGTGAACTAAGGGAAGCTATTCTCTATTGTCTTCCAGGCAGTGTAAGCAGTAGATCTCCTCAGAGGGCTCTGGAGAGAGGCGTGAACCCTCTGACAAAGCTAGGGGAGACCACAATGCAATGGGCTGCCAGCTTCATCTGGGTGGCCCACCCTGGCCTGTCCCTCATTTCCTCATGATTTGTCTTGAGAACTTGTACTGTGGCCTTGGCCTGGACCCCATGATCCATACACTACCCTACAGAGCCTTGGCAGGGCAAAGCATTTTAATAACTGCTTCATTGATTTTTCAGGTCCCTGCTACTCACATAAGCCGTGGTGAGTTGTCCTTACCCAGTGACTCAGGCATTAGCTGATGGTCCACAGAGTCCAGGGAGAGGTGTCATCAGGCCTCTGATAATAGCAACATTGATATGCACATCACCCAACTAGCCTCTGTCCTTCTTGCCTTTTTAAAATTATTTATTTATTTGTTTATTTATTTGAGAGAGGGAAAGAGGCAGAGTGAGAGAGAGAGAGAGATAATGGGTGTGCCAAGGCTTCCAGCCACTGCAAACGAAATCCAGATGCATGTGCCCCCTTGTGCATCTGGCTTACATGGGTCCTGGGGAATCAAACTGAGGTCCTTTGGCTTTGCAGGCAAGCGCCTCAGCCGCTAAGCCATCTCTCTAGCCCCTTCTTGTCTTTTAAAATAGGCACAGGAAGAATATAACAGTGTGGGCGAGGTGTTTTTTTGGTTTGGTTTTGGTTTTGTTTTTCCGAGGTAGGGTCATCTTGAATGTCCATTCTTGTGAAGCGGCTTCACTGGCATGTCTCAGGCAGAAGCCCGAGCACTGTCTTTGCAGCCCAGGACATGGAGCTGGCTGGCCTCAGCAGGCCTGTTGTGGCTGGAGTGCATGCAGCCACGTTTAATCTTTATTCTGCTTACCACAGGCAAAGAGGTGCTCCAGCAACCTTCTCAGTTGTCTGTCATTTGTCTCTGTGACCTCCCTGTGTCCTTGGTTGGTCTAGGACCAGGACTCTTTTGTTCTTTACTGTTTTATTTTTTAATGTTATTTATTTATTTATGTAAATGAGAGAATAAATGGGCGTTCCATGGTCTCTAGCCAGTGCACATAAATTCCAGACACCTGGGTCCTTAGGCTTCACATGCAAGCACCTTAACCACTAAACCATCTCTCCAGCCCCTATTTCTCAGTGCATGTGTATGTGTGTGCAGGGGTGCATTTGGAGGCCAGAGGACAACTTCAGTGTCACCTTTAGGAGCATTATCTACTTCCTTTGAGACAAAGTCTCTCAGTGTGGAGCTCATCAGTTAGGCTAGAGTAGCTAGCCAGTGAGCCCAGGGATCCTCCTATCTGTCTTCCCTGCACTGGAATTACAGATGGGTGCCACCATGCCCACTATTTTGTGTGGGTAGTCAGGATCAAACTCAGGTACTCATGCTTGAAGGGCAAGCACTTTACTGAATGAGGTGTCTCCCAGCCCCATATTCTTAATTTTAATTTATTTAATTTTAAAACCTCAGCTTTTTAGAAACATGAGTCAACAGAAGAAATGGGAAAGGTAGGGCTGAGGTGATAGCTGATGGATCAAGCACGTGTTGTGCAGGTATGAGTTCGGATCCCCATCCATATGAGGCTGGGCACTGCCATGCAAGCACCCGTGACTCAGGGTACCTACAGCGAGGTAGGAAGCAGAGCCAGGAGAGCCCTCTGGAAACTCACAGGCCAGCTAGCCTGGCAAACTGGGGAGTGAGAGATCCTGCCTGCCTCAAACAAGGTGGAAGGCAAGGTCCAGCACCCAAGGCTGCCTCTTACCTCCACACGTGTGCTCTGGCTTGTACATGCCCAGCCTCACCCACATAAGCACACCACACATGTGCACACACACCAACGCACCAACATAGAAGAAAGAGAAAAGGGAAGATGAGCTATTTGAAAAAACTACTGTTCGTCCCTATACAGTATTTGTTTTCAGACGAAACATTGGTAATAGGCTAGTGTTGTCACAGAGCCTTTGTTATTTGATATCGTAAATGCTTGTTCTTAAGTATTGTGTTGTCCTTGTAGTGTGCATCAATGAGTTAGGACCCAGAGATGTCAAGTTCCTTATCCAAAGCCCCATCCATACTAGCGAGCACTGTGGAACGTGCTTGCTGTTTAAAGCAGTGCATGGGCTTAACCCAGGGTACTTGGTAATATAAATATAAACTTTTTTAATTTTATTTTTATTTATTTATTTTACAGAGAAGGAGGGAGAGAGATAGCGAATGGGTGCTCCAGGGCCTCCAGCCATTGCAAACGAACTCCAGGTGCATACGCCCCTTGTGCATCTGGCTAACATGGGTCCTGGGGAATCAAACCTGGGTCCTTTGGCTTTGCAGGCAAACGCCTTAACTGCTAAGCCATCCCTCCAGCCCTCCTCTTAAATGTTTTTTTTTCTTTAAATTTTTATTAACAACTTCCATGATTATAAAAAAAAAAAATCCCATGGTAATACCCTCCCTCCCCCCACTTTCCCCTTTGAAACTCCATTCAACATCATATACCCTCCCATCTCAATCAGTCTCTTTTATTTTGATGTCATGATCTTTTTCCTCCTCTTATGACGGTCTTGTGTAGGTAGTGTCAGGCACTGTGAGGTCATGGATATCCAGGCCATTTTGTGTCTGGAGGGAGCACACGTTGTAAGGAGTCCTACCTTCCTTTGGCTCTTACATTCTTTCCTCCATTCTTGGTGATATAAATAACGACATTCTTATCTGTGATTTCACTTCTTAGACTTATCCTAGGAAGAAAAAATCATGGAAATATACAAAGATGTGCCCATTAAGATATTGGCCACAGCACTTGATCATAATAAACAAATTAAAGTTTTTATAATCACTTAAATACGCTAATTATGAGCATCAGTGGAGATGAAGAGCCATGATGCTGGGAGAGGTAGATGGCCAGTGGTGTGGAAAGGTAGAGGTCCCTTCCGAGGCGATAGAAATGGAATGTGTTATTGCTTCCGACCTGATCAGAGAGGTGTGTGCATAGAGAGCAGTGTCAAGAAGTTTCTGTCTCAGTGTCACAGTGAGTCACCTCGTTTAGCATAGTGGAAGTTTGTCCTGGGCATGTCTTTCTGTGAAATGAAGTGTTTGCAGCCTGTCTAGAAGAAAAGAACCAGCCGGCAGGGCCAGTTGCCTGGTCAGACCCCTCCAGCTCATGGTGGGGCTATCTCACGGGGGGGGGGGGTCACTGTACTTTTGCTATGATTCAGCTTCCGACTTGTTGTTCCAGGTGCTGCTAAGCCAGGTGCACCGGCTGAGAGCCTTGGACTTGCTGGGACGCTTTTTGGACCTGGGTCCCTGGGCGGTGAGCCTGGTATGTGCCTTCTGCCTTTCCTGGGGAGAGGGCAGAGAGTAGACTCAAAGGGTCAGTCTGTGAGCTCACGATCCAGAAGTAGCAACAGCCATGTAAGCTAGAGCGAGCTTCCTCTGTGGGACACCCCATGAGGGAATCCTGGGAATCCTGGGCCTCCACCCCCACCCCCGTGTGCCTTATTAGGCTCTGTGCAAGCAAAAACTTAAAGACGAATATTCATGGTGCAGTTAAAAGTTTCTCAGGAATTGGAATTACTAAAGAATTGTAGCCGGGTGTGGTGGCTCACACCTTTAATCCCAGCACTGGCAAGGCAGAGGTAGAAGGATCTCCGAGAGTTTGAGGCCACCCTAAGACTACATAGTGAATTCCAGAGTGAGACCCTACCTCAAAAAAATTGTAATATAATTATTTATAATTGTTCGTTACAAGTGATGTGCAAGTGACTCTACGAAAGGTCAGTTGGAGGGTGCTGCCAGACGGGCAGGTGGCAGGAGAGGCCATGCCCTGGGATTGGAGCTGGCTCCAGGCCACAGGTGGTGAGCAGGGTAGGCTCTGCTGTGCCTGCTTCAGGTTTTCATTAGTTAGTACTGCCAACAAAGAGTGATTGCTGACAGACCAACATTGAAGGAGGAGAAAGAAAACTCTACAAATAGGAAGACTAATTAACATTGAAGGAGAAGAGACATCTAAAATTGGACAGACGACTTTAGCCCTTGGGCCTTCAGCGCAATCCTGCATGAGGGAAGGATGCCACAGATCCTCCTGGTCAAGCCCAAGAGTGCTGTCACCTGCAGGGATAAAAGTAGACACATGTGGTCTGCGGGAAGCCCCTCGTGGCCGCACCGACACTCTCCTTCCCCGCAGGCGCTGTCAGTGGGCATCTTCCCCTATGTGCTGAAGCTGCTGCAGAGCTCGGCCCGAGAGCTGCGGCCTCTCCTTGTCTTCATCTGGGCCAAGATCCTCGCCGTGGACAGTGTGAGTATCAGTGTCTGTCCTGGGAGTGGGAAGCAGCACTCTGCACGAGGACCTGGGGCTGCCCTCTCCCATGACAAGCAACCCCACTAGCTGTACCTTCTGCCTCTTGTAGACTTTTGCCTGCAGGGTCTGTGGCCTATCCTCCCTGCCTGCCCTGCCCTGCCTCTTTTCTAGAATTGACAGAACCCCCCCCCCCCAGGCTGACCCAAAGCCCTGTCTTTGTCGTGCTAGATGTCAGTCTACCTGCCTATTCCCTTTGCTTCCCCTGCCACTTGCACTTTGCCCCTTCCTGTTCCAACTACCCTTAAGGCCATTTTCTATGCTCCTAACCACAGTAGCAAGTGACCCTGAGCCCAGACTGCCCACCACATATCTCACATGGTCCTGACTATAGCCCTAAGTAGATCATTAGTGGTCCCTTCTCCACAGGTGATCTCACTGTGGAGCCAGAATCATACCACACAGGAGGTGCTGGGCAGGAATACCACATATCAGAGTAGAATGAGGAGGAAGGAAAAAGGCTAGGGCTACAGAGACAGTTCAAGCAAAGGGCAGTGGACAAGTCCAGAGAACTGCAAGAAGGGGAGGAGAGGAGAGATGAAGGAAGCTTCTAGATGAGGGTAATTTCAGGTCGAGAAGGCCAGCCCTGTTCAGCAGGCTGTGAAACAAGAGAAACCTTAAGACTAAGCTCTGGTTTACAAAAACAGGCATCTGTGTAAAATGGCTCTCAGGGCCAAGGAGGGAGCTGGAAAGGAAGCATCCCATCACAGCGCAGCGATGAGGCTGAGACTGGCCTGAGCAAAGATGTAGAGCCAGGGCTACCCAGGACTAACCAGTAAGGCCCCAAGGGCAAACAGATTGCAGCACGTAGCACCAAGCGCAGAGCCCTGGAGAACTCCTCTTCTGGGAAGCTGAGAAAAAAACAGTAGGCAAGGACAGACTCAGAGAAGGTTGTAATGCACTGGCATTGGGAAGGAAGGCCTCCATGGAGGCTGCCACCTCTGCATCAGGAGAGGGAATGACATGATGCTGAGCGTCAGAGAATGAGGAGCAAATGGAACTCAGGAGCTGTCCAGCCTCTTGAGGACTTGGCAGGCAAGGTGGGGGATGGAGAAGGGGCAACATCAGCAGAGTCAGCTGCCTCTGCTCCTTGGCTTGTTTCTGAAGGACCCAAACCCCCTCTAGGTAGAAGCTGATCATATGGCCTCTGCATGTGAGCTCATGTGGTCATGTGTGCCGGAACATGTGTGCACATGTGTGATACCTGCATGGGGTTTTGGTATGAGGAATCTCTTCCAACTACAGTGTTGTGAAGTCAGTGGGATTTTGCAGCTCAGTCACAGAAGGTAATACTCTGTCACAGCAGTGACTTAGGGTCATGTAGCCAACATATGATGAGCTGGGTCTGAGCAGGTAGGAAAAGGGAAGTTTCCTGAGTCACTACAGGTTGAGGGGCAGGACAGGTGACAGGCGGTTCCCATTCCTGGAGCAGCAGAGGAGAGAGGGAGAGGATCCTGAAACCAAGCATCTCATGCCTGCTGCTCTGGCCCTGTCCCCAGGGCCCTTCATTTTTAGTCACCACAGCTGAGACCTGCCTCCTTCAGTTCCCTCGCTCCTGCCTGGGCTCTGCTCCCATCACCTGTAGGCCACCCTCTATCTTGGGCCTTGGCTCGCTCACATTCACCGTGCCCCTGCTCACCGGCCAACAGCTGGCCTGTAGACTGCAGAATAAATTGGCAGGTGTTCCAAGCCCTGGACCTCTCCAGCACATTGCATTCCAATTACCAGTCCTGCCTGCACACAGCCACTACCATGTCCCTCTGCTCACTCCGGTCAGCTAGCCCAGGCCCCCAGTCTCTGACCTTGCTCCCTATGGATCCCCTGGGCACCTGCTCAGCCTCTCCCACACCTCCCTGGCCAGGCCCTCCTCTCACCCCAGCACTGTCTAGCCCTGCCCCCCCCCCCCCCCCCGTCTCCACCCCTGCTGCACTGGAAACCAGGAAACAGGTGTGTGCAATGGGGGAGGTGTGAGGGGTTTCCTAGTGGAAATCGTGTGTTCGCCTCTACTGCACATGCTGACTTTATCACCTGCTCTTTGCTTATCTTTTGCTGTCATGCAGCAAACATCAGTTCTAATGAAGTCTCTGTAGATGCTTTTGGACTGTGTAGACCATCAGTCTGCGTAGCCTCCAATCATGGGTCTGGTTTTTCTAAGGGTCAGCTGGGCCTCTAGCTCATTGCTGAATGGTTGTGGTGCTGTAGACATCCCAGACAATTCCTGGTGTTCTGGTCTTCCTGGGAACCACTTCCTGCCTCAGGTCATCCAAGGGCTCACCTTGACTCTTGCTAGCCCCATCTGCCTTTGGCTTGGCTCTGAATACTTTCATCTAAATATTCCTGCCCTTTGTGTCTGTTAAGCTAACTTCTGATAAACAATGACTATTTTCAGAAATTGGCCATGGCCTTGAATTTGGTAAAGGACTGAGTTTGAACCTCACCCCTTTGTTCCAGTAGACCCTTCTCACTCCCCTCAACTGTCATTGGCTCCTCTAATTGACCTGGCAACAAATCTTGGGCTGTCCACCCTCAGTAGCAAAGTCTTAAACATCAGGACCCCAGGGTGGGGAACTGTTTTGTGCATTCTGGTGTAGCAGAGTCCTTCAGGGAACAACTTCCTGTGGGCATCTTGTTTGTACTACCAGACAGAGTGAAAGCTACGTTTTGTGGCTCGGGAAGCTGCACTTCTGCGTCATTTCTGTTTTACCCTTACTCGTGTTCATTGAAGAGCCAACTTAAATGCTTTTCTCAAAGAGTAATTTTTAAACTTTCTCTGTGCCCCATTATGTCTGTCATCTATGTTGACATATTTAGAAATTTAGTGGCTTCATAACTTAGTATGTAGCCCGAGAACCATGTGGAAAGACTCCTGAACCACTGCCATACGACAGTCAGGACAAAGGAGCAAACCAGAAAAGGCCCCAGAGCTGTGTCCCCCAGCTCCACCTGCTAGCTGCAACTTTGATTCTCAAATCCTCAGTCATTTTAATGTTTCGGGTGCCTAAAGTGAAATGATGCCTTTGTCTATAGTCTTTTATCTGAAAGGCAGGTTTTTTTGTTTGTTTGTTTTTGAAGGCCTCTTTTCTTGGCTGTGCTTTGACAAGTTGACAGCTGACCATCATAGTGTTTAAAACTACCCTCAACCCCTGTTCCCACTTAATCATCTCCTAGGTCCATGTTGATTTCTTGTGCCCAAAGGGGCGGGGCTTGTTCACAAGCCCACCGCAGCAGAGCTCCAGAAGATGGTCGTGGGTGTGTGGTGTGAGGCACTGAGTGCGGAGCCGTCCCCATGGCCCAGCTGGAAAGGCCCTTGCCTGCAATGTTCTTGTAAAAGCCTGCAGGCACCAGGGACCATCCTGTGAATTAATTTCCTCTCCAGCTTGTCGCACCTGTTTATTTAATGCTGTCAGCCCACTGAGGGACACTTGGAAATGTTTCCGGTTGAAACTGGGCCTCGTTTCCTCACCCTTCCTTCTTATAATTACACTAGCCATAATTCCCAGAGACAAAAATTCCGTGTGGTTTAAGCAAGTGTTCCTTCCCATCACATCTGGCTTCGGCATCAAGCTGCTTCTACCACTTGAGTTACATGTACCCCCCCCCCCAAGCTCAATCCCAGGTGACTCCCTGAGTTTGCTACTGCTAGAGTTGGTAGCACATGTTACTTAAAAGGCGGAGACAAGCACCCCTACCCCAGGGCTTTTATCACCCCAGCGCTCTGCATGCTGTGGCGGTCTGAGATGAGAGGCACACTCTGCTGAGCTCAGCTGATTGGGCTCCGCCTTTCCCAGGCAGCCAGGGAGCACGGCTGTGTGCCACTCTGCTAGAGCCGCCACCCAGGCTCAACGGTGGGCAGGAGAAAAGAGGAAGAGTCCAGGGAGGAAAGAATGGTGTGAAGAAGCCTGCACACTGTGGGGTCCCACCAGAGACAGGCTGGCTCCGGACTCTGGGGACCCGACCTAGGGACAGAGAGCCTCCCTTGCTCATGTTCTAAGACTGTGAGCCAGGCCATCTCTTCCAGAGCCATCCTGTGCCATGTCTTACCCATAACAAACACTTACCAAATGACCAGGGAGGTATGGAGGCAGGAAACAGTGCCCATACTGAGAAGAAGCCCATCAGATGTGCCAGAGCTGCCACCAGTGTCAGAACTGGCAGACAGACCATTAGAACAGAGGTGGGAGTCTGCTGCACGTGTTCAGAGTAAACTGAGGTGGGAGATTTGAAAAGCACCAACTTGTAGAGATGAAAACATGCAACTTGGAGAATGTATTGAGATGGGATTAACAATGGAGTACACATGGTAGGAGAGAACAGCAGTGGGAGCCACTCAGAAGGAAGCATGGAGAAAAGAAAAGTTCTTGAACCCCAGGGAGCAGCATAGCGGTCAAGAGGCGGTGTACACGTGGCGTGTGAAGGCTCCTATAAGAGGTGGCAGGAACGAGCCTGAAACCCACAGAGCCGGGAAGCTCAGCACACGCAACCACGAGAAATGTACCGAGGCACATCACGATAGAGCTACTAGAAACTGATAAACTTAGGACTCCCCCCCCCCCAAAGCAATAGGTAGCAAAGACTAGGGCAACAGCAGTCTTAGCCAAGCTGTGAGAGCCAGAAGAGCTGACTGGAGCAGCGTCTGCTTTCACAAGCGCTGGAAGGAGCTGTCTGCCTAGACTTCATACCCAGTGAGACCACCTCTCCCAGGTAGAAGCAAAACAAGGACTTGTAGCGATGAGCAAGTGTCTCAAGCTCTGACTAGCAGCCTGGGCTACTGCAAGGAGTGTTGCAGACACTTCTGGCTAGACGACAGCAGTGCCAGGGAAGCATGGGTCTGCTGAAAGCAGTGCGGATCATAGGCTGATTGCTGTGTACACAAATATGTGGGGCTTTGTCTTGCTATTTAAATCTCTCTTTAAAATAATTGCAAGCCGGGCGTGGTGGCGCACACCTTTAATCCCAGCACTCGGGAGGCAGAGTTCGAGGCCACCGTGAGACTACATAGTGAATTCCAGGTCAGCCTGGGCTAGAGTGAGACATTACTTCGAAAAACCAAAATTAATAATAATAATGATGATAATAATAATAATAATAATTGCATAAGGGCTATGGAGATGGCTTAGTTGGTCCTCACACAAGCATGAGGACCTGAGTTTGGGTCCTCAGCACCCACATAAATGTCAGGTATGGTGGCATATCTATAATTCCAGCAATTAGGTAGAGACAAGGATCCCTGGGGCTTCATGGACTGCTGTCGTAGCCATATCTATGAGCTCCAGGTTCAGGGACCTTGTTTCAAGAAATGGGGGCTGGAGAGGTGGCTTAGTGGTTAAGGCATTTGCCTGCAAAGCCAAAGGATCCCGGGTCAGTTCTCCAGGACCCACGTAAGCCAGAAGCACAAGGGGCGCATGCATGTGGAGTTCATTTGCGGTGGCTAGAAGCCCTAGCATGCTCATTCTACCCTCTCCCCCTCCACCTATTTCTCTCAAATAAATAAAGTAATTAATTTAAAATAGGGGGGCTGGAATAAATCAATAAAAAATTAAAATATTAAAAAAAATAAGAGGGAAGGGCTAGAGAGATTGGTTAGTGGTTAAGGTGTTTGCCTGCAAAGCTTAAAGACCCAGGTTCTATTCTCCAGTACCCATGTAAGCCAGGTGCACTAAGTGGTACATGTGTCGGGACTTTGTTTGCAGTGGCTAGAGGCCCTGACATGCCCATTCTCTCTGTCTCTATAAACATTTTTTTAAAATACTGGGGAAGCCAGACATGGTAGTTTCTGCTATAATCCCAGTACTTGGAAGGCTGAGGTAGGAGAAATACCATGAGTTTGAGGCCAGCTTGGGCTACAGAGGGAGCTCCAAGTAACCCTAGGCTAGAGTAAGAGCAAGACCCTACCTTGAAAAACAAAAAACACTCTTAACTCAAAGGGGAAAGTGGGGGAAGGAGATAATTACAATGGGATATTGTTTACAATCATGGAAGTTGTCAATAAAAATAAATTTATAAAAACTCTACTGGAACTTATAAGAAATTTATTTATTAAGTTTGCTGGTTATCAGGTCAATATGCAAACATTGATTTATGTCTAAATAGGTTTTTTTGTTTGTTTTGTTTTGTTTTGTTTTGTTGAGGTAGAGTTTTCACTCTAGTCCAGGTTGACCTGGAATTCACTATGTAATCTCAGGGTGGTCTCAAACTCATGGTGATCTTCCTGCCTCTGCCTCCCTAGTGCTATGATTAAAGGCGTGTGCCACCACGCCCGGCTTCTAAATAGTTTTTAACTATTTCATTTATTTATTTGTAAGCAGAGAGAGAGAGAATGGGAGTACCAGGGCCTCTAGCCACTGCATTTTGTGCATCTGGCTTTACATGGGCACTGGGGAATTAAAACCTAGGCTGTTAAGCTTTGCAAACAAGCACCTTAACTGCTGAACCATCTCTCCAGCCCCATGTCTGAATATTAAACATAATGCAACATGGCATGTTCACCCTAGAAAACTATTTTCATTTCTTACAAAGATTAACATGGCTGAGGAGATGGCTCCATGGACAAAGTGTTGTTGTACTGAGGGCCTGAGTTCAGGTTTCCAGCACCCCTTAAAAACACTGGGTTTATGGTGTGCAAATGTTATCCTGGCACCGGGAGGTGAGACGTGTGGATCTCTGGTGGTAAGCTGGCTAGCTAGGCTTGCTGAGTCAGTGAGTTCTAGGTTCAGTGAGAAACTCTGTATGAAAGAACAAAATGGTGATTGATTTAAAAAGATACCTGAGGGCTGGTGAAATGGCTTAGTAGTTAAGGCATTTGCCTGAGAAGCCTAACAACCCCAGTTTGATTCCCCAAGACCCACGTAAGTCAGATGCACAAGGGGGTGCATGTGTCTGGAGTTCGTTTGCAGTGGCTAGAAGCCCTGGCACGCCCATTCTCTTTTTATCTATCTGCCTGTCTCTCTCTGTGGGTTTTTTTTTTTTTTTTCGAGGTAGGGTCTCACTCTTGCCCAGGCTGACCTGGAATTCACTATGGAGTCTCAGGGTGGCCTCGAACTCACGGCAATCCTCTTGCCTCTGCCTCCCGAGTGCTGGGATTAAAGGCGTGCGCCACCACGCCCGGCTCTGCCTGTCTCTCTCTATCTCTCTCTCTGTCTCTCAAATAAATGAATAAATAAAATATTTTTTTAAAATAAAGACAACAGATGCCAGCCTTTGGCCATCACATGCACATGCATGCACACGCACAGATCCATGGTCCACTGTTTCTGCTCTTGTCATTCGCCCAAAAGAAATCTCATTATTTCAGCTTTTTCTTTTTGTGACAAGGTCTCACTGTAGCCCAGACTGGCCTTGAACTCATTAGTCTCTTGACTCAGCCTCTCAAGAGCTGGGATTACAAGAGTATGTCACCCTACCTAGCGATAGCAGCTTTATTTTAATAGCCAAAAACTGGAAATAGCCCAAATGTGCATAACAAGTGAATAAATCAGCCATCTTTTTTCTATATGATGGTACATTAATCAGTAAAGAAAAAGCATGAGCTGATCCCAAAATGCTTATGTTGTGGGAAAGAAGGCAGTAACAGGACAGTGTGTGCTGTGTGGTGTCCCACGCATCAAAATTTCAGAAACACTGGGCATGTGGTGCACACCTTTAATCTCAGCAATCGGGAGGCAGAGGTAGGTGGATCACCATGAGTTCGAGGCCAGCCTGAGACTACATAATAAATTCCAGGTCAGGTTGAGCTAGAGTGAGACCCTACCTTGATAAACCGAAAAAAAAAAAATTAATTTCAGAAAGTTCCAGCTTCTCTACAGTCATAGAGTAGATCAGTAACTGTTGAGGGCAGGCTTTCCAGGAGACACAAACCTTTACTGTGGTGATGACTTAGTGTGCACATGTGCCCAAACCATCATGCTCTGAGCTTTAGGGCCACGCAGCTTCAAGTGCATCACCTCTGTGACACTGCTAAAAAGCCTAAATGTCAGAGTCTATAGTGGTCTGTATTGTCCCTTCTAAATTTTCAGTTCAGGGGAAACCAAAACAAGCAGAAAGGTAGATGTGTTGTTCCTGGTTAAAACTAATGCTGCACAATGGCTGAACAGATGCTGGGCATTGGAGAGCAGTCAGGAGAGTTGAACATGGCGGACCTCGCAGGTACCGCCCCTGCCGGCTTTCTCCAGTGTTTGGAAGCAGGCATCCTTTCCTTGGGAGTATTTCCATGACACCTCATGCTGCCTGCTGCCTTCAGGGGAAGAGGAATGTGCATATAGCACTTCATTGCTGTGACAAAGTACCTGAGAGAAACAATTTACGTGTAGAAAGAGCCAGCTTTGGTGTCTTACACCTTTAATCCCAGCACTTGGGAGGCAGAGGTAGGATGATAACCATGAGTTCGAAGCCACCCTGAGACTACATAGTGAATTCCAGGTCAACCTGGGCTAGAGTGAGACCCTACCTCAAAAAAAAAGGGCTGGAAAGATGGCTTAGCAGTTAAGGCAGTTGCCTGCAAAGCCAAAGGACTCAGGTTCATTTCCCCAGTACCTATGTAAGCCAGATGCACAAGGTGGCGCATGCATCTGGAGTTTGTTTGCAGTGGCTAGAGGCCCTGGCACGCCCATATTCATTCTGTCCCTCTCCCTCCTTCCCTCTCTCAAATAAATAAATAAATAAATATATTTTTTAGTGGGGGGCTGGTAAGATGGTTTTGTTGTTAAGTCACTTGCCTACAAAGCCCAAGGATCCAGATACAAGTCTCCAGGTCCCTTGGAAGCCAGATGCACATGGTGGCACATGCGTCTGGAAGTTCCTTTGCACCCTGGCGCACCCATATTCATATTCTCTCTCTCTCTGTAATAAATAAATCTTTAAAAAAAATGGGCATGGTAGTGCATGCCTTTAATCCCAGCACTCAGGAGGCAGAGGTAAGAAGATCGCTGTGAGGCCACCCTGAGACTGGAGTGAGTTCAAGGTCAGCCTGGGCTAGAGTAAGACCCTACCTTGAGAAAAAAAAGAGAGAGAGAAAGAGGGAGGGAGGATGTCTTTTGGCTCACAGTTAGAGGCTTGGTCTGTGGAACACTGGCTTCATTATTTCTGGGAGGTGGGGGAACATTGTGGTGGAAGGCATGGTATAGTTAGCAGAGTTGCTCACCTCAAAGCAGCCAAAGAGAGGAGAGGCCCAGAGCCAGGTCACACCCTTCATAGTCACAGCCCAGTGACCTTCCTCCAAGCAGGCCCCACATCTTAATCTATTCATTCAGCTATGGACGCATCGATTGGTTACAAGCCTTCTTTTCCACCCCTTCTCAAAGCCCATCCTCTGGGAACAAGTCTTTCACACGAGCCTTCAGAGAACATTTTAGATGGAATACATAACAGGGTTGGAAAACACAGACGGGGCAGAATGCTTTCTCAGTTGTCCTGAATGCCGTGTGACGGTTTCAGAGGCTAGATAGAAACGCAGGAAGTACGGTCAGAACTGTGCTGTCTGCTCTAATACGCCAGGAGGATGGCAGGTTGGTCTAATAAGCTCCCTAAATTGTTACCATTTGTCTCCCTGCTAATTAGCAGGAATAAGGGAGGGGAGGCTCTAATGAAGGACTAGCATGAGCTGGGATCTAGTTAATTGAAGTTTGTTTTTTCTCATAGAATTAATATGCAATTCAGGTGGACCTTCTAAATTATAGTTAATAAAGTTTTATTTATAGCACCACTGGGGAACATGAAGGCCTTAATAGCAAGAATGTGGAAAACACTCTTGAGTTGATATTTCTGGAATAAATCCAGAGGGCGTGTCCAGTGTGCAGGCCACCTGTCCCTGAGCCTGTGGAAAAAGGAGGTTGGGAAAGTAGCAGGTTTTCTTGCCTTGGACCTGTGTGTCCATTCCACCCGCAGAGTTTCTGCTGCATCCTCTGCAAACTGTGATTTCCCATCAGTAAGTTTGTTCAGACCCCTGCAGCTTCGCCTCACACACAAGACCCAGTTGAGTCAGGGTGGGTGCTCTCCCTGTCCGGTGACACCTCAGGTCCCCAGCACGAGAGCTGTTGAGCATCAAGAGCCCTAGAGCCATGGTCTTGGTGCACCCACCTCCCAGCACAAGGAGCCCCACTGGGAAGACAGGCAAATGCCCTTATCTCCTAAATGGGTCCAAAACTTCTTGTTCTGTGTTTTCTGAGTAGTGAGCTTTGCGTCTGGGGCAAGTCTAGATTTATAGGAAACTTGAGATTATAAATTGAGTTCCCACAGAACCACACACTCTCCTATGGTGGGTGTCCTATATTTTGGGGACAGTATAGTACTTTGTCACCAAAGGAACCTGTGCTCACCACTGTCTGCGTTATCCATATCTCCTGTCTCACCAATATCCTTTCTATCCAGGACCCCACATGACCTTCAGTCCCCGTCTCTCCCTCAGCCCTCTACCATCTCTGGGCTGTGGCATTGTGAGGAACCCTGCCTGGGGTCTACTGCACTTTCCCCCTCCCCAGGCTTTGCCACATGGTTTTTATTATTCATTTTTATGATTCATTCATGACGTGTCTTGGGAGAAAGAAGAGATAAAGTGCCCTTCTTCTGTGATACCAGGCACTATGCACCATGCTGTCACCATGGCCCTCCCTGTTGGTGTCGCCATGTTTCCCACAGGAAGTTGCTGTATTTAGGCCTACCTTATTCATTTATGTATTAGTTTTTCTGGTATTCCTTCCTCATCATGAACAAGCCAATGTTCCTACTGAGCTCACCTGTCTTTCATTTGCAGACAGGCAGGGTGGAGACCCTTCCCACCCTTACCCTCAGTGGCTTTTCTAATCACAGCCTGTTGGGTAGGACTCAGGAATGTGCTTGTAGGACAACCCAGCCTAATCTCCAACCCAGTGCATCCTGGGGGCAGGTTGAATATCACCACATACCACCTCTCTTTTTTTTTTTTTTTGTTTTTTGTTTTTTTGTTTTTTGAGGTAGGGTTTCACTGTAGCTCAGGCTGACCTGGAATTATACTATGCAATCTCAGGGTAGCCTCAAACTCACGGCAATCTTCCTACCTCTGCCTCCCGAGTGCTGAGATTAAAGGTGTGTGCCACCACTCCCGACTCTTTTTTTTTTTTTTTTTTTAATGAGAGAGAATTGGCATGCCAGGGCCTCTACCCACTGCAATTGAACTTCACATGTGTGCATCAGGCTTACATTTGTTCTGAGGAGTTGAACCTGGGTCCTTAGGCTTCAGAGGCCAATGCCATAACCACTAAGCCATCTCTAGTCCTCACCTCTTTTTTATAGCGACTCATTGCTTTGATGGTCTATGAACCAAGTAATTCTGTTCAGGTGAGTTCTGTGAAGCCAGGTGAATACCAGTCCAGCAGAACAGCTTCCTTCCAAGGCTATTTCCAAGTCCATCCACTCCGCCAACTCAGCTCAGATGCAGTGGGGCCGGAGGGACATAGTAAGTGGCAGGGTACCCAACAAATCTAGCAGTGACAAGAGAGCAGTAACTGTGGGGCTGGAGAGGTGGCTCAGCTGTTAAAGGTGCTTGTTTTCAAAGCCTCACAGCCTGAGTTTAACTCCCCAGTATCTACATAAAACCAGATGCACACAGTGACTCATGTGTCTGGAGTTTGTTTACAGTAGCAGGAAGCCCTGGCATACCCATGTTCATTCTCTCTTTATCCCTCTCTCTTTGTCTTCCTCTTTTTCTGTCTCTCTCTGTTGCAAAAAATCAAAATATTAAATTTTTTACAAAGAAATAATTATGGAAAGAAAAAATTCAAATCCAAGATTACTTTGCATATTTTTGTATAAATACCTTAAGACTTGAATATAGAAAACTTAAGTTTCTAGGAAAGCATAATTTATTCAGTGAACCCAAGAAAAAGTGAAGGATGACTACTTTCCATAGAAGGAATAGAGAAAGATTTTTGAAAAGAACTCCCCACCCCAGGAACCCACTAGGTCTGATTGTCTCTCACAGGAACCCTGTAGGCATTCCAATTCTTCTGCAGCATTTCTAAAGGAAGGGAAAGCCAGGCGTGGTGGTGCACACCTTTAATCCCAGCACTCGAGAGGCAGAGGTAGGAGGATCACCATGAGTTCAAGGCCACCCTGAGACTACATAGTGAATTCCAGGTCAGCCTGAGCCAGAGTAAGACCCTACCTCAAAAAACCAAAGAAAAAAGAAAACGGAAGGGAAATGCTAGGCCAGCATGGCAGCTCACAACTACACTCCCAGGACTCTGGAGGCTGGGGTGGCAGATCCCCAGGCCAGTCTGGACTACATGCTCAGACCCTGTTGCAAGACAAGGAAGAAAAATAGCTAAAGTCTCCTTTTTGTAGCATGCATTACATGCACAGAGCCACAGTTTGATGCCAGCTGTCTTCTCTATCGCTCTTCCCTTTATTTACTTGCAGGGTCTCTAACTTGAACCCAGAACTTGACGATTTAGCTAGTCTAGGCAGCCTGCTGGCCCTGCAGATCCTGTCCCTGCCTGCATGCTGAGATTATAGGGAGGCTGCCACACCCACCCGGAGCTCATGTGCATGCTGGGAGCCCAACTCCAGGCCACACACTTGTACAGCAGGCACTCAGTCCACTGAGCCAGCTCCCCCACCCCGGTTATTTGCTTTTGAGACTGGCCCTCATATAGCCCAAGATGGCCTCAACTCCTGATCTGTCTGCCTCTCCATCCCAAGTGCTGTGACCATAGGCATGCACCACCGTGACCAGCTCTAAATTCCGTTAGTGAAACAACCTTAATTACTATAAACCTTTAATGCACGTAAACCTGATGGCACTCTACATTTGGAAAGAACTAAAAGATAAGTATATCACAACAACTGAAACAAGAAAAAAACCTTAAGCAATTTACCCCCAAAACAATGACCCAGATTGCATTCACCCTTAGGTTGAATGGACAGTATGCCATAGTAAGTTTCTTTCAGGGCACTCGATAGTGAGCTGTTCAGTAGCACAGCGCATCAGCAGACACAAGAACACTGATGTGGGCCTTCCCCCAGAAGAAAGGACACCAAGTGAAACGGCCAAGAGTCGCTTCCCCGGCGCTGGCAAGGCTTTCCCAGCAGCTAGAAGTCAGCATCGCATTAATGGGGTGAGACAGAGTGTACCAATTAGATAGGAGCAAATCTAGGTGTCCCCTGTCATTGCCAGCCACCCAGTGAGGCAGAAGAAAGAAATGAAAGGCATAAAACTAGAAAGATAAAAGTAAAACCATTAGCAGTTATAGTAGCATACATCTAGGAAACCCAGAGGAGTCGATTAACAATAACAGTGAGAAGGAAGACTTAAATTAATACAAAGAAACAACAGTAACAACCAGTTAGAAGAGTAGATGGAGAAGAGTGCCTCGTGTATGGTGGAGTCGTAAATCCAGGAATGATCTCAACCCAAGACTTGAAAAGCTGTCATAGAGAACACTTTAAGACATTCCTAAGAGACACAAATATCAACTTGTACAAATAACAGCATGCCCTGCTCTCTTGCAGAAAGACTCGCTGTCATAAACATGTCACTGTTCCCCAGTAAATTTATAACTTTAATATAATCCCAATAAAATTACCAATAGGCTTTTTTTTTCCCTGAGAACTAGACAAATATATTCTTCACTTCATGTGGAGAAATAAATAAGTCAGGGAAATCCTGAGAAGGAAAAGCAGGAACTAGTCTTCCCAGTGACCAGCTGACTGAAACCTCCATAGGAGAGAACCAGGTGGTGCTGGTCACAGGCCTGTGCATTCCAGGAACATGCAAGTAGATGCTGTGTTTGAGAGCATGAGCCTCTTAAGCCAGTGGTGTGGTGACAAGACTGTTCATGGTGGTGGAGTAACCAAAAGGCTCCCAAAGGCCTTGCAGTGAAGTGGTCCCCAGTTTGGTGCTAATGAAAACATCCTTTCTAGTTTTATGCCTTTCTTTCGTTTCTTCTGCCTCTATCAAATAAATAAATAAATAAAAATAAAATCTAAAAAAAGGAGTCTTAAAAAAAAAAGATTGCTGACATAGTTTAAAGCTGCAGGGTTATTAGAAAGGTGCGGGGAACTCGGGAATGGGAGGGGCGCTTCTCCAGGAGAGTGCTGTGTTCTAGTCTCAGCAGTAACCATATACACAGTTTTGATAGTTCTCAGGTTACAACTCTAAAGGTTTGTTAAGAAACTTGTTTTACCTCTTTGATAAGTGAAATTATAAAGTGGTTCCAAAGGTGCCTCCGATTGGACTGTAATATGATAAAATAAAAAGCATAGATTATGGGCTGGGGAGACAGACCAGTGCATAAAGCACTAGTTCAGGTCCAGTTCTGATTCTCAGAACCCATGTAAAGCAAACTAGAAAACGGTAGCTGGGCAGGAGAAAGGCCGTACTTGGTCATATGTGCTCAGACCTACAGCATGGTCTGGTTCTCCTTTAACAGTCTTATTTAAAGTATCTGTGTACAAAGTATCGTCTCTATGTAGACAACCTTCACTGCAAATAACCGGCTTGGAATTCTTGACTCTCAGCTCATGAGAGGCTTCTTTTCCTTTCCATGTTCCCTTAATTTCCCTTTCTTTCTATCCTGTCTCAAATATTGGCTTAAAAAGGAAACAGGTGCCCTTAATCCCAACACTCAGGAGGCAGAGGTAGGAGAATCTGTGAGTTCGAGGTCACCCTGGGACTACATAGTGAATTCCAGGTCAGCCTGGGTTGGAGGGAGACCTTGCCTTGAAAAAAAACAAAAGAAATAGTTAAAAATAAAAATAAAGGAAACAGGGAGGGAGTGGAGGGAGTAAGGACAGAACAGACGCCCCAGTGCACTAGGTCCTTGTGTGTGCGCACAGGCTGGCTGAGGGAACGTTCATGTTTGCTTCTACTCCCCTAGCAATAAAACATGGCACGTCGGGAGCACTTCTGGTCGCGTAGTGGCAGAGGAAGGACAGAAGAGGAGGAAACAGCTGTTCCATGGCTGGTTTTTGTTGTTGTTGTTGTTGTTTGTTTTTTTTAGAGGTTAGGTCTCGCTCTAGCCCAGACTGACCTGGAATTCACTATGTAGTCTCAGGCTGTCCTCAAACTCACAGTGATCCTCCTACCTCAGCCTCCCTAGAGCTGGGATTAAAGGCATGCACACTATGTCCAGCCCAGCATTTTGATTTTTGAGCCATGAGGACACCACAGATTTTACAGCAAACGGCAGATTGGAAGTGTGGAGCCAAGCAATACACAAGTGCCTTTCCATCAGTACTAGTCACAGCGCCATGGTCAGTCTTCATTATGAAGGTATCCTAGACACGGGTATATTTAACAGGAGAACCAAAGGATTTTTAAGTAGCTGAATTAGCAGACGCTTTTGGAACATGACAATACATTTATGTGTGTATGGTTAGTCTCTTGCCTCTCTGGGCTAGTGGGACTGCAGTTGTCCTCAAGCTGGCATCTTGCAGAAGACTGTGCAGCTCCAGGCTGGTAGACATTCTGCTGTGTCCTGAACAGTGGCTCACTGCTAAGTCTGCAGGCACCACTGCTGATAAGCCCTGAGTATGTGAGCACCCACCTCCTGCGTCTGTCTCCGTGTGGATTCTCTGCAGCCTCCTTGTGTGTGCTGATGCCCCACTGAGGTCTCCTGGAGTAGTTTTCTCTTGCTGGAAACATCCTTACCTTTGAAGTGGTACCCAGTACATTTCCTGTGACAAGGAAAAACTGCCTCACCCAGCCCTCTGCACCCTCCAGTCAGAACACACTGGACAGTGTATTCCTCTGTGGAAATACTCAGAGGTCCCGAAGCTGTCCGCACATGCCTACCTGGTAGGGCATGGTGACCTGTTAGTGAGTGAACACTGAGGACGGAAACCTGCACCCACGGGATGGCCCAAGGCTTCCTCCTGGTCTCTGCTCTCTCAGGTCTCGGTGGGTTTGCACATCAGGTCTGCAGTGTGCAACCGCACGTCTCGTGCTTGCGTGGGCAGCTTTGTGTCTGCCCTGTTTCTCTTCTCACCGTTTACTGAAATCCCAAGACACACTCAGAGGCAGCTGTGGGCATTGCCATGGTTGGGGAGACCACCAAGCAATCGTTTTCATTTCCTTCTTTCCCTCTCCTCCCCTCTCGCTCTGTCCTTAGTATGTCAGAGCTGCCCTTGATTTGGGACAGTAGCAAACAAGAGTGCGAGGCCTCGGGAAGCTGCCTCTAGCCGGTGCTTGGCTGCCAGCGCAGGCCGCAGCGGGCTCTGCGCTTCATCAGGCCTGTGCTATGCTGTGACACAGCCTTCTGTAGCTTCCCTGCCCTGCTGCTCTGGAGCTTTCCTTTCTTTCCCACTTAATGAGGCCTTGGCCTAGGGCACTCATCCCTGCGTGGTGTCAGCACACATGGGACATCGCTCCAGCCCTTAGCGAGGTAGAGGAAACCAGTACACCTGCTTGCTGAAGGAGAGGAAGGCAGGCCTGTGAGGAGGAGCTGTTCCTGCTGCCTGCCGTGGCACGGCGACCTTATCAAACAGATCTTTTAATATGTGCCTCATAGTCGCCGGGCTCCAATTTTGAAGGCATATCAAATTTATCGTTTCAGATCTCTGACTTAGGAGGCTCAGATTCAGAATTAGTAGGATATGAATTAATGACACTTTATTGCTCCTGATAGACGTGTTTAAGGAGCTTCCTTCCCCATAAGCGCGTGGGCTTGGATGTGACTTGTCAAAGCTCTGGTTTGAAAACAAAGAAAGGTGTCTCTCCTCTCTGAATAGTCTCTGCTGTTGGTGCACTGCATGCTTTTGGCTCTGGGAACAGGTCTGTGCAGGGATACCTTTAGCTTGTCAGTAGCCTCAACTGAAGTAAGGAGCCTCTGCAGTATGTGTGGCATAGTGGGCCCCTCCTCCCTCCATCTTACCTAGTTTCCACATCAACAGAGCCAGACCAGTGACCACCTTATCAGCTAGTCACCACACTGTGAGGAGGGCGCTCTCCTGAACCCGAGTGGGGAGGGCGTACAGGGCATCACTGAGCAGTCAGCAGAGCTGCTGTGGAGAGCTGGGAACGCCAGCTCACGTCTTTCAATCCCAGTACTGGTTGCTTCTAAGGACCTCTGTCCTCTAGAGCAGAGCTTGCTGGGAGTTGGCGAAATGTAGCATGTTGCTGTGCGTGTGTTACCCGGCATGTTGCCTGAGTGCTGGTCACAGACACCTTGTGGAAGTTCTGGATCCATCTCTTCTGAAAGTAGCAGCGCCCTCCATTCCTGTGTCCCGTCACGGCTCTTTAGCGGCTCTTATGGACGTTAGAATATTTGCACCACTTAGGCACAGGGTTCTAAACCATGGTGCCTTTCCTGTCTCCCTCAGCTTGTAGGCCTGGAGCCTCCTAAGACATTATCCTCAAGCTCTGAATGTCCAAAGCATGTGCATTTAATTCCCATGAAGAGCCAGCACTTTCAGAAATGTTCCACAAACTATCCAACATCAGAGCTGGGCTCATATCCTCTACGGTGCCCACGGGCTTCATCACGGAACGCCTCCTTCCTCTGGAGGGCCTGTCTGCCTCAGGCCCCACCAGGCCTATGTCTTCCTCCCGTACACACCTCAGTCCTGATCTGGTTCCTGGCTTCAGGTCTGTGTGCTGCTTCCTGAATAGCTCTGCCCTTATTCTCACAGACATCTGCACTGTGTGTGCAGCCCTCCTGAGATAAAGCAGCACACCTGCCTCTCCGTCCCCCTGTGCTTTCCTCATGTCTCTGCGGTTGTCCCCATCCTTGTGTCTGTGCTGCACATGGCCCCAGCTCTAATGGTGGCTCTTCTAGCTCAGGCTACAGTGCTGCTACCAACCAACTTGGACCTGGAACTGGCCAGCATCATCCTTTGTTCCTCGGGTCCTGTTGGTTCTTCAGTGCCTCCTGGCGCCTGGTCTCATGCCTCCCCAGCTTTCCCCCATCGTAGTCCCCGCCACTGAAGTAGGCGTCAAGGGCAGAGCTCACATTGCACAGGTGATTGCTCTTAGTGTTTTCTAAGCGCAAAGCAGCTGCCACAGGTGCTGGTGCTGCAGAAACAGGAAAGGTATTGAGTGTTCGTTGTGTCCTGTGTGGGAAGGGAAAAGAGGAGCCTCACAGGAAGGAAGTCTGGACTGCCAAGGGAGGGGAGAGGACAGGTATGAGGGTGGCCCCTAAACCAGCCTCCAGCAGCCAGGTAAGGCAGCAGAGAGTGTTTGTGCGAGTGGTGATGGGCGTCCCTTCTGAGCATTCCCAGGCCACTTTCCCAAATGAACACTGGACTTGCCAGGAGAGGAGCGTAGGGATGCAGTCCTCCCTGGACAGTGTGTGCTGCACAAGCCTTGGGGACCCTACAGGTGCTTGCACTCACGGCCTCTCTTCTATGTCTCCTTTTTCCCTCCAGTCATGCCAGGCTGACCTCGTAAAGGACAACGGTCACAAGTACTTCCTTTCCGTCTTGGCAGACCCGTACATGCCAGTAAGGACTTACTACACTTCTCTCTGATGGTCCCCTGATTATGATTTCACCATTCCTCTCTGAGGCCTTGGGAGCAGGGTGGCTCCCGAAAGACCACTGTCAGTGGAGAGGCTGTCTGCATTTATACATGGGTGGCTGCTGCATTGCCCACGCCTCACTGCTCTGTGTCTTATTGGTGCAAACGAAATGAGAGGTCTGGTTTCCTAGGCCATGGGCTTGCTTCCCATCCACTCACAGCCACTGCACGTCTCAGGCCTGCAGTGGCATCTCCCCTGAAAAGTTGGACAGAAAGATGAGCAGTTGTATGTTTCCAATGTGGTGCCTCGGGTACCTCTGAAGGTCTCATAATAAGACAAGATGTTGATGTCCCTTACTGCAGGAAGAGATCATTTTAAAGTTTGAATTTTACATGTACTTATTGTATTAAATTGTTCAAAAACTATATATCCTTGAGTAGAGGTTACAGTAACCCTTATATTCTCTACTGCCAGTTAAGTACAGCAACACATTTGTAGACATAGGTGGCTTTGGCTATACAGAGGAACTTTTGTATTTAATTTCTCCCTCTGGTTGTTTTTCTAAATTAAATGATATAATTTAACAATACAATTGCCTGGCATGGAAGTGCATACCTTTAATCCCAGCACTGAAGAGACAGAAGTAGGAGGATCACCATGAGTTCAAGGCCAACCTGAGACTACATAGAGAATTCTAGGTCAGCCTGCATTAGAGCGAGACCCTACCTCAAAGGAAAAAAAAGCAGCCACAAAACCAGTACATGAAGGTAAATGGAACTCGTGTGCTTTACCTAACTGGTGTTTATTCATTGTCAGAGTCAATGTAAGTTTAGAATTTATGTGGATTTTTGGAGGTAAGCCCTTCCATTCCCTTCAGGGTAAGAATACAAACCAAACAACTGAAAAAGAGTTCTAAACCAGAGGTTTGCATCAAGGTGACCAGCTGAGCTGATCTAAAGGCCTCGCCTTAGCCACTCCCGCTAGAGGACATGACCCAGTCTGAAAGAAAGACAGGAAGCCCTCAGAGCCAGAGGTGGAGACAGAGCCGCAGAGTGCCCTACTGAATAGCAGACATCCGCACCACGGTGACTTCTGGAGCATCCTGTTCTACTCTGACCCTGGGCCTGCGCAGGATGTGAGGCCTGGAACAGGTAGCGCTGCCAAGTATGGCAGCCCTGCTCACACCAGTGCCTCGTTACAGACGATTACAGACCTCGCCTTGCTTCCAGAATGTCTTAGCTGACTATTTCTAAGCTCTGCAGAGAAAAAGAAGGGCTGCCGAGAGAATTCAAAACCTTAGGCCTACTCCACTCATGGGGCAGAGTCTGAGTTTGCCCTGCCCACCAGTGTGAGAGCCCCAGCCAGAAATGACCATCAGCACCCAGCTGGGTCTCTGATGTCTGTGGTTGGGAGTTGCAAATGCAGTTTTCTGTGGCTTCCTGCACCTCAGGGCTCAGGACCACCCTGAACTGCTGTCAGATATGCCAACAAAGAGGAGACATAGCATCACCAGTGGGAGAGCTAGCAATCCTTCTACCTCAGCCTCCCAGTGCTGGAATTAAAGGCGTGCACTACCACACCTTGCATATTCTGTCCTTTTTACCCTCATCAAAAATGACATATGGGGGCTGGAGAAATGGCTTAGCGGTTAAGGTGCTTGCCTGAGAAGCCTAAGAATTCATGTTTGCATCTCCAGGTCCCACATAGGCAAGACACACAGTGATGCAAGTACACAATGTTGCACATGTGCCACAAGAGGGCACACACATCTGGAGTTCATTTGCTGCGGCTGAAGGCCTGGCATGCCCATTCTCTCTCTCTTTCTCTCTCTCTCTCTCACTCCCCCTGCCTCCCTCCCTCTTAAAAAAAAAAAAAAAAAGACGGTCTGGAGAGATGGCTTAGTGGTTAAGGCACTTGCTTGCAAAGTTTAAGGATCAAGATTCAGTTTCCCATTACCTACATAAGCCAGATACACAAGGTGCAGTTTGTTTGCAGTGGCTAGCAGTCCTGGCAGGCCCATTCTCTCTAAGTAAGTAAATAAACAAATATTTTAAGAAATGATAGATGTTCTTAAATAGATCTTGGGGGGCACCTAAAGTGGAAGAAGAGGAAGCCCAGTTGTGGAAAACTCCACAGACAAATCACAAGGCAGGAGAGACGCGGGCAGGAAGAGGACAGGTGAAGATACCACCTGGCAGGAAGCAAGGATGTGAGAAAGAGGTACCGGGAAGTTCCTGTCTGAACAGATGGAGGCTGCAGACTCCAGAAGTGAAAGAAGTAGGTTTCCAGACTTAAGAAGCACGGTGAATCTTGAGATAGCCAAATAAAAACAAATCCACACACACCTCACAATGAAAGTGGCAAATACCATAGGCACAGGAGATCAGTGACGGACCTGGGACAGCGAGGCCACCCTCGCCATGCCCACCCACCACAGCTTCCCCCAGCCACGCTGCCACAAGACAGGTGACTTAGCACTCTGATCTCACAAGGAAGTACTTAGGACTGTGTTGCAGCGAGGGGCAGTGAACTCAAGGATGCATTGCCATAGGGAGCAGCTAAAAGCAAGAGCGAGAGCATTGTGCTGTGGACACATGTAAGACAGATGAAGGGTAGAGCTGAGGAGGAATATTAGATTGAAGGTATCCCAGGAGCCTGACAGCAGCCCAAAGGGAATATGAAGAAGACTGTTCATGTGCTAAGAGTCTCTGAAGAAGTCTAAGTGGGCTGTCAGATATGCAGGACTACAGGAGAGGAAAAAATAAAAATGGATCAGTCTAGTTGAAGCAAAGTTAAAAGAGCTGCATTTGTTTTACTACCAATGTGCTTGACGAGGGGACACGGGCTTCCTTAGAACTGCAGAGGGAACGAGGTACCCAGCATGGCTGTACATGTAGAAACTTAAGGCCACACACAGACACGTAGAGTAGGCCCTAGGTGGTCAGGCCCTTCAGAGCAGTAAACACCACCAGCCATCTTATCTGCCATGACAGAGGACAATGGACGAGCCCTGGCCCCTCTGTAGCATTGGCACCCAAGGGAGCAACCTGGCATGCAACAGACCAAAAGCTGTCAAACCTTTTAAAATGTTGCTGCTGTTCACAGGGTCACTGCAAAGGCAGAATGCAGACCACCCAGGCTGCTCCAGTTATCCTGGGGCGGGGGTACGCATTCTGAAAGGCAGCACTGTGGCTTGGGAAGGAGCGTCCTCGTGGGGAAGGTGCGCAGCCATGGCGGGGTTTGTTTTCCAGGCTGAGCACAGGACCATGACGGCCTTCATTCTTGCCGTGATCGTCAACAGCTACACCACAGGGCAGGTGAGGATCACAGCACCTGGCCTGGCTCGTGGGAGGGGGGTTCTTCCCAGGTGCCTTCTGGGGCGGGGCCAGCTCTGGTGGCGCTCTGTGGAGCACCACAGCACAGCAGCAGGTAGGGATGAGGTAAGGTGATGGCTCCCGGAGCAGAGGCTTGGCCCTTCAGTTAGCTCACCAGTGCTGGGTATATTTGAATTGATGGGATCTACAGTGATTGTGCTGCAACTGAGCAAGGCTTTCTGCAAAACAGTGGCACCTGCCACTCTGGCCAGGCCCCTGCCTCTGGCCCCAAGTCTAATGACAGAGGACCATCTGTCTGTGTCCTCCTGTCCAGGAAGCCTGCCTGCAGGGGAACCTGATTGCTATCTGCTTGGAACAGCTCAGCGACCCCCACCCCCTGTTGCGCCAGTGGGTGGCCATCTGCCTGGGCAGGATCTGGCAGAACTTTGACTCGGCGAGGTGGTGCGGGGTGAGGGACAGCGCCCATGAGAAACTCTACAGCCTCCTCTCCGACCCCATTCCTGAGGTGAGTCATCCTCGTGGAGGTGGCTTCCAGGCCACATCAGGTGACAGTGGGAACTCTGTGCAGAGTTCCACCAGGGTACTATTTGTAAAGAGGTCATGTGGGAGCAAGACACAGAAGCTGTGTCACTGGGGCCTCATGACCAAGTGCCACACTTGACTTGCACTCTGACTGAGCAGCTCCAGTGCAGCAGGGCAGGTGCAAGCAGACACCTCCACCCCTGCCTGCGTCTTAACAGGCATGGCACAGACTGCTGTGGGCTGCTCATCCTGTGGGCCAGGCCGGGTCATCCCCACTCTGCAGAAACAACCAAGGGCCTGAGCATCACACCTGCTATAAGCTGGAGAAGGTTGAGAACTGCCTGTCCCCTGCAAGCCCAGGTTGTCCAGCTGCCAGGCTGGTGGTCAGCCAACGTGTACTGGTCTGTGTCCTCGGCTGGCTGGAGGAAGACGTGGGTCATCTTCCCCAGTAGGTCTGGTGAGCCACCTCAGATGGAACCTGAGAGAGATGTCCAGACATCTGGCTTCTGGGCTTCTGGCACCTGTAGTGGCTCCACCCTGCCTCAGGCTTGGCACTCGGGGACCAGGGTTTGACCCAGACAACAGTGTCCAGATCAGTCATCCCTGCTGTCCCATAGGAGGCCAAGGCTATGTGCTCCAGGCCTTCTCTGAAAGGGTGTGCTCAGGGAAATGCCTGCTTTGCAAGGTGTTCTCAACAGGTTTAAGATATCTGGCAAAAATACAAGGTATGTTACGCTGGGAAAGTGAGGAACAGAGGATGAGCTGGACAACAGTGATGTCCCATCAAGGTCCACAGCCAGTAGAGGCAGACCCACACAGCTGGGATAGATGGCCATAGAGTTGTCCTGAGTGTCCTTGTATCCAGTGACCCTGAGATAGTCAAGGCCCATTGTCAGAGGAGGCACAGCTCTCTTAGGCCCGAGGTCCAGCCAGGCCTCCCAGTGTGTCATCTGGAGGTCTCTGGATCAGCACCAACCAGCCAACCTCCTCATAACTGCTCAACTAAGTCACCATGGTCTCAAAGCAGAGTGAAAAAGACTTAACCTGCTCAAGACCAGGAGCACAGGGCGGGGCCCACAGATGTGAAAGTGACCTCTGAGATACAGAGTAAACACGGCTCTGAAGGTGTGAGGAAGCCCAGGTGGAAAGAGCTGGGCCAAGCTCAGTGAGGCACAGGCTAAATGTTGTCCTCACAGCAGAGCCTGTGTGTGTGTGACAGGCGGGAAGCAGGGGATTCAGAGCAATGGTAGGTGTGCTCCTTGTCTACCCAGCCTGCACCCTGCTCCCCAGGAAATAGAGAGGCCATAGTCCATCCACAGCCTCTTCAGACTTGTTACACATAAACAGTTCCACAGAGCAACTTTGGGCTCTTTGGTCATTAGACTGCCATACTGCCCTTTTGAATCTTGATTGTAGCCCAGCCATGAGGCTGGAGCATAGAAAAAGAGAGCGGGGTCCTACATTCTGATGAGGGAGATGAGATGCATACTATAGGCAGCTGTGTTGTCAGGGAGGCCTTGTCAGAGCACTGGCAAGGTATCAAACCAGGCAGGGGGCCCACCTTCCTTCTAGCAGAGAGGGCCTTGACCTCTCATCTGAGGAAGAACAGGGAGAAATGGACAGTGAGGCTCTGATGGCACACAGGCTGGCATGGGAAGAGTCGCTAAATTCTGGTCAGGGGCTGGAGGGATGGCTTAGCGGTTAAGGCACTTGCCTCAAAGCCAAAGGACCAGGTTCAATTCCCCAGTTCTCCTGTAAAACCAGATGCACAGGTGGTGCATGTGTCTGGAGTTCATTTGCAATGGCTGGAGGCCCTGGTGTGCCCATTTGCTCTCTTCCTATCTGACCCCTCCCAAAATAAATAAATAAATATTGAAGACTCTTTTTAAAAAAATTTTAAAATGTTCTGGTCAGGACAGTGAGTGAAAGCCTTCCAGGGGCATTTTCCAGTCAGTACAGTGAGTGGAAGAGCCTTCCAATGGGACTTTCTGGCTTTGCCCAGCTTCATAGCCACCCTGCTAATCCTGGGGCTGAGTGCCTGACCTCTGCTCTCCCCAGGTTGTCAATGCCCACAGCACGTTGCCTCTCATATCGTGGGTATGCGAGCTCTGACCCCTGATGAGGGTACAGCTCTGTGCGTCCTCTGCAGTGTAAGGGACAGATTTGTGTGCTGCCTCCATTCTGGAAGGACCGTAGAACACTTGTCACCTGACTGACAAAACCGTCTTGTGACCCAGGGAGACTCAGTTTCAGACTGTGCTTGGATTTCAGTGGGGATAGGGGGACCTGTAGTCTTTTTTGGAAATGATTGTGTGATTGTCAGTAAGCCAGCAATCCAAACCACCAAGAGTTTATGGTGCAGAAAGTGCAGTCTTAGCTACAGCTTATGGGGCGATTCAGACTCAGACCTTCAGAGATCAGGGCCCCATGCCAACCATAGATGCCAGGAACAGCTCCACAGCCATGTACCTTGGTCTCTGAGTGCTCCTTCATGGCCTTGAAAATTCCTGAGGAAGACAGGCCTCAGCCTCCCCAGCTACCCCATAAAGCAGAATATTGCTTTTACAAATACCTGAAATAATGTTGCCGAGTTATCTTGTAAGTTAGCAGTTTGTCCATGAAGGAAACGCGAACATGTGTCAGAAGAAAAGGCGTGTTCTACCTTCACAAGAGGGATTCATGCATGCCACACTTGGGTGGGAACACTTAGACAGCCACTTGGCCTGAGGGATCCTCATGAAGGTCTGCTGGGGACAGCCTTAAGGAATGCACAGCCATGGGAGAGTAACCACGTGGGCTGCCAAGGCTCAACCCTTTGAGGGCTGCTAACAAGGTATCCATGAGAAGCCTTTGAGCAGACCTGGATCACCAGATCCCTGGCTCTGCCTATGAGTTAGTTCCTTTCTCTTGATCTCCATTCAAATCTGCATTGAAATGACCTAAAGGGTTTTCTTAGCTGGAAGAAAGTGTCTTACTTTCCTCCGTCTTTCCACTCTGTAGCTCAGATGTGATCTAAATAAAGCTTGGAGTATGCAGCCTTGCAGCAGCCGCCCCCGACACCTGTGGTATCACCGGCCCCCACACCTGTGGTACAGTCACCCACCACACCTGTGGTATCACCGCCCCATCTTCAGATGTAGGAAGGCCTGAACTGAATTGGATTAACGTGCAGCAGCCTGGCAGAAGTGCAGGTTGCAAACACACCACCTGTGGGTGTGACCATGACTTCCTGTCCCCTGCTTTGCAGGTCCGCTGTGCTGCTGTGTTTGCCCTGGGCACCTTCGTGGGCAACTCTGCTGAGAGGACAGACCACTCCACCACCATCGATCACAATGTGGCCATGATGCTGGCCCAACTGATCAATGATGGGAGCCCCGTGGTCCGGAAGGTACGTGGGCACCAACTTGACAGTTAGCTGTGGGGTCCCCATGATTCATCCCTGCACTGTCTGGAGCTGAGCCAGTGCACTGGGGCCTAGTGTTCTATTGTCATTTCAGTGTAGAACTTCAAATGGCTGATTTTGCCCAGCGTGTCTTTGCCAGCCATTTGTGCCTGTTCACCCAAGAGCACAAAGCCGGCTGTAGCTTGCATGGCAGGCTCCTACCTGCCTGGGTACAGGCACATGACACTAGACCTGCAGAGAGCAGGAGCCACCAGAAGTGATGGCAGGTTTTGCAATGTGACTCCCTCGTTCTACCTCATGCCTGCTTACAGCAGCCTTAAGCAGTTTTATCAGCCTGGAAAGCTAAGGCTCACAACTCCAAGAAAAGTTGGTTCCACACCACCTTAAGTCTTCATCCTACCCCAGCTGGCTTTTGTGTGTTGGTGATTTTGATGCAGGATTTTGAGGTTCAGGAGCAATCTCCCAGAATGTGTGAACCCCAAGTTTTGGGTTTTGTGCTGCCTTTAACAAATAATTGATGAAGACGGGCACAAGAAGGATAACTTATGAATTACTAAGTTTATTGAGGGGAAAATCAAGCTGTGTGGTTTAGTTATAAGGGAGAAATCATAAATTGTGGTGTTTAAGAAACACACACTCCTGTAGAAACAATGCATAGTTAATAAGGGTCATTTAAGAGAAGTTGAGGGGTTTTTTTTGGGGGGGGGGAACTAGAGTACAGCCACAAGCATGGATGGACTTAAAAGAAACTGAGGCTTTTAAAGAGAAATTAGGGTAAAGCTGTGAGCATGTGGACTGGAGAGAAACTGAGGCTCAAGAAAAAAAAATGAGGGCATGGGCTGGAGAGATGGCTTAGCAGTTAAGCAATTGCCTGTGAAGCCTAAGGACCCCGGTTCAAGGCTTGATTCCCCAGGACCCATGTTAGCCAGATGCACAAGGGGACGCATGCGTCTGGAGTTCGTTTGCAGTGGCTGGAGGCCCTGGTGCGGCCCTGGTGCACCCATTCTCTCTCTCTCTCTCTCTCTCTCTCTCTCTCAAATAAAAAAAAAAAAAAACTTAAAAAATGAGGGCATATTTCAAAGAAGAGACCAAGAGATTCATAGGAGGAATAGATGAAAAATGAAGAGAGTTACACTCATTGTTACCCCAAGTTTAAAGAAATTAGCAGACCTAGAGTTGGTGCAAGCTCCCACATGGTAGATCTAGAGTGTAAGAAAAATATGTACATGGTAGATTCAGAGACCAGAGGAAAACCACGCATGTAATCAAAGAGAGAAGTTACCCCAAACTATGAAGCAGACAGACAGGAAAGCCATCCAAACCAAGAAGCAGAGTTACACTCTTTCCACAGCCAGCCACAGGGTGAGGGGAAGCCAGACTCACGTGTCTCACAGGAAGAGGGTTAGGTAGGCAGGCAGAGCAGAGTAAAGGCTGAGCTGAGCTGAGAGGAGGAGAGCAGGGTGGAGGTGTAGCAGGAAGAAGGCCCTTTAAGGCAAGGGGAAGACCCCATTGGTTGGTAGTTTGAGAGCAGATCCCTGGGCCACCCCATCCAGGGCTGTCTGTCTAGGCAGCATGCTAGACTGGGCAGCAGGGGCCGTTGTAGATCGGCCTCCATCAGACAGGAGCTCCATTTTTGTGGATGTGGGGTGAGATCTCATGGTTCTCTTTGAGCTTCAATCCCTCACTGAAACTGCCTTTTAAAAAGCTAGTTTTCGAGCCAGGCGTGGTGGCGCACACCTTTAATCCCAGCACTCAGGAGGCAGAGGTAGGAGGATCACCAACAGTTCGAGGCCACCCTGAGACAACAGAATGAATTCCAGGTCAACCTGGCCTAGAATGAGACCCTACCTTGGAGGAAAAAACAAGCTAGTTTTCTCCATCCTCCTTCAATTTCATGGTGAAGCTGAAAGCTGCCTTTGGAGCAGATGGGCAAGGAAGCATACTGCCTGCAGGTGACCACAGGTTCCTGTCGGAGGTGCCCGTCTGCTTCTCAGCATTTCTGAACAGCTGTTTGGCCCTGCATCCACTTTCATCTGTGCTCCCTCACTGTCCCTGTGAGGAGCTCTGGTCCTGGGTACTGGAAGACTTAGGTGACTCACCTCCTCATTGAGTTTGAGCTGGTGCTCACTGGCCTGCTGAGAACTGACCTGTTCCTTATTACGGGCTCGAGGGTTGGGCTCCGTAAACGAGGTGTGTGCACATCCCTCTGGGAGCAGACACTGGCTCAGCAGCCCTCCAGAGGGAGAGAAGGCTGATGACGGTGGCCAAGAATTCGTGGCACATACCCTTAAGAGTGCCTATGTCCCACCGTAATGCTGGAAGGACACTTGCTGTCAAGGTGATGACAATAGCAAGATGTAAG
Organism: Dipus sagitta; assembly: GCA_036346955.1. Lineage (NCBI taxonomy): Eukaryota > Metazoa > Chordata > Mammalia > Rodentia > Dipodidae > Dipus > Dipus sagitta. The sequence goes on from CM070778.1 coordinate 14,467,653, forward strand.
GTTGTTTATTTGTTTATTTGAGGAAGAAAGAGGCAGAAAGGGAGAGAGAGGATGGGCACACCAGGGCCTTCAGCTACTGCAAACAAACTCCAGATGCATGCGCCACCTTGTGAATCTGGCTTATGGGGGTACTGGGGAATCGAACCTGGGTCCTTTGGCTTCGCAGGCAAGCATCTTAACTGCTGAGCCATCTTTCCAACCCCTTGTTTGACATTATAATGAGGTTACTTGACAAAATTAAAAAGACAGCAAACTTCCATCAAGCCACCCTGCCTCATCTTGAAGGGCCAGGAGATGGGTGCAGTTCTTGAAACCCTGCTCCCCAGTCCTCACTGGGGCCTTTTCTTGGAGTTCATACTGCCATCACTCTTAGGGACTGTTGGGTGCTTTATGTGGTGAGACAGACCCTTTATGCTCTCTATAGCAGCTCCTAGCCATCCACCTCCCTCAACCATGTGTTTACCTCAAACTGATAGAAAGTTTCAGGAATGCTCCTCAGCGTAGGGACCCAAGGCCTGCTAGGGACCATGGTGGGGGACATAGCTCTGAGTCGCTGATTACTGAGCGCCTTCTCCTAAAAGTGAGGCCCACAAGGTGTTCATACTGGACTCAAAGAATGTGCTTCACCCTCAACACCACCCGGCTTGGCTCATGTAGTGGGGCTGAGCTTCTCACTGTATGATCACAGGCCATAGATGACATGTCACCTTACCACCTTGGTCCTAGGGGAAATGAGCAGAGGGGAGAAGTGGGTGTACAGCTGGTTCCCAAATCCAGCCTGGCATCACTGTGAGGCATGTGGGCCAACCTACCACAGAAGCCCCAGAGGTACAATGACGTAGATCGTCTCTTGAGGGGGTGCAGGTTCCCGAGTGAGGTGTCCCTGAGCTGAGGAGTGAACGAGCGTTCGGGATTATGATGTCTTCAAGCAGATTCTGTGGGCCAGGTCCCATTTGGGCCTAGGTGACCTAGAAGTGACCTAAACATGGCTCTTCTTTCAGGAGACTGTCCTGGGGGATGGGAGGTCACACGGCAGTAGTCCAGCATGTACTAGGCTCCTGGTCCCATTCCAGGCACCACAGGGGATTAAAAAGAAGAAATTGAAGAAATTTGCCAGACATGGTGGCACATGCCTTTAATCCCAGCAGGCTGAGGTAGGAGGATGGCCATGAGTTCAAAGCCACCCTGAGACTACATAGTGAATTACAAATTAGCTTGGGTGCAGAAAAAAAAAAAAAAAAAAAAAAGCCTGCCGTGGTGGTGCTCTCCTTTAACCTCAGCACTCGGAAGGCAGAGATAAGAGGATCACTGTGAGTTCGAGGCCACCCTGAGACTACATAGTGAATTCCAGGTCAGCCTGGGCTAGAGTGAGACCGTACCTCGAAAAACCAAAAAAAAAGGTGGGGGGAGGAGCAGGAGGACGACGAAGATTTTCCTGCCGTCAAGGGGAGAAGTACAGCGTGTGGGAGGCTGGTGTCAGGAAGCTCTAGCAGAGGGAGGCTCCCTGAAGAAGACTGGCCAAGTGGGAGCCTGGCCTGGGGACACTAGGAGAGGCCTGTCCAGGCAGAGAGGACAGCAAGTGCAAAGCCAGAGTAGAGTTATGCCGAAGTAGAGTGTGTTGGGTATGGATAGTTAGGAAGGTGGCCACCCTAGGTGTGCAAGGCCTTTCTTTGTGTGACCTGAGGGTCACCTTGTATGGATGGGGCTCAGTACTTAGGGAATGATGCTGGAGCCGAGGAGGAGTCAGTGTGGTGTGCTTAGATAGCTGACTACTCACAGGCAGGGGAGTCATGGGGGCTTGGGGACAGGAGGGCCAGGGTGGCCCCTACCTTGGTCCTTGGTTTGAGCCACAGCAGATGGAGTTGCTGATAGCTTACCTGTCAAGGCCGTGGTGAGCTGGCTTTTGGGGAGACTGAGCATGGCTGGACAAGCGTGCACAGTGCAGGCTGTGTGCTGAGTGGAAGAGCTCAGCAGCAGCAGAGCACAGCTAGTACCATTAACAAACCACCCCGAAACCACCAAAGTAGTTTCTCACTTGTGACAAGTGGGTGTGGGAGTGTAGGACTGTGTGTACAGGCTGCCACTCTCGGGAGCTGAGAGGAAAGGGTGTTATCCTTGATCCAAGCTAGGCACCTTGGCCAGACCCACCATGTTCCAGGTGAACACCCTGAAGACTGCCGCACGTGCAATCTGTCACCAGAGGGAGGCTCACTTTAGACATGGGGCCTTTGTGGTGTGCCGGGCAGGCACGGCTGCCCAGAGCAAGACCTGCCGTTTCCAACGGGACCCATGACAGCTGCGCATCACCATCCTAAACTCTTCCTTGGGCAACGGGCTCACCTCTGATGGCTTTTCATGCTGACACTTTGGTCTGGAATAATCTGTCTAGGGCCAGCACCAGGTTTTCCCCACTCCCCGTCGGAGGGGAAATCAGAGCTTTTGAAAATGTGCCAATTCATGTTTCCTGGGCAAGGCCAACAGCATTAGTTTGTTAGAAGGTCTGCCTAGGTGCATCCATCCCTTGCATAGGTAAAGAGGTTGGACAGTGACACTGACTCTTGAGGCTGCAGAGGAGCACTAGCCACAGGTGGTCAGTGGCTCTGTGGAGACACGGCCTCCCCTCAGCACAGGGGCTGATGGGGAGGATGGGTGAGGGAGGCCAGGGCTGCAGCCTGAGCAACACAGTTAGTGGGTCTTTGGGCACAGTCAGGAGGTTGGTGGCAGGTCTGGTTACAAAGTGATGATGTTGGCTTGTTACCAGGCATCATGGGTTTGGGCTTGGGGAGCACAAGCAGAGCCACAGTCAGCCATTGGAAAGCCAGCCTGGAGCTTGGCGAGGTGGGGGTCAGGCCTCTAAGACACAAGTGGAGGAACCATGGTGTGTGTGCAGTGAGGTGGGAGTGAGCAGTCGAGGAAAGGGGAGGACGGGCAGCACCTGTGTGGCAGCGCCTTAGCAGTCCTGAGGTAGTGAGCAGGGGTATCCCACAGGCCTCAGTTTTCTGCCAAACTCCTCCTTGTTTCAGAAGAAGTTTGCAGATAGAATTGTTGGAACCTTGGACAGCATGAGGAGAAAAGACTCTCTTTTATAACTACTCTCCATTTTGCTTCCCTGTGGATCTCTAAGCACACTGTGTTGTATCAGTAAATGATTCTAGAAGACATATAAACTGTGTGTCTCCTTGGACAGAGGCATTTGTGGGCCTGGCTGCATGTTTAATTCTAGGGCTTTCCTCATTCCTCTTAGAGACTGGAATGCACCACCAGAGTGCAGTTTATGCCTTTGCTAAAAAGAGTGTGCTTCAGCACACGCTGCTGTCTGGTCACTATGCTGTCCATGCAATCAGTAAAAACATTTTTAAAAATACTTACTTATTTAAAAGAGAGTGACTGGATGGGCTCACCATTGCCTCCAACCACTGCAAATGAACTCCACATACATGCACCACCTTGTGCATCTGGCTTATGTGGGTCCTGGGGAATCTAACCTGGCTCCTTTGACTTTGCTGGTAAATGCCTTAACTACTGAGCCATCTCTCCAGCCCAGTAAAAGCTTTCTTTTTTGAAGGGGGGATTCCTGAGGTAGGGTCTCACTCTAGCTCTGGCTGACCTGGAATTCACTATGTAGTCTCAGGGTGACCTCGGATTCACAGCGATCCTCTGACCTCTGCCTCCCAAGTGCTGGGACTAAAGGCGTGTGCCACCATGCCTGGCTCTCAGTAAAAGCATTTTTTAAACATGGTCACAAAACTAATTATAAACACCCTAGAGATGTGTGACTCATATTATGGCTTTAGAAGAATCTTGAGTTGTATCCTTCCTATCTAGCAGTGAGTGAGAAAATCTGGACAAGTATGATAAGTGTTCCTGGGAGGCCTTTGGTAAGCCACCAGCCTGCCACCTTGGCAGTGCCCTGCATCTCCTGAGACTTCTGCTCTCTGGTTTCTGGTGCCGATTGAAGAGTCTTGCTCTCACTTCCATTTCCTACAGTTCAACTTAGGGATTGGCTTGTAGACCTGCTGTCCAGTCATTTTCTTGCCACTGGGAACATAACTGCTTTCTCCCTCTCCTCAGGAGCTGGTGGTGGCTCTGAGTCATCTTGTAGTTCAGTATGAGAGTAATTTCTGTACCGTGGCCCTGCAGTTCATGGAAGAGGAGAAGAACTACCCCTTGCCTTCCCCAGCAACCACAGGTACAACAGCTTCTGGGAGCCCACGACCATGTCTTTGGCTTCACCAGAACTGTCAGCAGTCCCTCAGCCAGACCAGGGGTTTCTCAGACCTGTGCTTTGCATGGTCCCTGGTGTTTCTGTCGTCTCGGGCCTTTAGAAGAGTGCGACACACAGGGAAGGGCGCACTGACCCTCTGACGTTGCCCTTCTTGGAAATCAAATTTGTGAGCGTCTTGAAGGATGGCAGACCTCTGCAGGAGTGGCTGGCTGAGAACATTCGCCTCTTCCTGGGCCGAATGACGTCATCTCACTGCTGCCGGTTTCATGTTTCCATTAGTCGCAGGAAGCGCCTCACCCCACGTTTGCCCTTTTTGCTAGAGAATACAGTCATCTTTTACATTTATACTCCCTCACCCCTTCTTCCAGATCACAGTAAAGAGGCCCATGACCCATAGCAAAGCATTCCTGCTCTTAGTCTGTTGAGCTGGATGAAAACAGTAGTAAAAGGGAGGGGAGGGGAGGGGGCAGCTGTAACAGCTCAGGGTCCTGATGCCTGGGCCAGTGTGCCAAGTGTCACTCCACTGCCCCTGCCAGAGCAACAGCCTGTACCACCAAGTACCCCGTAATGGTCTTCTAGCCCATGCTGGTTTTTGTCATCTATGCTTGCAGAGCTACAAACAGTAGTTCCTGCGTCCCACGCTGGTTGTACTGAGCCTGTTGGAAGGCCCTTCGCTAACACTCTACCTCAGTCCTGCGAGGCCTTCTATTCTACACTCAGCCTTGTCCCAGCAACAACTGTCCCTGTTTTCATTCTGCCATCCCAAAGTCCATCACTAACTCTTTCCCTTCTCTCTCTTTCCTAGAGGGAGGGAGCTTGACCCCAGTACGAGACAGCCCATGCACCCCCAGGCTCCGTTCAGTGAGCTCCTATGGGAACATCCGAGCCGTGACCACAGCTAGAAGCCTGAACAAGTCTTTGCAGAATCTGAGCTTGACAGAAGAAAGTATGATACTGGAAGCTGGCACTTGGGGTGGGAGGGTCAGGTGTCCTCTATGAGACTTTCATCTAACAAATGTCATTCTGCCCTGTCCCATTGCCTGCCATAAGTGTGGCCCCTGATATTCCCAGCGTGGTGACTAGATAGCTGTTCCAGAGTTTAGAATCTTCTTTCCACACATGGGCATAGCAGAAACTTAGCTCAGCACCCAAAACATCCAAGTGGCATGGTGCAGACCTCCTCTAACCAGGTCCGATCCTGATCCTGCCCTTGTGTCAGCTCATGGCTCTGTGTGGGAGCCTGGGTTCCAGAGGAGGTGGGAGGTAAGGCACTCACATTTCAGTCGGCTTGTTAACTGTAAGACTGACATCTTGCATGTCATATCCTGGCCAGCGGGCAGCTCAGTGGCCTTCTCCCCTGGGAACCTCAGCACCAGCAGCAGTGCCAGCAGCACCCTGGGCAGCCCAGAGAACGAGGAGTACATCTTGTCCTTCGAGACCATCGACAAGATGCGGCGCGTGAGCTCCTACTCGGCCCTCAACTCGCTCATAGGTGAGTCACCCACCCCCGCCCTCCCTCTGCTGTCTACATGTCTTCCTGCGCCAAGGGTCTACTCCACCCCAGAAAAGTACAAGCCTCTACCTGGGCTGGATGAACAGGCTAAACTATCTTAGTTGGACAAGAAAGAATCGAAATTAGGAATAGGAAGATAAGTGGTCAGTGCACAAGCATGAGTACCTGAGTTCAGATTTCCAGAGCCCATGTAAAAGCCAGGTGCTTAGCACATCATCTGTGATCCCAGCATGTCTGCAGCAAGGTGGGAGGTGGAGACAGGAGAACCCCTAGAAGCACACAGGCCAGCCAGCCTGGCGAACACAGCAGTGAATAATGAGAGAGCCTGCCTCAAGTCATGTAGAAATCTAGTGTAACAGGGTGCTAGAGGTTCAGGAAAGTCCTTGAACCCCAAACCCTAGGTTCGTGTCTAATTAATTTTTTTTGAGGCAAGCCCAACAAACTGCCCCCCCACACTTTTTTTAATGTGTGTGTGTGTGTGTGTGAGAGAGAGAGAGAGAGAGAGAGAATTGGCATGCCAGGGCCTCCAGCCACTATAATTGAACTCCAGATCTTGTGCACATGTGTGACCTTGCATGCTTGCGTCACTTTGTGCATCTGGCTTACGTGGGATGAAGAAAAACTCACCAGCAGCTGGAGGCTCACGAGTGGTCATGCAGCTCAGAGACCTTGCCTCCCCACCCCACCCCACCCCATAAATGTATTTATAACCTTACGTTAGTGGGCCCTACCTTCTAGCTGAGGTGATCCAGAGGGACAGCTGTTTGATTAGGGCTAGGGGCTGAACACATGCACCATACAAGCACACACAGAACAGAAATAAACTGGAATGTGAAGAAGTAAGGAGAACATTTTGCTATGGGATGTGGGAGCTGATGGAAGATAGCTTATAGGCTGGTCCAAGGGTGCGTAAGCTCATGCACAGAAAGGCTGCCAGATGTATCCATTTGTCTCATTTGTCTGTCTTTGCATTCTCGGGTGTTTAGACCCTAAGCAAGCAGCCCTTTTCTTGTTCCAACCACCAGGAGTCCTTGGGATTCTTCCACTGTTAGGAAGCATTTTGGCTGGATGTGGTGGCACACACCTTTAATCCCAGAACTCTAGAGACAGACTACATAGTGAATTCCAGGCCAGCCTGGACTACAGCAAGACCCTACCTCAAAAAAAAAAAAAAAAAGGCCAGGCGTGGTGGTGCAGGCCTTTAATCCCAGCACTCAGGAGGCAGAGGTAGGATCGCCATGAGTTCAAGGCCACCCTGAGACTACATAGTGAATTCCGGGTCAACCTGGACCAAAGTGAGACCCTACCTTGAAAAACTTAAAAAAAAAGAAGAAGAAGAAGAAGAAGCATTTTGACCATAGCAAAGCCGAACCTGTCTGACTTAGGGAATTACACTTGGCAGTCCAGCCCCACAGCCTCCCATCTCCTTCCCTCCCATTGTCTTAGGATTCTTCCTGTTGTCCACTGGTCCCTGAAAATACATAGTGCGCTTCTAGAGGCCTCCATCATTCCAGGAATGTCATCAAAGGACATGTGGCCTCAGCCTGTTTCTATCATTCCACCTTGGTGTTTGTTTATCCTTGTAACTCATCTAAGCTTTATCATTCACTGCCACCATCTGCCACAATTTAATTATCTGTCCTCTTATTGAAAAACAGTGAGCCTCATTTTCATTCATTGTTCTTCCTCTTATAAGAAAACTCAGGACTTGTCCCTGCCCCGCCCCCAACTCCTGGGAGTTTGTGTCCAATACTCAGTCCTCCGCCACTGCAGTCTGGCTCCCCCGAGCTCCCAGGCTCTGGGCAATGTTTCTACCTCCAGGCCTCAGTGGACAAAGGGCTCGCAAAGGAGGCCTCAAGTTGGTCTAATGGGGTACATTCTCAAAGCTGCTCTGTGTCCTACCTGTTGTGGGTCCTGCCAGGTACTTTGCCTATACCATAGGCAAAGCGTTAACTTATATGCCATGGCACATTAAATGCCTACAGATTTTTTTATTTTTCTTTTTTTTTTTTTTTTTTTTTTTTGGTTTTTCGAGGTAGGGTTTCACTCTAGCCCAGGCTGACCTGGAATTCACTATGGAGTCTCAGGGTGGCCTCGAACTCACAGCGATCCTCCTACCTCTGCCTCCCGAGTGCTGGGATTAAAGGCGTGCGCCACCACGCCCGGCTCAGATTTTTTTATTATTATTATTTTCAAGGTAGGGTCTCACTCTAGTCCAGGCTGACCTGACACTCACTCTGTAGTCCCAGGCTGGCCTCAGTCTCGAGGTGAGTGCTGGGATTAAAGGCATGCCACCATGCCCAACTATGCCTACAGATTTTGCCCTTCTTGTTTGTTCTCTTCTTACGAGTTTGTGGGATTTATCGTGTCTCCTAATCTGTGATTTTATGATATCTTTGGCACCACAAAACTTACATTTTGTCTTTCTCTTTACAACGTTTGCATTTGTGGCTTGAATTTTGAGGGGGAAGAAATGAGACAGTCTCACTAATACGGCCCTAACTGGCCTGGAGCTGACTACACATAGTTTAGGCCGGCTTCCGCTATAAATGCCTCCTGTCTCTGCCTTGTAAATGCTGGGAGTATAGTTATGTGGCATCACGCAGGTTCTCCTCAGTGGCTTAGAGATAGCCAGCCTTCCACATTTTCTTTTCAAATGTCAAGTTTTCTTTTCTTTTTGTTTGTTTTGATTTTGAGGTAGAGTCTCACTCTAGCCTAGGCTGACCTGGAATTCACTATGTAGTCTCAGGGTTGTCTCGAACTCATGGCGTTCCTCCTACCTCTGCCTCCCGAGTGCTGGGATTAAAGCTGTGTACCACCACACCCAGCAAGTTTTCTCAACATCTCCCCATCCCTGCACTGGGCTCCTCCTCTTCTCTGAGTCTTCCTTGACGACATTCAGACAATGTAGAACTTGCTGCGTGCAGACCATTGTTGTTTTTCGAGCAGCTTAGGGTTAGTTTAGAGGCAGGGTCTCACATGTAACAACTCAGAGGAGCGGCACACATTTCTCAGCAGCCGAGTGCTGTGAGGCTCAAGCTTACTCCTGGCCCAAAGCCACTGCCTTCTGTCACTGTCCCCATCTCCGCCCCAGGGTCCTCATCTTGCACACAGTGTTGAGTGTCAGCCTTGCCTCAGACGCCCCTTTCCTGGTCTTTCTTTCCACACCCCACCACCACTGCTGAGGTGGCACCCCTGGCCTGGCATGAGTGCTCTCCCAGCTGGGCTCCCTGCTTTCTACCCCCTTCTTCCTCCTCAGGGGATTGCCGTCAAGAAGTGAATGGAAGCTGGGTGTGGTGGCGCATGCCTTTAATCCCAGCACTTGGGGGGCAGAGGTAGGAATATGGCTGTGAGTTCGAGGCCACCCTGAGAGTACTGGGCTAGAGCGAGACCATACCTCGAAAAAGCAAAAAAAAAAAAAAAAAAAAAAAAAGGAAGTGAATAGAAGAAAACAGTGAGCTGCCCGTGAGTACAGGAATACTGATTGACTTCAATCTATAACCTGGAACTTGAGTTGAATTGTATTAAAAATATCTGTTGTCTCAATCTGAGCTAGAGTGAGACCCTACTTTGAAAAGGGAAAACAAAAAAAGTCTGTTGTCTTAAGACAATTGGAAAGGGTCACCTGAGGCCCGGCGTTTCTGCAGTGTTTGTTTCCTTTGGTTCTGTGCAGGCCATGTGGGCACTCCTGCTGGCACTGGCAGGTCTTGCAGAAGGCCAGGGCTGTGAGGTCTCCTGTAAGACCGTGTGTGGCATGTATGGCACAACCTGAGGCCCAGGATGCTCTCTCAGGCTTGAGGGTTAGTAGGCATGGCCTTGCACATGGGCCACTCAGCCATCTCCAACCCAGGACTTAGTTCTTGTTCTGAGGAGAGAATACCAGTTTGTTCTTGTTGCCAGTCTTGAAGGAAGAAGGTTTAAGGAGCCATGCTTGTTTGAGGCCACAGCAGCTCCTGGGGTGTTTTCATGTCAGCCTTCTCTTCCTCCGTTGTCCTCCCAGGAGTCAGGATCTGCGTTGTCGGTACTTTCTTCTCACTCTGCTTCTGCACGTCATCTTTATTTATTTATTTATTTTATTTATTTTTGGATTTTTGAAGTAGGGTCTTGCTGTGTAGCCCAGGCTGACCTGGAATTCAGTGTATAGTCTCGGGCTGGCCTTGAACTTACGGCGATCCTCCTACCTCTGCTTCCCAAGTGCTGGGATTAAAGGTGTGCACCACCATACCCAGCTTATTTTTTTTTTTGTTTGTGCTGGAGAAACTGAGTTTTATCTGTATATCATTCAAATCTTAGAAAGTTTGAGGGGGAAGTTTCAAAGTGAGTGGAGTTTTAGAAGGAAAAGTAGGAAGACAAGCAGTGCTCCTCCAGTATCACCCCATTCCTATTCAGTGAGGTGGTGCTCACACCCGATTGAGACCTCAGTGCTGACAGAGTGCTTAAAATTCATAACTTACAGAATCCCATTACTGGCAGCACTTGCCTGTTTAAAGCAATTTCTTCTTTCATTTCAAGCAAAGAACAGCAATCTCTTTAGCCCCTTTCTTTGAATATTGCAAAAGAGGTTTTCAAACCATGACAACCTAGGACATGTTCCTCCCCACACCTGCTCCCACAGTACCAGCTCCTTGCAGAAGCCCCATCCCATGGCCTCCCCAGCTCTGCTTCCCAGAGAGGAGACCTGGTCTGCACTTACCTCACAGGCAGTTCTTCTTAAATGTCCCCTCAGTCAGTCATGACATGATAACCATGTGGATTCCCAACTAGTCCTTTCCATTTCTGCTGTCTGCCCCTCACCCCCACTGCATGTGCCCTGCATCTCACTGTGTACTGCATGCATGCCTGAAGACCATGGGAAGTTCTTGTGCCACAGGCCTGGGTCCCCTTTGCCAGGTGAGGCTGCAGGTCCTAGAAAATCCAGCCTAAAGCTGACTGCTACTTTCCATTAGCCACAGGGGCCTCAGCTGGGCAGCTCCAGCACACACCCCAAGCTGGCCTCTAGTACCTGTGTGTTGATAATCTCTCTCTGTGTGCCCTCCACCTTCACCACCCACACAGCTCTGCGCCCCTACCTGGCAGAGTTTCTTTGTGGTGTTTCCATGTTGCATCTGACCCAACAACTCCCAGACACACAACTGCCACTTCTTAAAATCCCGTTTCTGTAAAAGTGTTTCTTACCGATGAGCCCGTCCTCCCACCTTCTCGGTCCCCTTTCCTGTTCCTGATCCCTGCTGTGAGAGTGGAGCAGCACCAGTGGACAGAGGCTGGAAAGAGTGCAGGCCTGTGGCCAGGCGACCAGGGGTCTGCCTCCTGCGTTACACCCCCTTAACCGCCTAACTGCAGTGCCTCCCGTGCAGTCAGCTCCCACTCCACTTTGAACTTGGCCCGCATCTGTAAAAGCACCGCTCCCAGCCCAGGAGGTGCGCTGCTGTGTGCATCCTGCCTGTGGCCTGACGCTCAGTCCGTTCCCCCATGCTAAGAGAGTGAGGGTAGACTGAGTTCTGCTTAGAGACTTGAGAGGGTCTGGTGACTACCAGCTTGCTCGCCTGCCACAGGAGTCTCACCACAAAGGCGCTGGGAGGCCCAAAGGCCAGGGCTGGGCTTTTCACAACTCTGCCAAGCAATGACATTTTACAGCATGTTGGAACTGCATCACCATAGTAACAAGTCCAAGGTAGAGCTGCCACTGACAAGGGAGGGGCGGAAGGATGGCAGCGGCCATGAAGCCAGCACCCCCTTCACCCTCAGCCCTGGCCCAGAGCCCTGTTCTTCATGTGTTCTGCTGGGAGCTCTCATGTCTAAGCCTGTAAAAGAGCTGATTTCAAGTCCCAGTCATTTACTTTTCTCCAAGTCTAGGGGTCAGAATGACTCCTAGGAGAAGAGAGCAAGCCCTTGCAGGGCTCCCAGGATCCTGTGAGTATTGATCCCTTGGTATTAAGGTGACAGCTCTGAGCCACCTCTGTCCCTTCCCTACTTCCGTTTTATCATGACATCAGGAAGCACTAAGAGTTCTTCCCAGTCTGACATACAACTCCACAATTTCATAGCAGCGCCTGATTAGGTCCTAGTCTGTATCACAGAGCAAAGGGTGCATTGGTGTCTGTCCCAGCTAGAAGCCTGGCATTGGATCTGTTGAAGAAAGCTAAGCAGTCTGGCACCCAGGGGAGCTATACACATTATGCATGGGCATCTAATGAGCTATGAACTTTGAACTTGGTTCTTCTTGCCAAAAAAGAGTAGTGAGAACATGGGCAGCATTGCTGCCCAGTGCCAGAGGGACGAGCTGTGCTCAGAGCCAGAGCCCCTGATTGAAGGCCATGGCTTAGTGTGTCACATACAGATACTGAGGGCTTACTGGAAAGACCATGCAGATGTGCAAGCCTCCAGGACTGAGAAGCTCTGGCCTGCACGGGGAGGAGGGAGGGCAGAGCAATGGGTCAGATCTCCCCAAAGACCACACTTCACGTCAGTGACACAGCCCTGGGAGGGGCCAGTATTACTGGATTCACTCTAGACCACAAGGGACAGGCATGGGTGACAAGAAAGTGACAGGCATACAGCAAACCCTCCCCCCGCCCCAGCCTTGGGAACTTTGTAAAGAGGAACAGTGGCTCAGCGGTGCACCTCCCCAGATGAGAGCCATGCCAGCCCCTTGAGACCCAGCTAAGGACTTGCAGCTCTGTCTCGAGATTCTTCTCTCAAGCCAGTGTCTGAGGTTCAGACCTGGCTACGGGACTAAGGAACTGCCTTGCCTCATGTGTTCAGAAAGCTGTGGCCGTGGCTCTGAAAAGTCATACTAGAATATTCATCATGATCTTTTATTACTTGTAGTCTACACAGGAGAGTGGGTCCTCAGTACTAACAGGGCTCAGCAAGCAGCACACTGTGGACCAGGCCCAGCTCCCACATCTGCTTTAGGGTGGGGCACAGTGTCCCTTCCTCAGTCCCATTGGGCCTGAATCCCTGTATGAAGGTGGAAGTTGTATTTTGGAGATGGCAGATTTAAAGACAGGACAGCCCATCTGACAGTGAAGCCAGAGAGAATCGCTGTTGTGGTCACACAGAGGAAAGAAGTGAAGTAAAGGCAGTAGCTCATTATCACAATTTTGCCTTTCAGTAGTAAAAATTGTACTGTCCATTGTCATCAGCGAGAATGGTAAAACAGAGGGTTTTTAATTCCCTATTGAATCATGAACAATGTTATTTCTTAGTCAAAACCTACCAAATCAACACAGTGATTAAAATACAAAGTTTAAAATCGAAACAATAATATCTGCACATGTCACCCTTCCTCTGTTTCCCACACAGTGCTAGGCCTTTCTGGTAAGTAGTATTGGGGAGGACCCCAATCCTGGACCACGACCCCAGTGCATGAGGCCAGGGCTTTGCACAGCTCTGAGGGAGTGAAACTAGGACCCTGCCTGCACGTTGCCCATGTTGGATGCCCGCACTAACAGCGGGCTTCTGTGCCCTCCCTTTGCCTGTGTTACTCCTTCCTGTCCCCTCGTACTCCATGACAAGTCTAGTGTCTGAGTCACTGGGGGTGCACGTGAGCATCATGCTCTCTTCACAGCTCAGTGTCACAGCCAGTGAGCTCTGCAGGAAGCTTCGCCCAGTGTGTCACTCACCTGGAGGTGCCTGAGAGCCCGAAACCACTGGAAGCTGTAAGGAGTTGAGGCGCCTTTGGGAGCACTTGCTGTGGGTTGGAGAGGGGCTGCCAGCTTCATGCAAGGAGCTGGTTCCCTGTCCCCTTCAAGTGAGGCTGTGTGCAGAGCACCTGACACTTTCCTATTACTCGAACGTCATCAGGGAGAAGTCTGTCTCCACAGTGAGCAGAGCACTTCCTCCAGCCCCCCCCTCCTCCCCCTCCTCCTCCTCCTCTCAGAGAGACAGAGGCACCACTGCTGCTTGATGGGCCCCATGAATAGGCATCCACTCAAGCCAGAAAGCAGACTTGACTTTCTATGTCCCCATAGGGATTGTGTGCTGATTTTTCCAGTTTCCTTAGACTTTAGAGCTATGGGGTTTTGTGCTGCTTCTGAACAGGCCGTGTTTGTATTGGTGTGATCCCTACCACGGGGCAAAGCCAAGTGTAGCTGTCAAGAGCCTAGGTCTGCTGACACGCATGCCCACCTTGCGTTTGGGCAATGGCTGTGAGCAGGCCCAGCGCAGAAGGTTCTCAGAACTGCTGAGCACTTGGAAATGAGTGAGTGGCATATCCACAGTGCCACCATGCTGTCACTGCAGCAGTGAGCTGCTGTCCTGAGACATGCCTGTCTTAGGACTCAGCCTCTCCATGATAGGCAGTGACACGGGCCACTTGTCCTCAGAGAAGCCACAAAGATGAGCATCTCTCAGAAAATGATAGAGCTTTATTTGCTCACAGGAATGATGGAGACACGGGGCCTTCCATGAACACTCAACAAGCCCCTTTGCCCCAAACACCTCAGGAGGGAGGCCACACTCTCAGGAGCAGAGAGGGCAGCTCTCTTGGCCTCTGCACCCCTGGGTGAATGATGTGCCACAGCCTAGGCATCACCACACAGCCCAGGATTAATGGGGGAATAGGGGAGAGGTGTAGGTTATTGATGGAGTATGTCTGTGTGGAAGTCATGCAGGTCGTTTGCCCTAAGCCCTTACCAGTCTGCTTTGGGCTTAAGTGTCCCGTGAGGCCCATTCCACTAACAGCTATGCTCACTGAATGACACTCTGTCCCTTGATAGCTAGAAGTTCAAGCAAAGGATGCATGATCATGGATTATTTGAAACCCTTCCTGAATCCCTCTCCCTGTTGTTGAACAAACACATGCATCTCAGCAAGCAAACTGTCCAGCTTAGATCCAAAATACAGAGGGTGGACTTTTGTGTGGCTGGCTGTCTCCCCATCCCACTTCTCCGTGAAGATGACACTGCCAGCCTGCCAATGGTCAAGCAAGGTCACTGCTTGCACAGGTGCCATTCTTTCACTCTTGGTGCCTCTTTAAATATATTTTATTTATTTATTTGTTTGTTTGATACAGAGAAAGAGGCAGAGAGAGAGAGAGGGAGCGAATGGGTGTGCCAGGGCCTCTAGCCACTGCAAACAAACTCCAGACTCATGTTTTCCCTTGTGCATCTGGCTTATGTGGGTCCTGGAGAATCAAACCAGGATCCTTTGGTTTTGCAGGAAAATTGTCTTAACCACTAAGCCATCTTTCCAGCCCAACTCTTGGTACCTTTTGTCCTCTTTGAACAACCTTTGCTCAAACCATACCCTCTTCTTATCCCCATCTTCGCCTCATCCAACATGGTGTGGCCCCAGCTGTGCGGCCCCCACACCTGCAACCCCATGTGACGTTGCCTGCACTTACCTTTGGGTTTCTGCAGGTTCCCCACACTTCTCCACGGCTCTGTGTTTTTTGTGCTACTGCCCTTAGCCTCTGCTGCTCCTCCACCAGAACAGCCCTACTCCTGCAGAGCCACCTCTCTTCTGCACCTCCCTACAGTATCACGGCAGCCTGGGATGGCCTGCCCTGAAGGTCACAGAGGCAGAGTTACCACCTTCACTAGTGCTCATCGAGCCTGCCATCATCCTGGCATCCGGGCTGGGGGCATTACCTGCCCTATGAGTATCTGTCATGGAGAAAGTGGGCAGAACTGAGCAGCCCTCGCTGAGGCCCTCTGCAATCTGATGTTGGGTGTTTCTGTGGCTGAGTCTCGGCCTGTCCTGCCTTACTTCCAAGTTGCCACACGAGACTTGGTGCCAAGTGCTTATTGCATGAATTGTGAGATTGTGGGGAGCAGTGGTCACATCACACATCCCTCATTGCTTCCCAGGTTCTTCGAATAGTGCAAACATGTGGGGTGGACAGGAGGAATGAGCAATCACAGTGCACAAGACATGCAGTATGTGTGGAGTGAGCCGTGGACAGAGACTTGAGTCTCACTACACCATGCCCTGTAGGCCATGGCTGCTCTGAGAATCTAGAACATGAGCTCAAACATGCCTGGTGACTGGGTGGTGCTCTGTAGCCAGCCAAGCATTCCACATGTCAACCTTACTCATTTCCAGCTGCTTTCCTCTCAGAACCAGCCAGCCAACCTCAGAAGACAAGACTGGTGTGACCAAGTCTGTTTACTGCTGGAATTCTTGGATCTCTGGGCCTATCACCAGAGCAGTAAACTGGGGTGCTTCCTGCAGCCCCCAGCTCTTCAGAGTTCCCTTTCCTAATACCGTGGGTAGGATTTCCAAAAGTGGGCTCTCAGGATGTGACGGCTGGGTACTGATCATCTGCTGCTTCCTCTCTAGGAGTGTCTTTCAACAGCGTTTACACGCAAATCTGGAGAGTCTTACTGCACCTCGCTGCAGATCCCTATCCAGATGTTTCTGACTTGGCCATGAAAGTCCTCAACAGTATCGCCTACAAGGTATGTGTGATGGAGGTTATCCTTGAAGCTCTCAAGTTTCTGACTTTCAGTCATGAATATTCAAGCAAAGGTCTCTGGGCCTACACCATGGTTTAAAAGAATACATAAATAAAATGAACTTTCGTCAAACACTTAAATCTGGAGAGTCACCATAAGCCCTGAACTGTATTTCTATGTAGCAGTTGTTTATTTATTAGAGAGAGAGAGAGAATGGGTGTGCCAGGGCCTCTAGCCACTGTAAATGAGCTCCAGAATCATGCGCCACCATGTACTCTCTGGCTTACATGGGTTCTAGGGTGTTGAACCTAGGTCCTTAGGCTTTGCAGGCAAGTGCCTTTAAAGTCATTTCTCCCGCACTTTTAAAGATATTTTTATTTGTTTTTTGCAAGCAGAAAGAGGGAGAGAAAAAAAATGGGCACACCAGGGTCTCCAGCCACTGTAAAGGAACTCCAAATGCATGTGCCACTGTGCATCTGGCTTTACTGGGTATTGAGGAAACAAATCCAGTTTGTTAGGCTTTATAGGCAAGCACCTTAACTGCTGAACCACTTCTCCAGCCCTCTCCAATTCTTATTTGTGACTGTTTTGGCTAAGAGAAACTGATTTTTCTCTGCAGTTTTTCTATTTTATTCATAGCTGCTCTTATTTTCTTCACTTCCATTCTGCTTGCTTTGGGTTTCATTGCTCTTATCATAATTTCTTGACGTAGAAGATAGGCCTTTGATTTTAGTCCTTTCTTCTTTGGGGACTATGAACTCTTCCCAGTCCTTTGTGTAAGCTCTGAAGATTTGCCTAATGCCTTCCCAGCCCCTTTTCCTCCCTGGATCTTGGCTGTGTTCTTTCACCCTGAAAATGCTGGGTCCTCCTAGGTCCCCTTCTCAGGTAGGGACTGGCTGGATGCTACTTGTAGGTCTAAAGCTTGGAAACTTGTTGGTGTCCCTATGTCTGAGGTATCACAGGCCCATGGTTCCTGGCATCTCCTGAATGAAAACACAGCACACTGCCCATATGGCTTCCAAGCAGCAGCAGGTCCTGAGGCCCAATGAGACAGGCTCTGGCAGCTCATATGTACCTGCTGCATTGTAGGAAGCGCCAGTCTTGCTTCTCCCCACTGCTCTTCCACACCAGCATCCCCACTGTTCCTGCAAAAGCTCAAGATTGGTGTTTTTTTTTAATATTTTTATTGCAAACTATGAGTGGGAATGGGTGCATCAGGAGCCTCTTGTCACTGCAAAGAAATGCCAGATGCATGCACCACTTTGTGCATCTGGCTTTATGTGGGTACCAGGGAATTGAACCCAGGCCATTGGGCTTTAAGCAAATGCCTTTAACTACTGATGAATCTTTCCAGCCCCAAGGTTAGGCTTTAAAGACTCTTTCCAGTGGGATCGTTTAAAGCTTTGTATGGACATTAATGCATGGTTTGATCTCTAGAGTTTATGGTCAAAGGAAGCAGTGGCCAGATCACACACTTGTTGCAGGTCTGTGGCACAATTGTCTGGTGGCCTCTTCTTGACTTTTTGCAGATGACAGCCTCCTGACCACGGCCACCCTGGCACCTGCTGGGCAACGCAGCTGAAGTGATGTGAGCACTCCCCAGCGAGTGTAGGGTCTTGAGTATTCTGGTGGTGGTGAATCAGGATTCAGTCTATTTAAGTTTGCCTTTCATAAGCTTTTATGTATTTGCCCTTATGAATACTCTGCCTGAATTATTTAACACTGTAATCCTGTTGCCTGCTATTGAATTTCACTGTAAGTTCATTGCTACAGACACCAGAGTGTTAAATAGTTCCTCTTAGAATCTAGTGCATAAAGCACAGAAACCTCCCTGGTATGCTGTAGAGGTGCTGCCTCGGCCTCGGCCTCGGCCTCCAGGCCTGGCCTTTGGAATTGTGCTGAGCTCTGACTGAGCTAGAGGGCCAATACACACCCGCTAAGCTTCCTATATGTCTTCTGCCTAATGCAAGTTACAGCCTGCCTTACTGTGAGAACTGCACACTATGACTGAGTCCCATAACCTCTGCAGGACCCCGGTGTTTGGCCTCTGTGCCTACTTTGCCATAGTGACACACAGACTTCAGTGTGCACACACCACAGCCAGATCAACAGGTCAGGATGGCCTCCTGGAGACCTTGCAAGGACACAGCATCCCTGTACATGTGCAGGTGTGCATGCATGTGGTTTATTTTAAAGCATATTTTTAAATACTTATTTATGTATTTATTTCAGAGAGGGAGAGAAACAGCCAGATAGAAAGAGAGAATGGGTGCACCAGGACCTCTAGTAATAGCAAATAAACTCCAGATGCATGTACCACCTTCTGCATCTGGCTTACGTGGGTCCTGGGGAATCAAACATGGGTCTTTGGCTTTGCAGACAAGTTCCTTAACCGCTAGGCCATCTCTCCAGCCCCATACATGTGTTTCTTAAGGGGATCACTACTTAGGGCCAGAGAGTTTGCTCAGTAGATAAAACACTTGCACAAGTTCGAGTACCTGAATTTGGATCCCCAGACCCCATTTGGAAGCTGTGGAGGGCTTCTGTAATACCAGTGTACCAGCTAGCCTGGCTAGGGAAACAGTGAACGAGTGGCCCTGCCTCACACCAGGTGGAAGGCAAGAACAACCCCACAATAACCCTGACCTCCACGTGTGCACCGAAACTAGACATGGGGCTGCAGAGACGGCTCAGCAGTTAAGAGCACTTACCTGCAAAGCCACCTGGCCCAGGTTCAGTTTCCCAGTACCCATGTAAAGTTCATTTGCAGCAGGCAAGAGGCACTATCAAATCCAGTTTTCCTTTCTGGCCACTGTAGGTAAGCGTGCCCCACCACATATGAATACATAGGGCATTGCAAGGGCACATGTGCGTATACGCCACACACACATACCACATTACAAACGTTGAATAGTACTTTTTTGGTTTTCACTCTCGCTCAGGGCTTCACTCTAGCCCAGGCTGACCTGGAATTCACTCTGTATTCTCAGGGTGGCCTCGAACTCATGGCAGTCCTCCTACCTCTGCCTCCTGAGTGTTGGGATTAAAGGTTTGTGCCACCACACCCGGCCAAAAAAAAAAAAAAAAAATATACTTTTTAAAAAAGTAAACACTGCTGAAGAAGCAGGGAGCCTAACCATTAAGAAAATCCGTCCTTGTCCTCATTTGAATTTCTAGAAATGCCTTACTTTCCACTCTCAGAACTGAGGAGATTATATTTCATTTTACGGAGCAGTGAGCGTATTTTGCATTATTTAACTCATCAGAGTCAAGGCAGCCTCATTACTGTGGAATGCCCTGTAGAATTCTGCATTCAGATACAGAAATTGCCACTGGCTCCATGCAGAAGAACTGCACAGCTCCACAGCTATGGTCTGATTTCATGTTTACGCTCATTCTATGGGCCTGCAGCTGCTGTTTTGCCTTTAGTTTTTATTACAAGAACTCCCTGGAGTTCACATCCCTGTGCCTGGGACTGGGAGGCTCAGACCTTGGAGGATGTGTTTGCATTCTCCTACAGATTGCATGTCTGGAGTGACAGCAACAGGGCAGTCAGGAAGTGCTCGTGCCCAGCTCTGAGTCTTACATAGCATACCATCCTCCTTCATCTGTGTTCTCAAGCCATGCTCTACAAGATCCTAAAAGTGTTCTTTTAAGCTTGCCTGGTGGGGGTGGAGTGGTCACTGCATGACAGATACGAAGGCCACCTCCCTAGGGCAGAGCCCAGTGAGGCTCCTGAAAGCCAGTGATTGCAGCTTTAGGGTGCGAGCTGAAGCGTTGAAGAGGCCAGCAAAGTGAGGGATCCTGAAGACTGGCCCTGAGGTGGCCCACTGCCCCTCTGTCTTGGCAGAGGTGGAGTGGTCCATGTGCCTTGAAAGCATCTTTGGGATCTCCTGCAGGGACAGTTCCCGGTCCTGAGCCTCACAGGACTGCAGCAAGTGATCTCTAAAAGATTCAAAGAACGGCATGTTATCCCGTCGGGGACACTTCCCCTGCAGGTTCCAGTGGCACTTGAGATTTCCTTAGCCTTTTTGCCACCATCTTTTAGACACAAAAGCAACCACCAGTCTCACAGTTCTGACTCACAGCTTTAGGTAGGCTGTCAGTCTGCGAGCTCCCATCATTTGTCCTTTGCTCTTTCAGGCCACAGTGAATGCCCGGCCCCAGCGCATCCTCGACACCTCCTCACTCACCCAGTCAGCCCCAGCCAGCCCCACCAACAAGGGCATGCACATCCACCAAGTGGGGTAAGTGGCCGTCACATGCCACATCTCCTCGCTCTCTTCCTTCCTTCCTCCCCTCCCTCCATGTACACACCCACAGCTGTCTACTTTTGAGCCAGGGTTCTTCCCAGTCTCAGAAGCCCTTCATTTGTATATAGCATGACAGGAAAAGCTGGACTAAGCCTGGCTTCTATGGCCTTTGGAATTTTTTCAGAACTAGGTGACCAACAGGGTGGGTGCTGCCCTGTCCCAGCAGTGTTCCCTCAGGAAGCGGGGTGCTGACCCTGGATGCATGGCATGGGCAGCCACACACTCTTCCTGGTTGGTGTACCTGCTCTGGGTTTAGCTCCCATCCTCACTGCCTCTCAGCCCACCGGTGCCTTCTCAGCACATGTCAGCAGATGCACAGAGGGGCAGTCACAGTGACATGTCGGGTATCACTAGGTAGGGTTGGGGGTCTCATCTCTACATGGTGGAGTAAGCATGCTGCCGCCTTTCTCCCAACACAGAGGTTCCCCGCCAGCATCCAGCACCAGCAGCTGCAGCCTGACCAATGACATGGCCAAGCAGCCAGTCAGTCGTGACCTGCCCTCCAGCCGCCCGAGCACTGCGGGCCCTGCAGCAGCACAGTACACCCCTCACTCCCACCAGTTCCCTCGGACACGGAAGATGTTTGACAAAGGCCCCGACCAGGTACAAAGATGAGGGCTGTTTTGCTTTCTGGTCTCCCTGCAGCACTTCTCTATAGGTCCGCTGGTCTGGGTGACTCCATGAAACAAAATAAACACACGGAATTAATTTGCTTCTTCCCTTCCTGGGTAAATAGCATGTTGCCTCCTTGTCATAGCAGCTGCTGTGTGCTGTTTATTCTGAATGGGTTGTTTTGTTTTTCCATAAACACTCAATTACTCTACACAGACAGACATGCACTCTCTTTGTCTCTAACTAAGATGGAAAGGAAAATTCAGGAAATAAGAATCTGCTTTCTCTCCAAGGCTCTGAGAGACAGGCCTGCCTCAGAGGCCTCTGCTGGCCTGTCCAGCCATGTGTTGCTTTCACGGTCAACGACGTGAGGTCTAAAGAAAGGTGTTCAGAACATGCTTGACTGTCTGTAGCAGTAAAGGTATTCATGGCTCACTTTGTCCTCTAGCAAAGAAGAGAAGACACACCTTGGTGCTGGGAGGCTGAGGCAGGAGACGCTAGATCACCCTGATTTACAGTCAGACTCTGAATCAGAGAGGCGCCACACCCCTTGTGGGTTGACCGTGGATTGAGACTTGCCATGTGGGTGACTAGAGGGCCTGTGTAGCAGCAGCTGGGCAGGTTCCCCATGCCCAGGAAGCCCTGAACCCACTATGGCACAGCACCCAGCAGCCAGTGAGCTCTACGTGCAGTGTCCTGGCTGGGCCCTGACACAGTGGGGGTGGGGAGCAGGTGCAAGAGGCCATGGCCCAGGGAGCAGCACATCTAGTAGCAGGTGTGTGCAGCCGACTCACCCACCAGAGCACCTGCATAAAGCCAAGCCATTACTCCCAGATGAAAATGAGCCTATGTCCCTCTGATGGTGGGAGCCCTACCCTAAGTATGGGGCCACAGGTGAGGCAAATGCTGGCACTGATGGCCAGGCCTTTCTTCCTTCCACCTGGGAAACAGCACAGGTCCTCTTGGCAACTCTGCAGTTAGAAGTGGTTAGACCTCGGCTGCCTTTACTGTTCTATGCTTCACTGGCCTCTGCCTGTGCCTTGTGGCAGTGGCATTGCAGGCTGAGGAGCCATGCACTGAGTCTGAAGATCCGTATGGCTCTGACATAGGAGTCAGCCAGGCACATGTCCCTGGGTGTCAGCAGGACAGACATGGGTCATGCAGCTGCCGCTAGGGAAGGAAACCAGGGTTTCGTGTATGCTAGGCATGTACTTGACCACTGAGCCACACTGCAGCCCCTGATTGTGCTTGTAGATATCTAGGGTTTCCTGGTCACCGGGATGCCCCAGCGAGAGCACAGAACAGTCTGTACAAGTCAGCACTGCTCACCATGACCATTGTCCCCACTTAGGAACTCTTTCAAGTATGGGGTGGGGGGTGGCTAGAAAGATGGCTCAGTGGTTAAAGGTGCTTGCTTGCAAAGGCTGCTGCCCTGAGTTCAGTTCCCAAGCCACCCATGTAAGGTGGATGCAAAAAGTGCTGCAAGGTGTAGTGTTCATTTGCAGAAGTAAGAGGCCTTGGCACACACATGCACAGCCCCCCCCCATATTCAAATAAATGAATAAATTTTTAAAAATTGTAAGTGTGTCAGGCACAGTGGCACAGACTTGTGATTCTAGCACCCAGGAAGTTGAGGCAGGAGGATCAGGAGTTCCAGGTCAGCCTGGGCTACAGACAAAGACCCTGTCTCAAAAACAAAAGAAGCATAGGGAGGAACAAGACTAATGTGTTTCCTTCTAACTCTCCTTTTTAAATACCCCGAAGACCACGGACGATGCCGACGAAGCTGCTGGGCACAAAAGCTTCATCTGTGCCGCAATGCAGACAGGCTTCTGTGACTGGAGCGCCCGCTACTTTGCCCAACCCGTCATGAAGGTGTGTTTATGCAGGGCTTGGGTGGGACGGTGGAGGGCCCCACTCCCCATGTCCCCAGCACTGACCTCACTGACTGACCCCTACTCCTCACAGTTGCCACTTGGCACATATCGTCCCACCCACACCCCGGCTCCTCCACTGGCCTTGGTGCCTGACCCCTCACTACTCACGTGCCGCCCACACCCTGCCTGCCCCCATCCTGTAGCTCGCTGGTGCCCTATATGGCATCTTGCCTCCTCGTTGGGGGAGACCTGACCTGAGCAGCTGGGCCAGGCTTTGGAGGCCCTTCTTACACTTGTCACACCACCAGCCTCTGTAGCTCCTGTCACACCATATGGCTTGGTGGCTGTTGGACAGTGACATCAAATTGCTGTCATGGTATGGGTATCAGCAGTTAGACAGAACAGCCAAAGCAGGCTTTGCTTATCATCTGACTTCTCAAAGGATCAGCATTGGCATAGTCCAAGTTCCTAATGAAGGAGTGTGCCTGAGACTACATAGTGAATTCCAGGACATCCTAAGTTAGAGTGAGACCCTTCCTCGAAAAACCGAAAAATTAGTACCATAAGGAGATACTCATGACAAGTTTGAAGATGTAGGCCAGAATCTAAACCTACTGAGTAATGGTAATTGTTCGTGTCATGTATGACTCCACGTGCTCATGGAAAGCATTGGAAGGGAAATCCTTAGCTTCAGGTCACAGAGGCTTGATGGTGAACTTGAGGTTGGTGTTTCTTTACATATTTCTCTTTCCTGTTGTTTCTTTGCCAAGCATGAAGTTCTTTTGTAGATGGGAAGGTAAAGAAATCAGCCCCAAGATGATAGTCCAGGATTGCCAGTCAAGCTGTGGTCAGCACACACAGGTCCACACCTTAGCTCCAGGTAGGAAAGCGCCCTTCTCTCATCACTGAGATGGACGTGAAGATAGGAGGGAAGCGCACAGGCCAGCCTTGTGCACAGTGAACAGGCTGCCAGACAGTGAATGAGCCATGCTTGGAGGTGCCCACAGAGGTGTTCTTCAGAACCAAGCTGTGGCCAATCTAGAAGTTGAATGGGATTTAGATTAACCTGTCGGAAGCCTGGATTCTTGCCGCAGCTCAGAGCTTACCGCACGTGAGGTCAGGTAATGGAGAAGCAGCCTGTCTGCTCTCCCTCTCCCTCTCACTGCAGTGGCTGCCACGGGCAGTGGTGATGACTTCTGAGACGCTAATGAGCAGCGTTTCTTGAAGCCCTTGAAAATTAGCTGTTCTCTGTCATCTACCTGTGATAAAAGGAAGGAATGGCACAGATCATCAGAAACACATCTCTTTTCACTTAAAACTCAGTCTGTGTTTTCCCAGTGGACTGGCTTTGCTTCCTCAGCGTTAGAGTGAGCAGCCTTCCCCCAAGCACAGGGAGGCAGGCGAGTCCCCTGAGGCAGCTGGCGCTAGCTAGGCCGCATCCTGCTAGGAGCGCCTCTGTGCGGCGTGTGTTGGTTTGCTCCTGCGAAGACCTGAGGTGAGCGGCAGCTGTGTGGCTGGTATGGTATGTCCAAGGACGTCAGGGCTGCTGCCTGTAGGAGAGTCTTGAGGCATGGTCACTGCAGAGGAGATGGCCAGGAGAGTCCCCTGGGACCTACTGCCACACACAGAAGCAATCAGGAAATAGTTGTCAAATAAGCAGATGACTGTTTTCTCCTGCCCCTGCCGAGCCTGTGGAAAGACTCTCATTTGGTTGCAGCCTGAGGTGACAATACTATAGCCCATCAGCTTTCTCTGTGATGCTTGGTGACAACCAGCCTGGACACTGAGGGGCTGAGGTGGACTGTCAGCTTTAGAAGCGGGAGCAGGGCTTGTTTTCTTTTGTTAGAAAGAGGGTTTTCCCTTTCCCAGATACTATGCATAGGGGCATTGTTTTTATTGACATAACCTTCACATGGTATGTTGGTAATTAAAGGCCTCAGGAATACCTGCTCCTCACCTGCTTCCCAGACACACTAACACCAGTTCTGAGGACTGCAGAGTGAAGAGCCCCAAAGTTGAAGCTGCTTGGACAGATAACGAAATTCTGCCCCAGTGACAGCAATGAGCACCTGGTAGTGCGAAGAGCCACAGTCTTGATGGGTTCACCTTCAGTGATGGCAACCATTTCCTGTGCTGGTCTACTCAGCTCACAGCTGCTGTAGGATCCATAGAACAGTGTATAAGGTGACCTGTCATGTGCCAAGAGAAAAGATGTCCCATTGCCGGGTGTAGTGGTGCACACCTTTAATCTCAGTACCTGGGCAGCTCAGGTAGGAGGATCGCCATGAGTTTGAAGCCTGGGCTGCAGAGTGAGTTTCAAATCAACCTGGGCTAGAGCGAGACCCTGCCTCGAAAACAAACAAAAAAAAAAAAGTCTTGAATTTTGTTCTGATTACAGAAGTAATGTGATGTATTTCTTCTGAGCAAATTCCAAAGATTGATTCTGTACAGCAAGGATAGCTCACAGAATCATGGGGAAGTCCACACCCTCAGATGCTGTAGGAAGGTGGGCAAATGCCACTACTTCATATTTGGCAGCGACTGTGAGAATTTTACACTAATTGGAGAGGTGTGCCCACAAAACCAGTGACCATGCCTGAGGAATATATTCTTCAGTATAGCATTGTTTGAAATAACCAGGAAAGAACATTGATTTCTAGGAGAACTAATTTAAAGTGCTTCATCCACAAAATAATAAAATACTGCACAGCTACTAAGTGAATGCATTCTGCCTGTGGTGAGAATGTGGCAGATGTCTGTGGTACCGCTGGCGAAACAAGCCAACCGCAGAAGGCACACACCTGAGTCCTGCTGGGCGCCCGGAGTCTTAGAGCAGGCTGGGAGTCTTGCATTGCGTACTTCTGGGTTGTTTGCATTTCTTTAGAAAGAACAATTGTTCATTTTGCAATTCTAAGCAGATGAAAATATAATATTAATTGCAGCAAGGAGGCAGGGAGGGGCTGAAGATGTAGCCCAGTGGTGGAGACTCGATATTCCATCCCCAGCACTGACAGATGAAGTAAGTATTTAGAAATATAAGAATCTTATGCTGCAAAGTACAAAACATTCAGAAGGCTTGCTGTTGAAATAGCAGTGCTCCTCCTCCTCTTTTCTCTCTCCAGTCTCCCCCGCTCCGCCCGAGACACAGGGTCTTGCTGTGTATCCCAGACAGCATTCATCTGATACCAAAGCCAGACAGACACTATAAGAGTGACAAAGGATGAATGTACATTTTCCATGAACATGGACTCAGAATCCTCAGTCACAAGCCACAAACACAGTGGTGACTGGGTGGACTGTACTAGCATTTAGTCAGTCCCGTCAGTGACCAGCACCTCAACAGACTGAAGATAAACCACACGATCACCTTCATAGCTCAGAAGGAGCATCTGGCAACCCAGCAGTCATTCATGAGAAAGACTCAGCAAGCTCGGACTAGAAGGGAGCGCCTTCCCTGGTGAAGACGCCCACAGTAGCCTATGGTTAGCATCAACCTCGCTGGTGAAAGACTGCCTTTAAAGCCAGGAACAAGGTGAGGATGTCTGACATTGCCATTAACATCCTGCCAGAGTCCTGGACAGCGCAGCAAGGCAGGGAAGGGTGCAGAGAAGTTCTCCACCTCAGACACTTCTGGGTGTAGGAAATCCAAATCTGCAGAACACTGCTGGGATGAGCAAGCTAATAAGTTTTGCTGGACATGGAGACATTATACAGGCAGCCATTCTACAAGAAGCAATCGGAAACTAAAGTTTAACATCCGTGGCATTTGTGATATTGTTAAAAAAAAAAAAACTGAAATACATAGACACATCTTTAAAAATGTATGCTGACAACTATAGCAGGGAAGGAAAAATGGGAGAAAACCTGACCAGACTGGAGGACTCAGCATAGGCTGGAGCCAGTTCTCCCTGAATTGCTGTTTGGATCAGCACAGTCTCAAACAGAACCCAGTAAAATTTTCTGGATAATAACTGAAAAGCTTATTACGAAGTTTATGGGGGGGGGGAGCAATGAAACAAATAAGCAAAGAAACTTTAAATTACAAAACTCAGCTACGGGCCTCCCAGCATCCAATTTGAAGCTTCAGCATAGTTAGGAATGAGGATAAGTGTTAAGCTAGGGTGGGGGAGGACTGACATCTAGATCATAGGACAGAAGCAGATCCACACAACCATGCTCTATTGATTTTCAACAGAGTTGTGAAGTTGGATCAACTCAATGGAGAAACATCTTCAGTAAGTGTGCTGTTTCCCAACAACAGCCATGATGCATACCTCACACCCTATATAATAGCCCTAAATATGAAACCCAAAACTACAAAACTTTTTAAAGAAAATAAGAGAGGCTTTGGGTTAGGCAAAAGACCTCTTTAATATGATACAAAAAGCACAAGCCTTATAAAAAAAAAAGATGAGTTGGATGTTATCAAAATTAAGAACCACTTAGCCGGGTGTGGTGGCACATTCCTTTAATCCCAGCACTCGGGAGGCAGAGGTAAGAGGATCGCTGTGAGTTCAAGGCCAGCCTGGGACTGTAGAGTGAGTTCCAGGTCAGCCTGGGCTACAGTGAGACTCTACCTGGGGGTGGGGAGGAGCTGGGGAGGAAATGAAAAGAGCCAAGCCTGGTGGCACATGCCAGTAATCCTAGCACTCTGCAGCAGAGGCAGGAGGCTCTCGGGTTCCAGGGCATCCTGGGCTACAGAGTGACACCCTGTCAGAGAGTGAGAGAGAGAGAGAAAGGGGGTGCAGAAAGACAGAGGGGCAGTCAGGGAAGGAGACAGAGAAAGTTGTGAAACATAAAGATCTTGTATCTAATATACATGAGCTCTCCAAAATCCACAAGGAAAAAAGCAACACAGCTGCAAAGATTTGCAGAGTCCAAGGAAGATGGAAAGTGGTGACTAAGTGCCTGAGAAGAGGCTCAGTGTCAAGGGCGTTGGTCATCAAGGAGGTGAGATGCCATCACATGTCTTCCAAATGGCAAGGTCTGCAGACCTGCTGGTTGCCTCAGAATGCTCCTCCTGAGCAGTGCAAGTGTGTGTGTGTGCTCACAATGGCAGAGAAGGGTCCTAAGTGTGCCCTGCAAGGCAGAAGCAGCCACTGCAGAGGCTTCATAGGTGTGATCCGTGGATGCACCCCCCCCCCCAGAGTAAACAAGATCAGTTAGAAACTATGTCAGTGCTTGCTGGGACCTGGAACTCCATGGTATACATGATAAGAGGAGCACGTGAGCATGTTGGGGATGTCCAGACTGCTCTGCCCACAGTGCTGGTAGTTAACCTGGCTAAGCTTACAGTATATAAACTGCATCTCATCCAGCCCGACTTTGGACAGAAGACACTTTCTCCCCCTGGTATTCATACTCAAGTCATAGTTAATCACAAATGCAGTGAGAAGACAAAAGTACCCTTGTTTGGGTATAAACAGTGGTCCTACCCTTGACTATACCATAGAACCCTCTGCCCCTGGCAGTCAGGCAGGGCCTGAGACTCCAGAGCACTTCTGGGGATAGGTGGTGTGAGTCTGTCAGCATGTTGCCTGTTGGCAGCTTCTGGGCATACTCTGCCCCAGTTGGAGAGTCAGGGACTTGTTGAACGATAGATAATAATGGTAGTGACATCCAGGTAAGAAACAGAAACAAAGGACTTCTTACTCCAGGTATTATAGGAATCTCCAGCCCGTGGGCCACATCCTGCCCAGGATAGTCATGAATGTGACTCAACACAAAATCATAAACTTACTTAAAACACTGCCAGTCTTTTGGGCTGGTGAGATGGCTCAGCAGTTAAAGGCAACTGTTTACAAAGTTTGCCAGCCCGGGTTCAATGCCCTATGCCCATATAAAGCCAGGTGCACAAAGTGGCACGTGCATTTAAAGTTCATTTGCAGAAGGAAGAAGCCCAGGCATGCCAATACTCACTCTCTCTCTTTCTTACAAATAAATAATCTTTCTCTCTTTTTTTTTTTTTTTTTTTTCCGAGGTAGGTTCTCACTGTGGCCCAGACTGACCTGGAACTCACTCTAGTCCCAGACTGGCTTCAAACTCACAGTGATCCTCCTACCTCTGCCTCCTGAGTGCTGAGATTAAACGTGTGCACTACCACACCTGGCTAAAAGATATTTATTTACTTACTAACTTACAAGCAGAGAGATAAGATGAGTGCACCAGGGCCTCCAGCTGCTGCAATGGACTCCAGATGCATGCACCACTTTATGCATCTGGCTTTATATAGGAACGGGGGAATCAAACTCTGGTTGTTAGGCTCTGCAGGCGAGTGCCTTAACCACTGAGTAACCTCTCTAGCCCTAAAAATACTATTCTTTCATTTATTTGAGAGAGCAAGAGAAAGATACAGATAGAGTAAGGGGGCACTGGGGGCACCAGGGCCTACAGCCGCTGCAGATGAACTCCAGACACATGTGCCACCTTGTGCATCTGGCTTATGTGGGTCCTAGGGAATCGAGCCTGGGTCCTTTGGCTGTGCAGGCAAGTGCCTTAACCGCTAAGCCATGTCTCCAGACCTAAAAATATTTTAAAATTAGGAGTTTTTATGACTTTTTTGCACGTAAGTATGTGTGTGGAATATATGCTTGTGTGTGTGCAGGTGCACATGTGGGCAGGTGAAGGCTTCCTGGCTTGCTCTGGACTTTATTACAGAGGCAGGTCTCTCACTTGAACCTAGAGCTCACTGATTCCGCTGGTATTCGCTCGCCAGCTTGCTGCGAGGGTTCTGTCTGCCTCCAAGCACTGTGGTGACAGGAGCAGCCATGCCTGGCTGGCATCAAATGGGTGCT
Organism: Dipus sagitta; assembly: GCA_036346955.1. Lineage (NCBI taxonomy): Eukaryota > Metazoa > Chordata > Mammalia > Rodentia > Dipodidae > Dipus > Dipus sagitta. The sequence goes on from CM070778.1 coordinate 14,497,387, forward strand.
GGGGTTCTTCACGCTTGTACAGCAGGCCCTTTATTCATGAAGCCATTTTCCCAACCCTGTCAGTATTCTTTTGTGATGGTGACTTAATTGTGTGGTTCTCAAGTGAGAACTTTGTAGACGACAATATCGCAGTGTCAAAAGATTAGACATGCCTGGCAGGTTACAGAACACAAAGGAAACTTTCTGGCCCGAGTTTGATTCCCCAGCACCCATGTAAAGCCAGGTGCAACGTGGTTCAAACATCTGGAGCTGGTTTGCAGTGGCAAGAAACCCTGGTGTGCACACGCATGCACACAGACATACACACACACAAATAAAATGAAGATTCACAGATACATACAAAATTCTGTGACATGCCCCCAACTGCTGCTCCTGCAAGCCCTCTGGGGACCCCTTCACTTCACCTCCTCCACCACAGCCCCAAGCTCGCCTTTGTGACCGGAAATGAACTGAGCTTCATTGGCTTTCAGCCACCACACCTCTGTGGGAGGCTTTGGAGCTGTAATTGGTTTCTGTCTGAGAAGCCAAGAGGTGCAGAAATCGGTGTGTCATGATCCTAATCGTGTGACACTATTACGCCGCCCACATCCCCCAGGAGCTCTGCTCCCAGGGAGGTGCCCGGAAGCCAGGCGTAGGCACTTGTTTATCAAAAGGCTTGTATTCTGCCCAGAGACGAATGGAGGGAGAGGCGGTGAGATGAGGAGTTTGAGATGCACAAGCAGGGTTAGCCCGTCCATCTGGCCTCCCTGTCCTGAAGCTCACAGTCACACACAGCTGCACCATGCCCAGGCCTTCTGCAGTGCCCTTCCTGACCTCCCACTGTGCCTTCCCCTCTACTCACTAGCCTCTATCTGTCCTGTGAGCCTAGTGGTGGTCATAGCTGACTGTCCCCAGGACAGACACAGGGTTCCTAAAGGTTCCAGTGGTTGCCTCTCACAAGCATAAATGGTCTACAAGTGAATGCTTACTTCTGGGAGCTGGGCAGAAGAAAAAAGGTCTCCCTACTCCCACTGTGAGACAGAGTCCAAGGCCTAGAAAACTCTGTGCCATCGCCAGTGAAAGTGCAAGTGCCAGACTGTCTGACACCCGCCGGGCTTCCTGTGTGCTGCCCCACCCCAAGGCATGCTTCCTCTGAACTCGCTAAGTTGGTCATCACCGTCTTTGGTGGCAAAGTGCTGAGGCTGCCCGTGGCCCACCCTGCACCTGAGCGTAGGCTTGGAGCAGAGCTTCGGAGTTCTAGTTCAAGGCTGGAAGTGCACCTCCTTCAGGCTCCCTGCTCAACACACCTTTTAGGCCTCGTCGGATTTACTCCAGGGAAACCTGAGTTCCATTAGAGCACCTTGCCCTTCTTGAACAGGGTTCAGGTCCGTCAGAGAGTTTTTATTGCTGTATGCTGTTGGTCATTTGTCATTTCTCTTCAGATAAGCTTGGGATTGTCATGAGATAAGCCGGTGGTTAGAGAGCCACTGGCTACCCCATTTGCTGTATAGTGGGGCTATTTCTAAAGCAATGGACACTCCCAGGGAGCTGTTTGACGGTCTCTTCCTTTGTGCCCAGGTGGGTGCCCTCCTTTTGGCTGCTGTTGGCTCTTTGCTAGCTGTATGTGTTTACAGCTTTAGAGAAGAAAAACCATAGCACAAAAGTACCAGGAAATGAACATAGCCATCTGTGAGTGCTGTCTGAAGGCACTGTGGGGTTTGCTGCCAGAGGTGTCGCAGACCATGCGCACCTGTCAGCCTCACTCACTGGTCACTCAGTGGTGGATCACTGGACACCAGGCTGGGCCCAGTGTGGACTGCACCCTGCAGGCTGGTGCCTGGAACTCATAGGCTGGCAACCAACCACCAGGGGGCTTCTTGTGGTGGCCAGGCTAGATGACCCAAACCTACATTATCCAGAAAATAATGGTTTCCTTTTTTGTGTTGTCTTTCTTTTTGAGGAAAGGTCTTGCTATGTAGTCCAGCTGGCTTGGAACGCTATGTAGACCAGGCTGGCATCGAACTTACTGATTCTTCTGCCTCTTCCTCCTAACTTACACACCACACCCAGCTCAAAAAATGGCTGCTTTCCAGTTGCTAAACCAGTCATGTTTTCTGTCGTTGAAGATCCCTGAGGAGCACGACCTGGAGAGCCAGATCCGCAAGGAGCGTGAGTGGCGCTTCCTGAGGAACACACGTGTCAGGAAGCAGGCGCAGCAGCTCATCCAGAAGGGTAAGTGCCAGTGACCACGGGGTGCTGCACACTTCCTCATGGGGTGTCCTTCCCCTGGGAGCAGACAACAGAAGCACATACCCTGGTTTTGTTCACCCGATCTCCACCCTGTCCCTGAAACAACCATCAGCTCTACAGACCCAAACTGTACCTACCACTCACCAGACCTCCTCCCACACTTGCCATCTTGCCATAATCTCTCCTTTGCATGTCTTGTTTGCTCGCAGCTTCATGGTCAGGGTGTCAGTGAGTGACGAGGACAGTAGTGTGTCTGCATGAGAAAGTTCCCGAGAGCAGATCAGGCTGTGGGTGCCCTCAGGCACAGAGGCCATGCAAGGAGCAAGGAGGCCCAAGAGCAGTGGTAATGAGAACCAGGCTGCCTAGCCTGTCTCCTCTCAGACACTGTGCAGCCAGGCGCCCTCTACCAGCCCAGTCCCTGTTCTGATCACATGAGAGGTCTGTGGCTGTGGCTGTGGCAAACCTCCAGCCAGCAGCTAACCACTCTTACAGAGCTACCCATGGCTGGGGGCCCTGAGGCTGCCCAGGCCACACAGTCTTCTGGCCTTCTTCCTTGCTATACCATTTATGGTTTTGACCATGCCTGTGTCCTCTGAAATGCAGATGACTGGTTACTTGTTAATTTAAGATTAAGCCCCACCCTAAGACAGACCCTTTCTCTCCTACCAAAGCAGAGGTCCTCACAGGCTTGCACCCACCTCCCCCGTGGTACCCTGGTACTTGAAGTGGTGACATAAGTAGTCACTGCTCTGCTGAACACTGTTCCTGGCTGTTAACTTCTCTGACCTCCTTGTAGGTGCTGGTGGCAGACTAGACTTCCAGCATTTAGCATCTTGGAATTCCATGTACACTGTCCCAGCAGCTGTTGTTCTCTTGTGGAGAGAAGCCACAGCGCCCTGTCACAGGCCTCAGCCTTTCCGGCACTGTGAGGGTCTGCAGAAGCCCAGGCCTGCTGGCAAGAAGGCTAGGGCAGGGAAGTCTCCAGAGAAAGGTCTGGCCCACATAGTGAAAGGTGTTAGAACAACATAACCCCAGCTACAGAGGCAACACTGGCTGGTATTTCTGGTCAGAACCAAACTTAGCATTCAAGAAACAAAGATGGGTTTTCTAGATAAAAGGCAAATTTCTTTATGGCCCTCAGTTAGGAATTTCTTTCTCCAGTCTCTGTTAGCAGAAGAAAGATGTTGTCAAATCCATACAAGAGAGTGCTGGAGATGTAGCTCAGCAGTGGAGCATCCGTGTAGCGTGCTGAGGCCTGGGGTCCCAGCCCCAGCACAGCAACAGAGCAGAGCTAATGAGCCGCTGGGAAGGTCGGCAGGTGAGATGGGGAGACGCAGGCAAGCTCAGCACTGAGCAGGATGTAGTGCCCTCCTCAAGGTTCGCCAGACTTAGCATCAGAATCCAGGGCAAGTTTTTAATCTGTATTTGACATCCAGCACTGTGCCAAGAATGTTGTGAACAACGGAAAGTAGGAAATGCTACCTGTAGATTGAGCAGAATTAACTGTGGAAGTATGGCCGACCCGAGAAGCAAGAACTAGGGAAATTCATGATTTTCTCCAGGTACCTGAGCCATCCACCAACTTCTAAAACATTCCCAATGTGGCTGTCACTGTCACATATGACATCTGCATATGTACAAAAATGCATTTGCTGACGGAGTGTCTACCCTCACCTATCAGTGCTCAGAATCACGCCCATTATCTTGGTGTCCTCCAAAAAAACCTAAGCTAAGAATGAGAGTGCCTCCAGGCTAATGCCACGTGGCCACCACTTCAAACCCCAAAGCCCCTTCTCTATTAGCAGAACAACTCCTCTCCCAAAGCTGTTTTCTCTCCTTACTGTGGCCTCTGGTGTTTGCTGTCTTTAGAAAGAGGAGCCAGGGGAGGGTTTACAGAGCAGCCCGCTGGCCAAGCACAGCTGTGGGCTGTCTCAGACTGTCAGCACCAAACCAGCACCCAAACAGCACAGGGCACGAGCGAAAGGACAGAGCCTGGCTCAGTTATCCAAGAATGGACCATGTCCACCACTGCTATCAGGAACACTTAAGGATGCCCAGGTTCTCCAGGCCAGGCAAAAAGCAGGCCAAGCAGGTGTGCCAGGCCAGCAGGCTCTCCTCTGTCCACCCAAGAGCTATGCTGTCTGGTCCCAAAGCACCCACCCCAGTGTGCCAGGCCAGCATTTGAAGCTGAAGCAAAGGTGCCGTCTTCCCTCTTCGGGCCTGCAGCCCAGAAGCTGCTGGGCAGCCATGAGTGCATGAGCGCTTGGAGACCTCGCTGTCGTCAAAGCTCTGTCCTAACCCGGCTCATGCTGTTTATGTTACTTTCTCCAGCAAGCTCTTGTGAGGCCAGGAGGGTGTGTATCCTCAGGCTAGTATGGAGCCTGGTGAGGAGACCCAACCCCCTCTCTCCTCATCCATGGAATTTCCTTGCTAGCCACTTTCCGTACTAGAGACCCCAAGCCTTCGGCTGGGTCTTGGGAAATGGTGGCCATGTCTCCTGTAAGTCAGAACCCTGCCAGGGTCCATCCTGAAGTCCACAACACTGTCTTCAGACTCCTCACCCAGTAAAGTTCCCCTGCTCTGCGTATAGCTATTTTCAGTGTACTGGGCAAGGTTTTAAAGGCTTGCTGAGATTCTCGCTGTGCCAGGAGCTGGGGAGGGTCCAAGCCCAGGCACAGACTCCACAGTCAGTAACACACCCTGAGCTCACACGGGCTCAAGGCCCCCTGCTTTCTCAGCACATACTCTTGCCCCTCTCTGTTTTGGACTTCATAAGTGAGATGTCATTTCTGGTATAGACGAAACCTGCCCTGGCCCCATCCTCTGTCAGTACTGCTGTGGACAAGGCTGCAATTCCACCACTGTTTCTCTCCAGGCATTACCAGACTAGATGATCAAATATTCCTGAACAGGAACCCCGGCGTCCCCTCCGTGGTCAAGTTTCACCCATTTACTCCCTGTATAGCCGTGGCCGACAAGGACAGCATCTGGTAGGCCCTGCACCCTGGGAACTTCGTTACTGGTGACTCAGGACCCTGTGCTGGGAAGCCACATCCCTTCTGCCCCTCTCATACCCCTTCCTCACCAAGAATCCCTTCTCGCCTCCTCTGCCCCACCCCAGATGTGCCTCCCACAGGCCAGTCTCCAGTTCTGACTGCATATCTGTGATCAAGAGGTCAGGGTGTGGGGTTTTGCTCAGTGCTCTGCAGAAGCATGTGGGTGCAGAGAGTCGCCAGCAAGATACCAGCTTTCCTGGCAGTGTTTGGGCTTGCTTCACTCCAGGTTTTGTCCTGATATGATGGGGAGGACCCCCATTTTACTTGGGGAGAGGTTTGTAGCTTAGGAAATGCCTGTGCTCTCCCATGTGTATTCCCCTCACTTTTTAAAGTAATAGTCAAACACATGTTAACATGAAACTTAAAACCTTAACCACTTGCAGGCCAGCCCCCAACACGCCTCCAGAATGTTCTTGCCTACCACACCAAAACTCTGCACCCATTGACACTAGCCCCTCCCCCCATCATCTGAATGTGACACCTCTAGGGACTTACTGTAGGTGGAGCTGCAGAGCCCTTGTCCTGTGGCTGGATTCTCCGAGTATGATTGCCCTCAAGGTCCATGCTGTAACGCATGTCAGTGCTTCCTCCTTTAGGGCTAGACAGTAGTCCACTGTATGGGCTTGCCACAGTGTGCTCGTCCACGCGCTCTCCATCCACCTTGCTCTGCTCCCATCCTTTGGCCGTGGGGGACAGGGTTGCTGTGAGCACGGGGGTGTGAATGTCCTCTCAGGTCCCTGCTGTCATTTCTTTTGGTGATGTGCCAGACATGAAGTTGCTGGTCCCAGTCTTTCCTCAGCAGCTGCACCATACTCCTGCCCCATCAGCAGTGCACAGGGGCTCCAGGTCAGGCCCCCATACCCACGCCCGTACTTGCCAGTTTCTGCTCTTGGGTTGCAGCTATCACACGGGCGTAAGGCAGTACCCTGCTGGTGTGTGGGTTTGCATTCCCCAACACCTGGTCTGACTGTAACCTCTCTTGTTCCCTCAAGCTTTTGGGACTGGGAGAAAGGGGAGAAGCTGGACTACTTCCACAACGGTAACCCACGATATACCAGGGTCACTGCCATGGAGTACCTGAATGGCCAGGACTGCTCCCTTCTGCTGACAGCCACAGGTGAGTAATGTGGCTGCCCGGACCCGGGAGCAGAGCACCAGTAGGGCCATGTGAGGCCCGGGGCTCATCAGACTCATCTGTCTTCCTGAAAAAGGCACCAATCATGAGAGTCACTTCGTCCAGAAGCAGGAGGTTTGTGAGGGAAAGGACTCAGTAACAAAGGTCGGTGACAGTGCCAGTTAGGGCTATAGGGTTCTCTTCTTACCTGGGTTCCTTGGCCCTTCTGTGATGAAGAAATACTGTTAGTCTCTGATCTCCAAACTTCATGGGGCACTCAGGTGGGTCTCAGATGGCACAGGGAAGTAAGGAGGACATCTCAAGTCATGCCATCCGCCAGGGCCTGTGCAGCAGCAGTCTTGTGGCACCACCAGCCCCTCCTCTGGACTCCAGGAGGGGAAGGCCCCAGGCTGCCGCTGCCCTTCCTTTGCAGGCCAGGTGCCTTCCTCCTGAGGGAGCCAGTACAGAGTGTTGAAGCTGAGTGCTTGGTGTTTTACTTTTGCTCTGACGTATCTTAGTTTCCGTTTCACACTCAGTTACCCTGGGTCACATTGGCAATGTTTCCCCCCTCCCTTTCTTTTTCATTTGTTTGTTTGTTTTTGAGACAAGGTCTCATATACTCCAGGCTGTCCTCAGACTTGCTATGTAGATGATGATTTTGAACTTCTGATCCTCCTGCCTCTACCTCCTGCGTGCTGAGAGCACACGCACACACCACCATGCCCCATTTAAACAGGTAGGGCTAGGGGTAAAACCCAGGGCTTCATGTGTGCCAGGATTAACATGACCATCTGCACTCCATCTCTACCCTCAATTTTGTTTTCAGTATTTAAAAGCATGATTCTTTTTTGAAATTGTAAGCATGAAGGAAACCTGTTCATTCCTTAAGCCACGTCGGGTGGGCGTCTTGGCCAGCAACATGAAGGTAGTGGCAGAGGTAGAGGTAGCCACCGTTCCTTGTGCTGCATCGCAGCGTGTACTGGAGAGAAAGACACCTGTGTATTCAGGACACAGCAGTCTTTCTCGACTTCCTCCCTGTGGAAGGGACCACATGACTTCATCTCCCTGCTCTGTCCAGGCTTTTCCCGACATAATGTACTTCACCTTGCTGCTATCCCTGGAAATCATGAGCACTCGCCTGGCACAAAACCCTGCTCTGGTTCCAGCCCAGCTCTGCAGGAGGCACAGGAGTAACTGAAGTAAAATGCAGGCATAGCAGCACTGATGGCCTGCTGGTGAGAAGCCACTGTCAGTTAGAAAGGCGCTGCAAAGCTGAGGGGCCTCCACCCACCACCCTGGCCCCTTGATCCTGTCCTCGTCTGGTTCTGCACTTGGTGCTGAGCCATTGAGGCCATTGAGTATTCCTGACAAAGCATCCCATGTCATTTTCAGAAATGTTTATGGCCCTATAACCAAGGTGACACCAAGGCAGCCACTTGTACCAAGCATTGCCACCTTGGGACCAAAGCTAGTCCTTTGACCAGCCAGGGCATCAGGACTGACTGGAAGTGATCTATGCACACTGGGATCAGGGGCCCGCAAGGCACAGCCAAGGTCAAGAAGCCAGAGTGAGCACCAGAGGCAAGGGAAGAGACTAGAGAAGATACAGATGGGCCTGAGCAGGGTCCAGGGGCCATCAGCCTCACTCTTAAGTCTCTAAAAATCAGGGCAGAGAGGGTCCCACCTGCTTCTGCCTGGTGGGTCCCATGGGTGCCATTCCCCCTGGCATTGCCCAAGCTGATTTGACAGAGCACATGTGGACAAGGGTGAAGGCCCTGAAGAGTTTTCCTCTGGAGAAACTAGTTTTCACATAATGAGAAACTAGAATCAGTAGAGGAAAGAGCAGGAGAGGTGAGGTCAGGCTGTGTCTTCTCAGAGCTCTGACCTACCTCCTCCTACCACTAGCAGGACAGCTCAGTGCTGCTGGCTCAGGAAAGAAGGGAGCAGCCCAAGCACCTCACATGGAGCCACGGTTCTCATGTCCCTTTATCACTGGCCTCCCTGACTGCCCGTGTGGGACTTTATGGGCAGAGAAATGCGAATGGGCATCTAGACCTGGAGCAGTGTCTTGGAGGTGATGCTGCCAGGCAGGGACCAAGCCAGGCCTCCTGAGCAGGGGCTGAATGTAGATAGGCTATCCTGGGGCATGGCATGGGGTCATATCCACCTGTCCTTCCCCAGATGATGGCGCCATCAGGGTCTGGAAGAACTTTGCTGATTTGGAAAAGAACCCGGAGATGGTGACGGCGTGGCAGGGACTCTCAGACATGCTGCCAACAACACGAGGTGGGTCTGGGCTCCTGTTTCAGAGGAAGATCGGACCTGTGGGAGGCATGTTCCTGTTGCCTCTGGGCTGTGTCAGCAACATCTCCCACTTCCCAGTCAGCATTCCTGAGTTGCCGACCCTGGGTCTCCTGACCCTGTCTCTGTCTCTCTTCCCTAGGGAAAGGCCAGCCCTAGAGCAGCTTCCTGAGGGACAGCCCAGACATGTGTTCCCTCATATGTGCATGGTTTACATGTAGCCGTGTTTGTAAATGTTATTTGGAGTGAACAGGTGATCTTCCAGTAGCATATCTATACTGTTGGGCTCCTCTGGGCAGCTGGTTTGCAGACCCTGAGGTCCACAGGTGCCCCACGTACCAGCAAGGCCTTCTGTCAGCCTGTATGTAAGGAAGAAAGAAGTTAGCTCTTTTGTCAGGGCACAGATCTGGACTTGTGTCCAGGACCTGTATCCACCAGAGTCAAGCAGAGAGCAGGACTCTGGCTCAAGTGCTGCAGGTGTCCTGCACCCCACGTGCCTGTAATAAAGCACCTGTACTTGGGTATTTGCCTGGCTGGAGTTAAGCGTCGGCTATACACAGCATCATTCCTCCAAGCAGAATGTGGGGCCTCCCCAAGCTGCCTGCAGAGATGCCCCCAGGCTGGGAGAGACAGGGGGGACAGTCAGAGGGCCTCTTCGTGGCCCCCCAGCAGACTGGAGGATCTGCTGTGGCGGATTACTTCAAGACGAGGAAGGGCTGCAGAGTCCGCCGCACCTCCTGCTGGTGTTGCTGGGGGAGAAGGCGGCTTCTGGTTGTCCTGGACCGCCCCGGGGAGCTGGAGCCGCTCCTTCCGCCCTGTGCAGGTGTGGACTGTGGACCAGCACAGGCTGGCCTGGAGGGGTCAGGAAGCCCCGACAGGACCCACCTCCCAACCCCTTTGCATCTCGGTGAGGTGACTGCCCCGGCCAGCAGCCCATGTGAAGGTCACGTTAAGCTGAGGAAGGAGCTTGAAGGTCCCAGTACTAGACGTAGATTCGTTTTCTGTTCAGAACCAAAGCCTGTGGAAGAAGTGTCTGCCACAGGGCAGGTGGTGGCTGTGCACCCCCTTCCTCACGGCCTCTCACAGTGACAGCCCTCATGTGTCCCTGTCCTCATCTAGGGCATGTGCTCGCTGGGAGGCTTCTGCATTCCAGGGTAACACAGCTACCCGGGGAGCCAGTCTGCGTCTAAAACTAAAATGTAACTCGGAAACTGCTCCTTCAGACGTGGTAGAGAGGGTTCTGAAAGCTAAGCATGCTTGCGTGCGTGATGTGAGTGGGTGTGTGTGGGGGTTGTCTTTTAACTGATCAGCCAGAGAGATCAGTGCCTTAAAAGAGGTCTGCTGTGGACTGACTGTCCTCTAGGCTTCTACTGCAAAGCCCTAACCCCACATGGTGGTGTTCAGAGATGGGGTTTAGTAGGTGACTAGGGCTAGATGAGGCCATGAGTCCCCTGGGACTAGTAGCCCTATTAGGGAGCACTCACTCTTTCCCAACTTCCATAAGCCAAAAAGAGGGTTCACAGGCCTCCTGGTGTGGGGCACACAGCCTCCAGAACGGTCTAAGGAAAGGCTACACTCCTGTGGTGTGCACAATGGCGGCCTCAGCTAAAATGAGGAAGGAACACACAGACTAGAGGGCCTGCGCACCACGCCTTGCCACACAAGCTCCTAGCGCTGCAGGAAGCGCATGTCCATGTGCTGTCCTGGTGACTGCAGAGGCAGCAGAGTCCCCTTAGGCCCACTTCTGCCATCTACACATCAGCCCAGGTGGAAAAGCCCTGGCCTAGCCTGGCCTGGCAGTCTAAACAGCAGTGGGCTCCCAAAATACAGGTGAACACTGTTGCCTGCCTCAAGCCAGTAGTCCCCAGAAAGGCCCAAGGAACTGCCCACTGCAGCTGTCCCTCAGTCACACTCCAAGAGGCCCTCTGTCAGCATGCGCATGTGCCTCCTGCAGCTCCAGGACCCCCATGTACACACATGAACCAGCTCTTAACCCCTTGGCTTCAACACCATGTTAACTCATTACATGTGCAGTCAGCCTCCTCTGACCAACCTTCATCTGTTCCTCCAGAAGATGTCAGCATTGATGCTTTGTTGCCCCCCACCCCCACTATGCACCGGGATGTAGGGACTTGTGTTTTTTTTTTTTAATATATTTTTATTCATTTATTTGAGGGGACAGATAGAATGGGTGCACCAGGGCCTCTAACCACTGCAAACGAACTCCAGATGCATGCACCACTTTGTGCATCTGGCCTTAAGTGGGTACTGGGGAATCAAACCTGGGTCCTTTGGCTTTGCCAGCAAGCACCTTAACTGCTAAGCCATCTCCCAGCCCAGGACTTGCTTTTGCACTTTCCTCTGCTGGGCAGACACCAGCACCATCCTGAGGGCTCTTCTGTCATGCTGTAACAGCTGAGTCAAGTTGTTCGCTGGCCATTCAGCCACATCTGATCCAGGTCCTCAGCCTCACAGAAGGTACCTTTGAGTACTACCTGCTCCATGGGTTTATGCAGCCTTCACACAGAAGGGCAGGTGTGATCCTCCTTCCAGAAGATCCAGGGAAGACAAGAGCTGCATCTCAGGGAAGGGCCTCTTCTGGGGCCCTTGGCTGGCCGATGGCATGCATCTGCACCTTGTGAGACCCCTGGCTGTTTGGATTCCCAACACTGAGCAATGTGAGGTCCTTAGACTTCAGGTTTTCTCCCTCATGACAAGAGAATGGTGACTAGAGAATGGAGCCCAGGTTTCTGAGGCTGTGGTCTCGGTGGTAAGAGAAGGCCCAGGCCTGTAGGAACTGCAGTAGCCAGCAGTCAGGACAAGGGCTGAGTCCAGAAGGACACTCAGGCTAAGCTGAGCTCTGGGGGAGAAGCCATCTCTAGTCCTCCTGAAGTGACCTTTGACTCTTAGGGTTCCTTCTCTCATCTCCCCAGATGCCTTTCCTCACAGAAGCAGAGCCCTGCCCTGGTCCTTTCAGGCTCTTCTGACAGACTTCAGTCAACTCTGTGTCTAGGCAGATGGCCACCTAGGCCAGCAACACAATGACCAGAGTCACATGGATGCATCTCTCTTTTCTTCCTTTTTAAATATATATATGTATGTATGTTTGTATGTACGTATGTATGTATGTATATATATTTTTTTGGGGGGGGGGTTGAGGTAGGGTCTCACTCTAGCCCAGGCTGACCTGGAATTCACTATGGAGTCTCAGGGTGGCCTCGAACTCACGGTGATCCTCCTACCTCTGCCTCCCGAGTGCTGGGATTAAAGGCGTGCACCACCACGCCCGGCTTAAAAAATATTTTATCATTCATTTTTTATTATTATTATGCTCAATATTCTTTTATTTTTTTAAGTGTTAGCATATATTGGGCTGGAGAGTTGGCTTAGCAGTTAAGGCACTTTCCTGCAAAGCCAAAGGACCTAGGTTCAATCCCCCAGGACCCACATAACACAGATGCACAAGGTGGCGCATGCATCTAGAGTTCATTTTCAGTAGCTGGAGGCCCTGGTGTACCTATTCTCTCTCTATCTCTATCTGCCTCTCAATTAATTAATTTTTAAAAAGAAAAGAAATATTAGCATATGTTAGTTGTATTAAGTCTCCTTTTTTGGGGGGGTGGCTTTTCGAGGTAGGGTCTCACTCTGGTCCAAGCTGACCTAGAATTAACCGTGTAGTCTCAGGGTGGCCTCGAGTTCATGGCGATCCTCCTACCTCGGCCTCCCTAGCACTGGGATTAAAGGTGTGCACCACCACCGCCCAGCTCCTTTCTTTTTTAAAAATATTTTTATTTATGTATTTTTAAGAAAGAGAGTATAGTTGCCGGGCGTTGTGGCACACGCCTTTAGTCCCAGCACTCAGGAGGCAGAGGTAAGAGGATCACCGTGAGTTCGAGGCCACCCTGAGACTACATAGTGAATTCCAGGTCAGCCTGGGCTAGAGTGAGACCCTACCTTGAAAATCCAAAAAAAAAAAAAAAAAAAAAAAAAAAAGAGTATAGGCATGCCAGGGCCTCTTGTCACTGTAAATGAACTCCAGATGCCTGAGCCAAGTGTGCATCTGACGTTACGTGGATACTGGAGAAGGTTCGAAACTTGGTGGGATTTGCAAGAAAGCACTTCTAACCCCTGAGCAATCTCCCCAGCCCCCTTTCACATGTTTGTCCTTTTTTCCTCTTCTGTTGTAACTTAGTTTACAAAGTTAGAGAACAGCTAATGTGATCATGCAGTGGAACATCACACAGACGTTTGGGTATATCAACCATAGATCTATTTGTGTCGATTCCATTGTATCCTCAGGATGGTCACCAAAAGCAGTTTGTTGGAAAATAAACACTGTGCTGTTGAGTGTTCTTGATGTGTACAAAGAACAATATGCGGTCTGCAGACACGTGCATGCTTTGTGGTTAACAGACACGCGCACTGTGGAGAACAGGTCAGGACTGGAGAGATGGCGTAGCAGTTGAGGCGTTTGCTACAAGCCAGGACCCACGTTAGCCAGATGCACAAGGGGCACCTGCAGCTGGAGTTCATTTGCAGTGGTGGCTGGAGGCCCTGGCGTGCAAATATTCCCTCTCATTAATTAATTAATTAGTTAATTAATTAGTTAATTAATTAAAAACAGTTCAGAAGCTCCTGGGAAGGGCCCTTGCCCAGGGATTAACTCCAAGTACTTTTACTGTATCCATATGGTATTTTGTGGGGGCTGAGATATAGCTCAGAGGTAAAATATTTGCTTAGCATGTCCAAGACCTTGGGTTCTACCCTCAGCATTCCCCAAAGGGGGGGGGGGGGACATTGTTTTAAGGCAAGATGGAATCACTGGATCTAGATAATGGGTATAAAGTTTTATTTGTACTGTGTCCTTTTATGTATGCTTCAAATCTTTAGAAATAACCTAAATTAAAGCTTATTGGGCTGGAATATGGCTCTTTGACAGAGTACATGTTCCAAATGTACAAAGCCCTGGGTTCCATCTGCAGGTCATTATGGGAGAATATAAGGCACCGCCTGTCCAGTCCTAGGATAAAAAAAAAGAAAGGGCACCTGTTTTGTTTTGTCTTTTCAAGATGGGGTCTCACTCTAGCCCAGGCTGACCTGGAATTCACTATGTCGTCTCAGGGTGCCTTTGATCCTCCTACCTCTGCCTCCCAAGTGCTGGGATTAAAGGTGTGCGCCACCACGCCCTGCTGTTTTCTGTTTGTTTTTATTTTTTTAAGACACTATCTATGTACATTGGCCAAGCCATTCTCTAACTCCTGGGCTCAAGTGGTCCTCCTGCCTCCATGACTCCCTACCTAAGATGACAAGCATACAGCCACTATGCCTGGTCGGGTGGTCCTTGTTTCACTGTGCCTGTATGCCATCTTCCTCCACCCTTCCCAGAGTGCAGGTCACCCTCAGCCTATATGGAACCCTTGGTTTTCCTAAGAGAAACTGGGTCCTAGTATTCCAGTTTGGCCAGAGGAAGACTCATCTTCATGTCCTGGTAGTATAAGGCCACCCAGACCTGCCAGTTGAGTACCAGTGTTGTGGAAGATGTGCACAGCGGAGCATGCTCTCAGATCACACTGCCCTGTAGTGGATGTCTTGGGTACAGGATACCAGGGTTCTGGGGAAGCTCAGAACTCCAGGCTCAGAGGTACTGCACCAATAGGGCTCAGGGCATATGGAGCTTCAGAGAGCCTTGGCCCAAGCTTACACAGAAGATGGGGACCCCTAGCTGGGTTAGGGGTGGCAAGTGTTCCCTGGAACTACTGGATGAGTGACTACCCAGAATACCCGCAGCCTGCCTGGAACCCACAGGTTGACCCCCTGCCCCATTGTGTCTCCCCAGGAGCAGGGATGGTGGTGGACTGGGAGCAGGAAACTGGACTCCTCATGTGCTCAGGGGATGTGCGGATTGTGCGGATCTGGGACACGGACCGTGAGACGAAGGTGCAGGTAACCATGCTGGGCCCACAAGCTTCTTCGCGGTTCTGTGCTTCTCAACCCAGGCTCGGCAGCCTCCTGCTCCACAAAACAGGTCGTCCACACCAGAGAACAGGACCAGTGTGCTGCTGCCTTGGTGCTGTGTGGGCAGACACCTGGAGGGATGGTGCCCGGCTGTCTCAGGGTGCACGTGAATCACAGCACTTTGATCTGCTTCATGGCATCATTAAGCCTGTGCTAATCCCAGTTATTTTCAAATATTGTTTTCTCTGTACTAATTAGAGAATGTCAGAAGTCAGTAGGGTGGAATATTTTAAATTAGAATGGTTAATTATTTGACCATGTGGCTCTTTTTCCCCCTGTAGTCAATGCTGGGAATGGAACCCAGGCTTCCTGCACGCTAAGCACGTGCTCTGTCACTGAGCCATATCCCCAGTCCTTAGTGTGTCTTTTATTTTGTGATTTCTTTTGCTTAGTTTTGGGGGACAGAGTCTAACTAAATAGACCGTACTGGCCTTGTATTTTCTAGGGCTTTTTAGTGGGTTTTTTTTTTTTTTTTGTTTCGTTTTGTTTCGTTTTGTTTTGGCTTGTTCATGTGTATATGTGTGTATGTGTCCATGCACCATCCCATGTCCTCATCTGTGGCTACGTGCACTCACCAGAACAGAACATAGGGTGGGGCTGGGAGATGGCTTATTGGTTAAGGTGCTTGCCTATGAAGCCTAAGGACCCATGCTTGACTCTCTAGGTCCCATGTAAGCCAGACGCACAGTGATGCAAGTGTGCAAGGTTGTATATGCACACAAAGAGGCACACATGTCTGGAGTTCATTTGCAGTGGCTGGAGGCCCTGGTGTGCCAATTCTCTCTCTCTCTCTCATACACACACACACACACACACACATATGCCCCAGTCTCTTGGGCTTTCCTAAAAAAAAAAAAAAAAAAAATAGGGTATCCCACTACATCACTCTCCTGAGACTCTTACTGATCCACAAGCTTGCCATGTTGTGAGCTGGGGAAATTCTCAAGTCTGTGCTTCCCTGCGGGACTGGAGTTACAGACACACATGGCCACAGCCAGCTGTGTATTTTTAGTTTGAATAAAGTGTACTGGTTTGCCTGTGACACCTGGGAAAACCATAGAGGGCCACATCAGCTGCCCTGCCAGAGAGCCCTGGGAGCATGTGTGGCCACTCTGCAAGCCTTTGGGGCCTTGGCAAGACCATAGATAACTATAGGGACAGCGCCCGAGGGGCGTTAGTTCAGAGACATGTCCTGAATCCCCAGAGTTGCAGAGCAGAGACTGACCCTGACTGACATCCCCTGCCTGCCCCGCCCTCGGCAGAGGCCCAGGCTACTTGTTGGTGTGGAGGCAGCTCTGCAGTGCGAAGATGGGTACAGGCTGACAAGAATGAGGCTTAGTCAGCCACCCTGTTAAAAGCCACAGGTTTCCTCAGAGTGCCACATCTGCTGTCTGAGGGGCTACAGCCTAAGGTCACTCCCTCTGAGATACCCATAGGCAGCCCTCCCTTGCCTATCTTCAAGTCCTGCCTGAGATGCCACCAAACAACTTCTATTAGACTCTTGAGGTTCTCAGACCTGTTAGGAAATAGGGCCCGAAGGGGTTACTATTCCTGAGAGGTTGGTGTGGACACATTGAGACTCAGGGATCAGTTTCTTTGTGCTGTAATGGCAGCTTCCAGAAGCAGCATTACCCACCCATGGGCTCATCCCCACATCCTGGATGCCCATTTGCACAGAGATACACTTCGACACGTTGGGTGTTTTGTTGCATCAGGGTGCTGGGGACGCTGAGGGGCAACTTTTCAAAGGCCCTGACTGTCCATGGTTGCAGCTGTGTCTCCATGCCCGTAGATATCCTCATAAGCATTCTCCGCCTGATCGGAAGGCTTTTTCCCTCCTGAGGCCCATTTCGGTCTCCCACTCCCTCCTGCAGGCATCTGCCACACTGCCTGCCCTTTTACAGCATTTATGGCCACCTAGGGGACGCAGAGGAGCCACTCCTCCTCTCTTCCCTTGACTAATTAGGGGTCTGAGGAGGGAGCTAATAAGACTTCCTCCTTGCCAAAATGTGCTTCGTCTTTCTTTTCAGGAAAGAGGGAGATGTTGTTGGAACTTGTAATTGGCACTGAGAGCCAAGAATCCCCAGAGGTGCCTGCAGGCTGTGCCCAAGCACAAAACAGATGCTCTTGCAGACTGGGGCTGGCCTGAGGCCCTCCCAACTGTCAGGCCTGTGACAGCCTTGCAGGTGGAGGCCAAGGCAGTGGCTCCTCAGCCTGGGAGAGATGGATATATCCCCAGTGGGTGCTGTGACCAGCTGGAAGCCCCTTCTCACCATGCTCTTTTTGGGCCTAGGACATTCCTACAGGCGCTGATAGCTGCGTGACTAGTCTGTCCTGTGACTCCCACCGCTCACTCATTGTGGCTGGCCTGGGAGATGGCTCCATCCGTGTCTACGACAGGAGGATGGCACTCAGTGAATGGTAACCCACCCACCTTTCCCTCCCCTAGGGCTGCTCTGGCTCTTTCCAAATGGTAGGGGGCACCTTGCTGCCAGTGAAGGGTCCAGATTGCTCCATAGTAGAACATTGATGCCAGCTTGAAGGCTCCATCTGGGCATGACCCACTCAGGCCCATCCCCATGGTACATGGAGAATACAAGAGGTAGACTTGCTGGCTTATGCCAAGACCTGGGTCTAGCAGTGTGGAGGTCCTGGAAAAGAAGCCCCCTGCCTTCTCCACTCACCTGTACACCAAGAACGCTAACATCTGCTACCTCCGGGGCAGCATGTGTCAACACCCTGCAAGCCTGGGAGCATGTGTGGGCATCCTGGGGTCATGTGTGGGCGCCCTGAGAGCCTGGGAACATGTGTGGGCATCCTGGGGGCATGTGTGGGCATCCTGGGAGTGTGTGTGGGCGCCCTGAGAGCCTAGGAACATGTGTGGGCATCCTGGAAGTGTGTGTGAGCATAGCAGGGCACTCGTAAACCTTGGCTGACATTGCTCTGCACAGTGCTCGCTCAGCGGGGAGGGACTACCAAACACCCAGTGGTTAGGTGTCCCCCATCACCTTCTTGACTGCACAGAGGCCCATGTACCCATGGGAGATCAGAGAGCTGCCAATGGCCTGGGTTTGGGAATTCCCAGAAGCATGCCTCTGAGACAGCCTGTCTCTTAAGTCCCTACCATGTCCTGGAAAATAGGCCTGGCACAGACAGTGGACATTGGCCACCATAGCTGCTGAACCTCAGGAGACAGGAGCAGTGGGCAGAATTCAGCGGAGCCTCAGCTTAGGCATTGGGTGCACGCCAGCTCCTGAGGACAGGAAGGGACTCTGGACCTGAGGCTTGGGTGACAGGGGGTGGCTGCAGGCCCCTGGCCATCCTGTCAGAAAGCAGGTTTGGTCACATGTCCCCATACATTGAACAATGGTGGGGACCCACCTTTTTCAAAAGCAGCCATCATGGGACAGGACAGGGTTGATGAAAATGTTCTACAATTGGATTGTGGGGGAGGGTCACCCTCCTCTGAATGTGCCGAGTCCTACTGAGCTGCACTCCTGAACAGTATTAGGGGTTTCAGGGTTTGTTTTGTTTTGTTTTGTTTTTTGTTTTTTGTTTAGGGATAGTTTTTTGTCTCTTTTCTTGTTTTGTTTTGGACAAGGTTTCACTCTAAGTTGATTTGGAACTCACTTTGTAGCCCAGGTTGACCTCACATTTGTAGTAGTCCTCCTGCCTCAGCCTCCCCAGTGCTGGGGTTACGGGCATACAGTGCCATACCTAGCTATAGGGTAGGTTTTATCAGACATTTCCTTCGTGTTAATCAAACTTATTCATATATTCCCCTCCCTCCTGAAATAGAAGCCACCTAGGCAAGCAGTAAACTTGAGACATGATTCCACAAAGGATCTGAGGTGGCTGTGGGATCACAATGATCATGTGTCCTTCGCTCATGAGGAGACAGGACCCTTCTCTAGGCCTGGGCCAGACAAAAAGGCAGCCCCTGGCTTTGCCTTCCACTGCACTGGCCGTGCGTCTTTGCTCACTGTACCTACCTGGCTTCCAGTTGTATCAAAGTCATACATCCTGCTCTCTCAGACAAGGCTTGTGCAAGCTCACTCCATAGAGTCAGAGCAGCCTGCCTGCTTAGCTCCTAAGAGGATGGTGCCATCTAAGAATGCACCCCAAGATCTGATGTGTAGGCTCCAAGGCCAGAAACAGGAAACCAAGACTGGAGGAATGAGCAGAGTGCCTCTGGTGACAACTTAATCCTAAGTGACATCCAGGGCCCTGCTTGATGCCAAGGCTGCCATGCCCAACCCATACCCCCCTTCTCCTGGTCTTCCTGCCACACATTCCACAGCTGTTCTGGGGCCCTGAGCAGCATGGGAAGAGCAGCTGAGCAAGGCCAACCCTGACCACACCTTCCTCCCCAGCCGCGTCATGACCTACCGGGAGCACACAGCTTGGGTGGTGAAGGCTTTCCTGCAGAAGCGCCCCGAGGGCCACATCGTGAGCGTCAGGTAACAACCTGGGCTGTGGAAACAGCTCCGTATGTATGTCCTTGGTAGTACTTCAGGGTAGTAACTGACTCCAGTCCATGCTGGCCAGAAAGGTCAAGGTGCAGAACAAAAGGGCTGTACAGACACCTGCCTTCTAGAAAGACCTAGGCCAGCTGAGAGCAGAGAGGCCAGGTGGGCAGATGTGTCCTCCACCGGTAGGTGCCCCGGGCAGGGCGGAGTGCAGCTGCATACGCTGTTGCACACACCTCCCTGCCACCGAGCCATCCCTCATGTAAGTTCAGCTCTCCACTCGCTGAACAGTGTGCTGCGAGCCGGAGATCTTGACTTGACTCGGGGCAGCAACGTGTAATTTACTGTCACAGAGCCACCCTTTCTTCAAACACACTCTCTTCCCTCTTGTCTGCGACATAAAAACAAAGGCTTCGGATGGACCTCCAAGACAGGTGGCCATAAGCCTCTGAGAGGTGACCTGGTCTGCCCCTGAAGCTGTGCAATGCCACCAGGCACCCATCTGCCATCTCCTGCCCCTGCCTTTGCTCCTGGCTCTACCTTGTCCACCACAGCTGGGTGTGGTGGCCTGTTTCACAGCCAGCCCAGCAGCTGCCCCCAGGCCCATGCTGTAGTGGGATGGGAGGTCTGCAGGTACCAGTGGAGAGGGCCTCGGTTGGTTTGCCAGAATCCCCGGTGGCACTGTCTTCACTCAGCATGTTGCACTCCACTCAGGGCATCAGACTCCACACAGTGCCACTGTCCTCCTGGGCCCTGTCCCTCTCAAGGAGCACCAGGTAGAGTGCTCCCAGGGTCTCAGCCAGCGAGTCACTGTGACACTCTTTCACAGCGTCAATGGCGACGTGCGCTTCTTTGATCCACGGATGCCCGAGTCTGTGAACGTGATGCAGATGGTGAAGGGGCTGACGGCCCTGGACATCCATCCCCAGGCAAACCTGATTGCCTGGTAGGTACCCCGCCTCCCTCCCCACTTCTGAGCAGAGGACCCAAGCCTCTCAGAGAGCACACACTTCAGCTCTGCCCCATGGAGCCTATGGAAGGGAGACGGGTAGAGAGTTTAATTGGACTGCCATGAGAGATAAAAGTCAGAGAAGTTCTCTGTCCTTCCACACCCCCACCCACAACAAGCATTTGGCCCTCAAGGCACCTCTGGGGATGGGGCCCTGGTTCTCACTGGCAGTAACAAGATGAGTCACCGCTCCCAGCCTCAGGTGACACAAATGGACCTCCTGGTCTGTGACCCTACCACGACACAGCCACCCTTCCCCAGCCAGTCCTGTCCCTGCAGTCATCCACCCGTTGGCCTCTCCTCCTTCCCACACCGAAAAGGGA
Source organism: Dipus sagitta (assembly GCA_036346955.1). Taxonomy (NCBI): domain Eukaryota; kingdom Metazoa; phylum Chordata; class Mammalia; order Rodentia; family Dipodidae; genus Dipus; species Dipus sagitta. The sequence goes on from CM070778.1 coordinate 14,517,903, forward strand.
CAGAAGCTAACGAGCTGACCTTTCCCCCTCCTGCTGCAGTGGTTCCATGAACCAGTTCACCGCCATCTACAATGGCAACGGCGAGCTGATCAACAACATCAAATACTACGACGGCTTCATGGGCCAGCGAGTCGGAGCCATCAGCTGCTTGGCCTTCCACCCGCACTGGGTCTGTGTCTTCACTCCAGGGTGTCTGGGGAACAAGTGGGGCAGTAGCAGCAGTGGGCAGAGGAAGCCACCTGAGTCATCCAGGCTTCTTCTACCCTTCTCCCTAGCCCAGTGATTATTAGGAGCCCAGATCGGCTTAGCCTGGGGTCTTCAGAGCCTCCCTCCATGCCACAGCTGATCCTTGAGGCTCAGAACCAATAGCATAGACAGAGCTATTGGCTATTGGCTGCTGCATTCATGCCATCTTCAGCAAAGCCTGTGGTGTGGGGTACCTCTCTGTAACTACACTTGCCCCTTAGCTTGTGCACTGCTGTGTCTAGGTTGGGGTTCTGCCAGCCTGCCTTCTTGCAGCATGGTACTCCATGGGCGCCTGTGTGACACTTTCTGCTGAAACGCACAGCATTGGTTCCCCAGAGCTGTCCCAGTGGGACAGTCCTGAAAAGAAGCTGCAGGGAACTGTGGGTAGCGTGCAGATGCCTGTAATGGGATTCTGATGGTGCATCATCCCTGCTAGAAACCGGCAGTTACGGGGCTCTTGGTTCTGTGTCGTGTGTAGTGCAGATGTGGGAGGGTGGTTAATAGTACCTAGCTGTGTGCAGGATACAAGCAGCCTGCATCCCTCACCCTAGCCCCTGCCCCACAGCTCTGCCTACACCCTGCTCATGCCCACTTCTTCCCCTTCCCCTTGCAGCCTCATCTGGCCGTGGGCAGCAATGACTACTACATCTCCGTATACTCGGTGGAGAAGCGCATCAGATAGCGGCACTTGGGCACCTGCTAGGCCACGACCCCTCCGGTGTACATAGTGAACTGCCACTCACCCTGGTGCAGCGCCTGCCCGCTCTGCAAACCTCGGCTCCTGACTTGGCCACCGCCAGTTGAGCAGAGGGCCTGAGCTTTCTTTCTTTCTGTCTTCACTGTAATATCTGCAAAGCCCATGGGACAGGAGGGCTTTGATTTGATGTCGCTTCCCATCAAGAACCAGCACCCAGGCACCAAGGCACCTCATGATGCCCCACAATGCATCATGGTCCCTTTCCTGGCCTGTGTCATCTGAGGTTTTGCAAGGGTGCACATTCACTTTATTTTCCATGTGATCAGAGCACTAGCTGCAGAAAGATGGGAGCCTTGACAGAGAAGCTGCATTAGGGCTCCTGCAGTCCCTGGCCAGCCCCACTGTCCTTCGAGTTGTGAGCCTGGAACTTTCAGAGTGGGCTAGACAATGCTGGGGTTGGAAGAACAGAGGGAAGGATAGACGTCCTTTAAGGTCAGAGCTGTAGAACCAGGGGCCACCCAGCCCACCCACCCCTCACCACTGCTGTGTCACTGTGACATGAGGAGAAGGGCCCCATTTGCACTTGTAGGGTCCAGTTTGGACCCCTTATGTGAAGCCGTTTGCAGGAGAGGGCTCTGGCTCTGGCTCTGGCTCAGGGTGCACAGGTGAGGCCCGTCTGTAGAAGCGGCTGCCTCAGGCCGCCGGGCTCATTGCGCAGCACCGCTCTCCCCAGGACAGTGCCAGCAGCCTGGCCCCCATCTTCCTGCCTGTGCTGCACACAGATGCACACGCATACAGGAACATGGCCTTCCCATCCATGCCTAAGCATGTGTGGGTCCCTGGTCCCCCTGCCTGCGGTGGGTGCACATGCATGCGGGCACACAGACTCCCCTTGTGCACATATATAGTCACATGTACAGGCACCATGGTCTGGCACAGGTGCATTCTTGTGTGTGCCCCAGTCTCCTGCCTGTGCCTCACACTCATCACACACACACAGGGCAGAGGCTGCACTGGACCCAGAGGTCCGTGGTGGCAACAGCCCCGTCACTGGTATGACTAAGGCTCACACTGCAGTCTTTAAATACAGAGGAGCTCTGGAGTGGCTCTAATGTGCCTGGCTTGTGTGCACATGCACATGGTAGTCAGAGCTGTGTGGACAGTTGAGCCCTGGGAAGGAACATAGAATTGCTGAGCAGTTGCACACAAGCAGGACACAGCCACAGTAATGATGTTTTGAAAGCATTGTTTCATTCCCCTTGGGAATCAGGATCTCTCAGAGGAGGAGGAGGCTTAATCGATTTGCCAATGGGAAGCTAATCACAGTGAGCAGGGAAGTCGGGCAGGGTGGAAGCTGGGTCCCCATGCTGTGTCAGCTGTCCTGTTTTGGCGAGAGCATCTTCCAAGTGGACAGATCCCTGCAGGCAGTATCAGGCTGACCACAGGGCCAGGCAGGGCTGGACAAGCAGGCTAGAGGAGGAGACCCTTGTGCTGCCCCAGAGAAAGGGCTCTCCCAGCAATAGAGCAATTGGGAGGAAGTCCCATCCCCATGATTGGGCCACCCAGCAGCATGGAGTCAGGAAGGCCCTAGAACTCCCCAGGAGGCCATCTGTCCAGTTCTGCAGCATGCTCTGGTGAGTAACACACTGGAACCTTCCAGAACTGAGCTCCAGGGACGGTTCAGCTCAGACCTTGCCTAACTGGTGTTTCTGTTTTGAGACAGCCACCACTGGCAACATGCAGGGGCTCCTGAGGGAGTGGGACCACATTCTCCCCCGCCCCATGGGAGCCTGCTGTGCACTGTGCATAGGGGCTGCGCCTTCACAAGTCTGATGCGAAAACTCAATCATGAAGTTAACTGAGGCTCGAGAGAGCCCTGACCTAGAGCTCATTATCTATTTATTTTACCACAATGAGAATTGACAAGGACTGACAAAACATGGAACTGCATTGTGAAGCTAAGAGCAGTGACAACAGCAGTTAATAAAGAATACAGCCACATCAAGGGACTGCTGTCAGCACCGCCCTAAGGAACAGCGCGTCCCTCCTGGTCAGGGCGTGCTGAGGCTGAGGGAAGGGAGCCAAGGAAGGGCTGTGCAAGTGTCCCTTCTGCCTTCCGAGCCGGCTGCTGTGTCCAGGGTCTGTTGGTCTAGGGCCTTGGTGAGCAAGGGCAGGCTGTGAGTGAATGCCCAGGACAGGGTGGCTGCTTACAGCCTTCTGAGCCCTGGCTGGAAAGGAGGAGGTGGTGGTTGCTATGGAAACCTGGAGCCTCATGGCTGGGCTTCCTGCACTAACAGCTTGTCTTTAACAAGAAGGATGTGTAGTATTTACACGGGCTGGCCAGGCCAACTTGGCCTAAGAGTCCTATTTTTCCTGTTAGCATCATTTTCTGTCAGCAGGACCCAAGTACCAACCAAGTGCTTCTGCGAATGGTGGGTGGATGTGTGGCCAGTGTTTGGGAGGAGAAGGGCCAGGCTGCAGGCTGGCTGAGGACATGTGCCCAGAGGCCCAGTGCACCTCCGGGCCAAATACATAGCTGCTGGGAAAAGGACTGGGGATGACAAGCCTGCCCAGGAGAGCCATGGGTCTTCTTCTCAGGTGGCCTCTGTGGGGTTTCTTGTCCACAGCCTAGACACCACCTGCCACATGGACTGCTGTTTCTCCTTACACATCTGTCCCCAGTCCCCATCTTGGGGTTTCACATGGCTCCTTGTGAGGGTCACAGGGGTTGGCCTCTTGGGTCATTCTGATTTGGTCACTGGGCTGGTCAAGGAGCCACATGACCCCAAAGACTTGATGGTGCTTCAGTATCAGGTGGGGTCTGGGAGGGCCCCTAGGGAAAAAAGCAAGCAGAGCTGTGCTCCCAACTCCTGTATTGAAACCCTGACCCCCCACACTTGAGAACATGACTGGGGGCAGGGTTTTTACATAAGTCATCAGGTCCAAGTGAGGTCATGGGTGACTAATCCATTGTGTTTTTATGAGAAGGGGAGGCCTGGACACAGACCCAGAGAGGGACAGCCTTGTGCAGGCAAGGGCAGACAGCATGTGTAAGCCGAGGAGAGGCTTGGGAAGAACATCCTGAGACTCCTGTCTTCCATCAATGGGAAAACAAACTCGTTCAAGCTGCCAGTTAGTGGTGACATTAATATGACAGACATCTCCAGGCCAGCGCCCTGCCCTTGAAGCCCTACCACTCACACCCACCAGTTCCTCCTTACAGCAGTAATTGCAGGTATCTTAGCTAAGACCGCCAAAACTTCTAGAATAGCACAGCACCAGGGAACTGTCCAGGAAGCCTAGTGTGGCCGCCAAGGGACGTCCCGGCTGTGGAGGCTTTGCTGTGGTACAGCTGCCAGAATCCTGTGGCCACAGGGCACCAGCTACGACCACTGGGAGGAAAAAGCCCCAGACTGGGCCCCATCTCTAGCCAGGCCTATGGCTCTTTGATGGGACAAAGAGCCTTCACTCTCCACCACTGACCTGCCATGACCTCACTCTTCAGTGACCCTCAACACAGCTGCTGTGCCGCCGCCCAGCCCCAGGTGTCACCCTGCTCCCCATTCCTGGGTCCAGAGTGAGCCATCTCCTGTACGAATGAGGAGGCAAGACAGGAGTACCCTGCACACCATGAGGCACTGTGACAGTGGTGAGCCAACCCGGAGCTGCCAGGGGTCTCCTTCCCTTCCCTCCTCTGAGATGTCAGGGACTCTGGTAGCCCAGGATGGGACTGGGAGCATGTGTTCACAGAAGTCCTCTATATCCAGCACCACAGCCTCCTCCCATGCCCGTTGGCCCGAGGCCACTGCCGTCCCCTGCTTCTGGCCATGTGGGGATGCCAGCTGCCAAATGCCTGCGGCCCCACCAGGAGCTTCCAGGGACCCTCAGGCAGCTCCTCAGACCTCGTGGTGGTGCTGGCCTTCCCAGCTTGCCCTTGGGCCAAGATGGAAATGAGGATGGCTTTCCCAGATGGTTCCAACCCAGAACGCTCAGGGTGACAGGCTGTGGAGACAAGATCTATATCCCTGATCTCCGGTGGACAGGCTCAGGACAGGGGCTCCCTGTATAGCACTAAGGGCTCTGTGGCTTCTGGGGAAGGGCTCAGAGAGCCATCAGTGACCCCTGTCCTCCCTACCTCTCGCAGGATGAGGATTTGCCCTGCAAAATCAGCCTGGCTACTTTCAAGCTGTGCCATCTACACTGGTGGCAGTCAGGGCCTGGGAGACAATTGGTAACTCATCACAAGGGGGTAAGAAAAGACCAGGTTCCAGAATATGAGTGAGGCTACCCCAGCCACTGCCCTCAAAAGTCATCTGTGTGGAAGCAACAGTAGCAGTGAGTGGCGACAGGCCACTCCCTGTGTATGGAGCAGGGCCAAGTGGGTACAAGCTCCCAGCTAGCAGTCCTCACTGTGCAAAGGAGGGTTGAAATGTAGCTGGCTAGAAAGGAGGGAGGGCCAGAGCTATTGACCTGCCCTGGGGAGGGAAGGTTATGTGGGCTAGGACACCACCCCAACTTGATGCTCTCAGCCCAGCTCCCCCTGGCTGGAAGGCCTGTTGAGAGGGAGACTGGTGACAAGCCCCCGTACCTGTGATCCAGGAATTGAAGTTTTCCCGTCAGTGCACCAATATGATACGGGAATTGGGGTGTCTGAGAGCAGCGGGGCCTCCCTTGGCTTTTGGCTGTTCTTGAGCCCAGGAGTTAAGGAGCCACTGTCACTGTGTGACACAAAAGTTCCAGAGTCAGTGGTCTCCAGGTTCTTACCTTGTGAATTCATGGAATTGAAATCCACAGACCACATGGTTACGTTTAGAGAGAATTCATTAGATTATAGATAGAATTTCAAGTGCTTTAAAAAAAAAAAAAAAAAGCTGGGCGTGGTGGTGCACGCCTTTAATCCCAGCAACAACCAGGAGTCAGAGGTGGGTAGGTCGTCATGAGTTTGAGGCCACCCTGTGACTACATAGTGAATTCCAGGTCAGCCTCAGCTAGAGACCCTACCTCAAGAATTTAAAGTGCTAAAGAGAAAGGGAGAGTACAAATAGCTCCTGCTTGTGAAAAGGCAGGAGTGGGATCAAGCCAACCTGGAGACCCAGATTGTGTATGGGGCTGAACTAGCCAGCCACAGGAATCAATTCTAGGGAAGGAAGAACTTTCTAGGGAGGGACTTAGGTTGAGATCAAGGAAAACAGCTCTAGGGGCTCCTTTAGGCAACAAGAGATAAGGAGAAGCCTGACCTCTAGCAAAGAAGACTGCAAGGGCAAGCTGGGGGGGGGGGGGCTTTCACCCCTAAACTGCCTTACCAAGGCTCTACAGAGAGCAACAGGCCAGTGCAGTAGCTGGAACCCACATGGACTTGCTTTTATTTTTATTGGTATTTTGTTATTAACAACGTTTAGACAGGGCCAGGGGTGGAATGACACAAAAGCAAAGAACAACTCAAAAAGAAATTCAGGAGCCAATTCCATTTATTATTGTATGCAAAACAGTAAAACTCCAAAGATACATTTAACAAAGGAAGTGTTTGACTTAAACGCTGAAAACTACAAAAAAATTCTAAAAGAGGACCTGAGTAGTTGGGAAGGCATAGCATGTTCATGAAGCAGATCTGATGTTAACATGTAGTGCTTGCCACAGACATCAAAATTCCTAACGGCTGGAGAGATGGCTTAGCAGTTAAAGGTGCTTGCCTGCAAAGCCTAAGGACCCAGGTTCGATTCCACAGTACCCATGTAAAGCCAGATGCACAATGTGGCCCATGCATCCGGAGTTTGTTTGCAGTGGCAAGAGGCCGTAGTGTGTCATACACATTCACACTTTCTATTAGATATTTTTTTAATTTCCAATAGAAAACCAACCCTCAGCTCGATGTGGTGGTACACACCTTTAATCCCAGCACTTGGGCAGCAGAGGTAGGAGGATTGCCGCGAGACTACATAGTGAATTTCAGGTCAGCCTGGGCTAGAGCGAGACCCTACCTTGAAAAAAAGAGAGAGAACCAACCCTCGGTTCACAGGGAACTACAAGAGGCCCAAACAGCAAGAGCAATATAGAAAAAGGAGAAATTAGAAGACCACAAACGTACAACAGGCAGAACATGGTACTGGGGTGAGGACAGTGTTAAAAGCCAACAGAATGCAGAAATAGACACGAGAACCAATGATAACTTGACTTGTGGAAAGAACAGCCTTTAAGCTGGGTGTGATGGCTCATGCCTGTGGTACCGATCCTTGAGGGGCTGAAGCAGGAGGGTTGGTACAAATTTCAGGCTAGCCTGGGCTACAGTGTGAGACAAAACGATAACAACAGAAATCTTTAAATGATGCTGGGTCAATCAAATGTGCACGTACAAATTTGGACTCTCATGTCCCATATGAAAATAACTCAAAATGATGTAAGCCAGATGCACATAGTGGCACATGTGTCTGGAGTTCATTTGCACTGGCTAGACTCCCTAGCATGCCCATTCTTTCTCCCTCTCTCCCATAAGTAAATATAATTAAAACCTTTTTTAAAAAGAAAAAATATAATAATGACCTAAATTACAAAACACCGAGGAGAAAGCCTGGGGGTGAATTTTTATGACCTTGCATTTAGAAATGGGTTCTTAGATTTGATTCCAAAAGCATATAACACAAAAGGAAAATGGATAAGCTGGACTTCGTTATCAAGAAGGTGAAAGGAAGTCTGGCACAGTACTGCAAGCCTGTGATCCCAGCCCTCGGGAAGCAGAGATGGGCATGATGAATGCAAGACCATTCTTGCCTCCTTAGTTCAAGGCCTGCCTGGAACTACATAGTAAGTCTTCTCTCAACAACAAAAGCTGTGAAAGACCATTCACAGAACTGAGTAAAGTACATGTAAATTGTGTATTATAAGGCCTTATGATCCAGAATATATTTTTAAAATAAGCACACTGGGCTAGAGAGATGGCTTAGCGGTTAAAGCATTTGCTTGTGAAGCCAAAGGATCCTGGTTCGACTCTCCAGGACCCACATAAGCCAGATGCACAGGGGGTTTGTTTGCAGTGCTGGGAGGCCCTGGCGCACTCATTCTCTCTGTCTCTCCCCCCCCCCTCAAATAAATAAATGACATTTGTTTAAAGCACACTGTTAAGGTGCTTGCATGCAAAGCCTAAGGACTCAGGTTCGAATCCCAAGACCTGGCAAGCCAGATGCACAAGGTGGCACATGCATCTGGAGTTCATTTGCAGTGGCTGAAGGCCCTGGTGTGCCCATTCTCTCTCCCCCCTCTCCAAAAATCATATAATGGAAAAGGACGCAAATAGACATTTCTCCAAAAAAGACACACAAGTGGTCAACAAACACCCAGATTTCACCAGCAGGGCAAGTGCAAGCAAAACCCACACAGACGCCACCTCATACCAACTCAGCCTTGGTCTAAGGAAACAGCAAGTGTCCACTGAGCTGCAAACTAGCCCTTGCAGGCTGCTGAGATGCAGCGGGTGCTATGGAAAAGTGGTGGCCTTCCAAGAAGCTAAGACAGGTCTGGGAGACAGCTTAGTGGTTAAGGCACTTGCCTGCAAAGCCAGCGGACTCAGGTTTCATTCCCCAGTATCCACGTAAAGCCATATGCACAAGGTGGTGCATGTGTCTGGAGTTCAATTGTAGTGGCTAGAGGCCCTGGCATGCCCATTCTCTATCTAAAATGAACAAATGAAAAGAAGAAGCTAAGCATAGAGTTCCCAGTAGTTCCACTCTGGATATAAATCCCACAGAGATAAACACATCCACACAGAAGCGTGTGCAGGATTACAACCACCACAGGTAGGCACCCCAGAGGGCCACCAATGGATAAATGGGCACCATATCGATAGCCCAGTAGTGTGGTGGTGAATGGAATCAAGGCCCTTGGAACAAAGGCTTCACAGATTCAGTCCTTTCTACCTCCTACTGTGTGAAGAAATGGACCCAAGGTGCAGAGCCCAGGCTGGCATAGGCACCAAACCTGGGCTGCCTTGATCTTAGATTTCCCAGTCTCCAGAACTGTGAAAAAAAAAAAATGTGTTCCAATCATGTTACCCAGTCTCAGATGGGCTAGCTTAGTTTGGGTTTGGGGGTTGTTTCTGGAAACAAGGTCTCTCTCTAGCCCAGTGTAACTTCAAACTTAAACCCTCCTGTTTCAGCTTCCGAGGTGCTAGAATGATAGGTATGTACCACCGTGCCAGGTAGGTTTGTTTCCAGTTTTTTTTTAATTGGTGTGTGTGTGGATACGCTTCTGCACATGTGCCAGGGTCTCTTGCCATTAAAAATAAGTGCCTGTCTGGCTTTATGTAGGTGGCTGGGGAAGTGAGCCCAGGACAGCAGGCTTGGTAAGTAACGGGAGCCTCCACCAGCAGCTCTGAGCAGCTCTAGCTTGGTCCCCAAACATGGGCAATGACAGTCCTTCAGAGCGAGTGACCCATGCCATCTCCTCACGACAGCAACTTTCCTCACCTCCTACACATTGGCTACCTCTTCCCTTCTGTCCATCCTTGTTCTCCTAAGTGTCCCCATCCACATCCTGGCCGACTTTTAGGCCCTAGCTGCCGCCTGGCCTCTGTATGAACCCAGACTCAGTACCTCCTCCTCAGATGCCCCATGCTCCCTCCTCAGGCAGCTGCGGTTTCAGCAGGTGACTTCTCTGTTTTCCCCTGTGAGGTACAGTCACCCAGGTCCTCCTCCCAGACTGTTGTGTGGGCCCTGGTGTGTCCGTGTTGCAGGTTCACCCAGGTGAGTGACCTGGGTTGCACCATCCTCACACTCCAGCTCCTCACTGCTGCCCTCCCTGTGGAGTCTCAGCCTCCACCCCTGCCTGTGCTCACCCCAAGTCCGTCTCCCAGCACAGCCCTCCACCTCGGCTCCGTGGACAGCAGCCAGAGCAATCTAAACACGAGTCTGCCCTCGGACTGGGGTGCCCCACTGTGCTCTGTCCACTTCCTCAAGGAAGCCTTCCTGCACCTCAACACCCACTATCACCTGCGTCCCCTGCCCTCCGCCACAGCAGGGCCACCCATGGTAAGTGCCCAGTGAATCGTAATGGAGCAAGCCATTGATGAACGGTGAATGCATGCGTGAAGGAAGGAATGAGCCAGTGAATGAATGAGCAAGCTATGCGTGAGGGAGGGAGGAATGAATGAATGGTTTTGCCAAACGCAGGCAGAGCCTGTGACCATAGGGCCTCTCACCTATCCGCCACTGCCGGCTTTTTGGACCCGCCTTCCTGTGGCAGCACTCTGTGGAGGCCCCCTTCCAAGGATCTCAAGGACTACTACTACTGCCCACCTGATGTTGGGGTTTGGGATCCAGACATCCGCCCCAGCAGACCTTGGGCTGCTTGTCCTGCAGCGCCATCACGTGGCCGTGACAGGCATTGCCACCGCCCACACTTGCTGGGGACACACTGGCACACAAGCCAAAGACTGGCTGGCAGGAGGTAGGTCAGAAGCCCTATTCTCAAGGCTTTGAAGATGTCTCTTAACCCTGAGCCCCTGCAAGCCAACACCGTCCACACCCCGAGTCCTCAGGCATCAGAGAGTGGGGACTTTCCCCTGTGCGTCCCACAGAGGGTCCAGCGGGCTTGCCCAGGCCACCTCTGCCCCTGGTGCTGCAGTGTCCAGACAGCGGCTCCCTCCAACTCCTATGCCCGCGTTTGTCCAGCAGCGACATTTTCTGAGCGCGAATCCAACCCCAGGGGATTTGCTGTGATTTTTTTTTCAACTGATTCTAGAATGGTCCCCCGGCTTGTCCCTTTTTTCCTGCTATTTTTGTTTGTTTTTCGAGGTAGGGTGTTACTCTAGCCCAGGAATTCACTATGTAGTCTCAGGGTGGCCTTGAACTCACAGCGATCCTCCTACCTCTGCCCCCCGAGTGCTGGGATTAAAGGTGTGCGCCACCACGCCGGGCTCTACCTGCTATTTAAAAGGGGGGGGGGAAGATTAGGGAGAGAGAGTGAATCTGACCTTCAGGACCCCACTAGGACCACTAGGCACACTGAACAGCCCTCCTGCACTCTACCTTAGCCTGCCTGCATCCCACCTATAGCCTTCCTGCACCCTGACAGCTATGGCCCCCTTTCCAAGCAAAGGCACATTCTGAGGTGCAGGGGGTTAGGACGCGAACATGAGTCTGCTGGCCAGAGCCAAGCGTCAGCATACACCTCACTGTAGTCACGCCTAGTTGGCACAGGGACAGGAAGCACCTTCCCAAACAGGGACAGGAAGCACCTTCGACCAGTCCACCAGCTTGAGCTGAGATGCTCACCTCTGGACACTGCAGCTGGCTCAGGTGTGGGCAGGACTCCCAGGCTGGACCAATCAGTCGCAACCCATGCTCACAGCTGATTGGTCTAAACTGGACCAATCAGAGCCCTGCTCTAGCACTGCCATGAATGCCCGGAAAGGGGAGCTTGCCCCCTATCCTCTCCTGTGCTTCCAATCCTAGGTAGAATTGGCCTGGAGATGGGACCCACATAGAGAAAAAGAGTTGAGAGCCAGAGAGTCTGGGGTGGCTACTGTGCCGGTTAGTTCCCGGACCCAAAGGCCTGACATCTGCCCATTAGAGCCTGGCGGGACCTGCAAGGGAACCCTGAGAGATGGGGCGGTGTTTACAGCATTGCCGCCCCGCAGGGACCACCCAGGCACCGCGTGCCTCCTCGCTTCCGTGTCCTCTGAAGGCCATCCCAAATGCCACCTCCACTTGAAACCTTCCCTGAGAACCCTTCCTGTTCTGCCCGCTGTCCCATGTTGGCTGTGGGCAGTTTGGCTCCATGCCACCCTTTGTTACGGGGCTGGAAGCTGTGAAGGGAAGGGGCCCAGGCTGGACGTGGGAAGGTGGAAGAGAGCTGTATCCTGTCATGGTCCCCTGGCAGGCACTGTGGCAGGTCTTCACAGACCGAAGTCTGCGCCATGGCCTCTGCATTCTTGGGCCTGGTGTGGGAGGTACTGTAACCATTACTCACTGTTTCCTTGGGTTCTGTAGTCTCCAGATTCTAACTAACTAAAAGCCTCTGTTTCCTGATAGCCGGCGACGAGACTGCCTGGCCTTCATCTCTTCAACTCTAACACTTGTTTCTCTGCATTACCATTACTTTCCTGCTTAGATGCCCAGACAGCTGTGTTCCTGAGACCACCTTGAATGACACATGTCTAGTGCCAGAAGCCATCTCAGGAAACAGCTTCAAACAGAATCCCAGCGTTGGTTATGCAACACTGTGTGGGCATGTTGTTGAGATACGGATGTCATTTCCCTCTAAAACTCATGTTGAAGCCCTAACCCCTAGCATCTCCGAATGTGGCCTCTCTTGGAAATAGGGCAGTTGAAGGAAAAGTCTCCCTGGAGTAGGTGGACCCTAATCCGAATGATGGTATCTATAAAAAGGGAAGGATCTGGGCTCGCGCGCACACACACACACACACACACACACACACACACACACACACGGCAAAGCATGGGAGGTGGAGGCAGAGGCAGAGGCAGAGGCAGAGGCAGAGCTTGGGCGATGATCCTGCCAGCAGAGGAGCAGAGAATTGCAATGCAGCGCCCTCTGAAGCTGGGGAGAGCCTGGTGCAACCTCCCTTGGACCCCCCCCCCCCAAGCAGGCCACACAACAGCCAGCACCTTGCACACTGTCTGCTCAGTGGTGTGCCCGGGCAGCACACACAGCAGTGGTCTTTCTGGAAAGCCAGATTTGGGAAACCAAGAAAGAGCTCGAAGCAGCATCATGCTGGGAAGACCACCATGCGGGGTGGTCTGCTGCCTTCTGCCAGCACTGGGAAGATTGCATCTTTAACATGACATACGGGGGGGGGGGCAGAAATTCTCAGCTCAAGGCAGAGTGAGAAAATCGAAATATGTGGGACTGCTAGAGAAGAAAATCGAGTTTGTACTTTTTTTCTTTTTTGGTGACAGGACCACTGTATCTGACAGTCGTGCCCAGGCCTGGCCCTGCGGGATGCAGGATTACAAGGTAATTGAATTCTCAGCCTCCCCAGGTCGCCTATGTCAAACTTGGTGCATACAGCCAGAAATCATTGAGGAGGAGAGAGAGCTGAGGCTAACACTGACCCCTCCCCAGAGGGCCTCCCCATCCGGGAAGCTACCCTGCTTGCAGGCCACCCCAGTGGCAGTAATGCACCTGGGAAATCTGTCACTCTCTGTCACCTCCAGACCCTGACGGGAGCCAGGGAGATGAGTAAACATCTATCACACACACATCCCCCAAACTCTCAGATTTTACTAATACTAGCATACTGGGGAGGGCTGGAGATGGCTCAACAGTTAAGAGCACTTCCTGTGTAAGCTTGAGGGCCTGAAGGGGTCTGAGAGATGGCTGGAGTTTAATCCCCAGGACCCACACAGATAGCTGGTTGTGGCCACGCACAGCTGTAACCCCAGTTCTGTGGGCAGCAGAGACCCGGGATTTGCTCAGGAAAACTGGCAAGCTCCAGGGTCAATAAGAGACTCTGGTGCAAAACAAGAACAGGTGGGTGGGAGAGCGATGGAGAGTGACACCCGCTCTGCTCTGGCTGCACACCCTGGTGAGCCACCCTGCCACAGGCAAGTGCATGGGCACATACACATGCACACACCATACACAAGCGGCACAGGAGGAGGCGACTGTGGGCACACTGCGCAGGTACTGTCTGGTCTGGATTTGTGGGCTTGGTACACGCGCTGTCCTCAGCGGCTGCTTGCACATCTGAGAAAAGCCCAGGCAGATTTTTTTTTTGTTTTATTTTGTTTTGTTTTTCAAGGCAGGGTCTCTGTCTGGTTCAGGCTGACCTGGCATTAACTATGTAGTTTCAGGGTGGCCTCGAACTCATGGAGATCCTCCTACCTCTGCCTCATGAGTGCTGGGATTAAAGGCGTGCGCCACTACGCCGGGCCCAGGCAGTTTTTGCATCTGGTTTTGGAAACCTGGACTCACAGCAGCTGCGCTGAGTTGCAGCAGTTCAGGAAGGTAGGGATGCTGAAACCAAGTGGTCAGGAGCAAGCCACTCTGTGTGCCAGCTTATCTCCCCAAAGTGCACCTGTGCTAGGACTCTTCATATCGCTGAAGCAGTGCCTGGTAGGGAAACTTCTAGGAGGAAAGCTTTATCTTGACTCAATTCCAGATGGCAGCTGTCCATCCCACTGGAGAGGGTGTGGTGGTTTGATTCAGGGGTCCCCCATAAACTCAGGTGTTCTGAATGCTAGGTTCCCAGATGATGGAGATTTGGGAATTAACGCCTCCTGGAGGTGGTGTATTGTTGGGGGTGGGCTTATGAGTGTTATAGCCAGTGTCCCCTTGCCAGTGTTGGGCACACTCTGCTGTTGCTATTGTCCACCTGATGTTGGTCAGGGGGTGATGTCTACCCTCTGCTCATGCCATCCTTTGCCCCTGTCATTGTGGAGCTTCCCCTCAAGCCTGTAAGACAAAATAAACCTCTTTTTCCCAGAAGCTGCTCTTGGTTGGGTGATTTCTACCAGCAATGCGAACCTGACTGCAACAGAGGGCATGGTGGAGTGCTCTGTCCATCCCCGTGGGGAGGGCATGGGGGAGGGCTCTGTCCATGGCAGTGCTCTGTCCATGGCAGTGGAGAGGGCATGGGGGAGGGCTCTGTCCATCCCCGTGGGGAGGGCATGGGGGAGGGCTCTGTCCATGGCAGTGCTCTGTCCATGGCAGTGGAGAGGGCATGGGGGAGGGCTCTGATCAGCAGCTGCTTTCATCATAGCAGATCAGCAACAGACAGTGGTCAGAACTAGGAGCCAGGCTACTGACCTTCAAAGGGTTACGCCTATTGACCAGTGCCAGCCACGCCCCAGATAGCACCACTGATCAGAGAAAAGTGTTCAAAGCATGCGCAGTGGAGACGTTTCCTCTTCATTTATTTAAGAGAGAGGGAGAATAGGCACGCCGGGGCCTCTGGCCACTGCGAGTGAACTCCTTACATATGCATCCCCATGCGCATCTCACCTTCATGGGTTCTGGGGAATCAAACCTGGGCCCTTAGATTTGCAGGCAAGCACTTTAACCATGGAGCTCTCTCTCCAGCCTGACATTTCATATTCAAATCTTAACATTCTGCCTCTGACCATCAAAAGCTCATGATCATTTTATGATACAAAATGCATTCACTTCAAAACTTTAACTTCAAAAGTATGCATAGTCTTATTGTCCCAACATTGTTCAAAAAATTCAAAGCCCAAAATCTCTGCTGAGACTCAAGACAATCTCTTAACTGTGAGCCCCTGTAAAATAAACAAAAGGAAGTTTCACTTCTTATATACTAGGGCACAGAGTCAACATTGGACTGAAGCAAGACCAAAACCCAACAGGGAAAAATTAAATCTTATAGCTCCATATCCAGCATCTGTAGCACCAGCTATGCCCCGCCAGGCTTAGCCCCTCCCCCATGGCCTTGCCTTTGTACCACCAGGGCCTCACCCTCAGGCCAGCTCCCCTGGGTGCCTGCGGCCTTTCCCGGCACACGCAATGCCCTGTTCCTGGCATCTCCAACATCCCGTAGTCGCCATGCAACAAAGGCTTCGCCTTCAGTTGTTTTGTTCGTTTGGTTTTGGTTTCTTGAGATAGGGTCTTGCTTTATCCCAGACTGATCTGGAATTCATTGTGCAGTCTCAGGCTAGCCTCAGACTCCCGGTGATCCTCCTGCCTCTGCCTCAGAGTGCCGAGATTAAAGGCATGCGCCACCACACCCGACTACTTTCACAGTTTTATGCAGAGTCCAGCCAGGGGCTCTCTATAGGGAATCCAATGCTGCTACACTCGCTGCCTGACCTCACCGGCTTTTCTCTGCAACTGTGGTACACGCCGCCATGACCCCTAACTCTCGCATTCTGTATGCCCAAAATGTCCACCCCACTTGGGCAATGCCAAGCTCTGCTGCTACCTTGGAAAGGTCTAACAGAGCAGCTCCATCTGTGGCGGGAACCTGAGGCAGCAACTGCTCACGTTGTGGTAGACCAGCACACACAGGGTGACCAGGACTATTGACCTGCACTTTGTGCATCTGGCTTTATGTGGGTACTGGGAAACTGAACCCAGGATGCCAGGCTTTGCAAGCTAGGGCCTTTAACCACTGAACTATCTCTCCAGCCCTGTTGTTTTTTTCTGTTGGGTTTTCTGTTGTTTGTTGTTGTTTTGTTTTGTTTTTGTATAACTATTAACCTTCAAGCCCACCCCTAAGTCACCTTCTTCTGCTAGTCAGGCCCCAACTTATAAAGATTCCATAGGCGCCCAAATTCACTGTCATCAAATTGAGAAAAGGCATTCGAAAACGTGAGCCTTTGGGAGACATTTTAGATTCAAACCATAACAGCTTCTTTCACAAAGGCCCAGAGAAGCTTGTGAGTGAGGAGCCTGCAGGCTAGAGATGAAGGTAGGAGATGCTGTTATACAAACATGCGCTTGATTTCTCAGGGACCTGGGGTAGCAAAAGTTGAGAGGGTCAGGCAGCAATGGGCCCAGGCAGGAGGATGTCAAGCCTGGAGCATCGAGCAGCACGGATGGGGTTGCAAGGGTCCCTGGAGCAGAGGACAGAGATGGTAAAGCCTTAACAGATCATTTTATTTTTTTATTTTTTTTTGGGGGGGGGGTTCGAGGTAGGGTCTCACTCTGGTCCAGGCTGACCTGTAATTCACTACGTAGTCTCAGGGTGGCCTTGAACTCACGGCGGTCCTCCTACCTCTGCCTCCTGAGTGCTGGGATTAAAGGTGTGTGCCACCATGCCTGGCTTTCAACCAATCATTTTAAAAAGATGGGTTGGCTGGGTATCATTCCTTTAATCCCAGCACTTGGGAGGCTGAGGTGGGAGAACTGCTGTGAGTTTGAGGCCAGCCTAAGTCGAATTCCATATCAGCCTGGGCTAGAGGGAGACCCTACCTCAAAATACCAAGGAAGAAAGAAAGAAAGAAAGAAAGAAAGAAAGAGAAAAAAGAAAGGAAAAGAAGAAAAGATGGGTTGGCTGAGTGTGGTGGCATGCATGCCTTTTGTCACAGTATTTGAGGGGCTAAGGTAGGTGGAATGTCATGAGTTCAAGGCCAGCCTGGGGATACAGAGTGAGTTCCAAGTCATCTGGTGCTAGAGTGAGATGCTACCTCAAAAATAACAAAAAAAAAAAAAAAAAAAAAAGAATCTGGGCTAACAGGCTGGAGAGAGGGCTCCGCAGTCAAGTGTGCTTTCTACACGCGTGTGCGGGCCTGAGGAGGGCTGAGACCACCTGAGTGCAAATCTCCGAAACAACACACGACACGCGCCTATAACCCAGCCGCGTAGGGGAGCGGAGACCCTGGAAAAACCAGCAAGCTGCAGGATCAGTAAGAGACTCCAGCTCAAACACCTGGTGGAAGGGCCATGGAGCAGGAGCCCTGATGTTGTTCTGACTGCTGCAGGAGAGTACCTCCCACCACAGGCGAGCACACAGGGTGCCTCAAGAGCACATGCCTGTGCACCACACACACACACACACACACACACACACACACAAAACATACAACACACACATGCAAAAAAAGAGGGGAGCTGGCTCAGACAGTACAGGCTTGTTTTACAAGCAGGAGGACCTGAGTTCAGATCCATGAATCTGCATAACATCAGGTGTGGTGGTGCACACCTGTAGTCCCAGCGCCAGGAGAGTAGAGCTGGGGGTCTCTGGGGCTCACTGGCCAGTCAGTGTGGCCTCACTGGTGAGTAGCAGGCCAGTGAGGGGTTCTGTCTCAAGGGGTGGGCGGTGTTCCTGAAGGTGACATCTGAGGCTGTTCTCTGGCCATGTGCACTTGCACCTTCACACACGAACACAGATGAACACACACATGCATTTAAAAAAATGAAACAGAGGCTAGACCTGGCAAACTGAGATCAGACACAATGTACCTTAATGAAGAGTCAGAAAGTCTCACCGGATTTCCAGGCCAGAGCCAGGACTGGACCCTAGGCAAAGGGGAAGGTGGGCTTCATTGCAGAAAATCTCCAAACGTTTATATATGCAAATGTTCTGTGTGCACGCCCCAGAGATCTTCCCGCTGCCTTCCTGAGGTGCCCTCAGGCATTGTAGCAGGGATCTACGGGTGTGCGCCACCCGGGAAGTGGGTTAGGACTGCGGCCATCTTTCATGTTTCTCACAGGTCCGTGGGTTAGGCAGCCTTAGTCTGGGAAGGCTCATCCTTGCCCCACATGACTTCAGCTGAGGGGATGCATCTGATGGGCTTCTGGAATATTCCTGACAACATAACCCACTGTTGTGAGTGCTGTGTTAGTTTCTGTTCTCGTTGCTGTGACATCCCTGACAGAAACAACCTGAGGAAAGACAGGGTTGCTTGGTTCATGGTTTCAGAAATTTCAGTCCATACTCCAGAGCTCCGCTGGTTCTGGGCCTATGGTGACGCCCCGCATCATGGCGGCTGCAGTGGGAGGAGGAGGCGGCTGCTCAGCCTCACGGTGAACAGCGAGCAGTGTGTGTGGTGTTTGAATCAGATGTCTCCCATAAAGCCAGGTGTTTTGAATGCTTGGCTCCCAGCTGGTGGCGATTTAGGGGTGGAGTCTTGCTGGAGGGAGTGCTTTGTGGGCAGTGGGCTTCGGGGTGTTGCAAGGGAGCCCCCTTGCTAGAGCTCAGCTTACTCTCCTGCTGCCACTCCCACCTGCTGCGGCAAGGCTGTGCTGTCCATCCCCTGCCATCGTGAAGGGGTCCCCTTGAGACTGTAAGCCAAAACAAACCCTCTCCTCCCATCCCCTGTTTGGTTTTGGTCCCAGCAACACAAAGGCCACTGCAACAGTGAGCAAGAGCCTAGGGACCAGGTATCACTCTCAAAGGCTGGCCTTTGTGACCCGCTTCTCCCAGCCAGGCTCCAATTCCTCAAGTTCCCAGAACCTTCCAAAACAGCACCCCCAGCTGGGGGTCTCACTGTTCAGCGCATTTTACATTCGAACCACAGCAAACGCCGACCAGGCGTTCCTTTCCATCAAGGCTTGCTCATGGCTGCCCCCGGCTTGATGGCTGAATTCTTACAACACGGGCACAAGAAAGGAGCTGCTCTGCCTTCCCGTCCTGGTCCTGGAAGCACCTTCCTGGCGGTGATCAGTGCTGCTCCCTAGTCGCCCCCTGCCGAGCCCTGGAAACCCTGGTCCAGAGCGCAAGGCTCCGCTCTGTCAGCAGAGGGCGCCGAGGCTGCAGCCAGGCCTGGCGCCGTGTGGTCAGCGCCGGGGCGGGAGCCCAGAACCGCACGGGCCGGGCAAGGGTCTGCCCCCAACTTCCCTCTGTGGGCCCGGCACCCTCCTTCCTGCCGCGGAGCCCCGCGTACAAGGCTGTCGGTGACTTTCTTATACGGGGCGGTTCTTGCAGATCCCTCCACGGTCGCACTCCCGGCCATGTCCTCGGCCAGCTGGCCACTTGGGCCAGAGCCCCGCCCACAGGAAACCCGGGTTCTCAGCCGCAGCCCCGGGCTTGCCCGGGAGTTCTCTGTCCTAGAAGCGGCAGCTGCTCCGGGCATCTGCTATTCCTGGATTCCTTGGGGTTCTCCCATACCCTTCGAATAACTGAGTGTCTTTTTCTAGCTAAAGGTTCTTTACACCACACTTTCCTGCTCGGGTGACAGCTTCTGTCTCTTCCTGCAGCCGTGGGTGTACCGAGGCGGAAGAGGTCCCTGGAGACGCGTCCTCCCAGGTGCACATAGGGCGTTCTTTTGGCCTCTACCTTGGGCTTGAAGGTGCTACCGAGCTTCTTTCCCGTGGGACAAGTATTTCTAAACACTTCCATGTGTTAGCCTGAGGTGTGAGAACGGCCACACAGGCCAAAGTATGTTTGCCAGACGAAGTTTACCTCTGCACAAGCACAGAGCTCAGACGGGGTGCCGCTGGAGGTGCAATGGTGAGCACGGCTGCGAGAGAGAGAGAGAGAGAGAGAGAGAGAGAGAGAGAGAGAGAGAGAGAGAGAGAGAGAGAGAGAGGACTCAGGCAGCCCAGCCCATCCGCACGCTGCCTGCTGGGTTTTGGTCTCCGAACCTCAGGGTCATCCTGTGTCTCACTCTCTTAGTCACAGCTCCTCACACTCTTATGAGATTGGCTAAAAGATAAAAACGACGCAGTTTCTAGGGGATGCACAAAGGAGTGGAAGGTTCAGGGACCTTTTACCAGACGCATAGGTAGAGGCTTTGGTTCCAAGGACTCTTGACATTTGGTCTCAAAGATGGCTGACTCAGGAAGGGGGCTTCCCACAGAATGGTGTCCTTCCAGAATTGAGTTTATCTTTTTAATCTTTTTTTTTTTTTTTTTTTTTTTTTTGTATTTTGGAGGTAGGACCTCACTCTAGCCCAGGCTAACTTGGAACTCACTCTGTAGTCCCAGGCTGGCCTCTAACTCATGGTGATCCTCCTACCTCTGCCTCCCAAGTGCTGGAATTAAAGGTGTGTGCCACCACGTCTGGCGCTTTTTAACCTTTTTAAAATATTTTATCTATTTATTTATGAAAAAGAGAGAGAGAAAGGCAGATAGAGAGAAATTTGGTGTGCCAAGGCCTCTAGCCATTCCAAATGAACTCCAGACACATGCACCACTTTGTGCATCTGGCTTTACGTGTGTACTGGGGAATCAAACCTGCGTCCTTTGGCTTTGCAAGCAAGTGCTTAACCACTAAGCCATTTCTCCAGCACTCCTTTTAACCTTTTAACAGAAAAAACAGCACGCCTCTCTTTCCTATTTCTTACACATGGTATGTGGACATCACCCTGAAGCAAGCTGCTGCCACTGGGTGGTTAGGACAAAGGGTCATTTGACACATGCCATGGGACCCAAGTGGCTGTGGTGTGTCACCAAGTGGCAGAAGGAGTGGCCATAGGGACCATGGGGTGGAGGACTCCTCAGGGTCCTGGAGCACTCACACAAGTCACCAGGAAAATGCAGCTTAAGGCCTCAGCTCCGAGGAGGGTGCTCCCCAGCTCTGAGCTCTGAGAAGCAGAGTGCTCCCTGGAAGCTCTAAGAGGATCTTCCCCTCCTCCCCCTCCTTGGGTTACAGAGTTCCCGTGGCTCAGACATGGGAATGAAGCGTGCACACCAGGTGATCACAACACCAGCCAAACACACCCAGCCTCAAGAATTCCTCACCGAGAGAACCTCGGCTGGGGTGTAACCCAGGCACAGAGCACTTGCCTAGCACACATGGGCCTGGAGCTCCATCACCAGCACTGAAAAAAATTAAGTTAGGGCTATGATGGGAAGACAGGATCCCTGAACTCAGGAGGAGACAGGACTTGAATTAGACTGATGACTTTAATTTTGTAAATGCTTTTTAAATTATTTATTTATTTATTTATTTGAGAGAGAGAGAGAATGGGCAAACCAGGGCCTCCAGCCACTGCAAACAAACTCCAGATGCATGCACCATACCACCATGTGCATCTGGCTTATGTAGATCCTGGGAAATCAAACCTGGGTCTTTTGGCTTTGCAGACAAGTGCCTTAACCACTAAGCCATCTAACCAGTCCTAGACTGATGACTTTGAACCTCTCAGGACACACAAACCCTCTTCTACCAGTGGGAAAGGCAGTGGCCAAGAGGACTGTAGCCCTGCATTTAGGGAACCTCTCATGGGCCTGACTCTGGAAGGTCCCATCCCCAGGGTTTCCCATTGTCCTTCCAAAGCCACCTCTCCTTGTCGTAAGGTGGGTTGTTGGGTCGAGTCTTAGGGACCAGGCGCACAATGTGGCACAGCAGGAAACATCTTGGGCAAGGATTGAAGTCCCTTTCCTGTAAAGGGCTAGACAGTTTTGGGTGTGGCAGCGCCAGCACCGGGAAGCTGAAGCAGGAAGATCATGAGTTTGAGTTCAGCCTGGGCTACAAAGAAAAAACCTAGCTCAAGAAACAAAACAAATCAAAACAAAAAGTAAAACATTTTATAAAGCCAGGTGTGGTAGCACATGCCTTTAATCCCAGGACTACTTGGGAGTCTGAAGTAGGAGAGTCACCATGAGTTCAAGACCAGCCTGGGGCTACAGACTGAGTTCCAGGTCAGCTTGGGCTAGAGTGAGACTCTGCCTAAAACCAAAACCAAAAACCTTTTATACTTTAGGAGACACATAAGGTTTCTCTCCCCCCACCCTTTTTTTTGAGGTAGGGTCTCACTCTAGCTCAGACTGATCTGGAATTCACTCTGTAGTCTCAGGGTGGCCTTGAACTCACTGCGATCCTCCTACTTCTGTCTCCCGAGTGCTGGGATTAAAGGTGTGCACCACCACACCTGGCTCCTCTTCCCCCCTTCTTTTATTTATTTATATATTTTTAATTTATTTGAGAGAGAGAAAGGGAGGACAGAGAGAGAGAGAGAGAGAGAGAGGGAATGGACATGCCAGGGCCTCCAGCCACTGAAAATGAGCTCCAGACACATGCGCCACCTTGTGCATCTGGCTTAGGCGGATCCTGGAGAATCAAACTTGGATCCTTTGGTTTTGCAGGCAAGCGCCTTAACCACTAAGCAATCTCTCCAGCACCCCCTTCTTTTTTTTCTCAATTTTTATTAACATTTTCCATGATTATAAAAAATAACCCATGGTAATACCCTCCCTCCCCCCTCTTTCCCCTTTGAAATTCCATTCTCCATCATATCCCCTCCCCATCTCAGTCAGTCTCTCTTTTATTTTGATGCCATGATCTTTTCCTCCTCTTATGATGCAGCACCCCCTTCTTGATGCATGTGTGGTGTGTGGTTTGTGTGTGAGTACAGGTGCATGCATGGAATGGTCCATATGTGGAGGTCAGAGGATAGCTTCAGGTGTTGGTCCTCGCTGTCCATCTTGTTTCAGGCAGGGTCTCTTGTTCACTTGTGCATACGCCAGGCTAACTAGCCTGTGAGCTTCTGGGACATTCTCCTGGTCCACCTCCCTTCTTGCCATAAGCACATGGTGATTACAGCTGCTTGTGACACAGCATCTGGTATTTATGTGAGTTCTAGGGATCCAAACTGAGGAACTCACACTTGTGTGACAAATGCTTTGTCCCCTAAGCCATTTCCCCGGGCCCTACCCTCCATCTTCCTGTTCTTCCCTCCTCCTTCTGGCTTTTGATTTTTGGGATTGTTCACGGGCATTTTACGACCCTTTTAAAATATAGAAACCATCCTTAACTCATGAGCTGTACAAAAAATAGGCCCCAGGCTGAATTTGGCTCACAGGCTGCAGTTTGCCAAACCCTGGCTTACAGATACAAGAATTCAGAGATTTTTTCAGCTCTACATTGGCAGAGAGCTGGGGAGTGTGTGTGGAAGTGGCTTCCAGGGTGTTAGACTGAGGAAGCTGAAATAGAACCCCAGCTGGGGCTGCACCCCCATCTGGGTACACCAACAGCCATGCCACTACATCTGGCTGGGTCGCCAGAAGCTGTAGCCACAGCTCACTTGCTCGATGGACTGAAACTTGGACTTCACAGGTGCCTGCGGTTAGCCAGTCTGAGATGTCCTAGCGTCCTGTTGTGGGGTGGACTAGAGAGGACAGAGGCTTGCATGGGTAGGACCAGTGTACTGAGTCCATCAAGTATGACCTGCAGCAGCCCTCCACCCAAACCCCAGAGACATGACCTTCATGAGGGCCCAAAGACCACTCACATGGCTCTCAAAAATTTCCACCACTGCTCTCCTTTATAGCCTGAGTTGACCATGGGGATAGAATGCCGCTGTTGGCATGAATTCTGTGATTTTATGGGGATAATGTGACCCTAGGCTGCCAAGGGTAAGAAGCCAAGTGGGTTGAGCCCTGTAGCAGGTGACTGGATGTACTGGCCTACAGGATCCCTGGCTACTCAGAGGGCATTTGGGAATAAATAAACAGGCAGACCTCTAGAAATTATTTCCCTAATAGAAATAGAGGACTGGATAGCTAGGTGGTTAAGAGCATACTGTCCTGAAGAAGCCTGAGAGACCGCTTATGTTCAACCCCCAGGACCCACATAAACACCTTGGCATGGCCACACATATCTGTACCCACATCCTGTAAGGAGCAGAGACCAAGGAATCACCAGAACTTGGGGGTGGGGGAGGTCTGTTTGGCTCTGGGATCCATAAGAGACTCTGATTCAAATAAGAATGCCCAGAGGGCTGGAGAGATGGCTTAATGCTTTAAGACAGTTGCCTGAAAAGCCTAAGAACTCAGGTTCTATTCCCCAGTACCCACAAGAGCCAGATGCACTAGATGGCTCACGCATCTGAAGTTCGTTTGCAGTGGCTGGAGGGCCTAGTACCGCAATTCCCTCTCTCTCAAATAAATAAATAAATGAAATTTTTTTAAAAAAAGAATGGGCAGAAACTAAGTGAGACATCTGTCATACCCTCCAAGGCTCAGGGACCATTGTGGAAGAGGTGGCAGAAAGAATGTTAGAGCCAAAAGAAGGGGAGGAGTGCTTTGCAATACTGTCTTCCAGACACAAAGGGGTGTGGTATTCATGACCTCAGTGGCTGATGCTACTTACATAACACCTGCATTATAGGTGGGGAAAAATTATGACATCAAAATATGAGAAGGCTAGAGAGATAGCTTAGCAGTTAAGGTGCTTGCCTGCAGAGCCAAAGGACCCAGGTTCGATTCCCCAGGACTCACATAAGCCAGCAGCAGAAAGTGGCACATGTGTCTGGAGTTTGTTTATAGTGGCTAGAGGCCCTGGCATGCCCATTCTCTTTCTCTCCCTATCTGCCTCTTTCTCTCTCAAATTAATAAATAATATGAGAGACTAGTTGGAAAGAAGAAAGGATTCAGTGGAGTAGGGATTCAGAAGGGGAGAAGGGAGGGTGGTGGGAGGGGATTATGATCATGGTATATTGTCTGTATGTATGGGCATTTTCTATAAAAGGTTTTTTAAAAAGAACAGGCAGATGAGCGATGGAGGACACCCAGCTTTTCATTTCAGCCACTGCAGCCACAGGTGAGCACATGAGGCTGCATGGGCACATACATGTCACACACACACACACACACACACACACACACACAGAAAGGAAAGAACAAAGGGAAACAGAGCCATAGGTCTGGTAGACAAGACCCGACGGAGATCATCAAAGTGGTCTTGTCTTACAGCCTCTCATGCCAGACTTTCCCAGGCAAGCCAAGACAGATCTGGACCATTTCTGGAGGAAAACCCAAAAGTGCCGCTAAAGATACAACCTGCAAGCCACCTCCAGGCCTTTGCAAAGCATCCTGAACTCAGCTGCTGAAGTAACCTTGGCTGAGTGGAAGGAAATACCTTCGCAACTCAGGAATCACGAGGCATTGGCTGTGCCGGGTGCTGGGGCTGGAGTAGCCAGTTACAAGGAGGTTCTGGCATACTAGGACGATGTGTGGAGCCTGAATCCAAGCTTGGCTCAGTGTGGCCCAGGAGCCCCCAGTTCTGAGATGCATAATTGAACAAGAATGAAGAATGAATGGCAACTGGCACGCTCCCTGTATTACCTCTCATAAATGGTAATTACGGTGGGGTGCAGGGGAAAGCAGGAGGATTTCCCCTCTGTACCAATACAGTAGAGTCAGGGCAACACTACATCTGTGGGAGGGGGGGGGAGATGACCGAAATCGGGGTCACCAGCTACACGTGTAAAGCCATGGGCGTGAGTGTCTATCACTCTGTTTAGCTCACCCAGAAGTCTACACAGAGAGCAGATGATCTCAGAGAATCCTGCAAGTGTGGGCAGCGGCAACGATCCCAGCAGCTGCTGACCTGTTCCATGGGCCTGCAGCAGGGATCACTACTCTCCTTGAGAAGTGCCCTGACTCCCAAGAAAGTCAAGACTTCTGCGGGGGAGCACGCTGAGCCTGCCATGGAGAAGATGGGGCCTGACCACAGAAGAACAAGAGTGGGAAAAGAAGGTGCCGCCTGACCGGATGGCAGGTGGACCTCAGCAAGCCCTTTAAGGTGCAGATCTTTGGGTGTCGCGCCTCTAAACGCAGCATCTGGTGTTCCGAGCGGGCAGGGTGAGCTGGGCGTTTCTGAAGGCGGGTTCCCATCTAATCAGGCAAAACTTAGTGCCGCCCGCAGGGGCAAAGATGCTCTACGGACGTCCCAGGACCACCCGCCCTAACTTCACTTGATTCACACATGTTCGCGGTGCGGATGCGAGAAGACTACCGAGTCTCTAAGTCGCAGAATTCCTGAGGGCGGTCTAGTGGAGATCGCTTCGCGTTCTGCGGCGCGGGGCCCCGCGCGGCCGCCGTAGGGCCGGCAAACTACGGTGGCCGCGGGGCGGCGGCGGCTGCGAAGGGCTCGGCCGGCCGGGCGCGGGGCCGCCATGGGCAACCTGTTCGGCCGCAAAAAGCAGAGCCGGGTCACGGAGCAGGACAAGGCCATCCTGGTGAGAGGCCGGTGGCGGGAGGGATGGGAGGCCTCGGCGGTACACTTCGCGGGGGAAGCTGAGGCGCCGGCCCCGCCGGGACCTGTCGGGGCTGCGGCGCCGGGCGGGCGGGCTGGCGGGCGGTCCTGGTGCGCGCCCCGGGCCTCCGAGCCGCGGTGTGTGCGCGTCGCCGCCGGCTCCATCCCCCCTCGCCCTGCCGAGGACGGCGGCTGTCAGGAACGACGTCCCGCCCCCAGGGGCAGACAGCGGCGGGCGAGACTCCGGCGTCGCTTCCGGCAGCTGTGCTGCAGTCCGACGGTGGGCTGGGGCCGTGCCTCGTGCCAGGGAAGCGAGGAAGACCCCGACAGCGGCCTGGCCCTTTCCCAGGCGTCCCTTTCTTCTCTTCCCCCAGAGGAAACCCCAACGCAAAGTGCAAGATGATTTTCTACCTTGGTATCTCAACCCATACGTTAGAAGTTTTCAGATGAAGTTCCCCAGGGGAGAAGAAACGATGGGCATTTTGGCACCCAAACAGTCACAGCGTGGGGAAGGGGTGCCCCAGGTGCCCAGTCTGCACCCTCTGCATCCTCTGGCGAGAGAGGAAGCCCCATGGCCACTGTCCTCTTTAAGAACTCCCCTTTGTTTCTCCCCAAGCAGAACTTTCTACCTGTCAAGAGGTTGTGCAGTGTTGGGTTGTACAGGCAAGACACACCCGTGTCTCTTCCAGCGTGCGGGGGCTCAGGACGTGCTGTCCGCGCACTGTGGAACCGATGGCTGCTTTCTGTGGTCCTGGGGGCACGGGAGGAGGAAAGCTCAGCACCGGCTGCTGCCGCCGCTGCAGAGTAGGGTTTACAGGCCTTGCTGACCTGCCTCCCTCAGACATCTCTCCAGTCTCTTTCCCAGCCTGGCTCCTGATGGGAAATAACTGTCCTGGAAGGAGAGGCGTGTAGCCTCGCCGCAGGGTCTCCAGAGCTGAAGGGCCAGGATAGTGGGCACTTTTCCTCATAGCCAGGTGAGGATGCGCAGCTGACATACCCTGACAGGCAGACCCAGAAGGCTGGATGAAGGTGGGGGCACTTTCAGGACCCTCAGGCAGCGTGGATGGTGATTGCTTTCTGCCTAGCTAAGACTCAAAAGGTGCCCGTTGACTAACTTCATAAGTGCCCAGGGCCGGCACCTGCTCCTGCATCCTCTGTGGGGTGGCACATGGTCAGAAGGTGGTGCGCACATTGCCATCTGTTGTCCATTTAAATGGATATCGGTCAGTGAAGATGGAGGAAAGCTAAGTGTACATTAAAAGTGGGACGAGAAACCGGGCGTGGTGGCGCACGCCTTTAATCCCAGCACTTGGGAGGCAGAGGTAGGAGGATCACCGAGAGTTCGAGGCCACCCTGAGACTACATAGTTAATTCCAGGTCAGCCTGGACCAGAGTGAGACCCTACCTCTAAAAACCAAAAATAAAAATAAGAAAATAAAAGTGGGACGAGGGGTTGGAGAGATGGCTCAGCAGTTAAGGCCCTTGCCTGCAAAGCCTAATGACCCAGGTTTGATTCTCTAGTACCTACATAAAGCCATATGCACAAAGTGGGGCATGCATCTGGAGTTCATTTGCAGCAGCTGGAGGCCCTAGCATGCTTATATTCTCTCTCTCTCTCCCTCCCTCCCTCTCTCTCTGCTTGCAAATAAACATATTTAAAAATTTTACAAACTAAATATTAAAAGTGGGAGGAGGGCTGAGGAGATGATTCACTGGGTCAGATGCTTGCTGTGTAAACACAGGGATCTGGGTTCAGATCCCAGCACCCACTTAAAAGTTGGGCACCAGGCCTGGAGAGATAGCTTAGCAATTAAGGCATGTGCCAGCAAAGCCAGAGGACCCAGGTTCAGTTCCCCAGTACCCACATAAAAGCCACATGCACAAGGTGGCGCATGCATCTGGAATTCATTTGCAGTGGCTAGAGGCCCTGACACACCCATTCTCTCTCCCTCTCTTTCTCTCTCAAGTAAATAAATTAAAATATTAAAATTTTTAAAAGTTGGGCATGGCTGTGCACGCCTGTAATCCCAGCACTTGGGAGGCACCGACAAGGATCTCGAATGCTTGCTGGCCAGCTAGTCTAGCAGAATCAGCGAGTTCTAGTGTCAGAGATCACACCTCAAGAACAAGTGCAGAGCACCTGAGGAAGACACCTGATTCTGGTCTCTACACATATACATATGCATGAGCAGCCTATACACACTTGTACTGTCACACATATGACCATGTATGCACACATGCACACACACCACATACACCAAAAAAGTGGGAGTAATGTGACAAGTGCTGGGTAGGCTGAGGCAGGAGGATTGTGAATTCCAAGTGAGCCTGGGGCTACAAAGCAAGACTGTGTCTCAAAATCAAAAGGGTGGGGGGAAGAAGGGGCCTGGAGAGATGGTGCTTTCTGTCAAAGGCAAAGGACCCAGGTTTGATTTCCCAGTACCTATATAAAGCCAGATGCGCAAGGTGGCACGTGCATCTGGAGTTCATTTGCAGTGGCTGGAGGCCCTGGTGTGCTTGTTCTATCTGCCCCCCTCAAATACATAAATAGTTTAAAGAGAGAGAGAGAGAGAGGAGGGCTGGAGGGATGGCTTAACGGTTAAGGCATTTGCCTGCAAAGCCAAAGGACCCTGGTTTGATTCACCAGGACCCATGTTAGCCAGATGCACAAGGGGGCACATGTGTCTGTAGTTTGTTTGCAGTGGCTGGAGGCCCAGGCGCACCCATTCTCTCTCCCTCTTTCTCTGTCAAATAAATAAATAAAAATAAAATATTTATTTAAAAAAAGAGAGAGAAGGTGAGCTGGGTGTGGTGACACACGCCTTTAATCCCAGCACTTGGGAGGCAGAGGTAGGAGGATCACTGTGAGTTCAAGGCCACCCTGAGACTACAGAGTGAATTTCAGGTCAACCTGGGCCAGAATGAGACCTTACCTCAAAAAAAACAAAGCAAAAGGGAGAGAGAGAAGGTGGCGGAGCTGGGAAGGTGGCTCAGCAGATAAAGGCTCTTGCTTGCAAAGGCTGCCAGCCTGGGTTCAATTCCCAGCCACCCATGTAAAGCCAGACAAGCATTCATTTACAGTGGCAAGGCCCCTAGTGCACACACACACGAAAATAAAAATTTAAAAATAAAAACTAAGAGAGGGGAGGGAGGAGCCAGCACACAGCTCCTCAGCTGCATGCTCCCTGTTGCATATGACTCTTCTGGTGGCCACCCCAGCATCCCACAATGCTCACGTGGTTCATAACTTTGTCCTATGTCTGGAGCAAGCTCTGAGTAGGGTCAGGTTCTCAGCATCATGGGTGTTGTGGGGCCAGAGATATGCCAGTAGCATACCAGTGATTGTACGTCTGGAACTGTTTCTAGATATTGCTGCAGGTCCCCTAAGTGGCAGGCTGAGAGGTCACTGCTTAGAGGGTTGCCTGGCCTTCATGACATGGCTGGTACCCGGCAGCCTGGGCTGCTGACCAAGCCACCCTCTGGCTCTCTTGACAGCAACTGAAGCAGCAGCGGGACAAGCTGAAGCAGTACCAGAAGAGGGTCGCACAGCGGCTGGAGCGGGAGCGGGCACTGGCCAGGCAGCTGCTGCGGGATGGCAGGAAGGAGTAAGGGGGCGCCTCCCTGAGACCAGCAGGGGAGCTGGGCAGGAGGGGCACAGCCGTCACCACAGGTCTCCCTTGCAGGCAGGCCAAACTGCTACTCAAGAAGAAGCGGTACCGGGAGCAGCTGCTGGACAGGACAGAGAACCAGATCAGTAGCCTGGAGGCCATGGTAGGTGGTAGCCAGGGACTAGTGAGGTCCAGGGGCTGAGGGCCAGCCCATGCATCTCCCGGATTTAGGGCCAGAGCAGTGTGGTTTTGGCCCTCTCTGGCTCAAGCCACTGATAAGCCTTCAGCATCCTTTGAGTGTCTCTGGCACCTTCTTTGTCCTACAACCCTTGAGGACATACAGAGGATGGGGAGGGACACAGGAGGTGTCCCGATACCAGAAGTCTCTGGGTACCCTGCTTGCCCTGCATCCAGAGGTGGGCAGAGCTTCTGACCAGTGGCCACTACTTTCAGGTTCAGAGCATTGAGTTCACGCAGATCGAGATGAAGGTGATGGAGGGACTGCAGGTGGGGAACGAGTGTCTGAACAAGATGCACCAGGTAAGTCTTCACTGGGCCTGGTAGGTGGGTATGGACAAGGGGCTCTGTGGCCGTTTGCTGGATGAGAGCATGAGTCTGGCTGGGCTAAGGGATGCTCCAGGGCCTAACAGGAACCAAAGGGACTTGTGGGTAGTGTGGCATGGTGCAGCCTGTGAACTGGATCCACTGGTGCTGACAGAGAAGCCTGGTTAGGTAGGGAGTAGTACAGAGCAAATGCAGACCTCATTCAGGTCTCGGGAAGCCATGAGAGTGTGGCGAGTGGGCTGGTCAGGGGGCCAAGGAGTCAACAGCTAAGAGGTCAGGTTCTGTGCCTGTCTCAGTATGGGTGTGGACAGCATGGGTGCCAGCCGAGCAGAGGTGTCGTTGATCTTACCACGCAAAGAAAACCAGGTCACCTGGAAAGGGTTTCCACTTCTGACTTGTTTTACCCATGTGTTATCTTGAGTGAGGGAAGGTCTGGGCAGTGCCTCTCAAGACAGGTCTGACAGAGCTAGCCAGGGCCAGGCACACTCGCCTGGCTTCACAGAGCCAGGACCGGAGCGGGAGGGCTTAGCCCTGATGCAGGGCTGTCACTTCTCACTGAGCAGCTCCAAACTCCCTCATCCAGGTGATGTCCATAGAAGATGTGGAGAGGATCCTGGACGAGACCCAGGAGGCCGTGGAGTACCAGCGGGTAGGTGTTGCAGGGCATGGGTTCACCTGCTACCAGCCAGGACATGGCCAAGTTGGCACATGGCTGGCTGGCCGGCTACTCTCAAGGGTCAGACTGCCTGCTGCATGATAATCTCTGCTCCCAAGGGGGACACCTGAAGCCCCAGCCCAGTGTGCCCCTCACTGCTGCCCTTCCTTCTGTAGCAAATAGATGAGCTGCTGGCAGGAAGCTTCACTCAGGAGGATGAGGACGCCATCCTGGAGGAGCTGAATACGATCACTCAGGTATGGGGCCCTGGGGGTGGGATGCCAGTCGGCCTCTGCCTGTGCTGTGTCCAACTGTTACCTAAGGCCCAGTTTCCTTCTAAGGTGACTGGCACTTGGGCTAAATCCAAGCCTTTCACACTTCCTTGGCTGACAGCTGGGGGAGACCAGTGCATCTAGCAGGGACAGCCTCCCTCAGTCAGCGGAACCCCCACCCCCGCCGCAGCTCTACTCTCCCCTGGGCACAGCAGTCCCTGGATGCAACAGTGGAGGCTTTACTTGTGACCTGTGCCCTGCATCCAAGCCGTGAGCTCTGTAGTTGCCTCTAACGTGGAGGGTTTGTCACCTCTGTTGGCCATGGCCTCAGATTGCTAAGGCCTCCCTACATCCCCAGAGCCACCTGCTGTCCCCAGCCCAGTAGACCTGGTCAGAAGGCTGCTCTTTGGGGCCTGTAACCTCTTGCCCGCTGGGGCCAAGAGTCTTATATGCTGCTGGGAAGTCAAGCCCAGAGGTAGAAAGGGTGACAAAGGCCACCCACACTTAGGGACAGCTCTCCACCATCGGAGCTGCTCAGAGGACATGGAGGACAACCACAGCTTTCTGACTGTGGACCCAGCATGCCCGAGTGTGTTCCCACCAGGGCCCTGGCATGGCCCCAACTTTGTGAACCAATGTT
Source organism: Dipus sagitta (assembly GCA_036346955.1). Taxonomy (NCBI): domain Eukaryota; kingdom Metazoa; phylum Chordata; class Mammalia; order Rodentia; family Dipodidae; genus Dipus; species Dipus sagitta. Next base: position 14,549,918 of record CM070778.1, read on the forward strand.
TCTGGGAACTGCCCACCATGCCCCTGGGGATTCTTGGGGGGTAGTTGTCACCTCCGGGGTGTTCTTGGTCTGGACTGAGCAGCAGCTCAGGGCCTGCTCTGAGTCCCCCGAAGGCAACTGGTTGAGTCACTTTGGCTCCTCGGAACCGAACCAGCACAGCCCGCTGAGTGCCTCACGCTTCTGCTGTGCTTCTTGCAGGAGCACGTGGAGCTGCCAGAGGTCCCTGCCGAGCCCCTTCCTGAAGCCAACCCAGGTACCCGCCTCCACGCTTTGTCCCGTGCAGTGTGCTGGTTAGCAGAGGAGCACTGTGCACAGCGGACGGCTCCCCGTCTAGCCCTGTCACTGGCACCTTCTGTGTGCTCGAGTGACAAAGTGTGGGTGCCTGGACGCAGACTGGGCCTGGTTTGAGGGGTGGGGTCATCTTATGTGAGTCAGACCCATTCACAGACATGTCACCATTTGTTAAGCCTGGAAAAGGCTTGTCAACCACTCAGGCACTCTCCAGCGCCCAGTCCCAGTCAGTCATCTGGAAGGCACACCCTGGATGCTGCCACCAAGCACCACTGGCCACCGGCTTGGTAGCATCTCCTGACACCTGACTTTTCTGACATAATTCTCCCATGTTCCTTCTGCTCTTGGGTGGCTCCTGGGTGCACTGTGCCTCTCTGGAGCCTCTTGGAACAGACTGAACCCATTGGCTTTTGTGGGCCCATCTAACTTGTTATAACTCATTCTCTTGCTGAACTCACCCTTCCTTCCCTAGCGGCCTGCCTCCCGGGCCTCTGGCCTTGTGCCCTGATTGTCCACTGTGCTCTTTGGTATGTTATGAGGGTTTGTCTCCTCTACAGAGAAAGCTCCCGTCAAGGGAAGACCCAGGCAGGCAGAGCTGGTGGCAGCCTCGTAACTCGGCCTCTCCTGGAACTCGCCGGGATGACCCGAGGACTGACCCACAGACAGTTTGGCTGCGTGATGGCCCCAAAGGCTGCCTGGAGGCTGGCTGGGCTGGGTTGAACAGTGCGGAAGGGGCTGATGGCTGGAGCAGTGGCCCACGCAGGCTCTTGCGTCAGGATGCTGCTACTGCGTTTCCCTCACAGTTCCATGTGAATGCTCTCATTTCCGGATGAAATGGCCACATTCAAAAGCTCAGCCGGGCCCAGCTCCAGGCGGCTGTGGTTCCGTGGTAATCACAGCCTGCCGCTCCTGGTGCTCCTCTCACTGTTGACTCACCTGCGTGGCCTGCGCTCTTCTGCGGGGAAGGCACCACCAGACCTTGGGCTCCCTATGCTTCCATTTCACTTCTCTGCTGCTCACATGAGCTGGGGGGGGGGGTCTTCAGTTAAGGGGTCCTCACCTTGCCTGGCATCCTGACATCCCTCAGCTTCCTGCAGGCTAGCAGCAGAACCCTAAGAAACCAGCACTCTCCAGACCTCTTGGTGCCTCTTCTTGGCATCTCAGACTCTGTGTCTGGGAGGAAGTGGGCTGGAGGCTGTCTCTGCTAGATGGACGACTCCAGGAGCCTGATTAAACCCGTCCTCACTTGTGGATTGGTGGTGGTAGAACCCTGATCCAGCAGGTGTGTCCCTACCATGTGCCCATGGAAATCCTGTACAGTCCAAGCTGCCGACCTCCGAACTGCCAATAGCCAAGGAGGGAGGCACCCAACCTTGAAATGACTTCTCGTGCCCTGTACTTGTTCAGTACTGGACAATCTCGCTGGGCCCTCGGGTCTATGAGGAGCACATCCAGGGCCCACCAAACAAGTCAGCCCCAGTGTTATTAAAGTTGGTCTCCTGCATGGTCTCCTTCCTCTTGAACTTGGGCCTAGTGTCTTGGCATGGCTCCCTGCATGGGTGGGTTGGAGTGTGGCTCCACCCTTGTGACCTGAAACACCCTTGGCCGTCATGCTGGACAAAGCCAAGGACTAGGTTCCAGGCACTCGGGAGCTTTGGGCCCCTCCCTGTGGCAGAAGGCCAGGGGTCCCTGGCTACCCAAGGGTCACCTCTAGACAGCTGCCCTCCTGGAGGCCAGTACTCTGGCCGTGTCTGGATGTACACAGACTCTGGTGGTCAGGGCTGCAGAGCTTCAGGTCCCCACGGGAAGCAGCTTCCCCACCCTATATGGGCACTCTGGCCCAGCATGACCAGGTCTCAGGGTTTCTCAGCAGAAACTGGAGCCTGGGTTGACAGGTGAAGTCTGTTTTGGGGACAGCTCAGCAAACGATTGACAGCCAAGATCCACAAGCCAGATGTGAACAGTCCTTCCCAGCTCCTGCAGTGCCTGTATCCACCAGCAGGGGGCTCTGCCCGCCACCACCAGAGGAAGCTTTAGATGATGCTGGAGTTGCTGACTGGTTCCCACACAACTGTGGCTGGCCTGGGGGTTTTCTGTTGAAGGGTCAGAGCACCTGGCTCAGGGGAGGCTTGGGCACAACTGCGCAGGCTCTGGCTGATTGCATTCCCAGGCCTTGGGCACAGCCTCACTAGGCCCAGCCCAGCAAAGTGGACATCCTCCTGGGCCCTCAAGCTGTAGCACTTCCCCAGAGGAGGCCAGGCTCCATGGTTCCTGACGTGAGCCAGATGGAGACATTGCCGTTAGCTTGAGATGCCCTCATCCCACAGCAGCCAAAAGCAGACAAGTCATGTCCGTGCCGAGGACAGCTTTGAAACAAGGCTTGCTCTGTAGCCCAGGCTGCCTTCACACTTGCATCCTCCTGCCCCGCCCAGCCGCTTGACTGCTGGGGTGTCAGGCATGTGCCCAGCTCGTGTATCCTCCCTGTGGGCCAGGGCATACCTGACTTCCTTCTGTCTAGCTGTGTATACAGGGTGGTGAGTGCAGAGCAGGGGCAGAGTGGGCATCGTGCCAGAGAATGTCTCTGGACCCTTGGAGGAGGTTGGGCTGCAGCAGTGCTGTGACAGTGGTGGGTGGGGACAGAGGGACACTGAGACAGCACAGGAGCTGAAACACAAGGACGCCGTGGGAAGCCACCTCAGGCCATGGCCAGGGAGATGCCTGCTCAGTCTACAAGCAGCTTGGAGTGGGTGCTTGGTAGGAAGGTGGTGCTCATGCAAGGATGAGGCATGGAGACACTGACCCTCACTTAGTAAACGGAAGACACGGAAATCCAAGCTCAGGTCCCAGCCGGATGACACCCGGCTCAGCCACCAGGTCCTCACCACCTCAGTTCCCCAAGTGAGGTCCTGAGGATGCAGTCCTGAAAACTCTTCCAGCCCTAAAGGCCGTCTTGTGTGTAGGGTGGCCACCTAGCTTGTAGATGGCATGTGTCCAAGCCTAGCATGGTGGTACGTTCCCATAATCTCAGCACTCAGGAGGCTGAGGCAGGAAGATCACAAATTCCAGCCTGAGCTACATATCAAGCTCAAGACCAGCCTGAACTACATTGAGAGACCTTGTCTTAAAAAAAAAAAAAAAGCAGGGGTAGGGGGCACTGGGAAGATGGTTCAGTGAATAAAGGTACTTGCTTGCATAGCCTGATAGCCCAGGTTCATTTCCCCAGTGCCCACATAAAGCCAGATGCACAAAATGATACATGCATCCGGAGTTCATTTTCAGTGTCAGGAGGCAGGCCCTCATGCACCCTTTCTCTCCCTCCTTTGCAAAATAAATAAAAAATATTAAAAAAATAAAAGAACAAGGGCTGAGGATGTAGGTCAATAGTAGAACCCTTGTCTAGCTTTCACAAGGCCCTAGGTTTGATCTCCAGCACTATGATTTTGTGTGTGTGTGTGTGTGTGTGTGTGTGTGTGTATGTATATAACTTTTCCTAGACATACTCCTTGTGGCATCCCTGGGACTGAATTTTAAAAACTGCCAGGGAGCCAGAGATAGGAAGATCTCCATGAGTTTGAGGCCAGCCTGGGGCTACTGAGTGAGTTCCAGGTCAGCCTCGGTTAGAATGAGACCCTGCTTTGCAAAAAGCAAATTTATTATTTTTTGGTTGCTTTTACTTTTGTAATCACAGCTAAGCAACCCTTCCCTAACCCAAAGTCATGGTATCTGTGTCTATGGTTTCTAACAGTCGTAGAGTCTTAGTTTTTCGTCCAGCTTGGGTTAGTTTTGTACTTTCTGGAAGGTTGCACAGGTCTGACTTGATTCGCATGCAAATGGAGAGCCCACTGCCACAGCATCCTCGTTTTAGGTGACACCAGGACAGAAAGGCTGAAGCAGGAAGGGCTCCAAGGCACCTCTCTCTCAAACAGAGGAAAACACAATTGAATCATTCTGATAATCACAGTTAACTGATCATGCAGGTCGTTTTCATCCAGTTGCCTTGTAGTTTTGTGGTACATTTTGATGTTGGGAAGTGTGAGTCCTCCAACTTTGTTCTTCTTTGTGAGATTGTTTTGTCTATTCTGGGTCCCTTAAATTTCCATATGAATCTTAGGATAAGCTTTTCAACTTCTGCACAGAAGCCAGATGGGACTCTGACAAGGACTCATTAAATCTGTAGATTGTCTGGGAGCTCTGCCACCCAGGCAGCATCAAAAAGGTTTCACGAGGACTGGGGGGAATGGCTCAATGGTTAAGGCACTTGCTTGCAAAGCTCAACAGTCCGGGTTTGATTCCCCAATACTTAGGTAAAGTCACATACAAAGTAGCACATGTGTCTGGAGTTTGCAGAGGCAAGAAGCCCTGGTATGCCCATGCCCATTTTCTCTCTCTCTCGCTCTCTCTCTCTTTGTTAGAAGTCCTCACACAGGATGCCTTTTTCATATTTAGATCTCTTTAAATTTCTCTCAAAAGATTTGTCTTTTTCAGAATATAAGTTTTGTACTTCTTTTTTTTTTTTTTCCGAGGTAGGTTCTCGCTTTAGCCCAGGCTGACCTGGAACTCACTCTAATCTTAGGCTACCTGGTTTATTGTACTTCTTTTGTTAAGATGGCTCAGCCACCCGGTGTGGTAGCACACACCTTTAATCCCAGCACATGAGAGGCTGAGGTAGAAGGATTGCTGTGAGTTTGAGGCCAGCCTGAGACTAATTCCAGGTCAGCCTGGACTAGAGGGAGGCCCCACCTCAAAAAAAAAAAAAAAAGAAGAAGAAGGAGGAGGAGGAGAAGGAGAAGAAATAATGGTGGCTTAGCCATTAAAGGTGCTTGCTTTCAAAGCCTGATGGCTTGAGTTCTATTCCCCAGTATTCACATAAAGCTAGATGCACAGGGTGGCACATCCATATGGATAGAGTCTGCTTGCAGTGGCAGGAGGCTCTGGCATGCCCATTCACACACACACATTCTCTCTCTCAAATTAATTCATTAAGGTTTTTTAAAATTAATTACTAGGTTTTTATTTAGTATGTGCTTGTGCGTGTGTGTGCATGTACATGTGTGTGCATGGAGGTGCATGTGGAGGTAACAGGACAACTTTCAGGTTAACCTTGTCTTCCACCTTATTTTGAGGTGGGATTTCTCAATGTTCAACACTTCCTTGCAAGCTTCCAGTAGATTCTCTTGTCTCAGCCTCCCTTCTTGCCATAGGTGGGCTGGGATTACAGGAGCTCACCACAGTTTCTAAACTCCTGACTTTTCCATGAGGCCTGTAGCCTTTATTATGTTGATGTGTTCCTTCTGTTCCTAGGTTCTTTAGGACTTTTACCATGAAGAGATGTTGAATTTTATCAAATGCCTTTTATTTTTTTCTTTTTTCTTTTTCTTTTTATTTGAGAGAGAGAAAATGGGTGTGCCAGGGCCTCTAGCCACTGCAAATAAACTCCAGACACATGTGCCACCTTGTGCATCTGGCTTATGTGGGACGTGGAGAATCAAACCTGGGTCCTTAGGCTTTGCAGGCAAGTGCCTTAACTGCTAAGCCATCTCTCCAGCCCTCAGATGCCTTTTCTGCATCTACTGAGATTAATCATGTGATTTTTGTCTTTCAGTCCATTTATATGGTGTATTACATTTATTGATTTATGTATGTTGAACCAACCCTGCATCTCTGGGATAAAACCTACTTGGTCAGGGTCAATGACCTTTTTGATATTTTCTTATATTCTGTTTGCCAGTATTTTGTTGAGAATTTTTACATCTATGTTCATGAGGGAGATTGTAACTTGCTTCTTTTTGTTCTGTCTTTGTCTTGTTTTGGTATAAGGGTGATGCTGACTTCGTAGAAGGAATTTGGTAGGATTCCTTCTTTTTCTATGGAAAAGTTTGAGAAACATTGGTGTTAGTTCTTCCATGAAAGTCTGGTAAAATTCACCAGTGAATCCATCTGGGCCTGGACTCTTTTTAGTTGGGAAATTTCTTTTTTTATAACTGCTTGGATCTTTGTAGTTGTTATAGGTCTACTTAAGTGGTTAATCTTATCTTGATTTAATTTTGGTAGGTCATATAAATCGAGGAAATCACCCATTTCTTTCAGATTTTCAAACCTAGTGGAGTATATGTTCTTACAGTATATCCTCATGATTTTCTGAATTTCATTGGTATCTGTTGTGATGGTACCTTTTTCATCTCTAATTCCATTGATTTGTGTCTCTTCTCTCTTTTGGTCAGATTTGCTAAGGGTTTACCAATCTTGTTTATCCTTTCAAAGAACCAACTCCTTTTTGTTGTTGTTTGTTTGTTTTTCAAGGTAGGGTCTTGCTCTAGTCCAGGCTGACCTGGAATTCACTATGTAGTCTCAGGGTGGCCTTGAACTCATGGTGATCCTCCTACCTCTGCCTCCCAAGTGCTGGGATTAAAGCTGTGCTCCACCATGTCCGACTAAAGAACCAACTCTTTGTTTCAGTGATTCTTTGTATTCTTTTTTAGGTTCTATCTCATTAATTTCTGCCCTAATCTTTATTATTTCTTCCCATCTACTGATTTTTGGTTTGCCTTGTTCTTCTTTTTCCAAGGCCTTAAGGTGAAGCATTAAGTTGTTTACGTGCAACCTTTCTGATTTTTTTCTTTAAGATTTCATTTTTATTTATTTATTACACTCAGAGGGAGAGAGAGTGTGAGAATGGGCACACCAGGGCTTCGAGCCACTGCAAACAAACTCCAGACGCATGTGCCACTATGTGCATCTGGCTTATGTGGGACCTGGAGAATCAAACCTAGGTCCTTAGGCTTTGTAGGCATGCACCTTAATTGCTAAGCCATCTCTCCAGCCCTCTAATTTCTTAATATAGCACTTAAAGCTATAAATTTCCCTCTTAAGACTGCCTTCATTGTGTCCCAAAGGTTTTGGTATGTTGTGTTCTCTTTATCATTTGACTCTATGAATTTTTTTTATTTCCTTCTTGATTTCTTCATTGAAGAAATCATTCATCATTTAGTAGTGTATTGTTTAGTTTCCATGATTTTGTGTATGCTCTATAGCTTTTCTTGCTGTTGATTTGTAGTTTGATCCCATTGTGATCAGATAGAGTGCAAGGAATTATTTCAGTTTTCCTGTATTTGTTAAGATTTGCTTTGTATCCTGATATATGGTCTATTTTAGAGAATGTTCCATGTGCTGCTGAAAAGAATGTGTATTCTGCAGCATTTGGATGAAATGTCCTGTAGATATTTGTTAGGTTCATTTGTTCTATGACTTCATTTAATCCAGATGCTTCTCTGTTTACTTTTTTTTTTTTATTTGAGAGAGAAAGAGGCAGACAGAGAGAGAGAGAGGATGGGCATGCCAGGGCCTCTAGCCACTGAAAACAAACTCCAGACACGTGCACCCCCTTATGTATCTGGCTTACTTGGGTCCTGGGGAACCGAACCGGGATCCTTTGGCTTTGCAGGCAAACGCCTTAGCCACTAAGCCATCCCTCCAGCCCCTCTGTTTACTTTTTGCTGGGATGACCTGTCATTTGATGAGAGTGGGGTATTGAGGTCACCCACTACAATTGTGCTTGATGTTACCTGTGACCTTAGTTCTAATAGCGTTTGTTTGATGAAGTTGGGAGCCCCCATGTTCGGTGCATATATGTTTAGGATTGTAATGTCCTCCTGTTGGAGTGTGCCTTTAATCAATATAAAATGACTTTCTTTATCTTTCCTAACTAATGTTGGTTTGAGGTCTACCCTGTCATATATTAGGATAGCAACACCTGCTTATTTTCTAGGCCCATTTGCTTGAAATACCGTTTTCCATTCTTTCACCCTAAGATAGTGTCCTTGTATGGAAAGGTGAGTTTCTTTGATCTAGCCTAATTTTTTTGTTTGTTTGTTTGTTTTTCAAGGCAGGGTCTCACTGTAGGCCAGGCTGACCTGGAATTCACTATGCAATCTCAGGGTGACCTTGAACTCACAGCAATGCTCCTACCTCTGCCTCTCCAGGGCTGGGATTAAAGCCATGTGCCACCACGCCAGGCCTCTAGCCTGATTTTTTTAAGTCATTAACTTGCAATGCTATTCAGTTGACTCATGTAACAACTATGAAAAGAAAGTGTGCAGGCCTGGATCAACTGCTAGAAAGGCAGCCATGCTAACCGCTAGACCACCAACGTCCCATCTTCCTTTGTCTTTCAATGTCTCTTTTTCCTTGGGTGGGACAGGGTTGAGAGACTGGCTACCCAACTTCAGATATGCACCATAAGTGTCCAGGATGGGCCAGCCCACAGCATGGAATGATTGACCCAATTGTGGGCAGATGTGCAGTCAGGTGCACAGTTACTCCTAAAGGGCACTGACAACAGCTCAGCACTAACCCAGAGGACGATGGATCTGCCAGGATGTGATTCAAATCTGGAGAGAAGGCAACAGAGTAAGTAAGTAATAACCAACATGCAAATCGGTGGCCATTGTTGCAACCAGATGTCATGTTACCATGTGGAGTCCACACTGTGTGGTTTTTCCTGGGGAGATGTGAATATATGTGTATTCACCCAGGTAGTGCACTGTGGCAGATCAAAGAAATGATTCCACCCAATTAGCTTATTGAGTGGCAGAGCCCAGATGAGGGGTTACTCACAGGAGTCCGTGATCAAAGGCAGCTGCGTCACTGGACAGCTTGCCCCATGGGTGATGACCCAGGGAAGCTGTGTCCCCGAGCTCACTGCACAGTTTGAAGACAGCCTTCCCACTCTAGTCATTGTTTACTGCTTGTACAACCTTGGAGAGGGGCTTTGTGGATCTTGTTACTTTCTAAGCTTCCTGAACCTTCTAAATCTCCAGCGTCTCCCTCCTGATGGGAAGGAGTGTCTCAGTTTGGCAGAACTAACCACACAATACTCAGCCCCTTCCTCTGCCGTACGCGTCTCCTGAGCGGAGGGGGGCTGTGGGAGTCTCTTCTCTTCCATTTGTGGGCATTGGACCTTCTGACCACAGCAGCAGTTGCTGCTGAGCAGTTTGACTGATTGTGAGTCTCCCAGTAACAGTCACCCACTGTAAAAGAAAGAAAGAAAGAAAGAAAGAAAGGAAGGAAGGAAGGAAGGAAGGAAGGAAGGAAGGAAGAAAGGAAGCTTCTTTGGGTTGGAGAGATGCCCCCACAGTTAAAAGCCCTTGCTGCAAAGCCTGACGACCCAGGTTCGATTCCCCAGGACCCACATAAACCCAGATGCACAAAGTGGCACATGCACCTAGAGTTCATTTGCAGTGGCAGGAGGCCCTCGTTCACCCATTCTCTCTCTCTAATAATAAATAAGTAAATACACACACACACACATGCACATATATATTATTTTTTAAGTTTTTCGAGGTAGAGTCTCAGTCTAGCTCAGGCCAACCTGGAATTCATTCTGTAGTCTCAAGGTGGCCTCGAACTCATGGTGATCCTCCTACCTGTGCTGGGATTAAAGGCATGTGCCACCACACCCGGCTAAATAAATATTTTTTAAAAACAAGCTTCCTTCTATGACCAAAGCTGACAGTAATATATGGACATAAATGTAAATATGTGGAAAGCAGTTCACACATCACATTCATGTAACAAAACAGTAGCAGTTGCTTTCTCACTGGGGCATGGGGCCTCCCTAGCTTTTGCCCTGGGTACAGTTCCACATATGAGCGCCTCCTGTGGGGAGGCCTTAGGTTCAATCAGAAAGTAATTGGCTGCACCGTAACAGCGGACAGCTATTGTACCAGTGATCCCATCTTGCCTGGCTCATTGGGACTGTAGTACATGGTCTAAAACTGATCAGAACAGGTATCAACAATTCTCTCAGCAGTGTGCATAGTCAGCCAGCAGGCAGGGAGCTTCCAGCTCAGCACCCTGTCTTCAACAGTACGATCTCACCATCCTGTCTGGTGTGTAGTCAACAGCGGTGGCACTGGCCTGCATGGTTTGTGGGGCTTCAGGATCCCCTGGCCAACACTTTGTAGGGTGGTAACCCACCCCAAGAATATGGTTCCATTTACACAGGATGTCTTTGCTCAAACTTTCAGCTGCTGTTTTCACTATTTTACCAAATACTTTCCAACTCTATAAAACACTCAAGGATTAGTGTTACATAACAAAAGCTTTATATACAGAGTCAGCAGAATCTTTGAAAGGCACACCAAACAGGTGTCAATTAGACTTAGAATTCAACAGCTGGAGGGATAATTTGCTTTTTTTTTGTTTTATTTTTTGAGATAAGGTCTCATTCTAGCTCAGGACCTGGAATTCACTATGTAGTCTCAGGGTGGCCTCGAACTCATGGAGATCCTCCTACCTCTGCCTCCCAAGTGCTGGACTTAAAAGTGTATACCACCACATCTGGCTCTGCTTTTTTTTTTTTTTTTTTTTTTTTTTTAATGTGAGAGAGCAAGAGAGGGAGAGAGAATTGGTGTGCCAGAGCCTCCAGCCACTATAATTGAACTCCAGACCCATGTATCACCTTGAACTGTGTGACCTTGTGAGTTTGTGTTACCTTTTGTGTCTGGCTTATGTGGGATCTGGAGAGTTAAACATGGGTCCTTAGGCTTTGCAGGCAAGCACCTTAACAGCTAAGCCATCTCTTCAGCTCTTTCTTTTTGGTGGCGGGGGCAATTCCTTTTTCCTTTTTTTTTTTTTAAGGGATATTTGAAAACAAAACAAAACCCAAAGAACTTGCAGCCAGGTGTGGTGGCACACACCTTTAATCCCAGCACTGGAGAGGCTGAGGTAGGGAGATTTCTGTGAGTTCAAGGACACCCTGAGACTACAGAATGAATTTCAGGTTAGCCTGGCCTAGAGCAAGACCCTACCTCAACCTCCCCCACTGAAATAAAACCACAAAAGACTGGGGAGATGGCTCATCAGTTAAAGGCACTTGCTTGCAAAGTTGTTGGCCCAGGTTCATTTCCCCAGTACCAACTTAAGGCCAGATGCACAAAGTTGCTCATGTGTCTGGAGTTAATCTGAAGTAGTAAGAGGCCCTGATGCACCCATATTCACATTCTCTCTCTCAAATAAATAAAATAATTTAAAAAATGCAAAGTCAAATATACCAAAAAAAAAATCATCTCATCACTTATATCAATTGTTTCCTTAAAATATTGGGTATAGCAATGTGGTGGTTTGATACAGATATCCCCCAAAAGCTTAGGTGTTCTGAATGCTAGGTTCCCAGCTGATGGAGATTTGGGAATTAACACCTCCTGGAGGCAGTGTATTGTTGGGGGTGGGTTTATGGTTGTTATAGCCAGTGTCCCTTTGCTAATGTTTGGCACACTTTCCTGAGAGAGAGGTGATGTCCATCCTCTGCTCATGCCATCATTTTCCCTGCCATCATGGAGCTTACCCTCAAGTCTGTAAGCCAAAATAAATCTTTTTATTTTGTTTTTCCCACAAGCTGCTTTTGGTTGGGGGATTTCTCCTGGCAATTTGAACCTGACTAAAACAAGCAGCATGGATGGGATCACTACCCCATCTAGCCCTGCATGATCCAGTCATTGTCCAGGAGTCACCTGGCCTGCTCATCCTGGGGCACTGCTGTGAGGCTGCCACACATCTCACCCCCAGTGGGTTCAGCAGAGTCGGTTTGCGCTGCTCAGCCCTCTCAGGACCAAGGGGGATCTGGCCCTCTCCTCTCCTGCCACGCCTGCTGCCAGAGCGGGCTCCTCAGCTCTCTGGACCGCGCCTGGTTGCTGGAAGGCTGGGCCAACACTCTGCAGCGCTTTCTGGAGAGACACGTGCATGGCGTACTCTGGAGGCGTGACTGTCCACCCCAGGACAAGCTTTTCAGCTGAACTCTTCTGGCCCCTCTGTCGTCCCTTTGGTGAGCTGTGGCGCAGGATCCCAAGACTCAAAGCAAAGCACTTGGCTTTCTGTCTGCTGTTTTTCTAGGAACACCAGCTTTGCCATAATCTCCCATGGGCTGTCGAGGGACTCCCAGAGACCCCGTGGTCGCTTCTCTTCCGCTTCTCCTTCTCCTGAAAGCAGCTTTGGCCCTTCCCACACTTGCTCATCTACATGCTGGTCTGAACCACTCACATCGGCCCAAGCCCCTCCTGCCGCGTAGAGCTGCTGCCAGCCTCAGCTTCCCAGCACCCACGTGAAGCCAGATGTACAAAGTGGCACATCCATCTGGAGTTCTTTTGCAGCAGCAGGAGTCCCTGACATTCTTTCTCCCCACTCTCTGCTTGCAAATAGATATAAACATTTAAAAATAAAAAATATTTATTTGAGAGAGAGAGAGAGAGTAAGCAAGTATGGGTGTGCCAGGGCCTCTTGCTGCTGCAAATATATGAACTCCAGACTCGTGTACCACTTGCCACTTTGTGAACCTGGCTTTATGTGGATACTGGGGAATTGAACCTCGGCCATCAGGCTTTGCAAGACTGAGCCATCTCCTCAGCCCTAATTTCTTTTTTTAAAAATGTTATTTTTTACTTATTTATTTATTGAGGGACAGAGAGAGACAGTGACGGCGGCAGTGGGGGGGGGGGAGAGAATGGATGTGTCAGGGCCTCTAGCCACTGCAAATGAGCTCCAGATACATGTGCCACCATGGGCATCAGCTTATGTGGGTTCTGAGGAGTCAAACATGGGTCCTTAAGCTTTGCAGGCAAGTGCCTTAACCACTAAGCTATCTCTCCAGTCCTTAACTTATTTCTTTGTGTGTGTGTGTGTGTGTGTGTGTGTGTTTTATTTATTTATTTTTTATAATTAACAACTTCCATGATTGTAAACAATATGCCATGGTAATTCCCTTCCTATCCCCACGTTCCCCTTTGAAACTCCACTCTCCATCATATCCCCTGTCCCTCTCAATCTCTTTTATTTTGATGTCATCATCTTTTCCTCCTATTATGATGGTCTTGTGTAGGTAGTGTCAGGCACTGTGAAGTCATGGATATCCAGGCCATTTTGTGTCTGGAGGAGCACATTGTAAAAAGTCCTACCCTTCCTTCGGCTCTTACATTCTTTCCGCCACCTCTTCTGCAATGGACCCTGAGCCTTGGAAGGTGTGATAGAGATATTGCAGTGCGGAGCACTCCTCTGTCACTTCTTCTCAGCACCATGGTGCCTTCTGAGTCATCCCAAGGTCACTGCCATCAGGAAAGAGAAAGTTCTCTTAACAAAAAAGTGAGAGTAGAATTAATATATGGGTATGAACATTAAGAGAAGTGCTTGCTGGGCAGTTTGATGAGCATAGTATATACATTTAGTCAGACAGCAGCAGACATTATACCCCTAGGGCTCATAACTACCCCTGTTGCAGGTTTTCAGTATCAGGGATATATTCCCTCCCATGGAGTGGGACTCCAGTCAAATTAGAGGGCAGTTGGTTTCCCCCATAACAGATGTGCCACTATTGCACCCATTGGGTCATTTGGCCTAGCTGGACAAATATAAGACTTGCAGTGTCCACTATGAAGTATCTTCACTGGTGATTTCTCTCTCTCCCATTGAGCTGCATGCAGTGTGGCTTTTTCCAGCTTTCTGTCAGCTGGTCTACATGGAGGAGGTTATCAGCTCAGTTCCAGAAGGATTTCTCAGTGGCCTTGCAGCCCAAGTATGTGGAGTCTTCAGCAATAGGGTCTTGACATCTATTCCTGGTGGGAAACCAAAGACCTCGGCAATGGCCTATAATGTTTTGGGGGCATCAGGGACCTCCCTGGCCAACAACTTACTGGAAGGTATCCCATCCCTGGCACTGAAAATTTTCTGTGTGAGTAGGAAGAAAACTTAGTAGCAGAGGCCAGTAAGCTAGAAAGGAGATATAAAGGGAATAGAAAGGAAGGAAGGGGGGTGGGACTTAATAGGATGGTATTGTATATATGTAAGTAGAAGAACAGATTAATGGGGGTGAAAAGGCCTAAATGAGGTCAGGGGAAGAGATTGAGTAAAGGAAAGATGGAGGGGGGCTAATCAAAATCTAAGAAGATATAAATAAATCATATGGAAACCTATGTTCTTGGACAATGGAACACTCAGGAGCCATAGATTGCTGCTTAACTTCTTTCTTAATGATCCTGTGAATGCAGTCCTCTTTGCCCCAGTGAACTGAGCATCCAACACTGCCTTTCATGTGTCCAGTTCCCTCAGTGATGCCTGTCCTTCTCTATTGTCCTCCAGTCCTCCTTATTTGTGGGGACCTCAGTCCATGATAACTAAGTGTCCCTCAGGACCTGATTCCCTCATCCTGCCTCAAGTGATCAGTTGTTGTCACAGGAGAGATGAGCAGGAGGTTAGATTACTCAGTTTCTTCACTTCTACAGTTCTCAGCCAGACCCAGTCTGCCCACATGGCCACAGCCTCCGGGCCAGGCTGTGTGTGAGGGGCTCAGTCACTTCTTCTTTTTGAGGTAGGCTCTCCCTCTAGTCCAGGCTGACCTGGAGTTCACTATGTAGTCTCAGGGTGGCCTTGAACTCATGGTGATCCTCCTACTTCCGCCTCCCAAGTGCTGGGGTTAAAAGCATGTTCCACAGCACCCAGCTCATTCACTTCTGGTTTATAAGTCTTTCTTAACCTCCTCCCTGTTGACTAGCTGTCAGGATGTTGAAAAGACCTATGCAGCCTGTTGGGGGAGAAAAATAATCAACTTTGTTAACCAGAAGTGGACCCTGCCAGGCCAAATGTAGCAACTGCAATGGTGGCATGTCTGTTATGGGGGAAACCAATTGCTCTGTGATTGGACTTGAATCCTGTTCTTTGGGATGGAATTCCTGCCTTGTTCTGAAATCCTAATAAGAAGCCTATGGCTGGGGAGGTCATAAGCCCTAAGGGGAAACTACTGTTGTCTCACTAAATAGATATGTTAGGCCCACCAAACTATCCTCTAAATACTTATATTTATGTCCATATAATAATGCTACTGTCAGTATTGGTTAGAGAAGCTTCTTATTTCAGAAGATGGTGAACACTAAGGAGACTCAAAACTTGCCAAAGTTCTGAGAAGTGACAGTGGAGCATTCTGCACCAAATGAGACATCTCTATCACACATTCCAAGGCTCAGAGGCCATTGTGGAAGAGGTAGAGGAGAGACTAGGAGTCAAAGAAAGGGGAGGAATGCTTGCAATACTGTCTTCCAGACACAAAGTGGCCATGGTATTGATGACCTCATAGTATCTGACGCTACCTACATAAGACCTGCATAATAGGAGGAAAAATGATGACATCAAAATAGAAGAGAGGGAGCCAGGCATGGTGGCGCAGGCCTTTAATCCCAGCACTTGGGAGGCAGAGGAAGGAGGATTGTTGTAAGTTCGAGGCCACCCTGAGACTACATAGTCAATTCCAGGTCAGCCTGAGCTAGAGTGAGACTCTCCCTCTGAAAAAAAAAAAAAGAAGAAGAAGAAGAAGAGAGAGAGAGCTGGAAAAATGGCTTAGCAGTTAAGGTGCTTGCCTGTAATGCCTAAGGACCCAGGTTCAATTCCCCAGTACCCACATAACCAGATGCACAAGGTGGCACATGTGTTTGGAGTTCATTTGCAGTGGCTGGAGGCCCTGGCATGCCCATTCTTTCTTTCTATCTGACTCTTTCTCAAATAAATAAATAAAACTTTTTTTTTTTTAATTGGAAGAAAGACAAGTTGGAAAGAAGAAAGGATTCAAATAGAGGGGAGATTTGGGTGGAGAAAAAGAGTGGGTGGTGGGAGGAGATTATGATCATAGTATAATGTTTATGGAAGTTGCCAATAAAAGAGTTTTAAAAATAAAAATGAGGGCTGGAGAAATGGCTTACCGGTTAAGGCACTTGCCTGCAAAGCCAGAGAATCCAGGTTTTATTCTCCAATTCCTACTTAAGCCAGATACATATGGTGGTGCATGCATCTGGAGTTCATTTGCAGTGGCTGGAAGTCCTGGTCTACCCATTCTCCTCTCTCTCTCTCTCTCTCCCTCAAATAAATAAAAATAAATGTCTCCCTCAAACTGGACATTCTGCAACTCCAGCACTTGGAAGTCTGAAGCAGGCAGATTGGCATGAGCTCAAGGCCAGCCTGGTCTACATAGTGAGTTCAGGACATGGGCTACAGAATGAGAACCTGTCTCAAAAGAAAAAAAAAGGAAGGGAGCCTTCTTTTTTATAACGTGGTCTTTTTTAAAATTTTATTTATGTATTTATTTGATAGAGAAAGAGGGAGAGGAGACAGAGAGAGAGAGAGAGAATGAATGGGCACGCCAGGGCCTCCAGCCACTGCAAGTTAACTCCAGATGTATGCACACATCTGGCTAATGTGGGTTCTGGGGAATCGAACCTGGGTCCTTTGGCTTTGCAGGCAAATGCCTTAACCACTAAGCCATCCTCAAACCCAAAAGGTGCCTTCTTTAATCCAAGCAGTTCAGAAGCTTAGTCCTCCCCATGATTGATTTCCTGCAGTGGCCATTATAAGGTCCCCATCTGCATGCTGAATAATGCATCCCTTTCTGCTCTGCAAAGGTGCAGCCTGAGGCGTATCTTCTGCCGCTTCCACCTCACTCCCTGTCACCTCACAGTCTGATTCTTCCCGTGATCTCGTAGTCTCTGGATCTCAGGAGACTTCAGCATGGAGCTAACGTGCCTTCTTTCCCCTGGGCCCTGCCAGCTGTAAGGAGCCACAAGCCAGCGCCTCCATCTCATCCTCCTTTGATCCGCCTTTCCTGCCAAGTCAGGAGCTAGTGCCCAGGATTGCATCTGCCTGCCTTCCTCCTGTTGTCACCCCTCCCTTCGTCGTGTGGGCAGGTGCTTTCTGAGCAGACCACTGAGCCTTGGCTGCATGCCTTACTGCCCCCAGCAAAGTCCACACACCGCTGCACAGCCTGCGTCTGATCCGTCCCTCAGGGCTACTTCAGAGATTGCAGATGGTTCTCTACTCCACCAGCTATGCTGGGGGCATCTCAGCATTCAGGTGGAGACCCCACTCACCAGGACACACGCCACACCACGCTGCATAGGGCTAGCTGCCACCCTAGGGCTTCCCTCCAAGGACACTCCATTCCAGACAGCCTGGCCTTGGTTGACTTGTTACCCATCACCAGAGCCCTGCAACTGTGCCTCTCCACCTCATCTTTGTTCCTGTCCTGTCCCTGCTCGGGTACCATTCATGTTGTGTGGCTTTTCCTGGGGAGCTGGGAACAAGTCTACTCACCTCAGACAGGGAGCTGCCAGACCAAACAAAGGATTCCACTCACGTCTCACCTGATGAACCGATGACTTTACTGGGGTCGTTTATGCGTGCACAGATGACTCAGAGGCTGCTGCATCACAAAAGCTGCCCTCAGGGCTGGGGAGATGGCCGGTGGTGGAAGGCGCTTGTTTGGAAGGCTGCTGGCCCATGTCTGTTCCTCCTCAGTACCCACATAAAGCCAGACACAAAGTGGTGCATGTGTCTGTGGCCCCGATGCTCCTGTGGCAATGGGAGGCAGAGGTGAGAATTTGGAAGCTTGCAGGCAGCAGTGGCCCAAGCAATGGGCAGACACTGTCTCAGAACGAAGGCGGCCAGGGGCTAAGGAGATGACTCCGCCCTTAGCGCTCTTACTTGCAATGCCTGTTGACCCAGGTTTGATTCCCCAGTACCCATGTAAAGCCAGATGCACAAAGTGGCGCATATATCTAGACTTTGTTTGAGTGGTAAGAGGTCCTGGTGTGCCCATTCATTCTCTCTCTCCTTGCAAATAAATAAAGACATATATTTTTTAGTTTGCCAAAAAAAAAAAGAAAGGGAAAAGAAAAAGCAGGTGTAAGAAGAGAAACAACTGAATGTTGTCCTCTGACCATCACATGAATGCACGCACACACACACGCACACACAAAATGATAATTTCTTAAAATATTTTTTATTGTTATTTTATTTATTTTATTATTATTATTATTGTTTTGGTTTTTCGAGGTAGGGTGTTGCTCTAGCCCAGGCTGACCTGGAAGTCACTAGGTAGCCTCAGGCTGGCCTCGAACTCACAGTGATCCTCCTACCTCTGCCTCCCAAGTGCTGGGATTAAAGGCATGTGCTACCACACCCAACTAAAATATTTTATTTATTAAAAATATTTTATTATATATTTATTTATTTGACAGAGAAAGACGGAGAGAGAGTAAGAGCATGGGCACACCAGGGCCTCCAGCCACTGCAAACGAACTCCAGATGTGTGCGCCCCTTGTGCATCTGGCTAACGTGGGTCCTAGGGAATTGAAACTGGGTCCTTTGGCTTTGCAGGCAAATGCCTTATCAGCTAAGCCATCTCTCCAGCCCTAAAATATTTTATTTTTATTTATTTATTTGAGATAGAGAGACAGAGAGAGCAAGAGAGAGAGAAGGGGCAGACCAGGGCCTCCAGCAGCTGCATACAAACTTCAGATACATGCACCACTTTGTGCATCTGTCTTACGTGGGTTCTGGGGAATCAAACCTGGGTCCTTTGGCTTTGCAGGCAAGTGCCTTAACCACTAAGCCATCTCTCCAGCCCTGATGATCTTTTTAAAGATAGGGTCTCACTGTAGCCCAGGCTGACTTGGAACTCACTCTGTAGTTCCAGGTTGGCCTCAAACTCACAGCGATCCTCCTACTTCTGCCTCCTGAGTACTGGGATTAAAGGCGTACACACAATCCCTGGAAAATGATAATTTTTTTTTTAAAAAGCCGCAATTTGGGGCTGGGAAATGGTTCAGTGGTTAAAGGTGCTTGCTTGCAGAGTCTGCGGGCCTAGGTTCAATTCTCCAGCCACCCATGTAAAGCCAGACACCAAAAGTGGTACAAGCACCTGACATTCCTTTGCAGCAACAAGAGGCCCCGCCACACCCACACATTCACATGCAAATAAACTCATCAGTCGTTCAAAAGCCGCGTAGGGAGCTCCCTGCACAACTTGCACGCTCCGCGGGGAGCACCTCCCTGCCCCCAGCATTACTCGCTGCTTATGTAACGGCAAGGCTGGGCCATGCTTGCGAGTCCTGTAACTTTCTAAGCTTCCTGAGCCTCATAAATTATCTTAGCTTCTGGAGTCTTATGAGCCTCCCTCCTCCGCCAGTTAGGAGGAAATGGCCACACAACAGTCCAGCAAAGGTCAGGATATGTGTTCACAGGACGCCTGCCTTGGCAGCAGCATACTTAGAAAGTCCTTGGTACCTTGGGTGCTGGAAAGCTCTGCAGGCTCTCCATCATGGGTGCTGCTGCTGGGTGTGCCCTGTCACTTTCCCCTGCACTGAAGGACACACCCTCTTACTGGACACACTGGACAGGGCCATCTCCCCACAGCCTAGTGTGTCAGTGCAGCTCCTACCAGGCTGCCATCAGCAGGGAAGTTTATGTGACATTCCAAATATTTAGCTGAAGGAAGCAGAAAAGCAGGATGGTGCACGCCTTTAATCCCAGCACTCAGGAGGTAGAGGTAGGAGGATCGCCATGAGTTCAAGGCCACCCTGAGACTACATAGTGAATTCCAGGTCAGCCTGGGCTAGAGTGAGACCCTACCTCGAAAAACCAAAAAAAAAAAAAAAAAAAAAAAAAAAGAAAGAAAGAAAGAGAAAAGGAAAAAGAAAAAGAAGAAGAAAGAAGCATGATGATGGGCTGGAGAGATGGCTTAGCGGTTAAGGCGTTTGCCTGCAAAGCCGAAGGACCAGGATGAATGATGAATGAATGGTATTTCCAGCGCTCACGGCTACACAGGAAGCATCAGCTACCTAGACACTTGCCTTTGCAGATACATCACTCCCTGGTGAGGCCAGATGGAGTGGTGCTATGAGTCTTTCTCTCTTTGTATATTGGTCCTCCTGGTATATTTACAACCCATGTGTAAGAACAATTTGTTCTCAAGCACTGTGGTATTCCCCCCTGTCCACTTGCTTAGGAAACAATTTCTCATAGGTAATATAAATATAGACTCATCCCAATTTCTCTAAATTAATTCCAGACTTATTGCATTTGAATTTAGCTGCAAGACTTCTTTGGGCAGTGGGGCGGGGATGGGGAGGGGAAGATCTCGCTATGTAACCCAAGCTAGTCTCAAACTTGTGACAATCCTCCTGCCACATTCTCCCCAGTGCTGGGATTACAGGCATGAGCCACCACACCTGGTTTAGCTGTAGGTTTGAGGAAACTCCAAAAGCCACATCCATGTATCTAAACTGAGCAGGCCCTCCCAGTGCCAGTGTGATACTCCAGGGAGCTCCCTGCTCCCAACAGACAGCTCGGGGTGGCGCATCTGACCCATGGGGCATGTCACCCTGTCTGTCAGCAGTCCCCTATGCCCAGCCACCTCTGGCTTTCCCTGGCCACATGTCTGCTGCTTCCTCTGATTCTGGCATATACAGAACCCAGAGGTAACAACAGAGTGACTATAACAATGGATTCAGAGCAGGCATGGTGGCACATGCCTTTAATCCCAGCACTTGGGAGGCAGAGGTAGGAGGATCACCATGAGTTCAAGGCCACCCTGAGACTACATAGTGAATTCCAGGTCAGCCTGGGCCAGAGTAAGACCCTACTTCAAAAACACAAAACAAAAAAAAAAATAATGGTTGCAAATCTAGAAGCAAAATACAAAGGTTTAATATCAGCTCTTGTACTTAAAAGGCATTGACTCCAGATTATCTTTCTTCCTAGATCCATGCCTTCCAGTACTTTCTGCCCACACAGGTGTGAGGAATGCTCAGATTTGGGAAAACACACACACACACACACACACACACACACACACACACCCCACATCACAACTCCCCCAAGAAGGCTGAAAATCAAACATCAGAGGGACGGGGGCAATGAACCTCACAGGAAGGAGGGCCCTGTTTGTACTTTCTCTTTTCTCTGCAGCTTGGCCTGAGGTGGCCTCAGTCTCAGAACTGTGAAGCAATACAGACAGTTCAATTTTAAAAAAATAGCCGGAGAGATGGCTTAGCAGTTAAGGTGCTTGTTTGCTAAGCCTAAGGACCCATGTTTGACTCTCCAGGTCCCACATAAGCCAGACACACAGGTGATGTAAATGCACAAGGTCACACATGCCCACTAGGTGGTGCACAAGTTTGATTGCAGTGGCTGGAGGCCCTGGCACATCAATTCTATCTCTCTCCCATAAAAAATATTATATATGCATATAGGCGGGGTGGTGCACTTGGGAGGTCAAGGTAGGAGGATAGCTGTTGAGTTCGAGACCAGCCTGAGACTACATAAGGAATTCCAGGTCAGCCTGGGCTAGAGTGGAACCCTCTACAAACAAACAAACAAACTATGTGTATGTATGTATGTGTGTATATATATATATGAATGAAATGGGAAAATGGCTCTGTGGTTAGTTAAAGGCACTTGCTTGTAAAGCCAGTCAGCCTGGGTTTGATTCCCCAGGGCCCACATAAAGGCAGATACACAAAGTGGCAAATGCATCTGGGGTTCATTTGTAGTGGCACGAGACCCTGGTTTACCAATTGTCTTCCCCTCTCTCAAATAAATAAATAAAAACATTAAACAATAATAAAATATTTCTATGTATGAGACTGAGGCAGAGGAGCAAGAGAGTGAGAGAGACCACGCATGGATTCACCAGGGCCTTCTGTCACTGCAAATGAAATACAGGTGCATACACCACTTTGGGCATCTGGCTTTATTTGGTACTTGGGAATTGAACCCAGGCAGGCAGACTTTGCAAGCAAGTGCTTTAACCACTGAGCTGTCTCCCCAGTCAAGCCAGCCCAATCTCTGATAGAAACCCTGCCTGAAGAACTGTGCAAAGGACCCCTGAAATAGAGTGGTGTGTGTCAGGGAAGAAAGAGCTGGGGAAAAGACCCCACAATTCTGCATAGGTGGCACAAGTCCCAGGCTTCCCCTGAGCTGCACATGTGAGGGGCAGACCCTGAGAACCAGCATGAAAAGTCTTTGGAAGTGCTGGGGAGATGGTTCAGTAGTTAAAGGCATTGGCTTGGTTTAATTCCCTAGTGCCCACAGAAAGCCAAATGTACAAACTGGTGTATGCATCTGGAGTTCATTTGCAGCAGCAAGAGACTCTGGCATGCCTATAGTCACTCTCTCTCTATTGTAAAGTGTATAAATAATTTTTTAAAGGCTTTGGAAATAGAACTTAGACAGGAACCATGGACCACTGAAGTCAGCAAAACTTGTGGTCTGATCTAAACAGCTTAACAGAAAACCCCAGAGGATATGATGGGATTGTAAGACTGTAGTTAACAGTCAGAAAGTCCAATTTACAACCCAAATGACTTTTCATACAAAGAGTGGCAAGTGCCTCATTTCCAGAGGAAAAGATGGTCAGCAGACACCAGCTCAGAGACCATAGGAGATGGGATCCTTTGACGAAAACTTCACAGCAACACAACCATCTCCCATAAGGTCAAGACAAATGGGAAGCTGGGGCTTCTCACCAAGGAGTAGAAGTAGAAAAGTACATGATGGAAACTACAACCACAAGCACAGAGCCAGAAACCTGAAAACAACTGAGCAGGCTCAGCAGCAAACGAAGTCTAGAAACGAGGGAGATGGCTCAGTGGGTAAGAGTGCTTGCCACGCAAGGATGAGGGCCTGATTTCAAGCCCCACCACCCACATAAAAAGTGGGGTATAAGAATAGCTGATAAGACCCTATTACTGAAGACTCCACATGCCTGGGCTGCAAGGTCACCAAGAAGTCAAACTGGGGCTGAGCTGAAAACCTCCTCCCTGTAGACCAGCTGACAGAAAGCTGGAAAAAGCTGCACTGCATGCAGCCCTATGGGAGAAAGAAGTCATCAGTGGTGAAAACAGTGGACACTGCAAGCCTCAAGTTTGGCCAGCCAGGCCAAATGACTGAACAGGTGCAATAGTGGCATGTCTGTTATGGGGGAAACCAACTACTCTCTAATTGGACTGGAGACCTGCTCTATGGGAGGAAATACATGCCTAGTACTGAAAACCTTTTCAAAAGCCTGTGGTGGGAGAGGTCATGCATATTAGGAGTGTAATTTTGTCAGGCTAAATGCATATATTATGCTCACCAAACTGCCTTGTAAGCACTTTTCTTAATGTTTATACCCATATAATTAATGCTACTCTCACTTTTGGTTAAAGAAGCTTCTCTTTTCAGATGGTTGTGACCGCTCGGATGACCCAAAAGGCACCCTAGTGCTGAGAAGATGTGATGGAGGAATGTTCAGCACTGAAACATCTCTATCACACCCTTCAAGGCTCAGGGTCCATTGTGGAAGAGGTGGGGGGGAAGAATGTAAGAGTTAAAGGAAGGACTGCTTACAATGCAATTAACCAGACAGAAATTGGCCTCGACATCTATGACCTCGTAGCACCTAGCAGTACCTTCACAAGACCCTCAAAATAGGAGGAAAAGATGATGACATCAAAATAAAAGAGAGACTAATAGAGAGAAGGAGGGGATATGATGGAGTGTGGATTTGTGAAGGGAAAGTGGGGGAGGGAAGGGAATTATCATGGTTTATTGTCTGTAAGTATGGAAACTGTCAATAAAAAGGGAAAACAAATTTAAAAATGGGGTGTGGCTCCACACACCTGTAACGCCAATCCTGTGGGGAGCAGAGACAGAAGAATTACTGAAGTTCACTGGTCAGCCAGTCTGACCATAAATGGCAGCTCCACAGTCAGTGAGAGACTTTGTTTCAAGGAAACAGTGAGGGAGAGTGACCAAGGAGAACACCTAATGTTTTCCTTTAGCCTCTGCAAATGGGTGCATGGGGCATGCACATCTGCACACACACGTGCGTACACTACACACACACACACACCATACCACACATAGTACACATCCGGGGAGAAGTCTGAGGAGTCTGTGAGCTTGAAGCTGGACCAAGAGCCCTTACCTGACCTCGAGGTCATGGAAAGGAATGAGGAATAATGGGCTGGACAGAGCTTCAGGGGCTGATAAAGTCCCATAAGAAGAAGAGAAGGAAGCTAGATGTTGCGTGGCTCATGCCAGATTACCAGCAATGGGGAGGCTGCAGTGGGAGGATTGCTAGGAGTTCAAAGCCAACCTGGACTTCAGAATGAGTTCCAGGTCAGTCACCCAAAAACAAAAAGGAGGAGGAGGAGGAAAAGAGAAGAAGAATGGGGTTAGAGAGATGTCTCAGTGGTTAAAGGCTCTTGCTTGCAAAGCAAGGTGTTCTGGGTTTGATTTCCCAGTTCCCACGTAAAGCCAGACGCACAAAGCAGCAATGCACCTGGAGTTCATTTGTGATGGCAGGAAGCCCTGGTCCATCCATTTTCCCTCTCTCTATCAAATAAGTAATGAATAAATATTTAAAAAAAAAAAAGAGGAAGAAGGAGGAGGAGAAACTGGAGCATTTTAGTAAATGTTTTCACTTGGCAGATTCAAGAAGCTCACTGATCCCACACAGTGTAACTCAGAGAAAACCATGTGTAGACAGGTCATAATCAAGCTGGCATAAGCCAAAGGCAGAAGAAACATCTGCACACGGATGGGTACAAAGGAAACAGCACCTGGCCACAGGTTTTCATCAGAAACGTGGCAACCAGAAGACAGTGCTGCCACGCTGACAGGAGAGAACCCAGAGCGTAGATGGAGCCTCACAAACCAAGCAGGGAGCTGAGGAGATGGCTCAGCAAACAAAGCACATGCTTTGCTAGCATGAGGGCCTGAGTTCAACTTTTAGAGCCCATGTAAAATGCCAGGTGTGGTGGCATGTGCCTGTAATCCCATGTTGGGAAGGTGTAGACAGGTGGATCCCTGGAGACAACTGGTCAACCAGTGTAGTCTAATCGGTGAGCTCCAGGCCAAGGGGAGACTCTGTCTTAAAGGATGGCACTCCTGATGATGACACCTAAGGTGTCCTCTGGCCTCCACATGCACACACACACATGCACCCACAAAAAAGAAAAAATACTGCATGGAGGAAATGAGAAAATGGCTCAGTGGGTAAAGTGCTTGCTATGCAAGCATGAGGACCTGAGTTCAGATCCCTGGCACCCATGTCAAATGCCAAGAATGGTGGCATACACCTGTAATCACAGCACTGGGTAGGCAGAGACAGGAGGATCCCCAGAGCTGGCTGGCTTGTCTAGTCCAATTGGTGAGCTCTGAGTGACCTGTTCCCCCCCCCAAAAAAAAAAAACTGGGGCTAGAGAGATGGCTTAGCAGTTAAGGTACTTGCCTGCGAAGACTAAAGACCTAGGTTCAATTCCCTGGTACCCACGTAAGCCATATACACAAGATGGTGCATGCGGCTGGAGTTCTTTTGCAGTGGCTGGAGGCCCTGGTGCATCCATTCTCTCTCTCTCTCTCAAATAAATAAATAATAAATAAAATATTTTTTTAAAAAACTGTGAAGAGCAACAGAAGATGGCACTCAGTGTTGACCTGTCGACTCCACATGCACGTACACACATGCACACATGTGCACCCACATGCATTTGGTATGCATGCATATAAGTATGAACAGCACACACATACACACACACACACACACACACACACACACAAAATATATTAAATGGAAAACCCCAGAAAGCTACATTCCCAAGTTTTAAATCGATGCTGTTCAGAGACACACAGTGCAGTCCCCTGCTGTGCTGCTCACGCTGCCCGGCACGAGTCCTTCCTCATGTAACATGTCCATGCAGCACCTGCTCCCCACCCAGAGGTCACCTGAAGCCCTCTCAGTTAGCAGGCTCACTGCTGTTTGGGTTTATATAACCTTATTTTACTTACTAGAGGTTCCACAGTGCAGCATTCCTGAGGCTGGCCATTTGAAGACAACAGTGAGAAGCCAGGAAGTACTTCCTTAAATAAAAAGGTGAATGTCGAGGTTGCTAAGATTCACAAGAAAAATGAATCTCTCTAAGGTTGGGGAGATGGCTTGCCAGTTAAACACTTGCTTGCAAAGCCTGCCAGCCTGGGTTCAATTCCCCAGTACCCATGTAAAACCAGGTGCAGGGCTGGAGAGACGGCTTAGCAGTTAAGGCACTTGCCTGAGAAGCCTAAGGACCCATGTTCTACTCTTTAGATCCCACGTTAGCCAGACGCATAAAGGTGAGGTAAGCAAAAGGTCTCACATGCCCACTAGGTGGCACAAGCGTCTGGAGTTCAATTGCAGTGGCTGAGGCCCTGGCGCACCAATTGTGTCTCTCAAAACAAAACAACAACAAAAAAGCAGGTGCATAAAGTTCCTGGAGTTCTCTCAAATAAATAAATTTTAAAAATTTTTTCTTAAAAAAAACTTAAAAGAAACCAAGACTTGGAAAAAAAAAAAGAACAATGAATCTTCGAGCCATGAAATTGTGAAGAAAGCTGGGTGCAGTGGCACATGCCTTTAAACCAAGTACTAGGGAAGCTAAGGCAGGGGGATCACTATGAGTTGGAGGCAAGCCTGGGCTATATAGTGAGTTCCAGTCAACATGGGCTACAGTGAGACCCTGCCCCCTAAACCAAAAAACAACAATAACAGAAAGTAAGAAAGAGGAAGAGGGAGAGAGAGAGAGACAGAGTGAGAGAGAGACAGAGAGAAAGGGGAAGAAGAAGAAGGAGGAGAAGGAGGAGGAGGAGTGGAGGAGGAGGGAGGAGAAGAGAAAGG
Source organism: Dipus sagitta (assembly GCA_036346955.1). Taxonomy (NCBI): domain Eukaryota; kingdom Metazoa; phylum Chordata; class Mammalia; order Rodentia; family Dipodidae; genus Dipus; species Dipus sagitta. The sequence continues at coordinate 14,576,712 of CM070778.1, forward strand.
AGATAATATCCATGCTAGTTTTGATGTCGTGCCGCACACTGCAATCATCCTGGCCACACTTCATGACAAGTGCTTGGCCAAGATGGAAAAGGCATGAAAGTATAGAATGCAGGCACCCTGGGTCCTTTCACCATGAGGACCACCGTAAGGCCGCTTCCTCACCTTCCCCATGAGGCAGGGGAAGGCAGAGGCATCCACTATCACCTCAGGTACTCGGCAGCATACTGAAGCCCTGGCCAATGTCATGCACAAATATTGTGGGAAACCGAGGCACACAGAATGGACACCAGAGATAGAGTGGAGAATCAGAAAGTTTATCCATGTTGACATGGGCTCAGGGGAATAACTTCCAAAGCCCGAGCACTGGGCTGGGCTGGGCTGGCTCTTGTTTCAATAGGCTGTAGGGCAGTAGTCTAACCTCACCTTGAGCTCTTCACATTACTGGGGGGAAACTTCTGGGCTACGTGACTGGGGACTACAAGCAGAGAATTACAGAAGTTCAGGGGAGTTTGCCTGTGGCTGCTCTAACCAGATGATATATTTCAAGCAGGGTGTAGCTGCGTAGATCGGGAGGAGACCAGGGTCATGCTGTCTCCCTGGTAAAGGCTTGCACAATAGAAGCTGTGCTTTAGAACACCATCTGGGGCCGGATTCTCTGTCAGATCTCTTCTAGCACGCAGGAAGAACTAAAGTGCACACACTGGGAAGGGAGATGAAACCATCTCTTCTGTGGACAGCATGACCATGTTCATAGAAAACTGTACTAGTTGGGAAGAGCCCATTAAAAAGGTTAGTGAAGTCACAGAAAACCCAATCAACATACAAAATGCAATGATCATTCCTATTTACCATCAATGAATGGTTGAAAACTGAAATGAAAAAATGTAAGCACAAAGCTGGGCATGGTGGCTCATGCCTTATAGTCCCAGCATTCAGAAGGATGAGGGAGGGAGAGCATTGTGTGAAGGCCAGTCTGAGCTACAGAGTAAGTTCCAGGTCCACCTGGGCTAGGGTGAGACCCTGTCTCAACAAAACAAACAGAAGGCTTGGGGGATGGCTTAGTGGTTAAGGCGCTTGCCTGCAAAGCCAAAAGACCCAGGTTCAATTCCCCAGAACCCGTGTAAACCAGATGCACAAGGTGGTGCATGCATCTGGAGTTAGTTTGCAGTGGCTGGAGGCCCTGGCATGCCCATTCTCTTCCTCTCCCTCTCTCTCTCTCTCTTAAATAAATAAAACTTTTTAAAAATAGCAAAAAAAAAAAAAAAAAAACCACACAAAAAACCAGAGACCGCTGGGCATGGTGGCGCACACCTTTAATCCCAGCTTTCTGGAGGCAGAGGTAGGAAGATCGCCTCAAGTTCAAGACCACCCTGAGACTACATAGTGAATTCCAGGTCAGCCTGGGCTAAAGCAAGACCCTATTTTGAAATGCTAAAAAAAAGGGGGGAGGGCTGGAGAGATGGCTTAGTGGTTAAAGGTACTTGCTTGCAAAGCCTGACTGCCCAGGTTCAATTTCCCAGTACCCACATAAAGCCAGGGGCACAGAGTGGCACAAGCATTTGGAATTCATTGGCAGTGGTAGACCCATTCTTTCTATCTTTCTCTCTCTGCTCACAAATAAACAAATAAATAAAACATTTAAAAATTTTATTTTTAAAAAATATTTTATTTATTTATTTATTTATTTCAGAGAGAGAGAGAGAGGAAGAGGCAGAGAAAAAGAGAGAGTGGGCACATCAGGACCTCTAAGCTACTGCAAACAAACTCCAGATGCATGCACCCCCTTGTACATCTGGCTTATGGGGGTCCTGGTGAATCGAACCGAACCAGGGTCCTTAGCCTTCGCAGGCAAACACATTAACTTTTAAGCCATTTCCCCAGCCAAAAAATTTCTAAAAACAAACAGCTGGGTGTGATGGCACACATACTTGGGAGGCTGAGATAGAAGGATCATTTTAAGTTTGAGGCCAGCCTGGGCTACAAAGTAAATTTCAGTCAGCCTGGATTAGAGAGACCTACCTCAAAATAAAATTTTTAAAAGAATTTAAGCACAAGAAACACACTTCCACTTTGAAGGATAGAGTTGCTTATGGTAAGATCAGTGCTCCCTCTAATAACTAGAAAAGCCAGACAAAAATATAAAAAATGTCAGGCATGGTGGAGCACTTTTTTTTTGAATTTTTATTTATTTATTTATTTGCAAGCAGAGAGATAGAGAAGAGACAGACAGAGAGAGAATGGGCATGCCAGGGCCTCTAGCCACTGCATACAAACTCCAGACACATGTGTGCCTTCTGCAGCTGGCTTACATGGGTCCTGGGGGATCGAATCTGAGTCCTTTGGCTTTGCAGGCAAGTGCCTTAACTGCTAAGCCATCTCTCCAGCCCGGTGGTGGACATTTTTAATCCCAGCACTTGGAAGGTTGAGGTAGGAGGATTGCTGTGAATTCTAGGCTAACCTGGGCTACAGAGTGAGTTCCCAGTCAGCCTAGGCTACAGTGAACCCCTACTTCAAAATAATTATAATAAATAATGCACCAGAAAGTGGCAGACGCGATAGACAGCAGGGTTAGGACTCCGGAGAAGAGCTGACCATCTGCAGCCAGCATTTGCCAAGCTTAGTTCATGCTGGGTTTAATGACAAGCCTGAGATCTGAGGGGTCTGATGGTGACAGGAGTAGTGATTGGAGGGCTGACCTCTACTTGGAAACTGACAAGCTTCCGGGTGGTAAGAAGGTGGCAGGGGGCTTCTGTCCAACTCTGCAAGCAGGGCAAGCGTAGTGTCTCATGTCTCAAGGCCAAGGGGACAGAGACCCACAGGGGGGCTCTGGAGTTCACAGCAGCTCGCTGACCGAAACCCCGGAAGATGGGGGTTGAAACCAACCAAAGAGCTGTAGCAAAGTGCAGCCCGCCCGTCTGGCCAGCTCAGCCGCGTCTGGAGCACAGCGCATGGTTTCTGTCTTGGGGACTCAGCTGTGGGACACACACACACAGCATGGCTGAACTCCAATAAAACTTTATGTTATTTTTAAAACTTTTTCTTGACAACTTCCATAAATATAAACAATATACCATGGTCATAATCCCTTTCTACCATCCTCCCTTTCCCCCTCCCAAATCCCCCTCCACTGAATCCCTTCTTCTTTCCAACTAGTCTCTCTTCTACTTTGATGTCATGAGGTTTTTCTCCTATCACGTAGGTCTTATGTAGGCTGCATCAGCCACTGCGAGGTCATGAATATCAAGGTTATTCTGTGTCTGGAAAACAGCACTGTAAGCCTTTCCTTTGGCTCTTATAATCTTTCCTGCACAGTGGTTCCTGAGCCATGGAGGATGTGACAGACAAAACTCTCCACTATTACTTCTCAGCACTTTGGTGAGTTTCGAGTCATCCCAGTGGTAACTGCCATCTGAAAAGAGAAACTTCTCTAATCAAAAGTGACAGTAAACCGGGCATGATGGTGCATGCCTTTAATCCCAGCACTCAGGAGGCAGAGGCAGGAGGATCACCGTGAGTATGAGGATGAGGCCACCCTGAGACTACATAGTGAATGAACTAGAGTAAAATGCTACCTCAAAAAAACAAAAAAAAAACATGGAAAAAAAAGTAACAGTAGTGCATGCCTTTAATCCCAGCACTCGGGAGGCAGATAGGAGGATTACTGTGTGTTTGAGGCCAGCCTGGGACTACAGAGCAAGTTCCAGATCAGCCTGGGCTAGAGTGAGACCCTACCTGGGGCTGGGGGGACAAAGGAAGATGGCTCAGCCATCAAAGGCACTTGCTGGCCAAGCCTGGAAGCCAGGGTTTGATTCTGTAGTACCCACATAAAGCCAGATGTACAAAGTGATGCATGCATCTGGAGTTGGTTTGCAGTTGCTGGAGGCTCTGGAATGCCCATACCCACTCTCTCTGTTTTTCTGATTTTGTCTCTGTCTCAAATAAATAATTTTGTTTTGGATTTTTTGTTTTGTTTTGTTTTGTTTTTTCGAGGTAGGGTGTCACTCTAGCCCAGGCTGACCTGGAATTCACTATGGAGTCTCAGGGTGGCCTCGAACTCACGGCAATCCTCCTACCTCTGCCTCCCGAGTGCTGGGATTAAAGGCGTGCGCCACCATGCCCGGTGTTTTTTTTGGATTTTTGAGGTAGGGTTTGACTCTAGCTCAGGCTGACCTGGACTTCAAACTCACTGTGTAGTCTCAGGGTGGACTCGAACTCATGGTGATCCTCCTACCTCTGCCTCCCAAAGTGCTGGAATTAAAGGCATGTGCCACCATGCCTGGCTCTCAAATAAATAAAATTAAAAAAAATTAAGACATGAGAGTAACATTAGCATATGGGCATAAACACAAGCATTTATAGGGCAGTGTGGTAAGCATAATATATTCTTTAAGCAAGACAATAGTAGTAGTTTCCCCTGTAGGGTTTATCACCTCCCCAGCCATAGGCTTTTCATAGAACTTTATTTATAAAGATTAGCAGTGGCCTGTGGGCTGCAGAGTGCTGCAGTCTATAATTCATGACATCCAGCATTTGATCAGACACCACAGGGGGGAAAAGTAGCTGATGGATACAAATGATCCAGACCTGGACATGACACCACTAAGCAGCATGTTTTGCTTTCTTTTTTATTTTTTTTTTTTTTCAAATTTTTGTTAACAACTTCCATGATTATAAAAAATATCCCATAAGCTGGGTGCGGTGGTGCACGCCTTTAATCCCAGCACTCAGGAGGCAGAGGTAGGAGGATTGCCGTGAGTTCAAGGCCACCCTGAGACTCCATAGCGAATTCCAGGTCAGCCTGGGCTAGAGTGAGACCCTACCTCGAAAAACCAAAAAGAAAAAAATAAATCCCACGGTAATACCCTCCCTCCCCCCACTTTCCCCTAGAGGAAGCAATGCAGAAAGTAGATGAAATGATGACGTTCAAGAGACCTGGAATCTGCATGGCCCGTCATCTATCTGCACCACCCCAAGCATATATGGGTGGCAGGTGATTAGCAAAAGGCAGTGGAGAGAGGCTTGATGCCGGTGAGTCCCAGTTATCACACCGACAGTCACTGACTATGAGACCCCTGTTATGGTCAAAAGTGACCAGAGGCCATTTGATTCCTAACGATGCTGGGGACCCTGCAGCCTGGATGAGCCTTCAAGCAGACATGTGGAAACTCCCTTGGCCTGCCCTGAGCTGGCCACTGGGGTGTCCTTCCTCCTCTCCCTCCTATGTGTCTGCGGGGCGGAGAGGCTTAGCTTTACTAGCTGGTGTGTGGAGGCTGCAGGCGCTGCCGAAGCCAAGGCGCAGCTGCCTGTGTCAGCCCTAGCAGGCTAAGTAGAGAAGGCGGGAAGGCGGTGAGGGCTTGAACGCTTGACTTCCAGAGCCACGGCCCTGCAGAGGCCTCCATAGCCTCACGCAAGATACTTCTGCAAGGATGCCCACTCAGCAGCTGTCCATTCAACCCCTGACTGGCCTCACCCTTGTTATTGATTCTTGTGAAGGATTGGGTCAAAATAGTTTATTATAAAAGCCGGGCGTGGTGGAGCACACCTTTAATCACATAATCACAGCACTTGGGAGGAGAGCTGGGAGGATCACTATGAGTTCAAGGCCACCCTGAGACTCCATAGTGAATTCCAGGTCAGCCTGGACTAGAGTGAAACCCTACCTCGAAAAACCAAAAAAAAAAAAAAAAAAAAGAAAAGAAAAACGTTTATATAGTCTGCTAAAAAGCATCCCCATGGGATGGCGTGTAGCTCAGTGGGTAGAGTGCTTGCCTAGAGTGCAGGAATACCCTAGGCTCAATCCTTAGCACTGCATAAAACCAGGCATCCTGGCACACACCTGCAATCCTGGCACTTGGGAGGTGGAGGCGATCAGAAGTTCAAGGTGATCCTTTAACTCATTCCAACACAGGGAGTTGGAGGCTCCCCTATGTCAGTAAAAGATTTTTTTTTTAATTTTTATTTATTTGAAAACAGCAGACAGAGAAAGAGACAGAGAGAGAGAGAGAGAGAGAGAGAGAGAGAGAGAGAGAGAATGGGTGCACCAGGGCCTCCAGCCACTGCAAACAAACTCCAGATGCATGCGCCACCTTGTGCATCTGGCTTACGTGGGTCCTGGAAAATTGAGCCTCAAACCAGGGTCCTTAGGCTTCACAGGCAAGCGCTTAACCTCTAAACCATCTCTTCATCCCAAAGATTTCTTTTTAAAGGCTGGAGAGATGACCCAACAGTTAAAGGTTCTTCCTTGCAAAGCCTGATGGACTGGGTTCTATTCCTCAGTACCCACGTAATGCCAAGTGCACAAAGTGGCACATGCATCTGGAGTTTATTTGCAGTGGCAAAGTGCCCATTCTCTCCCTTTTTCTCCCTCCCTCCTGTTCTCTCTCTCTCTCTCAAATAAATAAAGGTAATTTTGGGGGGGAGGGAGTTTCAAGGTATGGTTTCACTCTAGCCCAGGCTGACCTGGAATTCACTGCAGAGTCTGGGGGTGGCCTCAAACTCACAGCGATCCTCCTTCCTCTGCCTGGGAATAAAGGCGTGTGCCACCACATCCAGCATCAAATAAATAAAAGTAATTTTTAAAAGTGGTTAAACAGGGGCTGGAGAGATGGCTTAGTGGTTAAGGCACTTGCTGGCAAAGCCAAAGGACCCAGGTTCGATTCCCCAGTACCCTTGTAAAGCAAGATGCACAGGTGGTGCTTGCATCTGGAGTTCATTTGCAGTGGCTAAAGGCCCTGGTGCACCTATTCTCTCTCTCTTTTTTTTTTTATCTGCCTCTTTCTCTCTCTCTGTCAAATTTATAAATATATAAATAAATAAAATATTTTTTAAAAGTGGTTAGGGCTGGAGAGATGGCTTAGCAGTTAAGGTGCTTGCCTGTGAAGCCTAAGGTCCCATGTTTGACTCTCCAGATCCCATGTAAGCCAGACACACAAGGTAACACAAGCATGCAAAGTCACATGTGTGCACAAGCTGGCACAGATGTCTGGAGTTTGACTGCAGTGGCTGGAGGCTCTAGCATGCCAATTCTCTCTCTCTCTCTCTCTCTCTCTCTCTCATAATAAAAGGCCAGTCTGTTGGGCTTGACTCAAAAAAGTGGCTAAAGAGATATTGTGTTCAGGGATAGAGGGATGGTTTAGTGGTTAAGGCATTTGCCTGCAAAGCCAAAGGACCCAGGTTTGATTCCACAGGACCCACGTTAGCCAGATGCACAAGGGGTTCACGGGTCTGGAGTTTGTTTGCAGTGGCTGGAGGACCTGGCACACCCATTCATTCTCTCTCTCTCTCTCTCTCTCTCTCTCTCTCTCTTCTATCTCTTTTCATCTTTCTCTGTCAAATAAATAAAAATAAAATATTTTTTTAAATGAGATACTGTGTTCAATTCCCGGATATCCACTTAAAGCCAGATGCACAAAATGGCATGGAGTTTGTTTGTAGTGGCAAAAGATCCTGGCATGTCTATACTCAGTTTCTCTCTGCCTGTCTCTTTCTCTCAAACAAACAACTGCATCTATTATTTATTTATTTATTTATTTATTTATTTATTTATTTTTATTGACAACTTCCATAATTGTAAACAATATTCCATGGTAATTCCCTCCCTCCCCCCACTTTCCCCTTTGAAACTTCACTGTCCATCATGTCCCCTCCCCCTCTCAATCAGTCTCTCTTTTATTTTGATGTCATCATCTTTTCCTCCTATTATGATGGTCTTGTGTAGGTAGTGTCAGGCACTGTGAGGTCATGGATATCCAGGTCATTTTGTGTCTGGAGGAGCACATTGTAAAAAGTCCTACCCTTCCTTCGGCTCTTACATTCTTTCCACCACCTCTTCTTCAATAGACCCTGAGCCATGGAAGGTGTGATAGAGATATTGCAGTGCTGAGCACTCCTGTCACTTCTTCTCAGCACCATGGTGCCTCCTGAGTCATCCCAAGGCCACTGCCATTTGAAAAGAGAAGCTTCTCTACCAAAAGTGAGAGTAGCATTAATATTTGGGTTTGTACATTAAGAGAAGTGCTTACTGGGCAGTTTGGTGAGCATAGTATATACTTTTAACCAGCCAGCAGCAGACAGTATACCCTTAGGGCTCATGACTACCCCTGTTGTACGTTTTCAGTATCAGGGGTGTATTCCCTCCCATGGAGCAAGCCTCCAGTCCAAGTAGAGGACAGTTGGTTTCCCCCATAACAGATGTGCCACTATTGCACCAGTTGGCTCATTTGGCCTGGCTGGCCAAATATAAGGCTTACAGTGTCCACTGTTGAGTATCTTCACTGGTGATTTTTCTCTCTCCCATTGAACTGCATGCAGCATGGATTTTCCCAGCTTTCTATCAGCTGGTCTACATGGAAGAGGTTTTCAGCTCAGTTCCAACAGGGTTTCTCAGTGACTTTGCAGCCCAAGTATGTGAAGTCTTCAGCAATAGGGTCTTACCATCTATTCCTGGTGGGAAACCAAGGGCCTTGGCAATGGCCTATAATGTTTTGGGGGCATTAGGGACCTCCCTGGCCAACAACCCACTGGAAGGTGTCTCATACCTGGAAGTGAAAATTTTCTAGTAACAATCTATGGCTTTGGGTGTTCCATTGTCCAAAAAAGTAGGTTTCCATATGACTTATTTATATCCTCTTAGATTTTTTTTTTATTCTCCAGTCAAGAGAGTGAAAGAGGTGTTTATTGTATACAAGTTACACTTAGCTACAAATGAGAACAGAACCAGTCCAGAGCGCCAGAGGTCCAGGTCAAAGCATCAGCCAGGACCGTGTCAGCCATAAGCCAGGCCCAAGCCCATTGCTGCTCCTGGCGAAGCACATGGTAGAAGCCCCAGGTGCAGCGACACCAGCTGGTCATTGCGGCATGCGGTCCCAGCATGCGGCACTCCTCGCTCCTCTCCCGTGGGGACCTCTGCCTCGTCTTTCTCCATTTGCGCTGCAGTCTGCGTGTTCGCGTCTTCCGCCACGTCGCTCTCATGGTGCAGAGCTTTCTGCTGAGAAATGGCGCTAGGGCCTCCTCTTAGATGTTGATTGGCCTCCCTCCACCTTTCCTTTACTTAGTCTCTTCCCCTGACCTCATTTGGGCCTTTTCACCTCATCAATCTGTTCTTCTATTTACACATATGCAATACCATCCTATTAAGTCCCCTCCCCTTTCTATTCCCTTTATATCTCCTTTCTAGCTTACTGGCCTCTGCTACTGAGTTTTCTTCCTACTCACTTAGAATTCCAATCATTTGTAGCTAGGATCTACATATGAGAGAGAACATGTGATGTTTGTCTTTCTGGACCTGGGCTACCTCACTAAGTATAATCCTTTCCAAATCCACCCATTTTCCTGCAAATTTCATAACTTCATTTTTCTTTAACACTGAGTAGAACTCCATTGTGTAAATGTGCCACATCTTCATCATCCACTCATCAGCTGAGGGACATCTAGGCTGGTTCCATTTCCTAGCTATTGTGAATAGAGCAGCAATAAACATGGATGTGCAAGTACCTCTAAGGTAGTGAGACGAGTCCTTAGGATATATGCCTAGGAGTGCTATAGCTGGGTCATATGGTAGATCTATTTTTAGCTGTCTCCGGAACCTCCACACTGATTTCCACAATGGCTGGACCAGATTGCATTCCCACCAACAGTGTAGAAGGGTTCCTCTTTTTTCACATCCTCGCCAGCATTTATGGTCATTTGCTTTCATGATGGTAGCCAATCTGACAGGAGATGGAATCTCAACTTAATTTTAATCTGCATTTCCCTGAAGACTAGGTGTGGTGGTTTGATTTCAGGCGTCCTCCATAAACTCAGGTGTTCTGAATGCTAAGTTCCCAGCTGATGGAGATTTGGAAATTAACACCTCCTGGAGGCAGTGTATTGTTGGGAGCGGGCTTATGGGTGTTATAGCCAGCTTCCCCTTGCTAGTGTTTTGCACACTCTCCTGTTGCTATGGTACACCTTATGTTGGCCGGGGGTGATGACCACCCTCTGCTCATGCCATCGTTTTCCCCTGCCATCATGGAGCTTCCCCTCAAGCCTGTAAGCCAAAATAAACCTCTTTTTTTTCCCCACAAGCTGCTCTTGGTTGGGTGATTTCTACCAACAATATGAACCTGACTGCGACAGTAAAGTGGTACTGAGGAGTGGGATTGCTGCTAGACACCTGACTGTGTGGCTTTGGCCTTTTTGAGCTGATTTTCAAGAGAAATGGGAAGGATTTGAAACCTTGGCCTAAGAGAGACCTTGCAGTGCTGTAAGTACAGCTTGATGGACTATTCTAGTCACAGTTGAAAGACCTGAATGCAGTAAGAACTATGGTCTGTGAGGTTTGGCTTATGAGGGTGAGAAAGAGCTTTGCCTGGACTGGGCTAGTAGTTTGTGTGAGAAGCTTGCTCTTATGCCTATGTCCTAAGAAGTTGTGCAGGGTTGCTTTGTGTAGAAATGAACTGGTGTGAGCAGAGGTATATGACACAAAAAGAAAAATCTTTGGGTGAACTGCTGCCTGTTCAGCTGCAATTGAGAGATTATAACCTTTGAGATTGGGCTAGCTGATCTGCACTGGGGCAACAGGAAGAATGTAGACTCTTTTGAAGGGGTCTGAGTGCTCAAGGAGTGTCCTGTTCTTCAAAGTCTGCTTTATTTCCCCCTAGATAAACAAACTGTTGCCCTTCCTGGTATTGTGGAGTATAAGAAATGCAGGAAAGAGAGGATCATTGAGTTTGCAATACAGTCTTGTGTTTTGGAAATGGCCATGGGCAGTGTGAAGCAGGTTTGCTGGAGGCCTGCATAGAGACCCCATGGAGCCATGAGGATGAACTGTGGATTGCAGTAGAGACCCAGTGGACATGCTGGTACCACAGTTTGGCTGTTAAGGAGAACTGCCAGGCCTGGATGAAGTTTTCTAGGACTGTGAGTAGCCTAGCTGGAGAGGCAGAATTGAAACTCTAAACACTTGTTGCTGGTTAGAATTATTGGACTTGGGAGATGTGTCACTGGCTAGAGTTGTTTGACTTAGAGCTACAGAGTTTGGTGTTTGCCCTATTTAAATAATGTATTGCTTGAGTATTTCTTTGCTATGCTCAATGCCATCTTTTGCAGTGTGAATGTTTACTCTGTGCTATTATGGGTTTTTTTTTTGGGGGGGTGGTATTATGGCTCAGTTAAAAGATCTTGGACTATGGGGATGTTTGAACATCATTAGAATTGATAAAAACTATGGGGACTTTTAAAGTTGGACTGAATGCATTGTATTTTCTTTTATTTTATTTTTATTGACAACTTCCATAATTGTAAACAATATTCCATGGTAACTCCCTCCCTCCCCCCCTTTCCCCTTTGAAACTTCACTGTCCATCATATCCCCTCCCCCTCTCAATCAGTCTCTCTTTTATTTTGATGTCATCATCTTTTCTTCCTATTGTGATGATCTTGTGTAGGTAGTGTCAGGCACTGTGAGGTCATGGATATCCAGGTCATTTTGTGTGTGGAGGAGCATGGTGTAAGGAGTCCTACCCTTCCTTTGGCTCTTACATTTCTTACCACCACATCTTCCGCAATGGACCTTGAGCCATGGAAGGTGTGATTGAGTTGTTTTAGTGCTGAGCACTCTGTCACTTCCTCTCAGCACCATGGTGCCTTCTGAGTCATCCCAAGGTCACTGCCATCTGAAAAGAGAAGGTTCTCTACCAAAAGTGAGAGTAGCATTAATATATGGGTATGAACATTAAGAGAAGTGCTTACTGGGTAGTTTGGTGAGCATAGTATATACTTTTAGCCAGACACCAGCAGATGTTACACTCCTAAGGCTCATGACTACCCCTGTTGTAGATTTTCAGTATCAGGGATGTATTCCCTCCCATGGAGCTGGCCTCCAGTCAAATTAGAGGGTGGTTGGTTTTCCCCATAACAGATGTACCACTATTGCACCCATTGGCTCATTTGGCCTGGTTAGCCAAATATAAGGCTTGCAGTGTCCCCTGTTGGCAATCTTCACTGGTGATTTCTCTCTCTCTCTCCCATTGAACTACATGCAGCGTGACTTTTTCCAGCTTTCTGTCAGCTGGTCTACATGGAGGAGGTTTTCAGCTCAGTTCCAGCAGGATTTCTCAGTGGCCTTGCAGCCCAGGTATGTGGAGTCTTCAGCAATAGGGTCTTACCATCTATTCCTGGTGGGAAACCAAGGGCCTCGGCAATGGCCTATAATGTTTTGGGGACATCAGGGACCTCCATGGGCAACAACTCACTGGAAGATATCCCATCCCTGGCACTGAAAATTTTCAAGTAACAATCTATGGTTCCTGTGTGTTCCATTGTCAAAAAAAGTAGGCTGCATTGTGTTTTAAATCATGTGTGCTTATCAGTTTATGGGGGGCCAGGGAGGAATGTGGTGGTTTGATTCAAGTGTCCCCCATACCCTCCCTTCCCCCACTTTCCCCTTTGAAACTCCAGTCTCCATCATATCCCCTCCCCATCTCAATCAGTCTCTCTTTTATTTTGATGTCATGATCTTTTCCTCCTATTATGATGGTCTTATGTAGGTAGTGTCAGGCACTGTGAGGTTATGGATATCCAGGCCACTTTGTGTCTTGGGGGAGCATGTTATAAGGAGTCTTACCCTTCCTTTGGCTCTTACATTCTTTCCACCACCTCTTCCACATTAGATCCCGAGCCTTGGAAGGTGTGATAGAGATAATGCAGTACTGAGCACTCTGGTCACTTCTTTCCAGCACCATGATGCCTTCTGAGTCATCTGAAGGTCACTACCATCTGAAAAAGGAAGATTCTCTACCAAAAGTGAGAGTAGCATTAATATAAGGGCATGAACATTAAGAGAAGTGCTTACTGGGCAGTTTGATAAGTATATGCATTTAGCCAGACAGCAGCAGACATTACACCCCTAGGGCTAATGACTACCCCTGTTGTAGATTTTCAGTATCAGGGATGTATTCCCTCCCATGGAGCAGGCCTCCAGTCCAATTAGAGGGCAGCTGGTTTCCACCATGACAGATGTGCCTCTATTGCACCCATTGGCACATTTGGCCTGGCTGGCTTGCAGTGTCCACTGTTGAGTATCTTCACTGTTTTCTCCTTCTCCCATTGAACTGCATGCAGAATGGCTTTCTGTCAGCTGGTCTACACGGAGGAGGTTATCAGCTCAGTTCCAGCAGGATTTCTCAGTGGCCTTGCATACCAAGTATGTGGAGTCTTCAGCAATAAGGTCTTACCATCTATTCCTGGTCGGAAACCAAGGGCCTTGGCAATGGCGTATAATGTTTTGGGGGCATCAGGAACCTCCCTGGCCAACAACTCACTGGAAGGTATCCCATCCCTGGCACTGAAAATTTTCTAGCAACAATCTATGGCTCCTGAGTGTTCCATTGTCCAAAACAATAGGTTTCCATATGATTTATTTATATTCTCTTCGATTTTGATTAGCCCTCCCTCCACCTTTCCTTTATTCAGTCTCTTCCCCTGACTTCACTTGGGCCTTTTCACCCCCATTAATCTGTTTGTCTACTTACATATATACAGTACCATCCTGTTAGGTCCCCCCCTCCCTTTATATTCCCTTTAGATCTCCTTTCTAGCTTACTGGCCTCTGCTACTGAATTTTCTTCCTACTCACACAGAAGTCCAGTCATCTGTAGCTAGGATCCACATATGAGAGAGAATATGCGACGCTTGGCTTTCTGGGCCTGGGTTACCTCACTTAGTATAATCACTTCCAGATCCATTCCTTTTCCTGAAAATTTCATAACTTCATTTTTCTTTACCACTGAGTAGAACTCCATTGTATAAATGTGCCATATCTTCATTATCCACTCATCAGTTGAGAGAGATCTAGGCTGGTTTCATTTCCCAGTTATTATGAATTGAGCAGCAATAAACATGGTTGCTCAAAATATTTTCTTAGCTATTTGAGGTTTTTTGTGCTTCCAAATGAATTTTTGGATTGATTTTTCTATTTCTGTGAAGAATGCCATTGGAATTTTGATGGGGATTGCATTAAATGTGTAGATTGCTTTTGGTAAGATTGCCATTTTCACAATATTGATTCTTCTGATCCAGGAACAAGGGATGTCTTTCCATTTCCTAGTGTCTTCTGCAATTTCTCACTTGAGTGTTTTATAGTTTTCATTGTAGAGATCCTTCACTTCCTTGGTTAGGTTTATTCCAAGGTACTTTATTTTTTTTTTTTATGTAATTGTGAATGGGAGTGATTCTCTGATTTCATCCTTTGTGTGTTTGTTGTTAGCATATAGGAAGGCTACTGGTTCTGTGTGTTTATTTTTTTATCCTGCTACATGGCTATAGGTGTTTATCAGCTCTAATGGTTTGCTGGTAGAGTCTTTAGGGTCCTTTATGTATAGAATCTTGTTATCTGCAAATAATGATAACTTGATCTCTTCCTTTCCAATTTGTATCCCTTTTATGTGTGTCTCTTGCCTTATTGCTATGGCTAAGACTTCCAGTACTATATTAAATAAAAGTGGGGACAGTGGACACCCTTGTCTTATTCCTGATTTTAGTGGAAAAGCTTCAAGTTTTTCTCCATTTAGTATTATGTTGGCTGTAGGTTTGTCATAAATAGCCTTTATTATGTTGATGTGTTCCATCTAGTCCAAGTCTCTGTAGGACTTTTATCATGAATGGATGTTGGATTTGTCAAGTGCTTTTTCTGCATCTAATGAGATGATCATGTGATTTTTGTCCTTCAGTTCATTTATATAATGAATTACATTTACCAATTTGTGTATGTTGAACCATCCCTGCATCTCTGAGATAAAGCCTTCTTGGTTGGGGTGAATTATCTGTCTGTGTATGTGTATATGTATGTATATATATATATATATATATATATATATATATATATATATACATATATATAAAATTTGGTTTTTCGAGGTAGGGTCTCACTCTAGCTCAGGCTGACCTGGAATTCACTATGTAGTCTCAGGGTGGCCTCAAACTCATGGCGATCCTCCTACCTCTGCCTCCTAAGTGCTGGGATTAAAGGCATGTGCCACCATGCCCAGCTTTTCTGATATATTCTTGTATTCTGTTTGCCAATATTTTATTGAGAATTTTTGCATCTCTGTTCATGAGGGAGATTGGTCTGTAATTTTCTTTTTCTGTTCTATCTTTGCCTGATTTTGGTATCAGGGTGATGCTGGCTTCATAGAAGGAGTTTGGTAGGATTCCTTCTTTTATTATTTTATGGAAAAATTTAAGAAGCATTGGTGTTAGTCCTTCCATGAAGGTCTGGTAAAATTCACCAGTGATTCCATTTTGTATCTCCATACTTATTATAGGTCTATTTAAGTGTTTAATCTCATTTTGATTTAATTTAAGTAGGTCATATAAATCAAGGAAATCATCCATTTCTTTCGGATTTTCAAATTTAGTGGAGTATATGTTCTTATAGTATGTCCCTATAATTTTTTTGAATTTCTCTGGTATCTGTTATAATAGTGCCTTTTTCATCTCTAATTTTATTAATTTGTGTCTCTTCCCTCTCTCTCTTTTGATTAGATTTTCTAAGGATTTATCAACCTTGTTTATCATTTCAAAGAGCCAACTCTTTGTTTCATTGATTCTTTGGATTGTTTTTTTTCTATTTCATTAATTTCTGCCCTAATCTTTATTATTTCTTCCTGTCTACTGATTTTTGGTTTGCCTTGCTCTTTTTTTTTTTTTTTTAAGGTGGTGTCTCACTCTGGTCCAGGTTGACCTGTAATTAACTATGTAGTATCAGGGTGGCCTTGAACTTACTGAGATCCTCCTACCTCTGCCTCCCGAGTGCTGGGATTAAAGGCATGAGCCACCACACCCAGCTTCCTTGTTCTTTTTTTTTTTTTTGGTTTTTCGAGGTAGGGTCTCACTCTAGCCCAGGCTGACCTGGAATTCACTATGGAGTCTCAGGGTGGCCTCAAACTCACGGCGATCCTCCTACCTCTGCCTCCCGAGTGCTGGGATTAAAGACGTGCGCCACCACGCCCGGCTTCCTTGTTCTTTTATCAAGGCTTTAAGATGAAGCATTAAGTTGTTTACTTGCAATCTTTCTAATTTCTCAATATGGACACTTAAAGCATAAATTTTCCTCTTAGGGCTGCCTTCATTGTGTCCCAAAGGTTTTTGTTTGTTGTGTTCTCATTATCATTTGACTCTATGAATTTTTTGATTTCCTTCTTGATTTCTTCATTGACTCATTTATCATTTAGTAGTGTACTGTTTAGTTTCTGTGACTTTGTGTATGCACTATAGCTTTTCTTGCTACTGATTTGTAGTTTGATTCCATTGTGGTCAGAGAGAATGCAAGGATTTATTTCAATTTTCCTGTATTTGTTAAGATTTGCTTTGTGTCCTAGTATATGATCTATTTTAGAGAATGTTCCATGTGCTGCTGAAAAGAATGTATATTCTGCAGCATTTGGATGAAATGTCCTGTATATATCTGTTAGGTCCAATTGTTCTACGACCTCATTTAATCGATGCATCTCTGTTTAATTTTTGCCAGGATGACCTGTCAATTGATGAGAGTGGGGTGTTGAAGTCACCCACTACAACTGTGTTTGGTGTTATCTGTGACCTTAGTTCTAATAGTGATTGTTTGATAAACTTGGGAGCCCCCATGTTATCTGCATATATGTTTAGGATGGTAATGTCCTCCTGTTGGAGTGTGCCTTTAATCAATATAAAGTGACCTTCCATATCTTTTCTTTTTTTTTTTTCAAGGTAGGGTCTCGCTCTAGCTCAGGCTGAGCTGGAATTCACTATGTAGTCTCATGGTGGCCTCGAACTCACAGCCATCCTCCTACCTCTGCCTCCCGAGTGCTGAGACTAAAGGCATGTGCCACCATGCCCTGCTGACCTTCCTTATTTTTCCCAATTAATGTCGGACTGAAGTCTACCTTGTCAGATATTAGCATAGCAACCCCTGCTTGTTTTCTAGGTCCATTTTCTTGGAACACCATTTTCCACCTTTTCACCCTAAGATAGTGTCCATCCTTTGTAGAAAGGAGAGTTTCTTGGAGGCAACAAATTGAAGGATCCTGCTTTTTAACCCAGTCTGCAAACCTATATCTTTTGGTTAGGGCATTGAGGCCATTGATATTAAGAGTTATTATTGAAAGGTGTGTATTTATTTTTGCCATTTTTCTTGTTTTGTAGTTCTTCCAGTTTTACCTTTGCTCTCTTCTATTAACTAGTATTTGAGTATGGTTTGTTTTTTCCAGGTTCCTTATATGTGTGTTTTTCTTTCTCTTCAGCATGGAGGACCCTTCCAAGTATTTTCTGTAGAGCTGGTTTTGTCTTCACATATTCCTTTAACCTGCTTTTGTTGTGGAATGTCCTTATTTCTCCATATATTTGAATGGGTAGCTTTGCAGGATAAAGTAACCTTGGTTGACAGTTGCTATCTTTCAGAACTTGGAATACATCATTCCAAGCCCTTCTAGCTTTTAAAGTTTGTATTAAGTAATCTGCTGTGATCCTGATGGGTTTGCCCTTGTATGTGGCTTGATTTTTCTAACTACTTTCAATATATTTTCTTTGGTTTATATGTTTGGTAGTTTAATTATAATATGGTGAGGAGAGGTTCTTTCCAGGTTTTGTCTGTTTGGTGTTCTAAAGGATTTCTGTATCTGCATTGACATCTCTTTCCCAATTTGGGGGAATTTTTCTTCTATGATTTTGTTGAAAGCATCTACTATGCCTTTGGAGTAAAATTCTTCTCTTTCTACTATTCCCTGAATTCTTATGTTTGATTTTTTTCAGTGTCCCGAATATCTTGAAGTTCCCATCCATACTTTCCTACTCGTTTGTGTTTCTCTTTGTTGGACTGTATTAGATCTGCCACCTGGTCTTCTAGTTTAGATATTCTGTCCTCTCCTTCATCCATTCTACTGGTGAGATTTTCTACAGAGTTTTTTATTTCATTGACTGTGTTCCTCATTGCTAGCATTTCTGACTGGTTTTTCTTTATTATTTCTACTTCCTTATTTATGTCTTGTATTGACCTCCTTATTTCATTAAATTGGTTTCCTATATCCTCTTTGATTCCTTTGATTTCCTCTTTGATTTCTTTGAACATATTTATAATCATTCTTTTGAAATCTTTCTCAGGCATTTCCTCTAACTCATTCTCACTGGAGGTCATTTCTGATGCATTGATACTTTTTGATGGATTTTTATTGTCTTGATTTTTGGTGTTTCTTGTGCTATAATGTATATATTTTTGCATCTTGGATTAATTTAATGCTTGGATTTTCTAGTTAGCTGCAGTATTACTAGATGTATCAATCTGATGTTATATATCTTCAGGGTAGGAGCTTAAGGTGCTAGGTGTGGCTCTTAAGACTCAGAGTAACTACAAAAGTGAGCCTAGGTGTTGGATTTACCTGCTATGAGAATATTCAAGTAGGCTGAGTGGAACAAAATACAGGCAGATTCTAAAATTTAACTAAATAATGTACACATTCAATGAAAAACAGCACAGAGTGTTTATGCAAGAGTAGGTATTATGACAACCAGATCCTCTAACAAAGTCACAGTCCCTTAGGATGTGTGTTGCCCCACACCCTTAATCGTGTCAACTAGGAGGTTAAGATTTCTGGTCTGTTGAGGGTTCCAAGTCAGCTTGTGACCAAGTGAGATCCTTCTCTAACAAGTGACAAAGGCACTATTAATCAGGAAGCAACAAATGACAAGCCCAAAATATGGCTTATTTAAGTATGGCAAATCCGACCATCCATCAGATTGAACATATAATTTATCCTGACATGGAAGGTTCAATTAGCACTTCCAATTCAAGCATATATACCAGGCTTATTTGGTGGGTACTGACCTGGTGTAATCCCAGTTACCTTTTGGGATGGTTTTGGTCTCAATTATGCTGCGCTCCTGCTTGGGTCCCTCTTTGCTGCTCTGTTGGCTCAGGTAGGCTGGCTGGGTTGCTGGGTCACTGCTCTGATTGCCTGTGCCAGGTGTTGTGTAGGTGAGCTCCCTTCCCCAGGTCTCTGGTGCTTGCAGGTGCTTGTGCTGGCAGTGGGGGAGGGGAGGCCGTGGATGGCTGAAGTTCTCCCACTGGTCCTCATGATCCTCTTCCTCACGAGCCATTGCTTTGTTGGTCCCTGCTGTCCTCCCTTCACATTTCTTGAGTTTGCAAGGAGCTCCAGTGTGAGTGGAGAATCCCCTCACCTGACTTTTTCTGTGGCTAAGGCCGAGCCTTGTGGCTGTGGCCAACTGGACCTGGTGTTGCCACTGCTGGAGCCCCTTATGCCTGCTTCTGTGAGCTCTCGATGCTCTGGATCTCTCCTACTCTGCTGCAGTTGATAATTTCTTATACACCTCACTTTTTAGTACAAGAGTGTATTTTGCTGTTTATTTATTTGCTTTTTCTCCCCTAGGCTTCTTTGGTGTGGTTCATGCCATCTTAACTGGAAGTCTAAATACATCTTTTTTTAAAAAGATTTTTTTAAAAAGCATTGGGAAGATGGCTCAGTCAGTAAAGTGCATAAGAGCCCAAGTTCAGATATCCAGCACCCACATAGAAGCCAGGTATGGCTTCACATGACTGTAATCTCCATGCCAGAGGAATTCCCAGGACTTGCTGGCCAGCTAGTCTAGCTAGCTAAATTGGTGAGTTCCAGGTTCTCAAAAAGTAAGGTGGAGATAATCTGGGAAGATAGCACAGTGGGTATAAAGCACTTGCTATGCAAATGTGACAAGCTGAGTTCAAATCTTCAGAGCGAGCCCAGGTGAAGTAGTGAGTATCTGTAACCCCAGCACTCCTGAAGGTGTGGAGTATGAAGGGAGGTGGAGGCAGGAGCATCCTGGAAGCTCACAGGCCAGCCAGCCCGGTGTTCACAGTGGTGAACAAGAGACCCTGCCTCAAACAAGGTGGAAGGTGGGGACTGACGATGGGGGCTGTCCTCTAACTGCCACATACACGTCATGGTACCTGCACACACATACACACTAAGACTAAAAAAGAAAAGGAGAGCTGGAGAGATGGCTTAGTGGTTAAGGTACTTGCCTGCGAAGTCTAAAGACCCATGTTTGACTCTCCAGATCCCACATAAACCAGATGCACAAGGTGACACAAGTGCTCAAGGTCACACATGCACACAAGATGGCACACACATCTGAAATTTGACTGCAGTGGCTGGAGGCCCTGGCATGCCAATTCTCTCTCTCTCTCTCTCTCTCTCTCTCACTCACTCTCTCATAAAAAAAAAATAGGAAAAGAGGGCTGGAAAGATGGCTTAGTAGTTAAGGCACTTGCCTGCGAAACCTAAGGACCCAGGTTTGATTCTTCAGGTCCCACGTAAGCCAGATGCACAAGGTGGCATATGCGTCTGGAGTTTGTTCGCAGTGGCTCGAGGCTCTGGTGTGCCCATTCTCTCTCTCTCTCTTCCTCTCTCTGTCTCTCTCTCTCCCTCTCTCTGTTGCTAATAAATAAATAAAAATTTAATTTTTTTAAAAAAGAGAAAAAGATGGAGAGTGAATAGGGAAGATATTGACCTCTAGCTGCCACATGCACACACATATATGTACCCACACACCAAAAATAAATTAAAATTAAAAATAAATTTCACCATGCCTCCACCTCCTAATATGCCTAGTTTTCTTTGTTATTCATCACAATGGTAGTCTAGTTCCAAGTAAGTATTATTCTTTGGGAAGTCTCTGTGACTGTTATGTATGGTGACAACGTGGACCACACCTACAGGTGTCCAGTCTCCTGAACAGGCTTGGGCACGGGCGACCTGGGTTTCTAACCCTGCTCTGGTCGATGTAAACTCCACGTTATCTGCCCTGACAACTAGGCCAGCTCCTGGAAGCTTGGAGAGGGATCTATGTGCAGCTGCCAGGAAAGATCCACACTGAGATATGAAGTACCTCCACAGGCTGCAACAGGGCCATGGAGTCAGATCTGTGCTTTGAACACTTCATGGGTGGAGAGACTGGTTCAGACTAACTGGGGGAGCTGGGAGTTCAGGGAAGGAACCACTTCCAGGTCAGGATGGAGGCCCTGGTTGGTAGACATGGCAGGATGTGAGCAGGTTGGAGAATTAAGCTCAAAGTTGGCTGGACACTGCTGGAGGCTAGCAGAAGGTGGAGGAAGGAGCTCCCCAGCTGCTGCAGGTGGGACTGTAAGGGTAATGACCTAGACAAGAGTCCAGAGGGGCTGGGTCGTCAGTCACAGCCAGGACTCCACTAACAGGTCTGAGCAGGAAATACAAACATGGGTGCCACTTGCATCCAGCAGGTCAGCTGGAGTGGAGCTGGCCCTCAGCCACCCTGCTTGGGGCCTAGAGGACAGAGAAGGCCAGCCAGACTATCCACCTCGTGCTGTATGGCTCCACCATGCTGCTCAAGCCAACATCTTCCTGAGACTTGTGTCCTTGTGCAAGCCAAGGTCACCCTGAGCTGTGGAAGGACCCTGAACCCCAAGTCATATCAGCCACTCCTGCATCCAGGGTCCTCTTTCCAGCTTCTTATGCTCATTCCAAGACGTTAGCTGCTCCTGGCCTGTTCTTGTGGGCACCCTTTCTGGGAAAAGGGCTAACTCTAGTGCCCTTGACAGCCTTAAGAGAACCCAAAGCTGACAGACAGAAGAAAGGCTGGTTATGAGTTTCCATGGTTTAGAAGACTGTGATGAATGCACACACACATATACACGCATGCACATTTTCTGCCTGAACAGCCTACAGGGTCCTTCCTGCCACCCATGACCAAGCCTGTGTCTTGGGGACACCCTTCCAGCTATGAGTCTGTTTCCCTTCCAGCACCCAGTGGGTGATGCATGGCCAGCCCCACTAGTCCGCTGTGGCATCATCTTATAGGGACTGACCCAGCTTCCAGGCTCCTGGCCACCTCCTCTCAGCACTGTCCACCTGCTAGAGCCACGATGGCTTCCACCCAAGTGTCTGCAGCAAGCGGGTGGGGACTCTCACTGACCCTGCTCATGAGTGTATCCGTGGACATCTGTCATGCTTCACCAAGTGTCGTGGGCAGTTGAGGGCCTCCATCCAGACCCCACGGGGCTGACAGCTCAGTCTTCACCCAGTCTTCAGACTCGCAGCAGAAAGAGCCCTGGTTGTCCTGGACTCTCAGGGTGGCCTCGAACTCATGGCAATCCTCTTACCTCTGCCTCCCAAGTGCTGGGATTAAAGGCGTGCGCCACCACGCCCGACTATCCTGGACTTCTGAAAGCCGGCTTGGGTGAGGAGAGGCAGCCAAATGGTGTTCCGGAGGCAGGTGTGAGCTGGCGGGCCTCTCCCGGATTGAGCACTGGAATGAAGGCCCAGAACTGCTTCTGCTTCCTTGTCTCAGGCCTGAAAGGCGGAGTTATTCTTCCAGGAGCCTGTGATTGTTCAGGTCACTCACTTCCAAGGAGCAGAGCTCAGGATTCCAGCCTAGTTCCACAAACCTGAAGAGACAGACAGACAGACACACACACACATACACACACTACCTGTCAGCCACCTACCTTTTGAGTCTGTGGCCTCCTGTTGGGCAAACCACCTTCTCCGAGGTCCTCCAGGACACACCTGTCCAGCAAGCCCTGGGCAAGAAACCCATGGCTGCTTTCACCAACTTTCCACCAGGGGGCAGTGAGAGGTACTCGACCGTAGCAGTCCCTCCCAGCACCTGGCACTCAGCAGGTTTGGGGCACGGAGCCCCTGCCAGGTGAGGGTCCTAAAGCCACAGAGCAAAGCCTACTTGGTCCAACACATCCACCCACAGCTCTGCTCCACTCCGCTCCATCCCCTCCTGTGTTAACAAGAGCAGGAACAGAGCTGTCCGCCCAGACAGGGGCCCTGCAGCTGTGTCCTGAATGAGCCCCGGGTAGGAAATCCAGGGCATGGGCTTTTTTTTTTTCCCTCTGCCAGAAACTAAGAGAGGCAGAAAAATTACCAGAGTCCAACACCACCAGCTCTGAGACTCTGACAGCCATCCTGAGGCCTTTACTGGCTCCTGTGGCTGCAAAGAAAAACCTCCAAATCCGGGTGAGAATTAGCAGCAGATTCCCAGGGGCCAGCTGCCAAATCTTGGAGGATTCTTGTTTTTGCCCATGGAGGAGCGACATTTAGAAAGGTCGCAGATTCGACCTTCATTTGGACTGGGGAGGGTAAAATGTCACCCAAATCCTTTGAGAGTCACTGTTTTCCCTCAGGGACGGAACAGTCTTATTATCAGGACATCTAGGGAACAGCTGAAGTTTTTCATGAACCTCTACAAAGCTCCCTGTGTCTTCCAACTTTGTGAGAAGAAAGGAGCCTGCCGGGAGACATGACATTCTCAAGCTTAACACTCAAATCATTTTTCTCAAAATCATCTTTCTGACCAGACGTGCCAGGGACACCATCACAGCCCTTCACACTTCTCAGAGTAGAAAGGCCCTGGCAAGAATCTTCAGAAAACTTCTCTGTGCTGGCGGCAGGCAGCACCACCATTCTCTGGGCTCAGCAGGAGAACAGCAGAGCATCCTGTGGGGGCCTTGCCCAGCATCTCAGGCAGCTGTGCCACGGAGTCTGCCTCACAGGTCCCCAGCCCTGGCCCTTGAGCAACTCTGGCCCTAGACTTGGCCCTCGGGCAGCTGTTCCACCGTGTCAGGCTCACAGGGCCCCAGCCCTGGCCCTTGGTCCACGGGCAGGCGTTTTACTATGTGCAGCTCACAGGCCCCCAGCACTGGCCTGAGGGCAGCTCTGCGGCACGTGCTGGAGGCTCTGGGCCTCGTACATCATGAAGCTGAGCATGTTTCCAGCCCCACTTCTTCCTGAGGGCACCTGTTCAGGTAACTACACTCCTTTCTCTTGGGAGCAAAATTTGCTTTGGCCTCCAAACAATTCCTTCCTCATTCATCAAAGCCCTTCTAGAACATTCTGGGATAGCTATAGAAGGACAGGGTAGTTCTGTCAGGCAAAGGGAAGCAGCCCTCACCTTTCTGGAGTATCCATTATGCCCAGGATGAGGCTTTTGGGTCCCACAGCCAGGGGGCAGACTACCATTGTATGCACTCAGATGGGCATGTAAAACACGGTAAGTGGCCAGTCTTCCTGAGAACAGTCCAGTGTCACATCACAATACCAGCAAGTTGGACACGCATCCTATACTAGGTTCTAACCAGAGAGACCCCTTGTAAAGGGCCTTGATTTTCCAGGGAGCAGAAAGAACCCATGTGTGGTCTCACAGGTAAACGAAGCATTTAGAGTCCCAGAATCAGATGAGAGACTCAGCCCCATCATTGGCTGTGCCTATCCTAAGGGAAGCAGCCATTCTGGTCTCTGTCCCAACTCCAGGTGGGGGAGGAGGGGACATGCCTGGGCCATACCAGGCCCTCCTGCATGACTGCAGATAGGAGGCGACAGTCTCAGATAGCCATCCCAGCACAGGACAGGGAAGCCTTCTGTCTCTAGCCAGAGCGCCCACACTGTTTCCCCTTGTTTATCTGGAAACACATGACGTGCACAAGGGATCTCCTGTGCCCTGTTGATGCGACTTGCACTGCCTTGGGGGGACCTGGCCAGTTGTCCCCCCCAGCGTCATAGAACAGGTTCTCAAGCCTCTGGACCCTTTGTATCCTAGGTGGGGGTTTTCGGATCTACTGCAAGAAAAATTCAGATTTTAGAGTTGAAGACAGCGTTTCAAATCTGGCTTTAAATAAACACAGAATTTAAAAAAAAAAATGAGAGAGCGCATGGAGCCTCCAGCAGCTGAAATTAGCAGCAGCCAGCCCTGGGCAGGGAAGCCATCTGCGAGTGTGCGAAGCGGCACATAGATGTCTGCGCCTCTCACTCCTGCGGGACAAGCTGGGGACGGGCGGCACAGTGCTGCCCACCTCCGGTGGGGAAGGACCTGCCAGAACACACCCAGGTCTCAGCGACAGGTATCCTCTGACTTCAGATTCTGAAGAACAGATTCCCTCTTCCACCACCTGAAAATATCTTTTAAGGCAATGCAAGGAAGTTAGGAGACAGAGTGACAGGAAAACTAATAGGATGTTTGGTTTGGGGGTAATTAGTGAGAGTAAAGCAAGGTGTGTCTTTCAGCTTTGCCAGGGAGTGACCATCCCCACCCGTGCCAAGCAGGTGCACAAGCCCTGCCTTGTGTCAGGGCAGCTGCTGCTCCTTGATGCCGTCAGAGTGATCCTGCTCTGAGGAGAAACCCTGACATCTGTTGGTTTTCCTACACACCCACTCAAAGCAATCCCTCCTCAAGCTGGGGGCACACGGAAGGCTTCCCACACTGCCAAGGTGGTACTTAACTCTGGCACTCATGTCCCACCACCCTAATTTGACCTCGCTCCCCACCTTTATACTATACCCTGCCCCTGCCCGCCACCTCAGGCACCACTGAGATCTGGAGCCCTGCCTCTGGCCCCGGCCTCCCTAGCCTCACTCTGGCTGCTGCAGGAGGGCCTGGGTGCAAAGGACTCCACTGCGGGACTGTCACCTGCCCAAGCTATTTAAGACTGCATTGTCAGTTAATGTATTCTAATAGGCAAGTGGGTGACCGAGCTGGCAGACGCAGGATGACGCTGGCATGTAACAAGAGAAGCGCACCCAAGGAAACTTCGAGGCTCATTCGCGCCCCTGCATTCACCCCCGCGCTGCTTCCCACAGGCACCTGGAGTCACGCTGATGGGATGTGCAGATTACATAAGGGGACTGGTTGCTGGGGAACGTGCCCCCTACACGGGGCAACAGGGCAGGACACACCTCCTATCTTTAGAAAGACCTCTGTCCTCCTGGCTGGTCTGTGGTGAGGCTCTGTGAGAGACCCTAGCTGGGGCTAGAACTTTCTACTTATTTACGTACTGGAATTTTTTGTTTTGTTTTGTTTTTGAGGTAGGGTCTGACTCTAGCCCAGGATGACCTGGAACTCACGCTGTAGCTCCAGGCTGGTCTCCAGTGATCCTCCTACCTCAGTCTCTCAAGTGCTGGGATTAAAAGCATGCACCACCATGCCTGGTACTATATATATATATTTGTGGACCTGGAACTTCCTAGGCTATTTAGCTAACAGGGCAGAGATAGGGCCGTAGCACCAAGACTCTGGAAGACTGAGATGCCACACCCACACCACCTTCCAGGTACAGCCCATTTGGAGAGCGTCTAAGTGGTCCCAATTCCCAGGCACACTCCATGGGCCCCAGCAAGGTGCTAGAGACAGCTGGGTGTGCAGGACTGGGCTGCCCACGCAGTGAGGAGTTGGGCCCATGCAGTAGCCCAGGAGAAGCTCTAAACCATGTGAGGTTACGGGTCAACCTAAGGCAGTCTGGGAAGAGAAGAAAGCCCACATCACATCTGGACAGGACAGCTGGGTCACTTTCTGGACTTCAGCTCCCATGAGCAACACTGTCAAGATGGACAGCTGCCCACACATCAAGCTGGGCAAGGACCCCATAGTGTCACCCCAGGACTACAGGTGTTCTTGCGCCATCTGCTGTCTCCACAGTGGGCCAGCAAGGAGCTGGCAGGTCTCAGCAGATTGTAGGGTGGGACACAGGCACTCTCCTTCAGACTCCTTTAGGAAACTTAATCCCAGAAGTTTTACATACCCACATTTACTGTAAACATGTCCTACATTCCGTTTCCTCTTTTCATGTGCGTGGTGGTTGTGCTGGAGATTAAAGCCAGGACCTCGCTCGCTCGCTGGCTTGCTTATGAAGGCTGAAGGTCCATCAAGCCACCCCAGCTCCCCTGTTGTTACCAGTTTTGGTTATACAATTGTTACGATCAATCAGCTACTACTAGCACATTAACCAAAATCTCATTTATTCAGATTTCTCATGTTTTTGTTTTTGTTTTTTAAAGACAGCAAGAGACAAAGAGAGAACTGGAATGCCAGGGCCTGAGCCACTGCAATCAAACTCCACATGCTTGCGCCACCTAGTGGGCCTGTGTGACCAATGCACTTGCCTCACATTTGTACGTCTAGCTTATGTGGGATCTGGAGAGTCAAACATGGGTCCTTAGGCTTCACAGACAAGCGCCTTAACCACTAAGCCATCTCTCCAGCCCTAATTTTTTTTGAGAAAGAGAAAGAGAATATGAACTGGTGCACCAGGGCCTCCAGCCACTGCAACTGAACCCCAGATGCATGTGCCACCTTGTGCGTAAGCACATGCTTGTGTCACCTGTGCATCTGGCTTATGTGGGACCTGAGGAGTCAAACATGGGTCCTTAAGCTTCACAGGCAAGCAGCTTAAGCCATCTCTCCATCCCCCAGATTTATCTATAGTTTTTACCTCGTGTCATCTTTATGTCCAGGTCTCTGTGCAGGAATCCCATTTGATCTTCAGTTCTGGTACCTCAGGACCACAGTCCCGTGGTCCTCCTTTGTGTCTGATGGCCATGGCAGCATGAAGGGCACCAGTCAGGGCTCTGCTACACTGTCCTCTATTTGTGGTCTGACTGGGTTTTAGGAAGAATGACTGAAGAGGTAAAGTACCCTTCTCATGTTCCACACCATCTCATTGGCATTGACCTTAGAGGTAATGCCACTTCATACTGAGCTATGGATGGGTTTCCTCTGCTTAGCAACAGGGGAGAAGGCAGTAGATACCACCTCTTCAAGACTCCCTTACTGTTAAGGGCGGTCTCTAATGTGACTTTCTGTGTACTGAGTGCTTTCCAGAGATGTCCCGTTGGTGCTAACTGAAGCACCAACTTCTAAAACAGCGAGGGTTTCCATGTACTGTGCCCACTGGTTCTCTGCCAGGCCTTCATGTCCCAAATCCTCCCAATGCCACCTTGCATCCCCTCTGACTTGGGGGCTCTGGGAGGCTTAGGGACTTGCTGAGCAGACACAGCACCTCCTCTCATGCCCACACAGACTGGCTCCTGAAAGGACTCTTCAATCCCAGACCTGCACCTCAAGCCTGCCAAGGTCGGGTCCCACCCTGTCCTCCACCGAGCCAGGCCCTTCCCTGCATGCTGGACAACCAGGAAGCAGGCTGCGGTGGCTAAGATAGCCTTCCTGCTGGCAGGGAGTAAAACTCCCACCTGGAGTTCCCAGCACATTCTTGTAGGTAAGCTGCTGCTCAGGAAGGCAGGAGTTATTAAGCCTGCCCTGAAACCCGAGCAGCATTCTCCATGCAGCACATGAAGGGTTCTGCCCCCTGGCCTGACCCAGCACCTGGCACACAAGTTTGAAGCAGGAGACGCGGATAGGGCAGGTGTGGAGGAGACGTGGCTTTGCCTGGAAGCTTGGGGCGCTCAGACTCCCATGCTCTCCTGTCTCTTCTGCTGCGGAACTTTCTGGTTACTGATTACAAGTGCTTCAATTAAGGAATGGAAAAAGAATCCTGATTGGGCGGATCCTTCCCTTGGAGAGAAGGCAAGGCTGCCAAGCAGGAGGTGGAGAATATTCCCTCGACAGGTATAGATCTCCCGTGAGTCTTCCCAGATCCTGGACAAATGGTGCCCTCCAAAGCTGAGCTCAGCGGAATGGGTTGGTATGGAGGTGAAGTCGGGGTGAAGGTCTGCTGGGTGGTCACCTCACAAAGGGTGGCTTCTGCTGAGCATAGATTTCCAGTCTGTGCCTTGCCAGGAGAACAGCTTGCTTGAAATGCAAAGGCTGTCATCCTGTAATTAAATCTGAGACCCCCCCTCCTACGTGACGCCGAGATGAAGCCACTTACATAACACAACTAAAAATAAGCGGGTAGAGACATACACATTGGCGCTCCCCATCCCCCTTCAGAGCGCCCCACCTGGAGCTGGTGACCCAAGGTCGGAGTGTGCAGCTCTGTGGGGCACAGTCTAGGTCTGAGGTTGCCCAGACTTAGCATTTTAGGTGTGGAGGATGTGACGCTGGCATTTGGGGGTGGGGGAGCAGACACTCAGGTTCAGAGCTGGGGGTTGTGCAGATATTTGTGGTACGGTCCCCAGGCTGATGCTCTGTCAAGGCAGAACTGATAGTCCCAGAGAGAAGGAGGGACAGTGGGATATGGGTCACCACCTGACTCCATTCTTGGTGACTCCAAGAGCTGCTTCCCTGCAGAAACCTTCTCCCACTTTCCTCCAGATCCTGGACCTGTGAGGCCTGCCCCTAGCACAGCACAGGACGACGGTGACCCTGGCTGGAATAAAGAGGAGGGTCTGTGTGGTGGCTGGCAGTCTCCACCCAGGTGACACCTCTTTTACTATTCCTCCAGGGTGGATGTAGAAAGAGGAGAGCACTCTATTTTGATAATGGCTTCCCCCAGCTCACTACGGACAGGGGTGGGCAAGATCCCTCATTTGGGCCATAATTTCCCAGCCACAAGGTTGTTGTTCCTGTAGGAGTAAGCAAATTCGTCCACCACTACCTTGAAGAACTGGAGAAAAAGGAACAAAATGAGGTTTGCAATGGGCTTTGAATGTCTAAAAAATGAAAAGGGTTCAGGACAAGAGTGGCATCCCAACTCCAACTGTTACTAGTGGATGCCCAACCTACAGCTTGCCTGCCCACTCAGAGACCTGAACTCTTACCCTTGGTGTGCCCCCCCTTTTTTGTTGTTGTTGTTTTGAGGCAGGGTCTTGTTCTAGCCCAGGCTGACCTGGAATTGACTATGTCTCATGGTGGCCTTGAACTCATGGTAATCCTCCTACCTCTGCCTCCCAAGTGCTGGGATTAAAGGTGTGCGTCACCATGGCCAGCTGTTTTTTTTTTTTTTTTTTTTGAGGCAGGGTCTCATTTAGCCCAGGCTGGTCTCATACTCACCATATAGACAATAACAACCTTGGATCCTCCTGACTCCACCTCTCAAATGTTAGGCATATAGGTGTGCACCAACATACCTGGTCTGCCCATGGTCATCTTGCTTCTGTCTCACATGAGTGGACGACTCAGTCTGGCTTGCCTGCCAGCAGCCTCAAGCCTGTCCATCTGGCAGGAGGCTAGCTGGCTGGAACAGAAAATCACAGTGGGAAGAGGGGTACCAAAACACCCACTAAAGCCAGGCGTGGTGGCACATGCCTTTAATCCCAGCACTTGGGAGGCAGAGGTAGGAGGATGCCGTGAGGTAGAAAGGCTTTAAGGAGACACTGGTGAAGTCTGGCCTGGGGCTAGGGCCACCTTCCATAGTCACTGCAGGCTGGAGATCCAGGCAGACTCCAATTGTCTTGTCATCTTCCCTCCCTTCGCAGTCCTGCTGGTGCCAGCCATTGGCCACAGCACGCTTTTTAAGTCCCAGGTGTGATGTGAGTTCATTTCCACTCACAGCAGGTGTTTTTTTTTTTATAAAGTATCTTTTTATTTATTTGAGAATGACAGAGAAAGAAAGAGGTGCAGAGAGAGAGAGAGAGATGGAGGGAGGGAGGGAGAATGGGCATGCCAGGGCCTCCAGCCATTGCAAATGAACTCCAGATGCATGCACCACCTTGTGCATCTGGCTAACATATGTCCATGAGGCTTGAACCGGGGTCCTTAGGCTTCACAGGCAAGCGCTTAACCACCAAGCCACCTATCTCTCCAGCTCTGGGTTTTTTGTTTGTTTGTTTTTGTTTTTGTTTTTCGAGTAGGGTCGATCTTTACCCCAAGCTGACCTGGAATTCACTATGTAGTCTCATGGTGGCCTGGAACTCACGGAGATGGACAGGCAGGAGGCTGCTGGTAGGCAAGCTGCAACGGGTCATCCACCCATGTGAGACAGAAGCAGGATGTCCATGGGCAGACCAAATCATGAAAGGGCCAGGGCAGAATTTTCCAGAAGGTGGAGTGGTCCCAGACTATGGGAACTTTTTCTGGAGAGCCCCTCTTTCCCTCTTTTGGGATACAAAGGGCTGAAGAGAATGGCCCCAGCTTAATTCCCCTTACCTGGTTTTGCTGCCAGTCTTCAACTGTCATTCTCCTGGACCCTCATCCTTCTTTGGGTGAGCATGGAGGTGCCACCTGTCCCTGCCAGCAGCTTCCTGGTGGCCTGTGACTTGGGAGAGAACTGGGTTTAGGTCAGTGAAGGAAGGTCATATAATCACAGGAGGACTGAACAAACATCGTACTAGACTGGCCCAAAGGGACAGGAATAGGGACACAGGTGACCCCCCTTGAGACCTATCAACATAGGAGTCAATAAACTCCCTCATTGAGAGAACCAGTCTGAGCTGGCTTTATGTCATTTGCAAAAAGAATCCCAGGGAAAAAAATATGCACGGATGTACCTTGAATTTCTACAGACAATAAAGAGAAGGTGGCAGCCAGAGCCAGGGGCTGGAAGGACAGACAGAAACCAAATACCTGTTGCATGCATTTTAATCCCCCCTTTCCTTTCCTCCTGTCCACATGAAGCAGAGTATTGCACGCAGGCCTGGGCGAGTGCCCTGCTGTCTGAGGCGGGCGGGCGGTCTGACAGCCACGCCGTGGCTCTGTGTCCTATGGGCACTATGCTTGTTGAGGGAATGAAGTGACCAGCTATCCAGGAACCAGATGCTGGGGTGTCATGTTTAATTAAAGAGAAACATTCAGATCTGGTGTTTTACAATGTAAAGCAAATAATTCCTCTATGTTCGTCTAATTCATGTAAATATTTCTGCAAAGGAATTGTACTGGAACCCTGTGTCCCAGCCTTGGTCGGCTTCCTCAGCCAAAAGGCCCAGGACTTCCCTTTAAACCAGCAGCAGCGAGGCTCCTCCCCGCCATGCTGGAAGCCTCCCCTCCCACAGGCTTTTCTACCCCACTCCCACCTCCACCCTCCCTTCCCTCACATATACGGCTCCCAAAAATCCTTCTCCTTCCCCCGTCCTCGTGCTAGACTGCCCCCAACACTGACTCCCCCCAGTGTCCTCCTTCCCCAAAGACTCCTCAAGTGTTCATCCTAGAATCCTAGTCCCAACTGCTGCCCTGCTCCGTGCCCTGGCCAGTGTGTGCCCATCTCACAGTCCCGTCCGAGGGGCCAGGATCCTCCATCTCCGACCCGCCCCGCCGCTCCGGCGCAAACCTCCCGGACTCACCTGCAAAAGCGCCCAACCCTTGGACCCTTAACGCGCGCTCCGTCGAGCCCGCCCGCCCTCCGGCATCTGTCCGCCGGACCCTCCGCAGAGCCCAGCCCCGACGCGACCCTCGGGAGCCCGCCGCCCGGCACCAGCCTCGCCGAGAGCCGCCCCCACCGCGCTCGCGCCCGCACCCCCGCGCCTCCCCCGCTCCCTGCTGCCTCTTCCTGCACCACCCCGCCCCCTCTTCCCGCCCCCAGCCAGGCTGTCGCCCGGGCCCCCTCAGGCTGCTCCCGGGCCCCAGCGCGCGCCGCGCAGTGCCTCCTCCTCCCCCCTCCCCCCGCCATAGACCCGCGGCCGGCCAATCGTCGCCTGCAGTCTGCCTCTTAGCCCCGCCTCTGTCCCCGCCCTTCGCCCCCGCCTCCGAAACTCACCAATCGGAAGGGAGGCGCGGAGCGGGCCTGGCGGTTGCCTAGCAGCGTCGGGGCTGGGCGGGGGCGGACGACGGGGGCGGAGATCCGGGCGCGGCGGGGGCGGAGCTTTAGGGTGGAGCCAGGGAAGGGGGCGGGGCCTAGGCGGCTATAAAAGCAGCCGCCGCCAGGAGCCGCGCTCTGTAGTCCCGATCCGCGCGTCTTTTCGTTTTGCTACCGCTGCTGCTTCCGCCACCGCCACCGCCACCGCCACCGCCACCCGCGCCCCCGCTCTGGTGTGTGGTGCAGCCGGGACCCAAGACCATGTCGCTGTCACGCTCAGAGGAGATGCACCGGCTCACGGAAAATGTCTACAAGGTGAGTCTCCAGCGCCGAGCTGGATCAGGGCAGTCCCGGGGGCCAGGGGTCCTCCTGCGCGGGCCTCTCGGCGTGGGTGTGGTGAGTGGGTCACAGGTGGCCACGTCCGCCCCAGGCCCTCACGCCCGTTGCGGCCCTGGCCGTCCCAGAATCCCAGTGGGCTCCCCCACCCCGACGGCAGCATGGCTCGGCCCCCGCCCGCCCGCTCGCCCGCCCATGCGTCCGGAGGGACCGGCTCGCGCAGGGCTTGGAGCTCTGCCGGACTCTACCCGGGCTGCTGCAGACCGAGAGTAGGGAGCGCGCAGCGGGGGCGGCGTGGGGGCTGCGGGCTGCCGCGGTCGGGTGCCCTGGCGGTCGCTTGGCGCGTTGGCTCCATGGGGCTCTCCCAGGCGCTGTTATGCCAACCTTTGGACACTTTCCTCTCAACAGGCTTTCCCTTTCCACAACTCCTTCCCCTGTGTTAATGGACGTGACCCAAGGTGGGAGGTCGAGAGCGGGCAGGTTGGATGGGTGGACAGATAATCCATCATCTTATGTAACCGCCGAGGGAGAAG
This sequence comes from Dipus sagitta, assembly GCA_036346955.1. Lineage (NCBI taxonomy): Eukaryota > Metazoa > Chordata > Mammalia > Rodentia > Dipodidae > Dipus > Dipus sagitta. Next base: position 14,609,967 of record CM070778.1, read on the forward strand.
ACTAATTGTGTAGGAGGGCTGACGCGCCTGCTTTTGGTTCTGACATGTGTGAAGAGTCGCATTCACGTTCTCATCTGTGAAATGACAGTTTCCCATCTAAGAACCGCAGAGCCCCCTGGAAGCCCCCCGTCTGCACCCCTGCTGTCATGGCATGTCTCTCTGCCTTGCGTACACATGGACAGACTGATTTCTATTTGTTCAGCATAGGGTCTCTCAGGCCAGACCCCCCCACCCCCTTCTAGCCCCCAACAACACAGCCCGGGGCTCTCTGATGGCACCAGGCCCACTGCAGTTCCCAGGGCTATTTTTCTCAAGAGAGAAATCCTTGTCCTGGCCGGTCCATGGCGGTCCTGTTACAAAGCTGTGCTTTATTTCAAAACTGTGTCTGAAGGTTAAGTGAAGGCTGGTGATTAGAGTCACTGGTATTTACGCGCAGTTGCTGGTTAGTGGCTGCTGGGTGGGATTGCAGCGCCCCCCCCCCCCCCCAGAGCAACAGTTTCTAATTGTGTAAGCCTGCCATGGCTGTGTCTTCCTAGCCAGTGGCCTGTGAAACCCTCTTAGTTGCTCGCTTCGCTGCCGACGGCAGATGGAAGCCTCAGGGGTGGCCCCTTTGGTTTCAGCTGGAGTCCAGGGGCAGATTATACTTTAATGCGGCTTTTAATAAAGGCTTGAAACTTGTAACTACATGGGTCTGGAGGAATCCTGAAGGCAGGTAGCGGGGCTGAAGGAGTGCTGGAGCCATGTTCGAGCTGCTGTTAAACAGGATTCAGAGCAGTCTTGGGGGTTTTTATGTTCAATATCACATAGTCTCCATGGCACACATTTTTCTCTTGTTGCTCTGTGGAAGCACATGCTGTCAGGGGAGGGAGGCTTATTAAATTATTAGTCATTAGTTCCATTATGGTTTGCTCTTTATTGCAGGGGGTGGGAGAGAAGTGCTGGTCACAGTTTCCCCCCCCATTTTTCCTGCCTCTGCACTAAAACCATTAAACGGGAACTTCCATGGCGAGAATCACGCTGGGTGTGAGGAGTAGCCTTGCTCTGGGGAATCCCATGGTTGTCCTTAATAAAACTCATGCCTGGGCAGTCAGCCTGCACTTACAGCTGTGGGTCTCACCCACATGCTGCTGTAATTCATCTGCATGTCCAGAGTGAGAGCTGTTGCTGTGGCAGGAAAACTATTGGGATGGCTGCTTAGGGACTTTTGGTAGTGGCTGCAGCCTTGGAAGCTGGTGGTTCACACTGGGCACACTGTGGGTTCTGTGTTTGATGTTTGAGAGCCAGTGATTGACGTCTCCCATGTGAATGGATAGTAATGAAATCTCCATTGGCTTAAAAAAATCTTCTTTATATTTTATTTATTTATTTTTGAGAGAGGGAGAAAAAAGAAAGAGGCAGATAGAGAGACTGGGCATGCCAGGGCCTCCAGCCATTGCAGATGAACTCCAGGCACATGTGCCACCTTGAACATCTGGCTTTATTTGGGTGCTGGAGAATCGAACCTGGGTCCTTTGGCTTTGCAGGCAAGCTCCTTAACCAGTAAACCATCTCTCCAGCAACCCCCTCCTGCTTTTTGTGTGTGGATGTATGCACGTTTATATGTATGTCAGTGTAGGGCATACATGCTATAGCGCAACAGTGGTCAAAGGACAACTTTCTGGTGTCAGTCCTTGCCTTCTGCCTCTTTTTCAAGGCTCGCTCTCTGGTGGTTCAGGACTCTATAGACAGTCTAGCTGGCCTGGAAGCTTCCAGTGGGTTCTCCTGGCTCCGCCTCCCTTCTCCAAGCCGGTGTGCTTGGATATAGATGCCTGTGACTACATGGCATCTTGATGTGAGTTCCAAGGATCTGAACTCAGGGACTTAGGCTGTCTTGGCAAACTGTTTATCCATTGAGCCATCTTCAGTCATTTGTTGGCTTTTTGAAGGGTTGGACACACAAAGACCTTGGGTGACAATGGGGCTGTCCTGCCATGGTACTTGGTGTGTTTGGCTTCGTAGGCAAGTAGCTCTTGCTTGAATCTGTGCCCTTTCTGTACTTTGTCATTGGGGAGTTCACAGTGTGTGGCAGTGCCAGTACAGGTTGGGCAGCTTCAGCATATGGGTCAGGTAGAAACCCAGCCCAAAGGAGGCTCAGTCAGGAGAGAGCCAAAGCCAGTGGTGTGCACCTCTGGGCCAGTCTAGCCAGTCCAGGCATTGCCATCCTGTCTTCTGGGACATGTAACCTCTGGCTCCGTGCTAGGGGCTGTTTCTGTGCCCAGTTGGCCCATGCAGAAGTGCTGGCAGTGCCCCTTGGGAAGGCCAGGATGTGGCTCTGCTCAGGGTCGCCCGCGGTGCAGCTCAGCTGTTTGCTTTGGCCCTTGCAGCGCTTCAGCTGCAGTTCTGAGCGGTGTCTGCCTTGGCGAAGGAGGACGCTCGTCCTTGGCCCTGCTGATTAACAATTCAAGAATAAAACGTACAGTTTTGATTTTCCTCCTGGAAGAATCCGTAACGCAGACTTCGACCTCTTTCCTGGTGGCTCAGTTCCCTTGGGAACTGTGTCCTCGGGGAATTTCATGGAAGATGAAGGAGAGAAAAACAGGACAGCTTCCTGACATCTGCCGGGAGCTCACCTACAGACCCTTGGGTCCTGCAGAGGAGGGGAGCATTTAACAAGAAAGTCCCCTCCCTCTACACAGACAACAGAATCTGGCCTAGCTGGTCTACCCCAGGGACCCAGGGGATAGAGTGCCAGGGCTGAGGCCTGCTTCCTCAGATGACTGTGCTGTTCAGAGTGATGACAGCTTGAAGCCTCAGGGCCCTCTGGGGTAAGGGTGCTCTGAGTGTCCCTGTATGTAAAGTGACTTTTTTCTTTACATTTTATTTATTTATTTATAGAGAGAGAATGAATGTGAGAATGGGTATAATAGCAGGGTTTCTTGCCACTTCAAAGCAGCAGTGAAGTGGGGTCTCTGACAGGTGCTGACTTGGTGGTACCTCTTCCTGAGGAGGAGAGGAGCCAGTGCTGTACTGCGCTCCATTGTGTGTGCACACGCATCGATCTCGGGCCAGTGCATCCAGAAGGCTAGGCCTCCTTCACTGAGTGGACCTGTAGATCCACCTGTGCTCCTGTACTTCTCTTGCCTTGTGTGCCTCACAGCATGTGTTGCCTGCCTCTGCCCACTTGCTTAGTTGTGGCAGTTTAGACCTTGTCCCCTTCGTAGAGCAGCCAGGGCAGCCTCTCTATGGTGCTGACTTCTGAGCTGTCCCTCTCCTGCAGTTCTTGACCCCAGGCCATGTCCGGTAGGTCAAATCTGTTGGCTCATGAGGTGTACCTAGTGCTTGGTGCATTGATTCCATGTAGTCAGTATTTGCTGGGGGATGAGAGTGAACTGTTCCAGGGGTCCTGGAGCCCTGGGGCATGGTCACTTGTGTGTCCAGGATGCCTCGGTAGAGTGCTTGCCTATGCACACTGTCCTGATGGGTCATGTTTAGTATAGGGTTTTTTTTTTAAGATTAAAAAAATTATTTATTTATTAGAGTCACAGAGAGAGAATGGATGTACCAGGGCCTCTAGCCACTGCAGATGAACTACAGATGCATGTGCTACTTTGTACATCTGGCTTACATAGGACTTGGAGAATCAAACCTAGATCCTTAGGCTTCACAGGCAGGTGCCTTAACTGCTAAGCCATCTCTCTAGCCCCCTTTTTATTCTGAGGTAGGGACTCACTCTAGGCCAGACTGACCTGGAATTCACTATGTAGTCTCAGGGTGGCCTTGAACTCATGGCGATCCTCCTACCTCTACCTCCCGAGTGCTGGGATTAAAGGTGTGTGCCACCATGCCCAGCTAGTGTGTGTTTTTATTGGGAAGTTGACTTGATCCATGAAACTTGCACCTGAATTCATAGTGAAGGCTGATAGTTCAGTTCATCTTAGGAGAAGGGTGTTGAGTGGGTGCTTTGGGGAGCTGTGTTCTTATTGCCATGTCTTTGAACCCATCGTTTTCAAAGGTCCAGGCCCTGACGTATGGGTTCTGTTCCTTGGCCTGCCTGCTGAGTATGAGTGTGGTATGCTGTCAGGGAGGCCAAGGCCCAACCTCCCTCGCTGGTTAGTGGATCTAGCCCTGCTCACAAGCAGCAGGAGGAGGGCAGGGCTGTCCTGCTGCATGTGTGTTTTGCTCAGCTTATCATGGCTCTCTCTGCTGGGTATCCTGTACTGCCATTGCATGTGGCTGTCATTGTGGGGTGGAGTCCCCTGGGTGCCCAGGCTGCCACTGGAATGGGCTGGTTCCTGTCCTTAGCTGCCACTGCACCTGGCCAAGGCCTCCTGTGCTGCCTTCCCCACTGGCCTGTGGGTGTCCTTGAGGCCTCATGGAGTTGAAGGTGTGAGAAGCCACACTCCCCTGGAAGGCCTGTGCTCAGGGGAGCTGGTGGCTGTCAGCCTCCCCCACACAGCACAATGCTGTGCTGCGATCTCTGCCTGCGCCTGGAATAATTACCAACGGGCGTGGACTGCACTGGCACCTTTATCCAACCCACTGCCACCCCTGCTCTGAGTCATTCCCAGCCAGATTGTGCCAGTGCAGCTGCAAGATAATTCTGGGGGGGAGGGGGCTCAACCTGGAGGGTGGACAGGCAAGGTTGAGGGCCTCCTGGACCATGTGTTGAAAGTCCCCAGTGAGGCTGTTCTGGCTGGTCTGAGCAGCTTATCAAGTAAACATCTCCCCCTGCCACACACACACCATGTACCCCAAGGCCAAGACTTGGAAATTCAGAATTGTTTGGCTGTATGGCTAGGGAGGCTTGGCTCACTGACGTGTCTCTAGGGCCTGGAACAGTGGCCAGGCTGCGATGGAGCTGTCATTCCTTGGTGATGAATGAGTTTCGCTTTTGGGTTGTGAAGAGGTGTGTTGAAGTCACCCTCTGCCCACGCCCCGGCTCTGCTCTTTGCCTCTCAGCCTCAAGAGCAAAGGCCCAGCACCTTTGGGACCGCTGGAAGCGGCTGTCCAGGTCTGGGCATGGCAAAGCAGGCCAAGGAGTCAGCCGTAAGAGCTTTGTCCTGTCATCCTGGGGGCTGCTGGTAGGGGATGAGAAAGCCCAAGAGGAGCAGGAAGGGCCAGGGTGGCATGGGGATGATGGGGAGCTAGGGCATGAATTGAGGCTTACAGGGGTCTCCTTAGGAACCTGGGTCTCAGCTGGGATGTTGGCAGGAACCCTTCTCTGCTTGCCATAGTGCAGTCTGTGCCTGACGCTCTCCCTAGTTCCCTGAGGTAACCCCTGCCCTTCCAACCTACCATGTGAGACACTGAGAGCCTGCTCCAGGGTGTGCTGCCCCTGGGGTTTCTACGGGAGCTCCAGAAGAAGCCTCCGCCCTGACTATGGCCTCCGCCAGGTCTTGCTGCCTGAGCTGTGGGCATGACCGGTGGGGTAATCCTGGGGCCTTTGGAGGGGAAAAACCTGCCATGGTGTCTTCAGCTGCAGATGAACCTGAACCATCTCTTGAATGGGCACTAGGTGTGAGAAGTTCTGCACAAAGTACCTTCTGGCCCAGATGCCAGAGGTAGGATTGTTACCTCAAAAGGAAGTATACTTTTTTCCTGGCTAGAATTTTGATTTTATACTCACTGCAATAGTGATTTAATAGTTTTTAAAAAGATATTAAAATATTTCTATTTATTTTCAAGTGCAGCAAAAGAGGGGGAAGGGAGGAGAAGGATGAGAATGAAGGAGAATGGACACACCAAGACCTCTTGCCACTGCAAATAAACTCCAGACACATGCACCACTTTGTGTGTCTGGCTTTACATGGGAACTAGGGAATTGAACTTGAGCCATCAAGCAAGTGCCTGTAACTGCTGAGCCATCTCTCTAACCCCTGCAATAGTTCTTTTTTTAAAATTCTTTTTTGTTTTATTTATTTATTTATTTGAGAGAGTCACAGAGAGAGAGAGAGACAGACAGAATGGGCTGTCCTGGTCTTGGAGGGCCTGGGCTTTTTGCAGCCTCTGGGTTTTCTTAGGTGCCTTCCCGCTGCTTGTCCCAGGCACAGCTTTGGGCCCTGTGTACATGTCCTTGCTTAATTCCATACCTGTCAGGACCCACAGGGAGTTGTAGTGGGATGAAGTAGTGAGTCCTGTCCATCAGCTAGCAGGTAGCTGAGCTGGTATTCGAACCAGGCCTGACTCAGGCTTTCTGTGTGCTGCCAACAACTTTCTCATCAATAACTCAGAAAGATGATGATGGCATATGTCCTGACAGTACTGGGGCACTGGTGGCCACGGTCATCGGTCCGTGGGGCAGGAGGCTTTTTGGAGAATAGTGATGGAGGCAGGGATGCCTGGCCAGTACTTAGATACCAAGGGTCCTGTCTGGCAGTGGCTGCTGGGCCAGCACATTGGACCCTCCTGACCTGAGGTCAGTTGAAGGAGAGAGTTCCAGAGCATTCCAGGACTGCCTCCCCGCTTGCTCATCAGTAGTATGCTAGCAGCAAGCCCCGCCCTGGGAGGCCCAGCCAAGCATGTTCATAGGAGAGGGTGGCCCAGTGAATGGCTTGTGTGTCCTCTGCTTGAGCCCTCACCAGACTTCTGTAATTAGCAACAGTGGGAAGACATAAGGACCTGGCTCACTCACTATACAGGGCATGGGAATGACCCAGTGCTGCTTGGCTCAGGGCACTGAAAGGCAGAACCCCACATTGGTGGCTTAAGTGAGACATGGATCATCATACAGTTCTGGAGAGGAAATCACAGTGGGCAGCTGGCTCCTCCTGAGGCCTTTTCCTTGGCTGGCAGATGGACTTCACCTGTCCTCACATGGCCACCTCTCTGTGTGTCTGTGTCCTAATATCTTCCTACAAAGACACCAGTCAGACTGGCCTGGAGCTGGCTACCCCAGTTACCTTGTTTCACCTTAGTAACCTCTTTAAAGACACAGGGGCTGAGGGACAGGGCTCAACACATGTGGCCATGACATCCCCCCCTTCCCCATGCTGGAGGTTATAATCTAGCATGCATGGGGCCTATTTTGACATAGGGGCTGTCTGTCTCTATGGTGGCACCTCTCTCCTAAACCAGTTGTATTTCATGCCCCTTCCACCTTAGCTTATGACAACAGAGCTCCAGGGCTGCCATGCTGTGATGTCATCATAAAGTAGCCAGTTGAGTTTGGGTCCACCTTAACTCTGATAAAAGACAAAAGCAGCTTAAATGTGCCCTTCCCCTGCATTTGCAGCCGCCCACAATGGGATATGTTCTGTAATCCAAAACTAGGATAGCCAGACTTTGGGGGCTGTCTAGTGGTGAGCTGAGTCCCCATAGAGGTTGGGATGGGCAGGACAAGCCTCCCAGACAGGAAGGACATGGCTGGGCTGTTTGGTCTCATGTCTGGTCCCTGCTGCCGGGCTGATGCTGGTTGGCGAGTTCCTGTGAGGGCAGCTGTCACAAGCAGGCCTGGCTTCCGGATTTCCTGGGGACTGCTGGCCAAGCCCCTCCAGCACATAATGCTGACCAGGGTTTCCTTGTGTGGGGCCTGGGCCAGGCACTGGCCGTGAAAGGTCCAGGCATTGCTGTTGCTCTTGGAGACCTCTTCCCATGGTACCTCATGCAGGAGGGAGTGCCTAAGAGCTGCAGAAAGCCTTGAAACAAGGGCAGGAGGGGGTGCAAATGTCAGCTTCCAAAAGAAGAGTGGGTGCTTCAGAGCCTTGGGCCCTGTGAGCTTGCTTTTATTTTTTTTTAAGCCAAGGAGGCTTTATTGCAGTCTCAAGTGGTCTCTCTTATGGGGCCTCTGGATGATGGGGAAAGTCAAGGGTGATGGGAAGGAGGCCCTGCCCTCTGGCCCTTCCTGATGGGAGGCCACCTTGCTTCCAACGGTCCAGGCACCTTGCCAAAGATACTGGAGTCTCTTTATCAATCTTGGCAGCTTCTCCAGAAGAGATACTAGAACCAAAAACCAGAACCACTGTGTTATGGCAGGGTGGTCTCTGCCCAGACCCTGTGGAAGCCCTTGGCGTGGCATGTGACTAGTCCCTGCTGTCCTTTCCCACCTCCAGTTCCTGGAAAGTGTTGCTATCACCTCTGATGCATGTCTGCCTCCCCAGGGGACTGAAGCTGGCCTTGTGAGCCCAGTGGCACCCTAACATTCCCTCCCTCAGGTGCAAGGACTCTTGTTCTCTGTTCTGGAAGAGTCCAGGCTTCTCTTCCTGTTCTCCACCCCTGCAGAGCACTCCCACGACCTGCTCCGGAGGCACAGGGCTGGGGCAGGGTGCCTACAGTGGGCAGCTCCTATGCAGAACAATTCCTCTGGTACTGTGAGCAGGCCCCTCAACCAAGGATCCTGAGCCAGTGGATGCTCCTTGTTGGGCGGGGGAAGCTGATACTGCCCTCTTCTTAGTCTACACTCACTGACTGTAGCCTCAGGACAGCAAGTCCTGAAAAGTCCTCCACACAGAACCCTGTCCACATGCCACCAGATACCAGATGCATGGGTCCCAGGCTCCTCACATGTCCTCAGCTCTGTCCGGCCTGCATTCCCTTGAGTGCCTAGCAGCCTAGGTGGGGTTTCTCCGGGTCAGCCTGCACTGAAGCCAGCGGGGACTAGGAGGTGTCTTGGGCTACAAAGCTAACACTTGCTTTTCCTATAAGTCTTGGCAGGGGTGGGAGTCCATGGGTGTGATGGGGCCACAGACAGGGCAGCAGTGGTGCCCTTGGGAAGGTGGAGCTAGTGAGGGTAGCCTCAGGTCTTCCTTCGTGGTGACAAGCTGCTTCTGACTACTGCTGTTCACCTTTTCTCTGACATGGCTGGAATGTGGCTTTCCAGGGCACACTGTGGCCAATGCAGAGAGGGCTGAGTGACCATTTGATTGGCCTAGAACTGAAACCAGGCTTTGGCTCTGCTACGCACGGGCAGGTGGACTCCCTAAGTTCCTGGGCCTCACTGTGTCTATCTGTAAGATGGAACAGCGACACTTACAGAAGGATGGAGAGGACCAGATTAGGGTCCCCAGGCAACCAGGGAGACTCTTGACTGTTGTGTGTGTGAGGAAATATGACCTAGCCTGGCTGTGCATGTTGCCAGGAATGCTGAAGGGGCTGTGGCAGGAGCCAGGGACTGGCAGTTGGTACACACTGGTGTCAGAGCTGAAGGGCAAAGTCACTTGGAGGGCCTCCTTCCTATGAATATCCTGCCCCTCTCCTCATTTCTTCAGGTGTGTGGAAGAGAGGAGGGTGGTTGACCTGGTGTCCTTTGTTCTCTTGCCTGTCACCTCCAGGATGGCCAGGAATGATCAGGGAGCTACCAGACTGAAAGGAGTTCTCAGGACCTATCTGTGTCTGGCTAGTGCCAGCCACCTATGCAGCTTGTTGGCTCTGCCTTGCTTTTCAGTCCTCTGGAAATGCCCAGCTGTTGTCCCTGGGCTGGACTGGGGTTGCCTGCGACCCCAGCCACAGCCACAGCCACAGCCACACAATAGTGCCTGGAGTGGCCTGAGCTCTGAGCATCCCTGGGCTGAACCCCCTTTCCCCAGCCATTTTGTGACATGTACTCTGTGGGAATAGTCTCCATAAGTTTGTAGTCTCTTTCAGACACCCCAGAATCTCACTTGGCAGGTGTTCCCTAATAAATACTGAATGAACAGGTGAATAAGTAGAAGAATGGTGGTGCTAAATATAGTGTCTAGTCCAAGAAAGCCACCTAACGAGCCACCCCAGAGTCACTGTGCAGGGCCACAACACCAGATGGGTTTTGTCATGCACAAGTATGGATTTTGAAGGAAGTATGGTCCTTGCTCATCAAGTAGGATTTTGTCCTGTCAGGAAAAATGGTCACACATTGTGTCCTAGGGACCCTCTTGTGCCTGGCAGGTCCCAAGAGGCCTTGAATTCCTCCCAGATTTGAGGACAGCTCACCTGGCCCTCTGTGGACAGCTGGTTTTAGGCCAGTGTGCATGGGGAGGCTTCTCCTCAGAGTCCGAGTTTGCTTTCTCAATGTCTAGATTCTTCCTCTTGGCCACTGCCTTTTGTTTTTGTGCTGGTGGGGGCCTTATAAGGAAGATGCTCTTCCCCTGGAAGGAGACCCTTCCCCACAGTGTTTGTACTCAGCACCTTCCTGGCATGGTCCCAGAGTCACGGGAGGGGCAGAAGAACAGCCTGGAGCTGGCAGTCCTGGATAAGGCAGGGCCAGAACTGCCTCCCAGGCCTTCTGTGTGTGGGTGTGGGCCTGCCTTAGATTTTTCATGGGGGCAGCATGACCACCAGTCAGAATAATATCTGCATAGTCCCTTGAACAATGGGATGGACCTGTGGTCTTAGAGACATACCCTGCCCCCCACCACAGATTCCCCACCAGAGGTCCAGGTCCCTCCCAGAATTGCTGGGAAGTAGGGTGACCCAGAGGAGGGTTGTGACATTGAACTGGAGCCTGCAGACATGGCTCCTCAGAAGGTTCGCTCTTCCAGCCAGGGCTGTTGTTGGTAGGCAGAGATGGAAAGAAGGAGGAACTGGCCTTCTACAGGAGAACCTCCCTCAGTGCCAGCTCAATGGCATTCACACCTCTGCAGGCCGAGACAGCTGTGTACGTTGGCCAGGTGGAGGTTGTGGCTATGCCCAGGTAGCCAGGCTGGCACTGCAGCGCCCACACTGCCCAGCCCATTTACTCTCACATTCCTTGTGTGTGAGCTCAGCTGCACTGAGGAAGTGAAACCTCACAGCTGCCTCCATGTCACACACGGGGCATGGCAGTAGCTTCCATGACTGCCTCTCTCAGCCCTGAGTAGCTCCTGGTGTATTCTGCCGTCATTCAGGATGTTACCAGAGCTCAGAGGACTGATCCAGGTTGAGCTGCCTCTTTCCCCAGGACTCCCTAGGTTAGGTCCTGTGAACAGGGATCTTGCAAACAGGGAATCCGTTTGTAGACCTTCATGGCCCTGTTCTAAGACCTGGGTCAGGCACAGACAGTGAGAAACACCTGCTGCAACTCAGTGCACATGTACATTACACACCCAACCACACATGCACACACATGAACCCAGATACACTGCAGTGGCAGAGTCAGTCTCACCTGCCCTTGTCAGGTTTATGTCATTTGTTCTGTCCCTTCTCATCTCTGCCCTCAGCATCTCTGTGGCCTCCTCGCCATCTCAGGTCCACAGGCAGACTGAATAGCACTGCTCTGAACTCAGGCACATCTGCCTCACTACTCCTGGACCAGGTTCTCCAGCATTTTCCCATACACCACTGCCCAGGGGCAGCTTGGATTGCACAGGCCAGATCCAGTTCCCCAGCACCACGTGCAGCCTGCTTCCCCTGTGTCCTGTCTCCAAACTAGAGTCTGCAAATTGCCTGCTGTTCTCCCTCTCCACTCAGGTCCCACCTGCCCTTGCCTCACCGTCTGGTGTGCAGAACACACGAATCCAGCCCTGGCGGGGTCCTCCTTCCTTCCCTTCTTAATCAGAGGATTGGGCTCCAGGGAGGTTCCTCCCAGCTTCCGCCCTGTCCCTTGGCTTAAATCTGTGCAGCCAGAGGGGCCTTATACGTTGTAGCCACTTGGGTTCTGCTCAAACACTCCAAGCTTCGTGTCCTGCCTGGAGGACATTACCACTCACTTCTCTCCTATTTCCTCTCCGCCCCCTGCAGTAGTCTGGGCCTCACACTGCTTTCCCCTGACTGTCACTCTCCACTGGTCATGATAACCAGTTCCTGTCTGCTTTCCACTGGGCACTTCCCTCCCTTCCCCACCTTTGTAGAAGCCTGCCTTCCACTTCTGCTCCCTGGTTGCTGGCTCTGTATGATGGGACTGTGAGGCTGGGTGACAGCTACGTTTCCACTGTACACAAAGGGCTCTGGACTAGCAAGAGGAGGTGCCCAGGAAGACGGGGCCACCAGCCCTGTTGCACTTGGTCCAACTAGTGGTTCCTACTAGCTGGGAGTCCTCATGAGACTATGAGGGGTCAGTAACCCATGCAGGCATGAATATGGGTGGGTGGATGGGAGCTCGGAATCATTCCCCTGAGAGTGAGGGTCTTTCTCTTAGTGAGGATGTCTGCCATACCTCAATACAGTCAGATGAAGCATGGCATGCTTTCTGGAGGCATTTTCATGGTGGATGGCTTGCGTGTCCTTAAATGTCCTTCTCATCCACCACACTGGTCCTGCATCCTGTGATAGGCGCTGGGCTAGGGTTGGCCTCACCAGGGCCACAAGTTGTTCTGGGCTGGTGGGGGCCCCAGCCTCCCAGGGGCTTGGGTTAGAGCCAGGTGGCTTCCCTTCCTGTTATCCTCAGAAAGGGCCAGAATCCCTGTGTGACAAACCCCAGGATGCGGCCCACCAGCGTTCCTTTCAGAGTTCCTCTGGGTGTCCTCTCTGGCTGGCGCTGGCTGCTAACAGTCCGTGCACATTACGCTGGTAGAATTCTCATTTGGCTGCTGTTTGTATGTGCCTGTTTTATGCCTTGTAATTAAAACATTTATTTGGCCTTCACAGTGAAAATCTAATTTCTTGAGTCTGAGAATTGTAGATATTGGCACAGGGACTGCAGTCCGTGGGGCAAACAGATCCGGAGCCTGTTGGATTATTCATAGCGTGGTATTTGTAAATCTGGCTGTGCATCGCCCTAATCAGAGCTGGTGTTGGTAATTGATGTGTTGAGTTATGGTGGTGGCGTGGGGGGGTGTCTCTGAGCATTTGTGTGTGGCTGACGGGCAGCCTCCCCTGGCTGACTCAGCCCTGTAGCTGAGTACTCAGGCCTCGCCAGCCATGCCTCTGAGCTCCTGTGCCGCGTGTCCCTGTGAGTGAGGACCACTTGCTGCTCTGCAGACAGAACAGGTCCATGCCCACTCCAGGGTACAGGTGTGAGCACTGAAGCACAAGGTCATTTGCTAAAAGGGCTCTGGGCAGAGCTGAGATTTGAACTAGAGAAACTGGCTTCAAGTACTCCCCCCACCAGGCCTGTCCACTCCCAGGTCTGGGTAGGTGGTGGTGAGTTAACTCCGCTCTCTCTCTCTCTCTCTGCTCTCTTCCAGACCATCATGGAGCAGTTCAACCCCAGCCTCCGAAATTTCATCGCCATGGGGAAGAACTACGAGAAAGCCCTGGCAGGTAGAGCTGGCTGGCCCCCAGCCTCATGGGCACACCCATCCCTGACCCAAGATGGACTTCACTTGAACTCCTGAGGCCTGGGTAGACACCACCAGGTCCTTTGTTTGAGAATCAGAACTGTATGAGCTAAGGGCATGGTTGCTCATGTGCTCTGAATGTGACCCTGCTGTCATAGTGACCACAAATCCTTGCTATACAAACTGGTCTTGTCCCATGGCTGTGGTGACAAGCTGGGCACCTACAGCCGGGTGTGGATGTGTGCTCTTCATAACCCTATGCAAAATATAGGATTAGGGTTGGTGCTACTGTGACCTTCGGTCTCACTGGTGAGTGTGTTGGAGAAGGTCCTGCAGCTCCTGCAGGGCCTGGATGTAGAGGCTGGGGTGACAGCTGGACCCTTGTGCTCACAGGCTCCTTAGACTCTCCTCCCCAACTCAGGGAGAGATGGAAGTACCAGGCCTGCCCCCAATGATCCTGGAATGCTTCAAGTCTTTCTGTCCCCTTGGGGCCAAGTCATGCAGTCTCATTGGAAATTCCCTCTTCCTGGGCCCCGGCCCTGGTCTTCTGCACCTTTGGTCATGCTTGCCCAGACAGCTGTGGCGTCTAAGGGAAGCCCACCAGCAGGAGGTCACTGTTGTTCTCACATAGGCACCATACCCTTGCCAGCTTTTCCAGAGCATCACAATCTAGTGGTCCCACATGCCAGTGAGCTGCTTGCCAGTTTGGGGCTTTGAGTTAGAAGCAGGAGGAGAGAGATGTAGTTGGCTAGCCTGGTCTTTTTCTGCTACCTATACCCTGTAGTTACTTTAGAACAGAGCAGCCTGACTAAGCTCCTGGTGGTATGGGCCTGGTTTTGGTCCCACTCTCCAAATGGGACTATCTAGCCACTATCATGCCCTCCTAGTTGTCCATCCGGTATGGGAACAGAAGGTGCCTTCATACCTTGGCGCAGTCTTACCAGGTCGCCTCCTCTGCCTGGGTCCTCCCAGGAATCCTGGTCTTTGGATGACTGCTATGGGCGGGCCTCACCTTGCAGAAAGGAAGTGGTAGCAGTCTCCTGCACAGACCAGCAGGTCACTGAGGCCACACCAGAGCAGAGGCTGTTCCTTTTGGAGAAGAACATCGCATGGTCCTGGCTTGTTGGAACTCGACATCATTGACTTGAAGCTGTGGGGGGTGAGCTCCACCGTCACGTGTGGCATGATCACTGCTCCCTCCTGCCCATCTGCTGCCCTGAGTTCAGCAATGCATCCTGGGGCCTGCTGGCTTGGGGAGCAGAGAAAGACACACGCTCACCCATATGGACTACTCTGTCCCCTTGAAATTGCCATCTACCCCAAGCAGAAAGCCGTTCTGTAGTTTTCATGACGTGTAAGAACCCTGCACTGATCATGGCCACTGTCCCTGGAGGAGCCCTCCAGTCTTTCAGGAGTATGAGAGTCCTCCCTGTTTTTTGTTCTTTTGTTTATGAGGTGTTTCTTTTTTGATTCTTGTTTTGAGGCAGGGTCTCACTCTAGCCCAGGCTGACCTGGGATTTAGTCTCAGGCTGGTCTCGAACTCACTTACTTCTGCCTCCCAAGTGCTGGGACCAAAGGTGTGTGCCACCATGCCCTGGCTCAGGTTTTTTTTTCTTTTCTTTTCTTTTCTTTTCTTTTTTTTTTTTTTTTGTGAGACAGGTCTTGCTGTATATAAAGCCCAGGCTGGCCTTGGGTTCACTGCGATGCTTCTGCCTTAGCCTCCAGAATGCCAGGGTTACAGGCATGCACGACCACAGCCATTTCTTGTTCCCTACTTGGTGCTTACCATGCCCACAGCTTGTCTGAACAAAAGTTGACTTTGCCTGTGTGGATGTTGAACTCTGTAAAGGGCTTGGGTGGAAGCAGGAAGGGGAGGTCCAGCCTGAGATAGGCAGCCGCCATCTGGGCTGCCCTGGCGTCTCCCATGTGCAGCACACCATCACCTGATGATTCCCAAGCAAAATGAGCTTCCAAGACCAGCCGCCTCCTGGCCTACTCTGGTTTCCTTGGTGCCTGGAGAGATCAGGAGGCCCAGATGACTCTGCCCACTGAGACTGGGAGTGGAGCTGCCATGTTCCGGGCCACTGGTGACTCTTTCTAGAGTCTGTGGGGCACTAGTGACCTAACTATGTAGGAATCTTTTTACCCTTGGGCAGGAGAGCTGTCCCCCCAGGCGTCCTGTGCTTAGGGAGCGATCTTGCTGCCTTTTTTTGCGGGTTTGGTGGAGGCCAGGTCTCAGTCTCCTCCTCTGGACATATTAGCCTCCAGCTCTTCGATGCTTTGGCACGGTTTCCTTCCAGACCTTTCCGGCTTCTCCTTGGATTCCTCACGTGGTTGTCAGGGCTGTGTGTGGATAGTCTGGAAGGTTACTTCCTCTTCCTGTTTTCCGACTGTCGGGGCCAGCCACTCCAGCTTCCAAGCACCGCACTTGGGCTCCTTTGTTTTTCCTCTGTTTAAGAGGCCCACCCTTCCAGGTAGCAGAAGCTCCTCATTCCCCTAGGGATGTAGTCTTGTACCAAAGAACAAATTGTGTGTGCTTAATTGAAAACCATATAAATAAAATTTGATAAAATGCCCAGTTATGAGCCCCTAGTGGGGTTTTGTACAAAAACAGATTAGCACTCTAACTGTGCCACCTCCAGCTGCTCCCCATGGCCCTGCTCTCCAGCCATGGCTACCTCTTCTGTCCTTGTCTTAAAGGATAGGTGGGTGGAGCCTTCCTCAGATAAGAAAGTTTGCCAGGTACCTCAGGAGAGGTGGGCAGGGCCTGGGCAGTCACAAGGAGGAAGCCCTGGCCTAGCAGCTCTCTGTGCTTGTACTGGGTGGAGGAAGGAATGATCCAGCACCAAGCTTTCCACACCCAGGTCATCAGTGTCTCGAACACCCAGGAAGCCCCTCTGGCCACAGCAATGCAGATGTGACACCTTGCTTTAGTCTACTGTAGACAGTGGCGCCTGCTCTTGGTTAGTCCTGTTTTGAGACTGGGGACTCTTGGAGCTTGGCTTGGGATGCTTGGGTAAGTCAGTGGGCTCCTGCCTTCCAGGTCTGTAGTGTTCTTGCCCAGAGTTAGCTCTTGGGTGCAGCGTACTTAGAGCAGATCTCCCTCCCCCTAATCAACCAGCAAGTGACAGGACGCCATGCTCTGCAGTTTAACTTGGGTAGCTCTGGAACTGCATAGCGCACCATGTTCTTCCAAATAAAAGGAGCCCTGATGATGGGAGTGGAATAAGAGTATCAACAAGAAACAGGTTGATGTCCACAGAAATGAAGCTGGAGCCCTCCTTGAGCTACGCCAGGCCCGTGCTGGTGGGGATGGGGTTGGGCAGCTCCACCATCCTTGCTGCTGTGACAAGCCTTGTCCAGACCCTGTGTTGGAAGTAACAGCCTTCTCTTCTCCCCTCAGGTGTGACCTTCGCTGCCAAAGGCTATTTTGATGCCCTTGTAAAGATGGGGGAGCTGGCCAGCGAGAGCCAGGGCTCCAAGGAACTCGGTAAGACCCCCAACTAGGTAGAGAGCCTTGAGGTCCACAAGAGTCACTGGATGTGCCCAGCCAGGTCTGGGGTGCCATGTTGTCTGCCCTTCTTTGATTTGGGATCAGGATTTAGCTATCAGTTAAAAGTAGCCCCTGCTCTCCCCCCTCACCAGGTAAGGTCTCACTTTAGCCCAAGCTGATCTGGAGCTCACTCTGTAGTGCTAGACTGGCTTCAAACTCAGAGTAATCCTCCTAACTCTGCTTCTTGAGTTTAGTGCCAAAATAGTTTTACAATGACTATAATCCTCACAGTTAGTAGGGACATCCTCCATTGAAAGTGGCATGCACCAGGCAGCCTGAGGGTACTGCTTGAGGCTCATGTAGGTGGGCTGCTTCCCCTGAGGAACATGGCTAGGGGTGACGACATGTAGGCAAAGCTACATTTGAAAGTGTTGGGGGCTGGAGAGATGGCTTAGAGGATAAGGTGCTTGCCTGCGAAGCCCAAGACTCTCTGGGTCTCACATAAGCCAGATGTATAAGGTGATACAAGCGCACATGGTCACACAGACTGGCTCCCTGATTCATCAGAGGGTGTCACAGGAGGTTGTGCATGAGCCTTATGTGTACTTTGAAAGGGGCGTGTTGTCTTATGTTAGGCAACCAGGTAGGTGCCTTTTCTCTTTGGTCATGTGGAAGTGATCTTCCCAGGGAAAAGTCAGATCGGGCAGCTTAGCAGTTAAGGGTAAGTGTGTGCCTGAGCCCACCAGGAGATTCCAGAACTTTTCATTGGTGCCTGTGAGGAGCTACAATGCCAGGTGAGCAGTAGGGAAGGAGGCTCTTAAACCACAGGGCTGCTGTCTACATGAGAGCTTTGCAGTCTCCTGGGTTGGCTGTGGCAAGAGTTCCTCCTGTGTGTGTCTGCAGAGGTGGTCAGCCAGGTGCTGACCTCGCCCAGATATTCTTTCAGTAACAGCTTTGTTGACATGATTCATGTGCCGTACAGCTCACCCCTGACAGTGACCGCTTAGAGGCCTTAGTGCTTTCTCAGTTTATACCTATTCTATCTAGCTCCAACTTTCCCATCACCCCCAAAGAAACCATACTCATTGACACTCACTCCGTATTCCCCTCTCCCCCCACAGCTGCTAGCCACTCACCTGTGGTCTGTCTCTATGGGTTCATTTATTTTGGATATTTTGTGTGATGGTCTTGTATGATCATCTGAGTGATAGCATGTGTGAGAATTTCTTGGTTATGGCCAAATAATGTTCCATGTGTGACAGACAACATTCTGTTTGTCCATTCATCTGTCAGGTTTTTTTTTGAGGGGAGAGGAATGCTCTTGTGAGATAGTCTCACTCTGGCTGGACCAAACCTCAGTCTTCCTGCCTCCTCCTCCTCCCAAGTGTTGAATTGTTTCCACCTTGGTTTTGTAAACAGTGTATGAGTAAGTTTTTGTGTGGACATGCACTTTTATTTCTCTTGGGTAAATACCTGGAGTGGAATTGCTGCATTAAATGGCTAGAATTTTATTTTATTTTATTTATTTGAGAGAGAAAGAAGTAGATAGAGAATGGTGTGTGCCAGGGCCTCTAGCTGCTGCAAATGAACTCCACACACATGTGCCACCTTGTGCATCTGACTTGACATAGTTCCAGGAATCGAAACTGGGTTCTTTGGCTTTGCAGGCAAGCGCCTTAACCGCTAAGCCATCTCTAAGCCCTGCAATTTTCATTTTTTAAATATTTATTTGTTTGCGTGTGTGGCTTTGGGTGTGCACACATGCGCATGTGAGTGTATCAGGGTTTCTTGCTGCTGCAAATGAATGTGCACCTAGCTTCTTGTAAATGACTTGGGGAGTTGAACCTGGGCTGGCAGGCTTTGCAAGTAAGGGTATTTAACCACTGAGCCAACACCCCAGCCCCGGAACTTGAATTTTTTTATTAATGATCTTTTTTTTTGCTTTTATTTTTTTTTATTTATTTGAGAGCGACAGACAGAGAAAGAGGCAGAGAGAGAGAGAGAACGGGCGCTCCAGGGCCTCCAGCCACCGCAAACAACTCCAGATGTGTGCACCTTCTTGTGCATCTGGCTAATGTAGGTCCTGGGGAATCGAGCCTTGAACCGGGGTCCTTAGACTTCACAGGCAAGTGCTTAACCACTAAGCCATCTCTCTAGCCCGGAACTTGAATTTTTATTAAAGTAACACAGCTTTGTTTTAAAAATAAGTCAACCCTTTACCAGCCCCCCACCCCTGCTTACATCCTGCACTCAGAGGCATCTGCCTCAGCTCCCTGTACTGTTGGTTCCCATATGTCTAACAGACAAGCTCATGCTGTTTCTTCTTTTTAACTTTAGGAATTCTTTGGGTGGATTTGACTTTTTTATGCTGTCCTCTTACTCCTGGTGTAACTTTCATCGTTTCTGCCCAAGTCAACAAGCAGTGTTTACATGATGGTGATATAAATTCTTATCACCACTGAGACACACGGTGCACTGGGATCAGTTGATCTCAGCGTTATTGAGGGCTAGCAGAAGCATGGGCTACATGCAGTAAAGAGTCACGTGTGGTGAACTTGCCCTCCCTCCCAGCCTAGTTTGTTTGTTTATTTAAGAGAGAATATGAGTGGGCACACCAGGGCCTCCAGCCACTGCAAATGAACTCCAGATGCATGTGCCGGGGAATTGAACCTGGGTCTTTAGGCTTTGCAGGCAAGAGCCTTAACCACCAAGCCATCTCTGCAGCCCCTCTGACATGATTTTTATTAGGACAGCTCTATTTTCTCTAGAATTCATTGTGGCCCTTCACTTCATCTGCCTCATTTCTGATGGTGATTTGTTCCCAAATCTGCCACCTGTGCTTTTGTGCAATGACTGGATTCATCTGTCCTTTTGCCTACCACCCTAGGAGCCCCGTTGCCCACCTCCAGTCCTCTGCACAGAGACACTGGAGCTTTCTTCTCTGGGCCGCATGTCTGCTCTTCTCCTGTTACTCCTTCAAGTAGGAGAGCTTCTGCTATACGGGGCCAAGCAAGGGACAGGAAATAGTTTTGAGCCCTGTGTTCCATAGATGGAAGTTTTGGGGGTGGAAGTCCGTGTGGAGAAGGATTTTCGAGTTCAAAGGCATTGCCCATCACATTTTTATTTTATTTTGAGAGAGGAGAGAGAGAGAGAATGGGCATGCCAGGACCTTCAGCCTGCTGTGAGCAGATTCCAGACACATGCTTCCCCTGTGCGCATGTGTGACATTGCATGCTTGCATCACTGTGTGTCTGGTTATGTGGGACCTGGAGAGTTGAATTGTTCCTAGGCTTCACAGGCAAGCACCTTAACCGTTAAGCCATCACTCCAACCTGCCCATCACATTTTAAGACCTTCAATGCACTTTTGTAATCATTTTGTTTCATTTGAGTGTTCTTGTTTTTTCCTGAAAGTTTCTTCTTGAAGTTCCCTATGTTCAGGAGTGGGCTAGGGATGGAGACAGCCCCAAGAAGGGCCTGAACCAAACATCATTCAGTGGTGAGGATGGTGTGTGGTCTGCAGGAGCCACCAGAGTAGTCATCCCTTTGCGGGGGGTCGGGGGGAGACTGGAGGGGTGGAGGATAGGAACAGGTCATATGTCTAAAGAGGTGAGGTGGAAAAATGGTTGTGTTTTTGAAGTGTAAAAACTCTGGAGCAGAGGAGGGCAGTGGGACTGGGAGGACTGAGAGCTTCAAACAACCAGGATCTAGGAATTCTGAACCTCAGGCCATTGGATGTCAGCTACAAAAAGTTAAATTTATATAACCATCTTACATCCATCTATATCATTGCCAAGGGCAGGTGTGTTCATTTTCACTGCTGTAGAGTATTTCATAAGCACATAATTATCCACCTGTTTCTCCAGGCTTCTCTTGATTAGTGGTTGAGTTATTCCCAGTGGGTTTTGCTGTTGGGAACATACTGGTCCATAGGAACTGTTGAGTGCCTCAGCAGGGCACATGTCCCAAGGCTTTGTGGCTCAACAGTTTTCCAGGTGGTTTGTCCTTTATGATATTTGCAGGCTGTGTTACCAGGTGTGTATGTATTTGTATGTTCTATCTGATAAACTAGACCTGTTGTTATAGGATGACCTCTGTACTAATTAGTCTCATTTTTACTCTGTGTGTGTGTGTGGTTTTTTTTTTTTTTCCTCTTCTTACCTATAGCTTTGCTCATTTTTGAGCAAACTTTCTCCTTAGCATGTCTTTAGGGCCTCAAGATGGGAGGGAGTAATGCCTCTACTGGAAGTAAATCACCGGCCTGGGGGAATGGAGTGCGTTCCAGGGCGAGCAGTCCCAGGTCTCCCTCAGTGTGGGGACATTGTGCCCAGACCATCATCAGTTGCACCATTATTCTCTTCGTGGCTTAATCTTTATTTTTTATTTTTTATTTTTAGTGTGTGAGTGTGGGCATGTGTATGCCACCTTGTGCATATGGAGATCAGAGGACAACCTCCAGGGTCCGTCCTCATCTTCTGCTTCATTTAGGTCTCATTTGTTGTTAACTGCTGTGTTCACTAGGCTGGCTGGTCTTTAAGCTTCTGGGAAATTCTGCCTCTGCTTCCCATCTTGCTGTCAGTATGTTAGGATTGCAGAGGTCTGCCTCAACTTCCACTTTTAAAAAACAACTGTTTATTTTTATTTCATTTTATTTTTATTTATTTATTTTTGTTTTTTGGGGGTAGGGTCTCACTCTAATCCAGGTTGACCTGGAATTCACTCTGTAGTCTCAGGGTGGCCTTAAACTCATGGCGATCCTCCTACCTCTGCCTCCCGAATGCTGGGATTAAAGGCATGCACCACCACGCCTGGCTTTATTTTTATTTTTATTTATTTATTAGAGAGAGAGAATGGACATACCAGGGCTTCCAGCTACAGCAAACAAACTCCAGACACATGTACCACCTTGTGTGTCTGGCTTATGTGGGTCCTGGGTCCTTTGACTTTGCAGGCAAGTGCCTTAACCACTAAGCCAGCTCTCCAGCCCCAGCTTCCACTTTTAAATGAGGTTTGAGGTTCTAAATCCTGGTACTCAGAGGCTTGTATGACAATTGCT
The DNA here is from genome assembly GCA_036346955.1 of Dipus sagitta. Lineage (NCBI taxonomy): Eukaryota > Metazoa > Chordata > Mammalia > Rodentia > Dipodidae > Dipus > Dipus sagitta. The sequence continues at coordinate 14,631,600 of CM070778.1, forward strand.
TTATCCATTGAGCCATTGTACCTAGTCCTAATCTTTTTTAAAGACAAGGGCTCACTATGTTGCCGAGGCTGGTCTTGGTTCTTGGGCTCATGGACTCAAGTAATCCATCTCCTATCTCCCCTGTGAAGTAGGTGGGGCCGTAGATTCACCACCACTGCTGACTTAAGTGATCTAACCTTTGCGTCTGGCAAAGCAGTACCTGTAGCCCACCCTTGCAGCTGATCTTTTGGGCCCCTCTAGGTTGGTCCCCTGGCAGCAGCGTATGACCTGGGTACTGCTCCTCCCTCCTTTTTTTCTGCCTGATCCCTCTTTCCGTCCTTCCCAGTGCTTCTTGTCTGCAGCATCCTGTGCTGCTCACGGGCAGACAACCCCATTAGTGTGGTGCAGAATTTGACTCTGCTGTGGCCGTGCTGCCTCCCCTCTCTCACTCACCCTCTCTCCCTTTGGAGCCCTGCACTGTGGTCTTCTCATAGAAAGCAAGGGAATCAAACAGCATCTTCCACACCTTGGGCTCCACAGACAGAGCACACCTCCCTGCTGCTGGACAGTGAACACCTGGGGAGCCACTTTTGCTTCAAATGAGCCCCCTCTTTGTTCCTTTTCTCTCCTTTGGAATAAGCAGATGGCTCAGGCAGTGCCTGTCTCTGGTCTTTGCACTCTCTCTGTATTCTGGCTCTGACCTCACAGCCAGGGGCGGTCGGGCTTGGACCTACAGACACACACATGGACTGTTGTCTGCTCTTCCCTTGGAGTGGCTTCTCGCCTACAGTGAGAAAGTCTGCAGCTGACTCACGGAGCTTTGCTTTGATAGAGCAGGCATTTTAGTCCGGGATGGAGGGAAGTTCCACGTTCTGGCATCTTCTCACAGTCCTTCTGATGCCCTAGCCAGCAGCCACCCACTCACCTGTCTGTGGCTTACCTTCAGCTGCCCAGATCCCCCGCTCTGACTTGGTCACAGTGCCCTGTTGCCAACAGCAGCTTGCAGCAGGTGTAACTGCAAAGGTAAGCCTGGTGCTTCCATGGCTCGTAGGTCCCTGCACTCAGGTGTAACATCTGCTGGCTTTCTTAGGGTTTTCAGTGCTCCAGTAACTCAGGATTATGGGCGTGTACAGACATGCACTGTCCCTGTGGCCAAAGAGCCTCGATGATGACCCAAGGGCAGGTGGGCCAAGCTTGGTGGCAAAAGCAGTGCTTGTCCCAGCTCCTGCAGTTCCCAATCCTTTGCCAGTTGACTCAGAGATCTGGGGCTCAGCAAGTCAGGCTAAGCATTCGTCCCTTTGCCCCTCCTTCTGTTTTCCATCTCTACAGTGCGTGGCACCCAAGGCCATGGGGCAGAGGGCAGGTAGGCTGCTCACTTTGCCTCTGGACCTTGAGGGTGCCCACAGTGGCAATGGTTCTGGTGCTTTGCATGAAAGCACCTGTCCCAACAGTCCAGGAGCTGGACTGTTAATCATGTACCCACTTCCACCAGAGGACTACATACCTGTGTGCAGTGGCCATAGGCCCCTATCTCCTCTGCCCAAGGTGATTGGATCCACCAAACCATGCTGAACTTTGTAGACAGGAGACAGGGTCCTAATGTGCACTGTCATGTGCATGCTGAGCAGGCGGGTAGGCGGTTCCAGTACTCTGAGCTAGAACGGGCCATGTGGAAAGAGGGTCAAGTGGCCTGCCTCTGGCCAATCCCTGCACTTGGACAGTCTTAGGGACTTGGGAAGATGGGCTCTCTGAAGTGAAACAGCCATCACAGGGCACAGGGCATGGCCTGTCCCAGAGACCCTCATTCGTTTCTTGTGGCTGAGTGGCCCGTTGAGCTGGTTTCTGTCCCTAGGCCTCAGCACAGATATATTTGCTATCTGCACAAGGCTCTGCTCAGGGCTGGCCACTGAGCCAGTTGTTCTGCTCAGCTCTCCCTGTCTCTGGAGGCTTCCACTGTGCTCCTTCCTTTGCAGAGCGCCACTATGTACCTGCTGGGGCCTGCCGCACAGTTGTTTGTGATCACAGGGCATGTGTGTGCTTGCTGGGCACCCGAGCCCTAGCTGCTGCCTGGGCTCCCTGGACACCATGGAGAATGACAGAAGCTCCTCTATGCACAGGCTCCAAGTGGGGATGCCCACAGACAGGCAGTCACAACCGTAAAGTCTGGGCCAAGCTTTGGTCACTGAGTCTTTGGGCAAGGTGTGACCTGGTCATTTCCATTCCAGTATAGGGTAGAATGAGGAGTGGAGACAAAGGGGGGCAAGACTGTCCTGGAGCTGTGGTATCAGCTACTCTTCAGGTCAGCTTGCTCAGCCAGCTCCACCGGGTGCCCCATTCCTGCATGTGGCGTCTCTGGGATGTAAAGGTGAGGACTGGGCGGGTGGAAACCCTGTGACCCCGAGGGGCCTTCAAGACTGTTCCAGTGGAACCTGTTGGTTTAAGTGGTTTGGGGTGCCACTTTATGTTGCCTGCTGGTAGGGTTCCTGTGCCTTCAGTGAGGCAGTTGAGGTAGTCTGGCTACATCTTGCCCCTCCTGGGTCAGGCAGAGCCAGCCACACCTGGCCATGGCATTAGTTATGAGTGTGTTCAGGGAGGAGGCTGTAGCCTCTCCCCTTTGGACATGTGACACCAACCACTGGATCTGTCCCCTGCTGTCAGACAGTAAGAATGTGGGGCATGGGGCTGGAGGGATAGCTTAACAGTTAAAGTGTTTGCCTGCAAAGCCAAAGGACCCAGGTTCGATTCCCAAGGACCCACATTAGCCAGATGCACAAGGGGGCGCAAGCGTCTGGAGTTTTGTTTGCACTGGCTGGAGGCCCTGGTGCACCCATTCATTCTCTCTCTCCCTCCCTCCCTCCCTCTTTCTCTGTCAAATAAATAAGTAAATAAATAAATGAATAAAAGAGTGGGGCCTTGCCTCAGAGACCACTAAATCCTTCTCTTGCACCATTTGGAGGCCTGACTGAGGCCAGCAAGGTAATAACTGTTGATTTCACATCCTTGAGGATCCTGAATCCATGATCCTGGTTGTGGCTACCTGTTTGCCCACCAGAGGATTACCATAGGAATGATAGAACAAAGGGCCTGCCCATGCCCAGCCTGGTTGGGCCTTCCCTTCCCAGCCAATAACACCAAGATCCCTAGTCCTCTTACCCATCCCCATAATAGGAAATGGGGATTATAGTTGCTCCTTAGATACCTGTTTAAGAAGCAGTGGTGATCAGGCAGCTAGTGGAGTGCCTTGGAATAGAGATGCCCATTTCAGAGCCATTCTCCCAGCCAGGGTGCCATGATCACCCTAGGGAGGTTGAAGCCAGCTTCTGGGCAGGTTAGGCACTCAGCATGGTGCCAAGGCCCATGGGACGGGTAGCAGCTCAGGGATATGGAGGTCGTCCAAGAAAGGTCCTGGGCTCAGATAATCAGGTGGCCAGGCCTCCCTGCTGAAAGCTTTGTGGTGTGCCCCCCCTCTCGCCCCAGCCTTTGTTAGTAGAAATTAGCAATGGTCTTAACTGGATTTGCTGAGTCCTGGGTAGTGGCTCTGATAGCAGGAGAATGCCCAGTGTGTGTCCGTGTTCCTTGGTGTCAATTCTGCTCTGTGGTAGGAATATCAATAGGGAAACAGCACCAGAGAGACCACAGGGCCTCCATTCTCATGACCTGTGGTTTCTAATATGGAACAAATGGGATTTTGGCCACACGTTCTATCCTAGCTGTTTTCTAGTGGTGAAGAGGCAGCACTGTCATCTGATGACAGGTTAGGTAGACTTAGCACTGAGCCTGGGGCCCTGTGGCTCTGCTGCTTTGAGAAGCTCAGGCCTGTCCGGGGCCTGCAGTCAGGGCAAAGATGGGAGGCACCAGACCTGTTCCCCAAAGCAGTACAGAAGCAGGCCCCAGGGAGACTGCTGAGTATTGACACTACAGTGTAAGGCCACCCTGATCAGGGACAACCAGTCTGTTGTGAGATGACAAAGAAGGCTTTAGAAGCCCCTTATGCTGTGGGCAGCCATCTACCCCTGAGTTGAAGCCTTGTTGACCATACCTGCTGCTGTTGGGTTGCAGTACCACCAACCAACTCCAGTGAGGGGAAAGAAGGAGAGTAAGCAGCTGGTTACATCCCCTGAGACAGTAGCTGCCATAGATACCCACAAGTGTGGCCACAATCCTCCCGACATATCTCTGTCCTTTCTTGAGGTCCCCGGCTACTGGTTGTTAGGATAGTGGGTACACCAGCCACTGGACACTGGCTGAGGCAGCCTGGAGAATGGGACCCCGGCTCCCCAAAAGGCCTCTATGCCTGCTATGTATAAGGACCCCAAGCCCTGTCCTCCAGAGAGATGGGACACTTTACAGTCTGGAGCTCAGGCTAGCATGGAAAAGGCCAAGAGTCCTCCAATTGCCCCTGGTGGCAGACTCAGCTCAGGGCCCTTCCAGGCCAGCACTGTCTGAGGGTCATGTCCGAGGTGGGTCTGTCCCCTGTAGAGCTGTCATCACAGAGGTCTGCACTTGGAGGCCAGGAGCATGGACATCTTCAGCTTGTGTGCAGGAAGGAGGAGGCAAGGCAGCCTCAAACCACAGCCTCCAATCCTGTCTTCAAGATTCAGTTAAAAATGAAGTCTAGAGCTGGAAGGATTGCTTAGTGGTTAAGACACTTGCCTGCAAAGGACCCAGGTTCGATTCCCCAGGACCTATGTAAGCCAGATGCACAAAGTGATGCATGTGTCTGGAGTTCGTTTGCAGTGGCTGGAGGCCCCGGCACGCTTTTCTCTCCCTCTCCTTCCCCTCCCCCCCCACCCCCGTTGCTCTGTCTCAAATAAATACAAATATTTTTAAAACTGAAGACTGCAGACTGAATAAGATGCTCACACAGTCAGCTGCTGCAGATGGAGCTGGGGAGTGGGAAGGGAGCCTCAGCTCTCAGGTGTTTGACTCTGGTTCCTTCTATTCTCTGCTCCCTGAACCATGAACCCTTGTGATATCATCATCGGCACCTAATACTGTGGGCATTGTCACTTCTATAGCCTCTTAGGTATGGTCCCAAGTCCTACTGGAGTTGGGGGATGGACCCTAAGGAGATCTTTCTCAGGTGTGGGGTACAAACCTCATGGCTAAGCGCCCTCTCTCACTCTGAGTTCTGGTCATGAGTATTGCTGTGGGCAGCACAGACAAGATTGGGATTTCTAGTCACAGGAATCAGTGAGCCTAATCTCAGGAGTAGCCAAGCCTGTTGTTGAGGTCCCACACTCCAGGTCTTTCCAGACTGTACCCCAAGCAGGCACACATTCTCTTCCTTATTGCCAATAAATGACATGTGGCACAAGTCCTGAGGCACAAGGACAGTGGTGGCTGGGGTGGGCTCAAGGGAAGATGTTCTAGGTCCTCCCATATTTATTTCTTTAACTGAAGGACAAAAGAACTGCCCATTGTGGCACATACCTGCAATCCAGTATTAGGGAGTCCAAAGGATAGCTGAGACTTTGAGGCCAGCCTAGGTTACATGAGACCCTATCCCCAAAGAGAGAGAGAGAGGAAGAGAGAGAAAATAACATACAAACTTGTGATAACTCCATGGACCTTTGTTATATCATCCTTGGCACATGCTGTACATTGGAAGAACTTTGTAATAGTGACCTGTGGTTGCATGTGAGCAGTCTCAGTACTGAGGGCAGACTGGGCCATGTCCTGGGCAGACACAGCCAGTGAGCATGCACATGCTCAGACAATCGCAAGTCCAAGTACGGACCAGGTGTGCAGGAGACAGTGTGTCTGGAGAAGTGACAGGGAAACAGGACACCACTGATCAGAGAGGCCAGTGGGATTGATCCCTGGGCAGCAGCTCTCAGGAAGACATGTATGAACTGCCTGGTACCCCTCAGACCCTGTTCTTGACACAGGGACTTTTATCAAATCTTGAGAATAGCTGAATCTCAGACAGGTTTTGGGGATGTTCAGAAGAAGTTTCCAGGGTTGCCCTCTGCCTCTGGGGGACATGCAAGCTGAGAGGCCTTCACTCCGCTGAGCCTGAGCGGACATGTTGGTGCTTAGGTGCCTGCCCAGCCCATGGTGTGTGCGCTGCCCTGTGAGGACCCTCTCTCTGGTGCTGTCCATCCACTCCAGGCCTGACTGCTGACCAGCACCTTCCTGGATGGCACTGAGTTCATCTCTCTGTCCCCAGTGCTGAGACATGTGCTCAGGGCTTGTGGGGATGGCACCGCACAAGGCTGGCAAGCCGTGCTGCTGACATCGGTCTTTAGAACGCACTTGTTCCCTGGGGTCATCTAGCTTTAAGCTGAGCAGGTTGTCTCAGCATGAATGCCATGAGCTGTGCTCTCAGCCCTGGGCAGGAGCTTGCCCTCCCGCACGAAGGTGTCCAGGTCGCCTCCAGCCTGTGTCCAGCCTGCTCCACCAGGAAGGCTTCATCACCGTGTGCCTTGAGTGGGAGTGGGAACAAGGAGACCTTATCCTGGTTCTCTCTGAACCTTCTTGCAGACCTCAGGCTTTTCAAGACAGGACTGAGGGCTGTGATGAGATCCTGGTAAATAGTGGTTGGTGAACCTGTGCTAAGGTCCTGGCTGCTAACCCATGTGGGGAGGATATCCCATCAACTAAGCCCCCCAGCCCTGTCTTTACCCATCATGGTGTGGGCCCTGTGTAGTGGCTGCCTCTGAGCCTAGATCCCTTGTGTGTACCATGACCCAGAGGTTATGTGTCTGTAGTCTGCGGACCCCTGCTGCATAGGGCACACCTAAGACTCACAGATGGGAGTGGGCTTCTGGGCACTCTGGGCCAGGTACCTGAGCAAGCAAAGTGAAGGAAGTGGCTGAGGCCTCTGGGGGATACCAGAGGTATCCTGACCCTGGCCCCACCTCTCCCTGCTTTCCTCACCCCCCCTCCCCAGCATCCAGTATCCAGTTGTTGACACAACATTGGTGTCCAGGTGGCTCTTCAGAACAGCATGACCATAAACACTGCTGTCTGCCGTCATCACCATAGCAACACAGCCATCGAGTTTTCTGTTGGTCACCTCCTGGCCACATCCACTCTGACCTTGCCATAGGTGGTAGATGAGCTGTGATTCTCCCGAGGAAGCTGGTGGCTTGGAGAAGCAGAGGGAAAGGTGAGATTGGTAGCCATATGAGAGCATGGGCTCTCACTTCCCTGTCTCACTTCCTGTCAGCCCCTCTCCCCTCCTGGTGGCTCTAACAGCATGGCGCCCCGGCAGCCCCCTCAGCTGTCTGTCTTCGCCTAATGAGAGCTCTATATTCAGGCCTTGTTCAGGCGTATGCTAATTAGCTCTCAGAGGTGCCTTTCCGCTCGGGAAGCCATCAGAATAATTGAGCATTATAGATATTTGCTTCAGAAGGCTCTGGAAGGTGATGTATACTTACAGCCAAGTTTGAGCAGCTGACCCCTTGGCTCACAGCCCCTCTGCCCCTGACAGCTCTAGCTCCTCCCAAAACATCAGGAACGCCCAGCAGTCAAGTACTACACTGGCTGCCTGCAGTCCCCCCGGGAACACTCCCCAGCCATCCAACCTTCCTGCCCTGTTCCAGACGTGGAGCTCAGCTCTAGGGGTTGGGCCAGAGTGAGCCACCTGAAGGGTTGATCCCTGGCTGTCTGTCTATGCCCTGCCCTACCGTGTGCTCCTGGCTACAAAGAGCTTTCTCTCTGTTACCTTCTCTGTGGGGAAGTACATAGCACCCAAGCCACCCCCATGCCAAGCAGGGCCTGGGGAGGGGCTCATAATGTGCTCCTGTGGTTGCTAGCTTGTTACCCAGACCTGGGAGGGGTCGGCTGACCCACCACGTTCTGCCTGCCTAGGATGGCACACCTTTCTCCCAGGCTGAGCACCTTGGAGGGTCCAGTGCAGAGTCCCAGAGGGCCAGTCATGGAGGCCAGCCCAGCCCACAGGCCTCAGCTCTGTCCACATCCTTGTTCCAGATGCCCCATCTTCTGGACCCTTTTGGGCTCCTCTGTGAGGTGCAGTGAGACCTGTCGAGAGTTGGGGTGCAGCAGCATTTCTCCCCCAGATCCTACCTTGATCCTTGTGGCCTCATGAGTTCTGGGTCCAGCCAAAATGTCTTCAGGTTTGCCACCCAGACTCACCTGTGTGACTTTGGCACTGGTGTGGGCACTTCAGAAGGCAGCATCTGCACTCAGCCTGGGGTGCGCAGTCCTGGGGTACGCAGCCCGTCTCCTGGGAGGGGTTCTCTGAGGGCCTTGCCCTTTGATGAGCCTGTGCTCTTCCTTTTTCTTTGCCCATTTCTCATGAACCCTTCTTACTTAGAGGAGGGGTGTCTGAGGAATGGCCCACAGGGTGGGGTTGCTGTGACCAGAAGTAACAAGCAAATGTCCCCTAGCCCTTGCTTTGAGCAGGCTGAGGGGTTGCCTCTCCGGTCTACCCATGTACACAGAGCGCCTCGTCTTAGTGTGACTGGCTGCTGGTGTGGCATCTGTGTAAGCGAGGAAGTGGTGCGGCTTGGGTGGCTTCTGTCCAGCAGAGGCCCAGGCCCGCAGCTCTTCCCACAGACCCTGCAGTACTGTGGCTCAATTGCCCAGGCTACTCTTTATGTGTGGAGGACGCTTCAAGCAGCAGACAGGACCGAAGTCCCTATTGCTGGGGAAGGTAGCCTGCTGTGGGTGGCAGTGGGTGCTAGTGGCCCCTTTGTTGGACATTTCTTTTGTGTATGGTGTTGGACACTCCCTCAGCTTGTCACCCAGCTTTTCCCCACACTGCTTGGGTGCCTCAGAGGTAGGACCTGACTTCCCAGCTGTTACAGTCAGGTTCCCATTGCTGGTAGAAATCATCCAACCAAGAGAGCAGCTTTTGGTGGCCGGGGGGGGGGGGGGAGGTTTATTTTGGTTTACAGGCTCGAAGGGGAAGCTCCATGATGGCAGGGAAAACGATGGCATGAGCAGAGGGTGGCCATCAACCCCTGGCCAGCATAAGGTGGACAACAGCAACAGGAGAATGTGCCAAACACTGGCAAGGGGACACTGGCTGTAATACCCATAAGCCCGCCCCCAACAACACACTGCCTACAGGAGGTGTTAATTCCCAAATCTCTATCCGCTAGGAACCTAGCATTCAGAATACCTAAGTTTATGGGGGACACCTGAATCAAGCCGCCACACCAGCCATCTCTCCACCTTGATGTTCTTGCTACTTCTAGTTTCTAAGGCTGTACAGGGTTTGGTGCTGTCACCCGAGTTGCTTTCCAGACATGGGTTTCTAGCAGACCTTCCTTCCTGGTGGTGAGTGGACTTCAGACTGCTGTAGTTGGGATGTTCCCTGGTCCAGACCTTGGCCTTCCTTGCAGTGTGCTCAGCCACTGTGTCTCAGCTATAGCCAGCTGGCTTTGTGTGGTGTTGGCTCAAGCCACTGGACTCCTTCACAGACCCGAGCTGTATTAGTTGCAATATTTCCTTTTTAAACCCTTAGTGGAGCAGTCGCTCAGCTCCTATGAAATGCCATCCTCATTTCATGTGGAATCTGGAGCCTCTAGTTTGGGAACTGGCAGGACACTCCCTTCCCAGTGGCGTGTGTTCTGCCCCTGCCTCTGCATGTCTGCTCACATCTGCTGGCAAGGCACTGACCTCAGGCCCTGCCTCCTTCACGGGACTCCAGATTCATGCTTCCCCTTAGCTTCTTGTCATGTGCACATTATAAGAACAGTGTAGATTCTGAAAAGAAAAGACTGAATATTTTAGAACACCACTGTTGTGAAAAACACAGTGTGAGAGAGTACAGTCCTAGATGAGACCAGAGACTCCCAGCCTGCAGAGAAAGGTAAGTGTCCTGGTGTGCTGGACCCTGGGTCTTTTGCACAACCTACACTTAGGAGAGAGAGAGAGAAGGAGAGAATGGGTGTGCCAGGGCCTGTAGCCACTGTAAACACACACTCCAGACACATGTACCACCATGTACATCTGGCTTATGTGGGTTCTGGGGAATTAAACCCTGGGTCCTTAGACCTTGCAGGCAAGTGCCTTAACCACTAAGCCATCTCTCCAGACCCAAATAAATATTTTTTTAATTTATTTTTATTTGAGACAGAAAGGTTGAGAGAGAGAGAATGGGCGCACCAGAACCTCTAGCCACTGCAAATGAACTCCAGACGCGTGTACCACCTTGTGCATCTAGCTTATGTGGGAATCGAACCTGGGTCCTTCAGCTTCACAGGCAAGCGCCTTAGCCACTAGGCTATCTCTCCAGCCACCAAATAAGTTTTTGGGATTTTTTTTGTGGGGGATTCAAGGTAAGGTCTTGTTCTAGCCCAGGTTGACCTGGAATTCACTATGTAATCTCAGAGTGACCTCGAACTTGTGGCGATTCTCCTAACTCTGCCTCCCGGGTGCTGGGATTAAAGGCGTGCGCCACCATGCCCAGCCATTTTAAAAAGAAAAATCAAAGGGTATTTCCATGGCATCCTTGCTCTTAGAACACAGCCAAAGTGCTGGTTTGGGGGCAGTGTCTGCACCTTAGTCAGTTCACTCAGAAAAAGATGTGTGTGCACACACATACCTGTTGGAAGAGGAGAGAGGCTAATGTCTGCAGGCAGGGTACTGCACTGAAGGTGTGCTGTATTTTCTGTGCAGTGCTTGCAGCTCTTCCCTGGACTGCAGGGTCAGAGTGGGGAGAAGGCAGCCTGTCTCCCTCTGAGCCACAGAGAAGAGCCAGCCCTGCACTACATGTGCAGCTTCCAGGGCACCTCCACCTCTCTTCTCACCCACCCCAGAGATGGGTCTTACTATGCTGCTAGACCGACCTTGAACTCCCAGGCTTAAGTGTTCCTCCAGCCTCAGCCTCCCCAGTAGCAGGTGGTTTGGACATGCATCATACCCAGTTTGTGCTAAAAATTGTGTCAAAAATTATTTGACAGAAAGGGAGAGAGAATGGGCACACAAGGGCCTCTATCCACTGCAAACTAAACTCCAGATGCATGTACCACCTTGTGCATCTGGCTTTATATGGATACTGGGGAATTGAACCTAGGTCCTTAGGTTTCGCGGCAAGCACCTGAACCAAACCACTAAGCCATCTCTGCAACCCTTTTACATGCTTTTTTAATTATTAATATTTTTATCAGAGTGAGAGAGAAGGAGAGAATTGGCGTGCTAGGGCCTCCAGCCACTGTGATCAAACTCCAGATGCGTGTGCCATCTTGTGTGCATGTGCATCCTTGCATGCTTGTGTCACATTGTGTGTCTGGGTTACATGGGACCTGGAGAGTCAAACATGAGTCCTTAGGCTTTGCAGGCAAGCAACTTAACTACTAAGCCATCTCTCCAGCCTTATGCATATTTTTGACACCTAAGTTTGTTTTCATGGCAACAGTGAAATTATAGAAAAAGAAACAGTGGGACTAAGCCCTGGTGGCACCTCTGGCTCATGTTCCTAAGGTTTGACAGTTCCAGCTCCTGGTCAGGTAGGGCCAGCCAAAATGGGCTCCCAAGTGTGGCCAGAGTGCCCACTCTTCACTTCTGAGAAGAGTGTGCATCTCTCAGTCCTGCTCAGGGAGAGGCTGAGCCTCCAGGGAGAAGCCCATTCTTTCTTCACATTCCCAGTGGTCCAGGCCAGGCCAGGAAAGGAACAGGACTCTCAGTAAGAGCTGGCGGGAAGATGGGTGGGAGAAGCCTCAGAGGGGTCCATCCCCAAGCTGGAGGGTCCTTTCTAAGTGGGAGCTCTGAGGAATCTAAGGTCCCAGACTCCCCAAACAGCTGTCCATGCTGCCGGGTGAAATGCCGCAGTCAGCCTGCCCTCCTAGTCTCTGCCTGCTGGTATGCTTTCTGGCTGCATTCAGTTGAAAGAGCCTTAAGGGTGTGCATTGGCAGTGCTTAGGGTTGTCACAAAACTGCTGCCTAAAGAGAGCAGGTCATGTGTGACACTGCGCCGCTCGTGATCACCCCTTGTGCAAGTGCCTGGGTGCCGTCATTACTGCAGAGACAGACGAATGCCTATGAAGTACAAATTGGCCACAAAAGGGAGGGTGTTTAGGCTGGGAGCTGGCTCAGCTGTTAAAGGCACTTGTTTGCAAAGACTGCCAGCCTTGATTGAGTTCCCCAGCACCCGCTTGAAGCCACTCACAGGGCAGACTTGTTTGCAACGGCAAGCAATTGCAGTTCAAAGGAAGATGGAGCACAGACATCTACTCTGGCCTCCACATGCACACTCACACACATTCACACATACATATACACACACAAATTTTTTTTTTTTTTTTTTTTTTTTTTTGGTTTTTCGAGGTAGGGTCTCACTCTACCCTAGGCTGACCTGGAATTCACTATGGAGTCTAAGGGTGGCCTCGAACTCACGGCGATCCTCCTACCTCTGCCTCCCGAGTGCTGGGATTAAAGGCGTGCGCCACCACGCCCGGCTCACACACAAATTTTTTCAAAAAAATGAACGTAAACATTTTTTGAAGCCAGGCCTGGTGGCACACCTCTTTAATCCCAGCACTTGGGAGGCACAGGAAGGATTGCCATGAGTTTGAGGCTACCCTGAGACTACATAGTGAATTTCAGGCCAGCCTGGGCTAGACTGAGACCCTACTTTGGAAAAAAAAATTTTTTTTAGTGGGAGGGTGTTGGGTATGGTAGTGCACTCTTGTAATCCCAACACTTGAGAAGCAGAGGCAGGCAGATCAGGAGTTCAAGACCATAGTGAATTCAAGGCTGAAGCCAGCCTGGGTTGCATGAGACCCTTTCTGAAAAAGAAAAAAGGAGCTGGATGTGGTGGCTCATGCCTGGCACTAGGAAGGCTGCGGTATCACTGAGTTCCAAGTCATTGTGGGCTAGAATGAGACCCTGCCCGCCAAAAACAAACAAAAAAGATGTTCTGACCTCTACTGCAACACAAATGGGGTTTGCACACAGACTGCTCAGTGATATATTTCTCATGTGTTGTTCCCTTTTGGATGTCACGTGCAGTAAAAGTGGACCTAAAGGTAATGTGTGGTTTGGGGGTCACAGGAGCCAAGAGGATCCTGGGCGGCATGGTGAATGGCTGATACTGTGTGGGGTGTTTCTTTGCAGGGGATTGGAAACATTCTAGAATTGAGAGGTGGAGGCTGCGCAACACTGAGTGCTCTAAATGCCACTAGAAAATGACTGAACCGGGTCACTTGTGTGAGTGCTGTCACAGCTAACAAAGCCAGCCATTGGGAGGACAGATGCATGGCTGAGGTCCTGCAGTGCTGCATATAAAAGGGAAGAGTGGGGGGGGCTCCCAAGCTGAGCGGTCTCAGGATGCTGGGCCTGTCTGAGGTCCTCCTGTGGCTCCTTGTGGATGTCTTCCCTTTTGTGTGGCCCTGGGTCAGCCTTGGACTTGGGAAGGAGGCACCAGATCTGTGTCTTGGGGTCCCTCACCTCCTTGCAGGAACAGTATTGGCTTGGGCACTAGAGCTTGTGACATAGGGATCCTGTCAGCGGCAGGTGAGGTGGTCCCTAGAGCACGAAAGAACAGATTGAGGCTCTTGGGGGAGGGCAGTCGCTTGCTCAGCAGGGAGTCCCCAGGAGCTGGGCGTGGCCATCTGAGTATTCTGAGTTTAGCTAGCCTGGGTGCTGCCTGAGGGGATGAGGCTGTCGTGGGGAATCCCACCAGCCCTGCTGTGACTCCCTTGATGGGTAGAAAGGGCACATCATGGGTGACAGGCAGCCACAAGCCATGCATGGGCCTGAGCGCCACACTGTCAGCCTTGTCTTTCTCCAGCATTGCCTCTTTCCTGGGAAACAGACCCAGACCTGGGTCCTGAGCAGCCTCTTCCTGTCGTGTCAGCTGTGCAGCTGATGACCCCACATTGTCCTGTGTGGAACCTCCACCTCGTGGCAGGAAATGCGGTATCCCTGCACGTGTGTGCTTGTGCACGCCTGTGGGCTCCACATGTATGTTGCCTTACTGTCCTGCTGACCTCTGCCCAGTTACCCTTTCCCTTGCCTCCCCCCAAGGGAAAGGGGCATTTCCACAGGACTAAATTGCACTCTTGTTTGTTTGTTTGTTTGAGGTAAGGTTCATACTAGCCCAGGCTGACCTGGAATTCACTACGTAGTTAGTCTCAGGGTGGCCGCAAACTCACCATGATCCTCCTACCTCTGCCAGCCAAGTGCTGGGATTAAAGGCGTGCACCACCATGCCTGGCCTAAATTGCACCCTTAACCTCAAAATACAAGGTCATGTTCAAGGCTACTAATAGCACCCAAAATCTTTAGAACTCAGGAGAAGTAGGGATGACATGTGAGGTGACTCACCAGTGGCTGACCTTTCGGCTACTTGACTCATACCGCACGTTGGTAGAGGGTTGAGGAGGAGGGTGTAGCCTGGTACTCTGGCTGCCTGTGTTTTTTATTTTGTCTTGGCATCCACATGTACCTTCTGGGGTCTCTCCTTCACCTCCCAAATGCCCAAATGTTTTAGGGGCCCGAAATCCTCCAGCCCCAGCCACCCTGTCATTAACGCCCCCCCCACCATATAACTGCTCAGCCTTGGCACATGGGGATAAAGCTGACTCACTGCCTGGGTGTGCCAGGGGCTTCCGTCTCTCTGGGTTCTCCCATGCCAGCACCCTGGGGCGGGGCCACCTGCTGCCAGTCACCCATGTTGACACTGTCTACACCCTGGCCCGTTCCTCAGACGGCATCTCTGTGAAGATTTACCCTACCTTGCTGTGTTTGCTCTGGCATGCCGGGCCTCACCTCCCATTCTGATCCGGTTTTTCAAGTTTAGGACCCACCTGTGTTGTGCCCCAGGCACCAGAACAGGTCCCCGGGGGATGAGTGGAGTCTGCCTCCGTGGAGGCTGGTTAGAAAGGCCTTCTCCACAGCCGGGAACCTGGGAAGGTCAGAGTGGTGGGGCTTGTTGTTGTTGTTACATTCTTATTTATTTGTGAGAGAGAAAAACAGCAAAAGCATGGGTGTGCCAGGGCCTCTTGCTGTTGCAAGTGAAATCCAGATGTATGTGACACTTGGGGCATCTGGCTTTCCATGGGTACTGGGGAATCGAGCTGGGGCCAGCAGTCTGTGCAAGCAAGTGCCTTAACCACTGAGCCACCTCCCTAGCACCTGAGGTTCTTCACTAGCCTGTCTTTCTGGATTCAGGAAGGGCACAGGGACTAGTGGACAAAACTTCCAGTAGCTAGTCAGGCAGAGGTCAGTGCCACTAGCCAGTGACTACCTCACCTGCACTGGGGGTGCCAGCCCAGCAGGGCTAGCTAGATATATGCCGTCCTTCCAGCTGCGTGGCACTCTCATGGCACTGCAGGGGTTAAGCCAAGCTGGTGGCTGTGCATGCTTATGCTCCTTGTGCACGTGGCTTCCTGCAGCTGCTTGTAAAATGCAGTTTAAATAGTCACCATGTGGGCTGATCTTGCACAGCCCCAGCTTGCAGCCAGCTCAGGGCTGTGCACACACATCCCTTGTTCTGTGCAGCTTTGCCCCACGTGCACACCTACCATGTGGTATGGGGCTGGGGACAGATCGCCGGGTACGTGGTTCTGGCTGGAGGGGGCTAGCTGGTCGGGATGTTGGGCTCCACCTGTATGTTGATGTAACCTGTGCAAAGTGGTGACAGCTGTGTGACACTTGTCACGGGCCAGAATCCTTTGAGAATCTTTACATATTCTTGGGCATCGCCAGTTCCATTTTAAGGCTCTGTGGCTTGATGGCCTTATTCTCCGGTGTGCTACTTGGATTGGTGTGTGCAGCCTTTTGAGGGAATGTGTAGGTTTTGCTTGATACTAGTAATTTTGGGGCCAAATTTTGCTACCTGGGCAGCACCTTTGGGAAGGCTGGGCAGGGCCAATACTGAAAAGCACAAGTGCTTTTGCCTGCCCAGGCTAGACCCCATGCCCACTGTGGTCACGTGTTTAAAGCCCAGATGTTTCCAGATGTATGTGGGGCCTTGAGAAGCAGGAAGTGGATCCCAAGAAAACATGATAATGAAACCAGAGGGTTTCCCGAGGGGGCTTTCTGGCCTCAGTGGTGGATTTTGTTTGCCCAGGCTAGTGCTTTACAGATTCTGAAAACAAAGGGACCCTCCAGCTGTCACTGACAGGGCCCATGTGTGAGGTTCTGGGTGTGAGTGTGGGAGCTCGCTGAAGAGCTGCGCACTCTGCGTATGCCTGCAGGAGCTGAGGCCTCCCGGGGAGGCTGCCTGTAGCCCCGCCCTGTCCCCAGGCTCACCCCTTTGTTTCCTCAGCTCCGCTCCACCAGGGATGGGGGGGTGGGGGCCAGGCTCCTTCCCCTTTAATGCTGTTCCCCCCGTGGTCTCAGGTGCCTTCCCCAGAAGTCAGAGTCAAGGCTGGAGGTGGAGCAGGAGTGGGCTTTCTATCTTCTACAGGGCTGCCTACCCCTCCGCTCAGTATCCAGGTTATCCCCAACCATTTGCAGTAACAAGGTCACACTGGCCGTGAGAGACTTCCACAATAGTGGCAGCCCTCTGGTTTCCACGTGTGCAGTTCCTGGGCCTGCCTTTGTGTCCTTGCCCTATAGTGCTAAGCTACACGATAGCGACCAGGCCTGTGGTCATGCTGGTGCTTGGAGCTCTGGGTGATAGATGCTTGCGCCGAGGGTTCTGGCATGACATCTCCTGTGATGTCTTAATAGATCTCTTTCCAGTTGAAGTCGGTGGCTTGTGTAAAGTAAAGCTCAGGCAGTTGTCCAGTGTACATTTTGACCACAGATGACCCTGTGAAGAGGAGGCAGGCCAGCTGGTTGCTACTGACTGGGATGGGTCCTGGGTCTGGTTGCTGACCTCAGCTGATCCTTTCCTGCGCACCGGAGACCACTGATGTCAAGCAGCACTGACCTGCCCGTTGTGGGTCAGGAGGCGGGTACAGGCTTAGGAGTTGTGCTGCTAAAGGAGGCTTGCTTGTCAAATGCCTGTCAGTCAGTGCTCAGTGCCCCTGTGGTCACTGAGGTTTAAACAGCAGCTCGTGGGACTGAGAACATTCCAGAGCAGCTGTAACTCCTAGGGCCAGAAGGGGTCCTGGCGTAAGGCTTCATCCTGCTGGGGTTTCTGTAGATGTCAGAGGACATGTTCTGGTTTCTAGCTGCCAGTGAGAGGACCCCCGGGAGAGAGACAGGTCCTATGTCTGGAGGGATTCAGGGAACAGGGCTTAGCAGCAAATGTCCCTCCCTTCAGGCAGGCACAGGCATTGTGCCCATGGCTCCAGGTCAGTGTTGGGGGCTCCCCAAATGGCTGCTTAGCAAAGTTCCCAGTCAGATGGGTGGAACTAAAGTGCTGGCTTCTCATCCCTTCCTCTGCACATGAGAAAATGAGACCACTTGCCTTGCAAATGGGGGTGAGCCTCTGCTGCAGAGGAGTTGGATGGCCCTGAGGGTCTTGGGTCGTGTATACCCTGACCTGGAGTCCTCAGACCTGGGCATCAGCTCAGAGGTTTCCGCTGAGCTCTGCTGACTTTGTCACCATCGTGCCTAGGAAGTGTGCTGAGCCTCTGGTCTTCAGGGCCTCTCCCTCTCTGCTTCCTCTGTCACCTCCTTCTCAAAAGTAGGGTTGTGGTGACGAGGGAAGCTTGGCAGTGACTATAGACTGGGAAAAGAGGCTCAACTCAGCACCAGGCAAATGCAGAAAGTCACCCAGCCTGGAGGGCACCCCTTGGGCACGTGGGCATGAATGAGTCTCAGTAGTACCCAGATGGCTCTCACCTTTGAGATATTGTCTGTCTGCCTTTCCGAAGGGACCTGAGAGACGTCAGTGTCCTCCAAGTGCTGCCGAGCTGGGAAAGCATTCACAGAGCCAGGCATGTGCGTGCGCAGTGCTCCGTGGCTGCTGGTCCACCCAGCCCTGCTGATCCCTGAGGTCTGGAACTTGGTTGGTAGGAAAAGCAGTTAACTCTAGCAGGGCAGGTGGTCCTGAGACCACTCACTGACTGGTGTTCAACCTGGATGGTGAGCCAGGACTTGGAAACGTTGGTGTAGCTGGGTGTCTCTTTTTTCCCATGGCACTGGGCAGTGGGGTTAGAGAGTAATGTTCTATGCCCACATGTTCTTTGAGGGACTCTTGTCTGCTCATCTCCGGGCAGAGAGTGGGCATCTGTGAATAAGCTTGAGGCCTGGTCGCACTCACAGTTGGCCCAGGGAGTAAGCATGGGCACAGACTCTTGCCTTCTCGTAGACCTCCTCAGTGCAGACACTGGAGGGACGTGCAAGGGTGCCACGTGCTTTGAGCCTAACTCCCTTCTTTCCCTGCCCTTCTCATCTGCCCCTGCCTCAGAAGTCCCTCTGACCGCAGTGGCTTCTGTTCAGCCTGGGGTGGGACACAGTGGCTGGAAGTACCTGACCCCTTTCTTTCCTTCCAGGAGATGTCCTCTTCCAGATGGCTGAGGTCCACCGGCAGATTCAGAACCAGCTGGAAGAGATGGTGAGTGTGGCCTCTGGACCCTTCTTGTGTGCAAGGTGCAAACACAGATGAACAGGGCGGTCAGGCTACGTGTTCTGGCCCTGTGTCTGGGACTATCAACAGTCATGGGGTGAAAGCTAAAGTTATATGTGCCCTGGGCTTGGGCTATAGGTCACACAAGCCACACTGAACAGCCTAGGAAGTGACTAGGGGTACCTCGGTATAAGAGAGCCCCAGGGAAGAGGGGTCTCATGCTCAGCTGGCCTTGAGGTCAAGCAGGAGTCAGTGAGCATTAGGCCAGAGAAGAGCCATCTGGACCCTGGTGACAGCCCCAGCCAGGGCCTAGCATCCAGCCTACAGCAAGGGGTGTCCAAGGGCCACTCAGTTTATATTCAGGTCCAGCTTCTGGACCTAAGCAGAGGGTGGATGGTGAGGAGAGACAGTTCCTGTGTCCCTGGCTGTCTAGGGCTTCTGTGCATCTACTTCTCAGTCCTCATAGCCACCTAACTCCATGGGGCACTCATGGCCTTACAGTTCCTCCTCACTGGGTGCCTGTGTCCAGACTGCCCTCGCCTCCATGCAATAGTAGAGCTGACTGCTGGTCTTTTTTCTCCTTGTGTCCAGCTGAAGTCTTTTCACAATGAGCTGCTCACTCAGCTGGAGCAGAAGGTGGAGCTGGACTCCAGGTACCTGAGTGTAAGTATGCACCACCCCACACTTGCTGGACCACCCAGGCTGCCAGGCTTTAGCTCCTGTCTCTGCATACAGTCTGCCTCTAGGTCTGAAAGTCTCCAGCTACCTTAGGCTCCCATCCAGGTAGCTCTCTGCCTTAGTGCTCGTGTCTCCTGCTCATGACCTTTGATGTCCGTGTGGTTCATCGGCCTCTTGGCTGCCTGTCAGGTGGCTTAGGGTTTGGCCTTGCCTCCCCGAAGAACCTGCTGTCCTTGTATGTCAGCCAAAGCTCCCGGCAATACTCACATAAGTTTGTGGTCTCCACCTAACATCCCAGGCAGGGAGTGAGGCCAGGCTGTTTCCCGGGTCTGATTTTCATCTTGAGGATTGGGGGCCTGCTGTGGGAGGGCCGGGGGAGGTCTGCAGCTGTGCCCCTGTGCCCGGCTGTGGCTAGCTGGAGTCTGCTACAGCTCGAGAGTTGGTAGGGCCGAGGAGAGCAGCATCAAGCTGCCCAGGTGGCCTACAAGCCTCTGCTTCTGTTGTGGACTCAGGCTGCGCTGAAGAAGTACCAGACAGAACAAAGGAGCAAAGGTGATGCCCTGGACAAGTGTCAGGCTGAGCTGAAGAAACTCCGGAAGAAGAGCCAGGGGAGCAAGAACCCTCAGAAGTACTCGGACAAGGAGCTGCAGGTGGGGCTGCCCGAGACCTCTTTCCCCTTCTCCCCATTGTACACCCCTGCCAGGGAGGGGCGTGCCCCAGGCATGGCTGCACAAGGCTTGTTCTGCCTTCCTAAAACGTGAGTGCCCCTGTCCCTGGGCTGGAGGGGTGGTCAGCTCAGCACTGTGCGCCCCCACCCCCTGCTCTGCTCTCAGCCAAGGCTGCCAGAACTTTCTTAGCTACAGACGCAGAAACCCAGGAGCTGGACCCCAGACTGATAGTCTGATCAACTTGTGAGCCCACCTCAGGCTAGCTGGACAAGGTTGTCTGCAGCAGATGGCCCAGAAGGCTCCTGAGGCCAATCATTCTCACTGTTCTGCCAGCATTTTAGGCAGGGTGCGCTGATCTTGCTACAGTTTTGGACATTGTAAATGACAGGATGGCATACATGACATATACATCAGAACCCTAGACAGTGTCCTGACCACTGAGCAGGCCCAGAAAGCCCTCACCCAATCACAGAAGAACAGCTAGTGTTTACAGAGGAGATGCCAGTAAAACCCACCAGCTACTGGCCCCTGGCATGGGCAGGATATGGCTCTGGGCTATGCTGGATGTCCCACCCTTCCTTCTGCCATCAGGCTCTTGAGGGCTGCACCCCTAGGCAATGGGAATATGTACCCACCCAAGATATGTGATGTCTCTGTGGTGCTCTGAGCACACGCAGGTTTGGGGCACTCTTGTGAGCCAGGTTGCCCTAAGAGGACAGACCTGGACAGTGGGAGATGAGTATCACAGGCTGATGGTCCTTGCATAGAGGGCCTGCAACAGCAGGAAGCAGAAGGTCCCTGCTGCTATCTGCAGGTTCTCCCTGTGTGAAGTGGCACTATATGCCTTCCCCACATCAAGCCTGTTTTTCTAGTTCTAGCATCTTTGCCTTGATCAATTTTAATGACCATTCAGGACCCCAAAGCACATGCAGCCTGAGGCTGTCACAAGGGGCCACCATGGGCCATCTTGAGTCATGTTCTTCGATTCCTCAGTGTGAGTGCAGAGTTAAGAGAGCACGATGTGTCCTGGGTACATGGCTCTTCCCTTTCTCCATCACTTGTGATGTCTTTGGAATTCTACTCTGAGGACGCCACAGGAGGGCAGGTGTTGGCCCTACAGGCTAGATTGTGCTGACCTCCCAAGTGTGAGGAACTTTCCAGGAACTGGTTTGACAGCCTAATCATGGGGGTGGGGTGGGGTCACTGAGCTGGCTTGTCTTTTTCTCCTGTTAAGAAGCTTATTGGAATATACTCACAGACTGTGTAATAAAGTATAGACCAGTGGTTTTTTTAAAAATATGTTTTATTTATTTGAGAGAGAAAAAGAGTCAGAGCGAGAGAGTGGGGGAGGGGGGATTGCACCAGGGCCCTCAGCTGCTGCAAATGCACTCCAGAGGCGTGTGCCACCTTGTGCATCTGACTTATGTGGGTCCTGGAGAATCAAACTGGGATCCTTTGGCTTTGCAGGCAAGCAAGCGCCTTAACCACTAAGCCGTCTCTCCAGCCCGACGAGTGGTTTTGAGTACATTCATAGAACCATGCAACTTTCACCCTAGTCAGTTTTGAAGCATTTTACCAATCCCATACTTATTTATTGGCAGTCACCCCCAGCCCCCACTTCCCTCTCCCAGGAACACCTACCTGATCTCTGTCTACAGACACCTCCATGTTCCAGACGCTGGCTGTGACTGAGTCACGCCATGTGACTTTGGTGTCTGGCTTCTTGCACTGAGTGCGTCTTCAAGGTGCGTTCGTGTTGCAGCGTGAGAGCATCATTCCTTTCATTCCAAGATCAGTGTCTTTCCATCCACAGCTGAGCAGCCTGTCTTTACAAGGATGGTCGAGGCCCTGCGTGCTCAGCCTGAGGCTTGCCCTGCATCAGGTGGCCGTGTGCTGTGGCAGGATCACTGGCCACCCTCTGAGTCTCTAGCTGCGGCTGAGCTATAACTGGGACCCAGCTGTGGGAGTCGTGAGGCTCAGGGAGGGGAAGGACCAGGTGGAGACTATGCTGTGGCCTCAGTTTTGATCTGATTAAGGACTGGCCTGGGGTTCACCAGGCCTACTCTGTTTTAACTCTCTCTCTTCAGCTGTGTTCCATCCCATGCCCTCCCTAATGCCAACCCTATTCAAGGGAGCCCTAGCCATCCTGGTCTCTGCCACCTGATCACAGAGCCCAGGTTCAAGACTTGCCCCCTTGGCTGCCTGTGGCCACCTCTCCTCTTGTCTTCTATGTGGCTCTGAAGTTTGAGTTTCTCAGCTCTTGCGGAGGACAAGGGTGTATATCCAATGTATCTGTCCTGACGTGTGTCTGAGCAGAAGCGGAGTTGGGTGGTGACATTCTGGTTAGTAGTGCCTGTCCGTCTTAGGTGTTCTGAGGTGTGAGGTCCTCCCAGTCCTCACAGGCCTGCCTGGGGTAGAGCATGGCACCAGGCTTTGGGTGATCAGAGAATGACCCCAGGACAGTTATTGCATGGAAAACCCAGTGCAATCTGGGAAGGAAGATCCAAGCAAGTGCTGGGGCCGCAGTAGTGCCCCGGGCATGGGTGCCTCTGGCCTACTAGAGATGCCCTGTGCCGCTTGGCTCGCAGTGACACCTGATGAGACGCTGCCTCCTGACACCAGGTGCGCCGCCTCACTCGGAGATGCCCGAGCTGACCTTCCTTCTCGGGCCTAAGAGGCAGCCTTGAACAAATCTTCCATCTGTTCTCACAGCATGGCTGTGCAGCCTGTGGGGACCCTTTGCTACCCTGTCCCTAGGGCTCTCACTGAACTACTCTCTGTTCAAGAACTTGAAGTAGCTCTGCCTTCCATGGTATGTGCAGATGGCCCTGGGCTGGCCTGTCTCACTTGGGCACAGCTCTTACCCTCTCTGAACTCATGGTCCCTGTTTTTGAGGTGGCGCCCTCCTTCCTGCCTTCCTCCTCGGAGTGCACATGTGCTATGACTCCTCTTGTGGATCCCTACTCTGCATCTCCAGACCCCCTTCTCTGTGGGAAACTGCACTTTGATGCTTAACAGACTTGAGTGTTTAATTTCCAGAATCTTCCTCTTGGGAAGGGTGTCCTGTATGTCTCTGGCCTGCAGCTCGGGGCAGGCTGGGCCTATTGATGCCCAGTTGTCTCTACTTGTTTTAGTGGTATTGGGGAGTGAAACAAAGGCCTCAACTATGCTAGTCAAGTGCTCTACCACTGAGCTATATCCCTAGCCCTTTAAATTTTCTCCCTCTTCTGCCCTTCTTCCCTCCCTCCTCTCCCCTGTCTTACAGTGTCTCGCTAAGTTGCCCAGACTGGGTTCCAAGAGTTCCGCTCGTCTGGCCTTGAACTCACTTTGTAAGCCAGGCAAGCCTTGAACTTGTATTTTCCTGCCTCCACTTCCCAGATAGCTAGGATTACAGGCCTGCACCACCAGGCCAGATTGTTCTTGAGGGTGGTGAGAGAACACCCTGCTGCCCACGAGGGCAGATAAGGGCACTGGGAGTCCTTCACCTAACATCTGAGTTTGAGGATAGAGGGTATTTTGGTATATGACGCCCTGGGTCCCTCTGAACTGGGCAGAGGCACACTGGCCACCATTTGGGCTGGGGGGAGTGACTGATCTGTCAGCCTTGCTAGAATTACCCTATCTCCCAGGTCGCTCAAGCAGGACCCTTTCCAAGTTTGGTTACAAATTTGCCCAGGGGTCAAGGTCTGACTTCTGCTTCAGGGTGTGGCTGCTAGGGCCTTTGTAGCAGCCCCCTCCCCTTAAAGAAGAGAAATGAACTAACAAGGCTCACCCTTTGAGGCCTTGTCCCTCCCCCATGGCGCATGCTCAGGGGTCCCTCCTCAGGACCCGTCCTTCTGCCAAGTCCTGTCCCTCTACCGTATCATATCTCTACTCCTGCTCAGGCTCCACCCCTCTGCAAGACCCTGACCCTCAGGTTGGCCTCACAGAGGTCATCATGGACGTGAAAACACCAGTGAGGTCCTGGTGGCCAGGGAGAGGACATGCAGGCCCCTATTCCCACCTAAAGCTGCTGACTGCTTCTCGTCTGGGCTGCTGCTGGGTCCAGCAGTTCAGTCCACAGCAGAGCTCAGCGAGGAGCCACTCAGAGATCTCTAGCCAGTTCCCGGAGACTCTGCTGGCCTTTGGGATGCCATCTTCTCTGTGAGCGGCAGCCTCTGGGTGACTGGCAGCATTGAGGGTGGTTCCCTGCCCTGAGGCAGAGGTACCACACACTCTGTCATGTGTGTGAGGGCAGGATTCTGGTCTTTTGGGGCTCTTGGAGTTAACTAGGAGTACGGAGACTTGCACTGCTGGACTGGAGGTGATCCTGAGCCCTGGGGTAGCTGAGTGTGTCCAGGGGCGCATAGAGCAGACAAGCAGGGGTCTCCACTTAGTTGGCCTGCTGTTTCTGCCCACCTACAGGCCTTTCCCTGCTCCTGGTGACACCCTTTTGTGTACCTGAGGTCTCCAGCTAGGTATGGCCAGAGCCACACAGGGCCTGGCCATGGTGTGGCCCAGGGGTTCAAGGGAAGTGTAGAGGCTGGTGTTGGGATCTCCTGTGTGGGGGTACCATGTGGCTGGCACCCGGGCCCAACTTGAGACCCTTGGCCATGTTAAAGCCTGGGTCCTGATGCTGACTGCCATTAGAGGAGACGCTTAAGCCAGGCACCCTCGGCCCCCACAATCCCGGTCTCATCAAGTGTGGTGCCTCAGGCTCCAAGGTGTGCTTAGTAGACATGGCTCCCTTCTGCGCCCTGAGAGGTGAGCAGTGGGTCTCAAGACCGGCTAGGGTCAGTGCTGTATGTGGAGCCTGTCACCGCTTCTGAACCTCTTCACCTGTATGTGTTGAGAATTCTTGGGGCTCTAGGGGTGAGAGGTCACTAGAGAACCCTGAGGCAGCAAAGCATGAGGGATCTGAGCCCTAAGAGCTGAGGGGCAGCTCTAAGCTTTCAGGGGTATCAGTTTGGCAGAGGGTCCCCAGCATGTGTTGCCCTCCCTAACTGCTGTCAGGCTCTGCCAGAAGCTGGCCTTTGTGTGCCAAGATGGAATAAGGACCGGCTGTGATCTTTGCCCACAGGTATAGAAGGGTACAGGAATGGATCTGTGTGGAGTGGGGAGATTTAAATTGTCAGACTGCGGGGGGGGGGGGGGGGGGGGAAGGGGAGGGAAGAAGAGAGGAAGGGGAGAGAGAAGGAGTGCCAACATGCCTGTCCAGATTTGTAGGTGATGGGTCTAGACCTAGCCTGCCATGTTCAGAACTCAAAACTGAGCCACGTGATGGGATCTCCACAGAAAGAACTAATTTTAATTGTAGGTCAGGGAATGGGAGCTTAGAGGCATTTGGGGCACTAATTGGGACGGGACAGTTCTATATAAAAGGAGGGGAGCTCTGGCCACTTGGGAACTTCCAGCTGTGGGGGAGTTTTCCCTTGGCTGGGCTGAGGGCGAGGCCCCGCAGCACCTACTCTCCACATGGGCCCCTCCCCCAGCAGGAGCTCCTTGAGCTTCCTTTTCTCTCTGTTCTTTCCACAGTTTTCCAGGCTTTCCACATGGGATCTCTGGCCATATGGGCACCTTTCCTTGGCTCTGTACTTCCCTCAATAAATATAATAATTTTTTAGAAAGGGGGAGGGCTGGAGAGATGGCTTAGTGGTTGAGGCACTTGCCTGTGAAGCCTAAAGACCCAGGTTCAACTCCTCAGAACCCACCTAAGCCAGACGCACAAGGTGATGCATGTGCCTGAGGTGGCGTATGTACACAAGGTGGTGCACGCATCTGTAGTTTGTACTAGCTAGAGGCCCTGTTGTGCCAATTCTCTCCCCTTCATAAAAAAAGGAGGGGAAAGTCCCAAGAGGCCCCTGGTGTGGTCTGGAGATGCTAGCCCCTCCGTACCCCTGTCCTCCTACATGCACTCCACAAGGGTTCCAGCCAGGCAGAAGGAAGCCTGTGCACGTGAGGCGAGAAAGGGGTGGTCTCCTGGGGGACAGTGGAATGCCACATGGGACGAAGGACAAACCTGTGTCCCATGTTGTGGTTCTGGTCCCCTCCAGCTCAGAAACAGAGGGACCTGAAACTCTCCACAGGGCTTTTGAGGAAATGGTAAATACAAGACAGGAAAGGGCTCCGAGCAAACCCAGGCCTCACCCCCTCTGAAGGCAGAAGGAGAGAGGTGTGTCTCAAGGGCCGCTTCTGCGTTAGCTGGGTATGTTGGAGGAGGAACCTGGCTCCAGGAGATAGGAGGCACCACTCTGTCCAGCTTGTGTCTCTTCCCCAGGGGTGATGTCCTCTGACCAGCCAGTGTCCCCAGTACACCTGACCAAAGGGCCTGAGTGGATATGGTGAAACCTCCCCTTAGGCTGTGTCCCTCATGCCCAGCCTCACTGCATGTCCTGAGCAGAGTTGGGATGTCATCTACACAATCCCCTCTGTAGTCTTTGGGACTAGATTTCTTCTATTTTTGTCCCACTTGACCCTTTCCCCAACATAGCTCTTACTAAAACAGGACAGGCACTGTGCGACTTGTCCCCTCCCTTACCGGCCCCCACCCTCCAGAGTGGAGTGGGGTAAGGCGACTGGCCAGGGAGCATGGTGCTGGTTAGATCTGCCAGGTGCATCTGCCTGTGCTGTGTGCCTTAGGTGTGTGCCAGGCCTGGGTGTGGGTGAGCGGTTTGCCTTTCTTCACCCACATGCATGTTCTGGGTAGTGAGGGAGGGGCAGCCAAGGCCCAGCACAGCGTTATGGCCCCAAAGACCATGTGAGAGTCCAGAGAGAAGCAGCTGGAGTGAGTGGACAAACCAGATAGGGCTAAGCTCATTCCGAATCACTCCAGGCTGAGTGGAAGGGCCCTGCAGGATCTGCCAGGGGCTCCCGGGCAGCCAAGCCACTGCCCAGATAGGACTGTGGCGGCTGTAGGAGCATGGAATGTACCCTGCCTCCTTTACTTGCCTGGGGATTTCTGGGGCCATGGAAGGACAGTCAGCATCCCTGCCCACATCCACCTTCACATGTTCTCTGAGAGACACAGAAGGAGGGAATGATTCCACACCCTGGACGGTGGGGGTGGGACCACAGCCTCTCCGGGTCCGGTAACCTGTGTCTTGTTCACCAGGACACAGGGCTGCGAAGGTGGCTTTGGCCCCTCAGGATCTCAATTGAGTTCACATGGTGTTTTGCCTCTTTAGGCTGCACTCTAAGCGGAGAGAGCAGAGCAGCTCGCTGTGTATAACTAACAAAGCAGAGACAGAATAACCACAGCGTAGCTTTTCACAACGGACAAGAGCAAAGGCTGGGCCACCAGGAGCTAAACCAGGTGTGCACAGTGGCTGAGCCCGTGCTCATTCCAGCAGATAGATTGGAGGCAGGGAAGTCCAAAATTATGGTCCTGCTGTCTGGCGAGACCTTCCAGCAGCAGCTTCACATAGTGCCACAGTAAGGCGATTAGCTCAGAGAACTCCTCCTGCCGTTCCTGCCATGCTGGGGCCACCCTTGCAACCTCCGCCAGCCCTAATTACCACCCAGAGGCAAATCTTGGCCTGGGTCACCAAGGGCCGTTAGCAGATGGCTTTGAGCAGTGAATTTTGAAGTGTGCTGTTGAACCATAGCCGTGTTCCTTTCCGAGTAGAGTATCCAGCCCTTCCCTCTGCCAGCCCGTAGGCAAGATAGCTCTCGCCCCATCTTGCCCTGAGCTCATGTGGGACGAAATTAATAATGGGACATGAAATCCTCGGAGCCACCCCTCATGGCCCTGCCTAACCAGGCTCACAACTCAAGGCTCTGTACACTGAACTGGCCTTTCAGACCAGAGACAGGGGTAGCAGTCAGCAGGTCCCCAGTGACGTCTGACAATGTGGGGTGTCAGATTCTTGCTGTCCTCCCTCACACAGCAGAGCTGAGGGGCTCTGAGCCACCTGGTTGGAAGTCATGGCCTCCAATGGTGACAGTGAGGTTTACCTCCCATTTTTATGAGGAGGGGACCTTGGGCAGTCCACAGGTTTGATAGTCATGGGAAAGCCTCAATTGCCATGGGATGAGGTGAAACACAACAGCCTCAGATTTTTCTAGAACACCCCTCCCCCCTCTGAGTCACTGGCTGGCTCTGGAGTAGAAGAGACACACTTTCTGATCACTTCTGTCTTCTCGGATTACAGGGCTGTTGAACTGGGGTGACTAAGTGGGAGCGTTTTTTGTGGGTCTTAAAAATGCTTTCAGCTGGGCGTTTCTATAGTGCCGTCGCCATAGCACCCAGCTAAGCAAGGAGCTGTGAGGCAGCATGGGGCGGGCGGGGACAGCAGGAGCCTGGCCACTGTGGGGACAGGCTTCATGCCATTTTAAATGGCCTGTTGCCAAGCCCTTGTTGGTGCAGATCTGCGCTGTGTTCTATACTGGACACTTTCCAGAAAGCTTACCCTTCCCCCATACTGGAGTACCCTGTTCACCCCACTACTTGAGGGGCCTGAAGCCCTGAAAGGTGGTCACCCCTTTCTCCCATGTCCCCTTGTGAGGAGACATTTCTCATTTGACCCAGGTGTCCAGGATCTGCCTCTGTGAGGTGTTGTTGTAAAGGGAGGTCAGAGAAGTTGACTGTTCCTAGACAGAAGTGGCAGCTACAAATCTGACAGACTTGGCTGTGCCATAGCCGAGTGCCTCGGGACCTAGGCTGAAGCTTGACCCTCTCCCAAGTCATGCTGGGGCTGACATCTGTCCATGTGAGTGTGTGGTAGTGTACATCCCTCCTTCCTGCCTCCCCCCAGGCGGGGGCTCCAAAAGCACCCTTGAAAGCACTGCCCTGACACCCTATCTTCTGTCCTGTGAAGTTATCATGCTCCTGGGGGGAGCACGAGTGAGTGGAAACCTAAAAAGTGAAACGCCACTCCCCCCAACATAGAGGCTGCCAGACCATCCTGCTAATGAGGCCGCTGCCCTGCGCTGTGCACTGCACCACAGGGAGCCCAGGGCCTCAGTATGAAGGCAGTGTGCAGCCTACAAACCCAGAAACCGCTGCTGGTGGGCAGCCGGCTGCCTTCAGGCTTCAGTGTGGAAGGTGCTGTTGTCAGGGTGAGGGAACCCAGGGGGCCATGTGGCCTGGTTTATACTTCTGTCCTAGGTGACCGTTCCAAGAGATGCCTCTCCTCTAAGTCTACTAAATAATGACATGGTGCGGACTGTAGCTGGCACCCTTCCCCGTCCTGAGCCTCTTGCAAGGGCATGGAGTGCTGCTGAGCCCCTCTTACAATGTAGTTGTCCCTAATAAGGCCCAGGGGAAAAGGGCAGTGGCCTAAGGACAGTGCAGACATTCTTGACTCAGGTACCACCTGAGCTGGCTACCAGGTTCTGGGTCTGTCCATGTGCACTGTCCAAAGTCAGGGCCCTTGAGGTGTCTTGACCTTCCTTAGCTCTGAAGGCCACAGCACCCAGCTCCCAGGCAGTTGTTGGTGGAATGAGTGGGCCCTGCAGGCCAGTGGTTGCTGTTGCTGTGGGTGATGGACAGGCAGTTAGGGCCCTCGTGGACCCTGAGCATGCCTGTCTTTATCCCATCTCCTGCCCTAAAGCTTGGGAAGGAGCTGGCACCCAGACAGAGGCCGGAGCAAGCCAGCAGTGAGCCTCCATGGCTACCCTGGAGCCCTCCACACAGCCCCTGCTGGGGGCCACAAGGCTGAAAGGCCCACCCCCACTTCGCAGAGGAGCCTCAGTGTGCAGGGGAGGTTCAGGGCGCAGGAGGCCTTGGTAGGCACACATTGCATAAGCAGAGGAAAAGTACTCAGTGTTGTGGAGGAGGAGGAGGATCAGAGGGGGAGGAGGCAGCGGCCACCACCTCATGACAGCAGCTTTCCAGTCATGCTGGAATATTCCTCAGGGCTGCCCTCGGGCCTGTGACCTGCCATTCCTCCTCTCCTCCCAGGAACGGTTCTGGGTCCCACCTTGCAGATTCTGTGGCAGGGACCTGGCAGCCCCTCTAGAGGACTGTGGCAGCCTGTTCCCTGACACCTTGATTTGGGGGTGGAGGTAGTCAGACAAGTATTCTGAAGGTGGCCCTGGGGGAAGACTAGTTCAGTGTGGAGGCTGCGGGTCTGAGGGACAGAAGGAGCAGTTTCTAGGTTTGGTGACAGGGTTGGACAGACCTGACCCTGGAGATACACATACTGGCTGGCATACAATCAGCACTGCACTGGTGGCCATGTTGGAGACCAGCCCCCATCCAGCTGGGCTCCCCTTGTCCATCCTTGCAGCTGAACCTGTGGGGGAGGTACGGAGGGAACAGCCTGCTCCAACCCCCTCTTGCCCACGCCCACAACTCAGCCGCCTACCCGTGCTGAGTCAGAGCTCTGAGGTGGCTTGTGAGTCAGCTTCGAGACACCCTGGCGACTCAGGCCTGCCCCCTGCTGGAGGATGGCTGCCTTAGGAAGCACTTTGCAAAAGCTGTTCTGGTTGATGGGATTTAGCCCTGATGGTGTGCATCGGGGGCCAGACAGGACAGGGACCCAGGAAGTGCGCTGGGAAGGGGTCATTTCTGACTTTCACAACTATCCACAAGCTTACCCGCATTTTTGTGATGAAAATTTCTGACCATCCCTACTCTCAGCTCTCTAGCCCAAGGGATCTGGGTGTGAATCAGCTCTTCCTTGACATAAGAACAGGCTGGGCTGCAGGATAACTGTTAAGGGAGGTTTCAGCTACAGGACGGTCACACACTGCCACCAGGCCTCAGTTACATCCTCTGCCAGCCAGACTATGGAAGGGCAGCACAGTCCCCCCTGGGGTCCACCCTACCAAGGGGCAGGCCCCTGGCCCCTGGACAAGAGTTCCCCACCTTTCGTCCTACAGGCAGTGACTACTCATGGCTCTTCCCCCAGATCCCCCTCCATGAGTTCCTGCCTGTGACACTTCTCACAGTGAGCGGCTGTTTGTTCCGTGGTCTTTAGTGTAGGTGGCTTGTACCTATTTTTAAGACTTTCTTTTAAACATGAAATACATGTAACTACTACAGTTTACCGTTTTAACTGTTCATGAATGCGCAGCTCAATGACATGAAACATTTTCTTCATTTTATATTTATTTATTTTGGTTTTTCAAGGTAGGGTCTCACTCTAGCCCAGACTGACCTGGAATTCACTATGTAGTCTCAGGGTAGACTCGAACTCATAGTGATCCTCCTAAGTCTACCTCCCAAATGCTGGGATTAAAGGCATATGCCACCATGCCTGTCTCCATTTTTTTAAAATTTTTATGTTTATTTTTATTTGAGACAGAGAATGGGTATGCCAGGGTCTCCAGCCACTGCTAACAAACTCCAGACATATGCACCACCTTGTGCATCTGGCTTACATGGAATCTAGAGAATCGATCCCTGGTCCGTAGGCTTCACAGGCAAGCACCTAAACTGCTAAGCCATCTCTCCAGCCCCGTTTATTTTTTGAGTCAAGGTCTCAAGCATCCCAGGCTGATCTTGAACTCACTATGCAGCTAAGATGAACTTTCATTTTGGATCTTCCTGCTTCTACCTGCAGAGTGCTGGCATTTACAGGCATGTGCCACCATGCATGAATTTATATGGTGGGCTTGGTGCATGCTAGGAAGGCACCCTTACCAACTAAGCTACATCTCCAGCCCTCTTTGTTTCTTTTTTCAAAAATATTTTTATGGCTTAGCAGTTAAGGCGTTTGCCTGAAAAGCCAAAGGATCCAGGTTTGATTCCCCAGGACCCATGTTAGCCAGATGCACAAAGGGGCGCACGCATCTGGAGTTGGTTTGCAGTGGCTGGAGGTGCCATTCTCTCTCTCTCCCTCCTTCCCTCCCTCCCTCTCTCTCTCCCTCCCTCTTTCTCTGTCAAATAAATAAATAAATTTAATATATATATATTTTTTTTATTAGCTGGGCATAGTGGCACACACCTTTAATCCCAGCACTCAGGAAGCAGATGCAGGAGGATCACTGTGAGTTCAAGGCCACCCTGAAACTACATAGTGAGTTCCAGGTCAGCCTGGGCTAGAGCAAGACCCTACCTCAAAAAAAAAAAAAAGTTTTTTTAAAAAATTTATTTAGAAGGAAAGAGGGAGAGAAGGGGCATAGCAGGGCCTCAAGCTGCTGCAGATGAGCTCCAGATGCATGTGCCACCTTGTGCATGTGGCTTTACGTGGGCACTGGGGAATCGAACTCAAGTCATAAAATTTTGCAGGGAAACGCCTTAACCACTGAGCCATCTCTCCAGCCCTCTTTGTTTCTTTGTTATTGTCATTGTGTGTGTGTGTGTGTGTGTGATGCTGAGGAACCCAGAGCCTCTCCTGTGCTAGGCAAACACCTGTCACTAAGCTTACTGCCCAGTCCCTCAGCGCCATCTTTCTGATGAGTGTCATTGCCTCCATCTATCTCCAGAACATTAGTTTGGCAGCTTGAGGCTGTTCCCACTGAACCCCAGCGGCCTCTTCCCCACCTGGTGTCCCTGTCCACCCTCTGCCTCTATGAATTTGACTCCTCTTTGCTTCTGTGAGTTTCCACAAGTTCTCCACCCTTGTACATCCAGGATGGGTAGTCACATCTGGAGGTTTGTATAGAGCATAGCTTCTGGTGAGAACCATCTTGGGTGAGTTGTATATCCATTAGGAATCTCAGAGCACTGGGTAGGACAGCCATTAGTGGTCAGAGTTAGAACTATGGCCTTAGGAGCTGTGGAGGGATGGAATTCTCTATATGGGGAGGGAGTACTGGCTACTCAGGTTTCATAGGCTCTGTTAACCATGTGTCTCCTTCAGTAGATCACCTACAAGGGCTGAAAGCCAACAAGGAGTGGACACCCCAAATCAAGGGCTGGGTTCATTTTTCAGTTCTCGCTCGGTGAGGGCCTGTCCTCTTCCAGGGTATGTGACCCATATGCCTCTGGTGAGGGACCGTTTCTCGTGCCTTTACCTGGGTGAGGCCTTCCATGGAATCATCCAGAATATGCTCACCTGCTCAGTGGCAGGAGCAGATCCCAGAGGACTCTGTATTTTTCTCTCTAGCAGTAGCTCACCTGGGT
The DNA here is from genome assembly GCA_036346955.1 of Dipus sagitta. Lineage (NCBI taxonomy): Eukaryota > Metazoa > Chordata > Mammalia > Rodentia > Dipodidae > Dipus > Dipus sagitta. Next base: position 14,664,301 of record CM070778.1, read on the forward strand.
TCTCTCAGTCCATGGCCCCTGACAGGGTCTTGTGTCTCCTGTTCGGCTGAGATTTGGAGACCAGGGAAATGTTGGTGACACAGGAGGATTGAGAAGCTTCCGTGCTATAGCTAAAGCCTATAGAGGGGCTGACCTGCTACCAGTACCCGTGTCTTCATCTCCTCTGGAAGAGCTCAAGGAAGGCTGGGTGTGGCGGGGCATACTTGTAATCCCAGCACAGAAGGCTGAGACAGGATGGGCTGAAGTTTAAGGCAAGCCTGGGTCATATAGTTGCCTGGCTGCAAATGGACACTCTGTCATCTCAAAAGTGAATGTGGGGTGTGTGGGTGTGCGCGTGCGTGCGCACATGCACGTGCATGCATGCATACACACACACATACTACATTCATCCCAGGGAGATGAGCCCGACCCCTCCACTGGGGCTCCCTTCAGGAGTCAGGACCCTGGTCCACATGAGCAGGCAAGGCCCTCAGGAATATGAGCATCAAGCTGCTCCTGTGTGACCCTAGACACCACTGTGCTTCCAGCCTCCACTCTGCAGGAGCTGTGAAAGGTGTGTGGGCCCTGCCCCATGTTCTCTCACCAGCCTGTCCTCTCTGCCCCCAGTACATCGATGCCATCAGCAACAAGCAGGGTGAGCTGGAGAACTACGTGTCTGATGGCTACAAGACCGCACTCACTGAGGAGCGCAGGCGGTTCTGCTTCCTGGTAGAAAAGCAGTGCGCAGTGGCCAAGAACTCTGCCGCCTACCACTCTAAGGTGAGCCAGCAGCCTGGGCCTCAGGGCCTGCTCACTCTTCCCGGCTGGCCTCCCTTGTGGGAGTGAACTAGCCAGCATCCTCCAGAACACGTCAAGGTGTGTTCGGTTTCCCACTATGGCACATTAAGACTGGGACACGCATCCTCTCGGGAACTGAGTCCTAAAGGAAGAATTTCCAGATCGAAGGGTGCACAGCATTTTGTAGATACAGTAGAACTTGCTGGGTGTGTTTGAAGAGCAGCTGTAGCTGACCATCGGCCGAGGAGGGTCCAGGCTTTGGGTTTTTGAGCCTTCTGAATCAATGTTGGCCCTTCTGCTCCAGCCATGCCCTGGGGTGGCAGGCTGGAGAATGGCTCATAGTGCTCCTTGCAGGGGCAAGGGCCTGCCTGGCTTCCAGCAGCACCGGCTCTGCACCTTAACTTTGTGTCTTCACTTAACTGTCCCGATGGTGTTCCCTCCTCCTGACCCCTGGGTAGCCCCCGGGCCGCAGTGAGCACCAGCTGCTGCAGTGTGTCTGTCCCTCAGGAACCGGCCATTCTGGCCCCACCCCAATTCTGCCCGCTCCTTTACTCTTGGGCAGCCACAGGTCCTGCCCAGATCCTGAGTTGTCCCCAGCTCTTAGCCACCCCCCACACGTGACCGCCTCTCAACATAGAAATAGTCCCATGGGCTTCAGTACCTCCTTATCTTCCTTGCCCTCTCACGTCATTAAGCTACTAGGCTTCTTGGTGGGGCTTGGGTATTCAGGGGTACTGGCCCCGAGAGACCTTCCCTCATTGAGTCTAGTCTCCATGTGTTCTCTACCTGCTTATAGCCTGCTCCTGTCACAGGACATACTCCTATTTCCTGGGAGATGCCATACCTAAAACGAGCCCAGCCTTGCTGAACCAGTAGGGTCCTGTAAGGAATCAGCTCCTGTAGAGGAGCTGCAGCAGGGTGCCCTCCCTGGATGGACTAACCCTGATATCAGAGGCCCAGTGTTTGCAGAGGGCTGACATAGTCCCCAGGGGCAAGCAAGTCCCAGGTGACAGTCTCCTTGCTAGAAATAGGCAGGGTCCCTGTGACTAACATGGGTAAGAGCTGAGATGGGATCAGATTATGTCCCTGGCATGTTCCATAATTTCTTTTTACTTTTATTTTTTGAGGTACAGTCTTGCTGTAGCCCAGGCTGATCTGCAATTCACTATGTAGTCTCAGGGTGATCTTGAACTCACAGTGATCCTCCTACCTCTGCCTCCCGAGTGCTGGGATTAAAGGCATGCGCCACCACGCCCAGCTCCATAAAATCTTAAGAGGTTAAAATTTGGTTAGGCAACTGACCACAAAAGCCCTGGCCATCTCTTTTGCTGGTAGGTAAGTGGTGCTGGTCTTCGGATCTGCACAGCAAACACAGATGTGTCATCCACCTCCCCAACGTGCTCCCCTGAAGCCACTGCTCTGGTCTTTGGGCACCAAGGAGACAAAGCCCTCTTGTCCCCAGAGGCTTTTCCTGCTTGCCTGGGCCTGCTTCAGCTGTGGGCAGGTGCAAAGCAAGGCTAGGATGTCACCTGTGTCCTCGGGGACACTCCCCTGGCCACACCCTCTCTGCCGCTGGGCCCCTGCAGTCCCGCTGGGCCTCTGCTCAGCTCTGTGTGCACTTACCAGTGGCTGCAGTAAGGCACGGGGATATGAAACTGGCATCAGTGCCCTTTGGTAGAGACAGGGTTGGGCAGGAAAAATGCCCACCCTTCTGTGTCAGGCAACCTACCCCGCTGCCGCATGCAGGGACCACAGGCAGAAAACCTTGCTGCTGCCCTGCACTTGTGGCTGGTGGGGAGTGGCACTTCCCATTACACTGTAGCCCTGGCCGGACACTTATCTGCTGCCCAGAGAGTCGGGCTGCTTAAGCTTCCCCAGGCCCTTGAAATCCCCTCCCAGCGATGAGACCCAGACCCAGATTTCGGGAACGTGCTGTGGCTTCCTCATTCTGTGTCTCCTCTCCGAGTTCATGGCTTAACTGCCCGAGGCAGAATCCCATGTGTCCAAGGAAAGCCAAGTGTAGCAAGCCCTTCTATTTCCTTCAGGGGTCACCTTCCCACACCCCAGCAGACCTGCCTGACCATAGCTGGGCAGTTCTATTCTGTCCCAGGTGTTGGTGTCCCTAACCTGCCAGGTGGCTCTTTCCCTAGTATTACATTGTTTTTGTCTATTTTCCAGAACCCTAGGAAACTCCCACCTTATACTCACTCACCTCTGGTGTTCCCCCAACTTCAAAGCATATGAGTGTGCACCAGGCCCTTTTCCAGGTAGTTCCTTTTGAGGTACAGGGCCTCTTTGGCGGCCTGTCTTGCCGTGAGACGCCTCTGGTGAAAAGCAGCCTTGGGGCTTGTTGAGGAGGCTAGGTACACAGTGATGGTACCTGGGGAGGTGCCTCTGCTGTGCCCAGTGCCTGAACCCCTGCTGCCCCTGACCCCTCCCTGTCCTGTGTCTTCCACTCCAGGGCAAGGAGTTACTGGCCCAGAAACTCCCTCTGTGGCAGCAAGCCTGTGCTGACCCCAACAAAGTTCCAGACCGCGCTGCGCAGCTGATGCAGCAGATGGCCAGCAGCAATGGCTCCATCCTGCCCAGCACCCTGTCAGCCTCTAAGTCCAACCTGCTCATCTCAGACCCCATTCCTGGGGCCAAGCCCCTACCAGTGCCCCCTGAGCTGGCACCATTTGTGGGGGTGAGTCCTGGGTCTCTGGAAGCTTATGGTGGGTGGTGCTCTGTGCTTGGGGTGACTTCTTGTGGCAGTTTGTTCCCCAAGGGGGAAGCCCAGTGTGCTGAGCCCAGGGCCCCTGTGGTGGGGAAGCACCGGATCCCCTCCCAAACTGGCCCCCAGCGACTCCCTGCCCCTGCCTCCTCTTCCTTCAGCGGATGTCTGCTCAGGAGAAGGTACCTGTCATGAATGGCGTCGCAGGCCCGGACAGCGAGGACTACAACCCCTGGGCTGACCGAAAGGCTGCCCAGCCCAAATCCCTGTCTCCCCCGCAGTCTCAGAGCAAGCTGAGCGACTCGTACTCCAATACACTCCCTGTGCGCAAGAGCGTGACCCCAAAGAACAGCTATGCCGCCAGTAAGGGTGCCGGGCTGGGAAACTGAGGCTTGTAAGTGTGTGTGTGTGTGTGCATGCACGCCGTGTCCAACTGTGTACGTGTGACGTGGACGTTGGGTGTGTACATGTGCCTGGGGGAGTGTGCATTGGCCACAAGTGTGACATGGTGCGGTGCGAGCAGGGCTCTGCCTGTGGCTCTCAGTTACTGAAAAGCAGGCAGACAGGCTGAGGGGTGGGGCTTCAGTTGATCAAGGAACAGCTCTCTCAGCCTGTCCTGTGAGCGGTGTCACTACGTGCACCCAAGCTCCGGGCTCGTGCCCGGGCTCCGTGTGCTCTGGACAGCTCCCTCACGCCCGCCCCGCACTGTCCTGGCAGCCGAGAACAAGACGCTGCCGCGCTCGAGCTCCATGGCAGCCGGCTTGGAGCGCAACGGCCGCACGCGGGTCAAGGCCATCTTCTCCCACGCGGCCGGTGACAACAGCACCCTGCTGAGCTTCAAGGAAGGCGACCTTATCACCCTGCTGGTGCCCGAGGCCCGTGATGGCTGGCACTATGGCGAGAGTGAGAAGACCAAAATGTAAGTGCCTACCTGGGAGGAGCGGGTTTGAGGCTGGCCACCCCTTCAGCCATCAGGCAGGGGGTGGAAACTCAGATGTGCTGCAAGCCTGGGCCCCTTTCTAGACTAGGGAGCCAGAGCATAGGGTCTGCTGGGGAACCTGGGCAGGAAGAGTGAGTGTGACTCCCTACCAAGCCTTTCCTGAGCTCCGTGGCAGCCATTGGCTGTTGCTGCTGTCTCTCTCCATCTTCTTCCCTTGCTACTTAGCCTTGGCACGGGACCTAATGGCCTACATGCACATCTATATATTGTGGCACACCTGACCATTTTCTTGGTGGGGTATCCCAGATAGTAGGTGGCAAAGCAGGACTTGGCTAGCCTAAGAACCCCCCTCTCCACCACAACTCATGTGTCCTTGCTACCACTGACATCACCAAGTAACAGGACCACCCAGAGTAGCTAACTTGGCAACCATTACAGAGGCTGAATGAATAGCCTGGTCTTGGGGCCTGCCCCTTCCCAGGCAGCAGTCTTTGCTAGGTGTATCTTTTGACCAGAGGGGAGGCGTGACTAAGCAGCCATAGCTGGTGCAGGGTCTAAACTGAGCTTTGCTATGTCCCAGTGGCAGCCACACACTGGGCAGGGAGCCCAGCAGAAGTCCCTGAGGAGTGGGACCCCTAACCCAACAGCCCCTTTTCAAGTAGTTCTCTGGTCTGAAAGCCATAACCCAGAATGACTGGGGCTGAGTGGCATGGTGGGGTGCAAGCGATTAGACCCACAACCTACCTCCCCCCCTCCCCCCGTGAGGCAGAGATGAGCCTCCTTGCCCTTGGAGCTGAGTGGATGGCATCAGCCACATCCTGGGGCATGAGCCCTGTCCCTCACAGACAGGTGCAGCAGGCTGGTAATGACTGGTAGGACCCTTCCCTGTCACCTGTCTGGAGGCTCGTGGAGCTGCAGGGCCTCCTACCCGGGCTTCTCTTCCAGGCGGGGCTGGTTTCCCTTCTCCTACACCCGGGTCCTGGACAGTGACGGCAGTGACAGGTTACACATGAGGTGAGTGTGCCAACTGAGCTGGGCTTCCCACTCCTCCTCTGTCTTGCAGAGCTGACCTTTGTGGTCTCGCTGCATGTTTGAGGCCATGGGTGGAATGGTGTGGGGTGCTGCAGCATCATGAGGTGTTCTGAGAGCTGGGAGCCTGGGAACGTGGAAGAGCAGGTGCTCTGTAAGGCCACCGGGGTGGAGGCGCACCCCTACTTCCTGCCTCCTGGGCAGGGCTCTAGGGTCCTGGGCCTCAGGCTGTCCTGACCTTGGGAGAATCTCAGCTAGTCCTGGTGGAAGAGCAGCTGCCAGTCATTACAGGACGCCACCAGTGAGGAGCTTGGCAGCTTCCTCCTGGTGCATTTGATGCACTGTTCCAGGACACCTGGCTCTCGAGAGGGCATGGAGGCCAGGACAGGCCTATGGGGTCAGTGTAGCTGCTAGTAGTGGCCCAGTGGAGCAAAGAACCCTGACCTGCACACTGGACTTACTGGGGGCCGTGGGCCCAGCGCCCTGGCCAACCACTGAGCCCCTCATCCGTACAGCCTGCAGCAGGGCAAAAGCAGTAGCACCGGCAACCTCCTGGACAAGGACGACCTGGCCATCCCGCCCCCCGACTACGGCACGTCCTCTAGGGCCTTCCCCACACAGTCAGCCGGCACCTTCAAGCAGAGGCCCTACAGCGTGGCTGTGCCCGCCTTCTCCCAGGTGAGCCTGTGGACCTGCGGCTGAGACACGTGGAGGGCTTGGCTGGCTGCCCTGTGAGTCTCCATCAATGGCCAGATTCCTGATGGCTGGCTAGTGTGAGTCTCTTGTCTGAGGCTGGGGATCTGTGGTTTGGAATCTGTGGTCACAAACTGCCAGGCCAGCGCAGTGGTCCTACCATCCGTGGTTCCTAGGCCATGACTGGTCTGGAGGTCTTCCTGGAAGCCTGCCCCCACCCAGAGGTCAGGAAGGAATTGAGCTCAGGAAGCTCCTTCACTCAGCTGTAGGGCTTTCATTCACATCCTCTAAGCCTTGGAGAGGGTCCCTGGCAGGTGGTCTGGGTATCTACGTTGGACAGGGCTCTGCAGCGCGGGACAGAGCCCATAGGCCTGTGGAGCTAGGTTAGAGGCCTCTGTCATCCTGGGGCTCTTTGGATTTGAAGGGTGCTGGTCTGCTGTGGCCTTGAGAGCAGAAGGGATGAGTTGCCTTTCGACAGGCATAGAAAAAGGAAGGGATCTTGGGATACCTGCAGACCACCAAGATGTCTCAACACCTGGGGGAGGGGGCCCAGTTGATGGTGTCACCTGAGCTGTACAGCCATGTTGGAGGAAGGCAGGTCCTCTTCAGGGTTCAGCCCACCCTGCTCCTGGATGAACACTTGTGGGATGAGGTGGGGAGGCCATGGGGGTGCTGTCTCCAGGGGCTGGCAGGTGGCCATCTCTCACAGCAACCTGGTTATTGCTTACCTTTCTGTCCTCCACTTAAGGCCAGCCTGCACATGTCACTCGTGTAAGTCCCTGGCTTTCTGGGAAGGCCACTCTTCCTGTCCTCACATTTCGCTGTTTCTGGGCCTTGGCTCTAGGGGTGGCCTTACTGCTTAGAAGTATGTAGAGTAGGGTCATGGGGTGATTTGCTCTGTATGTACCAAGAGCACATGCAATCCAGTTGACCAGATGGGGGATGTCCTAGTTAATTTTTAGGTCACCATGGGCAACAATAGGCTATGTTCTGGTTAGGTCCCCATCTCTTGCAGCCAGGGATGAGGTAGAGGGAAGGGGATGAGGGATGGCCTTCCAGGATGGTCTGGCCCCAGGGGCAGTGAAGGATTGAAGGTTCAGTCTCAGCCCCAGGGGACCAGCCTGACTGCTCTGTCTTCTCCCCAGGGTCTGGATGACTACGGAGCACGGTCTGTGAGCAGGTAAGCCGCCCTTGGGACTGTGGGCGGGACCAGCGGCTCGATAAGGGCCCATCCCTGTTAATCTAGACAAGTCAGCTCTTCTTTCTCTGAGAACCCAGTTTGACCCTGAACCTGCCACCAGGGCTGGTCTGCCTTCCTGCTCCTCTGCAGACATCTGGGTCTGTCCACCCATCTTGGCAGGGCGGAGAAGGTCACTTGCCTGCCACTGGGTCTTGTCCCCTCGGATGACTAGGAACTGCAGTACCCAGGGCTGGGGCTGCTGCCCCTCGTGTACCTGGTGCTGGTTTCTCCAGCATCCTCCCTGAGGCTGGGTGGCCTGGCTTCTGGCTGGCCGATCTGCTGCTGTTGGGTGGTGGGCGGGCCTGCTGCCCCTGTACAGCAGTGGACGTGCGTCTGGGCAGCTGTCCTGTGCTTTGTTCCACAGCGGCAGTGGCACGCTGGTGTCCACAGTGTGAGGACGCTGACCCCAGGCAGCTGCTCTGAAGAGCTCCTCCCCCGCCTCCATCGGTTTCCCTCCTCAGCTCTCGTTGGTTTGTTCTTGGGTTGTTTTCTTTCCCACCTGCTCCTGCCTTTTGGTTGGTGACCCCAGACTCTGAGACCCCAGGGTCCATGGTGCTGCTCCTCGCGCTCACGCCCCCCACCTGTGTGTCCCCAGCCTGGGCAGAAGCTGCCAGGCGGGACCTTCTGGCCAGGCAGCAAAACCACGTCCTCACCTGCTGCCAGGCCCTGTGGTGTTTGCGACGCACACCCCTTTCCTAAGGCTGGCCATGAGCCAGGTCTAGAGTTTGACAGAAAGAAAAAACTTTAAAAAACAAAAAAAAAAAAGAAAAAAAGAAAAGAAAAAATGGGAAAAAAGGACTTTTTTCCCCTAAAACAAAAACAGATATGCATGGACTCTGGTGTACGTACTGTTATTCTGCATCTGACCCTCCAGCGCACTGGTGTCTTCTAGAACAGGATGGGCCCAGGGCTCCAGAGGGGTCAGGCCTAGGGACCCCGGCCCGCCCCGGGCCCCTTCCAAGGGCTGCACCAAGAAAGGGGGCTTGTGTGAGCACTTGTTGGGGGCCTCCTGAGGAAGCTGGCCACTCCTGTGAGGGAGGCTGTCAACCCAGCCTAGCTCTGCCCAACCCACCAGGCCAGGCACTGGGCCTCTTTCCTTGGTGGACACTGCTGGACAGGCGTACATAGAGCAGAATGTGGTGTCTTTGTAGCAGGGGTGGTGTTACCTCACACAGTGCACTGGCGGGAGCGAGGGTCGGGAGCAGGTGCTGCCCGGCCTCATGTGGACATTCCAAAGACCTCGAGACCATCCCCACCCCACGATTTTTGGAAATCATTTAACCAGCCTTGTGAGGGAGTTAAGGCCATCTGCTGCCCTTGGGCTGCACAGGACTGGGTATGCACGGCCGGCTTGGCAAGGCTGGGGGAGAGGCTGACCCAGCCTGACTCCTCCTAAGTGCTCTCATCTTTTGTGTGTCTTGGTGACTTTAGAAACAGGCACACTGGACTCAGTGGCTACTGGTTTTGTCTCTTCACACACTGAATTCTGGGCAGCCGAGCCAAGGCCCAGCGGGCTCAGCTGTGCAGCCTGCGGGAGCCCTTGGGAATCTGCAGGACACGCCTGTGATGTGGTTAGCCAACCCCTCCGCAAGCCTGCTGAGGACTATGATGCCGCTGGTCATGTCTGTGAGCAGCAGCTCAGGCGCAGACAGACCCCGTTTTATATTTAAGGAAAACACAGCCAGAACCTGGACCTGTGTAAAGAACCTTCTGTGTTGTTCCGATTTTGCTAAAAGATTTCAAATCCAGGGGATTCCATGCGCAATGGATGAATGTAGACACAAAACAGCAAACTTGTATGAAGATGTAAAGTGCTGAAAATATTTTTCCTTTCTTCTTTTTTTTTTTAATGAGTTGTGCCCTGTACTGCAGTTAACTCTTTGAATAAAAGTTTTATTTATTGCACTGAGTTGGCTTTGGCACCTCCTTCCAGTGCCTTGGCATGTGTCAGGCCTGCGTGGGCCAGGCCTTGCCTCTGTGCATGCCAGCTTGCAACCCTTCTTTATAGTCTCTCGGCTCATTTGTGGAGCACCTGGGAGTCATTTCCCAGCACAGTGTAGGGCTGCAGATAGTGCTGGCCCAGCTGGCCTTGATGGCACTGGGGTGGCCCACCACACAGCTGAGAAAGCAGGGCTTCACTGGGACTGGGGCAGGCTCCAGAGGGAGCAGGCACCCTGCCTGCACTGGCATGCTTCTCTGTGCTGCCTCGGGCCCTGCACCCACAGAGCTACACTTGCAGGTGCCCTCAGGGGCTGGAGCCCCCTTCCCTGCCTGGCAGCTGGAGATGTGTGGTTCCATCTTCGCAGCCTGTGCCCGTCATGTCCTCCATCCTGTCTAGCCTCCGCTTCCTTGAGTCCTCAGACCCCTTCTAACTTCACCAACAAGCCTTGTGTTTCCTTGCAGCACTGATGTGGAAGTGGCCAGATTTTGAGCTGCCCCTGGCTAGAGTTAGTAAGTTGCCCTGGTCTTCTTGTGCCCGTCTGTCTGCATCTGCTGCAGTGGCTGTGGACAGGCCCCCTGACCTGGGCCAGGGCAGCCTCCCCAGAAGGGGCCCACTGCCTAGCAGGGCCCGGGGGTCTGCCCCACTGCCTCGCGCCGGGCTCCAGGTCTTTCTTCCATTTGTTCCCTCTGCGGGCTTGTGGGTCTCCATCTTCTCTTCCACCTGGAGGCTTGTGGGTCTGACCCTCTGCCCCATCTGCTGAAGGTGGACCTCATCTGGCCTTGTCTACCCTCTCTTGCCCTGCTTGGTGCTTTGCCACAATCAAAGGGTGACTGTTGAACGGCTGCGGTTGGGTCGTCCGACCATGCAGTACCTGCCTGGGTACTTTAGGGGGTGGGGGGTGGGGCCTGGACCCTGGGACAGGTGGATCTGGGTCCCTGCTGTTCCCACTGCCATCTTGTCTTGCCTCTTCTGACCTACTCCACCGCCCTGTGTGGCCCAAAGACAGTGACCACACTTGCCCTTTCCCTCAGTGCTGGGGATGGGAGCCATAATGGACAGCTGGGGTAGGAGGAGGACGTCGGTCAGGACAGGCAGCGCTGGTGCCCAGTGTAAGGGGTGTTCAGTGCCCTCTCAGCTTGGCCACAGCAGAGCATGAGAACCTAGGGCCTGCATCCCTTACAGACAGTCACAGCAGTGCATCCCAGGCCGCAGAAAGACCACCCATGACTGCATTTGGGGGGGCAGTTCTATGGGGAAATGCTCCTGAACTCTGAGGACAGAAGTCTGAGGATGGAAATGCCTTTGGCTGACCCTGTGCAGGCCACCTTTTCCCACCTAGCCCCATCCCCTGAGATGCTCTCTGGAAAGCCTGCATCTACCATCCCGGACACTTCTCTGTCCCCGAGGTCCCACTAAGCCAGCTGGGGCCATGCTGCCCTCCCCTCGTCTGCTGAGATGTGAGGAGGGCAGAAGGTTTGAGAAGACTGGTGCAGCCTGTACTTTGCATGGACTTAGGCGGAGACTTGGGCGTGATGGCATGAGGCAGCGCTGGCATGCAGTGCCCAAGCATACCCAACCACACAGTCTGCCTGGCCTTTTGACACCTGTGGTGGTTGAGAGCAGCACCCAGAGGCTGAGGCTTGATCCCAGGGGTGCCACAGTAGTAAGGGGGACTGCATAGGAGGAGACGGTGGAGATCCACAGTTGCTCAGCTCCAGCCTCTGCCCTAAAGTCACCTTAAGGCTCAAATCACATTTTGTAAGGACTTATTACCAGCATCTCCCTGCTTTTCATCCTGTGGTTGGCAGACCCACAAAACAGTCTCACACACACACACACACAGCATGCAGATTGCATGCAGGGCTTGCCTATGCTTCCCATCACAGCATTACTCCTGAATTGCTGCCTGTGGAAGGGAGGGACACCTCAACTCCTCTACTGTGAGCTAGCAACAGGCCATGTACCCACCATGTCACCTCAGCCATATCCAGCCTGCAGCTCTGCTCTGTGCCAGCAGAGGGCGTCACTCTATGGTCATTCCTGAGTCCCAAGGCCAGGATACCTGGCCTCTTGATGGTCCCACTTGGAACACATTTTGTCTTTACATCCTCCCAGTCTTGGACATTTCTTGGTGACATTCTTTGGCTGGGCATACCATGTGCTGGCACTGTCTGCTGAAGGTTAATTTCACTTGTCTGCTTGGATATGTTCAGGAGGAAGCATGTCTCTTGGCAGGGACACATGTCCTTGGATTCTACCTGCCGACATGCACAGAGCAATACTTGGCAGTATCCTTGAGCTCCAGATGATCATTCTGCCACCTCACAGTTAGGCTCCACGTCCCACGGGGTCACACAGATGAGCTCACAGGGGCCTCTCAGAAGCGCCTGTTTTCATTCTTACATTTAATAACTTAATAATTGTCCAGCTTTTCCTCTTGTAGACCAGTGTCTTGGGGATCCCATTTGTAGGATGGATGCTCTGTCCCTCCAACCTTTGGGTCTGACTGGATAATTCTGGATCCCAAGCCATCTCCTGACAGTGTAAATAGCTCTGTGGCTCCAAATAGTCCCATGGCTTTGGGAGGGCAGAAAAGAGCATCTTGAGGACAGAGAGCCTCTTGGGTGGGGCTCAGCCTGTGCTTCAGGCTGGTCATGGCTTGTGGCATGGTGACAGTGAGGTCAGGTGTGAGTCAAGTCAGGGTAGGAGTAAGGTATGTTCTGCAAACACCTCAGCCACGCTGCTTGGGCCCCAATCTGGGACTTGGGCAGGCTTTCTCTTTGGAAAGACTTGTCCTCATTCCATGTCAGGCTTGGGAGCCCTTTCCTGGGCAGCCTGGCTCCTCCTGAGCCTGCCGCTGGCACCCTCGAGGTAATAGCAGGATCCACACCTCACACCCCGGCAGTCCCGATCTGGCCATAGGTGAGGGGCTGAAGCCCACTTGCACAGATCAGAGCAGAAGAGAAGCCCATCACAGGCAGAGCCTCAGCTACCAGAGGAGTAAACAGTGACCTTTAAGTGCCGGCACTGTAAACCAAATGTGGCGACGGCGGGCCACCAGCTGGGAGGGCAAAGCTAGCCTGCACCTCAGCCTTCTCTCCAGATTTTTAGAAAACACAAAGTCTTCAGGAAAAATGTAGGGAGAGGCCCTGACTGCGTGGGTCTTCCTGGGAATAATGGATGGAGTGCCCGCCTACCTGCTCTTGGGGCCTGCCACCAGGTCCCCAGGCTCCTGAGGACCCTGCCGGGCCAGCATGACCCCACTCCAGGTAACGGCTTTAGAGCCAAATGTGCTTCTCTGGGAGTGAAGTCCTGTGCCTGCAAGTCCCCATGTCCACACGCCATCTGTGCTGTCACCGTGGAGCTGCCTGCAGACCCAAGCTTTCCCAGCAGGGGTGGGGCCTCCCAAGCCTGCTGCATGCGTGCTGAAGAGGAGGCTGCCAGAAAGGCCAGGCCGGGGCTCCCATCGGTGCGCATCTGTTCCGTTTCCACTTCTTGTCTCCAGTCTTGTTCGTGCTCCGTCTGTGGCCTTAGGGACACTGCGGAGGGTGCTGAGCCCTTAGCAGAGAAACCTGCTGTCCAGCTAAGGTGGTGGCTGCAGTGTCCACCCCCAGCTGGAAGCACCAGGACACGTGCATCTCGTGTCTGTCCTGTCTGCGTGTTTATGGTGTGCCTCCCGTGGTGGCCTGCATGCCTGGCCGGCTATGTGGCCCGTTGAGCTGTGTCCTTTGCACCGGAGCACAGCCACTCCTTGGTGTGTGGGTGGGGGAGCTACCAAACTGCAGAGGTCTCTCAGAGCTATTATAGGGGCCATCAGCCCCTGAGCTGGGAGGGCAGCTGGATCCCCACCACCACACCCACTGTGCCCCACTGCCTGGAATATTGGGGTGACAGGGTAGCCTTGGCTGAGGGCTGGCCAACCTTGTAGACAATACCAGTCCCAGCCCTGGCTCTGAGAATGGGCCTTAGGGGAGGTCTCAGGAGTAGCCTGGGTGGGCCAACTTGCCCACAGCATCTACCCAAACTGACACTGTTTTGTTTTTTTTCTCTCTTTCTCCTCAGGAATCCCTTTGCCAATGTCCAACTAAGGCCAACAGTAACCAATGACAGGTCAGCCCCCCTCCTCAGCTGATGGCTGCATCACCACTACCTTAACGTAACAGTTACCACCTGCGTGTTCCTGTCTGCAGAAGCCCATCGCCTGGCTTTGTCCCACTTCAGCCTGGCCTGGGCTGGATCCAGGCTGCTCCTGGGGATATGGAGGCCCTGAGAGGCCAAAGACCTGCTGGCCACAGGTCTCCCCAACGGAGGGGCTGGCTCTGTAAGGGCGGATGTCTCGGGTCCCAGCAGTGGAACCCTGACTGCAGGGGGGAGCTCTGTCAGCTTATAGCTGGAAGGGAGTCTACTCCCATGCTGCTTGTAGCTTACACATGTCTGGTCAATAAACTGGTGCTCACCTGTGCCCAGTGTGGTCTGTCAGCCAACGGGAGTGGGCAGGACCAGGGTGGGGAGTGTCTGCACCTTTGCATCAAAAAGTAATAAATCAGGGGCTGGAGAGATGGCTTAGTGGTTAAGCGCTTGCCTGTGAAGCCTAAGGACCCTGGTTCGAGGCTGGATTCCCCAGGACCCACGTTAGCCAGATGCACAAGGGGCGCATGCATCTGGAGTTCGTTTGCAGTGGCTGGAAGCCCTGGCGCACCCATTCTCTCTCTCTCTCTCTCTCTCTCTCTGCCTCCTTCTCTCTGTTTCTCTCAAATAAATAAAAATAAAAAAAATTTTAAAAAAAGTAATAAATCAGGGCTGGAGAGATGGCTTAGCAGTTAAGGCTTGCCTATGAAAGGACCCAGGTTCAATTCTCCAGGTCCCATGTTAGCCAGATACACATAGTGGCGCATGCATCTGGAGTTCGTTTGCAGTGGCTAGAGGCCCTGGCATGCCCATTTTCTCCCTCCCTCCCTCTCTCTCCCACTCTCTCTCTTTCTCTCTCTCTGTGTATCTAATAAATAAATAAATAAAACAATATTTTTTTAAAAAGTAATAAATCATATGCACCAACCTCCTTGCAGGCCCCAACTCCCCCAGCTGCTTCCTGCAAGGGGCTGGGCTCATGTTGAAATGCAAGACTATGATCCGTGAGCTGTGCTACGTGACATGTTTGGATGCCACACTGTGTGGTGACTGCAGTTGGTGGCAACAGTTCTGGAATGGGGCTACCCCCCCCCAAGAAGGGCTGTGGAGCTCCAGACCCACCTGCTGCTGCCATGCCCTGCACAGGTGCCCAGGGGGTGGGGACATCATGTGGGGGCACACAGGCTGGACCCAAGACTAGGACAGAGCAGAGAGCACAGAAGCCCAACTTCACCTTCTGTTCCCTATCTCATCCACTGCTGTACTTGGCTAAGGGACAGGCATGACTCCACACAAGCAGGGGAGGGCAGCAGCCCTGGGGAGAACCAAGGTACTCCCTGATCCCAGGCAGAGCTGGCAGCTAGATTCCACCTCAGCCATCCCCCCTCCTCCAGGCATCATCCCCCCAAACAAAACTCTTGGCACAAAGGCTCTGTTTTTCTGAGCTTGGTTTCTCTTAAAAAACAAACATGGAACAAGAAAACCATTGCACCGGCGTCCTAAGCCTCAAACTACCCCAAAGCAACAATAAGTTGTACATGTCTTTGGCAACAATAACTTAGAATCACCCCTTCTCCGTTTGCTCCAGCGAGTTACAAAAATATTCCCTGTGCTGCTCCGCCCCGCCCCAGCTGCCTTGCCCTCTCCCAGTCCTGCCTGCAGGCAGAGCCCCACAGAGGCTGGGGTAACCCCCCTCCCCTATGGCTACCAGAGCATGGAGCAGGGCACTTCCGTGAAGAGCTGCCCACACTGCCCTGCAGAGGACACCTTTGCGACAGCCCAGCTGTGGCCTGAAAGCCCCCTCTGCTGCTCAGGACATAGGTGGGCCAGAGCAGCCCCGACCCATGGGGAAGAGGGGCTTAGCGGAGTCATTTAAGGGGAAACAGCCTCAGACTAGGAGACAAGGCTTGGACCTGCAGCCCAGGGGCCTGTCCTTACTCTGAGAAAAGGACAAACAAACCTGAAGGCCTGAAGCCATCTGAGCCTGGTCAGGTGTCCTATGAGCGTTGGAGGAGGGCTGGCCCGCAGAGTATGCAGGCTCTTGACCAATGGTGGGGCCCCTCACCTGAAGCCAGCCAGTCCAACTGCAGCAGCCACAGAGGAAGGACCCCTGCGTGGGGGAGGGCCCGAGCACATGTGTATGTGTAGGGACACCCACGGACCCTCTGGCTACAGGCATCCCCAGGGGATGGCAGCAAACCCCAGTGTCCATGACACATTCTGCCACCAGGGCAGCACAGAGAAGGTGCACTGCCTATCCAGAGCCAGCAACGGGCCTCTTGTCCACCAGCTTTTCTAGGAGGCCCTGAGGGGCCGATGCTCCTCACGCATTCCCAGCCACCGTCCTTGCTGCTGTCCGGGACAGGGCTGCAAGGGCTCCAGTGACGCCAACCTCCCAGGGGTGGAGCTGACTCGGTCTCAAGCCTCTGAGCATCCGCCCTCTGCACTTGCTGCTGGGCCTGGCAAACAGGGTGCAGCATGAGCGTGTGGGAGATGCCCGGATGCAGGTTCTCACACACCCAAACTGGCCCTCCACAACTGCGACCTGGTCACTGCAGTAGGCCTATCTAGGTGGGAGATGGGCCCATTTCTCTTCCCACCATGTCACCCAGGCCCAACACTTGATGAAGGACTTTCATGCCCACACTGAGGACCAAAGAGGAAGGGAATGGGTCATACAATTGTCTCCCTGTGCCGGGGTGAGGATGAAAGGCCGTTCCTGAAGCTACAGGGCAAGGGGGAAGGGCCAGGCCCATGCCTGGAGGAAGCGGAAAGCACTAGTCAAGCGCGACTGTGGAGCCGTGGGGGAGGGGCGCCTGGCAGAGAGGAGGCCAGGCAGGTGCAGGCAATGGTCAGAAGCCGTGAATGACAGACAGGGGGTGATATGGCCCCAAGTAGGGTCCTCTCTCTGTAGACCACCTCCAAGGGCTCCAGCAACAACCTCAGATCTGAGGTATACCAGCAGGTCAGGGTAGGGGTTCCCACCAGGCTGGAACATTCTAGGAAGAAGACTGCAGCAGATTTTGGCAGAAGGCTAAGGGGTAGGCTGGGAAGGGGGAAGGGGGAAGGTGGAGCATTCCAGGTTTGGACAGCGTCTTCCAGAGGCTTGAGGCCAGACCAGTCAGACCAAAATGGCTTCAAGGCCTTTGGGTCTCTCTGTCCTTCCCACCTGGGTCTGGGTTTTTTCAGAGCAAGGACAGGCCCTGAGCTCCAGGTCCAAGTTTTCTCCCTGCTGACACCCTCCCGGATGCCCCCTTGCAATGTCCCTAGACCCCATCTCGGCCCCTCTGCACTCACCTCCCACAGACTGGGCATCCGAATCGGACACATGCGTGATGGAGAAGCGGGAGGCGGGAGTGGGCGACACGGTGAAGCGCGAGAAGGGCGTGGCCGGCGTGGAAGGCACGGCCAGGTCAGGCCCAGCTGGGTCCAGTGATGTGGCCAAGGCGGCCTTGGCGGTCACCAACGGAAAGTCGTCGTCCCACTCGAACCCGCCACCTGCAAGCCGGGCCTCAGCGTCACTCCTGTGATGTCAGGGCTCGCCCCTTACCGTGTCGTCACACCCGGACGCGCCCCCTCCAGTGACGTCACCACGCGGCCCCGCCCCTGGCTCACCCCCTTCCGGAGCGGAGTTGTCAAGGGAGCGGTCAGCCCGCCGCAGCCTGCCGGGCGCGCTGGGGGAGCCGGGGCTGCCTTCCAGGAACTCGGCCGGTGACTCCTTCGAGCTGGGGAAAGGCTCCCCGAGCTCACGGGTGGGGCTCTCCTGGAGGGTTCAGAGCACCACGTGACCTCGGCCGCTCGAAGCGCGCCCGGCCCCACCCTCCCCTAGTGCAGTGCCCGCGACGGTGCCCACCTGGTCAAAGAGGTAGACCGTGACGTCGTCGAAGAATGACACAGCTTTCTTCTTGCGCTCCAGGTCTTCGCAGAAGGCCTCGGGCAGTAGGCTGGGCATCTTGAGCAAGCTGCGCAGATTGCGCGCGCTCTGGCTCTCTGCCACCACCACAGGCACTGCCGGGGACTCCTCCTCGCTGTCCTCGCTGGGCTCCTGGATGCTGTAGCAGCGGAGCTCCTCATCCGATTCGTCACTGTCCTCACTGTCCTCCTCGTCCTCCTCTGGCCGGCCCTCCACCGCCCCAGGGTGGACAGGCGGGATCAAGCAGAGCGGGGATCTGGGTGTGCCAGGGCCCCCTTCCTGCCCCAGCTTGGCTGGTACTGGCAACTGGCCTGGGGTGGCCTGAAGTTCCATGCCACTGCCTTCAGAGCTCAGTGGGACTGGGGTCAGCAGGAAAAACTTGGAGCGGCTGGGGCTGGGCACAGGCTGCTCCTCAGCGGGACCTTGGACTCCAGGAGACTCTGGGCCAACTGGAGAAGGCTCCTCGGAGGGCTGTGGTGGGGGCAGCACCTCCCGTGGGTCAGTGCGGGAGGCCTCCTCGAACACCCCAGACCCAGAAGCCTGCACAGATGGCTGCCCAGGACTCTGTGGGCTCTTTAGGCTTGGCTCTTTTTGAGGGTCCTGGACCCCATGGCACTTCTCAGGGCCAGAGGTGGGTTCAGACTCAGCATCCAGGTCTGAGAAGTAGGCAGAGTCTCGGTAGGGGTTCTTTTCACTGAGGCCACCAAGGGAGATGGACAGCCTCCTTTCCGGCCCCGGGCTCTCACCTTCTGACGCAGGCTCGCCAAAGACCTCAGGCTCACTTGACTCATGGGCCTCCTTGAGTACAAACTCGGGAGATTCATAATTTTCTGTGTCATAACCACTGTCCAGGGCACGGAGCTGCCCACCAGGGGGGAGAGCAGCTAATGGGCTCAAGATCTCACAGCCACCATCACTGGCCGAGGATGGGATATCCAACGAGTCCAGAGAGTCAGGGACCCCCACCTGCTTCTGCAGAGGGCACAAGGCTGGCACTACACCTGGCTTCTCAGCTTGTGAGCAGTCATTCAGCAAGTCAGCGAAGATGCCCAAAGTGATTGCAGTTGAGTCCATGTCCTCACTGCTGGGCACCTCCAGCCTGCTGGTACTGTCAGGGGTGGGGAGTGCCTTGGGGACAGTCAACCAGCTGCTGGCAGCAGGGGTGGGGGAGGCAGGCAGGGTGTCAGGGGCGCTGGCCTCCTCTGAGGGAAGTGGGGCCCCTTCGTGGGATGGGGAGGGCACTGAAGGAAGGGGCAGCTGAGGTCCGACAGAGCCCTCAGCCTCCTGGGCAAGCTTGGGCTCTACCTGGGGATTGTCACGGCCACCTACAGCTGCCTCTTTCCAGGCGGCTGGGCCCAGGCAGGCAGCGGGTGCCAGGCCCTTGGCAAGACATAGAGGGGAAAGACTGAGGCGAGGGCCTGGCTCCTGGCCAGGGGAGGCAGCCTGTGACCCAGGCCAGGAGCTGTCTTGGACCAGGGGGGGATGCAGCTCAGGTGAGGCCCGCGGGGTCTGGTCTGGGCTGGAGTACTCATCCCTGTAGCTGTCTGTGAAGCTGCTCACATAGCCAGGGTCCCAGGACTCTGGGTCACGGCTGCCACTGTTGTTGTTGGCTGACATGTTGGAGCTCCAGTGTCCACGCTGGGCAGCCCTTCCCGCCTTAGCTTCCCCCAGCTCCTCCTCGCTGGGGGATGGCTGGGCCCCAGAGCTCCCGGAGGGGGACGTACCCAGTGGGTCCTCAAAAAAGGGTGGGCAGAAGGTAGCCACATCCCAGCCTGTGTCTTCAGCTCTGGTCTCTGCCAACATCAGGGCCCTAGGAGAAGGTGAGCGCGAGGAGCAGGGCGGCTCCTGCGAGTGACTCCTGCGCGGGTAGCGGTCACTGGGGCCCCACGGGCCCTCGGCCGGCGGTGCGTGACCCAGCAGCGGCTCCATGGCGGGCGAGGCGGCGGTGCTGCCGTCTGAGTCGCCGTCCGGGTCCGCGGAGGCTCTGGGGCCGGGCGCGCAGCCCGCGCAGTCGGCGTCGTGGCCGGCGGCGGGCACGGCCTCCTCGAGGCGGATGAAGTACTCGCTGCCCAGCGAGGGGCTGTGCGCGCTGAGCACGGGCACCACGCCGGGGGCCGCGGCGAACGCGCTCGGCTCCTGCAGGCGCGGCCCCCGCCCCGGGCTCGCCGCGGCCCCCGGCGACGGGAACGCCTCGGCGCCGCGGCCCACCTCCCACTTGTATTCGAAGTTGAGGCCGTGGCTGGTCTCGGTCACCGTCAGCACGTCGTCGCCGTCCGCGTGGAAGCCATCGCCCGCGAACTGCTCGAGCAGCGGGAAGGACGAGGCGGCCGCGAGCTCGGCTGTACCGCCCAGGCCTGAGCCGCCGGGGCCCGGCCCCAGCCCCAGCAGCCCCGCGCCGCCCCCGGGCCGCAGCGAGCGCCAGCGCCGCTCAAACTCCTCTTCCACCTCGGTGGCTCCCTTGGCGCACAGGTAGTTCAGCAGCAGGTGCACCTCCTCGGCTGTGGGCCGCTGCTCCGGCTGCAGCCAGCAGAACTGCATCACCTCGTACCTGCAGGGAGACACCCCCGTGGGTGGCCCTGGCCACATCCGGAAGCACGCTGGCCAGGAGTGGAACCCGCCCTGGGGGGGTGGTCGATCTCCCTGCACGCTGGGCACCTTGAGGGCAGTTAAGGCAATCTCCCTCATCTCTGCTCAGGCCGCAGAGGCCCCGAGGCAATCAGAAGGTGAGGTCAGGGAGAGCTAAACTCCAGACTGTGGAATCGAGTCACCGCCACACCCCAAGCACGGCGCCCCGGCCAACCGCTCCCGGATGGTGGGGACTCACCAGCGGTCAGCAAGGGTCAGCTGCAGTTGAGGCTTGGACAGCTTAAGCTGCTGTTCCCGAATGGCGTAAGCCAGCACCTGCCGGTCCGAATGGTGTGGGTAGGGCTGCGCACCCAGCTCGAAGAGCTCCCAGAGGGTCACACCCAGGGACCTGCAGGGGCAGCCTTGGTGAGACGTCGTGGCTGGCCGCCGCTCACAACATCCCTGCACACCTCTGGGACCCTCCAGGACCACCGGTTAGTATCCCACCAGCTGCCCCTCGCCAGTGACGCAATTGCAAGATCCCATATCCCATAAGGACTCATAGCCCACAGCTGCTGCTTGTGGTGTGTTTTTGACCTGAAATATGCACGTTGGCCCCAATATTGGTGGGTGTCAGTCTAACGGTTACTGCAGGACCAGCTCTTGATTGTGGAAGCTCTGGTTCCACTGTGGGCCATTGGCATCTCTTGCCCAGGTGTGACCTCTTGAGGCCACAGGGTGGCAGGCATGAGCACACTGTCTCAGCTACCTTTCCCTGAGGGGCCAGGCAGCACCCTGCCCACAGAGGGCAGCAGGAAGCGGGTGGGGCAGGACCACAATCCAGCATCCACTAAAAGAACGGGCGCCAGGGAGCAGCTGGAGGGTGGTCCTGGGCAACATGTCTTC
The DNA here is from genome assembly GCA_036346955.1 of Dipus sagitta. Lineage (NCBI taxonomy): Eukaryota > Metazoa > Chordata > Mammalia > Rodentia > Dipodidae > Dipus > Dipus sagitta. The sequence continues at coordinate 14,685,147 of CM070778.1, forward strand.
GGGCCGTGGGACCTGCGCTCACCACACATTGCTGGTCTTGGTCTGGTCCACGACCAGCAGGTTGCCATGCACTTCATCCACCAGCTCAGGTGCAATCCAGCGCAGCGGCACCCACAGCTGGTCGGCAGTCACGAAGTAGTCCTCCTGCGCACACAGAGATGGGGCCAGTTCAGCCTCTGTCAACAGCCGCCCCTGCTGCAGGCTCCACGGGCCCCCACTTACCCTGTACTTGCAATGCGACAGACCGTAGTCGCCAACCTTCACCGTCAGATCAGCCGTGAGCAGGCAGTTCCGCAGGGCCAGGTCGCTGCAAGGCAGGAAGCAGGGTCAGCAGGGGATGCCAGAGTGGGGGGCAGTGCAGGGTGTCCAGCACTGTGGGCCCTTTGCCCACAGCATGCCTGTGGTTTGTCCCTCAGAGCCCTGGGCATGGCCGAGCGGGCAGGCAGGGGTGTTTGGGGGGGCTACGCACCCCTACTGGAGTCCTGGCCCACACCCTTCACTGGGCACTTTGGAAAGGCTGCATGGGCAGCACCTCAAACATGGCACTGCAGAGGAGCTAGAAATACCCCAAGGCTTCCAGAGAAGGTGCTGCCCGGCCAGCACTAGAGCCCCACCCCAGCTCCTTCTACCCTTCTCCTGGGACACTCATCTGCTGACCTATCCAGCAGGGGCCCCAAGTCACAGAACCATGGCTCTGAGCATCGGCAGTTTCCTCCCAGGACTACCAGCATCCTGGGAAGTGGGAATTATGGGGAAACTGAGGGCCTGCCAGCAGTCAGAGCTCATGTTCAGGGCCCATGCCTTCTCTGCTACACAGAGTGAGAGCTGAGGCCCAGAACAGGGTGGAACACAAAATATTCATCTGTGAAGCATGTAGGTCACCCCAGGATTTACTCCAACCCAGCCAACAGCGCGGGCTGCTGCTTTCAGCTTCCTACTTGGTTGGTGTTCGGGGAACAGGGCAATGGGGTACTATGGGGTGTGCCCATATCTGCCATCTGCTACTCAGGGTGGGACCAGAGCCTCCCTGGCCTACCCCTACCCCCAGAAGGGGATGACTACAGGGTGGGGAATCCTGGGCCCATGCCTGTGGGTGGGGTCAGCTGGGTCTGGGTGGCGGGCGGGGCAAGAGGCTGGCAGCTGCCCTCTTCAACAAAATCACTGATGCTGGAGTCGCCTGTGTCATCACTCAGCACCAGGATATTGTTGGGGAGGACGGCCTGTACGGCGTCCCAGCTGGTGGGACCCCTCATCCACTGCCACTTCTTCCAGCACGTGCCCCCGGGCTCCCGGAGGCTCGGCATCTTTGCCTGTCTTTTGACCATCAGAGGCAGGACAGAGCTGCCTGTTCCCAGTGCAAGGGCAGCCCAGCCCTCCCTTTGTAGCCTCAGAAAAAGAGTGGGTTCCCAAGTGCTTATATGGGGATAATAAGCATTTCTTTATTTAATTGTCCTGCAAAGTGGGTTTCAAGTCTTCCCAATTTTAAGAAATGGAGCCGGGCGTGGTGGCACACGCCTTTAATCCCAGCACTTGGGAGGCAGAGGTAGGAGGATGACCGTGAGTTCGAGGCCACCCTGAGACTACATAGTGAATTCCAGGGCAGCCTGGGCCAGAGCGAGACCCCACCTTCGGGGGGGGAAAAGAAGAAGAAATGGAAGATTCCTCGTGGAGTGGCTATTGGATGCTGTGTAGATGAACCCAGTTTACAAGACCCTGAAAAACGTGGTCACCATACAACCTTCCTGCAGGCAAGGAAGCCAGGCACAAAGGGGTCCTGTCTGAGGGTCAAGGCAGAGGGCAACCAGGCCAGCTCAGGGCTTTGTGGCCACAGTCTCAGTAGCCTCACCTGTGTATGTAGTTGTGGCGGTGCAAGTGCAGGACCCCGCAGGCCACCTCACAGGCCATGCGCTGCAAGGTCAGGGGGTCTGGAGCCATGGATTCTGTCACCCGACAACTCCGCAGGTAACCCTTCAGGTCCCCCTACCAAGAGGGAGCACACAGTCACTTGCCCGCTGGGGAGCAGCCCCTAACACAAGCACAAGCCTGCCACCCCACTCTGGCGGGAACCTGAGGCTGGTGATGAGAGGCTAGCCTGGCAGCCCTAATGTCCACACATGATGTCCTAGGACACCTTATGCTAACCCACCACCCAGCTGCTGGGGGAAGCCCGCATGGGCGCACTGCCCCCTACCCCAGGCGCTCCCCTAGTGCGGCTGGCTCACCGCTGTGCAGGCCCCTCTAGAAGACGGGGGGGGGGGGTGCAGAGCCTCCTGGGGCTCCACTTTAGGAGGGAAGGCAAAAGCCTGAGGGCAGCCCAGCGCAGGAAGGCTTGCAGGTGGGAGGAGGGGCCTGAAGAGGCAGCGCCCCTCCCCCAGGCAGCAACTCACCAGCGGACAGAACTCCATGACCAGCAGGTAGGGCGTCACCTCAGCGCACTGCGCCAGGCACTGGAGCAGGTTACTGTGCTGCAGGGCCCTGCAAGAGCCCGCGGGTGTGAGGGGCCCGGCAGAGAGCTGCTGGGGGGGCAGGGTGGTCCCACCCTGTTCCCAGGCACCTACCCCTCCTCCTGGATTAGTCCCAAGGTGCCACCTACCTGTAGGGCTGTGCCTCCTCCAAGAACTGCATCTGCTCCTGCACACTGGCACTGGCCTTCAGCTCCTTCACCACCACCTGGGTGCCGCTGACGCCTGAGTGCACTTCCCCCAGGAACACCTGCAGGACCCAGTGCGGGTCACCAGACCCCTTCCCAAGCTCCACTCCCAGCCTCCCCAGAAGAGCTGCGTGGCTCCAGGTGCCTCAGTCTACTCCTTTACCGATAGCTTTGACGCCCACCACCAAGCCCTCTGGCTGGAACAGTCCAGGGCCTCTGCTCTTCTCACTCATTGGGGTCCACAATGAAGAAGAACCTAGGTGCCCAGTTCTGGGGGTTACAGGAAAGTGCACCCTCCCCAGGTGCCTCCCAGGAGGAGCAAGAGCGAAACCGCAGCCCCGTACCGCCCCGTGGCATGCTCACCTTCCCAAACCAGCCGTGGCCGATCTCCTTCAAGTACAGGAGGCTGTGCCGACCCAGGTCCGTGGACTTGAGGAGCTGCACTGTAACGGCACAGGACCCCTTTAGCCACTCTACCTCCCCATCTTCCTCTCCAGGGCCCAGGGAGATACCGAGTCCCCCAACACCAGCCAGGGAAGGTACGCTGAACCCCTGAAGCAGAGACCACCTCTGGGGACTGCCATCGGGGAACAGGGCCTGTCTCTTAGGAGACAGGCTGGAGTGGCCAGCAGAGCCACAAATTTCCAGCCCTGTCCAGGCATCTCTCTGGCGAAGCCTGGGGAAGGGTGCGTGGAGCCACCAGCATGAGCCAGGATGTTAGCAGGACCCACTGCACGGGCCACAGCAGGCAGGCAGTTTGGCTGGGGCAAGAGGCTGGTGCTGTGGCCTGGGGAGGGCACCAGAGCAGCCCGCCCCCACCTCCGCCCCCGACCCCTGCTGCAGGCTGACATCCCTACACCAGGCACACCAAAGGCTCCTTTGTTGGGGGCTGCTTGGCACAGCCCTGTACGGCACACACTGGGCCCATTCTCCTTATAGGCCAGGCTGGGTGAGGTCAGTGGGGAGAAAGGGTCAGTGTAGGTCGGGAGGAAGGGGCCAGTGCTGACTGCACCCACTCATGCCCCCTCAGATTCCCTGAATTCTGCTCCCACGCCAACTTCCCAGAAGGCCAAGTTGGGCAGAGGCTGAGCCTGGCTACTGGGAGGGCCCAAGGGGAAGTAGCAGCCCCCTGGGACTAGAGGCCCAGAGAATGTCGGCTCAGTGTCCAGTTTAGCATGCAGGTCCCCTTGGGCCCTGTGTCCTGGGGCTTATCTATCTGGACACCCTTTTCCCTCCAGGACCTCCCCGTCCTAAAGCAGCCTCAGGGTCCTGGCAGAGGATACCAGGGCAGCAGTGAGCTGGCTGAGAGACCAGGGTGTGGATGGGGCCCAGGCCGGCTGAGCTGTCCTCTGCTGTCTTCACCCCCAGTCTCACCCCAAATCTCTCTCCCCCTGGGGAACAGAACAGCTGTACAGGTGGAGAAAGAGGTGCTCCTGCACTTTCTTGGGTCTCTATCTCTGAATCCCCATTCTCCCAGAAGTGGGGGCCAGCTGAGTCTTCAGGATCTGTGGGGTCCCAAGCACACCCGGGGGTTGGCAGTGGCCCCAGCTAGACTCTGGTCCCCCACTCACTCCCAGCAGTGTCCACATGGCTAGAAAGGCTATGGCCCCTGTCCAGCCTAGCTTGCCTGCCTCTTACAAGGTGCTGGGGACAGGTGCTGCTCTTTGGACCAGTGGACAACTGGGGTTCTGGCCTGGAACCCCATGTCTGACTCCTGCCTCACCAGCAACTCTTCTCCACAAGAGTTGGGGACCAGAGGGACAGGTATGTCCCTGAGCACAGGCTGGTGGCTAGAGGCCCCATCTAGGTCTTTGCAGGCCCAGACAAAAGCTGAGAGGCCATGATGCAGGCAGGTTCTTGGGACAGCGTTGTGGTGAGAGTGTGGCAAGGCTTGGGTAGTGGGCCGGTGGCATGGCCTGCTTGTCACCACAATAATAAGCCCTGGAGCCAACACAGCCACCCACTCTGGGGCCTCCCCACTGTTACCGGAGCTGTCAGGTGGGCAGGGAGGGGCAGCCTTGGGTTAAAACTTCCAATTAGGCAAGGCCTGAGAGCTGACTGTCACAAAGGTGGCCAGAGTCCAGGGACACCGCCCTGCCCAGGGCACAGCTAGGGCTCCAGACTCAGCCTTTACCTGTCACGTCTACAGCCCTGGGAGAGGGCGGCCTGGGGAAGGGCTGCCGACACAAGGTAAATAGGAACCGGCAGAGAGTGGGAAGCCACAGGAAGAGGTCCTGCCTACATCGCGCCCCCCCTCCCGGGACCCAGACTCTGCGTGTCCCTAGTCCGGTCTTGCTGTGTGAGCAGATCCATCTGGCAGACACAATGAAGCCCAAGTCCTGTGGGGTCAGGGCAGGAGTATGCAGGAATCTGGGTCAAGCATCCTCGATACATCAGAGAAGGGTGGCCAGTCCCAGGATCAGAGATCTGGGCTACCTGTACCCTCACTGCACTTTTGCATAGCAGCCTCTTGGGTAGCTAAGCGACAGCCCAAGGCTGTCCTCAATCCTGCTGACAGCTGGCCCCCAGGTCCAGAAGGGTACATGTGTCCTCTGCCACCACACAGTCTAGTGTGCCCAGGCCTCCCACTGCATGTGGCCCTGGGTGACCCCAGCTCCTAGTGCCCCCGCTTCCAAAGCCAAGTCCTCAGACTTCTGCAAGCAGGCTTGCCGACCCCCTAGGCAGGAAGGAGGGAAGGAAGGCACACCCCACCCCATTAGGCCCACTCACCTGAGCGGCCTGGCTGCTTGGCCATTGGCAGAGAGACCTCGGTGAGGGGCAGGACATACACATCAGGACCGTTCTGTGCTGCTGCGGCTGGAGAGCCCTGGGCCGAGAAGTCGGCCACATACTCGTCTCCCTCAGCATTCTCAAACTCCTGTGGGCCGGGCCAGCACAGGCCATGAGCTGGGCTCCTCAGAGAGTCCAAGGGAGGTGTGGCAGGCTCAGAAAGGTCCCTCTCTCCCCAGAGCTGGATTGGACTGGGGCACCTGACTTGGAGCTGGAGTTCCACACCTGTACCCCTGCTAGCTGGCTCCCACATGTCCTCCACAGAGTCCGCTCCTAAGCCCTGCCTCCCCAGGGTCACCGCTGTCCCGGGAGGGGCCAAAGGCACAGTTAAGACAGCCTCAGGTGAGGCCCGCCTGTGGGAGGGGCTGGAGGCAGAGTTCAAGGGAGAGAGGCAAGGGGCCTCGAGGCCAGCCATCCTGTCACAGGTGCCCTACCCCACCCAGCAGCCCTCAGCTGAGGGCCCCTGCCAGTGGTCCCATCTGGCATGGGACAGCTTCAGTGACAGAGGCTCTATTACCCCATCCCTGGGAGAAGCAACTAGATGCCCCTTTCCCTGGGGACAAGGAACAGTGAACCCATAAACTAGGTTCACCCCTAGGTGGGGCACTTGCCCCACCCACCACCTGCCTTCAGTTAATCCATGGACCTTCACCCCACCGCACCCCCATGGGTGCTCCAGGCTCCTTAAGAGCCTGCTGCTGGACAGCCCCAGTAGCCACTCCTGAGCAGGCTACTTTTTTTTTTTTCAAGGTAGGGTCTCACTCTGGTCCAGGCTGACCTGGAATTAACTATGTAGCCTCAGGGTGGCCTTGAACTCACGGCGATCCTCCTACCTGTGCCTCCCGAGTGCTGGGATTAAAGGTGTGCGCCACCATGCCTGGCCAGGCTACTATTTTGAAGAGCATCTGACTGGAGGAGACCACCTCTACCCCCAACTCTGGTCCACAGCCCATTCCAGAGCAGAGTCAGTCTGGAATAGGCTACAGCTTGGCTTAAGACAAGAACTCATGAAAACAAGGCTCTCCCAGCCACTCGCTCCCTCCCCACAGCCCCTGCCTGGGTGGGAAGGTGAGGCTCTGCAAGTTGAGGACTTTCACAGAGCTGGAGCCTGGCTGCTCACTCCAGGCCACACTCCTGTGGACAGATAGCTAAATGCACCCCGGGGTTCCCTCCTTTTCTGGATCCCAGTTGTCCTTCTGTACAAACGGGTAGGCCCTCTGCTCCTGATGGCCAGTCCAGATCTGAAGTCCAAGGACAGAGCCACTGGCATCTCCTCCTCCCCAGAGCCCAGGGGACTATCCTAGAAGCTCCTCTAATCCCAGCTTCTGCTCTGCTCCCACACACCTGGACTCTGCAGATGCCCACCTCCCCATGTGGCATCAGCCCTGGCTCCGGCCATTACCTTCCTTTGTGGCCTGAGGGCCCACCGGGTCCTGCCAGCACAGCGGGCGATCAGGTAGCACAGAGTAAGCATGGGGCTGTCTGGCCTTGCCCCAGCAGGGCTCTAGAAGGGTCCCACTGTGAGGCAGGCAGTGGGGCCTCCTATCAAGCACACTAGTGCTGGAATGTTCTGGGCACCATGTTCCCAAGGAGGTGAGGAGGGCACGGGTAGGAGGGGCTGCCGGAGCCTCTGTGTGGGGCCTTGTTCTCAGGGCCCAGGAGGGGCTGCTACACAATGGCCCACAAGCCCCGCCTCCCAGCCCCACCACCAGCATCTGAAGGCTCTGCCCTTGGCACCCTCAGAGAAACAGCCTTGCCTGGGCAGCCTGTGAGTCAGGAGTCAGTGTACCCAAGGTGGGCACTAGGACAGTATAGACCTCACAGACCTTGGGGGCCACAGCACTACCACTCAGGTGCTCAGCGCCCCTGCTTGGCTAGGATCCTGTACTCCCAGGTGCTGAGACTCTTAAATAGGGCAACAGCAGCTGGGTGTGGGTCTCCTAGTGGGGAGGTCCCCCTGAAACAGATAGGGCACTGTGCTATAGCCACAAAAGCTCCTCCCACCCTGACCTCTGCAAGGCAGGAATCTGATCTGCTGCCCTGTGTGGGTGCAGGAATGACTGAGGGCTCTGGCCAGGCCTCAATGTGCTGACCTGCAGGACTGTGGGCCCCCGCAGGCCCAGGCAGAGCCTCTGCCGGAGGCTCAGACCTGTGCATTCCTCCTAGCCATGCTCAGAGCCACAGTGGGACATGGGTGGTCCTGGAGCTTGCAGGATGGCGGGGTGGGGGCCAGCACTCTGAGGGATGCCCCAGAGCTAGCTCAGAGCAGAGGCCTCTGTCCTAGGGTCCAGCCTCCCAGAGGAGGCACAGGGGGGTCTGCCAGGCCCTCGGCAGACAGACCACGAACAGGACAGTTGCTGCAGACAGGTTTCTAGAACCTGACAGATGCCCCGTGGGCAGAAGATTCCCAAACCAGAAGCATACTCCAAAGGATAGTTTCGGTGCTGGGAAGCAGGTGTCAAATGGCTTCACTTAGCCGGGCGTGGTGGCGCACGCCTTTAATCCCAGCACTCAGGAGGCAGAGGTAGGAGGATCGCCGTGAGTTCGAGGCCACTCTGAGACTCCATAGTGAATTCCAGGTCAGCCTGGGCTAGAGTGAGACCCTACCTCGAAAAACCAAAAAAAAAAAAAAAAGGCTTCATTTCCCTGAAATGCCCCTAGGGTACCGCAGGACCAGCCCTGCACTGGGAGTCAGGGCTTTTCAAGAGTCCCCAGTGGCCCTTCAAGGCCACCCTCAGCCTCCCTGGGCTCTGACCTTGGGCTGGGATAGGAAAGTACAAAACCACCTCCACAGAAGGGCCCTAAAGAGGGGTGCGTGGACAGGGGTCCCTAAGAGCCCCCAGAGGAAGAGCTGTGCATCCAAGACCAGGGGTCCAAATGGTCCTTGGGTGGCTCCAAATAAGCCTTGGCCTCCCAGAAGCCACCTTGGTGGCCACAGGAGGGAGGGAGGCTGGGACACACAAGGGCCTAGGGTCCCACACATGGCCGTGATGGGCCCCAGCCCTCACCTTGAACCCGATGCCGCCTTTCTTACAGCACAGGCAGGCCAGCATGAGGACGGTGACAGTGAAGAGCCCTGAGAGGGACACAGCTACCACAGCAAGGGAGGACGACCAAGACAGCTCACTGAGAGGGGCACCGTCTGTAAGAAAGCAAGGGACAGGGGCTCAGATGCCCGCTGCGTTCTCACCTCAGTCCCCAGCTCACCCTGGGTTCGCCACAGCAGAAACTGAGCCTATGCACCCTCCTGCCCCCCACCACCACTCCAAGAGGCCCAAGACCCACAGTAGACAAGACCAAGGCAGGTGGACGGGGCGGCCTCAGCAGTCAGGGCCTGCAGCCCTGCGGCTACCCCCAGACACCACTCCGTCCTCACCAGGAGACACTGGGTTGGCAAAGAGGCCGGTATGAGTTCAGATTCTATGGATTCCTCCCTGCGAGGACAGGGTCTCAAGGTTCTGGAGGGATCCATCTCCATGTCTCCCTCAGGCTTCAGTCACCCCACTCTGCCCCTATGGGGATGAAAGATGCCCAAGACCCTGCCAGGCAGGGGAGATCATGGAGTTAGAATGTGATTCTGGACATCTGGAAGGTCAGACCCCAAGCCACCAGGTCTGCCTAGTCTCCGAGGTGCAGGGACCCGCTGGCTTGGAGGAGGCGGACTTGCTTCTGCTGGACAGAAGGGCTTCTCCATGTTCAACTCGTCCCTGCTCGTGTCACCCTCAAGGCCCTTTCTGCCCTGGGGACAGCAGGGAGGGACGCCCTTCTTCAGAACCTTGTCCACTGGAGCCCCTCATCTCAGGTGGGGAAACTGAGGTGCTTGGGACAGCATGACATGTCCCCAGCCCCCAACTATTGATCCAGAAATTGTTCCCAATCAGGGAAGTCCAGCCTGTGTGGTGTCCACAGGTGACACAGAGAGGAGGGTGCGCGGAGCCGGCGGATCACCCCTCCTCATCACAAGGCTCTAATTCACCCCGTGCGCCTGAGGCCCTCTCTGTCCACGCGTCCTCCTCATCCAGCCCCTGGGGAGCTGGGCCACCCAGCTCCTCTGGCCGCCGAGACAGCTGCTTCTGCCCACCAGGGAGTGCCAGGCTTAGCAAGGCAAGGCCCTTGGGCTCCAGCTAGACTTCCGGCTAACAGACTTCCGGCACGGCTACCTGGAGGTCACGTGAGCCTGGTGGAGGGATGCAAATGTGGGCCGGCCTGCCCTCTCGGACCCCGAGCTACTCCCCAACCATACTCAGAGAATAAAAGGGTCGTGGGAGCTGGGATGACGGCCGGGGGGGATAGGGGACAAGAGGGCAGGGTTAGTCAGCAAGCAGGAGCCAGGACAGCACCGCAGGGTAAACAGGCTGCAGGATGGAGCCACGTCCACGAGCCCCGGCCAGTCCTCGGGACACTGAGCTGATGCCCTGCCAGGGCCTTGGCAGGTAGGGGCTCTGCCATGCCCACAGGCATGTGCACTAAGTGTGTTTGACTGTGTGAGCACACATACATGCAGCTCACATGTGAACCACCCCCATGCCACATAAGGGCCACGTATGTTCTCATACCCAAGTATCATGTGAGTACCGTTGCCAGACCCACCTCTGAGGGTGGGAAGATGGTCAGATGGGCGGCCAGACGCATACCTGGAGGTGGACTTGAACTTTCAAAATTTACATGTGAACCTGGATTTCTGGAGCCCCCTGCAGGGACAGCAGAAGCTCCACCCCAGAAGCCCATCTTCCAGTCGGTCCCACCCCTGCCGACAACATCACACAGGGGCTCCCAAGGAGCCACACAGAAGCCAGGTACCAGCAGAATTGGGGGTTGGGAGTAGAGCTACGCAGCATTCTGGACCCGGGCTGGGAAATCAGAGGGAGAGGTGCAGGAGAGACAGTGGAGACTTAGAACTAGGGATCAAACAAGTGGAGAGCTTCCCGGGAGCCAGCCTGACTCTTGGTGAAGCGTCCAGACACGGATGGGCAGCACAGCTCTGGGTTGCTGGGTTGCTTTGGAGATTGCAGTGTGAGCTCAGGTTATAAAACACAAGCCTGGGGCTAGAGAGACGGCTCAGCAGTTCAAAAGCAGTTCCTGTGCAAGCATGAGAGCCTGAAGAGGCCAGATCCCCAGGACACGCATAAACTGAGCGTGGCCACGCTCTCTGTAACCCCAGCCCCCCAGGGGAGCAGAGATCCAAGAATCGTGGGAGCTCAAGGAAAAAAGCAGCAAGCTCAAGATCAATAAGAGACTCTGGGGCCTGGAGAGATGGCTTAGCATTAAGGTGCTTGCCAGCAAAGACTAAGGACCCAGGTTCAATTCCCCAGTATCCATGTAAGCCAGATGCACAAGGTGGCACATGCATTTGGAGTTCATTCACAGTGGCTAGAGGCCCTGATATATCCATTCTCTCTATCTGCTCCTTTCTGTCTCTAATAATAAATAAATAATATGCCAGGGATGGTGGCGCACGCCTTTAATCCTGGCACTCGGGAGGCAGAGGTAGGAGGATCACTGTAAGTTCGAGGCCACCCTGAGACTACATAATGAATTTCAGGTCAGCCTGGACTAGAGTGAAACCCTACCTTGAAAAAACAAAATAAGGGCTGGAGAAATGGCTTGGTGGTTAAGGTGCTTGCCTGCAAAGCCAGAGGACCCAGGTTGATTCCCCAGGACCTACGTAAGCCAGATGCACAAAGGGGCACATGCGTCTGGAGTTCATTTGCAGTGGCTGGAGGCCCTGGCATGCCCATTCTCTCTCTCTCCCTCTCTCTCTCACACAAATAAATAAATAAATAAATATAAAGTTTAAAAAATATTTAAAACCAAAATAAATAAATAAAAATAGACTGGCTCAAATGGAGCTGGACACTGCTGCTCTGCTCTGGCCACTGCAGACGAGCACATGGGGACACAGGGCACTGCATGGGTAAATACATGCGCATGTGTCACGCACATCACACCAATTACACACAGGGCACCAAATGAATAAATAAGTAAATATATAAAACTGAAATTCAGCGCAAACTTGGGCCAGGGAGATGGCCCAGTGGATAAAAGCACTTGACCTGAGTTCATATTCCCAGGACCCATGTAAAGCTGGACGCGGAAACGCATGTCTGCTATCCCAGCACGCTTACCGCAAGGTGGGAGGCAGAAGCAGGGGGACATCGGGAAGCTCGCAGGTGAGCTAGCCTGGCACGCACAGTGGCCAGCGGGGGAGCCTGCCTTAAGCGGGCGGGGAGCGAGGACTCACGCGGAAGGTTGTCCGACCTCCCTGGTGCTGTGCTCACACAGAAGCCCAGTCCAGCCTGGCACGGTCACAGGACTGCCCTCCCCACCCAAGGGTCAAGCTCGCCATCGGCGCTGTGTCCGGGAAAACAAAAATTGTACATGGTTTGTTTCCACACAACATCTTGGCCTTGGGAGGCCTCCTTTGATGTTCTGTCCTTTGACAGAACCCAGGCCTGGTGCATGCTAAGCAAGTGGTCTACCACTGAGCCACAGCCTTGGGAAGCCTCTGAAATACCAAACACACAATTCCTTTACACAAAGCATCCCACCACTGCTTTGAACCCCTGGCCTTGCTATTCTCACCAATGTTATGGGGTCTCATGAAATCCTACGCAAGGCCCTGCATGAACATCCCTGGTAACTCCCAACGGGTGACATCCACATTACATCTCAGCACTTGGCTGGGGGAGGACTTCTGGAGCCAGGAATGCATACCCACCACAGTAATGCACATGCAGGTGGGCACACCTTGGCTTTATAGTGCCACTGCGCACAATGGAATGGGCCTCACTGCAGGGAGTGCCCCCAAGATGCCCCAGGGTCCTCACGACCAGCCCCCATCTGCTAGCCTCATCCACTCACACCCAAATCTGCCGCTACTCGGATCTCCTGGGCCGGCTGTGCTCCTACCATTCCATCTGCACCCCAAATGGCCTTTCCAGGGGAGCTGGCCCGCCCCTCCACCTCTGTGTGCGTGCAGCAGTTGCCCAGCCATGGCTGCTCACTCCCTTTGCTATTTGTGTCACACTCCCAGCTTCCCGGTTTTTCAGGGAATTGTAATGTGTCAGTATAATTACTGGTTTTGTATCTTGCGCTACCCAGATTTGGTGAGAGGGCACCTACTGTTGGCAAAGCTGCCCGCCTTCTCCTCCCTCGGGCATGAGGCTCTGTTGCCCTCCCTCGCAAAAAAAGGGACTTTACAGACAAGATTGGGGGACAGGTGTCATGTGGGAAGTCACCTGACTAATGCTAGTGCTGCACAGGTGTTGGTGGGAGGCCAGAGGCAGTGAATGCTCCCTACAGCCTCCAGTGGCCCTCCACCCACCACTACCCTCCAACTTAGCCAGTGGAACACATTTAGTCTTCCGACAGTTGTCATAGCAGCCAAGAGGAGCAGTAGGCTTCTGCTGAGGGAGCAAAGCCTTGAGGCAAGGCAGGGGCGCACCTGCCTCAGTTCTTTGCCTGACAGGCGGCTGGAAGTAGCCACACAAGGAGGGTGGGGCACCCGCAGGGACCCTGGCTGGCCTAGGTGATGCTCAGGCTGGGAGGGCTGGGGCTCACTGGTTCTGACGTGGAGTGACATGTGTTTGCTTTTTCCCTCTTCTCCTTTCCTTTCTTCCTCCCTCCCTCCCTTCTTCTAGGCAGGCATTCGTCTGGAGGGTTCTGGGCAGAGCAGTTCACTTTTAAGATCATATGCGGCTGGGCGTGGTGGCGCACGCCTTTAATCCCAGCACTTGGGAGGCAGAGGTAAGAGGATCGCCATGAGTTTGAGGCCACCCTGAGACTATACAGGTCAGCTTGAGCTCGAGCGAGACCCTACCTCAAAAAAAAAAAGATCATATGCACATTAGCTGGGCCAGGCTAACACCTGTAGTCCTCATACCCATTGCTACTTGGCCACTGTCCCACTCTGGAGGCACAGGCCCAGCTGAGATGCAGGAGGAAGAAGGCAGAGCCAAGGATAGGGAGGCAAGCAGGCGCCATGAGCTGAGAGGGGCCTATAGTGGACTCAGAGCCCCCAAAGTTGAACGTGGCTTTAAACCTGACCCTACCCTCTGAGGTGCCCCCACCTAGAAGACTCCACCCACACAGTTGCTCCAGGCTGTCCTTGAACTCATGGTGATCCTTCTTCCTCAGCTTCCTGAGTGCTGGGATTAAAGGTTTGTGCCACAACATCGGCCAGCCTCTCCTTGTCTGGCACAGAGTCCTGTGCTGGGGGCCAGCAGGCTTTGGGTCACACGGGATTACCCACTCCTTCCACCAGGAGGCAGTCTCTGAACATTTAACACACAGGAGTCAGAGGGACAAGACCTTCCCAACTGCTTACAGCGGGTTCCCTCGGACCTGATGTGACTCCAGCACCCAACATATGAGTGGGCCAAGGTGGTGGTCCACTGGACGGGTGCAGCTTGAGTAACCAAGTTAGGGTGCAGAGCCCCCCAGCATCCTTCAGAGGAGAGGTTATTAGGAAGTGACTCTGCCCTGCTAACCAGCATTACAATCCCACTGTCGTAGTCTCCAACTTTCTGTGGCCATTTCTGTCCTACCTGATGCCTCTAGTCTTCCTCCCCCATTCCATGGCCTTGTCACCAAAGGTTCTGGGTCTGTTTCCCAGACACTGTCCTCAGAGCAGGGTGGAAGGCCAGAGACGCCACGGAGCACAGACCCCCCCCCACCCCAGGGCACTGGGCAGGGGCAGCACTCCCACTCATGTGGCCAGGGGCTGCTGGTTGGACTGGAATCATGGTAAGACTCCCCTCCGGTGTCACAGAGCTCCACTCCAGTGACGCAGCTTCCCTCCAGCGGTGACTCCCCATTGACACGGGGCACCCCTCACAGCCTTGTATGGACGACTCCAGCACCCAGGGTCCCCGACAGCGGGATTCAGCCTGGCCCATACCCCAAAATGTCCCTAAGTGACCCCCAAATGGGCAGGAATAAGCAAAGCTGCAGATAAGAGCTAGAACTCAGGGTCTGTGGTCAGGCAAGAAGAGGAAGAAGGGGAGGAAGAGAAGGAGGAGAAAGAGGGGTGAAGACTTATCAGGCTGTGCACTGAGGCCGGGGAGATGGCTCCACGGTTAAAGGTGCTTGCCTGCAAAGCCTGTCAGCCCAGGTTTGATTCCTCAGTATCCACATAAAGCCAGATACAAAGTGGTACATGCATGGTACGCACGTGCCCATACACATGCATCTATACATACAGACACACAAATAAATTAATTTAAAAATTAGACACTGTGAGCATGCATGTTCATTCTACACCGACTACCTCAGCAAAGTCGAAAGCAGGGCAGGACACAGGACTATAAGTGCCAACCACAGTGACAGCAACAAGGAGAGGCTGGAGAAGGAAGCGCCCCATGTCAACAGTGGCAGAAGTCAGGTGACTGCATTCTTCTGGTGTCACCTTCGCAATGAGTGATGATGCTTAGTTTCATTTAAATCCCATCACTCTGGGGCTGGAGAGATGGCTCAGCGGTTGAGGCACTTGCCTATAAAGCCTAATGACCTGGGTTTGATTCCCCAGGACCCACATAAAGCTAGATGCACAAAGGGGCATATGTATCTCTAGATTCATTTGCCGTGGCTACAGACCCTGGCGGCGCCCATTCTCTCTCCTCTCTCTCACCTTGCAAGTAAATAAAAATATTTAAAACAAAAAAAAATTAAAATCCTGGGCTGGAGAGATGGCTTAGCAGTTAAGCGCTTGCCTGTGAAGCCTAAGGACCCCGGTTCGAGGCTCGACTCCCCAGGACCCACGTTAGCCAGATGCACAAGGGGGCGCACGCATCTGGAGTTCATTTGCAGTGTGGCTGGAGGCCCTGGCCCGCCTATTCTCTCTCTCTGCTTCCTTCTCTCTCTGTCGCTCTCAAATAAATAAATAAAAATGAACAAAAAAAAATTTTTTTTAAAAGGTGTGTGCCACCACACCCAGCTACAAGTTTAAAAATAAATAAATAAAGTCCCATCACTCTGCCCCACCCCTACTCAACACCCCCACCCCAGGAGTCAGTGCCAACTGATCTACTCCTCTGCCTGAGACCACAGTGCCACTGGCCCAGGCCCTTCAGCCTGGTGCGAAGTTGGCTCCATGGATCTGGAAGCAACCCTCACTGGGGTCCACCAGGCAGCCTGGTCCCAGACCCTGACCCAGGCTTTTCCCTGCACCCAGACTGCAGAGAGGGGCCCACCCCTGAGGACTTCAGCCAGACCAGCGCCACTTTCAGGACCACCAGACAGATGTGAAGCCCATGTGGGTCACATGGGTACCTGGGGACACTGGCAGGCCACACAGCCAGGCCCTAATGGGATACAGTAGAGAGCCAAGAAGGACAGGTGTGACAGGCATGCAAACTCTCATGCATACACTTATGCACACACTCGTTCATATGCACAAATGTACACACATACTCACATAGGTACATGCACACATACATGCACCTTCACTCATGAGCATACACTCACGCGCACATTCATGCATGCACACATACATGCGCTCACATTACACATCCACTCTTACACACACAGATGTACACACATGTGCATTTGTGGAAAACCCATGTGCACACACAGAGGCATACTCTGCACACACGGGGCACACCCTCACATGCACACTCATGCACTCGCACACATGCATGTGCGCAATCGCATATGCACGCAGGCACATGCTTGCATGCTCACACATACGCACAAATCCCTTGCAAGCACAGGGACCCACACTTATGCACACAGGCACACTTGCATTCTCACCCCACGAATACTCACAGGAATGATGACTGGGAAAGAAGGGCAGGTGAGTGGGTGGGCCCTCAGCCCAGGAGCCTCGAGGCCAGTGCCTCAGTCTCCCCAGTCATGCTAAAGGGGCAGCCATGCTGTCTGCTGGCAGTCCGCTGTTCCGGAGAGCCCAGCCCACAAGCACAGCCGTGGCTTTCGATAAATGGGAAACATCACTGCACCTATGTGAAGAGATCAGTGGACACTGGACCCAGCTTGGTGCTTCCTGGATGGACTCTGTGAGATGCTCCAGAGACACCAGGGGCTGGGGTGGGGACAGGGTCCCTTTGGGATGACGAGAACGATCTGGAATCAGAGTGAGGCGGTGGCAGTAACCATCCCTGACCTGCTCACTCAGAGAAGGCCTCGCCATGATGCGTGTGCCCAGTGAGGCAAGCAGTGACACAGGTACCCACCTCCGCTGGGGCTCAATGTCCCCGTGAAACCCATCCTCCTATCCTAGGCCTCCTTCCCACCCTGTTCAAGGAACGCCCCATAGCCTTGCTCCTAACTGTCCCCTCACAGAAACCACTCAAACATTCCTAGAACAGGGGACACATCCACACAGATGCTGTCCTGGGGGCTCCCTTCTTGGGATTCCCCCAGTTTGACCAGACACTCATTCCCAGGAATGCACACCCCACTCATCTGTGCCACTCACCATGGCCCAAGGACAGGGTGACTAGAATGTCAGGGCAGCTAGGCCCGGGGCCTGGCTCCAGCCCCACTGTGAGACAAAGGGCATCCCACACAGAAGGAACTTGTGCAATGGAGGCAGACAGCCATGGGACTGAGCTGGGTGCCAGAGGTAGGGCCAGTCCCAGGGGCCCAATGTTTGTCTTAGCAGCTCCCTTCCTGGCTCTGGCTGGAGCGGCAGTATGGTTCTGGGGTCCCTGGGAGAAGAGTAAGGAGGAGGCATAGCGTGCCCCTAGGAAGCTCTGAGAGACAGGCAGGGCTATGGAGCTGGGAAGGTTTGCCAAGGGCCTGACAGGAAGGCTTCTTCCATAGAGGAACAGAATTCCCAGGTAAACACTGGAAGCTAACCCTGATCCTCCCACTGCAGGTCAGCGGGCCTGAGGCCAGACCCCGGGACCACCAGGCCCTCCTGCAGACGCAGCTGGCAAGTTGCTGTTCCCCAATCTTCATGGCTGGAGATATGGCCCAGTGGTTAAAGGCGCTTACTTCCAATCCTCAGGGCTTCCTAGCACCCAGGCCCTGTCCACAGGATGGTCCAGGCCAAAAGCAGGGAGAACCCCCACTGGCCCTTGCTAAGCTGTCCTCTGGCCCTGACCACCAACAGGGAGGAAAGTGAGGCAGGGGCAGCCAGGCTCTCCAGCAGGTAAGAGGGGGCTTGAAGGCACTGAGCAAGGAGACTATGCCCACACCCAGAGACCAAAAAACTCAACACTGCCCACTTGGGGCCTTCCCAAGCCCTCAGCTCCAGCACCCAGGGCAGGTGTGGTACCATCTACTATGTGGATAGCTAGGCAGTGTGCAAGGACCACTGTCTGTCAGGTAGCAGAATGATGTCCAATGGCTACAACGTGGCCAGGTGAGGCCCCACCTAAGCACAAAGAATCTCAGGGCCAGAGCCCGCCTACCATGAGAACCACCAGGTCACAGATGGACCTGCCACCAGCCAGGGCTCCAGGCCCCCACGCATGCTGCCCTGCCAGCCATGGAGGGCTCTCGGGGGCAGGCACAGTTGGCAGGGCTATCGGGTCAGCTAGTTGGCTGATGGACTCAGGAAAAGAAGCCACATGAACGTCTGGCCCAGTTCATCTGGGGACCCTGAATTGGCTCTGGGAGGGAGGGTACTTGCAAAACGAGCAGTGCTCCCCTTTCCTATCACCAGTGTGAAACAGGAAATAGAACAGTCACTTGTGGGGCTGGAGGGATGGCTCAGTGGCTAAAGGTGCTTGCTTGCAAAGCCAGAGGTTCGATTCCCCAGTACCCACACCAAGCCAGATGCACGAAGTGGCACATGCATCTGAAGTTTGTCTGCAGTGGCAAGAGGTGTGTCCATACTCTCCTTTTCACTCTCTCTTTCTCTCTAATAAATAAATACAAATTTTAAAAATCGTCACTTGTATCCCAAAGCCTAAGAGAGCAGCTGAGGGAAAGGGAGAGCCAAATGACAGGGTTCCGGAAAGATTCTAGGAGGTCTTGGGTGACCCATAGGGTGACAAGACTCCCACATCCTCACTTGTACTCACGTGCATAAGCACATGTGTGTCCATAGGCACACCCGTGTGCCCAACAATCACATATGCACACTCACCCCCCCATCCCAGAGTCCTCACATACTTGTGCTCAAACACATGCACACATGTCTGCACCCACCTGTGTGCACACCAATTCACAGATACAGTACCCCCCCACACACGTGTATACACGCTCACATCTGTTTACACACACACACACCCCATGGACCTCCTCACAAGGATCCCCATACTCACTTGCTCCTTGTCCCCCATGCTCCTGGAAGCACACACCAGGGGGTAGCACCAAACCCCATCTGCCCTTGGGCTGAGTTCAGCATATACCTGCTACTGTAAGGCTCCCATAACCCCCCCCCCAGCATTTCCCCCAAGGCCCCAAAGCCCAACTTCTTAGCCCCTGCAGAGGTTCCTCTGGAACCGACCACCCAGCCTCCAGGGTGGCCTAGGAACAGACGGAAGTTCAGCGTGCTGCTCACAGCTCATACTCGCCGGTGACTTCCCCTCTGCTGACATGACATCGGCTCCCACACTCCACCCTATTCCCTAGCACCCTGGGGCTCCTCCCAGGCCAACCCAAAGGTCAACAGGTTACTCAGAATATCCTCAGACTCCAGGGACCCTGTGCCCCACAGCTGAGAAGCCCTAGGGAACAGCCAGCCCGCTCAGGCAGCTCGGCGTGCATGCAAAGGTGGCAGTCACACGGGTCGCCACTGCTCCATTTTCTAGCTGCTCCCTGCTCCACACGGGGGGACCTTGGCACCCTGACCAGCCTGACTCTTGACATACACACTTGGCCCAGTTCTCTGGTCATCTTGGGACCCACACCCTGATACCACAAGATGTGTGACCTACGCTGAGGCTGAGGAAACCCACATGTTGCAGTGAGGTTCACATTGCTGGTAGAAATCCCCCAACCAAGAGCAGCTTGTGGGAAAAAAAGGTTTATTTTGGCTTACGGGCTCGAGGGGGAAGCTCTACCATGGCAGGAGAAACCAATGGCATGAGCAGAGGGTGGACATCACCCCCCCTGGCCCACATAAGTGGACAATAGGAACAAGAGAGTGTGCCAAACACTGGCATGGGGAAACTGGCTATAACACCCATAAGCCCACCCCCAATAGGAGGCTTTAATTTCCAGTTGCCATCAGCTGGGAACCTAGCATACAGCACACCTAAGTGTATGGGGGACAACTGAATCAAACCGCCTCACCACAGGTCCCAGGTCAGATGACAAGTGCCCAGAACACACACTGGCTTTGGCTGTCTTTAGATGGGACTTGCAAGGGAAAACAAAAACCTAAGATGGATGGGTAGTTCAGGCTCCAGAGCAGCTGACCACGGTACCAGTCTCTCTGGGATGTACCCCTCTGAGTAGAGAGAGCTGGGCAGCCTCAGCAAGGGGCAGCTCTGGGCCTGCAGGCCGGCAGGGCAAGCCTGTGCAGCTGGCACAAACCCAAGAGCCAGCCCAGGGGCTGGAGTGGGCTGTCCCTCATGGTCATCCACCACCAGGGAGACAGGAAGTGTCGCTCAGAAACACCCGCTCCGTGCCAAAAGAATTCCAGGCAGCTTCTGCCGGGCGTGGTGGCGCTCGCCTTTAATCCCAGCACTCAGGAGGCAGAGGTAGGAGGATCGCCGAGAGTTCGAGGCCACCCTGAGACTACGTAGTGAATTCCAGGTCAGCCTGAGCTAGAGCGAGACCCTACCTCAAAAAAAAAAAAAAAAAATTTCAGGCAGCTTCAGACCAACATGAGGATGTGCACCCAGCAGCACCCGGTAAGTGGGTAACTAAGCGGTTGGGCGAGTGTGCTGGTTCCGCCACCCCCAGGCTGGGGAGAGGTGCACGCCGGGCCTCATGCTGCCCCCACCAGACAGAACATGACAGTCAGGAAGTGGACAGGCCAGGAACTGTCACCAGGCACAAAGCTGAGGAAGACAGACCGGATCTGCAGATGTGCTCCCAAGTGACCAAGAAAGGACTCCTATGGCATCCTCACGGGTGGCTTTAGGTGGCCAAGCAGCCCCTGAAGCCCTCAGGTCCCCAGTCATTTGGAAGAAGCAAGTAGCCCCCGCCGCGGCACTTTTGAGAGGAGACCCTCTGTGGGGTCTGTGGAAAGCACACGTCGGGCCCTGCAGTGTGCGTATCCCAAAGAACGGGGGGCGGGGGGTGTCTCAAGACAGACCTGTGACTGTGCTTCTAGAAGCTGCTGACAGGGCTGGTCAAAGAAACAGGGAGGGCAGATTTGAGGTTGCTAAGACGGGGAGTGGGCATGGGAAGTCACGATTAATGTGGGGAGATAAAAAGGTCCCAAACAGGCTATGGTGATGGTTGCACAACTGTGAACATACTAAAAGTATGGATGAATGTACGGTATGCAAATTAGATTGCAGTAAGGGGAGGGAGGGAGCAAGTAGGAGGAGCCTGCAAGCAGGAAGGAGGGAGGGAAGGAGGGAAGAAGGCTGGCAAGCTTCTCCAGAATGTTCCCAGGAGCTCCAAGAGGGGCAGCTCCAAACTGGACTTGTCCTGGGAGAAGATGCCTCTACTGTTCTATTTGCAGGTGGAACATCACTCAGAGAGCGTGAGCGAAACACCACGGCCTGCAGAGGCCTGGGACAGCCCTGTGGTGGCCTTGTGGGACAAGGCCAAGGGAGCCACCAGGGCTGGGAGTACAGTCACAGCTAGGGCGAAACCACCAAGTCACATAGAGACCCAGGCATATCTGCCTGTGTGTCCCATTCAGCAGGAAGCTGGGGACTCCAGGAAAGCCCACGCATGCAGCTTCCACAAACAGCATCTTATCTCTAGTCAGCAAACAAAAGAAATTAAGCTGGTGGCCACTTCACCCTTCTACCTAGTGACAGCCTGTTTAGGCTCCCTTCCGGCCCGGCCCTCAGGCTGGCCCAGCTGCCCTGGGCAGGTTGCAGGCTGCAGAATCAGCAGGGGCCAGGGCTAAGTGAAGCATCAGGTCCCTTGTTGGAAGTACTGAGTTTAGGAGCCAGGGGGTACAGCTCAATGGTAAGCCCTTGCCCGGCATGCACCAGTTTCTAGGTTCCAACCCCAGTATGAGAGAGAGTGAGGGAATGACTTTTAAGACCATAGGGATACAATGTGAGGCCAGAAGCTCTACTCAACACTGTACCCTACTGAGACCCTGACAAGTTCAAGAACAGTGTCCACTGACATCCCACTGGCCTCAAAGCTCAGCCTCAGGGCCCAGGATGGCCTTGTCAGAGCCTAGGTCTGGAATTCTGGCTCCCCACCCCCTGTCTGGCTCAGAGGGTAGAAAGATCATCCCACAGCAAGCCCAAGGCCAGCTGCTCAGGGCTGCTTTGAAGCCAAGTGCCCAAACCAGTGACAAAGGTCCCTGAAGACCCTGATGGGTGGAGCTGGACTCCATTCCTCAGCAGGGAGAAAGACAGCACCTTACACCTCACTCAGAAAGTAAGGGCAGGTGTGGCCACCCACCTCTTCTTACCCCGGTTGGTGTGACAGGTGACCCCAGCTGTCTGACCTGCTCACCGCAGAGGCCCTATCCACTCTAGGGCCTGCCGTGTCCTCTGTCGAGCTCCTTGCCACAGCGAAGTCCTCATGATCAGTGTTTCCACCCCCACCCAGAGCCGGTCAGGCCAGAGCAGGCTGTGTCCTCCCCAGACCCCCACATACCGGGCTCTGGGCGCTGCTCCGGTGTGGCTCCAGCTTCGCTCCACCCACAGTGACTTTCAGAAGGACTCTACCCTGCCTCACCCTCATGCCCTGGCCCCCTGACTCAGGCCCTAGACCTGGCAGGGGACATTGTGTGACGCTGCCTCCTGTGACAGTCCTCAGGCAACCGTCCACCCAGACTAGCGGCCTGGGAACTGGCTCCAGCCGCGTCCGCTGCCCTCATTTCCTCTGCCGGCTTCCTCTGCAGGGGGGTGGGGAGGCCACAGCCTGGTCCCACTGCAGTTAGTTCCTCTGTGATGAGCAGGCAGGGCTGGGCCTGGAGGGTCCCAACTCCACAGCCCCACAGGTACCTTGGCCCAGTGTGACATGTGACAAGGGTCAGAGGTAACACAGGGGTCTCTCCACCACAGGCATGGCTCAGACAGCCCGCTCTGTCCACACCCTCTGGGAACAGTACAGTCTGAATTGGGCTCACATTTGGCTGACCCTTAGCCTCCACCCTAAAAGCCAGGGAGAGTGAGGTGACCACAGGCCCAAGAAGAGGGCCTGAAAGGGGCCAGGTGCAGCCCACTCTAAAAAGGACTCCATGAGTGGAGGGCACATGGCTAGGGACATCAGCCAGCTCATCGCCACCCACCATGTTCAAGCTGTCATCTGCGTGACCTGGGCTCCCCAGGCCCTGGGGGGGGGGGCTTTGCATCTATGTCTCAGGGCCACTGAGGCAAAGTTCCCTGAACAAGTTCTCCCGCTGCAGAGGCACAGCTCAGACCTGGAGGTGTTGGTGGCTCCCAGTGAGGTTTGGCGAGGGGCCTTGCTGACTGGTCCAGCTCAGAGCCCAGGTAATCCACCTGTGGCCCTGTCACTCCAGTCTCTGTCTCCTCTTCAGGTGGCCTCCTCTATGGCCTGTACACTCTTTCCACCAGGACTCTAGGCATTGGACTTAGGACACATTTGGCCTTAGTATGACCTCACCTGAGAGGATCACATCTTCAAAGCTGGGGAGATGGCTCAGCGGGGAAGAGAACTTGCCATGCAAGCATGAAGGTCTGACAGATCCTGACTAACCCTGAGTTCAATTCCCCAGCACCCATGTAAACAGATGGGCATGGCTACACAAGCCTGTAACCCTAGTCCAGTGGGGACGTGGAAACCAGAGGATCGCTGGCTCTGGCCAGGCTGACTGAAAAACGGTAGTTCCAGGTTCAGTGAGAAACTTTGTCTCAAGGAATCACAGGACGAGCAAAAGAGGAGAACACCTGACGCTCTTCTCTGGCCTCTGCACACTTGCCCACACGGTGTTCCTATCTGCACACACACACGAGTACACACACAACATACACCACACACACACACGTGTGTGCATGTGAATGAAAAAAAGAATCGCGTCTTCAAAGACCCTCTTTCTAAATAAGACCCCATCCTGGATGGGTATGGACCTGGGATGACACCTCTCAAGGTAGCACACGGTACAGAAGAGCCCCCCAAGGGAGGTCCCCAGAAAGGGGCCTGCATACTAAAAGTACAAGACTGCACTACATGTGCACATGAGATGCATGTGTGTACATGCATGTGTGTGCATAGACACATAGGTGCTAGGCCCCCCTGCATCTGCGTGTAGCACAGCAGACACATGGGTATGCCCCAGGTGCGTGTCTGTGTGTAAGTGCGTGTCTGCGTGCACCACACACGCACGGGAGCTTGTGTACCGGTGTGCGCGGCTGTGCTGTGGGGAATGACATGTGTCTTCCTGCCTCCTGCCGGGGGTTCTGTGATCCCCGCCGATGCTTTCCCTGGCCTGGCCCCTGGAGAGGCAGCTTACTTGTGGACACTGCCAGCCAGACATGGGTATCAGCAACTGTCATCGGATCCGCCACGCAGGGTGACCGGCCAGAGGTGGCGATTGCCCACCATGCCCAGTTTTTCTAGAGGTTCAGGCAACGAGCACCTTCCAGCAGGACCTGGGCCTCTCGGCTGCGTGAGCAATGTTTCAACTTTCCAGTTGCCAGAGGTAAGGCAGTGACCAAGACTTTTGGGGACTCATTTTTAAGACCCTCCCCCTTAGCCCAAGCCCCAAACGTACCCATTCATGTGCTGCTCAGACCAAGCCTGGTGTGGAGTGTGACCCCTCTTCTGTCACACAGTCACCGTGCCCAGGCACATGTAGACACTTCCCTTGGGGTCTCCACATAAGATGAGGACTTGGGCAAGGGCCAGGATGTGAGCTGAGTGGTTGGGAACAGTCAGCAGTGCGGAGCAGTACGAGCCAGCCCTCCTTTAGCTCCCGTAACCCCCCAGTGTGGCCTTGAGGTCCACAGTGCCACTTGTCCCAGGATTGACCCAGCAGGGGCCACTTTGGCCAGTCCTGCTATGAGCCCATTCTCAGTCAGTGCTCCAAACGTCCCACATAACCACTTCAGAAAAGGAAACTAGGGCCAGGAAGGGCCAGTCGGGAAGGGTTGAAGGGCTTAGTGCACACCCAGCCACCAGTGTGTAGGGCAGCCCCAGGACACCCGAAACTTTAGGTTCCTCCAGGGGAAGCCCTGATGAGTCAGTGCCATAGTGCCCCACACCACTGCCACCAACACCAGGGACAATGCTGGGCCCAGCAACCACAGTGTCCTGACTGAGGAGTGCCACATGCTCAGCGCCTCAACTACATCTGGTCCACTGAGGTTGGGTTGAGGTGAGAAACAAGGTCAGGCCCCTGCCTCGGGCAGCGGGGGGAGAGCCAGCTCTGCTCTCCCCAGGTCGTCATGCTCCCCCCAGGCTGGTGTCACTGCTCCTCTTCTCCAGGAGCCCGTCCACATCACCCCTCATTTCCTGCCTCCTGTGCCTGTCCAGTCGGACTGCAGAAGGTGAGGCTTCCCCGTGCAGGGTGGTCTCGGGGAGGTTGAGGGGCTTCCCAAGACCACAGTATTGAGGCCACTGGCTGCACCTGCCAGGAGACCCTCCATAGTCACCTACGTCCTGGGTGTCAGGGAGTCCAGGGAAGAGCCAGAGCCCACCGAAGGCTCTTCTGGGTGCTTATCTGGCCAGCCTGCATCACCCCAGGAATGCACTCGGCCCCCGCCCCACTACCTTGTCCTGCCCAGTGTGGCAGTGATGGCAAAAGGTCCAGACAGACCTCCAGAGTGGTGACTGCCTCTGCTTCTAATTCAGCCCCTTCTCTCCCAGACATGGCCACACCTTCACCATTGCTGTCACCTCTGTGGGGACATAAAGACCTGGCTATGGGTACAAGGGCAGGGACTGGGTCCACAGGGACTGCTGAGCATCCCGGTAAACTAACTCCTGGGGCCGCGAGCCTCCCCTGTGACAGGCCACCGGCATCATCTCTACTCACTGGGAGATGGAGAAAAGCCGGCAGGCCACTGTGGCGGGGAGGCCTCAGGACCAGTTGGGACCCAAGAGCCCCCCATGCCTCCCAGCCCCCCAAAAGGCTCACCAAGCACGTCCGCTCACTCAGACCTGGCCACAGCCATCACTACACCACTTCGCAGATGCGGAGACGGAGGCTCAGAGGGGCTTCAGTGGGGACCTCAGGCTCTGAATGTGGTATGTTTAGCGGGAGGACAATAGCTCTCACCTCTCCTCCCAGCACATGAGTCAAGTGGGGTCCCAGCAGGGTCCCCACGTGCCATCACCACCATCCAGGTCAGAGGGTAGACGCCGCCAGCACTCACGGGCCCACAGCTCTCAACAGACCTCCCCTTGCCTACGACAACGTTTTCCCTCTTAGGTCATCAAATAACACACTGTAATTACACCGATCAACTGTGCGAAAGCGCAAGAGCCGCAAAGAGCTGCTGTGTCTCTGAGATGGGGGAAGGGCGCGCCTGCCCTGACACACCACAGGAGGGAGGGGTGACGAGGCACCAGAAAGGTCTGGATCCAGCAGAGGATGCCAAAGAGATGACGGGTGGGAGGGAGGGCATAGGGATTCCTCCCTGCTGTGCTCTCAGCCAGGTTCTACCCCCACCCCAAAACTTCCAAGGCCATGCTTGTCTGGAGTCTGGAACAACCTCCCACAGGAAAGACCAATGCCTGCTGCAGGGACTTCCTGGGGCCCAGTGCTGCCCCCTGGATGCTTGTCCCTAAAAGGCGGTGTGGGCCTGGGGCTACTCAGCAAAGCCACCTCCAGCCCAGCCAGGACTTGGCAGGTCATTGCTGCTACTGCTGCTGCTGCTGCTGAGTCTGGGCCTTTGGCTCCATGGTGAAATGGTGACCTCTGCACCCCTCAGGTCACCCAGGAAGTCCTTTCCGAGTAGGGGACACCCATTACCCTAAGCCAAGCAGACAACCCCCTCAACTCCCCTCCCCAGGAGCAAATGCCTCCAGACCCGGCCCTGCCCAGGGGACCCCGTGTATCAACGCATCCGCTGGCCTGGCTCCAGGAGGGAGACCCGGGAGAGCCATCACGTGGGAGCCTGGCTTTGTTTGGGCTGTGCTGCCCGAGCCAGAGCCCTAGGGACATGTGGGTGGGACTTCACACCCCTGGACAGGGGTTCATGTCCCTCCCACTCAGGCCAAGCAGGGTGGGGGTTGAAAACACATGGGGTGTCTTGCTGACCCAGCCTCCTCTGCCCACCCTAGCTCACCATGGCCGGGGAATCCCAATAAACATGCCCCTGCCCTGACCACTGGCCTGGTGATGTAGGAGGCCCTGGTCCCACGGTCTTCTGCAGTGAGGCTGTCAGCCCTGCCCGGTCCTCACCTGCTGTCTGAGCTCCCCTGGAGGCCTGCTCTAGGCCTCTCTCTGTTAGGCTCAGGCTTTGGGCCTCCCATAGCTCCCACCTCCCCCACAGGCTGCCAGGGGGCTGGATACAGGGATTCCAGGAACCAGTTCCAGGCCTAGGAAGGGGCCTCCTACATCAAGACATGGCCAAGCAAGAGCCCCCACAGCAAGCCCGGGTCCCCACCTGGCAGATACTCCGCACCTCCCCAGGGCCCTGAGTCCTGGCAACCTCTCTCCGGGACACCTGGAGCCAATACAGGCCCTCCTGTCCCAGTTACCTGCGCCAGGGAGACATCCAGAGACACGGGGGCCGCTGCTGCCAGCCAGCGCTGGAGGAGCAGACTGCAGGGTCTGGCCCCAAGGCCTGCCCACCTCCGGAGACCTGTAATGGGTTCAGTCGCTGGTCCCTCTTCTTCTGCGGGGACTCGGGGTGGAGAAAGGGTTAATTTCCAGGCAAAATGGGAAACCGCGGCTCCAGCAGCATCATGTCGGCAGTGGGGAGACAGGTGGGGGGGCAGCCGCGGAAGGGCGCCGCGCAGACTCACCCGGGTCGAAGTGGGAGCTGAAGGCGAAGCTGGGGTTGAAGAAGGACGACGACATGGCCAGCGCCAGCAGCGCAGCGGGCATCCCCCGGCGGGCAGGCGGGCGCTGTGCTCAGGACGCCCGGCGCCCAGGCCCGTGCCCCGGCATCGTCCAGCGGCCGCCGCAGGTGCGGAGCGCGCGGCCCCCGCGCCCAGCGCCCCCAGCCACCGCTGCAGCGCGGGCACCGGTGGGGGCGGCGACAGACGAAGCGCCTCCGCCCGCCGCCGCGGCGCCGCGGGGCTCCGGCTGGTGCAGTCCGAAAACACGCGGGAGCGCGCGAGAGGGGGGGACGGAGGCGGGAGGGGGATGGAGGCCGGGGTGCACGGGGTGGCTGGCGGCAGGGGACACGGAAGCGGGGTGGAGACGAGCGAGGGGGACAAAAGGCGGCCGAGGGCTTTGGGGGGACCGCCGAAGGAGGGGTGGAGGCTGGGGGGTGGGTACGAGGAGGACTGGAGCACGGAGGCTGGGGGACACCCGGGATGCTATGGTGGAGGCAGTGGGGGGCTCAGAGGCTGTGGGGCCCAGGAGGGAGCCACGCGGCAAGGGGATGCCATGGGGGCACAGGACGAGCGGGATGGAGACCAAGGGCCGGAGGCAGGGATTGGTAGAGGCCGTGAGGGGCGCAGAGGTCGGCCGGTGGCGGGACACCGAGGCCGCGGATGGGAGCGTCCTGAGAACAGAGACCTGGGTGGCACGGCCGCTGTGGACGCACAGGCCAAGGGTCACGGTCGTGGGAGCTGTGACGGAGGCAAAGGGTCACTTGCGGGGGTCACGATTGGGAGTGGGCATGGAGTGGGGATGACCGATGGGAGGGGGGAGGGTGCACGGAGACAAGTGGGGAAAACGGACAGTACACAGGGTGCGCGGGGGTCACTCGCCGGCTTCAGAGGTGCCAGCGCTGGTGGAGCTGTTTTCCGCACAAACCGCCTGAGGCTGTGCCACGCTGTGACGCCTCCGCACCGAACAGCCGGGCGCTGGGGGCGGCGGCGGCGCCGGGCACCGAGGCTGTGCCCTCCCTTCCCCCTCCCGATGGAGCGCCATCTTGCAGCGTTGCTGCGGAGCTGCGGGGCCTGGCATAGGCAGAGGCAGAAAGAGGGGCAGTCACCTGCAGGGCTCTTGGATCCGGGCAGGGTTAAAATGTAGCTGTAATTCCACTGATTTTTTTTAAATTTTTTACTTATTTGTTTGTTTAAGAGAGATAAAGACTCAGAGTGTGTATGGGCACACACCAGGGCCTCCTGCCACTGCAAACAAACTCCAGAGCAGATGTCACTTTGTTCGTCTGACTTTACATGGGTACTGGAGAATTGAACCTAGGACTTCAGGCTTTGCAAGCAAGCGCCATTACTGGCCGAGCATCTCTCCAGCCCTCCATTCATGTTTTAACTAGTTGCCCTGGGGTCCCCAGATGGAGGGAGGGGGTCTGTGGGGATAGCAGGCAAGAGCTCCTAAAGACCTAAAGAGACACATCAACAGTGTTTTGACAGGAGGGTCAGCAGGGGCAAAGACAGGGTGCTCAGACCCAGCAGAGCTTGGGGTGCCAGGATCTACTCTGCTTTTTCTCGGGTAGCCCCTTATGAGGAGGCGTCCATCCATGTCTCTTGTCTGTCATCCCACCCCCCAGGTACAGCTCAATGGAGCATTCACCCACCCTCCAGCAAGAGAACCCCCCTCTACTTCCTGTGTGGGCATCCAGGTCCCAGGAGGCCAGAACATCCAGAACCTTCTTCCTGGCACTAAAGGCATGCTGACTGGTGCTCTTAGAGGCTTTGCCCCACAGGTTGCAGTGGACAAAGGTACCACAGGTCAGGTAGCTAGGGGAGGACCTGCTTGAAAACACTGTCCACGTTGTCCACTCTGGCTCATAGGCCATCAGATGGTGGGGATGGGTCACCTCCCAGGACAGGCTGGCAAGGAGGCTCCTCGAGGGCTGTGGTCCAGAAATGCTCACGTGAGGAACAGCTGGATCCCAAGGGCCAGTACTGCCAGTCCCCAAGTGGAGGGTCCCACCTGTGCCCACCTGGAAGACATCTCCGACCCCTGGACTCAGGTAGGGAGAGAGGGCCAGCACTTCAGGTTGGTGCCAGGTTGGGGCTTCCCATGTTGTCCCTGCCTGCCATGGCTAGCCTCAGTGACCCAGCATCCCAGCTTAGTCGGAGGGCCAGTGGGCTCAAGAGTCTGTCTGTGAACGCACACAGCTGGTCAGATCTCGGAGGCTTCCGAGTTTCAGATCTTGAACAGGATAGGCAGAGCCAGACCTTCCAGGTTAGAGATGACCACTGGCCCCTGGCCCAGAAACTGGCTTCAGCACACCTAGATGAGAGGACCGTAAGGATGTAGCCCTCCTCTGTCCCCTGACCAAGTAGGATCCCTCGGCCTCTCCAGCATCTGTGCCCAGGCCATAACCTGAGGGGGGCACTCACCCCAATGACCAGTGTCCAGAAGCCTTGGGGCCACGGTATGGAGGTGACAGAGGCTTCAGCACTGATGGAGAACATGGTGCAGTTCTGTCCCATGTGAGGGTGTCAAGGGACACCTCCCCTAAACGCAGCTGACCCCAGGGTGTGGCTTGGCAGGAAGTCATGTTGATGGATGAGGTAGGTCCATCCAGGAGACAAAACTGGATGTGATGGTGAAAAGGAGGAAGAGTTGACTGCAAGCCTTTGGGGTGTTTAGAGAGTGGGGAGCTGGGCCCCAAAGACAGTAAGGCAGTATTGGGGAACACCAAAAAATTTAGTAATGAGATGAATGGGTAATGGGCTGTGTCACTCGGTGCAGTGTTGTTGGGCACAGGCAGGGCTGAAACTGACATGTGTGGCCACAGGATGAAACACAGACAGTGCTCAGTGGAAGGAAGAGGCCAGTGACAAAGGGCCACAGAGCGTGTGATCCATCTGTGTAAAATGTCCAGAGCAGGCTAAGCCCTGGGGGCCCCAGCAGGCTGGAATCCCATGACAGGGAAGTGGGGGTGACCATAGGATTTCTTTTTGAGGTGATGAAAAATGTTCTGAACTTAGAGATGACAAGGTCAGTGAACACTAAATAGTACTGGCCCGACATGCAGGTGCAGGGCACGCGCCTGTGGTCTGGGCACTCAGGCTGAGGCGGGGGTGGGGGGGATCGCTGGAGCCAGGAGTCAGCACCAGCTCTTATCATCTCAAAACACAGAAAACTCCAGGCACGCCCTTAATCCCAGCGCTCAGGAAGCAGAGGTAGCAGGATCTCGCTTGAGTTCGAAGCCAGCCTGGGACTAGTTAGTTCCAGGTCAACCTGGGCAAGAGTGAGACTCTATCTCAGAAACAAAACAAAACAACACACACACACATCAAACACAGCAAAAACCCTCCACTGAATTGTAGACTTTAAAATAGTGAGGGGTTTTTGTTTGTTTACTTGTTTTGAGATAGGGTCTCATTTATCCCAGGCTGGACTCAGGCTCACTATGTAGCCCTGAGGATGACCTTGAGTCCTTGAATTCCTGATTTTCTTGCTTTAGCCTCTGAGGAGTGCTAAGATTATGGGTGTGCACCACCATGTCCAGCAGAATGGGGAGTCTTATGGTATGTGAATTACATGTTAATAAAGCTGATAGAAACAAACCGAGTGATCAAGTAACTATGTTTTTGTTGTTTTTATTTTAATATTTTTATTTATTTGTTTGCAAGCAGAGAGAGAAAAGAGAGACAGAGAGAATGGGCCCACCAGGGCCTCTAGCCACTGCAAATGAACTCCAGATGCAAGCGCCACTTTGTGCATCTGGCACTGGGGAATCAAACCAAGTCCTTAGGCGTTACAGGCAAGCACCTTAACTGCTGAGCCACCTCTCCAGCCCAAGTAACTGTGTTTTAATGCAGCATTTTTACCATTTTATTTTCATATTTTGATATATGTGTGGGCACAGGCACATGCATGGAGGTCAGAACACAGTTTCTGGTGTGTCCTGGCCTTCCATCTTGTTTGAGACAGGGTCTCTCCTTGTGCACTTCTGTGTTTACCAGGCTCGCTGGACTACAAGCTTTCAGCGGGGAGGGGTTCTCCCATCTCTGCTTCCCACCTTACCAAAGGAGCCCTGGGATTAGAGATGCCTGCTATAGGCTCCGAGGAGGTGCACTCCGGTGCTCATGCATGATGAGCGCTTTATCCACAGAGCCCTCTCCTCAGCCCAATGTATAAACACTGTTTATTTCAAGGTAGGATTTTGCTGTAGCCCAGGCTGACCTGGAACTAACTCTAGTCCCAGGCTGGCTTTGAACTCATAGCGATCCTTCTACCTCAGCCTCCCAAGTGCTGGGATTAAAGGCGTGCACCATACCACGCCAGATCTGATTTTTATTTTTTATTTTTTTTGAGGCAAGCCCAACAGACTGGCCTTTTGTTTGTTTGTTTGTTTTAATTTATTTGAGAGTGACAGACAGAGAGAGAAAGAGGCAGATAGATAGAGAGAGAGAGAGAGAGACAGAATGGGTGCTCCAGGGCCTCCAGCCGCTGCAAACGAACTCCAGACACATGCGCACCCTTGTGCATCTGGCTAACCTAGTCCTGGGGAATGGAGCCTCAAACTGGGGTCCTTAGGCTTAATAGGCAAGCACTTAACCACTAAGCCATCTCTCCAGCCCTCTTCTTTCTTTTTTTTTTTTAAATTAAAGAGAGCAAGAGTGAGAGAGAGACAATTGGTGCACCAGGCCTTCAGCCACTGTAATCAAACTCCAGACGTGTGCACCACCTAGTGCACACGTCAACCTTGTGCACTTGCATCAGTACTCATGTAAAGCCAGAGTTCGTGTGCTGCAGCAGCAAGAGGCCCTAGCATGCCATGTGCTTTCATGCGCTCTGACTCTGTCTCTCTCTCTCTCTCTCTCTCAAACACATATTTAAAAAAGGGTAAATAGCCAGTGTGGCGGCACATGCCTTTAATCCCAGCACTTGGAGGCAGAGGTAGGAAGATCACCATGAGTTCAAGGCCACCCTGAGACTACATAGTGAATTCCAGGTTCCAGGTCAGCCTGAGTTAGAGTGAGACCCTACCTCGGAAAACCAAAAATAAAAAAAAAAAAAAAAATACTGGTGGTTTGATTCAGGTGTCCCCCATAAACTTACCTGTTCAGAATACTAGGTCCCCAGCTGGTGGCAATTTGGGAATTGGATCCTCCTGGAGGTGATGCCCTCCCCTTGCCAGTGTTTGGCACTCTTCTGCTGTTCTCCACCTTATGTTGGCCAGGAGGTGATGTCCACCCTCTGCTCATGCCATGGTTTTTCCTGCCATCATGGAACTTCCCCTCCAGTCTATAATCCAAAATAAACCCTTTCCTCCTGTAAGCTGCTCTTGGTCAGGTGTTTTCTTCCAGCAACGGGAACCTAACTGCAACACAAACAGACGTATGTGTGTATGTATGTATGTATGTATGTATGTATGTATATGATGAATAAAATAGCCCAATATAGAATAAAGGTAGGCTCAGAGGTAGCTGAACCTCCAGAGGCTTAGACCACTGCCACTGCTCAAGGTCCGGCCCTATTCTGAGTAGGGGCAGGGATTGGGGACACAGCACAGCATAGTAGTCTTTGCTGTTCAGGTCACAGAGGTGAAACCTTCCTGCATCAAGCTAGGTCCTCCCTGGCCTGGGGTAGCTCTAGCAGAGTTCCCTGCAGCAGATTGACACCCAGGGACTCAGGAGTGGGTGGCAGAGTAGGAGAAGGCAGGCAGGGGAGGGAAGGAGGGAGGCTAGGAAGAGGAACAGGAAGGCCAGGGAGGGGGCTCTGGGTATGCCCTGTAGTTGCCAGAAAAAAAGGGCCACACAATGGCTTGGAACCAGAGGCACCACCTACCATCTCTCCGAGTCAGAAGCTGATGTCAGCGAGGCTACACTCCCTCCAAAATCACCCTGGTGAGGGGCTTCCTTTCTTGTCCTCTAGTTTCTGGGTCCCAGGCATACCTCGGCTGTTGGTCTCATCATTACTCAAAATTCTGTCTCCTGTAGTTACACGGTGTTCTGTGCACCTCCTCTCACAAAGCCAGCAGTCACTAGAGTGATGGACTACCGTAGGCCAGTCTGCCCTCATCTTGTGTGTGCCTGTGTGTGTGCGTGTGTGTGTGTGGTGCTGGGGATCAAATCCAGGATCTTTTACATGTTTGACCACTGAACTGCATCCCAGGCATCCTGTAAACTTTATTTATTTATTATTTTGAGGCAGGGCCTCACTGTAGCCCAGACTTACCTGGAACTTAACTCTGTAGCCCCAGGTGGCCTTGAACTCATGACAGCCCTCCCACCTCAGGCTCCTGAGTGCAGGGATTACAGGCGTGAGCCACCATGCACAGTTTCTTGAAACATTTTAATCCCAAGGGATCATATTAGCATTTCTACGTGGTAGCCAGTCCACCGGGATTCAGTGCACAAACCCATCTAATGGGCACCACAGTGGTCATTCCAGCAGCACCCCATCCTGCTAGGTCTACACCAGCAGTGGGGAGGTACCCCAGACACATCCTCAGTTTTACCTACCCAGCCTCTAGTCCCAGCCCTTATTCAGTCCTGGAGCTGGACGTCCAAGGAGCACCGAGGGAAACTGAGGGAATGTAGGACCATGGCCCTATGATGGTAGGAGATGGCCGAGTGCCGCGATGACCCTCATGGTCACTCTATCCACACCTGTGGTTCGGGAGGAGGGCTGTCCCTGTCCTGCACGCGGGGTGGCCCTCAGTTTTGGAAAAGGCTCCACCCACCACAGCTGTGCTTTGTAGACAGGAAGCTTGGCTGGGTGCTGGATTTGCCAAAGAGACGCCAGCCAGCAAGGCCAGCCTGCCAAAGATGCCCTGCCTCCACAAGAAGGCAAAGCTCTTACCCAGAACTCACAGTTGGCTAGGAGCCACCCCACCCAGGTCAGGGGGCACACCGCGATCAGGTACTCTGTCCTTCCATGAAAATGGCTCCCTGGAAGACAGCACTCAGCCCCTTCCCGCCTCTAGAGTTACTAGCGGGGTCCAAGCTCCACTTGCTGCTGCTCCAGGCAGGAGTGGGGCAGTGCCAGTCCCATGAGAACTTCTCCAGGGCGTCGGAGAAGCGACAGTTCCCCAGAGCTGTGAGCTAGTCCATACGGCCCCTGCTGCCAACTGCACCCAGAGCGGGGACCAAGGCTAGGGCAGAGGGGCGGCTCCGATGGAAGTGAAACTGGAGGGGCCTCTGGCGGGGGGGAGGGGGAGGCCATCTGTCAGCCTGGAGCAGGTGCTGGTCCCAGGAGCCCTGGAGAATGGCTCAGACTCCAGCCACCTTGCCCCCGAGGCGTATGCCATGCATCTGTGCCCTTGGCCAGGCAGACGAGGCCCCGCTGCTCATTCCACACCATTCCATGCTTGCTTCTTTGCCTTTTGTTTTACTGAAAGCTTTCTTTCAGCCAGGTGTGATAGGGCACACCTGTATCCCCGCATTAGGGAGACAAAGGCAAGAGGACAGCCTGGTCTACCCAGAATTCCATGCCAGCCTACATAGTAATATGCTGTCTCAAAAAATTGAAAATAAACTGAGTAAAATAAAAGAATTCTTTCCACTCTGCATAGTTGCCATTTTTATTGTGATAAAATTCACATAAACATAACATTGACCATCTTAGAGTGTAGGAGCCCAGAGCACCAGCACCGTCACACCACTTTCTCTGAACCCCAGAAGGAAATGTCCCAGGATACACTCGCTGCCCATCCCCCTCTCGGGCCTGGGCAGCTGCACTTCGACTCTGTCCCTGTGGATTTGCCTATTCTGGACATTACTTAAAAACAGAATCCTACTGCATGCCGTGTTTCCTGCCCGGCTTCTTTGGCCCAGCACAGCGTTTCCAAGGGTCTTCCAGATGGCAACATGTGGCAGATGCATCCCTTTCTGTAGCTGGGTAAATTCCTGCAGGGTCAGTCACCAGTCTGCATGTCCATGAGAGTCAGCTGAGGGTGGGGACTGCAGTCTCCAGGGGAGGTGTTAGGGACCCAGGGACACTGGGCTGGGCAAGGAAGGTGTTTCTGGAACAGAAGCAAGAGTGGCACTGTCTTTAACACAAAGTGCCAGGACTTTTCCTAAGGCCTAATAGAGGCCCAGTAGACAGTCAAGGAAGCTTCTGGAATGTCCTTAGCCCACTGACAAAATGAGGAGCAGTGTCACCTCGTAACTGTGCAGAGTAGGGCAGAGGAAGTGAATCTTGGAGCACAAAGACCACTGAAGGCAGAAGCTTGCTCAAAGAGAGATTGGTGATTTAGGGCCTGTCAGTATTATGGTACAACACTATTTTTGAGATATAAAGACCAACAGTCTTCGGCCTAGAAAATAAGTGGACATAGCTAGGTGTGGTGGTTCACAACCAGCACTCAGGAGGCTGAGTAGATCAGTGCAAGTTCAAGGCCAGCCTGGACTACATAGTGAGACTGTCTCAAAAAAACAAAGCAGGGGCTGGAGAGATGGCTCAACAGTTAAAAGCACTTGCTTGCAAAGCCTGTTGGTCTGGGTTCAGTTCTCCAGTACTTATATAAAGCACAAAGTGGAACATGTATCTGGAGTTCATTTGCTGCATCAGCAAGAGGCCCTGACTTGCCCATATACTTCCTCCTGCTTTCCCTCTCCCTCTCTCTCTCTTTCTCAAACAAATAAACAAAAATGTTTTAAGGGGCTGGAGAGAGAACTTGACAGTTAAAGACACTTGCTTGCAAAACATGACAGCCCGAGTTTAATTCCCCAGTGCCCATGTAAAGCCAGATACACAAAGTGGCACATACATCTGGAGTTTGTCTGCAGTGGCAAAAGGTCCTGGTGTGCTCACTCTTCCCCCACCATGCTTGCAAATAAATAATTATGAAAAAAATTTTTTATTTTATTTATTTATTTTTTTTAATTTTTTTTGGTTTATTTATTTATTTGAGAGAGACAGAGAGAAGGAGGCAGAGAGAGAGAGAGAGAGAATGGGCGCGCCAGAGCTTCCAGCCTCTGTAAATGAACTCCAGATGCATGCGCCCCCTTGTGCATCTGGCTAACGTGGGTCCTGGGGAATTGAGCCTCGAACCAGGGTCCTTAGGCTTCACAGGCAAGCGCTTAACCACTAAGCCATCTCCCCAGCCCAAAATTTTTTTTTAAAAAAAGGCAATTGCCTGCAGATCTTAACTGTTAAGCCTGCTTGCTCTTCTAAATTATAAGTCAAACAGTGGAATCTTTCCTTTCCCCCTTTCTATCTCTTTCTTGGATAGTGACTGAATCTGAAGCATGCTGGCCCCACACTAGATTTTCTCAATAAAATCTCCTTTTCCTTACTTAGAAAAAGAACCAAGGGGCTGGGGAAATGGCTTAGCAGTTAAGGCATTTGCCTGCAAAGCCTAAGGACCCTGGTTCGATTCCCCAGGACCCACATAAGCCAGATACACAAAGTGGCACATGCGTCTGAAGTTTGTTTGCAGTGGCTAGTGGCCCTGGTGCGCCCATTTTCTCTTTTTCTCTTCTTCTTCTTCCTCTTCTTCTTCTTCTTCCTCCTCCTCCTCCTCCTCTTCTTCTTCTTTCTCTTCTTCTTCCTCTCTCTCTCTCTCAGATAAATAAACAAATAAATTTTTTTAAAAAACAACCAAGGGACCTGGGGGGCTGGAGAGATGGCTCATTGGTTAAGGTTCAATTCCCCAGTACCCACATAAAGCCAGATGCAGAGTGGCACATGCATCTGGAGTTCAGTTGCAGCATCTAGAGGCCCTGGTACACCCATTCTCTGTCTGTCTCTCTCTGCTTGCAAATTAAAAAAAAAAAAAAAGAAAGAACCAAGGGAGGAGGGAAGAAAGGGGAGGGAAATGGAGGTGAGGGAAGGGGAGAAAAAGAAAACAAAAGGACAACGAGGTTCTCCCTTAATACAGCCATGAGGGGTTTCTGGTGGGGTAGCCCTACTCCAGTCCCCACGGTCTCACTTTGGTGACAGCTCCTCCCTAGCAAGTGAGACAGGTGGCCTTT
The DNA here is from genome assembly GCA_036346955.1 of Dipus sagitta. Lineage (NCBI taxonomy): Eukaryota > Metazoa > Chordata > Mammalia > Rodentia > Dipodidae > Dipus > Dipus sagitta. Next base: position 14,722,519 of record CM070778.1, read on the forward strand.
AAGGAGAGGTATACACAGAAGCCTCATTGGCCCAACAGAGTTCTCCCTCTGTTATTTTGGGGCATCATGGGCTTCTGCAGAGTCTGACAGGCAAAAACAGCTGCTTTACCCTGGTCATTGGCTACAGGAGGCTCAAGACATCTATGGGCTCTTGCTGGCTTCTCAGATAGCCTGTATCTACTGAGAGACCAGGCCAGGGCCAGTAGGACATCCACACATACCTCCAGCTGCCACAAACAGGCTACATAAATTTCATCCACTTCACAGCTGGGAGGCCAGGCCTGTTAGCCCAGAGCAGCTGTTTCTTCTGTGTCACGTCTTCTTGTACAGAAAGTGATCAACTGGACAAATCTTAAGACACACAAAACCTGCCATATCTAAATCACAAAGCAATAGGAAATCTCACTTGACCTATAACTATGAGGAGGCTAATGAATCATACAAAATCTAACCAAGAAAAGCTCTGGGCTTGGCACTTTCCAGAGCCATGCTCAAGGGCCTTGGTGACCCTCACAGCAACACCCAGGCAGGCTGCATTGTCATGTTGACTCTAGAGACTCCAGGAAAGTGAGAAAACAAACAACATGAAGAACTGAAACCACTTTTTTTTCAGACTCCCCAAAAAAATGGGAGGAGAGGGGTACTGCCTGACTCAACTCAGTGTCACCCTGATTCCAAAGCCAGAAAAGATACCATAAGAAGACCACAGACAGGCATCTCTGAGGAGCACAAATGTGCAGATCCTCAACTAAACATTAGCCACCCAAATTCAGCAGCATCTTACAAGAACTAGTTACCATGACGAGAAAGGGTTTATTCCCAGAATGCAAGGATGGTTCAATATATGTATGTATTACACCATGGTAACAGAAACCACATGATCATCTCAATTGAGTTAGGAAAAGAAACTTAAGAAAACTCAACATCCCTTTTTAAAAAATATTTTTTCTTTTTTGAGCCAGGCATGGTGGCACACACCTTTAATCCCAGCACTCGTGAAGCAGAGGTAGGAGGATTGTCATGAGTTTGAGGCCATCCTGAGACAACATAGTGAATTCCAGGTCAGCCTGGGCCAGAGTGAGACCCTACCTCAAAAAGTTTTTTATTTTATGAGAGCAAGAGATTGAGAGAGAGAGACTGCATGTGAGAATTGGCACACCAGGGCCTCCAGCCACTACAATCAAATTCCAGAAGTATGTGTCACCTTGTGCACATGTATCACCTTGTGTGTCTGGCTTACATGGGTTCTGGGGAGTCAAATCCAAGCTTTACAGACAAGCACCTTAATCTACAGCCCTTCAAAATATTTTTATTTATTTATTTGTAAGGAGAGAGAGAAAGAGAAGGGACACAGAGAGAATGGACATGCCAGGGTCTTCAGCCACTGCAAACGAACTCCAGATGCATGCTCCACTTTGTGCATTTAGCTTTACATGGGTACTTGGGAATTGAACCCATGTCCTTAGGCTTTACAGGGCAAGTGCCTTAACCACTTTGCCATCTCTCCAGCCCCCAACATCCCTTTTTATTTTTATTTTTATTTTTTGAGGTAGGTTCTCACTGTAGCTCAGGCTGACCTGTAGTTCACTATGTAGTCTCAGGGTGGCCTTGAACTCATGGTGATCCTCCTACCTCTTCCTCCTGAGTACTGGGATTAAAGGTGTGTGCCACCACGCTGGGCCCAACATCCCTTTTTATAAAAAAAAAAAAATTATTTATTTATTTACAAGGAGAGAGGGAAAGAGAGAAAGAGAGAGAGAGAAAATGGGCGCAGCAGGACCTCTCACCACTGCAAATGAACTCAAGATGCATGTGCCACTTTGTACAACTGGTTTTACATGGGCACTGGGAAACTGAACCCAGAAAGTCAGGCTTCATAAGCGTCTTAACCGCTGAGCCATCTCTCCAGTCCCAATGACATCATTTGAAGCTCAAGGATGGGCAAGAGTTTAACTGGCCCCAAATAGCTGCGATACCAGGAATGGCTTAGGCCTTTGGGAAAGTGAGCTGCTAAGACAAACAGGTGTCCTCTTACTGTTCTGGGCTACACATCTCTGGTATCTGCCCTGAAGCCCTAGACAACTCCCTATCCCACCCATGCCTGACCAGCCTGGGCCTCAATCTCCTCCAGAGGAAAGAGAGTTGGGAATTGTTTTCTTACCTTCCTGAGGTCTTTCTCTTTCTTGTAAGCAAAGGGAGAGAGGGAGGAAGAGAGGGAGGGAGGAAGGTTGGGCACACTAATCATTCTTGCTGCTATAAACAACTTCCAGATGCATGTGCTACTTTGTGTGCATCTGGATGTATGTGGGTACTGGAGCCTTGAACCAGGGCCGGCAGGCCTTGCAAGTAAGTGTCTTTGATCACTGAGTCACATCCACAGACCCTTCCTGAGGTCTCTCGAACAAGGATTACAATATAGGCTGCCTGGAAGCCATTGTGAGAGTCACCAAGCTCCTCTTGAGCCTACCTCAGGGCAGAAAACACCCTGCGGAAGATGCACTTCGTATCACATTCACTGCCACCTTCACACAAATGTCACTTTCATTAGTGGGTTTGAACCCTCACACCACACCAGAAACAGGCCACCCATGAGCCAGACACCTCTGAGGGAAAGCCACACCCCATCAGCACACAGCCCTAACCGCCTTTCCAGGCCTGCCCAGTGCACCCACCCACAGGCTCCAGGCTGGGCTTGGTGCTCTGTGCAGATGAGCAGAGTGAAGCCATCTGCCCCAGGCAGACGGTGATGAGTTGCCTAGTGTTCACAGCCAGCCTAGGGGCCTCCTCCCTGGATCCCCCCACCACCAGGGGGACACAGTATGATCTGTAGGGGGACAGAGGCTTGGAGAAACTGATTTAATCTGGGATTCTCTTCAATTACACAGCCTGCAGACTGAAGACTTTGCTGGGCTGAGCTTCCCTCCTGGCTCAAATCCCCAACATGGACCTAGAACACACCCCTCCACACACCACCACTGCCCGCAGGCCCACCCGCACCCCTCCACGCTCCACCTCTGCCCGCAGGCCCTGCCCCCACCCCTCCACACTCCACCTCTGCCCGCAGGCTGGGCTTGCATTGGCATTCTGTCCCTCCTTCCCATGTGGCCCTGGTGCACGGCCCCTCCTGCAGAGCCCTCCTCCCCTGCAGCCAGCCCAAGGCTCTAGGCCTGGGTTCCAACCTGTGACCTTGGGCAGTGCCCTGGTAAACTGCCCTGTGAGGCCAGATACTGCCAGGACTGGTGTGACTGTCAAGTGCTAGGGAGCCCCTTGGGGCAGTCAATGCCAGTCTGTAGTGCCCAGGAAGGGTGGGGGCAGCTGCAGCCTCAAGATGTAAGCAGGAAGAGTGAGCCACAGGAATAAAACCTGGAGCCCCTGAGCCTCTCAGCACCCCAACCTGTTCTGAAGACAGGCAGAAGTAAGCCTTGTGGGGCAGGGAAGTCATGAGTCGGGGCTTCCTTTGCATACATAGAATGAAAAATGTCTGGAGTCTGGGGAACTCAGAGAGGTCTGGGGAGATGAGAAGAGCAAGAGGAGACCGTCCTTTCTGCTGGTACTGTCTTCTAGGCCCGGGAGCCCTAGTCCAAAGGTGGCTCATAAACCTGGGTAACAGATGTGTGCATGCATGCAGACGTACTTGTGTGGGCTCCATGGACATGCATAGGGGGTGGCCGGGAGAGCAGAGAGAGAAGCCGAAAGGGCACTAGGTGGCCTGCAAAGCCCAAGGCCCAGCGCCTCTTGATCCCAGAGCCGGTCTCCATCCCATCGGACCTCCCGCCCCTCCACCTTCCCTGCCCTTGAGGTCTTCTCTCATCACCAGCTGAGGAGTGAAGCCTTTTTGTCACCATCTCCCTCCCTCTCCCCACAGGTCACACAGCAGTCGGGATACCTGGGTTAGAACGCGGGGCCCTGTCTTGGGGCTGCATCTGGCACACCCTATCCCTCAGGTCCCAAGGTCTGGCTACAACCTTTGACCTATTAGGAGACTGGGGATGGCCTCCACCGTCTAGCCCTGCTCAGGACCACAGGCCACCATGCTGCTCCTTCTGGTAGACATGTTTCAGAAGTCTCTGCCACCCTGTGAACTTGCTAAAAGGCCAATGAGCCTCAGAGAGACACCTGCCAGCCCTGCAGTCCGCGAGCTCAGAAATAATCACTCTTATGGGAGCCTCAGAACCCAACACCCCTGGGGATGCAATCTGAGAATCTGGCCGGTCACAGGTATAGCCAAGAGGGACACAAGACACTGGTCTCCACTTTATGGTCCCTCAGTTTGTGTTCAGAACCCCAACTACCCACTGTAGGCTGAGCCAGCCCTGATGGCCCTGGTGTGACATGGTCAACCTGTAAAGGGCAGGCAGTGACATCTACTCTCCCTGGGCTGTTGTCCCCACTCAAGATCAGGCGTCCTTATGAGCATCCCATCTTTTTGTGGGGAGCCTGAGGCAGGGGGAGGGTGGGATCCTGAGTCTCAAACAACACTTAGATCAACTGCCCTTCTTTTCAGCTCGTGGTCATGGCACAGTGAAGGACCAGGTGAGTGGAGACGAGTCACAGCTGGGCGGGGGCATGAAGCCATCTGCCTGTCCCCTGGTCCAGGATAGACGAAGTCCTCCTCCTAGACAGAGCTGCTGTCCTCGGACATGAGACACCAGAGTATAGCCTGAGCCCGGGCCAGCTCAGTAGGGGCGGGGGGATAGGACACAGATGCCCCCATCACTGGATTCAGGTCTAGCACCACCCACCAGGCAGCCTGGCCCCAAGTGACCATAGCCCATTGAGCCCAGGGTTCTTCCACTACGTCAAGTGCTCTGTGCACATGAAGAAGTCCCAGGCCTCTGGGCAGCTGGGGAGTGTCCTTCCAGACCTAGACAGGAGTAGCTTCATCAACTGGAATGAAATCAAGCAATGGCAGTTGTCGGGGGAGGGGTGCCAGGGCCCTGGGTCTGGCATACAGCACAGCCGCTTACCCACCCCAGAGACCTGGTCATCCCACTGGCCTGCTGGTCTAGTGGGAGGCTGAGCTAGGACACAAGCACAGAGGCCCAGGGTCTGGGACCAAGGCCCCTCCCAACTCATAAAGCAGAGGGCGAGCCATCTGCAAACCTGGGGCACTGCCCCTCCCTGACCAGCGCCCTCCTTGGCCCGGGTACATCCCCAGTGCATGCTCATCCGCACCCATGAGGAGGCTGAGGCCATGGTCCAGGTGGCTCATCCAGACAGGGATGGGAGGATTGACTACAGAGGTAGGGGCAGCACCCAGGGGGTCAGGGAACTCCCTCAGGGCCCTACTCCACTGTGGCCCCACCATCCCCAGGGACAGCCCTGGAACAGTTTACCGCAGGTGCTGTGTGCAGCACAGAGCAAGCTCTCCTGTTGCCAGGCCCACGCCTGCCCTGTCTCACAGTGGCTTACGGCCAGGGAAACCAAGTAGGTTGAGTGTTTTCTGAAGCTAAGGGCTTTTGAGCAGAGGGGAGGTGGCCAGGCAGGCTTGGGAAGCTCAACTGGGGCAGAACCAGCATGGGAGTGGCCTGTTGGCCTGCAACGCTCTCTGTGACTACCCTGAGGTCTAGATTATCCTGCTTCACTTTCACCCCAGCTGATGACCACAGGCCTGAGGGACCATCTAGGGGCTGGCATGGTGACATGTGAAGCAGCCAGTGGGAAAAAAAAAGCCCCAAGGCATCCTTGCCCAGCTGTCAGCTTGTCTTCGCCTGCCTGGTCTAGTTAGCACATGGCTTCTGACAGGATTAGGAGGGACAGCTGATCAAGAGTTTGCTCAGACTTGGGCATCCAGCTGCTATGTGCTTCAGTTTCCCCGCTGTGAGAGGTGGGATGATTAGAGGGCACCTGTTCAGTGCGAATTCCTAGGGGGTCTCTCTCTGCAGAGACTGCGTTCAGGACAAACTGCAGGAGCTCATGAGCCCCTGAGCTCTGGTCTTCCTGTTCTCACGAAGAGCCTCCCACCAACTCTGAGCCCCTCCCAAGAGGCATCCATGACCACCCCTGGGAGGTGAAGGGTCTGCGTCACAAAACAGGGGTATTTACTACTGATCGGTTTCCTGCTCTACAACCTTAATTGCTCAAAACAGAGAACACTCTGCTGGGCATGCCTTTAATCCCAGCACTTGGGGCGGGGGGCAGAGGTAGGACAGCCATGAGTATGAGGCCAGCCTGAAACTCTAGAGAGAATTCTGGGTTACCCTGGGCTAAAGTGAGACCATACCTCGAAAAAAAGACCAACAAATAAATAGAAAATTCTAAAGCAGTACCATGAAGAACCCTGGTGAGGGGTCCCTGAGAGACTGCAAGGGACAAGCATGTACTGTGGACAATGCCATGGCCAGTTCCAGGAGGAGGCTGTGAGGGTGGATGCCACATGTGCCAAGGGAATGGAAGAAAAGCAGCTTTAAATGAACACTGGCCTCGTGAGTTTGTGGGTGTGAGCCGGTGGGGTCAGGGCGGGCGGGAAAGGAAGGATATAGTGGGGTTGTGGGTGGGTGTGCCATCTGACTGCTCTCCATCCACTTCTCTCTAGCTCACTGCAGGCACCCAGGCAGGGTGGTCCCACCTCAGCCTAGTGCTTAGCCCCTCAGGGGGACCCTCCCCAGTCTGCTCTGAGCCTGTCCTGTGCCCACAGCCATGACTCAGACATGGCGGGTAGCGACCTGCACAGCCCTCGGACAGCCCCGGCCCTGGCCGGTGTGCTGGAGGGTGAAGGACCGAGCGCCCAGGGGCTCGGCTTGTCAGCTCCTGCTCCCTGGGTTGCTCCTCGCCTTGCCCCATGCTCGTCTCCCGCAGTCGCTTTCCTTTCCTCCCAAGCTCTTGAGAAAACCTAAGACATAGCGAACGTTACAGGGTGGTAGGAGATGGGAGGGCCAGTCCTTGGGTCTGGGTCCCATCCACACTCATGCAGCCAGTGGGCTCTTTCTCAGGGTGTGAGCACCACCCGTATGCTGGCCGCCTCCCCCGGGCCCAGGCCCCTCTCTGGTCTGGTGGTCCACACGGGAGCGGCAGGGTGAGGAGCACCTAGCACTGTTCACAGGCAGTGGATGACCCCTCTCGTGCTCCACCAGACACACCTGGCCCCACGGCCTCCGCATGATGGGCGGCTGCACAGAGCCGTTCTTCACCGTCTCCAAGGTCACACGGAGGCTGACCTTTACCCACTGTTGCACATCTCACAAGCCTTCAACATCTGCGCCTTCTTCCTACACCTGCTTTCTCTTCCCTCACAGACCCTCCTGTCTCCCACAGGAACACTCCCATGCATTTTTATTTATTTATTTGGGTGTGGTATGGGCACACCCATGTGTGAGGTCAGGAGACAGCCTTGAAGTGCCTGTGCTCTTCTTCCTTCTGCTTTGAAGACAGGGCGTCTTGCCGCTGCAGATAAATGCCAGAGTAGCTGGCCCACAGAGCTGGGGCTCTCCTGGCTGCACCTTCCATTATCACAGGTACCTTGGGATCACAGATCCATGTGCCACTTTGCATTTGGCTTTACATGGGTGCTAGGGACAGTCAAACTTTGGTCAGCAGGCTTTGCAGGCAAACGCTTAACTGCTGAGCAGTCTCCCCTGCCCAGCATTTTTTTTTTTTTATCAGCAAGCAAAGCATCAAGGACATGAGGTCTTGAGATCAGAGAGAGAAAAGGGCAACCTGAGAGAGAGCATGATAGTGACATGCTTCTGTCACTTTCCAGTTAGTGACATGGCCGCAGGGCAGCTGTGGAGGGTGCCCAGCAATCTCCCGTGTCAGGACCTGTCGGGAAGGTAGGGCTTCGGCCACAGCTGCCCTGCGGCTGCCAAGGAGTTACGACAGAGAACCCAGCCAAGCCTCTCAGACAACAGCCCACCTCCACACCCAGCCCAGACCCAGGATGTTGGTCCCTCAACCCTTCCCTAATTGCCCACCAGAAGAAAAGTGAACCTGCTAGGGCCAGGCATAGTGGCACATATCTGAAATCCTAGCATTGGGAGACACTGGCAGGAGGATTAAGAGTTCAGGCCAGCCTGGGCTACACAGTAAAACTTTATCTCAAGAGAGAACTGCTAGATCAGCAGTTACCAACAAGCTACAGCCAAACCTGGCCAGTGTCTTTTCTGTGCCTGCTTTGAGATAAGCTGACCTACAGGACAGAAAGGCTGGCAGTAAACAGGGTGAGGATACACCGTTTCTACTGCCTGGCCCCAGCGGCATCTACAGAGACAGGAGGTGACGGCTTTAGCTCACATATATGGAAGGTGGAATCCTGGAGCACTTGGCACGAGCAAGGGTCTTCTGAGCAGGTGGCACTGCCCCGGCATCTCCAAGGGTGCATATGGGTAACTAAGCTCACATGCTGCCTTGCTCTGTGACCAGAACCACACCCAAGGTCAAGGTGGAGTTGTAACCTCTGACCTAAACCCCAAAGCTGACCTTAGCTTCCCTATGTGTTGCAAGCCTTCACATGATTCACCCTCAGACTGTGTCCTCATGAGAAGCACTGAGGTTGGTACAGCCTCAGCATGGTCCTGGGTTCTCCCTTCCCTGAAGGGGTTACCATACCATATATAGCCTGTGGTCACCAAACCACAGCCTGTGCCCAGGGACTGTGCTAGCCTTCTCTGAAGGACCTAGGCACAAACCAGGATAGGACCTCAAGTCCAACAGTGGCACAGCAGGACTCAGTCGGCAGGTGGCACTGGGCAAGGGGAACTATGAGCTCGCTGAGCCCTCCCAGGAAGCAGTGTCCAGAAAGAGGAAAGCCACAGAGCAGAGTGCGGGTCAGCAATAGGGGCTTGTCTCCTGCCTGGGAGGATGCTGGGGCCGTACTACCTGCTCAGAAGGTCTTTGCTCGTGCCAAGTGTGTGTGCTGTAGCCGTCACCTCCTGTCTGTGAAGATGGCCATGGGGCCAGGCAGTAGAAACGGCCACTGCACCAGGTGAAGGTTGCTGACAGGTTCTGAGCTGCCAGTGTCAAGTGCACAAGTAACTATATTTGGTAAAAGGCTTGGGCCAGTCCCCACTATTTTCATGGTGCTCCTGCCAGTCCGCATTTCTGGAGGGCTCCGGGTTGTGACAACTCAGCGAGGGAGGTCTCCTAGTGGGCTGCCTATACCTCTGGAGTCTCTCCAGCCAAGGGGCCTACACAGAAGCTAAGGCTTCAAGTTCCCACAGGGCCAGGCTGAACACATGAACTCCTAGGGGGTGAGTCCCACTGAGCACTAGTGAGACCAGGTGGGAACATAGCCATTCTCTGCAAAGGGGACTGCAGCCAGTCTCATGGGCCACAGGATAAGACAAAGAACCACAAGAGGGCTTCCCTGAGAGTGGAGGAGCTGCTGGCTGCCAGCCACTTCCCTGGCAGCCTGGAAAAGTAGGAAGCTAGAGTCAGTCCTATGGGCCATGGAGACCACACCTAGCCACCACTGTGGGGAGTGGGGAGTGGGGAGGCTTTAGTCAGCTCTAGTCCCTGCCACCCCTCTATTCCAACCCTGGAGAGAAAGACAAGCAGGTGACACAACACTAAAAACAAACCTTTTTTTTTTTTTTTTTTACTACAAAACACATCTATAGGCATGTTGCCTGGTGTCCTGAGCACTAGGGCTCTGTGAAGGTTGCCCCTCCCAATAGCAGGTGTCCCACCCTTAGCCCTGTGTCGAGGTGGGACATGGTTTGGGTACCAACTACAGTCTGCTTCTCGTTTAATTTTCCAGCCTCTGGGTGACGTCACTTCATGCTCAGGGGTGGCCGTCTGTGCTGCTCCAGCAGCTCCTCCAGGTGGTCAGCCCGCTTCACCGCGGCCTGGGACACATGTCAGTTAGGGCCAGCATGCCTGCTCCACAGGCAAGACCGTCACAGGACCTCACGGGACCTACCTCGTGCTGTCTCCGTAGACTGCTGACAGCCTCCTCTTTCCTCGCGAGTGCCGTCTTCACCCTGCAGTGATGTGGCTGTCTTCTACGCAGGCCCCCTCAGCGCCAGGTCAGCCCACAAAGGAAGTCTCCTGGGCCTGGCCCCAGCCCCACTGACCTTAACCTGGGCAGCTGGCCCTGGGCCACTGCGTGCATGGGAGTCAGAAGCACACATCTTTCTTGAAGCAGTGGGGTGGGTGGGGTGCTGTGGCAAGATGGGCGGGAAGCAGCCCCACACCCATCTCTGGGGCCATGACAGGCACATAAGTGGGAGGTCACAGAAGAGGCTACGGGGCTCCTGGGAGCTGTCACCTCCCTGACACTGGATCTTTGCTGCACACACCTGCTACAGCCAGGGCCCCAGCCCACGTGGGACTCAGGTGTTGTCTCCCTGGAGAACCACAAGGGTGCTCCTTGGACAACAGCAGAGAGCAGCCTGGTGGGATGCCTGATGCTCTGGGACTACGTGCTTCCAAAGGGGAACCAGCCCAGCCTTCCTGTGCATAAACCTGGAACCTGCACCAGCTCTTGCCAGGGATGCCTTGGCATCACTTGGAGGAAAAAGGAGGGCATCTAATGCTCACCCTCTGGGTGGCACTGCACTGTCGTGCCCACCCCTCTGTCCCCAATCTGCAGCCCCAGCCACCCACCTCCGATGCACCTCGTCCAGTTCCAGCTGCTGACGGGCCCGCAGCTCGGCCAGCTCTGCCTTCACCTGCCGGTTCTCCTCTTCGGAAGCTGCCAGTCTATCAGCAAATTCCTGGCGGACAACCTGGGTCAGGTTGCCACGCTCACCACACAGCTGTGTATTCACCTGGGTGGCAGGGGAGGCATGAGTAGGCCGGTAGCCTACAGGGTGGTGGGCTCTGGACAACGGAGGGTCCTGGGACTACTCACCATCCGCATGTCCTCCAGCTCCTTGTCCTTCTGCCGCACCAGGGCCTGCAAGCGCTCCTTCTCCCCCTCGGCCTCCCCAAGGCACCCCTTCAGTTCAGTGCACCGCTCCTGAAGCCTCCGTTCCGACTGTTCCAGCTCAGAGAGCTCTGTCTCGTACTTATCCCGCACACGCTTGACACTGGGGACAGAAGCAGAGTGCTCACGTAAGCCGCTGCTGTTTCTTTGCTCCTAGTGCTCCCATCTCGGGGACCTGAAGGCAGGAGGCAGCTCACCGGCTCTCAGCTGCCCTCTCACTCTCCTCCTTGGCCACTGACACGTCAGCCTCCAGCCTGCGGATGACTAGTTCAATCTCCTGGTCCCGGCCTCTGCGGATCTCCTCCTTCAACTCACGCTCCCGGTTAAGCAGCCATGCTTCCTGCAGGGACACACAGCTGGCTTGGGGTCTGCCACCAAGAGGGGGAAAGTGAAAGAAGATGGGGGCTGTGGCAGTGGCAAACTTGTGGGCTCCTGGGAGAGCTCCCTACTCAGCCAAAGGGGGACACATGGATCCTTGGGGCAAAGGGGTCCCACCACCTGAGAGGGAGGCTGGGGGACCATGTCCTGTCTTTAGGGCCATGGGCAAGAAGGCCACCAGCACAACACAACACTCCTCTCCCTTGGAGCCCTGCAGCCCAAGGTGACCAGCTGCAACTGTCTACAAGACAGGCCAGGTCAAAGAGGAGACCTGCCTTCTTGCTGAGGAGCTTGGGTGGCAGCAGGGCAAACAGGCTGCTGCTTGGAGGCAATGTGGAAATTCCTCAACAGGTCTAGGCATTAGATGACTGAAGGGCACAAGCAGGGCAGCTCGAGGGAAGGGAGGACAGTACCCTGAGCTCTCCAGATCTGCCCAGCCCCTCTTTCCCTCTCGTTCCAATGCTAACCTTCCTGGATCCACATGAAAATGGTAGTTAGCCACACACGACTGGGAACGAACCACAGAGCCCCAAAGTAGCCAGGTATGAGACCCAGATGAAGTTCTGAGGGAGGTCCTGGATTTGGGCCCAGCCTTGACCAGCCTACCTCCTTCTTGGCACAGTTGGCCACCCATGCCTGTCTCTCAGCTTCCAGCTGGTCCTTTAGGGCCTTCAGCTCTGTCTGCAGGGGAACCAGCTGTGAGCTAGCTGAAGGCCCACTCCTGAGGACCCACCCGTCCTGTGCAGGGCCATAAGCTGCTAGAGTGAGGCAGCAGAGACCCCACCCCACTGGAGGCCAGACTTTGTACAGGGCTCCAAGGAGGACAAGAACCTGGTGCCGCCGCTCCTGCTCCTCCCGGCCCCTCTCGAACTCAGCCCTCAGGGCCCGGGTCAGTGCCGCGCTGCTCTCCTCCAGCTCAGCTCGCTGCCTGCAGGCCAGCAAGGGTCAGGGCGCCAGTCACTGCATGGGGTGGGGCAGGCACCGAGGGAAGGGTAGTCGCCCCGAGCACCTGGCTGCTTGCTGCTCCAGCCGCTCCTTCTCCTCGGCCACCTCGTTGTAGAGCCGCCGGCGCTGCTGCTCCAGGGCCCGCTGCTCCTGCTCCAGGTGTTGCTCAAACCTGTGGGACAGTGGGGATCTGCTGTCCCAGGATGCTCACACCAGTGTGGGTGACCAGGGGCAAGACGTCCCCTCAGCCCAGGAGGCCACTAGCATAACACAACACTTCTCTTCCTTGGAGCCCTGCAGCCCAAGATGACCAGCTGTCTTTCCGCTTCCAGCTGGTCCACAAGCAGCTCGTTCCCACAGCACTCAACATCTGTCACCACTGCTGCCCAGGGCAGCCAGCCCAGGTGGGCTCTCTGCTGTCAGTGGGCTGCTGGCCTCCTTCAGCTGTAGGCTCTGGCTGGTGGCAGAGTGAAGCAGCCTTGCCTTGGCCAAATTCCTTTTCTGTCTTACTGTATCCTCCCAGCAGCCTCACTCCGCTCAGCCACCACGGGCGGGAGGGAGGGCCAGCAGCCATGTGAGAGGAAGGCATTGTCCCTGAGCGTCTGCTCTGGAAGAACAGCCAGTGTAGGAGAGGCTGCCTGGTGGTGACTGTTGCCTGTGCATACCATCCACCACCTGGCATGCCTCTGGCCATTGGGTCCCAGAGTCTGAGGGCACAGCCCAGACATGTGGTGAATCCCTCACACCAAGGATAAGAGAATGAGTAAGGCCGTGCGCAGAGGCACAGGAGCTCCTACAGCACCTAAGGCTGGATGCTTCTGGACCATCTAAGAATGGCTGGACATCTCCTGAGTGCACACATGGCTGCCCACAGACCCGTGAGGAAGCCCGCACAGCAAGCACTCCATCTGGTGGGTGGGGCAGAGCTGCAGATCTGAGCTCCATGCAGGACGCTCATCACCTCTGCGGGGCATGCAGGGGGCTACTCTAAGACCACAGCCCCTGGTGCCCTCTGGGGGCACTGCACAGAGACCCTTGGACTCCCACCTGCCATCCCTACCCACAGCCTTTGAAGACACAGGCCCTCCAACATCCCAACCCCATGCACCTGGCTTCTCCCTTTCCGCAGCCCACCATACACCGATGCCCACCGCTGTTGGGCGCGCTCGCGCTCCTGCTGGCTCAGCGCCTCCTTCTCCCGCTCCAAGTGCTCGCGAAGCTCCTCTGCCTGGCGCAGGTGGCGCTGCGCAGCCTGCTGGTCTCGCTGCTGCAGCTCGGCCTCGTGTAGGCCCCTGAGCCTCTTCACCTCTTGCTTGTGCTTTGCGATGAGCTTCTGAATCTCAGGCTCCAGACCTAGGGACACCAGCCACAGGGCTGCAGGACCTGCCCACCAAGACACACGGGCCCCTGCCTAAAGCACAGCTAGCCCGATGTATGACGGGTACAGGAGGCAGGACTTGGCTCCTGGAGGAGTGCCCATCATCAGGCCACAGTGGCTTTCCCAGACTGTTGGACACTGAGCTAGCTGCCCATTTGTTGGTTCTCCACCTAGTCTCCCAGTGGGGGTGCCGAGGACCCTGGAGGAAGAGGACCCAGGACAAGCAGGCCAAGCTGAGGGGTCTACAGCTCTTTTATACACCAACTCTGAGCTGAAAGTGCCCTGGTCACTTCCTTCCCACTATTCTCCCTTTTCCCCTGGCATTACTGTGTGCCAGCTCCCCAGGGTTGAGAGGCCCTGAGTGCCTAGCTCGTGCCTTTGTGGCCTGTGAGCTGGCAGATGGAGGTGGTATCTGCACACACACTTGTCCCAGGCAGCTGCCACCTCTGAGGCCTCATCTATGCATGCTCAGTGATGCCATGTGTGTGACTGGAGCTACCATTCTCTCTCAAATATGTCCCCAGCCAGTGCCAAGGCAGGAGGGCCCCACCTCTCACAGTGACCTCCTTGATTTTCTTGGTTTTCTCGTTAATCCACTTTTCGCGGCGGACTTTCTCAGCGGCGCTCATGAGCTCCTTGAGTTTCTTAATCTCCTAGGCACAAGGACACAGGAAGTTGGGAAACAACTATGAAAACTACCTCCTGGCACCCCTGCCCCCTTTGCCACCTTCTGGGCTCGAACTCTGCAGAGCTCCTTCCTTCCTCCCTGGGCAGAGACCACTCCACAATACACTTTGTGGCCTGAGACATAAGGGGGGCAGCCATCAACCTATCCCTGGAAAGCAATGCCACCTCTCATTGTGGGACCAACTCAGTGCCTTTAAAAAAGTAATTATTTGACAGAGAGAGAAAGAAAAAAAAGGAGGAGAAAGAGAGAAAGAGCACACCAGGGCCTCCTGCTGCTGCAAACTGCAGAAGCATGCTCCACTTTGTGCATCTGGTTTCATTTGGGTACTGGGGATGGAACCTGGGCTGTCAGGCTTTGTAAGCATGTGCCTTCAACCATCTCCCAATCCCAACCCAGTGCTTTAGTCTTGTGTGGCCAGCAGTCTTCAACCCTGGCTCTGGTGCTGGAGCTCTTTAGCAATGCCGGCACACCCTGACTCGGGTTGTCTAGGGTGGCTTCAGGAATGACAGGTTTATTCTAAGAGTCAGCGTTTTAACAAAATGACCAGGAAGGAGGGAAATGGAAGTGTGGCCTGTCCTTGCACAGCTGAGATGAACAGGTCCCAAAGTCCAGGGCCCTGGCAGGCAGGTTGGGCTGGGACTCCTGGGCCCCTGTGTCCTCACCCAGAAGAGTAGCCCATGCTCCTCAGGGTCTGACGCCACTTATACACAGACACAGCTCAAGGGAAAGTAGGGGAGGGGTTGGGGAATACTCATCTCTCCTCTGGCTCCCTGGATCCCTATATGCTCAGGCTGCACTGCCAAGGACCGCTGGGGACTCATTCACAACCTGCCATGGCGGACTTGGACTCACCAGCTCATGCTGCTCCTGCATCTGGGCCATGCGCTCCCGACACTGTTGGTCCCCCTGCTTCAGCTCAGCCACCAACGCCTCACACTTCTCCCCAAGAGCCTTCTTGTCTTCAATCAGCTGTGATGGGTGGAGGATAAGAAGAGAACTTCTGTCCAGTATCCCTCCATTGGGCCAACCAGTTCTGGAACCACCCAGCATCTTTGGGGAACCCACTGGCTATGTTTTGCCCATGGGCATTGGAGTCCAGCTTTGCCCGAGTACAAGCAGGCAGGGAAGCCTGGGCCAGTGCCATCCCAAGGTCAACATGGCACTCCAGTGAAGGGACGGTGACATCAATTCTGGGTCTGGAGCCCAGTGCCTCTACCTTACATGGCCTCCTGGAGCCACATCACCTGGTCAATGAAGGACAAGTGGCGCTGGATGGTGGCCTCATAGTGCTCCTTCTGCTGTCGTAGCTGCCGGCTCAGCTCCTTCTCTGTTTCCTTGACCCTCTTGATGGTGAGGTCTCGCTGTTGTGCCTGTAGAGGGTGTAGACAGGAAGGGTTGGCACTGGGTCCACATCAGAGACTCGGGGCTGGGAGTCGAGGGCTGCGTGGGGAAAGGCACAGGGCCTCAGGAACGACGGTGGCCCAGGCCTGTCAGCCCCAGGACAACAGTGCTCTCTTACCAGTGCTCTCTGCAGCAGCACCATGGCCTGTTTCTTCTCCTCCACCTCCAGCCTCAGACGCATCATAGACGTGCTGCCCTCGGACATAGGCTCTGGCAGCCCCTCCCCCACCTCCAGCACCAGGCGCTGAGGACATGGCAAGCTTCAGGCATGCAGACCACCACCTGTGTGCCTGCCCAATGCCTGCCCTGTGCATCCCCTCTGCTCCACCCTGCTCTCAGGGTGGAAGAGCGACATGCAGGACACCTGGCCAAGGAATGGTAGGTGACAGCCCAACCCTCAGAGACTTTATACTATGGAGTACAGAAGGAGGGCTGTGGAAGAACACCAGAAACAGTATATTCATTTCTACTTCTCCCGCCCTCAGGATGATAAGACTCATGACTGCTCCACTGTGTCCACTGGTGCTCACTCAGGAAACAACCCCGGCCTAGGTGGTACGCCAGAGCCCAGGGATGCCAGGACTAACCATGTGGACAGGGTTTATGGCAGTGGTTAGCAATGACCCAGCCAGAGAGCAGCCCAGGGTGGGAGAAGCCAGCCCTGTTCAGAGGCCAGGAGTGAGGCTGCTGCATAGGGACCACCTCCTGGTGGGGCCACACAGAGGCCTGGCAAGCAACCAACTTCTGCCAAGGGTCACACATAGGCCTGAAAAGTGACCATCTACCTCTTGGGGCCCAGACAAATGACTACCTCCCGCTGAAGCGTTGGCTGGTCCTGCTCTGACTTCTCCATCTCATCCAGGAAGCTCATTATGCTCTGCAGCTTGGCCTCTGAGAGCAGAGTCCTGTCGTCGGGAGGGCCAGGGGGCGCACTGAGTTTCCCAAACTTCTCTAGGTTGTCAGCTGTCAGGGAGCTGGTGTCGTCCTCCTGTGGGGCCAGCACTAGGAGTTGTCGGGCAGCATGGACCACTTGGGAGGGCAGGGGCAGTGAAGAGGAGAGGCAGCGGGCCTGGCTCTGAAAGGAAGAGCCTCCCCAGCTGCTCACACCCTTGAGGGCACCACTGCTAGAAAGGTGGTGTGTACCCTGGTGGGTTTCTATGTCCCAACCTCTGACAGAGCCCCATCTGCCTCTGTTCTCGACTAAAGAAAGAATACGGCGGCACTTGTCGTCCCTGACACCCTCCAGTGGTCTAGTGTCCTGTGATGCCAGTGCCTGAGCTTGGAAGAAGATATGGCCTACTCACCTCATCAACCCAGGCATATTTGTCTTTGTGATAGGGCCTGGGGCAGGGCAGTGGCTCAGGCTCCTCCTCCAGCAGCCTCAGGGTATCTAACAGCTCATCCAAGGTGGCTCTGGCCCTGGCCTTGGTCCTGGTCCTACTACTGGCAGGATCCACCATCTCCACACCCTCCCTGGCCATGTCCTGGGAACACACATCCTGCAGTAGATGGGCAGGGGAGGAGAAGCTGACAAGGCTGTCGGTGGCCTGGAGCCATCTACATGCACAAGGCTGACCACAGCAGTGCTGGGCAGGCCCTCTGCCCCAAGTGCATGGGCCAGAGCACCTATCCCCCCAGCGTGTCTCAGGGCCTCCTTCAGGAAAGGACAGGCTTTTCTGCCCAGCCTAAGGCCTCTTGAAGCTAGCTCCTCTTCTGTGGACAGACCCATAGGGCCTCTTCCTGGGCAAATGTGAAAACTCAGTGGGACTCCAGAGAAGTTCTGTGAGAGTTTACCCCAGCGAGTAACCCAGGCTGCTGCTTGCATCAGAACAGGAGCTTTCTGATGAAACAGAAGCCCACAGCTGAGAACAGGGTCAGCTCAGGCCACGCAGACACAGACATGCCCCACAATGCCCAGGTCCGTGGGAAGGGATGGGCAGGCTACGTCCAGACCTGCAGCTTGTCCTCCGGAGACTGCTGGGGATCTGGGGACGACTCCAAGGCAGGAGGACGGGGCTCTCTGGGGCCTGTGGGGCAGATACTGGTACCTGTATGACAGACCACAGTGTCATCCCACCCAGGGCCGTAAACTGGGAAGAGTCCTGGAAAGGAAGCCAGTTATGAGGGAAGCAGGTGCAAATCCAGACACACTCGGGATCCTGGTCTTTCAGAGTGTAAAGCTGAGGGAGCTGTGTGGCCTCAGAGCACTGGGCCTCAATTATGTGGGGTCCCATGGGCAAGGTTTGTCAAGGCCTGGGCACCTTCACATCTAGCTCCACAAGTGGGCCAGGCAGAAGCAAAAGTGGAAGTTAGGGGCTGAGGCTACGGCCCCAATTCTGCAGGTGGAAGCCGCCAAGCTTCCACAGCATGTGGGCTGAGGGCCAGCAGAGCCTGCAATGTCTTCCTCATCACAGGCCTCCTGGGGCCAGATGGACTGAGAGCTGCTCACCAGCACTGTTGACCTCGAGGGCCAGGTGGATGGACAACTACTCACCAGCATTGTTGGCCTTGAGGAGCTGGTGGTCAGCACTAGGTATCAAGGGTGGCTCCTGGGTGGGCCGCGGATGCCGCAGTGCTCTCTTCTCTGGACTCTCTTTAGGCAGCCTGCGCTCAGCCTCACCTGCCTTCTGGGCTCGTTTCTGCTGTAGCTCCTGCCAGGAGAACATCTATCTCTGAGCAACCCCCAAGGAAGGGCAACCCCTTACCACACTCAGCCCAGTGTCCTCAAGCAGCGGGGTCACAGAGTAGGGCTGAGAGCCGAGCCTTGCTCTCTGGCCTGTGGGCTTCATGGCCCCTGTCATACCTGAATAGCCGCCAGCCTGGCCTGGCGGGCCTTCTCTTCCCGAACCTTCCTCCTTGCCGCCTCTTCCTGCCGGTGTACATCTAGAAGATTCCCATCACTCAATCGCTGATGTTGTTCCTGCAAGGAAGCCCAAGCCGTAGACTTTATAGAGGTCAAAGCTAGGAACCAGTTGAAATGTCTCCATGAGACTCCCAGAGTCCTCCAAAATCTGCAGAGGCCTCTGTGGAGGGATGAGAACTGCACGACTTTCAACATGCCCCCTTGGCCTGGCAGAAGGCAGATCCCACCCAGGGGGAGGGCGGTGCAGCAGCTCAGGACGGCTCTGTGTCACGGAGCTGGGAGCACGCACCTCCTGACACCGAACTCAAAGACAACCACAAGGATCCACTGTGCTCGTCTCGGGAACTCCACTGCCCACAATCAGGCCTAAACCTGGGCCTGGTAGGCACGCACGCACGCACGCATGCGCACGCACACTGACCTCTCTCTTGACCGCGAGCAGGTGCTTGAGGCTTGCTGCTCCTGCTTGGCGCCGCTGCACCTGGTGGCGGTACCAGCGTTGGATGGTAACTGCAGCCTGGTTTACCTGCAGGATAAACCTGTGCAGAGAGCAGGACTCACAACCAGAAGGGGGCCCAGAACTCCTGTGGCCCCATTAACCAGATGCAAAGTGGGGTTGGCAGTTATATACAGCCCTTTCTCGCCAGACTGAGATGCAGCAAGGCCAGCCCTTCTGGGCGCACTCCGTTAGAACCCTAAAGCACCCTCCCGGGAAGCTGCCCAGGGAAATCCGATGTCTATCTGTGAAGACTTGGGTGGTTACAAAGCGTAAGCCTAACTTCCAGGAGGACATGACCCAACTGGTGCTTGCAGGTGGCAGAATGCCACTCAGAGTAACCAGAGACTTGGGCAGAACGTAGAGACCCTGATCCGATTGGCCCATACCTGCATTAGAGAACAAAACAAACAATGGCATGGGCAAACAGGTCTGTGGCTGCTGGTGTCGGGGCACAAAGTGGACGAAAGGAGCTTAAGGGAACTGTGGGGGTATGGGGCTTTCTTAAGACATGTGTGTGTGAACAGGCACACATGTGCCATGGCATATATGTGGAGGTCTGAGGACAACCTCAGGGTGTTTGTCCTGTCCCTTTGTGTGTGTGTGTGTGCTTTCTTCCTTCCTTTTTCTTTTCTTTTTTGTGAATGTGATGTGGTGTGTGTACACCTGTGTCGGGCTTTGCCTGCTGCAGCCAAGGCAGGTCTGCAGGTGTCCCACTCCCTGTTCTGCCCATTCCTGTTTGAGCTGGAGCCTCTTCCTGATACTGGAACTTGCTTTTTTTTTTTTGGAAGCCTGGGTGATTCCCTGGCCTCTTTGCTCTCCTCCGCAGGACTGGGGTCACAGGGGTGTATGACCACGCCCAGCTGTTTACATAGTATCTGGAGATTTGAACTCTTGGCAGTTTCAGGTCTCCTCAAGCTCTTCTGTTTGTGCAGAAAGCACACTTAACTGCTGAGCCATCTCTCCAGAGCTTAAAAGTGTAGAGAGAGGGTGTGTGTGTGTGGGCACTTGCCAGGGTCTTCTGCCGCTGAAAACGAACACCAGATGCTTATGCCCTTTTTTACATCTGGCATTACATGGGTGCTCAGGAACTGAACTCCAGCTGGCAGGCTTTGCAAGCAATTACCTTTAACTGCTGAGTCATCTCCCCAGCCCCCTTTTTTTAATTGTTGCTGTTTTTTGTTTTTTGAGAGGTAGGTCTTACTCTAGCCCAGGCTGACCTGAAATTCACTCTGTATCCTCAGGGTGGTCTCGAACTCACGGCAATCCTCTTACCTCTGCCTCCCCAAGTGCTGGATTAAAGACATGCACCACCATGCCTGGCTAAGCCCCCTTAAAAAAAAAAAAATATATATATATATACATACACACACACACACACACCTATTTAATAGAGAGAGAGAGAATGGGTGCACCAGGGCCTCTAGCCACTGCAAACAAACTCCAGATGTGTGTGCCATCTTGTGCATCTGGCTTTACATGGGTACTGGAGAATCGAACCTGGGTCCTTTGGCTTTACAGGCAAGTGCCTTAGCCACAAAGCCAGCTGTTCAGCTTTCTTTTTTTGCTGCTGTATGTGCTGGTCTAGTTGGCTTGTGAGCTTCCGTATTCTGGCTCTGCCTTCCATTGCTGTAGGTGTGTTGGGATTACAAAATCCTGTGCCACTTTGCATCTGGCTTTTATATGGGTGTTGAGGAATTGAACTCAGGCCGCTCAGGACGGCAGGCTTACAAGCAAGTGCCTTTACCATTGAGCCAGTCCTGTCTGTGATTTTTTTGAGACACAACCTCATGCAGCCCAGGCTGGCCTCAAACTCAATATGTAGCTAAGACTGGCCTTGAACTCCTGATCCTCCTGCCTTCACATCCCAAGTATTAGAGTTACAGGACTGTGCCACCATACCCCACTAATAGTTTGGACTGAGTACACTGTATCTATAAATACCAGTGTATACATTGGAGTGATGGTACACTAAAGCTGACATCTGGGTAAACGTCCTTTACATAAAAAAAAGTTTGTCAGCCAGGCGTGGTGGAGCACGCCTTTAATCTCAGCACTTGGGAGGCAGAAGTGGGAGGATCACCATGAGTTTGAGGCCACCCAGAGACTACATAGTGAATTCCAGGTTAGCCTGGGCTAGAGTGAGACCCTACCTCGAAAAAAAAATAAACAAATAAACAGTTTGTCAAATAAGTCCATCTTATAGTTTTACTGAGGGGGCTGAAGATGCAGCTGAATGCAGAGTGCTTGTCTGGCATACACAAAGCCCTGGGTTCCATTCCCACAAATACACAATAAAGTTGATTAAACAAAAAGTACCCACCCTGGCTGGAAGGACCACAAGTGGACCCATTTGGCAAAGGCACAGCTGTCAGCCTCGAAGGCCCAGCATCCTCTCTCCAAGACAGCGTTCTGGGAGCTGCGGGGTCCTGGCCTCATCCCAGCACCTCCCTCCCTGTGCCCACTTGCAGCGCTGCTCCCCCAGGACCCAGCCCGGTCACAGGCGGCAGGGTGGGCTGGTTGGAAACTCTCAGAAGGAAGCCAGCAGTTGTAAGCCACTCAGGAGGCCTGGCCAGGAGACACTGTTCTCACTAACACCCACCCCCAGCTCTGAAGGGCATGCTTCAAGGACATAGCCCCACAGGTGTTTCTGTTTTTCTCAGTCTTATAACGTTTTTCTCCTAAATGTGTTTTTAATTACCAGGTTTTACTGAGGCATAATTACCATACTATAAAATGCACTCATTCCCAGCATACAATAATTCAATGCTTTTTAGCAAATTTACAGAGTTGTGCATCAGCAAAACCCAGTTCTAGAACAGTCTGACCACCCCTAAAGAATGAATACTCCCTGTGCTATCCGAATTGCCACCAAGCCCCAAACAACCATCACTCCTTTTCTGCCCCTATGTGTTTGCCTTTTCTAGACATTTTATACACATGGAGTCCTAGTGTATATGATCTTTCCAGCTGCACTAGTTAAAATAACTATTAAGGGGCTGGAAAGATGGCTTAGCGGTTAAGGCATTTGCCTGCAAAGCCAAAGGACCTCGGTTCGATTCCCCAGGACCCATGTAAGCCAGATGTACAAGGTGGCACATGTGTCTGGAGTTCGTTTGCAGTGGCTGGAGGTTCTGGGGTGCACCCGTTCTCTCTCTCTCACTCTCTGCCTCTTTCTCTCTCGCTTTCTCAAATATTAATAAAAAATAACTATTAAGTTGGCTGGGCAGGGTGGTGCACGCCTTTAATCCCAACACTCAGAAGGCAGAGGTAGGAGGATCGCTGTGAGTTCAAGGCCAGACTGGCACTACCAAGTAACACAGAGTGAGTTCCAGGTCATCCTGGGATAGAGTGAGACCCTGCCTCAATTTCCTCACTCCCCCCCTGAAAAAAGGAAACTTCTGTCTTTGGAGTTGGAGGCCCACAGACCCTTGCCCCTCCCACCTGCCTTTAAGTGGTCACCTCTCAGCCTCCTCTTCTGTCACCTCCTTCCGTCTGAGCAGGCCAGTAGAGCTTCCGCCAGTGGTGCTTTGGGCTGTGTGGCTGCCACTACAGTAGTTCTTCCGAGGCTTCCTGACATTGGTGCCCTCGCTGCCCTCACGGGCCGCTGCCTTAATGATGTTGCTGACAGGAGAAAGAAAGGGCCCAGCTCCGCTCCAGAACAGCGGCTCTAGCCATGGCCAGCGGGAGCCATCCCAGCGCTCTGACCCTGGAAGAAGCCCATGGTGTGAAGCTAGTTCTTTACTGGTACCCAGCCTGTACCCTAAGGTCCCATCAGCTGGCATCTGGGTAAGTGTCCGTTACATTGAAAAACAGCAAGAGTCTAAAAACCAAAGAAGTCCACAACCAGAGACTCAAGAGTCCCCGAGGGTCATCAACTCTGAGTGAAGCTCTGTGGTGGGCAGAGGGCCCTCTGCTCTGCTCAGCCATCCCCACTGTGATGCCCTCTTAGCTCTGCAGTGGCCAGCAGCTTCCTCGGCTGGGGCCTCACCCTGGCAGAGCCCTGAGCTCACCTAGTCAGCTGTCTGCTCCCCTGGGAGGCTGACCTGGATCTGAGAGGACAGGAAACAGCACTAAGGATTAAGAGTCTGCCCCAGGCCCAGTGTCCTGAGGTGAACACACTGTACCTAAGCTGCACCCTGTTGGCGCCTCGCCTTACTTGAGAGAGGGAGCCTTCTGGTTGGAGCTCTTGGGGGACGGCGCCTTCTTGGAGGGGGCATAGTTGTTATGCACCATGGTGGTGACACAGTTGCCCACAGCTCCCTTGTTGCTCCTGCCAGAAAGATAGGGAAGGGTCAGGCTCAGAGGTGACAACTGAGACTGGTTTGTGGAACAGGCAGTAAGGAACCTTCAGTGCATGCTGTGGTACCAGCTAAGCATCCTGGAGTCCCCCATGCAACTTCCTAGATCAGGATAGCCAAATCCTGTACCCTAAGGAGGCAGGTGGTGTCCCCTGATCGCCTTGAGGCTAAGGAAGCCACACCTGCAGCTAAAGTCTTCTTATTCCAGTGGCTTATCCAGGGCCTGCTGAGGCTGGCCCATAAGCAAGGCATAGAGCCAAGTCCTCCCCAGGACCCATGCTATCCTATCCGTCACTGAGACATGCTCTGGTCTGTGCATCTCTGGTGAGCACAAACCCAAGAGTGACTAACACAGCCCTGACACAAAGCTGACCTTGGCAGAGAGGCTCGGAGTTCTGGGGTGACAAAGAACCTCAAAACTTAACCCAACAAGCATCTGAAAGTCAGACACAGTGAGCCTCCTTGGGTCCACTCCCCCCCCCCCCACATACATAAAGATCCCCAGAGCACAGTTGGGTGACTCCGGCCTCTGGAGGAAGAGGCTGCCCCAGGAGAGGAGCTGGCAGGAAGTGGGCACACTGGCAAATCTGCCAGGCCAGAACAAGGCCCCTCCCTTAAACAATGACCAATGGCTTCTTCTGTGCAAGACACCACCTTGCAGATGTCTCCCTTTGCTTGGCAGAGTAAGCCATTCACTCACTCATTCATTCATTCATTCCTTTATTCAAAGCAGCCTAGTACAGACCTATAGAAGACAGATACATCCTGCATCTGCAGGGGTCACACCTGTTGTTAGCAGTGAAGCTGGGTGCGAGGACACACTCCTTTCTCTGTGGGCCCACCGGGGAGTTGAGGACACTGGGACTCTGGACACTGGCCGGCAAGGAGAAGTCCCTGGGCTGGTCATCCTGTGGGTCACACGGACATCCCTCAGCCTGACAGCCGAGCACACGCCCCAACACCAGGTCCTTGTGTGCTGACACCTTGTGTGCTGTAGACAGAGGAGCTGTGGCTCCTGATGCGGGCAGCAGAGACACGATGACCCCAGGGAATGCTATGTCAGGACATCCCTGCAGCTGCTGCCCACCTTTCTGCAAAGGCAGGAAGGACAAGGAAGGAATCCGACCTTGGTGGGCAGACCAGCACTCACAGCCGCCTCACACCTGATCTTACCAGGGCATTCCATGTGGTTCCCTTCTCAGTGGATGCCTTGCTCAGACTGGCCACCCTCTTCCTCCCAGTGGCGCCACCCTCAAAGAGCATCAGGAAGTCACAGGGCTCCGCTGGTCTGCATCTGAGAGGTGTTGGCACACAAAACCAACTGTTAGGGAAGCAACTCCAGGAAGGCGGAGCCACACCTTACAGGAGGACAAGGGGGCCATGATACCAATGTGGGTTTCTAGACCCAAACCCCATTTAAGACAGTTTCTTAAGGGCCGTGGACATGGCTCAGTGGATAAAAGACTTGCTGTGCAAAGGGGAGAACTGGAGATTGAATCCTCAGTGCCCACAAAAATGCCCGGTGAGTGTGAGAGCCTGTCTGTAATCCCAGCACTTGGGAGGTGGAGACAGGAGCCCAAGGCAAGTTGGCTAGCTAGACCAGCTGAGTCAGTGAGCCCTAGAATCAAGTGAGAGACTCTGAAGATGGGCTGGAGGGATGGCTTAGCGGTTAAGGCATTTTCTTGCGATGCCTAAGGACCCAGGTTCAATTCCCCAGTACCCACATACACCAGATGCACAAAGTGGTGCATGCATGTGGAGTTTGTTTGCAGTGGCTAGAGGCCCTGGTATGCCCATTCTCTCTCAAATATATATATATATATATATATATATAAGTGAAGAGTGATTAAGGAAGACACTAGATATGAACCTCTGCCCCCCCACACACACACACAGTTTCTTAGCCCTGAGTGACAAACCCACCTGGTAGAGATGCCTCAGTGGTGAGGTCTGGGGACTTAGGGAGCTCCCATGGAGCCACAATGAGTTTGTGTAGCCATAGTTAGCCTAGGGACTAAGGACCTTCAATATGTGGCCACCTGCTGTTGCCACTCCCTGTCACCCTCAATGGACAGATCACAAGGATGTACAGCTGGACGCTCATGGATACATCTGGCCCCAGGCCTGAACTTGACAGGGTGAGAGCACATGCCACACTGTCCTGCAGGACACATGGTGACTCCAAGGACAGGAGGGTCTGTTTACATCACTATACAATAATGAACAGGAGTGTGGCGCTGTTGTGATGCTCAGCAGAAGAACAGACCAGAGGCCATGTCCAGTCTGGAAATGTCCAGAACAGACAGACCCACAGAGCAGACCAGGCAGCTGATGGGGTAGGAGAATGGGGTAACTTCGCATATACGGTTATGACTGCTCCAAACATGACTGTGGTGACGGGTGCACTGAAAACCAGTGAATTGGGCCCAGGTGTGTCTCCAAGGTTTTGCCTACAGTGTACAAGGCCCTGGGTTCCATCCCCAATACCAAAAAAAATAAAAATAAAAATAAAAAAATGAGCAAAGCTTGAAGAGAGATCCCAGTGGCTAACAGCACTTCCTGTACAAGCATGAGGGCCTGAGGAAGCCCAGCCATTTATCGGGGTGCAAGCACAAGGACCTGGGTTCAATTCCCAAGAAGCTATGTATAGCAGACACCTTTTCATTGCTGGGACTAAACACCTGACCAGAAGTAGCTTACAGAAGAAAAGAGTTATTTCAAGGTTCTAGTTTTTTGGTTTTTTGAGGTAGGGTCTCACTCTATCCTAGACTGACCTGGAATTCACTATGTAGTCTCAGCGTGGCCTCAAACTCATGGCTATCCTCCTACCTCTGCCTCCCGAGTGCTGGGATTAAAGATATGCACCACCACACCTGGCTAAAATATTTTATTTTTATTTATGTATTTGAGATAGAGAGCTAGAGGAAGGGATGGGGAGGCAGGACAGGAGTGGGCTGGGGTTACCTGAGGGGACCAGGGTTACCTGGAGGGGATGAGGTTACCTGGGGGAGCCAGTCCATGGCTGGTTGACCTGCGTGGTACTGTTAGATCTTCGAAGGTTGTTGATAGCCCGGGAGCCACCAGGCCCTGAGGCTTCCTACAGAAAGAGAAAACTTCTCATTCAGTGAAGGCGGTCCCAGATACTATCTCGCTTGGTGCCAGGCTAGGCCTTAGAGAAACTGCTGGGGAACAAGGGGCATCCTGGGTTCACAACAGGCTGGGAGGCTTTAAGAGCGGTAAATGGACAGGTGAGTGGGGACACAGGACAGGAGGGATGGTGTGGGGTGCTAAACCTTGCCACTGGTGGGTAGAATAAGGCCCTAGCCTCTGAGGGTCTTGCTGTACTGCACAAAGTAGGAAGAATATCAATGGGGCAGGCAGAGGAGGAAGCATGAGACCCAGCTGAGAACTGCTCATTATGCCTCAGTACCACCAGCAGAGACTTCCCAGTACCACATCATAGACAAGAGTGCCTGGTCCACTTGGGCCTTTAGCCGCCTCCACCAGAAGGAAATCTCCTGAGGGCTGCTCTGTGCGGCCACTGTGATTAGTGCTCAGATAAGGGCAGTGTGTGTGTCAGAGGGCTTCACCCCTTGCTCTAGGGACAGAAGCAGCAATCAGCCTGGCCTGTCATGGCATAAAGCTGCCTGGGGTAGAGCACACCTTGTGTAGGGAGGCGAGTCAGTAGAGTCCTAAAGGCCAGCCTGAGGAGAGCGGTCTCCACTCCAAACACAGGGATAACCCCTAGACCTGGTGAGGTCTGCTGTCCTGTGTTCCCTCTCCCTGTCCTTCTGGGTCTGAGTGTCTCTATACCTTCCAGGCCCCATAGTGCCCTGGAGTTACACAGTCAATATCTCAAAGAGAAAAAAAAAAAAGTGTAGGAACTGCTGGCAATCAAATGAATCCAAAGCCAGGCATGGTGGTGCACACCTGTACCCCAGCACTTGGGAAGCTGAGACAGGAGAGGCCATTCCTGGTGACATAGTGGATTGAGGACCAGCCTGGGCTACATGACATTCTGTCTTGGCAAGCCCCCCCCAAAAAATCAATAAATAAAAATTAAAACAACAACAAAGAAAGCCTAATGAGATCCAGCTGGGAAGTGATGCAAGCATACTGGATCTCATCAGGGCATACTGGATCTCATCAGGGCAGCCTGCCTGGAAGGGTCGGCTTTCTGAAGCCTGAAGGGTTTCAGAGGATGTCCACAGCGTGCTCCTCAGTAGGTGGGAGCATGCAGGGAGCAGGTTGCAGCGCACACTAGTCGGGGCTCTTCCAGGTCTTGTCCACACATTCTGAGGGAAAGACCTCAAAACTCAGTGGGGAACAGCCTGAGAGACTCTCCTCCGTGCCACATGGCAACTCACACCATCAGGGAGACTCAACCCCAGTGGTACCCATATCAGCACTGTAAGACCTTAAAAACCTCTCCAACCAAAACAAGACAAAAATAAAGCCAAGAAACCAGTCTGTCTCTGTCTCTCTG
Source organism: Dipus sagitta (assembly GCA_036346955.1). Lineage (NCBI taxonomy): Eukaryota > Metazoa > Chordata > Mammalia > Rodentia > Dipodidae > Dipus > Dipus sagitta. The sequence continues at coordinate 14,750,319 of CM070778.1, forward strand.
TCTCGTATACACACAAAGGCTCACATTACAGACAACTGATCCTGAAACTTCTCTGAAGCAGGAGGGTGGTGGCCCAGGAGAGGCCATCCACATCAGGACCCCTAACGCTGTGCAGGCAGGTGTGTAAGCAGGCCCACTTTGCTCATCCACGTGTGCATGTATCTCAAGCCCACTATCTAAGGCGAGGGTACAAGCCGTCGAGGCCAGGCTGCTGAGGAAGGCTGTCAGCACCAGGATGCTCCCGGCACAGCTGCCACCCAGGTCAGTGGTGCTGAGGGCCAGCATGACTCCAAGGCTGGATACTGCAAAGGACTTCAGAGATAATGGACAGGAATGGAGAGGGGACTGAGTATGGACAGGCCATGTGGAGGCTGCAGGTGAGGGCACCTAAGTGAGAAGCACTAGAGGGATCTTGATGCTTCTGGGGAGAGTGACGCACACCTGCACAGCCATCGCACCTGCCATGAGACACACATGCTCAGAGGTGGGGCGGGCCTAGTGACTGAGGGGAAGGTAAGCTGATGAGAGGCAGCAACAGCCCAGGGCAAGGAATTCAGCTGTGACAGAATGAGCTCTGGCATTTTCCCTTGGCTTCTGGGAGGTAACTTCTAGGCCACAGGATTTCCTGTCTGACTGAAGTCTCTGTATACCTAGGCCACACTGGAGTCTAAGAGCGGGGGTAGGAGACACACCAAGACAGTGACATGGGATGGGAATGGGCCATGCAGTGCCATTTGGCCTGTGGAGGGGCCACACATTGTGGTTGGCCTTGTGGATGCCCACTACTCCTGAAGCACAGCAGAGGTAAGACACTGAAGCTGGGTCCAGGTATGTTGTCACCACTGGCAATAGGAAAGTAAGGATGTCCCTACACCACGGGGACAGGATGACACAGGCTGGGCCTGGCTCTCCTGGTTCTGCCCACACCTCCTCCCCAGGCTAATTCAGCCCACTTCTTTTTTGTGTGGCATTTCTCATCAGTCCTCAGGCCTTCTGGCAAATCACTGCACAGAAGGGTGTCATGGGGACCCCAGACTGGCACTGGTGTCAGAAGTGAAGGTGGCTGTATGAATCCTGTACCCTGGGACTCAGGCTTGTCTAAGGGTTCACTTCTAGGGGCTCTGGAGGATGTCTGTGCTGGAGCACCACTCTGGAGAGTGGTGAAGGGGAGCACCCCGCTCACAATCGCATCCAAAGGGCAAACAAGGGACCCAGCTTTTGGTATACAAACCACCACCTACAGTTAAGTGCTCAACACCAAATGAGCCATGACTGTCACACCTGCCAGGCTTGGGGAACATTACGGAAGTGGCAGCAGAAAGAACATAAAGGCCAGAGTATGGGGAGGCATGCTTTGGAATGCTGTCTTCTAGAAACAAAGTGACTGTCATTATATGCACAATACTGGACCCATCGACATGTTGTCATGGATGATGAAGGAAGAGAAAAAGAATCATCAAACTGAAAGAGGGACTAGTTGGAAAGAAAAGGGGTTCAATGGGAATGGGATGAGGGAGGGGATTATGATCAAAATATACTATACATAGAAACTGTCAATTAAAAACCATCTATGATAAGACCCTATTGCTGAAGACTCTATATACTTGGGCTGCAAGGCCACTGAGAAAGCCTGCTGGAACTGAGCTGTTAACCTCCTCCATGTAGACCAGCTGACAGAAAGCTAGAAGAAGCCATTCTGCATGCAGTTCAATGTGAGAGAGAGAAATCACCAGTGAAGATACTCAACAGTGGACACTGCAAGCCTTATATTTGGCCAGCCAGGCCAAATGAGCCAATGGGTGCAATAGTGGCACATCTGCCATGGTGGAAACCAACTGCCCTCCAATTGGACTGGAGGCCTGCTCCATGGAAGGGAATACATCCCTGATACTGAAAACTTAAAACAGGGGTAGTCATGAGCCCAAGGAGGTAATACCTGCTGCTGTCTGGCTAAATGTATATACTATGCTTGTCAAACTGCCCAGTGAGCACTTTTCTTAATGTTCATACCTATATATTAATGCTACTCTCACTTTTAGTAGAGAATCTTTTCTTTTCAGATGGCAGATGACTCAGAAGGCATCATGGTGCTGGAAAGAAGTGACAGGGCTCAGCACTGCAATATCTCTATCACACCTTCCAAGGCTCAGGGTCCATTGCAGAAGAGGTGGCGGAAAGAATGTAAGAGTCAAAGGAAGGGTAGGACTCCTTACAACGTGCTCCCCCCAGACACAAAATGGCCTGGATATCCATGACCTCACAGTGCCTGACACTACCTACACAAGACCATCATAATAGGGAAAGATCATGACATCAAAATAAAAGAGAGACTGATTGAGAAGGGGACGGGATATAATGGAGAATGGAGTTTCAAAGGGGACAGTGGGGGGAGGGAGGGCATTACCACGGGATATTGTTTACAATCATGGAAGTGGTTAATAAAAAAAAATTGAAGAAAAAAAACACTTATGAGAAAAGATAGAAAAACCAGCAAAGGGTAAGACTGCTTCATAAAGAAGGAACTACAAATGGCTCCTAAACACATGAGAAGTGGTGGCCACAGCTGCCCTCCCAGTTACTCAGGCAGCTGAGGAGGAGCCAGCTGAGTTCAGCAGAGAGCTCTCCTATCAAAACACACAACACCGCATGGCGAGCTGCTCTGGTTCACTCCCAGAGCACTTCAGGGACGGAGAGAAGCTGGCCTGAGCAGGAGGCATGAGTGCCTGTCAGATTGCAGCAGGGTGCAGTGCTGGGCTCCAGACAAAGTTTGCCCATGGGGAGGCACCAATTCTGGTCCTGCTTCAGGTTCACATGGTCCACACAGGACATCTCAGGATGTAGCCTGCACACATGGTCCATATGTGCCACAGTACCTGGAAAGTACAGAAATGACAGCTGCCCAGGGTCAGCCAGCCAGGATGGACATGAGGCGGCTCACTGCTTGGGGTGCATGGTGATGGCTAATTTCTACGATCAACCTGATCAGATCAGACTCTTGGACAGGTTGGTATGGGCACTTCCAGGGAGGCATAACAGAGAGGGGCAGATCCCCCTCTCCAGAGTGGGCAGCCCTTCCAGTGGCAGTCTGTATAGAAAGAGGTTCCAGGAAACAGCCATGCCTGCTGCCTGTGCTACCTACAGGTACGTGCATCTACCCTGCTACTACCAACCTTCACGGACTTCACAGCCCAGCTTCTTCAGCCATCCAACACGGACCGAAAACCAGCGGCTCTCCAGGAATCCTCCAGGCCCTCACCACCAGATTGAGACTGCTAAAATCATCCAGCCTCATGGACTCAGCAGTTACCAGGTTCTCAGACTCTTAGTCTGCAGACAGCCATTATTGAACTTCTCAGCCTCCATAGGTATAAGACAATATAATAAATTCTCTTTATAACATACAAATATATTCATTCTATTGATTGTTTCTCTAGAACAGACACCCTTCCTACGCCCTCTGCACATCACATGGTGGCACACTTGACCTACTCAAGATAATATGGAATTGTTGAAGCCACCAACCAAACAGCATCAGCCACTGCATCAGGCTGAGTGGCGAGTGGGGAGAGATGAGTGTCATCTTTGCCAAGACCTCCCGATGATGGTTTTATGACCTCCATGCTGAGGAGTAGGGAAGGGCCCTGCACTCACTGGAGGCTGCCCGAGTGGGAAGGCAGTGTTCAGAAGAATTTTACCAGCCCAGAAGTATAGGGCCCTGGGGACAGAGCTGGCCCACACCATAGTGATACATACGTGGTGATATCTACTTCACTGATAAGCTTGGTCTCTTGGGACTTAAAAACCTCATTCCTTTAGGGGAAAGGGAAGAGGAGCGAGGAATTCAGACAGCAAAGTGATCAGGAGCACACAGACCGGGCGGGGAAGGGGACCCTTCAGGGTCAGGCACTGTGACTGCGGTGGATGCTCCAGATGGGGCATCTAACACAGGGCTCCAGACCCAAGGAGAGCTCTGGAGATGAAGAGCCCAGTTGACACACCAGTTGAGGGTGATGGAGAAGGGCACCAGCAGGGGGCAGCACCCCACACACCAGGAGAGATCAGCCATCCTGGGCCAGGCATGAGGCAACAACCTGCCCAGAGCAAATGCTCCTCATGAGTCCCAATGAGATCAAGTGGTGGCAAGGCATGCCAGGTCCTTGACCTACTGGTCTCTGGTGGCAGGAACTTGTTTGGACCAAGAGTCCCCTATGGGATGGTGACCTTGACTAAGAACTCAGCTTGGATGTTGTAGGGTTACCCTGTCTGACATAGGAATAGCTCTTTCAATAGAGAAGGGGAGGGCAGGGGGTCCAGTGACTCAGGAGCAAGGCTGGGGCCACAGAAGGAAGCAAGGTCAAGGGTCATGCTCTCAATGTCCACACCACATATTAATCCTGCTCTCACTTTTGTTTAGAGAAGCTTCTCTTTTCAGATGGCAGTGACCACTGGGATGACTCAAAAGGTGCCACAGCCAGGTGTGGTGGTGCATGCCTTTAATCCTAGCATTCAGGAGGCAGTGGTAGGAGGATCACTATGAGTTTGAGGCCACTCTGAGACTACTACTACTGAGTGAATTCCAGGTCGGTCAGCCTGGGCTAGAGTGAAACCCTACCCTTAAAAACCAAAAAAAAAAAAGGCACCACGGTGCTGAGAAGAAGTGACAGAAGAGGGCTCAGCGGCTCAGCACTGAAACATCTCTGTCACACCTTCCAAGGCTCAGGGTCCATTGTGGAAGAAGTGATGGAAAGAATGTAAGAGCCAAAGGAAGGGTAGGGCTCCTTACACTGTGCTCCTCCAGACACAAAATGGCCTCACAGTACCTGACACTACCTACACAAGACCATCATAATAGGAAGAAAATATGATGACATCAAAATAAAAGAGAGACGGATTGAGAAGGGGAGGGGATATGATGGAGAGTGGAGTTGCGAAGGGGAAAGTGGCAGAGGGATTACCATGGTTTATTGTCTATAATCATAGAAGTTGTCAATTAAAAAAAATAAAAACTCAGCCCAGTTGGTGTGGTGGCACACACCTTTAATCCCAGCACTTGGGAGGCAGAGGGAGGATCGCCATGAGTTCAAGGACACCCTGAAACTACAGAGTGAATTCCAGGTCAGCCTGAGCAAGAGCAAAACCTACACTGGGGGGAAAAAAAAAAATCAGCCCAGACACTAGGTCCACCCTGTCTGACACAGGAATGGTTCGTTAAAAGAGGAAGGGAAGATACATGAGCCTTTTATCTATATGGGACCTCAGCCTAGATCCCCCAAGAAAGCCCAGACCACCGACTACTGTTTCTACCTCAGCAAGGACCTCTTCTCGGGTGCAGAGCCACTGTCTACAGCATGCCCCAGCCCCCTCCCTGTTCTGGAAGCTCAGGCAAGACTCCGGCACAGTCCTGTATCCCAGAGAACACTCGATTCCTCTCATGGTCCAGCCTAGCAGACAGTAGCCTGGGAGTTGCAAGGCTCCAGCTTGGCCTCTCACAGCCACCCACAAATCTGTGCTACAGATGACACCCCACCCTACCCTGAAGAGGTGGTCTGGGGAACGAAAGGCAGACGGGACCCTAAGGCTCCCACCCTGACCACCTGTGGCAGTCTGCCATGCTGAGGCCCTAGGAACTTGTCACCCTTCCACAGGTCAACCCCACTTCTGAAGGACCCATGCAAATCCAAAGGGCAGTAGAACAGGAGGGGCAGAGACTGAGGCTGGAAGGATGTGGCTCTGACAAGGCCAGCCAACCTACCCGATCCCCTTGTGAGTGAGCTTCTAGGTCTGAGAGACCCAGATCCCTCCTGTTCCAGGGATGACCATGGATTGAGGCATGTGGGGCCAAATGCCACCCCAGTGACAACCTTCTAGTGACAGGGAGCCAGCCTGGCCCCCACACTCACCAGTGCCTTCTTTCTTGGCTCGCTGCCTGTGGCCACAGAGACAGAGCGAACAATGGTTTTGGTGGTGGAGGCACTGCTAGGACGCTGGGACATGGGAGGAGGAAGGCCAATCAGACTCAGATCCATGTCTTCTGGGCTTCCCTCGGGGACACTGCTGACAACCCTCGAGCCTTTCATGGTGGACCAAGCAGACCCTGAGAGGGAAGGGAGGGACACAATAAGACACCCTGGAGCAATTGCAGCCCTTGTGCCCATCACCTCTCCTATAGCCTCAGCCAGCCCAGGATCTAGATCCACCTGCCACTCAAGAGGCCCTCAGCAGGTGCGTGAGGCGCCTGCTTTCATCCCCATTTCAGGCTCAGAATGAAGAATGAGACTTGAGGCAGAGCTTTGTGGGCACAGGCCAGCACTCCCAGAGGGTAACATGGCCAGGAGGCAGCAGTGGGTGTGAACCTGGATGTGTCACTTACCCCTCAGTCCCTGATTCTGATTAAGGTATTCCACCTGTCCAGGTCACTCTCTTCTGCAAAATGGGATTTAAAAATGTGTCTCTGGGACTGTCCCAAGGTTCAGATGAGGCCATGAGGATGATTACTGGGTGAGTCCTCAACAGCCCCAAGTTATTCTAGCAGAGTATGTTCTCAGAAGTTCTACAGTAAAGAAACCCAGCACTCTGGGGCTTATATGGCTGTTCCATCACTGCAAAAGCCCTGGGATCATCCATGAGCTCTGGGGACAGGCAACTGCTTTTTTGCTCCTGGGGCTTCCCTTGCCACCTTGTAGGGCACCCTTATAGTCTCCCTCACTGGCTACTCTTCAGCTTCCTGCCCCTGAGAGTTGGAGGGCCCTGGGTTCGCCCCACCCTCTCTTCTACATCCACCCTTTCTCTTGGGGGCCATCTTTGGTCTCCTCCACTCCACAACCCTGGTCCAGCCACTGACTCAGCCGCAACAGCATCTCCTTATACTGTGCCTGACTAGCCCCTTCCACATCAGGTCCCATCCTATCGCAGTTCCTCAGATTTTTTTTAATATTATATTTATTTATTTATTGGAAAGAGAGAAAGAGGGGGGCAGATATAGAGAGATGGGCATGTCATGGCCTCCATCCACTGCAAACGAACTCAAGAGTCATGTGTTACCTTGTGCATCTGACTCACATGGGTACTGGGGAATTGAACCCTGGTCCTTAGATTTCACAGGCAAGCATCTTTAACTGCCAAGCCATCTCTCCAGCCCAGTTTCTCAGATTTATGAAACACTCTCAGCTTACGTTACACCCCAAGGAAATGGCTTCTCAATGCATCAAAATAAACACAAACACCTAACACGTGCAGATCTGATACTGTCCTCTGCACCCACCCCACTCTGCTGTAGGTAAACTCAGGCAGCCCATTCCCACACACCTCTGCCGAACACTGTTCCGTCTTACCTTGTCCTCACATCACCAACCAACTCTGTATTTTGTCACCCTGAAGGGGACAGGGACATGCAGCTCTAGCCCGTGGCATGTGGAAGGCACGCACGCGGCTGAATGTGTGATGGAAACAGGAGAAATACTAAACGACCAGGGTCTCCTTGTCACAGTGGGAGGGTCCCCTTATTCTCAGAGGCTGCCTGCCATGAGCCCCGTCAGCGTCATCGGGTGTGCGTTCCTGGCTGCGTGTGTAAACACTAACACTGCCCTCGCCCAGCTAGGCTCGGGCTGGCCCAAAGGCTTGTGGACGAGGCTCTCCCTACCCCACGTGCAGCCAGCGAGGCTCTGGGTGGTAAACACAGCCTCTCCATGGAAACCAACTCCACCCTGCAAGAAATGGTGTCGATCCCAAGATCCGAAGGGGCAGGAGGCAGGAGGCTGGTTCCCGCCTGGCCAGGGCCGGCTGACCCAGAGGCGCAGGGGCAGGGCCCCTGAGCAGCGCTCCGCATTCCCCAGGACGCCCGGCGGCAGTCCACGTCGTCCTGCGGGGCCGGGAGGCCGTCCCGGGGCACTCCTCACCTGCGGGGGTCCGACTCCCTCACCGCGCGACGGCCTCCCCAGCGCGGGCCGGGCGCGGGGCCCGTGGACTCGGCCGCGCGGGCGCGAGTGCAGAACCGGTCGTGCGGGGGCCCGGCGGCCTCGGCGCCACCTCTGCTGTCTGCGACAATGAACGCCGTCCAGCCAGGCGAGCGGCGGCGGCTAGCAACCACTAGCACCTCCTCCGCCGCCCGTCACACCGCCCACCTTTCCTCGGCGCGCCGCTCGCCGATTGGCTCCCCGGCCGCCCGCTCTGCCTCTGCGGAAGCTCATTGGACGGCTAGGCTGTCCTTCAGTGAGTTCGAGCGTGGGAGGCGCAGCCGAAAGCTAGGCCGCTACGGCAGCTGGCTGCTGATAGGAGGCGGGAGGGAGAGGGCGGAGCTTTGAGGGGGGCACGACGCGTGGGCGGGGCGGAGGGCCTCCGTGACGCCTGCTGCCCGGGACCTCTCTCAGGTGGCAGGGCCACGAGGTGGCGTTGGTGCTGCTCCTTCCCGTTCTTTCCTAACTGCTTGACGCCTCCTGAAAGTGTGTGACCGCCCACAGTCCTGTGGTCAGCGCCCGGACAGTCATGTGCTGTCCTCCTTCTGCCCAGAGGACACCCAGCTCAGGCGGCCGCCCCGAAAAAACGTGCATTCAATAGCACACGTTTTCTACCAAATGCTCTTTTTTTTCTTTCTCTTTCGAGTAGGGTCTCACCCTATCTTAAGCTGACCTGGAACTCATCCTGTAGCCCTGGGCTGGCCTTGATCTCATGAAGATCCTCCTACCTCGGCCTCCTGAGTGCTGGGATCAAAGGTGTGAAGCCGGGGCTGGAGAGATGGCTTAGCGGTTAAGGTGCTTGCCTGCAAAGCCTAAGGACCTAGGTTCAATTTCCCGGTACCAACACCAGCCAGATGCACAAGGTGGCACATGCATCTAGAGTTCGTTTGCAGTGGCTAGAGGTCCTGGTGTGCCCAATTCTCACTTTCTGCCTCTCTTTCTCAAGTAAATAAATACAAATAATTTTTAAAAAGGTGTAAATCCGCTGGGCATGGTGGCACACGCCTTTACTCTCAGCACTTGGGAGGCAGAGGTAGGAGGATTGCCATGAGTTCGAGGCCACCTGAGACGACATAGTGAATTCAGGTCAGCCTGAGCTAGAGCGGGACCCTACCTCGAAAAACAAAAACAAGCAAACAAAAAAAAGGTATGAATCCGGGCTGGAGAGATGGCTTAGCGGTTGAGCGCTTGCCTGTGAAGCCTAAGAACCCTGGTTCAAGGCTCAATTCTCCAGGACCCACGTAAGCCAGATGCACAAGGTGGCGCATGCATCTGGAGTTTGTTTGCAGTGGCTGGAGGCCCTGGAGCACCCATTCTTTTTCTCTCTCTGTCTCTTTATCTGTCTGTCCCTCTCAAATAAATAAAAACAAAAATAAAAAATATTAAAAAGGTGTAAACCCAATGCTTTTTAAATTATGTATATATTTAATATTTAGCATTTTGTACATGCCTGTGAAGGTCAAAGGACAACTTGGAGGGGTTTATGAGAAGTTCTCTTGCCAGTGCAGTGAACTGCCAGACTGCCAATGAACGTCAGCAGGTGAGCTTTGGATTCTGCTGGCTTCTTCTCCCACTATCATAAGTGGTTGGGATCACAGATGTATGCCCCATTTTGCATCCCATGGGTCACTTAAAATCTGGCTTTGCATGAGTCCTGGAGGATTGAACCCAGGACAGTAGGCTTTGCAAGAAAGTGCCTTAACCACCGGGCTATCCTCTCATCCCTGTATATATAATTTTTTTGGTGTGGTGCTAGGGATGGAACCCAAGACCTTGCACCTGCTAGGCAAGCACTCTGCCGGTTAGCTACACATCAGCCCTTTGTTTTTGAGATCAGATTTGATACATAGCCCAGGCTGGCCTAGAACCCCATGTGTAGCCCAGAATCACCATGATAAAACTCCTGATCCTCCTGCCTCTACCTTCCCTGAACTGGAATTGCAGGCCTGTGCCATGGCATCCAGCCAGCTCCTTTTTTGATTATTAAAAGAAGTTTAAGGTGCGTACATGGATGCTCCCGTCCCTGGGTGTGCAGTAGTTGTTATGCCTCCACAAGAACTTGTCAGGAGCCTCTGATGAACCCTCCCACCTTCAGCTCCGGTAGTCCTAGCCTGCTACCTAGTTTCCCCATTTGCAGAATGTCACACATTGAGCTATTGTTTTTTTTTTTTTTGTCTCCTACTCCGAGTTCTGGGGTTCATCCTGCCATCCTTTCACCCAGTATTCCAAGCTGTGGGCCAATATGTTACCTTATTCAAGTGACCCACCAACTCTTCTGGCTTCAAGCAATTATGAAGGATGTAGTTACAGACATTGACTTATGGGCTCCTGTGTGAACACAGGTTTTCATTTCTATAAATACTTAGGATAGAGATTGGTGAATCAGTGGTATGTAACTGTCGAAACTACCACCAAATTGTACTCCAAAGAAATTGCATGTTCTACTCCCATTAATACCCTCTCAAGTCGCAGTTGCTGCCTGTCCCTTCAGCACTGGAAGTCAGGGCCTTGCCTTATTCTTTTTGTCACAGTATAATCAGTGGGTGGCTGTAATACATGTAGCTTTAAGTTGCACTTCCCTAGTAAATGGTGACAAATTGTGTTCTCATCTGCCACATTTATCCACCTGTCTTCCTTGGTGGCATGGCTGTTTGTATCTTTTGCCCACTTCATAATTCACAGGATGTTTTCTAGTTGTTTTTTTGAAGCAGGGTCTCACTCTTAGCTCAGACTGGCCTCAAACTCACAGTGATTCTCCTGAGCATCCTGAGTGCCAGGATTAAAGATGTGTTTCTTACCTGGCCTTCGCACCAGTCTTCAGAGGATGCGTGACCCAGGGCTGTTTCCTCCCAGGATGCCTGTCTTCCTGCTCCTGTGGTGTCCTCTTACCTTTGGTAGATTTGTTTATTCCCGTGGATTGTGCTTTTTGCGTTTCACATGTAGTCCGGGTGTCAATGAAGACTTCCTCCCTTACCTACTTCTGTACGGTTGGTAGTTTTAAGTTAGTGGGTCACTTTACGTTTTGTGTGAAGTATGAGACCTGGGACAAGGTTTTTTTCTTGTGCATCTGGATGTTTGGTTATCCCAATACCGCTGGAAAGCCTCTGCTTCTTTAGCTCCACTCTCAGTACAGGGGCAGGGTCGGCCAGACTTGCCTGGAGCTATTGCTGTTTTAAAAATGTGTGTGCACACTCCACTGCCATTGCAAGTGAATGCACATCCAGCTTTATTTATTTTAGAGACAGAGTCAGAATTGGCACACCAGAGTCTCACCACTGCTATCAGACTCCAGCCGCTTGTCCAACCTAGTGGGCATGTGCAACTTTGTGCTTGCCTCACCTTTGGGCATCTGGCTTAAGTGGGATCTAGAGAGTTGAACACGGGTCCTCAGGTTTCACAGGCAAGCGCCTTAACCACTAAGTCATCTCTCTAGCCCCAGGGCATCCAGCTTTATGTAGGTGGTTGGGGAATTGAACTGGACTGGCAGGCAGGCTTTGCAAGCACCTTTAACTGCTGAGCCATCTCCCCAGCCCCCGTTTCTTGTTTTTAAAACTTCGTATGTATTTGTGAGGAGAGAGGGAGAGATGCAAATGAACTCCAGATGTATGCTCCACTTTGTGCATCTGGCTTTACACGGGTACTGACTGAGGAACTGAACCTGGGCCAGCAAGTTTTGCAAGCAAGAGTCTTTAACTAATGAGCTACCTCCCCAGCCCTGTTATTTATTTTTTTTCCCCCAGGTAGGGTCTCACTCTAGCCCAGGCCGACCTGGAATTCACTATGTAGTCTCAGGATGGCCTCAAACTCACGGCACTCTTACCTCTGCCTCGAGTGCTGGGATTAAAGGCGTGTGCCACCATGCCCAGCCCTGTTGTTACTTGAGGCAGGGTCTCATTCTAGCCCAGGCTGACTTGAAATTCACTATGTTGTCCAGGTTGATGTTCCTACCTCAGGAAAGACATGCTGCCTCTCCAGTGAGGCTGTCTCACGTTATCACCGTAATCAAGATCCAGAACATTCTCCTTGAGGTTAAACTCAAGGGCAGAAGCTACCAAACACTTGAGGAAAGGCCACCTGCCCCTACTTGGGAAAGGAAGTCCTCAAAGTGTGCCCCTTACTAATGGCACCTTGACTGGAATGCACATTACACAGAAGCAAATAAAGAACCCCGCACTGCCATAGCTTTCTGTAAACAATGGTGTTTACTGGGAAGTGTACATGCCAGCTCCCCAGGCTCTTCTGAGATGTCTGGGGATGTTTGAGCAGACACTCCCACAGTCTGCAGGAAGCAACTGTGGCACACTGAGTGGTACAAGAGCCACAGTAGGATCCTATGGAGACCCAACACTGGAGATGGCCATTCGGCTCGAGGGTACTAGATCCCACAGGCCATATGCACCTCATCCGTGACCTGCCCCAAAGGCAGTGGCTCAGAGCTCTTATGGCCTTCCTGGGGAAGAATCCGCAATCAAAACCAGAACTAAGAACTAAGTAGGTGTTTCCAAAGCCTAACAACACTGGCTCTGAGAGTCAGGCAAGGAAGGCTCGTCTCAGGGGACCCTAGACCAGCACTTGCAGCCCTGTCAGCTGCTAAAAGAACTCAAGTCCACATCACCAGCATCTAGCAAAAGGTGCGGGTGTGGATGAGAACTGAGGTAGCGCTGGAGTCAGCCTGTCTCCTTAGGCTTCCTGGAGAGGGAGGCAGCATGGGCTGAGGGGCCATGGCCAGCACCCTGCAGGAAGCCCTAGCCCTGAACATGTGTTAGAAACCTCTGCAGGTGGGTCTCCAGCCACAGGCAGACCTACATGAGGGACTGTGTGAGTCCGGCCAGCAGGAAAAGGGAGGCCAATGTCAGGAACACAGTCAGAGAGCTGACTCCCTGAAGGACAGTGGCTGTGCAGATGACTCCTGAGGTACAAATCGACCCCCACCTTCTGCATCCCCATCTTGGTCTTGGCTGGTCTGTGCACTGAAGGGCTCTGTGCCACTCGGTGGCTGTTCTAACAGCTGGGAGGACCACCTGGAGTTCACCTGCCTTGGGGGATGCTATACTGTGGCCATGGTGGGGGAAGGGAAGAGAAAGGGGGCTGATTGCAGACACCCAGGGAGAACCACTTGGGCACGGGGACTGTAGGCACAGGGATGGCAAGGAGACCATGGGGTCCTGGGAGCCTCCAGCTGAGAACAATGGGACTCTCCAGCTGGGCCCACATAGTCATGCATTTAAAAACTCAAATACTGATGGCTCTGAGCCTGAAGGCTCTGTGGCCATCCTCTGCATCCCTGACTGACAGATCTGGGGGTCTGGGCAGGGTGGGCGGGGGCAGGCCACCAGCTCCATGCCAGCAAACAAGGAGTTGGGGCTCCATGGACACCTGCTTGAGCCACACTTTGGGGTGTTCTTGCCCTCTGAGTCCTCTTCAGGTCCTGTTCCCTGTTTGCTGGAACTTGTCCACCTGGTCTTGGCCCAACTAGTGTCCCCCAGGATGGGAAGGGGGCACGCATCCAGAGATAGGGTCGGTGAGGAGCTCCTGGGTAAGACTGGGATGGCGCTCAGGGGCTGGAGGAAGACCTGTCCCCCAGGGGGAGGCACAGGGCCGGTCAGCAGATCAGATGGGCCCAGGAGAGCAGCCGCAGGGCTTGGGTGGGCACAGGGCCTTGGGGCTGGGGGCTGCTGCCCGCAGGAGGCTTCAAAGTGTCTAAGGATCTGGAGGAAAAGAGGAAGTAGTGAGACCCTGCTTAATTTGGGAAAAAGTGGGATGACAAGGCCTGTCCTCAAGTACCCTCTTCACACCACTGTCCAGAAGGCAGGGCCAGCTTGGGCAGCACCTTGCTGTCATCTGCTGCTGGACTTTTGCTGTTAAAATGTCAGACCAGGCTGGAGAGATGGCTTAGTGGTTAAGGCATTTGCCTGTAAAGCCAAAGGATCCTGGTTCGACTCTCCAGGACCCACGTAAGCCAGATGCACAAGGGGGCACAAGCATCTGGAGTTTGTTTGCAGTGTCTGGAGGCCCTGGTGTGCCCATTTTCTCTCTCCCTCCCTCTTTCTCTCTCTCAAATAAATAAACAAAAAATAAAAAAATAAAAAAAATGTCAGACCACATGGCTAACAGCATCATGAGGATGGACATTTCCATTCTCAGAATCTTTTGGGTTCACCAAGGGAATTGAGGTTCACCAAGGGAGTTGAGGTTCACCAAGAGATCATCTGGTCACTCCAGCTGCTGGACACATGTTCCTGTGACATCACCCCAGGCTTAACTGGGTGCTGTGACCCAAGAGTGAGTTACAGGTCAAGTTAGTAGGTGACTAACTGCAGACAGATGGCCTGGACTGGTGACTTAGAAAAAAAGGAAGTGAGAAGCTGGGGATGCCACAGGAAGGTCGGAGGGAGAGTGCAGGCAGCCCGCGGAGCACTGGGGCAAAAAGGTGCAGGTGACAAAAACCCATCTGGCTCCCCTGGAGCTGAGTCATGGGGTGGAGAATAGCAGCCAAGGAAGGCATCCTGAAGGAAGTAAGGGTGTGCCAGGACCTAAAAGGGGGAGTCATTCAAAGGGGAAGCATGGGCTGGGCATGCAGGAAGGGGGAGAGGCCAAGACACCTAAAATGCAAGGCTCAGGAGAGGTGGATCCCGGTGCTGTGGGCACTGCCCCTGGGTAGGGCTGAGGGAGCATGCCTGACAAGAGCTGAGGTGGGCTAGCTGGGGACGACCACCAGGGTGGGAATGCTGAGATGGCCTCTGCTGCTCCCCAGGACCCCACTGCCCACCTTGGTGGCCTTGCTAGTCACAGGCCCAGGGCTGCCCACACTGAGTTCCTGCAGCCGCTGCCGGGAGAGGAGGAGGATGCGTTCCTGCGGCAGGAGGTCAGCGCCCCCGAGGCCAGCAATGGCACAGAGTGCCCTCTGTGGGGGGAAGACAAGGATCAGCTCCCCACACTGCTCGCCCAGGACTGCTCCTCACCCAGGACAAGGAGTCCTAAGGACGCCTGTCTGCAGCCTCTCCCTACCCCGGCACCCAGACGGCACCAATAGAGACCTGCCCTCACCCATCCCCAGGGCAACCCCCAATCAGCTAGGGTCTGTGCCCTGCTGCCTTATATGCTTAACCCCCATGGAACTTGCTCGTGAGTGCATGCTCGGTGGGCAAGCGCCTGCTCTCACCATCTGTTCACACTCGCTGGTGGTGCCCAGCTGGCGGAGAAGCAGCTCCAGCACAGCCTCACAGTTGAGCAGTCCACACCTGTGCAGGGAGGGACACATGGGTGGAGCTGCAGATGGCCACAGCCCGCCCCTCCTCCCTTGGGGCATGTGTAAGCGGGTGGCTCACTCTTTGACAAAGTGCTGGGTCTCCTCGCGGCTCAGGAAGGCACGTGGCCCTTGTGTCACAGACATTACCAAGTTCAGCTCCTGCTGGCAGTCACTCGGGGTCACAGCCTCAGCCCTGACAGAAACACAAGGGCACAACCAAGTCAGGGCAGTAACGGCATTGGTGGATGTGGGGGACAGCACCCTGTCCGCTCCTGCACAAGGGCACGACCTAGAGGGAAGGGAACCTGCTCACTTCTACTCTGGGAGGGAAGACCATGCGTTTCACACACCTTTCTGCCAGGTCACCTGGATCCCGGCTGGCTCCTGAGTGGCTGTCACTGCCAGACCGACTGCCCGAGTCTGAGACTTTGCTCAAGTCACTGGTGTGGGAGGAATTCTGGGAGTTGAGGCTGCAATCCAGTTCATCCCAGCCTCCTCCAGCCTGCCCAGGATGATGCCTTACAGCTGGAAACGATGAGGAATGGCAGGCAGGGCCCTCAAGCTTCAAGTTATCCTCATGCCACCTCCCTGGGAACCCTGGACCAGGGGCTGTGTCTTGAGCTGAGGGTAGGGCAGCCACCTGCGCAGGGGCTCCAGAAACTCCAGGCATCAGGGATGACGGGTATGTGCTTTGTGTATGTGCCCTGGGCTGGGGCTTGAGACTCCTGCCAGTCAAGGCGGCAACATTTGTCTCCATACCCATAAAGCCCACCATACACAGTAGCAAGTGACCCAGACTCCCAAGGGCAGCCTCCATACCTCTGGATCCCAAGATGGCCCCAGGGAGCAGGTTGCCAGGGACAAGGTGTGTGTGGTTGGCTGAAGGTGTCACGGCAGGCTGGTAGGTGTCACCTCTTGGCACAGGCTCCTGGGTACTGGCATTCTCGGGCCCGGGGCGCACAACACTGGCCACTGCTGCTGCAGCTCTCTGGATGGTGGAGAGGAATGCCTCACCCGCAGAGCCTGCTCCCCAGAGGAGGTGACATCAGAGTTCAGGGGCAGGGGTGACAGAGTGCCCAGGATCCCCTTCCCCATTCTCCAGGGTTGCTTCCTACTCAGGGCTGGGAGGTGGCGACCTGTGCTGCAGGGACAGTGCAGAAGGCTCTTGGTGGAACCCCGGACCTTCTGAAAGCTCCCTAGCATATCTCATGGTAGCAACTCTCAGGCCCAATGGTTCTGGACATACAGCTTGCAACAGCTCAGGTCAAGGGGCATTCTAGGTGACTGCCCCAGGAAATGGAAAAGTCCTTGACCCTTCCTTCACTCAAGTGACACGAAGCCCAGCATGAGGTGGCCGTCCTTTGCTATGAGCTTTCTGCATAACAGACCCCCAGGGCTGCAATGAGAGTGGTCTGTCACGGTCTAACAGCACATAGATGCACACAGCTAACATCAGCCCCAAGGAGACAGCTGAGGCTTTTTGGCTTCTGCTGCAGGCTCTTGTGCTCCAATAAACAGGCCTTGAGTGTCCTAATGGCACAAGCATCTACACATGCTGTTCCCACCTGTCACAACTTACACAAATGGCCACTCTAAGTCTTATGACAGTCAGGACCATGCCCTCAGCCCCTCCAGGCGTGTGGATGACTGTGACTGCCAGCGGGGCCACACCACTCTTGCCTGTCCACAGAGCAGACCTAGCCACAGCTTCCCTGATCCTCTTAGTTGGGTAGAGAAATAAGATGGGAACACCAGGAAGAAATGAGTCCACATGGGGTAGACGAGAGGGACAGCTAGTGGAGGGACAGTGAGAATCAGTGCCAACCCTTCCACAGCCCTTTCCCCTTACCTGCCCTGCCTGGTTCCTTACTGTAGCCAAAGCCCTGGAGGGTGCTGTGAGGCCTGGCCTGGGCACCCATGCCTAGGGGAAGACACTGGCATCAGGACAGACCATCCCCCCTCCAGCCTCACCCTTGCAAACACAGATACCAAGACAGTCTGGGAGGGACAACCACCAATGGCAAGCTGGATGTGGCCATCATGGTAGCATACCTGCTGGAGGCAAGGCCTGGGGCGGCTGGGAGGGAGTCAGAGGCAATACGGCATCAGAGAACAAGGTGCTACCCAGGTCCTAAACGAGGAGGCAGGTGCTCAGAGCCCCACTTGGATCTGCTGGCCTGCCCCATCCCTGTCAAGTCAGCTCTGTCTCAGACATTTCCCCGGAGCTGCCTAGCCAAACACAGGAGCTGTGGCCCAGCAGCAAGAAGTGGAGCTGAGTGTCCTGTGTGGCAGGAGACCATCAAACATCCTGCAGACATTCGTCCTGCCACTCTGTGGCCTGGGTAGTGACTAGGTCCAGGGCTCACCTGGGCAGCGACCCGCACCTTCTGGTACAAGCTGTTCCCATGGAGAGGGTCCGGGGGCCCCGAAAAAGCTGTCAGGTAGAAGACAGATGGTGGCAGGGCTGAGCCTGGGCACTGCTAACCACATACATGGCCAGCTTTAAGGCTCATTCTGAACAGGTGCCATGCTTCTAGACACCCTGGTCCCTTCCTCAGGACTTTGAGCAGACCTTCAACTCCCCCATCCACTTCTCACAGCAGTGAGTTGTCATCCCCCTCCACAGCAGCCATTGTGCCCCCCCAGAGCGCACCACACTTCCCACATGAGCTGGTGCACTGCCCATTCTCCTCCACTAACCTGCTATGTGAAACCTTTAAAGGATTCCCAGGCCTGAGGGACCTATCAGGGCCTGAAAGGCTCCGTGAGGTCTAACCCTTCTCATTTCCAGCTTCAGCCTGTGCCAGGCTCTCTTTGCCAAAAAGTTTTAGTCCTGGCATTAAATCTTTCCCAATCTTTCCCTGCTTCAAGGCCTTCATACATGCTGTAGGACACCACAGTGCCCCGGGGCATGCCAGCTCTGCCTGATCCTTTCAGGGCTAAGAGCTGCTCCTCAGAGAACCTTTTGGCAGGTACCTCTAACACAGACAATTTCCTTTTACTCCCCTATAACACTTGAGGTCCAGCCTTTTCCTCAGCGAACCTGTGGCTTCCTGGATGAGGGCGGAGTTTTGTCTGAGGATGAGCAGGAAGGAGGAGGAGCCGTGGCTGCACAGGTACAGCAAGATCTTCAGCACCTGGGGAGTGGACAGGTCCACGGGGCAGGCTGCTCAGGACTGCTAGGGGCCCTCCCCTCACAGACTCAGGACTGCTGAGCCCTCCCCTCAGCCTGGCCTGCTGCTTACCACTCACAGACTCAGGACTGCTGAGCCCTCTCCTCAGCCTGGCCTGCTGCTTACCACTCACAGACTCAGGACTGCTAGCCCTCCCCTCAGCCTGGCCTGCTGCTTACCACTCAGACTCAGGACTGCTAGCCCTCCCCTCAGCCTGGCCTGCTGCTTGCCACTCACAGACTCAGGACTGCTAGCCCTCCCCTCAGCCTGGCCTGCTGCTTACCACTCACAGACTCAGGACTGCTGAGCCCTCCCCTCAGCCTGGCCTGCTGCTTGCCACTCACAGACTCACCTTGAGCTTCACGTGCCCGGAGCTGCTGTCCAAGCGGCTCAGCAGATACTCTAGCAGGCACTGGCTGCTGCCCAGTGACTCGTGGGAGATTTCTGAGACACACTTGGGTTAGGGAAGGAGCAAGCCAACACCGGCCACAATAGGACATGTTGGCTGCTGAAAGAAACTTGCCCTCCTACAGCTACCAGCCTTCTTAGGTCATGCTCCCTGCCAGCCACCACCTTGGTTTCAGGAGCACTGAGGCTTTTAGGATCCCGGGGCTTTGTGTCACCTACATTGCAGCTTTCAGGCCCGCCTCCATTACCTCACAACTAGTCAAAAGGAGCTGTGGGTGCCCCTGGGGCAGCAGGAGAGCCTCCCCCAGTAAGCTTTCCTGCTGTGCCAGGTCCTGCTGTCTACTGTCCCTTCTGCACAGGAACACCAGGGAAGGATACTGGCAATCTCTTCAAACAGGTAGCCCGGGCAGGGGGTATCATCATCTGAAGTCCCCTTCAGGAGAATGGGGAGCTGCAGGGAAACAAAGGGAGTTACCATCTTACACAGGGTGGGCCTCAGTCACCAAAGGTAATGGAATCTGCCCTGGTGTTCCCCAGCGCTAAGCTGGCTGGGAGAAGACCAGGGGGGGGGGCCGGGATCATTCTGTAGGCCACAGTGGGCCTGCGGAAGGGACCGCTCTGGGATGAGGAGCCCCAAAGACAAGGAAAGTCACTGAGGACTCTACCTAGGTCAAGACGAGGTGCAGCCCATTTGGTAGACACGTGCACTATCTGCAGGTGCCTTCAATATAGCTTCTCACTGAATAGCAAGCCCAGGGCTTCTCACACAGGATGGTCGGAGTTCCAGTTCTCCCGAGCACAACTTCACCGACTCCATCACTCCTTAAGAACGGCTAATGTGAGTTCTATGTACATGCCTTACCTGGTTGGAGCCTGGAAACATCTATTCTCACATTATTCAGTATCTGGACAGAATGGTTCAAGGGTTCAGGAACATTTAATAGAATCTTTTTTGGTTTATTTTTAAGTAGTGTTGGGGATCAAACCCAAAGGCTTTGTGGACACTAGACAAACACTGCATCCCTGATCCACATCCCCAGCCCTAAGGGTTCAGGAATACAGTGACAAGGATGCTGACCCTGCCAGGTACTGCACACAGCTATCTAGTGTCGTGACTGCACGTAAATACATGCACCTCCTGGTGATCAGAGGCTGAAGGCACGTGACTCATAGCATCACCACGCCATTTGTCCAAGGTGCCCAGAAAGTGAGCTGGAGGGAGGGAGGGATCTGGAGTGGGCTCTTGCCACAGGTAGAGCTTGGCACGTAAGGAAGCCCCTGAACAGGAGATTGACCCGCTGGCCCGGCTTCCAGTAGTAGGCCGGTCCCTGGAGTCACCCAGTGACCTCGAGCTCAAGTCGGAAAGCTCAGGCAGTGGTACAGCTTGCTCTGGTCAACAGAGAACAACAGGCCCGACTGCTCTAGCTTCCTGACATGGGCTTCCCGCTGCCTCGCGTCCTCTGGGGAGGTCTGTGTCTCCTGGACCTGAAGCTTTCCTCCGAAACTAGCCTTGGGGGGCGCGGCCTGGGGCCCCCGGTCCACAGGAGGCTGCGGGCCACCTCTTAGCTCATCCTCGGAGCGGGGTCGGCCCCTCTCAGCTACTGCTGGACAGTCCACTTCCGTCTCTAGTGAAGTCCCCGGGCTGGGCCGGACCAGGCCAGCCTCACTCACCCGGTGAAGGAAGCTCAGGCGGTCTCGTAGCGGCGGCCCGGCCGCCATGGTCCAGGTCCCTTCCCGGCCTGCCCCGCTTCCGCCAGGCTGAGACTCTCCAATCACAACGCGGCTCTGGATCCGCAGGCCAATCGCCTTTGAGAGGCGGGCCAAAAGGTCGGCTTCAAGAGCAGTTTTAGTCTGAACCAATCCTAGGTCCCAGCTAGTGATAGACAAGAATAGAGACCAATGACAGGAGGGCAAGCCGGCGACCCTGGCCAACCAGTAAAGACTACGGGCGGAAGTGCTGCTGTTCAGGAATTCGACGCCGGAAAAGGAAGACTCCGAGATGGCGGCGCCCGCAGGTATCCGGCCAACACCAACGCTCATGTCCGCTCACGGAGCGGTGTGGGGGCGCGTGCGGAGTCGCCTCCGCTCCTTCCCCGAGCGGCTGGCGGCCTGCGGGGCGGAGGTAGGGACAAAGCTGGCACGGGGGTGGTGGACCCGGGGAGGGGGAAGTCGGCGGCCGTGGTCAGGACTCCGCGACCTCCGCTGTCCACTCGCAGGCCGCGGCGTACGGCAGATGCGTGCAGGCCTCCACGGCCCCGGGCGGCCGCCTGCGGAAGGACCTCTGCGCGCCGGAGTTCGAGGCCCTGCGGAGCTGCTTCGCCGCCGCGGTAAGTGGGCGCGGCCCCGGCCCTGCCCTGCCCTTGCGCCCTAGGGCCGTCCCTTTCATGCTGGTCCGGAGCGATTCTGCCTCTTCCGAGTGTAAGCTGAGCCACCCGCCAACCTAAGGACCGGCGACGTGTGAATTGTCAGTGGACCGATCCCAGAACTACCTGTGTAATGTTGTGGGAGGGCCCGTCTAGGCACCCCACCACTGCCACGGGAGTAAAGGAAATGCGCAGACCATGACAGCTGAGTCTGTGCAGCTTGCTGGCCCTCATCCGAGCACGACCTGGCTTTGTTCTACCTCTACTTCTAACCCCTCCAACTTCAAGTCCTAGCCTTGGTGGCCCGGTTGCTGTCAGTTGCTGGGCCAATAACAGTCTTGTGATGGCCACATACAAATGGGAAAGACCTGCAGTATTGTGTTGGTATCTTCATGAAAACCCTGAAGAGAGTAGGAAGCTGCACTGGAGAGATGGCTTAGCTGTTAAGGCAATTGCCTGTAAAGCCAAGGGATCCAGGTTCGATTCCCCAGGATCCACGTAGGCCAGATGCATAAGGTGGCGCACGTGTCTGGACTTTGTTGGCAGAGGCAGAAGGCCCTGGTGCGTCCATTCTTTCTGTCTCTTTCGATGTTTCTCTCTCTCAAATAAATAAGTAGGAAGCTGATGGAGCAGGCCACGGTGAAGGTGCCACCTGCTGATGTGGCTTTGGGCCAAGACAGGGGTCTTTGCCGGTCATTCTAGGGTGTGTTCCCAAAGTGTCAACCCTACTGGCCTTCACTGTAGGCAACCCTGATTCAGTGGGTCTTGGGGGGGGGGGTCATGATGCCAGTGATTGGTTACTGGAAGATGCTAATGCAGAGAGCCAGACACTCTCAAGAAAAGGTGGTTGTGTAACAGGGTGCTAGGGGTCCAGGAAAGTCCTTGAACCCCAAACCCTAGGTTCGTTTCTAATTTTAGCCAAAGAATTGAATACAAAAGACTGAGAAGGATAATTACTAAATTATATTTATTGAAGGAAGTACAGAGCCAAGGAAAGGCACCCACGTGGCTAGATATACCATGTGGAGGGCCTGGGGAAAAAAGCATTGGAAAGTTCAAGGAGTTCCTGCCATGTGGGGAGCTGGAGGGGATAAAGGAGCCCATGTGGAGAGTAAGGGCTAGGGGGCTTTCTCCATCACTCTTTCTGTGGCTGAGCTGGCTTCTTGTTGGCCCCATCTCTCCTACACTCTTTTGCCTGATCATATTAAAGCATCCCATTGTGGTCCCTTGCCTGTCCTTGCCCAGCATAGAAGAACTTCTACTTGGTTATAGGAGCCAGGCTCTGTCTTTAGGTGACAAAAGCTCAGATGGGGACCCCCCCCCTCACAAATGAGCACCCAAATTATCTGTAAGATATTTTGGAGAATGTGACATTTGGTATGACAGATTTTCTTGCTTTTACATCATTCCTAGCTTGCAAATAAGTCATTCAGACAAAGCACTTTTTCTTTCAGGCGAAGAAGCCCCTGACGGGAGGCTCCTAGGAAGGAATGAACTCTGGTCCTCACATCTACCAATGCCATGGGCACAGGCACCTTGTCTTGATGGCATGCATGGGACTTTCAGGGCAGAAAGGAGGTCTGTGCAGCCAAGTTCCTGGGTGCTCTGAGTGTTTCTTCTTGGGTTAAACCTTGGGCAAGTAGGGAATGTGTTCCAGTTTTGTAAAGATCTGGATTAGATTAAGATGTGACAACTCATGATGAAGGATATTACATCCCACAGTCCCAGGCTTCCTGAACAGAAGCACAGTGTAATGATCTGGCCTCTCCCTTTATCCCCCTATGGAAATCTGCCACAGGATCCCCATCTAAGACAGTTCTCAAAAGTATTTAGCCCAAGTAATGTGCCACAGCCCTGGACCTCACCGTACACACCAAAGGTGGAAGCCCGGGTGCAGGAAGTCCCTGCAGATAGCTGTCCTGGGCTCAGGCAGAGGTGAAAGCAGCAAGTGCCCAGACCTCCATGGAGCTCCACTTGGGACACCAACTTCATGTAGCCCTTCCCTTGAGGGGACAGCCACCCCTGTAGCCTCTGATTACACCAAAGCTTGGCATCATCACTGAAGGCTCCTGGTCTTGTTCCCTATCTTTGTCACAGGGTTAGCTAAAGCCTTTTTGTAAAAGCATTTTTATTAATTTGAGAGAATGGGCATGCTAAGAAGGTCTCTTTCCACCACAAACCCAAATGCATAAGCCCACCACTTTGTGCGTCTGGCTTTATGTGGGTACTGGAGAATCGAACCTGGGCCAACCAGCTTTGCAAACACCTTTAACTGCTGAGCCATCTCCCCAGCAGCCCCGGCCCCGTGTGTGTATGAATAAAGTAGCATTAATAATGACAGCAAGGGAAGGTAGCCCTGGGGATTCTGCATTGCCTGGGCGCCACCTGCTGGAAGACATGGAAACTATTCAGTCCCATGCCTCCTGGGCATGGAGGTCATGCTGTCCTTGGCAGGTCTGCACCTGTCTGGGAGCCCCAGTGCCAGAAGCACTGGACACACTGTTGAAATCTGCACTTCCACATGGCACCTGCTACTCTGGAACTGGCCTGTCTGATAGATGCCAGGAGTCTGTCTCTATACATGGCCTCCAGGACAGTGCAGGAGCTAGCAAAGACTTGAAGCAGCTAGAATCTGTCCTGTTGGGCAGGTGATATCAGGTCTTACGGCCCAGAACATGCTGGTGTGACTCTAGACTGAGCCACTGAGGCCCATCTCCTACTGCCTCCAGGGTGACGGGTGGGGGATGGCCAGGAATGACTGGACATCCTCCCCATGTCAGAAGCATTGCCTGCTCAGTGCGCCTTTCTCCACTTAAAAGCTTGCAACCCAGGACTGAGCCTCATGTAGGGACTTCCTTTTCCTAACCACCATACCCTTAAGTCCTCTGACAGCTCACTGGCCAGAGCACATTCTCCTTGAAAGCTTCCAAATCTGGGTCCCATTAGTCAGCCCCTCCCCCCCCCAACCTGTCTAGTAAAGTGCTCTCTTCCGAGGTCTCTTCATCCTCTGCCTCAAGACGGCAGACAGATCCTCTGTGTGGCCCGCATGTCGGCTCTGTGCTCAGCTTTCAGACCTCCACGCCCTTCCAGCTGCTGTGCTTGGGCTCATGTTGAAGGCTTGATCTAGCAGGTGGTTCTGTTTCTTGGATCTTTTGGATGTAGATCACTGGGAGTATGCTTTTGAAGGTTATGCCTGGTCTCCAGTTCCTTTCCTGACAGGAAGAAAGCTCTGCCTCTTGCTCCCAATGCCATGATGCCCTGCCCAAACACCCATGGTGCTGAAACCAAGCAGAACAAATCTCAAGATGTTTGCAGGTACTTTAGCCCCTCCCCCAACTTCCTTCCTAGATTCTAGGTGCCTGCCCTGCTGTCCTCCGCCCTCCAAACTCCTCAGTCTCTGAACTGCATTCACTGATGAGGACTCAACAGCTGGTATCCATCACAGTAGGGACGGTTTCTGCAGCTGTCACCCCGCACAGGCTGTAACTGCTTGGAGCATGCTGTCCCAGGCCACAACAAAATGCTAGGGGATTTACAAAAGATAGTCTCATGAGGCTTCTCCTCCTGCACCCTCACCAGACAAGAGGACACAGGGCCTGAGCACAACCTAAACATCTTGCAAGGCCCTTGGTCCCACCAAGGGCAGCACTCTTGTATTCTAAGCACTTAAAGGCCTTCTCTTGGCCCTGGAGGAAATCATTACTTTGAGGGCCAAGCCACACTGTACTCCTGCCCTGCTTTGCTGTGCACCAAGCCAAGCACATACCACTGACCTGGTGGCACTGTCCCCAAATGCATCTGTTCTACAGCAAATCCCTCATAGGCAGGTGCTTCACCCCGGAAGCCCACACCTACCAAAGGCAGTAGGCAGCTCACTGGTGGCCCAGCCTGTAGTGCTGGTCAGGACCACCAGGCAACACAGGACCCAGACAGAGGTGCCATCTGTGCTCTGACCCCTCCGCAGTCAGTAAGAAGCCCCAGGCAGAGGGCCGTATTGCTTGTTGGGGAAGAAATTTCTTATCCAAAGGGCTGCTCACTGGAAGCAGAGGTGACCACTGGGAGGAAAAGTGAGGACAGTACAGGAGCACTGCTGGGATGGCTTGCCTGCTCCAGGGTCAGGTTCTCAGACCAAGGAGGAGCCGTGTGACCTCCAGAAGGAAGATTAGGTCAAGGGGAAGCATTCAGGAATATCAAGCTGTGTGAAAACCCTACTCCAGGCAAGGTGACAAATGAGTTACTATCTCAGGATGGCCAGATGGCATCTTACCACCAAGCAATGCGTATTTGGAACTGTTTTTAGTCAAGGAAGGGCAGACAGGAGGCAATCTGAGACCTGCCCTTCACTGAGTATCTCCTGCATGAGCTGGACCCAGCTTCTGGGCAGGAGTCATAGCTGGCCTGTGAAATTTCCACTGCTTTTATTCATTTGCTATCTTATTAGTCTTAAAAGTAGTCTTATTTTTGTTTGTTTGTTTTGTTTTTCGAGGTAGGGTTTTGCTCTAGCCCAGGTTGACCTGGAATTCACTATGTAGTCTCAGGTGGCCTCGAACTCATGGCGATCCTCCTACCTCTGCCTCTCAAGTACTGGGATTAAAGGTATGTCCCACCACACCTGGCTTCATTCACTAGTCTTCAAGCTGCCCAATAACATCATTTAAGATATTGCAATAAAGCAAAAAAGAGGCTGGTAGAGCACATACTAGGTTGGGGGCTAGGGCCACATGCAACCCCTCAAGGCTCCTAGTTCATCCAGGCCCTCTGTGGTGAGGCTTGGGGCGACTCTCACAGGACCATCCAGGCTCTTCTCCCTTCTGTCTCTAAATCTCACAAGTGCCTCCCTAGGTCAGGGGATGTCAAAACAGCGTGTCCATGCCTGCTAAGAGCCAGCACAATCATGCTGTCTTGCCTTGACTCTTAAGGAGCAATAGCACAACTCAAGAGCCACACTGGCCAGACCGGGGTGGGGGGGGTAGCCTAACCGGCTTGTCTCAGGTCCATATGGATGCGTCATCCTACTAAGCTACAGGTGGTGTGTTCAAGGCTTGCCCTGGCAGCAGGCTGGTACAGCCACTGCCCCCACAGGGGTCAGCAAGACCCAGAGCACCAGTCTGTCTGTAGGGTCTCCACCTGCACTTGCATACTCTGAGTCCAGTGATGACCATTGGAAAATGTCCCTCTGTGACCTCTAAGCCCTACTGCTGGATGTCAAAACTTTGAGCAGGCTTTTTTCTAGCTAATTCCCTCAGTACAAGCTTGACATGTCAGGTACCAATGGTGTTTTATTTTTTCTCAATGTCGTAATCAGTTTCAGAGTGGCCCAAGAAGTGTGGGTAATGGGAAGGCTGGAGGGAAGTGTCCCTGCAGGCACCCCCTCCCCCAAAGTTGAGTCTCACCTTTCCCTCAAGTGGGAGAGGCAGAGGTGTCTACTGCAGTTTATCACCTCATCATGGAGAGTGTGGGACACATCAGGCCAGGGTGGTTTTCATAGAGGCTGCAAGTTAGCGCTGGCAGCCTTAAGGACGTCCACCCTATAAAAGGTGCCGCTGGACTTCAACACAGTGGAACAAAGGCGAATCAACAGGCACACAAGTGCTGGCACAGTGTGATGTCTTGGAGAATTTGTGTCTCTGGGTGGCTCCAGGCTGAAGCCACTGCTGGGCCAGGAAGAGCTTAGGTTTCGGAAGTCTAGTGGCCTCAAAGCAAGAGGGGTGACAGCAAAACAGGATGTCTGGAAGCAGCTGCAGATGGTGCAGCCTTTTAGACTTTCACAATGTGCTGTGAAGGCCCCAGACACCAATCCCTGGGGACATATCAACATGGTCTCCACATTCAGTCTGGACACAGCTGGGAAAGACCGGCTGCTGTCTGATGTCTGGCAGCGGCCCTCACCATGAGCTGGTTCTCAGGACTCCTCCAGAGTGCCAGGCAACTGTTTAATCTGTCGGCTGTGGACCACCTGCAAGGCACCCCCTGCGGCCTGACGGAGCTGGGTGTCCAGGGCACTGCGGAGGTCATTCACATGCACGTCAGGCAGGGGATTAAAACTAATAATGATGCCGTCCTTCGGAGCTGGCTCCCCCTCTGGATGAGAGGCAAGATCCCGCCGTCTCCTCCGGAGGTCAGAACCAGCCTGCACTTTCAGGTCTCGGTTGGGTTTAGCATTGTCCAGCTTCTGATCCCCAGGGCCAGCTAGTCTGGGCCCAGGGTTAGGATCTGCCCTCTGTTTCAGGTCATGGACAGCATCCTCCTCCCTCACTTCCTGCTGCTCATCAGCAGGTACATTGACCCCTCCAGGGGCCTCCTTTCTTACCTCTGGGTGACCATCCCGGTCCTTGTCAGAGATGGCCTGGTGTCCTTGCTGACCCAACATGACCTGGGGCTCAAAGGCCCATACTTGCAGACTTGCTAGATGGGCCTATGGCAGGTCCCAGGTCTCGGTCTAAGGGCTTGGACTTCTTTTGTAAGTCCCCAGCCTCTGCCCCACCCCCAGGCTGGTCAGCCTCTTCCCGAGTGTTAGTGGCAGTGACTGGTGCTTCCTTTCTAGTTTTCTTCCTTTCTTGGGAACCTCCACCGTCTTGGCTGTGCCTGGGGACCTCCTCTTCGAGGCGCTTCTTTGGATTCTTGGGTGGCCCCTCCCTCGCAACAACCTTCTGGTCTTCTTTCAGCTTGGTGTGGATGGCCTGGGGCTCTGTGTCAGAGCCACCAGCAGGAGGATCAACCAGGTCTCTGTCAGGCACTCCTTTGACTTCCCCCAGGGAGTGCTGCCGCAGGTCCTGGGACGGAGCTCTGGGCACAGGGGCATTCTCCATTGACTCCCCAGCACGCTCATGCTGGGCCTCATCTTCCTCCTGTCCCCTAGGCCCAGCTATCCCAGGCTCTGGCTGCACATCTGCTGAAAATGAAGGTGACCATCAGTTCAGTCACACAATGAACACAAGCTGCTGCGACAGTGACAGAAAAGCGCAAACTTGCAGGCAGGCAATCACAAGTCAAGACTGAAGTTCACCCTCTAGGACTTCAGGCTGCCTGGCCTCAGACCCAGCCCCAACCTAGCCTGTCGTGCAGTCCCCTCCCTCTTGGCCTGAGTTCTACCTACCAGGCCTGGGCTTGTCCTCCTCATCCTCCTGCCTCTGCTGGCGGATCTCCTTGTGCTGCTCCTCAATTACAGCCAGCAGCTTCTCCTGCTGGTCCAGGAGGCGCTTCTGCTGCACCTGCTGCTCTTTGATCACCTGCAGCAAGACGGCATGATCCAGCATCTCGGCCCTGCCGGCTTCTGGTGGGGACACAAATGGTCAGCATGGCAGACACGGGTCTGTGTGGGCTGATGGCCACGTCAGTAGCAGGACATCACTTCAACCCCATCAACGCTCAGTGCAGAGGGCAAGGGCTGGGCCCCAACCTGGCCAGCAGCTGTCCTGCCAGCTTCTGCTTCACCCCTACACCAGCAGACCCCAGCTTGCTGCCTATTGCTGCCTTAAAAAAAAAAAAAGTTCAGAGGAAAACTAGGGAGAGGGAATGTACCAGAAGGTTATAGGTTCTCTGGGCTGGGTGATCCTCCCCCATCCACACATATTTGGTTGCTCTAGAACTAACATATAAGGAAAGAAAAGCAGCCGGGTGTGGTGGCACATGCCTTTAATCCCAGCACCCAGGAGGCAGAGGTAGGAGGATCGCCATGAGTTCGAGGCCACCCTGAGACTACACAGTGAATTCCAGGCCAGCCTGGGCAAGAGTGAGACCCTATCTCGGGAAAAAGAAAAAACAGTAAGCTGCTTTAAAAAATAGTTATTATTTTAATCATAAAAACAAAAGCAGCTTTTATTTCAAGGTGAACATGAGAGCCTGGACTTAAGTGCAGCCCCGACCAGCTGTCAGCATGAAACACAGGGACAGTCTTAGCAGTAAAGGGAGCTACACACCACCAACAGAGGGGAAGAGACAAGCCACAAAGATAAGAAGAAGGCCCTTAAGGTCTGTTCACACCTGCTGTGTCCTTTCCACCAGATAGGGAATGGGCCACAATCTCAACCTCAGCTGCTGCCAACAGCTGCCCACAGGCACAGCTGGAGCAGGCTGTTCACTACAAGCACTCTGGGTTGAGTCAAGTATATGCAGCCACATGGATGTCACTTTTACAGCTCACATCTCTGAAAGATGGTGGCTTAGGACCAGACACAAGATCAGGGTTGAGTATAAAGCAACTGCTGCTTAAGCTGGAGTGCCTGAATTTGATGCCCAGACCCCACAGAGAAAGACAGAAGCCACGGTGGGTGTCTAATCCCAGCACGCTGACACTAATGGCAAGACAAAAGGTGGGGACATGAACACGTGTGTGCGCACACCCACCCACACACCCCTTGTGAACATCTTGTGAACAGTGACAGCAAACATCCAAGCAAGGGCCCCCTCACATGGGATATTCCTCCCACCACAAACTGGCTGGAGCAGTTCAGGGCCCACCCTCCCAGGGGCAGTGATGGATTCCCACAGACATGGCCCAGGGCCTGCCTAGACCTCCTAATAGCCAGTACAAGGATGCAGAGGCAGGTGGACAGGTTAGAGGCAGGGTGAACTATGTGGAACAACCTAGCCTAGGGGAGGGATGGCCCCAACTCCCACCAACGCCCAAGGTTGTCCCAATGTGTCTGGAAGGAAATGCCTCAGCACGGAGCTCCGACACACCTGCCCTCGGACAAGGACACACAGGGTGCTGTCCCAAACGCCACAACTGATCCTGGCAGCAAGTCATGATTACATTAACAGTGGCACAAGGCCAGTATTTCACATGCTGCTGACTGGCATCCCCCACATCCCAAGAGCGGGGCTCTGAAAGAGCAGTCCCCACCTCACATACTCCTCGCTGGACTGGACTGTCCCGGAGGCTCTGGGAGAGGGAGGAAAAGCACCATGTCCAGCTGGAAGCCACACGGGACAGATGTGAAGCAGCATGGGACAGGCTGGCCCCACCACAGCCTACCAGGGCCAGGTGCACAAATGGGATGGGAACCACCCACCCAGAGTCAAGGGGGCACATATGAATGCAGACCACTCACAGCAGCAGGTACATGCAGCCCCCACACCATCTCTAGTTAAGTCACTTACAGACAACCTTTTTCTGTCCTCGGAGGACAGTCACAGGAGGGCTGAGAATGACCAGGGTGGCAGTGATAAAGGAAGGGAGAGGAAGCTGGAGTATCTGTGCTGTGTTTCAGCTGGGAAGGGATGCCACTCCCCGGCCTGATGTGTCCTCATGCAAGTCCCTCACACGTAGACTATGCCACCAAGGTGCTGTTCTCACACTATCAGCACCTCCACACACATGCTTCTCATTGCAACACACTCCTTTTGAGTCGTACCTGCTACTATCTTTTTAATTTCATCTGTTCATCCCATTGAGAGGCATATGGAAGAAAGGCAGAATAGGAAACTGTGAAAAGTCTCTTTTTCAGAAAAAAAAAAAATCAAAGAATCAAACAGGTTTTTAGGTAACAGATTATAGAAATTGGAACCAACACATACAGTCAGACTAAAACCAGAGACAAAAATAGCAAGTGTGGGAAGTTTCCTAAGCAACATGGGAGCTCTAGAGATGCAAAAGCACCTTTGGCTCTGTGCTCCAGGCCGCAGCCAGAGGCTCAGCCAGGAGCCGTCCCATCTCAGCAGCAGGTACGGGGCTGCTCAGGCCTGGCCTGCGAGCTCGGTGGGACGCAGCCTGGGTTTCATAACCTCATGGTGGGGAGGGGGGTTGGTAAGGCAGACCAGGTCCAGAGGATAGCGTGCACCCTGCTGCCTGCTTCCCACACACAGTGCCAAGGTGCCAGACCTGGACGCTGGAGGAGGCAGCTGGCACAGACAAAAAGATAACTGGCTGGGAGGGACAAAAAGATAACTGGCTGGGAGGGAAGTCTGCCACCACTGTCACCTCCCCTGCCCAGGGAACACCATCAGGAGGGGACATAAAAAGCCAAAATGAGCAGAGAGGTTTAGAGGACTTGGCCCAAGCGGGATTGGGGTATTGAGTGCTGCTGACCACCAGAGCCATCCCAGACCCCCTAACGGGCCCCAGGCGTTAAAATAAGTCTTCACATCTGTGTATACCAAGACCCCACAGCTGGCTAGCCTTAAACACCTACGAGTGCTGGGAACATTAACACACCTGCTTTAAGATGAAATAAAAATGGTAATTAAAAGCAATGTGACAGAGGAGAAAGAGATTTAAAAAAAAAATGTGTTCCTAGAGGTTCCAGAGAGAAAGCTGCTGGTAGGGAGCAGAAGGTGCTTCCAGGGTAGAAAAGCCAATAAAGATGAACAGAAGCTGTGGGAGCATGAGGGATCCAGGAGCACCCACCCCACCCAACCTCACCCTAGGACTCCTCAAAAGGGGCATGGCCACTCCTACCTTCCAGCTTGCTGCCCCCCTGGTCTCCGCCGAGCCGCTCGGCCTCCCTCTGCTCTACAGCCTCCAGCCTCTGTGTTGGGAGGACTGCCTTTTCACCTGCACAGACAGAGACGGCAAAAGACAGAGTAGCAAAAGGTTGGGGGCTGGGTGGGGTGGCAGATGTTTCCTAAAATGACTCTCCATTGTTGCCCCTCCCTCACCCATCAGCACAGTTTATATTCAACCTGATGATTACCAGGGAAGTAATAAAAAATATTTAACAATCTCACAGGCTTGTGGCAGTGAGCCAATGTTAACTACCTTCACCAATTCAAATGCAAGCACCGTCCTAACCAGCTCTTAGTTGGGCACTTAACAATGTGTTACCTGTCAAGTGTTCCCGCACCCCCCACCCGTGTGAGCCCAGACACATGAGAACAGCGTGGCACCTGACATTTAGTGGTCTGGCAAACAACTGTGTGACAGATATTATAGTAGCTGTCAAGCCACCAGACTCTTCCTTTTCCTCACCAGCTGCTGACGGAGCTGCTACATTCACATGCTAATCTTATAAGACAGAGAGCCAGGACACAAGACTAATCCCTTCTCCTAGTCCCGCCCACTGCCTACACCCAGAGTAGTTTCCTGAGGCACCCACCGAGGTCACTCTTAGGGTCATTCTCTACAGGCTTCCTCAGGTCCCCTTCAGCCTTGTGTGCGGCCTTCTCCCCTTCACCAGCCACGTGGGAGTTCTGCTCTACAGAGAGTACAGCCTGGGGCCCTGGATGCAGATCCCTGTCATCTGGTCTGGAATCCCCCTTCCCAGGCTGACCATCTGCTTCTGGAGCCTTCTGAGGTTGTTCAGGAAGAGTGCCCACTGCCTCCAAGGCTGGGGCTTGCTCAGGTCTCTTCTCTGCCTCTCTCCTCTCAGCTTCCTGTTTCTCCCTCTCCACCTCAGGGGGAGGGGCTGCCATCTGCCCCTTGCCCCCAGGGCCCCCTCCTGCCGTGTGTCTGGGAGGTGGCTTATTCTCCTCTGGTCCTTCTGGGTCTTGACCTTCATCCACTATCACCTTGTCATGAGGAATGGGAGGCTCGTGGCGGTGGGCCTCGCCCATGGGAATCGCAATACCTGAAAGGACACAAGGACAGGTTGTGGGATGAGGCTGAGAGGCCCTTTTCCTTCCTAGGGCATCGGAACTGTCCTCTGGCTCCCAACAGTGTGATGTGGGCCAGCACGTGCTGCTGCCCAGGCCCACTGAGGCTAGCTGAGCAGCAGGTAGCTGTCCTGGCTGAGGAGGAAAGGGTAACCCTAGAAGCCAGACGTGGGCTGCGCTGGAGAAACAGTAGCACGAAGCACCTCTCCAATGTTAAGATGAGCCTTGCTCAACACCCACCGTGACCAGGGCGATCGAGCTGTGCAGCCTCCTGCTTCTCCTTGGCAGCTTCCCCTCCAGGCACATCCACAGGACCCTTAATCTGGGCCTGCTCCAGCTCTGCTTTCTCTGCTGGCAGCTTTGGCTTCTCCCGGCCATCCTCGGCCATGCCCACCACAGGATCCTGGGCTGTAAGCAAGGCAAGAGCTGAGCTACACATTCATTCAGCACAGGCAGCTGGGGGCTTTCTGGATCAGGACATTTTCTGACTGAGTGGTAGAACATAGGTAGGATTTCCTGCTCAGTCACTAGTAGCTAAACACCACAGAAAACTATCAGTTTTTCTTCCCCCATCGGCATTCATAACAAATATATGTCAAAATTCAACTTAGACCTGTGGCCTGACCACCATCCTATGCAATACTCATCCACAACCACCAGGTGGCAGCACAAGTCCACAGCCAGGCAGTGCTCCTGGCAGAGCTCAAACTCCAGAGCTTAGGCGGAAAGCTGGGCCACCCAGTCAACCTCAAGCTGCTGCTGCTGCTGCTGCTGGGAGAAATTCACAGCACAAGAATGAGAACAAAAGGAGAGGCCGCCAAAGCTGCCCTTCGCCCATCTGCAAGTGCAAGGGATCTGCATCCCAACCAGGACCACTACACAAGGACCAGTGGCCACAGAATTGGGTCCAAATGGAGCCAATTAAGAGACTAGCTCCATTTTTTCTTTTCTTTTCTTTTCTTTTCTTTTTTTTTTTTTTTTTTGAGGCAGGGTCCCACTCTAGCCCAGGCTGATCTGGAACTCATTCTGTAATTCCAGGCTGGCCTCACACTCACAGCTATCCTATATTCCTGCTGAGTGCTGGGGTCAAAGGCGTGCATCACCATGACCAGGCTACTCCATTTTATTTTATTTTTATTTATTTTTTTTTTAATTTATTTGAAAGTGACAGACAGAAAGAGGCAGATAGAAATAGAAAGAGAGAGAATGGGCACGCCAGGGCCTCCAGCCACTGCAAACGAACTCCAGACGCATGCGCCCCCTTGTGCATCTGGCTAACGTGGGTCCTGGGGAGTTGAGCCTCGAACCGGGGTCCTTAGGCTTCACAGGCAAGCGCTTAACCACTAAGCCATTTCTCCAGCCCCAGGCCTACTCCATTTTAAAAAAACACTGTCAGGAGCCGGGAACGTAGTTCCGCTGTTAGGAGTGACTGCCTAGCATGCACAAGGTCCTGGGCTTGATCTCCAGTACCACATAAACTGTGAGTGACGGTACATGCCTGTAATCCAGGCACTCAGGAGGATGAGAAGTTCAAGGTCATCCTTGTCTATAGCATGAGACCCTTTCTAAAAGAAAAAGAAAGGAAGGGGGGAGCAAGGGATGGGGAGGGAGGGAAAATATCACTTTCTATGTACTGGGCAGACACGGCAGAAACTAAAGAACTGAATACAGGGGGAACAGGTTGGAAAACAGAATCACAGTGTCCCAGGGGCCCAAAGCATCCTCAGTACCCCTCCCTGGACTTGATGTCTTGAAAGTAACATATGGTAACATGGGCCGGAACCCAGGGGAGTCCACGTGGAGAGGATCTAGGTAAGGCCCGCAGAACAGACGGGAGGAGGACAAGGACAGACACCATGCTTCCAATCAGACGTTAATGGTCGACCTCATCTGAGGCTGGGGCAACAGAAGTGAGTCCATGTGGGCCATGTGCTGTCTTGTCTGGAGCTGAACCACTGGAGGATGGCACCTCCTTACTATGTGATATGCCAGCTCCACTGTGTAGCCAGGCAACCTGGGCAAGTGAAAATATGCTGGTTTTCACACGATGAGCCTCTGGAGTGAGTGAGAAGCAGCATAAACCACAAGGGTCTTCCAGCAGACAGAGGAACGAAGAGGACTGGGGGTGGACAAGACAGAGACGGCCCTGTCCAGTCTCCTCTGAGCATGGGTCTCTGAAATAAGCTAAGCTGGTTCGTCTTCAAGTGAGGACAGCCTGCTGTCCACTGTCTGGGGCCCTGAGGAAGCTCAGCATGGTGGCTGAGCATCCTGCACAGGGTGGAAGTGAGCACACAGCATGGAACTGCTTTGTAGGCCCCCTGGGACACCTCCCAGGAAGGCTGTACCTGTCCATGTGCTGAAGCTGTGAAGGTTTCCTGGCTCCCACTGCAGCAGCTGAGGCTGCTGGCAGGCAGTGGCCATGGTATTTTCCAAGATGGAACCAGCCAGCCTTTTCATCAGATAGCTGGCTGGCAATGCCTCCTAGCCTCAGCAAAACTAACACAAAACCTCACAACTGGCAACTATGAAGACCCCAATGCTCTGCTTACTTCAGTTCACAGTGACCTCAGGGTGAAACAGAAACAGTGCTGTGGAAACAGCCCACCTGCCCCAAAGGCCAGGTGACAACCAAAAGCTGAAAGCCCAGTGTGTCTCCACAGAGGAACACCAATTGTCAATGGGTGGGCAGTATCTTGGCCTCCCCAGATCCCCTCACGCATCCTAGAGGTTGTCACCACTAACACGTAACATGAGCCAGGGAAGTCTTGTGTTTGGGCCTCTGGCAGCTGCTCACTGTTTGGCGCCAGCATAGGTCCTCAGTTCCTTCCACACA
The DNA here is from genome assembly GCA_036346955.1 of Dipus sagitta. NCBI lineage: Eukaryota > Metazoa > Chordata > Mammalia > Rodentia > Dipodidae > Dipus > Dipus sagitta. The sequence goes on from CM070778.1 coordinate 14,785,829, forward strand.
GGAATGTGCCAATGTGGTGACAAGCAACATGTTGACCTCCCACAGTGCTGCCCTGAGGGATAGACAGGGGTCCTGCCTCACAGATGGCAGGTAGGCAGCTCCACAAAAGACTGTCATCCAGTGGGGAGAAGGGCCCAAAGCCAGCAGAGGTGGCAGCTCAGGCCCTGTGTATGGAGCCAGACATGATCCAGATAGCATGTGCCTCCACAGTGGAAGGCAACTTTGACCACAGCCCCTGACCAGCAGGCTTGAGGCTAGTTTCCACCTCCAAGGACAGGAGGAGAGCTGGGCAACTGTCTCAAGGCAGCTCTGCTGGCCAATGGCCATACCCACTGTCACTGTCTTGTGTCTGTAAAGATGGAAGTGGTCACCTCTGGCTGTCAGTACCTGACACGGTCTCCTACTGACAAGCCCTGAGCAGTGCAAGGGCAATTCTGCAGTCAGGGATCAGCAACCCAGGGCTTCCCTCAGAAGCAAGAAAATGCCTAGTAAAACTGCTGAAAGCCATCCCTCCTCCCAGATGTCCTCCTAACGACCAGTTTCTCTCTCCAGGCAGCCCTGAAGGCTTTACTTTCAAAGCGGACCTCCTGGACGTAGGACTGGACAGCTCCTTACTTCACCTTGGTCCATGTACTCCTGAGAGCTCAGGGGCAGGGCTGCAGACGGCCTCCCTCCTCATGCTTTGAGTCTCCTTCAACAGGGGTGTATCAGGCGGTGAGAGGTGCTCGGAGGTGTTCCTTGTGAGCAGCATAGCAGAACTAGGTCACATATTTGACAGAGGCCAGGGGCTGCCAGGAAGCAGTGCCATCTTCTGTCCCCCAAAGAGATGACCTTTGCTCTGACCCTACCCCAGGTAAAGCTACTGAAGGCAGCATACCGCTGTCTTCCAGGCACACTGGCAGCAAGACTGAAGGAGATTACAACAGAAGCAAAGGGCTTCTGCAGCAAGGAAGCTTTTAAAACCTGCTTAGCAGGGAATGAGGAAGAGCTTCCTAGATCATGCTGCCCTATAGTGGGGGCAGAGGCAAGGGGAGCAGCATGGGGCAGCAGGACCTCTCCTGGACATATCTTAACACTACGAAAGTTGCTGGGAGGTTCTCCCACCTCCAAGAAAAGGGTGGCCAGTGCAGGCAGCAATGGAAGAAAAGCCACGCCCTGGGGAGCACGTGATGACAACAGGGCAGAAAGAGCCTCTACCAGCTAGAGGTACAGGACTCCAGGGTACAGCTGTGTGCCACACTAGGCCTAAGTAAGGTCCCCTGTGCCCCAGCACGCTCATGTATGGACACATCCCAGTTGTTGAAGTCCAGATCCACTCTGCAACCGGACTTCCCCTCTGCTTCCTCCTGAGCAGAACAGCTATCTGTCCCCTTACTGAGGAAGGGGACAGTTACAGGGAGCAGATGTGGGCCCAGGCTGTGCTGCCCATGGTGCACGAGGCAGAAGGGGGGGGGGGGGAAGGAAGCCAAAGGACACAGCAGCATTCAAAGGAGTCCAAACCCGTGTGCCCAGGACCCTCTAGGGTGTGATCACGCACAGAGATAAGTGGCCTAATTAGCTTTTTCAGTGGGTAACTCATGAGCTTTCTTGGGGACTCAGCCATGCTCGCCAAAGGCCCACAAGGCCATGCATGGGGCCATGGACTGCACCTGCCAGTCTCATGTGCCCCACGTGAGGGCAGGACACAAGAGTCACAGCCCACGCCAGGCTCTCACCAGAGCAGGCAGGTTCCATCTGTGACCTCTACAACATCAAAGAGACTAATAAATGTGGCTCATACCCTGATGGTGCAGCTGACAGGGCACATTTCGGCAAAGGCCTCCAGTCCCAGCCCTGCCTCAATGAGGCAACTCCTCAATTAAGGGGGAGGCTGGGTGGCTAGAAAACAGGAGAACTCACTAAAAACAGATGGCATGTGGTCCTGAGAGAAGCCATGTGTTGTTACAGCCTCATGGAAGAAATGGGAACCAGATGTGGCCTCAGAGGGCACAGGTGAGCAGGCGGCCTGTACATGCCGTAGTAACAGGGCACAGCTGCCGGCTATGACTAAAGGCTGCACATAGGAGCCTGGGTGCTGGCTGACAGAAACTCATTACCTGACGGGCACTGACACAGAACCATGTGGTATCCAGTTCCACAAGGGTGGCACCAAAGTACACAAGGCCAGGATGCCCTCATTGCCCATGGACAGGAACCCAGCATGTGGTGTCCAGCTAACCAAGATGTCACCCTCACCATGACGTCTATTCCTTGTGCTGCAGTTCCTGCGTCTGTGTCAGCACGTGCTCTGCGCCTGGTGGTCGGGGGCAGGGGTATCAGACTCTCCAGGAGGAACTGCTCTTGGGCCGTCAGCTAGGACGGGTCCATAACGTCCACCTCCTTTCTCAAGTGGATGTCATTCCAGACCAATCTACGAAGTCCACTGCAAAACAGCAGGCACTAACCTGTGACATTCTTCTGAATGTTCAACTTTCTCTGGGGACCTTGGCTATCTCTCAGGGCCTTGGCTATCTCCAGCAGGCCTTATCTGCTTCTCAGACTCGTGGCTCCTGGCCACTGAGACAGGAGGACCATCATCTGCACCAACCTAGGAAGGCAAGATCGAGCACCCACAACTACTGCAAGTCCACAACTATACGGAGAAGGCCGCTGGGAACAGCCAGCCCCTTGGGCAGTTGCATGAGGTAATGGCTTGGGGTGTGTAGCCCCAACAGAGGTGGCAGAAATGCAAGGCTCCTTGTGCCAAGACAATGCTGGCAAGGAGCAGGACATCCAGCAAGTGCACCATGTTGCCAGACTCTCTCAATGGAACCTTCGTTTATGTCCATTACAGGTGTCTTTAGGACAGACGTCATTAGCCAGCACACGCATGGCTAGACCCAAACCTCTCGAGAGAAGACATACACAGACACACAGTCTAATGTGTAAGAGCCACCACTGCCAGAGACAGATGACAAGATGAGTGCAACCAGACAGTACCCACCACCAGTGCCCGCACTTGCTGCTGCTGCTCAAAGCTACTGGGCAGGCGTGGTTCCTGTGTTACCCTTCCCAGCTATGCCTGAAGGCCTGGGGTGCAATGAGAACCCCCAACAGGCATGCATGGAACTGCTGCATGTCCCAGAAAGCCACGCTCTGAAGCATGTCCTGCACCCCTATGTGAACTGGCCACAGAGGAGCATAGCTGGGCACCACCACCAGCACTCTCTGAGGAGCCTGCAGCTGTGTGAGCAATGTGACCGCTGGAAATGGTAAACAGTAAGTTTCAAAGAAGGTAAACAAATCTGAGACATAATCAGCAGGTCTGTAAAAAAGAAAACTGGCTCAAATTCACATCCTCAAAACAAACACGAGACACCCCCAGAGATTTGCATACATACCTGCACCAGAAAGGCACTGAGATTTCAGCCTAGGCCAACACTGCACCAGCGATACCCTGCATAGCCTGCACAGAGGTGGTGGCACACAGGCCGGACTCCATGTAGAGAACATGCCTTCATGGATACAGCTGGTGGGTGTCAAGCCTGGGGTCTCCCACCAGCTCTATCACCCAAAGGACAGGCTGCTAGCAGAGGCAACATTCTTGAGGCAAAGCTAAAGGGCTACTTGGGAAGAACCACCTGCACCCATGACCCTGAGGTGATGCTGTGGGACACACTCCAGAAGGCTCGAAGGGCTGGGGCTGGGGCAGAGTATGCATGTACCTGAGAGCCGGGCAGCCTCTGCCTTCATTCCGCCCTTGGCTTCTTCTCGCCGGCCGCTGAGCACTTCCTGTGACAAGTCCATGGGGGCCTCTTCATTCACAGACAGGGTGGTGAGTGTGCTGACCACCAGGATGCCCAGGCCAACCCAGAGCACCACCTGGACCAAAGATCCCAAGACAGGAGGAGTCATGACAGTCCCCAAGCCTTGCTGGGAGCTATGGAAACTCTTCATAGGAGCAGAGGGAATGGCGATAGAAAGGGAGGGAGCAGTGTGGGGTGGTCCTCTCAAAAGGGAAGGATCACATCTGGGGGAGACACTGGAAATAGGAACGGTGCCTCTAGTGTCTCCAAATCCATCAAAGCGCCGGGCGTGGTGGCGCACGCCTTTAATCCCAGCACTAGGGAGGCAGAGGTAGGAGGACTGCCATGAGTTCAAGGCCACCCTGAGACTACATAGTGAATTCCAGGTTAGCCTGGACCAGAGTGAGACCCTACCTAGAAAAACCAAAAAAAAATCCATCAAAGCTGCATGTGTGGTCAGTCCCCATTTGTCACTGAGACCATCAGCCAGGCCTGCGGGCATGAGTTCAGAGCAGCTGAGCTTTGTGGAACCAAAGGCCCAAGAGAGCCTCAGGAGACAGCAGGCCAGTGTGGGTGACCGGGGCACAGACCCGAGTCCCAGTTCTGCCTACTGGGGCTGGGGTAGAGAGGTTTTTTTTTTGTTGTTATTGTTGTTGTTTGAGAGAGAAAGAGAATGGGCACACCAGAACCTCCAGCTGCTGCAGATGCATACCAGACACGTGCGCCACCTTGTGCATCTGGCTTACATGGGTTCTGGGGAATTGAACCTGGATCCTTTGGCTTTGCAAGCAAGTGCCTTAACTACTAAGCCATCTCCCCAGCCCAGGGAGGGGTCTTTGTTGTTACTATTTTTTGTTTGAAACAGGATCTCGCTATGTAGTCCTGGCTGGCCTCAAACTCATAATCCTCTTGCTCAGCATCAAGAGTGCTGGAAATACACTACCAAACTCAACTGAAGTAAAGTCTCTTAACTACTGTGGCAAGAGGAGCAAAAAACTCAGGGAAAATGCCCAACTTGAGGTGCTCCCTTACATATATCATTCTCTGTACACACGCCCTTGCAGCAAATCAGAGAGGGCCCTGTGCAGAGGAAGATGTGGACCACACAGGTATGGACAACCTGTTGTCACAACACCCACACCAATGCCCCAACAGCAGCCAGACACACAGAAGGCTGGAAAGGTGGGAGGCCCTACTGAGTTAAAGGGGGAAACAACACTTCCCTTCTCAGCTGTGGAGGGGTACCCACTCCAGAGCAGCACTCAACCCATGGCTGACTGTCCTCCTGAAGGACCTCACAGCTGATCATAAATTCCTCAACACTGTAAACCCTCCTCTGTTACCTGGACACCTGCTGGTTGACCTCCCCACTCTGCCTGTGCTGCCACGAACACAGGGGTGCTATTCCCGGCATGCCCTCCACACCTTCTGTGGGGGCAATAACTCCTGGTTCCATGGTTCTGAAGGGGGACCCAGTGAGGTGATCCCTGCCCAGCTCAAGGGACACTCATTGGTCCTCTGCCCTGATATTTTACAGCCCCCCCCCCAAAAAAAATTTAATAGGCTAGCTTTGAACTTGCTGTGTAGCCACAGATCCTCCTACCTCCATGTCCCAAGTACTAGGATTATAGGTATGTGCCATCACATGCCTGACTTATGATGTGCTGGGGTGCATGCCAGGCACTCTACCAACTGAGCTACACCCCAGTCCTTAAACATCTTTTCTGAGTGTGCACGTGTGTGTGTAGCCCAGAGGTCAACCTCAGATGTTCCGCAGGTGCCATCCACCTTTTTTGAACCAACATCTTTCACTGGCCTGAAACTCACCAAGTAGGCTAGATGACGGTCCAGTGAGTGCCAGAGTTCCAAGACTGTCTCTGCTTCCCCAAGACTTAGATTACAAGTGCGTGTCACCACATGTGGCTTTTTTATGTGGGTTCTGGGAATTAAACTCGGGTCCTTCTGCTTGCATAGCACTCAATTCACTGAGCTATCTCTTCAACCCCAGTATACTGACTTTAAAAAAAAAATCAGAGGGCTGGAAAGACGGCTTAGTGGTTAAGGCACATGCCTGCAAAACCAAAGAACCCAGGTTTGATTCCCCAGTACCCATGTAAAGCCAGATACACAAGGTGATGCATACATCTGGAGTTCATTTGCATTGGCCAGAGACCATTCTCTCTATCTGCATCTTTCTCTCTCAAATAAATAAATAAAATGTTTTTTAAAAAATCAGAGTCTTTAAGCCAGGCGTGGTGGCGCATGCCTTTAATCCCAGCACTCGGGAGGCAGAGGTAGGAGGATGGCTGAGAGTTCAAGGCCACCCTGAGACTACAGAGTGAATTCCAGGTCAGCCTGAGTTAGAGTGAGACCCTACCTCAAAAAAAAAAAAAAAAAAAAATCAGGGCTGGGGTGGTTAAAGGCACTTGTTTGCAAAGCCTACCAGCTGAGGCTCAATTCTCCAGCACCCACTAAAGCTGTATGCAAAGCAGTGATCCTCACATGCCTACAATAGGGGCAGAACCCAGAGAATCTGAAGCTCACAGACCAGCTAGTCTGACTTCCTTTGGCAGTTCATTTACAGAACAAGTAACCTTGTCTCAAAGAAGGCTGAGCTCAGACACCTCAAAGTGGTCCTCTGGCCTCTGCACATGTATGTGCATGCGTGCGCACACACACACACACACACACACACACACACGCACCCAGTTCCAAAAGACTGAGATGTTTACAGATCCAACACAATTACAGACAACACCGTTCCATGGGGTAGATGGACCAGCACCTCTGACACTGGATGAACAACTCAGAATAAAGCCACCCCAGAGAAAAGCCCGTCTGCTTCTCTGCTACCAGACACCGTGTGGTGACTCTGGCTCTGAGATGCCCTGAGGCCCAAGGGCAAGGGCCCAGTGTGCCTCATGAATGTGCAGGGCTCTTTAGGGAGTCCACTGGGCCCTTCAGGAGTAAACACTGCTGACCAGTGTGCCACAGTACATGTGGGGATGCAGATCAGAGTCAAACCCACAAACTCTACAATGCTCAGAGATCAGGGTCTGGAGCTCCTGGCTCCACCCTGCCTTCAACTGTTTACTGTTTTCCTCAAGGTTTGTGGAGGCCTGGCCTCAGGTGAATGCCTGAAGATCAGCACGTTACACCCATCCCACCACACAGAGAAAATTCAGGGTAAAGAACAGTGTTGGTGTCTGGATGATAAATGTGGTCTTAGGATTAAAAAAGAAAGAAAAAGAAAAAGAAAAATGGAAAGAAAAGAAAAAATTTCCAACCTCTAGGGGGCATCATATTCTTAGGGAGGTGGTGGCATAACAGCACAGTCCAAAAGCCTCAGAACTTAACTAAAGTCCTGGTGACCCCTACTGTGTCCTCATGACCTGTCCTAGTCAAGGCTGCCACAGCCTTGAAAACAAGGTCCCTAGCCACCTAGCAACCATATGGTGCACAACAGAAGCCAAGCTCTAGACCACCAGGGGCAGAAGGTCCAGATGGAAGTCTCACTCACCCTCTAGAAGGTCCTCAGAGGGATTTATGGTCTGCAGATCTAAGCAGCTCTTCCTAGAACCAGTGTCCCAGAGCCATTTTCTAGCCTAGCACACTTACAAGGGGCCTGATGCATTCCATACCTCTCCAGCCAATGGAAGAAATGGCCTTTTAAAGAAGTAACAAGAGGGCTGGAGAGATGGCTTAGCAGTTAAGGTATTAACCTGAAAAGCCAAAGGACCTCAGTTGGATTCCCCAGGACCCACGTAAGCCAGATACACAAGGGGGCACGTGCATCTGGAGTTCGTTTGCAGTGGCTGGAGGCCCTGGTGCACCCATTCTCTCCCTCTCTCTCTGCCTCTTTCTCTTCTCCCTCAAATAAATAAAATAAAAATAAAGTTTTGAAAAAAAAAGAAGTAACAAGAAAACTTCATCTCCCTACTTGGACTTCTCATCTACCAACAGGGACAGACATATTTGACAAGAGCACATAGGTGGGAGGAAGAGGAAGAACTTCTCTACCTGCTCTATCCTGGAGGAGAAGAGTTCTAGATGCTGATGGGGGTGAGCCCTGCTATTTGCTGTCCCCAAGGACTCTACAGGGAGAGGGCTCTCTCCTAAATGCTTTTGGCCAAAGATGAAGACATCTGTTGGTCATTTTTTGTCAGTTACTTTCAATGGGAATCATCATTTACCAAGTCCATGGGGACTGACAAGGAAAGGCAACATTTCATCTGTGACTTTGAATGATTTATTTCAACCTTCAGCTTGTGAGCTTAGCAAAAAAAAAAAAAAAATCATTTAGAAAATAAAAAGCGTTAACTCTGTCAATGCTGGGAGACAGAGACTTCCTAAAAGAGCTCGATGGTGTGAAATGCTTTAGCTGTCAAGCAGTTGTTGTAAGAAAAGTAGCAGAAAGCACTGGACTGAGAAGTGAGTTCACATCACAAAGTGATGAAGTAAGAGCTGAGCCAACAGAAGGAGCTGGTTCCCGCCTGTCCCCTCCTCTTCCTGGTAACAGGCGGGAGAACAAGCTCAGCCCATCCAGGAACGTAAGAATTGGCAAGTTAAGGTCACCTTACAGAGGGGCCTGTGTCACAGGACAGGTGCAGAGTGTATTCTAGACACATAGTCTATGGGGGCCAGAAAACAAAGCTAGCTCTGCCTGGTGCCTGTGGGCACCTCCCACACTGAGCATCTAAGAGCACAGGCCAGCAGGATGCCATGCACACAAGCCCCTTCCTGGGACAAACAAAGCAGATTGCATGTCATGACCATGGCCCCTGGGAATCCTTTCACCTGGTGGAAGGTATCCAGCCTCTATTTGCTGAGCTCCCACTCGTCCTGATGCGCATGGCTGCTGGCCATTGTCTATGCTAGGCCCAGCCTAGCCTTCGGTCTCATCAATTATTACAGCTCTGCACTCACCCTTTTCTCTGGAGTACCACCAGGGGCCACAAGACCCCCAGGCAGGTACTCCAATGCTGAGCTTGAAGGAGTCATAGGAGCAATAAGCTGCAAAGCGCCAATGACTATCTTGGGGGATGGGCTTAGCAGCCCATGGTGACAGTGTGGAGTGCACCTGTCGGCAAGCAGGTGTGCGCTGTAGTGCAGTAACACTTTTACCTCAGCACTGTAGCCAGGGAAGAACACACACAACAGCACCCAGTGCTGCTGATCAGACATGAGCAGGAATTAAAGTTCTGTGATAGTGTAAGAGGACAAGGGTCAGTTCATCTTCAGGAAAGGGTGACGCTGGCCACGTTCAGCAAGGTGGTCACAGCTCTCTCATTCGAGTCCTGAAGAAGAAAGGGAGGTCCAGCTCTGCGCTTGACAGTTGGCTGGGGTGAACTTGGGGAGGGATAAGCAGCCAGCGCAGCCTTTGGCCTGAGAAGAAGCCCAGACTGGTGTCTGAGCATGGTCTGGTCCCAATACCAGGCCTTGGTGTAGCTTCCTGCTGCTTTTGAAGCAGGGAAGGTCGAGAAGCAGGATCCAGTGCCCAGACATCGGATTTCAGAGCACTCCTGTTCACTGTTTCAGCACTGACCCATGTTAATGCAGTTCAGAACCAGACAGAAGAGGCACAAATCCACCCTCCCCATCTCAGCTCAGGCTTGGAAAATGTACAGGGGCTTGATCAGGGACATCATCCATAGAATTCCAACCTCACTCCTCCTCTCTGAGTGGCCTGAAGTGATGACTTTGCAAGTGGCCTGACTTAGAGCGCAGAGCCCCAAGAATACACAGAAAATGCTCTCCTTCCAATCTGGACGACACAGTCCACACTGAGCTTCAGGGACAGAACATACGAGGCCAGGCTCGAGGCCACTGTACTCTGGCACCTTGATTCAGGTCCCAAGGCCAACGGGTGGATGTCCAGGCTACCACAGGCAGAAGCTGACCTGATAGTTCCCTATTCTGTGCCCCACTCACACCTGCCCAAGAACAGCTGCTTCCCCAAAGGGGCCAAAAGGCTGTTCCCACTGGCCTTCCCAATGAGGCTTTCCAAGCTACAGGACCCAATGATGTGTAAGCATCCCTGGGCTCCAGCGCCCCCTGCTGGCTTCATTGAAAGAGAGCAGCCTCTCTCATGACCAGGACAAACACAACTCCTGAGTGCAGGTAAAGCTCACTAGGGCCTTTCTTGTGCTTCCTAATGATTCTTGTGGGGATGATCCCAGCACACCAGGAAGCACCACATGACAGAGAAAACCCACACCATCAAATTGGCAACACCAACAGAAAACAAGATTCCCTGCACAGGGGACATGTCCAGGAGATAAGACAGGTTCGTGGGGAGCGAGGCTGATAAGACCTGAGATGGCAGGTGAATAACCAGAGCCACACAGTACTACTCGGCTAAAGCCCATAAAGGTATATTGCAGAACAGTGGCTGGAGACCCTGGCACACCCATGCTCTCCCTCTCTCTCTCTCTCAATCTCTTTCTCTCTCAAATAAATAAAAAGATAAATAAATATATATTTAAAAATTCAATAAACTAATATAAATCCCATACTACACATTTGTGGGCTGGAGAGATTGTATAGTGGTTAAGGTGCTTGCCTGTAAAACCTAAGGACCAAGGTTCAATTCTCCAGGACCCACATAGGCGAGATGCACAAAGTGGTGCATGCTTCTGGAGTTTGCTTACAGTGGCTGGAGGCCCTGGTGCACCCATTCATTCTCTCACTCTCCTTCTTTATCTCGCTCAAAAAAATAATAAAATAAAAATTATTTTAAAAATACACATTTGTTCAAAGTAAGCTACAGGTTCAAAGAAATCCACCTACACTACAAACAAAAGGCAGGGCTTATTTTTCTTAGATCAGCTGATTCAAACACTCATTCAGAAAAGAAATCAAACAAGGCTATCTAGAGCATTTATTAATGAGAACAAAGAGAAGGAATTAGAATGGAATGGTTAGTGACAGGTCAAAAGGCATGTTATGAGGCTATGGTGAATAGAAGAGAAAAACCAATAAACCAAGCTGTAAGGATGGCTTAGCAGTTAAGGTGCTTGCCTGTGAAGCCTTAGGACCCAGGTAAGATTCCCTAGAACCCACATAAGCCAGATGCACATGGTGGCACATGCTACCCACTGTTTAAATATTTTATTTATTTGAGAGAGAGAGAATTGGCATGCCAGGGCCTCAAGCCACTGCAAATGAACCCCAGACACATGCACCACTTTGTGCATCTGGCCTGCATGTGTCCTGGGGAATTGAACCTGGGTCCTTTGGGTTTGCAGCAAGCGCCTTAACCAGCCCTGCTACCTTTTTTATGTGCCATTCTCCTCCAAGGTATGATATGCTGAGGATGAAGCAAGTAGGGAACAGAGCAGCTGCTTGGAGGAGGAAGGCTATGTAAAGAACTGAGCTACATGGGGGCATGTTTAGTTAAGATCCCAGGAACAAGAACAAAGTAGATCCAGGTTCTCCTCAGACGTACACAGCCATTCCCATCATGTGTGACGATGGAGGGCAGCACCACCAAGAACCTCTAACTTCTCAAGCACAATGGCTGAAAAATTCCAAGCAAGCAAGGAAACAGGCAAAAGTGACAGAAAACTAAGAAACTGAAAAGAAACAGCACCTACTTGAACTGACTATGGGAGCTGGGGAGATTGCTCAGTGGTTAAAGGAGCTTGCTTGCAAAGTCTGCTGGCTCAGGTTCTATTCTCCAGGACCCATTAAAGGCACAAGTACAAAGTGGCACATGTCTGGAGTTTGATTGCAGCAGCAGGAGGTCCTGATGCACCATTCTTTCATTCCCTACCCCACCCCACCCCCCGTCTTGCAAATAAATAAATAAAGATAAAAAGATGATGATTGTGCCAAGCGTGATGGCGCTCACCTTTAATCCCCGCACTCAGGAGGCAGAGGTAGGAGGGTCACCATGAGTTCGAGGCCACTCTGAGACTACATAGTGAATTCCAGGTCAGCCTGGGCTAGAGCAAGACCCTGCCTTGAAGAACCAAAGACAAAACAAAACAAACAAACAAACAAACAAAGATGCTGGTTGTGGTGGAGCACACTGGTAAGAAATTTCTAAAGAGGCAGAAGGATCAGGAGTTGGAGGCCAGCCTGGGCCTTCAATGTTTGAGTGATCTAAAAAAAAAGAAAAAAAAAAAAAAGTAAAATGGAAGCGTCTTCCCCAAATCAGTAACTATATACCAACAGTAAGTAGGTAAATTCTCCTGTTAGCAGACTAGACAATAGCAGAACAGAAAGCAATATTCTGCTCTTGCAAAAGACATACCTTTATAGAAGGGCATTGAGAGACCCCCCAACACCAAAAAAATAAAAATAAAACAAAGGAAAAAGCTGGGCAGGGGACATGGCTCAGCAGGTAAGAGACCTTGCCAAACAAGCACAACTTGAAGATTAACAGAGCGTAGGCCTTCCACTACTTGCCCTCAAGACTTACTGCAGGACTAGGGGTATCTCAGCAGTTAAGGCACATGCCTAAAATGCCTAATGACTCGGGACTAGAGTGAGTTCCAGGCCAGCCTGGGCTATAGAAAGAAAGGAAAGGAAGAGAAAAGAAAGGAGGGAGGGAGAGAACAGGAAAGGAAAAGGAAAGAAAAAAGATATATTTAAGTAAGCAAAAAAGAAGCTAGGCATGATGGTGCACACCTTTCATCCCAGAACTCCAGAGGCTGAGGTAGGAGGATCACTGAGTTTGAGCCAGCCTAGACTACAGAGTGAGTTCCAGGCTAGGCTAAAGGAAGGGAAGCAGGGAGGAAGGTTGGAAGAAGGGAGGAAGGAAAAGGAGGAACAGTGAAGAATATGAGAACACATCTGTAATGTGTGTTTCTGAAAAACACGCAATAGAGTCTATTACAAGTCTTACAGATCAGAAAGACAGCCCAGGCGAGGCTGGAAGAGCATCACAAAAGCAGCTGCCCTCGCGCTCACAGGGCATGAGAAGAAGCTCAGGATGGCCGCTGTGGGGACAGAGCTAGTTAGACCTCTGGGTATTTCCCAAGTCCACACACAGTCTTCAGGTGACATCTGACTGTGCAGACCCACAGCACTCATAGCGTGGAGCACTCACAGGTGGAGGCTCCACTACGGGAGCCATATAAACAGAATCTACGAAAGCTGAGCACCCGCCCCAGGCCCCAGAGACCTCTTCCCAAGTGTGGGATGACAGCACTGCACACCCACAGGCACCACAAGGAACACTGCTGCCTAAGCAGTGTCTGACTAGACACGATCTAACCAGCCAGCCACAGTGGGTGGGAAGTGTGGTGAATATCTACATGGCATGCAGCCAGAAAAGCCCCCTTGCACAGTGGTTTTGGAAGAGACCACACGAGGTCAGGTATCACAGGACTCCATCTGCATCAACTGGAAGGCAGACAAAACCACTCTCTACGTCAGAAGACTGGCAGCAGGAACCTTTAGGGTGCAGGGGTGAAGAATGACAGGTACTCAAAGGGAGCTTTGGAGTGCCAGAATTCTCTATTGGCCCTGGATGGTGATTCCTGACTAGGCTCACTGCAAACTGTCACTCTGGAAGAACTTTGTGCTTTTCTGCACAGACACTTTACTTTTTAAACATCCATCAATATGTATCAGTAAGAAAATGCTCATCAACTCCCTAAAAAGTGAGCAGAAGACATGTGTGTTTGCCGAGAAACTGATACTCAACTTCAGCACAACAGATGCCGAAGTTCACTCCCGGAAAGCTGAGAAAAACGCAGAAAGGAAGGTCAAGTATGGATGGAGACAAAGGTCCCTTGTGGCTGCCCATGGGAGCGGCACTACCAGGTACTTGGGTAAAAGGGTTCCATCCCACTTTAACCCAAGGACCCCGTTTCTGGAGTGCTTCCTTCCTATAGACACATTCTCATATGTATCAAAAATGCCTGTGTGCTGCAATAGCAAAGGGCTAGAAATGGCTCCATGGGAGACTGGGATTATGGAAATTTTGAACCACTAGGAAGCCACTAAAAATAGAACAGAAGACAGCTCTGGTTACACACACACACACACACACACACACACACACACACGAGAAGCAAACTGCATGTTAAGCAAAAGTAGCATGAAGCCGGGCGTGGTGGCGTACGCCTTTAATCGCAGCACTCAAGAGACAAAGGTAGGAGGATCACTGTGAGTTCGAAGGTACCCTGACACTACAGAGTGAATTCCAGGTCAGCCTAGGTTAGAGCGAGACCCTACCTCAAAACAACAACAACAACAAAAAAAGTAGCATCAAGTTGTCTGGTGATAAAAACATAACAGAAAAGGCTGAGCATGCTCACACGTGTGCACACACAGTCTCCCCAGGACATACCATAAACACAGCAGTGATGTTCAAGGGAGTGGGTGACTGGGGAAGGGGCCAGCCTCCTCACAGTACAAACTAACTTTGAGGGAGAAGCCAGTAAGCTTCCTACACTCAGGAGGGAGGTGCGTGTGTCATCTGGGAACACAGGGGCACTTGGGCCAAGATGCTCCACCTGACAGGACCTGCTGCTTCCCACACCTCCTTAAGCAAGTCCTTTTGTAGAGACAATGGAGACAAGCACACAGAGCTGTCTGAAGACTCTGAGAGGCGAAACTCGGCTGCTTCCCTGACCAGATGCCAGGCCACCATGGAGACAGCACTCACTCACCTGGGCAGAGAGGGCATTCTTGTGGGCCTTCTTATAGATGAGAGCTGGGCAGATGAAGCAGATGAGGCTCCCCATTGTTGCCCCGGTGAGGCCAAGGATGGTTTCCACTATGAACAGACCAACAGCAAATGGTGACTGGGAGATGGCTCTGATGAGGGCAGCATAAGTGCTCACAGAGCATGCAAGTGAGCGAGGGCACTGCAAAGACTGCCTGGGTGTCATGGAGGAGCAGAGGACCCACTCTGCCCCGAGGGCTATCCCACCACACCATCCCCTGCCCATATCCTCCCCTGCACTCTCAGACTTGCCAGAGCAAAGTAGCATGGGAGCTTCTCTGTACTTATCTTTTCCAAAAGACTGAAGTCTGGAAGGTTCTCTAAAGACCACTCATCTTTAAAGGGCCAGGCACAGGGATTTCCTACCAAAATCAGATGTTGGTTCCACGTGGCCTTAGGACACACTGGCTGTCACTTGGAGAGTGACCTATTGTCTTATTCTAAGACGTATGTAAGCGACAAGAGCTATACTTTGCCAGCTGGGGGTAGCTATTTCCAGGAACCTGGACAGACGGCCTCTGGGGTGGGGGCTGGTATGTCTGATGACAGTAAGCGCGACTGGTATGCTAGAGAAGGTTGAGCTTGGACAGGGTCAGTGCTACCCAGGCCCTTCAATGCTCCTGAGGTGCCCGTGGGGCAGCTTCAATAGTCACAGTAGGGCAGGAGTAACTCTTCAGCCATTCTCTGCAGAACTAGGCTGTGTCCCACCCTGCAGCCTCTGCCCAGTGTAACTTCTCTGGCTTCCACACCCTTGCAGTTCCATCACACTTGCTATCCCCTGCCTTTCCCTACAGGCCAAAGGGGGCTAAATTACCCGGAAGTTTCTACACTTTTTTTTAGGATACCAGACAAAATGGCATGAGACTATGGGAGTCTTGGATATATGCAAGCATGGGGCAGGAACACCTCTGGGTCCCCCATGTAACAGCAAGAATGGAGCAAAACTAGGTGGCAACACTCACTGCTGGAGTGGCTGCCCACCTTACCATTGGGGATCAGGATGCCGCCGACCATGGTTCCGAACACCACCGAGAGGGTTAGTGCTTTAAACCGGAGCGGAGGCATGTAGCCTCCAGCAGCAAAGGTTCCATCTTTCTGCTACAGGGAAGAAAACAGAGTTTTGAAATGACTAACATCCTCTACCATTCTCCTGTACAACAATGCCACTCAGACTCTACCAAATGTGCCAGATTCCATGTGGGGCCAAGGAGGAGCTCACCTGGCAGGTGACCGTCACTGGCACAATCAGATTTGAACAGCTATAATGAGAGGCTGCAGAATTCTAGGAAGTCGTGAGTGCTTTTCCCCCAGGTACAGACTGTAACTCTTACAACTCTTGTTTTGAAATGTTAGCACTGCACCTTTACCATTTCCTTTTTGTCTTTAGAGCAAAGACATAAGAGAATCTTGGAGAAAAAAAAAAATGCATGAAGTGCCAGGCATGGTGGTACACGTCTTTAATCCCAGCACTCGGGAGGCAGAGGCAGAAGGATCGCTGTGAGTTCAAGGCCACCCTGAGACTACAGAGTGAATCCAGGGCAGCCTGGAGCTAGAGTGAGACTCTACCTCAAAAAACCAAAAAAAAAAAAAAAAAAAAAAGCATGAAGTATGGACAGCCAATTAGTGACTTCACAGGGAAAGACCTGCCAGACATGCCAAGTGACACAGCTTCTCCTTAGTCTGTTGCTTCAGAATGCAAGCAGAACACACATGCACGCACGCACACGCACACACACGCGCTCATCTGTTACTGCTATCTACAACAGAGGCATGATGAGCACTTAACAATTTCAAAGTC
Source organism: Dipus sagitta (assembly GCA_036346955.1). NCBI lineage: Eukaryota > Metazoa > Chordata > Mammalia > Rodentia > Dipodidae > Dipus > Dipus sagitta. The sequence continues at coordinate 14,802,093 of CM070778.1, forward strand.
CAGGACGGAAGGAAGAGGAGAGGTAGTCAGTGGTACACAGCCCAGCACCCTGGCCTCGCACTCTGCACCCAGGGACACAGGACACTCATTTCAGGTGTGCTGTGTCAGCACAGGCAGAGGGGTTGGCCTTAGACTCCACCTGCCCAAGAGTCCCACACTGAGTGGCTGGGCTCCTGGCTGTGGCACTCACGAGCCCCAGCTCAGGGCCTCCATTTCCTCTCTGCCAACAGAGCCATTTCCTCGCCCGAGTGCTGACCACCACAAGCTGACATACAGTAAGGGCTGTCCACAGTGATCAGCCCTGGTCTAGGAACTACCAAACCTTCCAGAACCAGACTTTCAAAGCAGCTGGTTTGTTTGTTTTGTTTGTTTTTTAAGGCAAGCCCGACAGACTGGCCCCTTTTTGACGAGATGAGGAAGAGAGAGAGAGAATTAGCACACCAGCGACCCCAGCTGCTGTAACTGAACTCCAGGCGCGTGCACCACCTGGTGCACACAGGTGACCTTGCGCTTGCCTCGCCTTGTACAGTGGCTTATGTGGAATCTGGGGGGTTGAACATGGGGCCTTAGGCTTCACAGGCAAGCGCCTTAATCGCTAAGCCATCTCTTCAGTCCATCAAAGCAGCTGCTTTCAGAGTAGATTTTCATGTAGGGCCAAGGCATCTGGAGCTGGCACCTCTAACTGAATTTAGGATGACAGTTTATCTATGGCGTAAAGGTTACTAATGCCAGCACTGGAAGTTTAGCAAGAAAAGTTTGAAAAGCAGCAGCAGCAGGGGAACTGTATGCACACAGACAGGAAAGAGATGGCAGCACAGGGGAACATCCACATGAGGAGAAGGGATAACAAGCGCAGGCTTCCGTGGAAACATGGGGACAGGCCCCCAAACATCCACTGAAGACAGAGGAGGATGAAGGGAGAGGGCCACTGTAAACAGACATACAAATCTGTGTGAAGAAAGGATGCAGATGAGCTTTCTTAATACTTCCTTTCATGCCACTACTGATTTATTTTATTTTGTTTACTTTTTTTCTTCTTCTTCTTCTTCTTTTTTTTTTTTTTTTTTTTTCTTTTTTGGTTTTTCGAGGTAGGGTTTCACTCTAGCCCAGGCTGACCTGGAATTCACTATGTAGTCTCAGGGTGGCCTCGAACTCACAGCAATCCTCCTACCTCTGCCTCCTGAGTGCTGGGATTAAAGGTGTGCGCCACCATGCCTGGCTATTTTATTTTTTAAAATATATGTATTAATTTGAGAGAGAAAGAGGCAGAGAGAGAGAATGGGCACACCAGGGCCTTCAGCCACTGCAAATGAACTCCAGATGCATGTGTCCCCTTGTGCATCTGGCTTATGTGGGTCCTGGAGAGTTGAACCGGGATCCTTTGGCTTTGCAGGCAAACACCTTAACCGCTAAGCCATCTCTCCAGCCCTAATTTTGTTTATTTTTATTTATTTGAGAGCAACAGAGATGGGGGCGGGGGGGGGGGGAAGAATGGGCACACCAGGGCCTCCAGCCCCTGCAAACGAACTCCAGATGCATACGCCACCTTGTACATCTGGCTTATGTGGGTCCTGGGAAATCAAGCCTCAAACTGTGGTCCTTAGGCTTCATAGGCAAGCACTTAACTGCTAAGCCACCTCTCCAGCCCTTTTTATGTTTTTTTTTTTTTTTAATTTTATCTGATTTTCTTTAACCTTGCAAAAACTGAAAAACAATGTGTTACATCTTAAAGCACCAACACCAGTTTCAATGTGACATGTATATTTCATGTTCACACCCAACAGTGAGAGATGGACTTTAGTAACCCACAGGTAAAGGTGGAACAGGGTGAACCCCATGGCCATATGAGCTGGCCTAGCCTTTGCTCCCCTCCCAAGGGACAAGGTCTTAACTTCTAGCTCACTTGGCACCCAGTTACTTAAGCTCTAGCAGAGGCAGACCAAGTGTCAGCACATGAGAGGTATTTGGGTCCTGGGGTTGGGCGTTTGCTATCACTGGTGGCCCACACAGCTTACAGAAAGAAAGGAGACAAGAACTCCAGCACTGCCATGACTGGGTGCCCAGCCATGTGGACAAGGAACCTTCTATCAGCTGCTTCTAAAGCCTGGAGTGGCCATATTCTCCAGGCTGCCTCTGGACTCTCTTCTCTGGAACCATGAATTCTCTCCCCTTCCCCTAAGGGAGTGACCTTGTGCCCCTGGTGATCAGGAGTCCTAGCCAATGAAACAATTCAGGCTCTAAGACCTCGGGCCTTGGGTAGATACCATCACAGAGAAAAACCCAACCAGTGAGGACTTGCTTGCAAGGATCAGAATAGAGCAGTGGCCCCTCTGCACAGCAGGCAGGAAGCTGAGACTGGCAAGAGCTCAACTGTGGGTACAGGGAATGCCACGTGGACCTTCTGCTGCTCATGTGACAGCAGAAAGAGACCAGAAGAGCCTCTGGCTTCAGCTCCTCCCTATATCTCTGAAAGCTTCCTGTGAAGGACTGAGCTACTGTCTCTATGACACACTACAACTCAAAACTCTTTTTTTAGGTCTAGAGAGATGGCTCATTAGTTGTCTGTCTTACTCACACACACAAGTAAAGAAAGAGGGGCTGGAGATATGGCTTAGCAGTTAATTGCCTATGAAGCCTAAGGACCTCGGTTGGAGGCTCAATTCCCTAGTACCCACTTAAGCCAGATGCACAAAGTGGCTTTTGCGTCTGGAGTTCATTTGCAGTGGGTGGAGGCCCTGATGCACCCATTCATTCTCTCTCTGCCTTTCTGTTGCTCTCAAATAAAAATAAGCAAAAAAAAGTTTGAAAGAAAGAAAGAGGGCTGGAAAGATGGCTTAGGCACTTGTCTGCAAAGCCTAACAAAGCCTAACGACTCAGGTTCGATTCCCCCAGGACCCACATAAGCCAGATGCACAAGGTGGTACATGCATCTGGAGTTTGTTTACAGTGGCTGGAGGCCACATGCCTATTCTCTCTCTATCTGCCTCACTCTCTCCTTCAAATAAACACTTTTAAAAAGGAAGGAGAAAAGATAGATTTTTTTTTTTCAAGGTAGGGTCTCACTCTAGCACAGGCTGACCTGGAATTCACTATGTAGTCTCAAACTCATGGAGATCATCCTACCTCTGCCACCTGAGTGCTGGGATTAAAGGCATGTGTCACGACACCTGGCTTTAAATTCTTGTTAAATTGTCAAGTTATTTTTTTTCCTCAAGTGCTGGCAATATAACCCAGGACCTCATACACACCATGCAAGTACCCCACCACCAAGCTACACAAAAGTCACTCAACGTAAAGAGACAGCAAGACAAGCCCAGCCAATGGGTCTCATCTTCATTAATACCAGCCAATGAATTTGAATCTGTCCCCACTGCAGCCTCCCCAGGATCACTCTGCAGTAACCCCATTTCCCACTTGGGGCTACAAGCATCAGCCTTGGCAAGTCCTAGAGATTGACTCAGCTGCCTATATACCTGGTGTGGCTTTGAGGCTGCTCTTTGGTACTTGAGGCTGATGTAAAAATGCCCTATTTGGGGGACTGGCAGTATAGCTCTAAAGTAGAGCATTGTGTGAGGCCCAGGGTTCAATCCCCCCCACCCAAAAAATAAAATAAAAGACTCCATCTTACTTGGGCATGGCATCACATGCCTATAATCCGAGCACTCAGGAGGCAGAGACAGGAGCTTAGCCTGGGCTACATGGCAGGCTCCTTCTCAAAATAACCCAAGATTTCATTTCAAACAAAGTTTTCTTATTTCTAACTAGGAAAAGCTCTACCTATTACTGCTCACAGACATATAGAACCAGCACAAGCCAAGGTAGGAGGACCATACCTGCTGCTCAAACAGCAACGTGTTTAAGGCCTGTCTGCATGGCAGGATCATCATGGGGAAGCCCACGGCCACAGACATCACGAAGCCCACACGGATCATCTCTGTCACCAGGTTGGAGGGGAAGTGCATCAGCACATTGCCTGCGGTGGCATCAGTGAAACTGACGTAACCAAAAAACCCAACCTGTCAGAAGAGAAACAGCAATGTAGCCAGTCCAGTCGGCCTGGTGCCTATCATAGTGTTTGTGGGTTGGAGGGATGATGCCCCTTCCAGAGGAAGTTGGCAGATGAGTCACACTCCCAAGGACAAAAGCACTACTCAGCTCCTCACCACAGAGCATGATAACCAGAAAGTGAAATGCTTAAGTGAAGCATCCAATGTAGCTTCCACAGAGCTACGGGCAAGGAGAAAATGGAGCTGCTCACGTAGAAAGGAAGGTATCAAGGGCTGGAGAGATGGCTTAGTGGTTAAGGCACTTGCCTGCAAAGCCAAAGGACCCAGGTTCAATTCCCCAGGACCCACGTATGTCAGATGCACAAGGTGACACATGTGTCTGGAGTTTGTTTTGCAGTGGCTGGTGGCCCTGATACACCCATTCTCTCCCCCCTCCCTCTCAAATAAATAAATAAATAATTTTAAAAACATAAGGGAAGGAAGATATCAGAATGTCCTCAAGCTATTCACATCACAGGAGCTTTTTTTTTGTTTTTTTGTTTTTTTGTTTTTTTTGAGGTAGGATTTCACTGTAGCCCAGGCTGACCTGGAATTCACTATGTAGTCTCAATATGGCCTCAAACTCACAGCGATACTCCTACCTCTGCCTCTCAAGTGCTAGGATTAAAGATGTGTGTCACCACGCCCGGCCTGACTATTCTTAAATATATGATTTCAAAACTCAATCACAGGCTATATAGGGTTTAAACAGGTGCAAACCTGTTACCTAAGCACTCAGGAGGCTGAGGCAGGAAGACTACCTCAAATTTGCGGCCAGCTTGAGCTATACAGTAAATTCCAGGCCAGCCTGGACTATACAGTGAGGCTCTGTCAAAGAGCAGAGAAGACCAGTGACCACGAAGAAGAGTGCTGCACACACAAGGGGAAAATGAGCCATAACCTGAGCAAATCTACATTCTTGTTTAAAGACAACAAACAGGCCAGACATGGAAGGGCACACCTGTAATCCTAGCTCTTGGGAGGTGGAGGCAAGAGGATCATGAGTTCAAAGCCCACCCCAGGCTACATAGTGAGTATGAAGTCAGCTCGAGCTACATAGTAAGACTCTGTCAAAAAAAAAAAAAAAAAAAAAAAGGTATTGCTGAAGACTCCACATACTTGGGCTGCAAGGCCACTGAGAAATCCTGCTGGAGCTGAGCTGATAACCTCCTCCATGTAGACCAGCTGACAGAAAGCTGGAAGAAGCCATTCTGCATGCAGTTCGATGGCAGAAAGAGAAATCACCAGTGACAACAGTAAACACTGCAAGCCTTATATTTGGCCAGCCAGGCCAAATGAGCCAACAGGTGCAATAATGGCACGTCTGTCTTGGTGGAAACCAACTGCCCTCTAATTGGACTGGAGGCCCACTCCATGGGAGGGAATACATCCCTGATACTGAAAACTTAAAACAGGGGTAGTTGTGAGCCCTAGGGGTGTAACGTCTGCTGCTGTCTGGCTAAATGTATATACTATGCTTATCAAACTGCCCAGTAAGCACTTCTCTTAATGTTCATACCCTTATATTAATGCTACTCTCACTTTTGGTAGAGAATCTTCTCTTTTCAGATGGCAGTGACCTTGGGATGACTCAGAAGGTATCATGGTGCTGGAAAGAAGTGACCGGAGTGCTCAGTACTGTAATATCTCTATCACACCTTCTAAGGCTCAGGGTCTAATGTGGAAGAGGTGGCGGAAAGAATGTAAGAGCCAAAGGAAGGGTAGGACTCCTTACAACATGCTCCCCCCCAGACACAAAATGGCCTGGATATCCATGACCTCACAGTGCCTGACACTACCTACACAAGACCATCATAACAGGAGGAAAAGATCATGACATCAAAATAAAAGAGAGACTGACTGAGATGGGGAGGGCATATGATGGAGAGTGTAGTTTCAAAGGGGAAAATGAGGGGAGGGAGGGAATTACCATGGGATATTTTTTATAATCATGGAAATTGTTAATAAAAAAAAATTGAAAAGGAAAAAAAAAAAAAACGCAGGAAGAGGACTGCTGTGAGTTAGAGGATACTCTGGGCTACAGAGTAAGTTCCAGGTCAGCCTGGGCTTGAGTGAGATCCTGCCTCAAAAAAAGGGAGGTGAGGTACTGGAAAGATGGCTTAGCAGTTAAGAAGCTTGCCTATAAATCCTAAGGACAGGACCTAGACTCAATTACCCAGAACCCACATAAGCCAGATGCACATGGTGGTGCATGCATCTGGAGTTTTGTTTGCAGTGGCTAGAGGCCCTGGTGCACCCATTCTCTCTTTCTCTTATAAATAAATAAAAATAAAATATTTAAAAAGGGAGGGACTGGAGAGATAGCTCAGCAGTTAAGAGGGTTGCCTGCAAAACCTAATGACCCAAGTTCGATTCTTCCACACCTACATAAAGCCAGATGCACAAAGTAGCACATGCATCCAGAGTTCACTTGCAGTGGCTAGGGGCCCTGGCACGCCCATTCTCTGTGTCTCTCTTCTCTCTACCTCTCTCCCTGCTTACAAATAAATTTAAAAAAATTTTTTTTTGTATTTATTTATTTACTTATTTGAGAGAGGGGGGGAGGGAGAATATGGGCATGCCAGGGCCTCCAGCTGCTGCAAAAGAACTGCAGAGGTATGCGCCACCTTGTGCAGCTGGCTTATATGGGTCCTGGGGAATTCAACCAGGGTCCTTTGGCTTTACAGGCAAATGCCTTAACCACTAAGCCATCTTTTAACCCAAAAATAGGTAAATAAGTGCATTGATTAGACTGGAATAGGTGCTTACATAAGAGTTCAGGGTAGAGTACTTGCCCAGCATGCAATGAAGCCTGGATTGGAGCCCCAACACTGTATAAATTGAGCATAACGACAAGCACCTATGATCCCGGCACTCCAGAGACAGAGACAAGAGGAACAGAGGAGTTCAGGGTCATCTTCAGATATATAGTGAATTTGAGGCCAGGCCTGGGCTACATGAGATCCTGCCTCAAAATAAATAAATAAATGGTATGATTGAAAGAAAAAAAAACTGTGTTTATGAGTTGGAATTTGAAATATCCGTCTAATACTACACACTTCCTAATGTAGTGAATTAACAATAGAGAGATGACAAGCAGGTGCCCCAGTTAAAGTAATCTAGGGGGCTGGAGAGATGGCTTAGTGGTTAAGTGCTTGCCTGTGAAGCCTCAGGACCCCAGTACCCATGTAAGCCAGATGCACAAAGTGGTGCATGTATCTGGAGTTCGTTTGCAGTGGCTGGAAGCCCTGGTGTGCCCATTCATATTCTCTCTCTCTCTCTCTCTCTCTCTGTCGCTCTCAAATAAACAAACAAAAAAACTTTTTTAAAAAAAAGTAATCTAGGAACAGTCCTACTGCTGAGATGCCCAACTCTTTAGACTAGAAGGTATCACCACAGCTGGGCAAAGTGGTACACACCTATTAACCTAGCACTTGGGAGACAGAGTAAGAAGATCACAAGTTTAAGGCCACCCTGATCTACACAGAAAGTTCTAGATCAGCCAAGGCTACAGAGAGGAACCCTGTCTCAAACCACCAAAAAAGTACCAACACAGTCCAGGGCAGAAGCAGCTCACAGGGTCAGGCCCTGAAATCAGAGCAGAACTGCTCTGGGCCATCGTTCCAGCAGTGCACCACCAGACACTGGTATGGGGAGGGAGAGCCAAGGACATGCCTGTGACCTGGCAGCAAGGGTCACATGGGTCTTGAATGACAGGTGCTTCCCATAGGAAGGAAGCGGTGTCCTGTGCTAATCGGACTCAGGAGAGGACAGGTTGTGGAGGGCTCCTACCATGACGTAGAAGGCAGTGACCACGTTGAGGGAGGAGGCAAATATGGAGCTCATGGTCTTCACAGATGGCTCGTCCAGGCTATCATAAGTGGGCAGGACCTGGCTGTGTGAAAAGACAAGAGAATCACAAACAGACTCTACAGATCCTTGCCCACCCCTCTGGACAGCTCCCAGGAACACCTACCATAGCAGCCCAGATGATAAGCCTACGTACGGCACTTCCTTTCAGCAAGATTCATAGCACCATGATTAGTGGATTTGGTGATGGTAAGGATAACAGCACGAGGCCAATCAACCTACAGCCCATGATAGGTTCCACGTGGACATGTCACAAGTGCTGTGAAACCAAACGCCCTATGTGCCATGAAGTGTAAAGCACAGCACTGAGAATAAAACCAGCTGTGTTAAGGGGCATGGATAAGGAGTAAGCAGGAAGCCACCACAGCATGGCTGTCATAGGATGGGAAAGTTAAACAACCCAAGTCTGGCTGGCCATAGTCACCTCAGCTCTGCACACAGGTGCAGAAGTGGGCACAAACAGGGAGATCGCCCAGGCATATTTCCCAGCACGTGGCCTCTTGCCTGTGTGATGAGAAAACTGGTATCTGGCCTGCAGCCAGAAGTGTGGTGCTTCTAGGCAAGCGGGAAGGACCCAAGTCACTTGCGAGGCAGGGATGCAACAACCTCATGAAGGCTCTCTGCAAACAGTATGTTGTGACCAGGACAAAAGGCCCAGCTAGAGGAAGCATGTAGGGTATGAGCAGCTGTCGGGGAAACACAGAAAAGGAGGAGGAGGGCATGGCAGGGGCAGTTCAGGCAAGGATGAAGAACTAGGCTACCGCAGAAGGGAATCTGGTGGCCCTACTTCAGCACTTTCCCCACAACTGCCGTACCCTTCCGGGACAAAACTCAAAGGCACAAGAGAAGCCAAGCTGGGGGCTGGGGGAGTGGGTGTGTACGTACAGGAAATCAGCAACCAAAAGACAGCACAGGGATCAAGGGAGCCAAATCACAAAAACTCATTGAAAAACTTAAAGTAAGACAGATACCCAAAGTTGATCAAAAAGCAGACAAGGGCTGGAAAGATGGCTTAGCAAGTAAGGTGCTTGTCTGCGAAGCCTAATGACCCATGTTTGGCTCCCAGATCTCACATAAGCTAAACACACAAAATGACACATGCGCAAGGAGTTTGATTACAGTGGCTGAAGGCTCTGGCACACCAATTTTCTTTCTCTCTCTCATAAAAAAAAAAAAAAAAAAAAGGCCAATCTGTTGGGCTTGCCTCAAAAAAAAAATTTTTTTTAATGCAGGCAAGAAAAATACAGGCATGGTGGCGCATGCTTTAATCCCAGCACTCAGGAGGCAGAGGCAGGAGGACTGCTGTGAGTTTGAGGCCACCCTGAGATTACATAGTGAATTCTGGGCTGAAGCGAGACCTGGCCTTGAAGAAAAAAAAAAAAGGCAGGCAAGAAAAACTGAGAAGACCTGGCCAAGTTAAAGCTGGCACGTCTGTCCACCCCAGACTCACAGAACACTATCCCTCAAGCCAACATCAGCCCAGGGAGCCACCACAGCAGGCAGGCTAGGAGGAACCAGGCAGCCACACTCCTGCACAGCCCCAGGGACACAGGAGAAAAGCTGACATCAGAGGTCACTCTGAGCCCACCCAGTGCTCTGTAGAATAGGTCCAGTACTAGTTTCTCAGGACTGCCCAGGCCTCTGGTTAGAGTACAGTCCACACCAGGGGGCCTAGCTTGGATGAACCTGTACCAGAGTCCCAGAGTACATGTCACATGCCAATGGTTCTGTCCTTACATATATATATGGAAGGATATATATATATATATATCACATGCACGAATCATTGCCTAGGACATTGAAGTGGCTGTGGGGAAAGGAATGTATCTGGCATATAGGACAGACAGGCAGAAAGGCCAAGCCATAGGCTCCTCTCCAATCCTGACTACAACCCCCCTCCCAAAGAGCATCTCTTGGGGTGCCAGTTTAGACTGGGAGTGAGAGTCTCCAGGTGAACTATGTCCCATCCAGACTGTGCTTACAGCACAGCCAATTCTCTGGGATCAGAACGACAGCTCTGTGTAACCCAAGACTCACTGACCACGAAGTAAGATCTAAAGAACCAGATGGTGACAGCAACAACTATCCCAGGCACAAGGCAGGGACCTGGCTGCCACCCCAGCAGGGGCAGGGCTTCTGCTGCAGGCCACTGCAGGAGGGAAGAGCCCTCTGCCACTGGGCCTGGCAAACACTAGTGCTTCCAGCCTAGGGACGGCATACCATGCAGCACAAGGGGTATGGGCAAGTCTACAACCCCAGGTACTACTGGGAGAGTACTGAAGCCTGTGGTTAGTGAGTGGCATGCTCCTACCCTCCTGGAGGCCGCAATTTGCCTTAAGAATCAAGCCCACAGATGTGTACTGGCTGCTACGTGGCCACCAAAAGAAGCCCAACCGCAGGCTTCTTTTTAAAAAAAGCAAACATGCAGACAGAAAGGACAACTGGTAACTAGGTACACAGTACAAGAATGTAACTTCTGTCATGAATGATAATGGGGACATTAAACAGCAAGGCTGGAGCACGTTCTGATAGAAATAGAGCTGCCAAGAGGAAGCCGGTAAGTGGGAAATGACGATTTGGATCTCGCGTGTGGGTGTAAACACAGCAGTGTGAGCAAATTTTCTCTGTCACATTAGTTTACGGTTGGCACAATACATGCCCACCAACACCATGGGAGGGCCCACTCTGCCAGCCCCTCTGCACCCCCCTCCCCAAACTGATGCCCTTTTCCCAACCATGTCTATTGACGCCTCTCTTTTGAGCCAGTTACAGTTCCTCTCTGGGCACACGTCACTAGCTCCTGTCACGCTGGTAGGTGCGGCTGCTGCGATGGCGGCACCACCCAATCTGCGTTCAGAGAGCCCTGTGCCACAGCCCACATATACAGGCCTCAGAGACGGCCCGGGAGCCTCTAGTCAAGGTTTGGGCAACTTCCTTTTAAATATTCTCAGAAGAACAGCTTAGTTCTGGCAACACTCAGGACTCTGTGCCATCAGATGGCTGGGCTGCTGCTGCACCCCACAGCCAACTCTCCTCTCACAGGAGCTGGCAAACAACATGCCCTCGCCAGCTCATCCCAGCAAGAGTTTCCTTCCCAGTTAATACAGAACACCACCTCTTCCTAGAGGGGACAGGCCACACTGAACAAGACTCACTCCCTGGTGGCCAATAACAAGTGACTCAGGAAATGACAAAACCAAAGACACCCATCTCCACATCTCCTTCCACCTCAAGCCCCACCTATCACCTGAGTGCTACTTACGACTGGCAGGCAAAGGACATGCCGAAGATGGGAATGCAGCGGAAGACACCCTCCCAGCGGACATAGCTGACCCGCTGCAACCACTGTCCACTAAAGAGGCCGTGTTTCAAGGAGGACAACACGATCTACATGGAGAACACAGCAGGACACAGGTCAGAAGGCACTGTACTTGGCCTCACTGGAGGGGAGGCAGAAGGTGGCACACAGCTCTTCTCTCCACACCGCAGCCAGCTGACCCTTGCAAGTGCAGCTGGGGTCTGCCTGGAGGGGCAGGAGGACCTCCCACCTTGCCTGGTTCCCTGTCCTCTGCCCTGGAGCACCCCAGTCCATGCCTGAGGCTGGTGCGACACTGCTGAGGGGTGCACCAAATTGCAAAGAATTTCTGTACGTGGCGGAGCAACTCCCTTGCAAGGCCTCATATATGGACCTAGCCCCAGTGTCTGTCCTCAGTTACACAGAGCAGCTCCCCAGATATGGGCTTGAATTTCCTTTCCTCTCTTGGCCCTGGACCAGGCCAGACAGTCGTCTTTCGAAAGTTCACCCCTCTGAGGATGCAACTGTCACTGACCCTCAGAGAGTTGAAGAACCCTGGCAACCCACGGCTGCAACTAGCACCCTGCAGCCCACAGCAGCTCAAGCTGCCTGCGGTCAGTCACCTGTCCCTTCCCTCCAGAAAGGACACCTCTTCCCTTGCCAGCAATGGTGGGTCCTGGGGGCTAAGCAGGGGCCAGGTGGTAGAGCACTGAGAGGAACAGGCCTCCACAGCCTCAAGGACTACTCCACACCACCTTCCAGGCTACCCCTCCATAGACTCTCACTTAAAATATGAGAAATGACTTCCATGCAGCAAAACACTGGCATCACATGTTTGGCCACACTTCCCATGTGACAGATCTTTCCATAAACAGACACTACATGTGCACTTCCCGGAGCCTGGGTAAAGGGACAATGGTCTATGGGACCTGTGTCTCCCTCTGTCCAACTGCCCCTGCCCATGGTGCTCTCGGCCAGGCCTCTGGGTCTCCACTTCCCTTTCCCATTGTCCTCCATGACAGAGCTGGGGCTAAAGCACACTCAGGCACAGAGCCTCTACAGCTCCGGGGAAGCTAACTGAGCTGCGACCAGCCCTCCATGGTGCATGTGGGGCTCACCACAAACATGAAGACAGTGTAGAAGAGAAGCGCCATGGCACTGAAGGACTGGATGGAGGCCATCATGTTCCTCTGCAGGCTGAGCGGGAGTACAATGCACAGGGACACCGCGAAGAGCAGGAACACACGGAAGTTGCCAGTTACCTGTTAAGAGAATCAGCCGAGTCCCCAGTGCCACTGCAGCACAGGAGCTATGGTTGGGGGAGGGGGGCCAGGGGGAACACACCCTGAGGCCCAGAGGCTCAATGAGAACAGAAGCTGGTGAGGCTCAAGGATGGCATGCTTGCTCTGAACACTTCTCTCAGGGCACTGAATGTCTCTAGTCCCTGCATGGCCCAACCCCACAATAAGACCAACTGTCCCCTTTACACAGAGAGACTGTAAGAATAGTGGTTGGGGACGTGTGATATCATGGGCATACAGTGCATGTCTAGCACCAGTGGGGCAGGTAGAATCCCAAAGGAGCCCAACCACTTTATGCGACTCAGAGATGACCCTGCTTCAGACGAAAATTCTGATGCAGAAAATCAATCACCAAACTCCACTCTGGTATTTCCCAGCAAACTAAGGTCTGAGGGTATCTAACATCTAACTCAGCTGCAGCTAGCATGTCTGACTTCCCGGTTCCTTCTTCACAGCACACTGCTCTGGCTGGAGATGATAAGAACTCTACCCAAACCCTTCGAAAGCGCGCCTCTGCGCTCTCTCCCCACAGTTGCAAATACTTGCCTATCTGTAACAAGCCCTGCTTTGTGGTATGGGAGCACCACACAACAAAATCCTCCATGGCACATTAATGGGGATGAGGACAGACAGGCTCTGTGACAGCTGACTCGCTGTGAACTGCTGCCAGGCTGCAGCGACCAACACTGTCCATCCTGCAAGTTTCATGGCCCCACAGCAGCCTGTATGGCCCTGGAGCACGCTGGCAAATTAAGAAAAGGTCCCAGGTACCTGTGTGCAGAACTGACCCACAGCTCTGAAGCTTAGGAGATGGGAAGTTAAATGGGAACACGGGTTCAAAACACATGCCAGAGCCACATTCACAGGACACTCAATGGAAAGTTCTCTGGCAGCATGAAAATCTGACACATTCTACTCATAAGGAGAACCACCCCTGATCCTCTGCTAGTCTTCATAAACAAAAATCCTTCTCTATGCTGTTAATAAACAAATATGAAGGACCCTCCACAGAGAAGACCCTCCAATGCTATAGGCCACCTTCCCTAACCAGCTGCTGGCTGCAGTTCTGCTCCCCAATAGAAGGAAAAGTGTGTGGAACCCAGTTCACAGGGAGGTCCCCTCAGGGTCAGAAAGTGGCAGGGCTGGCAGACGCACACAGCCAGTCACCAGCCCCAGCAAGTACCTTCCCAGCCACTTTGGCAGAATGAAGATCAAGCTCCCAGCATGGTTCTCTGGTCAGGGGCCAAATACAATGGCCTCATGAGGTCCTGGTCACTTCTGCCCTATGGACTGGCTGGCTGAGGCCTTTTCAGAGCAGCACCATGGTATAGGCTGTCCAATGACTCCTTGGTCCTGCCCCTCATCCTACACACTGTCAGGACTATACCACAGACTGCCCTTGCCCCCTCTCCTGGTGCCTCTCATACACTACCCCAACAAGGTCTCTGGACTCAGGCCAGGGGACCTGAGCGTACAGCAAACCAGGAAGTTCTCCAGGCCAAGTACACTGGTCTGTGGGGGCTTAGGGAACAGAGACACTGGGTTTCCATAGAAGCAACCATAGGCATTGGAAACAACAACTGGCAGTGCCCTTACCTGAATCAACCGAGCAAAGAAGTTGGACCCCAAGTCACCAATCACGACATAGAAAGCAATGCAGGTCCCCAGCATCAGCCCAATCATGCTGCAAAGAAGAAAGTGTAGGTTGAAATGGGACTTGAAGGAGTGTGCTGCCTTGTGATCAAAGCTGGCTCCTTCACAGAATCAGGGCCCTGGCAACCAAGTCTCGTATATCCTGAGCTATGCTGACCTGGCACTGCCCAAGGCTGGCTAGGTGAGAAATACGCTTTCCAATGTCCACACTCACAGGACTGGGGCACATTTTGGGTGCTCTCCATGTACTTCAGTGAATACCAGGGCACACTGAAGTTTCCTCTGTGTGGTAGCACATTTTCTCTCCATAGGATTTTCAAAGAGTTCTTTCAGGTGTAACAAAATGCACAGTGGTCTTCGACAAGTTAAAAGAGCAATCAACTGCTTCCTTTCCTGCTTACAATTCCCTAAAATTTTTACAATTTAAAAGCCGAAAAGTGCAGTTTCCCAGCAATTTTTTCATCTCGTAAAATTTTACTCCAAAGGAAAAAAACCTAACAATTCCATTTACTGCCTCCTTTCTGCAGCAGCGTAGGGAGTGCAGTGTAAAGAACAGACTGAGATTAGCTACAGCAGAGACAGCACTATTTTGCTGTGTTCCCCAAGTTTTCCATTTTTATATAGTTCTTAATAAGACTTAAATAATGCTTTCAACCTTGACAACAATCATTTTAAGAGCACAATAAATTGGACTTCCAACCATTCAGCAACCAACTATTCAGAAATTCCTAAACTAAACCACGTGTCAAACACAGGCTGGTTTCCTAACAGGCTCCAGTTCTGCATGGCCGTAGGTAAAGCAGCACATGGAGCAGCTTACCTGGTCTCCACCAGCATCTTCCCAGCTTTTCCATAGGCGTGGAATGCTAGTAGAGAAGAGAGAAGGGAAGAAAGGCTCAGGCCAACTGTGAGAAGCTCCGAGGTAAGAAAGCCCCTGAGGAAAGCTGTGAATGGCAATTCGAGAGCGTTCTGTTCATCTACAGTTTCACAGGCATCAGGAGACACTTCTAAACTCTTAAACCCGGGCCTTCCACAGAGCTACCATCCACAAACGAAACCACATGGAGCGAGAACAAAGCAAGGGGAACACAGACAGGGTTTTCTTGTGTTCATATGACAACGCCATGTGAGTGAGACTGAGAGTGAGGAAGACTCTGTGAGGCAGCTCCCCACATGTGGCAGCCACGAGGGGGCCTGCCTGGAACAGTGCCAAAGCAGCCAAGGCAACCCCATTTAGAAGGGACAGGTGAAAAGGGGGCAGAGCTTAGCCCCGACCCAGAATCCTGCCTTCACAGCCTGCACTGCCGAGGGCTTCATGTCTGCCCTTTGGCTGTGACTTACAGAAGAAACAATCCTTGCGAGCATGGCACTCCAAAGAGGGCAGGGACACGGGTTCTGGGGCTTGCCAGTGCCCAGGATGAACAGTGACAGAGCCTTGCAGATGGCCAGTATGCACTGCCACAGCACAGGAAAAGGGCCTCTGTTTTTCCTTCCTGACTCCATGTCTATTTCTAGTGGCTAGGAAATGAAATGCTGACTTGACAAGGTCCTTCCCAGGACCTTCATGGTTATCCAGTCATTCAGTGTTTTCCCCACGGCCCAGCAAGACAAGGGCAAAGGGAAGTCCCAGTCCCCCAGGAGCAGCCAAAGGGGGGGCATGTGACAGGATGGCTTCAGCCTTGTCACAGCCCCAGCTTCCTGCCCCTTGTTTCCTGTCGCTCTGGGCCAGAAGCCCTCCAACGAAGCAGGAGAACAGGAAACACACCCACCGTGTATGAATGAACCACACACTCCTTGTTACTTTTAACTGAGGAAGAGGCACAGTGTTGGCAACAGCCAAGCAGCTGGCATCAGCCTCAGCTCAGCCCAAGAGCAGATTAGGCTTCGGCCTCCAGGGGTCACTCTGGCCTTTCTTAGCTGCAGATTGGGAAGGAACCTGGCACCCCTCAAGTTCATCTAACATAACATGCCCTGAAAACCAACCCAGACCCTTAACTGGTATCTTGAATGCTGACCAAGGTCTAACTGAGAATTCAAAAACTTAGACCTTGGGCTGCACAGATGGCTCAGCAGTTAAGGCGCTAGCCTACAAAGGCCAATGACCAGGGTTCAATTCCCCAGTGCCCACATAAAGCCAGATACACAGAGTGGCACAAGCATCTGGAGTTCGTTTGCAGTGGCTATGGGCCCCAGCGTGTCCATGTTCATAGTCAGTCTCTCTCTGCAAATAAATAAGATAAAAAATAATTTATTTTAAAAAAAAATGTAGAACTCCAGAAGCCCTACCAGCTGTGGCTGCCTAGGGGTGTGTTACCCCCAAAGGAGACCCTCCATGCGCCCACGCCAGCACACCCAGGCATAACACACGGTGGTCTTGGGCACCGGAATACTCCCACTCCCATGCTTTCTTGCTCTTCTAAAGGAAGCTACCTTGACAAATGCTGGAATGCCTTCCCATAAAGTTCCAGACTCTGTCTGCATCCCAGACACAGGAAAGTAGGGCCATCAGCAGTAAGAGTACCAGCAGGAGGCAGCTCTCTCTTCTTCTGAGTCACCCTAAGTAGTGACCATGCTGAGACCAGCCTTATTACAGTAGCTTGTCACCTCCTCTTCCCCTGAGCTACTCCCCAGAACCGCAAGGTCTGCAGGTTTCCCAGGGGAACCCTCAGTGTGGATGATGTGCCCTTCCGTACATTCCCAGGTCAAACCCTCTCTCTCCATTCAAAGTAGGCCACACAGGGACAAGGAAGCCAGCTGGCCCATGCATCAGGGAGACGCCAGACTTTTTACCTGCCTACCCCTACCTTCCTGAGCCCTGTCACCAGGACCACAGGGTGTCAGACAGAGCCAACTCCATGCTCCCACTTGCAACACCCAGCAACAAGGCAGGGAAAGGATTGCTACTCAAGATGGGGGCACAGACAAGGCAGAGGGTTTTGCTGCCCAAGACAGGGATGTAGATGAGGCAAGGAAGCTCAGCAGTGCCCTTAATCAAGGTGTTTCTGGAAGGTGGGGGGGAATGGCCTTGGAGTCTCCATCACTATGTGGGCACAGGGCCAGCAGCACTGAGGCCATAATAAACACCTGCCAGTAGGAGGAGGCTGGGACAAGGTAGCCAGCTGGCCCTAGTGGAAGGAGGCAGAAGAGCTTGTCTCTCAGCAGGTACACAGGTCACACTCAAGACAAGCAGGGAGGAGAAGCACTCTGTAGCACACCCCTGCAGGCACCACTCCAGGTCCAAGAGTGGGAGGCATACTGACCAGGGGCCATGGAACCCATGGTGACACAGCACCAGAGAGACCCACTGCTCACAACTGAGAGCTCAGAGGCCAGGTGAATGACAAATGGTCCCTGCCACTGGCAGAGCAGAGCATGCACTCTCAGGTTTGAGCAGTAACTCAGGGCAGGGCCCAGAGCTTAGAACCTTTTCCCAAGGGCTGTGACGGCAAAAAGTAGTTGACCTATATGTCTGTGTATCTTCTGTAAAGAAATGAGGTTCAGAGAAGGTTACACAGGGTAGGGCAAGCAAAGAAGTAGAAGGTGAGTTTATAAAACCATGCAACAGTCATGACAGGAAGCAAAACAAAGGAAGCATGTGCCCAAATTCACTAACAAAACCCACTATTCTGTGGTTCACTACCCTGCAAAGTTCATTCTCAAGTGCCTGAGGAGAGGGCAGCACAGGTCAGGTAGAGATCACTGCCAAGGCTGGCTATAGTGCAAGACACGAATGCAAACCCACAGCACAGTGGTGGCCAACAGCAGAAGACGGCCAGCCCTTCCAGGAGCACAAACAGACTCCTTACTGGAGATAATGTCGACCCGTCTGGAAATTCTGCACCTTCTTTCAGTCTGCAGGTTAGGATAAAGGCTATCTACCTATCTCAGCCTACAGCTCCCATGCCCATCACCCAGCCCAGGAGACAAAGGCCATCTGTCAGGCTCTGCTACACCTTGAAGCAATGAGGGCTCTCCTTCCAGGCCACTGTGTCAGGCAAGAGCACAGGGCATATCCCTACCCAGGAAAATGTCAGGGGACAAAGAAAGGCAGTTGTCTATTCAGCCACAGGACAGGGCTCTGCACTGCCTGAAGGGCCACCTCACGGCATAAGGCAGCACAGAAACCCCTCCAGTTTCCTGTTCCTGGGGTCACCATCCCGCATGGCTCCCATACAGCTAGTCTCTCTACCTCTAGAGACAAAGGAAAGAAGTGCTGAGCTGATAGGCCCAGGAACCTGTCTGGGAGACTTAGGGACCAGGAGACTGCTTGGAGACCTGGGATTAAGGGCCCAGAAGATTGTCTGGTGCTCTGGGAAACGGAGGGTACAAGGTCTAGGGACCCTACACAATTGAACCATCTTGTTTGGGAACAAAAGCATAAGCTAAGACCACTGGTGGTTGGGAACCTACTGTTTTCTATAGCCATCCATTCAGTTAAAACTGGAGTCTGAAATCAAACTGTGGTTGAGCTGAAAACCTCCCTGTAGACCAGCTGACAGCTGGAAAAAGCTGCACTGCATGCACCCCTATGGGAGAGAGAAGCCATCAGTGGTGAAAACAGTGGACACTACAAGCCTTAAGTTTGGCCAGCCAGGCCAAATGACTAAATGGGTACAACAGTGGCTTATCTGTTATGGGGGAAACCAATGGCTCTCTAATTAGATTGGAGACCTGCTCTATGGGAGGGAATATACGCCTGGTACTGAGAACCTAATCAAAAGCCTATGGTGAGCCAGACGTGGTGGCACATACCTTTAATCCCAGCACTTGGCAAGCAGAGGTAGGAGGATCACTGTGAGTTCGAGGCCACCCTGAGACTATAAAGTGAATTCCAGGTCAACCTGGGGTACTTCAAAAAAAAAAAAAGCCTATGGCGGGGGAGGTCATGAGCCTTAGGAGTGTAACACCTGCTCTTGTCTGGCTAAATGCATATATTATGCCCACTAAACTGGCTTGTAAGCACTTTACTTAACATCCATACCCAATATAATGCTACTCTCACTTTTGGTTAGAGAAGCTTCTCTTTTCAGATGGCAGTGACCTTGGGATGACCCAAAAGGTACCCTAGTACTGAGAAGATGTGACAGAGGAGTGCTCAGTACTGAAAAATCTCTACCACACCTTTCAAGGCTCAGGATCCATTCCGGAAGAGGTAGTGGAAAGAATGTAAGAGCCAAAGGAAGGGTAGGACCGCTTACAATGCAATCGTCCAGACAGAAACTGGCCTCGACATCCATGACCTCGCAGTGTCCAGCACTACCTTCATAAGACCCTCATAATAAAAGGAAAAGATAAGGACATCAAAATAAGAGAGACTAATGGAGAAAGGGAAGGGATATGATGGAGAGTGGATTTATGAAGAGGAAAGTGGGAGAGGGGAGGGGAGGGAAGGGAATTATCATGGTTTATTGTAAGTAAGGAAGCTGTAAAAAAATATATATATATCTGGAGTCTGAGGCAGCCAGCATTCAGGCGTCCATCTAATAATTTTCTTCTAGTCTTTCACACCCAGCCAAACCAGTCTGACTACTCAGGGACTTTCGAAGAATCACTGGCCAGCCAGCTCTCAGAAGCCAGGCTCTCCCCAGCCTAAGGCCCCACATCTTCTTTTAGGGTACAAGAATGCTTGGGCTGGGGCCTCTGCTACAAAGTCCAAAGACCTCAAAGGGGGAAAGAGTCATACAACAGGCCACAACTCCACAGACCACAGTGCCACTGCCCCAAGCACCCTGCCCCTAGGTTCTGACAGGGCACAGTTCTTCCCAAGTGGAAATAGGCCATCTCAATGTGGGTCAAGTTTGACTGATAAGCCTCACTTCCTCAAGTAGCCACAAAAGATAGAGCACCACTGTCACAAGAAGAGCAAGGAAGGCATCCTTCAGATTCTGAGGCCAGGAACCATTGTCAAGGAGTCCATGCCAGTGCAAAGCAGACTAGAAAGAAAAAAGATGGCACACTGCAGAAGCCCATGTGCACATCTCTAGAGAGCAAGGACAAGGGGAAACTTGCCACCTCATACATTTCCATAGCACGCCTGAAACAGGTGAGTCTATTCACAGTTTTTAAATATTTTATTTATTTGGAAGAGAGAAAATGGGCACACCAGGGCCTCTAGCCACTGCAAACGAACTCCAGATGTATGTGCCACCTCATGCCTCTGGCTTTACGTCTGGGAAACTGAACCCAGGTTCTTAGGCTTTGCAGGCAAATGCCTTTAACCACTGAGCGATCTCTCCAGCCCACTATTCACAGTTAGTTTGTTTATTTATTCATTCATTTATTTGAGAAACAACAAGGCAGCGAGAGAGAGAAAGAGAATGGGCACACCAAGGCCTCTAGCCTCTACAAAAACTCCAGATGCATACACCACCTTGTGCATCTGGCTTACATGGATACTGGGGAATCAAACCTGGGTCCTTAGGCTTCACAGCCAAGTACCTTAATGGCTAAGCCATCTCTCCAGACCCATTCACAGTTCTTTTTATTTTTTTTCAATTTTTTATTTTTGTTTTTTCAAGGCAGGGTCTCGCTCTAACTCAGGATGACCTGGAACTCACTATGTAGTCTCAGGGTGGCTTTAAACTTCCAGTGATCCTCCTACCTCTGCCTCCAAAGTGCTTGGATTAAAGATGTGCACCACCACGCCTGGCATAAAAGTGCCACAAACCTTTAATCCCAGCACTTGGGAGGTAGGAGGAGTGCCATGAGTTTGAGGCCACCCTGAGACTACATAGTGAATTCCAGGTCACCCTGGGCTAGAGCGAGACCCAGCCTTGAAAAAACAAAAAACAAAACAAAAAAATTGTTTTTATTTATTTAGAAGCAGAGAGAGACAGGAACAGAGACAGAGAGAATGGGTGTGCCATGGCCTCCTGCCACTGCAAATGAACTCCAGGCACACATCACTTTGTGTATCTGGCTCTATGTGGGTAGCGGGCAATCAAACCCAAGTCATTAGGCTTTGTAGGCAAATGCTCCAACCGCTGAGCCATCTCTACAACACTTTAAAAAAATGGGGGGGGATGGCTTAGTGATTAAGGCATTTGCCTGCAAAGCCAAAGGACCCAGGTTCTATTCCCTAGGACCCACATTAGCCAGATGCACAAGGGGGTGCATGCATCTGGAATTCATCTGCAGTGGCTGGAGGCCCTGGCATGCCCATTCTCTCCCCCCACCTTTCTCTGTCAAATAAATAAATAAATATAAATAAAAATTTTAAAGAAGAAGAAGAAAGAAAAGGGAGAAAAGAAAAGAAAGAAGGGAGGAGAAAGAGGGGGAGGGGGAGGAGGAAGGGGAGGCTGACCTGGAATTCACTATGTAGTTTCATGCGCCACCATGCCCAGCTTGTTAGGGTTTTTTTACTTTTTTGAGGTAGGGTTTCACTCTAGCCCAGGCTGACCTGGAATTCATTATGTAGTCTCAGGCCTGTATGCACCACCATGCCTGGTTTAGAATCCTTTTTTGTTATTGTTGTTGTTGTCTTAATATTTTATTTATTTATATTAGAGACAGAGAAAGAAAAAAGAGGCATAGAGATAGAAAATGGGCACACCAGGGCCTCCAGCCACTTTACACAAACTCCAGATTCATGAACCACCTTGTGCATCTGGCTTAACTGGGTACTGGGAAATCAAACCTGGGTTCTTAGGCTTCGCAGGCAAACACCTTAACCGCTAAGCCATCTCTCCAGCCCTAAAATCCTTCATATATATATGTGTGTGTATACATATATATATACACATACATATATATACATATATATATTACGTATTTGACACAGAAAGGAGGAGGGAGGGAGGGAAGGAGAATGGACACTCCAGGGCTTCCAGCCACTGCAAACAAACTTCAGACTTGTGCACCCCCTTGTCCTGGGGAATCAAACCAGGGGTCCTTTGGCTTTGCAGGCAAACGCCCTAACTGCTAAGCCATCTCGCCAGCCCCTAAAATCCCTTTTAATGGTGATTTAAGTATTCTCTCCTCTCAAGACTGTGCAAGAAACACAATCAGGATGGAGCTGTAGACCTTGAACTATGCACCCACTCCAATTTAAATCCCCTATTCCCTGGTGTGTGCTTAGCATTGAGTGTCCATGGAGGATGTGGCAATCCACTCCTCACTGCACCCAGCCAGTGAGTATTTTCTTTTAGATAAGGTTTCTTTATAAATGCTTCTCCCTCCCTCCCTGTCTGTCTCGTACTCAAAAAAATACTTTAGCCGGGCATAGTGGCGCACGCCTTTAATCCCAGCACTTGAGAAGCAGAGGTAGAACGATCACCGTGAGTTCAAGGCCGCCCTGAGACTACATAGTGAACTCCAGGTCAGCCTGGGCTAAAGCAAGACCCTACCTGGGGGGGGGGGGAATATATATATATATATATATAATATGTTTAATGTATCTATTTATATATAAGTTATGTATGTCATATATAATTATATATACACATTTACATATATATTAATATATAATAATAATAACATATAAGAATTTATATATATATATAACATAGGTATTTTTTAGCCAGGTGTGGTGGCACACACCTTTAATACCAGCACTCTGGCAGCCATAGATGGAGGATCACGATAAGTTTGAGGCCACCCTGGGAGTACACAGTGAATTACAGATCAGCCTGGGCTAGAGTGAGACCCTACCTCAAAAAAAAAAACAAAATAAAAATAACAGGGGCTGGAGAGATGGCTTAGCAGTTAAGGTGCATGCCTGCGAAGCCTAAGGACCCAGGTTCGATTCTCCAGATCCCACGTAAACCAGATGCATATGGTAGTGCATGCGTCTGGAGTTCGTTTGCAGTAGCTAGAAGCCCTGGCACGCCCATTCTCACTTTCTCTTCCTTTCTCTCTGACTCTAATAAATAAAAATAAAAAATTTTAAAATAACAACAACAATACTTTGCAAGGAGAAAGAGAGGATGGCTATACCAGAGCCTCATGTATACTGTAAACAACCCCAGATACATGTGTCACTTTGTGCATCCAGCTGGTGTCCACATGGGTACTGGAGAACTGAATCATTTCAGCAGGCCTTGCTAGCAATCACCTTTAACTGCCCTCTCCCCAGCCCTGTCCTTTTTTTAAAAATATTTTATTGAGTCTGGGTCTCCTGTATCTCCATCTGACCTGTGTAGTAAAGGATGACCTCAAATTCCTAATCTTCCTGTCTTCATCTCCTGAGTACAAGGGATTATATGTTGTCAATATGCTGCTAGGGATCAAACCCAGAGCTTCATGCATGCTAGACTGTCACTCCACCAACTGAACTATATCCCCAACCCTGCTTCTTAACAGCTATCTACCTGTGCCAGAGTGGAGAATAGTCAGTCCGCAGGTTTTCCCTAGTTAGAGGCCTCACAATTAATGAATGAATTAAAAAGCTAATCGTCATATTCTCTCTCTCTCTCTCACACTGCCTCCTTTCCCTCTCTCAAATAAATAAATAAAAATAAATATTTTTAAAAATTTAAAAAAAAAAGAAGAAAGGGAATAAAATTGTAACCAGCCGTAGAGGACAAAGACAGGCTGTTGCAGAGATGGGTCACTGAGACCCAGCAATAAGCCTGGGCCTGAGAAGTTTTCTTCATGGAGTTCCAGGTAGGGAGTTCTGGGAGATTGCTTTCAATAGTTCAACAGCTCCAAGGAAGGTTTCCAAGTACTGGGAGCTCCAGAGCTAGCAAGCCAACAGAAGGCTGTGGGCACAGACACTCTGCTGAAGTTGGGGGGAGTATGTGTACATCTGTTCAAAGGGGACAGGAAGGCAGTGGTGAGAGGGAGGCAGAGCTCTCCACCCTTCCACCTCACTTCAATTTTGAAGCAGAATTGATGATTAACAGGTTTTTTTTAAGTTGCATTAAATTATTTGTTTGTTTGTTTGTCTGTTTGTTTGTTTTTTTGAGGTAGGGTCTCACTCTAGCCCAGGCTGATCTGGACCTAACTCTGTAATCCCAGGCTGGCCTCAAACTCAGAGTGCTGGGATTAAAGGTGTGCTCCAGCATGCTCAGCTATTTTCTTTTGTTTTCTTTGAGACAGAGTCTCATATAGCCAAGGCTGGCAGTGAATTTCTGATCATCCCACCTCAGTTTTCCAAGTTCTGGCATTATAGCATACACCACCATGACCAGCTCAAATTAATTTTTTTTAACTTTTTTAAATTGTATTTATTTGCAAGCAGAAAGAAAAGGGGGTAGGAGAAGGGACAGAATGGGCATACTAGGGCCTCTAGTCACTGCAAACAAACTCCAGATGCATGTACAACTTTATGCATCTGGCTTTACATGGGTATTGGGGAATTCAACTTGGATTGTTAACCTTTGTAGGCAAGCGCCTTAACTACTAAGCCATCTCTGCAGCCCTGCATTCAATTTTAAAATAAGAAAGCAAATACTGCTGATCAAGAAACTTCTTAAGAATAAAATAACAGGGCTGGAGAGATGGCCTAGGGGTTAAGGCACTTGCCTGTGAAGTCTAAGGACCCAGGTTTGATTCCCCAGTACCCACATAAAGCCAGACGCACAAGGTGGCGCAGATGTCTGGAGTTTATTTGCATAGCTTGGAGGCCCTGACACACCCATTCTCTCTCTCTGTTTCTCTCTCTCTCTGCCTCTTTCTCTCTCTCTCAAATAAATAAATGAATAAATATTTTTCAAAAAGAATAAAACAATAGCACTGGAGAGATCGCTTAGCAGTTAAGGCGCTTGCCTGCAAAGCCAAAGGACCCAGGTTTGATTCCCCAGGACACACATAAGCCTGATGCACAAGGAAGTGCATGTGTCTGGAGTTCATTTCCAGCAGCTGGAGACCCTGGTGCACCTATATTCATTCTCTCTCTCAAGTAAATAAATAATAAAAAATAAGTAAATAAAATATTTTTAAAAGAATAAAATAGTAGAAAAATAACTAAACAAGAGACATAAAGTCCCAGGACCCCCAAACCAGGGTATCACATTTTTTGAGAAGGGCCCTACTAGACCAGCAAGCACTCTGAAGTCTCACCCAGGCCAGCGTAGGTTCTCCTCTTGCTCAAGCTAGCTGACTTCACCAAGAACATGCATGATTGATGTGTCATCCAGGAGCAGAAGACCAAGAGTAGGGCCCCCAGAATGATGCCACACTGCAGGAGGAGAAGAGACAATTACAGTCAGACCCTCTGAGTCGCTACCTCACACACCAACAGCACTAGAGGTTCACAAAGGCCCTCTCTGCTCCACCTGTATGGCTGGAAGGCCCTGACTTCCTGTGGGTGACAGCTCAGAGAGCCACTTCTCTGGAGCAGGGACACTGTATGTTGATTTGGAAGAGCCCCAGGGTTACCGTCCACTCTAGGCCCTTCCCTGGGTATGTATACTGGACTGCTGGGTGGGTACAACAGCTAGCACCCCAGCTCCCTGCACCCACCCCACATGCACCAACTTTTAACCACCTGGGTCAACAATTACACATAGTAAATACCTTCTGGAAGGAAGAGATTATGAATGATGTGTACTTTTCTTGTAAATTAAACACATGGTTGCCATGTGACCCTGAAACTATACTCCTAGGTATTTCCTCAAGAGAACTGAAAGTGTCTACACATAATCTTTAAAGTTGACTGGACATGGGCTGGAGAGATGGCTTAGCGGTTAAGCACTTGCCTGGACAAATTGTGGTCCTTCCAATGCAAAAGAACACTACTCAGCATGAAGAAGGTTTGGAACTCCCAACCCTGCAAGGGCATGAATGCTCCAAGCTAAGGGAGAAGAGCTGCCATGACAGCAGCATGGGGTGGGGTGCCCACCACCTACAGCACATTCAGGAAGGGCTAAGGAAGGGCCGGGGTGGAAGAGTGGTTGACCACTAAGGAGCAGAGACAACTTTGGGGATAATCCTGATCACACAGTCACACCACTACATACATACATCAAAACTCAAGGAACTGCACCCTACAATAGTTGAATTTCACTACATGTAGACAATCTCTCAGTAACTCTGGCATTTAAGACATTAGTAGGCTGGGAATGCAGCTCAGTGGTAGAATGTTTCCTTAGTACAAGTGGCCGTGGGTTCGATCCCAGCATTCAAATAAATAAATAAGCAAGCAAATGAAACAAAATGTTAGCACTACCATACAAGCATAACAAATTACCAACATAAGAGATGGTTGGAGGACCATGTGGATTTCCCATACTTTTCATTCTGTTGGCCATGAAGTTAAAACTGCTCAAAAATAAAGACTAGCAATTTAAAAAAACAAAAGAGATATCATCTAACTCTCACCAGAATGGCTCAACCACCCATGATACCAAACACTGCAGCAGACATGAAGCACCTGGGCCTCACACACCTGCTGTGGGGAGAGTATGCAGGATGTCCACCCCAGAACTCTGAGCAGCATCTTCGAGAGCTATGAACACGCTCCATGACCTCACCACTCTACCCAAGGTAGTACAGACCTAAGGACAGTGTCATCAGACAATCGCCACTGCATGGGCAACTGCTCATCACAGCTCTGGTCGTGACAGTGCCACATAGGAAATGCCACAGAGGGGCTGGAGACATGGCTTAACAGTTAAGACATTTTGCCTGTAAAGCCAAAGGATCCCTGTTCAATTCTCTAGGACCCACATAAGCCAGATGCACAAGGGCGCATGTGTCTGGAGTTCATTTGCAGTGGCTGGAGGCCCTGACGCATCCATTCTCTCTCTCTTTCTCTCAAATAAAAAAAAAAAAATAGGGCTAGAGGGATGGCTTAGTGGTTAAGGCATTTGCCTGCAAAGCCAAAGGACCCAGGTTCAATTCCCCAGTACCCACATTAGCCAGATGCACAAGGGGGCGCATGCCTCTAGAGTTCATTTGCAGTGGCTGGAGACTCTGGCGTGCCCATTCTCTCTCTCTCTCAAATAAATAAAAATAAATAAATAAATTTTTTTCAAAAAAGGAAATGCCACAGAGGCCTTGCAATGGTGCAACAGGCAGCAGTCTATCCCTAATATGGAACAACAGCCATGCTGACTCATATACACCATAGTTCCGCTGCCTCCAGACAAAACCTGGCAATAATAACCTCTGCTACCAGAGATGGGTAGTGACCCTCTGCTGGGCAAAGGTGACTGGCAGGAGTGCCAGCACTGGGCATTCGTCAATGTATAGCAAGGAGCACATGTTCCTTCAATCATGAAAATTCATGAGTACACCTTAAGTATATATAGTTATATAGTTTTCAGTACGTTGAACAACAATAAAATGCTGATCTCTTTTGAAATGCTAGAATTACTTTAAAAAAAAAAAAAACTAACACTAGGGGCTGGAGTGATGGCTTAGCAGTTAAGGTGTTTGCCTGTGAAGCCTAAGGACCCAGGTTTGATTCCCCAGTACCCATGTAAGACAGATGCACAAGGTACAGCACACATCTGGGGTTTGTATGCAGTGGCTGGAGGGCCCCGCCAGCCCATTCTCTCTTTAAATAAATAAAATATTTTTTTAAAAAAAGCAACTAACACTAAACCATAACATTCCTGCCAAACACCAAACACATTTCCCCAACAGCCTGTGAAGCTCAGACAGCTCTATCCCAAGCTTCCCCTGGAGGAGAGCAGCTAACAGTTCCTCAAGACACTCTGGATGGCTAACTTGTTTCTAGTTCCCTGTTTGCACAGCAGGCTCCAATTCTCCCCAGGCAGGTGTCTCTACCTAGCTCCTGGCTTCTCTTAGATGCTCGAGTAGGGGGGCCTGGTACACACCACACTGCAGATGCTCTAAATCACTTGAGTCCTAAAACATATCTTCCCAGGCATCTAAAGCAGAGCCCAATTCCCAGTGGAACTGACAGGCGTTAAGGATCTCAGGGTTCACTTGCAGACCTGGAACCAACACATCCAGGATGCAGTTCCCCTCAAGGCAAGTTGCTGTGGACACAGCCACGTAGGCATTGCAGAGACACCCAGAGGCAGTTGGCTGACACTGGGATTCAAAACAAAGATATCACCCTAGAGATTCTAATGACATCTAGCTCTGTCCTCCCGCCCACACACACCAAGCAAGTCATACAAACAACTCACAACGGAACCCTAAATGTATTCCCTCACAGGACAGAATGTGGAGATCAAAAATTCCCAGATCATGCCGGGCGTGGTGGCGCACGCCTTTAATCCCAGCACTTGGGAGGCAGAGGTAGGAGGATCACTGTGAGTTCAAGGCCACCCTGAGATTACGTAGTGAATTCCAGGTCAGCCGGGGCCAGAGTGAGACCCATATCCAGATCAGAAAGTTTGTTAAATATTTTTATCCCAGAGATGCTAAATATAAAAAATACTAAGTGTATGTTAATCTAAACTATTAATAACCCATTTTCACTGCCAAAACGTCTGCCTCATTCTTATTTTCCACCCCTTCAGTGTCTTCAGGTAACAGTCTTGATCTGAGATCCCACTGCCGCAAGCAGAAGAGGACAGCGGCACACGTGGCATGCATGATCAGAGTGGGGGTGGGGGAGCCCCATCTTCATGTGCAAGACAGTCCTCTGAGAAGTTAACCAATATAATGCTTCCACCGGAAAGGCTGCTCATTTGTGGATTAAATACAGCCACGTATAAACTGCCACTCTTTCATGTAGCGTTCGAGGTTGAAATGTCACCAAACTTTTTTGGCTGTTTCTCAGTTGAGGTGTAATCTGGTTAGATCGAATCAAATGTGCAGCGTTTTCAGAATGCAGCTCTCAAAGGTACAACCTGGAGAGATTTTTTTAACCACCTTGCAATCAAGCCCTGTTGGAGGCTCGGGACGCGGAGCCGCGGGCATCCACGCAGTGCGTCAGACTCGAGGAAGCAACGGGAAAACGAAGGCACTAGCGACCCACTAATGTCCCTCTGCTCCCCGTGCTCCTTCTCCGGCGTGGCTGGCAGGTGCTGACCGCTCGGGGCCGGGTTCTTCGTGGGCGAGCAGCGCTGGGAGGACGTCGCCCCGAGACCCCTTCGCGTCCCTGCTAGCCCCGTCCCGCCAAGCGGCCAGCACGCCGGCCCGCGCCCCCGACTCACCTGCTTGAAGCAGAAGGGCATGGTGAGCACGCTGACCCCCACGATGCTGTTCACCACGTTGGTGACCAGCCCCCAGTTGGAGCCGGCGGCCGCGGTCATGGTGAGGCAGGTCTGGGTGGCGTCACCTTCTCGGACCCTAAGCGCGCAGCAGGGAGCCCGACACCGGCCGGCGGCGTGGCGAGGTCAGCCTCCAGATCCCGCCAGGCCCGGCGGCTGCCTCGTGCTCATCGTCCGTCGTTCCCGCGGCCGCCTCGGAGACACCGACAACACAGCCGGATGGTCCTCAGGCAGCGAAGCGGAGCCGAGGGCTTGCCTGCGTTGCCTTCGGCTCACACACTTCCGCCTTCCGTGAGCCGCCCCGCCCGGAAGTGACGGCAGCAGAGGGCAGGGCGCGAAGGGTCATTAGCGGCGTGTCTAGGACGGGGGCGTGGCCAGAGTGCCGGCTAGGGGCGGGACAAGAATGACGAAAGCCAATGAGAGAGAGGCGTGTAGAGGGCCGACGGGGTGGGCGGGGCAGATCCGGTCCGGTGGGCGGGGCGGGGCCTGGGGGACCCAGACGTGACTCTGCGGCTCTTTAGGGGTGCGCTCTCCAGGTCTTGGCTCCTCTGCCCCGGCCTGGTAGGGTCCGAAGGCCCGGGATGCCCTCCGTACGGGAGTTTATTCTCCCTTTATGATTTTGGGGCGAGTGTTTGATGTCCGGGGTGCTGGGCTGGAGGTGGGAGCCTTAGCTGTCTGGACTGAAAACAACCAGTTCGGGAAAATTAACACATTTGACAGATGCCAGGGAGCCGAGAGGTCTGACCCTGAGGTCACACAGCTGGCAGGAGGCGGTGCAGGACTATATCGGCCCGATGACCCGCAGAACCGCTCCCAAGGCAGCAGGGGGAAAGAATCTACTGTCCTAATATGAAGGACCTAAAGAAAGGTCGCGTGAGAGTGGTGGGACCAAGCAAATCTAGAAGGGGCCTCAAGAAGGGATGGGTTCTAGACTGCGACTTGATGGACAAATGAGAACTCTTCCTGCAGGAAGGAATACCTAGAGACCCAGGGGCTGAGAAAGGCTCAGGGAGAACTGAGTAATTCCAAGTGGCTGGAATTGTGCTTTGGCGGGGGGGGGGGGGGCTACAGGCCGCTGGGAGCGCTCTCAGCGTGGACATCTTAGACAAGAGGCAGGTTCTTCAGGCACCAGGCAGAGCAGCCTCTCCATCAGAGCTGTCTCCACCTCAGGCAGGAGAGGCAGAGCAGGAAGGGCCAGGGGAAAGAGTATTTGACTACAAAACCAAAATGATAATGAATCCCTACTTTCAATTTATTTTTTGTAAATGAAATCATACACACAATGTATAACCTGCTTTTGAATAATCATGTAAATTATCATGGCACATGCAGGAAAGATAGAACGTGAAACTTAAATGTGTGTTTTAATAGTGATATAACTAGGGCTGGAGAAAAGGTTCAGTAGTTAATGCACTTGCCTGTAAAGCCTAACCTGGGGGTTTGATTCCCCAATACCCATGTGAGCCACAGATGCACAAAGTGGCTCATGCATCTGGAGTTCATTTGCACCTGCTGTGCCCATTCTCTCTATCTATCTATCTATCTCTGCTTGCAAATAAATAAACAATATTTTTTAAATATATCAAGCTGGGTGTAGTGGTGTATACATTTAATCCCAGTACTCGGAAGGCAGTGGTAGGAGGATCACTGTGAGTTTAAGGCCAGCCTAGGACTACAGAGTGAGTTCTAGGTCAGCCTGAGCTAGAGTGAGACCCTACGTCAAAAAAAGAAAAAAGAATTTTCTTTTGTTTGTTTTTTGAGGTAGGGTCTTGCTCTAGCCCAGGCTGACTTGAAATTCATTCTGTAGACTCAGGGCAGCCTCAAACTCACAGTGATCCTCCTACCTCTACCCCCAAAGTGCTAGGATTAAAGGAATGTGCAACCACACCTAGTTTAGAATTAAAAAAAAAAAAAAAAAAAAAAGGGAGTGGTGGGCCAGGAAGATGGTTCAGGGGTTAAAGGCACTTGCCTGCAAAGCCTGCTGGCCCGGGTTTGATTCCCCAGTACCCATGTAAAGCCAGATGCATAAAGTGGTGCAAGAGGCCCTGGTGCACTCTCACTCTCACAAAATACATTTTTTTAAATTTATCTATTTGAGAGAGGGAAAGAAGCAGAGTGAGAGAGAGAGAGATAATGGGAGCACCGAGACTTCCAGCCACTGCAAAAGAACTCCAGATGCATGTGCCACCTTGTGCAGCTGGCTTATGTGTGTACTGGGGAATCGAACCGAAGTCCTTTGGCTTTGCAGGCAAGCGCCTTAACTGCTAAGCCATCTCTCCAGCCCCACAAAATACATTTTTAAATATATATATTTTTTATTTTTTGATTTCTCTCTTTTTTTTTTTTTTTTTTTTGAGGTAGGGTCTCACTGTAGCCCAGGCTGACCTGGAATTCACTGTGTAGTCTCAGGGTGGCCTCAAACTCATGGTGATCCTCCTACCTCTGCCTCCCAAGTGCTGGGATTAAAGACATATGCCACCATGCCCATCTTAAATATTTTTTTTTTATTTATTTGTAATCAGAGAGAGAGAAAGAGAAGAGATGCAGATACAGAGGAAGGGCACACCAGGGCCTCCAACCACTGAAAACGATCTTCAGATGCATGGGCCACTTTATGCATCTGTCTTTATATGGTTACTGGGGAATCAAACTTAGGTCATTACATCTTACAAGTAAGCATCTTAACTACTGAGCCATCTCTCCAACCCAATAAAAATATTTTTATGAAAATATTTTTAATATTTTATTTTTATATGTTTATTAGAGCTAGAAAGGAGAATGGGCATGCCAGGGCCTCTAGCTACTGCAAATGAACTCCAGATGCATGCGCCACCACATGCATCTGGTCTATATGGGTCCTGGAGAATTGAACCTGGGTCCTTAGGTTTCACAGGTGTGATGGTTTGATTCAGGGGTCCCCCATAAACTTAGGTGTTCTGATTCCTAGGTTCCCAGCTGATGGAGATTTGGGGATTAATGACTTTTGGAGGCAGTGTATTGTTGGGGGGCAGGCTTATAGGTGTTATAGCCAACTCCCCCTTGCTAGTATTTGGCACACTGTCCTGTTGCTATTGTCCACCTTATGTTGGCCAGGTGGTAATGTCCACCCTCTGCTCATGCCATCGTTTTCCTTGCCATCGTGAAGTGTCTCCTTGAGTCTATAAGCCAAAATAAATCCTTTATTCCCAAAAGCTGCTCTTGGTTGGGCAATTTCTGCCAGCAATGCAAACCTGACTGCAACAGCAGGCAAGCGCCTTAACCGCTGAGCCATTTCGCCAGCCCAAAATATTTGTTAAAGTACAATAAAAATAAAAAGGGGCTGGTGGGCTGGGGAGATTGCTTAGTGGTTAAAGGCATTTGCTTACAAAGTGTATTGGCCTGGGTTCAGTTTCCCAGTACCCAAATAAAGCCAAATGCACAAAGTGGCACATACATCTGGATTTTGTTTGCAGTGGTAAAGGACATGACACACCCAATTCTCTCTCTTTTCTCTCCTCACAAATAAATAAAAAATATTTTGGAAAGCCAGGCATGGTGGCACACGCCTTTAATCCCAGCCCTCGGTAGGCAGAGGTAGGAGGAACAACATGAGTCCAAGGCCACCCTGAGACTACAGAGTCAGCCTGAGCTAGAGCCGGGCATGGTGGCACACGCCTTTAATCGCAGTACTCGGGAGGCAGAGGTAGGAGGATTACCGTGAGTTCAAGGCCACCCTGAGAATGCAGAGTAAATTCTAGGTCAGCCTGGGCTAGAGTAAAACCCTACCTCAAAACAAAAACAAAAAAAAAAAAAAAAAAAACCCTAAAAAGAAAAGGATGGCTCAGTGGTTAAGACACTTTTTCTCTTAGGAGTCAAATGGGAGCTGGGAACATAGCTCAGAGATCAGAACACTTGCTTTGTACGTATGTATGAGGCCCTGAGTCATAGAATCAGACAAGTTCAACATTGAAATAGATGGCCTTTGGGAATGCGTCTCATTCTTGGAAGAGTCAGCTGCCTCTCAGCTCTTACAGTCTACCACAACTATTCAGTTCTGCCATTATAGTTCAGAAAGAGCCAAGAACAATACATGAACAAATGGGTTTGTATGTGTTCCAATAAAACTTTATTTATAGCCTGGCATAATGGTGCATGCCTTTAATCCCAGCGCTGAGGAGGGAGAGGTAGGAGGATCACCATGAGTTCAAGGCCTCCCTGAAACTACATAGTGAATTCCAGGTCAGCCTGGGTTAGAGTGAGACCCTACCTCGAAAAACAAAAACAAAACAACAACAAAAAAAAAAAAAAACTTTATTTATAAAAAACAGCAGCTTGCTCAATTTGGCCAGAGGGCTGTAGACTCTGGGTGCCTTGCTCAGTGTTGTCCCCAACATTTGTATCCTTAGTTTGGCCATTCTGAGGAATAAAATGTAATCTTATTGTGCCTTTAATTTCTTCTCCCTAATCACAAATGAAGTTAATTGTCTATATTTTTAGTGTCTGTTCATTGTTCTTTGGAGAAATGCATGTTCATTTTGCCTCCCCCCCCCCTTTTTTTTTCTATTTAGCTATTTGTTCTGTTTGCTTGATAACTAACCCTGTGGCCTTCCCTTAGGGATTGTCTCTTCATCACATTAGTTTTTCATAGTTCCTGTAAAAACTATCACAAACTCAGCAACTGAACACAAATGTATCATCTCTCCAATTCTGGAAGTCACTGGACTAACATGAAGGTGTTGCTAGGCTTCTTCCCTTTGGAAGCTCTAGGAGAGAGACCAGATCCTGCTCCTCTGCCTCTTGGCAAAGTTTAGTTCCTCTGGGTTGCAGGCCAAAAGTCCTATTTTTTTGCTGGCTGTAAGCTGGGGGCAGTAGCCAGCTTTTAAGGGCCACCACATTCCCTGGCTGATAGGCCCCTACCTCCACCTTCCAAGTCAGCAACAAAGGGAGAGGTCAAGTCTCTCATGCAGCATTTTTTTTTCTTTTGATTTTTTGAGGTAGGATCTCACTCTAGCCCATGCTGACCTGGAATTTACTATGTAGTCTCAGGTTGGCCTCGAACTCATAGCAATCCTCCTACCTTTGCCTCCTGAGTGCTGGGATTAAAGGTATGTGCCACCACACCTGGCACAACATATTTTTTATCTGTTCATGCGTGTGGGCATGTGTGGAGGTCAGACGACTTCTAGGTGTCTTTTGTTCCAGTGTCTGTGAGACAGGGTCTCTTGCTGCTGCAAACAGACAAATAACAGACCAGCTGGCCTAGGAGCTTGGGATTCCCTTGGCTCTGTCTCCCATTGTCATAGGCACACTGGGATCACAGATGCATGTGCCACTTTGCATCAGCTTTACATGGGTGCTGGGGAATCAAGCTTCCAGCCAGTGCAAGCAAGTGCCTTAATCACTGAGCCATCTCCCTATCCCCCTTCATGTATCTTTGACCCAGACGGGGATAGCTTGTAATGTCAGAGACTCAAGAAATTGCACTGGGCCATTGGTT
Source organism: Dipus sagitta (assembly GCA_036346955.1). NCBI lineage: Eukaryota > Metazoa > Chordata > Mammalia > Rodentia > Dipodidae > Dipus > Dipus sagitta. Next base: position 14,836,808 of record CM070778.1, read on the forward strand.
GATCCAATAAATATCCCTCCAGGGTCTGGAACCTCACCCACATGTGAGAAAGCTCATTCTCACAGGCTCTGGGAGTTAAGTAATGCAATTTCTAGGGCCTCATTCTGCTACCACCTTCATGATATGATTTGGGTTGTGTCCTTGTCATAGAGAAGGTGCTGGTTCACAGAAGGCTCCCTTCACCCCAGCTCCCTACAAAGCCTGTGAGGACCTGGAACACTCCTAACAGTCTGCCACTGCTGAGATATCTCTTCTGTCTGCATGCAAGGACTGAGTTTTGTTCCCCAAATTCACATGTTGAAGTCCTAGGTACCTGCAACCTTTTATGGAGCAAGGCTCTTTGCAGATGTCACTAGTTGAAGTCACAAAGGCATTCTAGGGTAGGGTGGGTCCTCTGTGCAAGGTGAGTGGTATCCTTATAAGAGGGGTTATTGAAGATAGACACCTATGTGGGAAGAAGCTGTGAAGATGGAGATAGAGAGTGGTGATGACTTTATTTTTTTTTTATATACTTATTGGCCTGGAGAGATTGCTCAGTGGTTAAGGCACTTGCCTGCAAAGCCTGAGGAGCCAGGTTTGATTCTCCAGTTCTCTCTCTCTCTCTCTAATAAATAAATAAGTAAATTAAATTTTGAATATTTATTTATTTGCAAGGAGAGACTGAGAAAGGATAAGGATGTACCAGGGCCTCTAGCTGTTGCAAACAAACTCTAGATGAATTCATCACTTTGTGCATCTGGCTTTATGTGGGTACTAGGTACTCAAACTCGGTCATCAGGCTTTGCAAGCAAGCACCTGAACCACTGAGCAATTTCTCCAGCCCTGGTGATGTTTCTACACACTGGCCAACCTGAGCTAGGAGAGGCCTGGGACGGTCTCCATTAGCCATGACCTTCTAGCCCCCAGAGTTGTGGGAGGCTTCCTGTTGCTTTCAGGCACTCAGATTCTGCACTGTGTCTCAGCAGCCCCAGAATGCTCAGCTTGAGCATTCCTGCTCCTGAGGCCCTGGCACATCTGGCTGCTCTGTATGTGCGTGTGCATGTGCGTGCACGTGCTCCCATGGGCTCACCACCCATCATGGCCTCCCTGCTCAGCTGTGTGACCACCTGGGGCCATCCCTCCTGCCCCTCCAAGGATCTCTTGGCTCCATCCTCAGTTGCTCCTCAACCTCAAGCTGGTTGCATACTTTTCAAGGAGCCAAGTTCATAACAGCCGTGTAATTTACAGCACTCACCCTGGAGAACCACAGAAATGTGCTCAATTAAAGTGTGCAGGGAGCGATGCAGCTGAACCCCACAGATACCCCCAGACGCAGAAAAGAAGACATGGGCTCTGCTCCAGTCTGGGTCCCTTCTTGCCTGCTCTGCCAGGTGACCACTCCGGTACAGGAGCTCCACGCCTGTTCCAATCCTCAAGGGGACTGGAAGGTGGATGCCTTACCTCTTCTGGCCTCAGTGTCCCAAGGGTTCAGGGCATCCCTGCCAGGCTGGCCAGCTCTGAGAATATGGCTGCGTCCTGTAAACACATTGTTCAGCCCCTTCTGCCTGATGGCCATCCTACTCTTGCTTTCAGAGCAGGTGCAGATGAACAGAGGCCAGCACTCCGTCCAAAGTCAATAAGCACTTCCTGTCTCAGTTTTATCTCCACAGCTACTGCAAGAGGGTCACCTGCAATGCCTCTGCAGTGCCCCTGGTCTCCACGACTTTGGCCAAGACCCTGGCTGAGCACTAAATAGGGGCATACTGGAGCCAGTAGATTCAGGCCCACAGCTGCCAGGCTAGGGGTACACTGGGAGCCTTCAGGGGCCTAGAAGAATAGGGAGCAAGGAAAGACCTCCTCTTGCCACCCATGTGAAATAGTGGCCCCCAAAGGGTATGTTTACCGAGGCCCTCAGAACTTGATCGTACCTGGAGTAGGGGCCCTACAGATGTGATTGGGGTAACAAGCTGGAGATAACACCATCCTAGGTACCCAAGTAGGCCCTAAACCCAGGGCCACAGAAACAGAAACCCTGAGAATCAGGAGGCAGCAGATGCAAGGGAAGCAGCCTTAAGCCCCAGGACCACCTGGAGCCCCAGAGGCTGGAAGACACAAACAAGCAGGACCCATCCCCAGGGACACTGGAGGAGCATAGCCTTGCCCAGACCTTGACACTTGACCCTGGCCTCTGGGACTGGAGAATAATAAACTTGCCAGTCTGGGTTCCTTCCCTGAGCAGCCCCAAGACACTGCGATGCTTTGCTCAGCAGTTCTGGGCATCTCTCGGGTGTGGGAAACACAGGTGTAGGATGAGCGCGCGCCAGCCCTCCTCCCTTCTCCCCTCCAGCCTCGCTCCTGCTGATGGAATCCTTCCCCCAAGTCTTCTACAGATGAGAAACTGAAGCTCGCTCGGGGAGGTGGGCCGTGTGTTCAGGACCACACGGGTACTTGTGATTTCAAAGCTCCCTTTCCTGCAGGGACACCTGAGTCTAACCCTGCTCTAAACTGAGCAGTTGGTAGCCTGATCCCACTCGGCCTCCCCTGGCCCCAGACTCAGGACCTGAGCCCCTGCCAGTCCCCATGGGTGAGGGATGGCAGGGATGCTGCACTCCAGCAGATGTGTGTCCTTGTCCTCCCAAGCAGGCCCTACAACTGGAGCAGCCAGCCCCACCCCCACCCGAATAGCAGCCCAGGGAGAGCGTGACAGTATGACCTTTGCAGATGTCCCTGGCTCAGACAAAGGCTGCAGATTATAATCTTGGCCACCAGGAGGAAATGTCCCCTGAACCTCCCATTATCATGCTGTAATTAGTGGGGACCGCTGAGAATTGGGCAAGATGGAAAACCTGCTTTCATCTACATTTTCTCCCTTTTCTTAAAATTCCAGACACTGAAGGAGTGGGCCCGGTCCCTCTCCACCCACTGGGAGACGCACATGCCACTGGCAGGCAGCAAACACAGCCTCCCACCCGCTGGCTCCCCACAGATCCTGTCAGGGCCGCACTGCAGCACCCCCCCCCCCCACAGCAAATTTGCACATGGCCACGCATTTTGTTTGAGAGGAGGCAGATCCCCAGAGGCACAAGGACAGGAGGGGCCACTTCTGAGCATATTTTCCCCTCATTTCCTTCTCCCGACACCCTCAGCAAGGCGCAAACTGGCTCTGGAGGCCAACATTCCTTGGCCACAGGCCCTGGCCCTGACCGCAGGTACACAGGGTTTCCTCTAGCACAGGCCTTGGTCCTCCTCAGGGCAGCAGGCAGGGACCGCCTGGCCACTAGGACCTAGACCCAGACTGGAAACTTGAGGTGTGGCCTGGACTGACACTTCAATGTGCATTTTTTGTTGTTATTGTTGTTTTGTTTTTCGAGGTAGGGTCTCACTCTGTCCCAGGCTGACCTGGAATTCACCATGTAGTCTCAGGGTGGCCTCAAACTCACGGCGATCCTCCTACCTCGGCCTCCCGAGCGCAGTGCTGGGACTAAAGGCGTGCGCCACCACGCCTGGCTGCATTTGACCTCTCATGCTTCCCATGCCACGAACAAGTGCTGCGCCCTGGGAAAGCCAGGGAGGGAAAGGGCACTTGACCCAGAGCTGAGACCTCTGTTCTTTGAGCTGCACCTCAGGGTGGGGTAGAAGGCTAAGACTGGCCAGTGAAAAGTGCCCCACGTGCTCTGACCACAAGAGAGAAATTGGGATGTGCGCTGGAAGGGAAAAGGAAGCAAAGGCCTCCCCACACACTGGCCTTGCTCTAGAAGCCACTGGGGTGGATGGGGAAGGGCTTGGGGTTCCACCCACTTTCCTCTCAAGCTCCTGGAGCTGGAGGAGCCCATTCTTTTTTTTTTTTTTTTTTTTTTTTTTTTTTTGATTCTTCGAGGTAGAGTCTCCCTCTAGCCCAGGCTGACCTGGAGTTCACACTGTTGTCTCAGGGTGGCCTCGAACTCACAGTGATCCTCCTACCCTGCCTCCCAAGTGCTGGGATTAAAGGCGTGCACCACCACGTCCGGCTCGCCATTCTTTCTTTTAAAAAATTATATTTTTGTGCTGGAGAGATGGCTTAGCAGTTAAGGCGCTTGCCTGCAAAGCAGAAGGACCCATGTTTGACTCCCCAGATCCCACATAAGCCAGACACAAGGGGACACAAGCGCTCAAGGTTGCACATGGGTGCAAGGTGGTACAGCATCTGGGGTTTGATTACAGTGGCTGGAGGCCCTGGCATGCCAGTTCTTGTGCTCTCTTTCTCTCATTCCCTCTCTCATAAAAAAACATGCCAGTCTATTGAGCTTGACACTCTCTCTCTCTCTCTCTCTCTCTATATATATATATATATATATGTATGTATTTGTTATTGCTTTGTGCGTGTGTACGCATGCATGTTTCTGTCTCTGCTTCCCATCCTGCCATCAGTGTGCTGGGATTACAGAGGGAACTCAGGGCTTTTTGCACACTGGGCACACACTCACTTGACACTAAGCTGCATCCCAGCCCTGGAAAAGCCCATGTCTGGCTACTTCCAAAAGCAGCCCAAAGAGCACAGGCATCCCCCCATCTTCCTCCCAGCTACACCCTAGTCAGGGCTCATCTAGAGAGCACAAGTCTAGAGAGCCAGGGAAGGGGTGGCACACGGGGTGGGGTGGAGAGTGCCTACTTCGCGTGGGCCATTTTGGATGCTTTCCTGGGCCCTCACTGTAGAAGACGCTGCAGGTCCCCCTCTCCCCTAGGTTGGGAGATGGGGTGAGGATGGGCTACAAAGATGGAGGAAACACAGCTGGGAGTCCTGGGGCACAGTTGGGCTGTGTCCAGGTCCCCATGTAGCAGCTGCAGCCCTGGGCTCCTGGGGCCTCGCCCCCACTTTTGGTGGTGGCAGCACAGTGGCCTGGGGGAGGTATGCTGGAATGCAGCAGGCCCAGGCGGGGCTCCTGAGACTCCCCAGCTGTGCTGAGGCCCAGGCAGGTGGAGCTGATATGAAAGGCCTTGACAGCCAGGAATGATGGAGACCAGGAACACATGGAGCTCCAGACAGGCTCTCCCTGGGGGCAGCACTAGAGTGAGCCCTGGGTGAAGTGGCCTACATGGAGGCAGAGCCTGGGCAGGGAGAGAAGGCTGAAGGTAAGGGGTGGGCTGTGGGCAGTGAGGTCTAGGACAGTCCACATCTGGGGCTATACTGAGCCAGGGAGAGTCTGTGTGCAGGGCCTGGCCTGAGTCCCATCCACACTCTGGGGCAGGGTTCTGCCTGGTGACTTGGTCAGGAGGCATGGAAAGTGGGCCAGCCAGCCAAGCTCCGGGTCACATGAATCCGGCTTCAGGGAAGTGAGAGCCCAGTGTCTCAGCTTACTTGCTGGTTATCCGAGGCCTCACAGCTGTGCGGGGTGGTCCTCCCTCAACCAAGTATCATGGTGGTCCCTGCCAATCTCCATGGCATAGCCCAGTGCTTTAGAGTGGAGTTTTTGGCAAGCAGTATGCCACCTTTGCATCTATCAGCTCAAGGGGAGCCCTGGTAGAGGTCGGGACTCACTTTTTGGAGCATCTGGCACAGCCGCTGGACCAAGATGCATTGCAGGCCTGGCCAGGGGCAGGGATTGTTGGCTCCTATGTGCTGAGCACGGGGTAGTTCCTTCAAGAGGAGCCCCAGGCCCTCGGGAGAGAGGGTTACAGGTGGCATCTCATCTGTCTGGGAACAACAGTATGACCTTGATCAATACCCTAGTATGTGACAAGCCAGAGGAGCTGCTGGAGGGACACAAGGGGAGCCCTTATCCCAGGTTCCTAGAATTCTGCTCCAGAGGGATTGGGACACAATGTGGCAAAGGCTGGTGGAGCCAGGGGCTGTGCAGAGCAGAGCTTCTTCCCCTCAGTGTCAGTTAACAGCTTCCTGAGCATACTCTGTGGCACTGTTAGAGAACAGACACCCCCCCCCCAGCTGTTTACCAGAGATGGTTGGTCCTCCTTTCAAGAAGTGGCACAGGAAGTGGTGGCTGAAGTCCTCTGACTGCTACCTCCTCCTCCGGAGAAGGGTGCAAGGACCCATCATCCCCATCCTCAGGTGTGACAATAGGAACTCTGAGTTCAAGAAATAAGCTGGGACTGGAGAGACGGCTTAGTGGTTAAGGCGCTTGCCTGCTAAGCCTAAGGACCCAGATTCAATTCCCCAGGACCCACAGAAGCCAGATGCATCTGGAGTTCATCTGTAGTGGCTGGATGCCATGGTGCGCCCATTCTCTCTCTCTCCCCCTCCCTCTCTCTCTCAAATAAATAAATAATAAAATATTTTTAAAAAATAGTTTGTTTAAGCCGGGCATGGTGGCGCACAACTTTAATCCCAGCACTCAGGAGGCAGAGGTAGGAGGATCGCCATGAGTTCTAGGCCACTCTGAGATTACATAGTGAATTCCAGGTCAGCCTGGGCTAGAGTGAGACCCTACCTCCAAAAACCAAAAAAATAAAAATAAAATAAAATAAATAAAAATAAAAATAGTTTGTTTAAAAAAAATTTTTTTTTTTTTTTAAAGATACAAGCTGGGCATGGTGGTAACACCTTTAATCACTAGCACTCCACACTCGGGAGGCAGCGGTAGGAGGATCGCAGTGAACTCAAGGCCACCCTGAGACTACAAAGCGAATTCCAGGTCAGCCTGGGCTAGAGTGAGATACTACTCTGAAAAGTAAAAGAAACCAAACCCAAAAGTTTTCTTGAGGCATCATCTCCCGCTTCTTTGCCCCTCCAAGGAGGCGTCCCTGGGGGGAGTCCTGGCTGAGAAACAGCCCCAGGTCCTATTCTTCTCTCTGTAGGTGACAGGGACATGAAGCCAGGTGCTGCCAAGAAACAAATTCCGTCTGGTCCACTTGTTCATAGAAAATGTGTTTTGAGGGCTGGGGAGATGACTTGGAGGTTAAAACACTTGCTTGCAAAGCTTGCTGGACTGGGTTCCATTCCCCAGCACCACGTGAAGTCGGCTGCAACACGATGCATGCATCTGACATTCGTTCACAGTGGCAAGAGACCCTAGTATGCCAGTACACACACACGCATGCACACATGTACACACATGCAAATGCATAAATTCATTTAATTTTTTTAAACAACACACTTGTAAGCTAGGTATGGTGGTATACATCTGTCATCTCAGCACTTGGGAGGCAAAGGCAGAAGACTGATATAAGTTTAGGCCAGCTTGGTCTACATAGTGAGTTCCAGGCCAGCCAAGGGCTACATAGCAAGACCCTATCTCAAACTAAAAAAAAAGAAAGAAGAAAAGAAAACACACTATGAGGACAACCACCCATGCTTTGCTCCTGTCCCCATCGCAGGAGTGAGCTCTAGCCCCCAGCAGTCAGTCCCCATCCTCCGAAGGAGCCAGGCAGGAACCCCCTCAGGAGAGTACCCCAGGCCCACTGCAGGGTGGGGCCAGAGCAAGGGCCTGCGAACAGAGACCAGGTGAGGAATAAATCAGCTGCCCTCTCACATTCCCTGCCCTGAAAGCGCCTGTAAAACACAGGAGAAAATTGACCTGTCAGGGGGATAGATGGGCAGCACTATGCTGCCACCAGGGTGGCTTCCCCTCACCCTGGGGTCCTACCAGAAACTCACTCCTGCTACCCACCCCCCACCACCCTTCCCTGCCCTGCTGGGCTATGGTTGCCTGGCAGTCCCCAAAGGGAAGCCATCCCAGACCAGGGGCTTGGCTCCCTGCCCCCACCTCTCCACCCATTCCTGGCAGACTGGGCCCAGCTGCTGAGCCTGCAGGCTATAAACGGGATGGAGACCAGGGACAGTGTCAGGAGACAGCTCGAGTGCCTTTTAAAAAATGTAATCTCTTTTTATTTCCCCCGCTCCACCCTCCCTCCTCCCTCTAGACCGCAACCTCTAGTCACCCCTCCCCTCTTCCTGTGTAATACCCAGCTGGTAGTGACCTTGATGCCCAGACCACGGTGTGTTATGGGGTGGCTAGAGCCAGCAAGGACAGCCTGGTCACCTTGAGGTGTGCTGGGAGCCAGCTCACAGGGTGGGAAGAGAGGAGTAGAGCGCATGGTCAGGCTGTGGTCAGGAACTGCCCTGCTTTCAGGTCTGATCCACCCCCTGCAGCTCCCCAGCACCAAACACCCACAAAAGGGACCTCTGTGACTCGAGGCAAAAGGCAGGGACCATCTGTAGCCAGCTCCTCGGGACAATGGAAACCAATACCTCTAGCGTGAAAGTTAGGCCTGGTGTCCCACTGACTGCTCCCACCACAACCCCCATGCTGCTGTCATCTCCCCTTCCAGCTCAGGAAAGGCATGCTGGTAGCCCTGGAGGCTGCCCTGTGGCCTGCTGGTGGCTAGCCAGCTTGGACAAGAACCCCATCACCATCCATCTGTGTCCCTCATAAACTCCCGTGGACTGCCTAGCTGGTCCCTCCAGTCATTGGGCCACAGCCACAGTGCCCCTAAGGCCTGGGGATCACTAGCTTATATCCTCTGTCTAAAGGGCAAGAAGGTGTTCTCCATGGTAAGAAAAGCCAAGAGAAGGGAAGAAAGGGGCCTGGCACCTGGCAGCCTACTGCTGTCCTCGGGACCAAGGACAGAGAGAAGACGGAACATGAGGGCCTCTGAGAGAGGTGCAGGGCTCCCATCCTCCAAGAATAAGGAGATGAGGCTCTGGGGGTCAGAGTCTGCTGATGAGCAGGGAATCTTGCAGACCCAGAGAAGCAGACACTCCAAACACTTCCCACCCATGTCCTGAACCCTGCAGGTCTGGAAATGAAGATTCGCAGCCCAATGTGGCACCTGGATTGTGGGGAGGCGAGAGTGTACCCATTAACCTGGAGAGCCATGCCAGAGGATACCCATTTCTCCATCCAGGGAGCTGAGGTGTGCCCCTTCCCTCCTGGGACACAGCTGGACCAGAGGCTGCAGCAGGCCTGGGCTTGGCCGCTCTGCAAGTGTTTGTTGGGGGCCAAACACACATTGTCTCCTTCCTGCATCCCTCAGCCAAGATGGGGGCAAATGGGGCCGAGAGCAGAGCGGCACCTCCAAATGTAGGCTCTTCCACATGCCCTCAGGACCTTCTGGGTCTGGCTGGTCTGGGAAGTGCCCAAGTCTAGTCCTGAGCTTCTAGTTTTCCCCAGAATACCACCCCAGGCCTGTCCCCCAGCTCTCCTGAGGTCCACATTTTGCAAGCTCACCCCCAGCATTCCCAACTTCTGCAGGCTGAAGCTTCTGGAACCCCAGAACAGCCCAGGTCTCCTGCCTTCCCAGCCTCAGCCTGCCCATCTTCTGGTCTTCCAATCCTGGTGTCACCCTCACACCCACCCATGGATGGCCTAGCCCTTCATGTGGCACAGTGTGACCCCTACCTCAGGATTCTCCCTTGGTACTGCCATGGCTGCACCACACCTAAAACTTCAATAAAGGCCCAGCGTGTCAAGAGGGCTTTTTTTTTTTTTTTCAAACTTGAAATCCAGTGGCATCTCCAGTGGGGCCCATCTTGGAATTGCCTGTAAAAAAAAGGGGGGGGTTCTGGCTTCCCCAGGCTGGGTAGGAGGTCAAGCCAGGGAACCTTCAAGGGTAGGAACACCTGGAGTGATGCCTACTGTAAGCAGCTCATTCCAGGGACTGTGGAAGGTTCTGCACATATACTTGTCTCTGTGAACATGTATGTACACACACACACACACACACACACGCACATACACTTGCACATGCGTGCATGTATCGGCCCCCTGCTCCGGATTTTCAGCTGTGGACTGATGGTTTCTGGGGATTTTGCAGGAGTTTGCACAGCATCTTCACGGGCTCGTCAGGTCCAAGGCGTTCTGTGGGGGTGACAACATTACAAAGCCCACGCAAGTGTCTGGCAAGGCTGAAGGGACGCCTCTGCCTTATCTTCCTTCCTCCTCTATTATTTCTGCACTTCCTTAGACCTGCCCATGGGACACCAAAGGAGACCTAGTCAGAACAATTTGTATGCCACACCCAATTGACCCCTCCCCCCTGTCCCCGGTCCTATGCAGACCCTCTATGCAGGTTTTATGCCTTCTGCTCTGTGGTATATATAACCTTTCAGCCTGTCAGCACTGCCTCCCTAGCTCTGTGCTCTTGGGGGTGCTCTGGCTTGTGCCATGGGGTCAACAAACTCTGCCCAGCCCCGTCTTTTTGCTTCCTTTATCCGCCACTGGCTGGTTTCACACCTTGGGCTAGGCACGCTGCCCTGACATCTATCCAATGCCCTCTTCTCTCACGAAGTCCTGCCCTTCCTCCTCCTCTCTCTCTGTTGAACACAAGCATAGTATTAAGGCTCCCACGGCCCAGGGGCAGACTTATGTAGGGCAGCCTAGCCTTCTGAGGCCAGCTGACAGGGAAAGCGAGCTTCAGCCTGCAGCTCTGGGTGGCAGGGCCGGCAGCACACTGTAGGAACCAGTGAGGAATGGGGAGCAACGCTGGGACTGAAGGACCAGGCCGACAGTGGCTTGCAGCCTCTGGTCACGTGGGTGGGGAAACTTCATGATTCCCCTCTCCTCTTCTCTCAGGACTGAAGGGTGGAGCTTGCCCTGGGACTCACCCATGGAGTCTGGCCTGCCTGCTCACACCTGACCCTTGTCCCCCAGAGGGGCTGGACAAGACTGCCTGGAGCGCACTTCCCAGACACATAGCTCTCTCCCACAAAATAGTTTAATGCAATTTAATGGCTTGAAGTTGATGTAAAAATTACAGGCACGCGGCTGGGGTGGGGTGGGGGCCTCGTAAGAAATCCTTTTGAAAATATAATTGAGTTAATGGAGCCATAACTGCGTCTCATTTTGGGGGTAATTGGCCCACTTTTTGTCACCCTGTCCATTTACATACTCCTGTTTTCTTTTTGCGATTGATTTTTTTCTTTATAAAGTGGGCCACTTTACTGCAATTTTTAAAGCCCCAGTGATGAATAAAACCTCATCTTTCTACTCATTAAGACACTGGAATTAGCTGGGCCCAGGGCCCCACCAGGCAATTTGCTTAACAATCCCAGGCTGCCCACAGCAGGAGGGGCCAGCTTCCGGAAGGTGGGTCCTGGACGAGGGTCCACCTCCAGAGAAAGAAAGGAAGACCTTCCGCTGCCGCTGCCGGAAGTACCCTGCCTCCACCAGCCCCCGATAGCAGGTCTCTAAGTCCTTGAACTTGGGGGTGTCCTCCCCCTCCCACTTTCCTCTCTTGCTGAAGGCTCCGGCCTTGGACTCTGCACCCCCAGCCTGCATTACTGAGGCTGTCGTTCAGAGGCCCCACCCACCTGCTTCTGACTGCACAACAAGGTCATACTTCCTTTAGAAAAAAATTTTTTAATTATAAAATCTATACACACACTGAGTAAATGAATCCGACAGCACAATAGGACACAAAGAGAAACTTAGCTGGGTGAAGGGCATCTTGTTCCAGCTCCCAGGCATTCTCGGTGCAAATGGGGGCATACACGTTCACGTGCAGGCCTTAGAAGGGTCTGGCTCCACGTACCGGCCATTAGCAACTTGGCGTTTTGTTTCATCTAGTGGTACTTTCTTTTCTGGTACAGGGGCTGGAGCTCAGGGCCTCATACGTGCTAGGCAGGTGCTCTACCACTGAGCTACTCTACCCCCAATCCTCTTTTACCTTTTCATTTTTATTTTTTGGTTTTCCAAGGTAGGGTCTCACTCTAGCTCAGGCTGACCTGGAATTCACTCTGTGAATTCAGGGTGGCCTCGATCCTTCTACCTCTGCCTCCCGAGTGCTGGGATTAAAGGCACCACCACACCTGGCTCTTATTTTTATTTTTTAATATTATTTATTTATTTATTTGAGAGAGAGTCAGACAGATGGACAGCAGGGTGAGCCAGGGCCTCTCGCCACTCCTGACACATGCACCACTTTGTGCATCTGGCTTTACGTGGGTACTAAGCAAACATCTTTAACTGCTGAGCCATCTCCTCAGCCCTTACCTTTTATTTTGAGGTAGAGTCTCACTAACTTGCCATGTAGGCCTTCAGATTCCCTAGCATCAGCCTGCAGTGCTGCTGGAAGGAAGAACCTTTGGAATGTGGTGCTTAGGAAGGAGGAAGCCAAGCTATTGGAGGAAGGCCCTCGAAGGGGATATTGAGACCCAGCTCCTTCCTGTTTTTATTTATTTGTTTGTTTATTTATTTTGTTTTTTTGAGGTGGGGTCTCACTCTAGCCCAGGCTGACCTGGAATTTACTATGTAGTCTCAGGGTGGCCTCAAACTCACAGTGATCCTCCTACCACTGCAAGCGCCACCACACCCGGCTTATTTATTTATTTATTTATTATTTGAGAGAAAGCAAGATAAAGAGGCAGATAGATAGAGATAGAGAGAGAATGGATACACCAGGGTCTCCAGCCACTGCAAACGAGCTCCAGACACATGCTCCACCTTGTGTATCTGGCTTCCATGGGTCCTGGGGAATCAAACCTGGGTCCTTCACAGGCAAAGGCCTTAACCACTAAGCCATCTCTCCAGCCCCCTCCTGTTTCTTTTACTTCTTTACTATTGGGGATGAATGGGCCTCCTCTACCACATTCTCCTGTCATGATGAACTGTACCACTCATGTAAGGTTTGAGAGCTCTGGTGGGCTTAGCCCAGGGAGCTAAGGTGCCAATAATTCAATGGCACCAGAATTGTTGCTGCATCCAAGAGGGTTAGGAATTCAGACAAGGAGTGAGCAAGAGAAAGTAGATTTGTTAAGGAGATGGTGAGAAGGAGTCCCACGTGGGAGAGCACCTGAGAGAAAGGGACCTTTTATGGGATTTATGGTGGAGACTGAATAGAAACCAAGGTGATCTTTACTGAGCTTGGCTGGTATTGTGGGCCAAACCAGTGAGGGGCCCACACACTCTTTTCACGTCTCCTCAGCGTTCACCTGGTCATGGGAGTAGTCATGCATCAGGGCCACCTTGTCCACTCCTCTCCCAACTGGTTGTACTTGTTCTAGAGGCTGTTGACTAAGTCACCTTTCCTTCATCCTTGGCTATGTGTATGGCTTGTCATTCTCCACAGACCCTCACCCTTACTGCCTGTGGGAGCTAACTCCTATCTCACCACCCAAAATACCAGCACCAAGCAACCTCTCCTGGAATCCAGCACCCACTGCAGGCCCCAGAACCCCCAAATTGCATGCTGCACAGCTGGAGGGCAAGAGAGCAAAGGCACGGGATATTCCCCAGCTCCCCAGCGGGGCATCTAGGAACACCGTGACATGTTTTTGCTTCCACAGAGCATCAAAGTTGACCAATTGGGTGAGTTCAGACCCTTTTGGATGGGTGGCACCAGCACCCAGGTTATCCTTGCTCTAGTGTCTGGTCTCTCGGGGTGCCAGCATCCCGTCCCTCTAACCCTTTGTCCATCGCTATTCCTTGCTCCCCTTTTCTTCCTTCCTGGCTTCTCACCGTAGACATTCCATTCGGAGCCTTGTGTTGGAAACCCATCCACATACTCATTCCTCTGGGATACACACAGTGTCTTTGAAGCTGTGTCCTGGGGGTGGAGCCTGCATGGGACACTCCATGGTGCCCAGAGGATGTGGAAGGGTTGAGGGAGGGAGGTGTGTACAAGGAAGTCAGCAAGGTGTCCCCACCTTTCTCAGCTGCCTACTCGCCAACGTGCAGCTCTGCTTAAACCCACCTCCCCTCCCTCACTATCAAACCAGAACTTCCCATCTGGTGGGACGCTGACCCAGAAAGACCTGCAGCTACCCTAGCTGAATGGGCACCATCAAAGACGAGGCCTCAAGGATGAGCCGCGACAACAGCAAGGGCTAGGGTTAGATGGCAGGAAGTGAGTTAGGGTGTTAGCAGAGAAGATTAGCGTACCTTCTTTTTCAGCTCGGCATGGCCCCATTCGGTCAAAGCAGCCCCTAACCTCCTACACATTTGGGAGGAAGACCACAGTCTGGGCCCTCAGGGTATCACATGCTCACAGTGCCAGAGCCATCCTCAGTGCCTGGTGGATACTCACTCATTTAATCCTCACAGTAACCTACATGGTAAGTGCCATTGTCAGATGGGGAAACTGAGGCAGAAGGGTTGACAGCCAGCATCCCACTCTACCAAATGTTGCATACTCCACTATGGCCCCCCACACATCCAGACAGAGCATTTCTCAAAAGTGTTCCTTTCTCACATATATATAGAGAGGGAAGGAGAGAGAGAGAGAGTGTGTGTGTGTCTCATGTAGGCCCAACTAGCCTCAAATTCACTGTGTAGCCATGGGTATCCTTGAACTCCTGATCCCTGATCCTCTTGCCTCAGCCTTCTGAGTGCTAGGATTACAGGCATGTGCCACCACGCACAGCTAACTTTGTTCTCACCAAAATACCTGTTATTCTTTTTTGTTTTGTTGGTTTTTTGAAGTAGGGTCTTGCTGTCCTGGAATTTACTATGTTGTCTCAGGGTGGCCTCGAACTCACGGTGATCCTCCTACCTCTGCCTCCGGAGTGCTGGGATTAAAGTCGTGCGCCACCCCCCTCCACTTCTAAATATCTGTTACCCTTGAGGGGTTGTGCAGCCCTACAGATTCCAGTTTGGAGAGCCTCACTTTCCTGGACTTCCAAAAGCGTTCTGACTCGGGCTGGAGAGATGGCTTAGCAGTTAAGGCACTTGCTTTGGTTGCTTTGGACTTTGGTTGGATTCCCCAGGACCCACATAAGCTAGATGCACAAGGGGGCACATGCATCTGGAGTTCATTTGCAGAGTGGCTGGAAGCCCTGGAGCACCCTTTTCTCTCTCTCTTTCTCTCTCTCTCTCACTCTGACACTGACTCTTTCCCTCTCTCAAATAAGTAAATTGACTGGATAAACCATAGAAGCACCAAAACCCAGATGCAAGCTCAGCCTGGTCTCCTTCAGCTGGTCAGGAAAGTGGCCCCCAGAACAGCCTGTACTGTACTGTCATCAGGGCCCTGGTGACACTGAGCTGTCTGTGGGCCATGGCTCCAGCCAATACCTGTGAGCGCTGGTCTCCCTCACATCTTCTTTTCACCTGTGCTGGGAGTGTCTTTGAGCACCCCAGACACACAGCCTCCCCTTATGCAAAAAAGGAAGCCTGCATTTAGGCAAAGGTTTGTCACTGAAGTAGACAGGGCTCTGTACCACCTGCCTCATCCAGAAGCCCCCAGGGTAGCTGGACCCACCCACAAGTAGTGCCCTCTGCTGGCTACCTGGGGTCCTGATGGCAAGGCTAATTGGCCCCAGGATCAAGCATGGTCTGCTCTGATTGGTCACCCGGGCCTGGCGGAGGAGGCACTATGATTGACAGATAGACCAAGAGGGGCTGGTGAGAAATGCTGGCCATCTGCAGATACCTCAGATCTTCATACCACATGCAGAGGCCTTTCTCGCTTCAGGCCTCCGTTCTCCCCTGTGCAGCAGGACTCCAGACCTGCTTGGCCATAGGTTCAGGGTCACCCTCTGTCCAAGTAAAGGGTGGCAAAGAGCTGCTGTTATCCCAAGAAAGCTGACTGGCTGCCAGTCCAGAATCCCAGGCTGAGGGGATCTGTGCCCAAGAGAACCCCTGGCAGCTGAGATGGGTTGCCACCTCTGCAGCCCTGGTTCCCCAGGGAGTGTTTGGCACCTAGAAGGAGTATGACAGATATGTAGCCACGTCACGAGATGGGGAGTGCACAGTGCTGTCCCTGGGAGCGTGCACCTAGGGGCGGGTATGGATTCTGCTGGGGGAGGACAACAGGGTGGCCGTCACTCACGAGGAGGTCTGGAGACACTAGCGATGCAGGGATGGTGTGGTCTGTGCTGTTGGGAACCCCAATATGTTCACTCATATCATTCCTGCTAAGGCCTGAGCCAGCCTGGACTCCCTCTGAGAAAGACAACACTCCTCAGCTCTTTTGTGTCCTGGCCTGCAGCGCAGGGGAGCGCAGCTGTCTGCCTTACCGGGTTGCGCCAAGAGCCCAAGGCGGCCTAGGAAGCGTAGTGAATGGTCTGAAGTCTCTGTCCACTGCCCCATTCCAGCCTACCTGACCCAGCTTCCCACAGTGGTACACAGGGCACCTGGTAAAGGATGGGGAGATGGCTCAGCAGTTAAGAACACTAGACCCTCACAAGTGTGAGGGTCTCTCAACCAGACATCACTAAGTTCAACTCCCCAGAACCCACTAACACTGAGCATGGCTATGCATGGCTATAACCCCCATCAGCGTGGGGGTGAGGAGTGAAGATCAGAGAATCACTGGGACTCTCTGACATGCAGCAGCTCCAGGATGAGAAGGAGAGACCCCTATCTCAAAGTAATATGTGGATGAGTAATAAAATGACACAACGTTCTCTGGCCTCTGTATGCACACACATAGGCCACGCACATTTGTACACACATAAAAGGCCCCCGGCAAACAGTCCTTCTGAGAGCAGGTGAGGTGAGGTGAGGTGCAGGGAGGCAGAGGCCCGAGGTTGCAGAGGGTCTCTCAAAGACCCTGTACCTCCCATACCTGAGGCCCAGAGATTAGGCAGCCCAGTCAAGCCTGACCACCTTACCCTAGACCAGTGAGCCTTGCATTTGGTTCATGGGACCCCCAACAAGGCTCAGTGGGGCCCAAACCCTGTCATGTATCTTGTCAGCCTCTCCTGATTGGCCACTGAGCCCTGGGCAGGTTCTGTGATGCAGCACCTTCGGCACACAGGCAGTGAGTCAGACCCAGGCAGGGCCTCCAGCAGCTGGAACTCTAGGTAAGGTGGGCACAGACACCCCACCTCCACTTAACCAGTCCTCCAGAAAGCCCTGTCAGAAGGGCTCAGACCTAGGGCAGAGTGCTGGAGGGCTGAGCTGGGTCAGCTTGGGCCATCCTGGGCCTGGAGAAGGCCTGAAGAGGCTCAGACTCAGGCTGGGGAAGGGCAGGGCTGCCCCATGAAGGGAGACTCTGAGGCCACTCCTGCCCTGGGACAGTGGTGGGGCTGGGTGTGCACACAGTCAACTCTCTGGCCCCCATCTGTCCTGAGGCCAGGAGAGTCAAACAGCAGCACAGCCTCTGCAGTCCAAGATGGAGTTGGGAAGGCCCTCCAGGCAAGAGGGAGCAAAGCTGGCAAGGAAAGGGCACTGAGCCTGCCAGGCTGGGCACTGTGGGAATCCACAGGCACCTCACTGACCTTCCAGCCCCTAGACCCCTGCCTTCCCCTTAATCAATGACCAACTTGTGACACATGACAAGAGTCTGTGGGAAGGTAGGTCACAGAGAGCCAAAGACCCTGGAAAGGGAAGCTGGGACTTAGGTGGAGACAATGAGTCAAACTGCTGGGAGATGCTCCAGTGAGCACCACCAGACCCAGATGGGCAACCAGAGCAATGCAGGAGCCTTGTTGCCAGGACAACCCCCATGCACACACTTCCCAGGGTGCTAGGAAGCACTCATGCTCTCCCAGACAAGCAGCACTAAGAGTAGTAAGAGCCCAACCTGGGGTCTCCCTGCAAGAACCCAGCCTCCACTCCACTCAGGGCCTGTCTCAGAATGGACCTGAAGGGTGGCCGACTTCCTAGAGTGTGGCCTGAGTTTATGGAAGGGACAGGAGGGTTGGAGTCCTCATGACCCTTCTGACCTGTGGCCCCCTCTGTCTCCACCTCCAGCCTTGCTGAAGGTGCACTGAGATTACAGACCGAGCTACCAGAGCTGGCTTTCCGTGGTCCTGAGGATCTGAGCTCGGATACTCAACCATCCATGATTCATCTCCCCAGAGCTCCCCACACCCTGGGTTTTTTTTTTTGTTTGTTTGTTTTTGTTTTTGTTTTTGAAGGTAGGGTCTCACTCTAGTTCAGGCTGTCCTGGAATTAACTATGTAGTCTCAGGGTGGCCTCGAACTCATGGCGATTCTCCTACCTCTGCCTCCCGAGTGTTGGGATTAAAGGCATGCGCCACCACGCCCAGCTTTATTTATTTATTTATTTGCAAAGATAGATAGAGCGAGAGAGAGACGGAGGGAGGGAGAGAGAAAGGGTGCAGCAGGGCCTCTAGTCACTGCAAATGAACTCTAGGTGCATGACCACTCTGTGTATCTGGCTTTATTTGGGTACTGGGAAATTGAACGGGTCATTAGGCATTGCAGGCAAGCACCTTAACTTCTGAGCCATCTCTCCAGCCTCCTCCCCATTCTTTTTTTTTTTTTTTAATGAGATAAAGAAAGAGAGAGAGAGAGAATTAGCACACCAGAGACTAGCCACTGCAATCAAACTCTAGATGCATGTGCCACCTTGTGCACATGAGCACGCACATGTGATCTTGTGCATCTGACTTATGTGGGCTCTGGGGAGTTGAGCCTGGGTCCTTAGGCTTTGCAGGCAAGTGCCTTAACCGCTAAGCCATCTCTCCAACCCCACCCCTTTTATTATTTATTTATTCGAGAGAGAGAGGGAAAAAAAGGAAAGAAATAGGCAGGTAGAGAGAGAATGGGTGCCCCCTTGTACATCCGGCTTATGTGGGTCCTGGGGATTTGAACCTGGGTCCTTTAGCTTTGCAGGCAATCACCTTAACGGCTAAGGCATCCTCCAGCTCCCCCCTTTGTTGGGACAGTATCTCACTAAGTAGCCCTGGCTGGCCTAGAACTTAGTATGTAGCACAGACTGACTTTGAACCTTTAGTAATCCTCCTACCTCAGCTCCTAAATTGTGATTACAGGCTTGCACCACCAAACACTGCTCCAGCAGCTGTTTTGTGGAATAACTAGAAGCTGAGGTCACTGGTAGGCCAGCAGGGTGGGGGAGGCCCCCCTCCAACAGGAGGGCCCCCTTTCCCTGCCTCCTGTGGCCTGGCAGCCCCTAGGCCCTGCAGGGATGGGGGTGGCGTGCCGGCCGCAAAGGGCAGAGAGAGTGCAGTGTGGCGGCCAGCCGCCAGCGGGGCCGCCAACAATGTGGTTTCAATCTAATTGTCCCAAAATATTGTTACAACACAAACCACGCACCATCCACTCACCTGCAACTGATCAGTGGCAAAGCTACCGGATAAATGGGCTGAGCACCCCGGCCAAGTACCCCCCCCCCCTGCCCTTCAGCTTCCTGCTGGGGCTGCTCCCCTCTTTGTGACCCTCTAGCCCACTCTGGGTGCAGAGCAGGAAGGGACAGCGCCCTGGGCCTGAGAGGGTCAGCCAGGGAACAGAGAACTGCACTGGGGCTGAACCCTGGTCAACTGAGGTCTGTCCATAGTCTGGCCCAGGGAGCCCCACTGTCCTCCCTCCACTCTAACAGCCCCATCTCTGTATGGCAGTGTCGGGGGGCCTTCCTTCCTCTGGGAGGTATTTGCATGCCTACCATAGTAGCAGCAAGACAGGGCCTCCAGCCCTTGGAAGACACTAAGGCCTCTTGATAGATGGGACTGGAACAATTCCTCCAATGCTGGAATAAGAGATGGCCTCCACTTAGCCAAAGAGGAAACTGAGGCTCACAGGCATTCCAGGCCCAGTGCTGACAGGATGGAGCCACTAACACCAGGTTCCTGTCTGGCACCCTGCACCACAAAGGCCAGCAGGAGCAGACATGCTTAGGAGGGGGCCTGGCAGCCTGTTCTCTGGGGGGAAGGGACAGCCAGAAGTGACCGACCAGCAAGTGCTGGAGTGGCCAGTAGCTAGATCTTGGGGCTCAGGAGTCTGGCCCTGAGATCAAATGGTGTGATAGGCGGCAGGAAAGAGGAGTAGCAGACCCCAAACAGGGTCATGAGTGGACTCCCAGCAGGTGTGGGGCAACCCAGCATCTCACAATGAGCAGGCAGAAGGAAGGAGCCGCCCTCAGCTGAGAGGGCGAGATGTCTCTGATGCCACTGGGTGGGCAGTGCTACCTGCTGAGGAGGGAGGCTGGGGCCTTGGGCTGCAGAGAGAACACAGTGTCCATTGAGAGTTGTCATAGCTCAGTGCGGAGAACGACGGTAGTGGGTGGCCCCAGGCTGCTGTAACACCTGGCCATAGCTATCGTGGCTTAAAACACAGTGTTTGTCCTCTCCATCCTGGAGCAGAAGTCCAGCGTGAGGGTGTGACTCTGATAGGGGCTCTGCAGAGCTGGCCCCCACCTGCCCATCGGCTTGTGGAGGCTCCCAGTGATGCTTGGTGGTCTCGGTCTCTAATCTTTCTTGGCATCTCTCTAGTCTCTGCTTCTGTCTTCCAGAGCCTTCCTCCCCAACTTGTACCTTCTCTTCATCTCTTCTCTAATTATAATACTTGTCATAGGACTTAGGGCCACTTTATTCCAAGACGATGTCATCTCAAGATCCCTAAGCGAGGCTCAGAGATGTCAAGCAACCGGCCCCACAGCAGCACAGCTGTGACGTGACTGATTTCATCAGGGCCGGTGTTCAGCTGTAGAAAAGTCCTAGAGGCTCCAGGTGCTGAAAACATGGGCATGAATGCCTGGCAGAGAGGAGAGCGATATCTCCAAGTGCCACCGTGAGCCTGCGTGTCCCATGTCTGCGCGTGGTGATAAGACCAGACTGTATAGACCTGGCAGTCCAGCGGGATTGCAAAGCGACTCCGTGCCACACAGTGGGCAGAGATAGGAAGAGGTGCTAATGCAGCTCCCTCTCTGGGGACTGTCCTCCAGAGCCACAAACCAGGATAAACCTTCAAGCTCAGCCATGCTGTAGGCCAGTCTCACAGCACCATGGGAGGCGAGGGCTGCTTTGGAGAGGCAGTGGATAATGGGGAGATGTGGACTGCATGGATAAAAGACACCACATGATGACCAGGAATAGCCCTGCCTGTGTCCCCACGTGCTGGCAGCAGATGACAGCACGGTGATGGCGGGGTTTCCTGCAACAGGTGCTGCATAAGAAACCACAGCCGACCCTAAACCGGGCCCTGCTAGTGCCCCTGCTTCCCATCCAGCCCTTGAACTTGAAGCTTAATGGGAAGAACTTCTCTGTATCTCCATTTACAGCACAGCTGAATGGTGGAGGGGCTTAGGACAAAGCTTGGGACCCCAACCCCCAGAGGGGACCAGGCAGGGATCCCAGGCAGCCCCCCATGCCTCATCTTTTTTTTGTTTGTTTGTTTTTGTTTTTCGAGGTAGGGTCTCACTCTGGCCCAGGCTGACCTGGAATTCAGTATGGAGTCTCAGAGTGGCCTCGAGCTCATGGCAGTCCTCCTACCTCTGCCTCCCGAGTGCTGGGATTAAAGGTGTGCACCACCACACCAGGGTCTTTTTTTTTTCTTTTCTGAGCATGATGGCACACTCCTTTAATCCCAGCACTTGGGGGGCAAAGGTAGGAGGATCACTGTAAGTTCAAGACCAGCTTCAGACTACATAATAAATTCCAGGTCAGCCTGGGCTAGAACAAGACCCCACCTCAAAAAACAAAACAAAGCAAAAAAAAATTTTAATATTTTTATATTTTATTTATATATTTATTAGAGAGAGAGAATGGGCACACCAGGGCCTCTAGCCACTGCAAACGAACTCCAGACATGTGTACCAGCATGTGCATCTAGCTTACATGGGTTCTAGGAAATTGAACCTGGGTCCCTAGGCTTTGCAGGCAAGTGCCTTAACTGCTAAGGCATTTCTCCATCCCCAAACAAACTTGTTTTTGGTGTGTGTGTGTGTCTGTATGTGGTACATGAGTATGCACGTGTATGTGCCTATGCTGCATCCCATGCCAGCGTCTGTGGTGAGGTGCACGAGCCTGCGGTGTCCACTGCCATTGCTCTTCCACGTGTTCTTTTTTTTTCAAGACAGGGTCTCACTCTAGCCCAGGCTGACCTGGAATTCACCCTAGTCTCAGGGAAGCCTCAAACTCACAGCAATCCTCCTACCTCTGCCTTCTGAATGCTGGGATTAAAGGTGTGTGCCGCCACGCCTGGCATATCTGTTCTTTTTTTAAAATATAGTTTTTAATTTAAAAAAAATTTTAGAGATGGGTATGGTGGCACACACCTTTAATCCCAGCACTTGGGAGGCAGAGGTAGGAGGACTGCCATGAGATCAAGGCCACCCTGAGACTACATAGTGAATTCCAGTCAGCCTGAGCTAGAGTGAGACCCTACCTTGAAAAAAGAAATTATTTTTAGAGAGTGAGTGAGACAGGGGTGGGGGGCAGAGGGAGAGAGAGACAGAATTGGTGTGTCAGGGCCTCAGCCACTGCAATTGAACTCCAGATGCTTTTGCCACCTAGTGGGCATATGCAACCTTACGTTTGCCTCACCTTTGTGCGTCTGGCTTATGTGGGATCTGGAGAACAGAACATGGTCCTTAGGCTTCACAGGCAAGCGCCTTAACCGCTAAGCCATCTCTCCAGCCCAAATATTTTTTATTTTTTTGTTTATTTTTATTTATTTATTTAAGAGCAACAGAGAGAGAAAGAGGCAGAGAGAGAGAGAATGGGCGCACCAGGGCCTCCAGCCACTGCGAACAAACTCCAGATGCGTGCGCCCCCTTGTACATCTGGCTAACGTGGGTCCTGGGGAATCATGCCTTGAACTGGGGTCCTTAGGCTTCACAGGCAAGCACTTAACCTCTAAGCCATCTCTCCAGCCCCCAAATATTTTTTAAAATATATTTAATTAATTGTTTCTTTTTCTTTTGCATGTGTGTACAGATGTGTGTCCCATGCACATGCATATGGAGGCCAGAGGAGAAGCTCGGGTGCTTCTCTCACAGCTCATCTCATCCATATGTTTCTGTGAGACAAGGTCTCTTCCTAACCCGGGCTGCTGTCAGGGAGCCCCAGGCTGTCTCCATCTCCAACCCCTGTGGACCGGGGTTACAGATGTGCGAGGCACACCCCACTTTTGCTTGTATTCGTGGTATGGTTTGCGTGCGTGGCGTATGGACTTATCTGCAGCAGTTGGAAGCAGCATCGGTGTCTCCCTCAGTCACTCAGCTGCCTGCTTTTGTCTTGCAGTAGGGTTTCCTGCCCATTCCAGGCCTTGCCAAGCGTGAGCCCCAGAGAGTCTCCGCCTCTGCTCCCCACAGGACTGGGGAACAGGCATGTGTGGCCATGCCTAGCTGTTTGGAGGGGTGTTGGAGGTTCTAACTCAGGTGTTCTCAGGCCACTTTAGCCCTCTTGCTTATGCAGATAACCCACAAGACCCTCTGCCCCTTCTTATGCGCATTCCGGGGAATTGAACTTCCACAGGCTGAGAAACCCTCATGCTTAGGTAGCAAGCACTCTTAACTGTAATGAGCATTTCCCCAGCCCTAAAATCTCTTACTTTTAAAAAAATTACCAAGCTGAAGAGATGGCTTAACAGCTAAGGTGCTTGCCTGCAAAGCCAAAGGACTCAGGTTCAAATTCCCCTGTACCCACATAAAGCCAAATGCACAAGGTGGTGCATGCATCTGGAGTTTGTTTGCAGTAGCTAGAGGCCCTGACATGCCCATTCTCACACACTCTCTCTCTAATAAATAAATGAAATTTAAAAATAAATTTAGCCGGGCGTGGTGGCGCACGCCTTTAATCCCAGCACTCGGGAGGCAGAGGTAGGAGGATCGCCGTGAGTTCGAGGCCACCCTGAGACTCCATAGTGAATTCCAGGTCAGCCTGGGCTAGAGTGAGACCCTACCTCGAAAAACCAAAAAATAAAATTAAATAAATAAATAAATAAATTTAATAAAGCCAGGTAGGGTGGCGCATGCCTTTAATCCCAGCACTCTAGGGGCAGAGGTAGGAGGATCGCCATGAGTTCGAACGCATCCTGAAACTACATAGAGAATTCCAGGTGAACGAGCTAGAGTGAGACCCTACCTCGAAAAACCAAAAATAAATAAAATTTTAATAAATAAATTTAATAAAATTTAGTAAAAATAATAAAATAGTATAGTAATAATTTTTTAAATTTTTTTCTTTATTTTTATTTGAGAGTGACAGACAGAGAGAGAAAGAGGCAGATAGATAGAGAGAGAATGGGCATGCCAGGGCCTCCAGCCACTGCAAACGAGCTCCAGATGCATGCATCACCTTGTGCATCTGGCTTATGTGGGTCCTAGGGAATCAAGCTTCGAACCAGGGTCCTTAGGCTTCACAGGCAAGTACTTAACCTCTAAGACACCTTTCCAGCCCCACAAAATTTAATTTAATAAAATTAAAAATAAATTTTAAAAGGCGAGAGAGGGAAAAAATGAGCATGCCAGAGCCTCTTGCCACTGTAAAAGAACTCCAGACACATGTGCCACTTTGTGCATCTGGCTTTATGTAGGCATTGGGGAATTAAACCCAGGATGGTGGGCTTTGGTAGCCATCTTCCCAGCTCTAAAATCTTTTTTTATTGTGGTAAAATATACAATGTAAAAGAAGCCATCAGAACCACTTTTTGGAAACATTCATATTGCTATTCAGCCATCAAACCCTCCATCTCTAAAATTTTCTATCTTCTTGAACGGAAACTCAGTCCCCATTAGGCAATGGCGCCTCACCACCTGAGTCCTGGGAGCTTCTAATCTACTTTGCATCTATGAATTTTTTTTTCTGTTCTACATATTTCATCAGAGTGGCCTTTTAGGTGTCCCTTTCTGTCTGTATTCTTCCACCACATAGTGTAATGTCCTCAAGCGTCATCCATGTGTGAGCATGCATCAGAATTCTCTTCCTTTTAAAGGCTGAAAAATATTGCAGTGTGTGGATCTGGCACAGTTTCTGTGCTCCCCTGTGGCTGGGCACGTAGGCTGTTTCCCCTTCAGCTCTGGTGAATAATGATGTTGCAGGGAATGTTGCTATTCAAGTGTTCAGGTCCTGGTTGTCTATACCCAGGAGTGGCATCATTAAGTCATGGGACAATTCTGTGTCCAAGTTTGTGTGTGTGTCTGCAGTGTGTGTATTCATGTTCATATATGCACGTGTGCACATGCATTCACATGACAGAGGTTGATATCAGATGTCTTCTTCAATCACTTTCCACTTAATTTTTTTTTTCTTTTGGGTCTCACTGTAACCCAGGCTGACCTGGAATTCATTATGTAGTCTCAGGTGGGACTCAAACCCACAGCAATCCTCCTGCCCCTGCCTCCTGAGTGCTGGGATAAAAGATGTGTGCCACCACACCTGGCTGCACTTGGATTTTTAATTTTATTTTTTTATTTTTATTTTTTTTGGTTTTTCGAGGTAGGGTTTCACTCTAGCCCAGGCTGACCTGGAATTCACTATGGAGTCTCAGGGTGGCCTCGAACTCACGGCGATCCTCCTACCTCTGCCTCCCGAGTGCTGGGATTAAAGGCGTGCGCCACCACGCCCGGCTCCCACTTGGATTTTTATATGGCTGCTGGGGATCCAAACTCAGCTCTTCACGCTTTCCCAGAAAGAACTTTACCTACAGAGGCATCTCCCCAGCCCAGGTTCAACTTTCTGAGGAGCCACCATATCGCTCTCCTTTTGTCTACCCAGATTTCTTTTTCTTTTCTTTTTTTTTTAAAGTATTGAGCCGGGGCTGGAAAGATGGCTTAGCAATTAAGGTGTTTGCCTGTAGAGCCAAAGGGTTCCAGTTCGATTCTCCAGGAACCACGTAAGCCAGATGCACAAGTGTCACATGCTCATTTGTAGTGGCAGGAGTCCCTGGTGCGCCCAATCTCTCTCTCTCTCTATCTGCCTCTTTCTTGCTCTCAAATAAGTAAATAAATAAATATTTTTAAAAAGTATTGAGCCAGCTGTGGTGGCACACGCCTTTAATCCCAGCCCTTGGGAGGCAGAGGTAGGAGGATCGCCCTGAGTTCAAGGCCACCCTGAGACTCCATAGTGAGTTCCAGGTCAGCCTGAGCTAGAGTGAGACCAGTACCTCAAAAAAAAAAAAAAAAAAAAAAAAAACAACAACAACAAAAAAAAAAAAAAAAAAACAAGTATTTATTTAGGGGCTGGGGAGATAGCTCAGTGGTTAAAGGCACTTACTTGCAAACCTGCTCACATGGGTTCAACTTCTTAGTACACAGATGAAGCCAGAAGCACAAAGTGGTACATGCATCTGAATTTCATTTGTAATAGCAAGAGACCCTGGTTCTCTGTATCCTTCTTGAAAATAAATAAACAACATTGGTGTGTGTGTGTATCAGGGTGTCCCACTGGTGCAAATGAACACCAGATGCTTATGCCACTTTTTGCATCCAGCTTTACTTGAGTGGCTTGGGAATTGAACCCCAGGCCAGCAGGCTTTGCAAGCAAGCACCTTTAAGTGCTAAGCTATCTTCCCAGATTTCACTGTTACGATCAAGTGTTATCATTTGCAGTGCTGGGAGAGAACCCAGGGCCTTGTGCATACTAGGCAAGTACTCTACCCCTGAGTACAGCCCAGCCCAACCCAGACTTTAATCTTTCTATGAGATCACTCGTTGGTTGTGCCCTCCCCTATCTAGACCAGAAGGTTCTGTGAAGGTGTGAAGTGTCCAGGAAGTAGTGGAAGGAGTACTCAGAGAGTCTGGGCAGGTCCATACCTTGAGTGTTTATTCTCCCCACCTCAACTGTAGGGCCAGAGCAGGTGGCTCATCACTCGACTTTACAATGACATTTATTTCTCAATGGAGCCGACAAGGTCAGTGCTGGCACCCCATTAGTCAGCATCCAGCCAGTATCCTTACTACTCAGCCTGGCACAGGAGATGGGCTGAAAGGGCACCTCCTTAGGTTTTTGTTGTTGTTGTTGTTGTTTTGGGTTTTTTGAGGAAGGGTCTCATGCTAGCTCAGGCTGACCTGGAATTCACAATGTAGTCTCAGGATGACCTCGAACTCATGGCGACCCTCCTACCTCTGCTTCCCAAGTCCTGGGATTAAAGACGTGCACCACCACGCCTAGTACTTTTTTTTTTTTTTTAAATGTTACTTGCAAGCAGATTCGATGGAGAGAGAGAGAGAGAGAATAGGTGCGCCAAGGCCTCCAGCTACGGCAAAGGAACTCCAGATGCATGTACCACTTTATGAGCCAGCTTTACTTGGGTACTGAGGAATCGAACCTGGATCATTAGGTTTTGTAGGCAAGTGCCTTAACTGTGGAGCAATCTCTCTAGCCCCTCCTTGTTTTTTGTTTTGCTTTTCGAAGTAGGGTCTTGCTGTAGCCCATGCTGGCCTAGAATTCACTATATAGTCTCAGGTTGGTCTTGAACTCACAGCAATGCTCTTACTTCAGCCTCCCAAGTGCTAGGATTAAAGGCACGTTCCACCATATCTGGCCCCTCTTTGGTTTTTGTTTTGTTTTGTTTCCTGTTTTTTTGAGCCGGTGTCTCACTGCATAGCCCTGACTGGCCTTACTCTGCAGACCAGGCCGGAACTATAGGTGTGCACCACCATGCCTGCCTCGTTGTTTTTCACAGAAAGGCAGATCACAGCCCACCTTCATCTGGCCTTGGTAAGTCTCAACACTTTGCCCCAGTTCCTTCTTTCCCTCTAACCGACCCCAGTGTCTCCAGCACAGAGCCAGGGCCAGGGCAGGCGGGACTCTGAGCCACATGGGAAGAAGGAAACAGCCACGCAAGGAGGGACTTGGATGAGAAGTAGACACATGGGGCCAGAAGGGCATCTGTGTCCCTCATGCCTCACTGTGTTAGCCGAGGATCCCTGTCTCTATTACAGCAGATGGACGGGGTGGACAGCGTGTCAGCATCCCAGGCTGCGCAGGATTCTCTGTGCCAGGGGCACTGGCTGCATTTCCCTGCAGGGTGGCAACCCTGTTCTGATGGTTACCTGGCTCGGGGCCTTGGGCAGACCTTGGCGGATGGGGCCACTGTGTCCCCCTAGATTTGGAGGGCCTGGATAAAGCTAGTTACATGGCCATCTTGGGCTCTTCTGTTGGGATTCTAAGGGCTCCTGGGAGCTAGTGGACTCTTAGCAGCCGGAAGGCATCTAGAATGTCCAAATCAAGGCAGAGAGAAAAAAAGGGCTGGCTCAAGGTCACCCAGGGTCACTGCCCGGCCATGCCTGAAGAAGACCCTTGGGATGAGGGAATGAGGCTAGAGATGGGAGTGTGTCTAAGAGGCCATTCCATGGTATCTGTGGCTGGACATGGGCTGCAGGGAAGCCCATTCACAGTCCATCTTGCCTGACACACTGTCTCCAGGGTAATGGAACTACAGCTAGCTGGCAGTGTTGCTTGGACAGCACTGGACCTGTCCAAGGTGAGGTTACTCATGACCAGTCTCTGTGCTCTTGGGTAGCCCCTTCCCAGGGTGTGACAGCGGAGTTTCAGATCTGGAGGAGGGTCCATTTCCTCCAGGCCAGTATAATAGATGGCCCCAGAAAACTTTAAAGCACCTAATGCCGGGACTGTGATGGCACATGCCTGTAACTGTAGCACTCAGGAATTTAAATCTAGCCTTGGCTGCATAATACCCCTATTTTTTTTTTTTTTTTTTTGAGGTAGGGTCTCACTCTAGCCCAGGCTGACCTGAAATTCACTCTGTAGTCTCAGGGTGGCCTCGAACTCACGGCAATCCTCCTACCTCTGCCTCCCAAGTGCTGGGATTAAAGGCGTGAGCCACCACACCCAGCTCTCACAATACCCTATTTTAAAAACACAAACAAACAAACAAACAAAACCCTGCTGAGCATGGTCTCACATGCCTTTAATCCCAGCACTGGGGAGGCAGAGGTAGGAGGATCACCGTGAGTTCTAGGTCACTCTGAAACTACATAGTGAATTCCAGGTCAGCCTGGGCTAGAGTGAGACCCTGACCTCAAAAACAAAAACAAACAAACAAAAAAAAAACCACTACAGGGAACATGGTGGCACACTTCTTTAATCCCAGCACCTGGGAGGTTGAGGTTGGAGGATCACGGTGAGTTTGAGATCAGTCTGGACTACAGTGAGTTCTAGGCAAGCCTAGGCTAGAGTGAAACCCTACCTTGAAAAAGCAAGCAAGCTAGAAAAACAAACAACAGAATTTTAAAATGCCAGGCATGGGCTGGAGAGATGGCTTAGCTGTTGAGACGCTTGCCCTGTAAAGCCAAAGGATCCCAGTTCAATTCTCCAGGACCCACGTAAGCCAGATGTGCAAGGTGGCGCATGTATCTGAAGTTCGTTTGCAATGGTTGGAGGCCCTGACTCTCCCATTCTCTCCTTCTCTCAAATAAATAAATAAAATATATTTTTTTAAAAAAATGCCAGGCACAAAGACACAGATCTGTAATCTTAGTGCTGGGGAGACGGATATAGGAGGATCCCCAGGGCTTGCTGACCAACCAACCTAGCCTAATTAGTAAGCTTTAGCCAAAATAAAAGACCTTGTTTCAAAAAGAGATGGTTGGCATTCCTAAGGTTGATACACAAGGTTGTCCTCTGGTCTCCACACACATGAGCACACATACACGTTTTCTACATACACACCACAAACACGCAAAAAAAAAAAAAAAAAAGAGCCATAAAGTTGGGCGATTTCACAGATCTTGACTCCCTAGGGATTGTTGGGTAGAAAGTAGCCTGGGACACTTGAAAAGGCTGCTGAGAGGTGGCAGTGCGGGGCCTTCAGGCCACCAGGCCCAGCAAGGCTAAGTCAGGCGTGGGAAGCTCTCCACCATTCCCACAGTGCAGGTGCCTGGCTGGAGGAGAGGAGGGTGCCTGCCCTTCGGGAGCTGCTCCCTCTCCCCAGGGGAGGAGCCACCCGGCCTAGGAAAGATGCTCCAAGCTGATCCTTCCTACTGGTTTGGCCTGTTTATCAGGCCAGTGGCAGGCTGAGTGACTCACGGTTGGCCAATGGCCCACTGTCCTACACCTCTGCCCCAGGTGAAGTGAGAAGCAGATGGGAAACCCAGACCTAGGGCCTGAGGCAGGACAGGTGTGGCCAGCCACAGCCTCCCTCCCACACCCACGCAGGCCTCAGGCCAGTGTCTGGGCCTGGCTTGGCTGGCTCCCTGCTTCTGAAACACCAGCTGTCTCTCGCCAGGCCCGGAACCAACCTCAGGTGCTGATCTCAGGCTCCACCTCCCCTGTGAGCACCTGCTTTTGAGTCTGGCAGAGGAACTGGGCTCCCAGCCATCTCCACAGTGCATGTGCCCTCCCTGGACCTCCAACCCTCTGCACAGCTCATGTGCCCTCCCAGGACCTCCAGCCACCTCCACAGTGCATGTGCCCTCCCTGGGCCTCCTCATCTTGCCCTAAATGGTCTATTAGCTCCATAAGCATCTGAGCGCTCCTGATTCTCTTCTCCTGCCCCAAAGCACAAGCCATGCCTCCCTTACCTGGAACACAGGGTCCAAGGAACCAGGTGACCCTAGCTCGCCTTCCCTGGTGAGTGTCAGGAACACTCTCAGGAGTGGAGACCCCTCTTCTCTGCAGCACCCTTCCATGGAGGCTGCTTCAGAGTCCAGCGTGCCCCAGAAGACACCACAGCCCTGTTACTTCCTTTCCTCCTCATTCATCCCGCAAATCCTCTGGAAAGGAGACAGTGGTGGCAGTGGGGAGGGCCTTGAAACACTAGAACACCCAGGGTTCAGAGAACCACGAGCATCAAGGGAAAAGTGGGACAAGGAACAAGTACCCACAGAGCAAGAGCACAGGAGCCCGACTGGGACCTGGGCCTGCTGTGGGGATTAGGGTGCCGGTGGTCCGTGGTCAGTGGCTGCCGGCTTGCCTTTGTCGGGCACCTGCCTACCTTCCCCCCTCCCAGAATGCTCTCATTCTTGGGACAGCCAGTGATGCAGTGTTATCAGTCCTGATGGAGAGGGAGGCAGGACCCAGAGGCTGGGGGGTAGATAAATGTCTCCACCTCCCACCCCCCTATGCAGAAAGTCCTGCTCTCAGGTGCCACCAGCACCTGTACTGAGGCAGGTTCAGGATGTCAGGATGACACTCCAGATGAACACAAGTTCTTGTCCTGAGCCTGTTAGCAGCTGCCAGGGGACACACTGATGAAGAGGTCTTTTG
This sequence comes from Dipus sagitta, assembly GCA_036346955.1. Lineage (NCBI taxonomy): Eukaryota > Metazoa > Chordata > Mammalia > Rodentia > Dipodidae > Dipus > Dipus sagitta. Next base: position 14,867,534 of record CM070778.1, read on the forward strand.
GGCTTTGATGCCTGGGAATAGCCCCACATCCACAGGAATGTTCTGGGGTCCATAGCAGGACGTTCCTGGGACCTGGTGGCTCCCCTTGCTGTGGCTGTGCTCCCAAGTGGGCAGGCTTGGGCCTAAGGCCTGCAGAACAGGACTAGGCTCCACTCTCTGGCTGGGAGGCCTGGGGCACAATGTCTACTTTCTTGACACTTCAACCTTCTCACCTTCTCATCTATGAAATGGGAATAATTACAATATCACAGATGGTTGAGATGGATGGTGTGAAAGTAGTGTACATTTAGAAGCTGTGCTCTGAATTTTGATGTCTTCCTGAGCATTCATTAAGAGGTCAAAGCCTCAGGATGCTGGGCAGTGCCAGTGAGCCAGTGAGCGGCTCCCAGGCAGCCACACCGTCGTGAGTGAAAATAGCAGCTCTCAACAGTGTTCTGTGCAACTGAGATAGGAAGACTGGTAGGTGTATATTCACAGTTTTTTGTTTATTTTTCTGCTTGCAATGGGTGTACCGGGACATGCCATCATCAATTGAGGAGTATCTGCAAAAGGCCCCAGTTTTGTGGCCCTGTGCACAGAAAGGTTATGTGGCCTTGGAGGGAGGACCTTGGAAACAGGTGTGCTTTTGAGGGCCTGCCATGGGCCACAGCCCTATACCACATGAGCCCATCAAGCCTCCTTTCTTCGAATTGGAATGTCTAGTAGAGGAGTAGTCCTGAGGTCCACCCTGGGGCTGTTGCCATGGGAGTCAGGGCAGCTCCCTCACCCTTCCATCTGTAAGTCCCAAATACTTGCTGGTGGGTTAAGTTAGAGTTCATGTCTGGTGACTGCAGTCTAAATTTAAAAAAAAAATTTTTTTTTCAAGGTACGTTCTCACTCTAGCCCAGGCTGATCTGGAACTCTAGGAGGGCCTCAAATTGACAGCAATCCTCCTACCTCTGCTTCCTGAGTTCTGGGATTAAAGGTGTGTACCACCATGTCCGGCTCAAAAAATAATTTTAAACATTTTAAAAATATTTTTATTTATTTATTTGAAAGAAGGAGGGAGGCAGAGAATGGCATGTCAGGACTTCTAGCCACATGCAAACGAATTTCAGATGCATGTGCCACTTTGTGCATCTGGCTTTATGTGGGTATTGGGGAATCAAACCAAGGTTGTTAGACTCTGTAAGCAAGCACTTTCACCACTGAGCCATCTCTCCAGGCTGCTCTGTTAAGGCACTTGCCTGCAAAGCCAAAAGACCCAGGTTCATTTTCCCAGGACCCACATAAGCCATATGCACAAGGTAGCACATGATCTGCAGTTCATTTGCAACAGCTGGGGGCCTTGGTTATGCCCATTCTCTCTCTAACTCTGCCTTTTTCCCTCTCTCTCTCTCAAACAAATAAATAAAAGGCATGTGCCACCTGGCTTTTAAAAAATGAGTCTATACAAATAAGATGATGTTTGCATATTAACTTTGTACCCAGCAGCCCTTTTAGATTTTGGCACTTTTATATAATTTCTTGTTCTCCTTTTATTTGAAATTGTTGACCCTTTTTTTTTTTTTTTTTTTTTTTTGGTTTTTCGAGGTAGGGTCTCACTCTAGCCCAGGCTGACCTGGAATTCACTATGGAGTCTCAGAGTGGCCTCGAACTCACGGTGATCCTCCTACCTCTGCCTCCCGAGTGCTGGGATTAAAGGCGTGCGCCACCACGCCCGGCTTGTTGACCCTTTTTTAACTTCATTTTTGAGACAGAGAAGGAGAGGGAGGGAGGGAGAGAAAGAGAAAGCAAATGGGTATGCCAAGGCCTCTAGCTACTGCATATGAACTCCAGATGCATGTACCATGTGGGACCTGGAGAATCAAACCTAGGTCCTTAGGCTTAGTAGGCAAAACATTTCTCCAGCCTCCCTTTTTTTGAGAGATTAAGACAGGGTCTCATTCCAGCCCAGGCTGAGCTCCAACTCATGGCAATCCTCTTGCTTCTGCCTCCCAAGTGCTGGAAATATAGGCATGAGCATCCATGCTCAGCTTGCTGAAATTTTATTTTACTTATTTATTTGTTTTTTCAAGGTAAGGTATCTAACCCAGGCTGACCAGGAATTCATTATGTAGTCTCAGGCTGGCCTCAAACCCATGATGATTCTCCTATCTCTGCCTCCTGAGTGCTGGGATTAAAGGCATATGCCACCACACCTGGCTCCTTCTTCTTCTTCTTTTTTTTTTTTTTTTGAGGTAGGGTTTCACTCTAGTCCAGGCTGACCTGGAATTCACTATGTAATCTCAGAGTGGCCTAGAACTCACGGCAATCCTCCTACCTCTGCCTCCCAAGTGCTGGGATTAAAGCGTGCACCACCACGCCCAGTTTGGGAAGGGAATTTTTGAGAGTGTCCTGCAGATGTCAGACCCTTTGTCCCCAATGCTCAAGCAACAAGGGGATGTTTGTGACAGAGCCCAGGAGAGCTGCTGCTGGGTCACACATGGGAAGTTGCAAATTGCACTTGTGTATACAAACTTTCCAGCTATTTCTGCAGCCTTGAAGGTCACTTCTACCCAGTCCCATATTCTGTGGAGTTTCCCATTCTGATTAGCTGTTACTTCTGATCAGCCTCCTTTTGTTGATAACTGCCCCTTCCTCCAAACCCCCTTTGTGGTGGTGCTGGGATGGGACCCAGGGCTTACACATGCTAGGTAAGTGCGGCACCCGAGCTTCATCCAAGCCTTTTAACACTGACTTTTTTAAAAAATATTTTTTTAAGCTGTTTGTTGTGTCGCATGCCTCTAATCCCAGCACTCAGAAGGCAGAGGTAGGAGGATCACCGTGAGTTCAAGGCCACCGTGAGACTACACAGTGAATTCCAGGTCAGCCTGGGCCAGAATGAGACCTTACCTTGAAAAACCAAATAAATAAATAAATAAATAAATAAATAAATAAATAAATAAATAATTTATTTGTAGAGAGAGAGAGAACAACAGGGCCCTCCGGTTACTGCAAAAGAACTCCAGAAGCAAGTGTGGTGGTGTATGCCTTTAATCCCAGCACTCAGGAGGCAGAGATGGGAAGATCACCGCAAGTTCAAGGCCACCCTGAGACTACAGAGTGAATTTCAGGACAGCTTGGGGTAGAGAAAGACCCTACCTCGAGAACAAAACAAAACAAAACAAAGAACTCCAGATGCATGTGTCACTTTGTGTATTTAGCTTTACATGGGTACTGGGGATTGAACCCAAGCCCACAGACTTTGCAAGCGAGCGCCTTTAACAACTGATCCATCTATCCAGCCCAACACTGTCTTTTGTTTGTTTCTTTGTTGTTTTGTTTTCAAGGTAGGGTCTCACTCTAGCCCAGGCTGACCTGGCACTCACTCTTTCTGGCTTTGAACTCATGGTGATCATCCCATCTTTGCCTCCTCAATTCTGGGACTACAGGTATGAGTCACAATGCCTGGCTACCATGGACGTTTTCTAAGCTTCCAGAGTGGAGCAGAGGGATGGGAGAATGCAAGACAGCCTGAGACCTGGAACTCTGCCAGCATGTCTGATCTACCTCTATCCTCACACCAAGGGGCATGGGCTCAGGCTGGGCTCTGGGTGTACTTCCAGGAAACACCAATGGAACCAGCCTTCCTTTTCCTAAGAAGACACTCAAAGAAGATGGAAAGGTCCTGGCTGAGGTTCCTTGGGGTACATTGTGGCTGAGGTCCAGGTGAGCATAGGAGTGGGGTGGGATCTTCCCTTGTTCCACAGCACCCGGAGGCATCTGCTGCTTCCAAGGTGGGGGATCACAGGATGGGAAAGTGGCAGTGGGGGACCTGTCAGTGCCATGACGGGCTTGAGAGCAACTGAGGAGCCTTTAAGTGGCTTCCTGGGAGCCGCCTTCAGTACACTGGGTCTGTGCTTCTCAGTGGAGTTCTGCTATCCGGTGGCCAAGTGGCCTGGTTCCATCAGGACCCAGCAGGCCCACTTAACTGGCTTGCTGAAAGACCGTATGTGGTGTTAAAGGTAGGCCCAAGAGCCACAGTGTGAGGAGAGAGGTGTCATGGCATTTAGTGATGTTAAGAGCTGTCATGCCTCTACACAGACAAGCAAGAAAGAAGCAGTGAGTGTCTTGTGCCACAGCAGGTGCCACACATGCCCTCCTTGTCCCTCTTTCCTTGGGACCTCCTGACCCCACCTGTGCAAATGCTGCCTGAGAAGCTGTGAAATGCAGGCTTCAGGGGCCCAACAGGGTCTCCTGTCTGGCATGTAGGAACACATTCCATTGTGGTGAAAGCATTACTAAAGAGCCTATTCCCAAACCCCAGGATTCGGTCCATTGCCAACTCTGAGAACCCAGGGCTGCGCCTGCTCAGGCACCTGTCAGCATCTGCGCTGGTGGAGCAAGAAAGCTGCGTGCTGGCCTCAGCTCCCAGATCTTCCCAATAGGCCAACACTGCACTTCCGAACATCTCCCGGTGCTGCTGGGTGAGAAAGCTATCCTATGTCAGAGATGGGGCAGTCAGGCCAGAGAGGGCCTGGGACTGGTGTGACATGTAAAAGTTTGGGGGGTGCTTTGTAGCTGTCTGGATTTTCCAGCAGTGTGGGGGTCTGGAATAAAGGAGTCGGGAGAGAAAGCCCAGGAAGCCAGAACCAGGGTGAGGTACTGACCCCATGAGGCACGAGACCAGGTGAAAAGATGACCTCGAATAGAAAAGACACATCACGGGTAGGACCAAGGGTTGGAAGGGGAGCCCCAATTCAGAAAAGGCTGCTCCCATGTCTTCTGTATCAGGGCCCTACATCCCATGTCTGGGGGGTCCTACAGGTGCCCTGGCTGGGACAACTGCACCTACACAATGCCTGTGGGTCCAGTGTCCTTTTTTTTTTTTTTTTAAAAAAAAAAAGATATTTTATGTATTTATTTGAGAGAGAGAGAGAGAAAAAAAAAATGGGCACAACAGGGCCTCAAGCCACTGCAAACGAACCCAGATGTATACGCCCCCTCGTGCATCTGGCTTACATGGGTCCTAGAGAATCAAATAGGGATCCTTTGGCTTTGCAAGAAAACACCTTAACGGCTAAGCCATCTCACCAGCCCCTCCAGTGTCCTTTTGAGATCCAGGTCCTCTGCACAGAGGTCTCTAGTCATCCAGGGCAAAGGATAGGTGAGAGAAGAAAACAGACTGAAGTCTCTGGGGCACTGGAGAGATAACTTAGCAGTTAAAAGCACTTTACCCACGTAAAGCCAGATGCACAAGGTGGTGCCTGCATCTGGAATTCATTTGCAGTGGCAGGAGGCCCTGGTGTATCCATTCTCTCTCTCTCTCCCTTAAATAAAATTTTAAGTCCCCTGAGACTATGGAGGTCATACATTCCTAAAGTCTCTGGGGCCTTGAGCCAGCATACAAAGGACCCACCAGATAGGGAGGTCCTATTTGGATCTAACCAGCACACAGCATGGCCCTAAGGAAGGGAAGTGGTTAGGATGCCCATTCCACCAAGAGCTCCAGAGCTGCAGGGTGAGGTGTGAGTCCTGTCCTCAAAGCTACCCTCCCTGGCGCGCTTAGCCTGTGAAACTGGGCAGGCTGGTGGGCCAGAACCACAGGTAACCTCGTGTAGAATGAATCTGTAAGACTGTCTTGTATAAAGGTACAAGTGAGCCGGGTGTGGTGGTGCACACCTTTAATCCCAGCACTCAGGAGGCAGAGGTAGGAGGATTGTCAAGAGTTCAAGGCCACCCTGAAACTACATAGTGAATTCCAGGTCAGCCTGAACCAGAGTGAGACCCTACCTCGAACCCCCCCACAAAAAAAAAAAAAAAAAGGTACACGTGGCTTAAATCCTGCTGTGTGGCCTTAGGCAAATCATTAACCTTTTCTGTGTGATGTGCTTCTATAGAAACATAGCCATGGATACAGGAGGTCCCAGAGTCCTGTTGCTAGAGATGTACCAAGTCAAGGTACTAGTCAGTGCTGGCTTTCCATCTGTTCTTTTGGTTTTTTGAGGTAGGATCTTGCACTCACCCAGGCTGACCTGGAATTCACTATGCAGTCTCAGGGTGGCCTCAAACTCATGGCAATCCTACCCGTCTACGGAGTGCTGGGAAGAAAGGCGTGCGCCACCACACCCGGCCCTCTACTTTTTTCATTCATCCATCCAACCAGCATCTATTGGACCACCTGGGGTACAATCCAAGAACCATCCGGGTCTGTATGGCAATCCTTCTACCTCCCAGGCTTCTGCATTTCTCCTGAGACCTTTCACAACCCATCCCCAGGGCACTGAAGGCCAAGCCAGGGGCTGGCAGAGCAGCTGACTGGGAAGGTCTGTTGGGGATTCAGCTGTGACTTCCAGGGCACTGAAGACAGCTGATTCTTTGCCTGTCTTCATTGCAACTGGATGCCCAGACAGGCCCAGTGGGCTGAAGCTTGGGACACTGGGGCCGTAGCTCACTGGAGGATCGAGGCCTGAGAACAGCACCTGCTATACCACGGGCCTTCCGCCTTGAGGAGGGGTTGTAGGCCAGTGTCTCAGGAAGGAGTGCTGCAGGGGAGGGGGAGGTGGCAGTCCTTGCGGCTCTCCTCTCGGGCTCCTTGAGGGAGGGGCACCTGCGCCACCCAGACCTTTGTCAAACACCCCCCTTTCTGTCTTGCTGGTGCTGGAAGGGGCTTTGCTGAGTCAGTGAGAGCCTGCTAGACACGCCTCAGTGGACCTGCTGGACCAGGGAACTGGCAGTCTTGCTACAGGGGCAGAGATGGCTTGACTCCTTCCCAAGTACCCCACCCCTAGCCACGTGTGGTGTCGCACGCCTTTAATCCCAGCACTCGGGAGGCAGAGGTAGGAGGATCACCATGAGTTCAAGGCCACCCTGAGACTATGTAGCGAATTCCAGGTCAGCCTGTGATACAGTGAGACTCTACCTCGAAAAAGAAAAAAAAGAAAGAAAAACCAAGTACCCCACCCCTAATGCTACTAAGCCTGACACTGAAGCTGCACAACTGCTAAATTGCATGAGGGCCCTCACCCCTGGAAGACCTTGTTTGTACGGATGCTTTTCCAGGGCCCTCTGATACACCCAGGCCCCCTCCTCCCAGCTGGCCTGATTAGCAATGAGTGTGACACTGGGAAAATTATTAATTTCCAACTCTCAAGTTTACTTCTGGGAAAGTTTGCCAATTAACTCAGCACGCCAAGATTCCCAGAATGAACGGGAGAAGGAGGCAGAGGCCCAGGCTGGTCCCAGGTGGAGGATCCATCTTTGATTGCCTGGAGTGTGAGACAAAGCCAAGGCCACAGGCCAGAAGAGGAGTTGGGAGGCTGCCCCTGCCCACCTAGGGCACATAGTAGCAAGCAGGGCAAGGTTGCCCATGTCCTGGCTCTCCAGGGCTCTGTCACATTCTGCAAACTTGAAGGGGGGCTCAGAGCAGGGAAATAGGCTGGGCTGGGAGTCCTGGCTCTGACGGCACCCGGATACTGCCCAAGAGAAATCTGGTATAGGAGCGAGTCAGGAGTCAGAACTGCTGGGGCTGATGGCTATGATGCTGTGACCCCCAGGGCCTGGGTGCCTCTGGGTTCTCAACAGTCTCTAATCTGGCCCCCTCACCCTTTACACATTTTCTTTTCTTCTCGTTTCATTTCTTTTTTTTTTGGTGCGGTAGGGTCTCACTCTAGCCCAGGCTGACCTGAAATTCACTATCTAGTCTCAGAGTGGCCTTGAACTCATAGCGATCCTCCTACCTCTGCCTCCCCAAGTGCTGGGATTAAAGATGTGTGCCACCACGCCCAGCTCTCTTTTCTGTGTGTGTTTTGTTGTGTGTGTGTGGTAGTGCTAGGGATAGAACCCAGAGCCTCATCCAGCTAGGCTCACACTCTCAGCACCATCCTATTTTTTTTAAGCTCTCTTTCATTAAAGCTCTAAGCTATAATCAAATCTTTCTTTTTTATTTTTATTTTATTTTATTTATTTATTTATTTTGTTTTTTCAAGGTAGGGTCTCACTCTAGCCCAGGCTGACCTGGAATTCACTATGGAGTCTCAGGGTGGCCTCAAACTCAGGGCGATCCTCCTACCTCTGCCTCCTGAGTGCTGGGATTTAAAGGCGTGTGCCACCACACCCGGCTAAATCTTTCTTTTTAAAAAATTGTTTATTTATTTATTTGAGAGAGAGAGAGATACAGAAATAGGCAGGGGGGGGCGGGGAGAATGGGTGCGCCAGGGCCTCCAGCCTCTGCAAATGAATTCCAGATGAGTGCACCACCTTGTGCATCTGGCTTATGTGGTCCTGGGGAATGGAACCTGGGTCCTTTGGCTTTGCAGTTAAGTGTGTTAACTGCTAAGCCATCTCTCCAGCCCCCAAATCTTTCTTTTTTAAAATTTATTTTATTTTTATTTATGTGAAAGCGACAGACAGACAAAGAAAGAGGCAGAGAGAGAGAATTGGTGTGCCAGGGCCTCCAGCTACTGCAAATGAACTCCAGATGCATGCTTCACCACCTTGTGCATCTGGCTTACAGGGGTCCTGGGAATAGAGCCTTGAACCAGGGTCCTTAGGCTTCACAGTTAAGCACTTAACCACTAAGCCATCTCTCCAGCACTCTCAGGTTCTTTTGAGCAAAGCCAGACTCGTGCCTCCAGCGCCAGGCTCGGCTGTCCCCGGTGGCTCCTCACCTCTGACCTGCATGAGGGCCAGGCGGCTTTGGTTCAGTTGCTCGAGTTGAAATGTTGCTACTACCATCAGAGTTCTTGCTGGTCCCTGAGGTCTGTGCGTGAGGAGGGGTCAGAGAGGTGGTGCTCCCTTCCTAACATGGGATCCAAAGAGCGGCCTTGGCAGGCACAAAGTGTGGGAGGAAACCAAGGAGACCCCAGAAGAGGCCATCTGGACCCTCCACCCTCAGCATTGCACTGGGTATCCTGGGCAGGTAAGAGCCCCTGGAGGGGACACGGAATTTTCTGGGAGGCTGTGGGAGAAATAAAGAATCCAGTTTACACAAGAAGGTAACCTCATGGCTGGGCACAGCGGCTGTCCCCTCCTCCTCCCCGTCTGGCACCAGACCCGAGGGGTCTCACGTAATGAGGGTGGACTCCAGCTGTTGAGGGACCTACCCAGCAGACTGTGGGGTAAGGGAAGGGGTAAAGGAAGCCACCTTGTCCAAGGCCCCAGGGTCCCTAGGGAGCTGACCTCTCCAGCCAGCTTCTGGATGTCCGGCTGAGGAAAGCTTCCCCAGGTCTGCCAGCCAGCGACCCACAGAGAGGGCAAGGCCAAGGAGCGGCCTTTAAAAGCCAACCCGTAACTGTCCCCTCCTGGGCTCAGTCAGGTCCAGAGCTGCCCTTCAAGTCCTCAGCACAATCTGCTACTCTGGTGACCTCTCTTGTGGTCCCTCCTGTCATGTCCCAAGTCCTACTAAGCTTCAATATTCAGAGATGGAACTTAAATGCAAACTACACTTTAAATTGCAAATTGGGGCCATTTTATCTTTTTGTTACCACATAACAATAGTCAATATTCCTGACCATCATTCCAGGAAAAGACACACGCCCAAGCAGACCACCATGGACAAGACATTTCAGTCCATGAAACACAGGTGGGAATAAGCTTCTGGGCAAGATGAGGGGCCTGAAAAGACCTGGCCTCTGACAGGCAACCTGTGGAGCTGATGGGCCAGGGTCACAGAATCCTGGGGACACAAAGAGGACTCTCCCACCGGGACGAACAGATCTCTCTTCCTAGCCATACATGGAGGACAGGGAGACGCAGCCTGGGCTTGCGGCCCTTGCACACATACACGCCCTGCTCAGGAGGCCCAGAAACCAACCAGCCAGGGCCCTCATGGACCCTGGGTTTCCAGGGCCCTTCCACTTTCCTGTTCCCATTGGGGGAACAGCCAGGAAGGCCAGGCCTTCTTTCCACAAGATGTACATGCTGGAGTCCCCAAGGGGTGGATTGAGCCAGAAGCTAGGGTCTGTGGTTAGCAACTAGGGCTGCCAACTTCCGTCAAGAGATAGGGGCCAGCAACTGTCCTCCTGGACCCACTGCTCAGCCCTGCAGGTGGGGACAGCAGCAGCACTGGTGAAAGTGGGGGAAATGTGGACAGACGCCTGGCTTCTCAGGGAGGGATCTGGGGAGGGGCCAAGAGCTGAGCCAAAGTCCCTAGAAGGGCCCAGCTCCCCTCCCCCAGGCCTCTTAATCTTTAACTGCCTCACAGCTAACCCTGACCCCCAAACAAACATGGGCCAGGAGGGGATGAAGCTTCTCTTTTCCAAAGAGCTCCCCTGGGATGAAGGTTGGAAAGAGATGTCTTTTAAAAGAGGGCTGTGGTAGGGGTCACCTGGAATGGGTTTGGGATAGGGTGTACCCACAGATGCTGGAGGTCACTGCTAACTTCTCCCCCATCTTCCAATTGAAAGCTTCCACCCAGGAATGGTCAAAGGCCAGCAGGCAGGAGTGCCCTGCAGGACAAAGTGGATTTAGGTCCCTGACCTGGTTCTGAAGGTTCTAGCAGCAGAGACTCTAAATTCGGACATCATGGACCCTGGGCCAAGCATGGGTGGGGCTTCCTCTGGGCTATTGTTGCACTTTGCAAAGCCAGGGTATGTTTCCAGGAGGCTGTGACAACCCCAAATAATAATAATAACGCCCCTCCCCCAGCAGCAGAAATTCTGGAAAAAACAGCTGCTGCTGTTATCGCCCCAGGAAAAAACAAGGTCAGGCTCAGAGAAGATTTAATTTAAGGTGCGCCCCCGCGGTCCTGGGCCACGCACCAACACGCACGCGTCTTTGGGGTCGAGGTTTGTGGGGACCAAGAGGCACCCAGACTGTCTCTGTAGTGGCAGCGGGGCACACCAGGCCTGGCTCTAGACGTCGCAGGCGGTGTGGGATGGGGGTTCTCAGGCTTGCCTTGGGCAGGAGCAAACCTCTCAGGCTGCCTTCTGTCCCCAGCTTCTGGGGGGCTAAACAAGTCTCCAAACAAAGCACCCTTAAATGGGCCGTGTTATCAGAAGAATGGAGCCCGACCTTAATCAGAAGTGACGGGCAGTGTGGGCCTTGGGCGCTGGTTGGCGGGGGCCAAAGACCCTTGTCCTTGTCAGGCGGTAGTTTGGAGGGCTGCCTCCGGTCCTGGGAAGGGGGGCTGGAGAGCTTCTGGTGCCGTTGCCCACTCCACTCCCCATGGGCCACACCACATTCGCCATAGGTGGAGGAGGCGCTCCTGGGATGGGGCCCACAGTGCGGCCAAGGCCAGCTCTGGTCACCACTGCCCGCTGAGCTCTGGTGGTGGCCGCAGATGTGGAGCCACCAGCCAGGAGGGCCGACCGTGCGCCAGGCGTGCGTGCAGGGCGCCTCCTCAGTGCACCGCTGGGCCGAGAGGCCTGGTAGTTACCAGGCTGGGCAGTGGTTTCAGGCTCCTTGGGTATCCTGAGACTCCTGGGCCTGGCGCTGGTATTCTTAATGTTCCTGACTACCAAAGGCGAGAGCCCGGTATGGGCAGCCAGCCGGGCATCGTGCGCCCAGCCCCCGCCTGGTGAGCGGCCCTCCCAGGCAGAAACCTACCAACACTAAAGATCTGGGTGTTTCCCAAACTGGGGAGCCCAGGGTAAGGAGGGGAGAAGGGAGAGGACCGGGTCGAACACGTTGATTTTTTTTACTTTGAAATTATATATTTTATGTCACAATCACTTTTCGTTAAGACCACAAACATCCAATTTGGCTTGGCGTAATAAAATCAGCCGGAGCTCCTTTAAACGGAGCCATTGCAGAGAATTAAGTTGTGAAATCTAATCTATTATATCCATAAAGGAGAATGCTTTCATTGTAAATTCAGGTTATAAAGAAACTATACCTGGGCCGCCAGCCTTCCTTTCGGATTTGCTACTTGAAGGCTTATCAAATTACTTCAAAATGTTGGGCTCCCCTCTCCATATCTCATGGCAACAAAAATTAAACGTGGCAACATTTCTTAATACCTAAGGTCAGAAACAACTGGCACAATGGGATATAATTTTTAAAAGAGACACCCCCTCTCCCTCGACGTTGGGAAGTACCCTATTTCCCCAAGTTTTTTTTTTTTAAATTCAAAATGCTCCAAGATTTCCTTAAATTCTCTCTTACTCCGCGTAGGAGGCGTCTGGGGCGCAATCCCGGGTGGATCGCATGTGGACCCCACACCCGCAGAGCGGCGGCTGGCCCCGGTGGTGCCCCTGTGGTGCCGCACACCTTGCGCAGCAGGCGCGGGGGAGGGGGAGGAAAGTCGTCTCCAGCACCCCAGCCCCGGCCCGGGCACCCCACTGGCCCGCAATGGCTGAACCAGACAAAGGAGCCGCCAACCAGGGGTTAAGCCGCTCTCACCCTTCCCCAACCAAGCACACCATCGCGGGCGGCTGGGGGCAGAGGAAACGCAGTGCCCTAATACTTACTTGGTTTTAGGGATATCTGCAGTCCTTCCTCGGCTGGGGGTTGGGCCCAGACCGTTCCCCTCTCCCTCCATCACCTTAAGTCTAGTTCCGAAAATTAACTCACTCAGGGCTTGGGCTGGAGAGCCTTGGACTGGCCAGAGGCGAGGTCACCAAGGACTCACCCTCGCTCCCAAAGGGGGGTTTGGCCGGGGACGTGGAGGAGAGCGTTACGTTTCTGAATTCCCAAGGAAACGGAGGACACGGCTTTTGTCAGGCCTGCGAAAAAGATTTACGAGGCGCCGGCGGAGTGTTGGGCCGGCTTCGCCCGGCGGCCAGCGCACCCCGTCTATCTTTGATTTCCATCTAATTATTTTTTTCCCCTGCCACTTCCAACTCAGTGTCCGGAGACAAAGGATGGGGGCCCCAGGCAGCAGTGGTTGGGGGACCCCCTTCAGCAAGGGCTCCACTACGTCCCAGGCGCTAGCTGGGTGTCCGCCCTGGGAGGCCGAGGAGGGGTTAGCGCACTGGAGCTGGGGATCCGCCCCGCCGCGGGGCCCAAATGGGCGCCGCGACCCACGACCATCGGGCGCGGCTCAGAGCCCAAGCCCCGTAGGGCTTCTAAGGAGGGATGCACAGAAACAGCCTAGAATGGTAGGAAGGGGGGTAGACAGCTTTCCCTTAAATTGAAATTAAGGGGGGAGGCGTCCTTGGCAGAGATGGCACACACAAGCCAGATTTTTCTTTATCCACGAAAAAAAAAAATCTGCGCAAGCGGGTGAGGAGAGAAACTTCCCTTTTTCATGTGGGGGGGGGGAAATCCAAAATGGAAAATGATTTTATTGGTCACTACCCATAAGTCAACTAAAAACAGAGATAATTAGAGAATGGGGAATTCGTGGGACCATAAATCTGCGGCGACTTCTCCATTGGCTTCGGGAGCCTTTATGGCTTGTTGAGTTTTATTTTGAGCGAAACGAAATCCAGGACTTTGGTGGAAGCGGGTCTACGGGCTGCGTGCCACGACCTGAAACTCAGAAGGTCTGGCTTTACCCCAGAGGGCCTTCCCAGCATCAGGACCCTGCCCTCCCCAGCCCACTTGGGCCAGGCAGGGGAAGGTCCTCGTGGCCATCGGTACCCAGCCATCTAGATGAGGGAAATCACTTTCTTTCCCGCCCAAACTATGATGAGCTAGATATTTGGGGTGCGAGGGGTTGGTCTGAGGCGAGGAATCTTTAATAAAACCTGATCCACTCCACTCGGGCCTTTCCGATCCCTTGGTGGCTTTTTGTTCTAATTTATGAAAGGGGGGAACGACACAAAATCACTCCCCCACAATACACACAGCCACTAAATCCCTTAGTTTCTAATCTAATGGCTGGGAATAGTTTTCACTCTATAGGGGTTTCTGCCCCACCGACCTAAGGCCCATTTCCCACGTAGCTGAGACTCTTCTGAAACGGTCTTCCCACGAAACCACCCATGTAAAACTCCATTAATCAGGCAAGAAAGTGGGGACATTTCTGGCTCAGGTGCCTCTAATTTGGAGGTGGGGGAGATAAATTCTTTTAAGAAACTCCAAAATGAAAGCCTTTTTCCCTTTAGGTCTCGCCAGCCCTCTCCTTTATTGTAAAGGGGGATTAAAAAAAAAAAAAAAACTCCCTAGGAACAGAGCTGCTGGTCCACATGCAGAAGCGCTTTCCCTGGCAAAACTAATCTCACAGGAGTTCTTTTGTTTGAAGTGAGCATGGGGGAGGGGAAGGCGCCCGCTTCAGGCCGGCGATCAGCTAGCTCTGACCCGGAAAAAAAAAAAAAAAACCCCAAAGCCCGAGGGCCTTTCCGAACCGTGCAAGCCGGGGCTCCCGGGGCAGCAGGGGCTCGCTCCGAGGCAGCTTACTCACCCAGCAGGGGCCACGGTCCGGCTTCCTCACGGCGAGATTCCTCCGCCTCGGGCCTCCTAACCCCAAAGTGGGAACCCCAGATCCCAAGAGCGACCCGGGAAACAAAGGCCTGGCCGCCCCCCATACAGCGGCGCTCAGTCTCAAAGGTGGATCCCTTGGGATCCGGAGGAAAAGCGACACGCGTTTCCGAGGGATGAAGGTGGAGGATCGCAGGAGAGGGGGAGTTTCAGGACGCCGGGCAGGGTCCACCCCCAGTTAGGTTCCAGCACCCCGCATAAAGACACGTTTGCAGCGAAAAGCTCTTACACACCAGCCGGGTTTTTATTCGTTCCCTCCCCCAGGGCGCGCTCAGGGCGCGCGGGAAACAAGGAAAACGCACGTACCTGGAGGCGCTCCGAGGGCGGTTTCGCGGGCCCTCCACGGGTGAGGGTACCCCCAGAAGCCACTCCCCTCCCGGCTGCTGGCCCCTCGGCCGGTCCCTCCCTCCCTCCCCGGCAACCTCTCCGCCTAGCCAATTCTCCAGGAAACACGGGGAGCCGGAGTCCCGGCCCGTCTTTCCGGGCGCAGCATCCATTTTCTGACATTGGGGCCTGCGCCAACTCCCCGCGGTGCGGCCCGCCATCGGCGACCCGGGTCCCCGCAGGTCAGGAGCGGGCCCCGAGGCCAGGGCGCGGGGCTGCGGCTCCGGTTCCGAAGCGGCCTTCTCCGTCCAAGCTCCGGCGTGTCTCGGTACCCGGCCGCCACACGGAACGAACACGGGGCCCTCCGGGAAGGTGAAGCTGTAGCCGCGGTCCGGAGCCCCGGGGAGGGAGGGGTGCAGGGAGGAGAGGCGAGGCCGGCGGGTTTCCCGCGCCCCGCGGCCGTCGCCCTCCGGGGGCGCCCGGCCCCACCCACGTGGACGCGCCCCGCCTCCGGAGGGACGGGATCCCGCCCCGCGCGACTCCCCCCAGCGCAGTCGCCCGCGGCCCGAGCCTCTACCCCGAGCTCCGCCCAATCGCCGCCCGCTGCCTCGGCTCCCTTTGTCTGGGCTGCAGGCGCCGGCCAATGGGATCGCGCAGGGGCGCGCGGCTCGACCAATGGGCGGGTCCGGGGGTGTGGCGCAAGGGGGAGCGCTGCGGCTGGGAGGATCCCGCAGACCCTGTGCCTGCCGGAGCCGGGCACAGGGTCTCTACAGTTTGGAGCCGGCAGCCATGGGATTCTGCGTTTCTGAATCCCCCTGCACTGTCAAAAAGGCGCCTCAGATGCCGGAGGGAAGTGGGAGGGAACGACGCGCGGCTGGGCCGTGGGGGGAACTGGAGGGCGGCTGAGACACCGTCAGTCCCGATGTCCCTTAGGACTAGCTTCCGAACATCGTGCCTGGGTTGTGCCCTGCCTGTCACTTAGAAAAGCAGGCCCCAGCGAAGCACAGGCTGCGTGGCCGCTGCTGGCCTTCCCCAAGGTGGCATAGCACCCAGACAGAAGAACTACAGGAAAGATCTCACCTGCGCCCTCCGCCCAGCCCTACTCAGTAGCAGCAGTGGCAGAGAAGCCCAGAGCTGAGCTGGTGCCTTCTATAACGTGCCTACCCAGGCAGGGGCGCTCATCTGCAGTGGCACGGAAGGACTGGTTACTGCCGACCTCCTCCTCCAGGGATGAGTAACAGCACAGTCCTGACTCAGGAAAGTTAGTCACCTGCCTCCATGTCCTGATCCCAGATATGGGGAACGTTACTTCCCAACTTTTCCTTGGCTCCAAGTGAAATCATAAAGCAAAATAAAAACAGCAGTGTGGATGGCTCAGTTGGATACCTCTGCCCAGGGACTATGGGAGGACCCTCTGGTGTGATCTGGTGGCCCTGGGGGCACTAGGACAGTCTGGACACAAATAGTCCAGGATCTGCTGGTCTCCACCTTCATTGGTCCCTATTCTTTCTTTCTTTTTGTTTTTTCGAGGTAAGGTTTCACTCATCCCAGGCTGACCTGGAATTCACTATGTAGTCAGGGTGGCCTTGAACTCACAGCTGTCCTCCTACCTCTGTCTCCCAAGTGCTGGGATTAAAGGCGTGCATGCCCACCACACCCTGTTCCCATATTTCTGATACTGTTGTCACCAAACTCACCATCCAATTCCTTGTTGCTAAAGCTACCAGACGGCCACCTCTAAGGCTCCACCTTCTCCAGATTCCTCACTCTAAGAGTCCAGGGATCCCAAAGTGCATGTGGCTGTAGTCCAAGAGTCTGAAAGGCAGGCTGCACCTCTCAGGAGTAGCGTCTCATCTAACAACCATGGTTGCAAACCACAGACCTGATCAATATGGCCTTGAAGTTCAGCTCCTGGGGATTAAGCATCCCAGGCTGAAGACCTGAGCTGGTTTTAGAGGCTGAGAGGGATTGAAACAAGATAGTCATCTAAACAATTCATAACAGCCTCCCTTCCCACCCTCAATCTCTGGAAATGACAAAAAAAAAAAAAAAAAACAGTTACAACCAGAGAACAGGGAGGCCTAGGGAGAGGAGTGAAGGGTTTGCTTTTGCTGGAGAGAGCATCTAGAATGAGGAGCGAAAACTGCTCACTAGGATGGTGGTTCCAAGGGTAGCAGCGTTTAGAGGTGGCAGCAGCAGTGTCCCAGGGCAGCTGTCAGGGTGATGGGTGACATCTCTGGGTGGGGGCTAGCCCCACCTGGACTAGGCTCAGCCAATGCGCAGTCTGCAGAGCTGACTGCTTGCTGACGGGCACATATGACCTCTTACACAAAGAGGAGTGGAGGGCAGAACCACCACCCAGGAGAAGCACCAAAGACGCTGAGCCTGCAGCCTTCCACCCTTTCCTCTTCCTCCTGGTGAGCTAGACTACTCTTCCATCTGCAAGGGGTGTGGTCACATAGCTAGATCTTCCCAGTAAGGAAATGAGTGGGCCTCTTACCCCAATGGCCACCACCAGAGTGACCCAAAAAGCCTCATGTGGAAGGCAGGACCACCACCAGTCTGGGGCCCCCAGTGACCTCCAGAGTTGAGACTGAATGGGACCTTGGACACAGTTCTCAAGAGAGATCCCCTTTGTTTTTGTTTGGGATGTTACCCCGGGTCTGTCCATTGATACAATTAAACTTATAACAGCTAGCTTAGGTGTATCTTCAGTTAAGTACCTGGTCTTCTTGGTTTGTGTGTGTGGTGTATGATGTGTGTGCACGTCTTCATGGTAAATGCAGGCACGATGTGCACATACAGCAGTCAGAAGATAAACTTAGGGCATCAGTCCACACTGTCCACCGCGTTGGAGGCAGGGTCTTTCTTTCTCATTGCTCGCTGCCGCACTTGCCAGGCTAGGTGGCCCACAGGATTCCCAGAAATTCTGCTTCTTTCTCCTTTCTTACCTTAGGTGTGCTGGGATTACAGACACCAACAACAGCATCTGGCATTTATGTGGGTTCTGGGTATCCAAGCGCTGTACCCACTGGGCCTTCGCCCCAGACCCCGGTCCTCGTTCTTGACTCTCGTGTCCACATCTTTGCCGCAGGAGTGGAAGGCTCTGCCCCTCCACTTGACTTTGGGTTTGACAGCATGGTAATTGGATGTTACCAGATGTAAAGTGCACACGGTTTGCAGTGTGCTAGCAAGGTCAGCCTTGTTCTCTTGCATGCTAGGGATCTTGCATGAGGAGACTGTCCCATGCAAAAATGAGGCACGAACCATATGGCAGTGGGACAACACTGGGCCCAAGCTGAGCTCGGCCAGCCTAGGGCCTGTGAGTGTTTCTTCTGCCTCCAACATCAGAAGAAAAGATTGTTGTAAACCACTTTGGGTGGCTCCCTAAATAGCATTGTTGTGGTGACAGCTGACTAAGTCGCCTGCCCTGACTACTGCAGAAGCCAGCTCTGGGCAGACGGAACCCTAGCATACATGGCATCAGCTTGGGATGCCTAGCGGTTGGGCTGGGATGGCTGGGAACCGGAGGAAGCGAGCTGGAAATAATGACATGCTTTCTTTGTTACCCTGTGGTAAACTGGGGGAAACTGGGCAAGGGGACGGGAAGGGCCAGAAGGTTAGCACTGTGGTGCCCCTTGCAGCTTTAAAGTGGTATTTCAAGAAAGCAAGGCCAGTGTGCAACCAGAGGCACCCTAGAACAGTGGGCTCAGAGCATGGAAGAGCCACTGTTGATGCCTCAAACAACAGAAGGAAAGATTGTTATCACTCCCAGTCCTCTGCAAGTCGGCTCAGTCCAGGATGAGTGTAAGAAGGCTGAGGCCTGTGGAAGCTCACGGTGAGGATCTGATTGCAGAGGAAGGCAGTGGGTAATTGAATGTGTCCCTTGTCAGCTGGAGTGGCTCCGTGTACTCTAGTACACCCAGGCTTCGAGCTGGGCCTTCTCCCTGGAGACAGAGTGAACTATTGCTATGTGCAGACACTCACAGGTATCTGGAGGCCAGAGGGCAGGTTGGGAGATGTTTAGCTGTCTGCTCAAAGCTGCCACCTCTTCTCATGGGACCTCTGCTGCACACAAATTCTCTTTCTCTCTCTATGTGCCTCTTTCTGTCTCAAATAAACACATAAATTAAATATATATATGTGTGTGTGTGTGTGTGTGTATTTTTTGGTTTTCAAGGTAGGGTCTTGCTCTAGCCCAGGCTGATCTATTCACTATGTAGTCTCAAGCTGGCCTCCCACGCACGACAATCCTCCTACCTCAGCCTCCCAAGTGCTGGGACTAAAGACATGCACAACCATGGCTAGCTTAAAAAATGTTTATTTAAAAAAAAAAAAAAAAGAAAGAAAGAAAGAAAATAAAAGTTGTTAGAGCCAGGTGTGGTGGCACACAGCTCTAATCCCAACACTCTGGGAGGCAAAAGTAGGAGGATCACTCTGAATTCAAGGCAACCCTGAGACTACATAGAGAATTCCAGGTCAGCCTGGGCTAGAGGGAGACCCTACCTCGAAAAACCAAACCAACCAACCAAACAAACAAAAAGGCTGGAGAGATGGCTTAGCAATTAAGGCACTTGCCTGCAAAGCCAAAGGACCCAAGTTCGATTCCCCAGGACCCATGTAAGCCAAATGCCCACGGTAGCACATGTGTTTGGAATTCGTTTGCAGCAGCTGAAGGCCCTGGTGCACTCATTCTCTCTCTCCCTCTGTCTGTCTCTATCTGCCTGTCTCAAATAAATATAGAATATATAAAAATAAAAAATATTTTTTTTAAAAAAGGAATGTGGCCAGCCTAAGTGTTGCATCTCTATAAAACCTAGGATCATTACTTCAAGACCAGCCAGTGCTATATAGTGAGTGCCAGACAAGCCTTGGCTACATAGCAAGACCCTGTCTGAAATACATTAAATAAATAAATAGGGGCTGAGGGTATAACTCAGGTACAGGTAGCATGTGAGACCTGGGTTCAATCCCCAGCACCAAAGGGGAAAAATATATATATATAAAAAGAATAAAAGAATCTGTAGAATTGAATATTCAGGTGATATTTCACTTCATTCTTTACAATTTTATCTATTATTTAAAATTTTACAATATATTATTTATATATTCAAAAAAGCAAACAACAAAACCATGTTCAGGTGAGAAGATAAAAATAAGCTTAAAAAAGACACATCTCACAAGTCAGCTAGGTATCTTGGGAAATAAATTTCAGCATCAAAATAAAAGTCGCTACTAGTGGGTCACAGAATGGGATAGCCAGAGCTGAGCTGTGGGCCAGTGAGGGAGGAGGGCAACTGATGAATTCTCTAGAACACACAGTGACAAGACAAAAGAAGAAGAAGGATGAGGGAAAAGCTGAGCAACATGGAAAATGGGCCCATTGTTGACTGCAGCTGCTTAAAGGGGACACCAGGGAAAGAAAAGAAGGGAAGGGAGTCTTCAAGGCAATAACAAAAACTGCCCAGAGCCGAAGGAGACACACTATGAAACATTACAGCACACAGAGAAGAAAGGTGAAAGTTCCCAGTGGGGAAGACATGCTACCTAAGAGAGAGAGAGATGAAAGAAAGGAGCCAGCATCCACGTTGGCAACTTGAGATTCAGAGACAGCCCAGTCACCTGCACCATGCAGAGGGAAGCCAGCTAAGCCCATCTAGAACTCAAGGCCTGGCCTAACAGTGGGAAGCAAAAACAGACACAGTTTTTGGTTGTGCCAAGTGTTCAGAGAACTTCTTTCTAGCAAATACTACCTGCAATCATTGCTAGATTACATACTCCAGCAAACTAAGTAAATAATAAATCCAGCAGGAAGGCAAGGGATACAGGAGCTATGGAGACCTATTTTTTAAAAAAATATTTTATTTATTTATTTGAGAGAGAGAGAGAGGAAGAGACAGATAGAGAGAAAGAGAATGAGCGAGCCAGGGCCTCCAGCCACTGCAAACGAACTCCAGATGCATGTGTCCTCTTGTGCATCTGGCTTACATGGGTCCTGGGGAATCGAACCAGGGTCCCTAGGCTTCACAGGCAAATGCCTTAACTGCTAAGCCATTTCCCCAACCCAAGACATATTTTTTTTTTGTTCACTTTTATTTATTTATTTGAGAGTGACAGAGAGAGAGAGAGAAAGAGGCAGATAGAGAGAGAGAGAGAGAGAATGGGCACGCCAGGGCTTCCAGCCACTGCAAACGAACTCCAGACGCGTGGCCCCCTTGTGCATCTAGCTAACGTGGGTCCTGGGGAATCGAGCCTAGAAACAAGGTCCTTAGGCTTCACAACTCAGGCATGATGGCTCACACATATAATCCCAACACTCAGGAGGCTGAGGCAGGAGGATCACCTATGAACTATAAAGCAAGACCCTGGCTCAAAAACAAAACAAAAGCTGGACGTGGTGGTGCACGCCTTTAGTCCCAGCACTTGGGAGGCAGAGTTAGGAGGATCCCAGTGAGTTCGAGACCACCCTGAGACTACATAGTGAATTCCAGGTCAGCCTGGGCCAGAGTAAGATCCTACCTCAAAAAAACAAAAAAATAGGGGCTGGAGGGATGGCTTAGCAGTTAAGGCGTTTGCCTGCAAAGCCAAAGGATCCTGGTTCGATTCCCCAGGACCCACATTAGCCAGATGCACAAGGGGGCGCATGTATCTGAAGTTCGTTTGCAGTGGCTGGAGGCCCTGGCATGCCCATTCTCTCTCCCTCTCCCTCTTTCTCTGTCAAATAAATAAATAAACCCATAAAATATATTTAAAAGAAAACAAAAAAATTAAATTAAAAACAAAAAACACAAGCCAGCGTGGTGGCGCACGCCTTTAATCCCAGCAGTCGGGAAGCAAAGGTAGGAGGATCACCATGAGTTCAAGGCTACCCAGAGACTACATAGTGGATTCCAGGTCAGCCTGGGCTAGCATGAAGCCCAACAAAAACAAACAAACAGAAACCCTACAAATCTACAACAAAAAGTTCTCTTTCTATCTGAAGGTGTTCTTTTAAATACTTAAAAATATTGTGAGGGGCTGGAGAGATGGCTTAGCAGCTAGGCGTTTGCCTGTAAAGCCTAAGGACCCCGGTTCAAGGCTCAGTTTCCCAGGACCCACGTAAGCCAGATGCACAAGGTGGCGCGCGCACCTGGAGTTTGTTTGCAGTGGCTGGAGGACCTGATGCGCCCATTCTCTATCTATCTGCCTGTTTTTCTCTCTGTCTGTCTGTCACTCTCAAATAAATAAATAAAAATACACACAAAAAATATTGTGAAAGGGATCCACAGACCTCATCAGGTGCACCAGGTGCCATGAGGGGTCCAGCCCAGTCACACTGATTTCCCTGCTGTGGCACAAGCCAGGCTGAGAGTGCATGGGCCCATTCTGTACAATGGACTGCAAGAGCCTTATGTAACCAGGCCCCAGGACAAGTTCCTCATTTTTTCAGGAAAGCCAGGAGGAGACCCACTTCTTTGCCCTGGATCCCCTTGGGTCTGGGTATTAGAAATAAAAATATGATGGGTCAGGCACAGTGGCGCATGCCTTCAATCCTAGCACTCACAAGGCAGAGGCAGGTGGATCACTGTGTGTTCACTGCCAACCTGAATCTACATAGGTCAGCCTGGCCTAGAATGAGACTCTACATCAAAACAACAGCAACAATATACGTATTACACACACACACACACACACACACACACACACACGATGGTTCATTTCCTGTTTCTTTTATTTTTTTTATTTTTTTGATTTTTCAAGGTAGGGTCTCACTAGCTCAGGCTGACTTGTAATTCACTATGTAGTCTCAGGGTGGCCTTGAACTCATGGTGGGCCTCCTACCTCTGCCTCCCAAGTGCTGAGATTAAAGGCAAACGTCACCACACCTGGCTTTTTCTATTTTATTGACAGTTTCCATAATTCTAGACAATAAACCATAGTAATTCCCCCCCACACACACACTTTTCCTTTGCAACTCCACTCTCCATCATATCCCCTCCCTCCCCATCAGTCTCTCTTTTATTTTGATGTCATCATCTTTTCCTCTTATTATGTGTAGGTAGCGTTAGGCACTGAGAGGTCATGGATATCCAGGCCATTTGGTATCTGGAAGAGTGTATTGTAAGCAGTCCTACCGTTCCCTTTGGCTCTTACATTCTTTCTGCCACCACCTCTGAAATGGACCCTGAGCCTTGGAAGATGTGATAAAGATGTTTCAGTGTTGAGCACTCCTCTGTCACTTCTCAGCACCATGGTGCCCTCTGAGTCATCCCAAGGTCACCACCATCTGAAAAGAGAAGTTTCTCTAACCAAAAGTGAGAGTAGCATTAATACATAGGTATGAACATTAAGAGAAGTGTTTACTGGGCAGTTTGGTGAGCATGGTATATACATTTAGCCAGATACCAGCAGATGTTACACCCCTAGGGTTCATGACTTCCCTCGTCACAGGTTTTCAGTATCAGGAATGTATTCACTCCCATGGAGCAGGCCTCCAGTCCAATTAGAAGGTGGTTGGTTTCCCCTATAACAGACATGCCACTATTGCACCCATTGGCTCATTTGGTCTGACTGGCCAAATTTAAGGCTTTCAGTGTCCACTGTTGTTTATCTCCATTGGCTATTTCTTCCTCTCCCATGGAACTGATGCAGCAAAGCTTTTTCCAACTTTCTGTCAGCTGGTTTATACAGAGGAGGTTTTCAACTCAGCTCCAGCAGGATTTCTCAATGATGGCTCATTTTCAATGTAAATATATAAATACTTCACATAAGACTATAGTTTACAAGGGCTGGAGAGATGACTCAGTGGTTAAAGGCACTTGCTTGCAAAACCAGACAGCCTAGGTTCAATTTCCTAGTCCTCACATAAAGCCAAATACACATAATGGAGCTGCATCCAGAGCTGGTTCTAGTGTACCCATTGTGGTGGTTTGATTCAGGTGTCCCCCATAAACTCAGGTGTTCTGAATGCTAGGTTCCCAGCTGATGGAGATTTGGCAATTAGCGCCTCCTGGAGGGAGTGTATTGTTGGGGGTGGGCTTATGGGTATTATAGCCAGTGTCCGCTTGCCTGTTTGGTGGCATCTCTCTGTTAAGATCTAGTAAGTCAGCCAGCTTCTTCCACCATTGGTGGTGTTCACTGGACTCTGTAACCCTGAAATAAACTCTTTCCTCCCATAAGCTGCTCTGGTCAGATGTTGTCTAGCAACTTGAAGGTAACTGCAACACTCTCTCCTCGCAAATAACTAAAAGTATTTGAAACCAGGCATGGTGGCACACACTTTTAATCCCAGCCCTTGGAAGGCAGAGGTAGGAGGATCACTGTGAGGCCAGCCTGGAACCACAGAGTAAGTTTCAGGTCAGCTTGGTCTAGAGAGAGAGAGAGACCCTTCTATGCGCAGAGGGGCCACCTTTTTCTGGGCTGTGCCAGAGATTGAAAACAAACTGCCTCCCTTTTACTGCTTAGAGTCTCAGTCTCCTCATGAAGAGAGGCAGAGCTTCCTTACATGGGGAGGATACCTACAGCTACCCATGGGCCTCTTGCCCAGCCCCACGGCAGAGCTGACTCCCTTCAGTATCTAAAGGAGCCAAGAAGCTAGCATAAACCTTTAATCCCAGCACTCGGGAGGCAGAGGTAGGAGGATCGCCATGAGTTCAAGGCCACCTTGAGATTACATAGTGAATTCCAGGTCAGCTTGGAATAGAGCAAAACCCTACCTTGAAAAACCAAAATAAATAAATACATAAATAATAAATAAAGGACCCAAGAGATGGAACGACCGTGGGTGTAGGAGATGCTGTTCCACCTCTGGGTGCCAACTATGGCATCTGCCCAGTATTGTACAAACCCTGCGCTTGTCACCACCAGTGCCATTTGGAAGTGAAGTCTCTGCTCCCAGCACACCTACTACAAAGAAAGTGGCACAGATGTGCTGACAACAACAAGAAGAAGTGAAGCCGGGTGTGGTGGTGCACGCCTTTAATCCCGGCACTAGAGAGGCAGAGGTAGGAGGATCACTGTGAGTTCAAGGCCACCCTGAGACTACATAGTGAATTCCAGGTCAGCCTGAGCTAGAGTGAGACCCTACCTCGAAAAACCCAAAAAATAAAAAAGAAGAAGTGAGTCCAAACAGATTTAGTTTCTTCACTTGGCTGTTCACCTACAGCATGTTCACTATGTGAGTCTACACAGAAGGGTGCCCTTAAAGTAGGTGCACATTGGGGGGCTGGGTGCAGCTCTGTGGTAGAGCACTTGCCTAGCATCCTTGAAGCCCTGGCCCCCATCATCAGCACCAAAAACTAAACAAACAAAGAGTGCTTTGATGTATGTATGCCATACATCAATAAAAAGCTATGCCACACGAATGCTAACAAAAAAGATTAGCTTTAGTAATATTATAACAGATCAAAGGAAATGGAGACAAAAACATGGAGGGTCAAATAACCTATATATTCATTTATAACCATCACAGAGATAGGCTGGCTGTGTCAGGCATGTCTAGATATGCAGCTGCAAGTAATAGAACACTTAACAGATGGTGAGCTGCAGAAGTTAATGAGGGACAGAACATGGGAGATCGAAGCAGGGGTTGTCATGAGTTTTAGGCCAGCTGGGGCTACATACTAAGTGTGTATGGGTTGCAGAGTGTAACCTTGTCTCAGAAAACAAAAACTGGAGCCGGGTATGGGTGGTGCACACCTTTGATCCCAGCAATTGGGAAGCAGGGGTGGGAGGAGTGCCATGAGTTCGAGGCCACCCTGAGACTGCATAGTGAATTCCAGCTCAGCCTGGGCTAGAGCAAGACCCTACCTCAAAAAAATAAAATAAAATAAAATAAAACTGAGCTAGGTGTGGTCATGCACACCTTTAATCCCAGCGCTCCTGCAGCAGAGGTAGGAGGATCACTGTGAGTTCAAGGCCACCCTGAGACTACAGAGTGAATTCAGCCTAGGCTACAGTGAAACCCTACCTCGAAAAAAAAAAAAAAAAAAAAAAAAAAAAAAAGGAAAGAAAAGAAAGAAAAAACTGGCTGGAGAGATAGCTCAGTGGTTAAAGGTGCTTGCTTGCAAAACCTGATGGTCTGGGTTTTTGACTCCCCATTGCCCATATAAGCCAGATGCACAAAGTGGCATATGCATCTGAAATTTGTTTACAGTGGTAAGAGGCCCTGGTGTGTTCATTCTCTCTCTCAAATAAATAATAAATAAATAAAACATTAAAAAACAAAAACAAGGGCTGAAAAGATGGCTTAGTGGTTAAGGCACTGTGGTGGTCCCCCATAAACTTAGGTGTTCTGAAAGCTAGGTTCCCAGCTTGTAGGGTGGGTTTATGGGTGTTATAGCCAGTTTCCCCTTGCCAGTGTTTGGCACACTCTCCTGTTGCTATTGTCCACCTTATGTTGGCCAGGGGGTGATGTCCACGCTCTGTTCATGCCATCGTTTTTCCTGCCGTCATGGAGCTTCCCCTTGAGCCTGTAAGCCAAAATAAACCTATTTTTCCCACAATCTGCTCCTGATTGGGTGATTTCTACCAGCAATGCGAACCTGACTGCAACAGGCACTCACCTGCAAAACTAAAGGACCTGGTTCAGTTCCCCCGGAGCCACATGACCCGGATGCACAAAATAGTGCAAGTGTCTGGAGTTCGTTTGCAGTGGCTGGAGGCCCTCTCACACCCATTCTCTTTCTCTCTATCTGCCTCTCTCTCTCTCTCTAATAAATAAATTATTTTTTTAAAAAATTAAGCTGGGCGTGGTGGTGCACGCCTTTAATCACAGCACTTGGGAGACAGAGGTAGGAGGTTTGTTGAGTTCGAAGCAACCCTGAGAATACAGAGTGAATTCCAGGTCAGCCTGGGCTAGAGTGAGGCCCTACCTCGAACCCCTCCGCCCCCCAAAAAATAAATAAATAAAGTGGCTGGAGAGATGGCTTAGTGGTTAAGGTGCTTGCCTACAAAGCCTAGGGACCCAGGTTCAAATATCCAAATCGCATGTAAACCAGATGCACAAGGTGGCGCATGTATCTAGAGTTCATTTGCAGTGGCTAGAGGCCCTGGCATGCCCATTCTCTCTCAATCTGCCTCTTTCTCTCTCTAATAAATAAATAAAAAATATTTTTTAAAACATTAAAGACAAAAAACAAGTAGGGTGTGATGGTGCATGCCTTTAATCCCAGCACTTGGGAAGCAGAGGTAGGAGGATTGCCATGAATTTGCAGCCAGCCTAAGACTATATAATGAATTACAGGTCATCTTGGGCTAGACTAAGACCCTACCTCAAAAATAAAAAAATGAAAATAAAAACAATGCAAAACCCACAAAAACAAAAAGCTGGACTGGAGAGAAGTTTCAGTGGTTACGGTGCTTGTCTGCAAAGCCTAAGGACCCAAGTTTAATTCCCCTGTACCCATGTAGAGCCAGAGGCACAAAGTGGCACATGCATCTGGAGTTCAATTTGCAGTGGCTAGAGGCCCTGGCATGCCCACTGTCTCTCTGCCAGGGCTGTTGGTGCATACCTTTAATCCCAGCACACAGAGGCAGAGATAGGAGGATCCCTGTAAATTCAAGGGCAGCCTGGGCTACAGAGTTAGTTCCAGGTGAACTTGGGCTAGAGTGAGACTATGTATGCCTCAAAGCAAATAAACAAGTTGATGAGGGAGAGAATGAAGCCCAGAATAAATGTGACCAGTTGCAGAAATTTTGGTCCTTGGGGTTGTAAGATAGTTGCTTCACCTTATTATGTCCTGCTTCCAAAAAGAAAAGGGGAGGCCACATCTGGGTCACAGCTAGGTCATGTGGACATCCCTATCTGTGAATGTTGTGTCCCTGTTTCCTCTGATTTGAAACATTCTCACCTGCAGAGAGGAAGGAAGTTCAAAAGACCCCAAAAGCAAATGAAATTTACGAGGAAGTTCTGAGAGTTTCAGGGTTGAGGAGACTCCTCTCCCAAGAGGCTCTTCAGAGGAGCTGCCTGCAGGTTGTGCTATGGGCTCCAGGGATGCAGCTTTCACGAGCAGTCGCTCATGCTAGTGGCCTTTTTCAGTCTGCCTTGAGTCACTCATGCTCCTGTAAGTAACCTTCATGGAAGTCACTGATCCACCAAGCAAGGCCCGAGTGCAATCTTCTCTCTGATCTGTCATAGGTGGCCTATTTGGGGTAAAAAAATGCTTGTTTACATCTCCTGGGGAAACAGTATCCAACAGCATGGGAGCCGACCATTCTGTCTAGACAGAAGCAAGAGAGACAGTGGGGCAGTAGTGAGCTTCTCATGGAGCTTGCTACACAACTGTGAACTACGTGCCAACCAACATGTCTTCAGAAAACAAAGAACACAGGAGCTTCACCAAACCACACAAATGTGAAAACAAGTGCCTATACTGGTGAATTCACACTGCTTGGGAAATCCCAGCACACCAGCATCAGAAACCGAAACACTGAAAAGACAAAAGCAGGGATATGATGGATTTGAAAAGCAGAAACAATGAACATAAAACCAATGAGTCTATGTAATAGAATCTTATTTATTTGTTAATCATTATTTATTTATTTGGAGACTGTGTTTTACTATTTAGCCCAGGCTGGTTGGCCTGAAACTCATGATTCTCCTGCCTCAGCCTCCCCACTGCTAGGATTATAGGCTTGCACCACCACACCTACTTATAATTGATAATGAAAGATTATATATATATATGGTGTGTGTGTGTGTAATGTGGTGCGGTGTGGCACCTCATACACTCACCTGTGGCCAGGATTGCTTGCGTATGGTGATCAGAGTGGCACATCAGGTGTCCTGCTCCATCACTCTTCCACCTGGTCTTTGGTATTTTGTTTTTGTTTTTTTGTTTGTTTGTTTTATTTTGTTTATTTGTTATTTGCTTTTCGAGATAGGGTCTCACTTTATCCCAGGCTGACCTGGAATTCATTGTGTAGTTTCAGGGTGGCTGTAAACTCATGGCAATCCTCCTACCTCTGCCTCCTCAGTGCTAGGATTAAAGGTGTGTACCACCATACTCAACTGTTGTTTGCTTAAAAAAGAATTAATTTTATTAATTTTATTTTTATTTATTCATTTGACAGAGAGAAAGGGAAAGAGAGAGAAAGAGAGAGAGAGAGAGAGAACTGGCACGTCAGGGTCTTCAGCTGCTGCAAATGAACTCCAGACTCATGTACCACCTTGTACATCTGGCTTACATGGGTCGTGGGGAATCAAACCTTGGTCCTTTGACTTTGTAGGCAAATTCCTTAACCGCTAAGCCATCCCTCCAGCCCTGTTGTTTGCTTTTTTTTTTTTTTTTTTTTTCGAGGTAGGGTCTCACTCTAGCCCAGGCTGACCTAGAATTCACTATGGAGTCTCAGGGTGGCCTCGAACTCACGGCGATCCTCCTACCTCTGCCTCCCGAGTGCTGGGATTAAAGGCGTGCACCACCACGCCCGGCTTGTTGTTTGCTTTTTTTAAATTTAATTTATTTAGTTGCAAGGAGAGAAAGAGACAGAGATAGAGAGGGAGGGAGGGAGAAAACGGACATGCCATGCCATTTAGCCACTACAAAGTAACTCCAGCTCCATGTGCTACTTTGTGCGTCTGGCTTTCCATGAATACTGTAGAATCCAACCCAGGTTCTTAGGCTTTGCAGGCAAGTGCTTTTCCCACTAAGCCATCTCTCCAGTCCCTGCTGTTTGCTTTGCTTGTGTTTTTTTGTTTGTTTGTTTGTTTGTTTTGTTTCATTTTGTATGTTTTTGTTTTTTCGAGGTAGAGTCTCACTGTACTTCAAGCTGACCTGGAATTCACTATGTATTCTCAGGATGGCCTTGAACTCACAGCGATCCTCCTACCTCTGCCTCCCAAGTGCTGGGATTAAAGTTGTGCACCACCACTCCCAGCCTATGTTGTTTGCTTTTTAAAAAAATATTTTTAGGGGGCTGGACAGATGGCATAGTGTTTAAGATGCTTGCCAGCAAAGCCAAAGGACCCAGGTTCCATTCCCCAGTACCCATGTAGCCAGATGCACAAGGTGGTGCACATGTCTGGAGTTCATTTGTACTGACTAGAGGCCTTGGGTGTGCTCATTTCCTCCCTCTCTCTCTCTTCCTCCCTCTCTCTCTCTCCTTCCCTCTCTCAAATGAATAAATAAGTAAAAACAAAAATATTTTTAGGGCTGGAAAGATTGCTTAGTGGTTAAAGCACTTGCCTGCAAAGCCAAAGGTCCTGGGTTTGATTCCCAGTACCCATGTAAAGCCAGATGCTCAAGGTGGCACATGTGTCTAGACTTTGTTTGCACTGACTAGAGGCCCTGGTGTGCCCATTCTCTCTCTCTCTCTCTCTCTCTCTTTCTGCCTATCTCTATTCTCAAATAAATAAATAAAATATTTAAAAATATATATTTTAGGGGCTAGAGAGATGGCTTATCAGTTAAGGCACTTGCCTGCAAAGTCAAAGGACCCAGGTTTGATGCTCTGGGACCCACGTAAGCCAGATGCACAAAGTGGCACATGCATCTGGAGTTCATTTGCAGTGGCTAGAGGCCCTGGTGCGCCCATTTTCTCTCTCTCCCTCCCTCTTTCTCTCTCTGCCTCTTTCAAATAAATAAATAAAAATGAAATATTCAAAAACATTTAAAAACTTTTTTTTTGAGATAGGGTCTTACTCTAGCTCAGGCTGATCTGGAATTCATTATGTAGTCTCAGGGTGGCCACGAACTCACGGCAATCCTCCTACCTTTGCCTCCTGAGTGCTGGGAATAAAGGCGTGGGCCACCATGCCCAACCCTAAATTTTTTTTTTTTTTTTTTTTTTTTTTTTTTTTTTTTTTGGTTTTTCGAGGTAGGGTATCGCTCTAGCCCAGGCTGACCTGGAATTCACTATGGAGTCTCAGGGTGGCCTCGAACTCACAGCAGTCCTCCTACCTCTGCCTCCCGAGTGCTGGGATTAGAGGCATGTGCCACCACACCCGGCCTAAAAAATATTTTAATTTAATTTAATTTATTTATTTGAGCGAGAGAAAGAGGCAGAGAGAGAGAGAGAGAATGGATGCTCCAGGGCCTCCAGCCACTGCAAACAAACTCCAGACACATGCGCCCCTTGTGCATCTGGCTTATGTGGGTCCTGAAGAGTCGATCCGGGATCCTTTGGCTTTGCAGGCAAATGCCTTAACCGCTGAGCCATCTCTCCAGCCCCTAAACAATATTTTTATTGGGCTGAGGAAACGGCTGCAGTCTTTGTTCCCCTGTGAGACTGGCATTATAGGAGCATGTGGCCACAGCCAGCTGCTTACAAGGGACCTAAAGATTAGAACTCAGGAAGTCTCAGGCCACTCAGGCCCTTATGCTTGTGCACAAAGTACTCTTAGCCACTGAGCCACCTCTCCAGCTCAGAGACTATATGAATCTCATCCTTACCAGTGTTTCTCCAAGCTGAACATGATTGGAATGCAAGAGAGGTCTCAGCAGTTTAGAAGAAGCCAAAACCATGCAGCCCACATTGCCTGACACAGTGAGGCCACTTGGAATTGAAAGTAAGAAGACGCGCTGAGTGAGTCACTGAGTAGTTCACCAGCACTCTCCCAAGTGACTCTCAGTGAGAAAGAAATCAAACCATTTGTCTCACTAAATAAAAACTTGTTGTGGGGCTGGCGAGATTGCTCAGCGGTTAAGGCACTTGCCTGCCAAGCCTTGCAGCAGGACCCATGTAAAGCCGGGCACATTGCACAAAGTGGCACATGCATCTGGAGGTCCTTTGCAGCAGCTAGAGGCCCTGGTGTGCCCAGTCTCTCTGTCTATCTCTCTTCTCTCTCTTTTCTTTTTTTTTTTTTAATATTTTTTAAATTTTTTTGGTTTACTTATTTATTTGAGAGCAACAGAGAGAGAGAGAAAGATGCAGATAGAGAGAGAGAGAATGGATGCACCAGGGCTTCCAGCCACTGCAAACGAACTCCAGACGCATGAGCCCCCTTGTGCATCTGGCTAACGTGGGTCCTGGGGAATCGAGCCTCGAACCGGGGTCCTTAGGCTTCACAGGCAAGCGCTTAACTGCTAAGCCATCTTTCCAGCCCTCTTCTCTCTCTCTTCTTGCAAATAAATAAATATCAATAAAACAGAAAAGATGGAAAAGAATTAACTGAATTTCAACGAAAGAAAGGAGAGCAAGCAGCAGACAACTCTCGGGTTAGGGTTTGCAGCTGTGCCCACGACAGGGATGGTGCAGAGGTGCCCTTTCTGCCCTTCCTTCTCTAGTTTTGTAGCCAGGCTGAGAAGAGACTCTCCTTTCCCTGTGGTTTTGACCAACTGACATACTATGTTACTTGTTCCTGAGAACCAGGTGTGACTTGCTTTAATGCTCTCTGTGCTTAGTGACCTTGGTATGGGGTGACTTTGACCTCACCTCTATGGAGACATTTCTTCTAAAGTCAATTTTTTCGGGGGGGGGGGGGTGTTTCGAGGTAGAGTCTCACTGTAGCCCAAGTGGACCACGAACTCACAGGGATGGTCCTACTTCAGCTTCCTGAGTGCTGAGATTATAGGCATGAGCCATCATACCTGGCTCAGTTTTATCACCTTTTATCCTAGAAAATACTCTGCACTGGGCTGGAGAGATGGCTTAGTGGTTAAGGCACTTGCCTGCAAAGCCTAAAAACCCATGTCCAACTCTCCAGGTCCCACATAAGCCAGATGCACAAGGTGATACAAGCACACAGGGTAGCACATGCCATAAGGTGGCACACATGCCTGGAGTTTGATTACAGAGGCTGAAGGCTCTGGCATGCCAATTCTCCCACCCTCTCTCTCTCTCATAAAAAAAAAAAAAAAAAAAAAAAAAAAAGAAGAGAATACTCTGCATTTTTTTTTTTATTTTGTTGATACAGATTTGTACCTTGTGTTCTTGTAACTTAAAAATCTTAAGTCTGGGGCTGGAGAGATGGCTTACCAGTTAAGTCACTTGCCTGCAAAGCCTAAGGACCCAAGTATCATTCCCCAGGACCCATGTAAACCAGATACATAAGGTGGTACATGCGTCTGTAGTTTGTTTGCAGTAACTACAGGCCCTGGCATACCCATTCTCTCTCTTCCTCTCTGTCTCTTTTTCTCATACTCTCTCAAATAAATAAATAAGTATTTTAAACCATCATAAGTCTGGGGATGGGGATGCTGCTCAGTGACAGAGTGCTTGAGCAGCATACACAAGGCCCTGGGTTAAATCCCCAGCACCCCAGAAAGCCCTCCTAAGTTTATTTATAAAGACATATATGTATATACATATATAGATGTCTTTATAGTTTATTTACTTATTTATTTGAGAGAGAGAGAGAGAAAGACAGTGGAAGTATACACCAGGGCCTCTTACCACTGCAAACAAACTTCAGACGTATGTTTACTTTTGTGTGTCTGGCTTTACATGTGTGGCTGGGGAATTGAACCTGGGCCAGCAGGCTTTGCAAGCAGGTACCTTCAACCTCTGAGCCATCTCTCCAGCTCTGTAATTTTAGTCTTCTTTGTTAGTCCCATTCACACCAAGTGGGTAAGCATGTATACATAGGCATAGGTGTGCACGGACATGCACACAGGTATATATCCGTGTGTGTGTACAGGTGCACAGGCACAGGTGTGTGTGTATGGGTGTGTGCCTGCATTGGTGTGTGTGCACACTTGCATGTGCTGTCTCTCTCTTCCTCTTGTTTTTGCTTCTGTTCACAGCTCAGGAGATGAGTCTACCCCACCAGTTATTTCTTCTGTCTGCTGCGCCCTGTCATCTCCCTCTCAGTCGGCTTTTCTTCCCCCTCATCTTATAAACATGTCCAAATGTCTTGGGTCCTCAAAGTAAATAGCATCACCACAAACAACAGCAAACTGGCTAACCCGAAATACCTCCCTTCTCACCCAGCGTCCCTCTAGTTAACGCCTGTCCCTGGCGTTCTGTCTCAGAAAAACATCTGGAAAGAATAGTGTACGCTCAGCTTCTGTTTTGTTTTGTTTTGTTCCCAATCCATTGCAAATACTCTTGTAAAATAAAATAAAAAGAATTACTAGAAAATGGAAGAAAATCCCCAAAAGACATCCAAAATGCAAGCCCTAATTTTTTATTATTAGATTCAACAAGCATAATTCACTCTGTCACAGTGCTATAAAAGTGCTAACCGTGCGCTCAGTTCCTGCACTTATCTTGACATGGACAAGGAACCAGCAGCTTGGGTGGGCACAGGTCTGAGGCCACACAGGACCAGAGTTGCTCTGTACAACACGCGTGCTGGGGACAAAGCACGTGGCATACCAGGCACGTGCTCTGCCACTGAGCTGCACCCTGGTCCTATGCCCACACCCTGCTGGATCCATGGCTGCCTGACTTCTGCTTCACCTGCCTTGCTCTGGTAAACATCCCTACTGCTGACCCACGACTCCTCAGCTTCCAGCCCCTAGCCCTCTTCTTGCTAGTTTCTACTCCTTGCTTCACTGACGTTGCTCCCCTCAGTTCACTTCCTGTTGCTCTAATAAAATACCTGCAACTAGATTATTCACGAAGTGTATTTAGCACCTGGTCCTGGAGACTGGCAAGTCCCAAAGCAGAGTGCTGGCATCAGATGAGGCCTTCTCACTGCATGAGACAGGGTAAGTGCAACGGTTTCCATCTCATTGCTGGGACCACTTAGCACACACACCTTTAATCCCAGCACTTGGGAGGCTGAGGCAGGGGGATTGCCATAGGTTTGACGCCACCCTGAGACTGCAGAGTGAATTCCAGATGCACACATCATTTTGTGTATCTGGCTTTACGTGGGTACTGGGGAATCAAACCCAGGACATTAGACTTTGCAAACAAGCGCCTTTAACCACTGAGCCATCTCTCCAGCCCAGGTTTATGTTTTTTTTTTTTTTTTTTCGAGGTAGGATCTCACTCTAGCCCAGGCTGACCTGGAATTCACTATGGAGTCTCAGGGTGGCCTCGAACTCACAGCGATCCTCCTACCTCTGCCTCCCAGTGCTGGGATTAAAGGCGTGCGCCACCACGCCCGGATTGTTTTTTTTTTTTTTTTAATTATTTATTTATTTACTTATTTGAGAGAGTGAGAGAGGGAAAGAAGGAGAGAGAGAGAGAAAGAGAGAGTGAGAGAATGGGCAAGCCAGGGCCTCCAGCCACTCCATATGCATGCGCCCCTTGCAAATCTGGTTTACATGGGTCCTGGGGAATCGAACCGAGGTCCTTTGGCTTTGCAGGCAAACACCTTAATGACTAAGCTATCTCTCCAGCCCTTGTGGTACATATTAAATAGTAGCACCTCACCTGTCTGTCTTTCTGCTCTCCTTAGTGGCTTCCTCTTTCTCCGCCCAGCCTTTGCCACAGTGTCCACAACATCACAAGTCCCTCTCCGCAAACCTTTCCTGGAAGACTGCTCTGTGGGATACGTCACCACTCTAATGTGCTGAGAACTTGCAAATTGCTGGCCACAGCTTCTTTCCTTCCTTCTCTGTCCTTTAGTCACCTCCACTGGGACATCCACAGTGTTTGGGGCCAACCCAAGTGTCAGGATTCCTGAGGTTAACATGGGAGGACCTGGGCTGGTTCATGGGTCAGAGGGAGTGCTGCCTCTGCAGGTGTCTCACAGACAGGAAGCAGGCATAGTCCTGAAGCCAGGGCAGCCTGCTTGAGCTGCACCAAGCTACATACCTTCTGTGTTTGTGCTAGTGCTGTGTACAAACAATCCCAGGGCTGGAGAGATGGCCCTGCTTAAGAAACATCTTGAGCCAGGTGTGGTGATGCACGCCTTTAATCTCAGAACTCGGGAGGCAGAGGTAGGAGGATTACTGTGAGTTCGAGGCCACCCTGAGACTACATAGTGAATTCCAGGTCAGCCTGAGCTAGAGTGAGATCCTACCTCGAAAAAAAAAAAAACAGAAAGAAAGAAAGAAACAGAAACATCCGGGACTGGGGAGCTCTCTCTCTCTCTCTCTCTTTCTCTATCTATCTATCTGCCTCTTTCTCTCTTTCAAGTAAGTAAATAAATCTTTAATTTTTTTTTTTTTCTTTTTGGTTTTGCAAGGTAGGATCTCACACTAGGCCACCTGGAAATCACTGTGTAGTCTCAGAGTAGCCTCAAACTCATGGCAGTCCTCCTACCTCTGCCTCCCGCGTGCTGGGATTAAAGGTATATACCACCATGCCCAGCTAAAAAAATTTTTTTAAATGTTTATTTATTTATTTGTGTGTGTGAGAGAGAGAATGGGTGTGTGAGAGCCCCTAGCCCCTGCAAATGAACTCCAGATATATGTGGCACTGTGGGCATATGGCTTATGTGGGTTCTGGGGAATTGAACCTGGATCCTTAGGCTTCATAGGCAAGTACTTAACTGCTAAGCCATCCCTCCAGCCCTAAAAAATATCTTAAAAAAAAGAAAAGAAAAAGAAAAAGAAACCTAGTCTAAGCCCTGGTTTTGCTCATTGCCTGACCAGGCCATCCCCAATGACATGAGAGGGACTGTAGTGATGTATAACTTGGTAGGGGTCAGGGGCCAGAGGGATTATTGGTCTTCCCTGCAGAGCTGGGGTTCTCCTGGGGGTCTATCTGTCATGTACTTGCAAATCAGTCTGGAAATTTGCTGAATGCAGAATCCTGGCATCAGTATTTCTAATTGAGAGGTTCTGGGGGAATCCCAGGAAGCAACAATTTGTTTTGTTTTGTTTTGTTTTGTTTGTTTTTCGAGGTAAGGTCTCGCTATAGCCCAGGCTGACCTGGAATTCACTATGTAGTCTCAGGCTGGCCTCAAACTCACAGCGATCCTCCTGCCTCTGCCTCCTGAGTGCTGGGATTAAAGGCGTGTGCCACCACACCTGGCTGATTTTTTTTTTATCATTTATAATTTTAAAGCATGTTCAAATGTGTGTAATAGCAATATATCCAGCAATTACATAAAATCACATACATATTATATGCACTTACATGCCATATTTACTTTAAAAGAATTGTTGAATCACATGCAGTTGTCAGAAATAGCACAGAAATTTCACGTGCACTTGACGTCCATCACAACCTCAGCATTGACATGATTCCATGCAAAATTGTCAACATTTCAGCTACCAGCTGAGAATCTTCTGTGCTACCCTTTACAACCATACCCTCCTGCCTCCCTGCTTAGCTCCTGACAACCACTATTCTGTACTTATCTATGATTTTGTCATTTCAAGGATATTATATAAATGGTCTTATAGAATATGTGACCTCTCTCTCTTCAAAATATTTGTATTTATTTGTAAGCAGAGAGAGAGAGAGAGTGTACGCATGGCAGAGCCTCTTGCCCCTGCAAAAGAACTCCTGACTCATGTGCCACTCTGTGCATCTGGCTTTA
This sequence comes from Dipus sagitta, assembly GCA_036346955.1. Taxonomy (NCBI): domain Eukaryota; kingdom Metazoa; phylum Chordata; class Mammalia; order Rodentia; family Dipodidae; genus Dipus; species Dipus sagitta. Next base: position 14,904,486 of record CM070778.1, read on the forward strand.
CATGGGTGCTGGGGAATTGAACCAGGGCCAGTGGGCTTTGCAAGAAAATGACTGTAATCACTGAACCATCTCTCCAATCCCCCTTCTCTTTTTTTTTTAATTTTTTAATTTTTCGAGGTAGTGTCTCACTCTAGCCCAGGCTGACCTGGGACTCCCTATGTAGTCTCAAGGTGGCCTTGAACTCACAGTGATCCTCCTACCTCTGCCTCCTGAGTGCTGGGGTTAAAGAGGTGTGCCACAATGCCCTGCTTCACAGTGATCCTCTTAATGCAGCCTCCTGAGTGCGGGGATTACAGAAACGCACTCTCATGTCTCATGTCCACTCAGCATGTAACCTTTGGGGAGTAGCTTTTTTCTCTTGGTGTCTGGCTCTTCATTCAAGTGAGTCGATGGCTTATTTTCTTCTTTAGTAGTGGGCATGTGTTGGCCTGAGCTGCTCCTCAGTCAGCCCCAGCTGGTCCCTTTCAATTTTGCTCATAGGGACCAGGCACTATTCACCTGTAGAAGGTTGTCTGGATTGTTCCCTCGTTTAACTGGAGTAAAGCTGCTGTGTGTGGGGGGTTGGTTGGCTAGTTGGTTCAGCATTTTGTGTGAGCATAAATCTTCACACCCATAGGATAGATTTCCAGGAATGCCATCACGTGGTCATTTCATAGCTGTGTCTGTTTTCAAGGAATCAGTCAAACTGTTCTCCAAAGTTATGTCATTTTACATTTTACATTCCCACAGCAATGAATAGCTAATTCAGTATCTCCATATCCTCACCAGCATATAGTTTTGTGAGCTGTTAAAAACTGTTTTAGGTAGCCTGGCGTGGTGGCGCACGCCTTTAATCCCAGCACTCGGGAGGCAGAGGTAGGAGGATCGCTGTGAGTTTGAGGCCACCCTGAGACTACATAGTGAATTCCAGGTTAGCCTGAGCTAGACCGAGACCCTACCTCGGAAAACCAAAAATAATAATAATAATAATAAATAAAGTTTTAGGGCTAGAGAGATGGCTTAGCATTTAAAGCATTTGCCTGCAAAGTCAAAAGACCCAGGTTCGATTCCCCAGGATCCACACAAGCCAGAAGCACAAGGGGCGCATGTGTCTGGAGTTTGTTTGCAGTGGCTGGAGGCTCTGGCACACCTATAAATATTTATTTATTTATTTATTTAGGAGGCAGAGAGAGAGGGAGAGAGAGAGAGAGAATGGGCACACCAGGGCCTCCAGCCACTGCAAACAAACTCCAGACGCATGCGCCCCCTTGTGTATCTGGCTAACGTGGGACCTGGGGAATCTAACCTGGTCCTTTGGCTTTGCAGGCAAACACCTTAACAGCTAAGCCATCCCTCCAGTCCATTTAAAAAAATATTTTAAAAGCCAGGCATGGTGGCCCACACCTTTAACCCCAACACTTGGGAGGCAGAGGTAGGAGGATAGCCATGAGTTCTAGGTCACCCTGAAACTACATAGTGAATTCCAGGTCAGCTTGGGCTAGACTGAAACCCTACCTCAACAAACATATATATATATATATATATATGTTTCAGAGCTGGAGAGATGGCTCAGCAGTTAAAGCTCTTGCCTGCAAAGCTTGGCAACCCCAGTTCTATTTCCTAGTGCCAATGTAAAGTTAGATGCACAAAGTAGCACATGCATCTGGAGTTTGTTTGCAGTGGCTGGAGACTCTGCCATGCCCTCCTCTCTGCCTGTCTTCTCTCTCTCTCTACTTACATAAAAAATATATGTTTAGAAAATATTTTCTTTATTTGCAAGCAGAGTAGGTGTAGGTATAAATGGGCATTCCAGGGCCTCTTACTGCTGTAAAGGAACTCCAGATGCATGGCAACTTTGTGTATTTGGCTTTATATGGGTGCTGGGGAATCGAGCTGGGGCTCTCAGGCTTGCAAGCAAGCATGTTTACCCACTGAGCCATCTCTCTAGCCCATTGTTAACATTTTTTAAAAATTATTTATTTATTTTGTTTTTATTTTGAGATAGGGCCTCACACTAGCCCAGGCTGACCTGGAATTCACTATGTAGTCTCAGGCTGGCCTCGAACTGACAGCAATCCTCCTACCTCTGCCTCCCAAGTGCTGGGATTAAAGGCATGTGCCACCACACCGGGCTATTTATTTATTTATTTGAGAGAGATAGAAAGAGAAAGAGAGGCAGAATGGGCCTGCCAGGGCCTCCAGCAGTTGCAAACAAACTCGACACATGCGCCACCTTGTGCATCTGGCTTATGTGGTTACTGGGGAATTGAACCTGGGTCCTTTGGCTTTGTAGGCAAGTGCTTTAACCTCTAAGCTATCTCTCCAGACCACCATTTGTTATTTTAATCAATCTGATAGGAATGTGCTGATATACTGCAGTTTTTGTTGTTGTTGTTGTTTGTTTGTTTTGGTTTTTGGTTTTTGAAGAAGAGTTTCACACTAGCCCAGGCTGACCTGGAACTCACTATGTAGTCTCAGGATGGCCTTGAACTCATGGTGATCCTCCTACCTCTGCCTCCCAAATCCTGGGATTAAAGGCGTGTGCCACCACACGCAGCCTGCAGTGGTTTTAATTTGCATTTCCCCAGCAAGGGATGTGCTCATATGCCCAGTACATAAACTAAAGTAATGTCTTTGCTCATTGTCTAAATTGGCGTCTTGTTTGTTTTGTTTGAGGCAAGGTCTTGTCATGTAGTCCAGGCTGGCCTCGAACTTGTGAGTCATTCTTTTGTTTCAGCCTCCTGCTGGAACTCTGGGTATCACTGAAAACTGATAAAACAGCCAAGCAGGGTCCGAGGGCCTCATCTAAATTTCTAATCTGAAACACAGTTAAATTAGAGGCTGTAGCTCAGCAGGAGAGGGATTACCTAGCAGATATGAGGCCCTGGATTTGATCCTCAGAATTAGAAAAAAGAAATATGGTAAATAAGTTATTATTATTGTTATCACTCTTTTGAGGCTCTCTCGTGCAGTCCTGACTGGATTCAGAGTTACTACGTAGCTGAGGCTGGCTGTGAACTCCCCAGCCTCCGGCCGTACTTCCTGAGCGCTGGTATTGTAGGCATGAGCCGCCACACCCAGCTTGGCAAGCCCATTGTTACTTTTTGTGCGCGTGTGTCGTGTATGATGTGGTGTGTGTGTGTCGTGTGTGTAAGTGCAGGTGTGCGCAATCCGTGGCTCTCATGCGTAGGTCAGGGGATAGCAATGGGTGGCAGTCCTCACCTTCCCCTTGCTGGAGGCAGGGTCTCTCATCCCGTTCACAGCTGCATTTGCCAAGCTAGCTGGCCGTGAGCTTTTGGGAGCTTTCCCTGTCTCCCTCCCTTCTTGCCCTAAGTATGTGGGGATGACAGACGCCTGAACCACAGCCTCTGGCTTTGCGTGAGATCTGGGGAACTGAACCCAGGTACTCGTGCCTGAGTGGCGCGTACTTTAACCCACCGAGCCTCATTTTACTTTTGAACTTGTCTTTCGGTGTGTCTCACCCCGTGACACTTCTGAGGGCCACGAGCAGGTGATGTGAAACACCCCTGAGTTCGGCCAGCCCGCCTCTTCCTCCCCTCAGCTCCTGTTTCTCTCCCGGAAGTGGTGTTATATGCCCCTGCCGCTTGTCAGGAGGCCCTGGGTGCCTGCTCCTCCCTCACTGGTGATAGAAATATTTGCCACTTGGCTGAAGGTGATGTCTGCCAGGTTCCTCCATGGTGTAGCTAATTAATTAGTTTTTTAAACTTACTAATTACCAAGTAATAATTAGCAAGTGCTTTGAGAGAAGATACGCAAGGCTAAGTAAATAGCCTCTTTCCTTCGACCTTTCACCAGTAGTTGGAGCATCCGCTGTTGATTCTTCCCTTAATCAATTATTAATATGCTGGTTGCCAAATGGAAGTTCTCTAATCCCATTATTCCTCCTACATTTAAGAGTCAGCTTTCTCTCCATTCACGTATTCAATCATTTATTTTTTACCATGAATTATTTATATGGTAAATAAAGATAGCAATCTATTACTATACGGGGTTGCTCGGATTGTCCCAGGTCTGGTCAGAGGGAAGCCCTTCCAGCCGGTTCCTGCCTTTCTATGCAACTCCATTATCCCTTAGGCCCTTCCCAACTTTCTGGCACAAGGAAGCATTCCAGGCTCATCCCCAACATCCTGAGCCCTGCCCTGGGCTTAGCTTCCCTGACAGACCTAGTTTCCTGTTAGCCCAGAATGGGATTTACAAGGCAGGTCCTGGGTGCTCGGTTTTCTTGCTACTGGGGTTTCACTGTTCCTGGGCTAGACCTAGACACACAAACCCCATGTCTATTTCTAGATCTGTCTATATTAAGAAACCCTTGTTCACTCCAGTGCCACAGCTGCAACCCAGTACTGCAGGGCTGATCCCAACACTGTCTTGCTGTTGGTATCCATGCTCCTTCTCCAAGGGGGCAGGGGACAGAGGCCTCCATTATCCTGAGTCACTCACTGGCAATCAGCTGCCTGTGTAAAACCCTCTCCAAGGCTTGCTGTTTCTTCCCACCACTTAGCACACACTGGCTGCTTCCTGAGCTCCATAAAAGAGAAGGGACTTTCTTGGGAGCACAAGTTGGGAGTGAGGTGTAGACAGGGTGGGCTCCTTTGGGGATGGCTTAGGGAGTGCCCACTCTGTGCCCTCTCCAACCTTTGGGTGTAGGAGATGATTCCTGGTGTCCTTGTCTGACATTCTCAACGCTCCATCTCCATGTGTCTTCCTGAAGCCACTCTTCTTAGTGAGCAAACTGCTCTAGCCTTCTGAGGACTCCAATCACAGGTCTGGCCCATGGTTCTAACACCAACCAGTTGGTCTGGTGCAGTTTGCAACAGTACCTTCTAGCACTCGGGAGGCAGAGGTAGGAGGATCACTGTGAGTTTGAGGCCAGCCTGAGACTACATAATGAATTTTATGTCAGCCTGGACTAAAGGGAGACCCTGCTTAAAAAACCAAAAAATGAAACCAAAACAACAACAACAAAATAAAAGTACAACCTTGACTTAATCATATCACAAAGACCCTGTTTCAAAATAAGGCCAAGTCACAGGTACTGAGGGTCAGCATTCCCATCTCTGTCTATATATATATTTCTCTGGTTTTAGTGAGTGAACTTGCTACACAGCTTAGGCTGGTCTCAAACTTGTGACAATCCTCCTGCCTCTGCTTCTTGAGTGCTAGGATGATAGATAAGAGCTGCCATACTCAGATATCACTTTATAGCAGTTACTTTCTCGTTATTGAGACAACACACCCAACCAGATGCAGCTTATGAAAGGAAATGGTTTGTTTCTGGCTTATGATTTGTTTATTTATTTGAGAGACAGAAAGACACAGGGAGAGAGAGAGAAAGAATGTGCGTGCCAGGGCCTCCAGCCACTGCAAACGAACTCCAGATGCATGCACCACCTTGGGCATCTGGCTTATGATTTTTTTAAATAATATGAAACTTTTTCTTATATATATATACATATATTTTTTAATTTATTTATTTGGGAGACAGAAAGAGGGGGGGAGAGAGAGAGAGAGAATGGGTGCACCAGCAACTGCAGATGAACTCCAGATGCGTGTTGTACCCCCTTGTGCATCTGCCTTACGTGGGTCCTGGAGAGTTGAACCAGGATCCTTTGGCTTTGGAAGCAAATGCCTTAACTGCTAAGCCATTTCTCCAGCACTGGCTTATGGTTTTTTGTTTTGTTTTGTTTTGGTTTTTCAAGGTAGGGTCTTGCTCTAGCCCAGTCTGACCTGGAATTCACTATGTAGTCTCAGGCTGACCTGAACTCACAGTGATCCTCCTACTTATGCCTCCCGAGTGCTGGGATTAAAGGTGTGCACCCCCACACCTGGCTAAAAGCTTTTTGTTTTTGAGGCAAGCCCAAAAGACTGGCCTTTTTTTTTTCTTAATGAGGGATAGTGAAAGAATTGACACACCAGGGCCTCCAGCCACTGCAATCAAACTCCAGAGGCGTGTGCCCCCTTGTGTGCATGTGTGACCTTCTGCGCTTCCATCACTTTGTGCATCTGGCTTACATGGGACCTGGAGAATGGAACATGAGTCCTTAGATATATGCGCCACCTTGTGTGCATGTGCGACCTTGTGCACTTGCATCACTTTGTGTGTCTGGCTGGAGAGTGGAACATGGGTCCTTAGGCTTCACAGGCAAGCGCCTTAACTGCTAAGCCATCTCTCCAGCCCCTGGCTAAAAACTTAAAAAATATTTTTATTTATTTATTTGCAAAAAGAAAATAAGAATGGGGTGCTCTAGGGCCTCTTGCCTCTGCAAATGAACTCTTTGTGTATCTGGCTTTATGTGGGTACTGGGGAATGGAATCCAGGCTGTCAGGCTTTGTAAGCAAGTGCCTTGATCACTGAACAGCCTCTCCATCCCTGGCGTATGGTTTTGAGGGGAAGCTTCCTCATGGAAGGGAAAGGGCAGCAGAAGCTGGCGTCACATCTCCCCATCAGTGAGGAGAAGTAGAGTGTACAGAAGCGTCGCGCAGGGCGAGAACATGACCTCCCAAGACGCAACCCAGGGACGCGCCTCCTCCAGCCCCACGTCCGAGGGCTCCACAGACTTTCAAAACAGCCCCACCATGCTCGCTTGGCAGCACGTATACTAAAAGTGGAACGCTGCAGAGAGGATTAGCATGTCCCCTGCGCAAAACAGCACCACCAGTGGGGGATTAGGGACTCAAACATATGAGTCTATGGGGGACATTTTAAACTCAAATCACCACACACTTCAATAAATCTGGGGGACACAGTAGTCGGGGCTCCTTTTCTGTGATGAGACCTCAGGGCTTGCAACTGTTGCCTTCTAGGACACCTGGGTTTGGAATCCAAGTTCAACTAGGAAGGGGGAGGCTATGGGAGAAACCACAGGCAGGTGTCCTCTGAAGGGCAGGAAGGACTGCTGGGCACACTGGCCTCAGAGGCTCTGGAAGTAAGCTAACTGGGGCTGGAGAGATGGCTTAGCAGTTAAGCACTTGCCTGTGAAGCCTAAGGACCCCCGTTCGAGGCTTGATTCCCCAGGACCCACATTAGCCAGATGCACAAGGGGGCACACGTGTCTGGAATTCATTTGCACTGGCTGGAGGCCCTGGCATGCCCATTCTCTCTCTCTCTCTCTCTCTCTCCCTGCCTTTCTCTGTCACTCTCAAATAAGTAAATAAAAATGAATAAAAAATATTTTTAAAAAATAAGCTAACTGAATGAGAAGGAACATGGGAGCTCTGTCCAAGGACTTGTCTGCTTAGCCAGGGAATGCTGGCTTGGGGACCCTCCATCACCATGTTTCTGGGTTACCCATTTTCTTTTTCCTTTCTTTTATTTATTTATTTTTTTCCGAGGTAGGGTCTCGCTCTAGCCCAGGATGACCTGGAATTCACTATGTAGTCTCAGGGTGGCCTCGAGCTCACAGTGATCCTCCTATCTCTGCCTCCCAAGTGGTGGGATTAAAGGCGTGTGCCACAGGCCCAGGCTGGTCTTGAACTCAGGATCATCCTGACTCAGCTTCCCGAGTGTTGGGATTACAGGTCATCTCCATGCCTAGCTTTTAGGCCATCTTAAAACCTGTCCCAGGCCTAAATCTTAAAGAACACCCGCAGTCTGATGGGCAGAGGACCTGCATAATCATGTTGGGCTTGTCCCTCGAGTGCAGACAGGGTTGCTATGCACTTCCACCCCGGAAGAATGTGGGGGTTCCAGAACGTGCTCTCGACCCAGCCAGGACCTGAGGGGTTTTAGCAGCTTAAATTGAGCTTGGCATCTGGAAGTCAAGAGGAAACAGATGGTGCGGGGCTCATCTTAGAGGTGGCCTCTCATGATGCAGATGAGGAAACAGAGCCCCAGAGAGACACAGGAAGCCACCAGGCAATCCACCTCCCCACCAAGGTCTGCAGTAGGCCAGCCCTAGCATCCGCCCAGCATGGTTCTGTTTGGGGCCTGGACTCAAGGAAAAGACTAGAAAGGTCTCGGTCCCCCAGGCTACAGCGGATGCTCTGACAAAGCACACGGAGGCAAGGCACTGCTCTGTTCGCAGGGTCATGTGTTTGATGAATCTGTCATAACTTGAAAGGAATCGGTTTCTACACTAACTTCCTGTTCCAGTTCAGTTGCCAGCATAGCCACAGGCGGGTTAATTGAGTGTCCATCAGCAAGCTCAGTGAGCTCACAGGGCCCTTCCGCCACCATGAGCATGCACTCTTGCAGCCTGGGCACCCTGCTCCCTCATTCCTCTGTGAGGAAGGCCTAGTGCGTGCCTCAGCCTGCAGGAAGCCCACAGCAGAGGGCTGTGCGAGTGACCAGCCAGGCCATTACGCGGGAGCCACTGCCAGTGGCCTTCCTTGAGCTCCAGGTCCCCATTCAGTCCTCTCTTTGGATTGCCCAGACATGCACGTGGGGCACACTGTTCTCTGGATAGCACGGGAGTTGGCAAGACTTCTCAGGGTCTTCTAGCAGCATTCATCCAAGAGCAGGAGCAGCCTTACCCAGCAGCTACACTTCTAGGGATGTACCCTATGCCATGCCCCACTAAGACCACAAGGTATAGATGAAGGCACTCAGGGACTGGTTAATCACACATGGCCTGAAATCCAACACGGAACCCCAGAGAGGTGCTTGCTTGCAAAGCCTGCCAGCCTGGGTTTGATTCCTCAATACCCACGTAAAACCAGATAGGCAAAGTGGCACATGTATCTGGACTATATTTGCAGTGGCATGAGGCCCTGGCATGCCCATCCTCTCTCTCTCTCTCACTCATAAATAAATAATTTTTTTTAAAGAGCGAGAAAGATGGCTGGAGAGATGGCTTAGCTATTAAGGCACTTGCCTGCAAAGTCAAAGAACCCAGGTTCGATTCCCCAAGACCCACGTAAGCCAGATGCACAAGGTGGCACATGTGTCTGGAGCTTGTTTGCAGTGGCTGGAGGTCCTGGTGCACCCATTCTCTCTCTCTCTCAAAAAAAAAAATATATATATATATATACATATATATTTGTTTGTTTTGTTTTTCGAGGTAGGGTTTCACTCTAGCCCAGGCTGACCTGGAATTTACTATGTAGTCTCAGGATGGCCTTGAAGTCACGGCGATCCTCCTACCTCAGCCTCCCTAGTGCTGGGATTAAAGGCATGTGCCACTATGCCTGGCATAAAATATTTTTAAAAAGAGAGAGAAAGAGAGCACATGTCCTTTATCCCAGCACCTGGACGGCATAAATAAGAGACTCACCATGAGTTTGAGGCCAGTCTGGGCTAGAGACTGAGACCTTACCTCGAAAAACCAAGAGAGAGAGAGAGAGAAACCCTGCCTCAAATGGGTAGAAGGCAAGGACAGACTGGAAAATTGTACTCCAAACTCCACATGTGCACCTGCACTCTCATACATGAACATGCACACACCAAAAAAAGAAAAAATATTTAAAAAGAAAGGGAAAAGGAAGAGTTGAAGGAAGGCAGGAATAAGGGAAGACCTTAGAACCTGAGTCCTGAGGCTTCGTAGGCAAGCACCTTAACCACTAAGTCATCTCTCCAGGCCCTCCTCCTAATTTTTTAAAATTTACTTATTGAGACAGAGAGAGGGAGAGAGAAAGAGTGAGAATGGGTGCACCAGGGCCTCCAGCCACTTCATACTAACTCCAGATGCATGTGCCACCTTGTGCATCTGGCTCACATGGGACCTGGAGAATTGAGCCTGGGTCCTTAGGCTTCACAGACATATACCTTAACCACTAAGCCATCTCTCCAGCACCACTCCCCCTAATTTTTTGAGACAGGATCTTTCACTAAACCTAGAACTCACCAATTTGGCTTGACTACCTAGCCAGCAAACCTTAGGGATCCTCCTGTCTCTGCCTCCTCAGCCCTGGGATTACAGGCACACGCCACTACACCCAGCGTTACTCCAGGTCCCCATGTTTGCGCAGCAAGCACGTTACTGGGCCATCTCTCCAGCCATGGAATGAGCACTGGTGCCCTGAGGGCTATTGATCTACCCTGTGGGGAATGGAAGGGTTCTGGGGAAGCTGGCGTACAGGCAGCCCTTGTATCCAGGAGCAGTCCCTCAGCAGGCTTAGCAAGGACTCTGGGGAGAGAAAGATGTACAGTGGCCCTGGGCTTGGGTGGTTGTGCAGCCAGTGCCTCCACAGGCAGGGTTCCCCAGGTCCTCCAGCAGGCAGATGGAACACCCCACATCCCAGACACTTGCTCAGGGGTGGGGAGGCTGCATCCTGCTTCATGCTCTGGAGCCTGGAGAAGTCATAGAGGCATAGGTCATGGAGGGTGGTAGGAGCTCTTGGCTCCCTGGGATGAGGATTTATCTGGAAAAAGTGCTGAATGACATCTCAGAGCCTATCTGGCCTCTTTTCCTCCAAACCTCCAGCTTTGTGTCTTTTCTCTATTTCCCTGAAGGCTTTTGCCCTGTGCTACTTGCTGGGGCAGCTGGGCAGACGGGCTTCTGTGTGGTGAGAGTGGACAGGCCTGAGCAGACAGAATCTAGCACCTTGTCCACGCTGGACCTAGGAAGTTTGCAGTGTCTCTCCACCTTATCAAAACAGCCCATGGGCTGGAGAGATTGCTTAGCAGTTAAGGTTAAGGACCCAGGTTTGATTCCCCAGGACCCACGTAGGCCAGATGCACAAGGTGGCTCAAGCGTCTGGAGTTCGTTTGCAGTGGCTCTATGGCCCTGGCACACCCATCCTCTCTCTCCCCTTCTCTCTCCCTCTCTCTGCCCCCCTCAAATAAATAAATAAAAATTTAAATTATTTTTAAAAATTATAAAGAAAACAGCCCATAAGAGTAAGGGACCTGGAGAGGCCACAGTGACCTTCCCATTCACTGATTGTGCCCACACATCTCCACTGGGAAAGCTAAGTGCCAGTCCTGACTCCTGATGCCTGTGAAAACAAGACCCTTAGATGAAAGCAGGGTGGTACAGCTCTGTAGTTCCATCTCCTGAGGAGACTTACACAGGAAGATTGCAAGCTCAAAGTTTGTCAGGGCTACAGAGTGAGTTCAAGGCTAGCCTAGATAACTTAGTGACACCCTATCTTTAAACAAATCAAAGGGGATAGGGATGTGGCTCAGTGGTAGAGTGCTTGCCTAGCATGTATGAGACTCTGGGTTCAATGACCTACATCTCATAGACCTAGCACAGTGCTATATGCCCATAACCCCAGAACTTAGGATATGAAGGCAGGAGGATCAGAAGCTCAAGAGCACCCTCAAGTATATGGGGATTGGAGGCCAGCCTGGGCTACTGGAGGCTCTGTCTCTAAATAAGTACACAAACAAACACCAACAGCGGTGGTGTACAATATCTATAACACAATGTGTCGAACCAGGGGTGGCACACACCTCTAATCCCAGTACTCAGAAGGCTGAGGTAGGAGGAGTGCCATGAGTTCAAGGGCAGCCCAAGACTAGTTCCAGGCCAGCCTATGTTAGAGCAAGACTCTATCTCAAAAAAAAACAAGCCAGGCTTGGTGGCTCATGCCTTTAATCCCAGAACTAGGGAAGCAGAGGTAGGAGGATCGCTGTGAGTTTGAGGCCATCCTGAGACTACATAGTGAATTCCAGGTCAGCCTGGGCTAGAGGGAGACCCTACCTCAAAAAATCAAAACAAAAAACAGACTATATATATATATATATATATATATATATATATATATATAGTCTGGGGAGATGGCTCAGCAGTTAAAGACACTTGATTGCAATACTTGACAGCCCAGGATCAATTCCCCAGTACCTTCCTAAAGCCAGATGCACAAAGTGGTGCACACATCTGGAGTTTGTTTGCAGTGGCTGGAGGCCCTAGTACACCCATAACACTCTATCTCTCTCTCTTTCTCTCAAGTAATCAAATAAAAAATATTTTAAGGGCTGGAGAGATGGCTTAGTGGTTAAGGTACTTGCCTACAAAGCCAAAGGACCTAGGTTTGACTCCCCAGGACCCACATAAGCCAGATGCACAAGGGGGTGCACGCATCTGGAGTTCATTTGTAGTGGCTGGAGGCCCTGGTGTGCCCATTCTTTCTCTCTCTGTACTTGCCTATTTCTGTATATCTCTCCTTCTGTCAAATAAATAAATATAAATAAAATATTTTAAAAGAAAAATGGTAAATGTCAGTTAAGGTGTTTGCCTGCAAAGCCAAAGGACCTTGGTTCGACTCCCCAGGACCCACATAAGCCACATGCACAAGGTGGCACATGCATCTAGAGTTCATTTGCAGTGGCTGGAGGCCCTGGTGCGCCCATTCTCTCTCTGTCTGCCTCTTTCTCTCTCAAGTAAATTAATTAATTAATTAATTAATTAAAAAAGAAAAATGCTAAGTGCAATTTTAGGGACATAACATTATGTGAGGTGTGTACAGTGAGGGTCGTACGACCTGCCAACAGGTCTCATTGGCACATGGGCACAGAGAGGGGGAAAAGCAAAAACTGTCCCGCTCTAAGGTAAGTGCAGATTTGATTGCACAGCACTTAATTTAAATGGATCACAATTCAATATGGGCTCTTGCTACCAAGTAAGTTATTCAATTCTGCTTCCACATCTGATAATATAAACTTTCAGAAAGCATACGGGGAAATTCCAAGTGAGGCAGAGGGCCATCTGCGACAGAGACTGGAGAGGAGAAGCTGCATGAAGGCAGAGCAGGGATGGAGTGAGGCCACCACCTGCCAAGGACGCTGGAGGCGCTGGAGGAGATGGAGGGTCGGCCTAGACAGACCTGCTCCCAGTGCTGCAGAGGCATCACCCCGCCCGTACTTTGGTTCTAAATTTGTGGCCATTAGAACTGTGAGAAATGATATTTATTTGTATGCATTTATTTTATTATTTGAGGTGTGTGTGTGTGTGTGTGTGTGTGTGCGCGCGCGCGCGCTCAGGCATGTGGAGAGCCAGAGGGTACCTTTCTGGGTTGGGTCCTTGCCTTCACCTTATTTGGGCAGGGTCTCTCATTCTTGTTCACTGTTGTGGTTGCTAGTCTAGCTGGTCCATAAGCTTCTGGGAAATTCTCCCGTCTTCTCCTCCCATCTTGTGCTCAGTGTGCTGGAATTACAGAAGCTTGCCTCGGCTTCAGACTTTTCTACATGGGGTTTGCACTCACACTTAGGGTCATCTCCCTAGCCCATGAAAATGACTTCTTGTCAGCTGTTTCCACAGCCCAGGATTAAGCTGGCAATATGGTGCAAATGGGGGACATTCATGGTTCCAGGACTGTGTGGCCTGATGGTCAAGCAGAGGAGACATAGGCCATTCTATCCTTCCTGTGCAAGCCCGGGTCTCAGGAGCTCCACAGCCAGAGGTCCAGTCTGAGCATTCAGGCCTTGGCAAGCAGCTTGGTGCTCAGTGGCCATAAGCTGAGGATGGCAGGGGTCAGTCCCACGTGCTGGCACTTAGCCTGAGGCAGGGAGGGGAGGAGCAGAGACAAGAGCCTGTGCAGGTCACCACAGCCACCATAGCACCAGAAGCTACGGGGACCCCCTGAGGCTCCTGGGAGGAAACTTCCTTCTCCAGGTTTCCTGCCGCCACACTCACGTGTCTCATGCCTCACCATGTCCTCCAGGACCTCCTCATGCCCGAGGCTCTGTGCCCTTGCCACAACCCCGGCTGCACTGCTGTTTTCTATTCCCTCTTACGCTTCTGAGTCTGCGTCCCTGGCAAGGAGGGTCTCTCACACCCACCAGAGTGAACCAGTGCCTGGCCATCGCCATCTCCCACAGACATCCACACACACACAGCCCAGGTCTCCCGGAAACTGTTTCTAGTCTTTGGCTCAGTGAAGCGCCCACAGGGGATTAGGCACAAGGCTGCAGGCATGGGTGACTCTGCTACTCATCAACATCCACCCACATCCTGAGGTCTCCAGAATATATGCAAAATGCACTCTCAGGCCTTCCCTGGCCCAGCACCTCTTCCTTTCCCTGGCCTGACGCCTTCCTCTCTGCTGTCCAGTATCCAGTGTGATCCCTCCTCTCTACTCCCCGTGTGACGGGGGGTGGGGGTGGGGGGGGAGGGGAGGGCTTTGGTGGCCTGCAAAGACTTTCGGAACTCAGCCCCTGCCCTTGCCAGGCCTTCCCTTTCTCCCTCTTTTCCCCTTCCTGTCCTGCAGAAGGGACACTGGCTTCCTTCTGTCATGGAAACCTCAAGGCCTTTGCTCCTCCCAAAGTGCTCCCCATGCTGTGGGGTCGCTCGCAGCTGTCCTCCCATGTCCGTGTGACCTCCTAGGTTAACACGACAGTGCCCTGTGGCTGCTCTGACATCTGTGCTTTGTTCATGATCAGAACCACACTTCCTGGTAAGCCACCCCGGTGTCTGCCTCCATGTGGTGACTCCCTGCTCCCCACACACCCCCACATGTACCAGGTCTACACTGGTCCTAGGAGTCCGTGTGGCAGCTGACCCACGGGACTGGCTGTGAAACAGTTTGGTGTGCTGGAGGGTGGGGGAGGCTTTCCCACCAGTGTCTCATTCCTACAGCTACCCCCCTCCCCTTTACCCACAGGCTCCTCAGCATGGGTCTGCGATGGCCTTGTCTAGGACAGGCCAAGGCTGGGGGTCCTGTCCGGGTAAGGCCTGCAGCCAGGGCAGGGGGGAGCGGCGCAGAAAGAAAGTGGGCACCAGAGGGGCCAGGAGGCTGAGATGAGCTCCATGGCTCGCCCCGCAGCCCATCCTGAGGCCCCTCTGCCTAAGCCCTGGGTGGGCTTTGAGCAATCCGCAAAGGCTCATGAACAGTCAAACAGGCCAGCAGGTGGACAGGAGGGCGGATCCAGGAAGCCGCCCCTCCCCCACCACTGATTTATAACAAAGGCCACCGCAGTGCAGCAGGCAGCATGGCCCTTCATTCCAGGGTGCCACGTCAGCTGGACGGTGACAGAAAAATCTGCCCTTGATCCTGCATTGCACCCTATATAAAAATTAATTAAAAGCAGGTCATATACCAAAAAGTGAAAAATAAACCCCAAAGCTCCTAGCATAAAACATAGGAGATGCTCTTCAAGACATCATGGTCAGCAAAGATTTCTGACATAGTATATACCAAGGACTCTAGCTATGAAAAAGGACTGGACTTGGTTAAAATTAAGAACTTAGAGCCAGACATATTGGTGTAAGCCTGTGATTCTAACATATAGGAAGCTGAGGCAGGAGGACTGAGTTTAAGGCCATCTTGGGCTATACAGTGTGTTCAAGGACAGACTGAGCTACCAGTGACACAATGAGATTCTCTCAAAGAGTGGGGGAGGAGCTAGGTGTGTGGCTCAGTAGTAGAGTGCGTGTCTAGCACACACAAACCATGGGTTTGAGTCCCAACCCCGCCTCACCCGCCCCACACACCGGGCCCATGCCTAAATCCCAGAACTGGGGAGGCTGAGGTAAGAAGATCTCTGTGAGTTTGAGGCTACGCTGGGTGAGTTCCAGTTCAGCCCATACTAGAGTGAGACCCTGCCTCAAAACAAAAGAAAAGGCTGAGGAAATGGCTCAGCAAGCAGAGTACTTGCTGTGTCAGCATGAGGGCCTGAGAGGCCTGAGAGGCCTGAGTTTACTGCCGGCACCCATGCAGCCACATGTACCTCGGACCCCATGTTGAAGGGGAGACAGGCAAACCACGGCTCGCCAGTCAGCCAGTCTTACCAAACATGGCGGCTTTAGGCTCAGTGAGAGATTGTCTCGTGGAAGCAGTGCAGAACAATAGAAAGGACACCAACATGCTCCTCTGGGCACTACACGTTCGCACATGTGGAATGCATGCATCTGCACACACGCATACATACACACACTGCATACACACCATACATACTACACACACATGCCAAAATAAACAAAACATTCGGAACATGGAGATGCCACTAAGGTAAGACACGAACTCTGTCCTACCTCTCTTTATCTTGATAGGTAGACAGAATGATGTCTCGTTAAGAGCTTGTGTCTAGAAAAGGTCAAGAACTCCTAAAAATCAGCAAAAATAGAAAAAACAACCAGGTCTTTAAAAAGTTGGTCCAACAGCTACCTCACAGACCCAAAGGGCATTAAAATGGCCAGCTTTGGGGCTGGAGAGATGGCTTAGCAGTTAAGCGCTTGCCTGTGAAGGCTAAGGACCTTGGTTCGAGGCCCGATTCCCCAGGACCCACGTAAGCCGATGCACAAGGGGCGCACGCATCTGGAGTTCATTTGCAGTGGCTGGAGGCCCTGGCACGCCCATCCTCTCTCTCCTTCTCTCTCTCTGCCTGTTTCTCTCTCTGTCTGTCACTCTCAGATAAACAAATAAAAATAAACAAAAATTTTTTTTTAAATGGCCAGCTTTGGGCTGGAGAGATGTCTTAGCAGTTAAGGCATTTGTCTGCAAAGCCTAAGGCCCCAGGTTTGATTCTTTAGCACCCACGTAAGTACCACAAGGTGGCACATGCATCTGGAGTTCAGCTCATTTGCAGTGGCTAGAAGCCCTGGAGTACCCATTCTCTAGCTCTCTCTATCTGCCTCTTTCTCTCTCTCTGAAATAAGTAAATAAACAAGTAATAAAAATATATTTAAAAAATGGCCAATTTAGCCGGCCATGGTGGTGCACTCCTTTAATCCCAGCACTTGGGGAGCAGAGGTAGGTGGATCACTAAGGTCAAGGCCTCCCTGAGACTGCATAGTGAGCTCCAGGTCAGCCTGGGCTAGAGTGAGACCCTACCTCAAAAAAAAAAAAAAAAAAAAAAAAAAAAATCCGGGCATGGTGGCACATGTCTTTAATCCCAGCACTAGGGAGGCAGAGGTAGGAGGATCGCCGTGAGTTCAAGGCCACCCTGAGACTACATAGTGAATTCCAGGTCAGCCTGAGCTAGAGTGAGACTCTACCTCAAAAAACAAAACAAAACAAAAAAGCTAACTTCATTAGTCACCAGGGAAAGGGGGATTTAAACCACCAAGGACGCCACTCCATACCTACTAGAACGGTTAAGCCAGGAAAAATTGCCAATATTTAGTATTTATTTATTCACTTGTGTGTATGTATGGGTGTGCCAAGGTCTCTTGCTACTACAAATGAACATCAGGTTCATGTGCCACTTTTTGCATCTGGCTTTATGTGAGTGCTGGGGAATTGAATCCTGGACTGGCAGGCTTTGCAAGTAAGCACCTTAAATTGCTGATCCATCTCCTCAGCCCCATGATTGACAGTTCTGAAGAACAACTGGGCTTTCCCTCAGCTGGAGTGCAGAGGTATGGACACGTCTGAAAGCCACTTGGCCACCTTTACCCATTTTTATTCCTGCTGATGAATTGGCCACTCCACTCCTAGCAGGAGTTAACTTGCAATGGCTCATTTTACGTGTCAAGTTGACTGGGCCACAAGGTGCCCAGATATTCGGCCAGACATGACGCTTGGGTGTGCCTTTGAGGGTGTGCCTGGATGAAGTTAACCCTTGACCGAGTAGATGCACACTGAGAGAGCCTCATCCAGTCAGTTTAAAAAAGAAGTAACTATAAAAAAATACCGATCCTCCCAAAAGTCAGGGCTTGCCTCTTCCTTGATTAAACTGCAACATGATTTACATTGTTGGCTGGCCTGGGCTTCTTGCTGCATTTGTCTGACCTACAATCATGTAGGTCAATTCCTGCTAATAAGTCTCTTTAGATGGATATCAACATAGATGTAGGCATACCTCCTATTAGTTCTGTCTGTCTGGAGAACCCTAAGACTAGCCCCAAGACCAGTAAGGGCTTATAATTGACCAAAGGACGTGAGCAAGAGTATGCCTAATGACTTCATTCCAGAGCTAAGAGTTCCACAGAAAGAGGGAGATGTGGCTCAGTTGACAGAGTGCTTGCCTAGCATGCATGAATTCCTGGGTTCGACCCCTGCACTACATAAACTGGGCATAATAGTGTAGACCTGTCATCCCAGCACTCAGGAGGGTAGACACAAGAGGATCAAAAGTTCAAGGTCATCCTAAACTACATAGTTGGAGGCCAGCTTGGGATATACGAGACCCTGCCTCAAAATAAATAAATAATAGGGCTGGGGAGATGGCTTAGCAGTTAAGGCACTTGCTAGCAAAGCCAAAGGACCCAGGTTCAATTCCCCAGTACCCATGTAAAGCCAGACTCACAAGGTGGCACATGCATCTGGAGTTTGTTTGCAGCAGGTAGAGGCCCTGTTATGCCCATTCTCTCTCTCTCTCTCATATCTCTCTGCTTGTAAATAAATAAATGAAATATTTTAAAATAAAATGCCAGGTGTGGTGGCACAAGCCTTTAATCCTAGCACTCGAGAGGCAAGGGTAGAAGGATTGCTGTGAGTTCAAGGTCACCCTGAGACTACATAGTGAATTCCAGGTCAGCCTAGGCTAGAGTGAGACCCTACCAAAAATAAATAAATAAATAATAGCCAGAGTAGACCAAAGCCTAGTTGTCCCTCACAGACTGATTGGGAACAGGTCACTCTACTGTCCTGGGACCCAGTGTCCTCCACGTGCTTGGTAGAGGGAGCTTCTCCACACCCTGCATCTCAGCCTGGGCAAGTTCTCAAGAGCCCCAGAAGTGTCTGCGGTGTAAGGAAAATACTCAGTTCTTCTTCCCTATTGAAGAAGGTGACTCCACTACACCTGGCTGAAAGGTAGTAATTTATTTGAGAGACAGGGAGGGAGGGAAGGAGAGGGAATGAATGAATATGGGTGTGCCAGGGCTCTGCCACTGCAAACACACACACACACACACACACACACACGGGCTGGAAATGGCTTAGCAGTAGCAAGTAAGGCACTTACCTGCAAAGTCTAAGGACCCAGGTTTGATGGTTTGATTCCCCAGTATCCATGTAAGCCAGAGGCACAAGGTGGCACATGCATCTGGAGTTCTTTTGCAGTCTGGAGGCACCCTGGTGCACCCATTCTATCTGTACCCCCTCAAAATAAGTAAATAAATTAAATTAAATATTTATAAAAACAAACAATAAAACACCCCCAGAGTCATCCACCACTTTGTGTATCTGGCTTTACGTGGGTGCTGGGGAATTGAACCAGGGTCAGCACCTTTAACCGTTCAGCCATCTCCCCAGCCCCTGACAGGAGGTAGGAGGTAGTTTAAAGAGCAGGGGCGACACAGGCACAGGCTGCAGGCCACAGCAAATCCAGTCAGTCCTCTCTGCCTTCTTTGCAGCCTGGCAGAACAATGCCCCACCTCATGGGTAAGGGGAGTTCAGGAGTTATCTGGGGGTACCTGGGGAAACCACATGGCATGGGCACTCAGCTTCCTCCTCAAAGCAGTTTCCCTATGAAGACACAGCATTCAATGACGTGGAAGGAAGGAGGGAAGACTTCACAGCTCCCCGCACCCATCAGTTTTTGTGGTCTCTTTTTAATTGTGTGTTTACGACGAGTGTGTGTGTGTGTGTGTGTGTGTGTGCATGCTTCTGTGTGTAAGTGCAAGTGTCTGTGTGCCATGGTGTATATGTAGACGTCAGAGGACAGCCTCCAGTGTCCTCCCTTGCCTTCCACCTTGTTTGAGAGACAGGGTCTCTGTTTTTTGCCACTGGGAACAGGCTCCCTGGCTTGCCTGCTTTCGGGAGCTGCCATCTCTTGTTGCAGGAGCGCTGGGTTCTTGACTCTAGAGATCTGAGCTCAGGTCCTCTTGCTTGCACAGCAAGTGCTTTAACCGCTCAGCCATCTCCCCAGGCCTCTCTGTGGTTCTTTCTGGAGGGAGACAGAAACCTCTACCTGAAACCAGCTTGAACTGTCAGCATTCCAACCTAGAGACCTGCAAAGGCTCCCGGGCCTCTCCTGCGCTGAAATCTCCCCTGTCCACCTGCTGGGCTGGTCCTTCCCTGACCAGTTGGTAGGTATGAGTGTGAGGCTTCCCTTTGTTCAGAGCGCTGGTCTTCTGGATCTTTTCAGGGAGACACACCCACATCTTCCACCAGGAAGAGGCCAGCTGTCCTGTGAACCAGAGTGGGTCAGCGTCCTGGCTCCTAACAAAGCATAAGCCATGAGGCTTTGCACAGCGAGGTCACCCTTTCTGGTTCTATCGTGCTTAATACCAAGCGGACAGGTCAACACGACCATTCTCCCCACAGTCCCCCCCTCCCGGGGCTCTAGCACAGGGTCTTTCCTGCTTCTTCTGGCTTCTGGAGCCCTGGGCCGTGGCTACATGACTCCACGTTCCACCTCCATCCACACATGGGCTTTTTCTTCTTCCAAGTTTACTGCCTCTGTCTTACACAGATTCCTGTCCTTGGACTTAGGACAGGACACCCCCAAAATCACAATTCCCCCAAATACTCATCTCAAGAGCCTTACTTATCTGAATATATCTGAAATAAACCCCTTTCCAACAAAAGTCATAGTCCAGTAGATTTAACCGCTTTTATCTATGGTCATTGGGGTCCAAGGGCTATGTGCAAGTCACCAGTAGCCAGAGAGGAACCAGCCTGAACAGGAGCTGGGAAAGAAGTCAGGGGGTGAGGACTCAGCCAGGCTTCCGGACACAGGATAGTAGTTCTTACCAAGATGGGAGTGAGCATCCTGGTCAGACATGCCTGGCTTCTCTGTGCTAGCCAGGACTGTCCCTCCACCCACTGTGTTCCTTTACTCCCTGTGGAGTGCATCTTCCAGTAAAGGCCTGGACACTGAGGGCAAGATAAGGTGACAAGCCCTGCTATTTCTTGCAGGCCTGTGGCTTTGGGCTTTCTCCTGCTGATGCACACGTGAGCCCTAGTCGACCTCCCTGTGGGTGGGCTGAAGACAGGGAAGGGGCTCAGCCAGGTCTCAAGGAGGCTTGAGAAACAGGAGGAGTTGCCATATGGGACAGAGCTGGGAAGAAGAGACATCCCTTACATGACCCTGGCCTCTGGGGTCCAGGTGGTATCAAGGGTCTGTGGGTATCTGATATGGGCTCTGGGTGTGGCTTTGGGCAGGATATGAGGAGGGACAAGGTCACAGGTGTAGGGTGAGGAAGAGAAAGGGGGGACAGGCCAACACAATGGGATTTATGGTGCTGACCTCTCCATAAGGGGTTTAGCTAGGGCCTCACAATGGGTCTGACTCCTTGCCCCAGTGCAGGAAGCATAGGCCACCAATCTCACCTCCAGGCTCTCCATAGCCACTCACTTTTCTTTTCTTTTTCTTTTTTTTTTTTTTAGTAAAAGGCGAAAGATTTATTCGGTCTGAAGAGAAACCAGAGTATACCACTCACTTTTCTGTCTTCAATTTTCCGCCCAGATCTCTGAACTTTGGACCTGAGGTGTTATTGATAATGGGAGTTACCCAGCAGAAGGAAAGCATAAGAACTGGCCGGGGAGGACACCTATCTGCCCTTCCCCCTCCCCGTGGGGACAGCCCTAAGACTCCCCTGGGCTCAGCCCCTCCCTGCCTCAGCCTGTAGCCTACTCGTGGACAGACCTTTCACGGGTGAGGAAGGGGGTGCTCATTGGGTGGCATGAAGGACCCATCAGCCTCCCACTTGCATTTGGGGCGTGGGGTGTGCTTCATGGCATGACAAGACACCTCTATCCAGAAAGTCCTTGGCACTAGCAAAGTCACCACCTGACTATTTAGGGCCCTTGGGGCAGTGCTGGCCAACCTGAGCCAGTGACCACCAGGATTCCTCTGAGGTTTGCTTGCAGAGCCCAAATCCCGAGCTTCTCAGGGTTCATATGGCTAGGGTTGGATGCCCTGGGTTCATGTTCATCTGGGTTCCCTCTGTCCTGCCTAAGTAGCCTTGTGGGAGTGGACATTCCTGGGGCTGGGCCTTGGCTCTTTCCCAGGGAACACTGGAGGCAGTGGTCAGGAGGGTTGGAGCCTTGTGCTTAGCACTTCCTCTTGGCGCAGCAGAGAAGAGTGAGGGTCTCCTGGGAGAGTGACAGTGGGCCATGTGTCTGTCTTCTCTGGTCTCTTCCCCTGATGGCTCCTTCTTTGCTTCCAGGAGCCTTCCCTGCCCTTCCTGGGTCTTCAGGATCCTAGGCCCCCACCCAGAACTCCAAGGCACTATGCATACTGAGTCAGCAACCCCTGAAACCTACCTCCCACCCCCAGGTTCCCATCCTAGGTGGACCTACAGCCTAGGTGCCACAAGTCATAAGACAGGCTTGGTAAATCAGGCCCAGGAAGGGGCCAGAGCATGGGCACCACTGTAAGAGGGCAAGGACGGGTCTGCACAAGGCTCTGGAAGGGAGCCCAGCCTTGCTGAGGTTACAGCATCTGGTGGCTCCTTGCCTGCACTCTCTTCCATACCTTCAAGGATGGGGCTCCAAATTGCTGGGACTGCTCCCCCTCCTCAGTGCTCTGGGGGACTCCAGCCCCAGTCTGCAGGACCAGACCCCAAATTCCCATCCTAGATGAGTACCCAGTACCTTTGGCCACACCATGGCATACTCCTGGGTTGATGGACTGACCTCCCCAAAGACCTTGGACCTCTCATGGCCAAGGACTTTTCCCACCAGGTTGGGGAGCCTCCCTGTGTGTTCAGCAAACAACCTCTTCGTCACTAGCTTCATGTTGTGGGGAAAGAGGATTTCTGGGGGCTATTTTGCACCTCCCTAAGCAATTCAGACAGCATGTGGGCCACCAAGCACTCCAGAGGTAGGAATGGGACCGGTGGAGCTCGGCTCCCAGAAGACACAACAGTGTGGCCTAGGCACAGGACATACCTTGCATTGAACCACTAGGTCTGAAGATTTTTGGTTGTTTCTGCTTCAAAATGCATGTATTTCAGGAGAACTAAGTTATACAAGTGATAGAATCCACCCATCTTGCCGTTATCCCAGTATAGTTCCTTGGGTTCCTATACTGCTGACCCAGGAGTAGACCATTTGCTGTATGAGGGGTTCTATGGGTCCCACTGCTCTTGTCACCTCAATCTTTCACTAAAAATTCAAGGAGGACTCCATTTCTCAGCCCAGACCAACTGCTGCCATTTAAGTCATCAGGACTCCAGATGGCTCTCACTAACCACTTCCGGATTCCAAGCAGCCCTCCAGGACTGATCTACCACCCACCTGCTCCCAGCCACAGTGGCAAGGCCTCCAGCTTCCAGACTCACTCCCACCTGAGCCAAAGGTCTCTGGGCTTCTCTCTGCAGCTGAGTCTCCAGTTGGGACCCAAACCTGCCAGGCTCTGGATGACAAGCTTGCTACATGCCCAGCCAGACGAGCGCTGGACGGTTGATACTAGGCTTCCTTTGCCAGCTGAGGCCAGATAGGAGCAAGAATGTCGGGGAAGCCAAGTCTATGTCCCAAGCACGCCATAGGGGGTCACCATGCCACCTCCCCGAAAGACTGAAGACATCATAACAGAAAAACTGAGTTATTTCAGACCTTAGACTTAAAGCTGGTTTTGACCCTCTCCTGCAGGGCCCCAGGCTCCACAGCAGTAGGCGCATGGCTGGGAAGCCTGCATCCAACACCTATTGAAGGGTTAACTAAGGCCAAAAAGCAAGCAGCTCTTATTCTGAGACCGCTGATCCCCTTGGTCCCGTGGTCACCACGGGGTGTGGGTGAGGACAAAGCCGTGTTCATTGAAGCCCTGGGCCTGATGACAGTGGCACAAGGACCCCATTCTCTGCTGTCCCCAGCTGCGTCCCCTCCTCCAGAGGGCCTGACATCAGAGGCTCAGGGTCAGACATCCTGGGAGCCCCCACCCCCCGGGGCCAGGCTCAGCTGTTGGCACTCAGGGAAATTCACAAGGGGGCTGGCTGGGGAGCAGACGTGGTGTGTGTGTGTGTGTGTGTGTGTGTCTCGCGCGCGCGCTCACACACCCACATGCATGTGCCCGTGTCCTGCCTGAATAGTGAGGCAGCTGCAGTTGGCTCACCCTGTCCTCACTGGGAAGCTGCCTGCATTTTTACAACCGATTTTTGAACTTAAGAGTGGAGGTCCACATCTAGCCTGTTAAATGTAACCTTGTAGGTTGCAGGCCAACCTGACCCTTTGGAATCTGGCTTCCAGATTCCTGCTATCCATTAGCAGCTCCTCCAGCTGCAGTCAGAGACCTGCGCTGTTATGCTTCATCCCAGTGATGAAGATGCTGCCTGGCTGGGGCCTGCAGAGGGGCCTGGCAGGGAAAATGGCCCCTTGCTTATCCTTCTGTGGGTGTTGTGGTCCAAAACACCCGCTAGTTGCAAGGCCCACACTGGCCTTCAAATTATGATTCTAGTACTCTTCTTGGTTTTGGAAGAACCCAGGCTCAGAAACGGACAAGTCATCATTCTGCCTCAGTTTCCTGACTGCAAAATAGGCATCATCCTCCGGCCAGCTGGCCTGGCAGATCCAGAGGTTGTTTCTAGCATCGTATCTTATTTCTCAGATGGGTCAGAGGGGCTGAGGCATGAGCTGGCCCAAACCTCAACCCCTGGACCCCACACCAGGGCTCTGCTCACGCCTGTGGCTGCCCTTTCATGGGACATGTCCCTTGGGTACCTGTGGTCTTGAGCACGTGGGTTTTGGACATGGCAGACTTTTCCCCAAGCAGCCCTAACAGGGCCTCCCTCCCTCTCTTCCGAGGAGTCATAATTCCTACCCACCTGCTTGCCGAAAGCCCAGTCCTGGTCAGATCGTGCACCCCACAACCCACGTGTGCAACACCACCTAGCCTGGGGCGTCTAGGCATCATGCGGCAGGAGCTGAATCCTCTATGGCTGCGCAGTGCATTGTCGCTGCCCCAGTGTCCCCTGACGTGACCTTCGCTTCAGGTCTAACAAAGGCGGGCAGGAGAGAGGCGCCTTTAGGGACGCGGCGTCGCAGTGGGTTAGGTGCCTGGTGGCGCCGAGCGCACCCCGGGGGGAACGGCGTCCGGGAGCTGGTGCAGTGCCCCCAGCCCAGACCGGCGGGCCCGCCCCTTCTCCTCCGCGCGGTGGGGGCGGGGGCGCGCCGGGGACCCCCGGCTAGGCCTCCGTGAGGGTGGGGGCCTCGGACGACCCCACCTGTGGTCGCCACCAGCCCAAGCCTCGGCCATGGCGACCGCTGTCTTCCTTCCAGCCCCGACCCCCTCCCCAGAAAAGTGCGAAGGGCCGTCGTGGAGTGGAGATTAGATTTCGCTCCCCTCTCATCAATTTTCTGTTTAATGTCACCCGGCCCCATTGTGGGAGAGGGAAGCACGTCACCCAGGCCATAAATTTGTAGTTACGGCGCCTCCGGCCGCCTGCTGGCCCTAGGGACAGAGCCGCGAGCAGGTGGGGCCGCGGGCGCTTCTCCCCACGCGGGTCGCACGCTGCGCTGCGCTCCGCCACTCCAGAGTGCCTTTGTTTCCGGCTTGGATGGAGGGGCTTTGCGGGTCGTTTGCTTTTTTTATTTTTTAATGCCCACCTACCTCGGGAGGCTTTTTGTTTGTTTCTTTGGCATCAAAAAGTCCCGCTACTTTAAACCAGTAGGAAGACAACTCACTATTTTTCTCGCGCAGGAAAGCCAGTGGCCGCTGGATGGACTCGGTGGCATATTGGAACAGACCCGGAGGAAACAAGGAGGAAGGCAGAGAGCTCAGAGCGTGTCCAAACGGAATTCGCACAAGTGGCCCAGGAGGGCAGCGGAGCTTTCTGTGAAGTCTCCCTTTGGACCAGGGTGTATGGATGCCTGTGAATAAGGGTGGAACATGTATTTGCACAGGTCAGGGAAAAAAATGATCTACTGAACAATATTTAATTTAATGGATCAACTGTCCTGTTAACTAGAGGCGGTGGCCACACTCCACATCAGTCAGGAGCCAGCAGTCTGGCCGCATTTTGGCATCAAGGATTTGCCATGGGCCCTGCCATTGTGGAAACTGCGAAGGAAATCATGTATTTGTGGTCTATGAATGCTGAAGGGAACCAGGACAAGGACTCAAATCCCCCCAGAAATAAAGGGCTGGGGTTTTCAAGTGCGGGGCCTGAAGAAACCCAGAACAGCAACGGACCTAGTGGCACAGCAGGGGTAGTGAGAAGCCTGCCCTCACTGGCAGCAGGGGCTCTGTTGAGGATGCTGGATGAACTGAGCTGGGAAGAGGGGTTGGTGGCTGTGGCCTCCACAGAACCTGAGCCTAGTGAGGCTGGATCAGAGAAAGCCTGATATGCAGTCTATGTCCGTCCCCCAGGGTCTGGGAGAGGTTGGAGCCTTTCCTGGTTTGCCTGCCAGTGTGAGATAAGGGAGTCTGGCTCCAGAGGCTCAGTCAAGACTGCGCATAGCTGAAAGCCCACAGCCCCGTGGCTCTGCTTCCTCCAAGGCCAGCAGTGGAGGCAGGTGTCCTTGAGAGAAGACCTGACACCTGTTCTGCTTTGGGGATATATCTGGAAATGCCACCATAGATTGTCCTGATTGGGAACTAGTCCCAAGCAGGGGAGCTTTAGCCACTCAGCCCACAACTCATGCCCCATGGTTGGTGCTGGTCATAGGGGTTTTCTCCCCAGGTGGTTTCTGTCACAAGGTCCCTCTTGCCCACCAAGAGAGACGACTGGGTCAGCTTCCTGACCAGGAAAGTCAGTCATTCCTTATTCAGGTAGCCCCCAAAGTAACTCCCCTATTCCTGAAGAGCCTGCTGGATGGAAGACAGGCCCATGTTGAGTGGAGACAGGCCAGGAAGCTCTCTCCTCAGTCCTGGGGTTGCAGGCTCCTCCCCACCTTTCTTGATCCCTGTAGTACTAGTAACAATCACAGTGTCACTAGTAAAAAGGCCAGGAGAAGCCTGGCAATGGCTGCCTCTGCCCTTTATGAAAATCACTTTAATTTAACCCAGATGGGTCTCCTCACTGATAACCTCATGCAATGAGCACCCTGAATTATGTGTTCCGTGTGAACACACTGGGTTATATTTAGCCACAAATTACGACTGTGTTTAACAAGCACCTTTCCTACACAGGGAGGGGGCTGGGCAGCCTCCTGACCTGGTTGGAGGAAACCAACAACAACAGAATTTGAACCTTCGTATGAGGGAGCAGCAGTGACTGGGGAAGCTGTTTATCTGACTTCAAAGTCTGACTTTTTAAGAGAGAAGCTGGACCTGAGATCTGTCTTGGAGACTGTCTATGGCCTTATAAGGACAACCTGTATTTTTCCTAGGGGTCTCTGGGACTCGAAGCCCTTGGCTTAGTTGGGAGATAGGGCAGTAGGGGAAATGTCCTGTAAAGGATGAGGCCAGGGTCACAGCCAGGCTTCCAGAAGGAAGAACTCTCTCAGCCCAGCCAGGATCTGGCAATCCTTCAAGCACAGAGGAGGTGAGGACTTTCCTAGCCACACTTGCCCCTCACATTTCCTCTAATGCCTCACCAAGACCCCAGGGTGGGGAAGAACTTCCTGCAGGGATGAGGTGGGAGCCCCAGACCTTCTCCACCCATCCAGAGTAGTACTAGGGCACTGTCTGTGTATGGATATCTCCACTCTTATATTGAGAAGAATACAGCTTCCTGATCCCCCAGTCATCTTTTGAAACATGCATTCTAGGATGGAGTTGTACTCCCACTGAGGGAGAAACAGGTGCTGTGGGATACCTTAGCCCTACCTGCACTGAGCTCACCCCTCCTACCCCTTCCTGCCTGAGCCCAAGTCCAACCTGTATACTTTTGCATGCTGCCCAGGCTCCAGCCACCAGCCTTTGGCTTGGCCTCTGGACTTGTCCCCTGCGTCTCTGGTGGGAAGAATTAAGAGTCAATTTTTGTCGTCAAGAAATTGTTTCTAATTTGCCCTTTGACTAATGGTCCAGAGAACAATGAAGACACCCAACACACAATTACCCCGCAGCGCAGCTCCACGGATCTCTGGCCCAGGCAGGCATTTATTTGGAGCAAGACTAATTCACAATTTTATGTAACTTGCCTGACACCCTCCACCCTCTTGTATTAAAAAGTGATTATTTATTCGATGATTTCAGACACTAGGCTCTTGGTCATTTGGAGGTTGGGAGACCTAGGCCTGCTGCCAGACTGGCAGTGGGGGGGGGGGGCAGGAGGGAGTGCTGGAGGAGGCTCCAACAGGTTTCGGAGTAATGGTCTAGGCTTTGTACATGTATAAGCACCTTTGCATGTTCTGTTCACATGCAGACGTCGGAGTGTGACATGAAATGCATGTGTGTCAACATGTAATGTGGGTTTGTGTACATGTATACAAGATGTGTGTAAAATGAGTGCACACTCAGAACTGAACATGAATATAGTGTGCGATGAAGTGTGCTGTGGGAGTGGCCATGTCAGGTTGCCAGAGCACAGCTGACTATGTGGGGCGTCTGTTACCTTCTCCTCAGTCCACAGGGAACTCTGAAGGGTGTCTGCCAGGCTGTGGAGGCAGCTTATGCTCTAGTTAAGGAGCATCATGGCTGAGGGGACTCAAAGGGATCCTGAGAGGATTCCATCCAGGTCTCTGGGCAGTGGGCTGGAGACTGAACATCGGTAGGTAAAACGGCAGGCGACTGTAGAGACCTGGACAGTCCAAGGTAGAGACTGACCTCAAATTTATTATCCTCTCTTCTCTCTGCCCCTCCCTGTGGAAGGCATCTACAGATCCCCACACCATGTTCCTCTAAAATTAAAAACATTTGTTAGCTCTGGACGGTGGGAAGTTAAGAAGGAAACCGGGAAAGCAGATAGCGAGCTGAGCCAAACATGCTGAGGCCCGCCCGCCCGCCCAGGAGGCCGAGCACAGCACGGGGAACACGGGAGCTTTATTTTGGTCTTTCGGAGCTATGGGGGGGGGGGGACGCCCATTCTGGGCAGCTGCCAGCCGCTGGCCGCATCTAGAGGCCCTTCGGCAGCTATTCGCTGTAACAACTGTTTTGAAACAGTATTGAGGGATGGGGGTGGGGGAAGCCCACTAGATTTAAGTGAACACTGGGGAAGAAGCCGCAGAAGTGGGGGAAAGGGCTCGGAGCCGCGCGCCCACAAGGCGCAGGAGGGGCAAAGAGACTGCACTTGGGGGTTTGGAACCAGCCCTCATTCCCTACGTTAGGAATAGGGAGATGAGGAGCCTCAAGGTTCTCAACCCGCTTGCAGAGGGCAAGGAGCCCCACACTCACGTGCTGTTCTCACCCTCCTGGAGGGTCGACTTGAAGCCTCGGGGTCTCTTCAGTTCGCCCCATCAGCATACTCAGGAGACGGGGGACCTGGAAGTAGGAAGCCTGCCCCTCCCCCACTGGCCTTCCGGATCCCCGCGGCGCAAGGACATCTCAGGTCGCCATGCTTTTGTTTCGGTTGGATTCAGTATTTTTTTTTCCTATATTCTTTTACTTTAATAGAGCTTCAAAATTAACTTTAAAAGAAGGTTCCTGGGCCAGCAAACAAGATCAATGGAGAAATAACAAAGATTCTGGCTTCCAAACGCGCTCAGGAAACGCACCATTTGCAAGGGCATCCCAACCCAGACTGGGGAACACCGGTGCGCGCCCCGGGCTTTCCTTTCGCGAGGGCTCGAACCCGGGGGTCTCCCGCCGCTCCTTCCGGGAGCGATTTCTCCCGACCGGGGCCGGCTCTCCTAGGTGTGCGCGGGAAGCGGGCAGCACGCTCGTGCCGCACCAGACGGGCTCCGAAGCAGCCCTATTCCACACACTTAAGTCCCAGCCGCTGCTCGCCTTCGGGTCCCCCCGGTGCCACCCAGCCCGGAGGTGCGCGTCCTCAGCCGGCGCCTAGCCTGTATTGCCCCGGGGGCAGCACTCGGGAATCTAATTCAATCTCCCGGGCCTAATGAATCGCCGCGCTAATCGGATCTGGGAGGGCTTCACGCGATTTACGCCCCGCGCCTCTCCACCGGCCCGTGCGCCCCGGCTCCTAGGGGCCACCGCGCATTCCAGGGAGCCGGCCGCGGGACTCTCGGGTGCCGCTGCGGACCGCACTGGGCTGGAATCCCGTGCGGGTCGGGCAGGCCACGTACCTCGACCTGCGCTCCAGCGCGGGCCGTGGAGTCCCGGGCTTACCTGGAGCTCCTCCCGGCCGTGCTGCCCGAAGCGGGCACCGGCGCAAGCCCCGTCCGGGCGTGCGGGAGATCCCGGAGTCCCCGCCCGCGGTCCCCACCCTAGGTCAGCGCGGCCCGCGGGGGGCCAGGCCATCCCCGCCGACGGCCCGTTTCCCCTTTCTCTTCAGATTTCTTTGATCCGCGGGCTCTCCGCCGCACCTCGGCTCCTGGGCAGCCTGGGTCGGCCCGCGGGGATCCTGGAAACGGTCCCCGGCTTATCTCCTTTCATCAAGCGGCCTTGGGCCGCCTTGAAACCGCGGAGCCAGTAATTGCTTTTTTCAGGAGGCCCTGTGCGGACTGGACAACAGCCAATCAGCGCCTTGTTTACACTCGGTGATTGACAGTCCGCTGGCTGAGTGCCAACCAATCCTGACGATCCTCCAGAAGTGGGGGGGGGCGCAGAGAAAGAGAGGAAACAACAGATCTCCAGTTTAACTCTTTCGTGTTCGCGCCGGAAACAGGAGAAATTTTATGGCGTCTCTGTCGGTTCACAACTAGTTTAAATATCCTTTTTTTCACATAGAAAAAGAATAAAAATAATGTATTCATCGCCTCTGCTTCTGGAGAATATATACCATTTGAGTAGGCAACCAAATTCTAACCGAAATATTTGCTTGTAGAATGTTTTAAAAAGTGATTTGATTCTGATCAGGATAAAGAGAATTGTTCAGAGCCTGTTCTGCATTGTACAACTGGAGGATAGGCAGAATACAGGCGCCGAGAAATGCTATGTACGGCTTTCACACCATGACAACCACCTCTAAAATTATCAACTGAGTGTGTTTTAAAAATCTAAAATCAGCCGGGCATGGTGGCGCACGCCTTTAATCCCAGCAGAGGCAGAGGTAGGATAGCCATGAGTTCGAGGCCAATCTGAGACTACATAGTGAATTCCAGGTCAGGCTGGTCTGGATAGAGTGAGATCCTACCTCGTAAAACCAAAAATTAAAAAAAATCTAAAATTAAATTGAAAAAGTGTAGTCCCTGTCTTAGCAACAGAGCCTCGGGTTTTGTTTGGGTTGTTGCTTGGTTACGAAGTGTGGCAGGAGATAAAATTCAGAGTCAACAGATAGATGGCTGGAGAGGAAGAAACATCCCCAAGCATCGGGGGCAGAGGGAGGGTAGGGCCAGTCAGGCTTTGCTGCAGCCTGTGTGGCCAAGGCCCGGCAAGGGGTGCATCTCTCGGCACAGGTCCGAGTGGGTGGCAGTCTATAGAAATGGGCAACCCGAGAAAGCCTCGGTGTTTGGAGTTGGGTCTACCTGCGCCCAGGTTCTGCACCTGACACACATCCCTCGTGTGAAGACAGCATCAGCGTTACGAAGTGTTTCTGCTTCTTCGGCATTCTGTGTACCAAAACCCGAACGTTAGACTAGCGGAACTGAAATTTAAAAAAAATGAAAACTGAAAACAGGTCTCCTCCTGGTTGCGGATACGCGCTCTCCTAGCCCCAGCTCCCTCTCCCGCCCAGCGCCACCACATTCCCATTCAGTAGCTATGATCTGCGCAGAGGAGCTGCGCAGTTGCCGGGCTTGAATTAGGCGCCATCAGGCTTGGTAGTAGCCCTGCTGCTCCCTGATTGGCAGCTCCCTGGCCTGGCGCCAGCCTATTGGGAGGCCTGTTTACGCCGAATGAGTGGCACGAGCTCAGGGCCGTGGAGGGCCGCGCGGCCAATCAGCGCGCGGGCAGCTCGGGGCTGAGTGGCACGAGCTTATTAGTATGCAGGGCCCGTGGCTCGCCGCGCCGGGCTGCAGGTTTGAGAGCCGCTCTGGATGGGCTCGCTAGAGTCGTTGTGGAAGCGGTGCATTTACAGTGCAAC
Organism: Dipus sagitta; assembly: GCA_036346955.1. Taxonomy (NCBI): domain Eukaryota; kingdom Metazoa; phylum Chordata; class Mammalia; order Rodentia; family Dipodidae; genus Dipus; species Dipus sagitta. The sequence goes on from CM070778.1 coordinate 14,936,159, forward strand.
AGTCAGCACATTGAAAATACCAATAGGAATACAAAACAAAGTCACATTTACTGATTTAATTGTATTGCATTCAATTGTATCCAGGAAACAGCCTCCAGTAAGTAACTGAAATTGCTTTCATTTTTTTGTGCTTTTTTTCGCATTTTTATTATTATTTTATATTTTTTATTTTGGCTTCGGGGATTTACATTTTTTAGCAGGAGAAATTCAGGAGTGTGATGTTAAGAAATATCTTCCCTTTAAAAACCGTTATAATGTTGAAAAGGCTTTTTTTAAAAAAAATGGATGGACTATATGTGAGTACGATTTTTTTGTATGAAAAATTTATCGATCGGTTTAAAATTCTCCCCGTAATGTGTCCTTGCTTTGCTCTGAGCGCTTGTTGTCTCGATCGACACCCAACATTGAAAATAAATAATCGAGACAGGACAGAGTCTGCCAGGCTGCGTCGTGCGAAAGCCCGGCGGGTAGCTACGAGTGGACAGTCAGCAAGTGCCCAGCTCTGGAGGACCCATGAGCGAACCCCAATTATCTGCCTCCCCATCCTACTCCCCTCCCCCAGCAGTCTTGGATGGGCCCCGCCCGGTCGCTCCGCACCGCAGCGTAGAGAACGGTCGGTTCTTGGTGGCCACAGCCGCTGTCCAGAGGACTTTCCTGGCCTCAGCTAGTGGACAGAGAGGGGAGGAGTAATGGCGAGGTATTCGGGTTTCGCTTCCCAGAGATTAAGTCTTTTCAGCACATTTCAGGTTTTTTTTTTCTCCCGGAGGAGTTGGGGGTGGAGGAGGGGGACCGAATAACCGGGTGTTTTCACTGCGTGCGTTCTGGGCAGCGCGCGGTCTCCGACCTCGGTCCGCACGGCGTGGCCTGCAGGCGGGTGCATCACCCCGCGTGGGGATCCGGTATCACCCAGCTCTTGTTCCTCTCTAGGGTGGGGGGGCGTTTCGCAGGGAGCGGGTTCTGCCGAGGCGCCCGAGACACCCGCGCCCGGCCTCTGCCTGGCCTGCAGGCCCCACGGCGCCCGCGCTCGCGTGAGACCCGGCCGGAGGGAAGTGGACCGACCTCAGTGCCAGTCCTCAGCTGCAGGCCACAGGGAGACCGGGTTTTTAGACGCAAGCGTTGGAACTTAAAGCAAACCCGAAGAAGCCCCCAGATCTCAGAGCATGAGCCACGCTTCCAGCTGCGTGGGGAGAGGAAAGGTGTCTCCGTGGGTCAGGCCCTGCCATCCCGAGAGGTTTCCCTATGATCAGTTGGTTGCGAAGTGCCCGGGTCCGCGACTCTGTGGCCGACTCGCGGCCGTGTGCCCGCCGCCACTTTCTGTTTCGTCCCGGGTTAAACCCTGCCTGGGGCCGCGGCGCCGTCCTCCGGGTCCTCCGGCTGGTCTGGGTTTGGGGCGTGGGGAGGTTTCGGAGCCCCGGGACTCGGCGGGTGGTGGCGCCACACATCCGGGGCCGCGGGTCTCCGAGCTGCTGTCGCGGTGGCTGTGGGTCCCTGTTGCTTCCTGGCCGGCCAGCAGGACTCCCAGGCCCCGGGTGTGCGCAGACCAGACGCGGCGCTGCCGCTCGCCCGCGGGAGTGAACACAAAGAAAAGTCCCTTCCAGTCCAATAAGAAGCGCGGTGGCCGGTACCGGCCACATAATCCTCCCCTAGTTTGCTTAAAAAGTCTAGCGGGTTACCGAGGAAGGGACAATCGAGCCAGCGATCGGCCCGCAGGGGGTGGAAGAGTAAAACTGCTGCGTGATCTTAGAGCCCGCGTCGCGAGAATCACGAGCAGTTCCCACTTTCTCTCCAACTTTGAAATGCCTTACTGGGGATGGGTGTGTGTGTGGGGGGGGGGGAGTGGACAAAACAAAAGCACAGCACACACGACTCCCCGGAGGCCGTCGGGAAGTCTTGTACCTCGCTCCCAGCCCCCGACCCCGCTCCGGCCCCCGGCGCCTTTGAAGCTGCAGGTTCCTGACCTCCCTCCCCTTCCTTCTCTCCCTTTGTCCTCCCCGGCGCCCTCCGGGGTTCGAGAGGCGCCGGCCTGGGCCAGGGCGCGTAACTCCCCAGCTCGGCCCGGGCGGCCCCTCCCCTGACCCCCAAGTGCCAGCGTCGTTGCAGCCCAGCGCTCTCCCAGCCTCTGCTGCCTGGTGCTCGCTAGGCCGCCAGGCTAGTGATTTGTTGGATCCGGGGAGAGTGACGATCCCGAGGGAAGGGAGCCTCAAACCCCTTTGTATGCAGTTTGGAGACAAAGAGAACTCTTTGTGTAGTCCCTTTTATTTACAATGCAAAAGCTCTTCGAATAAATATTAAAAAAAGCTTATCAGCTGAGCAAATATGTATTCACTTAATACATTATGTTTTCGGTTATAGATTAAATCAGACACAAAATAGTCTGCAAACACGACATTGCAGGACCCAAAGCATAAAATATAGCAATTTAAAATGGTATTTACGAAATAGAAAACATCTTAATCGCTTTGTTGTCACGGTGGGGTGGCTAAAAAAACCACGTCATTTTCTGCAAAGTTCACAATTGAGAATATCCAGTCTATGCATCTCCCTTCTGTTGGAGTTGATACAAAACATTAAAACAATGCTCGTTTAGGAAATTAGTAGGAGACCTATGTGAAATGAAGAAGAGTGAGAGCCTTTGATGGCACGTGCATTGTGGTGAACAGTTTATATCGCTTGCTCCATTGCTCCTTGCAGAGTTTGAAATTGTCTCCGATTTCGTCTGGGAGTGGGTGCTCCTTGGTGAGTGGGGGTAGAAGACAAGGAAGAGGAGGGTCACTTTTCGGCAATCCTGCCAGAGTTGAGGATGAATGATGTAGGACCAGGGTCTGCTGGGACCCGGGTAGAGGAGAAGGCTGCGCTTGGCCGGGCCAGGTCCATCCTCCTTCGCCGCAGGGTCGGCCTGAGTGCCACGCGGAGACAGGCCCTAGCTGGGCGATCTCGAGCAGACTCTGAATGGAGAAAATGTCGTGGCCGATTTGGGAGGCCAAGAGAGAACAATTTCTGACTCTCAGAGCCCCCTCCCCCAAAGTCCCCAATCCGAAGAGGAAGATCCTGGGCGAATTTGATTGGGGGGCGGGGTGATTGTTTCAGCCTCACCAGGAAGCTCCCAGCTCGGGGACAGCAGGCCAGGCACTGCGGCGTAGCGGCCCAGGTGATGCCGGTGGCGGTCGCGGGGCACCCTAGGTTCCTGGGAGCTGGCTTGGGGTTCTGACACAATGCTGGGGGCGGGGGGGGGCAGTCCCGTTGGGGCAGCCGGAGGGGGGAGAGAAATTCAAAAGAATGGACTGAAAGACGCATGGGGGGATGGGAGAGGGAAGAAAAGGAAGGTTATAAAAAAAAAACTCTTGAGTTACAATCAATAAAATTACTCGCTTAATTAGCATGGTTATTCGGTTAAGCGGAATGCAGTAAAAAGATGGACCTCAAAAAGACAGAGAAAAAAGAGAGCAGGACCCCAGGCCTTTTCCTCCGAGACACCTTTGGGCAGCGGGGGAGGGGAGGGGAGAGGGTGTGCGTGTGTGTGTGTGTGTGTGTGTGTGTGCGCGCGCGAGTGTGCGTGATGGCTTCGCAGATTTGGGTTTTTATCACCCAGCGGAGCCAGAAGCCTCTTCGCCAGGGCGCCCTCGCCGCAGGGACCCGCAGAGACGAGAAAGGGAAGCTGCGCGCTGTGCGGCCGGGTTGCTTCTGGCTCCTGCACGCCAAGCGTGGCCGGGACGGTGCGTGTGTGCGCGGGGACCCGGGTGCAGGGCGGCCCGGCGCGTCAGCGTGTGCGGCACGGAGTGGCGCCGAGCGCTCTTGGACCCGCTGTCCGGTCTGGCCACCGGGCGTTCGGTGGGGGGGGGGGCGTTCAGCGGGTAGGGCGGGGACCCCCGGGTGAGCCGAGCCCCCGAGTCACCGAATCTCTTCTACTTGCCTCCGCAGACCATGGACCTGCACGGCGGCCGCCGGCTCGGTGCGCGGCCGCCCGCCGAGAAGCCCAGCCCGCCGGTGTGCTGACGGGCCCCGCCGCCCCTACCACCGGTGGTGAGCCCAGACGCCGCCTCCTCCGCGCCGACCGCGCGCCGCCTGCGCACCGAGCCGCCCCCAGGCCCCGGCCACGCTGCTCCCGGGAGGCGGCGGCGGGCCGGGGCCGGGGCCCGGCATGGATGGCCGCGACTTCGCGCCACCGCCGCATCTGCTATCGGAGCGCGGGAGCCTGGGCCACCGCAGCGCCGCGGCCGCCGCGCGCCTCGCCCAGACCGGCCCGGCGGCTCAGCCCGCCGCGCACTTCCAGCCGGGGAAGTACTTCCCGTCGCCGCTGCCCATGGCTTCGCACACAGGTCAGTCCGTGCCCGGCCGGGGAGGGTGCGGGACGCGAGAGTGGAGCCCGCCCGCTCGCCCCAGCGCTCCTGGAACTAGCGGCGGAGCTTTGCTTTCATTTCCTCGCCAGCGGCCGTCGGGAGGCCCGCGCGTCCTGCCCGCGCGCAAGCGGTGCTGGCGGTTCACAGCAGCCTTCCGCGGGTCCCCGGGGTCTCGTAGGGCAGCCCGAGCCGGCTCCAAATGCAGCCGCCTTCCGCTCCTGGACACCCTCCCCCACCCATTCCTGCAGAAGCAAATGCTGCGGAAACCTCTTTTCTGCATTCTGCATTCACCTCGTTAGGACGTTCAGTGGCCGGGACCGCGTGGCGCTTTCTGCGGGGACAGAACGGGTGTGTGGCTGGGGGAGGGGGACCAGGGCGCGCCCGGCCTGTCGCGGATTAGGTCTGAGTGCACGGGGCGAGTGCTAATGGGAACCGCTGGTGTAAAACGAGCAAATCCTGTTTCTATATAAAGCCTTGAAGTGTCAGGGCGAGAATGGGTTTGCAGAGGATGTATTTGCTTTAACAAGTGCCTCTGGTATCCTGCTAACGTTAGCCGGACGGAGCGTGGCCGGAATGCGGTCCGCGCAGCCCGTACCCGGGAAGCGCCGCGCACCGCCCCGCTCGGGATTTCGGTGCAGGCGAGTCCGCGCGCTTTTGCTCCAAGAGGAGAGAGAGTCTGGGTTGTCTCAGCAGGCCCGGACGCCCTCCCGCGTGCCGTCCCCTCCTGTGCCCACCCCGAGGGTCTGTCCTTGGTAAAGTTGACCCAGCCTCTGGAACGTAGATATTAACCACGACGGAGGTCGCGGGAGAAGCGGCAGCCCCCCTGGGGAAGTCACTGGCTGACCGTGGGCGGAGCTGAGGGAACCCGAGGGACTGCGTGTGGACCTGCTGGGTCACCCTCGCAGGTCGGCTTGCTTTTGTTTATAGTTTATTCTAAACATTAGAAATATTGTTTGCCACTTTTTTTTTAAGTTTGGCAGTAACAATTATTATTGCTAGTTTGATGAACTGTGAATACTAATAAAATTATATCTGCTTTAATGGGATTACAATTAGTGTGTGGATTAAAACGAATGGCAAATACGAGGCTAGAAGGGAAAATGTCGGAAGGGAGGGCAGTCAAAAAGAAAAAGCACATTTCCTTAAAAAAAAAAAAAAACTTGAAATTGCTTAATTACTGAAGAGCCTCCAGCGTTTATTGCCAGAGTGCGCAGCCCTGGGCCTGGGCCTGGGCAACCGGCTCCCTGCGGGGTCAGCCCCACTCTGCCTGCTGCCTTCCACCCTTTCCTCTCTCTTGCCCTTTCTTTTTTTTCCTCTGTAATTCTTTTTTTTTTTCTCCTCTAAATTTATAACTAGAAAGAGAAAAAGTACTTGCCTGAGCAATTGGTGATTTTAAAATATTTTTCCCTCCTGTGCCTGTAGTTATTAAATGTTTCTTCCCGCCTCTGCCCTGAGATGCTGCCCACCTATCTCAGACCCACTGGGGTTCAAGGGAGGGCTTCCCGGTGGCAGGGACAGTTCCTCAGCTTCCCAACCAGCTCCAGCTTCTGGCAGCAGGCATGTGGCCCCTGCTGGGGTGGGGGTGGCGCGGCTGAGCTACAGGGTAGGAAATGGAGAGGGAGCCTCCACCTTACCCTCCAATATGCAGTTGCCCTCCAGCCTTGTAGGTCACAGCGGACAGAGAGCAGCGACTCTGGCTGTGAAGTGTTCACTGTAGTGCCCAGGCTGGCTGGGGCCATCTCTCTCCCGCCCTAGGGAGGCTAGGTCAGACCAGGCCCGGTTCTCATCAGTTCACGTCACTGCTGCCTCCTGACCCCGCTTACTAGCCCAGGGTCTGACTAGCTCTCAGCCAGCCGCCATTTCCCCTTTCTGCACTTATTTCCAGACCTAGGTAATACCCAGTCAGGTGGGGACATAGTGAGGTGGCCCAGACCTTTGTCTTTCTCATTCTAACTTGGACCACGTGGTTCTTGGAGAGCAGGCACAGAGAGCCATGAGAAACTGTACCAGGCCCTGGTCAGTGACAGCAGTCCCTCCCTGCCTTCCTCCCCCACACACGCTGGAGGTCTTAGAGGATGCAGGAGGTCCTTCGGGGCTCTCTCTTTTGGCACTGGAGGGCCATGTATACCCTGTTCCTAGAGGCCCCGTTTCCACACCCCCACCCCCGCCCCAGGACCCCGAAAGACCTATTGTGCTTGGAGATGCTAGACCCATCGGTGATGGGAAACCTGCCCAGCCATGTGTGGCGGGAAGCCTTTGCAGTCACTGAGGGCTTGGGTATTAAATTTGTACTTTTTAAAAAGGAATTCTATCTAGGACCCCTGAATAGAGTCTCTCATTTAGAAAGAAAAAGGTGTGATGATAATAGTTTGTCTTTGGTTCTCATGTGTACATTTCCGAATGGCCACCTTGGTGGACTCTGTCCCCCTCTCTATGAATGGCCTTGGGCTTGCAGCAGTCCATCTGCCCCTCCCATCCTGTGATGGAGACTGCCAGGCTGAGAGCAAAATTACTCTCGGGAAGATTGTTCCGGTGCCGGGCATAGGATGCAGCCATCCCAGCCCCAGTCCCCAGCTTCCTAGGAGCTTCCTCCTCTTGGGTGGCTGTGGGGCACTCTCCCCGCCTGCCCAGCCAGGCATAGCCTCCTGGGTTGAGGCTCTCCCAACTGTGGTCCTCCTTCATTCCCACCCCCTGCTTTCAGTGTCAGCCTGCAGGACCCCAGTGGGGAGGCTGGGCTCCAGGGCTTCTTCCATTGTTTTCCAAAAATGAAAGTGCTGCTGGCTTCACATTCGGGCTGTAGGGTTTTATGGTAAAGTACTGTTCCCTTAACCTTGTCACCAAGAGGTGCCATTAAACTGTTTGGAACCATTATTTTTAGTGCAGTGTTAAATTTTGTCTCTAATACAGATGGTCCGGAGGAAAAGCTGTGAAATCTTGGGGGGGGGGTACAAAAAAAAGGAAAATCAACATAAACCTACCCAAGATTTCTCATCAGTGTTACTGCCTGGAGCGACTGGGAATCTCGCCTGTCTGCCTCTCCCCTCTCCATGGGAGTGGGTTTAATCAGGAGGTAGTGGGGCCTGGGGAGAAGCCCTGGAACCGCTCGCACAGCCGCCCTTCCCCCTTTCCGGCTGGGTCAGCTCCTGTCCTGTCCTCCCAAGCGTCCCCCCCTAGGGCCAGCGCTCCACCAAAGGGGCTATTTTCACATCTTGGTTGGAATTATCTTTTTGATTCCCCTCCGCCCCTTTTGGTCTTGGGGTGTGTGAATCGGCCTGGCCTATGCTGCCAGGTGCCTGGGCTGAGGGTGTTGGGTTATTCAGGCCTTTTCGGGTGGAAAACTGCCAACCTCCTTCCTGTTAAAAGTGCTGGGAATGGCCAGTCTCAAAAATAAAATAAAATAAAATTAAATTAAAATAAATCACCTAAAACTCCACCCAACCTCATAGATTAAAAAAAAAAAAGACAATTTCCTGTGTGAAAAGACCCCATCAAAGGTCCTCCCCCATCATGTAGGTTTTTTTGTGTGTGAAGAAAAAAAATACATTTTCGTAAATACCTCATTAACTCCACGGCACGATGGAGTGTCTGCAGCAGTTACCAACATTAAGTAGGTGTGAAAAGAGTTACTTTCTGAGCCTCTACCCATCCTGTTCCATAAGTGACAGAGCTAGACATCAAAGCTGCCGCCGTGCCCAGCAGAGCCGCGGGAATCCGGGAATCTGGCGGCCCTATAGACTGGGCTGGCTGCGGCTGCCCCACCAAAGCTGTTTTTGGAATGTGGGTTTTTTCTCAGTGGGGCCTGTGCTGCCACCACGCTGGTTATTCCTATAGGGAGATGCCGAGTTCTCTAGAGGAGTATCCAGGTCACGTGAGCAGTCAGGCACGTTGGTGACCAAGGCTGGAGCAAGCGGGCATGGTGCAGAGAGCACTTCTCCCCCGGAAAACACGGCACCCCCAAACACTCCTCGGCTATTCTTAGAAATCTCTCTCGGCTCCCTGTGAGACAGGGTTCAACAGCCCGCACAGACAGGACAAAACGCATAGGAGGTTGTAAGAATTACATGGATGAGGCTAAAAATACCCCTCAGAAACACACATAAAAAAGCCAAATCCAACAACAGAACGAGCTAAAAATATTCCAGGCTTTGGCAAAGAGCACTGAGTTAAATAAATTATACAAGAGCCATTCATGGGAGCAAGTTGACTTTCTCTCTTACGGGAACTTGGTTCAAGCTAATAAAAATAATAATTTACTAGCCACTGAGCTTTGCGTGAGTTTAAATTTAATTGGTGGGGCTTCTGGCGTTTGTCACTTCTTGGCGATTAGTGGGCTTGCCCTGGCCTGGGGTGGTTTTGGGGAGGGGGTGCAAAGGCCTTGGGGTCCCAGACAGCAGAGGCATGGGCCCCAAGGATCAGGGCGCAGTACTAGGGCAGGATGCCCAGGAGGCCAGAGGAGGAGGGAGGCTGCTGGGGGTTCTTCCAGGAAGACAGAAGGAACAAGCAAAGCTTGGCTATTTTAATTTGATAAATGATCGTACACCTTTAAGAGTGTGTTTTAACAATCGAGATACACTCCAGCAAGTTGATAGGATGTTCACTGTCAACTTACATATGTCATCAGAGCAGGCTGTGAGCATAAATAACGTGGGAGCTCCAGGGTACTCGCAGCCTCGGAGGGGAGGCAGCAAGCAGGTAGCACCCCTCACCTCACACCCGCTCTTGGTCAGTGTCCAGAAGCCCTAGCTAGAGGAGGACGGGGAGGGAGGCGTGCATGTTCCTTTCAACTTGGTGACTGGGTTGGGACCCCTCTTCTCTGAGGAGGTCTCCCCACCAAAATGAAAGACCTGGGCTTTTTGTTCAGAAAAAGAACTATGAATACACAGTGAGAGGCTAGAATTAGGCAGCAGACTTTATTGAAATGTAGTTGTTTCCCAGGCATTGTAACCTTCTGCTCTGACATTGGGAACAGTTAGATCCCTTAGCTTTCTCCTTCCCCTTGGCTGTTACCTATTTTAATAGCCCCCTCATCTTGCTGATCTTTCCAATGCCCCAAGAACTACATTTCCCAGAATGCCTTAGTTTAGGTCCAGAGTCTGAGCCTGGGACCCTCTGGGTCTCTGCACTGGGAATTCCTAAGTACGGATGATAAAGTTTAGCCAGTGCCATTGGGAATCAGTGCTTTCCGGGCAACGGAAAGGAGCTTTGGTGGTCACCCCAGTGCCCCTTTGCCCTTCCTCCTTTGAGGCCTCTGGGCCCTGCCTAGCTTCCTCCCTACCATAAATATCTGAATATAGGTCCCCAGCAATGGGCTCTGCCTGAACCCTATGCAATGCTGCCTTGACTATGGATGCCAAAGTCCTAGGGGAGACTCTTGTCCCAACCCCCAGCTCATCTTGTGGCCATGCCCTCCTTCAGAATCTCCTTGTTTTTTTGGGAGGGCGACTTTCGAGGTAGGGTCTCACTCTAGCTCAGGCTGACCTGGAATTCACTATGGAGTCTCAGGGTGGCCTCGAACTCTCTGTGATCCTCCTACCTCTGCCTCCCGGGTGCTGGGATTAAAGGCGTGCACAGCCACGCCTGTCTCCAAAATCACCTTCTTGGAGGTCTCATGTTCCCAATCAAAAGCTGGTGTGGAAGGGAGGGCTCTTGTCTGTGACACCCCTGGAGAAAGCACCTCCCAGCCTTTCAAGTTGTGGCCCTGTTCTGGGCTCCTGATGCCCCCAAGGTTGGCATCTGGGGAGTTCTCAAAGGGATCCAAGCCAGAGCTGCCTCGGGCCCTCTGGTAGTGAGGCTGCTGTCCACTGAAGGCTCTGAAACTCCAGCTCCTAGAAGGGAGGTCTGCTCAGGGTGCTCCTAGGGGAGACCCAGGTCTCCAGGTCGGGTGTGCATCTCCACACTTCGCAGGCACGCTGTGGCTGGGAACTAGCTTCAGGATTCAGAGCACGTGCCCTGTCACTTTTGCAAATAGGTGGCTTGCTCTATCCGATGTCCATCCTTCTCTCCTGCCAGGGAACGCCTCCTCTGGGGTTCCAGGTCCCCATTAGCCTCTGGGACCTCATTCCCCTCCCCCATAGACACAGTGTAACAAACAAACAGAAAAAACAAAATCACAAGCAACATGCAATGCCTAGAAAATCACCTCACAGTCTGGCCTCAAAGGGCCTCCAACATGGGACGGCGCTCCGCTTTGGCTCCGACGCTCTGCCCGCTGACGTTTTTATGGGATAATATACCGTTTAGATCACGCAGGCCTATTTGTCAGTGGGCTGCCCCTGTTTGTCGTAATATATAATATCACTGCCTCCCATGGCCCTGCAAGCAGCTGCCACCGCAGGCACAGGGCATGGGCTCAGAGGAGGTGGTGCTAGGTTGGAGGGTACCTAGGCACTAGTTTGAGGGTCAGCCCTGGATATGCAGTGGACCTCAGGCCTGGAGAAGAGGTGTATAGTGGCTGCACTTGGAGCCAGGAGGCTGGCATCCATAGGCGGCGGCGGCTGCTGCAGCTGTCCACACGATTAGGTTCCAGATTCTCTGGAAGGAAGCGTTTCCTTCATTCTGACCTGGGGGAGTGAACAGGTGGGTTGAGCTCCTGCCCCTTCTCCCCTCCCCCACCCTCAACAATGAATCCAGTGTCTGCTGGCAAAGGCTTTGAGGCTGGCTGGAGGTGCTGCCCCTTCTCATGTGTTGGTGGAGGAGCCGCTGTCTGCCTGGAACTGGAAGGAAGGACAATGGAAGCAAGCAGTCCCCCCTTCCACCCTCAGGACTGGGACTTGATCTTCCAGGGGAAAATTCTAGAAACAATGGAGAACAGTGAGGAATAGGCATGCCTCCAATAGAGGACTCTGAACAGCAGGCTGGGACTCTGAGTATAAAGAGGGCATGCTTTCTGAGGTGCCCCACCCAAGAGAATTCTTAACCCTACTAATCAATCAACTAACTGCTATTATTGTGAAGAACCAGGTCCTGCTGGACTTCTTTCTCCTTTTGTTGTTGTTGTTGTTGTTTATAAATAGTTTTATTAATTTAGAGAGTGAGTACGGGTGCACCAGGGCCTCCTGCCACAGCAAACTCCTGATAACACGCACCACTTTGTGCATCTGGCTTTATGTGGGTATTGGGAAATGGAACCTGGCCATAAGGCTTTGCAAACAAGGGACTTTAACCACTGGACCATCTCTCTAGCCCTCCCCCTGTCATTCTGTGATGGCTCTGGGGTTTGTTTTTCTTGTCCTCTGCAAAGGTTTCAGGGGAGGGGCTACAGACACTCAGTCTCAGAGCCAGGCCAGGCCCCTCAGGGGCAGCAGGCTGTAAACAGAGGGGGATGTATGCTGAGGACCAGTGCACTGAGGGAAGAAGGGGGCTGGCTGAGGTGAGCCCAAGAAACCCAAGCTTGGGGAGGGGGCACCATGGCGGGTATTGGAGAAGGAGCTGCCCTGTAGGCGGGAACCACTCTTGGCTTGGTAGGTGTTTCTTGACTCTACAGATAGCTGTGGCACGGCCCCGTCCTGGGCCAGAGACCCAAACTTCATACCTTGATGTGTCTTCCCAGCGGTGAACATGTGAGGTGCACATGTGCCCACCACGTACAGACAGATGTGGCAGTTCACACGTGCTTACTGTGTGCATAGTTTGGGCAGGTCCTTCTACCCACACTCAGAGATGTGAGTGTGCACTCACATTGGAACTGGCTGCCTGTGTCCATCAGAGAGCCACACTTCCACGGCCCTCGCAGAGAGCTGGTCAAGCGCAACTGAATGGGGACTCCTCCTTAGGGTCTCTTCTATCTCCCACTCTGTGCCCTGGCTCCTGGCACCTGATGGAGGGAGCAGAGCTGCAGGCCCCACAACCCTCTGCGGCACCAATCAGGGCTTCCCCAAGCGTGCCTCTTCAGTATGCTGTGCGTCTCCCATGAGCTTTCCCTGAACTTGGCCTTGCCCTTTCCTGAGTTCCTGCTTCGCACAAAGATGTTCCCTCATTGAGTTCAATCCAAACACACTGAGCCAGCCTGTGCCCTGCATCAAGTGTCTGGTCACTTCTGTACATCCCAGGCCTCGCCACTGGACCTGGAAACACTATCAAGGCCTAGCTCAGTTTTTCCCCCCTTGGGGTTTCTACCCCGGCCCCTCAGGCCAGCTCTGTTTGGCTATGGCCACTAGACAACTCCTTGTACCCCTGCCTCCCCCACCTTCTTTTCAAAGTAAGGTCTGATTCTATCCCAGGCTGACCTGGCATTCACTCTGTAGTTCCAGGCTGGCCTCGAACTCACAGAAACCCTCCTACATCTGCCTCCTGAGTGCTTGGATTAAAGCCGCCTGCCTTCTTGTTTCTCCTATCCCTAAAGGTTCCAAATACTCAGTCACCTGCATCCCTTTCTCAGCTGTACCTAAATATCTTCTTTGTCTTACGTCTGTCCCTCCTGGGGCCACCTCCCTTTCTAGGTGGTCCTAAGCCAGTACCCTGGCCCATATCCAGAGGTTCCGATTCACAGTGGGTCCCAAGTTCTGATGACACACACTTTCAGAGCCCACCTGTGGTTTGGATGTAGAACTAGGTGGAGTATGGCAGACCTCAGGCCTCCTGACCTTCACCACGTGTCCCACCTTCCCACAAGGCTACCTCCGTCACCTTCCAGGTCCTCTGCCCAGCTAAAAATTTCCTGAGCGGTGGGGCCTCCTAGACGAGCCCAAGTTCCCACCCCGTTCATCACCATCATTATTATTTTTGTGTTTTTGTTTTGTTTTGTTTTTTCATGGCAGGGTTTCACTCTAGCTCAGGCTGACCTGGAATTCCCTCTGTAGTCTCAGGGTGGCCTCGAACTCACGGCAATCCTCCTACCTCTGCCTCCCAAGTGCTGGGATTAAAGGCGTGCGCCACCATGCCCAGATATTATTTTTGGTTTTTGAGGTAGGGTCTCATTCTAGCCTAGGTTGACCTAGAATTCGCTCTGTAGTCAGGCTGATCCTCCTACCTCTTTCTCCCAAGCGCTGGAATTAAAGGCTTGCGCCACCATGTTACGACTCATTACTGTTGTACCCTGACTCCCCACTCAGCACAGGTGGACCAGTGCTGAGCTTCCTACCTCCCGTAGCTCCCAGCACTGGGCCACACCATCTACTGGTCTTTCTTTTCCTCAAGTACCAAGGGTACAAAGGCGGAGCTTTCCATGTGTGATTCTATACGTTTGGCTGTGATGGTAGCACTGCTGAGGCGAGTTTTTCCCTTGTTGGAAAAGAAGGAAGATACATGACAAAACAGAAAACTAAGTCAGAAGAAAAGCCAAGAGTCCAGGGCTAAAACTGGCCCCCAATTCTGGCCCCACTGTTAAAGGTCCAGGGTACCTGTGATTTCTTGCTGGCAGTGTCCTCTGGAGGTGCCCTCCTGCCTGGGGCCAGGTCAGTGTCCTCCGTTACCTTATAAGCATCTCCAGTGGCTTTCAGAGGCTCCTAGGCCAGGTGCTTGAGCAGGTTGTCAGATCCAACAGTGTTGTTCTGTTGGAGCCTCTCAGTGGCTGGGGCCAGGTGGGGCAGTACAGCCCAACAGGGTAGGTTGGAGCCCAGGAAAGGACCCTGGAGAGACACATCCCACTGTGCTGCTACCAAAGAGGGGTATGGTAGGGGAACACTTCCTACTTCCTATCTGTCTTGGGCCCTAGCAGGCACTTCAGGTGGCTCCCTGAAGGTCCTATGGCATTCTATATAGACCAGGGCTCCAAAGTTAGGGGGAAAATACAGTGTAGGCAAGTAAGGAGGTACCCTGGGAAGAGCTGCACCCCCTTTTCCATGTAGCCAGCATATTATGGCAAGCTTAATATGACTGGCATGGGTGGGGGAACACAACTTGCCCTGGGACTCTGGTTAGTGTGGGATGTTCCAGGCAGTGACCTGGGGGAAATCTGTGTACCTGTAGGTGGACCTCAGGGTATGGGGGCCCTTTGTGGACTGCAGGGAAATGTCACTAAGGACCTTGGGACAGGAGGGGCCCAATGTCCCAGACTCAGGGCGGGCTTTCTTCCTGGGATGGGGGAGGCTGAAAGTCAAACCTGGGCTTCCTGAGACCCAGGGTAGATATGGCCTGGGCACAAGTCTTCAGTGTAGAGCAGTGTAGGACACTTTCAGAGCCTGTATCTCATCTTAACTTGCTGTTGTGCATGTGGATGGAGCCAGTGGGGTTGTGAGCCTTCCCTCAATGCCTAGGAGTGAGCATAGGTTCCCCAGGCTGGGTGTGCAGAGTAAAGATTCAGCTTGCGATGAGTGGGCCCTACTGGGCCCAAGGAGAACTTCCTGGCCCCAGGGTGAGCAGCCCTTGGCCCACTCCCCTTCTCTGCAGCCCCCATGTCTGACGGTGGCAGACAGCAGCACGATACCTGTGGGCAGTCCAGGCCACTGAGGGTGAGGCTTAGGGAGGACATGTGGGCTAAAAGACCCTCAAGACCGTGGGTACAGTAGAGTCACCCAGCCTCCAAGAATTGTCACCAAGTGGGGAGGAAGGTTCTTTGAGGTCAGTGGCCAGCTGGCCGGCCTTCCCTTCTTCCTTCATTCCTGGAGACTCTTCCCCACTCAGCCCGTCACCATGTAACCTATGACTATCCCTAAACCTCAGAACAAGGGGGTGCTTCTGGCTACTCAGAAAAGATACATGGTGGCCTAGGGTGGTGGTGGGTGTGGCTGGGATGCCAAGCATCCCAGACTTCAGACCCTTTCACTCTGTCATGTCAGCTTAACTGAGCCTGGTTCCAGAGCTCTGGATCACAGAGCCCTGAGTCTCCAGGCTCTTGCCTTGCAGAGTCCCATCCCCAGCTTACACATCTCAGCAAGGTCCTTTCCAACAAATCTCTTCACTACCCTTTCCCCTGCAAGCCTAGTTACTCTTCCCTTGTGTGTTAGCTGTCACCATCACTGTCTTGGAACCTGTACCCAAGGCTGGTCCAGGGCAGGAAGGGCTTGCACTTAACCTACTATGGCCCAGACCCATTGCCTGATCCATCTCTCTTGGCTCCCAGGGCAGGCAGGAGGTAGTGCTGAGGCCCAAGTGTGGCCATGGTGAGGACTAGATAAGAAGTCTCAGGAGGAAGGGTAGCATGCCCCCCTGTCCTTGGCTTGTGAGCCAGCTCTGGAGTACATGACCTTCTTGCCCTATACCCCCAGGAGAAGAGACCTGACTCCGTGACCCTCAGGATCTGCCAGGCGCACAGCAAGTCAATCGCTCTTGTCCAGCGAGTCTCACTGTGCACTCCATCACCCCAGGCCAGCAGCTCACCTCATGGGTAGTTTGCCTGGAAGCCAATCCCCTTCTTCAGACTTTTACATTCCTTTGAGTATCCTAAAAATAAACTTTCAATTTGCTTTAAATTAATATTAAAATTAAATCTAAATTAAATTATGATGCATCTTTAGGCTAACCCTGAAAAAGCCCTTAACGTGTCTGAACTTAGATAAAACTAGGAAAATTGGAAAACCATACACAAGGCCACTCCGGTCCTTCATAACACATAGCAGATCTGGTAGCAAGTAGTAAGAACCCAGGGTCCTCTGAAGGGAGGTGTGCAGGGAAAAATCTCCATCACATGGGAGCCCACAAAGGCAGGGCTTCGAGGACGGCAGGGACCCTGAGGACTTTCTGGCTGGGGCAGGATTCAGGGTGGCTTCACACCTAAATCTGCACTTCTGACTTCTTTGTTTGTTTTTCGAGGTAGTGTCTCACTCTGGCCCAGGCTGACCAGGAATTCACTATGTAGTCTCAGAGTGGCCTCGAACTCACAGCAATCTTCCTGCCTCTGGCTCCCGAGTGCTGGGATTAAAGGCGTGTGCTACCACGCCCAGCTTGCACTTCTGACTTCTGAAGTAGGTCTGTCCCCCTGGGCCTCCCTTTTCCTTCCACATCTGCTCTGGGCTCCCCATCAACGCTGAACTGCCGCCATGGGTCTCTCTCTTCTCTGTGTGTTCATTAGCTACTGTGAGGTGTCATATTATCCTCAAAGTTGGCAAGTATTTAATATTTCGGGTTCTGTGGGTCAGGAATCTGGGACGTGGAGTGGGATAGAGCCACAGGCTTCACTGTGTTCCTCACCTCCAGGCCATCAGACAACACTCGTTGGCTCCGCTGCTGTGTGGGTTCAGAAACTGTCTAATGAGGGCTGGAGAGACGGCTTAGCAGTTAGGGCACTTACCTGCAAAGCCAAAGGACCCAAGTTTGATTCCACAGGACCCACGTAAGCCAGATTCACAAGGTGGCACATGCTTCTGGAGTTTATTTACAGTGGCTGAAGGCCCTGGCTCGCTCGCTCACACGCTCTGTCTCTCTCTCTCTTCCCCTCTCTCAAATAAAACTAATAAAATAAATTCTAAAAAAGAAAAAGAACCTGTCTAATGAATGAGCTGAGGTAGGATTTCACTTTCTGGAAGGTGTGCAGGGCTCACTTTGTGGAGTGGACAGCAAGGGTTCACACCCTCTGATCCGGTCACTGTTTCCTCTAGCCTTCCTTGTGCCAACTGTATGCCCAAGTGGGGTCAGTGGGTACCTGGCCTGGCCCACCCAACCTGGGTGCTCTCCTTGCCTTCACGGAGTAGGCAGCTGGCTGTCATCTGGGGCTAGACCAGGCTGGTCTGAGAGTCACCATCATCTGGGTCATGGGGGTTAGGTCTGAGAACTTATTCTGACTAGCAGTCCCAGCTGAGGACCAGCGGTGTGCTTTCACCCTCCAGGGACAGGGCATAGATCTGCCCTGGAGCAGGTCTGGCCCAGGATGGCAGGGGCTTAGTGAGATCATTTGCTTGCCTGGTACTCATATCTGGGCCAAGGAGGGAGCTCCCTCCTCTTGCTGTCCTGACTCTGGTCACCTTTTATTCAGCCTGCATTTGTCTGCTGAGGGTGAGGCCCAGTGCTGGGGACATGGACGAGCCACCAGCCTTTCTTGGTGTGTGTGTGTGTGTGTGTGTGTGTGTGTGTGCATGGAAAGGCCAGAGGTCAATGTCAAGTGTCTTCTGCAGTCCCTTCTACTTTATTTTTTGAGACAGGATCTCTCATGAACTTGAAGCTCGCCCATTTGGCTAGACTAGCTAGCCTGCAGGTCCTTGGGATCCACCTGTCTCTACTTCCCCAGCATTGGAATTATAGGTGTGTGCTGCCATACCCAGCCTTTTTGTTTGTTTTTTGAGGTAGGGTCTCCCTGTAGCCCAGGATGACCTGGAGTTCACTATGTAGTCTCAGGCTGGCCTCGAACTCACAACAATCCTCCTACCTCAGCCTCCCAAGTGCTGGGACTAAAGGTGTGTGTCACCATGCCCACTTTTTTACATGGGTTCTGGGGATCTGAACTCAGGTCTTCATGCTTTTGCATGAAGGTTCTTTACCCACTGAGCCATCTCCTCAGCCCCCTGCTGTGGATCTTCTCTCTATCAGGTCGCCTGTTGGGGTCCACCAAGGCTTTCAGGCTGGTACCCTCAGCTGGCTATCCTGGGACTGCCTTTCAGTGGGGTACAATGTCCCTGCCCCAGAAACCCCCTCACTTGTCTCCCCAGAGTCCTAAGAACCACTGTATTTCTACCTTGCATTGGGGTCTGCTTTTCCCTCACAGCTGTCCTCAGGTTACGCTGAGGCACTGAAGGAGCAGGAGCAGGTGGTCTACCACTGAGATGCTCCCAGAGAGTGTCCCCTGCACCAGAAAGTAACTACCTGAGGACACCCCTCTCCTTGGGGTGGGAAAGATTGAGGCAGGGAACACAGCCTGGACCCTTTGGTCCTCAGCTTCACTGTGTTTCCCTGGCCTCACCAGGCCCCTGTGTCCCCATTGGAAGCCATTGCAAGACATCCTGGGCCTCTGAGAAAGGGTTCATTTTGGGCTTACAGACTGCCACAATGTCCCCAGGGATGGAGCAGTCCCCACCTCTCCTTGGCTCCTTGGCACAGTGATGCAATCTTGCTGAGAAATGGCCATCATTTCATGGTAATTGGATCCCCAAGCCCCTCCATGTCCCTTCCTTCCAAGCCAGTCAAGTTCCACAAAGTGTTTCAGCCTTTAATATGTACATGTTTACATACATACATACATATATACATATACATATACGTATACATATACATACATATATGTAACCCAGCTCCTCTCCTGTGTGTGCTTACTACTCTGTACTAGTGCAGGAGCTCTGTCCTTCCCTCCTCAGGCCTCACCTTCCAGGGAACCCAGGTATGCAGGCACCCAAGGCTGGGAGGACTTTTCTGGAAGTCATGACCTGTCCCTAAGGAGAAAGAGCACCAGAGTCTGGCTGCCTCAGTTTCCCTCTGGCCTTCTGGGTAGGGTACAAGGTAACCGCATTTCCTATTCTTTCCCAACTCTCTCCTCCTCCCCTCTTCACCCAGATCTTGGGGTCCTTATACCCTGGACCTAACAGCTACCAGTGGACCAAGTGTTATAAGAGACAGATCCAGCCTGGTCTCCTGGATGTGCAATGGGGGACTGAGTGGAGGGTCCCAGAATGGTGGGAAATTCCAGGGAAGGGCCCTTTTTAAAAATAGTTTTTATTTTTATTTATTTACTTAAGAGAAGAGAGGGCTGGAGAGATGGCTTAGCAGTTAAGGCATTTGCCTGCAAAGCCAAAGGACCTTGGTTCAATTCCCCAGGACCCATGTAAGCCAGATGCACAAGGTGGCGTATGTGTCTGGAGTTTGTTTGCAGTGGTTGGAGGCCCTGGCGTGCCCATTATCGCTCTCTCCCTCTCCCTGCCCCTTTCTCTCTCACTCTCTCAAATAAATAAATAAAATTTAAAAAAGAGAGAGAGGACAGAGAAGGAGGCAGATAGAGTATAGATATGCCAGGGTCTCCAGCCACTGCAAACAAACTCCAGATGTGTGTGCCTCCTTGTGCATCTGGCTTACTTGGGCATTGGGGAATCAAACCTGGGTCCTTACTTAGGCTTTGCAGGCAAGCACCTTAACTAATAAGTCATCTCTCCAGCCTAAAGGGCCCTTTTTTAAGGAAGGGGCCAGGTGGGGCTTTTCAGAGGGGGCTGGGCTGGACGTGAGGTGGACCTTTAGCAACTGAGTGTGGGAAGGGTGCCCTTGAGCTCCCTCCAAAAGCACGGCACACCAAGACGCAGTGTGCTGGGAGCCAACCTTACCTAAAGCATTTAGCTGGGAAATGACGGAATGCTGGCTCTGGGCAGAGGAGCCCAGGGTGCCTCTGTGTCCCAGTAGCGTCCCTGCAAGACCCAGTGTCCCTTAAGCCCCAAGAGTGCTGAAGCAGTGCCAGCCCGGGTACTTTCCTTCTCAGGGAACAGGACAGCCAAGTCCTGTGGCCAGCTGGAGCCCTCCCAGCCAGCATGGCAGCTAACTC
The DNA here is from genome assembly GCA_036346955.1 of Dipus sagitta. Classification (NCBI taxonomy): domain Eukaryota; kingdom Metazoa; phylum Chordata; class Mammalia; order Rodentia; family Dipodidae; genus Dipus; species Dipus sagitta. The sequence continues at coordinate 14,955,824 of CM070778.1, forward strand.
AGGGCCACAGGCAGTGGCCGCCATGTGTCTGGCTGTCCTTGCCGCTATACTGCCTGCTTAAGCTTGCTGACACAGGGCAGGTCTGCCCCGCAGGCGTGCCAGGGCCCAGGGGCGGCCCGTGGGTCTGAGCCTTGTTAGATGTTGTAGGTCCTCAGCTCCTCCAGGCACAAGCAAGACATCAAGCTCGCAGCCTTACTGCTTGACCTGGGGCATCATGGGAGGGCACTTGGAGGCGACAGCTGGCCCTTCCTCGTCTCTAGTAGACGTGGTGCTTCCCATCCTTGAAGTCACTGGCAGCAGCCCGGGGAGGAGTCATGCGCTCACTTTACTGTGGTAAAGGGGCTTGGGGGCCTGACCTGGGCAGGAAGGCCGGGGGTGGGGGGTATACCCAACTCTAAGTGCCCTGGAAACAACCTCTGTGCCCACAGGACTGTGATACTGGCAAGAGGACCCATCCAGGGGGAGGTATAGCACAATACCCACTGCTCCAGGGCCAGGCATGGGTGGACACCCAGTGGGGGCCAGGGGTGGCAGGAGAGGCACTGGGAAACGAAGACCGAAGCTGACGTTGGCAGCAGGGGCTTAGAGTGCCCCTTTGTCCCCGCAGTGCTGTGGGCCTGGGGTTGTGGCTACCCACAGAACTATTACAGGCTGGCAGTGGGCCAAGGTGCCAGGCTTGTGTCACAGAGGGCCTCATACCTCCGGGCAGGCCAGGTCAGGAAATGTGGGGTGGGGGAACCACAAGGGAGGGGGTCATGTGGAGGGATGGGGGCTGCCCCTAGGTAGCCTCAGGCCTATACTTCCCTCCACTTCTTTAAGTTCTGTCTTCCCTGTCCCTAGAGCCTCCACCCTGTGAAGCCTATGTGGAGATATGGGAGAGGAGGCTGAAGGTGCTATGGCTGGTCCATCTGGCAGGCAAGCAAGTGCAGCCAGCAGGGTGAGGTCACTACCCGTAACGTTGAGCTAGGGAGCGTGAAAGTCCCCGTGGACTCAGTCCCATGGAGGTCCATCCTGCAGGTAGCACTGCCAAGAGAGGGCCTCTGTCCTGTTCAGCTCTCCTTAGTCCTCCCTGCCCACAACTGAGGCAGGGCACAGCTGGAGGCCTAGATGAGGGGCCAGATGTAGGAGAGTAGGGTGGATGCCCATAGCTAAGACTAAAGCCCACCAGCTCTGCCCATGGGGCCAACTGCTTCTCTGAAGAGACTCCCAGGCTGGTATGTGTGTGTGCACATTGGTATGTGTGTGTGTGCGTGCAAACACACATTTGTAGATTCCTAGTGTTAGTGTACATGCTTACATGTATGTGAGTGTGTAAGTGGGCATGCACGTGTTACCCTGTGTGGGAATGTTCATGACTGCGTATTGCATGTGTACAAGGCCTGACGTCTGTACCAAGGTGGCTCATTTCCAAGCAGTGGGCAGGGAAGCGCCTTCAGCATGTGCATGGGGAGCTCTCAGAGTGGTGCTGACCAGCTCTGGTCACCTTCCCACGCCCTGCCGTACATCCCAGCACTCTCGGGGGTCCTGGCTACCCTCCTGAAGGTGCAGAAGATGTGAAGAATAGGAAGGGAGGGAAGGTGCCCCTGCCCCTCCTGCAGCCTCAGTACCCGCCTGCCTGCCCGCCCCGGGACATTCTGAGTCACTCTGGGAAGGAGTCCAGGGCCTCCCCAGTAGGGAGCCTTGGCCACCCCACCCCTTATCCTAGCCAAAGGGCTAAATTTACTTTTTTAATAAGAACCAGACTTATATCCGATTTTCCTTTTCTTTTATTAGTTCTGGGCTGTCGGTTGGGCCTGTCCCCTGTCATCATTGCCTCCCAGCCTTTTCCATGGTTGCCTGGTGAGTGGCTCAGCAACCACAGAGCTTTCCTATTATGGCCTGAGAGTGGCTTCCTTTGGGCCAGTGGGGACTTCCGGAAGGTTCTCTTGGACCAGCCAAGGGGCTTCCCGGGTGAGGTGATCTTCCCAGGCCACCCACCCCACTATGTCCTAGGGAAGGGCCAAGCCCAACGCCCACTGCTCAGCATTCTTGGCTTCCCCTCCAGCCCTCACTCCAGGCTATGCTTCCAGGCCCTTCCGCCCTGCCTCACTCCCCTCCTTCCCTCTGTTCCTTTCCCTGGGCCTGCCTTCGCCTCCACTTCTCCCGCAGCTGCCTTCACAGAGCTGGGCCGTGGCTTTCATGGTGTGATGGACCCATGGGGGCTCGGTGCCCTCAGACACTGCCAGGACTGTGAGAGCAGAAGGGGTGGCTCAGAGATGCCAGGAACAGAGCTGCAGACTGACACCTGCTGGCAGTGGATTTGAAGTTGGGGTGGGTACTCCCCAGACTGGGCTGGCCCATGGCCAGCAGGATTAGAAAAGTGGAGATTGGAGTCTGAGGAGGGCCAGGCCCTGCTTCTCCAGAAAATAGGACTCTCCAGAGTCCTTCTGAGTCCAGAGATTGCCTTCAGGGCTGGGGTCTTCCTAGCCCAGGAGACACGGCTGGAAAGCCATGCTGGGTCAAAGGTCTTGGAGCTACATAGTCTGAGGCCCACTTGACTTGAATCTAGAGTTTAGTGTTCTCCCCTACCACGAGCAGCACAGCCTGATGTAGCCCCTCCTCCAGGAGCTTGGACCAGTCATGCTTGACCCTTAAGCAGCTTTTTGGAGAACCTGCCCAATCTGTGTGCCTGAGAGATTGCTAAGGCTTGTATGCCCATAGCCACACACCCTAGACATGTGTGCACATTCATGGCCATAGATGACACACACTTAGAGACACACCCTGAACGTGTTCTCATACGATCCATGTGCTCTACCAGGTTTGCAGCACACCTTCCCAACATCATGTGGTGCTGGGGCGACCAAGTGACCCCGGCAGATGGGAGCTCAGTGGTCTGGGAATGCTCACAGTGCACCCTGCGGTAGCCTGTGGTAAGGCTCCTACGGCCCATTCTCCAGCAGTTTCCAGTTTCCTAGTGGGTAGAGGGTCTGAGTGGCTGTTTGCACGAGCACTGGGCATCTCCATCCTTGGCCCCTTCTCCTCCACTTCGCCAACTAGAGGGTCAGATACCACCCAGCCTCCAACAGACTGCCCTAGAGCCTTACCCTCACCCCCTATCTAAAGTCCTTGCAGGAAGATCAGCCTGGAAGATCGGTTCTCCCTGGGGTTCCTGGAATGAGAGGAATGTGGGGTGGGGCAAAGGGGCTGTCTTTCCTTCCTCCTCTACTCCCTCTGGGCTTTGGCTGTGTATGGGAGGGGGGCACCCCCTCTCCACACACACAACCAGCCAGGATGTCCAGCACTCCATTCTCAGCCACTCTTGGTGTCCCTTGGGGGGAGGCTAAGGGCCAGTTTATGGGCCAAGCATCCCCACTGCTGGGGCAGCCTTGCAGGGGCCTGGGGGAGGCAAAGCCGGAAGCTGGTGCCGGGCGAAGAGGGGAGCCTGAATGGTTGTAAGCTGGAGGGTGGGAGCTGGCGCAGGCAGTGGGTGCAGCCGCCAGACACAAAGCCAAGGAGGTCCGTGCCAGGAGCCCGTCAGCTGGGCTTCCGGAAGCGACAGGAGCGCTGAGAGCCTGGGAAGGGACTTTCTTTTCAGGAGCTTGCCGCCATCTCAGTGAGCCATGTTTTTTTTTTTTTTTTTTTTTTTTTTTTTTTTAACAACCCATTTCACAGTTTCCAGAAAAGGAGGACGCTGTCTGAGTGGCTCACTTAACTCAAAACAAATGCTTATTCCCTGCAGCTCTGTTCTGTCCTATCCTGCTGGCTCAGGCTGGTGTCTGTGCTGAGCTGGGACAGCCTCGCAGAAGAGCCAGGTGCTCAAACATGGCCAGCACTGGACTGTCCAACCAGCCAGACCTGGCCTCTGGTGTGCCAGGTCCTTGGTGAGGGGGTCCTTGGCAGAGGTACTAGACAGCCATTCAGACATACAAGGGGCTTTTCTTCAGGAGTACAAGCTGGCAGCTTCCCTAAACGATACCCAGGCACCTAGGCACACGTAGTGCCCTTAGGCTGCCCTATGTCTCATTTGTGGACCACCCTGGCCACCACAAACAAGTGAGTCTGGCATGCAGGTGGGTGGGAGGAGAGCCCCCACCAGCTGTCTCTGGCTACACAGGTCTCCTTTGCATCGGCGCCTTGCAACTTGCTGCCGCTCCTGAGAGCCACACTGGGGCTCGGGGTAAGGGCCCAGCTCCGTGATCAGAGATCCCCGAGTGTCGTAGGAATCCAGCCCCTAACCAAGTGCCAGGTACAGTGGGCTTGTTCACTGCAAAGCTACCCTTGACAGTCAGCCCACTGAGGAACATGGACAGGTCAAGGCCCCTTTGACTTGTCGCAGAGGTTCAGTATCTCTCCAGGAAGTGACCTGAAAGCTATAGGGCACCAGTCAGCCTCCAAGGCATGGCATTCTGTGCCCAACTGTGTGCTAGCAGCCTTGGAGCAGCCAGGATCCAGGTGTGGCACATCACCCTGTGCAGGTCGCCGGTCTTGGCATAGGGAGCAACTGGCCTCCCAAGCATGGGGGCCGTGTCTTAGGCGCTCATCAACTGAACCTGTCATGCTGGCTTCCGAAGTGATTTTCTCAGCCAGCTGGGCATCTGGGCCAAGACTCCATGGTGTCCTGGGCAGAGCTGAGGTGGCCTTGGAGCTGGGACTAGAGCCCACCCTGTATCTAGAGCTTCAGCCAAGCAGTGGAGCATCCAGTGGGGACTGGTACATGGAGTGGCCTGCCCCGTGGCCCTCTGGCGCGTCAGTGTTCACATCCCCCCGGGAAGAAGCGCCGTGTACCGTACCTCTGTGACGAGTGGAGTGGGCCTGTCCAGGCCCCTTAGAGGACTGGCTGGGGGGGGGGGAGGGCAGGGGTGGTTTTAGAGTGAACAGGCCCATTCAACCTGGCACTTGGACCTGTGGGGCCGGAGGACCCTGGTGGCACTGAGCCATATGGGTCTATAAAGCTACTGGCAGGGGGGTGCCAACATGGTTGGTGTGAGGATTTGGGTGCCTGGCCAAAGAGGGCCCTTGTCAGGAATTGCTCTGGGCCTCTGCACTGTTCCAGGCTCCCCACTGCCCATCCTACCCTAGGCTGGTGACCACAGCAATCTGTAGGCAGGGAGGGACCTAGCCAAGCCGAAAGAGCCTGCAGCCTAGATCCCGGCCGGACTTGGCCTGTGGTGCTGGCTCTGGCAGTGGCCCAGGCTGAACTGGGCTCCCAGGCAGCCACTGCACCGGCTCTGACTGGGTTGGCTACTGGTCAGCAGGCGGGGGCTGGGACGCGGTTGCCAGGTCTGCCCACAGCTCTGCTGGCCCGGCATGGTGCCATTGCTGAAGTCCTCTGAGGTGGAGGTGACAATAGGAGCACACAGGCTTTGTCCTGGGATTTCCTAGGCTGCTTGGGAGCTAATGGCCTCCTCCCCCAGCGTTGCTGCCCTCCGTGAGAGCACTGGCCTGGCAGGGGTCTGTGGGATTCACTGCCAGGTTTGCTGCCAGGCTCAGGATGGAGAGGAGCTCACCCTTTCAGAGTCAGAGTGAGGGTCACTGTCTTGTGTGGCCCATGCTGGGGGGAGGGGTGTAAGGCAAGGTGCCTGCCAGACCACTCTGAGCTGCTGGCTTGCTGGCCAGGAGGCTGGCTTCCGGACTCCTAGTGTGGAGATGTTAGGGCTGTCATGGTGTACTTCAGCTGAGGTCACCAGCACCTGAAAAGGGGGCGCCAGAAACACTCCATGTCAGTAACCTCAGAGAAGGAGCTCTCTGATGGTCTTGAACTGTAGTGAAAGTCACTGTGGCATTTGTATGACGAGGACACAGCACCCAGCCCCTTAACTGCCATCAAAGGAGAGAAAGGAGTGCAGGTGCCAGCCAGCCCAGCAGCCAGAACCTTGGGGTCAGAAGACAGCTGGTCAGAGCGGAGGGGAGGCGCTGCAGCCCTGTCCCCTCCCCCTCATTTCCCACACTCTGGGGCACGAGTCTGCTTTAATGTACCCAGAGAAAGCAGCAACCAAGGATGCCCCCCCCCCCCAAGTCAGGAAACAGTCTGGTGCCGGGTGACGAGGCGCTAGGCACAGGTGACGTTGTGTGACGTTGGGGCATCCTTGGCCCTCCCTCAGCGTGGGGTGGGAGCTGGCCAGGCGCAGTGTGGTACGCCCCCAAGGCCTCCAGGTAGAGAGGCCCACTTCTGGGACAGTGCTGGAGCAAGATGTCAGCAAAAGTCCCTGAGGGCCATCAGTCTCCCTCACCCTGGGATCTGGCTTGCTGGTCATTGTTCAGATTCCCCGCTGGACTGCCCCTCAGCTGCCCAGTCCATCCCATGAGGTGGCCCTTGGGGGGCAGTAGGGATTTGGATGGCGAGATTTTCTGCTGCTCCCCTTCCATGCGAGGCGACTATGAGGGAGCTGTTGCCTTGCCTCAGTTTCCCTGGGTCCGTGGGCCCTGTGAGACCCTGTGCTGAGAGTCATGCCAGCTTCTCTGTGGTGTGGGAGAGCTCAAGGTGCAAGGTTCCCAGGCCAAGATGTTGAAGAATTTTTTTCTCCAGACCCAACTTTTGGATTCTGCTGCTTCCCACTGTCCTGGGGAGGAAGGGGTAGGTGGAGCTCTGTGGGATGGAATGGGGGTGAGAAGGCCTAGGGGACTTGGAGTGAGCCAGGGCAGGGCAGAAAGCTTGCAGCTGGGGCGGCCACACTCATCCCATAGGCATGCCCCCCTCCAGGGTCCCTGGAGTAGGACAGGGAGGCCAGCATTTATTTTCCTTCCCAGCCTAGAAGTCCTTACCCGTGGCTGGACAAGCCAATAGTCTGGCTGGGGCCCCTGACAATCCCGGCCCTGCGGTCCGGGAAGTCCCTGGCTCCTGGGCCCCTCAGCCTGCCTTTCTCAGCTCTGAGCAGAGGCTGTCTTAGAGCTCTATCCGACCAGTAATCTCAGACCCTTCCTTCAGCCGTATCTGGGAGAAGCCCCCTCTACTGCAAGCCCCATCCCCTCCCTACACAGCCTGTCCCTCATGCCAGAAGAGGAAGAAACCAATTGGTCTTCCCCCTGCCCTAGGCTGGAAGCTGGCAGGGCACAGGGTGGCTGCCAGGGTCTCCTGGGCAATCCCGCTCTCCGAGCCTGGCTGCCTGGCTGCTGAGTCACCGTGTCTGGGAAGCTCCCAGGGCCAAGCCTGGTGGGATGAGGCGTTACCAATTCCCCTGGCTACTGGGCAGGAAGCTACTGCCCTGACTCACCTTGGGCTGGCCTCCTCCCTCCTAGGCCCAGAGCCCTACACCCCTCTCTGCCCTGGGATGGTCCCATACCAGGCTCACTTCCCAGGGACAGGTGGCAAAGTGCCAGGGCACCCTGCCCAGGTAGGGCCCAGTCTTGCAGTCCAGACCACCCACTGAGTGGTCCCATGTACAGGGGCTCTGTGTCCATGTGTGTCATGCTTGGACAAGAGCTAGTAGCCATGACAACCAGGGAAGCTTATTCCCCCTGGCATAGCCCGTGACAGTGACAGGGAGGGTGTTAGCAGGCTATGGACAGGGAGGGTGGGTGGGCAGGCTGTGGATGCTGGCCTGGGGTCAGGAGCAGCAGCTCACCATCTACTTTGCCCCCAGGCCACCAGTGAAAATGCAAGGGTGCTGGACCAGTCTTGGAAACCTTGGGCTCCTGACACCTGACCACTGTTTGCTGGTTGGTGCCAGCCCAGTAGAGGCCTGACTCTGCATAACCCAGAGGGCACTTTGAGATTTGACCCTTATCGTTCGGTCCTCTTTCCCTCTCATCTCCGTCTTTCTTCGGCCTCAGTTCTCCCTTGCTTTTCTGGGATCATGACAGAGCACTGTCCCACAGCCTCTGGCTGGAGCCCTGTTGGTTCTGGGCACATCACCTGAGCCCCTTTTTTTCAGGATAATGTGGGCAAAGCATGCTGTCAAATCCACCACGTCTGAGAGGCCTTTAGGTGCCAAATGCCATTCCTGAGAACATCAGGTGCTGTGCCTCCAAGAAGGCCCGAAAGGCAGTTTGTCTACCACAAGTCCTAAATGTTGATTTGGCATGCCACCTTCTCTGTGATGGCGGTGGAAGAGGTGATGGCTGTGGAAGAGGTGATGGTGGTTAGGTGATGTGGGTGGTGAATGTGGGGAGCAAGGTGGTGTGGTTGGTGGTGATACCGTTGGCAGCAGTAACATGGAATGGCGGCAGCCGCTAGGTTATGTGGACCGGGATGGTGGTGGTGATGCAGTTGCTGTCCGTGGCACTGGGGCTTTTGTTGGTGGTGATGGGGGACCAGGGGTGGTGGGTGGCGGTGGTGGCAGTGGCGATGTGCATGTTGCTGAAGATGTGGGAGGTGATGTGGACAGTGGTGGTGGCGATGGGGGCTGACTGATGATGTGGAGAGGGTGTTAACCTTGGTTTCACAGTAACAGGAGGGTAATCAGTCCTAGTACACCTGAGGCACTAGGATGCTCAAGTGTGATTGTCATTGCCTGTGTGGGCAGCTTTTCCTACCACTGGCTTCTTGGATAGTTGATGACAAGGGTCCTATGGGAGCCGGGAGGGCCTGAGACGCACCCTGGAAGGAAGGCTTCCGGGGTAGGGTGCTGCCCCCGTCCCACCAGAGCTGCACCATGGAGCCGCCAGCAGACTCATTCTTACCCTGTGTCCACAGCCAGCAGCCGCCTGATGGGAAATTCCCCAGCCTCCTCTTTCATGGGCAGCTTCCTCACCAGCAGCCTGGGCTCGCCAGCTTCCACGCACCCCAGCGGCCCCACCTCCTCCCCCTCTGAGCAGGCCTATCGTGGCTCCCACCCCGCTACCTCCCAGATCTGGCTGTCCCACTCCCACGAAGGTAAGTCAGGTCTGAGCTGTGGATTGACCGTGGCAAAGCCCAGCCAGCGGGCCCTGCCAAGTATGCTGGGTGGGGAGGGGGGCTCCCTGCTGAGGAAGCCCCTCAGGGGAGGTGGTAATTGGTTGGAAATGGGGTGGCCCCTGCTAGGCACTGGGCCTAACCAGATGTGTGCTCCAGATGTTGGGCAAGGAGGACTCTGGGGAGCTGAGGAAATGTGGAACACAGCTGGGCCAGCCCGATTGGGCTGTGCCCTGTGTCATTAGCTGCCCCCACCTCCCCACCGCGAGGAGGTGTGAGTTCCAGATATGCCAGCTGGAAAGGAGAGGTGGGGAGAGGGCACTATCACCAGCCCAGGCTTGCCCCCTGGACTCTCCCAAGCCACTTGTGTCTCACGAATGAATACCTGTTGCTCTCAGGTGTCACAGAGGGCAGGAGGATCTCCAGAGACTTGCTGAGACCCCAGGCTCCCCTGCCCTGCCCAGCCGCCTAGGGTTTGCTGGGCACCTTGGTGCTGTGACTGGGATGGTGGTCCTGGGACACAATGGCCTCAGGCCACAATGTCCCAGGCTCCTGATGTTGCTGATGCACCCTTGGCTGTTTGTACCTCACGGTGTGGGAAGGGTTAACACACACACCCCCACACCACTGGCACACAGGAGGTGATTGCAGTTGGCAGCGGGCACACAGGGCTCGCGCTCCTGGCACCCGGCACTGCAGTAACTCAATGACCGCCGTGCTCAGCGTCGTGTTTACAGAGCGCAGTGGACCCACACACAGCGCATGGCCCCGCCAGTGTTCCGGGCAGAGAGATTAGCGCCCAGCACTGCTGGAAGCTGGAGAAACCTCTCTTTGTGCAACAAGAAGGGGCTGTTTTCCAAACAGGACAGGTGACGAGTGAGGGACAGTTGTTAAAGTAATCTCGGCTTTAGGCGCCACTCGGAGCACACATGTTGGGCAGGTGATAAGGAATACTGCTCTCCCGGTGGATGGATGCCAGCAGGGTCCTGAGGACAAATGGGCAGAGTGGGGTCCTTGGCCCAAACCCACCTGTGCTCTGCTTCCCACCCCTTCAGTTCTCTACAGGGAAGACTGTGCTGGCAGAGCTGGGCCCTAGCACATTGCTCCCAAGCAAGCCATGGGTGGCCCCAGGCCCCGCAGAGGCTGTGTCCCATAGCCAACCCCCATCCAGCCTTCTGTGAATGCTGGGCGTCTCCCAGCTGGCCACAGCATCTGGTTCCCAGGATGTCTGTGAGAGGGAGAAGAGCAGACAAGCAGGAGGAGCAGACACACAGGAGGCCACTCACAAGGACTGCTCCTCGCTGGCGTGGCCGCAGGTGCGCAGGGCCACCCTGAGCTGGCCGACTTGACTTCCCTCCTTGCAGTCCACAGTGTGTCCTGTCAGGTCCCAGGCATGGCAGCCCACGCCCAGCTATGTATAGAGACGTAGATGCCTGCTTCCTCTCCATCTTACACTGGACGCCCCACCAACAAGAACAGTTTGGGGGTGTCACCACCTGCTCTGCAGCCCCGTCCTGCCCCTCACTGGGCTACTCGGAGGGTGGGTGGGTGGAGACCTACTGATAGTGCTCCCAACAGCTGTCTTGGTGGAACTGCTTATGGACTGTCCTGTGTACCCCCAACCTTTAGCCTCTCACACGAAGCCCCGTGCTAGCAGATTGCATATTCCTGCCTCAGCCTCAGAGATGTCCATCTGGTTGAGCAAAGCCCGCATCCAGGTGGCAGGCTGCCTTTGTCCTAAGCCATCTTATCCCAGCCCCATTCTGAGTCCTGCATTTAAGGCAAAAAGAGGGGTCTGGTACATCGCAAAGCCTGGCTATGTCACAAAGAGAAGGTTCTTTGAGACCAGCCCCAAGGACAACAGCCATCTCTGCCCACTTCTGGGCAACCGCTGTACCCAGTCCCAAATGCAGCATAAGAAGTGGGCTATGTAGGACTCCAGAGCAGGACACAGGGCCCACTTGGGGCAGGAGACAAAAATGTGGGGGAGGCAGCCGTCCTGGAGCCGGTGTCATCTACCTCCAACCTGCTAAGTTCCACCTGAAATTGGACGTAAGTCCACGTCTGTCTGGGAACCATGTAACAGCACACACCTCCCAGGCCTGTGCCTCAGTTTACCCACATCTGCTGCCCCAGGGTGACCTCTCTGCAGGGGTTCCCCTGTCCTCTATGTCTGCAGCCTTACTCCCCAGCAGGCCACGTGGTGCAGCCGACTTAGCGTGGTCTATGCAGAGGCCAGGGCAGGCGGGGCGGGAGCGAGTGGCAGGCTGGCTGGCTGCCCTGGCAGTGTGCCTGGCTGCTAGTCTGACGAGGTGCCAGCTGGCTCCACGTGCCGGAGCCTGTTTCTCGGCCGTGTGTGTTCAGGAGGGGGGGCGAGGCAGGCAGGGGGCACGCGACATAGCCAAAGAGTGGGGGCTGTCCAGCGTGGGGGCTGCCTGGGAGGTCAGCCCAGAGGCCTGGCCTCCCCCTTGCGCTGCTTCCCTCCACCACCTCCAGGATGGGCAGGGGGCAGGCGCTTAGCACTGCCCCCTCATCATCCCCTGCATCCAGGGCAAGCGTGTAGAACCCCAGGTGGGGTTGGTCACAGGTGCCACCCTCACTCTAGGCAGGGCCTCTGAACCAGCCGGAAGATGTCCCCTCCTCCACCATCTGCAGGGCAGCTGCTCAAACCAGGCTGGGCTTCCCGTGTCCCTGGAACAGCTGGGGGTGCAGGGGAGGCACCCCAGTGTTGGAGGAGCCGCCCTAGAACATCTGGCCCTGGGCAGGGCCTGCTTGCTCAGCCCCAGGCCTGTTGGCCTTTTGGCTCACCCAAGACGAGGGTCTCATCAGAGGCGGACCCTCAAGGGACTGGGGTGGGGTGGGGTGGACAGCAGAACTAGCCTGGGGCAGAGGTGAGGGACTGTCTGCCAACCTGACTTGGGTGGGTCAGGACAAGGGTGTGGGTGCAGCACAGCTGGCCCTATTGTCAGTGAGCCTGCCCCCACCCCAGCTGCCTGCCCGGGACCACCCACAGGGCCATGAAAGGGGATGCCATTGCGGGCGGGGGTGGGTGAGGGGTATGGCATGAGCTTGGAGCAGCCACAGCCAGACTAGTCGTGGTCTCTTGTGCCACCTGGAGGGGGAGCCACGGGCACACGTGCCAGTACTGGCTGTTCGCCTAGCCAGCCTCTGACAAAGACAGACCCACCCTGGTGGCCATTTCTCCATCCGGGCCTGGCTGGATTCCAGGGACAGGAGCCACACACAGAAGCCACCAAGTGTGCCCTGCTGTTGCAGACCCCACAGCCTCTTCTATGCCACCAGCTGCTCTCATCTCCCTTAGTACCTTGTGAGGCCTCGGGACCTGTCAGGACTTCCGGAGCAAGCAGGAGCTGGAATGTGTCCAAAAGGGAAACAGGTCCCACCCAGCACCCACTCATGTGGGTGGCCAAAAGGCTCCAGTGGGCCTTCAGGTGCCACCTCCTGAAACTCCCTCTGCCCCAGTACCTTTTCTCCAGGTGCTGGAAGCCCCATCCCTTTTTTGTGGTTGGCTTTGTTTTATTTTTCTTGACACATAGGGCTCATGATGTAGCCCTGGCTAGCCTAGAGCTTGCTGTTCAGACCAGGCTGGCCTTGAGCTTGCAATGATCCTAAGCCACGCAAGCCTCTCCCTTTCTTACACCTGTTGCCTCTGTGGCTAAAATATCACCTTTATAGGCCCCTCTGGGCCCTGGCCTTTCCTCTCTGGCCCTCTCCCTCACCCCAGATACTCCACATTTCATAGTGTCTCTACCCATGTCCATGGGAGCTGCAAAAAGAGTTGGGTAAAGTTGGCTATCCCGAGATCTTGGGGAAAGTATGAGGGTGAGCTAAACCCTGTCCTGGAGCTCAGGGTGTCCACTGGCCAAGCTGGCCCCAGCTGGCCCCGGTGCAACCAGGAGGCCACTGCAAGGCCTCGGGCCCCGTCCCTCCGTGACCGCAGCCTGAGAGCTCCGTTAGCCTCAGGCTTGTCTGCTCGGCTGCAAGGGTTTTGAGCCTGTTTCGACACCTGTAAACCACACAAGTCAGCGCGGCTGTTTGGAGCCAGCAAGACACTGGACATATGTGGTACAGAGAGCAGCTTCCTCCTTCCCACATCTCCGTCTCCTGTGGGGGCTGTCCATGGCTGGGGGCCAGGGCCTTGGTCACCAGTGGGGTCTGACCAGGACAGGAAGAGATAGATGCCTGCCGGACGCCCCTGCACACCACCCGTGAATGAGTGACAACCAGGCACAGTGGCCTGCCTGAGAGGGGTGTGGAAAGGCTGGGTGGCAGAGCCACTATGCCAGATGCACACAAAGTGTTGGGGGCATACCTTGAATGCCCCTGCTGGTCTCCTGTGACTCGAGTTGCCTACTCAGCCCTTCTACCTGCCCACAGCCTGTCTTAAGCTCCTCCGTATGGTATGAGGGCCTGTCCAGGACTCCCAGGATCCAGGGCATACTGCCCACGGGATCCTGGCCCCTTAGCCACTCCTCTAGGCCAAGGGACAGATGGAGCCTGCCAGGCCCTGTACCCTGGGTGGCAGTGGGTCAGTACTTTACAGGCCTGTGGAGGAGATTGGGGCCATACCCTAAGGGCTGCCCTTCCAAGCTCCAGAGGACACCATGGGTGGTCAGTCCTAGGAGCTGCACCTTGAAATCCTGGCTTGAATGGCAAGGAGCCTGACCATCTGGAGTGAGGAGAGCCTGAAGCGGGGAGGTTTGGGTGTTTAGAGAACCTGGGCTGTTGCTAGGTTGCTCTCTTCAGCCACTAAAGCCGGGATGGCCAGTGGCCTTGTCCATTCCCGGGGCAGACACTCCTAGTCAGTTATGTTGCCTCAGAATTTTTAGCCCAGCTCTTTTGAATGAAAGGGGTGTCACCTGAGTAAGTGGGCTAGCTCCAGTCAGTGCTGGGCAGCTGTGTGTGGCAGCACCCTAAGTGACAAGAAGATGCCAGGCGTCTCCACCAGGCCACTTCTGTGGGAAGTGGGAGGCTTGCAGTGAGGCTGGGAGCCTACCAGACACCTGCCCCTTCTGAGTGAGCAGGAAAAGCCCCTGTCCCATGGCCACCAAACCTGACTTCCCATTTCCCTGCCTGCCCTGCCGTCCTCACTGTGCTTCAAATGCTGCCCATAAGTTACCCCACCTTTAGCCACTCCTCTTTTTCTGCCCCCCTGGGCAGGTGTCCCCCACTCACCCTTCTCTGACAGCCATGGAAGAGGATGAGATGTCCTCAGCAAGGCTTCCACACCTAGTCAGGGGCCCCTTCCCAAGTCAGCTAGAGGCTCTGAGGCAAGAAGTGGCCTTGGGTTTGTCACCTGGTGGTCACAGTGGCAGAGCAGGCTGAGGCTGTTGGGAGGGAGCTCCTGGGGCCTTGAGGTCTTCCGGCAGGAGTGTGGGCTGGAAGATCTGGCTGTCAGAGGTGCGCACCTGGCCTCCTCCGGCCTGCCCTCCCAGCTGTGTCGGAAGCCTTCTCCCAGCTGGCCCTTGCCACGCCCCACTGAGACCTTCCCCAGCACTCTCCCCAGTCTCCCGGGCCCTTGCTGGGTGCTGCCGTTCCCAAGTCTGGATTTTGGTCTCAGAGCAGCTGCTCTGATTTCATAAAAGTCATTTTCTGTTTTCTTCTTCAGTTCACAAAGTATAGTCTTGAGGAAAAGAAAGAAGCCCTTCTGTTGCTAGACTGAGAGAACCCCTATCCCCACCCTCCTACCCAGGACTCCCTGCCCTGCCCCCACCCTTGCCTTTTTTCTTTTTCTTCTTCTTCTTCCTACTCAATTCCCCATATGGGAACTGGGAGGTAGAGAGCCACTAAGCTTCTGACTGGCCTGTAGATTTAGGCTTCATTCCCTGACCTGGCCACTGTCAACTCAGGGCCACCCGTCCTCACAGCCCCGTCAGTGCACAGGGCAGGGTGTCTGCTCCTCAGCCAGCCAAGTGCCTGCTGTCCCCAGAGAACAGTGAGAGACCCAGACCTCATGAAGGGGCATGAAGTAGGGGTGTCCAAGCCTGGGAAATAGCGTCTGGGAAGAAGGAATTTACAGACTTCTGTTTACCAAAACGAGGCCCGTAAAATATTTAACAGCAGCCAATTACGGGGGACAGCTGCAGTGGTTTAACCCCCTTCCCCTGCCCCCCACCCCGGCTGCTCCCACCCTGGCCTCTCGGCTTTGTCAGGTCTTCCAGGAGCTGAGTTTAATCTGGCTAACATCTGCTGCAGATGTGTCCACACGCTCTAGGCCAATGGAACAAGCCTTACAGCCTCTGCCTGCTCCTTCGGGCGGGGGGATGGTTACGGGGACAATGAGGGCAGGCCTGGAAGTGGGCACCTTGCCCAAGTCCTCCCATGTGGGCTGAGGGCATTCCCTCAGCACGCAGCCAGCAGGTTCCCCTGTTGCAGCACTTCTCCGAGGCGTCTCGGGACTCAGATGGGAGGCTGCACCTTCAGGGAGGACAGAGCTTCCCCCATATGACAGCGCCAGGCTCCCACTGAGCCAGAGAATGCAGCATTGGTGGCCGCGTGTGGACCAGAGGTCCCTGCCTAGGCCTGAACAGGCTAGGAGCGAGCTATTTCCCAGCCCCTTGTCCTTTGCCTGAGCTGGGTGCCAGGGATGCCTTGCAGTGCCCCCCCCCCCAACCAGCCTTCTCTCGGCACCAGGGCCACTTGTCCCCATGGACCCGCAGAGGCCTCTTCTACTTCAGCATCCAGGCAGGTCAGCTTTGGAGCTCCTGGGGACGTGGGACAGAAAACAGGCACATCCGGAGAGCTGTCCTGCACTTCTGGGGCTGCCTCTCTGGTGGTGACCTCCCCAAGAGGTGCTCTCATGCCATGAACACACGGCTGCCTGTGGTTCAAAGGAGCCCTGCCTCAGCAGCCCTGGGGCCCCATGGGAAAGGAAGCAAAGCATGCTGAGCAACACTGTCCTGTGGAACTTACCAGTGACTTCACCACAACACTTGAGGGCTGTGACTGCTTCCCTGAGTCTGTGAATCAAGGCACCCTTTTATCAAATGACAAAAGTTGGGATGCTGCCTGCTCTAGGCTGTCCCTCTCCAGGGACTGTGGCTGCCCTTCATAACCAGCCTGCTCTCCTCTGCCTGTCCCTCTGGGGAAACCCCAGGGACTCCTGCTCCCTTGTCACAGGCTAGTGTAGCCTGAGATGTCAGACTATCAGAAGCTCTTGGGACAGCAATGAGGTAGGTCCCCAGGAGAAGCTACTCTAGGGCCTGATCTCCACGGGGACATGTTCAGAGCAGCTCCGACCATGCAGAGAGCTGTGCTGTGTCCCAGCCCAGTTGCTTTTTGTTCTGGTTTGTTCTGGAAGGTGGGAAAGTGCCCACAAACCTAGCAGGATATCTCTGAGTTGATGCTCCTGGTATCGTGGCTCCCCCTGGGCCTCAGCCTGATGCTCACAGCGGGCTCTAGAATGCCCCAGCCCCACATACTCACAGATGGCTACTAGATTCATGCTGACAGAGATAGGCATCGACTGAAGACCCAGCCGCTGGAAGGTCGACCTCAGACTGGCCCAGATCCCTCTTGGAGCCCTCAACCCGTTTAACAAAGGCCTCTGGGATGTGACCAGGAAAGCCAGCCACCTGGCCTGGATGTAAGCCAGGCTGGAGGAGACCCCAACTCCCTCCCCTGTCCTAGCATCTAACAGCTGCCAAGGTGGTAGTAGTGAGTAGGGCTGGCTAGCCACCAGTAGGCAAGCCTCCCTGGTGGGTCTGAGTGTGATGGGTATCCAGGTCCTTAGTCTCCCCTGTGAGACCCGGTGGGAAGGGCCAGCCGACAAACCACAATCCAGGTAGCTGCTAGTTCTGGGGTTCCCCCCTCCCCAAGGAGCTGGGCATTGCTAAAGCTTCTGCGCCCCACCCCCAGCTGGCTGCCAGCACCCAGTCCTATAGGCTGTGACCAGTCCTGTAGGCTGAGACCTAATGGAGCAAGAGCTGTGTCTATTCTAGGTGACCAGAGACACTGGGCCAACAGGGCAGCACCAGCTCCAGGCAGTGGCTAGCATTCCTATAGACACAGCCCTCCAGAGCTTCTGCTGCCTCAGAGGGATGGACCTCTTAGGTCTGAGAGTGGCCACTCAAAGTCACCAGACAAGGGGCTGGGTTCTCTCACGCTAGGACACTGTGCCATGGCTAGGACCAGCTTCTTTGCAAACATGGGCATGAAAAAACTGGGCCTCGGTGGAGAGCTGAGTAGAGAAGAGACTTGTGGCTTATTACAGATGGGAGCCTGAGCACCCAGCTGTACCGCCCAGGGGTGTGAATCACCCAAATAAACTCTGGCACACCACAATGCCGCCAGAGCTGTCTGCTTGCCCTGTGGAGGGCTCAGGCTGGAGGCTGTGTCTGGCCTGGCTCTCCCTTAGCTAAGAGTGTACAGGGATCTGTTCACTGCACAGCCTTCTCTCAAGACGCCTTCTCTCCAAGCCCCTTTGTTGCCTAGTCTGGAAGCTCCCACCACACCAAGTGCTGCTGGGAGGGAATCAGAAGCTGCCGCCCCCCTCTCCCCAGCCCATCAGCAATTCAATTTGTGCTGCACCGGAGGGATGGTATTAGTCGAGTCAGAGTTAATATGATGTATTGATGGGTTGATTTCCCACTGGCGGGCTGTGCCCAGGCTCTGCCGGGTGTCACTCCTGGGCTGCCAGCCTGCTTCTCGCCTATTTCAGGTCATAGTGGTCAAGAGCCACCTTGACAAGCCAGTCCTTTTGCTTCTCTAGCTCCTGCGTACCCCAGATTTTCGGGGAGTCTGGCATCTACCTTCCTACCAGTCAGCCACTTGGATCACCATGGAAACAGCAATGTTCTCTATGGGCAACATCGTTTCTATGGAACCCAAAAAGGCAAGTGCTGTGGAGCCCGTGTGGGGTGCAGTGTCCTGGGTGTGAGTTTAAGAAGTACTGGTGAGCCCTCTCCACCAGGGGTAGGGCCCATGGAGAATGTCCCAGGACCACCATCAGGCACAGATGGAGGGCCTTGTTAGAGGTCCTTGAAACAGCTATGCTACATACTTCAGGGTCTCAGTACTCATGTTTTTTTTTTTTTTAATTTGTTGTTGTTATTATTATTATCATTTATTTGAGAGGAGGCAGGGAGAGAATGGGCGTGCCAGGGCCTCTAGCCACTGCAAAGGAATTCCAGATGCATGTGCCACCTTGTGCATCTGGCTTACATGGGGCCTGGGGAATTGAACCTGGGTCCTTTGGCTTTGTAGGCAAGCACCTTAACCACTAAGCCATCTCTCCAGCCCAGTATCCCTGTTTTGCTAAGCACCCCCAGCAGCTCACAGAATTCAGGAGTAGCTCAGTGCAAGAAGCCTTCAACTGGGGCAGGATCACAGAAGCCTGGTCCAGATCTGAGCTGTCAGGAGCCCTTGCTCTGACACCAGCCCTTTGTCTCTCATGTTGGCACTGCAAGGGCAGTGGCAGTAGGTCCCACCCAGGAGCCTATAGGGGAGGCCTGGCTGGAGGTGGCCAGGGGCGCACCCGGAGGCCATAGTTCCTATAAGCAGGTGGGTTTTGCAGGAAGAGGGGTACGGCATCTTATTTGTGTTTTGGAAAGCCCTCCTGGGGTGGTGGCTGGAGGCCAGGGCTGGCATTGGGTTAGTGACCACATTTGAGGTTCAGATGAACCTATGACAGCATAGGGCTCAGCCTCAGATATGGGTGTTACAAGGGCAGAATTAGTGATAACAAGGAACATACTGGGGCAGGGGAGTGCACAGGGTCTCAGATGGCCCCAGTTTCTGGTCTGGGTTATGGGAGGGGCTATTCGTGCAGGCACAGTTGGAAAAGGTGAATCCAACTTAAGTGCACCAAGGCAGGGGCCTCCCAGGGGAGAGGTGCTGTACCTCCGTGGTTCTCCCGTAGAGAGTGGGTGAGGATAAATCATCTCACCAAAGCCCCAAGGAGCCTCCCACAGCTGCCAGCAGAGACTGGGACACAGAGAGGTGCACCAGGGTACAAAGAGCACCCACAGCTGGGTCCTTGGGCTGCCCTGCACCTTTGGCCTCAGAAGAGTCTTGGAGCCACCAAAGCAAGCTCTGAAATGTCCTTGGCCTTGCTCAGGCTGGTCAGCTGGAATTGGTACAGGCTGGGCTTTATTTGGGGTCCCTCCAGGAAGCCTCCCCAGGTCCCACTCAGGGGTCTAGCTCCATCCTAGAGAACCTTTCCACGTGCTGCTGGGAACCCACCCTGGGCTTAGGCCATGGGCTGGGTCCCCCAAGCCCTTAGTCACACATCCCCCATGCCTGCAGCTGTTTTGACAGCATCTGTCAGGAGTGGGCAGGTGGCTGGTTCCAGCCCCAGAAACCTGATCAGTGAACCTAGGCCCAGGGACTCCCTCCGGGCAGTAGGCCGGCTGGTGTCCCAGCGGCAGCCGGCCGCTGCTGGCCAGGCCTCTCGGCTTTCACAATATTGTGGTGGAGCCTCATCCAAGAACATTATTTGGTTTTGGAAATTGAGCTAATTAAGTTTCTCCTGGGTTACCCCCTTCCCGTTCTCCTTCCCCCTTGTTCCTAATTAGCAGGAAATTGTCAAGGAATTTACATGAATGAGGACAGTTTTACAAGATCCAAACATTTCTTTTGTTCCCCTTGTCTGCTCCCTCCCTCAACTAGGGCCTATCCCTGCTGCCCACTCACCCAACGGAGGGGAGGAGGGGCACCCTTAAGGGTCCCCCAGAAGCATACATGTTCCTAGGGCTGGTCCACAGAACCTAGAGCAGACCCTTTCTGGGTAAGAAGGGTTTGTCCCAGATCTAGTGCCCCAGCTGAGTAGCCGGTCCACTGGCCAGCAGAGGGAGCCCCCAGGACACTCACCACCCAACCGGGCTGGCTTGTCCCAAGCTGCTGAGGTTGGGGTGCGGGTAGGTACAGCTGTTCTCCACCAGAGACTCATTTTCTGTCCTCCCAGTTTTGACTACCAGCTTGAGAGCCCAGTTAAGATGTTGGGGGTTGAGAGGCTGCCCAGGGTGTCCCAGAGGTGTGCCTTCCACATTGTCCTTCAGTCTTGGTCCTGGCCTCCTCGCTTGGCATCACAACACTTGTGGCCATCCACAGCTTTCCACATCACGTGAACCCTTGTAGAGGTTCACCCAAGTTCCCTCCACAAATTTCTAGGACACTGGGCTGGCCAGGGAGAGACTGGGCCAGGTTCTGCAGCTCCAGACTTCTAGGGCAGAATGGGGTAAAGTGCTTAATATCAAAAAGCTTCAAATTAGGACCATAGAAAGGTTCTGGCTGTTGGATGGTGATGATAGTCAAACCATACTGTATGCACCTCGTGCCGCTAACAACATACTTAAAGATGGTTTGTTTTATTATATGTATATATATATATATATATATATATATGTTTCTATGATTTCAAACATACATATATACAGACAGATAGACAGACATATAAAGAAACAAATGCCTTCCCTAGATCAGACCTCCAGGTAGGTACCTGCCAGGATTGGGAAGGTACCTGGTGCAGGTAAATCTGACTGTCCAGCACCCCTCTCCGTTCCTGTTGACCTTGGCTTTGTCGCCCCACAGATAACTTCTACCTGCGCAACCTGCCCCCTCAGCCCGCAATCCTGCCCACCAACCACAACTTCCCTGGCGTGGCCCGGACCGCCCCTGCTCACCCCGTTGGTTCCTGTACCCGGGACCGGGTTGAGGCTGGCTCCCTGCCGAAAGGCCCCAAGGACTTCGACCGCTTCCTCGTGGGCAAAGAGCTGGCCAAAGAGAAAGCTGGCAAGGTGGTGGAGGGCAGGGAGCGTCCAGTGGCAGAGGAGGATGACAGCAAAGCCCGGCATAAGCTGGTGCCACCCATGCCCACCGAGGGGCCCTGCAAGGAGGGGGGCCCTGCACCTCGGGGCTCCTGTGAGGGACGCCCCAAGCACCTCACCTCCTGTCTGCTCAACACCAAGGTGCTCAATGGTGACATGGGCAAGGCCACGCTGGCCAGCTGTGCAGGGGGCATGCTGGGTCGGCCTGGCACAGGTGTGACAGCATCTGGACGCTGTGCCAAGGAGGCAGTGGGCCCCATGGAGCCTGGGCCAGCCTTTAGCGAGTGCCTAGAGCGGCGGCAGATGCTACACCATGCAGTATCCTATACGGTGCCCTCTGGCCTGCCCACTGGCCCACCTCCACCCTTAAGCACAGGTACCGGCTCTTTCCCCTGCCTGCAGTTGCATGGCGGTCCAGATGGACTCTGCCCACTGCAGGACAAAGTCCCTCGGGACCTAAAGGCCAGCGGGCCCACCTTCGTGCCTTCTGTGGGACACCTGGCTGACAAGAGCCGTCCCTTCCAGGCAGCTGAGGCTTGTGCTGCGGTGGGTGGCAGCAAGGAGCGGCATCTGGATGGGGCCATGGCCTCCGACCATGCTGTGCCCTATGGAGTTTCCTACGCCCACCTAAAGGCCGAGGGCAAGGGCGAGCGGCGATCTGGGAGCTTTGAGGCTGCCCTCCACCCCCGGCTAAAGGGCCTGGAGTATCTCAGTACAGGCCCTGAGGCTCCCTTCCCTGGACTCCCCAAAGGTGGTCTGGACAAGAGTGGCTACTTCGAGTTGCCTACACCCTCACAGGACTGTGCCCGGCCCACTCACCAGGACCCACTGGGTGGGAAGGCCGCCCAGACCTGCTGCACTTTAGACAAAGTGGCCAGCAAGGAGGGCCCTGCTGGTCCCCCAGGGGCCCAGAAGGTGGCCCGGATCCGACATCAACAGCACTTGGTGGCCCCCGAGGTAGACCCAGTGGGAAGTGGGGCTGAGGCCAAGCGCAAGTCCCTGGAGCTGGCATCTCTGGGGTATAGTGGGCCCCACCTTCCCCCATGGGGTGTCCAGACAGGCCAGAGCAACCCGATGACCATCAGTGAGGAACGCAAGGGCAGTTCCTACCTGGACCCCTTCGGCAGTGGCCTGCAGCAAGCGGCTCTCCTGTCCCAGGAGCTGCCCACCCCACCCGACGAGGTGTCGGCCATGAAGAGCTTGCTCAAGTACAGCAACCAGGCTCTCGCTGTGGGCCAGAAGGCACCCTTCGTGGGCCTGGGTAGCCTCAAAGCCAGCTGTGTTCAGCAGGAAGCCAAGCTCCCGGCCTCCAAGGGCCCAGGCCCGGTGGACAGACCCGACTGTGCCCGCAGCCGGGAGCATGAGACACAGCATGGCGATGGGGAGACACGGCAACCACCGGTGGGCATCGCAGTGGCCTTGGCCCGGCAAAAGGACACAGCAAGCCGACCTGATACAGCCTATGGCACCAACAGTGGGCGGCAGGGCAGGGCCGCCCCCACCTTCAAAGGTACACCACTGGGCAGGGAGGCAAGCTGGGTGGGGTCCATAGTGCTCAGGGTTGGTGATCCCGGCCCCTACCTACGAATCCTATTGGCCCCTACTCCTTTCCCTAGAAGATCCTCCAAAGCTCTGAGGGCCAGGAACCCTCCTCCATGTGTCAGCTTTCCCACTCAAGGCAAGGCCATGATTTGCTTGGGTCATTGATTTCTCAGTTGCCACAGTCTGGTTTTTCTGCCATCTTGACCCTGTGCAGCTGGTGGGGGGCCACGCAGTACCCACGTGCTAGACCTGGAGAGTGAGGAGGAAAGGACACGAATGTGTGAAGACCGCCTGGGGCTGCCCGGCCGTGAGCTGCTGTTACAGTAAGAGCTGAACTGTGGCCTTGTGGTGGGCTTGCCTATTCAGAGTCCTCCTGGGAGAGAGGAAGGGAGGTGTGGTGGCCAGGACGTCGGACTCTGGCCTGTCAGGTGCAGGTAACACGTGGCATTGTACTATTGGAGGAGGGTCTTGCTCATTCATGCCCTGCCAGCAAAGCCATTGCTGAAAACTTGAGTTCTCCAGTGTGAGGCCCAGAGCCTGGGGTCTCCTGGGGCCTCCAATCTCCATGTCCTCTCCCAGGTTGGCAGTCTTTTAGGGGCGGGAGTCCGCCAGGGGACAGAGCTGACTGTGATAATAATCTTACAGGGACAACAAAGACCTCGTGGAGTTTGCCCGGATCCACCCGGCAAGCAGCTGCCCTGGAGATATGGCCCCTCACCTCATGATGCAGGGGGGCCAGCTGAGTGGGGACCCGGCCCCCCACCCTGCTCACCCTCCCTGGCTGCCCCGCACCCGCAGCCCCTCCTTATGGATGGGGGGACATTCCTACGGTCAGTGCTCTGAGAGAAGTGAAGGGTGGGGGGACTGGCCTGGGACTAGTTGTCAACCTCTCTCCTGGCTAGGACACTGGCTTGACCTCTGTGCTTCTGCTCCCCAGGCCTCGGACACCCCGCCCTGCACCAGAACCTGCCCCCTGGCTTCCCTGCCTCTGTGCCCGGCTCCATGCCCTCAGTGTTTCCCCTCCCCCAGGACGCATCTGCACAGCTCGTCATCCTACCCTCAGAGCCCACAGCCCACAGTACCCCTCACACACTCGGTAAGGGCCTCCCCAGCCTGGATGTTGCAGTAGGTCTGAGGAGGACAGTAGTCCCTAGAGAGCAAGAGGGAGCAAGGCAGGTGCCTGACCAGGGGCAGCTTATTTGGGTACAGGGCTAGGGAGGGTTGAGGGGAGATGAGGCTGGTGGACAAGGGAAAAGCAACTAGGGCGGGCCCTTCCCTTCTGAGGCTGATGACCCTCTGGCCCTGCCTACAGCTGAAGTCATGGACCAGGCCTCACTGTGGCCGCCCATGTATGGGGGCCGGGGCCCCGCCTCGCACATGCAACACCCTGGTCAGCTCCCTGTGTACTCGAGGTCCCAGCTGCTGCGACAGCAAGAGCTGTATGCCCTACAGCAGCAACAGCAGCAGCAGCAACAGCAGCAGCAGCAACAGCAGCAGCAGCAGCAGCAGCAGCAGCAGCAGCAGCGGGCCGCCCAGGTCCTGGAGCTGCAGCGAGCTGCCCACTTCCAGGTGCCACCCCCCAACAGCCCTCCCACCAGTCAAGACCCAGGCCCCGTGCCCCCGGCCTGAGAGCAGCCCTGCGTACCTCCCACGCCGCAGTGGGAGGCAGGGCTCGGGCCACCTGAGTCTTTCCCCTCACTTGACAGCGCAAGCCTGAGGACCGTCACATGGAGCTAGAGGAGCAGGCCCAGGAAAAGGCGCCCAAGTCCACTCATAAGCCAGTTGCCTTAACCCCGATGGCCAAGGGCACACCCTCCACCGCCACTGCAGGTCCAGTCAAGCTGTCACCCTGCTGCCACTCACCCACCCTGAAGACCCCCGCCAGCTGCCCCACACCACCGCCTCGTCCCAGTGCCCCCAGCACTTTATCTGTCTGTCCCACTGGCAGCCCAGGACCTGGCTCCAAGGTGCCCAGCACCGAGGACAAAAGTGGGGAGGGCCAGCAGGCTGGAACCAACCTTACTACGTTGGAACCAGGTGAGAACTGGCAGCACTGGTCTGGCACACCCACTCTATCCTGATGCCTTCCACCACCACTATCCCCCCCCCCCCCGCCCGCCCGGGGAGAGCAGGGGCTGCTCCTCTCTTGCTTTCTTGAAGGCCATTAGGTCTTCCCTCTATCACCCTCCTATGATCTGTGGAGAAACTTACTGTCCCAGTTCTTGGCCCCTCCTGGCTCTTGGCAGCGAGGACATGGGTAGGGCCTGATCTTGCTGGCCAGCATGTTGGGACCTGTAAGTGGTACACGACTTGCCACTGGACTGGCAGAGCCACAAGGCCTGTCTGCAGCCATGAGTTCGGGTTTTAGCAGAGCTGACCATGAGGATGTTGCTACCATCTGGGGCCAGAGAGGCAGCCTGACTTGGCCTGAGATGAGGTGGGGCGGGCCAGCCACCTGCCAGCTTCCCGATAGCTCAGGATTCTCTGAATCAGGCTGAGGACTTTGGAAAACCATGTGGTGAACATACAACCCATCCCAATTCCACAGGAAGACCACTGAGCCAGCAGAGGTTTGGGGTTTTTGTTTTTTGGTTTATTTTATTTTATTAATTTTTTTCTCTTAGGTTTTTTTTTCTTTTATTACAGTTAATGGGGCATAATGCCTCTGACACATTGCCAGTTTGTTCCAATACAGGGGAAAACCCTGATTCAGGCACCATGGTTTAAAATCCCCCCTTTTCTGGTTAGCCATACTAGAGATGGCCCTGAGGAGCCCTGAGCCTCCCTGTCTAGAAGTGGTACTGCCTCTGATGCCTCACCCCCTGCTGCCCCTCGTTATAACGTGACATGACCCCCATCCGTCCCTGCCTCTCCTGGTCTGCACGCTGAGGGTCCTGGCTGGGAAGCCTCCTTCCCCAGCCGGTCCCTGACCTGTGTCCTCTTTCACAGACCTGCCTGCAGGATTCACGCACTCCACAGCTGGCATGGGCTTCTCCTGCCTTCCCTCAGATGTGCACTCCTCTGACCTCCCAGACCCCAAAACTATGCAAGCCGCTGCCCCAGGGGCCCGACCTGAACCCACAAGGCCATTCCTGCCCAGGGAGCCTTCCCCCTGTAGCCCCCGGAGCCTGGAGGAGCCTGGGCTGCTCTCAGGGGCCAGGGAGGCCACCCAGGACCTTACCGTCATACCCCACCCCGCTGAGCGGGGACCTGCAAGAAAGGCAGAGGACCCTAGCCCGCTTGAGGCGCTACAAGCACTGAAATTTAGAACCCTCCTCAAGGGAGGGGGCACCGACGCCACTGGCCAGACTAATTTTACTCAGGGAGGGGTGCAAGAGGAGAGGACAGAGGAGGAGGGGGTGCCACGTCTCCCCTCAGGGGCCTCCCCTCAAGTGTTGGAACAGCGGGCAGGGAGCCCAGTTGCCCTGAATGAAGATGGGGTTGCACAGCAGGCCCCTGATGTGGCCCAGCTTCAGGAGGAGGAAGCCCAGCTAGAGGAGAGTGGGGGTGACTCAGAATTGGACTGGGGGACTCCCAGCTGCAGCCAACCACCCAGGGCACTGCCAGGCTTGGATGCCTTGGTGGCTGCCACCGTGGACCTAGGAGACCTGCCCAACATCAGTCTGCAAGATCCGCAGCCCTCAGCAGCCTCTGTGCCCCCCAGCACCGCCCCCCTACCCCGTAGCTCAGGGATTCACGGGATCGCCCTGCTCAGTGAGCTGGCCGACCTGGAGACCCAGCGACAGAGAAGTGAACTTGCAGTACAAGGTAAGTCCCAGCCGCAGTCTCCCTCTCCAGGACTCTCGGGTTGGCTTAGGGTCAGCTAACCGGACAGTAGCCTTTGCTCTGGTTTTGTTGTCCCTGAAGTGAGGAGGGTCCCGAGAAGAGAGTCCTTTTAACCCCGTATGTCTTCCCCTGTGGAAACTAAAGGCAGGTGTGTCAGCCCATGCAGAGCCAACTAGTCATGGGCAAGGCTTTCAGAACCAGGAGACCCTCCATGGAGGTTCAGATGGACCTTAAAGGCAGCACTCTGTGTACTGTCTCCTAAGGCAAGAGGGAGAGAGGCCTCCCAGCAGGAAATGGGCCTCCACCACTTAGCCCCAAGGGGAAGTGACACCAGGCAGAAATCAGGGATCTCATGCAACCTGCCCCAGGCCAAGCTATGGAACAAGGAAACTCCAGGTGTCAGCCAGCTAGTCACCCAAGGGTCCCAAGGTATATGCAGCAGGAGGATGAAAAGACCAACTGGGAGACCTCACAGGATCCCTATGCTAGAAGTCTCCTTTTCACTGCCAGGGCACCATCGCTTTCCCTTGGGACCCCAGAGGAAGTCCCTCCCACTGAGGAGTACCCCCAACGAGCCATTGTGCAGCAGGATGTTTATAGCGAGAACTAACAAAGTCCTCATGGCTGGCTCAGCCTTGTTTTCCTGATGCATGAAACTCCCACCACCCCTGTGCCTTTGTGCTGTGTGGAGATAAGTGAACAGCTCTTGAAAAGCTCATGTCCCTGCGGCTTCCGTCTCCTCTGCTGGGGGTGGCAGGGCAGCCTGGTCTGCTCCTGGGCAGGAGTCACAGGGAAGGGGAGGGGAGGGGAGGGAAGGGAAGGGGTACAGTAAGAAGTTTCAGGAAGTGCCAGTGATAGAAGCACGTGTAGGGCTCCTCCAGAGCTGTTACTGGGTTGTGTAGAGGGGAGCAAGCTGGTTCCTCCCAGGGGCCTCACTTGGGTCTCCAGGCCACGTGTGCCAGGGCAGTGTAAGAGCTGTCAGGGTTCCCCATGTGAGGGTTGCACAGAAGTGTTAAGGGGCTCACAGGGGCACCCATTTGATGCCCGATGCACAGTCTGAATGCTGGCAGGACCAGAGTGCATTCATTGAGTAAATGAATAGGGAGAGCCCATTGCATAAGTTGTGTGACAGGCTGTGGCTGTGGTCTGAGTGTGTAGACACAAGATCAAAGTCCCGGTAGCTGCCCCGGCTACCCTTCCTGGAGCAGCCATGCCCCAACACCTCCCCTGGCCAGGTAGCCTAAGCTGGTCCTAAGCCACTGCTGGAAGAGTAGCTGTCCTTACAGAGTACAGTGGCCACTGTAACAAAAATCAGACACCTTGGCTTCCTTCTCCACCAAACAATATGCAGAAGGTCAAGTGGGTCAGAGCTCTAAGGCAGGATTCCAGGGGCACTTTGGTGACCTCGGGCCTGGCAGAGCCATCTGTGCAAAGCCAGGTAGGGGCCCCAGCCCATGGCCACAAAGGCACCCAGAGAAAGGAGAGTAGGGGGGCTGCAGCAGGCTGGTGGCTGGCCTTCTGATGGAGGAGGAAACGCCTGTCCGCCCTGAGAAGAAAGCCGGGCAGCCTCCTGCAGCCTGCCTCCCGTGCTGGAGATTGTAGCCAGACCTACAACTTGTGCCCCAAGGTTTGAGCATCTACCAGATGCCCCTTCAAGTACTTCCTGGCACTGAGAAACAACCTTGGGGGAAACTATACCTTGGTACCCTGGCCTTGCCCTGTGTTGGGCATCCCCCTACTCCAGCCCTGACAGTACTTGACAAGGGTGCTGGCTTGTCACTTTGGTGGGGTAGGTGGGGGTGGGGGGTTTTGGCTGAGGTCTGCTGCTTTCTCTTCCGGATTAGATTCAGGGGTGCATCTTCGGCAGGGTTCCCAGAGCAAGGCTACATCCTCTCCAAGGCACTAGTCAGCCGTCAGGAGGTTTGAGGTTTTATTGGTCTTCTTTTAATTTTTATTTATTTATTTATTTGTGTGAATGGGTGCTCCAGGGTCCCTTGCTGCTACAAATAAATGCCGTTGGCTTTGTACATAGGTGGCTGAGGAATTGAACCTGAGCTGGCAAGCTTTGTAAGCAAGTATTATTAACCCATGAGCCATCTCCCCAGCACTCGGGTTTAAGGCTTGATTGGCTGTAGGTGAGCTGTGTCCCCTCTGTCCAGGCATTGCTCCGTCCCTCCCTGTTACCCACCAGTTGTTCAGTCAAGGCGCTGTGGAGCAGCAGGGGCCCCTTCCTGTCCACACCCCCGCACTCTGTTGGTCTGTGGACCTCATTGCTTCTCCTGGATATGGATGGAGTCTTGCTAACGTGGTCCATTGTCTCTAGTTTAGTGACGGAATTGGCCCAGGTTTGGCTAGTAAGGAGGCCCTTGGGCCAGCCCTGTGTGCTTCCCACATATCCCTGTCGCTCTCTGAGCACATCCTTGCTTCCTGCTTTCATCCTGAAGTCCTCTGACCCAAGACTGCGATCAGCCATGTGTCTGAGGAGCCTCATTTCCTGCCAGTGGGTAATGGTGTTAGTCCAGCTGGTGTGTTGGGTGCTCATTGCCACAGGGATGTTGTCACTTTTCTCAGGTACCTCAGAGGACGCTGTGGCATGCGCTCAGACCCTTCCCCATCCCAGGGCACCTGATCTGTTTCTCTGACCCTTCATGGATGTTCTTGTTAGAGCAGCCTGTGCATGTTCAGTCCTCACCTCCACAGCTCCCCTGACTGGCGGATGGGTTCCAGGCCTCTTGAAGGGACTTCACCTTCTGCTGTCCGGAGCTCTGACACCACACTGGGCCACCCCTCCCTGGCCCCACCTCAGGCTTTCCTTACTTCTGTGGTTTTCCATCTCTGTGGGGATAGTTTGTGGCACACCTGACTGTCACCTGCTTTTGAGTCCCCAAATGACCCTTCCATGTTCTCTTCCTTACCTTTGGTCAGCCAACACCCTCTACTGTCTACCCTAGGACCAGAGCATCTTGGGAGTTTCTCTGCCTGGGAAAGTGCCATGGGAAAGAAAGAGCTAGGAATGGTCCTCTGGTGCCTTAGGACCTAGGCTAGGTGCCAAGGAGGGCAAAGCAGGGATTTGGTACTCGGAAAACTGGAGGAACTAGATGACCCTCTAAAAAGAGCAGGTGGGCTGGGTAGATGGCTTAGCAGTTAAGGCGCTTCCCTGCAAAGCCAAAGGACCAAGGTTCGATTCCCCAGGACCCACATAAGCCAGATGCACAAGGTGTCACATGCATCTGGAGTTTGTTGGCAGTGGCTAGAGGCCTTGGCGTGCCCATTCTCTCTCTTCATCTCTCTCTCTCTGCTTCTTTCTGTCATAGATAGATAGATACATAGATACATAGATAAACTTAAAAAGAGTGGGTGAAGAGCAGGAAGCTACATCTTGGGCCAGGGCCAGCTTCTGCTACCCAGAAACCCCTGGCTCTCCTCAGAAGGAATCATGGGGCTTCCCCAACCCTTGCATTGACCATACATCTTCCTGCAGCCCCAGTTGCCTAGATATCACACTTGCTGGAAGGAGAGTGGATAGAGCACTGGATAGACAGGTAGTGGGTAGCACTTAGCTGCTCGAGGCCACAAACCAGGCCTCAGAGCACAGCTCAGTGTTATGGCCCTGCAGTTTAAGAAGCATTGGTCTGCTTGAGTTGGTTCATGGGGGGAGCCTCAGTGTCTTCAGTCTGTTTGATAACTGGTGGTATCCTGAGTGTGGGAACATACCCACTGACAGTAGCTGCTGGAATCTATAGCTAGCAACTGGCTCTTACATCAGCTGCTCAGACTCAGCCTTCTGGAAAGGGGAGACCCTACAAGGGAAGCATGGCAAGTAGGCCCTTCCCTATGGCCTGACTCTGCCATTGATCCTTACATCCTGGGCAGCTAGGCAGAGGTTGTGCTGGGAAAGGATCTGAAGAGCCTCTTTGAGGGGTAGTGTGTAACCCAGGCTGACCTTTCTATCCCCCAGCAGAAGATGAGGATGTGTTAGCCTTCAACCTGCAACACCTCGCCACACTGGCTACAGCCTGGTCCCTGGTGGAGGCCGCCAGCCTGGACAACCCAGTCACCTCAGCCCAGCCCCCAGTGGCTGACCAGGACAGTGGTCCCAGACTCACCCCCCGCATGCAGATCCTGCAGCGCAAGGACACCTGGGCCCCCAAGACCAAGCCCGTAAGCGGGAGTCCTGCCACCACAGTGCCTCGCATTGTGTCAAGGCTGGGAAACAACCCCCCCTCCGCCCGGAATCTTGGGCTGCTGCTTGCCAGCCCATACCAAGTCCCTGGCACTATCCTTAGTTTTCTGTACCCCTGCACCCAGGTATGCCCCTTGAAGGCTGCCATTGACCAGCTGGACACACAAGAAGTGGAAATGCGCATGCAGTTGGCAGAGCTGCAGCGGCGCT
This sequence comes from Dipus sagitta, assembly GCA_036346955.1. Classification (NCBI taxonomy): domain Eukaryota; kingdom Metazoa; phylum Chordata; class Mammalia; order Rodentia; family Dipodidae; genus Dipus; species Dipus sagitta. Next base: position 14,986,143 of record CM070778.1, read on the forward strand.
ACAAGGAGAAACAGCGGGAGCTGGTGCGCCTGCAGCGCAGGCACGACCACGAGTATGTCTGAGCAGGCCAGCGCCCTTGCTCCTCTCCATCAGCCCTGCACCTGTGGAGGCTGCCCAGGGCTGTTGTGGAGGAAGGGAGGTGGCTGCCCAGGGCTGTTGTGGAGGAAGGGAGGTGGCTGCTCACATCTTGGAAGCTGGTGTTGGAGGCTCCCCAGAGTAGGTGGTTCCCGTGAGACCTGGGGGATGAGAGGAGACAGAGAGAGAGGATCTGTGTCAAGGAACAAGTCACCCAGCAGAGGCCAGTGCTGGGAGAGGCCCATCCACAGAGTGGTGGGGCGAGGGGTACAGTGGCCACAGGGAATCTGGGCCTTGTACGAACTGGCAAAGGAAAGCCCGTAGCTATGGCTGGGCAGTCGGAGCTCCCTGGCGCGTGTGCGCAGGGCATAGAGCAAGGAGAGACGGAACTGAGCCTTTAGAGCTACCAGCAGTGGGCAGCAAGCTCCTGCCTGAGCCTTGCCCTTAGCCTACCAACCCAACTCCCCACTTTGGGAATACCATCCCTGTCCCCTGTGTCCCTCTGAAGGCAGTGCCCTCTGCTGGGCTTGTCTGACCAGGGGAACCACAAGCCTCTGACAGCCCTTTCTCTGGCCTCCAGGAGGGAAGAGAGCTCTCGGAGCCCCGCACGGCGGGGGCCTGGGCGGCCAAGGAAACGCAAACACTCCAGCTCGCTGCCCACCCTACGTCCTGGGGGCCAGCTCTCCAGGAATGATGGCAAGAAAGCCAGGTCAGTCTTGGTGCAGGCATGGTTGGATGGGCCTCGCCCTCGAACCATGGAAGGTCTCAATTTCCCTCTGGTGCCTAGGGCATGTCCAAAGGCCCAGCCTGTCACCTCTCAGAACCTGGGTTCTTGATAAGCGTCCAGTGGACAGAGACCTGCCAGAGGCTGTCACCACCCAGTGTAGACACCCATCCCCATGTGGGACCATCATATTCATGCCCTCTCCTGGGGAGCCTCAGTCTTGACTCTTCCATACTAGGGAACCCTGAGCCTGGCCAAGGCTGTGGCATCACCGCACCGGAACCACCGGCCAGCCATGGCCCCTTGCATGCGAGGCGGTGTTGCGTAAAAGGCTCTTTATCTGCACTGTATAAAGTCGTTGGTCACGCTGCGCTGCTGCTCACTGCTGCCGCGCAATGTTATTATCCATTACCCGCCCGGCGCAGTCGTTGGCGCACTCCCGGGCCGGGTATAATTGTCCTTCTCGGCTACAAATTGCCTCTCCCGGCAGGCCCATTTGCATAAATCCTCCGAGCTCCTCCAAACACGATTGGCGCGCGCGCGTGTGCACTGCATCAATCCTGATGATTTGGTAATAATAGTTAAATCGGCACTAAATGGTTCCTTCAATTAAGACAGAGGCAAAAAATTAATCTCAGGGCTTTATGTCACAAAACATTAGCAAATGCAGGGAAGGTTACAGGGCGGGGGAGCTTGCATGGGCTGCGGGCGACGAGAGAGATTCACCATATGGCTGGGGGCCTCACCGAGCTGTCCCTCCACCCTGCCCAGGTGTCACTCTGCAGGGGGCTCCTGGAGGCTCCCTTGAGAACCAGCCAGCAGCACAGGGGCTTCGGGGCAGGGGCAGGGCAGGACCGCTGAAAGCTGGGGCCTGGTGGGGGCCTTAGGGAGTCTGCCAGGAAGCAGTGTATGACCCAAACCTCACCCTAGGTGGCCCCATCTGGGAAGCTTGACCTGTGACCACTTAGCAGTCCATTCACCCTGACCCAGAGAAGCTAGCAGCTTTAAGGGGTGGACGCAAGACCAGCACCATCGCTTTCCAAAGATGAGGTGTCCTATCTTTCCCCACCTCCAGCTCCTGTCCCCCACACACTCTAGCCATGTTCTAGGACCCCATGGGGGCAGTAAGTCTTGGGCCCAAGGAGTTGGGCCTTCCCCGTTCAGAAAGCGGGAGTCCAGGCAGGGTAACAGGAAGCTGGGTTCAGGAAGGCTCCCAGAGCCTCAGGGGCTTCCTGCCTGGCCTCCCCCTTCAGAGGCCCAGCCTCATCGCTGGACAGGAAAGTAGACAGTAGCCTCTGACCAGGGCAGGACCTCAGTCCCCATTTGCCACTCATTTTCATGAGCAGCTCCTTTCTACATCCTGTGGGGGAGGGTTGGCAAGTGGGAGGGCAACTCTGCAAGCCCTGTACAGCCACAGGCAGACAGATAGTTCTAGCCTTGGTTTGTCATTGAAAAGGGGCTGTGAAGGAAACAAAACCACACGCCAGGCACACGGGTGTCTGTGAGGCATGAGTCTGTCCACTCAGCATGGTGTCTAACAGTCTCTCAGTGTCTGACAGGAGCTGCTAAACCATGTTGACCCTAACCTAGCTCCCAGCCTAGAGGAGACAATTCCGCTGTAGAGCATAAGGAAGCTGAGGCTGGGCCTCAGCAGCTGCATCGAACCCATGTGGCCAGCGGACAGTACAGTACTGGTTCCCTCTTCAGCACCCCAAATCCTAAGCATAGCCCCACAGTAGACCCCTGATGTATAGAAGGGGAAGTCTGCCTTTTTCTACCCACTGCCCTTACCATGCCCTTTTGGGAAGTATACCCTGTTCCTAGGCAGGTATCCCGTGTCCTCGTTGTTCCTACTCTTGGTAGTATCAAGCTGTTTGGAGGGGGGTGGGCAGGGAGGTTGGTTTTTTTGAGACAGTGTCTGGCCAAATAGTTCAGGTTGGCCTCAGACTGTCCATTCTTCTGCCTCAGCCTCCTGAGTGCTTGGATTACAGGTGCGAGCCACCACACCAGGCTTAGCACCCGGTCTTGGACACAGACGTGAGTCCCAGCCTCGACCCCAAATCTGGGCTGGGTAGCTGCACAGCCCTGGCTCTCTAGCACTGGACAGCCTCTGGGAAGCCAGGGTCCTCAACAGTTCCCAGCCCACTGCTGCCTGGGCTTTGGATCACTGGTTATATAGGGGACCCTAAGGGCATTCCACCCCAGCAAGGAAGAAGGATGAGTGGAGGAAGGGAAGAAATGGCCCACTCCCTGTCTAGTGCCCTCGAGGGTGAGGGCAGACATGGAGCCCCAGGACCACAGAGGGCTGTGAGGAAGCAGGTGCCCAGGGGAGTTTAGTAGTGGCCTCGACCACAGGAGACAGGAGGCCATTTCCAGGATAAGGGCTGCTGCTCTTTGTGACTCACCACAGGAACTGGGGGGGGGGCTCTGATCCTCGGGGTCCACTGCTTCTGTGCCCATGTCTGCCGCATACCCACAACCACCTCTCCCCCAGGGCCGTGCGTGCCAGCCTGAGCTTGCTGTGCGCCGAGCTGCGAGGTGATGAGCCCACCAGGAAGCGTAGCAAACTGGAAAAGAGTGTCTATGCAGGCCTGCAGACAGCCGCTGCGGTGAGTGTGAGGCCTCCACCCTCACCTGGGTGGTGGCCATGCATGAGATGTTAGGGCCAGGTACCAGGTATGGAGCTCTGGTGAGCCAACCAGGGGTTAATAGGCTTCTAGTACCTCAGAGAGAGAAGGAGGAGCCCCCAAACCTGCAGGTGCAGCTGAGGGCTGTTACTTCAGCACACCTGGTCTGCCTGTGTGGCCTTGCCTGCCAGTTGCCCCCTGATGTTCCTCATCCCTGGACTCACCCCGGCAGAAGGAAAACTGTACAGGTAGCATGCTGGGAATGAAGGGGACATTGCCAGTGTAGTGCTGTGGCCCTTCTGTGCTACCTGTGAAGGACACCTCATCTGTAGTGCCAGGTATGATCCTGGTGGGTCCTCGTACCCTTTCAACTTCCCAGGGATGGGCTGGCAAGAGGCCAGCCCAATCCTGTTGTCCCTGGGCCTGGCCAGGCCCCTTTCATGTCAGGAGGAGGAGGGAGAGAAGAGTATGGGTGCAGCAGAACCTTTTTTCTTTTCTTTTGGGTGGGGGGTTTGAAGTAGGGTCTCACTCTAGCCCAGGCTGACCTGGAATTCTGGAATTCACTATGTAGTCTCAGGGTGGCCTCAAACTCATGGTGATCCTCCTACCTCTGCCTCCTGAGTGCTGGGATTAAAGGCGTGCGCCACCACGCCCGACCTCCAGACCATTTTTTAAATATATTTATTTAGTTATTTGAGAGAAAGAAGCAGAGAGAGAGAGAGAGAGAGAGAGAGAGGATGAGCACACCAGGGCCTCCAGCCACTGCAAACAAACTCCAGACATGTGCTACCTTGTGCATCTGGCTTACGTGGGTCCTGGGGAATCAAACCAAGATCCTTTGACTTTGCAGGCAAACGTAACCATTAAGACATCCCTCCAGCCCCCAGACCATTTTTTTTAACTCCCTATGTCAGCCTCCCTGGCCTAGAACTTGCTATGTAGACCAGGCCGGCCTCCTTTGCCTCCTGAGTGCTGAAATTACAGGCGTGGCTCACGATACCCAGCAGGAAGCTGGTCCTTCTGCCCAAAGCATTTTCTTTTTATCCCTCCATTTTAGGAAAGTAGACAACCTCTACCCAGAACACCCATAGCCTGCTAGTCCTTGGCCTCCCCTGCTCCACCATCCTCACCTGAACAGGAGAGGCAGAGTGGACAGGCACATTGTCAGCCCCAGTGGGAAGCCCTGTGACCACAGGCCAGATGTCCTCAGTCTCTTTTCAGGGCAAGTCCCAGGGGTGCCACCTTCTGGGGCCCCACGCTGGCAGAAGGGAGCTAAAGGGGCAGGGGCACTAGATCAAGCCTGAGGGTGAAGCTCCCACCTCCTGTTCCAGGAGAAGGCGCGGAGCAAGAAGAGCAGCGGCCAGGCCGAGCTGTCAACCTCAGTGGCCCACAAGGTAGCCCAGCTGAAAGCAAAGGTCAAGAGTAAGGGCCCGCCCGTCGGCCTGGGCCCCTTCCAGCGGAAAGAAGCCACTGCAGGTGGACGCATCCGGAAGAAGCTGTCCCGAGCCAAGAGCGCCAAAGCTTCCGGGGCATCCCGACACCTACACCCTGACGCAGACAGTGGCAGGGAGATCCCCAAGTTCTCAGCCCAACCAACAATAGCTGTAGCACACGAGGCAGGTAAGTTGTTGGTGTGTGTGACCCGAATCAGGACCCCCAGGCCATGTTCACCAGGGCCTGAGAGATGGGTAGACAGAGGCATGGGCACTGATAGAGCCAGGTAAGGTTCCTGGAGTAGAAAGGACCCAAGGATAGCCTCTTTCTGGGACAGATTGGGGAAGACACCCTTGTCCCAAGAGCAGAGGTCAGTGGGTCCCTGCTCAGAATTAAAAGAGGCCTTGGACATACCCAGACAACCAGTTTAAAATAGACACCAACCCCACCCCCACCCCCAACACACACACCTTAGCCTTACGGTATCCGGCAGGCTGGTGGGGTATCTCTTCCTTCCCTGGCAGACAAGTCCAGAAACAGCCTGGAAAAATAGACACTTCCTTCTGCCCAGCCTTTCCTCCAGAGAAAGAACAAAGGTTCTGCTGGGGGCGGGTGGCAGGAAGTCTAAGGCCAGCTGGGCCAGAGGATGCAGAAAGAGGGGAGCGGGGCTCCCCAGGGAGGGGCCCAGCCCTGCAAGGTGGGACTAAAGGGAGAAAACTTCCAACCATTTCCTGCCAGACACCCTCAGCCAGGACCCCCAGAGCATCCCAGAAGATGGCAGTGTCTCCCCCTGGCCATGCCTCACAGACCCACTCCAAGTGGCCACGCTCAATACCCAATAATCAAGTCCCTGTTTCTGTCCCTCAGGCAGCGGTTATGACAGTGAAGACTGCCAGGCACTCCTGGGGACAGAGGCGGCTCCCAGGGAGCCAGGGCTGGTGCTACAGCCAGGGGCCAGTATGGCAGTGTTGGGCCCCTCACCCTCCTCTGTGGTCAAGATGGAGGCCAACCAGAAAGCCAAGAAGAAGAAAGAGAGGCAGGGCCTGCTAGGTAACAAGAAGGCCGGGCGGGCTGAGGGCAGGGACCCACCCAGTCAGGACCCCTGTTGACGAGCTCCCTTCCTCCCTTAGGGGCCTGTCGTTTGTCCAGCCCTGAGAGTGAGGTCAAGATCAAGAGGCGGACAGTGAAGGCCAAGGCGGGCGCTAAGTTGGAGCAGGCCCCAGGGCGGAGGCCACCAAGTGCACCTGGCAAGAAGAAAGCCAAGGGCAAGGCCAAGGGAGGCCTGCGTGCAGAACCAGGGGCTGCCACCAGCAAGGATGCCCTTTTCAGCTCCACCCGGACTTTTGCCTGCCGTGAGGAGGGCAGCAAGCTGGCCAGCGAACGCCTCAAGAGAGCCACGCGCAAGAGCGCCATGTTGCAGCCAGCACTGAGGGTACGACAGGCAGGGCCAGCGGGCACTGGAGTGATCAGCGGGCATCCTGAGAAGGAGGGCACGGATTAGGAAAGACCTTTCAGGGTCCACACACTCCCCTCCTTCCCCCACTCAAGCCCCCGAGTCCCAGGTCAGCCTGACAGCCCTGGCCAGCAAGGGAGGTCATTGCCACCCTCACTTCTGTCCTTCCCTCTCTACCCTCCTTGAGCAGAGGAAGAATGGGGCCCTGTCCATCGCCCTGTCAGCCCGTAATGCCAAGGCCATCCTAGGGAAGGGCAGGAAGCTGGCAAAAGTGAAGAATGAAACTGTCGGCAAGCAGGTAACAGCCCACTCAGGCCGGGGACCCAGAGAGGTCACAGCCCTTCCCAGCTCCTCCCTGACCCCTGTGACCCACCCAGGGCCAGGGCCGGGCCGTGAGCCGGCTGCTGGAGAGCTTCGCCGTGGAGGACGACTTCGAGTTTGACGATGGTAGCAGCTTCTCAGACGAGGAGGAGGAAGAGGAGGCCAGCGTCCAGCTGAGTGTGGAACGGAGCGCCGCCCTGGGTGAGCAGTGCTGGGGGAGTGGCAGCCACCTGGGGCGGCGGGGAGCAGTGTGTGGGCGCAGCCACACTGACGCCTTCCCCTGCAGCGCACTCCTGTACCATCCACAAGGAGGACCTGCAGGACGGACTGCCCGTGCTGATTCCCAAAGAGGACAGCCTGCTCTACGCCGGCAGTGTCAGGACCCTGCAGCCCCCGGACATGTGAGGCCTGGGCCTGGGCGGGAGGGAGGCACACAGGCTGTGACCTCATGGGTGATGAGACTCCCACAGGTCCCTCACACCCTCTCCTCCGTGCCCTCAGCTACAGCATTGTCATCGAAGGTGAGAGAGGCAACAGGCAGCGCATCTACTCACTGGAGCAGCTGCTCCAGGAGGCGGTGAGAATGGCACCTGCTGGGGAAAGTGGGCCTGACGGTTTTCCCAGCCCTGAGAGGGTCTTGGTCTGGCCTTGCAATGAGCCCAAGCCCCGTGGCCACGCCCTGCTGCTCACAAGCCACTGCCCCCACGGCTCCCTGCAGGTTCTTGATGTCCGACCACAATCCAGCCGGTATCTCCCACCCGGCACCAGGGTCTGTGCCTACTGGAGCCAGAAGTCTAGGTGCCTATATCCAGGCAATGTGGTTCGAGGTAAGCATGCCCAAGGCGGGGACTGGGGCCAGGCCCCTCTGTGACCCATAGACTTCAGAGAGAGACTCCTGCTGCTCTCCGGCAGCCCAGCTTGCCCTGTAGGCTAGAGTATGTCTGCCTTGAGTGAGATGATAAGATCAACTCCCCAGTGGCCATGAGAAGCAAGGGATGGGGCAGACTTCCATGTCCAGCTAAGCAGAAGAAACAGAGCAAGGGAAAAACCCAGAGCCCCAGTGCCACTGTCACCAAACCCACCACATGTGCCACCAGCTCCCCTGGGCAAAACCTTCTGACTCCAAGGCGGGGCATGTGGGACCCTTGGGGCAGAAATGCTTAGTTCCAACAGGTGAGAGGGTGGGCAGGTAGACAGATGCCTGCTGGACTCTCCTGGGAGGGATCTCCTCCAGGTTTGACCTGGCACAGAGGTGTGCTGGCAACAGTGCATGTGTGGGGAAGCAGGAGGCAGCAGCACCTGTGCCGGGCACCAGTGGCTGTAATACCAGGAATGGCATTGTTTTCCCAGGTTGCCAGTGTCCAATCACAGACATATCCCAGCTTGGCACCCTGTCATCCTCCCTCCTCCCCTGCCTCCCTGCTCTGAGGGGTGGCCAGGTACTGAGTTGTCCCCCATTGCAGGTGCCTCCAGTGACGAGGAAGAAGACTTGGACTCCGTGGTGGTAGAGTTTGATGATGGGGACACAGGTCACATTGCTGTCTCTAACATCAGGCTTTTGCCTCCAGACTTCAAGATCCAGTGTGAGTACCCCAAGAACACCTTGGGATGGGAGATCCTCCCCCCTATCTCCCTACCCTCCCCACCCTCCCTGACCACGTCAGCTCCCTGAGGCCTCACCAACTCTGGAAAAGTTCAAGGAGTGCCCATCACACTCCAGCAGGCCCATGCTGAGCCCCTTTATCCACTCTACAGGTACAGAGCCCTCTCCAGCCCTGCTAGTGTCCAGCAGCTGCCGGAGGACCAAAAAAACGTCCAACGAAGCCCCCCCAGTCAGTGACGCTCCCACCTCCAGCCTGTCCCCTAAAATGCAGGATGGCCCCGAAGCTTCCAAGACCCCTGGGAAGAAATCCATCAGCAGAGACAAAGCTGGTATTTGCAGGACTGCCAAGAAACTGGACTGGACGGCGGGTTCTTGGGGGTGGGGGCATCCAAAGCATGTGGGACCTGGTGGGGTCTGGGAGGGGTGGGTGGAGACAGCCTGGTGGGCTCAGCAGGTAGAGCTGACTCCATCTGGCTTCCTCCCCCCCACCAGGCAAAGTCGACCTCCTAACCTCAGGTGCCAAGTCCCCTACGGGGGCCTCAGACCACTTCCTAGGCCGCAGAGGCAGCCCCCTGCTGAGCTGGTCAGCAGTGGCCCAGACCAAGCGGAAGGCAGTGGCTGCGGCGGGCAGCAAAGGACCTGGGGTGCTGCAGAACCTCTTCCAGCTCAACGGCAGCGCCAAGAAACTCCGGGCTCGTGAGGCCCTGTTTCCTGTGCACAGCACGGCTGCGCCGGTGTTTGGCAATGGCTTTCGGGCGGACTCCTTCAGCAGCCTGGCCAGCTCCTATGCACCCTTCGTTGGGGCGGCTGGAGCCGGCCTGCCCGGGGGCGCCCACAAGCTGCTGCGAGCCAAGAAGGCCGAGCGGGCCGAGGCCGAGAAGGGCGGGCGGCGGCGGGCAGGCAGTGAGTTCCTGGTTAAGCTGGACCACGAGGGTGTGACCTCTCCCAAGAACAAGAACTGCAAGGCACTGCTCATGGATGACAAGGACTTTGGCTCCAAGCTGGGGCGACCCCTGCCCAGCCCCAGCTACGCGCACCCAGCCCTCATGGGCAAGGACAAGAAGGGACGGGCACCCGTGCACCCGCTGCCCATGGGGCTGGCTCTGCGCAAGTATGCGGGCCAGGCCGAGTACCCACTGCCCTGTGACAGTGACTGCCCCAGCTCCTACTCAGATGAGGATGAGGACGGGCCAGGGCTGGCCTCCAGCATGCCCTCCCGTTTCCTCTCACGCCTGTCCATGTCCTCCTCCTCCTCTGGCTCATCCACCTCGTCCTCCTCAGGCTCCATGTCCACCTCCAGCCTCTGCTCCTCAGATAATGAGGACTCCTCCTACAGCTCAGACGATGAGGACCCAGCCTTGCTGCTGCAGACCTGCCTCACCCGTCCCGTGCCCACCCTCCTGGCCCCACCAGAGGCCCTGCGTTCCAAAGGGAGTGGGCCCCATGCCCATGCCCAGCGCTGCTTCTTATCCAGGGCCCCGGTGGCCAGCACTGGTGGAGGCGCCGGCCCCAGCAGCGGTAAATCCAAGCCCAAGCGCAAGGAGGCCCTGAGCTTCTCCAAAGCCAAAGAGCTTTCGCGGAGGCAGCGGCTGCCCTCCGTGGAAAACCGGCCAAAGATTTCGGCCTTTCTGCCTGCCCGGCAGCTCTGGAAGTGGTCCGGAAACCCCACGCAGGTAGGTGGCCCATCTTCCCGGTGCATGAGGGTCCAGAGGAGCTCATGTCCTCAAAGAAACGGGTGTATTCTCATTCTCCCAGGCCCCGTGCCTCATGTTGGTTTTCCTCTTCACTTGACAATAAACCATTTGAAAACCTCCAGGAAAGAACAAAAACCCACCTATGACCTAACAAGGCAAATAACCAGTGTTGCAACCTGCCCTTCTGCGGCCCCTGGCTCACCTGTGTGGTCACAGAGATGATCCTCACCCCGGGTGTTACAGCGGCCTTTGTTTTCCATGTCCTGTGTCTCTTGGCAGTGCTGCCTGAGCACCTTTCCCTGTCAATAAACAGTCAGCTTTGGAGGGCTACAGAAGACTCCTTTTGAAGAACATGCAAACAGGGCTGGAGAGGCTCAAGTGGTTAATGGCACTTGCTTGCTAAGCCTGTGGGCCTGGGTTCAATTCCCTAGTACCCATGTAAAGCCAAATGCACAGAGTGGTATGTGCATCTGGAGTTCCTTTGCAGTGGCTGGAGGCCCCGGTGTACCTCTACTCTGTCTTTTTCTCTCGATGGCTCAGCAGTGAAGGTGTTTGCCTACAAAGCCTAACAACCTGGGTTCGATTCCCCAGTACCCATATAAAGCCAGATGCACAAAGTGATGCATGTATCTGGATTGTTGGCAATGGCTAGAGGCCCTGGCATGTGTGTCTCTTCCCTCTCTCTCTCTCTCTGTCTCCTTGCAAATAAACAAGAAAAGAAACCCACGCTTTTCTTTTTCTATTTTATTTGTGTGCCCGTGATGCATGTGTGAAGACGAGAGGGCAACCTTGAGGAGGTGGCCCTCTGCCTCCACCCTGTGTGGGCAAGGTCTGTCGTGTTGCTTTGCTGCCAGGCCTAGCTGGCTCATGAGGTTCCGATGGATATACCTGATTCCACTTCCCATTGCCATTGCTATAGGCGAAATTATAGACCTCAAGTTTCTCAAACCATTTTTTTTTTTTTTTTTTTTTTTGAGGTATGGTCTCATTGTAGCCCAAGCTGACCTGGAATTCACTATGTAGTCTCAGGGTGGCCTCGAACTCATGGTGATCCTCCTACCTCTGCCTCCCGAGTACTGGGATTAAAGGCGTGCTCCACCATGCCCGGCCTTTTATTTTTTTTTTTATTTTTTATTTTATTTTATTTTTTTTTTGAGGTAGAGTCTCACTCTAGCCCAGGCTGACCTGGAATTCACTGTGTAGTCACAGGGTGGTCTCGAACTCAAACCATCCTCCTACCTCTGCCTCCCGAGTGCTGGGATTAAAGACATGTGTCACCACGTCTGGCTACATTTTATTTTCTTCTCTTTATTTAATAATTTTTATTTTATTTATTATTTATTTGAGAGAAAGATGCAGATTGAAAGACAGAGAATGGGTGCCCCAGGGCCTCCAGCCACTGTAAACAAACTCCAGAAGCATGTGCCACTTTGTACATCTGGTTTATGTGGGTCCTGGGGAATCAAACCTGGGTCCTTAGTTTCACAGTCAAGCACTAAGCCATTTCTCCAGCCCTCATTTATTGATTTGAGAGAAAGAGGCAGAAAGAAAAGAGAATGGGCGTGCCAGGGGCCTTCAGCCACTGCAAATAGATTCCAGACATATTTGCCACCTTGTACATCTGGTTTACATGAGTCCTGAGGAATTGAACCTAGGTCCTTTGGCTTAGCAGGTAGGGTCTCACTCTAGTCCAGACTGACATGAAACTCACTCTGTATTCATAGGCTGATCTCGAATTCATAATAATCCTCCTATCTCTGCCTCCTGAGTGCTGGAATTAAAGGCATGTGCCACCACACCCTGCTACAGGTTTTTGTTTTGTTTTTGAGGTAGGCTCTCGCTCTAGCTCAGGCTGACCATTTTTCTTTTCTTTTCTTTTTTTAATACATTTTCTTTATTTGAGAGGAGATTGCAAATGGGCACACAAGGACCTGTAGCCATTGCAAACAAACTCCAGATGCACGTGCCATCTTGTGCATCTGGGAACTGGGGAATAATAGAACCTGGGTCCTTAGGCTGCGCAGGCAAACACCTTAAGCACCGAGCCACCTCTCCAGCCCCAGTTTTCCTTTTCAAAAATATTTTTAGGGCTGGAGAAATGGCTTAGCAGTTAAGGTGTTTGCCTGCAAGGCCAAAGGACCTCGGTTTGATTCCCCAGGACCCACGTAAGCCCAATGTGCAAGGTGGCCCATGTGTCTAGAGTTCATTTGCAGTGGCTAGAGGCCCTGGCATGCCCGTTCTCCCCCCACCTCTCTCTTTCTCTTTCTGTCTCCCTGTGTGTCTGCATCTTTCCCTCTCTCAAATAAATAAATGAATAAAATTTAAAAAAATATTTTTAGAGCTGTGCGTGATGGCACACGCCTTTAATCCCAGCACTCGGGAGGGAGGCAGAGGCAGGAGGATTGCCATGAGTTTGAGGCCACCCTGAGATTACGTAGTGAATTCCAGGTCAGCCTGAGTTAGAGTGAGACCCTACCTCAAAAAACAAAATAAGAGAGTATGGACGAGCCAGGGTCTCCTACCACTGCAAACAAACTCCAGACGCATGTACCACTTTACGCAGGTGGCTTTATGTGGGTACTGGGAAATCGCACCTGGGTGGTCAGGCCTTGCAAGCAAGTGCTTTGAACCACTGAGTCATCTCTCCATCCCACAAACATTTTCCTTTACCGGTGTTTGCTCTGTGGGTGTACCTGGGGTGGTTTTGTTGGGTTTTTTTTACCCTCATAACCAAAACTATAGCAAATGTCTGCCAATTTTTTGCTCTCATGAACTACATTACTGTGAGCACACGTGTGTCTGCCCCCAAAGCGCCTTGAGTCGTAACAAGTGTATAGGGCAAATCCAGGTGTAGCCCGCTTCATCTGGGACCCCTGGCTTAGGTAGCCTCTTTCTGTCCTTCCACACACACACAGAAGATACACTGTCCCTTCTGCAAGCCGTCTCTCAGTCTCCTAGCCACCACCTGCCTGTGAAGTCTCTGGGCCTCAATATCCTCTGACTTTGTCCTCTGCAGAGGCGGGGCATGAAGGGGAAGGCCAGAAAGCTGTTCTATAAGGCCATCGTCCGAGGCAAGGAGACACTGCGCATCGGAGACTGTGCGGTCTTCCTGTCGGCTGGGCGGCCCAACCTACCCTACATTGGCCGCATCGAGAGCCTGTGGGAGTCATGGGGCAGCAACATGGTGGTCAAGGTCAAGTGGTTCTATCACCCTGAGGAGACCAAGCTGGGAAAGCGGCAGAGTGACGGGAAGGTAAGGAGCTGGGGAACGCAGGCAGGTGCAGTGGGGCCTAGCACACCTCCCAGTGCTCATCATGCAGCCCTGGGCCCTCGCACGAGGCGAGGCGGAGCTGCAGCTAATCCTGGAGCGGCTGCCCGCCTCCCTCCCTGCTGCACCCCCATAGCTCCGTGTTCAGAGTGGAGGTGATTGTGTCTCCCTCACGGCACTGCAAGGAGCGGCTCACGTCACTCCTGGGCATCATGGCAGCCCTCCCTGTGCAGCAGGCCCTCTGCTTCCCAGCTCTGGGGTCAGCCTGAGACAGAAATCCCAGCAGCCCTCTTATGCTTCCTGGAGATAGAAGCCTGTTTCCAGGTAGCCAGGGCAAGCCCATATTTAGTGAAGCAAGTCTTTCTCCAACTCTGAAGGCATGGGAGGCCCCAGCCCAGGCTCCCTGATCTCAGGGAAGGTGACCTTGTCAAGGTGACACTTCCCAAGCACAGGGTCTTCCCCAGTTTTGAGGGCATGGGGGTTGAAGCTGGCCTAACACTGCGTACCCTTGCTTGGCAGAATGCGTTATACCAGTCCTGTCATGAGGACGAGAATGACGTGCAGACCATCTCCCACAAGTGCCAGGTGGTAGGGCGCGAACAGTACGAGCAGATGACCCGGAACCGCAAGTACCAAGACCGGCAAGACCTCTACTACCTGGCAGGCACCTATGACCCTACCACTGGGCGCCTGGTGACAGCTGATGGTGTGCCTATCCTGTGCTGAGCTGCCTGCCCCTTGTACCCATGCTAGCCGGCCAGTGGAGCCAAGAGGTCGGCAAGCCTGGGGCAGGTCTGAGCAAATATGCAAACCCCCCATGGCAGGATTGGGTTTCTCCTCTATGTTCCCTGAAGGGAACTCTTAGGCAGGACCCCAGTCTCATCCTGGCTGCTCGGGAGGAAGGGCCTGACTGGCCCTATGGAACCTGCCACTCTGCCTCTGCACCACAGTTCTCGAGAGATTAGAATCCAAGCCATATTTCCCTAGTACCTCCGACTGTCTCCCACCAGGGAAAGCAGAAATCAGGTGTGTTGTCTATTTATTTCTTTATGTAAATATTGTATTTCTTTGGGAAGTTTTATGGAAAAAAATGGAAAGGGATTTTTTTCCCACCCACGTGATGAGGGTGGGCGTGTGTGTGTGTGTGTGTGTGTGTGTGTGTGTGTACATGTGTGTGAGTGCGTGCGTGTAGGGATTTTGTTCTCAGCCTAGCTGAGTTCTGACAGGGGGTGCGTCTGTGATGACAAAGGCTGCTGGGTGCTGGAGTGGGGCGAGGCCAAAGGCCATGAGAGAGGTCAGATGGGACCCTTGTCACCCCGTCCAGTTTCTTGGAGACCAACTTCATTTCAATAGATCTTCTACATTAAAAAAAAAAAAAAGTATTGGGGCTGGAGGTTGGTGATGGGGTCCCTGGTAGGAAAGATTTTTAGCAACAAGATAAAAGCCAGGATCGGCCTGTCCCCCATCCCAGGAATGTGGCCACAGCCATGTGTATCTTACCTCTGTTTTAAACAAAACAAACGAACAAATATTTTGAAGTATCCAAAAGAAAAATAGATGTTTAGATTTTACTTCCTGAATATTCCAAGTTATTTCTGATTTCTGTTTCCACACCAGTTTGTCACAGGAAGATAAGTCTGGCCTCACTCACAGCAGGGCGTAACCAGCCCTTAGCCCCCCTCCATCCTCCCACCTGAGCCCCTTCCTCACTCCTCAGGGCCCCAACTTCCACCTCCTAAGAGCAGAAGGGCTAGCACACTGGAACCAATCCCTCCTTTGCCCAGAACTCGGGGCCCACCTGGGGCTGGTCCACAGTTCCACCCAAGTGTCCCCTCACCACTGAGATTCCCCTTTCCCACCAGAAACCTTTGCTGAGGACCCACCACCATGGCTGACCTTAGAGGTCAGGAAGAGAAAAAGAAAGTCTGGTGCTGCTCACCCAAGCAGGGAAAGGCCCATCCAGCTCCTCACACTCCTCAAGCCAGACACTGGCCCTTGGGCCCCTCTGGCCATCCCATCCCCATGGCAGTTTCTGGGCCTTTTCCACAGCTACTTGACAGAGCAGACATATGGCAGGTTCGTACCTGGGCTATAGAACAAAGTCCCTTCTGACCTCTAGTGGCCACACCCTGGCCCCAAGTATCTGGGAAGCCTGGTGGCTCTTCCATGACAGCAGAGCAGGCCAGACCTATAGCCCAAAGGCCCTTATTCTCAGAAATGCCTTGGAGGCCACACACTACCCATGTTCCACCTCGCCAAGGCTCCCTGGCTCCACAGAGAGGGACAGAGAAGCCCTGGGAAGCAGTGGGTGTCAGTGGGCACCCATCCTTTTCTTTGCCCAGCCCATGGGGAGGAGCCTGTTCCCATCTCAGGGGCTCTGTTTCCCTCACTGTTGCCTCATTGGCCAAAGGGCCACTCCTGGTGGCCCACAGGATGCCCAAGGCACCCAACACCCAGCTGTCCCATCACACCACGTCTCCCATGACTCTGCACGAGTGCAATATTTCATTCCTGGCGGTCACGGGGAGGGGCATGGCTGCGAGGTCCCGCTTGCAGCTCGGGAATCAGAAAGACGGCAAGGGAGAACATGCGCAGTGGCGGGCGCGAGTGAAGGCCGCTTGGAGCCATTCTGTGGGTTACCTTCTGAATGTTTCCTTCCCCCTTTGCTGGGCTGTCTTGTCTTTCTTTCCGTTCTTCTTTTTCTTTTCTGTGTGTGCACGCGCACGTGGACAGCGTGACTCCCTCCCCACAACCATGGTGAACCGTGGCAAAAACACGTTCTGTAAATGTGTAAACTAGGAGACTGGTTGGTTTTTTTTTTCAATGTAAACACTAAAAACAAAAACAAAACACAAAGGTTTTATGAACAGTAAACTATGTAAAGGCATTTTAGTATTAAATTTTTTATTGATAACTTGCTTAAGAATAAATATATGAACTATTGTACAGGTTCTCAGTGGTCCGGATTGTGACTATACCTCATTCCTGTGTACATGTCACATGGTCACTCCCGAGAGCCCTCAGAATCTCATTGACATGTCCAGATCCCCAAAATGGGATGTCTGGCCTGACCCTCCCTACTTGTCCCTCATGTGAAGCCCTCAGGACACTAAGCCTGGACCAGGAGAATGACTGACTGAAGTGGATTTGGGTGGCTTTAGGCTTGGACACCCCCTCCTCAGGTATGGACCCCTCAGGCTCGAACCAGTTGACAAGTTAGTCACCCATCCACATGGACATGGTGGGTACCCCCAGAGGGGAACAAGGTGGCAAGCCCCCAAAAACACAAGATGAGGAAGAAGAGTGGCCTCAAAGCCCACTTAGCACTGTGGACTCTGTGCCGAAGATAATACATAAACAATTGTAATTATTAAGCTGAGGATCCCATTCCCAAGAGGTTAGCACCAGGAGCAGGGGTGTTGGGACAGGGAGAACCATGTGTCCTTGGGCTGGGAGATCCCCACTCAGGAGTCTTGCAGACCCAAAGGAAACTGGCAACCTCCCCAGCGGTGGAAACCCTGGCCAGGCTACACTTTCTGTCACCTCCCATGCCCTGGGGAGGGGCCCAGGGCAAGACCGGTATGCAAGGGGGGTAGAGTCTGGGAGGGATGCTAGCCTGTGGATCACCGTGAGGGCTTTGGACAGAGGGTCCACGGACTGACAAATGATTCTACTTCAAGGCAAAGGCCCTGATGTGGGACACAGGGACACAGGGAGAGGGACTGGCTGCCTGGGTGCCTCACATGCTCGGATGGGGCGGGTGACCTTGGGCACAGTGGGCTCAGGTGAGCCCTCACCTCCAGGTTCTTTCCTGAGGATCTCTGTTGGTGATATGCTAGGCGCAGAAGTAGGACACAGCGCAGCCAGAGATGGACCCCCAGCCTGGCTGTACAACCCCAGGGTCCTCACACCTGCCTCCTCTCCTCTGCCCTGCCCTCCAGTTGCCTCCCTGCCCATCTCCTCACACCTTACCTCAGACAGAGCAATCCTGGTCTTCTAGAACCTGCTGCCCTCAGAACAGGTCCTAGCCAAGGACAGGGCGGGCATGGAGGGAAGGACACTGGCCGCGGAGCCCCGGAGGTTAAACATGCAAGACTACTCTTTGATCAAGACAAACGAGCCATTCTGTGAAATGCTGAAGCAAGATAAATGATGGCACTGGGTGAGTGGGATCAATAACAGTGATGTTTTATCAGGTAGAAATGACAACCCGGCCATCGCAATTCGTTTTTAATACTACAAACCAATTGGAGACGAGGGGCTTTAATTGCCAGGCCTCAGCACTGACAAGGTTGCCAGAAGGCTGGCTGGGCAGCGAGGCTCCCTCCAGGCTATGCATGGGGAGCCTGCTCCGGCTCTGGGACTAGGGGTGCACAGAGTCCTTAGTCGGCTTCCCAGTCTGCAGCAGCAAGGGGAAGAAACTTGTAAGGAGGGGCCACCCCTGACAAAGTGCCAGCTAAAACAGCAGCTGGAAGTGGCGGCAGGGAGAATGACCTTCGGTGGTCCCTTTACCATCACTCCCTCCACACAACCTTGCCACCCTACTGCCAAGGCCCCATCAGGACTGAGGAAGAGATCTTGGCCTCTGCTTCCCCTCCTGCTGCTTCCTCGGCCCCAGGAGCCCTGGGAAGTCACCCCCCTTTCCCTTCTGACATCCAGAGACTCAGTGGTGACCTTTGGTGCCTTCCCTGGGCACTGTGTCCCCTCCATGCAGCCTTAGGCCACCTGTTCAACGTCCAACCTCTTCCTAGATGGCAGGCCCAGCCCCATACTGCCCAACCCACCCTAGCACCAGAGTGTAGCTGGCAGGAGATCAGGGGTCCAGTGAGCCAGACCTCCAGCCTACCCCCAGTCCTGGGGGAAATGGGCATAGCAAGGAGCCAGGGGCAGGTGGGGCAGGGGCCAGGGCTGAGGGTGCTGCCAAGTTCCCTCTTGTCTCGGGCCTCGGTGTCCTCACCTGTGAAATAGAGACTTTGCTTGTCTTGCCCCTACCTGCCATGCCACTAGGGCAAGGATTGAAGCAGGTAGCTAAAGGGGCTCCCAGCACGCGGGCAAAGCCCCACAAACGTGGACAGCAGGCAGGAAGAGCACCTTTAGCTCCCAGCTCATTGTCTCCTCAACACATCCTGGCAGAACTGACTTGAACTCAGGCGCGGTGACATGGCAAAAGTGGAATGCTGGAAAAAGGGATTACATGTGCTGTGCCCCAGCTGCCCTATCCGCAGTTCCTCAGGGAGCAGGTGGCAGAAAATATCCCAGGGGTGTGGCTCTGGATTGACTGGACCCTCATCTGAGGCATTTGCTCCTGGGATGGACATGGGAGGCCCTGAATTCACTTAGCTACTCAGAGAGCCACACTAAGGAGTAGCACCATCCACTTGCCCTGCCCATGGGAAAGAACCACACGAGGCAAGCCTCTCCCTCCACACTCACTGGGGCCCCCAAAGGGGATCTTGGTGTGAGAATGGGAGCCCCTGGACAGACTATGAGGAAGCAAGAGGCTGGCTCCAGGAAGAATGTGCAAAGGGCAAGTGAGCAGTGAGCAGAACCTTGGAGGCAGGGACAGCGGCCCCCTCAGCCCACCTGAGAGGAAGGAGGGTTCATACAGTCCTAACCCAATCTGTGCACCCCTCACCCGCCAATTTCCACCAGATTTAGCTGAGGACCATACCTTGGGAGGTATAGGCTAGGTCTGTGGCCCTCGTGGACAGTCCTGGGATCCCCTCCCCACCCCCGGCACACACACTCACAGTCCTTCACCTTTCTTGCCAGGAGCCTGGACTATCTCCAGCAGCAACAAAAAGCCGGGTTGGTGACTCAGGGTATGGGATTCCAATATAGTCTGGCCCGGGAGAAGAAGAGTAGGTGTCAGGAACCATCTTGGCATAAATGGGCTTGGGGGAGAGACTGCGCCCTCTGAGAATCCCCCAGACTGTGCTTTCTGCAAGCCCTGCCCCCTCCACAGGGGCTCAGGGCCCCACCCCCATCCAGCCTGACCTCTACACCACCACTGGGTGTGTGGCACTTTCAGGACAGTTGTGTCAATTCTGGAATCCAGACACATTTAACCTCTATGCAGTCCACTGGGTTCCTAAGGGTCTGGGGGGAGGGTCTTCCCCGAGCTGGAGGAGCTGCGGATCCAGAGCGAGGCTGGCAGGGAGCCTCTGGCATGCGGCAGAGCTGAGCTGCTGTGTTAGATCCTGTTCCCCCGTCGTGTCTCTGGCCTCCTGCCTTTGCTAGGATTGAGCTTCCAGGGCACATTCCTCATGTCCCATCCCAGCTGTAGAATCCATAAGACACCCTGAAGGGTGCTTCCTGTCTGTTCCCAAGGCAGGAATCACCCATCCATAGCAAGCGAAGGCCAGCACAGTACCCTGGGCCCACTGGGCCACCACCTGCAGCTCAGTCCCGTCTTCCTCAAGCAGAGGACACGGCCTCTGACGCCAGCCAGGGCTGGTGGGGAAGTGGCCGGTGTCCCAATATCCTAGAACTGGCCATCCTGCCAGAAGGAGCTTGTGACAGACTGAAGAGATGGCTTAGTTGTTAAGGCGCTTGTTTGCATAGGCTAAGGACCCAAGTTTGATTCCTCAGTACCCACATAAGCTAGATGCACAGAATCAAGTTGCTACAAAGCGCTTCCCATAGATGGTAGTGGGCTCTGGCAGTGACTAGATTCGCAGGTGGGTTGCTGAATAAAATGCAGGACACAGTTTAGCTTGACCTTCAGAAAAAGTACAAATACTAGAAATTATAATTATTCTTTTGTTTTGTTTTGTTTTTTGTTTTTTGTTTTTCGAGGTAGGGTCTCTCTGGCCCAGGCTGACCTGGAATTCACTATGTAGTTTCAGGGTGGCCTCAAACTCACAGCAGTCCTCCTACCTCAGCCTCCCGAGTACTGGGATTAAAGGCATGCGCCATCATGCCCCGCAAATTTTTCATTCTTTATCTTAAGTTTAAATATAACCTGATATTATATTTTATTGGCAATGTTTTTATAATATTTTATTTATTTGAAGAGAGAGAGAGAGTGGGCACACAAGGGCCTCCTACCACTGCAAGCTTACTCCAGATGCATGTGCCACCTTGTGCATGTGGCTTACGTGGGTGTTGGGAAATCGAACCCAGGCCATCAGACTTTGCATGCAAGTGCCTTTAACCACTGAGCAATCTCTTCAGACCCTTCATTGGCAATCTTGAAACCCAGTTGTCCAACCCAAGCTGGGAATTCCCCAGCCCACCTGGCTGTGAACAGGTTGCCCAGCTGTCCCTTGTTGGGGAGAAGAGATCAAGCAGGCATGCTGGCTATACGTCACTAACATCAGGACGCCCTAGCCTGCTACCCAAGAATGTAGCAGCCCAGCTTTGCAGACAGCTGCTTGTAGGGGACCAGCCCAGCCTCAAGTGGACAGTTAAACCTTTACAGCCCTGCCTTGCAGAAAAAGAAAAAAAAAAATCCTGCCTTGCAGAAAAAAGCACAAAACATTGAACAGACCAGATGTCTCAGTGTCTGCAGCTACAGGAGCCTTGCGACATAGAAGGTGGAAGACATGTTGGCCTGTGCCAGGCTGTGTCCACCCGTGTAAGCATCACTAGAGGCCCATGTTGGAGAGTTCTGACTTGTCAAGAGGGCCCATGACTAAGCCAGCCACACCAAGGCTTGCTTGATGGGCAAGCACGATGGGTGGCCTGGATGCCCATTGGCAAAAAGCAGAGGCAAGAATGGATCTTGAGGACCAGGTGTGGTGGCGCACGCCTTTAATCCCAGCACTCAGGAGGCAGAGGTAAGAGGATCACCATGAGTTCAAGGCCACCCTGAGACTACATAGTGAATTCCAGGTCAGCCTGAGCTAGAGTGAAACCCTACCTTAAAAAACCAAAATAATAAATAAATGATAATAATAATAAAAGGGCTGTGGAGATTGCTCACTGGTTAAAGGTACTTGCTCGCAAAGCCTGTCAGCCTAGGTCCAGGATTCAGTTCCCCAGTATCCACGTAAAGCCACATGCACAAAATGGCACATGTGTCTACAGTTCATTTGCAGTAACAAAAAGCCATGGCACCCCCATACTTCTGTCTCTCTTGCTCACAAATAAAATATTAAAAGAATTACTCTGGGGCTGGAGAGATGGCTTAGCAGTTAAGGCATTTGCCTGTGAAGCCTAAAGACCTATGTTTGACTCTCCAGATCCCACATTAGCCAGATGCACAAAGGTGAGGCAAGCGCAAGGTCTCACATGCCCACTAGGTGGCGCAAGCATCTGGAGTTCAATTATAGTGGCTGAGGCCCTGGCACACCAATTCACTCTCTCTGTCCCTTGGTCTCTCTCTCTCTCTCTCTGCCACACACACATACACACACACTCTCTCCCTAAAGTAAAAAATAAAGAAATACAAGAACAACTACTCTAAATGTGGCATTAAGCCAGTGAGCAACACTTGGCTCCACCAGAGCTGCCAAGGCAGACACAACCTTCTGAACCCCTGAGAACTCAGACATCAGCGTCCCCTCGGTCCTCTGTACCATGTTTCTGTCCATGGCTGGATTTCCCTTCTTTGTTTGGCACAGGACTGAAGGATCAGCCCATAAGCATTCACCTCCTCATCTCTGCCCGGACACCCAGCCTACGGCAGTGTGCTGTCAGGAGGCAAGAGCAGGGGGGAAGCTATGGCCCTCATGGTCACACCAGTGTCCTAGGCTCTGCCTCTTGTCCTTCATCAGAGCCATGCCATCTGCAGTGTGGTGCCCGTAGCAGGTCACCAGCTAGCCCATGCACTAGGGCCTCAGCTGAAGCCCCAGACAAATGAGAGGATGTGGGCTGGTAGGCTGGCCTACAGTAGGGTGGGGGACATGGGTGGCACTGAGGTCCTCAGGAACATTCCTCTGTGATGTGATGATAGACTGCAGCTCTGGGAAGGTAAGAGCCAGGGGAAGGGGTCTGCCACCCAGAAGTAAGTCTGGGTCACACCACCAAGAATGAATCCCCTGAGGCTTGGCCCAGGTTACAGGCCATGTGAAAAGTCAGACGAAAGGTGCCTCAAGAAAGGAGACGGGCCGGGCGTGGTGGTGCACGCCTTTAATCCCAGCATTTGAGAGGCAGAGGTAGGAGGATCGCCATGAGTTCGAGGCCACCCTGAGACTACATAGTGAATTCCAGGTCAGCCTGAGCTACAGCAAGACCCTACCTCGAAAAAAAACACAAAAAGAAAGAGAGAAAGGAAGGAAGGAAGAAGAGTAGGGGCCAGGCATGGCACACTAGGAAGGCTGAGGTAAAAGGATTGCTGTGAGTTCGAGGCCAGCCGGGGGTTACAAAGTGAGTTCCAAGTCAGTCTGGGCTAGAGTGAGCCCCTACCTTAAAAGGGCACAGGGCTGGAGAAATAGCTCACCAGTTAAGATACTTGCCTGCAAAGTCTAACAACTTGGGTTCTATTCCCTAGTACCCACATAAAGCCAGACACAAAAAGTGGCACATGCATCTGGAGTTCCTTTGCAGGGGCCAGAGGCCCTAGTGTACCCATTTTCTCTCTCCTCTCTCTCTCTCTCTTTTCTTCTCTGTCTCTCTCTGCTTGCAAATAAAATAAATAAATAAACTATTGGGGGGGGGGGTTCAAGGTAGGATCTCGCTCTAGCTCAGGCTGACCTGGAATTCACTATGTAGTCTCAGGCTGGCCTCAAACCCATGGGTGATCCTCCTACCTCTGCCTTCCATGTGCTGGGATTAAAGACATGTGCTGCCATGCATAGCTTAAATAAAATATTTTTAAAAAGAAAAGAGAGAGCTGGGTGGGGGGGTTCATGTCTTTAATCCCAGCACTCGGGAGACAGAGATAGGAGGTTCACCATGAGTTTGAGGCCACTCTGAGACCACATATTGAATTCCAGGTCAGCCTGTCAGTGAGTCATTGCTGAGGTGTGTGTGAGGTCATCGGGCGGACAGGCAGAGTCAAAGAAAAAAAAGAGAGATCATGGACTGGGATGATGACTCAGTGGTTAAAGGTGCTTGCTTGCAAAGCCTGCCAGCCCAGGTTCAATTCCCAAGTGCCCATGTAAGCCAGACTCAAAAAGTGGCACAAGCATCTGGTATTCATGTACATCAGCAAGAGGACTTGACACCCTCATGCACATGCACACATACACACACACACACACACAAATAAGTCAGTTTAAAAATGAGAAAATGAGGGCTGGAGGGGTGGCTTGGTGGTTAAGTGCTTGCCTGCAAAGCCAAAGTACCCAGGTTCAATTCTCCAGGTTCCACATAAGCCAGATGCACAAGGTGGCGCATGTGCCTGCAGTTTGTTTGCACTGGCTAGAGGCCCATTCTCTCCCTCTCTGTCTGTACTAAATAAATAAAAATAAAAAGTTTTTTTAAAAAAATGAGAAAATGAGTTAGCTGGTGTAGTAGCGCACACCTTTAATCCCAGCACTCAGGAGGCTGAGGTAAGAGGATTGCCTTGAGTTCAAGGCCACCCTGAGACTACAGAGTGAATTCCAGGTCAGCCTGAGCTACATAGAGCAAGACCATACCTCAAAAAAACCAAAGACATACATATATATAGAAAGCGAGAGAAAGAGAAAATGGGGCTGGAGAGATAGCTTAGCGGTTAAGGTGTTTGCCTGTGAAGCCAAAGGACCCAGGTTTGATTCCCCAGAACCAAAAAAAGCCAGATGCACAGGGCTGCAAATGCATCTGGAGTTTGTTTACAGTAGCTGGAGGCCCTGGCACCCATTCTCTCTGTCTCTATCTGCCTCTTTCTCTATAAAATAATGAAAAATAATAAAAATAAAAAATAGGCTGGGCGTGGTGGCACATGCCTTTAATTCCAGCACTCGGGAGGCAGAGGTAGGAGGATCACTGAGAGTTCGAGGCCACCCTGAGACTACATAGTGTATTCCAGGTCAGCCTACCTCAAAAAACCAAACAAATAAAAAAAAATAAGAAAATGGGTAGGGTGTGGTGTCCATGCCTTTAATCTCAGCACTCAAGAGGCAATGGTAGGAGGCTCACTATGTGTTTGAGGCCAGCCTGAGACTACAAAGTGAATTACAGGTCAGCCTGGGCTACAGCAAAACCCTACCTTAAAAAAACAAAATTAGCGGGGGGTGGTGGCACACACCTTTAATCACAGCACTTGGGAGGCAGAGGTAGGAGGATTGCCATGAATTCAAGGCCACCCTGAGACTACATAGTGAATTCCAGGTCAGCCTGGGATAGTGAGACCCTACCTTGAAAAACAAAATAAAACAAAAGATAATAATATTAATTAATTAATTAATGTAAAAAGGAAAGAAAACATTTTGATTTATAGTTTCTTGCCAGGGCCACATGCATTTATTTCCTCTTTTTCCCCATTCTAATTAAACTGGGAGTCCTGTCATTTTATTTCACAACCCCTCTGGGAGTCCAAGGTTTGGTCTCAATCACCACAGAAGGGGATCATGGAAAGCGCCCTTGCCAGCATCTTCCCAACTACCCCTGAGAAGCAGTGTTATCTCACTGGGCCCCAGAGCTCACAGACATGGATGTGCCTCCCACTGCCACAGCCAACGTGCCTGGATCAATGCCTGGAGCATCAGACAGAAGTCAGGGTACCCAGAAACTGGATGAAGGGTGAGTGTGAGGCCTCCACAGGGCCACACTGGTCACAGGTGCAGTATATCTGTGTGAGGTGCTCTGCCCGAGTCTCCTGGGAACAGACCCCTTTCTTCACGCAGGAACTGTCCTCCTCTGATCCACAGGGCTCCGATAGGGGCTGCGCCCAAGACACAGCCATGTCCCTCAGCCCAAAAAGTAGAGTCCCTTCCAGGCGATGGGGTGAGAACCCTGTGTTCTAACTGGGTAACCATGCTGGGGTGAAGCAGGCTGGCCCCATGTGGCAGCATGCCCATCCTCCTTCCCCATATACCCATGTGGGTAGGAAAGAGAGGCCAACACACAGAAGGGGAGGCAAGCTGTGAACAGAAGCACGTTACCAGTGAACAGACAGGACGCTGACCTGAATCCTCAGAGGCCTTGCCCATGCTGGCAGCTCCAGCAGCCATTTTCTGGTTTTTGTTTTTTGGTTTTTGTTTTGAGGTAGAGTTTCACCAGCTGGAATGGAAAGAGCAAGGCAACTTAGCATCTAGACCCAGTGCTGGTGCTGGGACCACTGGTCTCTATCCAAAAGGGGCCACACAGCTCTCCCCTCCGCCTGGTTCCCTGTGGGAAGGTTGACTGCCAGTGTCAAAGTCTTACCTGGGCATCTAGAGCTTGACCACTCTTCTGTTGCTTTGCCACTGCACCCAGAGAAAGTTGGGAGGGGTTTGTGGTCACACCTACATCCTGTTTAAAGAGATGGCCGTGGGACTGGTGCTGTTCAGTGGTAGAGTGCTTAGGGTGCCATGAAACCCTGGGTTTGATCCCTAGTATGACATAAAATGGGTGTGGTGATGCCTGCCTGTAATAGAGGCAGGAAGACTGGAAGTTCAAGGCCACCCTCAGCTACATACAAGTTCAAGGCTAGCCTGGGTTATATGAGACCCTGTCTCAAAATAGAAGTGTCAGTAACCACCCTCGTCCTCAAGGAACCCAGAGAGAAGTGACATGTAGGAGGAGGGGACAGTCCACAGGTAGAAGTTCGGGAGCTTTCTCAGTGATACTAGCCACTTATAGGTACCCACTGGCTGGGAGTGAGTAGGGCAAGCTGCTGGGCAAGGGTTCACAGCAGTGGCTCCACGCGCATCACACACTACTCCTGCACCCACAGAAAACACCTGAAGCTAGCCTGGTGGTTCGCACCTGCACTCCCATCACATGCAGGAGGCAAAGGCAGAAGGATCGAAAGGCCCCAGCAGCCTAGTCTACAGAGCAAGTCCCTGTCTCAAAAAGTAAAATAAAGTGGGGGAGCTGGGGAGATGGTACAGTGGCAAAAGGTGCTTGCTTTCAAAACCTACGGGCCCAGGTTCAATTGTCAAGCCACCCATGTGGGCCAGCTGCAAAATGTGGTAGAAACATTTGCTGTTTGTTTGTGGCAAGAGGCCCTGGTGCACCCATACACACACAGAGACACACACACGAATAGTGAATTCCAGGTCAGCCTGGGCTAGAGTGAGACCCTACCTGGAAAAAACAAAAGAAAAAATTTTTAAGTTTTTAAATTTTTTATTTATTTGTGAGGATAAAGAGGAAGAGACTATGGGCACACCAGGAGCTCTTCCTGCTGCAAATGAACTCTAGATGCATGCGCCATTTTGTGCATCTGGCTTCACATGGTACTGAGGAACCAAATGCTGGGCCAGCAGGTTTTGCAAGCAACCACCTTTAACCACTGAACCATCTCCCCAACCCAACAAATGAAAATAAAGGGCTGGAGCCGGGCATATTGGCACGCGCCTTTAATCTCAGCACTCGGGAGGCAGAGGTAGGATTGCCGTGAGTTTGAGGCCACCATGAGACGACATAGTAAATTCCAGGTCAGCCTGGGCCAGAGTGAGACCCTACCTCAAGAAACCACAAATAAATGGCTGGAGAGATGGCTTAGCAGTTAAGGTGCTTTCCTGAGAAATCTAAGGACCCAGGTTCTATTCCCCAGTACTCACATAAGGCAGATGCACAAGGTGGCATGTGTCTGAAATTCGTTTGCACTGGCTAGAGGCCCTGGTGTGCCCATTCTCTCTCTCTCTCATAAATAAATAAAAATAAAGTAGAACTGTAACCTTGCTCTCCTCCCACTGGTTAGAACAGAGATGAAATGCCTGGAGCATGAGCAGCACTTTTGTCACAAGAAGGAGCTGCTTTCTGGGATGGCAAAGGACAAGGCAGACGACCTTTGGTTCCTGATCGTGGGTCATCATAGTTCTGAGAAGATTCTCCGGCATCTTCACCTAGTCCCCTTCCCCCGAAACAGCAGTGACTTCCACTATCCTTCTCCCACCCTACTCCCTCCCACCCAGACCCCCTGCCCCATTCTTTGGGACACCCTTCAAGGGTCCCTGGAGCACTGAGATTCCCCAAGGCTATGTGATTCCTTCTCAGTTTGATGTCACTGCCAGGTCAGGCCCTCTAACATCAAGGAGCACTCACTGCACTCTGTCATTATGTATTTGTTGTGGTTGTATTTGACTGCCACCTCCCCATGACTGTCATTAACTTGAGGGCAGGGCTCTTGCCTGAGTACTCACCACAATGTCTCCTGTCCTCTCCTCAGCTCCCCAGGCCCCAGCTGTTCCTGTCTGTCCTCACCCAGAACTCCCCAGTCCTCTCTCTGACCTGTTCCTGACCTTGTGCTGACCTTCTGAGCCCAAACCTTCCAGCAGCTCACCACGGTCCATCACATCTGGTCTTCTGAACTCTGGTTTCAAACATGAGGAACAAATTGAGGGTCGCATTTTATGAGGATCAGAAGGTGAAACCTATTCTCTCTATCTGCCCATGACTGGCAGGGACAGACAATCCCAAGTGCTGGCAAGGATGTGGGGCCACCAGGATCCTTCCACGTTGCTGGTGGAAGTAGCAGCCAGCTGCCTGTAGAGCTGGAATCTGCCCTGAGGCTGCAGGACAGAAGACATGCACCAGACACCCAGGTTAGCACTGCTTGGACATTACCAACTGTTCACGGGAGCCAGGGTAAATACACTGTGCCCCCTCTGCACCCAGCCCAGCCCCGAGGGAACAAGCCCTGGCACAACAGCAACACAGTAATCAGAGCCTTCAAAGCCAGTCTAGAGGGCAGAAAGGAGATACTCCTGCACTGAGGAGCCCCTAGAAGTTTCCCATGGCTGAGGAGGTTGCATGGGTTTAAAATCCACTCTGTAAACTTGGGCATGGTGCACTGACCTCAGGGCTTTTTTTTTTTTTTTTTTTTTTTTAATTAGAGACAGAGAGAGGGAGAGAGAGATAAAGAGAATGAGAATAGGCGCACCAGGCTCTCTAGCCATCGCAAATAAACTCCAGACACATGTGCCACCTTGTGCATCTGGCTTACATGGGACCTGGAGACTCAAACCTGGGTCCTTAAGGCTTCACAGGCATGTGCCTTAACAGCTAAGCCATCTCTCCAGCCCTGACCTCAGGTTTTAAAGAATTTAAAAAACTAGGAGGCAGGGCTGTGGTGTGGTTCAGTGCAGGCACACCTGCGGCATGGGATGGGGCATAGTCTAAGGATGCTAAGGATCTCCTTGTGTATCACCAGAGCCCTTGGACCTCTGTTCCTTCTCTGTCGCCTTTCCTGTTTAGGGCACTCTTGGTTTCTGACCAAGACTCGGGGATCTGCACTGCTGTCCCCAGGCTGAACCTTCATATTCCTGTCCTCTGGCTATTCCTTCTGAACCATCCTCTGTGACTTTGTCAGAAATCCTACTGGCCCTCCCTGTCTTATCGGGACTGCTCCTCTTAGACACCCACATCCCCTCTAAAGTGCCACCCTCCACCTCCTGCTGTGGGTGATTTCCAGCTGGGAAGAGGCTCACATCAGCCTAATCTAGACTGGGCACTTTGTCTTCCAGGCCAGTAAAACCCAACATTTAACAGCTGAGCCACGCGTAGGTAGCAAGCAGGACCATCCTGTGTGCCAGTTGTGCCTGTTCACAGGGACTGCTGGGGCGCATGCTGAGGACTCTGAGGCCAGCCCTCGACACTGCAGGGCAGCATCTGGGGATCAATGAGGCCTACCACACTCGATGAAGGAGAAGGTCGTCTCCACACAGGCAGCCCAGCTCTCGTCCCTCCAAACCTCCTCCCTGACTATAGCCAGCACTTGTGTGCTTATGTTGACAGCTCACGAGTGTTCACTGCGCCTGTAACTGAATGTGAGACACAGGACTGCACATGTCACATCCATCCTTCCAGCCACCCAATAATTCTATTATCATCACCATGTGACAGGAAGGACTTGCTAGTCTCCTCCAACTTCCATGTGCCAGATGCCCTTCCTTGAAATGCCTGCTGTCACCTCTTCACCACTCACCATTTGATGCTTCCTCCAACACCCAACTCCTACCTACCTTTCAAAGCCACCTCGAGTGCCATCTCCCTCCCTTATCCCCATCCTGTAGAAGTGCCCTCCTCCTGAACTTCTTGGGGCACCGGCATGTCATCAGGACTTGTGCATGACCACACAGCAGCCATAAACTTCTAGCTTGGACAAGCTTTTCCTCTTAGCCTCTTCTAGACTTGAGCCCACCGTGGCACCGAAAGGCCTCCCCAAAAATGAAGCCCTTATTTCAGACAGCATCCGGGCACACATGAGTGTGTGTTGAGTGCCTGACAAAGCAAACTGTGAGAAAGGACAGCAGTGACTAGGACTCATCCCTGCCTCAGGACTTATGGTGAGCTCTGTTGAGATGGACAAGCACCTAAGGAAAACAGCGCATCTAGGAGGACACCTGGAGGAAACACCTGAACAGCGCCTTCCACCTTCCTCCATCTGCCTGACCCTGTGAGGATGTCTTTGGCACCCAGCCCCTACCCCATCCATCCCAAGGTCACCTCTGCATAAGGACCACAAAGGTTCCACTATCTGCCAGTGCAAGTGTGCTTCCTAAGATGTTTTTATTTACACCTCAGAACAGGTGCTGGTCGCCCACCCTGCCCTTGAAGAAACCGGTTGTATCTAGATCCAGCCTATGGGGAGCCTCAATCACCAGGTCAGTATATACCTCCAGGTTCCTCCCTGCCAGGTCACCACTTCTCCTGTCCAAGGTCACAGCTCCCAGGAAAGGGCCTCTTCCTCCCCCACAGCTGCCCTTCAGGTCTGGAGTGGTGAAAGCTCCCCTTTGTTGCTGGCCGAGTACTGCAAATCTCTCCTTTAATTCGTGTATTTTAAATTTATTCAACTCTCCTTAAATGTCCTGTCTGAGGGTGTCATAAAAATGTAAGACCGTGTCAATTGCCCATATCAAAAAACATTCTTGTATGTTCCACTTGGAATAGTTTGGAGGGGAGACTAATGGGGACGGGGGTAAGGAGAGGCGAGCCCCCAAGCCTCCGGCGCCGGGCCTGTTTGCGTCCCCAGGGCATTCGAGGAGGTGTCAAAACCGGACTCCATGCACGCGAACTGCAGCCTCCACCAGGACCGCTGCGCCTCTCCACTCCTCCCGCTTCAGCCTCTGGGCCTGGCCCAGGTGGCGCTCCGTGGCCTCCCCTCGCGGCCCAGAGCCCGCCGTGCCGCCGCCCATCGGGGAGTCACGGCGCCGCCCTGCGGGGGGGCTGCGGGGACGGGGACCGCGGGGACCACGGGGCATCCCCGGGGCGGCGCAGGTCGCCGGCAGGTCCCCGAGGCGCAGCGCGCGCCGCCGAGCCCCGCGCCCCGCCCGCCGGGAGCTGCTCGCACCGCCCCACGTGGGGCCGCACGGGCCCGCGGCCCTGGCGCGCGATTGGTTGCCGTGCAGCCAACGAGCGAGCCCCTGACGTCCAGGCTGCGCCGATTGGTCGAGTCGGACCGATGGGGCGGGGGTGGGGCGCCCTTTTGTTCTTGCAGCCCGCACCGCGCGCCCGCCCCGGCCGGGCCTCCGGCGCGCCCACCCCGGCCCCGCGCCCCTCCCGGGACCCCAGCTTGTTCGCACACGCCAGCGAGGACCAGCCCCCCGCAACGCAGCCCGCGCGGGGTCTGACCTTGGACAGGCCCTTTCGTTCCCGTCCCGTCTCCTGACCCTCGTTTTCTCCTCATCTCTTGGGAAAGGTGGCCAAGATGGTCCCTGACAAGAAGCTTGGGGTCTTCCTAAAAATCTAACATTCAAGGATAGAAGGGCTTGGATCTTTCCCGAGCGGGGGCACGTGGGAGATTGCCACGCAGGGGAGCCCGTGCCCCGGCTTCCCTCACTTAGGCTGTCTCTAAATCACTCCCTACACACACACACACACTCTCTCTCTCTCTCTCCCTCTCTCTCTCTCTCTCCCTCTCTCTCTCTCCCTCCCTCCGTGTCTCTCTCTCTCTGGCATGGCATCTCTCTGGGGTGGAAAGTGATGGCCACAGAAGCCAAGGGCCGGCACAGGGAGAGAGAGCTCTGGGCAGAGCTGGGGGGGTCAGCGATTTAAGTCTGGGTCTCTTGACCTTTGGTCACACCACCTTCCCTCTGTTAACTGCCTGAGTGCATTGTCCAGCAAGTCTGTGGTGGGCAGGCATCGAGGTAGGCTCTGGACAGTCTCCAACAGCCTGCAGAGGAAGGTGGTCACTCCTTTTCCCTCAATGTTTATAGACCTGGAAGCCCCACCCCACCCCTAAGTCCAGGTTGGTGGAGAAGAGATGGCAGGTTAACCAAAATGGGGGACATCTCCAAGGCCAGCCTCTTAGTCCTAGGAGTCTAAAACAATCCGATTCCCACATACAGCTTACTGGAGCTCTCCGAGCTGTGTGTGGAGCAGACCTAAGGAGATGCTGAGGCCCTAGGTGGGTCCTCAGCTGTGGTGTACTGGGCCACGCACTAGCCCCCAGCAAGCAGCACAGGGACCAGGGTCCCTCCTGAAGCCTTACAATAGTGGTCCCTGGAAGTTTTTCCTCCCACCCAGTGCCTTGGCAGGTGCCTGTGTCCCCAGGGACGAGGCTTTGGGAGGCTACAGCTGTGGAGTGTTTTTACTGTAGAACAAATTGAATCAATTAAGCAGGCCCCATCGGGGTGGCTGGGAGCCAGTGCACTGAATGAAGGGGGAGCAGAGCCAGGGGCAGCACCACAGGTCTCTGAGAGGTAACCCCAACCCCATGAGCATTCAAGCATACTCCTTCCCTGGCTGTTTATGAGCAAAAGAAGCTGTGTGCTGAATGGGGAATGGAAGTTACTGGGTGTGGTTGGTGGAGGAGCACAGTCTGTGGGGACCAGTGCCTGCTCTGTGCCCCTAGTCATTCCTCCGTTCCAGGGGAAGAGACCTTGGCATTTCTCAGCCTTCTTCCTTTTAACCCTTTAGGGGCACTAGAGCTCCCTAGACACTCCAGTCTCCTTCCAAAGCCATCTGTGGCTGTCGTAGAGAGGCCTCCGGAAGCTGAGAGGAGACTGCCCAGGGTGTCTGGAGGAGGCAGCAGAGGAAATAGGAAGCGGGTTGCAAGGTGATACGATAGTCAGGGCTTGGGTCACCCACCTGGAGCGGAAGCCTCCCCCTCAGGCAGGGCTGTTTCGTGACCCAGCTGACTGGGCATCCCTCCTGCCCAAACTTTAAATGCCT
The DNA here is from genome assembly GCA_036346955.1 of Dipus sagitta. Taxonomy (NCBI): domain Eukaryota; kingdom Metazoa; phylum Chordata; class Mammalia; order Rodentia; family Dipodidae; genus Dipus; species Dipus sagitta. Next base: position 15,018,473 of record CM070778.1, read on the forward strand.
TTCTCCAAAGATCAGGCCAGTGGCATTTCCCATGCTACTTGCTACTGGGGGAGGGGGGAGATAATAGTTTCCGTGAGTTAGACCAAGCTCCCTGTCCACGACCACCTGTAGTCACAGTTGGCCACCAAGCCACCCTTGGCACCCACTAAAGAACCTTTGCTCAGCTATATACCAAGGTGTTCTCATTGCTGCTGTGCCAGCCCAACCATTTCTGCCCTTTGATATCAAGTGACTAATGCTGAGCCACCTGTGGCACATGGGCATGCCATCAGTATGCCCCTAGGGAAGGCAGAGTGCTAGGCAGGGATCTTTGCGGTAGTCCAAACCCCAGGCCAGGATGCTGTTAAGGGAGCACCAGCTGGCACGAGGTTGGTCTGGACGGGGGGGGGGGGGGGGGGGTGTTGACTGAAGATGCACGAAATAGCTAGGGCTAGGGACTGGAAAATGAAGCGGTCACTCAGAGTGGCACTGAAGGGCCTCGGCAGGTGCTCCACCCATGACCATGAGTCCTGTGTGAGGGCTGACCCCTCCTCTGGCCACCAGGCCCAGCCACTACAGGAGGGACAGTTCAAACGGAGACAAGTGCATAAAGGCAGGAGGGGTGGGACGGGACGATTCTGCCTTCCGCTACAGTGTTGAGAGAGTGGAGACAGGACACATAGGATTCAAGAAAGTGATGCCATGCCTTGGCAGGCCAGTACTGCGGTCTCAATCCCAAAACACCTGGCGGCAGGTTTCAATCCATCCGCGCTGGACACGGCTGCAGTTGCCCACAGAGGAGCTGGGTACCCAAGCAGCTCGTCCACAGGAAAGTACAGAGCGCTGGAAGAAATGAACAGTGTTCTTTTTACATTTTCCCCGACCTAGTAAGCTGTGGTGCACTCGGGGACAGGAAGTCTCCACCAAGTGGGTTGAGGATCTTAGTCTAGACTCACTCTGCAGCCTCCCGCTCTGTCCCCCAGTTTACAATCCTTGTGTGAACCAGGAGATCAACCTCCAACGCGGGCCACAGGAGCCCTCCCGCAGGAGCCTGCCAGCCCGTAGGCGCGGTAAGAGAGCGCCCTCCAGCGGTCATGATCAGAATGTCGGCTGGAGAGTGAAGGGAAGGCCTTGATTGTCCAGGACTGTCTAGGAAGCTTTCAGTGAACTTTTATTGATTTGATTGTGGGCAACATGGGAAGCAAAAAGTGAGCCTCCTTAGCGGGGAGAGGAAAATATGTGGTAGCGCTTACCTAAGACCCCAAGAACTTGGGCTGAAGCAGGAGGATCTTGAGTTTGGAGAGCAGCTGGCCATAGTGAGACCTTGTTTCCAAAAACACTCAAAGACAAAAACAAACATCTGGGCTGGAGAAATGGCTTAGTGGTTAAGGCACTTGCCTGCAAAGGACCTAGGTTTGATTCCCCAGGACCCACGTAAGGCAGATGCACAAGGTGGCGCATGCGTCTAGAGTTTGGAGTTTGTGTGCAGTGGCTGGAGGCCCTGGTGTGCCCATTCTCTCTCTTTCTGTCTCTCTCTGCTTGTTTCTCTCTCTCTCTCAACTAAATAAATGAATAAATGATTTTTTTTCGAGGTAGGGTCTCGCTCTAGCCCAGGCTGACCTGGAATTCACTATGTAGTCTCAGGGTTGCCTCACACTCACGGTGATCCTCCTACCTCTGCTCCCTAGTGCTGGGATTAAAGGCATGTGCCACCATAGCTGGCCAATAAGAATATTAAAACAAAAACAAAAACAAACAAACATCTGTTAGGTGATTCAACTAGGGTCCTGAAGGGGTAGGACCAGAGAAGGTCACCTGACCAAATGGAAAGAGCCCAAGGTCAGGAGCTGCAGGGCAACAAGATAGACCCTGGGGAGCACTGATCTGGGAGCTGAGGAGTACCAAGTGAGAAACCCAATCTGATGCGTGTTTGTTGTTGTTTTGAGACAGGATCCCATGTAGCCCAAGCTGGCCTGAAACTTGGATGTATAGCCAAGGATGACCTTGAATTTCTTTTTTTGTGTGGGAGGCTCTAGCCCAGTCTAACCTGGAATTCACTATGTAGTCTCAGACTGGCCTCAAACTCACAGCGCTCCTCCTACCTCTGCATCCTGAGTGTTGGGATTAAAGGCGTGTACCACCACACCCAGCAACCTTGAATTTCTGATCCTCCTGCCTTCACTTCCCAAATTCAGGGATTTTAAGTGTGGCATAAAGTGCTGGGGGTCCAACCCAGAGCTTTGTGCACACCAGACAGGCATTCTACCAACTGAAGTACATTCCCAGCCCCTAGTCAGGCTTATGGCCATTACCTGAGGTTATATGTCCTGGAAAAAGCAGACCTTCTACAGCCTTGGGCCTCTCCCTGCAGAAGAACTGGGGGCCTTCTAGTGACTTCCCAGGGAGGCATCCTGCTTCATAGTTGTGTGTCATTGGGCACACACCCAATGGATGCTGCTACTCTTCCTCTTGAGGAAAATAGCGCCTGATAATCACTCCTGCCTGAGACCAAATTCTGTCATATCCAGACAGAGAGCAGACCTGACAGCCACTATTCCAACATAAGCAGTTTGTAGCAGCTACACTGAGACATTATCTACATATGATAAACTCACACATTGCAAGTGTACAATTCAGAGGTTTGGGGATGCCACAGTATGGGCTTGTCATCTTAACCATTAATAAGTCCAGAACTCAGTGGTTTTAAGTACATTTTCAGGGAAGATATGTCCTCACTAAGCAGGAGCCTTCCCAACCAAACTGTCTCCTCTCCAGCTTTGAATTATCCTATTCTAGATGTTTCCCATAAGCATTTGTCCTGCTTTTCTTAGCATATTTTCAAAAGTCATCAACTATTCCCGGTGTGGTGGCTCACACCTTTCATCCCAGCACCCTGGAGTAGAAGATGGCCCTGAGTCAGTCTGGACTTTAAAAAAAAAAAAAAAAAAAGGCATCCTCTGTGAGCTTCCTTCCTTGCTAAGGCCCATTTCATTGCATGTATATTCCACTCTTGTTTACTCCTCTTCTGCTGGCAGAAATGGGGCTGTTCCCACCTTTTGGCTCTTAGAAATATCACCTTAAGAAACTCTTAAAAAACAAGTATCCAAGTTACTTTTGGATCCTTTAGATGTGTACACAGAAGTGTTACTGCTGGGTCACAGGCAATTCTGTTTAGCATTTGGGGACAGCCAAGACTGCTTTCCATAGTATGCACCAGCCTTGCATTAGGATTGTCAGGTTCAGTTTCTTCAAATCCTCAGCATTTTTTTTACATGTATATATGTTTGTGGTGTGCATGCATGTATATGCATTCACGTGTAGGCATATGTGAGGGAGATGCATGAGCCTGTGTGCTCCAGCCAGAGTTCAACTTTGGGTATCCTCCTCGATTGCTTCTTGAGACAGTCTCCCACTGAACCTAGAACTCACCAATTCAGCAAGACTAGGTAACCACTGAACCCCAGGGATCCTTATTTCCATCTTCCCAGGGTTGGAATTACAGATACACACCACCACGACAGGATTCTGAGGTCCTCGTGCTTGAGTGGCAAGACCTTTACCCATTAAGCCATCTCCCCAGCCCCCTCAATAGGCATTTTTGAGACAGGGTCTTACTGTGTAGCCCTGACTGGCCTGAAACTCCACATGTAGACCGGGCTGGCTTCGAACTTGCAGCGATCCTCCTGCCTTAGCTTCTCGAATGCTGGGTGTACACATATGATCCACCACGCCCTATTTATCTTACCTTTTTATTATTGTTGTTGTTACACAGCTTCGTGTTCTAATTTCTATAGATTAGGCTGTAGCCCAGGCTGTCCTCTGGTCTGTAGCCTCTTGTCTCTGTCTCCCAAGTACTGGGATAATAGGCTGCACCACGACGCCTGGCTGTGATACTTTTTACAAGCACAAGCTGCTGGCTGGTCCCAAAGGGGACAGTGGAACGCACAGGAGACGCCCATGAGCGAAAGGTCGAAGTCTCCGCGCCCTCACCAGCTCTCTGGAGTACCGAGTGGCCGCCAGGACCGCGGGACTCTCGGGTTCAGGGGTTCCTCCCCTTAGCCTGCAGCAAGAGCAGACGCGGGAGACTCGGCTGGAGACTTGGGGCGGACCTCCGAGCTCAGCCCAGCAGCCGCGCACCCATTGGCTGAGAGCGCAGCATCTCGAACCAATCACCAGGCGGCAGCCGAGGGCCCTATGAGAGCGCGGCGGAGCAGCCTGCGGCTCGCGGCCCTCGCTTCGGGCGGTGGGGGCGCGCCCGCACCCCGGACCAGCTCCAGCTCTGGGGGTTCGGGCACTGGCGCCCTGTACGAGAATAAACGTTTCGGTCCGGAAGGGGGACGAGGAGTTATGAGGCAGGCCCCTCGGGCATCTGGCTGTGGCGGTCACCGAGGACAAAGCGGATGCTTTCGGAAAGCCAGGGCCGGCCACACGTGCAGTCCTGGACTCCTTACGCCCAGAGGGAGGAGAAAACGGAAGTTTTGTTTTGGGGGAGCCCTAATGGAAGTGGAGGGACACCCTGGAAAAGCCATGCACTCCTGTGCAGCGAGGGTCCAGGAGTTGCCCTTCAGGGCATGGGACCAGAGGACAGCAGGCCCACTGCCTCCTTCCAGGTCCAAGGAGAGAACCGAACCACTGGCCTTCCTGCCCTGCCTTCTGTGGTGTGTGTCTTCAGCGGCCCTCCTACATCCTCCCTGACCCAGATCTTATAAATTTTCATTTCGTTTTGTTTTGTTTTTGAGGTGCTAGGGATTGAACCTAGGACTTTACGCTTGCTAGGCAAGGCAAGCGCTCTACCACTAAGCTATACCCCAGCCATTGTTCCCTAACTATTTATTTATTTTGAGAGAGAGAAAGAAGCAGAGAGAGAGAGAGAGAATGGGCGCACCAGGGCCTTCAGCCGCTGCAAGCAAACTCCAGATGGGTGCGGCCCCTTGTGCGCCCTTGCCTCTGGCTTACTTGAGACCTGGAGATTTGAACAAGAGTTCTTTGGCTTTGCAGGCAAGTGCCTTAACTGCTAAGCCAGCTTCCAGCCCTAACTTTGTATTTTGAGACAGGGACTAGAGTTACCTAGACTACCCTTGAATTTGCAATCCTGTTCACAGAAACCCCTTCCCCACAGTCACCAAGCGGGGCCAGTTGGTCGGATGAGGAACCAAGACCTCCAGGGAGAGGCAAAGGCAGGCCAACCACAGAGTGTGGCCCACACACCCACCTAACCTCGCTGTGTTGTCCCTCCAACCCCTCTGTCCTCAATGGTTCCTGGACCCAGACCACTGACTCCTCACTCTGAGGGGCTTTAAGTGGGTACTGCGGAATCCAACCTGGGTCATTTGGCTTTGCAGACAAGTGCCTTAACCACTAAGCTTTCTCTCCAGCCCACATGAGAAACTTTGGTGGCTTCTGAACTTATATTGTACAGATCATAGGGTGACTCTGCGGTCTCTTGGACAGAATTACAGTTTGAAAGATGTAGTCATGGGTCACAGGGCTGCACGAGGGGGCTGACACAGGTCTTTTACTGGAAGTGGAGCTTATAACAGTGCTTGTGGGGCTCCCAGGCTTAACACTGGGAAAGGAGAAAAGCCAAACTGGACTGTCACATGTGCTAAGGCCATGCTATGTTAACATGCTTTTTGTTTTATTTTTTATTATTATTTTTTTAATTTTAGGGACAGAGAGGAAGAGAGAATGGGCATGCCAGGGTCTCAGCCACTGAAATCAAACTCCAGACACTTTCGCACCTAGTGGCCATGTGCGACCTTGCACTTGCCTCCCCTTTGTATGTCTGGCTTACGTAGAGTGGAACATGGGTCCTTAGGCTTCACAGGCAAGTGCCTTAACCACTAAGCCATCTCTCCAGCCCTATTTTGATTTTTTAGAGGTAGGATCTTGCTCTATCCCAGGCTAACCTGGAATTCACTATGTAGTCTCAGGGTGGCCTCAAACTCATTGTGATCCTCCTACCTCTGCCTCCAGAGTGCTTTGATTAAAGGCGTGCACCAACTTGCCCAGCAACATGCTTATCTGAATATCTCTGTATAAAATATTGTCTCCATGTGGACAACCTTCACATCTAATATCATTATTGTGCTGGAATTTTTTTCAAAACATATTTTTTAAATATTTTATTTTTATTTATTTGACAAAGAGGAACAGGGGGAGAGAGAGAGAGAGAGAGAATGGGTGCGCCAGGACCTCCAGCCACTGCTAACGCACTCCAGATGCATGTGCCATCTTGTGCATCTGGCTTTCCTGGGTCCTGGGGAATCGAGCCTCGAACCAGGGTCCTTAGGCTTCACAGGCAAGCGCTTAACAGCTAAGCCATCTCTCCAGGACCCCCCAAAAAAAATTTTTTAATAAATAAATCCATACACCAGAGCCAATTCAGCCATAAACTTCCACACTTTCATACCTGACATTCCAGAGGGGCCTTCCTGGAAGAGCAAGGAAATGGAAGAACTTAACAGGAAAGAAGCAGAGATCTTAAAAGATATTCCACAATGGCCCCAAGCCAAAGAAAAGATTTGATCCAAATAAATGCAAATTACAACAATCACCAGGCATCACTTCTCACCTGCCAAACTTGCAAATGTCATCAGGTGGTAAAGGCAGGTGTTGGGAGGGGAAAGGTGCCTTGGAGGGAAGGCGGCCCTAGGCCATGCTATGTGCTTCACTAGGCACCCAAAGCTTCCCACTGAGGGAGGAGGCCATCCAGGGCCTCCACTTAGCCCTGCTAAGTCTAGGCTGTGGGCACCGGGTGACCAAAGCTCAGGCCCTGCAGGACAATAACATAGAACAACTTTGGCCAAGGACAGGCCCATGAGATGCCCCCAGGCCAGGCTATTCAGCAAGCCCGCTCTTGCAGCCTCTGCCCCTTCCTGCCTCTCCAGCTCTGGGGGCATTGTTACCGTAGGCAGCTGGACCACAGGAAGTTAGGACAGCCCAGGAGCACTTAGAAAGAGCTGCATCTGTCTCTCCACCTCTCCCCTCCACTGCTTTTTAAGGATATTTTTTTTCCTTTTGGGGTGTTTTTTTTGTTTTGTTTTGTTTTTTGAGGTAGGGTCTCACTGTAGCCCAGGGTGACCTAGAATTCACTATGTAGTCTCAGAGTGGCCCTCTTGTCAATTCTTAAAGCTACATTAAAAGCATCAGCATTAAAAAAAAAAAAAAATCGACCCAGGCGTGGGGGCGCACGCCTTTGATCCCAGCACTCCTCCAGGGTGGGCCTCGCCTCCAGCCTCCAGTCCTGGGATGTGTCTGAAGGCAGCGGCTCGCCCGCCTCCAGAGCCATTCTGCCCACAGCCCGGGGCGGGGCCTGCAGCCCAGGGTCGCTCACCACCCGAGAGGTTAGCTGCAGACCCAGTACTCCCCTGGCATCCAGTGGGTGCTAACTCAACAAGCGGGGGTCGGGGTGTGGCACCTACTCATCTACCCCGGTTAACTCACAGCTCCCCAACGTGCGCCAGGACTGCGGTCCCCGCCACACAGACGTGGGTGAGGAGGGGCTTAATCGCACAGATGGTAAGTGAAGGGGCCAGAATTCACATCCGGGCACCTAGCTTTGGGATCACGTTCAGAACCGCTGGCCCGGAGCAAAACCACGCGACCGCCTGCCATTTCCAACCCCCCGCCCCCGTCACCCCACCCCACCTCCGACCTCCACCCAACCAGACCAGACCAGACCCATCCGGCTGGCCGCCAGCCTGCCCAGCACCAGCGGGAGCCAATGGGAGCCGGGTTCCTGCCCTGCAGCGTGATTGGTACAGGCAATCCAGGCCTCACCCAATCAGAATGCAGACATCTCCGAGCGCAGGTCTGCGAGGAAATCAAGGCTTTTGTTCCCCCGGAGCAGCGTGGTCCCGAGATGCCGCGCTTCCTCGGCCCCGTGGGGGAGGGGAGGCGGAACAAAGAGGAGGACTGCGGAGAAACGGCCCGTGGACCCTGAGCTGGGGTTCTAATGTCCGGCAGTTGACCAAAAAGAGGACCCCTGATCAAACTGTGTTGAAGCCTGTGGTTGGTTACCCTTATTCTGAGACTAGCAAGACTAGGCCTTTTTAAATTTTTCTTTTTTTTTTTCTGAGGGAGGGTCTCTCTCTAGCCCAGGCTGACCTGGAATTCACTATGGAGTCTCAACGTGGCCTCGAACTCACAGAAATCCTCCTACCTCAGCCTCCCGGGTGCTGGGATTAAAGGTGTGCGCCTTTAGGACAAAAGAAAAAAAAAAGGTGTGTGTCACCACGTACGCCTTTTTTTTTTTTTAACCCTTTTCAAAAATATTTATTTAAAACCTGGCGTGGTGGCGCACGCCTTTAATCCCAGCCCTTGGGAGGCAGAGGTAGGAGGATTGCCGTGAGTTCGAGGCCACCCTAAGACTCCATAGTGAATTCCAGGTCAGCCTGGGCTAGCATGAGACCCTACCTCGAAAAAAAAATATATATATATATTTATTTATTTGAGAGAAAGAGGTAAATAGAATGAACACATCAGGACCTTCAGCCACTGCAAAGGAACTCCATACACATGCATGCACACCTTGTGCATCTGGCTTACATGGGTCCTGGGGAAGTGAACCTGGGTCTTTTGGTTTCCCAGGCAAATAAATGCCTTAACGGCCAAGCCATCTCTTCAGCCCTTAGCCATTTTTTCCATCTGGCTTTATGTAGATGCTTGGGAAATTGAACCCAGGCCTGCAGGTTTCTTGAGCAAACGCCTTTTTACAGCTGAACCATCTCCCAGCCCCAGGACGTTTGTGCGTGTGTGCACGTGCACATGTGGAGAACAGAGGATAGCCTCCAGTGTCACTCCTCAGGCTCCACCCACCGCTTTTTTGTTTTGTTTTGTTTTTTTCAAGGTAGGGCCTCTCTCTAGCCCAGGCTGACCAATTCACTTTGTAGTCTCAGGGATCCTCCTGTCTCTGCCTCCCAAGTGCTGGGATTAAAGGCGTGTGCCACCCACGCCCGGCTCATCCACCTCTTTTTGTTTGTTTGTTTGTTCATTTTTATTTATTTGAGAGTGACAGAGAGAGAGAATGGGCGCGCCAGGGCCTCTAGCCGCTGCAAACGAACTCCAGATGCGTGCGCCCCCTTGTGCATCTGGCTAACGTGGATCCTGGGGAATCGAGCCTCGAACCGGGGTCCTTAGGCTTCACAGGCAAGCGCTGAACCGCTAAACCATCTCTCCAGCCCTCATCCACCTCTTTTTGAGGCAGGATCTCTTACCAGCCTGGAATGCCAACGAAGCTAGACTGGCTGTCCAGTGAGCCCAGAGATGTGCCTGTCTCCACCTCCCCAGGCCTGGGACCACTGGCACTTGCCACCACGCCCAGAATTTGTTCTGAGGATTGAACTCAGGTCCTTATGTCCACAAGGCAAGCACTTTATCCACTGAGCCACTGAGCCATCTTCCCAGGTCCAATTCTCTCTCTCGCTCGCTCGCTCTCTCTCTCTTTTTTTTTTTTTTTTTTTTTTTTTTTTTTTTTTTTGGTTTTTCAAGGTAGGGTCTCCCTCTAGCCCAGGCTGACCTGGAATTCACTATTCAGTTTCAGGGTGGCCTTGAACTCTTGGCGATCCTCCTACCTCTGCCTCTCAAATGCTGGGATTAAAGGCGTGCACCACCACGCCCGGCTTGCTTTTTCTTTCTTTCTTTCTTTCTTTTTTTTTTAAGTTTTATCTCTGTGTGAGTACACACACACACACACACACACACACACACACACACACGTGTCTCTTGCTGCTGCAAACAAACACCAGACCCACTTTACATCCACTGAGCCCTTCCCCCATATATTTTGAAGCCAAAAGGCCAACTTCAACATCCACTTGTTGTTAGTAGAGCAGAAGTTTTCACTGAGCCTCAATCTTCTGACAGTGACAGAAAAGCCTTGTACCCAGAGTCCTATACTACCCTCCCTCCCCCCCCCCCCCCGCCGCCTCCCTTCTGCCTTGGGTGTTGCACCTTCTGGAAGAGCTCTCTCTTCCTAGGGTCTAACTAGACTAGACTCCCTGATCTCACCCCCACACCTTCTGGTAGAGCTCTGTCTTCCTAGGGCCTAACTAGACTACACTCCCTGATCTCATCCCCACACCATCTTTGCTCACTGTCTTACCCAGGGTGGGATCTATCATCTGCAAGCAAAAATTCTGCAGGAGTTTTTTGTTGTTGTATGGGGAGTTTGTTGTTGTTGTTGTTGAAGTAGGGTTTTCACTCTAGCCCAGATTGACCTGGAATTCACTATGTAGTCCCAGGGTGTCCTTGAACTTGTGGTGACCTTCCTACCTCTGCCTCCCAAGTTCTGGGTGGGATTAAAGGCATGTGCTACCATGCCCAGCTTTTTGTTTTGTTTTATTTTTTATTTATTTTTATCTTTTTAAATTGTGACCTTTTTATTTTTTATTTATTTTTATTTAGCTGAGAGCTACAGAGAGAAAGAGACAGAGAGAGGGAGAGAATCACAAGAAAGGGCTTAACCACTAAGCCATTTCTCCAGCCCTATTTTTTATTTTTGGGAGAGAGAGAGAGAGAGAGAGAGAGGGAGGGAAGGAGGGAGGGAGGGAGAGAGGGAGAGAGGGAGGATACTCCAGGGCCTTTTCAGCCACTGCAAACAAACTCCAGACTTGTGCGCCCCTTGTGTGCATGTGTGACATTGCATGCTTGTGTCACTTTGGCTACTTGGGACCTGGAGATTCGAACGTGTTCTTAGGCTTTCAGACAAGTGCCTTAACCGCTAAGCCATCTCTCCAGCCCTCTTCTCCTTTTAAGTTATAAAGAAAAGAGAAGCCATGCGTGGTGGCTCATGCCTGTCATCTCAGCACTCAGAAGCTGAAGTAGAAGGGTCACTATGTTTTCCAGGTTAGCTTGGGCTAAAGTGAGAGCCTCCCTCAAAAGAGGGGAAGGGTTATTTTGGTTCATGGTTTTGGTCCAAGGCTGAGGAATGGTATGTGGCCATGGCCGTTCTAGCTGGCAAAGTGCTGAGGTAGTGCAGGGAATGAAGTGGTGAGAGATAGCAGTACCTCTGTCCTTTCTTCCGGCTGGGACTACCGAGCAGGGTGTCATGATTTTGGAGTCCCAGCAACAACCTTGCAAACCTCAAAGACAAAAGCTCAGGATGGCTCTCTGATTGTATGATAAAAATAAGTTAGTCCAATCTCCTGCTGACAGAGCATTCTGTCACTTGCGTCTGAATTCATTCATCCCAGCCTTGCATGTCTGAGCTAGTCTGTGGTGACTGCAAGCTTTGCAGGATGCCCATGGCTCACCAAGGCCCTCTCTTTTGTGGAGTGCCAGGCTTCAGGCTGCATTAAATCCTGCAGGAAAGCTAGATATGGTGGTGCATGCCTGCAATCCAAGTTTGGGAGGTTGAGGCAGGAGGATCAGGAGTTCAAGGCCAGTCTCAGGTTCACTTTGAGTTTGAGGCCAGTCTGGGCTACATGAAACTCTGTCTCAAAAAAACTAAAAACATGGGTTGGGGATATAGCTTAGTGGTCAAGGTGTTTGCCTGCAAAGCCTCAGGACCCTGGTTCTATTCCCCAGGACCCACATAAGACAGATGCACAAGGGGGCACATGTGTCTGGAGTTCATTTGCAATGGCTAGAGGCCCAGGCATGCCCATTCTCTCTTTCTATCTGCCTCTTTCTCTCTCTCTTAAATAAATAAATTAATTAATTAATAAAATATGTTTTAAAAAATTAAAAACATGCTGAGCATGGTGGCCCAAGCCTTTAATCCCAACACTGGGGAGGTGGAGGCAGGAGGATCACTATGAATTTGAGGCCAGCCTGAGATTGCATACTGAATTCCTGGTCAACTTGGGCTAGAGTGAGACCCTACCTCAAAAAAAAAAAAAAAAAAAAAAAAAAAAAGGACTGGAGAGATGGCTTAGCTGTTAAGACACTGCTTGCAAAGCAAAAGGACCCAGGTTATATTCTCCAGGTCCCATGTAAGCCAAATGCACATGGTGGCACATACGTCTGGAGTTTGTTTACAGTGGCTAGAAGCCCTAGCATGCCCATTCTCACTCTCTCATCTCTCCCTCCCTCTGTCTCAAACAAACAAATAAATAAATAATAAAATGAATCTTAAAACAAAAACTGGAGAAGATGGTTTAGCGGTTCAGGCATTTGCCTGCAAAGCCAAAGGACCCAGGTTCGATTCCCCAGAACCCATCTAAGCCAGATGCACAAGGTAGCACATGCATCTGGAGTTTGTTTGCAGTGGCTGGAAGTCCTGGTACACCCATTCTGTCTCTCTCACTCTCTTAAATAAATAAATTAATTAATTTTTAAAAGATTAAAAATATTTAAGAGAGTAAGAGAGAGAAAGATGCAGATATAGAGACAGAATGGGCACACCAGGGCCTGGAGCGAACTCCAGATGCATGTACCACCTTGTGCATCTGGCTTTATGTGGGTACTGGGGAATTGAACTCTGGTCCTTAGGTTTTGCAGGCAAGCACCTTAACCACTGAGCCATCCCTACAGCCCTGCATCTTATTTTATTTCATTTTATTTGCTTGAGGCAGGGTCTCATACTTGCCCAGGCTGGCTTTATGCATTTTCCAGTTTTGTCCTGGGAAATTGGTTCTGCCTCATGGGCTGGGAAGTGGCCTTGGGGGTGGAGATTCAGTGTACCTGCTAGGTGCAGAAATTGGTACAATTTTGTGGGGAGTGATTTGGTGATATGAACAAGCAGTCAAGAGAAGACTCCCGCTTGTTGCCTGTCATTTCATTTTAGGTCATCTCTCTTGATGATGTTGATGATGGGAGCACTGGGAAACCTTTCATACCCAAGTCATCATGGCAGGGTCAGTTGTAACCACTAACATATAACACCATCTGCAGTCCATGAAGTGAATCATGGCCCAGCTGTGCTACAAAGACTAGTAAAAAATATTTTAAGGGGGCTGGAGAGATGGCTTAGCGGTTAAGCACTTGCCTGTGAAGCCTAAGGACCCCGGTTCAAGGCTAGATTCTCCAGGACCCACGTTAGCCAGATGCACAAGGGGCGCACGCGTCCGGAGTTCGTTTGCAGTGGCCAGAGGCCCTGGCACACCCATTCTCTCTGTGTCTATCTGCCTCTTTCTCTCTCTGTGTCCGTCGCTTTCAAATAAAAATAATAAAAAAAAATATTTTAAGGGCCAGGCATGGTGGCACAAGCCTTTAATCCCAACACTCAGGAGGCAGAGGTAGGAGGACCACCTTGAGTTTGAGGCCACCCTGAGACTACATAGTCAATTCCAGGTCAGCCTGAGCAAGAGTAAGACCCTACCTCGAAAAAAAAAAAAAAAAATTAGGGGATGGAGAAATTGCTTAGTGGTTAAGTCACTTGCCTGCAAAACCTAATGACCTGGTTCCAGTTCCCTAGTGCCCATGTGTTGCAGTCCGGTTCGCATTGCTGGTAGAAATCACCCAACCAAGAGCAGCTTCTGGGAAAAAGAGATTTATTTTGGCTTACAGGCTCGAGGGGAAGCTCCACAATGGCAGGGAAAAATGATGACATGAGCAGAGGGTGGACATCACCCCCTGGCCAACATAAGGTGGACAATAGCAACAGGAGAGTGTGCCAAACACTGGCATGGGGAAACTGGCTATAAGACCCATAAGCCCGCCCCCAACAATACACTCCCTCCAGGAGGCATTAATTCCCAAATATCCATCAGCTGGGAACCTAGCATCCAGAACACCTAAGTTTATGGGGGACACCTGAATCAAACCACCAAACCATGTAAAGCCTGATGCACGAGGTGGTGCATGCATACAGAGTTTGTTCACAAGGGCTAGAGGCCCTGGTGTGCCCATTCCTTCTGTCTTTCTTCTCTCTCTCTGCTTGCAAATAAATAAATAAATAGTGAAAAGAAAAAGGGGAACTGGAGAGATGGCTTAGTGTTTAAGGTACTTGCCTGCAAAGCCTAAGGACCCAGGTTCAATTGCCCAGTGCCCATGTAAGCCAGATCCACAAGGTGGCCCATGCATCTGGAGTGCATTTGCAGTGGCTGGAGGCCCTGGCTTGCCCATTCTCTCCCTCCCTCTCTGTTTTTGTAATAAATAAATAATAAATTTTAAAAAAAGAAAAGAAAAGAAAAAGAGACCTGGGCATGGTGATACATGCCCATAATTCCAGCACTTGAGAGGCAGAGGTAGGAGGATCACTGTGAGTTTGAGGCCACCATGAAATTACATAGTGAATTCCAGATCAACCTGGGTTAGAGTGAGATCCTGCCTCAAAAAAACAAAATAGGGCTGGAGAAATAGCTTAGCAGTTAAGAGCTTGCCTGCGAAGCCTAAGGACCCCGGTTCAAGGCTCGATTCCCCAGGACCCACGTTAGCCAGATGCACAAGGGGGCGCACGCATCTAGAGTTCGTTTGCAGTGGCTGGAAGCCATGGCGTGCCCATTCTCTCTGTCTTATCTGCCTCTTTCTCTCTCTGTCGCTCTCAACTAAATAAATAAAAGTGAACAAAAATATTTTAAATAAATAACTATACACACACACACACACACACACACACACACACACATACACACACACACACACACACACATATATATATATATATATACTGGATGTAGTGACAAACACCTTTAATCCCAGCACTTGGTAGGCTAAGGTAGGAAGATCACTGTGAGTTTGGGGCCAGCCTGAGACTACATAGTGAATTCCAAGTCAGCCTGGGCAAGACCCTACCTCGAAAAACCAAAAAAGAAAGGAAAGAAGGAAGGAAGGGAGGGAGGAAAGAAGGAAGAAAGGCAGGCAGGCAGGTAGGTAGGAAGAGAAATTTCAGTGCCATGGGGTGAACCAGGGTGGAATATGTTCTTCTAGAATTATTGGCCAGGGAGGCCCCTGATGCCCCCAAAACATTACAGGTTATTGTCAAAGTTCTTGGTTGCCCATCAGGACTAGATAGTATGACCCTATTACTGAAGATTCCACATGCTGGGTCTGCAGGACACTGAGAAATCGAGCTGGGGCTGGGCTGGAAGCCTATTCCCCGTTGACTAGCTGTCAGGATGTTGGAAAGAGCTATGCAGCGTGTTGGGGGAGAAAAGACATCAGCCATGTTAACCAGCAGTGGGCCCGCAAGCTCAATGGCTGGCCAGCCAGGCGGACTGTACCAACTGGTGCGATAGTGGCATTTTTTTAATGGATTCTTTTTATTTTTATTTATTTATTAGAGACAGAAAGAGGGGGACAGAGAGAGAGAATGGGCACGCCAGGGCCACCAGCCACTACAAATGAACTCCAGATGCATGCGCCACCATGTGCATCTGGCTTACGTGGGACCTGAAGACTTGAACCTGGCTCCTTAGGCTTCGAAGAAAAGTGCCTTAACTGCTAAGCCATCTCTCCAGCCCTGTTTGTTTGTTTTTGGTGCCATTTTTTTTTTTTAATGGGGGAAATCAACTGCTCTCCAATAGGACTTGAGGCCCACTCCGTGGGAGGGAATTCCTGCCTGGTCCTGAAAACCTAGTCAAAAGCCTATTACTACGATGGGCGTGGTGGTACACACCTTTAATCGCAGCACTGAGAGGCAGAGGTAGAAGGATTGCCATGAGTTTGAGACTGCATAGTGAGTTCCAGGTCAGCCTGGGCTAGAGTGAAACCCTACCTCAAAAAAACAAACAAACCAAAAAAAAAAAAAACCCTGCTTACAACATGCTCCCCCCAGACACAAAATGGCCTGGATATCCATGACCTCACAGTGCCCGATACTACCTACACAAGACCATCATAATAGGAGGAAAAGATGAAAAGATGATGACATCAAAATAAAAGAGAGACTGATTGAGATGGGGAGGATATGTGATGGAGACTGGAGTTTCAAAGGGGAAAGTGGGGGGAGGGAGGGCATTACCATGGGATATTTTTTTATAATCATGGAAGTTGTTAATAAAAAAAAAAATTTGAAAAGAAAAAAAAGAAGTGAAACCTGGGCTGGGGATATGGCTTAGTTAAAGTGCTTGCCTGTGAAGCCTAAGGACCTAGGTCCGACTCCCAAGAACCCATATAAGCCAGATGCACATGATGGCACATGCATTTGGAGTTCGTTTCCAGGGGCAGTATACCCTGGCACCCCCATTCTCTTTCTCTTTCTCTCTCTCTAATAAACAAATAAATAATAGAGGGCTAAAGCCGGGTGTGGTGGTGCATGCCTTTAATCCCAGCATTTAGGAGCCAGAGGTAGGAGGATCGCCATGAATTCGAGGCTACCTTGAGATGACATATGAATTCAAGGTCGGCCTGAGATAGAGTGAGACCCTACCTTGAAAAACCAAAAAAAAAAAAAAAAAACTTTAAAAAGTCAGACCTGGACTGGAAATGACTTAGAAGTTAAAGTGTTTTCTTGCAAAGCCAAAGGACCTACGTTTGATTCCTCATTACCCACATAAAGCCAAATGCACTAGGTTGCCCATGCATCTGGAGTTCGTTTGCAGTGGTTAGAAGCCCTGGCGCTATTCTCTCTCTTTTCCTCTCTATCTGCCTCTTTCTCATTCTCTCTCAAATAAATTAATAAAATGAATTCTAAAAAAAAAGTCAGACTGGTGCATGCCTTTAATCCCACCACTTGGCTGGAGACAGAGGTAGGAAGATCACCATGAGTTCGAGACCACTCTGAGACTACATAGTGAACTCCAGGTCAGCCTGGGCTAGAGAGAGACCCTACCTCGGGTTGGGGGGGGAGCCAGGCCTGAGGAGTGTCTTCTGACACTCTCCCCCCACCACCCGTCCAGTCGCCCATGGGTGCCAGCTTCTTTCAGCACAGCTTCCTTGGGCTCATCAGTACGCATCTAAAGCTTTCTCTTTCCCTATGTCCCACCAGCTGTAGGTAACAAGCCAACATCTCCACCTCACCCCCCCTTTTTCCACTTTTCCTGTTGCATCAGAGGCTAATTCAGAGGATGGCATTACCTGCCCTTTTCTCAGGGTAGCTCCTCCCCTGCATGGGCAGAGAGCTCAGCCTCAGTTGCACGTGTGATGCCCACAATTGCTGCCAAAGCCTGCCTGCAGTCCCACCCATGCATTCGACTTTCAGGGACTGCAGTATATTCTCTAGTCCCTTAGCTATTTTAGGGTGTCCATGAACTTGCACAGCAGACCTCATTCACCAAGGAAGCAGGCCACCCATGCCAAATCTTCTTTGGTCTGTTGTTTGTATCCTATTTGGGGTGAATACAAGCTTGTTTATGTCTCCCAGGAAAAGCCACAGCAGACTGCAGATAAAAACTTTGTTTTTTAAATTATTTTGTTCACTTTTATTTATTTATTTGAGAGCAACGGACAGAGAGAGAAAGAGGCAGATAGAGAGAGAGAGAGAGAATGGGCGCGCCAGGGCATCCAGCCACTGCAAACGAACTCCAGACGCGTGCGCCCCCTTGTGCATCTGGCTAACATGGGTCCTGGAGAATTGAGCCTCGAACCAGGGTCCTTAGTCTTCTTCACAGGCAAGCGCTTAACTGCTAAGCCATCTCTCCAGCCCTGCAGATAAAAACTTTAAAGGAGGCCTGAAGAGATGGCTTAGCAGTTAAGGTGCTTCCCTGCAAAGCCAAAAGACCCAGGTTTGATTCCCCAGGACCCACATAAGCCAGATGCACAAGGTGGCACATATGTCTGGAGTTCGTTTGCAGTAGCTGGATGCCCTGGCATGGCACACTCATTCTCTCTCTCTCTTTCTCAAATAAGTAAATAAACTAAATTAAATATTTTTTTAAAAAAATTTAGGGCTGGAGGGATGGCTTAGCAGTTAAGGCATTTGCCAGCAAAGCCAAAGGACCCAGGTTAAATTCCCCAGGACCCACGTTAGCCAGATGTACAAGGGGGCACAAGCGTCTGGAGTTCATCTGCAGTGACTGGAAGCCCTGGTGCACCCATTCTCTCTCTCTTCCCCTCTTTCTCTGTCAAATAAATAAATAAATAAATATTTTAAAAAAAAAGACTTTAAAGGAGCAGGGCATGGTGGCACATGCCTTTAATCCCAGTACCTGGGAAGCAGAGGTAGGAGGATCGCCATGAGTCCGAGGCCACCCTGAGACTACATAGTGAATTCCAGGTCAGCCTGGGCTAGAATGAGACCTTACCTTGATTAAACAAAACAAGCAAAAAATAAATAAATAGGCGGGCGTGGTGGCACACAACTTTAATCCCAGCACTCAGGAGGCAGAGGTAGGAGGATCACTGTGAGTTCAAGGCCAGCCTGGGACTACAGTACAGAGTGAATTCCAGGTCAACCTGGGCTAGAGTGAGACCTTACCTCAGGAAAAAAAAAAAAAGAAGAAGAAGATAGGGGGCTGTGCTTCTTCTGCATGCACCATAGGTCACACACGGACTCCACATACGCACACACGCAGGTACATGCACAGACACACAGACATGCATACACAGACTGAAATGAGCATTCCACAAAAGAATATCCAGACTAAATCCATACAACAATTTAAAAAGATACTGGAGGGCTGGTGAAATGGCTTAGCAGTTAAGGCGCATGCCTGCGAAGCCTAGGGACCCCAGTTCAATTCTCCAGGTCCCACATAAGCCATATGCACATGGCGGCGCATGCATGTGGAGTTTGTTTGCACTGGCTAGAGGCCCTGGTGTGCCCATTCTCTCTCTGTCTCTCTCGCTCGCTCCCTCTATCTGTAATAAATAAATAAAAATAAGTAAAATCTTTAAAATATATTAAAAATAAAACAATACTGGAATTACTATGTTAGCAAATGCAGGTGATGGGCATAAGGCAGTAGCACCGAGATCAGTGATGGTGCCGCAGACTTAAACAGGCCTCTGAAGCACACGCACAAAGGGGTGGGGTTTTTGCTTGGCTGTTGCTGGTGCAGGTGGAAACCAGTGTGGTCCCATGCAGAACCATCTGGCCATGTACATAAAGTTAAATATCCACTTACCATATGATCCAGGATTTCCATTTTCACCCCCAAGGCTGTTTTCCCAAGAGGAATAAAAGCACAGATTCACAGAAATATGCCTGACACAGCCAGGTGTGTGAAACACAGCTGTGATCCCAGCACTAGCAGGCTGATCTGAAACAGGAGGATGGCTCGTTTGAGGTCATCCTCATCAAACACAAACAACAAAGGTGTGCACAGGAACGACAGAACAGCCTCTTTTGTAAAACCCCGAACCTGGGAACAAGGGCTGCGGAGATGACTCAGTGGACAGAGTGCTTGCCACGTGAGCGTGAGGACCTGAATCCAAAGAAAGACAGGAGGCTGCGGCGGGCTTCTGTAATGCCAGCACACCAAGGTTCTGAGAAGCGAGGTGGTGAGAGGAGAGAAACTTGAGAACCAGTTCGCCTAGTGAACAGAGCAGTAGACAATGAGAGACGCTGCCTCAAATGAGGCAGAAAGCAAGGGCTGACATCTTCTGACCTCTACATGTGTGCCCACACACACCCATGAACACGTGTGCACACAAATCATATACCCCTCTCCAAAAAAGAAAAAAATAAACTAGAAATGACTCAATAGTCCATCAGAGAGCCAGGCTTGGTGGCACTCAGCTTTAATCCCAGCACTCGGGAGGCAGAGGTAGGAGGATTGCTGTGCGTTCAAGGTCAGCCTGTGACTACATAGTGAATTCCAGGTCAGCCTGGGCTAGCAAGACACTGCCTTGAAAAACAAACAAAAAAAAAAAAAAAAAAGGAGGTTAAAATCTAAAACTGCATAACCATAACCTGTAGAGGGGAAAAAAAATCCATATGGCCTTGGGTTAGGTAATTAGTTTTTAGTTGTAACCAAAATTACGACCTATGAAAGAAAATAAATTGAACAAGATTTTATTAAAACACAAAATTTCGGAGCCGGGCATGGTGGCACATGCCTTTAATCCCAGCACTTAGGGGGCAGAGGTAAGGAGGATCGCCGTGAGTTTGAGGCCACCCTGAGACTACATAGTGAATTCCAGGACAGCCTGAGCTAGAGTGAAACCCTACCTCGAAAAACCAAAATCAAATTTTTTTCTATTAATTTTCTGACAATAAAAAGAGAGGTTGTAAACTTGGAGATAAAAAATTCTGAGAGTAAAAAAAAGAAAAAAAAAATTCTGAGAGCCAGGCACAGTGGCGCACTTGGAAGGCAGAGGTGGACAGATCACCATTAGTTCAAGGCCATCCTGAGACTGCACATGAATTCCAGCTCAGCCTGGGCTAGAACAATACCCTACCTCAAAAAACCAAAAGAAAGAAAAAGCCCACCCATGCCTTTAATCGCAGCACTCGGGAGGGAGGCAGAGGTAGGGGTATTACTGTGAGCTCGAGACCACCCTGAGACTAGATAGTGAATTCCAGGTCAGCCTGGACTAGAGCGAGACCCTACCTTGAAAATCCAAAGAGAGAGGGAGAGAGAGGAGAGTCAGAGACAGTTTAAGGGTAAGTTTGTTTAGCAAAGCAAGCACTTCAAAGAGAGATTTGAGTGATTGTCTAAAAAAGAAAGAAGCATGGTGTGTTGATCTTAAATAAGTTTTTATGGGGCAGGGGAGATAGATCAGCAGTTACTTGCTTGCAAAGCCTACCTGCCCACATTCAATTCCCCATGCACACACATGAAGCTGGACACAAGGTGGCACATACATCTGTGATCTCAGCATGGAGGCTGCAACAGTAAGAGGCGGAGCCAGAAGATCCCAAAGTTTACAGGCCAACTGTAATATTCAGTTTGTTGCATTATATATGATGTATGGGGAAATGTCAAGGTTGGTGTCTGATACATGGGAACAAGCTATCTGCTCCCTCAAGGATATTTGAGAACAAAGAGACATTCTGACTATCAGGAGACATAGCTTCCAAAATACAGGTGTAGTTTTCTTGTTACCTAATAACTAACCATGTGTGTGTGTGTGTGTGTGTGTGTGCGCGCGCACACGTGTGCGTGTGTCGCAGGCACACTAATATCACAGCCTGAGGACCCTGTGAGTGTTAAGTCCTCACCTTCCACCTTGTTTGAGGCAGGGTCCCTCATTCATAACTGCATTCACCAGGCTAGCTGGCCTACAAACGTCTGGGAGATGCTCCTGCCTCTGCCCCCTTACCTCCCAAAACCCATAGCAATCCTCTTCCCTTTGCCTCCTGTGTGTTTTCTTGTTTTTCAGAAACTCTTGTTCACTGGTGGTAGGAATGCAAAGTCATCTAGCCACTTTGGACAGCAACCTGGCAATTTGTAACAAAGGTTTTGGGTCATCTAGCCACTTTGGACAACAACCTGAAATTATGCTCCTAGGTGTCTTCCTAACTGGCCTGAAACCTTATGTCCACACAATACCTCAGCAATGTTTATTCATCATCATGACAAGCTGAAAAGGGCTAAGGTATCTTTAATCAGCCAGGGGGTAAACCCAGGTTGTTTCCATTCCAGGGATGGTGTCCTATGATGAGAAATAGGCTGTCAGATCAGCACAGAACCTGAGGGAATCTTCAATGCATGTTGCCCAGGGCAAAAAGCAGTCACAAAGGCCACCCAACTATATGATTCCACTTACATAACATTCTAGAAAAGGCAAAACTCCATTACAAATGTAACCTTGATCAAACTCTCGGGACCTTGGCATCAGAATGCAGCCAGCCCTTATGCCAGTAGCCCAGTTCCAACAAAGTTCTCTGTAGTCTTTCCTTCCTCTTAGAAAGTTTATAAACAAAGCTTCCAAATACAATTCTCTCTGTGCTTAGCATTTTCAAACTCTCACCAGAATAGTCCATAAAACTTGGCTTACTGCTCTGGAAGGCATCTTCAGTTGCAAGTAACAAGTCCGTGACCATTCTCCAAAACAAAATGTTCTAAAAGACCAAAATCCACATGGTCAGATTTAATGTGCAGCAACACCCCACTCTCTGGTACCAGATTTTTTGCAGTCAGTTTCACATTGCTGGAATGAACTTCCAAACTAGGCACAAGTTCTGGGAAGAAGGTATTTATTGAAGCTTACAGATCTGGTGGAAGTTCCTTAATGGCAGAAGAGCTGACCCACTTTCACAAATCCATGTAGAGAGAAAAACTACCACCAGTACCATAAGCAAGCACACTTTAACATAGTGAATTCCAGGTCAGCCTGGGCTACAGAGAGACCTTACCTCAAAAACAAAAACAAAAAGAATGCTGCAAACCTTTAGGCTGGAAATTCCAGATCTGTTCATAAACATACCTTAGGTCTGGACCCCAGGATCCACACACAGTGACACCTCTTTCAACCAGGCAGCTGGAAATCCAAGGAGCTGTGATAAAACAATCTATTGGGGGACATACATTCAAACAACATCACTCCTCTATTGCCTTCTCTTGTCCCATAACCACTGATCCCCTTCCTCCTTCCAACTAATCAACCTTCTACTTTCATGTCTATTTGTTGTTGTTTTTTTTTTTTTTTTGATGACCCAATGCACTGAATTAGGGTTGTTTACTTTCACATCTAGAATTATGTTTTGAGATTCATCTGTGTGGTCACATATATCATTGTTTAGAGCTACCACATTTTGTCTCTTTTTTCGTTGTCTGATAGACACATTCAGGTTGATTATACCTTTTGGGAATAGTTCTGCAATAAACATTTATATACAAATGTTAGTCACACCAAAAAAAAAAAAAATGTTAGTCACATGGTAACTGAACAAACTGGCAAACTATTTACCACAATAATGTACACCACCTTACAGTACCACCAACAATGTATGAAGGTTCCAATCTGCTCACATCCTCACTAACACTTGTATTCTCTGTGTGTTAATTTTTACCATATCCCTTTTAATATGAATTACAGTTAACCTGTAGATTATTTTGATAGTACTGCTATTTAGAAATATTGTCTTCCAATTCATGAGTGCTTTATATCTTTGCATTTATTTAGGTCTTTCTTAAGTTTTTCAACTGTATTTTATAGTCTCCAATGTACAAATCTTGCCTTGATTAAATATATTCCAAGGGTTTTTGTTGTTGTTGTTGTTTTGTTTTTTCAAGGTAGGGTTTCGCTCTAGCCCAGGCTGACCTGGAATTCACTATGTAGTCTCAGAGTGGTCTCAAACTCATGGTGATACTCCTACCTCTGCCTCCTGAGTGCTGGGATTAAAGGCATGCATCACCATGCCCGGCTATTCCAGTTTTTTATTTGAAAAAATAAAAATAAATTGAAAAGGCAAAACTAAGCCAGGTGTGGTGGCACACTCCTTTAATCCCAGCACTCAGGAGGCAGAGGTAGGAGAATTGCATGAGTTCGAGGCCACCCTGAGACTACATATTGAATTCCAGGTCAGCCTGGGCTAGACGGAGACCCTGCCTTGGAAAAAAAAAAAAAAAAAGGCAAAGCTATATAAATATAGGAAAGAGATGAACCACCACCAAGGGCTTGGGATGGAGGTGGATTTAAAAGATAAAATGTGGAGGAAGTCTGCAGAGTGATGGAGGTGTCCGTGTGGCACTCAATTCTCCACAGCACGCTGGGCACCTGCAGTGACGTCACTGGGTCTTCTAGTTGCTCTGGTCACTTTTGTGAGGAACTGGCAAACTTTCCTACAGTGCTGCACCAGCTTGAGCAATGCGTAGGGTTCCACTTTCTCCAACTCCTTGTTGACACTTATCTTCCATGGTTTTGATCCTGGAGGGTACGCAGCAAGTTTTTGGGACTGGGCTGTCGGCTCGCTTGCCAGGCCTCCCAGGAAAGACCAGTGGAACCAGCAGACAGACAGACCCAGCCCAGGAGACACCTCAGAACTTAGGGAGAAGAATCAGCCTGAGGAGGGGATGGATCCATGTGTGCCCTGTGGAGGATGGACGATGGTATGGAGGAACCCAGGGGTGGAGGCCCACTCTTATGGCTTTCAAAGTCCACTGCTGGTTACCACCACCATTGTTGATGACTTCTCTCTCCCACAGGGCTGCATGCAGCCTAGCTTTTTCCAGCTTTCTGTCAGCTGATCTACAGGGAGGTTTTCAGCTCAGCTCCAGCTTGCTTTCTCAGCGGCCTTGCAACCCAAACATGTGGAGTCTTCAGCAATAAGGTCTTACCATCTATTCCTGATGGGAAACCAAGAGCCTTGGCAATGGCCTATAATGTTTTGGGGGCGTCAGGGAGCTCCCTGGCCAACAACTCACTGGAAGGTATTCCATCCCTGGCATGGAAATTTTTATAGTAACAGTCTATGGCTCTCACACTTCCTCTACTTAATCCCTTCTGCCGACCTCACTTAGGCTATTGTACCCCCAGTAATCTGTTCATCTACTTACGTATATACAATACCCTCTCTGCAAATCCTCTCCTCCCCTCCCTATAGCCCCTTTCTAGCTTGCTGGCCTCTGCTACTCACTTTTACTCCAACTCACATACAAACTTAAAACATTTGTAGCTAGGATCCACATATGACAGAGAACATGCAGTGTTTGGCTTTCTGGGCCTGGGTTACCTCACTTATTATAATCCTTTTCACATCTATCCATTTCCACACAAAATTTCATTTTTCTTTACCACTGAATAGAACTCCATTGTATAAATGTACCCCATCTTCATTATCACTTATCAGTTGAGTGACAGCTTGGCTGGTTCAAGTTCCTAGCTATTATGGATAGAGCGGCAATACACATGGATGAGAAAGAATCTCTAAGGTAATGAGATGAGTCCTTAGGATATATGCCAAGGTGTGGTATAGCTGGGTCATATGGTAAGTCTCTTTTCGGCTGCTTCAGGAACCTCCACACTGATTTCCACAATGGCTGTACCAATTTACATTCGCACCAACAGCTGAGTGTGGTGGCGCACACCTTTAATCCCAGCACTTGGGAGGCAGGGGTAAGAGGATTGCCATGAGTTTGAGGCCAGCCTGAGACTGCATAGTGAATTCCAGGTCAACTTGGCTAGAGTGAGACCCTACCTCCAAAACCGAAACAAAACAAAATTTCCACCAACAGTGTAGAAGGGTTCTTCTTTTCCCACAGCCTCTCCAGCATTTATGGTCATTTGTTTTCTTGATGATAGCCATCTGACAGGAGGGAGATGGAACCTCAAAATAATTTTAGTTTGCATTTCCCTGATGGCTAAGGATGCAGAGTATGTTTTTAGATGTTTATAGGCCATCTTTATTTCTTCTTTGAGAAATCTCTATTTAGGAGGCCAGGCATGGTGGCGCACGCCTTTAATCCCAGCACTCAGGAGGCAGAGGTAGGAGGATCGCCTTGAGTTCGAGGCCACCCTGAGACTGCATAGTTATTTCCAGGTCAGCCTGGGCCAGAGTGAAACCCTGCCTCAAAAAAAAAAAAAAAAAAATCTCTATTTAGTTTCATAGACTTTTTTGTTTTGTTTTGTTTTGTTTTTCCAAGGTAGGGTTTCACTCTCTAGCCCAGGCTGACCTGAAATTCACTATGTAGTCTCAGGGTGGCCTCGAACTCACGGCGATCCTCCTACCTCTGCCTCCCGAGTGCTGGGATTAAAGGCATATGCCACCATGCCAGGCTATAGCTGCTGCTGCTGCTGCTGCTGCTTCTGCTTCTTCTTCTTCTTCTCCTTCTCCTTCTTCTTTTTCTTTTTCTATTTTGTTTTGTTTTGGTTTTTGAGGTAGTATCGCTCTTTAGCCCAGGATGACCTAGAGTTCACTATGTAATCTCAGGGTGGCCTCAAACTCACAGTGATCCTCCTACCTCTGTTTCCCGAGTGTTGGGATTAAAGGCATGCACTATCATGCCCAGCTGCCATAGCTCATTTTTTATTGGGTTGTTTGATTTCTTTTACTTTTTAATATTTTTATTCATTTATTTGCAAGCAGAGATAGAAGAGAGACAGAGAGTATGGGCACACCAGAGCCTCCTACCACTGCAAACAAACTCTAGATGTGTGTGCCACCTTGTGCATCTGGCTTTATGTGGGCACTGGAGAATTGAACCCAGGTCGTTAGGCTTTGCATGCAAGTACCTGAACCGCTGAGCCATCTTTCCGGTTCTGGGTTGTTTGATTTCTTGTCATTTCATTTTTTGAGTTCTTTGTGTATCCTGACATTAATTTTCTGTCAAATATATAGCTGGCAAAGATTTTCTCTCTTTCTGTAGGTTGCCTCTTTGTCTATTCAGAGTGTCCTTTGTTGGACAAAAGCTTTTTAAGCCGGGCGTGGTGGCATACGCCTTTAATCCCAGCACTCAGGAGGCAGAGGTAGGAGGATTGCCATGAGTTCAAGGCCACCCTGAGACTACATAGTGAATTCCAGGTCAGTCTGAGCTAGAGTGAGACCCTACCTCGAAAAACCAAAAAAAAAAAAAAAAAGGCTTTTTAATTTCTTGAGGTCCCAGTAGTTGATTAGTGGTTTTACTTCCTGAGCAACTGAAGTGATATTAAGAAAATCATTGCCTTACAAAAAAGAATTTTAAAAAAATCATTGCCTATTCCAATATGTTGAAGTGTTTCCCCTACTTTTTCTGTAGTAGTTTCAGAGTTTCAGGTCTGATATTAAGGTCTTTGATCCATTTGGATTTGATTCTTGCGCATGGAGAAAGATAAGGATCTCTTTTCGTCCTTCTACATACAGATATCCAGTTTTCCCAGCACTATTTGTTAAAGAGGCTGTCAAAAGAATTAATATTTAGCCGGGCGTGGTGGCGCACACCTTTAATCCCAGCACTCGGGAGGCAAAGGTAGGAGAATCGCCATGAGTTCGAGGCCACCCTGAGACTCCATAGTGAATTCCAGGTCAGCCTGGACCAGAGTGAGACCCTACCGCAAAAAACCAAAATAAATAAATAAATAAAAATTTAAAATAAAATATTATATTTATTTATTTATTTGAGAAAGAAAGATGAAGTCTTTTTGTTTGTTTGTTTGTCTGCTTGAGGTAAGGTGTCACTTTAGCTCAGGCTGGCTTGGAATTCACTATGGAGTCTCAGGGTGACCTTGAACTCATGGCAGTCTTCCTACCTCTGCCTCTCAAGTGCTGGTATTAAAGGCACAAGCCACCATGCCTGGCTATCATCATCTTTTCAAAAAATATATTTTGGGCTGGAGGGATGGCTTAGCGGTTAAGCGCTTGCCTGTGAAGCCTAAGGACTGCAGTTCGAGGCTCGATTCCCCAGGACCCACGTTAGCCAGATGCATAAGGGGTGCACGCATCTGGAGTTCGTTTGCAGTGGCTGGAGGCCCTGGCGTGCCCATTCTCTCTCTTTCTTTCTCTGACTCTTTCTCTCTCTGTCTGTCGCTCTCAAATAAATAAATAAAAATAAACAAAGAAATTTTAAATATATATTTTATTTATTTATTTGAGAGAGAGAGAATGGGAACACCAGGGCTTCTAGCCACTACAAATTCTAGATGTATGTGCCACCTTGTGCATCTGGTTTATGTGGTACTGGGGACTCAAACCTGGATCCTTTGGCTTTGCAGGCAAACGCCTTAACTGCTAAGCCTTGATGTCATCATCTTTTCCTCCTATTATGAAGATCTTGTGTAGGTAGTGTTAGGCACTGCAAGGTAATGAATATTCAGGCCATTTTAGTGTCTGGAAAATTGCTTTGTAAGTACTCCTACCCTTCCTTTGGCTCTTACATTCTTTCCACCACCTCTACCACAATGGACTCTGAGCCTTGGAGAGTGTGATAGAGATGTCTCAGTGCTGAAAACTCCACTGTCACTTCTCAGCATTATGGTGACTTTTGAGCCATCCCAGTGGTCATGGCCATCTGAAAAGAGAAGTTTCTCTAACCAAAAGTGAGAGTAACAGTAATATATAGTCATAGCCTGGGCTAGAGTGAGACCCTACCTCAAAAAAAAAAAAAAAAAAAAAGAGAGAGAGAGAGAGAGACTCTAGCTCAGGCTGACCTGGAATTCACTCTGTAGTCTCAGGAGGGTGGCCTCAAATTCATGGTGATCCTCCTACCTCTGCCTCCCAAGTGCTGAAATTAAAGCTGTGTGCTACCACACCCAACTGTTTTTAGTTTATTTTTGTTTCTTTTTAAATATTTTATTTTTATTTATTAATTTGAGAGAGAGATACAGAAATAGGCAGGCAGAGAGAGAAAATGGGCATGCGAGGACCTCCAGCCACTGCAAATGAACTCCAGACACATGCGCCCTCTTGTGCATTTGGCTTATGTGGGTCGAACCAGGATCCTTTGGCTTTGCAGGCTAGCACCTTAACCGCTAAGCCATCTCTCCAGCCTGTTTTTGTTTCTTGAAGTAGGGGTAGTAGGGTTAGTGCACCACCACACATGGCTTGTTTTTTATTTTTATTTATTTGGTTTCTTTGTGACAGGGTCTTGCTATGTCGTCCATATTGGCCTTGAACTCATGGGAATGATCCCAGCTCAGCTCCTGGTGCTAGGATGACAGGCATGTGCCACCATTCCTGACTTGTTTTTCTTCTTTCTCCCTCACTTATTTCATCCTCCTTCCATTCCTATCTGTTCCCCAGAGTCACAGGTCTTGGTGTGTATCCTGAGATGTGCACATATCCTTACAATAGGAACAGTATTGTGCTAGAAATGACATGATGTCAAGTTATCTCCAACCCCAGTACACCACATGGGAAGCTGAAGTGGAAGGTCTCACTTTGGGTTCCAGGCCAGGCTGAGCTACTGTAGTTGTAAAACGCCTGACCAAAGGGAGGAAAGTTTACTAAGGTTTATAATCTCAGGGGAAGCTTTTGTGGTAGCAGAGAAAAGATGGCAGAGCAGAGGCTGGGCATCACCTCCGCCACAGCAGGTGAAAAACAGAAGCAGGGGAGTGAGCCAAACTCTGGCAAAGGGGAGCTGGCTATGATACCCCAAAGCCTGTCCCCAGTAATACACCTCCTCCAGCAAGACCCCATCTCCCAAACTGCCACCAGCTGAGGACCAAGTATACAAAACACATGAGTTTGTGGGGGACATGTGATCCAAACTACAGCTACATAGTGAGACCCTGTTTCAAAAATAAGGACATCAAATGTGAGGTTTGGGGTCGTCCCTCTTCTCTCTCCCCTTCCCTAGGTCTCATACAGCCCAGGTTCTTACCCTCCTGCCTCCACATCCCAAATACTAGGATGACAGGCCTAGCCCTGTGTTAGAGATTAAACTCGGGACCTCTTGTATGCTAGGAAAGCATTCTACCAACTGAGCTACATCTCCAGCCCCCATTTTAGAACCCCAAGCTATTCACTTTGAGTAATCACCCTTTAAGCACACCCACACCCTGGCCTCTGCTTTCTCCTAACTAGCCCTAGTTTCTGGATGTGCCGGTCACTTACCCAGTTTCCAAGGCGGATCTGTGTGCATGGGTCAGTGCTTCACTCCTTTTATGGCTGAATAATATTCCAGTGCATGGATGAAAACCTATTTGTACAATCTGCTCACTAATTATTTGGATTGTTTCCACCTTTTGGTTATTGGGGTGCTGCTGTGCACAAGTACTTCAATAACTTTCAATTTTGGGGATAGCCGGGCGTGATGGCGCACACCTTTAATCCCAGCACTCAGGAGAGAGGTGGGAGGATCACCATTGAGTTCGAGGCCACCAAGTCTACACAGTGAATTCCAGGTCAGCCTGGGCTAGAGTGAGAGAGACCCTACTTGGAAAAAACAAAAACAACTTTGGGGAGATAGACCTCCAGTGGGATTCCTATACACATGCTGAGGACCTACCCTACTTCCTCACCAACAATCTAATGCCCATCCTGGTAGGCAGGAAGAGGCCCTTTACCACAGGTAAGTCGTTTGCCCACTCACCCCTGGGACAACCCCCTCACAGCCCTACCCTGTGCAGCTGCCACTTTCTGTGGAGAGAGATGGGCTGGGCATGGTAGAACACACTTAAAAAAAAAAAAAAAAAAAAAAAAAGTCTATTCAGGAGTGAGAGTATGGGTGCACCAGGGCCTCTAGCCACCGCAAACTCCAGATACGTGCACCACCTTGGGCATCGGGCTTTACGTGGGTAATGGGAAACCCAACTCAGGTCCTTAGGTTTTGCAGGCAAGCCCCTTAACCACTGAACCACCTCTCCAGCCCACATGCTTTTAATCTCAGCATTTGGAAGAGGTGGGATCACCAGGAGTTCAAGTCCACCTAGACCACATTCCAGGTCAGCCTGGGTTAGAGAGCCTACCTTGAAAAACCAAGTAACAGTGGGAGATGGCCTAGGGGGTTAAACCTGCCAAGGCTAACCCGCAAGCATGTGCAGTACCCATATAAGCCACATGCACAAAGTGGCACATGCACCTGGAGTTCATTTACAGTGGCCAAAGGCCCTGGTACGCGCATACTCTCTGCTGGCAAATAAACCTTTAAAAAGTGACTTACGCCATGGAGGGTTCCAGGGAACAGAACCTTTAAGGTAGGTAACTCCATATGGTATGTGGGAGACTAAATCCGTTAAGAGGGTGGCGCCCCTAACCTGTCAAGAGCTTTCAGGTGGAGGGGGGAGTAGGAAGCACAACAAGCTTCCCTCTCCGAAGGAGGGCGGCCAGGCCTTCCCACACAAGCCTTGCAAGGAAACAAATGGTAAAAAGTCCCTTCCCCCAACAAAAGCAGGCAGTCCTGGGTGTACTGCAGCACTTTATTTTTCTTTACACAATGACGTGTTGCTGGGGCCTAATGTTCTCACTTAACAGTAGAAAACCAAAATTTGTTGTTTCTTAAAGAATTGAGTACAAAAAACCTTACATAAATTAAAAGGATGAATAAATTTACAGGTGTAAATGCAAACGTTCCCAACTCAAGGCAAGGAGCAACCCACGGTGGTCAGGAGGGAAAACACCAGAACGGAAACTGGGTCCTAAGGCTCGGACCTTCCCACCGTTAGACCGGCAAGATGGAAGTGACAACTGGTTCAGGAACCCTTGCCAGCCTCGGAAATCCTGGAACAGTCAGCGCGGAAGTTGACACCCTGCACCGATCAGATCACGGCGCTGTGCTCAGACCCACCAGTGGGGATCCCTCTTCCTCAGCCACCAAGTGACCGAGCCACACGGACCAAGGGCTTAAATCAAGATATGCACAGGGTATTAAACATATACCAAGGGAACAGTTAACTTGAATACAAGGTCAAAAATCAGCAACAAGTTCTATGATCCAGTGCTGATATCAGATACAAGCTTCAAGGACAAATTTCTTTTCAAAGGCTTATTCCAGTTTCATGAGGCTAGCATGAGGTGTGTACATTTGCCAGGGCAAATCAATACTTCAGAATCAGCTCATGCAGCAGATGCCTGGCACCTGCTCAGTCCATCTAGAAGCATTTGCGGTGGACGATGGAGGGGCCTGACTCGTCATACTCCTGCTTGCTGATCCACATCTGCTGGAAGGTGGAGAGCGAAGCTAGGATGGAGCCACCAATCCACACGGAGTACTTGCGCTCAGGGGGAGCAATGATCTGTGAAGGAAGGAGAGATGAGAACCCAGGAAGTCATGTGGGGCCCAACCCCCACCCCCTCAGGGCTAGGCCTGTCCAGGCTGGGAACCATTTCTCACCTTGATCTTCATTGTGCTGGGCGCCAGGGCTGTAATCTCCTTCTGCATCCTGTCGGCGATGCCTGGGTACATGGTGGTACCACCAGACAGCACTGTGTTGGCATACAGGTCCTTGCGGATATCCACGTCACACTTCATGATGGAATTGAAGGTAGTCTCGTGGATACCACAGGATTCCATACCTAGGAGACACAGCTCTCAGTCAAGTTCTGCATGACCCGCCCCTTCCCAGGTGGGGTAACAGAGACTGGAGGTCCTACACCAGGTTCTAGACACCTACCCAGGAAGGAAGGCTGGAAAAGTGCCTCTGGACACCGGAACCGCTCGTTGCCGATGGTGATCACCTGCCCATCGGGCAACTCGTAGCTCTTTTCCAAGGAGGAGGAGGATGCAGCGGTGGCCATTTCTTGCTCAAAGTCTAGGGCCACATAGCACAGCTTCTCTTTGATGTCGCGCACAATCTCCCGCTCAGCTGTGGTGGTGAAGCTGTAGCCTCTCTCGGTCAGGATCTTCATGAGGTAGTCCGTCAGGTCCCGGCCAGCCAGGTCCAGACGCAAGATGGCGTGAGGAAGGGCGTAGCCCTCATAGATGGGCACCGTATGTGTGACCCCATCACCAGAGTCCATGACAATGCCAGTGGTGCGCCCAGAGGCGTACAGGGACAGCACGGCCTGAATGGCCACGTACATGGCAGGGGTGTTGAAAGTCTCAAACATGATCTAGGAAGAAACAAAGATCTGTGAGCAGCAGGGACCCAGAGCCGCCCACGCCCGCACACTGCATGCTTCATGCCAAAAATGTGATGTGTGAAAAGGAAAGAAAAGAACGCAGGCAGAAACACAAACAGAAACCTGGAGGCTTCAGGGAGTAAATGCCAGAAGAGGAACAGAACCCTGGAAATATCAAAGAAACACTTGAATGTCAGGAAATGAAGCAGAACAGAACATGACTTATGAAAAGTGGTAGCAGCAGTCAAGGTATAGCCCCACCTGAGTCATCTTCTCCCTGTTGGCCTTGGGGTTCAGGGGGGCCTCGGTCAGCAGCACCGGGTGTTCCTCGGGGGCCACGCGCAGCTCGTTGTAGAAGGTGTGGTGCCAGATCTTCTCCATGTCGTCCCAGTTGGTGACGATGCCGTGCTCGATGGGGTACTTCAGGGTCAGAATGCCTCTCTTGCTCTGGGCCTCGTCCCCCACATAGGAATCCTTCTGACCCATGCCCACCATGACACCCTGCGAGGAGGGAAAGGCCGTCAGGACCGCCGCGCACTGTAGCCTAGGGAGGACGCTGGGGGACCCGGAGTCCCTCCACTAACCTGGTGTCGGGGGCGCCCGACGATGGAGGGGAACACGGCCCTGGGCGCGTCGTCGCCTGCAAAGCCAGCTTTGCACATGCCGGAGCCATTGTCGATGACGAGCGCGGCAATTTCTTCTTCCATGGCGATCTGCTCAGAGATGTGTCCGACTCAGAAACAACCCCTCCGCGACCCCGCAAGGTCCCTAACAGGCCTCTAGGGCAGGATAACCGTCTGCAACCGGCGGTGGCCCAGTCCGCAGCGGCGCGAAGGGGCTGCGCACTGCGCCGGGCCCCGCCCTGCCCCCCGCGGGCCCCGGCCCACCGTGCCGGGCGCACCCTGCGTCCTCGGAGCCGGGCGGCTGCGCTCCCGAGGACGTCACCAACCAACCCGGTGAACCAAGACTAGGTCTGGGGCGCAGAGGGCACGGGCCGCTTACCGGCGGAAAACGGAGGCGACGGAGAGACGAGAAGACACGGAGCGCTGGCCGGCGGCGGCGAGTGAGACCGATCGCGGCCTCCCCCGCTGCTATTTAAGCGGGAGAGGGGCGCGCGCGCGAGCGGCGGCGCGCGCGGCCCCAGAACATGTCCATATATGGAGATCTTTCCGAAAGCCGGGCGCCCATTGGCCCGCCCGCCCGGGACACGTGGGACTTCGGCTCGGCCCGCCCCTCGCCCGCGCCGCCGCCAACCGCCCCGCCCGCGCCACCCCCGCGTGCCCGAGACCCCGCGCGGGCCGGCCTGGGACGACCGCGCCGCGCGGGGAGGGTCAGGCTGCGCCCCGAAACTGCCGGGCTCCCGGGCGGGCCGCGCCCGACCTGGGGTGAGTCCCTGTGGCCCACGCCTTGCCGGGAGTTGTGCGCTCCGCGCGCCCGGGCGAGCTTTCCTTTTACACACTGCAGAGAGCTGGGCCTTGGAAGCCGGTGCCCGGCTGGGGGAGGGGAGCAGGGTCCCCGCCGACCGGCCTCCAAGACCCACGGACTCTTCGTCTCTTCCCGGGCACATGAGGGGTGTCGCCAGTCTCCCCAGGACGCCCACGATCACGTAGGCCCCTCCGCAGGTCTGAATGTGCCCAGATTCGGGCTCCGCCTGAGGTTGGGTCACTCGACCCTCATCATCTGAGGAGGTGGTGTGGAAGGGCTTTATTTCATCCTGGGGACATTCTAGGGAAACTGAGGCAAGGAAGGACTCCTGAAGTGTCCATCCCTAACCCCGTACTAGTTAGGTTGGGCGAACCACCTCTCCACTGTTTATGTTGCTGGAAAGGACAGGGGTCCAGCTGGGTTTTGGAGACAGTGCACCAACCAACCCCAGGTCCCCTTGCAGGCAGGCTAGCCTGGGCCCCGTTGTCCTCCCCAAGAAGCGGCACTAGGAGACCTGTCACCTTTGGCGGGGTCTTGGCCGCACCTGCTGGCGCGCTCCCTTGATTATACCCCAAGGGGAAGCTGGCACTGTGGCTTCCTCGGGCTTATTTGTAAGCTTCTGAAATTGCTCAGTGTGGAATTAAACCGCGGGGGAAGGTACTGGGGGAGGGGCAGCAGTGGAGGCGCTGGACTCGCCCCAAGGTCACGGGGCATTCAGCCTGTCCCTGGCAGGTGTGGGGGGCGGTGCCGGGCTCCCCTCGAGCTCATGTCCCAGCGCTCTGTCCTGCAAGGTCAGCTCGTGTCCCCATCTGAAACGTGGACACAGGACTCGGAGGGCCAGGCACTCAGCCCAGCTCACCTGCCCGCCACAACAGTCACCTTGTCACCAGGCCCAGCGGGGAGGTGCCCAGTCTTCCCAGGGGCACCCAGCCAGCAAGACTGTCAAGGTGTGTGCACCACCCACGGGGCGTCGCCTCCAGAAAACCCACAGGCCTGTCCGACCACTCGGGGGGCTTCCACCTCTTGGGCAGGGGTCCCGAGACGCCAAGTGGACGGTATACGTCCGCCGCCTGGAGACCATTCGCCCCGCCCTGTCTCCTTGGCTGCAGCTGCAGGCGCCCGGCCCCCCTCGCGCCCGGCTTTCTCCAGGCCGCCTTTGTCTGCGTGTGTGCCGGAGGGGCGGTCGCGGGTTCCGGAGACCCGCTTTCCCCGCGGGGCGCTCAGGGGCCCTTCCGGCCGGCGGCGCCTCCCCCTGCCCGGGGCGCGGCGGGCCCAGGTGCGGCCCAGGTGTGCGGGGGGCGGTGGCGGCGGCGCGGCCATATTTGGCGATGTGGACCCGCGCCCCGCCCGCCCGCCGCCCCAGGCCCGCGGCCGCCGTGAGTCACGGGGGCGGACGTAACGGACCGGGCGCCCGGCCGCGCTCCTCGCCTTATTTAGTCAAGCAGGCCGCCCATTGGCCCGCGGGACAAAGGGGCGGCGGCGGGGAAGCCCGACCGTGCACGGCGCCCCGGGCCCACCCGGACCCTGGAGTGCGCCCGAGGCCCCGGCGTCCCCGGCTGCCGGCCGGGCGGCCCGCGGGAACGCGCGCCCGCAGAACCCGAGCAGTGGGCGCGCTGTGATTTTTTTCTTCTGTTTTGCAACTGGGCATCCTCGGCCTCACCCAAGGTCACGTCGGGGCCGTTCTGGACTGCGCTGAGGAAGTCCGTGGTGCAGTTGCCCCACCTCTCTTGGAGCAGGATCCAGCCTGGCATCCCTTGGGGACCGAGTGGATGTGGCTGCCCCTGGCCGCCAGTCTCACCGGAGCCAGGGGCAGCAGTTGCCAGAGTGGGTGTGTCTTTCCTTTGTAAGAAGGAAGAGGCAGCTCTCAGAAACCGTGTTGTGTTTTCTGTGCCAGCTTTTTTTTCAAAAAATTTATTTATTACTTTTTTATTTTTTGGTTTTCCCAGGTAGGGTCTCGTTCTAGCCCAGGCTGACCTGGAATTCACTATGTAGTCTCAAGGTGGCCTTGAACTCACTGCGATCCTCTTCTGCTTCCCAAGTGCTGGGGTTAAAGGCGTGCGCCACCACGCCCGGCTTTTTTTTTTTTTTTAATTTATTGTGATCTTACTGGATATTTTCACTTCATAGTCTGCTCATTTAATGTGTAAGAAAACAGGCTCAATGAAGTGAAGAGTTATGTGGTGGAGCTGAGACAACCCAACATTCCACTCTGAGTTAAGGTTCTCTGCACTCTGCTTAACTGCCTTGGAGTCCTGGTCACCTCACCTTCACACCACCTTCCAGCTGGCTGGGGGCTCATCAAGCAGAGGGAACAAGGAACCATGAGTCTCCCTTCTCCTTTGCTGTTCCACCCATCAGGAATGCCCACCAGATCCTGAAGTAAGACATTAGAGCAGGTGAGACCCAAGTCAAGTCTGGATATTAAGTACCAAGGTTGACGTCTCAGTTATGGAAACCCTGCCACATTTTGTAAGATGCCAACATTATCATGTATTAGCTCTGCAACTTTTCTGTAAGCCTACAATTATACCATATCAAAAAGCAAACATTTAAAACTGAGGAAATCAGTTTACCTACTCTGAACTTACATCCTTGTTCTCTCAGCCTGTGGATCCCATAGAACCATGATTCCAAGCCCACCCTTCCAGCTTCCTGTGGTTTGTCCTGGCTGCTAGGAGGCTACCTGTAGGGACCCGTTCTCAGAACACTGCCCAGATCAAATCCTAGAAGGTCCAGCTTGCTGGGTGTCAGGAAGCTCTGGACCAGCCTCCCCACTGAGGAAGGCTCCAAGCCTGTTAAACCAGTGGTGAAAGGGAGGCAGCAGGGTCAGGGTGGTGAGAACCTGGTCCTGTTACATTCTTGGAGGTCAAGGTTCTAAAGGGGCCATGCAGGCACTCCACATGAAGCTTGGTGTGTTAACCAAGTCCCTCCTCCAGCACTGCTCCAGGCTTTGGGAGGAGAGAATGTTCTGCCCCCTCCAGACAGGTCCACAAGAACAATGGAGGCCTCTGAGATAGGACACCAGGCCACTGGGAACAGGCTCATCCTGTGTCTGCTGTGTGTTCTCAAACCTGCTTTCTGTGAAAGGGGGAAATGGACAAGCCTTGTGAAGGTGTGTGACCCATATATATTTGAGAGAAAGAGGGGGAGGAAGAGTGAAAGAGAAGAGGCAGATAAAGAAAGAATGGGCACGCCAGGGCCTCCAGCCACTACAAACAAACTCCAGATACATGCGCCACTTTGTGCATCTGGCTTTACATGTGTACTGGGCAATCAAACCTGGGTCCTTGGGGTTTGCAGGTGTGCCTTAATTGCTAAGCCATTTCTCGAGCCTTGGGTAGCCTTCTTGCAAAGGCAAGAGGTCTGAGGACCGGAGACCCCAAGAATCCACAGGCCTCAGGCCTTGATGACCCAGATGTTTCCATTTTCACTGATGAGTGAGACTTAACAACTCTGTGTGTCAGACCTGAGGCTGGGTAGAGCAGCTTGTGGCTATTCTCCCACCACACACTCCCAAATCTAGCTGAGGCCCTCAAAGAGACTGGTTCACTCCTAAGGGCCTCACTACCTGTTGACCCTAAAGCCTAAAGAGTGGCTCCTTGGCTCTAGAACTGTCTACTCTTCACTCTGCTGTTGGGAAGTGTGGTTGGTAAGCAGCACACACTGGGAGAGTGAGTGTGTCAAGAACACTCTGACGCCTCCCCAGTGGCCAGCACATCCTGGAGCTGTTATTGCCCCTGCAGCTTTGTTTTTTTTTTTTTTTTGTTTGTTTGTTTGTTTGTTTGATGTAGGGTCTCACTCTAGCCCAGGCTGACCTGGAATTCACTGTGTAGTCTCTGGGTGGCCTCGAATTCATGGTGATCCTCCTACCTCTGCCTCCGGAGTGCTGGGGTTAAAGGCGTGCGCCACCACGCCTGGCTGTCCCTGCAGTTTTAGTCTCCGCATTCTCTTCCAGCACCGCCAAATCCAGAAGCAGGTCCCCATGTTTCTCTGACTCCCATGCCTGTCTGCACTTGGTTCCAGGTCAGCCTCATCCCCTCTCGCATGTCCCACTCCTGTAGGCTGGGCCCTGCTGTCTGCCTCTTGCCCCACAATGACTTCACTCTTGCACGTGGGATCCCAGCTGCTCCTTGGCTGCCACAGCGTCAAGATCTGAGCCCCCTCCCCCAGGCACTTGGGCTCTTGTGGGCCGCTCTGCCCACTACCCCACTCCACCACCTGCTGTTCACTGTGCTCTGGCCCCTGACCACAGCCTGGCTGCCCCCTCCTGTAGGGTCCCAGCATCCCACGGCTGGCTTCCAGACATGGCCACCGAGTCTTCACTTGCTTGCCGTGCCCCTGGCACAGACTTCTGTAGTACATCAGCTCTGGCCTTGGTGGAGCTGAATACTCTCACCTGGGACAGGGTCTGCTAACCAGAGGGAAGCCTGAGCGAGGGTGGCATGGAGGGCTGGGGTTCCCAGCTCTGGCCGACTTGGAGGCAGAAGGGGACTGGGCTGAGAGAGAGCGCCTAGGAAGTGGGGCACATGTAGGCACAGCTGCACCCAGACCCCAGAAGGCAGGAGGGAACTGTTGTTGGAAGGTTGAGAGGATAGGGAATCCCAGGCTACATTCTTCCCAGGGACACACTCTCTCCTGCCACCCTGCTTGGTTACGTTTGGGCCTGTCAGCCCCCTTCCCCACAAACCAGAGCACGGGGTTGGGGGAGGAATGCTTGAGAAGCCCACGGTTAACCCTTCCCACGCCTCCTGCCTTAGCCGCCGGCTGCAGGGAGTAGCCTGCAGAGCTAGACGAGGTCAGGGCCCCGCGTGACAGGTGTATCACCCCAGGAGGCCTGGCTCGTCGCCTAGGACAAGGAGGCAGGCCAGGGCCAGACAAGGGCAGGAGGCTGCTGTTCTGGACGCTCTGTACCCCTGCCACTGTTCCAAGGACTACAGTTGGGGTACACAGAGTTGGAGAGGGGACAGCTGG
The DNA here is from genome assembly GCA_036346955.1 of Dipus sagitta. NCBI lineage: Eukaryota > Metazoa > Chordata > Mammalia > Rodentia > Dipodidae > Dipus > Dipus sagitta. Next base: position 15,056,973 of record CM070778.1, read on the forward strand.
AGTTGAGCCGGCCACCAGGAAGGGGCACTGTGGCCGTGGCTTCGCCCCCCATTCCCCGTGGCAGGAGGCGTGGCCCGGGCTGGTCGGAGGTGGGCGAGCGGGTGCGCCAAGAGGGCTCGCGGGCCGAGTCGCAGCATGGTGGGGTCAGTCCACGTGCCAGCTCCGCTGCCCGCGTGGGTTAGCGCTGCGATCGCGGGGGGAGGCTGCCTGGGCGCCGGCTGCGGGCCGCGGACTGGGCGCGACCGGGCTTCCAGCGCCGGAGGCGGGGCACCGGGAGGGAGGGAGGACGAACGGGGACCCCGCCCCCCGGGCCCGAACTTGAAGCCTGGGGCCGGCAGATGGCGCCCTCGGGAGGGCTTTGGGGAAGCCGGTCTTTCTCCCGTGGGCCGCAGGGTCGCCGCGTCCCTCGGGTCAGGAAGGACCCCGCGGCCACTAGCCGGGCGGGCGGGACCGTGCGCCGAGGGCTCGCTGACTCACCGCCGCCGCCGCGGTGACCGAGGCCGGGCCGGGGGAGCGGCGGTGACCTCAGCCGGGGCTGACGCACGGGGAGGAGGTGGGGCGGGCGGCCCGCGCCCCGGCGGGGCAGGACGGGACAGGGCAGGCTGTGGGGCGTCCGAGCAGCCCGCGCCCCCGGGGACCCCGACGCGCAGGCGGCCCGTCCTGGGGAGTCTCGCTGGCGCGGGAAGTTCGCCTCCAGGGGCCTTCCTCGGCGCTGACTTCGGCTCATCCCAACCTGTCATTTCCGAGAACACGAAACGAAGGGGGTGGCCCAGAGAGTGGACAAGGTGCTTCGAGGTCACAGCAGAAAGTAGCCAGGAGTGAATGGGTGGGACTCGGACTACCCATTTCCCGTGGTGGCAAGCTTTCCTGTCTGTCTGTCTGTCTTTCGTTCGTTCGTTCGTTCGTTCTCTTTCTTTCTTTCTTTCTTTCTTTTTCTTTCTTTCTTTATTGGTTTTTCGAGGCAAGGTCTCACTCTAGCCCAGGCTGACCTGGAATTCACCATGTAGTCTCAGGGTGGCCTCCCGGCCCACGCCCGGCCTTCTTGCTTGTTTGAGGCAGGGTCTGGTCTAGCTCAGGCTAACCTGGCATTTACTCTGTTGCCCATGCTGGCCTGGAGCTAGAGGGATCCTCCTACCTTAGCTTCCTGAGTGCTTAGATCACAGGAATGCCTGGCAACTTCCTTGATTTCTAATCTGTGGAGAAATTTTTCTTTCTTTTTTTTTGGGGGGGGGAGCTTTTATTAGAACTTAGTTGAATCGCTGCATATTCATATACGCACACTCGATGATAGTAATCATACCATTTTTAGGTTAATATTAATCCAGAAGTATAGAAAGGTAGATGATTTATTGAATGGACTTTACTAAACTAGAAACTCACCTTGTTTCTCTTACTGGGCTATCAAGTTCCATTAAAATTTTGAGAGTGTGCCGGGCATGGTAGCGCTCGCCTTTAATTCCAGCACTTGAGAGGCAGAGGTAGGAGGATCCCTGTGCGTTCGAGGCCACCCTGAGACTACATGGTGAATTCCAGGTCAGCCTGGACTAGAGAATGAGACTCTACCTCGAAAAAAAAATTGAGATTGTAAGATGCCTAAATCAAAGGCTAAGGAAAAGAAGTGTAATAGCTAGAAGGAAGGTAAAAGATTAAAAGGGACAGTAGTCAAACTGATACTAAAACTGGAGCATCATCAGTTTTTCATATGATCCCAAGGCATGGATACAAGGACTTAAAACTTTTAAAGGCCAAAGAGAGGAGAAAATATAATTGTTACAAGACTTACGGATTACAAAAGATGAAAAACACCTAAATAGTGCTCAAGAGAATAGTATTATTTTCAAATTATTAAAAAGGAGAAAAGGGGCCGGAGAGATGGCTTAGTGGTTAAGTGGTTACCTGTGAAGCCTAAGGACCCTGGTTTGAGGCTTGATTCCCCAGGACCCACGTTAGCCAGATGCACAAGGGGGTGCACATGTCTGGAGTTCGTTTGCAGTGGCTGGAGGCCCTGGAGCGCCCATTCTCTCTCTCTATCTGCCTCTTTGTCTGTCGCTCTCAAATAAATAAATAAAAATAAATCTTTTTTAAAAAAAGGAGAATAAAACTTTCTTCCAGACTTTAACAAAGAAAACAATTTTCTTGGTATTTTGACGTTAACTTGAGCAAAAAGCTCCTTCTGAAATTATAAGAATTTTTCTTTTTTAAACTTTTTTTTGAAGTAATTTCAAACTTCCTTGGTTTTAAAGTCTTTGTAACACAGTTACCATTCTCTGCTTCCTAGGACCCAGCATGATATCCTAGCATTACAGCATGCTTTTCCTAGGAACAGGACATTATCTTATATAACTGCACCACAGTGATCAGCGTTGATCTGACAATGTTTAATCTGAACTGTACTTTAGTAATGACCTTGTCCACTAATGTTCTCTGTAGCAATTGTTCCTGACCTAACCCAGGAGCATGCGCAGCATTTTGTTATCATAAACTCATTTTAAATTCCCAACTCCTCTCCCATTGTTCTGTCTACTGTTTATAGCATTAACTGTAGGGAGATTGCAGGAAGTGGGGCACACCTGGAGTGGAGTAGTGAGGCTCCATCTCCATGGGAACCATTTGTCACTGGCAGTGACCTAGAGTAGGGCTTGCCTCAGCCTTCCACAACAAATGGCCTGTTTCTGTTTTGCCCTTGAGGTCAGCGATGGAGTTCATTCCTCTTGAAACTTCAGCAAGGTTTCAGCAAAAACGGCACATAGTAGGTACTTAATCAGATGGCTGAACCAGGCCTGGTAGCACAGGCCTGTCATTCCAGCTACTACGTGGTTCAGTGGTTAAAGTTGCTTGCTTGCAAAGCCTGCCTGCACAAGTTCAATTCCCCCATGCCCATGTAAAGCCAGATGCAGAAGGTGGCACATGCATCTGGAGTTCATTTGCAGTGGCAAGAGGCCCTGGTGTGCCCATCCATTCTCTGTCTAGCATCATGTAAAGCTGGTACACTGTATGTATCTGCAATGGCAAGAGTCTCTGGGGTGCTCCCCCACGTGCATTTTAGATAAATTAAAAAAATAAAAAATAAAAATAAAGGGCTTAGCAGCCAGGTGTGGTGGCGCATGCCTTTAATCCTAGCACTCGGGAGGCAGAGGAGGATCACCGTGAGTTCAAAGCCACCCTGAGACTACATAGTGAATTTCAGGTCCGCATGAACTAGAGTGAGATCCTACCTCAAAAAACAAACAAAAAAAGGCTTACAGATGCACAAGGTGGTGCAATGCGTCTGGAGTTCATTTGTAATGGCTAAGATGCCCTAGTGCACCCATTCTGTCTCACGTGTGCACTTTCTCTTTTTGTTTATTTTTTTATGTATTTTTAGAGAGAACCCATGGGAGAGACAGAGGCAGGGCTTGGTGGCACATGACCATAATTCCAGCACGTGGGAGGCAGAGATAGGAGGATTGTTGTGAGTTCAAGGCCACCTTGAGACTACATAATGAATTACGGGTCAGCTTGGGCTACAGTGAGACCCTACCTCAAAACAGAGCTAGAGAGAGAGAGAATTGGCACACCAGGGCCTCAGCCACTACAATCGAAGTCCAGACGCTTGAGCCACCTAGTGGGCATGTGTGACCTTGTGATTGTCTCACCTTTGTGCATCTGACTTACATGGGATCTGGAAAGTCAAACATGGCTCCTTAGGCTTCACAGGCAAGTGCCTAAACTACTAAGCCAATCTCCAGCCCTCTTTCTTTCTCTCTCTCTTTTTTCCTTTTTGAGGTAGGGTCTCACACTAGCCCAGGCTGGCCTGGAATTCACTATGTAGTCTCAGGGTAGCCTCGAACTCATGGCATTCCTCCTACCTCTACCTGCCGAGTGCTGGGATTAAAGGCGTGTGCCACGTCTGGCTCCTCCTAGCCCTTAAAAAAAAAAAAAAGCCAGGTGTGGTGTCATGGGTTTGAGGCCAGTCTGGGACTACATAGCGAATTCCAGGTCAGCCTGGGCTAGAGTGAGACCCTACCTCAAAAAACAAAAATAAAAAAAAATAAAAAAAAGGCAAAGGCTTGGAGGTTGTTCAGTGGTAGAACATTTGGCCTTGCATCCAAGAGACCTAGTACTGGGGAAAAATGGTTGGGCTGTGGAGATGGTTAAAGGCACTTGCAAAGCCTGACAGCCCACATAAAGCCATATGCACAAATGATGCATGCAAGAGGCCTGGTGCACTAATTGTCATTTTCTATCTCCTTGCAAATAAATAATTTTCAAGATTCTGTGACTATTTGCTGTGGGGAAAAGGAGTCCCATTCATATGGAATGAGCTGAGTCTCTGCAGAGGAAGATGCCCAAAGATGGGGGTTGGACAGCAGACTCCATGGTCACCGCAGAGTTGAGAGCTCATGCTGCCCACATAAGCATGGCTATATCTGTGGCTGTGCACTTGTGTGTCTGCAAGCAATGGAAGTTAGTAGCCATCTGTCTTCTATGCCGAATCCCATGTAGTCAGGAACTTATGTTCGATTATCTTGTAAATGCTCTTACTAATGTGCAAAAGCCCTGGGGTTGAGTGTTGAGGAGTGGCCCCTATGGTCACCTATAATTCTCTCCTGTGCCCTTGTGTCCATCTCAAGACTTTTTTTAAAAAAAGATTTTTAAATTTTTAGTTATTTATTTGTTAGAGACAGAGAAGGGGAGGGAAGGAGAGAGAAAGAGAGAGAGAGAGAGAATGGGCACACCAGGGCCTCCAGCCATTGCAAACGAACTCCAGACACATGTGCCTCTATGTGCATCTGGCTTACATGGGACCTGGAGAATCAAACCGGGGTCCGTAGGCTTTGTAGGCATGCACCTTTACTGCTATGCCATCTCTCCAGCCCCTGTCTCAAGACTTTTGGCTTTGCTGGGACCTTGGGTTTTCTGACAGAACAAAGAGGTCTGAATTCTCCCCACCCTTGACTTGACCTCTGAGGTACCAAGCACAGCCCCTTGTCGTGTCATGGTTTTACAAAGAAGGCCAGACTATAGCATAGCTTTTAATTGAACGAGAAGGGAACACCCACAACACAAATTTCAGTTGCTTTTAAAAAATTTTTCCAAGTAGAGTCTCACTCTAGCCCAGGCTGACCTGGAATTCACTATGTAGTCTCAAGGCAGCCTCGAACTCATGGAGATCCTCCTACTCCTGCCTCCCTATTGCTAGGATTAAAGGTGTGTGCCACCATGCCCGGCAAAAAAAAAATGTTTCTTTTTTTGTTTTGTTTTGTTTTTTTGTTGAGTTGCTTTTTGTGCAAGCCTCATGCCTTCCAAGCTACATCCCCAGCAAAGAGTATTTTCACCTTATTTGGTGTATATATATGCCTATAATCTTAGCCCTGGCAAGGTGGAGGCAGGAGGATATCCAGTTGGAGACTAGCCTAGACTAACTACACAGGGATACTGTCTCAAAACAACAAATAAATAAAACCCAAGTATTCAGTGAGCTGCCTTGTTGGGGGTGGGTGTGAGGGCTAGGGGGTGGAATCGGGCGCTCACTGTGCAATTGAGACCTGGGAACCCTCTCCCAGTGCTCTTCATTCCAACAGACACCCCTTGCTGAGTGGAGCCTGTCACCCTAGACTAGGCCTGCGGGCCTCAGTAAACCAAACTAGACCAGAGTAAGTGAAGAGCAACCTCCTCCCCGGCCGCCGTGTGTAAACAGACCTGCAGAGCACAGAGCCAGGCATGAAAAATTCAGAAGCCCAGCACGGGAGCTGCGTTTCCGTGGGAGGCCAGGCTCTGGGCTCATGCCAAGATGGACCCCGGGTAGGAGCAGATGCCATGCCCAGAGGTGAGGAATCAGGGCTGTGCCCAACAGCCTTCTGCCCACATGGTGGCTCTATCTCACTGCAGGGTCAAGGAGCCTAGAAGACACCAGAGCTCCTACAGGGGCTAGCCGTGGGACTGGAGGGGTGGAGACACCAGCCCGGGCAGTAGCTAGGGACAGGCTGGGGTTCTGCTCTCAGAAGGGCAGGGTGCTGGGGCTTCTGATCCCCCTGCAGGGCTGTGAAAAGCAGGCCCTGGGCATCAAAGCTGCCGGCTCTGTTTCCCACTTTCCAGGGCTCTGGGCCAGCAAGGAGAGTCACCCAGCCCCTGCTCTCTGAGGCTTGTGCCAGCTCACACCATCAGCAACAGTGTTACTCAGCACCCAGCCTGGCACATGTGCTGGTTGCCATGGCAGCAGGCAGCAAGTAGGCAGGAGCCCAGGTTGGGCTCTAGTGTCCAGGCCGCTCTAGATAAGGGGGATCTTGGGCTCTTCCCCTGCTAGCTCCATATGGGGCTGGCTGGGGGTCCTCCAGTGGCCAAGGTGGCCCATCCCCCAGCCTCCTAAGAAAGGAGAGCTAGATCTAGGGTTGGGCACCTAGGGCCTGGGGAGCTTCAGGATTCTGTCTGCTCTTGCCCCAGCTGGATTTTCACCAAAAGTGGCAGCAGCTCAGGTCCTGGCCTTGTAGCTGGCAGACTGACAGCTGAAGTGATCCCTGTCTTCTGAACCCAGCTGCCACCAGCAGAGCCCGCTCCCATGCCCACCCCCAGCTGGCTGCTCTCTGACTTAGGGGCTGAGGCACTGCTCACCCAAATGGCTGCTCAGTGCCCATCACCCAAAAGCACTCCTCCCTGCAAACATGCACGTTTAAGTCGATGCATCAGTTGGCCTAACATCTGTGCCCAGGCTTGGCTCAGCAGCCTCAGATGGACATACTCTGGGCATACTGTCTTCCCCTTGGAGTTCAGGGTGGACAAATGAGGGTTCTACATTGGCAATGGCTGAATGTTCCTGGAGAGCAGCCTGAATAGGCCATGATGGCAGGCACATTTGTGCACCCTGAGTGAGAGAGGGGCTTTGTCACCCAAGTACCCTGTAGAGGGCTGGAGGACCCAACCTGCTGTGGGATCTGTGTGTAGTGTTCAGCTGGGATGTGACCAGCGTCCTGGAAAGAGGCTTCCCTTAAGAAGTGCACAACCTGCTGGGCGTGGTGGTGCACGCCTTTAATCCCAGCACTTGGGAGGCAGAGGTAGGAGGATCGCTGTGAGTTCGAGGCCACCCTGAGACGACATAGTGAATTCCAGGTCAGCCTGAGCTAGAATGAGACCCTACCTCAAAAAACCAAAAAAAAAAAAAAAAAAAAAACTGCACAACCAGGGCTGGAGAGACGGCTTAGCAGTCAAGGTGCATGCCTGCAAAGCCCAAGGACCCATGTTCCATCTCTCTCCAGATCCCAGGTAAGCCAGATGCACAAAGGTGAGGCAAGCGCAAGGTTGCACGTGCCCACTAGGTGGCGCAACCGTCTGGACTTTGATTACAGTGGCTGAGGTCCATTCTTTCTCCCTCCTTCTGTCTGTCTTTCTCTCCCGCTCTCTCTAAAATAAAAAAAAAGAGGGCTGGAGAGATGGCTTAGCAGTTAAGCACTTGCCTGTGAAGCCTAAGGATCTGGGTTTGAGGCTCCATTCCCCAGTACCCACATAAGCCAGATGCACAAGGTGGCGTGTGCATTTGGAGTTCGTTTGCAGTGGCTGGAGGTCCTGGTGTGCCCATTCTTTCTCTTCTCTCTCTCTCTCTCTCTCTCTCTCTCTCTGCCTTCTTTCTGCCTCTTTCTGTGTCGTTCTCAAATAAATAAATAAACATAAACAAAATTTTAAAAAAGATAAAAAAGAAGTGCACAACGAAATTGCCCTGCTTAGCAGCTGAGGTGTAAGGCAGCATCACCAGGGGCTGGGCTGGTTCAGCAGGTGACTTATGGCAGCTCAGCCCGGCCCTGGCTCTGTGCACCTTCACACACGGGAGAACACAATACCCAGCTCTGCCTGCAGTGTTACAACTTTCCACAGAGCCTATCATTGCACACAAACCAGACCCTACATCAATCACAGGCACTTAGTAAGCACCTACTGTGTGCCAGACACACAAGTAAAATATTCCCTTGGGGGACAGTAGGTAAGAGCCTTAAGGGGCTGCAGTGGAGGCCCAGGTACAGGGGCCTAAGCAAATTACCTTCCTCTAAGGAAGTCTCTCACAGCCTAGCAGTGCCCTTTGCTCACACACCTGTCAGTGCCAATAGCCCATCCCATCTGGAGCTGTGAGGTCCCAGAATTGAGGGGCCACTGTCACTTTTGGCTCTGCCACTGAGAGGCTGCCCAGGGCCAGGCCGCTTAGCTCTTGGCGACCAGGCCTCCTCCTATGGGCACTTGATGCCAGTGAGCCTTGCCAGCGCCAGTCAGGCTAATGAGGCTGTTATGCCAATCAGAGAGACAAGATATTCTGGGCTTCCCGAAAGCCTGACTGGATGTTGCTGGGATATATGGGCACACCCCACCCCTAAAGCCAAACTAGTTATACACTTGGGACCTGATGGGAGACTTTCCCAAACCAAGAATGTTTCTTTTTTCTTTTCTTTTCTTTTCTTTTTTCAAGGCAGGGTTTCACACTAGGCCAGGCTGACCTGGAATTCACTATGTAGTCTTAGGATACACTTGAACTCACAGTGATTCTCCTGTCTCTGCCTCCCAAGTGCTGGGATTGAAGGCATGCACCACCACACCCAGCTAAACCAGGAATATTTCTTAACATAGACACTGGCCAAGGACTGTGAGGGGTTGTACACGGGCACCTGGGCATGATGTTGCCCCAGACCCCATCTCTAGGACAGTGCCTGGCACACAACCTGGTCATGCATACAGTTGGTGCTGTATAAATGTGAGTGGGTTGCAGAGGTGGATGGAACTGGCTTTCTGGAGGAGCCGAGACCAGCACGGCTAGCACATGACATGAACCCCACCCTGGCCCTGAGTTGGGGCCAGGTCCCTTTCATCCCTCAGTGTTTTCAGGTGCCTACAGGATGGACCCCTGATGCTCTGCACGCTCCCCAGCTGTGGCCCCTGCGCCTGTCCCCTGCATGGGTCTTCATCATCACCACAGCCATTTGAGAGATGGTAGACCCAGAAGATAGGAGAAGAACTGGAGGCCATAGTTGGAAGTGCCCCTGGCCCCTTGTTCCTGCCCCCACCCCCAGGGGGCCTCAGGGTCACACACTGAGGAAGAGGACACCAAGTCTGGCTCAGGCTCCAGTTTCCCTGCTTGGCTCCTGGCCCCTGAGGCAGGTGCAGGACATAGGCAGGCAGGCGCACCTGGACAGGGTCACTGATGCCTCCTGGATGCCCTCTGAGTCAGGAGGATGGATGGGGTAGAGCCAGGGGGCCTCTGGGTGGAGAGATACAAGGGCAAGGTGGGTCCAGCTTCCAACATCCCCTGAATTGTGGGTGCCATCTGCCTGCTGAATTGGGAGCAGGGAACAGACTTGGCCCCACATGGGCCCCTGAACCCAACTCTGTAAAGATCCCAAGTACGGCCCATGCAGTGGTTATCTGAGCACAGCAATGAGGCTCCTAAAGCCATTGAGCAAGTTTGCCAAAGGCTCCTAGGGTTAGCTCACCCTGCGCTCCTTGCAGAACAAGGAGCAATCTCATGTCCCTAGATTCAGCAGAGTATACAGGAGCCCTGGCGAATCCTGGCCCTCTGGTCACTGGGCAGGTATGAGCCTAGGCACACAGCTCTGGACATAGGCATCCCACACTCTCCCTTGCACGCCACACAAACCCGCTCTTCCCAAACTAGTAGGATCAGCACAGCCAGGGCACCTGTCTCCTCCACACCACCACACCTACATTCAGGGTCAAGGTGTCCCAGGTCCCATCCCTACCATAGGCACTGACACTCCTCCTCACAGGTCTTAGAGTCTGCCCCAAGACTTCAGGCTGCATGTCCTTATAGCCAGAGGGGTGGCCCCGGACACTGCTGCAGGCTACTGGGGAGGGGGGCCTCACGTGCTCCTGGCAGCAGGAATCAGAGAAGCAGTAACTGGATCCTGGTGGTTGCTGAGGGTGGAGGGCTGCGATCGGGTTGCGGCCCTGCTGTGAGTTTTCCACTGGGTGGCTTTTTTTACCTTGGGAAAGAGCTAGGCTGGGCTGGGAGTCCAAGCCAGAGGTCTGAGGGTCCCTGAAGTGGTGAGCAGGAAGGGGAAAGGCCAGGAGGTGTGGGGTCTACAAGGTGAGCATAGGGTCCAAAGCTTGGGCTCAGGCACCTTAAGGAAAGACAAGGAGGTGGTCAGCTCTGTTTCAGTTTTGCAGGGCATTAGGCCTTGCCCTTGGTGCATCCCAGGAGCCTCTGAAATCCAAGCTGGGGGTAATGCAAGGTGGCCTCTGTTCCTAAGCCGGCACATCTCTGATCCGCCCTCCTCACCCGCCCTCTGCTGCCCAGCGGCCATGTAAGATTTGCCTGGGTGGCCAAGGCCACAGGGCAGAGGTGGCATTGGAGCAGGCAGTGTCCATGACGCTGGCTGGGCTTAGGGACTGAGGGCCAACTGAGCTGACCTGGGCCTCTGGGGGCCACAGGGCCCCTGAATACTTGGAGATAACCCTCTGAGGCGACCTGGAAAATGCCAACCAACGGCCTGCACCAGGTGCTGAAGATCCAGTTTGGCCTCGTCAATGACGCGGACCGCTACCTAACGGCAGAGAGCTTTGGCTTCAAGGTCAACGCCTCAGCACCCAGCCTCAAGAGGAAGCAGATATGGGTGCTAGAGCCTGACCCAGGACAGGGTGCTGCCGTGCTGTTCCGCAGCAGTCACCTGGGCCGTTACCTGTCAGCACAAGAAGACGGGCGTGTGGCCTGTGAGAGGGAACAGCCAGGCCGGGACTGCCGCTTCCTGGTCTTGCCGCAGCCCGACGGGCGCTGGGCGCTGCAGTCGGAGCCCCACGGCCGCTTCTTTGGAGGCACTGAGGACCGGCTGTCCTGCTTTGCCACGGCCATCTCACCAGCGGAGCTGTGGGCCGTGCACCTGGCCATCCACCCGCAGGCCCACCTGCTGAGCGTGAGCCGGCGGCGGTACGTGCATCTGTGCCCGCAGGAGGATGAGATGGCTGCGGATGGCGACATGCCGTGGGGCGTGGATGCCCTGCTGACGCTCATCTTCCAGAGCCGGAGGTACTGCCTCAAATCCTGTGACAGCCGCTACCTGCGCAGTGACGGCCACCTCGTCTGGGAACCTGAAGCCCGTGCCTGCTACACACTTGAGTTCAAGGCTGGTAAGCTGGCCTTCAAGGACTGCGATGGCCGCTACCTGGCCCCCATTGGGCCTGCGGGCACACTCAAGGCTGGCCGCAACACGAGGCCCGGCAAGGATGAGCTCTTTGACCTGGAGCAGAGTCACCCGCAGGTGGTGCTGCTGGCTGCCAACCACCGCTATGTCTCTGTGAGGCAAGGTAGGAAGAATGCAGGCAGCTGACCTCCCCCTGTGTGTGCCAGTCTGCTAGCGCATGTGCTGGGCTGGGGTGTGTCTGCACACAGGGTGAGGTAGGTGGCCTGGGGGCTTAATGAGTGTTGCTAGCTTCAGGGTGAGAGGTCTTGGCCATTCTCTGGACTAGACGGCACAGCCGAGCCCAGGGCCTGCTAGGGAGCTGCTCAGGCTGAGACTGCAGAGGTGTGGACAGACAGTGAGGGGCAGGTGGGTAAGGGCTGTGGAGGCCGTGTTCCTCCCCTGCTCTACCACCCGACTTTCTGGTCTTTGAAGGAGATTGGGGGGACTAGGGCAGGGCAAAGCACCGCTCCCAAATGCCTGAGCAGTGGGGAACTGGGGGCGGGGCTCGGGAATGGGAGGACATGAGATTACATCCAGTGTCAGACACAGGCTCAACTAGCCCCATCCAAGGTCTGGGTTTCTTGGTGGAAAGGCGCTATCTCCACCCTTAGTGAGGTGTGGTCTGCTCTCCCAATTTCCTGGCCATTGATCACCTGCTTTGTGTAATATCTGAGCAGCTTGGAGTGAACACAGAGTCCTTACTGCCCCATGAGGAAACCAAGCGTCTGAGTGAGTGGGCCCTTGCTTATTCTGAGGGCACAACCCTGGCACAGCCCATTAGGCACAGTCACAACTTGGGCTCCAGGTTCTATACACTCCAGGATGGTCAGGCACACAGGATGGCTATGTGGGAAATGAAGAGAGAAGGCCGAACATACTCTACCTACTCAGATAGCCTTCAGGCCAGCCCCACCCAGGAAAAGGGCAGCTCCCATGTGCCCACCAAGCCAATGCACTGACCTGTGATTGTCCACCATAATGATCTGGGTACCTTATATCCTGTACAGATGGCAGAGCCCAGCCATGCCCAGGGACCTGCACCTGCAGTTACAGGCTGGTCTTGCACAGCAACAGGCGCTGAAGTCACCTTGTGAGCCCTTGTCTGGCATGTCCTTTCTTCCCATCGCCAGTCCTATAATACAGCTATACCACGAGGGCCCAAATATTCGTGGTCTTTAGTTAAGCAAGTTAGCTGGGGCAGTGGTGGTGAAGTAATTCTTGAAGGAGGAAAAAGAAATGTTGGACAATTTAGTGGCTGACCAACAGCTTGTGAAAGAGACTCATGGGAAGGGATGACAACAGTGGTGGCCATGGTATATGTGTTACAGTGATGCTAAAAATGGTGTCATGGTGATGGAGGAGTGGTGGTGGTGGGTGATGGTAGAGGTGGATGTGGTGGTGATGGAGGGTTGTTGTTGGTGGGGGTGATGGTAGGGTGGATGTGGTAGTGATAGGGGAGTGGTGGTGGTGATAGTAGAGGAGGATATGGTGATGATGGAGGAGTGGTGGGGGTGGGGGTGGGGGTGATGGTAGAGGTGGATGTGGTGGTGATGGAGGGTTGTTGTTGGTGGGGGTGATGGTAGGGTGTGATGTGGTAGTGATTTAGGAGATGTGGTGGGTGGTGTGGTAGAGGTGGTGTGGTGATGATGGAGGGGTGGTGGTGGTGGAGGTGATGGTGGATGTGGTGGTGCTGGAGGAATGGTAGTGGTGGGGTGATGGTAGAGGTGGATGTGGTGCTGTTGGAGGAGTGGTGGTGGTAGAGGTGATGTAGAGGTGGATGTGGTGATGATGGAGGAGTGGTGGTGGTGATGGTAGAGGTGATGTAGAGGTGGATGTGGTGGTGTTGGAGGGGTGTTGTGGGGTGTTGGTAGATGTGCTGGTGATGGTGTAGTGGTTGTGGTGGGGTGATGGTAGAGGTGATGGTAGAGGTGGATGAGGTGGTGATGGAGGAGTGGTGGTGGTGGGTGATACAGAAGTGGATGTGGTGGTGCTGGAGGAATGGTAGTGGTGGGGTGATGGTAGAGGTGGATGTGGTGATGATGGAGGGGTGGTAGAGGTGATGTAGAGGTGGATGTGGTGATGATGGAGGAGTGGTGGTGGTGGGTGATACAGAAGTGGATGTGGTGGTGCTGGAGGAATGGTAGTGGTGGGGTGATGGTAGAGGTGATGTAGAGGTGGATGTGGTGATGATGGAGGAGTGGTGGTGGTGGGTGATACAGAAGTGGATGTGGTGGTGATGGAGGAGTGGTGGTGGTGGGTGATACAGAAGTGGATGTGGTGGTGATGGAGGAGTGGTGGTGGTAGAGGTGATGTAGAGGTGGATGTGGTGATGATGGAGGAGTGGTGGTGGTGGGTGATACAGAAGTGGATGTGGTGGTGTTGGAGGGGTGGTAGAGGTGATGGTAGAGGTGATGGTAGAGGTGATGTAGAGGTGGATGTGGTGGTGATGGAGGGGTGGTAGAGGTGATGGTAGAGGTGATGTAGAGGTGGATGTGGTGGTGCTGGAGGAATGGTAGTGGTGGGGTGATGGTAGAGGTGGGTGTGGTGCTGTTGGAGGAGTGGTGGTGGTGATGGTAGAGGTGATGTAGAGGTGGATGTGGTGGGATGGTGGGATGGTGGTGGTGGGGTGATGGTAGAGGTGATGTAGAGGTGGATGTGGTGGTGCTGGAGGAATGGTAGTGGTGGGGTGATGGTAGAGGTGGATGTGGTGATGATGGAGGAGTGTTGTGGGGTGTTGGTAGATGTGCTGGTGATGGTGTAGTGGTTGTGGTGGGGTGATGGTAGAGGTGATGTAGAGGTGGATGTGGTGGTGCTGGAGGAATGGTAGTGGTGGGGTGATGGTAGAGGTGGATGTGATGGAGGGGTGGTGGGGGGTGATGGTAGAGGTGATGTAGAGGTGGATGTGGTGGTGTTGGAGGGGTGTTGTGGGGTGTTGGTAGATGTGCTGGTGATGGTGTAGTGGTTGTGGTGGGGTGATGGTAGAGGTGGTTGTGGTGGTGATGGAGGGGTGGTGGAGGGGTGATGGTAGAGGTGGGTGTGGTGGTGATGGAGGGGTGGTAGAGGTGATGGTAGAGGTGGGTGTGGTGCTGTTGGAGGAGTGGTGGTGGTGGGTGATGGTAGAGGTGGATGTGGTGGTGCTGGAGGAATGGTAGTGGTGGGGTGATGGTAGAGGTGATGGTAGAGGTGGGTGTGGTGCTGTTGGAGGAGTGGTGGTGGTGGGTGATACAGAAGTGGATGTGGTGGTGCTGGAGGAATGGTAGTGGTGGGGTGATGGTAGAGGTGGGTGTGGTGCTGTTGGAGGAGTGGTGGTGGTGGGTGATACAGAAGTGGATGTGGTGGTGATGGAGGAGTGGTGGTGGTAGAGGTGATGGTAGAGGTGGGTGTGGTGCTGTTGGAGGAGTGGTGGTGGTGGGTGATACAGAAGTGGATGTGGTGGTGATGGAGGGGTGGTAGAGGTGATGTAGAGGTGGATGTGGTGATGATGGAGGAGTGGTGGGGGTGGGGGTGGGGGTGGGGGTGGGGGTGGGGGTGATGGTAGAGGTGGATGTGGTGGTGATGGAGGGGTGGTGGGGGGTGATGGTAGAGGTGATGTAGAGGTGGATGTGGTGGTGATGGAGGGGTGGTAGAGGTGATGGTAGAGGTGATGTAGAGGTGGATGTGGTGATGATGGAGGAGTGGTGGGGGTGGGGGTGGGGGTGGGGGTGGGGGTGATGGTAGAGGTGGGTGTGGTGCTGTTGGAGGAGTGGTGGTGGTGGGTGATACAGAAGTGGATGTGGTGGTGCTGGAGGAATGGTAGTGGTGGGGTGATGGTAGAGGTGGGTGTGGTGCTGTTGGAGGAGTGGTGGTGGTAGAGGTGATGGTAGAGGTGATGGTAGAGGTGGGTGTGGTGCTGTTGGAGGAGTGGTGGTGGTAGAGGTGATGGTAGAGGTGGGTGTGGTGCTGTTGGAGGAGTGGTGGTGGTGGGTGATGGTAGAGGTGGATGTGGTGGTGATGGAGGGGTGGTAGAGGTGATGTAGAGGTGGATGTGGTGGGATGGTGGGATGGTGGTGGTGGGGTGATGGTAGAGGTGGATGCTGGACACATCTGGTGGCCCTGAGGGGCTCTACAATCTACCACACCACCCAGAGTAGCCAAGTGCAATGGAAACAGGGAGCCCGAGTCTTCATTTCTAGGTTTACGGGAAGACCTTGGGAAGGCTTTCATGCCTGCACACTGTTCCCAGACATGGGAATAAATGTCCCTTCCAGGCCCCTCACAGGAACCCCAGGCAGAGCCTTGTCCTTCCTCTACAAGGACTACTGGGAGACCAAGCATATGCGTGGGCTGGGCTGGGTTGGTCCATAGGCCCTGGCTCTGATCTGGGTTACCTGCGTGAAAAAGACAGAGACCACCACTACCACTACACCCACCTGGGAGGTTTACATGTGAGCTATAAATAGAGGCTGTTGTAAGTCCTGGGCCAAGAGCATAGGGACAAGCAGATTACCTGATTAGCAGAGTGGGGATTTTCTTGCACGGAAGGCCCTGGCTTGGGGTGTGCAGGAAGAGCTGGGCCAGGGATCTCTTAAAGGCTGTGTGTGAGAGGCAGGCAACTTCCAAATCTCAAATCCAGAGGGCTCTACATGAGATTCCCTCTGGCTCTGGAGTTTCCCCATACGATGCTTCCTCAGCACTTGCCTCCCACCACGCAGGACAAGCCTAAGCGCTTCACCATTTTCTCCCTCCAGGAGTCAATGTCTCAGCCAATCAGGATGAAGAACTGGACCATGAGACCTTCCTGATGCAAATTGACCAGGAGACAAAGAAATGTACCTTTTACTCAAGCACTGGGGGTTACTGGACCCTGGTTACTCATGGGGGCATTCAGGCCATAGCCACACAAGTGTGAGTGCATCTGCCCCTGCCTCCACCCCACTGCTGTCACCACCAGATCATTACCTCCAATCATCATCACTTCTATCCCCATCACCTCTACCACCATCCCACCACTACCTCCACCATGGGGATCACTGTTCCAGCTCTGCTGACAAAGAATGCCTAGTAGGAGCCAGGCGTGGTGGCGCTCGCTCGCCTTTAATCCCAGCACTGGGGAGGCAGAGGTAGGAGGATCGCCATGAGTTTGAGGGCACCCTGAGACTACAGAGTGAATTCCAGGTCAGCCTGGGCTAGAGTCAGACCCTACCTCAAAAAACCAAAATAAATAAATAAATAAAGTAAATCTCAAAAATATATTTTAAAAAAAGATAGTAGATGTATCTATGGAGGGCAATCTTCTGTCCCACTCCCTGGAACCTTAGGAGTATGGGCAGGCCAAACCCTGCACCACTATCTGCTGCTGTTCTGAATGACCTTGTCCTGCTTCTTCCAGTTCTGCCAACACCATGTTTGAAGTGGAATGGCATGGCCGCCGGGTGGCACTTAAAGCCAGCAATGGGCGCTACGTGTGCATGAAGAAGAATGGGCAGCTGGCAGCCATCAGTGACTTTGTGGGTGAGCACCCCTTGTTTCTTGTGGGCTGTGGTGTGTGGCTCTCCATCCAAGGTCAGGGTATCCCAGAGGCTCATCCGCCTCCCTATGTAAGGAGCTGCTGCAGTTCGCAACTGCCCTCCTTGCCATTCTAGATCCATGGCGGGGGGGGGGGGGAGTAGATTGCTGGATGTGTCACTTCCGTCACTATCTTTGGTGAACCCTGGGAGCCTTTACCCCATTTATTATTTTTTATTTGAGAGCGACAGAGTAAGAGGCAGGTAGACAGTGGGCGTATCAGAACCTTCAGCCACTGCAAAGGAACTCCAGGTGCATGCGTCCCCTTGTGCATCTGGCTTACGTGGGTCCTGGGGAATCGAGCTTCGAACCCAGGTCCTTAGGCTTCGCAGGCAAGCATTTAACCGCTAATCCGTCTCTCCAGCCCCCTGGGAGCCTTTTCAACGCCCTCCACAGTTGGAAACCCCCAGCTTCCATGAGGTTAGGCTCCTTGCCAAAGCAGCACACTAGGCGATGTGGGCTGTGGGCTTTCCTAGGGGCGGCCTCACAGCACCCTCTCCCGCAGGCGAGGACGAGGAGTTCGTCCTCAAGCTCATCAACCGGCCCATCCTGGTGCTGCGTGGCCTGGACGGCTTCGTGTGCCACCGCCGCGGCTCCAACCAGCTGGACACCAACCGCTCGGCCTACGACGTCTTCCACCTGAGCTTCCGCGACGGCGCCTACCAGATCCGAGGTGCGGGCCGGGCCGGGTCGGGGGCGCGGGCGGGCGCAGGCGGCTGGGCGGCCCGCCGACCGCTGCCGTCCTCCGCAGGCCGCGGAGGCGGGTTCTGGTACACCGGCAGCCACGGCAGCGTGTGCAGCGACGGCGAGCTGGCCGAGGACTTCCTCCTGGAGTTCCGCGAGCGCGGCCGCCTGGCCGTGCGCACCCTGAGCGGCAAGTACCTGCGCGGCGGCGCCTCGGGGCTGCTGCGCGCGGACGGCGACACGCCGGCGGGGGACGCGCTCTGGGAGTACTGAGGGCACGAAGGCCAAGCAGCAAGCACCAGACCTACCCCACCCAGCATTAAACCGTGTTTTTCTCGCAGCTGCTGTGGGCTCGCCGCCACTTAGGGTGGGAGGTTCGCAGGTGAGGCCAGGAGATCCCCAGACCGTCTGTGCCCTGTTGCTCGGCAGTGGAACCCCTGACCCTGGGAAGCCCCATGCCCTCCTAGGCAGGCTTTCCCTCTGCCTCTTCCATCACCCTCAGGGAAGTGGATGGATGGAGTCCAAGTAGGTACGGTCCCTCGATCCACCCAGGGAGGGTGGAAAGCCTGAACTCAGGGTGGGCTCTGGAGAGGTGGGGATAACGCAGAGCTCAGTGGAAAGGTTGTGGGGAGGCTTAAGAGATAGATACCCCTTCCTCTTGGGAATAAGACTCAGAAGGGAAAGGGTTCACATGGCAGGGCAGGGCCCTACCAATTCTTGGAGGAACAGACACTAGTAGACTGTGTGGGCCTGGGGGTCATGGAGGTGGGGACTGCAGGGTCTCTCCTTGGCTGTCAGGGATGGGTGGTGTGAGCAGGGTTAACAAGGAGGTACTGGAATAGAGGTGGTGGTTACTCCACTGTGCACCTCAATAGATAGCACAGCCAAGGTCAGTGTATGTGGGTGGCCTTCAGCTTGGGCAGCCATCCCAGCCTGGTACTGCCAGTGCCAAGGACAGCAAGCCAATGACGCCCTGACTGCATCTACGTGCCCAGCATGTGGCCTGTGATGGCAAATGGGAGGGCATTAGGTGTCAAATCTAACACACAGAAGCCAGCTCAGGCTAGGACACCTCCTCCCACACAACTTCCCAAGGAAGGTGGGTGCAGGCCTTGCATATCATGTGGTCTGGCCTGGCTCCAACCTCCTCAGAGGCAGCCCTGGCCAAGCTTACTAGATAATGGAGCTGGAGGCTCCCACTTGAGAGGTGGCCCTGGGGACATTTGTGTATGGGGCTCTTAGGTCAACAAAAGCCAAGGAAAGCCAGCAAACATGGGAATGAGTCTTGTCACAAATGCCAGGCTTGTGGAGACTGCAGGGGTGTAAGTAGTGGGCCCACTGCACTTTCCATCTGGCCCCTGAAGAAGCTAGCCAGAGCAGTGCCAGTGGAGGGCAGCTGGACACTTCCAGAGCCAAGGAGAAGGGGAACAGGGCTCTGCCTCCCAGACTGCAGAGCCCTGTAGAGCCTGAGAAAGGGTGTGAAGGGGGTAAAAACCAGCAAAGCCTGGAGCTTAGTGGAAAGGGTGGCTTGTCAGCACAGCACCTCACAGCTTCTGCCACACTCATTACAGACAGTACTCAACAGAAGTGGGCACAAAGTCCAGACCCCCCACCCCATAGTAAAAACAGCACCAACAGCCAGGCACTGCCTAGCTGAGGGAGGAGGAGACTGGAACATGGGGCTCCTCTGGGATGGATCCCACCCCAAGCGAGCCTAGAAAGAGCACAGTGCTGGGAACAGCCCCGGCCACTGGCACCTGCAGGAGCCTTCCCATGGTCTTTGTGCTTTGGTCGCAGAGAGCACCCTGCCACTTGGTGATCCCAGAGAGGCAGCCAGTGCTCCTGGGGTGTGGTGGCATCAGCAGTGACAACAGTCTCAAATCCACAAGCCTAGACCCCAGAAACCCTGTCTCCGTGGCGGCCCATTAGCGCAGTGACGGTCCCCATCAGGGATGTGAAAGTTCCAGTGGAGGGCTGCTGTCAGGGCAGCTCCACCTCTCTGGGCAGGAAGTGTCCAGCAGCTGTCAGGAGAAAAGGAAGGGACGAGGGCAGCAGAGCCTGGAGGGCTCAGACACTGCCAGAATCCCTCTGCACTCTACCTCTTCACTGCTCTCTGCTGAGCTCTTCAAGAGGAGGACGTGTGGCCACCTGAGCCAGGGGCCAGAGGAGAAAGAAGCCTTTTTTTTTTTTTGAGGGGGGGGTTTGAGGTAGGGTCTCACTCTACTTCAGGCTGGCCTGGAATTCGCTATGTAGTCTCAGGGTGGCCTTGAACTCATGACAATACTCCTGCTCTGTCTCCAGAGTACTGGGATTAAAGGCGTGCGCCACCACGCCTGGCTCAAGAAAAGCCTTTTCTATTCTGGAGTTTTCTGTGGGCTGAAGAAAGCATGGGCAGAGGTCTAAAACCTACCTGGTCACAGTAAGACAAGGCTGGGGTTGCGCAGCTGCTTGTACACCTGCAGGAGCCTCTGGGCTGCAGCACAGGAGTTCTCCTCATCCCCTGTGCACAGCCGGTCACGCAATGTCTGCACCTCACGCAGCAGTGCCTGTGAGATAGGGTCACAGCTTGGCTGAACCTCTGCCTAAGGGTTTCTCCATATTTGGGAGGTAGTAGTTTTAAGGAAAAACACTGGGCCATGTGACCTTAAATATGAGACACACAGCCAGGTGGGCGTGGCCAAGGGACCCAAGCTTACACTAAGGACCATGCAGACCCATGTGACTGGTGTCCTCTACTGCTCAGGTTCTGGGGCTCACCTCGTGGTTGGCATGGATCTGGTGGAGATACTGCATGCGGAGATCAGGCGGGCTGGAGCCATGGGCTGCTTGCTCTGTGACCATTGTCTAGGGACACAAAGGTGATGATGGGGTGCTGGGGAGATAGGCCTTAGCTATCCTCCTAAATGTTCCTCCTTGGTTTCCCTACTCCACTGACCCCGTGCTCCTGTTGGACACTCCATTCCTTCATCCCGATGGTGTGTCCCACACTACTGTTCATCAGGACTTCCAGAAGCATAAACCCCTGACTGACAGTAAACTTTATTTATTTATTTTTGGTTTTTCAAGGTAGGGTCTTGCTCTAGCCCAGGCTGACCTAGAATTCACTCTGTAGTCTCAGAGTGGCCTCAAACTCATGGCGATCCTACCTCTGCCTCCCGAGTGCTGGGATTTAAGGCATGTGCCACCACACCTGGCTGAATTTTTTTAATTTTTAATTTTAGAGATAGAAAGGAGGAGGATAAGAGAATTAGCATGCCAGGGCCTCAGCCACTGCAATCAAACTCCAGATGCTTGCACCACTTAGTGGGCATGCGTGACCTTGCACTTGCCTCACCTTTGTGAGTCTGGCTTACGTGGGATCTGGAGAGTTGAACATGGTCCTTCGGCTTTGCAGGCAAGCGCCTTAACTGCTAAACCATCACACCAAACCCCCCCCCCCTTTTTTTAAATTTTGAGACAAGGTCTCACATAGCTCAATCTGGTCTCAAACTCAGTATGTAGTTTTGGCTGGCCCTGATTTTTTTTTTTTTTTTTTTTTGCTTTTTGAGGTAGAGTCTCGCTCTAGCCCAGGCTGACCTGGAATTCATTATGTAGTCTTAGGGTAGCCTTGAACTCACAGTGATCCTCCTATGTCTGCTTCCCAAGTGCTGGGATTAAAGGCATGTACTACCACACCTGGCTGAATTTATTTATTATTAATATATTTTTTTAGTTTTTCAAGGTAGGGTTTCTCTAGTCCAGGCTGACCTGGAATTCACTATGTAGTCTCAAGCTAACCTCAAACTCATGGTGATCCTCCTACCTCTACCTCCCTAGTGCTAGGATTAAAGGTGTGTGCCACACACCTGACCCACTCATGCTTTTCGCAGAAGTCCTGCTTGCTAACTACCTGAGGAGAGGCCCACTGGCTTTTTCAGTGAGTGAGCAAAGTCCCCTGGGGCACCATTGCCCCCTGAGGGCCAAGTGTCCACCCTGGGCTCTGGGAAGCACTGTCTGTGTGGAATGCATCCATCCAGGCAAGGTCCTGGAGACTGAGCTGCGATCAATATGGACTGTAGGCCAATGCTTCCATTCATGGGCATGGCAGCATATGGGTGTGGCTGTCCTGCTGAATGCCATTTGGGGACTAGCTACAGCATATGATTGCCTGTCAGAGGCTCGGCTATATTCCCACAAATTCACACATGGGAGTCCTAGCCCCCGTTCCTCTGAATGTAGCTGTATTTTAAAATGGACCTTTGCAGAGGACCAAGATGATGTCACTGGAATGGTTCTAACCCCATGTAAATGGAAATTTGGACAAAAGGTGACAGAAGTTCTTTGGGACTGGCTGGCCCTGTGGGAAGGACCTTCTTTGACAGGTGGTATTGCTGCCTTGGAGACACTTTGCCAGCTCTGTGGGGACTAGACTCCTGAAGCCAGGCAGAAAGCCACACTGTGTGACAGCTCATCATAACTACATTATGAGAAGTTCAGGGTTACAGTGGGATCCTGACCTGAATCAAGGTAATCAATCACTGGAATATCACAGCCAACCTTCAAGTTCTGATAGCAGCCAGCACCTCTGCCTGGCCAGGACAGGGCCTCAGTTTATAGAATATCTTGGTACACTAGTCCCAGGAGCTGCCAGGTTCTGATTCTCAGGGGAAGCAGCCTAGGAGCACACAGGAACAAGTTCAACAGCTGCAGAGTTGACCAAGTGGCTAATTCAGAGTATGCCATAAAGGCTGGGCCACACTACAATCACGAGAGAGTGACAATTGCAATGGACAGAGGTCACTCTGCAAGCATCAGGTGATGCTCTCAGTGTTGAGCTCTTCAGAAGGCACAGCACCAAAGCACGAACTCCATGGGGGGCTCCCTCTGCTCAGAGTAGACACCTTGCCCCAGGACCCATATGCAGGCTCAGCCTCTCCATGTGGCCCTTCCCAGCCAGGTAATGAATGAAAATTTATCACCTTGGGCTGGAGAGATGGCTTAACAGTTAAGGCACTTGCCTGCAAAGCCAAAGGACTCAGGTTTGATTCCCCAAGACCCACATAAGCTTGATGCACAAAGTGACACATGTGTCTGGGATTCATTTGCAGCAGCTGAAGGCCCTGGCATACCCATCTTCTCAAATAAATAAAGTAAATTTAAAAAGAAAGAAATTTATCAGCTTCATGGATTCCAGCAGGTTCTGGACGTGAGGGTGATAATGGGGCTGACAGCACGCATGGAGAGGTTGTAGGTGCTGACAGCCTTCAGAGCCTCCCACCGGACCCTGCTGGTTGCTGTACCTTCATGCGCTTGATGATGGCATGGTGAGCCCTGCACATGTCAGCCAAGGAGGAGCTCTCCACTTGGATCTCCACAGCCTGGATGGGGCCTGCAGGGCTCAGGTCAGTCACAGCCACCTGCAATACACAGGAAGCCTCACTGCCAGCCCCATGAAAGGCCCTGGTGGCCCCAACACCCTGCATGAACTGCTCTGTACCCTAAAGGCGGGCAGGCTGGAGAAGCAGGGCCATGGCAGAGAACATGGCAGGAAAGCAGTCTCGGAGACACACACAGGCAGGGCTCTGAGAACCCAGTTTTATGGAAACTGCCTCATTCAAGCTGTGACCAGCCTTTGAGGACACGTGCACTGAGACCTAGGCTATACTCAGTTGCATGCCAGGGAGTATGGCTCCTGTGACAGGGTGAGAGCTTCGAGTGTGAATACAAGGAGTTAAGGAGACTGCCTAAGGACAGCCCAGGGCCTTCAGAGGGTCTGACTGTGCTGAGCTAGACAGGCTGAGGGCTGGGTGGCCATGACATGAGGTGTGACATGAGGTGTGACATGAGGCAAGACCCAGAGCCTAGGGATCGGAGGAAGACCTTAGTCACCATCTTCTGCTGATTTGGAGCCACTGCCAGGACCCAGTTTTGGCTGATGGAGAGCCTGACCTAGACACTGGCCCAGCCTCAGCCTGGCTTGAAAGGGCAGTGCAGCGGGCAGCGAGGCCCAGGAACATAAGGGGCATGGCTTGATCTCAAGCACACCCTGTGCCCTGAGAGCCTCTACCCACGGTTCTTTGGCACATTTATGCCTTGCCAGACAGGGTTACTTTACAAGAGTCCCTGACAGTGGGATGCAAATCTGCTGGCTAGGTCCTTGGGGAAGATGTGGGAGGGGAAGGCAGGAGACGGGCAGCTTCAGTTCAGGTTTCAGAGAGGACCTGGCGCCCTCTGCTGGTCCAGCCAGTTAGCTAGCTGCTGCTGGCCTGCAGATAAGAGACCTGGGGAGTGTAGGAGGAAGGAGATCCTGTAATGGAGAAGTGGGTGGGGCCAGCCCTTCCTCAAGGACCTGGTCTGGGTAGGACAGGGATGACATGTCCCCAGTAAGGATGGCGGGCCATAAGTAGTTAAGATCATTCCTCACAAGCACTAGCCAGGGACCCATTGAGGATCACAGGCTCTAAGGCCAATCTCCCCACAGAGACAAAGAGCTCCCGCTTGCCTCACGGACAATGAGATGAATGTCAGTGCCATCAGGGGCCACTCCCTGGATAGAAGACAGCTCCTGGGCCCTCACGATGTCCACAGCAGCATTCTCTGCAAGGAGCCATTGCAGGGTGGCACTACACAGGGGGGAGCCTAGAGGAGAGAGGCCAGAGCTCAGGGGGTCCTGCTAAACAGCACCCACGTGGCCACCCTCAAATGTCACCCTCCCAATGCCACAGATGCACACAGCCCTACCCTACCCCATGCAGGAAGCTGGGCAAGTGAGCCAAGCGGGGAGACCCTGCGGGTTGCAGGGCACTGGTCCTAAGAGCAGGCGGCTGCACTCCCTGTGCAAGACCAAATCTAAAGACTATTCAACACCAGTCGGGAGCAAGACAGTGACACTGACATTTAAGACACTTCTGCCACAGACCCAACCCCATACAACACAAAGGGCTCTGCACACAGTGGGGCAGAAGCCAGACCCAGAGGCATCACAGAGCTCAGACGACTAGCCAAGTGGTTCTGTGGCTGCCAGTCCACCAATCGGGAGGTTCCCCAGATGCTGGACGTGCAAAAACTCACCAAGCTGCTCCCTGGTGACGTCTGCTTCTGTGTGTAGGTTACGCTTCCACACAGGTTTTAAGAAACACACAAAGAAAACATGACTACAGGGCAACGCAACACAAGACTCCAACAGTAATCAGGATGCACTGGAATGTGGAAGTGCTGCTGGAAGAAGGATAAACACCCCACTTCCACTGGCTCCGAGGCCCTGAGGCCAGAGTGAAGCCAGGTAGTGCCACCAACCTGAGTGACCGTCCTCCAGGGCAGATCTGAGAAGCTCTGCTGACACCCTGATGGAGGCTGTGGAGGGAGGCAGGTACTTGGCCCGCAGAGAGGCAGAGCTGGCCGGCTCGCTGCCCAAGGCCTGGCAGGTCTCCAAGAAGGTGTCCACGGGGTCCCTGGGGGGGCCAGATGTGAAGGGTGCCTGTTCAGGGGCCGAAGCCAGGCTGGGAAAGCGCAGGCACTGCAGCATGTCGACTGTACGCTTGCTTAGAGGCAGGCAGACACCCTCTTGCTCGGGGAGGTCGAGGGGATGATCCTCCAAAAATGAGTCCTCCAGGGGATCTGAGGGAGCCAGGGCCCCACCCACTACCTCCCTGAGGCTGTAGAAGAGCGAGCAGGACACAGTCACCGGCAGGTCGAGCACGCCACTCTCGTTAGGGCCCAGGGGTAGCGTCACCTCCCGCCGACTGCCAGAGCTGAGCCTGTCCACTGGGATGGTATAGGTAATGGCCGAGCCAGCAGCATCCAGGTTCAAGGCGGAGGAACTGGTGAGCACCTGAATGCACAAGGTCCAGCCCTGGTCCAGGGTGAAGCCACTACCATTCTCTAACAGGCAGGTGGCCAGCAGCATGTCCCGCAGCTCCAGACGGCTCCAGGTGATGGTAGTGGTACACGAGATGGGCCGGGTGCCCTCCCGACTGGACAGCAGGGCACAGCTCACGTTCATGGCCTCATTGAGGCTTGTCAGGGCCTTGTTCCTTTGGTCAACTGCCTTCTTCAGAAAGGACACTCTGTAAAGAGCAGACACGACACCCATGGAAGGAAGCCACATCCCTGGACTGCAAAGGGAGGAAAGGACCTGAACCTGGCTCCAGCACAAGCTCCCACCTCCAAGAACACTCTCTCCTTGTCCTGCCTGTGAAGCCCTTTGGGAGCCACTTCAGTCGTGGGACCTGATCTTTCTTCTCAGCTGCAGAAAGCAGGGCTGTGTTTGGTGGGGCTGGACTAACTCAAGCGCTGCCATCCAGGGCAAGGTAGTATCTACCCCCCCCCCCAGATGTTCCCAGTTGGTCCTTTTTCTGCTTTGCATTCCACAGTGACACTTGGTGGAGGGCATTTGTGGAAGCAGCCCCAAGCCACAGGACCTGGAGCCTACAGGACAACAGCTCTAGTAACACAGGAGCAATGCAGAACAAAAGGAGCTGGGCTGATTCTAGAGCAGACATTTCCCTCACTGGCACTGCATGGCTAGTACAGTGATGGCTGGGGAGTCTAGTGGGCCCTTTGCTAAGGGCAGGAGCAGATGCCAGGGAGGGCTAAGATGTCAGGGGGCAGCCTCCCAAGGACACAGCACCAGCTCTGCCTGAGCAGGTGCCTGCCGCTCACCTCTCAGAGACATCACCGATGTCCAAGAGCAGCTCCTTGATTTTCTGGCCTGCATTTGCCACGGTCATTCTGGCAGAACCCGGCACTTCAGAATTCAGGCCTAGACTGCAGGTCATCAGGCGGCCTTTGGCAGACAGGGCCAGGAGCTCAGTGCCACCTGATGACAGACACATGCAGAGCCAGTCAGCAGGTTGGGAGCCTTAGCAGTATA
This sequence comes from Dipus sagitta, assembly GCA_036346955.1. NCBI lineage: Eukaryota > Metazoa > Chordata > Mammalia > Rodentia > Dipodidae > Dipus > Dipus sagitta. Next base: position 15,083,202 of record CM070778.1, read on the forward strand.
CAAGGAAGGAAAAGAAGGTTCCTCAGCAGACCTGGGAGGGCCATCCCAGGGCTGGACAGAGATGCTGCCCACTGGTCTCTCACACATTCTCAAGGGCCTCCCTGAGACAGGACATCAGCACAGAAGTGGCACCATAGTGGCCACTGGGCCCAGTGGACATGAACAGGGTAAAAAAGAGCCAAATGAGGGGTACTGTATGCCACTGAATCTGCTGGACATGACTCAAACTTCAATGGGCCACCCACAGAAAGGCTCCTGAGCTCTCCCAAGGAGAGATGGCCTGGAAGGCTGAACCTTGTATACTCTGTTCTCATTGTGTACATCTCAAGAAGCACACAGCATCCTCTTGCCCTCTTCTTGGCATCAGAGAGACAGACTGCCCATGCCCAAAGTCAGCCTGTCCCCTCCTCCAAACACAGCTTTTGCCATGACCTCTGAGGTGGATGGCTGAAGGTCAGCTCATAGGTACTCTGGTTTCCAGCCACATTCACACACTCCTCTACGCTCTGTAGTTTGGCTTTTCCCTTCAAAGCATTTCTCTTGGTACGATTTTCCACAGCAAGATTTATTAATATACTCTTCATGACACTAGTGGGAAAATGCTGGGGTGGAATGGCTGTCTTCCCTTCACCTAAACATCCAGAAAATACAGTGAAACCCCCTCTGGGCTGGAAAACTCCGACATCCTCTGAACGACTCCTAAACAGGCCACAGAGCAGTGGAAACAGGTGTGTTCCAGGCTTCAGCAAGCACGTGAAGGTTTGGCCTGACCTGATTTGAGACTAGCTCTGGGAAATCTCTTGCACTGACCCCACAGGCCACGTGCTCTAGGCTGCCATTCAGGCGAGGGGTCAGAACACACTCAGGTAGAGCGATGCCCCTTGCCTGAGCCCAGAGGGCACACATACAGCAGCTGCTTCTTGACTGAGCCTTTGACAGCCTGGTGAGGACAGCCTGCACCTGTCAGTTTAGATACAAAATATAAAAGAAAAGAAAAAGGAAAGCAGAGGGTAGCAGAAGGGAAAGACTGCCAGACAGGAGGCCCCACACAAAGGCTCTGGGTTTTCATGTCTACACAGCAGCTCGTACCTGTAGGCGTCTTTGATGACACACACAGAGTGACAACACTGCAGATGCTCAAGCTGGCTGGGTACAGCACGGAAGGTAGGCTCCCCAGGGTCCCATCAGGTTTCTCTGGATCCCAGGGGGTGCTTCCCTGAGTCAGGTCTACCATGCAGAGGTCTGAGGGTGTGCTGTGGTACATGTGGCCATCCCCACCACAGATGGCACAGAGCACAGGCCCTGGGAGGCAGTACTCTCGAAGCTCGGGCACCACATTCCCTGATTCGTTCCAGCTGGCCTTGATGGCCAGTGTCCGGCCGTGGTGACCAAGGGCTACCAAGCAGTTGGAGTAAACATCTTCATCGGGCAGCACCCCTCCTTCTGCAGCTTCCTGGGCTCGTGGCTCTGTCCTCACCGCCCCAATGAAGACCACAGGCTCCTCCAGGTGATGGAGGATCTTGACCAGGGCTTTGGGGTCACCAGGGGCTGATCTGGAGGTGACCAAGGCCTTCAGGACCACACAGCAAAGCTGACCATCAGGGAGACCACAAAGGATCACAGGTGACTGCAAGAGGGTGGCATCAGCTCCAAAGAGTAGACCAAAGAGAACCTCCTCTAGCGTGAAGCACCCACAGCCCTGGGGGCGGCTGTGAGGTGCCTGGGAGCCAGGCGGGGACATGCAGCACAACACTGGCAGGAAATGGGGGACTGCAGGCTTCTCTGGAATCCCAGCTGGGGGGGTGCAGGTTGACAACTCCACCTCACCCAACTGGCCTCCCGGCTGGGGCTCCTCCCCTAGACAGGGGCGCTCAAACACCTGCATCTTCCACTGGGTGGGGCCCTGCCGCAGGGTGACCAGCGCGTCATCAAGCACAGTGAAGGCACAGAGTGCAGCATCAGGAAGGACACAGGCATCTGGGTCCACACAGATCACAGGGGAAGGGAGGTCCCCATCCTCTTGGTCCTCAGAAGCCTGGCTCCAAGACCTTCCGAACAATGGAACCATAGTCAACTGGGTGGGGCAGACTCGAGTGGGTCCACAGTAACCTGACTTGCTCAGAGCGATCAGGGGACTTCACAGGAACTGCTCTCTAAATTCCCAATGGTGACATAGGCCACTCAGGAGACCATACACCATTTGTTCTCTTACTGCCCTAGGGACTGCTCAAGACACATGATGGAGGACCAGGCTGCTAGAAACACGGCTCCACTTGGCAATGCTCATCAGAGCACAGCTGATTCCCAAAACCTAGTCTGAGCTACACATGCAGCCCAAAGCCTTTCAGCCTCTCCTCTGAGACCCACTTCTAAAGGTCCTGGCCAGAGAGGACAGGACGGGCTGAGGACAAGCAGTCTCATGGGGAACGCGCGCACAGTGTACAGGTGCTGGGAGCCAGAAGCTCCAAGTGCGGGCAGGGCACCATCCTTCCCCAGAGTCCGACAGTGGATCGCGACTCTGGGCTGCAGGAGCAAACCGCGTGCGGCTGGCTCAAGGGGCTAGCGAGGAAGTCTACTCCCGGCCGACCTCACCGCGGTCGGGGCATCTGGGCTGGCTGGGGACGCGCCGCCACGCCCCCCTCACCTGCTCGGAGGGTCCAGCGACAGGCAGTAGATACCTCTGCGCGCACACAGGACATAGAGGGCCCTGCGCGGGGCCAGGAGCTGCAGGTGCCACACCTGGTCGGGGAACTGGTACACCGCCTGGGAGCCGGGAGAGCGCCGTCAGGCCCGGCGCCCCGTCTCGCCTCGCCCCGCAGCGGGCCCGCCCACCCGCCCGCCCGCGGCCCGGCGCTCACGGTCAGCAGCCCGCCTTCCAGGTCGTACACGTAGACGAACTCGCGCCCGGTGGACAGGAAGACCTTCGCTTCGTGGCATAGCACGCGAGGCTTGCCCGCCGCTAGGCCCCCTACTGGGCAACAGAAGCCCTCCAGGTAGTGCACGCGTGAAGCCCCGCACGCCATCCTTCGGGCACTGGCAGAAGCTGAGCCCTGAGGGGCGGCGCCGCCACCCGCGCTTTACGGCGACCACGGCAAGGAGCGTCCTCAGCCGTAAAGCGGCCGCCACGGGGGCGGGGCCCTGCGGGAGGGGAGCTCCGCGGCCCGGGGCGGGTTGCCCGCAGCCTTGCCACCGCCAGGGATTGGACACAATGGTTGAGCAGAGGGTAAGCGGGTTTAGAGCGAAACAGGAGGGCTTAGGTGGAGAGGCGCTTACTTGAAAAGCCTACGGGACCAGGTTCTATCCCCTAACACCCACGTAAAGCCAGATGCAGCACCAAGAGATCCTTGCGCCCCGCCCCCCCTCCCCCCCTCCCCCCCCCCCCCCCGGCTCACGTACAAATGTCTTAAGAAACCAGCCACCCACATGTGATGCTGTCCTGGGTGGGGCCCCAGAAGCTGAAGCACTAACCACGCCGTGGCATGAAGTAGGGTCCTTGGCTCTGGCCTCTAATCTGGGAAAGAGCAGAGGTGGCTATTGCTCTTGTGCCCTTGTGCCAGGGCCTGATGTCCAGCTGGCCCTCACCTCGGATTACCAGGGGCTTTGGGTCAGTCATACGGGAGAGCCTTTCCCTTTAATGCTTGGAGGCGCAGGTAAGGCAAAGTGTTTCTGGGTTGGGGCAGTGTGAGAGGCCTCCACTCTCTCCTAGCAGCTGTTTGCTTCCACCGAGCTGGGCTGAGAGCCCCAGTCTAAATGATTCCAGGCCAGAGCATTCCTAACAGTCATCTGAAATGAAGCGCCACCTCCTGTAATCCAGCTTCGGAAGGCTGACAGGATTGTTTGAGCTGAGGAATTTAGGGCAAAAAAGTTCACATATAAAGTACAGAGTGGGGCTGGGGAGACTGCTTAGTGCTTAGAGGGCTTGCTCACAAAGTCTGCCTGTCCTGGGTTCAATTCTCCATGTAATGCCAGGTGCACAAAATGACACATACATTGGAGTTTGCTTGCAGCACCAAGAGGCCCTGGCATGTCCATTCTCTCTCTCTCAAATAAATAAAATATAAAAAAATACATTTTAAAGAACCACTAGTAAAAAGTCCAGAGGTAGAACTTCCAGGAGTAAAGGAAGCATTTGGGGCACAGCCAGTCATTATACATTGCACCTGCCACAAGATGTTCCCGCGATTAGGTGGCTTAGTCCTAGTGTAGCTGCTGCCTAAGTACAAACTGCACGGTCCTAATCTCAGGCTGGGCCCGGCTGGCCTAGTGCCTATAGCATCAGTTCTGGGTATTGACCAGGCTGGTTGGAATGGCTGTCCTTGGTGCTGAAGGCTTGGACTGAGGCAGGCATTCCTAGTCTGCAGCATCACTCTGGCTCTCTTCCAGAGCACCGGAAACATGCTCTGCTGGTCTTCTGACCAGTAGTGGTGTGTGTATGTGCAAATGCAGGCATGTGTGGCTTCCTCAGTTGCTCTCTACCTTGTGTATATGGGTGCACCAGGGTCTCTGGTCACTGCAAACTCCAGATGCATGCACCACTTTTGTGTCTGGCTTTACGTAGGTGCTGGGGAAGCAAATCCTGGTCCTGGGTCACCAGGGATCCTCCTTGTCTCTGCTTCCCCAACATTAGGGTTACAGGTATGTATTGCTCTGCTGTGCTTTTATAGGTACTGAGGATCCGCGCTCAGGTCCTCATGCTTACACATCAAGCACGTTACCAACTGAGCCATCACCCCAGCAAGACTACCAGTTTTAACACTCAAGACTGTCCTCACCCCTGCAAGTCACCTGTGCACATGTTAAGTCTTCCCAGGCCATGTTCCAGCGTGGAGGAAAACATACTAAGACTGTCCTAAAGAGTGACCATGTGGTGTGGGGAGGACTGGGCTGATCAGGCTGGATTTGCTCTATGCCTGCTGCTTGGTCACATGCATTTGTCCATGAAGTAGAGACAGGAGTATCACGTGTTTTGTGGGTAGAGAAGAGGCAGAAAAGGCACCATAAGGAGGCCACCAAGATGCAGACCTGGAAGAACCCAGGCAGGGGACAATGGCTTGCAAAGTTGGGTCTGAACCTGAAATGGCCAACCACATCCCAGGAGCAGACATCTGGGAGGAAATGATCAGATCACTCCACACAGAAGCACACATCAGAAACAACCTATGGACAATCGTTCTGAGCACAGAACACGCTTGGAGCAGGGCAGTCGCTTCAGGTGCTTTTATTAGGTTCCACTGCAGGGCTGGGGTCAAGGAAATGCTAGTCCACACCCAGCCAATACACACCAGCGAGCCCAAAGCAGAGCCGAAGCGGGAGCACCCACGTCCCAAGAGCAGACTGGCTGGAGGCTAGGGCTAGACCCCAACTCAGCCTGAAGGGGACCATGGCAGCCACTGGATTCACTTGGACAGGGGTGCACACAGGCACCCCTATCTGGCTACAGTGCCTGATGGCAAAAGGGAGGAGAGGTGGGGCTAGGTTCATCTCCATGTAGAAGTGGCTGAGCTGCCCAGAACTCCACCTTCTGCAGAGCCCACCCCGAGCCGGTAGCATTAGCTTGACTCTCTTTGGACAATAAAATAAAGTGCATTACTGAACAAAGAGCAATTCAAAACCATAAGCAGAGAAATCACAACTTTCTTTAGCAAAAAGACAAAAGAATCCATGAATTTATGTGGATGCCAGAACATGAGAAAAATAGTGAAGTAAATTAGCATGGTGGACAAAGATGAGAGCAAGTAGGATAATAAGCAGTGGTGGAAAGATCTTGAGAAGTCTGTGCTGCTCAGCACGGGTGATGATGCTACTGTGAATGGCCTTGGAAACAGTAATGCCACCACATCCAGTCTAAGTGATCTTAGGGACCAGAAAAGACAGGACAGTGAAGCCCTAGCCAGGGCAGCTCCAGGAGGCAGGGCAGACAAGCCTCAGCACTCTCTGCAATATGCTGATACAGTCCAGGAGACTGGCTGCCTTGCTGCTTTCCACCCCTTTTGACCCTCTAGGACGGCCCTGCCATGACCAAACCAAACTGAATGGGCTTATGGCCCGAGCAGTAGACAAGCCTCTGGGCTTTGACTTTGGATCCAATGCCAGGTGAACCAAGGGATGCTGGCCACAGCTCTGCCATGTGGGAGCACAGCAGACAAGGGTTCTCTGTCCACAGGGCCAAGGATGGGGAAGGCAGCATAGGCTTGCCCTCGCACCAGGGTGACATATAAGTCTTCCAACAGTCTATGGCTGGGCTGGCATTTCCCAGGGCCCAACACAACTGACTGGACTCTCATTAAGGCAAAGAGGCATCAAGATGTCCACAGCTCACCTAGGAGAGGGCTGCATCAGAGAACAGCTACATGGGACGCTCAGAGACCCTGAAACTGTTTTGGATTGCCCACACCTTACCATACATACAGTATAAATCATCCAGGCCACATACAGGCCCTTACTAGGCTGTCTCAAGAGCCATAGCACTGTACCACAAGGCCAGGTTGTGAGGAGCCATGGGTCAGGGAATAGTGCTGGTGGGGACAAGAGCCCCAGTGCTGGCCCATCCAGACTCTGGAAGAGCTAGCTACCTGCCATGTGAGGGCAACCCTGCTCCTACTCAGTGCCCGTGTTACCAGCTGCCACAGCCCTGTGGCTTGGTAAAAAAGTCTCAGGCACTGAGGTTTGCTTTAGGAGAGAACTGACAATGGCCCCCTATCCACTCACTACCTTGGAACACCCATGTGGAGTTCTACTAAGGGAAGAAAAGAAGCAGAAATTAAGTCTCTTACTCCCCACTTTGTGCAGTTTTACCTTAAAAACAATAAATAAAAGTTTTCTGGGCAAGAATTAGTGATAACTGTTATTATAACCAATAGGAATTTTAAAACCTTACCTAGACTTTGAGTGAGTGAAGGACAGGTGTCACACTAACCAGCAGGTCAGGCCAAGGAGGCCACAGTGCAGCTACACACATTCCTGCCAGACAATGCTCCTCACACAGGAGGGATGCAGCCCCAGGGCAAGAGCACAGAGGCAACCAGGAGAAGAGTAGCCAACCAAAAATAAGGGGTGGGAGGTGGGGGGGCAGAAGCAGAGAACAAAAGCCATAAAGAAAAGAAAAACAGCTGGGTGGCAGCAGCAATCTATCCATGCACCCCCAATCTCAGGTGATTCTTTGGAGGTGCTCAGTCTTTCCACTTTCCACAGTGGGGAGCTATATTAACTTGAGTGAGGCATGTAGGGTGTTCTTGGGCAGGACTGCTCTGTATTTCCAGTTGGGAGTCTCTGTTCAGCCCCAGCATACCAGCCAGGGCTCTTTCTCTCCAGGATCGGCACTGAGAAGCTTCAGGTCTGAGATACCAGGGTAGCTGGTTCCACCTCTTTAGGGCTGTGGGCCTCAGGCCTTACAGGGAACACACAGTGCTCCAGGCATCAGAGAGGGCTGGGCTGGCCCAGTCTCACCCAGCAGAGGGCCTGAGCCCTAGGTCCTAGGGAGGCTGCACATCTCACAGTGGCCTGTGCCTGGCTGGTTCATGAAGGTACAGTGCTGACAGGCCCACATAGCAGAGGTGGCAGCATGTGCAGAGCCTCCAACAGCACCGTACTCATGGAGGCCTGGGAGCTGCACACCAACAGTGCCTGTAGGACAGAAAGAGAAGGAAGCATGCATCACTTCTGCAAAGAAAGAATACTTCATCCCCCGAGAGCTCTAACACAGGGGCAGAGGTATGTGGGAAATTCCCGCTCTTCAAGCCAATGCTGCACCCATCAGTCAGCAAAAGCCTCCCCTGCTCCGTCCCTGCAGGTGCCAAGCATTCCTCTGCAAGAGAATCCTCATGCCCTGCTGATGGGTACTTAGGAAGTTCCAAGATGCCATGATGAACCTATATTTACATGCCTCCTGGGTAAAGGCCCAACAGTGGACCCTGTTGGGCCACAGGGCAAACATCTGTCAAGCTTCCTGAGAAAGTCACACCCAAGCACCCTGCAGGGTTCAAGCCCTAGCTGCTCCACTACTCACTGGTGCTTGACACTGTTAGGGGTTTTCACTCTAGCCACTCTGATGGATGTGTAATGACGCCACATGTTTCAATTTGCAATTAAATGAGTAAGGAGAGCCAGAGAGATGGCTCAGCAGCGAAGTGTACTTCCTGCACAAACATGAAGACCTCAGACTGCTGGAGCACAGATCTCCAGATCTCATGTACAACAGCTGGGCATGGCCATGCACGAAAGTAACCCCAGAGATGTAAGCATCTTCAGAAGCCTGCAAGCTCTAGAATTGAGAGGTGAGAGATAAAGGAAGGGGAGAGAGGAGGAAGGGGAAGGCTGGCTGACTCTGGCTCAAAAAACAAAAACATAAAATTAAAAAACAAAAGACAAAAAAGGGCTGGAGAGATGGCTTAGCAGTTAAGGAAGGCACTTGCCTGCAAAGCCAAAGGTCTTTGGTTAGATTCCCCAGCACCCACGTAAGCCACATGAACAAGGTGGTACATGCATCTGGAATTCATTTGCAGTGGCTGAAGGCCCTGGCGTGCCCATTCTCCCTCCCCTGCCCCAAATAAATTTTTTTTAAAAATTAAAAGACAAAAATAGATGGAAAAGCAAGAGTAGGACACCCTATGTTGCACTATGGCAACTGCAGGCCAGTGACCTGCTCCACAGGCAAGTTATGAGGTGCTCAAGGGCACCACACTACACACAAGCAAAACAACAAAAAATGAGCAATGATAAAAACCAATTCTGTACCTCCTGTAAAATGTTTAAGTTCTTTAACAATTAAAAAAATTTTTTTTTCTTGAGCCAGACATTGTGGCATACACCTTTACTCCCAATATTCAGGAGGAAGAGATAGGAGGATAGCCGTGAGTTCAAGGCTACCCTGAGACTATTTAGTGAATTCCAGGTCAGCCTGGGCTAGAGTGAGACCCTACCTCGAAAAATAAAAATAAATAAATAAATAAATAAAAATTTTTTGAAATACATTTTATTTGTTTGAGGGAGAGATGGAGAGAGGAAGGGAGGGAGGGAGAGAATGGGCATGCCAGGACCTCCAGCCATTGCAAACCAACTCAAGATGCATGTGTCCCCCACCCACCCACCCACCCCCTTGTGCATCTGGCTTACATGGGTCCTAGAGAATCAAACAGGGATCCTTTGGCTTTGCAGGCAAACACCGTAACTGTTAAGCCATCTCACCAGCCCTCTTTAATAAATGTTTAAGTGCTTCATGTTTTATTATCAATGTGCACAATCTTAATTTTGGATAGAAGACCTATTTCACGTGCATGCACTGAAAATACTGTCTGCCTGTCATTACCTTTTCAAGCTGGTAGCAGTGCCCTTCAAGGAAGACAAGTGTTTTATTTTGTTGTTTATTTATTTATATATTTATTTACTTATTTATTTAAGAGAGATACAGAAATAGGCAGGTTGAAAGAAAGAGAGAGGGAGAGAATGGGTGCACCAGGGCCTCTAGCCACTGCAAATGAACTCTGGATGCATGCTCCCCCTTGTGCATCTGGCTTACTAAGCCATTCCTGCCCCCCCCCCCCCCGCTGCATATTTTTGGTTTTTCGAGGTAGGGTCTCACTCTAGCTCAGGCTGACCTGGAATTCACCATGTAGTCTCAGGGTGGCCTTGAACTCATGGCAATCCTCCTACCTCTGCCTACCAAGTGCTGAGATTAAAGGTGTGCGCCACCATGCCCAGCCCATGTTTCATTCTGACAATTATTATTATTATTATTTTTTAAACTGTGTGTGTATGATGTGTGTCCAGATGTGCATGGCCCATGCTTGCATGACCAGAGTCCAGAGGAATACTGGGTGTCTTCCTCTGTTGTTCCTCCAACTTTATTTCCTTGAGACTGAGTTCCCCAGTGCTGGAATTATAGGTGTGTGCCACCATACCTGACCAGTTTACCAATTTTATCTGGTCACTGTTTATCTGTGTCCTATCCAAAAGTCTTAAATCTAGTCTAAAAGAATGTCTGCCTACTTCAAGGTCTTGAAGACATTCAATTAAATAAATACACAAATGCCTAAACTCCCCTGTTTATGCTCACCAGTGTAGAACAGATCCATCTGACCACAGCACTCAGCTACCTGGGAACTCTCCTTCTTAACAGCCATCCTCTCCTCCAGTTCACTGCTGCTGTCTTTGTTATCAACCTACTCCCATGGCCCATCAGGCCATCTGTCTCCATGCCAACAATATACTGTCTAGATCACTGAAGTGTTCCAACTCTGAGGTTGGGCAATTCAAGCTTTTACCATGTTTCAGATTGTTTTGTCTATTCCAGAACCCCTTGTGCCTCTAAATAAATGTTAGAACCTGTTTTGTTATTATTATTATTGTTGTTTGTTTGTTTTTCGAGTTAGAGTCTCAGTCTAGTCTAGGCTGACCTGGAATTCACTATGTAGTCTCGGGGTGGTGTCGAACTCACAGCAATCCTCCTACCTCTGCCTCCCAGTGCTGGGATTAAAGGCATGTGCCACCACACCCCACTTTTAGAACCTGTTTTATTCTATTTTTTTTTTTTTTAAGTAGTCTGGGAGCTGGAGAGATGGCTTAGCAGTTAAGGCACTTGCCTGCAAAGCCAAAGGACCCAGGTTCGATTCCCCAGGACCCACGTAAGCCAGATGCACAAGGGGGCACACACATCTGGAGTTCGTTTGCAGTGGCTGGAAGCCCTGGCACGCCCATTCTCTCTCTGTTTATTTTAGTATCTCTTTCAAATAAAAAGAAAAAATTTAAAAAAGTAGTTTGAAGCTGAGACTACATAGTTAATTCCAGGTCAGCTTGAGCCAGAGTGAGACCCTACTTTGAAAAACCAATAAATAAATAAATAAATAAATAAATAAATAAATAAATAAATAAAAGTAGTCTGTTTTTAAAACCCGGACTTCACTTGTCAATATGGAGAAAACTGACACCTTACAGATACACAGACTCTTCCAAGCCCAGACAGGGAAATGTTTCACACTGATTGGCCCTGGCATCGCAGAAGCTCCAGCACAGAGTTTCTAATGTACTCAAGGCATTCCCAGGTGTCTTGCGTGCTGTGATGGTTTTGTACACAGCACTTAGTCTGCATTGCCAGTTCTGTGCATGAGGTTGGAAAGTCACAAAGTAAACATTTTGGCTGTAGGGCCCGATCTGCTACAGTGGTAGCTCCAGAACCTGGTACCCACTGCTTTCAGAGTTGGGCTTTTATTGCATCCTCAAAGTATAGGGGACGGAGCCAAATGTCCCATGGGAATGGCGAAGATTTGCTGCTAAATATTCACACAGGCACCTTTTCGGATCAAGTTAGGGCCGTGAAGACAGTCTATCTGGTGCATGTAAACATACAGCTCACAGCTGTGCACACCTAGGGTCTGTGACCTGGATGGCATATGCTCAGGAAGGAGGTCCTGTATAGACTTGTCCCCGCACACATAGCATCCTAAGAAGGCATCCAGGACAAAATCCCAGGGCATGAGGGACACAGCATTTGCTACTCTTTCTAGCTATGACCCTTGGTAGAGGGGGTAGGAAGCACTTACTGCACAGCTGCTCGATGGTGGCCCACTGCTCAGACTTCTTCCACGTCTGTGCCAATTCCTCATTTCTGGTCCGCACAGCCTCTAACAGCAAACTGATGCTGTCCTGCAAGAAGCCAAAAGGAAGGGCTGGAGAAACGGCTTAGTGGATAGGGCACTTGCCTGCAAAGCCAAAGGACCAAGGTTCAATCCCTCAGGACCCACATAAGCCAGATGCACAAGGTGGTGCATGTGTCTGGAGTTCATGTGCAGTGGCTGAAGGCCCTGGCACACCCATTCTCTCCCTCTCTCTCAAATAAATAAATTAAATTAAATTAAAAGAAAGGAAGGTTCTATCTAGCCCTGCTAACAGGTTTCTCTTCAATAACAAGAACATCTTTCAGAGGTAACTTAAATTTTTTTTAAAGACTGTCACTATAAAATAAGAAAAAAGGGGGCTGGAGAGAGAGGTTAGTGGTTAGGGCACTTGCCTGCAAAGCCAAAGGACCCAGGTTCAATTCCCTAGGACCCATGTAAGCCAGATGCACAAGATGGTGCATGCATCTGCAGTTCATTTGCAGCATCTGGAGCTGGTGTGCCCATTCTTTCTCTCCCTCTCAAATAAATTAAAAGAAAAAAAAAAAAAGAAAAAAGAATAAAATAATAAAAGAAGTTGCGAGTGGTGGCACAGGCCTTTAATCCCAGCAGTCGGGAGGCAGAGGTAGAAGGAGCACCATGAGTTCGAGGCCACCCTGAGACTGCATAGTGAATTCCAGGTCAGGCTGGGCTAGAATGTGACCCTAACTCAAAAAATATAAATAAATAAATTAATAAATTAAATAAAAGAGCTGGAGAGATGGCTTAGCAGTTAAGGTAATTGCCTGCAAAGCCAAAGGACCCAGGTTTGATTACACAGGATTCATGTAAGCCAGATGCAAAAGATGGTACATGTATCTGGACTGTTTGCAGTGGTTGAAGGTCCTGGTGCGCCCATTCTCTCTCTCTCAAACAAATAAAATAAAATTTAAAAAATTAAGGCTGAGCTGGGCGTGATGGCGCACACCTTTAATCCCAGCACTTGGGAGGCTGAGGTAGGAGGATCATGGAGAGTTCAAGGCCACCCTGAGACTACATAGTGAATTCCAGGTCAGCCTGAGCTACAGTGAGACCCTACCTTAAAAAAAAAATAAAATAAAAATTTAAGGCTGGAGAGATGGCTTAGTGGTTAAGGCAGTTGCCTGTGAAGCTCATGTTTGGCTCTCCAGGTCCCACGTAAGCCAGACGCATAAGAGGACACAAGCATGCAAGGTTGCAAATGCACACATGGTGGCACATGTGTGTGGAGTTCAAATGTAGTGGCTGGAGGCCCCTGGTGTGCCAATTCTCTCACTCATGCATTTAAAAAAAAAAAAAAAAAAAAGGCAGTCTGCTGGGCTTGCCTCAAAAAAATAAATAAATAAATAAATAAATAAATAAATAAATAAAAAATGACCCAGGCATGTTGGTACACACCTTTACTCAGGAGGCAGAAGCAGGAGGACTGCCATGAGTCCCGAGGCCACCTTGAGACAACACAGTGAATTCCAGGTCAAGCCAGGCGTGGAGGCGCACACCTTTAATTCTGGCACTCGGGAGGCAGAGGTAGGAGAATGGCCATGAATTTAAGGCCAGCCTGTGACTACATAGTGAATTCCAGGCAGCTTGGTTATAGCAAGACACTACCTCGGAAAACCAAAATAAATGTTTTTAAAGTGAATTCCAGGTCAGCTTTGACTAGAGTGAGACCCTACCTTGAAAAAACAAACAAACAAACAAACAAACAAAAAAACCACACCTGGTCTATAAATCCAAGTGCTTTACAAGCTAAAATTTAATTCTTCCCAAAATAGCCCCAGAAGATCGTCTGTATCTCTGATATGGGCTGACAGTAGACCCAACAGCACAGAAAACAGACACCCACATCTTTGGTCCTAGCGGCAGAAATAGACGGACAGCAGCTCAGAGTTGTGAGACTTATCCTCCTACCTCACACTGTACACTCTACTCTCTCTCTCTCTCTTCTTTCTTGTGTCTACAAATAACATTCACTATCAGTGGTCTCCAACGTCAACATGCAGGGAAGTACAAGTTTCTATAGTGAGACTGATAAAAGCCTGCAAGGGCTCAGCCCCAGAAAATGCTATCCATAGGCAATTCCAAAACAGTTTTTCTGACTAGCAAGGTGGCCCTAATGTAGATAATTCTCAATCACCCTGCATTCAGATAGATGAGAGGGCTGACCCTGAGGCCACAATGATGTGCAGCTACCTGGGCTGACCACAGTGAGAAGAGCCAGAGGGCATGAAGTCAAATATCAGACTGGATAGTGGTCATGTTCTCTGGGCTATAGATCGCAGGAGTACAGAACAGACACAAGATAAACCCAGCAGGATGAAAGGCTAGCTACAAACCCAACAGAAATGTTCTGGGAAGGGAGGGTTCTGTTCCATCACCTTCAGGAAAGAGGCCAAGTCATCATCATAATCAGGTTTAGAAGACTTGTTTCTCCCTCTTGAGCATTTCCATGGGTGTTAGGCAAAGAAGAGAAGGCTACAAGAGAAGGCCACTCATCCTGCAGGATGCTCATGACACATACAGAGCTGTCTCATGCAACTTGCTGCCCTGCCCTGCCCTGCCCTGCTCAGAGAGCACCCACCATCTGTGAAATGCTTGCCTCTACTTCTCCTTGTGGTGGGTCATAAAAATGCCAACTGTGCAGCTGTGCATGTAGGGCTGGGAAGCTGGGAAGCCTTCTGGGCCAAGGCAATAAGCTAGCAGTAGCTCAGGAAGATGGGAGTCACCAGTGAAGAGCAGAAGCTGTGGTTCTGAAGCTGCTGGACAGGGACAGTCTGGGGTCCCTGTGGCTCTACAGAGGACACAGCTTATTTGCCTCTGCTCTCCTCTGCTTATGACCTTTCTGCAGAAGGCAAAGGTTGAAACTCCTACACCTCCATTAAAGAGGTTCTTTGTTAAATGCTGCTCCTGCACATTCCCACACTGGTGCACAGAGCAAGTGGCTCTCAACCCCAGCTTTGTTCCAGCATTCTGGGTTTGAGGAAAGGAAACAAGAGGAAGGGCAGTCGAGTTGGTACCTGCAGAGGCATGACTTCATTGGTGACCAGAAACAGTAGAAGATGGAAGTCCGAGATGGTATCCAAGAACACAGATGAGGTATTCTGAGACAAGTAGGTGGCCAAGCTATGAAAGTCCTGAAGAAACGGGGTCAGGAGAGAAGAAAAAAATAGTATTTTAGGGACTGGAGAGATGGCGTCAAGGTTAAGGTGTCTGCCTGCAAAGCTAAAGGATCCGGGTATGACTCTCCAGGACCCAGGTAAGCCAGATACATAAGGGGGCGCATGCATCTGGAGTTCATTTGCAATGGCTGGAGGCCCTGGCGTGCCCATTCTCTCTCTCTCCCTCTCTCAAATAAATATTTCTAAAAATAGTATTTTAGCCAAGCATGGTGGTGCATGCCTTTAATCCCAGCACTTGGGAGGCAGAGGTAGTAGGTGGATCACCGTGAGTTCGAGGCCACCCTGAGATTACATAGTGAATTCCAGGTCAGCCTGGGCTAGAGTGAGACCTTACCTCGAAAAACCAAAAAAAAAAAAAAAAAGTATTTTATCATACATCATAGCTGCTAGTACCAATCCCAGAAAGACTCTGTCTCCTACTAGGAATGAACACACCAGTGACAGAGACAGTGTTGTCTTTAAGTAACCACTGAAATGGGTGCAAGAGGAGAGGTGTCAAGGGCTGCAGAGCAAGTGTGACTCTTCTGCCGGGTGGTGGTGGTGGTGGGGGGGTGGTTGGCACATCTGACTGACCCAGGTGTATTTAAGCTGACTCAGATCAAAGACACAGATGGAAAATACCCCCTTATATCTGGAAGTGGACAGTGGGCTGAGGGAAAGGTCCACTTAGAGGCAGGGAGGAGACCCATCTGGCCTTCTCTTCTGGAAGGCAGCTATGCTCCCCACTATACCACCAATACTGGTCTTCTCTTCTGGATTCATTCCTGCTCTTGGACAGGAGAGGAACAATGGGCAAGGTGGCTTTCACACAACTGGTCCCATGTAAAAGGCCACCCAATAAATGGTCCTGTGCCCCAGCAAGCACCCTACAGCCACACAGAAATAAGAATTACAGATATTCCTCAGCCAAACCATGCCCTGAAATGTTGGTACAAAAAACCATGATCTAAGAACAACTATGAGCACAGACTGTCTACAAGACAGCAATGGTGATTCAAGTCTGGCTGGACCATCCAGTGAGAGGAGAAGACAGTGCAGGAGACACAACAAAGTTCAAGGGCACTGTGTGGTGCCACAAGGGGCCCTCATGACCCTGATGGAACCTCTTAAGCCCAAGAAGTCACACAGAACAAGGTGGAGTAGACCAGTAGGGAAGACTCCTGCACTACTCTGCCTCACAGGACATTAACAAACCAGAAAAAGTTTGTTGGTAGATACAAAGTGATGAATAAATTTTGGAAAAATTAATAAAGTCAACAGAGAGTGGGATTTCTGGCAAGTCCATAGGCCTGAGGACTTCAGGTGATTCATCCTGTGGTTATCTATCACCTGGCCAGAGGAAGAGGCCAAAACCAGACAGTGTCCTAGACAAGGCCCTTGAAGAGTGTGTCACAGTGGGAGTATCGGGGAAAATAAAACCAATGCTGGATAAACAATCCTGTAAACTGTCTCTAAAACAAAGAGCTTACCTGTGTCTCACCCAATACATCCCGGTTTTCAATAGGAAATGGATTTTGTGAAATAGAAAAAGTGTAAACTGGATCCTTGGGGAAGGTTGTTGTGATCTAAAAAATAAAAACATGAATTATGTCAAAGTGTGCTGGAAATGGTGTGGACACACTCGTATTCATACAAGCAATTCTAGCATGCCAGCATATGGGGATTCTGAATCCTACACACTCTGGATTGAAGGGAACAGTTAAGTATTAGTGCCATCTTCAAATGAACCATGTGCAACTCAGACCCTGGGAAATAAATTCAAGAATGTATCCTAAGAATCCTCACATCTGAGCTGGGATCAGGAGGCAGAGGTAGAAGGATCTGGGAGCCAAAGGCCAGCCTAGGGCTACAGACTAAATTCCAGTCAGCCTGGGCTACAATGAGATCCTACATCAAAAACAAGCATCAGGGCTGGAAAGATGGCTTAGTGCTTAAGGCACTTACCTGAAAAGTCTAAGGACCCATGTTCTATTCTCCAGATGCACAAAGGTGAGGCAGGCGCAAGGTCGCACATGCCCACTAGGTGGCACAGCTGTCTGGAGTTTAATTTAATTTTAGTGGCTGAGGCCCTGAAAAGCCAATTCTCTCTCTCCTCTCTCTTAAAAAAAAAAAAAAAAATCAACAAGTCTGCCCACATCTTGGCAGCTCTGGCTCTGTGCACTGGCCTCCAGACACCCAACTGCAGCACCGAGAATGTCTAAGCTTGTGTCATTGTGCTGGGGAACTACAGAAGGAAATGACGACGAAGAAAAGAGGCAGCTGAGGAGGCACAACATTCATGTGACTAGCTTTCGGGTGTTTCCTATTGTGGAGTCAGCTGTGCGGGTCTGAGAAATATAGCAACCTTTATGAGCCTGCTGGGGGTTAGCCCTTGCATCCTTGTAGGAACGACTCAGAGTCACAGGGGCAACCTGGAACTGAGAGCTTCTACCACAGGGGAGCCAAGTTCTTCATCTGGTTCCAATGTGCTCTAGGAACAGCAGAGGATATTTTATATCTAATACATAATCAATAGAAACCTGGGGGACAGTGTGACAATGCACGAATCAATACTGAAGTTTTTATTTCTCTCCCCCACAAAAGCACTCAAGTTCAAGTAGCAACACCTCTGGCTGACACAGCTTTCCTCTGTGTGTGACACTAACATGGTTGGGTCACACCCCTTCCCGATTTAGAGCAGCTATTCTGACTGCTGGGGGATGATTTCTACAGAATGACAACTTTGTTCTAGTGGCTTTGGTCTGTTTTCTACATCAGCAAAGGCACTGAGCTATTTCTGGATTCGGCCATGCCAATGTCAGCACTCTGGAAGGACAAGCCAAGACATCAGTATAGCACTCAAGCTGATTGTTGCTTTATAGACAAAACTCTCTAGCAGTAGGGCCAACCATACAGATCTGGGCCACAGTGCCATGTGGTCTCACACGGGGAACCTAGTATAGAGCTGGCAACACAGTCTTACCTGTGCTTGAACTTGTAAACAAAAGGCTGGGACACTCATGTCCCTCCTTTTAGGAAGGCAGAAACAGGAGTGGAAGGGCACCTGCTATTTGTGGTATAGGACAGTAATCCCAGCTACATAAGAGACTGAGGCAGGAGGATCACAAGTTGGAGGACTGCCTGGGCAACTTAGGAAGATCCTTTTTCAAAATAACAAAAACTGAAACAAATAAAGGCGGGTTTATAAACTCAGTAACAGTCTGCTTATCTAGCATACAAGGCCCTGAGAACAATTCTCAAATACCTGGGGAGTGGGGTATACTTTTAATCCTTGTAAGTGGCCCCTAGACAGCAACAGAAACTAAAATCCACATAGCCCCATATGACTACTGCAGGGGTCCAGCTCCTCATTTGTGCTTGCCCAGCCTGTCCTGGAGGCATCAGCTGGACAAGACTTTCCCATAATTCATCTTAAAAAAATTTTTATTTACTTATTTGCAAGAAGAGTGAGAAAGACAGAGGGGAATGAATATATGAATGAGAATGGATGCACAAGGGCTTCTTGCTGCTGCAAACGAACTCCAGACATGTGTGCCATTTTGTGCATCCATTGTATGTGAGTACTGGGTAATTGAGCCTGGGCTGGCAAGCTCTGCAACCAGTGTCTTTAACCACAGAGCCACTTTCTGTGTTTTAAACAGCCACTCTACTTTTAAGTACAACAGACATGTCAGGCATGATGGCTTACACCTATAATCTTAATGCTAAGGAGACAGAGGTAGGAAGTTCACTGCAAGTTCAAGGCCAGCCAGAGCTATAAAGCAAGACTCTGTCTCAAAAACCAACCAACAAACAAAAGTCAAAACAAAACAAAAACCCCCAGCAGACAACCCTGCTCCATGTGTGCACTGTTTTGGGGGCCATGCAAGGAGCTGAATAGCCTTCACTGGGTATCTGCTATAAAGGGACTCCCACTCCTCTCTTCCACAGAGATAGAGATTGTGTAACATAGGGTAGAATACTGCTCAGCAGCCCAGTGCTGCTGACAGGGTTGGGGAGGTGTTGGAGGGAGAGAAGCTTAGGATGCTGATTCTACATCATGCTGGCTCCTCCATCAATCTGTTTTCATCTTAATTACACCCTAGGTAGTCTAAAAACAGATGCCTTTATAGCCTAGGTAATAAATATGTTCTCAGGAACTGTCAATGGGAATGGAGCATTGATGGGCTTGGCTCAGGGGGACCCAATGCTCCAAATGCAATGATATTTTACTGCCTGAATCACATTCCCACCCTGCATCCAAAAGCAGCCTGAACGGATATCCTGGCACAGCAACGATGCAGGAAATGAGCCTCCTCCCACCCTCTGGACAGCTCCGAGGCAGTAACAGGACGGCGGCTGTGCAGTTACCAGGTTTTGTTCTTTAGCTCTCATATGCCTATGGCTGACGGCATGGTCATGTCTCTGTGTCCATCAAATGCCTCCAAGATGATGATTCTGGGAAGATGCAGCAGAGCTGACAACCCCTTTACTTCCTGGAGGTCTGCCCCAGGACACAACACTGATTCTCACTACTCAAGGATACTAAGTCATAGGTGTGGCCCAGCACTCTCTTGGATGGAGTGGGCTCCAAGGGGGCATTATGGAGTGGCAGATGTGCTCTGACCAGGCCAACATCTGCACAAGCTGGGCCTGGGCAGCTATCAGTCAAGCACAACATATGTGGTGAAACTCCTCATACACCTTGGGGTTTAGTTCCATGAGAATGAGACTTGCTGACTTCCACAGGTGGGGCTGGGGTGCCAGTGGTCCTTTGTTTGCACTTTAGCCTGGAGAAAGCTAGCCCTGTGTTGTTTAAAGTGTGCACAATCTGGAAACCTGCAGGCGGGATGATTCAACCACCATCCCTTGGCACTGTACAAGGCATAGGGTGTGACTCAAGCCTTCATTGCCTCTTCCCTCAAGTAACTGCCACGCAGGAGAACTGGCCTCAAAGGTGGCTGTGTTGACAGCCTGTAAGTTTGAATACAAGGGAGCACTTACGTCTATAATCAGATATTCCACGGGCAGGGGGCGGGCCAGCTGAGTGATCTCATTACCAAACTTGTCTATGTCCTGAAACAATCAAAGATGAATGACAGGTGAGAGAAGGTTACCAGTGACATAGTATTCCTTTCACACACATTTATCTCATTTTAAATTATTATTTGGGGGTGGAGGGGTGTGTGTGTGTGTGTGTGTGTGTGTGTGTGTGTGTGACTATGGGTGCATGTTACAGTGCACATGTGGAGTTCTCAAAGGACAACTTTCAGGTGTTGGTTCTCACTTTCCACCTCATTTGAGACAGAGTCTCTGTTCAATGTTCTGTTTGCTAGGCTGGCCCAAGAGGTTCCAACAAATTCTCCTGTCTCTGCTTCCCTTCTTCTTTTTAAATATTTACTTTTATTTATTTGACAGAGAAAAAGGAAGAGAGAGAATGGGAGCTCCAGGGCCTCCAGCCATTGCAAATGAACTCCAGATACATGCACCCCCTTGTGCATCTGGCTAACATGGGTCCTGGGGAATTAAACCTGGGTCCTTTGGCTTTGCAGGCAAACGCCTTAACTGCAAAGCCATCCCTCCAGCCCTCTGCTTCCCTTCTTGCTGTAGGCATACTGGAATCACAGACATCAGTATCAGGTTTCCATGTGGGTTCTGGGGATCTGAACTCAGGTACTTATGCTTGCATGGCAAACTATCCACTAAGCCATCTCCTCAGCTCTATTGTTTTGGTTTTTTAAAAATATATTTATTAGAGCTGGAGAAATGGCTGAGCAGTTAAGTCGTTTGCCTGCGAAGCCCAATGATCCAGGTTCAATTCCCCAGGACCTACTTAGGCCAGATGCACACGGGCACATGCATCTGGAGTTCCTTTGCAGTGGCTAGAGGCCCTGGCACGCATATTTTCTGTCTCTCTTCTCCCTCTGCTCACAAATGAATAAAAATTTAAAAAAATATATATGTATTTATTAGCCGGGCATGGTGGTGTAGGCCTTTAATCCCAGCACTTAGGAGGCAGAGGTAGGAGGATCACTGAGAATTACAGGCCACCTTGATGCTACAGAGTGAATTCCAGATCAGCCTGAGCTAGAGTGAGAACCTACCTCGAAAAAAACAATCAATCAATCAATCAATTAATTAAATATATTTATTAATTTGAAAGAGGATATATATATATGCAGAGAGAGAGAGAGAGAGAGAGAGAGAGAATGGGTATGCCAGAGCTTCCAGCCACTGCAAATGAACTCCAGACACATATACCACCTTGTGCATCTGGCTTATGTGGGTCCAGGGGAATCGAACCTGGGTCCTTTGGCTCTGTAGGCAAGTGCCTTAACCGTTCAACCATCTCTCCAACCCACTTTTTTTTTTTTTTTTTTTTTTTAGGTAGAGTCTCGCTCTGGCCCAGGCTGGCCTTGAATTCACAGATATTTTCCTATCTCTGCTTCCTGAATGCTGGAATTAAAGGTATACGCTACCTCATCAGGCAATTTATTTCTTTGAGAAAGGGTCTCACTGTAGAGCAGGTTGACTTGGAACTCACTACACAGTCCAGAATGGTCTTAAATTTGTGGATACTCTCCTATTTCTGTCACTTGAATGCTAGGATTAAGGCATATGCCACCATACACAGTTATATTATTACTACTACTCAGGAAAAAGGGACTTGCTACATAGTCCAAGGTGGCCTTGAACACACTATGTATCTCAGACTGGCATTTAATTTGCTGTACTCTTCCTGGCTCAGTCTCTCCCAAGTGCTGGGATTACAGGCTTGTGCCACTATGCTGGGTTCTTTGAATTTATTCTAATTCTTGTTAAAGTGCATGAAAAACAGGAAGGAATTTTTTTTGTTTTTGTTTTTGAGGTAGGGTCTTGCTCTACCCTAGGCTGATCTCGAATTCACTATGTAGTTTCAGGGTGGCTTCAAACTCATGGTGATCCTCTTATCTCTGCCTCTGGAGCGCTGAGATTAAAGGTGTGCGCCACCACACCCGGCTTCTTAGAACTCTTTATTAGGGTCATGTCCTGAGAGAACAGCCATACTTTCAGCCACTGGGGAAAGGCAGAGGGGAGTGTACACCTGTCACCCCCTCTCAGCACTCAGCCTGGCATTAAGGATGGCTGAGAGGTGAAAGCAGCAGTGATGTTTTCCCCTCATAATGGAAATGTACTCTTTAACTCTCCATCATCATTCCAAGTCTCAGTCTGAATGCTAATTATTAAAACCACTGGACTGGAGAGATGGCTTAGTGTTTAAGGTGCTTGCCTGTGAAGCCTAAGAACATTTGTTTGAATCTCCAGGTCCCACTTATACCCAGAAGCAAGGGTGCAATGTTGCACATGTGCACAAGGGGACGTATGCATCTGGAGGCCGTTCAGAGCAGCTGAAATGGGCCCTGACGCGCCCATTCTCTCTCTTTGCCTCCTTCTCCCCCTCTCTCAAAAATAAAATCAAATAAAATCAAAAAGGTTTAAAACTATTACACCTTTGGAGGCTCAGGAGATACTCAGCAGGTAAGAGTGCTTGCTGCTTAAGCATGAAGGTCTAGGAGGACCTGAGAGTGCTTGAACTGGAGTACCCAGAATCCACGGAAAACAGTGGGTGTGGCCACAAACGGCTGTAAACTCAGTGGGGGTGAGGACCAGAATCACTGGGGCTCATTCATGGAAGAGAGATGGGACCAACTCCACACCAAAGGAGATCATGTTCAAAGGAAGTACCACACATACAATAGACAGGGGCATCCAAAAACCTCCTCTGGCCTCTGCATTCACACATGTGCACACACCACACATATTTTACACACTTGCATGCATGCATGCATGCATGCAAAAAAAAAAACACCAAACCTCTGAAAGCAGTACTTTATAGAAGCTGTTTTTGTACATGAACAAAATAAAGATACAAACACACGCACATACATACCCCACCACCAATCTGTCAAAGTCTAAACTTGTTTTGATTTGTCGGATGCACATAACATAAAGTTTAATTATGGGGAAAAACGGCCAGCATATGTTCATTAATCATACAATGACAATTAGAACTGATTTATGTCAAACAAGCTGAGTTCAAACAGAGCTCTGGAAATAAATTCCTAAGAACCTATGCTTTTTGTTAAAGTTCCAACAAGAGGGGTTGTCATACTTTCTATCTAAATCATCACTTAGCACAATATAAATCATTGAGACATATATAAGTTATACACCCATGATATTTTTTTTCAAGGTAGGATTTCACTCTAGCCCAGGCTGATCTGGAATTCATTATGTAGTCTCAGGGTGGCCAGAAATTCATGGCAATCCTCCTACCTCTGCCTCCTAAGTGCTGGGACTAAAGGTGTGCACCACCATGCCCTGCCAATTTTTGTTTTATTTTGGCTTGGTTTTTCGAGGTAGGGTCTCACTCTAACACAGGGTGACCTGGAATTCACTATGTAGTCTCACGGTGGCCTTGAACTCACGGCGATCCACCTACCTCTGCCTCCTGAGTGCTGGGATTAAAGGCGTGTACCACCACGCCCGGCCCGAGTTTTTTTCCTTTTGGTTTTTTGAGGCAGGGTCTTACTCTAGCTCAGGCTGACTTGGAATTCACTATGAAGTCTCAAGGTGGCCTCAAACTCAGTGATCCTCCTACCTCTGCCTCTTGAGTGCTGGGATTAAAGGTGTGTGCCACCACACCCGGCTCCCAGTTTCTAATTATAGGGTCTTACACAGAAGTTTGATTTTTTGAAGCCCTCAGACCCAAATTGTTTGTCGAGTATATATCCATTCCTTGCTTAAACATTAAAATTTTCTGTCTGAAACACGCCTCCATTTATTGGTACACCTGTCTTTCTTCTACCTGCAACCTACACATTTGCCAACAAGGACTCATGCTCTGCTTTGCTGAGGAAATTGCTCAGGTGTATGCAACCAGCTAGCTATTCAGGAAGTATAAGTATTTATTTGAGAAAGACGCGGGGGCGGGGGGGCGGAGGAGAGAGAATGGGTGAGCCAGGGCCTCTAGTCACTGCAAACAAACTCCAGGCACATGTACCACCTTGTGCATCTGGCCTTATGTGGGTACTGGGAATTAAACCCAGGTCCTTAGACTTTGCAGGCAAGAGCCTTAACTGCTGAGCCATTGTTCCAGCCCAAGCATGAGTTTTGACTCCATTTTCAAGTCAAGCAGGCTGTTCCTACCTCAATAAATATGTCTGCTTTGCCCTGCTCACTTTCTGTCAAGTTGAGGGTCTTCCTGTCTTTTGTTCCCCATATGTGTGCCACATGGTAATCCATGTTCCATAGCTCTCCTGGCTAGGACAGGGGCTTGCTGAAGGGCTCCTGTGCCCCTGGAGAGGCAATTTCTTGATGGAGGAGATAGAGTACGATATGGGACTCAAACCTTATCAATCTAAATCACTATTTCCAAAAATACACACATGCCCCTACAAGAAATAACCTGCAACAACTCATGCATAATTAGCCCATCTGGAATTCATCTTCAAATCTAATTAAGCTCTAATATGCAGAAACATTTTTCCAGCACCTGTTCACTTTAATCTTCCCCTCCAGGGAATTTTCTAGTTAAATGCGCCCCCTCCTCGTTGTGTTGTGCTATCCTTGTTCAAATTTAACTACCCAACTGTACCTTTTCTGCTCACCAAGAAAATAAAGGTGTTGAATCCTGCTTTCTTCCCTAGGGGAAAACAGGTAACTTCTATCTCTCCCCCATGCCTTCACTCAAATGTTTTTGCCAGCCAATCCCCAGCCCTACAAACCATTTTTGAAGGCAATTACTTTTTATGGGCTTTACCAAATGTCAGATAGAATATGCTAGGAGGAAGACATCTTAATTCTAAGTTTGGCAGCTGCCAAAGTGTCAGCAGTTTTATTTCCACCTGGAGCAAGGTACCGAGAGTAGAAATTGTAGTCCTTGATGTCTGCCACAAGCCCTGTCTGGAAACACTGGCACCAGGTCTTGACATGAGAGAGGAATACAGGGACCAATGTTACCCCATAGCCAAGTGGGCTTTGTGACTAGTTAACAGTGATGTTCCCTGACCAGCTAGTGTGACTTTGCTTTACAGAAGAGTATTGCTTCTCTACTGAGAACTAGTAAGAGGGGACACACCAGAACTGATCTGAGAAGTACAGAGTCTTCTCATGGCACAGGGCAGGGTATGCACAGGGTATCTGAAGGATGCCTGCCAGAGCAACAGTGTTTTTGGTGCATTTGCTGAGCTGGATGCTGCATGCACTGGCCCACTTGGCCATCCCAAGTACATGTCACAAGCATTGCTCTTGTCTCTAGCACATGAAAAGTGATGGGTTACAATGTTACCCATCAAGAGCTAGAGGCCAAGAGTGCTGGAGAGCAAGTCTGTCTACATCCAGAGCTCAGGCTCATGGTTGCTCACTCCTCCCCCTGGCACTGGGATGCAGGCTCTGGGCACATTCCTAGAACCTGAAGCTCAGGGTCTGGTCCTGGCAGCATGCCTATCACTGGCACTACAGAGGAAGAACAGAAGCTACAATCAGATATTAGGGAAGCACAAAACTCTTTCCCTAGGCTGAGACTGCACCTCTGGGTTCAGACATGAGAAGACCCTGAGTTTAGGGGACATGGAATACAAGCCCACCAGATGAACACCTGGAGAAATAGAAAACTAGATTTAAAAAAGTATTTTATTGAGCCGGGCATGGTGGCACACGCCTTTAATCCCAGCACTCGGGAGGCAGAGGTAGGAGGATCCCCGTGAGTTTGAGGCCACCCTGAGACTACCTAGTGAATTCCAGGTCAGCCTGGGCTAGAGTGAGACCCTACCTTGAAAAACCAAAAAAAAATAAAAAATAAATAAAAAAAAATAAAAGTATTTTATTGTTATTTGAGGGCTGGAGAGACAGCTTAGTGGTTAAGGTGTTTGCCTGAAAAGCCAAAGGATCCTGGTTTGACTCTCCAGGACCCATGTAAGCCAGATGCACAAGGCGATGCATGCATCTGGAGTTCGTTTGCAGTGGCTGGGGGCCCCGGCACACCCATTCTCGTTCTCTCTCTCTCAAATAAATAAGTAAATAAAATATATTAAAATAAAAAAGTATTTTGTTATTTGAGGAAGGGGGAGGTGAGGGGAGGGGACGGGAGGGGAAGAGAAGAGAATGGGTGTGCCAGGGCCTCTAACCATAGCAAACGAACCCCAGATGCATGTACCAGGGAATCAAACTTGGGTCCTAAGCCTCACAGACAAGCAAGCACCTTAACTGCTAAGCCATTTCTCCAGCCCTAAACTACATTTTCACTGCATTAATGTGGCACACAAATGTCTCACTAATCTCAAAGTAAAATTAAATCATAAAAGCATCAAGGAACGTGTAGTCTCATACCTAGCTTCGTGTTCACAATCACTTTGGCTGTGTGTGATGAGGCATTCAGAAGTTGGGCTAAGGCAAAAGGATGATCAAGTTTGAAGCCACAAAACTCTGCCTCAAAGCAAACAGTACGCCGGGTGTGGTGGCCTACACTCAGGAGGCACAGGTAGGAGGATTATTTGAACTCGAGGCCAGCCTGAGTATGCAGAGTGCATTCCAGGTCAGCCTGGGCTAGAGTGAAACCCTATCTAGAAAAACAAAACAAAACATTACTTCTCTATGATAACAAAATGTTTTGGTGTGATTGTCTGTGTATAGTATGTGTTTGAGGAAGGGGGTGTTCTATGCATATAAGAATACACCATATTCATGTGTGAGAAGGCCAGGAGAAGACACAAGGTACTCATTATCACTCTTCCACCTCATTTCCTTGAGGCAGTCAAAAAGCACCCAGACTACCCCTCCCCCTTTTTTGGTTTTTCGAGGTAGGGTCTCACTTTAGCTCAGGCTGACCTGGAATTCACTATGTTGTCTCAGGGTGGGCTTGAACTCACGGTGATCCTCCTACCTCTGCCTCCCAAGTGCTGGGATTAAAGGTGTGTGCCACCACACCCAGCTAGAACACCCCATTTTTCCGTAAGACTAGCTAACAACCAGAAAGTCTAGAAATCATTCTGTTTCTGCTTCCTAAGCAAGCACTAGGCTTACAGGCGTGCATGGCCACACCTGACTTTTTTATGTGGATGCTGAAGATCAAAGTCAGAAGATCAAAGTCAGGTCCTCATGTTTGAGCAACAAAAGGTTTTTACCCACTTCAGCCCTGTTGTTTGTTTATTTTTGTTTTATGGAGGCAAGGTCTTAATCTGGTCCAGGCTGAACTGGAACTCACTCTGTAGCCTCATGTCTGGACTCAAAATCATTATGTGCTAAGGATGGTCTTGAACTCCTGATCCTCCTGCCTTCACTTCTCAAGTGCTGGCATTACAGGCATGTGCCACCATGTCCAGCCAAAGGCAGAAATTATAATGAAAAAAGATAAGGGGCAATGGTTCAGCAGTTAAAGACACTTGCTTGCAAGGTATGCCAGCCCATTACTCACGTAGAGCTGGAGCGCACAGGGTGGCACATACATCTCAAGTTCATTTGCAGGGATAAAGGGCCCTGGCATGCCATTCATATTCTCTCTCTTAAGATTTTTGAAATCATATACTCTTTCAGTTCCTTTACCTAACACCCAGAGAATAAAATTATGAGATCTGTTTGCAACACATTGCAAAGAATTAATATATAAGGGCTAGAGAGATGGCTTAGTGGCTAAGGTGCTTGCCTATGAAACCTAAGGACCCAGTTACAATTTCCTAGTATCTATGTAAACCAGATACACAAGGTGGCACACACATTTGGAGTTCGTTTGCAGTAGACAAGGCCCTGGTGTGCCCATTCTCTCTATGTCTCTCTCTCTCTCTCTCTCTCTGTCAAATAAACTAATAAATAATTTAAAGAGAATTAATATATAAAAAAACTAACATATATAGGAGGCTTCCTGATATATAGCAGGCCTGGTCACAGGGCCTCACAAGACAGGCAGCAAGGGCAGGGGCCAGTCTGTAGCCAAGCCAGTACACTAATGGAGAATGCATAGGGCCCATTAAGTATACAGAGGCACTTGACAAGTAATCCCAGTTCTGGGAATCTGTCCCAGAGTAATTAGGAGCACACACAAAAAATAAGCTATAGAAGGGTCCACTGAGCACTGCTCTTGGCAGATGCCACAGCAACTTTCATTTTGCTGAGTAAACACCCCAAGAGTGGAGTTCACAGATGTAAGAGGTGCTTCTCCTCTGCCAGTGCATCCCCTGAAAGGAATGATGTCTACTTGTCTCCTTTCAGGGTAATAGTCAGCATGACCTCCGCTCTTGTGTCAGAACCCACCTGCTCACCTAGAGCACGATTTGCTCATGGTTCTCTGCACACCTCTGAATCACCAGAAGTGACTGGGCTCCCGAGCTACACCCCTGGAAGCCAGGATGTATTTTCTTTTATTTTTCTTTGAGGTAGAGTCTTGCTCTAGCTCAGGCTGACCTGGAATTCACTATGTAGTCTCAGGGTGGCCTCAAAATCATGGCGATCTTCCTACCTTTGCCTCCCACGTGCTGGGATTAAGGCATGCAACCTTACACCCAGCTCAGGATGCATTTTATACTACAGGCCTTCTTTACTGTCAGCTAGTGCCTGTCTAGTACATCTCATAACTGGACATGGGTCTTTCCCTACTCCTCTGCCCTGCTGGCTCTACTCACTAAGGCCATTGGCATCTTGTGCATGGTTTTGTCACCAAGCCTCCTTCTCCAGACCACATCCAACAGGAATGTTACAAACCCATCTTTCACATCTCTTTCCCTGAGCTTCCAGTCTGCCAAATCCACCACCACCCACTCACCAAAAATGAGCCTCTGGATGTACATACTGCCCTCTACAAGTGGACTGGCTCTGCCCCAGACAGCCTTAAGTTCATTCCAGTCTCAGTTCTGGGGTGCCTGGCAGCCTCACACAGGGAAAGCACCATCTCCAGGACAGAAAGCAGGTATAACCTGTTGGTAGCTGCAGGCTCAGAGCTCAGGTAAAATACCAACAGAGAGCAAAAGCACAGCAAACCGAGTCTGGATGAGCATGAAGGACAGGCCACAGACCTCTATTTATGTGGCCATGGGTGTGAACAGGAGAGCCAGAGGTACCTGAGGGTCATGTGAGGGAGCTGTGAGTAGCTGTTATTAAACACCCATCATTCTTAGTTTTTCCTAAGCAGACATCTGACTTTATATTGATGACAATGTTCTGCAAGCTAATTTTTCTTTTTTGGTTTTTCGAGGCAGGGTCTCGTTCTAGCTCAGGCTGATCTGGAATTCACTATGTAGTCTCATGGTGGCCTCAAATTCACGGCAATCTTCCTACCTCTGTCTCCCATCATGTATTAATTTTTAAATGTCTAACACTATCTGTTGCCCACGAACCTTACAGGTCATCATCATCATAAGCCTTCTGCTTCATACTCCTCCATCTGTGTTGATGCAACCTGGGTAGGTTCTGGGTCTACACACCTCTGCCTCATTCTCACCTTCCACTGTTCCACCCTTCAACCTACTCCTATTCACCCACCTTTTCTCCCTCACCCACCACACTGACCATAGTTGTGTGGTGATACCTCTCAGAGCTCTCCATCACTTGCATGTGCCTTATTTACCCCTCACCAGATCTAGCAATACACTCACCAAAATCCTCAGAGAACACTTGACTGTACTTCCTGTATGGCCCCTGTCTATGGCTCTACCTTGATTTTGCAGTATAGATCTTTGAACAGTACAACCTCTACTCAGCCCTTGGACCAGCCACTCAACCTGAGTCAGCACAGCTCTTTACAGCCAATGGCCTCCTGTCACTGAATACAATGGTGGTGATATGGCCCCCTTTTTCAACTCCTCAGCACTCCTCTGGGCTTCCCAGATGCTGAGCTCTCCCCTCCATTCACTCCTGGCTCACTGATAACCACTTTCTGTCTCCTCCCACAATCCCTACCTGCTCACCTCTCTCCCCTGCTCCTCTGCAGCCCACCACTCAGGTAGATGCCCATGACAGACCCTTCCTTTGTCCTAACCCTTACCACCTGAGTGGCCTAGAGCACCAACTCAACAGTGATGGTAGATCACTGGTTGAAATCTGATAGGATTTAAAATCACCATGGAAACACATTTCTGTTAGGAATTTTCTAGATTAGATTGGGAAGACCTACAGAACTATGGGCAGCACCATTCCATGTGCCAAGGATCCTGGACTGTATAAAAAGGGGAAAGCTGGCTGAGTAGCAGCATTCACTGCTCTCTCTACTTCTTCCCTGATGATGTGCTGATACAACAAAGGCTTCCTACTGTTGCCATGCTTCCCCTCCCATGACGGACTGTACCCTCTGGAACTGGAAACAGAAATAAGCCCTTTCCTTCCATGAGCAGCCAAGTGCTACAAGCATGCTATACAGCTCTGGTCTGAATATGTATGTGGGGTCTCTTCTGTGCTAAGCAAGCAAGCACCCCGCCAGCAAAAACCACCACCAGCTGGGTGAAAGAGCATGTGAGTTTAATCGCAGCACTCGGGAGGGAGGCTGAGGTAAGAGGATCACTGTGAGTTTGAGGCCAGCCTGAGACTACATAGTGAATTTCAGGTCAGCCTGGCCTGGAGCAAGACCCCAATGTCCTCTTTTGCTCTCTGCAAGCAGGCACATGAAACGCATGCACGTACACAAACCACACATACTGAATGAACTTAAAACACCCCACATAAAGCCAGATGCACACGGTGGTATATGCATCTGGAGTTTGTTTATAGTAGCTAGAGGCCCTGGACCACCATTTTCTCTCTTGCTCTCAAACAAGCAAATAAATAAATAATTAATTAAAAAAAAAAAAAACCTTAAACACCTCATGCCCAACAAAATTCTGCTTTCAGGAAATTATATGAGGTTGTGAGAATATGGCCAGTTGGTAATAACTGAGGTAACAATCCACACTCAACTAATTTTATACACTCTAATTTGACCATTTACCAATAAATGGATTTATTATGTATAATTTTTAAAATATTTTTATTAAAAATATTTTTATTTATTTAAGAGAGGGATAAAGAAAGCTGGGGTAGGCATGCCAGGGTCTCTTGCTGCTACAAACTCTAGATGCATGTGCCACTTTGTGTGCCTGACTTTAGATGGGTACTAGGGAATTTGAAGCAAGCAAGCACTTTTATCAGCTGAGCCATTTCCCTAGACTATAATTTCTTTAAAAAAGTCAAACACACACACACACTGAAAAAGCTGCTCACTTTGGCAGTACATATACAGAAAAAATGAGAACTATGAGCCAGGCATGGTGGCACACATCTTTAATCCCAGCACGGGAGGCAGAGGTAGGTGGATCACCACCATGAGTTCGAGGCCACCCTGAGACTACATAGTGATTCCAGGTCGGCCTGGACTAGAGTGAAACCCTACCTTGAAAAACCAAAAAAAAAAAAAAAAAAAAAAGAGAGAGAGAGAGAGAGAGAGAGAGAGAACGAACTATGATAAATGTGAAAGTGGTTACCATAAAATACATCTTCCTTCTATTTTTTTTTTTCTACAGAAACCAAGTAAAACTATTGAACATGCACAGCCAATTTCCAATGTCCCTTGTGTGGACTGACAGCAGCCCTTAACCACATCAGACTGTCTTAGGGATATAAACCTTTCTGTTTATACAGAGCCTATGTACATCTGTGCTTGCTTTCTCTCTCTCTCCTTCCTTCCTTCTTTGACAAAGAAAGAGAGAGAACAGGCCTGCCGGGACCTC
Source organism: Dipus sagitta (assembly GCA_036346955.1). Lineage (NCBI taxonomy): Eukaryota > Metazoa > Chordata > Mammalia > Rodentia > Dipodidae > Dipus > Dipus sagitta. Next base: position 15,114,711 of record CM070778.1, read on the forward strand.
TAGCCACTGCAAACAAACTCTAGACACATGTGCCAATTTGTGCACCTGTCTTTCCGTGGGTACTGCGGGATAAACCTGGTCCTTAGACTTTGTAGGTAAATGCCTGAACCACTGAGCAATCTCTCCAGCCCGACCTGTGCTTTTCTTTCTTTTTTCTCTTTCTTCCTTTTAAATATTCACATCTCCTTACCTATTTCTAAATGTTAAGAGTTCTCAGACTTGAAAAAAACTTTTAAAACAACTCCTTGACAATCCCTCTATTAGTCTTGGTGATCTAACAGCACATGTGAGTGACTGCACGCACATTCAGGCTCCAACTCCTTTCCCTGCATCAGGAGTCTCCTTGCTTCTCCTTCCTCCTACTGGCTGCTCAGGATTGAGAGTAGAGATATGCACAGTACCCCTTTCACTGTACATTCAGTCAACCCATTCCCACCCTACTTGTGAATCCAAAGAAAAGTACAGACCTAAGTCTGAACACTGACGTGTCTATAAAACACAAAATACACTAGGATTATAACTTTCTAAGTTCACTTTAAATTTCACATGAGTTCTACCTCACATCTGTAATTAGCTCACATTGGACTCATTACTTAGCAGGAATTACACAACATGCAGATGATTATTTAATGTCCCTTTGTGGTGCTGGGGAGATTCCTCTTTGGTTGCAGGAGTTTCCTCTGAAAGCCTACCAACCAGAACTCAGATTCCCAGAACTCAAGTAGTGCATGCATCTGTAATCCCAACACACCTAAAACAATGGGAGGTGAAGTCAAGAGAATTCCAAAGTTTGGAGACCAGCTAGTCTGGCCTTCCCAGTGGCAAAACAACAAGCAAAGAAAGTAGAAGGAGAGGAACCACATTCAAAGGTTGTCCTTTGATATCTGCACATGTGTCATGCCATGTATACACCCATAATAACACACACAAATAAAATTTAACCATCCCCCTTTGTTAGAAGACTACTCAATTGTTTTCCACATCACAAAATGATACAGTGATGAAAGAACTCCCTTAGCTAGATGCTGGAACAAATTTCATTTATACAGTATATTTTAAAATTACAGTGTTCACAGGAGGACTAAAAGGATTATTTCAATGAATGTTTGCTTTTATAGGTTTCCTTGCTCTAAAACTGATTTTCCTGAATATGACAAATAAGTATCTCCAATTATATGGGCTGTAACATGGAAGCGCTTGCACTTGCACTACACATGGTAGGAAAACACAATGAAATCAAAAGGGGGATATTTTAGATACTTTAGAACAAAAGGTGGTGGCGCACGTCTTTAATCCCAGCACGGGGGAGACATAGGTAGACATAGACATGAGTTCGAGGCCACCCTGAGACTACATAGTGAATTCCAGGTCAGCCTGGGCTAGAGCAAGACCATACCTCAAAAAAAAAAAAAAAAAAAAAAAAAAAAAAAAAAAAAGGAAATCAGGTTGTTGCTGCTGCTGTTGTTTTGGGTTTGTGAGGTAGGCTCTCCCTCTAGCCCAGGTTAACTTAATAAAAATTAAAAAAACAGTTTTTGGACTGGAGAGATGGCTTAATGGTCAAGATGCTTGCCTGCAAAGTCAAAGGACCCAGATTCGAGTCCTCAGGATTCAGGTAAACCAGATGCACAACAGAGTGCATGCATCTGTAGTTCATTTGCAGCGGCTACAGGCCCTAGCATACTCATTCTCTCTTTCTACCTGCCTTTTTCTCTATCAAATAAATAAATATATATATATATTTTTAAAGCGGGGTGTGCTAGTGCACGCCTTTAATCTCACCACTCAGGAGGCAGAGGTAGGAGGATCACCATGAGTTCAAGGCCACCCTGAGACTACATAGTGAATTCCAGGTCAGTCTGGACTAGAGTGAGACCCTACCTTGAAAAACAAAACAAAACAACAACAACAACAAAGAAAAAAACACATACATACATATATATATATTGCAAACTTCTAAGCTAATAAAATGTATAAAAGATAGATATGATGGGTGTGGTGATGCACACCTTTAGCCCCAGCACTTGGGAGGTAGAGGAAGGCAAATTGCCATGAGTTTGAGGCCACCCTGAGATTACATACTGAAGTCCAGTTCAGCCTGGGCTAGAGACCCTACCTTAAAAAACCAGAAGAAAAAAAAAAGTATTAAAGAAAAACAAACCCATGTCAAACTCAAACTCAGCAGTTAAAGATGAAACCCTAGGGGCTGACGAGATGACTTATGGCTTAGAAGTAAAGGCACTTGCCAGTAAAGCTTAACAACCTGAGTTCAGTTCTCTCACATAAAGCCAGATACACAAAGTGGCTGGAGGCCCAGGAGCACCCATTCTCTTGTTCTCTCTTGCAAATAAATTAAAAAAAAAAATTTTTTTTTTTAAATTTTTTAAAGGATGAAACTCTGAAACCCTAAAAGAAGCTTCTTCAAAGATTACAATGAAAATAAAGGCTGAGTTGTTGGCACATGAATGAAAAACCAGCACTCAGATGGGAGGATTCTAAGTGGGAGGATTCTAAATTTAAGATCAGATACATAGTGAGACCTTGCCCCCTAGTTACCCCTTGGGCATAGAGCAAGACAACGTTGTTTGGGAAATCTCCAAACATGGAGGGAAAAATAGAGCTAAAGTGTTACAGGGCAGAGAGCAAATCACCTGATGTGAGACCTTTTCAAACAGCAAGTTAAAAACTGTTAAAAGTAGCCGGGCGTGGTGGCGCACGCCTTTAATCCCAGCACTCAGGAGGCAGAGGTAGGAGGATTGCCGTGAGTTCAAGGCCACCCTGAGACTACAGAGTGAATTCCAGGTCAGCCTGGGCTAGAGTGAAACCCTACCTCGGAAAACCAAAAAAAAAAAAACAAAAAACAACTGTTAAAAGTAGTGCTTATTGCTGAAGACTCCACATACTTGGGTTGCAAGGCCACTGAGAAATTCTGCTGTAACTGAGCTGATAACCTCCTCCATGTAGACCAGCTGACAGAAAGCTGGAAGAAGCCATTCTACATGTAGTTCAATGGGAGAAAGAGAGACCACCAGTGAAGATACTCGACAGTGGACACTGCAAGCCTTATAATTGGCCAGCCAGGCCAAATGAGCCAACGGGTGCAATAGTGGCATGTCTGTCATGGTGGAAACCAACTGCCCTCCAATTGGACTGGAGGCCCGCTCCATGGGGGGAATACATCCCTGATACTGAAAACTTAAAACAGGGGTACTCATGAGCCCTAGGGGTGTAACATCTGTTGATGTCTGGAAAAATGTATATACTATGCTTATCAAACTGCCCAATAAGCACTTTTCTTAATATCTATACCCTTATATTAATGCTACTCTCACTTCTGGTAGAGAACCTTCTCTTTTCAGATGGCAGTGACCTTGGGATGACTCAGAAGGTATCATAGTGCTGGAAAGAAGTGACTGGAGTACTGAGTAACATCTCGATCACACCTTCCAAGGCTCAGGGTCTGATGCGGAAGAGGTGGCGGAAAGAATGTAAGAGCCAAAGGAAGGGTAGGACTCCTTACAATGTGCTCCCTCCAGACATAAAATGGCCTGGATATCCATGACCTCACAGTGCCTGACACTACCTACACAAGACCATCATAAGAGGAGGAAAAGATCATGACATGAAAATGAAAGAGAGACTGATTGAGATGGGGAGGGGATATGATGGAAATGGAATTCCAAAGGGGAAAGTGGGGGGAGGGAGGGCAGCACCATGGGATATTTTTTATAATCATGGAAAATGTTAATAAAAATTAAGAAAAATAAAAAAAAAGTAGTGCTGTTTTTGTAATAGCTAGCACCACCTAGGAAGGATTGCACAAAAGACAAGGGAGGAGCTGGGCGTGGTAGCATATGCCTTTAATCCCAGCTCTCTCCAGGCCACCCTGAGAGACTACATAGTAAATTCCAGGTGAGTCTGTGCTAGAGGGAGACCCTACCTTGAAAAAAAAATAAAAATAAATAAATAAATAAATAAATAAAAGAGAAGGGGCAAGTCCATCTAGAAGAAAGCCAACAGCCTCTGGGAGATAATAAAGAACACAAGGGCAGTGCTTCCAGCTCTGAAAAGGCCCACAGTAACCTCAAGGAGATCCATCTGTTCTGGTGAAGTCTGAGAAGATGGCTGGGCTCCTGAAGGGGAGCTTTGTGGACTAACAGTGTATCAGGTGACAGAGATACATTGTAAAGTGACAGGGGAAAAGTGGTTTGTCCCATCCTTGGTCAACAAATTGTGCTCAGTTATCATTTTCATGGGACAAAATGAAAGAAAGGGCCTGGTGTGGTGGCGTAGGTCTTTAATCCCAGCACTTGGGAGGCAGAGGCAGTATGATTGCTGTGAGCTCCAGGCCTACATATGAAATTCTAGGTCAGTCTGGGCTAGAGTGAAAACCCTACCTTGAAAAACCAAAAAGAAAAAACAAAAAGAAAGAAACAAAGAAAGAAAAAAAGAAAATAATAGTTCCAAACAACTTTCACCATCCTCATCTTTAGATGTAAAACGGGTTGCAATAGTGCAACTCAGTGCAACATACTCAGATTCGATGAATGTGGTTCCACTTCTGGTTAAAGATCCCAACACCATGAAGACTGAGTAGCTAACAATAAGCTCCAGGTGTGAGCAGTGCCACAGCTAACAGTGGACAACATTCCTGAGTGCAGCAAGATCACAAGAGTCCAAGACAGGTTCTCACTGTTCTCTATGTACTGAGCTTGTTGTCTATTTTTACCTTATAAAACACATCAGGCACATATTGTTCGCTGCTGGACTCCTTGGCATAACCGAGCTCAGGGGCATCCTTGCATGGCAGGAGACACTCATCACGGACCAGTGCCATGCACTGGTTGGATACCTGGTACCCTTCAAAGTGAACCTGGTTGTCCGGACCACCTGTAAGAGAAAGATCTTCAAAGAGAATCTATAAAGAACACTAAGAAACATTTCACACCTGCTACTTCCAACCAATAGGAAGGAAGCAAACATTTAATAGTCAGGCTGGGGCAGGGCGTGGTGGACACACCTTTAATCCCAGCATTTAGGAGGCACAGATAAGAGGAAGGATCGCTAAGAGTTGGAAATCTCCCTGAGACTACATAGGGAACTCCTGCTCAACTTGGGCTAAGGTGAGACTTTACCTTGACAAAACAAACAAACAAAAAAAATCACCTGAAACAAGCCATGATGGCACACACCTTTGACCCCAGCACTCAAGAGGCAGAAGGTAGAAGGATCACTGTGAGCTCAAGGCCAGCCTGAAACTATATACTGAATTCCAGGTCATCCTGGGATAGAGACTCTATCTTGAAAAACCAAAAAATTAAAATAAAAAAATAAAGCCGGGCATGGTGGCGCACACCTTTAATCCCAGTACTCAGGAGGCAGAGATAGAAGGATCGTTGTGAGTTTGAGGCCACCCTGAGACTACATGGTGAATTCCAGGTCAGCCTGGGCTAGATTGAAACCAAACCTCAAAAAGCCAAAAAAAAAAAAAAAAAAAAAAAAAAAGGCGTGGTGGCGCACACCTTTAATCTCAGCAGAGGTAGGGGGGATCACCATGACTTATAGGCCACCCTGAGACTACATAGTTAATTCCAGTGGGCTGGAGAGATCAAGGTCAGCCAGCGCTATAGTGACACCCTACCATGAAAAGCCAAATAAATAAATAAATATAGCAAAGAATCTGCTGGATAAACTGGCCCAGGTGTGGACACTGCTGGATCCTACATAGCCACCAGCCACACGCCAAAGGACATGCTCTACACCCCCACCCTACTCCCAGAGCTGTACTTAGGGTCACCAAGCCCACCGGTTCTGAGTTTTTGTTTTGTTTTTTTTGAGTTAGGGTCTCATTTTAGTCTAGTTTGATCTAGAACTCTACAGTCCCAGGCTAGCCTCGAATTCATGGCGATCCTCCTACTACTTCTGCCACCATGCCCAGTGTGGTTATGAGGTTTGTTTTTGTTTTTTTTAGTTAGGGTCTCACTCTAGCCCAAGCTGACGTGGAATTCACTACATAGTCTCAAGGTGGCCTTGAACTAACAGCAATCTTCCTACCTCTGTCTCCAGAGTGTAGGAATTAAAGGCGTGTGCCACCACGCCCAGCGGTTCTGAGTTTTTTTTTTTTTGTTTTGTTTTTTGTTTTTGTTTTTGTTTTTGTTTTTTCAAGGTAGGGTCTCACTCTAACTCAGGCTGACCTGGAATTCACTCTGCATTCTCAGGGTGGCCTCGAACTCACGGCGATCCTCCTACCTCTGCCTCCCGAGTGCTGGGATTAAAGGCGTGCGCCACCACGCCCGGCGGTTCTGAGTTTTTAATTCCAGGAAGTAAGAACAGAATCACACACTCCACAAACTAGTGCTTGAGAGAACAGGATCAGAGACAAGAATGGATTTACTTAATGACAAAAGGGTACAATGTATATGGGAAATAAAACAAAAACTATCTTAGGTAAAAGCAATCCTAGGACACAGATCTTATGCAGCAATCTCCACCTTACAGAAACCTGTGTGGCCACATCAGGTCAGTGCCCCAACTCACACTGTGGAGGTGTAGGTAACAAGGACCACCACAGAAGGGTCTCCTCATAGACCCACCCATAAATTACCCTCTAACATTTCCCCTGAAACCAAGGACCACTTCATAACGACCTAACATTAAGGAAACAGGAAGTATAAATGGCTGTTTTTGAAATAGCCCCACAGCCAATTACACCACAACCCTGAAATAAGGAGGGTGGGCATGGGATAGAACCACTGGTATGCTTTCTGAATCATAATTACACTCAGATAACCTCAATGTCCATTACTTTTTTTTTTAACCCAGGAGAATAAGAAGTCCTATTTCTGTTTCATTTGAAAAAACAGAGTAATTTACAGATAGGGAATAGAGAAACTCAGTCCATCTGGCTGTCAAAGGCGTGTAAGAAACCAGAGCTGAGGGACACACAATCAGAAAAGGTGGAGGACAAAGACAGACCTGAACCTTGAGTTGGCAAAATAGGCTCATCTCTGCATATAGGTTGTCTAATAGAGCTGGCTTAAACTGTCAAGTGAAACTAGAGGCCCAAGTTCTATACACTGATTCTAGAACTTTCTCTTTAGTCCTAACTTAGCCCACCACCACCACCACAGCTGAAGAGCACACCATAATGACACAGAGATCAAAGATAAAAACTGGAAATATAGTTGGGTGTGGTGTCACAGGTCTTTAATCTCGGCACTTGGGAAGCTGAGGGAAAAGGACTACTGTGAGTTTGAGGCCAGCCTGAGACTACGTGGCAAATTTCAGGTCAGCCTGGGCTGCAGCGAGATTCTACCTCCAAAACACAAACAGGGCTAGAGAGATGGTGAAAGAACTTTGTTGCAATGCCTGCACGGGCCAGGTTTGATTCCCCAGGACTAACGTAAAGGCAGATGCATAAACTGGAGCATACATCTGGAGCAGGTTTGTAGCACCTAGAGGCACCGGCGCATCCATTCTCTCTCTTTCACTGTGTTTGCAAATAAATAAATATTTTTAAAAAACAAAAAACAAACAAAATAAATAAATAAGTAACATCAAACAATAAAAAAAAAAATACCCAGCCATGTAAAAAACTGAAGAGGTGGGCTGGAGAGATGGCTTAGCAGTTAAGGCCATGTTCGACTCCCCAGGACCAAAGTAAGCCAGGTAAAAGGGGGCACAGACATTTGGAATTCATTTGCAGTGGCTAGAGGCCCTGGCATGGCCATTTTTTTCTCTCTCTCTCTCAAATAAATAAATAAAATAAACAAATAAAAATCAAATATTAAGCCGGGCATGGCGGCCCATGCCTTTAATCCCAGCACTCGGGAGGCAGAGGTAGGAGGATCTAGGCCACCCTGAGACTACATAGTGAATTCCAGGTCAGCCTGAGCTAGAGTGAAACCCTACCTCAGAAAACCAAAATAATAATAATTAAATAAAAATAAAATAATAAAATAAAAAACCTGGAAGCCAGTCATGGTAGCTCATGCCTTTAATCCCAGCACTAGGGAGGCAGAGGTAGGAGGATCACGGTGAGTTCGAGGCCACCCTGAGACTACATAGTGAATTCCAGGTCAGCCTGAGTTAGAGAGCCTACCTCCAAAAGCCAAAAAAAAAAAAAAAAAAAAAACCTGGCAAGGTACACATACCTACTTATAATCCACCAGGGCACATCAAACCTGAGTTCATTTTTTAGATCACACACTAGTAGTCTTTGTAAAATCAAAGCTATAAAAACCAACAGTTGCCGGGCATGGTGGCGCACGCCTTTATTCCCAGCACTCGGGAGGCAGAGGTAGGAGGATCGCCGTGAGTTTGAGGCCACCCTGAGACTCCACAGTGAATTCCAGGTCAGCCTGGGCTAGAGTGAGACCCTACCTTGAAAAGCCAAAAAAATAAAAAAATTTAAAAAATAAAATAAACAGTTAGGGGCTGGAGAGATGGCTTAGAAACTAAGTCACTTGCCTACAAAGCCAAAGGACCCAGGTTTGATACCCCAGGACCCACGTAAACCAGAAGCACAAGGGGGTACACACATCTGGAATTCATTTGCAGTGCCTGAAGGCCCTGGTGCACCCATTCTTTCTCACTCTCTACCTATTTCTGTATCTCAAAAATAAATAAAAATAAAATATATTTTTTAAAAAAACTTGTTTAAAAAGAAACATTAGGGCTGGAAAGCAAAGGCTTAGCAAGTAAGGCACTTGCTTGAGAAACCAAAGGATACAGGTTTGATTCCCCAGTACCCACATAAACCAGATGCACATGGTGGCATATGTGTATGGAGTTCATTTGCAGTTACTGGAGGCCCTGACATGCCCATTCTCTCTCGCCAGAAAGAAAGAAAGAAAGAAAGAAAGAAGAAGAAAGAGAAAAAAGGAAGGAAGGAAGGAAGGAAGGAAAAGAAAAGCAACATTAGGGGCTGGAAAGATGGCTCAATAGTTAAGGTGCTTGACTGCAAGCCCTAACACCACGAGTCAGTACCCATGTCACCACATGCACAAAGTGGTGCACACATCCATCCAGAGTTTGTTTGCAGCATTTGGAGGTCCTGACGTACCCATTCTCTCTCTCTCTCTCTCTCTGTTTGAAAATAATTTTTTTTTTTTTTTTGAGGTAGGATCTCACTCTAACCCAGGCTGACATGGAATTCACTATGTAGTCTCAGGAAAAATAAGTGTAAAAAAAAAAAAAAACTTTTTAAAAAAAGGACCATGGGACTGGAGAGATGGCTTAGTCGTTAAGGCGTTTGCCTATGAAGCCAAAGGACCCAGGTGTGATTCCCCAGTAACCACGTAAGCCAGATGCACAAGGAGGAACATGCATCTGGAGTTCTTTTGCAGTGGCTGCAGGCCATGATGTGTCCATTCTCTCTCTGTCTCCAATCTCTCTATCTCTCTCGGCTTGTAAATAAATAAAATAAATCTTAAAAAAAAATAAAGGAATATGGGCCAGAGGTGACACATCCAGAGGTGACACATGCCTTTAATCCCAGCACTTGGGAGGCAGAGGTGGGAGGACTGCCATAAATTCGAGGCCAGCCTGAGACTACATAGTGAATTCCAGGTCAACCTGGGATAGGGGGAGATCCTACCTCAAAACAAACAAACAAAAAAACAAACAAAAAGCAATATGGGACTGCAGAGATGGCTTATACTCTCCAGGTCCCATGTAAGCCAGACACACAAAGGTGAGGCAAGCACAAGGTCATACATGCCCACTAGGTGGCGCAAGTGTCTGGAGTTTGATTCTAATAGCTGAGGCCCTGGCGAACCAATTCTCTTTCTCTGACTCTCTTAAAAAAAAAAAAAAGTACCATGGGCTGGAGAGATGGTTTAGTGGGGACACACGGAGGCTGGAGGTCCCGGTACAACCATTCTCTCTCATTTTATCTATTTCTCTTTCTCAAATAAATGAATAAAAATAAAATAATTTTAAAGTTATACACAGAATAAAAAGCAACATCAGGGCCACTCTATTTTGAGATGCCCACTCCCATACTCGTGTGTCTTACTTTCTTTCCAAGCTCCTCTTTTTCTCCTAACTCTAGTGCTTAAAATCTCCATTAAAATCTCTTATAGGGGCTAGAGAAGTTTGATTCCCTAGCACCTATGTAAATGTCTATAACCCCAATCCTGTGAGAAGCAGAGACCACAGAACCACTGGGACTCAGGAAAAAAACAAGCTCCAGAATTAGTGAGAGACTCCATCTCAAGGAAACGTGGATGTGCATTCCAGGTAGACACCTGCTATTCACTAAAGGATGAATGTGTTATGCCTGTGTATACACCACACACATACCACATACATGCAGGGGATAACAAAGAAGAAAAAAAGGGCTGATTATTTATTTATTTATTTATTTATTTATTTTGAGGGTTTCACTCGAGCCCAGGCTCTCCTGAATTCACTGTGCAGTCTCAGGGTAGCCTTGAACTCACAGTGATCCTCCTACCTTTGCCTAGGCATGTACCACCACACCTTGCCCAAAGGCCTCTTAATTGACTCCAATTCTGCTTTTAAAAAAGAGTGACACTGGGGGGGAGGCGCTCAGTCATTAAAGTGTTTGCCTTGCAAGCATGGAGGACCTGAGTTTGATCGACAGAGCCCACATGGAATTGCTGGGTGTGATAGAATACACTTGTAATCCCAGAGTTGAGAAGGTAGACTGGCAGATCCCTGGGGCTTACCAGCCAATCTAGCTTAATTGGTAAGATGCAGGTCAAGGAGAAAACACCTCAAAACAACCAACCAACCACCCCAACCACCCCCCAAAAAAAAAAAACTGAACAGGGAAGGAGGGATTGATCAGTGGTTAGAGCGCTTGCCTGCAAAGCCTAATGACCCAGGTTCAGTTCCTCAGTATCCATGTAAAGCCAGATGCGCAAGGTATTACATGTGTCTGGAGCTCTTCTGCAGTGGCTAGAGGTCCTGGTATGCCTTTTTCTATCTCAAATAAATTAATATATTTAAAAACAAAACTGAACAGGGGTAGGAGATGGCTTAGTACTTAAATGAGCTTACTTGCATAGCCTACTGGGCTGGGTTCAATTTCCCCAGCCAACTATGCAAAACCAGATGAACATTCATTTGCAGTGAAACAGACTCTGGCATGTCCATACACATGCATGCAAATAAATAAATAAATTGGGTTAGAGAGATGGCTCAGTAGTTAAGGACATGTGCTTGCAAAGCCTTAAGGCCTGGGTTTGATTCCCCAGTACCCACGTAAAGCCAGATATACAAAGCAGCACATGTGTCTGGAGTTCATTTGCAGTAGCACTAGTCCCTGGCACACCCATTGTCATTCTCTCTCTGCTTGCAAATATATAAATAATTTTTAAATATTTTATTTTTTAATTTTTATTTATTTATTTGACAAAGAAAGAGGGGGAGGGAGGGAAAGAGAGAGAGCAAGAGAGTGAGAGACAGACAGAATGGACCCGCCAGGGCCATCAGTCACTGTAAACAAACTCCAGATGTATGCGCCCCCTTCTGCATCTTGCTAACGTGGGTCCTGGGGAATTGAACCTGGGTCCTTGGGCTTTGCAGACAAATGCCTGAACCACTAAGCCATCCCTCCAACCCATAAATAATTTTTTAATAGAGAGAGAGAGGCAAATAGAGAGAAAGACTGAGCATGCCAGTGCCTCCAGCCATTGCAAACTCCAGATGTGTGTGCCACCTTGTGCATCTAGCTTACATGGGTCCCTTGGCTTTGCACACAAGTTCCTTAACTACTAAGCTATCTCTTCAGCCCAATAAATAAAAGTTTCAAAAAAGTAAATAAAGCTGGGCGTGGTGGCGCACACCTTTAATCCCAGCACTCAGGAGGCAGAGGTAGGAGGATCACCATGAGTTCTAGGCTACCCTGAGACTACACAGTGAATTCCAGGTCTGCCTGGATTAGAGTGAAAGCCTACCTCAAAAAACAAACAAACAAAAAAAGTAAAATTTAAAAAAGTAAATAAATTGGCTGAACAGCACCTGAGAGGAACGACACAAAAATATGTCCTTTGACCTCCATACCTATGTGCACCCAAACACAAACATTAAAAAAAGGAGGATGGCCGGGCATGGTGGTGCACACCTTTAATCCCAGCACTCAGAAGGCAGAGGTAGGAGGATCGCTGTGAGTTCGAGGCGACCCTGAGACTCCATAGTGAATCCAGGTCAGCCTGAACCACAGTGAGACCCTACTTCGGGGGGAAAAAGGGAGAGAGGGAGAGAGAGAGATTATAAAACCAACACTGGGGCTGGGCTGGGTGTGACATAGTGCACACCTTTAATCCCAGCACTTGGGAGGCAGAGGTAGGAGGATAACCTAGAGTTTGAGGCCATCCTGAGATTCCATAATGAATTCCAGGTCAGCCTGTGCTAGAGTGAAACCTACTTAGAAAAGCAAAACAAAACGTAAATAAAATAAAAATAAAACATTGGTAGAAGGAAGTGGTGGCACAAGTCTATAATCCCAACATTTGAGAAACATGAAAGATAAGGACCTTAAGACCAGCGTGGACTCCATGTGAACACAGCTCAGTGGTGGAGCTATATTGCCTAGCATGCAAAAGACCCTGGGTTTGATCTTAGCACCACCAATGGAGGTCCACATAAGACAGGTAGTCTCTACAAGCAACTGATTTGAGATGAAACACAAACCACCCTTTCCATGCAGAACAGAAACAAGTGCACACGCATGTGGGTTTACTTAACTTTTTTAGAAGCCTCACATAGGAAGATGCCAAGGAGGTTGGGTAAGTACAAAGCACTAGACAGAAAACTCCCACATGTCCTGCAGAGGGACAGTTATAGAAAGAACTGAGTTGCTGTAAATTTGCGGTATAATTTTTATTTTCTTTCTTTTTAAACATTCTTATATTTAGAGAGAAAGACAGAATTGGCGTGCCAGGGCCTCAGCCCTGGTTGGTGATCCTCTCTAATTCTTTCTCATTTCTAGTAGCTTTTCCTACGGATACGTATTGTTCTACCCCTATGTTTTTTTTTTTTTTTTTTTTTTAAAAAAACATATTCATTACTGGACTGGAGGCCCACTCCACAGGAGGAAATGCATGCCTGATACTGAAAATCTATGATGGGAGAAGTCATGAGCTTTAGGGTATAACGTTTGCTGGTATCTGACTAAATGTATATACTATGCTCACCAAACTGCCTGGGAAGCACTTCTCTTTTTTAAAAACTTTTTTTTTTGGTTTTTTGAGGTAGAGTCACACTCTAGCCCAGGCTGACCTGGAATTTACTAGCAGTCTCTCGATGGCCTTGAACTCATAGCAATCCTCCTACCGCTGCCTCCCAAGTGCTGGGATTAAAGGCATTTGTCACTATGTCTGGCCATTAATTCTGGACTTTTAAACCAGATCTTCATAAAGTTATTTTTACAGCCCAGAAGCCAAGTATATGTCAAATGACAAAGATCAAGTGTGATGGTTAAACTCAGCTATCACCCTGACAAGATTTAGAATCATCATAGAAAATAATTTAAGGTAGAAAGAACTACCCTAAATGTGGGTGGTGCCATTCCATGGGCTAAGGAAACGGCTCAGTGGTTAAAGGTACTTGCATACAATGCCCTCCAGGTTGGGTTTAATTCTCCCCAACCCCACGTAAAGCCAGGCAGGAATTCATGTGCAGTGGCAAGAGACCTGGTGTACGCGCATGAGCGTGCACAAGTACGGACCTGTACAGACACATAAAGGAGGAAGCAAACTACGTAGCAGCACTCACCTCTGATTTGTGACTGAGGACTGAAGGTGACCAGCTACTTCATGTTCCTGCCACTGTAACAAACCGTATCCTCTGGAAATAAGCTGAAATAAACCCTGCCTCCTAAGAGTGCTTTTCTTGTATCAGTGACAGAATAAATATACTCAGAGACCAAGACACACAGTGTGGAATTCATTCAGGCTTTATGCTGTGACAGAAAGGCTGTGGAAAACTACAGGGGGTGAGGACGACCCATAGGCAGAGGCAAAACCTTGCTGACTACAGATCTTACTGTAAATGAGGTTAGCTGCTGCCTCCTAGCTCCAGATCCTTTCCCACAAGTACCAATTCTAGAGGCAAAAATTTCATGGATGATCTGATTTCCAAATTCTTAACAAGCAGTGGGACAATAATTGAAGGTGGCAGCCCCCAAGACGGAAACTATTTAAAATTTAGCAAATGTGCCAGTTCTTTTGGCCCATGGGACAATTTCCCTATAGAAATAGTGATTAAAAGGGCTGGATATTATGGAAGCTCACAAGAGCCCAAAAGTGCTTCACTCCGTGAAGACAACAACAATTCTAGAAGCCTCTGAAGTTGGCTCTGGATGTCTCAATGATGGGGCACTGCAGCTTTCATGAGATGGGGTTAAAGACGCCAGGCATTTTGCCAAATACAGAGCATACTATGTGACACTGAACAACCCTTACATAGTTGTGTGGGCAAAAATTCCTATCTACCATGATCTGAGAGCAGAATGAATGCTATCTCATATAAGCCACCATCAAATATGTTTTTATAACACCTGCTAAATTCTCTAAGATTGTGGTGTTATTTAAGCTAGGGATGGGCACAAGGCTTGGCTTGGGCTGGATGGAGATCACAGATCATCTTAGGAGGGTACAACCTTCATGGCTAGGATAGAGATCTGCTGAACCTGCTGTCCAACCATGTGTAGAACCCCACCCAGATGGTAACCCAACTCCTACCACTGCCACGTGGAGATTGGACCATCTCTGCAATGTGAGACTTTCCTGGGCTTTCCTTGTCACATCAGGTACTTGCTTGTTGATTATACATGCAGACAGGCTAGCTCATCTAAGGCAAGGGGCTAAAGGATTTTCTTGTATAAAAATATTCTGTTTGGGCTGAGGAAATGGCTTAATGGTTAAGGCTCTTGCCTGCAGAGCCTAAGGACCCACCTCGGTTCGATTCCCCAAGACCCATATAAGCCTGATGCACAAAGGGGCGCATGCATCTGGAGTTTGACTACAGTGGCTGGAGGCCCTGGAGTAGGCAGATAGAGAACTGAACCAGCCACAGGCTGCAGCAATTGCAAATGAACTCCAGACCCACATACCACCTTATGCATCTGGCTTACATGGGTACATGGAACAGAACCTGGGTCCTTAGGCTTCACAGGCAAGCACCTTAACCACTAAGCCATTTCTGCAGGCCAATAAAGGATTTTTAAAATTTCATTAGCTAATTAATTTAGTTTTTGTGTAGGAGTACACCAAAGTCTCTTGTCACAGCAAACAAACAACAAATATGTGCCCCACCTTTTTTTTTTTTAGTTTTTTGAGGTAGAGTTTTGCTCTAGCCCAGGCTGACCAAGAATTCAATATGAAGACTCGGGACAGTCTCAAACACACAGTAATTCAACTACCTCTGCCTCCCAAATTAGGATTAAAGGTGTGTGCCACCATGCTTAGCGATATGCCATTTTTTGCATGTGGCTTTATATGGGTGTTGAGGAAAGGAACCAGGACCAGGAGGATTGCAAGCAGGCATCTTTGACTGATAAGCCATCTCCTCTGGCCCAAAGAGATTTTAAAGTTTTTTTTGTTTTGTTTTTCCAAGTAGGTTTCTCGATTTTGCCCAGGCTGACCTGGAATTCACTTTGTAGTCTCAGGGTATCCTCGAACTCATGGTGATCCTCCTACCTCTGCCTCCCGAGTGCTGGGATTAAAGGCGTATGCCACCACGCCCAGTTTTTCTTTCTATTTTTTTTTCCCTAAAAGATTTTTAAATATGAGGCTGTGAGGGGCTGGGGAGTTGGCTTCGCAGTTAAGACACTTGACTGCAAAGCCAAAGGACCCTTGCTGAAGACCCTGACACTCCCAGTCTCTCTCTCTCTCTCTCTCTCTCTCTCTTTAACAAAATAAAATAAAAATTAAAAACAAAAGTGAAAGCCGGGCGTGGTGGCGCATGCCTTTAATCCCAGCACTCGGGAGGCAGAGGTAGGAGGATCGCCTTGAGTTCAAGGATACCCTGAGACTACAGAGTGAATTCCAGGTCAGCCTGGACCACAGTGACCCTACCTCAAAAAAAAAAAAAAAAAAAAAAAGTCAGTGAAAACATGTGCCAACAAAAACACAAACACGTTGCACATACATGCAGGTATACACAAATACACAAACACTTAAAAAGGGGGTAAAACTTTTCAGTGCCAGGGATTGGATACCTTCCAGTGAGTTGTTGGCCAGGGAGGTCCCTGATGCCCCCAAAATATTATAGGCCATTGCCGAGGCCCTTGGTTTCCCACCAGGAATAGATGGCAAGACCCTATTGCCGAAGACTCCACATACTTGGGCTGCAAGGCCACTGAGAAATCCTGCTGGAACTGAGCTGATAACCTCCTCCATGTAGACCAGCTGACAGAAAGCTGGAAGAAGCCATTCTGCACGCAGTTCAATGGGAGAAAAAGAAATCACCAGTGAAGATACTCGACAGTGGACACTGCAAGCCTTATATTTGGACAGCCAGACCAAATGAGCTAACAGGTGCAATTGTGGCACGTCTGTTATGGGGGAAACCAACTACCCTCTAATTGGACTGGAGGCCCACTCCATGGGAGGGAATACATCCCTGATACTGAAAACTTAAAAGGGGTAGTCTTGAGTCCTGGGATGTAATGTCTGCTGCTGTCCTGCTAAATGTATATACTATGCTTATCAAACTGCCCAATAAGCACTTCTCTTAATGTTCATACCTATATATTAATGCTACTCTTACTTTTGGTAAAGAATCTTCTCTTTTCAGATGACAGTGACCTTGGGATGACTCAGAAGGCATTATGGTGCTGGAAAGAAGTGACAGGAGTGCTCAGTACTGCAATAGCTCTATCACACCTTCCAAGGTTCAGGGTCTATTGCGGAAGGGGTGGTGGAATGAATTAAGAGCCAAAGGAAGGGTAGGACTCCTTACAACATGCTCCCCCCAGACACAAGATGGCCTGGATATCCATAACCTCACAGTGCCTGACACTACCTACACAAGACCATCATAATAGGATGAAAAGATCATGACATCAAAATAAAAGAGAAGCTAGGCGTGGTGGCGCACGCCTTTAATCCCAGCACTTGGGAGGCAGAAGTAGGAGGATTGCCGTGAGTGCGAAGCCACCCTGAGACTACATAGTGAATTCCAGGAGAGCCTGAGCTAGAATGAAACCCTACCTCGAAAAAACAAATAAAAAGAAAGTCTAGGTAGGTGAGTGGTGGTACATGCCTCTAATCCCAGCACTTGGGGAGTGGCTGAGGTAGGGGATCACTGTGAGTTCAAGGCCAGCCTGGGACTACAGAATGAATTTCAGGACAAGGTCAGCCTGGGCTAGAGAGACCTAGAAAAAGGCCCCTGCCAAAAAAAAGCTCTTTGTCAACCTAAAGAGATCATAAACCAATGAAGGGCAAGCTAGGGACCATTAAAAATTCTGACAAGAGTGAGAGCCTCTTGAATAAGTATCCCACAGAAATGGAAAACAAATCTAATCCTTATATATGGGTTAGATGTGAACTGATATGCATCCTGTACCAGGAGGAGAGTGGTTGTCAAGAGAATGGGACTGTTGTCTCCTTGGTAGCAGATCAAGGTCAGTGTTTACTTTAAAATCTAACCAATGGCTCAGAACAAATGGCACATGCCTTTAATCCCAGCACTCAGGAGACAGAGACAGGAAGATCACTTGAGAGTTCAAAGCCAGCCTGGGACTACAGAATAAATTCCAGGACATCATGGGCTACAGTGAGATGCTACCTTGAAAAAACACAAACAAAAACAAAAACTCTGGCCAATGACTGGGCATCGGTGGCACATGTCTTTAATCCCAGCCACTCTGAAAGCTGAGGTAGGAGCATCAACGTGAGTGAGGCCAGCCTGGGGCTACACAGTGAGTTCCACATCAGCCCAGGCTGGGGTGAAAAGCTACTTCAAAACAATAATAAAATAAAATCTAGCCAACTAGACTTTGGGGTTGTGACCTAGGACTCTAATTTCCAGATTCTTACTCCTTACAATGAAATCTATGGCCCTATGTCTAACTTTTCTTTGGGACAGCATTTTCAGGATGCTATAAAAGCTCAGATGGACCAGGCGTGGTGGCGCATGCCTTTAATCCCAGCAGTCAGGAGGCAGAGGTAGGAGGATCACCAAGAGTTCTAGGCCACCCTTAGACTATATAATGAATTCCAGGTCAACCTAGAGTGAGACCCTACCTCGGGTCCCCTCCCCCAACCCACAAAAAAAAAGCTCAGATGTATTTATTTATTTATTTTTTGTTTGTTTTGGTTTGGTTTTTCAAGATAGGGTCTTGCTCTAGCCCAGCCCGACCTGCAATTCACTATGTAGTCTCAGGGTGGCCTCGAACTCACAGCAATCCTCCTACCTCTGCCTGCCAAATGCTGGGATTAAAGGCGTGCGCCACCATGCCCGGCTTTTTATTTTTTTATTTTTAATTAATTTATTTACTTATTTGGGGTGGGGGAGCAAACCTGGGCCTCCTTCAGCTGCAAATGAATTCCAGAAGTATGGGCCACTTTGTGCATCTGGCTTTATGTGGGTACTGGGGAACTGAATCCAGACCATGACTTTGCAAATAAGTAAGTACCTTTAACTACTGAGCCATCCCTCCAGCCACAGGCCTATGTCCTTATAGGCCATAACCCACTGTGTATTTATGATGTATATGACACATATAATCAAACTATATACACTCACCCACGTCACTTCCAAAAGAACATTTTGTTTTGTTTTTCAGAGGGAGAGTCTCACTCTAGCCCAGGCTGACCTGGAATTCACTGTGTAGATTCAGGGTGCCCTGGAACTCATGACAATCCTCCTACCTCTGCCTCCCAAGTGCTGGGATTAAAGGTGTACACCACCACGCCCAGCCAAAAGAACATTATTAAAATAGGTTCTTAGAATGTAGTCATGTTCATGAGATCAAATGTCCATGAACTATGGGCACAGAAAGTCCTTTTTTTTTGTTTTGTTCATTTTTATTTATTTATTTGACAGCGACAGACAGAAAGAGGATGGGCACGCCAGGGTCTCCAGCCACTGCGACGCATGTGCCCCCTTGTGCATCTGGCTAATGTGGGTCCTGGGGAATCGAGCCTAGAACCAGGGTCCTTAGGCTTCACAGGCAAGCACTTAACCGCTAAGCCATCTCTCCAGCCCGGAAGCGGTTTTTTTTTTTTTTTTTTTTTTTTTTGGGGGTGGTTTTTCGGGGTAGGATCTTGCTCTAACCCAGGCTAACCTGAAATTCACTATGTAGTCTCAGGGTAGCCTCGAACTCATGGTGATTCTCCTACCTCTGCCTCCCTAGTGCTAGGATTAAAGGCATACGCCACCACGCCTAACATTTTTTGTTTTTTTGAGGCAGGGTCTTGCTCTAGCCCAGGATGACCTGGAATTCACCATGTAGTGTCAGGCTGGCCTAGAATTCACAACAATCCTCCTACCTCTGCCTCCTGAGTGCTGAGATTAAAGGAGTGCACCACCACACCAGGTAGGAAGTCCTTCTTGCACAGACATTTCTGGTTGCTAGAAAAGGCCAAGGTTCCAAAGATAAGAGTTATCCTGGACTTGTGATGAGACAGTAAGACCTGAGGAAAGCCACCCAGAGGCCTTGACTTGCCCAGTTCTAGGAGGAACTTCTCCTCCAGGTCCATTAAGGAAGCCTATTACAACAGTTACAGATTAAATCTGCTGAAGAAAAATTAAAAACCCAATGTATTAGTAGGTAGTAGTAGCATCACTCTCTCCCCATTTATACCTGTAGCCACTGCAGTAACAAACTTGGATCCAAAATGCCCATCAGGAGAGAGCCGGCAAATGTTGGGGTGCTTGTTTTGAAAGTCTCCTGCTGTGATGCACTCCTCTGAACTCAGGAAATAGGTGTCCTGAGCAAGAGAAGCAGCAAGTCAGATTTTACATGTCAAAACAAACATCTATTTCTTCTTCATAAAATATTCAGGGCTAAATGTAATAAATCAGTAATATACTGAAACAAATGCTTATAATTTTTTCCTAGTCATTACCCACTCATCTAAAACCACCCACACTAAGAGGGCGGGAAAGCCCTGGGCGAGCCACCCCCAACAGGACTGGAAGATGAGGTGGAATTTATTCTTCCAGGACAGGACAGAATCAACATACCCATCCTTAACAGACCAAGAAATTGTCATGAAAATAACTTGCAAGCAGGGCAGAAACAGTGAGATCCAAGTTAGCACTATCTGAATCAGGCTTCAGACCAAGCCAACATTCCTGCCTTTATCTCACCTTATTTCGACTGTATCGGACTGTACCCTTCCGGGTATCTTCTGAGACAAGGTCCGTGAATATCCATCCAACCTTAATGAGAAAGCAAAGTATCTTTTCAATCTCTCTACAGATGGTGATGGTTCCTGGCTTTTGCCCAAGAAGCATAAAAACTGTTCTAACAGACAGCCCTTCCCGCTTACAAGCAGATGAGTAAGTAGCTCTTCAGCTCCACTGCCAGGGAGAAACCAGCACCTTCCTCTGGTCACTTTCATGGTCAAACCTTCATCATTATTGTCTATCAGAAAGGGATCTGCTCAGCATCACTTTTCAGGATGCAGGAACACCAGGTGAACAAGATTAACAGGATGTGGAGAAAGGGAACTTAGGGTTGGAAGAGGAAGTCAGACAAGAAGAGCTAAGTCCCTCTACAAGTAGGAAGCAGGCTCCTGGAGAAAGGCACTTAAGATGAAAGTGCTACACCAGAGACCTCACATCACTGGGGCACATGAAGGGTCAGTCCTATTGTTTTGGTTTTCAGTAGCCCTAGCATGTCAGCCTGCCTGTTCCATCATTTAAGCTCACCTTATTCTCCTAAATTGGAACCTAGTGGGTGGTTGTCACAGTAGAGTTAGAGGCCAGGCACACATCTACCCCCACCCTTGGGAGAAGTGAGCTGTTCCTACACTGTCTCCACACAGCCCTACTCAGCTTTTCAAGCCATCAACTACAGACAAGACTGTCACAGCATTACCCAAATGAGCATAACCCAAGGATAACAACAGAAAGCAAGGCATCACTATACTTAGCACAACCAAAATCAGGCAAGCTGAGGTAAGTAAGGAACTCAGGTTTTCAGGAAGGCACTTAAGTAACTTTAAGATTTTCTATAATTGGGACTGGGGAGATGATGACTCAGTGGTTAAAGGAGCTTGCATGCAAAGCCTAATAGGCCACATTTGATTTGGTGGTGCCCAGATGAAGCCAGATGCACAAAGTGGCACATGCATCTAGAGTTCATTTATAATGGCAAGAGGCCCTGGTGCTCCCATTCATCTTACCACCTCTCTCATTTACTCTTTTACTTCCAAATAAATAATTACGAGTTAAAGATTTTCTTTTCTTTTCTTTTTGAGGTAGGTCTCACTCTAGCCAAGGCTGACCTGAAATTCACTACGTAGTTTCAGGGTGGCCTCGAACTCATGGCAATCCACCTATCTCTGCTTCCCAAGTGCTGGGATTAAAGGTATGTGCCACCACACCCAGCTGGAATTAAGATTTTCTGAGCTGAGGGCTGGAGAGATGGCTTAAGGGTTAAGGCACTTGCCTGCAAAGCCAAAGGACTTAGGTTTAGTTCCCCAGACACATGCATCTGGAGTTCGTTTGCAGTAACTGGATGCCCTGGCGTGCCCATTTTCTCATTTGCTCGCTATCTCTCTCTCTCCTCTCTGACTCTGTCTGACTGTCTATCTCAAATAAATACATAAAAATAAAATATTTTTTTAAAAAAGATATTCTGAGCTAGAAAGATGGCTTGATGGTTAAAGCACTTGTTTGTTCGCAGTGGCTAGAGGCCCTGGTGCACCCACTCTATCTGTCTCTCTCTCAAATAAATAAATATTTTAAAATTCACTTTAAAAAAAGATTTTCCATTATGATACCATGAACCACAAGTCTGTAACTCACAAAGGTCAAAATGCTGGGCCAGTTTCTCTTTGAACAATAGAACTTCCAGAATAAATTAAAATCCTATATTAACACAGTAGATTCCCGTTAGAATCTGTAGCATATTTTTCCCATAGTAGGGTTAAAAACTGCACCATGATTCTGTCAGTCATGTTTCTAGGTTTTCAAGTCCCCTTCACCTATAGGAAGACAGATTGTTTCTCATTATCTAAATTAATTAGTAATAAAGGATAAAACCTATATGGCCACCAATACTGAACTTTCACAATGTGTTCAAACTCACAGCTCAATGTGTCTCTTAACCCTAACAACTCAAGAGAGGTGGCATACACCTGGTAATTCCAGCACTGGATGGCTAAGGCAGGAGGACTGCAAGTTTAAGGCCAGCCTAGACTACAAAGCAAGAATTTTTGTCAAAAATAAGGACAATACTGTGGGGCGTGGTGAGGCACACCTTTAATCCCAGAACTTGGGAGGCAGAGGTAGTAGGAGGACTTCTGTGAGTTCGAGGCTAGCCTGAGACTACATAGTGAATTCTAGGTCAGCCAGAGCTAGAGTGAGACCCTACCTCCAAAAACCAAAAAAATAAAATAAAGACAATAGGGCTGGAGAGATGATTTAGCAACTAAGACACTTGCCTGCAATGAGGAAAGACCCACATTCAACTCCCCAGGACCCACATTAAGCCAGATGTACAAGGTGGCATATGCACCTGGAGTATGTTTGCAACTGCTGGAGGCCCTGATGCGTCCATTCTCTTTCTCTCTCTCTGCCTCTTTCTCACACCCTCTCACAAATAAAACACACACACATTTATTTCTAAAAAAGGACAACAGACAAGGCCTTGTCTGCCTGCTGAAGTGCTCAGGTCATGTGGATCCCCTCCTCCTCCTCCTCGTGTCCTGACTCTCTACCCTCCTTCCCTCAGTGGATGTTCGCCTTCCAGATCAATCTCAACCTGCTCAAGGAACCGCTCGGCTTCATTAAGATCCTCGAGTGGATTGCATCCATCTTTGCTTTTGCCACCTGAGGAGGTTTTAAGAGCAGAAATGAAATTCAAGTGAACTGTCCTTCTAAAGTTACTGAGAGTAAAACTACTACAGCTACTTTTGGGTATCCATTCAGGTTGAATCCGGCACCATTTCAGTCACCTTCAAATGCAAATGTATGCAATGTAAACTGGGACAGCCGTGTCCTCATAGGAGATCACTCCTCTGCACAGTTCTCCGTCACATTTGCAGTCTTTGTCTTCTTGTACTGCATTGCGGCCCTCCTGCTTTATGTTGGTTACACAAACCTGTACCGGGATAGTCGCAAACTACCCATGATTGACTTTATTATTACTCTTGTGGCCACATTTTTATGGTTGGTCAGTGCTTCAGCCTGGACTAAAGCTCTTATGGATATATTAAAATAGCTACTGGACCCAACACTGTTCAAGAACTTCTGCCTTGTAAGCCACCACTGACATGTCATTTTGGCTCTTAGTGACTAGTATGGGATCACTAAATGCATCTGTGATCTTTGGCTTCTGAATATGATACTTTGGGGAAAAAATGCTGAGACCAGCTTACATAGGGCATCAAATACTTCTGCTTCCCACAGCCAAGGAGGTATTCCTCCTGCAACTGGAATATAACTGAGAGAAATACACTGCATGGATAAGTATCTCATATTGTGCCTTGTTGCCAACATCTTGAGAAGCATTATTTGTTTCTTAAAAAAAGTAATGGCTTTGTCAATAAATTGATGAGTTTAAAATTTTGCTACTGGGCTGGAGAGATGGCTTAGCGGTTAAGCACTTGCCTGTGAAGCCTAAGGACCTCAGTTCAAGACTCGAGTCCCCAGGACCCAAGTAAGCCAGATACACAAGGTGGCACATGCATCTGGAGTTCATTTGCAGTGGCTGAAGGTCATGACACGCCCATTCTCTCTATCTATCTGCCTCTTTCTCTGTCTGTTGCTCTCAAATAAATAAATAAAAATTTAAAAAAATTCTGGTGCTTTTCTACATAAACTTGTGCCTTTTCTAGAAATTTAAGATGTAAATTTATTTTTACACATAAATTTGAGAGTTCAGGAGCTTATTATGATACATATTTTTAAATGAATAGTAATTTCTACACTAAGTTGTTTTCCTTCTAAAGTGTTTACACTGTAAGCCTTAACATACACCTTTTATTCAGAAAACATCTATGTTATATATCACAATAGGAAGAAAATATTTGGAATAAACACTATTGTAAGTTTGTACAGACCACACACCTAAGGACCTCTCTTTAAGAAAACCTTAATTACATAAATTATATTTAGAAAAAAAATTAGTGCAAAATTTATATCTGAATATTTTTTATGTTAAAAAATTAAATTATGAGCCGGGCGTGGTGGTGCACGCCTTTAATCCCAGCACTCAGGGAGGCAGAGGTTGGAGGATCGCTGAGAGTTTGAGGCCACCCTGAGACTACACAGTGCATTCCAGGTCAGCCTGGGCTAGAGTGAAACCCTACCTCGAAAAAACAAACAAACAAAAAAATTAAATTGTGCTGGGCACGGTGGTCCACACCTTTAATCCCAGCACTTGGGAGGCAGAAGTAGGAGGATCACCATGAGTTTGAGGCCACCCAAGACTACATAGTGAACTAACTCCAGGTCAGCCTAGGCTAGGGTGAGACCCTACTTCAAAAAATCAAACAAGCAAGCAAACAAACAAACAAACAAATAAAAATTAAATTACAAAAACTGGGAATATGTTTTTATTTCTGTTTTTCTAAGTGACCTGCTGTACTTTTTAAGTATACTAAAATTGTGTTAGGAGCAAGGATGTGAAAATTGCTAACAAATGTATAGTTAATTTAGCACTTCTGTTCATGAGATATTATAAGCTTCCTTTATTACTGGTGGTTTTTCATAGCTTGCTATATTAGTAGAAAGAACATGGTTCAAATAGCTGCCTTATGTCCATGGGCAGCCTCGGTTTGTTTGCTATCCTTTCTTGCTCATGCCACACTAAGTGCAGGTTGAGACCCAGTCTCCTTGCAAATAGAGTAAAAACAATCTACTTTTCTTTGCAGACTTGGCCTACTTGGAGGGTTACTAAAAGTTAAAGTTGCTTTTTTCTTTTGAAACATTTAACATTTAGTCAATGAAGTTGCTATTCTGAGTTTAGTTAGTATTGATATTGTGAAAAATAACTGCAGGGGCTGGAGAGATGGCTCAGCAGTTAAGTGCTTACCTGTGAGCCTAAGGACCCAAGTTTGAGGCTCGATTGCCCAGGACCCACATAAGCCAGATGCACAAGGTGGCACATGCATTTAGAGTGTTTGCAGAGGCTGGAGGCCCTGGAGCACCCATTCTCTCTCTCTCTCTCTCCCTGCCTCCCTCCCTCTTTCTGTCAGTCCATCTCTCTCAAATAAATAAATAAAAACAAACAAAAAAATTTAAAAACCAACTGCAATTTGGATCTCTTATTTCTTACTATTCATTCTTCACAAAAGGATGATTAGGAATTAGGCATCACGAAGGAACCTGAGTAAGCTGTTTTATGGGTGCACTGTCATTGCATACACATTTGGGGACATAGCACTTATATTTTGCTTCCTAATCTTTTTTGTTGTACAGGGATCCAGACTTTCTTTTGTCACAAGATGACCACTTATATGTAAAATACATCTTGCTATTTTATTTTTGTTGCTTTAATTCTGGCAAAAAAGTGCCAATCTGAGAATGTATAAGAATTATGCAACAAATAATAAAGAAGTTGAAAGAAAAAAAGGACAACAGGGCTAGAGAGATGGCTTAGTGGTTAAGGCACTTGCCTGTGAAGCCTAAGGACCCAGGCTCAATTCCCCAGTATGCACATCAGTCAGATGCACAAGGTGATGCATGCATCTGGAATTCATTTGCAGAGGCTAGAGGCCCTGTCCACTCATTCTCTCTCTCTCAAATAAATAAAAGATAGCTGGGCATGATGGCGCACACCTTTAATCCCAGCACTCGAGAGGCAGAGGTAGGAGGACTGCCATGAGCTTAAAGCCACCCTGAGACTACATAGTGAATTCCAGGTCATCCTGAGAATAAATATAAATTTATAAAAATAAATAAATAAAGACAACAAATACAGATGGCATATAAACATCTAAAAAAATGTTCTACATCCTTTGCCATCATGGAAATGCAAACTAAAACTACTTTGAGATTCTACCACCTGTCAGAATGGCTATCATCAGGAAAACAAATAAGCCGGGTATGGTGGCATGCGCCTTTAATCCCAGCACTCTGGAAGAAGAAGTAGGAGGATCATTGTGAGTTCAAGGCTACTCTGAGAATACATCGTGAATTCCAAGGTCAGCCTGGGCTAGAGTGAGACCCTACCTCAAAAAAACAAAAAGAAAGCCGGGCATGGTGGCGCATGCCTTTAATCCCAGCACTCAGGAGGCAGAGGTAGGAGGATTGCCAAGAGTTCGAGGCCACCCTGAGACTACATAGTTAATTCCAGGTCAGCCTGGACCAGAGTGAGACCCTACCTCAAAAAAAACAAAAAAAAAAAGAAAAAGAAATAACAAATGCTGGTGAAGATGTGGAAAAAGAAAAAAGAGGAAAGCTTCTACACTGTTGGCTGGAATGTAAACTGGTACAGCCACCGTGAAAATCAGTGTGGAGGTTCTTGAGATGGCTAAAAATAGACTTACCATATGACCCAGTTATACTACTCCTACGCATATATCCTGAAGATGCATTTCACTACCTTAGAGATACTTGCTCAACCATGTTCATGCTCATCTATTCACAGTAGCTAGGAAATACAATCAGCCAAGATGTTACTCAACTGATGAATGGATAATGAAGATGTGGTACATCTATACAATGGATTTCTATTCATCAGTAAAGAAAAATGAAATTTGCAGGGAAATGGATGGATCTGGAAAGGATTATACAAAGTGAGTAGCCCAGGCCCAGAAAGCCAAAAACTGCATGTTCTCTCATATATGTGGATCCTGGCTACAAATGTTTAGATTTATATGTGAGTTGGAGTAAAAATCAGTAGCAGAGACCAGTAAGCTAGAGGGTGGAGAGGGGAGGACTTAAGGAGATAGTATTGTATGTACGATTTAAGTAGATGAACAGATTACGGGGGTACAATGAGGTAAGTGAGGTCAGTGTAAGACATTGAGTAAAAAAAGGGTAGGGGGAAGGTTAACCAATATTTAAGATGCCGTGAATACGTTGTATGGAAGCCCACTTTTTTGGATAATGGTACATCCAGAAGCCATAGACAGTTACCAGAAAAATTTTAGTGCCACGGATGGGATACCTGTGAGTTCCTGGCCAGGGAAGTCCCTGATGGCCCCCAAAACATTACTGGCTATTGCCAAGGCTCTTGGTTTTCCACCAGAAATCGATGGTATATAAGACCCTATTACTGAAGACTCCACATGCTTTGGCTGCAAGGTCACTGAGAAATCAAGATGGAGCTGAGCTGAAAACCTCCTTCTCGTAGACTAGCTGGAAAAAAACTGCAAGCCTTAAGTTTGGCCAACCAGGCTAAATGACCCAACGGGTCCAACAGTAGCATGTCCATTATGGGGGAAACCAACTACTCTCAAATTGGACTGGAGGCCTGCTTCACAGGAGGGAATACATGCCTGGTACTGAAAACCTAGTCAAAAGCCTATGGTGTGGGAGGCCACAAGCTCTAGGGGTGCAATGCCTGCTGCTGATTGACTAAATGCATAGATTATGCTCACCAGACTGCCCTATAAGCACTTGACGGTCATACCCATATATTAATGCTACTCTCACCTTTGGTTAGAAAAGCTTCTCTTTTCAAATGGCAGTGACTACTGGAATGACTCAAAAGGCACCATAGTACTGACAAGTGACAGGAGTGCTCAGCACTGAAACATCTCTATCACACCTTCCAAGGCTCAGGGTCCATTGCAGAAGTAGTAGCAGAAAGAATGTAAGAGCCAAATGGATGGTAGGACTGCTTACAATGCATCCTTCCAGACACAATTTGGCCTCAATATCCATAACCTCACAGTGCCTAATACTACCCACAGAAGACCCTCATAATAGGAGGAAAAGATGATGACAATAGAACAAAAGAGAGAATAATTAAGAGGGGAAGGGGATATTATGGATAGTGGATTTGTGAGGGGGAAAGTGAGGGAGGGAATTATCATGGTTCGTTGTCTATAATTATGGAAGTTGTCACAAAAAAAAAGTTTAAAAAATAGTGTTCAACTTGGCAGCACAGATACTAAAATAGGAATGATGCAGAGAAGATTAGCAAGGCCCCTGCGCAAGGATGACAAAAAAATTTGTGAAGTGTTCCATATTTTTTTAGAGACGCTTCTCTTTTCAGATGGTGAAGACCACTGGGATGACCCAAAAGGCAACATAGTGCTGAGAAGAAGAGACAGAGGAATGTCCAGCACTGAAACATCTCACACCCTCCAAGGCTCAGGGGCCATTATGGAAGACGTGGTGGAAAGAATCTAAGAGCCAAAGGAAGGGTACCACTCCTTACATACAACTGTCCAGAGAGAAATTGGCCTTGATATCCAAGACCTTGTAGTGCCTAGCAACACCTACACAAGACCCTCATAATAGGAGAAAAAGATGATGACATCAAATTAAAAGAGAGACTAATGGAGAGAGGAAAAGGATATGATGGAGAGCAGAGTTATGAAGGGGAAAGTAGGGGAGGGGAAGGAAATACCATGGTTTGTGGTCTGTAAGTATAGAAGTTGTCAATAAGATATATATATTAAAAATAAAAAGTTTAAAAAATAAAGACAATGCTAGAGCCGGGTGTGGTGGTGCATGCCTTTAATTCCAGCACTTGGGAGGCAGAGGTAGGAGGACTGCTGTGAGTTTGAGGCCACCCTGAGATTACATAGTAAATTCCAGGTCAACCTGAGCTAGAGTGAACCCTACCTCGAAGAAAAAAAAAAAAAAGACTTCTGGGTGTGGTGGCGCACACCTAATCCCAGCACTTGGGAGGCAGACGTAGGAGGATAACTGTGATTCGGTTCAACCCTGAGACTACATAGTGATTTCCAGATCTGCCTGGGCTACAACAAGACCCTATCATGAAAAAGCAAAACAAATAAATAAATAATAAAAAAATAAAGACAGACAGCTGGGTGTGGTGGCGCAAGCCTTTAATCCAGCACTAGGGAAGCAGAGGTAGGAGAACTGCTGTAAATTCCAGGCAAGCCAGAGACTAGAGTGAATTCTAGTTCAGCCTGGGCTAGAGCAAGACCTTACCTGGAAAAAACCAAATAACAGAAAAATAAAGAGAAAACAAGAACAAAACAACCAGCAATCCTGGAAGCATTATCAAGAATGTGAAATGAACCAGGTCAGCCAACTACAAGGAAATCTCCTCCCATCTACTGACTGCAAAAAACAAAGAGGATTCCTGCTTTGGACAACTAAACTGTAAATAGGAAATTTAATACTGAAGGAGGAAGAAACACCAGAAGTATTTTGTGCAGAAGACAGAAAGCAGAGTAATGTGAGATAGGATGGCTCCTACAGAACCTGCCCACATGGCGGGATGTGGTGACACAGGCCTTTAATCCCAGCACTCAGGAAGCTAAGGTAAGGGGACGGCCATGAGTTTGAGGCCGGACTGGGGCTACAGAGTGCGTTCAGGACAGCATGGGCTACAGTGAGATTCTGCCACAGAAAGCATAATCAAAAGAAAGAACTCATGTCAGTATAGAAACTATCTTCAGGAACTGTGGCTGGCAGGTCTAAAGGTTACATATTTACACTGTTTCTTAGGTTGAGGTCTTGCTCTGTAGGCCAGGCTGGCCTTAAACTCTTGATCTCCCTACCTCGGCCTTCAGAGTGCTTGGAGAACTACGTGTGCTTCCATGTCCTGTGAATTACATTTCAAAAATATTCTGACCACGCTTTAAGTCAGAGTCATCAAAGCTCTCAGTGCCTGACAAAGAACAGAAGTTGAGCCCGTACCTGACCTTGTTCATCTAGGCACTTCATCCCAAACCAGACCTGGCTATTCCATCCACCTAAATTTCCCCAGCACAAAGCGTCATACCTTCCTCAGGCCGAGCTTGGCAGCGATCTCATCAACCACCTCAGCTTTGGGATCTTCCAGAAGCTCCAGGCTATTCTGTGTACCTATCTGTGGGAAACCACAGGGAAGAAACAGAGCACAAGTAGGAAAGCAGTGCCTCTACTACCTCTACTACCACTACCTGCTGCCCTCCTTGTCAGAGACTTACGGTCACCAACTAGGTGTGTCCTGAAGGAACACTGTGCTCCTTCACTAGGAGGTGGGGATGCTCTCACAACTGCCTTAGATAGGTGGTTGTGCTCCAAAAAGCTTGGCTGACAGGCCGACTGCAGCTGCAAGATGGCACTCGTCCCAGGACTGCCTTGAAACACTATGCCCTGTTGTTGCAGAGACAATGTCTGATTCCAGAACCAAGACACTGAGCCGCAGGGACAGTCCAACGCAGAGTACAGTCAGCAGAGCCACAGAACAAGATAAAGTACCCCAAATTGTACTCTGCCTGCCTGGAGGCAGCATGCTCAACTAGGCATGTGATGGCTGTGGCTGTGGCTGGCATATGTGCAACTTCAAGTAGCCACCAGTGTCACTTTGTAAAGTGGAGAAGCTGAACAGATCATTAGTGCTCACTTAAACGTGGCTCATGGGTTGTAAATAAGTAGTACTCCAAGCTGAAACCCGAGCCTTACATTCAGGGTGGATCCTAAATTGAGTTATTTCAAAGGAGAGTATTACTGTAAATTGGTCAAATCCTAGCAAAACAGCAAAGAATTTTATGTTTTCTGCATGTCACCATACACAAAACACTAAGACATCCAGAACATAGGTCAAACAGAAACTCAGTCCAAATTTAAGAAAGGTACTTGTGCTCCATGGCATGGTAGCAGGGGCTAACTTTATAACGAGCACAGATCATTAGAGGTCAATGGTTTCAACTTAGTGGGACACCCTCCCCCAATGACAGAACACTGACAATGCCGATATGTCAGGATGCCTGAGATACCTGTTCTTTCAAGTGTGGGTGCACGCACATGTGCATGCATGCATATGTCTGGAGGAAAGTTAGGTTGAACAAGAATCTTGCACTAACTGGCCTCAAAATTGCAGTGATCTGTCTGTCCCTGCCTCCCACATGCTGGGATTGCAGGCATAAACATGCATATATGCCTTTTTCCTTTATTTTCAGAGTCCAGATTGGCCTCAAATTGACTATATAGCACAGGCTGGCCTTGAATTCCCAATTCTCTCCAGTTTCCCAAGTGTTTAAAACTCAAGGGTAAGCCTCCATGACAGGCTTCAATTATACTTTTAATAGAATTCCTACTCACCCCATAAAAGAGACCTACAAAACTGACTTTGAAGTTCTCTGCTCCCAAAAGCACCCTTATTAAGGAGCACACTTTAGAGTGAGCCAAGGTCTGAAAGATACAGGTTTCCTGGTAGGGTCTCTGTTACCATGGAGGGTTCAGGAGTGGTGGCACAAGCCTTTAATTACAGCATTTGGGAGGCAGAGGTAGGAGGATCGCTGTGAGTTCAAGGCCACCCTGAGACTACACAGTGAATTCTAGGTCAGCCTGGGCTAGCATGAGACCCTACCTCGAAAACCCAAATAATAATAATAATAATAATAAATAAATAAATAAATAAAATAAAAGAGTAAAATGGACAGGGCCTTTAATCCCAGCACTTGGAGGCAGAGGTAGGAGGAGCACCATAAGTTTGAGGCCACCCTGAGACGACAGTGAATTCCAGGTTAGCATGGACTGGAACAAGACCCTACCTCAAAAAAATAAAGAAATAAAAATAAAGTGCTGTGTGGATGTGTTCAAGGTACTAGGGTCTGTTCCCCAGAATATACCAATGCCACAGAATATCTCTTATCTATGATCTTACTCTCCAACAATTCAAGAAAGTATCCCCAGAGTATGTGTGAGTGAGTATGAGGGACAGATGTTGCACAATGGCAAAGCAGGCAGGGAAGAGTCAATCTGGAAAGGGTGCCTCACAGAGCCTTCTAAACAAGCCCCAGACCTCCACGTGGTAAATCTTACACTCATGTACCTGAGGAGGTTCATAAATTGCAGCCACTTCAGCCCTGATGCCAAGGGGAATGTCCTTGTGTTCCGTGTACCGTCCATATAAGTACCCAAAATGTTGGTTCCCTGTCTTTCTCCAGAAGTCAAGGAAGCGGTCAGCAACAGTGTGATTCTCAAACATGATATTGTCCACATGCCTGTATTTCTACAGAGGTAATAAAAATATGCTAAATGAAAACATTCTATCAGAAACAAAGTATTTATTTTTCAAGAACAAATCATTATACACATTTTTAGTTGTTGTTTGTTTTCAGCAAAAGGGATTTAACCTAACTGTATCCAGTCTTTCCTTAAAATATTTTTTATTCTGATATTTATTTGAAAAAGAAACAGGCAGAGAGAGAGAGACAGAGTGTGTATGTGTGTGAAAGGGAGGGAGAGAATGCATGCACCAGGCCCTCCAGCTGCTGCAAACAAACTCCAGATGCAAGTGCCACCTTGTGCTACTGGCCTACAAGGGTCCTGGGGAATTGAACCTGGGTCCTTTGGCTTTGCCAGCAAGTGCCCTAACCACTAAGCAATCTATCCAGCCTTAGTCTTTTTTTATTAATTTATAATACATATATATATATTCTATATATACATATAATGATTTTTTATGCTTATTTGAGAGAGAAAAACAGAGAATGGGGCGCCAGGGACTCTACCGACTACAAATTCCAGAAGCATGTGCCACCATGTGTATCTGGATTATGTGGGTACTGGGGAATTGAACCTGGGGTCCTTAGGCTTCCCAGGCAAGCACCATAACTACCAAGCCATCTCTCCAGCCCAGTATCCAGTATTTTCCACACAAACCAACACGCTATAGGCTATGAGTGTAGTTCACAGATGCTGCCAGTGGGAGACCACTGACTTACCTAACACGTACAAGGCCCAGGGTTTAATTCCCACCACCAAATAACAAACACAACCCAAGCTCTAAGAAAAGCATAGTGGTGCACACCTGCAATCCCAGCACTCAGGAGATTGAGGCAGTTAGACTGCTCATGTGTGGATGGAGGCCAGCTGCAGTGGAAGAACCTGTCTCCAAAAAACTAAGAGGTCACGTGCTCTACCCTTCAGTGTTCACTGGGGACGGGGGAAGGAGAATATCATCCGTCAATAAGTTAAAATTCATCTGTGATTCATCAAAAAATGCAGGTTTCCAAATATCTAGGGCACAACAAAATTGCTTTCTATGAAGAAAACGAAGGAAGAAAAGAAGGGAGGCTGAATTCCTGAGAGGCTAGGTTGCCATGACACTCTATGCAATGACAGGAAAAAAGTCACAGTGGGCCAGTCTCATGGCAGAGTGAAAGTAGAAAGGCCAGTAGGCTTTGTCTGAGATGGAGAGATGGCTCAGCAATTCACAAAAGGATTTGTTGGGCTGGAGCAATAACATAGCCGTTAAGGCATTTGCCTGCAAAGCCAAAGGACCCAGGTTCAATTCCCCAGAACCCACATTAGCCAGATGCACAAGGGGGTGCATGCATCTGGATTCGTTTGCAGTGGTTAGAGGCCCTGGCACGCCCATTCTCTCCCTCTTTCTGTCAAATAAATAAATATTAAAAAAAAAAAGGCTTTGTCAGCCGGGCATGGTGGCACATGCCTTCAATCCTAGCACTCACAGAGGTAGGAGGATAGCCTTGAGTTTGAGGCCACCCTGAGACTACATAGTGAATTCCAGGTCAGCCTGGGCTAGAGTAAGACCCTATCTCAAAAAACAAAACAAAACAAAAGGCTTTGTCACCAATCTCTAGAGAACAGATTCTTTTATTTTTTTAATTATTCATTTATTTATTTATTTTTTGGAGCAAATACTCCCCCCCCCCCTTTTTTTTCAAGGTAGGGTCTCACTCTAGCTCAGGCTGACCTGGAATTCACTCTGCATTCTCAGGGTGGCCTCGAACTCACAGTGATCCTACCTCTGCCTCCCGAATGCTGGGATTAAAGGCGTGAGCCACCATGCCCAGCCCAAATTTTTTAAAATATTTTATTTATTTATGAGAGAGAAAGTGACAGATAGAGAGAAAGAGAGAATGGGCATGCCAGGGCCTCTAGAAACTGCATACGAACTCCAGATATATGTGACCCCTTGTGCATCTGGCTTACGTGGGTCCTGGGGAATTGAACCTGGGTCCTTAGGCTTCGCAGACAAATGCCACAACCGCTAAGCCATTTCCCCTGCCCCAAATTTTTATTAACAACTTCCATAATTATAAAAAATACCCCATGGTAATATCCCCCCACTTTCCCCTTTGAAACTCCAGAGAACAGATTTTTAAAGGCAAAGTTACAATCACTGAGCATTTTAAAAATCTCCAAGGAGGACTAGAGAGAAGGCTCAGTAATTAAGGTAATTGCCTGCAAAGCCTAATGACCCAGGTTCAATTCCCCAGCACCCACATAAAAACAGAAGCACAAAGACACATGCATATGAAATTCATGTGCAGTGGCTAGAGGTCCTAGCATGCCCATTCTCTCCCTCCCCCTCCTCCTCTTTCCCTCACTTCCCCCCTCCCCCATTTGCAAATAAATACAAATGTTAAAAATATATATTTCAAAGGAGATTCTACCTCCAAGCTGGGCATGGTGGATCATGCCTATAAAATCAAGCACTTAGGAGGTAGGAGGATCACTGTGAAATTGAGACCAGCCTGGGCTACACAGTGAGTTCCAAGTCAGCCTGGGCTACAGACCCTGCCTAAAATAAAGAAAAAGGGCTGAGATGGCTCAGCAGTTAAAGGCACTTGCTTACAAAACCCGATGGCCCAGGTTTGATTTCCCAGTACAAACATAAAGCCATAGGCACAAAGTAGCAAGAGGCCCTGGTGTACCCATTCTATCTGCCTTGCTTTTTTTTTTTTTTTTTTCTCTCTCTCTCTCAAATAAATAAATAAATAAAATTTAAAAAGAAAATTGTACCACCAAAAATTAAACAATGTTTTTGAAACTAAAAAAAAAAAAAAAAAAAAAAGATTTCTGCCTCCACACAAGCCAACAAAACAACCAACACATCAGCTATACACCTACAGGAGCTAGAAACTACCAATTATGTTTGAATTCATGACTGCCACTGATGGATCAAAAAGCACCTGAGGGGGCTAGAGGTGGCTTAGCAGTTAAGACACTTGCCAGTAAAACCTAAGGACCCAGGTTCAATTGCCCAGTATGCAAGTAAGCCAGAAGTACATGATGGCGCATGCACCTGGAGGTCATTTGCAATGGCTGGAGGCCCTGGTGTACCCATTTCTCTATCTGCTTCATTTTCTCTCTCCCTCTCAAATAAATAAATAAATAAAAGATATGAAGGGCTGGAGAGATGGCTTAGCAGTTAAGGCACTTCCCTGAGAAGCCTAAGGACCTAGTCTACCCTACAGGTCCCACACAAGCCAGATACACAAGGTGACAGAAGCACGCAAGGTCACACATACATAGTTTTATTACAGTGTCTGGAGTCGGTGCACACCAATTCTTTCCCTCTTGCACTCTCTCTTCCTCTCTCTCATAAAAAAATACAAAAAAAAAAAAAAAAGAAAGAAAGAAAGAAAGGAGAAAGAAAGAAAAAGCACTTGACAGCTGAAGAGTTGATTTAGCAGTTAAAGCGCTTGCCTCCAAAGCCTAAGGATGCAGGTTCGATTCCCCAGTACCCACATAAGCAAGATGTACACAGGTGGTGCATGTATCTGGAGTTCATTTACAGTGGCTAGTGGCCCTAGTGTGCCCATTCTCTCCCTCCTCCACTTTCTCACAAATAATTAATAGAAATATTAAAGCCAGGCATGGTGGTACACACCTTCAATCCCAGCCCTTGGGAGGCAGAGGTAGGAGGATCGCTGTGAGTTCGAGGCCACCCTGAGACTATGTAGTGAATTCCAGGTTAGCCTGAGCTAGAGTGACACCCTACCTTGAAAAACCAAAAAAAAAAAAAAAAAAAAAAAAAGAGCTTGGTGTGGGCAACACACACCTTTAGTCCCAGTACTTGGAAGGCACAGGTAGGAGGTAGTAGCATCCCTGTGAGCTCAAAGCCACCAGCCTGAGACTACATAGTGAATTCCCAGTCAGCCTCTACCTCAAAAAACAAAACAAAACAAAACAAAACAAAACAAGACTGGAGAAATGGCTTAGTGGTCAAGGTGCTTGCCTGAAAAATCTAAGGACCCAGGCAGGTTCAATTCCCCATGACCCACTTAAGCCAGATGCGCAAGATGGTGCACGCACCTGGAGCTCATTTGCAGTTGCTGGAGGCCCTGGCACGCCCATTCTCTCTTCCTCTCTGCTTCTTTCTCTCTCCAATAAAAAACAATGGTAATGATATTCATCATCATCACCTGAGCTGGGTGCGATGGTGCACAACTTTAATCCCAGCACTTGGAAGGCAGAGGTAGGAGTATCACTACGAGTTCCAGTCCAGCCAGGAACTAGAGTTCCAGGTCAGCCTAGGCTAGAACAAGACCCTACCTCAAAAAAAGGAGGGCCATGGGAGAGATGGCTTAGCAGTTAAGGTGTTTGCCTGCAAAGCCAAAGGGCCTCAGTTCAATTCCCCAGGACCCACATAAGCCAGATGCACAAGGTGACACATGCGTCTGGAGTTCGTTTGCAGTAGCTGGAGGCCTTGGGGTACTCATTCTCTCTCTCTTTCTGCCTCTTTCTCTATCGCTATTCTAAAATAAATAATTAAAAATTTTTAAAAAGCAGCCGGGCGTGGTGGTACACACCTTTAATCCCAGCACTCGGGAGGCGGAGGTAGAAGGATCGCTGTGAGATTGAGGCCACCATGAGACTGCACAGTGAATTCCAGGCCAGCCTAAGCTAGAGTGAGACCCTACCTCAAAAAAACAAAAAAAAAAAATTTTTTTTTTAAAAAGCAGGGTTAGCCAGGAGTGGTGGCACACGCCTTTAATCCCAGCACTTGGGAGGCAGAGGTAGGAGGATCACTGTGAGTTTGAGGCCACCCTGAGACTACACAGTGAATTCCAGGTCAGCCAGAGCTAGAGCAAGACCTTACCCTGAGGGATTGGGGGGGGGGGGTGCTCAACGGTTAAGGCACTTTCCTGCAAAACCTAACAACATCAATTCAATTCCCCAGTACCCATATAAAGCCAGATGCATAAAAGGGCCACAAGCATCTGGAGTTCATTTGCAGCGGCTAGATGGCCCTGGTGCACCCATTATCTCTCTGTCCCTTTCTCCCTCTCTTCTTGGAAACAAATTAAAAAATAAGTAAATAAATAAAGCACCTAACACTCTGCTGTGGACTTTTTTTTACCAAGGAGTATCCAATTAAAATACATCTTGGGAAAGCTGGGTGTGGTGGTGCACGCCTTTAATCCCAGCACTCAGGGGGCAGAGGTAGGAGGATTGCCATGAGTTTGAAGCCACCCTGAGACTACATAGTTAATTCCAGGTCAGTTTGGATCAGAGTAAGACCCTACCTCGAAAAACCAAAAAATTAAAAATAAAATAAAATTAAAAAAAAAAAAACATCTTGGGGAAGCTGGGCACATAACCCCAGCATTTGGGAGGCAGAGGTAGGAGGATCGCCATGAGTTCAAGGCCACCATGAGACTACATAGTGAGTTCCAGGTCAGCCTGGGCTAGAGTGAGACCCTGTCTCCAAAAAAAAAAAAAAAAAAAATTAAAAAAACCTGGCACACCAGCTTTCGTCTTTTCCTTTATTTCTACCCAATAAAACTTGGCCTCACAAAATAAATAAATTCATACATACATACATACATACATACATCTTGGGGGCTGGAGAGCTGGGTCAGCATTTAAGGTGCTTGCCTGCAAAGCCTAGGGATTCATGTTCAATTCCCCAGTACACATGTAAAGCCAGATGCACATGGTGACACATGCATCTGGAGGTCTTCTGCAGTGGCTAGAGGTCCTGGTGTGCCCATTATCTATCTATCTCTCTCTTTTTCAAACAAATAAATAAAATATTATTATAAAAACACATCTTGACTTCTTGAACTTTTTCTCTCCACGGTTTTTCCAGGCCCTCCATGTGGGATCTCTAGCCACATGGGTGATTTCCCTTGGCTCTGTACTTCCCTCAATAAATAACATAATTTAATAATAAAAAAAAAAAACACATCTTGAGAGTCAGGGAAGCCTCACCTGCCTATTTAATGTGATGGCACTAGGTTGGCATTTGGTGCAGATGCCATTGGGCCACGGGAGGTGTCCCTCGCATCCTGACTTAATCTTGCAGCTGATGTTCTCCAGGGCAACAAACTTCCCCCTGAGAGAAGAAAAGCAACTGAGTTAAAATGTAACAGCAGCGGGGAGGAGTCAGGCAGAAAACTGGAAGGGTTTGTGAAAGAGCTTATACCTCCAGAACAGTGTTCAAAGGGGCCAAACGTGCAAGGCAGTATGCTAACATCACTCTGTAGAAATTTAAAGTCCTGTTCCTGTACCTTCTAAAGTCTAGTTATCATGCACTGAGGCACACAGCTCTCATCCTACCGAAATATACCATCTGCTCTCAGCACTTCCCTAACATTTACAAGGGTTTTTAAAACACTGTCCAAGCCAGGTGTGGTGGTGCACACTTTTAATCCCAACAATCGGGAAGCAGAGGTAGGAGGATTGCCATGAATTTGAGGCCAACCTGAGACTACATACTGAATTCCCACTCCGCTGGGTTAGAGTGAGACCCTACCTTGGGGTGGGGGAGACCACTGTCCAATACCTTCTGATCAACCTATGTCACTAAGAGGAATTTAGCAGTAACTGTGGCATTATCCCAGTGCCAAACCATCTGTAAAACATTTTCATTCATAGGAAAAATCTGACTAAGATACACAATGGGAAAATATTCTACCTGGTATTAAGCAAAGTAAAAGGCATTGTCTGAAAATGTCAATGAAGAAGACCTGGGCCCAGCACTGAACTTGGGAATGTATGCAAGTGATCTCAGTTTTAGCACTCATAGAATGGCCTATTAATTCCATTTTCATTGCTTTCCCCACAGCTTTACTGAGATATAGCTGGCAAAAAAAAAAAAAAAAATTATATACATGTGTGTGTGTATGTATGTATGTGTGTATATGTATACACACACACTTATTTATTTAAGTTGTATATGTGATATTTTGCAAATAAAAACTACATGGACCCAAAAAAGAAAAAAAATGTCCAACTCTGCCGGGCATAGTGGCACAGGCCTTTAGTCCCAGCACTCGGGAGGCAAAGGTAGGTGGACCACGATGAGTCTGACTACATAGTGAATTCGAGGTCAGCCTGGGATACAGCAAGACCCTACCTCAAAAAAAACAAACAAAAAACTGCATGGATTTTTAGTGTTCAAGATGTCTCCAAACACACCCGCATCATGAGCTAACTTGAGGTAACTTAACATCATATAATCTCACACTTAGGTTTTGTCACAAGCCAATGCTCACTGGTATTTCAGTACCTGGGGCAATACCTCTGTCCCTAGACCTGTACACCAGTCATGCC
Organism: Dipus sagitta; assembly: GCA_036346955.1. Classification (NCBI taxonomy): domain Eukaryota; kingdom Metazoa; phylum Chordata; class Mammalia; order Rodentia; family Dipodidae; genus Dipus; species Dipus sagitta. The sequence continues at coordinate 15,154,257 of CM070778.1, forward strand.
CACAGATATGCCCCACAAAGGCTGTATCCCTTGACCCAGACTGATAGACCAGAGAATCCCATAGCTCTCCATCCACTGACAGGCAAAAGTGTGGTTCTAGTAGGTACTTTCTTCTGGCCCACCATTTTTTTTTTTTTTAAGATAGGGTCTCACTCTAGCCCAGGCTGACCTGGAATTCACTACATAGTCTCAAGGTGGTATGAAACTCCTGGTGATCCTCCTACCTCTGCCTCCTGAGTGCTGGGATTAAAGATGTGAGCATGCCACCATACTAAGCTCTGGCCTCCCACTTTTTAAAAGGCATTTTAGGATGTCAGCAGGTTATTGGAGAAAAGCTACAATCAGGCAAACATGATGTCTTTCACAAAAAGCTGCTGACCTGGATCAGTAGCATCTCCCCTTGTTACAGTAATAGGAATTGCAAAGCTACAGATGAAGCCTGCTACTCTCTGGCAAAGTGTACACAAATTTAACACTGAAAAAGAAACCAAAATGCAGTCAAGTGATAGTGCATGTCTGTAAGACCAGCATTCAGGAGGCTGAGGCAGGAGGATCTCAAATTTGAGGCTAGCCTGGGGTACATAGTGAGATCCTATCTCAAGAAAAATACTCTCTGCTCATTCCTTTTTAGCCACTACTGGCACCACACTCAAGAGCAAAAAGAAGGCTTACACTGCCCGCCTGATTAATTCTGTGGACTGCAACCCCCGTGGTACCAGAGTGCAACCCATGAACAGTGCTGCAGTTTCGGCTCCTGCTATGGTGGTGAAAGTGAAGGACAAGGAGGCAGGGCCCTGGGAACATAACAGACAGGAGTGATTATCATGGAGCAGTTGTCTTTCTGAAAAGCAGGGATCAGACCTGTAGATCAGACTTGCAGATTCAATAGGCCACCACCACATATACAAACCCCCAGGGAACTGTGTAGACGGTAAGGTCTGTGACAGATGGGAATCTGCCTGATGCTCTGAGCCCTATGGTCATGCAGCAGGCTCTCCCCACCTGCTCCTAAAATAAGCAAAGTAGAAGATGCTAATGCTTTACACCCTGCATTGCTTTCCCTTGCCCAGTGCTATACAATAAAGTTTATGTGTGCCAAGACCATGATGGCCACTTACTTGTCAGCCCCTCCAGTCAGCTTCCGTATATAGGCATGGAAGGACATGTGCTTGACAGGAGGCTCCAAGTGGTTCAGGTAGTCTTCGTCAAATGGCTGCCAAAATACACATGGAAAGTGACAATCACAGGCCTGCCAGGGCACGTGAGACACAGGGAACAGACCAGGTAATACAGTCTTGTAGTCAGAGCTCACAGGGACAGTGAGGAAGACCCAGCTGGATCCTTTTCTTACCAGTTGAAGGTTATAATCAAGTTTTTCTCTGTGTCAGTTATGCTTTCAAGATTAAAAGGCACCCCTCCTAAATACAACAAGCACTTAAGGCAAATAAGCGCTAAGAAAATTCTCAAAAAGAAAAGCCACAAAGGGTCTTATCCTCAGACTCCCCATAGTTTTGACTGCCTGACACTGAATAAAAGCTATGAGTTCAGTCAGTTCAGGGAACACTCGAGTGCAACCCCCCTGACCCTCCATTAAATCATTAAAAACAAAGAAAGAAAAGCCACAAAGAACCTGGGGATACAACTCAGTGGCAGAACAATCCACAGCAACAGGCATGCACACATGCATGCATGCACATGTGCAGTCAGAAGAGCCTTGTGTAGAAAATAAGGTGGGCCTTCCTGCCCTAAGGTCGGCCTGGAACTATTACCAGTCAGGATTATTATGGTAACTCTCCAATCTCACCAAGACACCTGAGATTCAGGCACAGTAAATCAAAACCATGACAAGCAGAAAAGACAAGGTCAGCTCTATGTCAGATAAGAGTGTCAGATAAGAGAAGCAGGAAACATGTCCCTAAATCACAGCAACACCAACGCCTCAGTCATTCCCAACCCACCCACAAGGTCACTCCTATAAAGCTCAACCGTTTGCACTCGTGCAAATACAAGGCCCAGGGCAATAAATAGATAAGTTCTTGGAACCACCAAGTCCAGGCACCAAAAAGTGCTTGGACAACTCTGTCATCAGCAGCCAACCACATGCCTATTCAGGAATTCCCTCTAAATGACTTACCTCCAGCGGGACGCAATGCACACACTTTCCCAGGGGACCATGGCGACATCTAGAGAAAATATAGGGTAGAAAAAAGACATGGGGACACAGAGGTTATTTCTCTGTTGCTGCCTCCCAACAGTTTTGACATTTAAAATGTATGTCATATTTTAATAAAATGTTTCCCTACTTACAAGGAATTATTTTAGATGGTACATGGGTGTTTCTATGTTTTTTTTTTTTTTTTTTTAATTAGAGTGAGACAGAGAGAATTGGCACAACAGGGCTTTTAGCCATTGCAACTGAACTCCAGATGTGTGCGACACCTTGTGCACATGCAAGACCTTGTGCATCTGGCTTACACTGGTTCTGGCCAGCCGAACCTGGGTCCTTAGAGTTCACGAGGCAAGCACCTAATGGCTAAGCCATCTCTCCAACCCAATATTTTTTTTGTTGTTTTTACTTTTATTTTTTGAGGTAGGGTCTCACTCTAACCCAGGCTGACCTGGAATTTACTATGTAGTCTCAGGGTGACCTTGTCCTCATGGTGACCCTCCTACTTCTACCTCCTGAATGCTGGCATTACAGGCATGCATCACCACACCCAGCTTGGATGTTTCTATTTTAGTAATTCACTTTTATTGTGATACATATTTCAAAAAATAATAGCCAAGACATGGTGGCACACGCCTATAATCCCAGCAGATACTTACTACAAAGTGAGTTCCAGGCCAGCCAGGGTTATATACATAGACCTCATATCAAAACACAAACAAAAAACACAAAAGGTCAGTCAAGGCAACCCACGACTGTAAGCTTTTAATTCTAGCACTTGGGAGGCTGCAATAGAAGGGTTACTGAGTTAGAGGCCAGCCTAGGGGCTACAAGAGTGAATTCCAGGTCAGCCTAGGCTAGAGAGAGACTCTGGCTCAGAGGGGGAGAAAAGAAAAAGAAAATGAAAACTGGCCAACACATCAAACCTGTGATTTCACAGATACTACGTGCTTAGAATGATACTAACAAAAAAAATAAATATTTATGTCTGTGTGTGTGTGAGAGAGAGAGAAACAGAGAGAGACAGAGACAGAAACAGAGAAGCAAAAAGAGAGAGAGAATGGGCACACCAGGGCCTCCAGCCACTGCAAATGAAATCTAGATGCATGTGCCACCATGTGCACCTGGCTTATGTGGGTCCTGGGGAAGTAAACCTGGGTCCCTTGGCTTTGCAGGTAAGCACCTTAACCACCAAGCCATCTCTCCAGCTCCAAAGTCATTTTCAATAAATAAATGTTAGTAAAAAGCCAGTGCTGTGCTGGAGAGATGGCTTGGAGGTTAAGGTGCTTGCCTGCAAAGCTTAAGAACTCATGTTCAAATCCACAGGTCTCACATAATCCAGGCACACAGTGACACAAGCGTGCAATGTCATACATATACACAAGGGGGCGCGCATGTCTGGAGTTCGTTCACAGAGGCTGAGGGACCTAGCATGCCCATTCTCTCTCTCTCTCTCTTAAGATAATTAATTAATTTTAATGAAAAAAAAAAGTGAGATGGAAAGATGGCTTAGCAGTTATGGAGCTTGCCTTCAAAGCCTAAGGACCCATGTTTGACTCTCCAGATCCCATGTAAGCCAAATGCACAAAGGTGAGCAAGTGCCCACTAGGTGGTGCAAGCATCTGGAGTTCGATTTCAGTAGCTGAGGCCCAGGTGCACCAATTCTCTCTCTCCCTAAAACAAAACATTTAAAAATATATTATAAAAAACAAAAAGCGGGTTGGATGGGTTGAAGAGATGGCTTAGCAGTTAAGGTGCTTGCCTGCAAAGCCAAAGAACCCTGGTTCAATTACCCAGAACCCACGTAAGTCAGATGCATAAGGTGGTGCATGCATCTGGAGTTCATTTGCAGTGGCTGGAAGCTCTGGCACGCCTATTATCTCCCCCCCCTCTCTCCCCCCACCTCTTTCTATCAAATAAATAAAAATATTAAATTAAAAAAATGCGGATTGGAGAGATGGCTTAGAGGTTCAGGTGCTTGCCGGCAAAGCCAAAGGACCCAGGTTCAATTCCCCAGGACCCAAGTAAGCCACATGCACAAGGGGGATGCACACATCTGAAGTTCATTTGCAATGGCTGGAGGCCCTGATGCACTTATTCTCATTCTCTCTCTCTCTCTTCCCCCTTCTCTCTCCCTGCCTATTTCTCTCTCTCAAATAAATAAATAAAAATAATTTTTTTAAAGCCAGTGCTTACATGGATAAGCCAAAATTCTAAGAATGCTGCACAAGCTCAAATTTGGAATGTACACTTCACACACATTCTGCAAACACACTTTAAAGATGCTTGACTTTAGGGCTTTGCAATATTTTGTCACAGACACCCTGGAAGCTTAGCATGTATCCTAGAATAAAGAGGTGAGGTGTGCTTAGTTTATGAGGGCAGCAGTAGGGTTGTAGGAAGGCAAACTACAGTCCTCCAAAGGCTCAATCATATCTCATTCTACTCAGATGCAAGTAACTTCTTTTCTTTTCTTTGGTTTTTCGAGGTAGGTTCTGGCTCTCTAGCCCAGGCTGACTTGGAATTCACTATGTACTTTCAAGGTGGCCTCAAATTCACAGCAATCCACCTGCCTCTGCTTCACAAATGCTGGGATTAAAGGTGTGTGCCACAATGCCCAGCAAATGCAAGTAAGTTCCAAGTATCAGAACACAAATGAACTCTGCCTCCTATATACCAGTAAGAGGTCAGAATACAGATGTGTACACACACACTCTCTAAAAGACAGCTAATGAAGCCATGAAGGTCCAGATTGTGACAAGGGAATAGGCACTGAGTCCCTGGGAGGAAACTCAAATGGAACCCAGCATTCCAGCGGCTCCACACCAAAGCAGCTGAGCATCTGTGGCTAGGTCACGCCTGAGGCATAAAAGCTGCTGATACAGCAACTGAAATCCAATATCCTGATGCCGTCACCTATCACATTGGCAGAAAACAGACTCCACTGCAGACAGCCTTCACTAACAAAATTTCGTATCACTGCATATGAATTCAGATGGTTTTCACTGGCTTATATAGGCATGTGTGTGAGGGGATGTGTGTATGCATGTGCACAGAGAGCAGATGCTGACCTTAGGTAGCTTCCTAAACCACTCTCCACCTTATTATTTTTTTAATTTTTTTGGTTTTTCAAGGTAGGGTCTCACTCTCTAGCTCAGGCTGACCTGGAATTCACTATGTACTCTCAGGGTGGCCTTGAACTCACAGCAATACAGCAATCCTCCTACCTCTGCCTCCCGGGTGCTGGGATTAAAGGCGTACGCGGGCTGGAGAAATGGCTTAGCGGTTAAGCACTTGCCTGTGAAGCCTAAGGACCCCGGTTCGAGGCTCGATTCTTTAGGACCCACGTTAGCCAGATGCACAAGGGGGCACACGCGTCTGGAGTTCGTTTGCAATGGCTGGAGGCCCTGGCATGCCCATTCTCTCTTTCTCTCTATCTCTCTCTCTTTCTCTCTGTCGCTCTCAAATAAATAAATAAAAATAAACAAAATATTTTTAAAAAGGCGTGCGCCACTACACCCAGCTTTCTTTTAAATATTTTATTAGCATTTATTTATTTATTTTAGAGAGACAGAGAAAGAGGCAGATAAGAGTGACAGAGAATGGGCACACCAAGGCCACCAGCCACTGTAAACTCCAGACACATGAGCCACCTTGTCAAACCTGAGTCCTTTGGCTCTGCAGGCAACTGCCTTAACAGCTAAGCCATCCCTCTAGTCCCCTCTTTTTCTTTTTGAGAAGAGGTCTCACTGGTTGACCTAAATTCACATTTGAATCAGGCTGGCCTTCCTTGGACTTAGAACGATCTTCCTGTCCGTGGGATTACAGGAATTTGCCATAATGCCCATTTCTCAAGTACTTCCTTTAATGGCTCATTAAGATCAGTGCAGACAAGACCCAGAGCCCTACAGAGCACTTACAGTTGTGGGTCTCGGCTCCTGTATATCTTTCCATCCTGCTTACTGAGGTATTGATCGATTTCATCCTCAACCACACTAGGAGCAACAAAGGCCTTTAACCCCAGTGAGGTTGACGACGTGTCCATTTCAGATGAAGTTCCAGCAAGGCTCGAGGGAAACAGGAACAACAAATCGCCATGTCTGTTCAAAGATAAACAGCATCAGCACTATCCTCTCCCCCACCACCCAGGCCACATAAATCAGCCTTGATATATGAGCTGACAGTTGAAAAAAAAAAAACAAATTTCACCATCCTAAAGACTGATTGTTTCCTTTTTTTTTTTTTTTTTTCCTTCCCCCCCCCTCCCCAAGGTAGGGTCTCACTATAGCCTAGTCTGACCTAGAATTCACTATGTAGTCCCAGGCTGGTCTCCAACTCACAGCTATCCTCCTACCTCTGCCTCCCAAGTACTGAGATTAAAGGTTTCCAGTTTTGAGACCAGAATTCTTATTTCTGTTGGCATTATAAAGATCAGCAATAGATTCTCAGTAATTTCTCTTACAAATTTATTTTATTAGCTGTGATACTGATGAATACCTACTGCTATCTGACTTTAGACATGTGAACACAGCCTGTGCTCACCTGAACCTTTCTCCTGTTCCTTCTCTATGTGGCCATATCTGCATCACTCTTCAGCCTTCTATCCAACTTTCAATCCACAATTTCTCTCTCTCTCTCTCTCTCTCTCTCTCTCACACACACACACACACACACACACACACAGATGGGGTGGTCACTGTTTTACAACAGGAAGTCATTTCACAGCTTGCTCATCTCATCCAACAATTCTCAAAGAGCTGTCACATCAATTCTCTATGTATAAGAACTACTTTAAAAAAAAAAAAAAGTGTCTCTATGTAGTCTAGGCTGGCCTCACAATCAGAATCCTCCAGCCTTGGCCTATGAATGCTGAGGTTATAGACAGGTACATACCACACCTGGCTTAACATACCCCAAGGAAGCAGTAACAGCTTTCCCTGAGGAGCATGTGTGCTGTCTGCTGCACTTTGCCACTTTGGAGAACTCCTGCAAATGTCACAACAGATGCCAGTAGCTTTTACTCCTTAAGCAGATTCCTAGGAATGGCCCATTTATGCTGATGCTTTTCAAAGGGCTGCTGCACATCTCCTTTCCAATGGCAAGACTTGGTGGCTAAGGAGTGCTTCCATTTAGAAGTCTTTCACAAACCCCTGTGGGTCACAGCTGACCAGGTGTGCCTTTCAGCACATCAGCTCCAGCCTTAGAAGACAAGCCAAGGTAGAACACTGGGCAAGTTTTCCACTGCCATCAACAGAGTAAGCCTGAAAGAACAGCCAGCTCCAGCCCTGAATACCACACTGACAGCAATGTCTTCAAGTGCCAATATTGCCAAGGATAGGAGGACCTGAAGAGCATAGCTACAGATCTGCTCTCACCTTCTCTTGCCTCTGTAATTCAGGGGCAATATGCCTGCCATGTTATATCCAGAGACTTTGTTTCTAGAATGAATTAAATATCCCAAACACCCTTCAGCTGCAGGATATATGGATACCATAAAAACACTGCTAAGAAAAAAAAAAAAAAAAAAAAAAAAAAGAGTAGGCCTAGGGCTTGCAGTGTTCACTGGGCAACAGGAGTTGAAGTCTTGAGCATTCCTGCCCAAAGCACACTGCTGAGTGTGAAACTCCCACATTAAACCAGATGACTGGCTAGGCATCGTGACACAGACCTTAATCCTGGTACTTGGGAGGTAGAAAACAAGAGTATTAGAAGTTCAAAGCCAGCCTAGACTATATGAGACCTTGTCTTTAAAAAATAAAAATAAAAAAAAAAAGGAAAATTTGCCAGGCATGGTTTATAGTAGCTAGTGGCCCTGGCATGCCCATTCTCTCTCCCCCCCCCTTCCCTCCCTGTCTGTCTGTCTCAAATAAAAATTTAAAAAATTAAAAATAAATTGGCCATTGTTAAAAAAATAAAATAGAATTTAAGGGATGGAGAGATGACTTAGTGGTTAACATGCTTGCCTGTGAAGCCTAACAACCCAGGTTTGATTATCCAGGACCCACGTAAACCAGATGCACATGGTGGCACATGTGTCATTTGCAGTGTTCATTTGCAGGGTTCATTTGCAGTGGCTACAGGCCCTGGTACACCAATTTAAAAGAAAAATAAATAAATAAATAAATAGCCCAACCCAAACAGATGACTGATGGAACTCTTAACAACTAGGGAGATCCCACAAGTTGAAAGGGGGAAATCCCTGCAAAGCAGGGAAAAGTTGCCATGGAGGTTTGTGGCAGGGACCTCCTTGTGGGGGTGGAGCCTAGGCTGTTGTTGGGATCTGAAAGGCCAAAGACAAAGGGGACTCATTAGAGTCCTAGCTCCACAGCACCCCCTGGTGCCAAATTAAATAAGATCTCTACAAGGACCGCAGTTGGAGGACCCACATAAGCCAGACACACAAGGTGACACATGCATCTAGAGTTCTTCATTTTCAATGGCTGGAGGACCTGGGGCACCCATTCTCTCTCTATCTGCCTCTTTCTCTGTCTGTTGCTCTCAAATAAACAAAAATAATTATATATATATATATATAAGACGTCTCAGAACCACTCCTCCCAACAACCACCACCACCACCAAAAAACCAGGAGGGGTGGGGACAACAAGCACTGAGAGGCAGGCCAAATATTCAAGTGCTGGAAGCAAACTACAGAAAACAAACCTTCCAGGAGCTGGGAACACTGTGGTCCCTGTGAGTGTGAGAAGTCAACAGCTATATTTGAAAGGAAATCATCAAAAAGTATCAGCCAGGTGCAAGGCCACTGAAAAATCCTGCTGGAACTAACCTCCATGAAGACGAGCTGACAGAAAGCTGGAAGAAGCCATTCTGCATGCAGTTCAATGGGAGAGAGAGAAATCACCAGTGAAGATAACCAACAGTGGACACTGCAAGCCTTATATTTGGCCAGCCAGGTCAAATGAGCCAATGGGTGCAATAGTGGCACGTCTGTCGTGGTGGAAACCAACTGCCCTCTAATTGGACTGGAGGCCCACTCCATGGGAGGGAATACATCCCTGATACTGAAAACCTACAAGGGTAGTCATGAGCCCTAGGGGTGTAACATCTCCTGGTGTCTGGCTAAATGTATATACTATGCTCATCAAACTTGCCAGTAAGCACTTCTCTTAATGTTCATACCTATATATTAATGCTACTCTCACTTTTGGTTGAGAACCTTCTCTTTTCAGAGGGCAGTGACCTTGGGATGACTCAGAAGGCATCATGATTCTGGGAAGAAGTGACAGGGGTGCTCAGTACTGTAATATCTCTATCACACCTTCCAAGGCTCAGGGTCCATTGCGGAAGACAGCGGAAAGAACGTAAGAGCCAAAGGAAGGGCAGGAGTCCTTACAATGTGCTCCTCCACACACAAAATGGTCTCGATATCCATGACCTCACAGTGCCTGACACTACCTACATAAGACCATCATAATAGATGGAAAAGATGATAACATCAAAATAAAAGAGACTGAGAGGAGGGGATATGATGGAGAATGGAGTTTCAAAGGGGAAAGTGGGAGGAGGGAGGGCATTACCATGGGATATTTTTTATAATCACGGAAGTTGTTAATAAAAACAAAATCACAAAATAGCCAGAAAAAAATATATGTATGTATATGTATCAGCCAGGGGCTGGAGAAACTGCTTAGTGGCTAAGGCATTTGCCTGCAAAGCCAAAGGATACAGGTTCGATTCCCCAGGACCCATGTAAGCCAGATGTTTGCAGCAGCTGGAGGCCCTGGTGCACATATTCTCATTCTCTCTCTCTCTCATAAGTAAATAAAAATTAAATTAAAAAATATATATCAGCCGGGTGTGGTGGCACACGCCTTTAATCCCAGCACTTGGGAGGCAGAAGAGGATTGCCATGAGTTCAAGGCCACCCTGAGACTATATAGTGAATTCCAGGTCAGCCTGGGCTAGACCAAGACCCTACCTTAAAAAAACCAAATATATAAATGTATATATTAAGTCAGGCTTAATAGCACACACCTTTGATCCCAACACTCAGGAGGGAGAGGTTGGAGGATCATTGCTGAGAGGCCAGCCTGGAACTACAGAATGAGATCCAGGTCAACCTGAGCTAAGGTGAGACCCTGGAGGGGAGGGACTGAGTCAGGCATTGTGATACAAGTCTGTAATCTCAGCCACTCTGGAAGCTGAGACAGGAGGCAAGTTTCTAAGACCTGCCTGGCAATATAGCACGTCCACATCTCAAAGCAAAAGTAAAAAGCTGAGGACACAGCTCAGACACAGAGCACTGGTCTGGCATGTACAAGGCCTTCGTTCAACCTTCAGTGCTAAAATAAATGAATAAATTTTAAGTGAAAAATGGTACAGAGAGGTACAGTGTGTACTTTGAGTCCCTAAAGTCTGAGGCAGGAGAGTGACTTGAGTATAGGAGCTTAGGGCTTTGGCAGTATAACAAGACTTCATCTCAAAAATAAGTTCTGCCTGACCTAGAGTGAGACCTTACCTCGAAAAACCAAAAATAAATAAATAAGTAAATAAGTAAATAAATAAATAAATACATAAAAAGGACTGCCTGAGCTAGACTGAGACCCTACCTTGAAAAACAAAACAAAAAAAGGACTGGAGAGATGGCCTTCTAGTTAAGGCATTTGCCTGCAAAGCCAAAGGACCCAGGTTAGATTCTCTAGGACCCACGTAAGCCACATGCACAAGGTGGTGCATGCCTTTGGAGTTCGTCTGCAGTGGCTGGAGGCCCTGGCACACCCACACCCTATCTCTCTCTGCTTCTTTCTCTCTCATAAATAAATATTAAACAAAAGAAAGGGAAGTTGATGTAATACATGTAGATTTGTTTTCTTTCTTTGAGACAAGATCTCACTTTATAGTCCAGGCTGGCCAAGAATTCATAACCCTGCAGTTTCAGCCTCCCAAGAACATATATACTACCACTCTTGGATCAGGTTTCTTGCATGTGTATGTGTGTGGTGTGCATATGTGCATTCATGTGCACGTGGAAGCCAAAAGTCAATATCGGATGTTTTTCCTCAATCACTCTCAACCTTATTTTTCTTGGACAGTCTCTCGCACTGAACCTGGAACTCATCAATTTGGCTAGACAAGACAGTTAACAAATCCCAGGTATCCTTCTGCTTCTGCCTCCCCAGCCTGACTTTCAAATGACTGCTAAAAATTCAAACTCAGTTCTTCATGCTACTGTGACAAGCACTTTTCCCACTGTCCAATTCAGTTGTTTGTTTGTTTGTTTGTTTGTTTGTTTGTTTTAATTTATTTATTTGGAAGAGGTAGAGAGAAAGAGAAAGGGCACACCAGGGCCTCTAGCCATTGCAGACAAAGTCCAGATGTATGGGCCACCTTGTGCATCCAGCTTTATGTGGGTATTAGGGAATCAAACCATTAGCTTTGCTGGCAAGCGCCTTAAGCACTAAGCCATCTCTCCAGCTGTAAATTTGTTTTTAAATTAAATTAATTTATTTGCAAGCAAAGGGAGAGGAGAGAGAGAGAATGGGCACACCAGGGCCCATTGCTCCAGACAAGTGTGCCACTTTGTGCACCTAGCTTTGGGTGGGTATGGGAGAAATGAACTCAGGCCATCAAGCTTTGCAAGCAAATGCCTTTAACCGCTGAGCCATCTCTCCAGCCCTGTTTTTGTTTGTTTTTATTTATTTATTTATTTATTTATTTGAGATTGACAGAGAGAGAAAGAGAAAGACGCAGAGAGAGAGAGAGAGAGAGAAAATGGGTGCGCCAGGGCCTCCAGCCACTGCAGATGAACTCCAGACACATGTGCCACCTTTTACATCTGGCTTACGTAGGTCCTGGGGAATGGAGCCTTGAACTGGGGTATTTAGGCTTCACAGGCAAGCGCTTAACTGCTAAGCCATCTCTCCAGCCCTTGTTTTGGTTTTTTTTTTTTTTGAGGTAGGGTCTTCCTCTAGCCCAGGTTGACCTGGAATTCACTATGTAGTCTCAGGGTATCCTCAAACTCACAGGGATTCTCCTACCTCAGCCTCATGAGCTGTGATTAAATGTGTGTACCACCATGCCTGATTCATGTCTCCATTTCTCATCTTGCTGTTAGCATCAGTGTGATGAGATTACAGTAATTTGCCATGGCTTCCAGGTTCTTATGTCTTTATATGAACTAGTACTCCAGCTTGAGTAGCAAGAAATTTATCCACTGAGCCATCCCCCCAGCCCTTAAACTGGTATTTTAAATTTGTATGTATGTATGTATGCATTCATTTCAGTGTGTATAAGTGGGTGGGTGGGCACACAGGCAGTGGAACACCAGGCAGTTGAAGCATACTTCGGATCTGGCATTATTTGAGTACTAGGAATCATGCCTGGGATGACAGCTTTTTACAACCAAGTGCCTTTTTAACTGCTGAGCCATCTCCTTGGCCCCATTAATGACTTAATGGTTAAGGCACTTGCCTGCAAAGCCAAAGGTGCCAGGTTCCATTCTCCAGGACCCATGTAAGCCAAAAGCAAAAGGTGGCACATGCATGTGAAGTTTGCAGAAAGTAGAAGACCTGTTGCACCCATTCTCTCTATTTCTCTCTATATATTTGCCCCCCTGAAATAATTTTTTTTAATTTTTAAAATTGATTTTTTTGTCCCAGCAACAAAAAAGGTAACTAATACAACATGGAATTATGCATGCCAGGCCAAGTACTCTGCCACAGAGCCACATCTCCGACCACAAACAGATCTTCAAAACAGACATAAACATGCATAATTCCATTCAAAGCACTGCCATTACCAAAAAAATTGTTCATATTAACGGGATGTGATGTTTTACTTTTGTTTTGTTTTGTTTTGGTTTGGTTTTTCTAGTCCAGGATGACCTGGAATTTACTATGTAGTCTCAGGGTGGCCTTGAACTCACAGCAATCCTCCTACCTCTGCCTCCCAAGTGCTGGGATTAAAGGCGTGCGCCACCACACCCAATGTGATGTGATGTTTTTCTCTGAGTATGCACTTGCATGCACTCACACAACACACACACTAATAAGGAAGAATGATGAAAGTACAATGCACTGGTAAGCAGCAATAATGGAACCAGATGAGATTTATTAAGATCTATACAGTTCCAAAATAGTAACTATCAGCCTGGACTAGAGTGAAACACCCTACATCAAAAAAAAATTTATATATATATATACATACATACATACACACACACACATACACACATAATTTTTTTGCATATTGTGCTGTGTGGTAGGTATGCATGTATGTATACATGTCTGAATATGTGTGTGCATATATGTGTCAGGTCAATGACAGTTGTCTTCATCTATCATTCTCCACTAAATTCTTTGAGATTACAACTCCTGCTGAACCTAGAGCTCACTAATTCAGCTAGACAAGTTAGCCAACAAGCCAAACCCTACCAGAACCATACTTAGAGTGGTATGAAGAAGGATACATCCAGACACCTTCAAGTGGGTATCAGGTATGGTTACTCCTCACTGCCTATCTTACCCTGGGTGGACACTTACTTGATTTTTAGCAAATGGAGGGATTTGCTGGACGATGCTGTTATCTCTCCAGTCTTGTTTCTATTGATGTAAACTGAGAAGCCGTTGTTTTGGAAGCCAAATTCCTTTGCAACCTACAACAAGCCCCAAACAACATAAATTTAATGAAATAGTTAAGCACCACTACACATACCATGGTCCACCAAAACTACTTAAAGAACACTGAATATGTTTAAGAACTACTTCTCACTAACCAAATGTCTCATTATTTCACTTCTGAAAACAATGTGTACTGCTTATACAAGTCCCAATTTATATAAGAAGCTGGGCACAGTGGCACACGCCTTTAATCCCAGCACTCAGGAGGCAGAGGTAGGGAGACCGCCAAGAGTTCAAGGTCACCCTGAGACTACATGGTGAATTCCAGGTCAGCCTGGGCTACAGTGACACCCTACCTCAAAAAAAAAAAAAAAAAAAAAAAAAAGAGCCAGGCGTGGTAGCACACATCTTTAATCCCAGCACTTGGGAGGCAGAGGTAGGAGGACAGCTATGAGATCAAGGCCACCCTAAGACCACTGAGTAAATTCCAGGTCAGCCTGGGCTACAGCAAGACCCTACCTCAAAAAAAAAAAAAAAGACAATTAAAGATTATATGTTAGATGTATTGTAATTATTCAACAGCATGTATGTTATTATTTCTACAAGCTAACAGTAACATTAATAAAAGTAGTAAGAAATGAAGAAGGGGGACTGGAGAGATTGCTTAGTGGTTAAGGCACTTGCCTGCAAAGCCGAAGGACCCAGGTTTAATTCCCCAGGATCAATGCAAGCCAGATGTACAAGATGGTGCATGCATCTGGAGTTTGTTTGCAGTGGCTGGAGGCCCTGGCACACCCATTCTCTCTGCCTCTCTATCTGCCTCTCTCTCCCAAATTTAAAAAAAAAAAAAAAAAAAAAGCCAGGCGTGGTGGCACATGCCTTTAATCCCATCACTCAAAGTAGTCAAATTCATGGGAAAAAAAACCAGAATAGTGGTTACCAGGGCTGCAATGAAGGGAAAGGGATATATATATATATATATATACGTGTGTGTGTGTGTGTGTGTACACACATTGTTTGTTTTGTGTTGTTTTTTTTTTTGGAGGGGGGTTCCGAGGTAGGGTCTCACTCTAGCCCACACTGACCTGGAATTCACTACAAACTCTCAGAGTGGCCTCAAACTCATGGCGACCCTCCTACCTCTGCCTCCCAAGTGCTGGGATTAAAGGCACGTACCACTACGCCCAGCTTTTCTAAGGAAGTTTTTGTTCAATGGGGACAGATTTCAGATGTGCCCAAGAGGAAAGAGAACTGGAAACTAGTTTCACAACAATGCAAATACACAAGAAACTTGGTATGAAATAAAACTTATGGAGACATTTGTAAGTGAAGGAAAAACAAGAACTCAAAGTACCACCAAATTATATACTTAAACAGTTAAGGGCTGGAGAGATGGCTTAGCAGTTAAGGCGCATGCCTGTAAAGCCTAAGGACCCAGGTTCAGTTCTCCAGGTCCCACGTAAGCCAGATGCACATGGTGACATGTGTCTAGAGTTCATTTGCAGTGGCTAGAGGCCCTGATGCGCCCATTCTCCCTCTCTCTCTCTCTTTCCCTCCCTCTCTGTCTCATTCATATATATATGCCCCTCTCTCTCTCTCTCTGTAGCTCTCAAATAAATAAAGAAAAATAAAATTTAAAAAATATATATATGATAATGGTGGGACTGGGGAGATAGCTCAGTGGGTAGTGTTTGCTACAGATGTTCCTGAGTTCTTCCAGTACGCACATAAATGATGCAGTGACAGATGTTTGCATCCTAGTCATGCATACAGGCAAGACGGGAGGTTGACCTGGACGTGGTGGTGCACACCTTTAACCTCGACACTGAGAAGCAGAGGTAGGAGGATTGCTGTAAGTTTGAGGCCATCCTGACACTACATAGTAAATTCCAGGTCATCCTGGGTTAGAGTGAGAGGTTGAGACAGAATTGCCTGGACATTCATCTATCATCAATCAACTAACCTGGTGAAATCATTGGTGAACACATGAGGCCCTGTCTCAAAGGAAGAGGAAAGCAAGGACCAACATCTGAAAGCTGTCCTTTAATCTCCACAAGTGCATCATGACACATATATGCCTATACATGACACACATGCACAAACATATACACACATGAACACATACAACACACATCCCAAAACACTATGTAAATCCACTGTTACTCACATAGACTCATGTCCATAATATAGTATCCAACAGAAAAAGAGCAAGTTACAAATTACCATTTAACGCAATCTTTAACATGGATGCACCCTATGAATAACACATCTTAACTCCCAGTCTGTGAATATCAGGACTAACAAAACTACATGGGCTCAGGGAAACCTGTTACCCCACGTGGCACAACTATGGATTGTCACTACATCAACAAGCCAATGAATGACCTAAGAAGGGAAAAGATGGTTACTAAGCTGGTGGCTGGTAGCTAACGCACTCTGAACACTACAAGAGTACCCTTTGGGACAGAACCTAACACAGACTGAAAAAATGACTCAGAGGGGCTGGACTGTGAATATGATATACGAATCCTACTCTCTCAATTTTACTTGGTCTTTTTGTTTTGTTTTGTTTTTTGTTTTTCCAGGTAGGGTCTCACTCTAACTCAGACTGACCTGGAATTCACTATGTAGTCTCAGAGTGGCCTCAAACTCATGGTGATCCTCCAACCTCTGCCTCCCAAATGCTGGGATTAAAGGCATGCACCATCATGCCCAGCTTCAATTTTACTCAAGTTTTTCCTCTTTATGTGCATGAGAATAATAAATGATTAAAATAATTTCCAGGCTGAACATGGTGGCACATGCCTTTACATCCCAGCACTCCAGAGGCAGAGGTAGAAGGATTTCTGTGAGTCTGAAACCACCATGAGACTACATAATGAATTCCAGGTCAGCCTGGGCTAGAATGAGACCCTACCTCAGAAAACAAAAATAATAACAATAAAAAATAAAAAATAATTTCAGGTAAGTTTTTTTTTTTAATATATATGCACCCACGTGCACACACCACATATACTCTACACACACCAAGAAAAATCTGATCCAACAGCAATCTAGTCCAACCATACAGAGAAAAACCTATAAATGAGACACTTGGACATGGGCAGAAGAAGGAAATTAGAAAAAAAGAAAAGTGCATAGGAGAGCAGTGGAAGAAAAAAGACTGCTAAAGATAAATGCCACAAGTACCTTTTTCAAAAATGTTGCAGCTGTTTCTCTCTTTGTGGCCGTGATCCGCTTCACTCCATCTGGGGACTGGACGCGGATTATCTGTTGTAAATGGGTTAAGATGATTACTACAAAGCCTAGTGAGGACCTGACTTATTACGACATACACCTGAATCTTTCGGCATCTAGGTCACTGAAAATGAAAGGAAAAGTCATCCTTCACCTTTCAACCCCAATTCAATCTTGCTAGATAAGAATCTAGGAGGTAAGGTGCATCAACAAATGACAGGCAGCCCATGAGTACCATCTTGATTGCAACCCTTAGGTTTGCACGCAGAATACACTTCAAAGCAGCACACAACTGTAACCCCATATTCCAGAGGTGGAGGAAGAAGGGTCAGAGACTCAAGGTCATCCTCAAATACATAATTTAGGCCAAACTGGGCTCCACGAGACCGTATTTAAAAATTACAGTTATGGGAATTACCTCACTCCTTTCTTCTTGTGTCACTTTATTTTGTACTATGAAAGTATCATTAAAATATTTTCCTGTTAAAAATAATAATAATAATAATGCTGGGTGTGGTGGCGCACACCTTTAATCTCAGCACTTGGGAGGCACAGGTAGGAGGATTGCCATGAGTTCGAGGTCACCCTGAGTCTACATAGTGAATTACAGGTCAGCTTGGACTAGCTCAAGACCCTACCTCAAAAAAACCAAAAAAAAATAAATAAATAAATAAACAGAGCTTAATGGCTTGGTGTGTCCAACCCAAGGCCTAAGGCCTATGGACCTGATGAATGCAGCCTAACACAAAATTATAAACTAACTTAAAGCATTAAAATGTTTTCTTTTGCATTTTTTTTTTTTTTTTGGTAACTCAGTTGTGTAGTTCTTAAGTATAAACTTTGCAGGTAACAATGTCATGTTACAATGTCAAACAGTTGGAAACACCTGGAACTGAACTTCATCTACTTTAATCAAACAAATTTAAAAAAAAAATCTAAAGGGCTGGAGAGATGGCTTAGCTAACAGTTATGGTGTTTGCCTGCAAAGCCAAAGGACCCAGGTTTGATTCTCCAGGTCAACATAAGCCAGATGCACAAGGTGTTATATGTATGCGTCTGGAGTTCATTTGCAGTGGCTGTAGGCCCTGGCATGTCCATTCTCCCTCTCCTCTCTCCCTCTCTGTGTCTCTAATAAATAAATAAATATTTTTAAAAATCTACATTTTCCTAAAATAGTGTGACTCTTAGCCGGGTGTGGTGGCACACACCTTTAAGCCCAGCACTCAGGAGGCAGAGGTAGGAGCATCACCATAAGTTCAAGGGCACCCTGAGACTACACAGTGAATTCCAAGTCAGCCTGAGGTAGAGTGAGATCCTACCTCGGGGGGAAAAAAAAAAAAGTGTAATTCTGTCTATTTTTTTTTTAATAAATTTTACTTGGTTTTGCCCCATATGTTCTCAACTGTTAAGATTTTATTCTGGGGCTGGAGAGATGGCTCACTGGTTAAGTCACTTGCCTGCAAAGTCTAAGAACTCCTGTTCATATTGCCAGGTCCCATGTAAGCCAGATGCACAGTGACACAAGCACACAGTGTTACACATGTATACATGGGGGTGGATGCATCTGGAATTTGTTGGCACTGGCTGAAGGCCCTGGCGTGCCCATTCTCTCTCAAAATATGTTTTGTTTTGGTTTTTTTTTTGTTTGTTTGTTTGTCTTGGTTTTCGAGGTGGGTCTCACTCTAGCTCAGGCTGACCTGGAATTCACTATGTAGTCTCAGGGTGGCCTCGAACTCTCGGCAATCCTCCTACCTCTGCCTCCCGAGTGCTGGGATTAAAGGTGTGCGCCACCACGCCCGGCTCTCAAAATAAATTTAAAAGTTTTTTTTTTAAAGATTTTGGAGCCGGGCGTGGTGGCGCTCGCCTTTAATCCCAGCACTCGGGAGGCAGAGGTAGGAGGATTGCCGAGAGTTCGAGGCCACCCTGAGACTACATAGTGAATTCCAGGTCAGCCTGAGCCGCAGTGAGACCCTACCTTGAAAAACCAAAAAAAAAAAAAAACTAAGGCATGTCACAAAGTGAAGAATTCTGCCTCTCTGTGGAAACTTTTACAAATGTTCCTTCATCTGATCACTGGGGAACTGGAGCCTGTCACTCTGGCATAGTGAGAAAGAAGTCACATGGAAGAACTGTCTGCTTTTGTTTCTCTGTTGAGTCTAGCTACATAGCCCTGGCCCATTACTCACTAGGTAGCCCAGGCTGGCTCTGAACTCATGATCCTGCTGTGCACAGGATTACAGGCCTGTGTCATCATGCCCAATTACAAAGAAGGCTTCTCAAGTGCAAGTCACTCTACCTGTACTCTACGTGGTAGTTAGTCTGTGTTTAAAAAGAAAAATGCGGGGAAGTCGCTGACGAGCCACATCTGGCAGAGGTGTTGTGTCTGAGGACCGTGGCAGGAGTGTGCGTGCATAGTGGAGGGAAGCACCCATGGGCTGCAGATTAACAATAGAGACCCAGAAGGACGTCCAACCCCCAAAAGCAGCAGTCAATGATCTATATATGTGGAGACTGTCACACGGAAAATGAAATCAAATCCGGGGATCCAATCAGATGTAGAGGGTGTGGATACAGAATAATGTACAAGAAAAGAACTAAAAGATTGGTGGTTTTTGATGCTCAATGAAACTGAAAATACAGAAGTGTCTTAATTTGTCTCATTAATGTTTCCCATTATTGTATAGCCTTTGGGTTAGCGTACTTATGAGTACCACTATGTATGTATAATTTAATTTTACAAACGAGATTGTATTTTATTTATTTTTTTAATATTTTATTTTATTTATTTGAGAGAGAGAGAGAGGAGAGAATGGGCGTGCCAGGGCCTCCAGCCACTGTGAATGAACTCCAGACGCATGCGTGTCTGGTTTACATGGGTCCTGGGGAATCGAACCTGAGTCCTTTGACTTTGCAGGCAAACGCCTTAACCACTAAGCCATCTCCCCAGCCCGAGATTGTATTTTAATACTCTGTACAAAGAAATTTTGGTTTGCTGTGAGTTTTAATTTATTATATAATCTGGCATACAATGAGGAATAAAATTGCTTCTCTAATCAAAAAAAGAAAAAGAAAAATGTGTGTGCACCTTTAATCTCAGCACTGGTTCTGAGGATCGTCTTGAGTTCAAGGTCAACCTGAGACTACATAGTGAATTTCTGGTCATCCTGGGCTAGAGTGAGATATTATCTCATGGGAGGGGGGTGGAGGGGTTTACTAAGAAAAGCTCTGGCTTACCCTCTGAAACAAAGCTACAAAAGAATAGATATGCTGGGTGTGGTGCTGCACATCTTTAACCCCAGCACTCAGGAGGCAGAGGTAGGAGGATCACTGTTTGAGGCCGCCCTGAGACTACATAGTGAATTCCAGGTCAGCCTGGGCTAGAGTAAGACCCTACTTTGAAAAACCAAAAAAAAAAAGAAAAAACAGGATACAAGAACAGACAAATCAGGCCAAATTGACACACAGCCTTAGTAATTTGTTTCCCTATTTATAAGAAAACAAGACTGTGTATGGTGACAAGAACCTGTACTTCCAATTACTCGGGAAATTGAGAGAGGAGGATTGCTTGAACCCAGGGTTTGGAGGACTGC
Organism: Dipus sagitta; assembly: GCA_036346955.1. NCBI lineage: Eukaryota > Metazoa > Chordata > Mammalia > Rodentia > Dipodidae > Dipus > Dipus sagitta. The sequence goes on from CM070778.1 coordinate 15,174,829, forward strand.
TTGGGTAACATTGTTGAAAACTTGGTCACAAATTTTTGTTTTGTTTTGTTTTGAAGCCCAGAAGGCTTCCTGGGAAGGGGATGAAGAATTATCAAGATATAAAACATTAATCCCAAAGAAATTCTTTAAAGACCTTTCTGAATTCATACATTTAAAAAAAATTATTTATTTGCAAGCAGAGATAGAGACAGAGAGAGAAAGAGAGAGAGAGATTGACTAAAGTATGGGCACAGCAGGGCCTCTAGCCACTACAAACAAACTCCAGATGCATGTACCATTTTGTGCATCTGGTGTACATGGCTGTTGATTGGGAAGTAGAACCCAGGTTCGTTCGGCTTCGCAGGCAGATGAGCCATATCTCCAGCCCCTCTTTCTGAATTTAAAAGAAATAAAGCTTCTAAACTTAATTTCAGAAGGATGTTTTGATTTTTCAATACCTGAGAAAGTCAGAGACCCAATGCTGTCTGTGAGGGCCCATCTTTTGGTACATGGTTGGAAAACATTCTTGTCTGGAACTTAATTGAACAAGGTGGCCTTAACTCAGGAAATCATGAAGTAACAAAGTTTAAAAGGTAGATTTTGCCAGGTCATTATGCATGCCTTTAATCCCAGTGTAACTGTCTTTTATTTTTTACTTGGTTTTACCCCATATGTTCTCAACTGTTAAGATTTTGTTCTGGGGCTGGAGAGATGGCAAAAGTAGGAGGATCACTGTGAGTTCAAGGCCACCCTGAGACTACATAGTGAATTCCAGGACAGCCTGAGCTAGAGTGAGACCCTACCTCGAAAAAACAAAACAAACAAACAAAAAAGGTAGATTTGACTGCTGATGCCCCGGCCTATTTTTAGGCAAGTCACCAATATCGGTAAGTTTAACTTTTTAAAAGGATAGCCTTTCTGAGCTTTCCCTTAGACCATATTCATTGCTGACAATCTCCAGGTTAGGAAACAGAGGGAACAAGAGTGCCCTGAACGAAGCTGTGAGGAAGGTGAGGAAACCCTTAGAAAAGCCTTAAACTCAAGAGCCTACCACGCAAGGTGGCCTTACAAGTAATCCCAGCATTGAGGAGGTCGAGAAAGAAGGATGCCAAGTTCTAGGCAATCCCGAGGTAATTCAACAGCCGGATTCTCTGGGAAACCCATGACATTCCGGAAGGAGAAGTGATGCCCTCTAGAATGTCAGGGCATAACAGCTAATGCTCCCCCTCTCCCTTCCATCACTCAACTCTGTTCTGCTTCCTCAAACATTCCAAATATTCCTCAGAGCTGACCACAGTTCTTCTATCCGACCTGCCTGGTACTTTTTCTCCTGGGCTTGTTTACTTCGGAGGGGAAACTCCACAAGTTAGCTTTCGGCTGTCGGTTTGGTTTTTCCTCTCTGATTTATAAGTAATGTATTTCACTTTTAGGGATGGGGGAGGTACACAATTCCTAACGGCAGGCTAAAGTGAAATCAGCCTTCTTTACCTCATTCCTTCTGAACAGGTAGTCCAGATGTCCCCTCAACAGAGTACCCAACCCCTTCCAGGCTGCTGTCTGCTTCCCGGGTCGCATCCTCGGAGGGGGCAGGATTCCCTACGCTGGCCTGCACCCCGGAGTGACTCAGGACGAGGCCCTGAGGGAGCCCGGGGGAGCCCGAGAGCGGCTCCGGGGCCTGCGAGGAGGCCGAGGGGCCTCGCCGCGACCTGCGGTGGCGGGCGGCCGCTCGACTCGGACAGCCGGGACTTTCTCCCGCCGGTCACTCCTGGCCAGACCACAAGCCCAGACCAAGCGCCGAAGGCAGCCGGCACCGGGGACGATCGCGTGTGGGCCCGCCCAGGACGCCGGCAAATCTGCTGCCTCATCCCGGGGCCCCGCTCCCGCCCGGCCGCCGCACTCACGATGCTCTCGGCCATGGCGGCCGCTCCTGCCTCCGGACTCGGGCCACGGACCGCCGCGGCCTGCCTTCGCACAGGCCTCGCAGCACCGGCCTCGGCCTCGGCCTCGACCCCGGCCTCGCGCCGCCGCCGCCAACGCCGCTCCAGCTTAGCCGCCCGGCTCCTCCGGCCGCCGACGTCCGGTGCCTCGCCCTACGCGTTCCGACCGGCGCACAGCCCCGAAACAACGTTCCGGCCCAGCCAACGGCCTCGCGCATGCGCGAGCGGTGCTTTGGCTCCGCCTGGCGATGGAGATACTGTTTGAAAACCCCGGGTGTGAAAGAGTGACTGGCTTCTGAACATCCGGGTAACACAGAAATTCAGCCAGAGATGAACATGGAGATGTCATTCAAAAGTAACCGTTGTAGCCGGGCGTGGTGGTGCACGTCTTTAATCCCAGCACTTGATGGTAGAGAAGGTCGCCATGAGTTCGAGGCCAGTCTGGAACTACAGACTGGGCTCCAGGTCACCCTAAGCTAGAGTAAGACCCTACCTCAGGGGGGGAAAAAAAGGAACCGTTGAGGGGTGCAATTCTATTGTGGGATACAGTATTCCAATGAGTTTAAGCTGCATGTTGGTGAGCACCCTAGACCCAACTTTCAGGCCCCATCCACATGTCCCTGAGAAAGCCGCAGGCTACTTTAATGCTCTGATGTCAACGTCTTGACAACTTTCTAACAAGGACCTGGGCCTTCTCACTTTGCACTGAGACCTGCGAATTGTGATAGAGATGTGATGGGGGGTGCGGAGTTATGAGAGTCTCTAAGAGGCTACAGTTCACGTATTTTAACCTCCTGGTTCGATTTCAGAGTACATTTAATGTTTTGTTGTTGTTTCTTTTTTTCTGGTTTTTCAAGGTAGGGTCTAGCTCTAGCCCAGGCTAACCTTGGAATTCACTATGTACTCTCAGGATGGCCTCAAACTCACTGCAATCCTCCTACCTCTGCCTCCCAAGTGCTGGGATAAAAGGCTTGCCCAAACACGCCCTACTTTTTTTTTCTTCTTTTGTGACAGGAACTCATATAGACCAAGCTGGCCTCAAGTTCTCTAGGTAGCTGACACTGAAAACCTGATCCTTGTCTTCCAAGTGCTGGGATTACAGATGTATGTGTACTATCACTGTCTGCTCTCCACTACTCTCATTTCATTACCATCACAGCATCAGTGCTGACAACACATTCTGTTCTGTAACCTCCGTTACTTGAACTTGGCTTGTTCATTCCATCAACAAATATTTCTCAAGTGTCAACTTAGTGTGTGCCATGACTGTTATGCTGGAAATAGAACAGAAAGGTCATAAACAGGCAGGAGAGATGGCTCAGTGATTAAGGCACTTGCCTGCAAAGCCTAAGGACCAGAGTTTGATTCCCCAGTCCCCACTTAAGGCCAGATGCACAAGGTGGTGCATGTGTCTCGAGTTTGTTTGCAGTGGCTAGAGGTCCTGGTGTGCCCATTCTCTCTCTCACTCTCTTAAATAAATGAATAATAAATAAAAGGCTGGGCACGGTGGTGCACACCTTTAATCTCAGGACTTGGGAGGCAGAGGTAGGAGGATCACCATGAGTTCAAGACCAACCTGAGATACAGAGTGAATTCCAGGTCAGCCTGGGCTAGAATGAGACCCTACCTCGAAAAACCAAAATAATAATAATAATAATAATAATAATAAATAAGATAAGCAAATAAATAAAAAATCTTCCTCCTTATTTTATTTTTTATATAATTTATTTTTTGATACAGAGAAAGAGAGAGGGAGAGAATGGGCATGGCAGGAACTTCAGCCACTATAAACGAACTCCAGATACATGCACCCTTTGTGCATCTGGCTTACGTGCGTCCTGAAGAATTGGACCGGGATCCTTTGGCTTTGCAGGCAAACACCTTAACTGCTAAGCCACCTCTCCAGCCCCTGCTTCCTCTTTAAAAGAAAGAAAAGAGGGCTGGGGACATGGCTTAGCGGTTAAGGCACTTGCCTGCAAAGCCAAAAGACTCAGGTTCAATTCCCCAGGATTCACATTAGCCAGATGCACAAGGTGGTACATGTGTCTGGCTGGAGGCCCTCGCACACCCATTCTCTCTCTCTCTCTCTCTCACACACACACACACTCTCTTTCCCTCCCTCTCTCCCTCCCTATCTCAAATAAATAAAGAAAAAGAAAAATATTTTAAAAAAGAGGCATGCATCACCACGCTTGGCTATTTAAAAAAAGAAAAAGAAGCCGGGCGTGGTGGTGCACACCTTTAATCCCAGGACTCAGGAGGCAGAGAGGTAGGAGGATTGCCATGAGTTTGAGGCCACCCTGAGACTACATGGTTAACTCCAAGTCAGCCTGAGCTAGAGTGAGACCCTACCTCGGAAAAAAGAAAAAAAGATCATAGACCCCCCCCCCCGGTACAGTTCACCAATAGGCAGATCAACATATACACACGCAATGTCAAGAAATGATTGGTGCTGAACACACAGCCAAAGTAAGGGAAGGATATAGAGAGTAGCAGGAGGCCATTTTAGATAATTTGGTCAGGGCTGGGGATGTGGTTCAGAGGGAGAGTACATGCACAGGGGTCAGGGTCCAATCCCTAGGTCCCCTATCTTCCAAAAGAGAATTCTGGCTGGGAACAGTATGACAGGCATATAATTCTAGTGTTCAGGAAGGAGGGTTTCATATTTGGGAATAGCCTGGGTTATGTAATAAGACCCTGTCAAAAGAAAAAGAAAGAAACAACTCCTAAAGAATGAAGGTTTGAGCAAATTCTCAGATGAAGTAAACCATGCTTGTCTCTCAGGGAAAAGCAATGCAGGCTGAGGGACTACCCGGAAAGGTCCAGAGGCCCAAGAGGTGCTTGAGCCATCCAGGAAAACAAGAGCTGTGAGGCCGGCAGTGGTGGAGGATATATCAATTGGAGCTATGTCAAACTCAGAAAGTCCTTTGGCATGGAGGGAAAAATCTGGAGAGTTGACAAGAGAGAAGAGACCTCTCTAGCACAATTTAGAAAGGTTCTGAAGGCTGGAAGAACAGGGAGATGCAGAAATCTGATGAAAGAGTCTAGAGAACAGGTGGTTATAAGGCTGCAAAAAACCCGACAAACATTGGAGGAATGATGGGATTGCCCTTATGGACATCTGACTACAGAGGACTGGAGCTCAGCCATTCAATGAGGTGAGTGTCCTGCTTGAGGATTGCTTTGAGATCTTGACATGGGAGAGTGTGGTGCTTTGTCACAGCCCTGTCCCAGTTCAAAACACAATGAAAGCCGGGCGTGGTGGCGCACACCTTTAATCCCAGCACTCAGGAGGCAGAGGTAGGAGGATCACCATGAGTTCGAGGCCACCATGAGACTACAGAGTGATTTCCAGGTCAGCCTGAGCTAGAGTGAGACCCTACCTCGAAAAAGAAAAAAAAAAAAAATAGAATAACTGGATGAGGTGGATTCCACCTGTAATCTGCGCACTGAGGAGGCTGAGACAGATTGCCATGAGTCCCAGGCCAGCCCAGGCTACAGAGTGAGATCTCCCATCTCAACACACATGTGCACACATGCATACACACAGTGATTGTGACCACACACATTTTGAATAAAGTCCTTTCTATGGTTTGGGTGAGTTCATGGCTGAATGGGCTGTTACGACGGGGAGCCTAACAGGAGGAAGCAGGTTACTGGGAAGTTGTTCTGGAAGGGTATATCTTGTCTCTGACCTCTTTCCCTCCTCTCATTGCTTCCTGACTGCCAAAGTATGAGCAACTTTTCTCTGCTATGCCCTTCCACATCAACTCTTAAATGCTAGGATTACAGGCATGTGCCGCTATGCCCAGCCTTAATATTTTATATAAGTGAACTTTAATAAGATGTAACCTTCTGAGGCTACAGAGGTAAATCAGTGATTAAAGCCACTTAAAGCCGGGGGCATGGTGGTGCATGCCTTTAATTCTAGCACTTGGGAGGCAGAGTAGGAAGATCACCATGAGTTCAAGGCCATCCTGAGACTACATAGTGAATTTCAGGTTAGCCAGGGCAAGAGCAAGACCCTACCTCAAAAATAAATTTAAAAAGCTGGGCATAGTGGCACAGGCCTTCAATCCCAGCACTTGGGAGGCAGAGGTGGGTTGCTGTGAGTTCGAGGCCAGCCTGAGACTACAGAGTGAATTCCTGGTCAGCCTGGGCTAGAGTGAGATTTTACCTTGGAGGGAAAAAAAAAAAAAAAAAAAAGGCTCCTTAGTTGGGCCTGGTGCTGCATACCTTTAATCTCAGTACTCTGGAGGCAGAGGCCAGCCTGGGACCACACAGTGAGTTCCAGATCAGCCTGGGCTAGAGTGAGATCATGCCTTGAAACCCACCCCTCAAAAAAGAGGCTTCTTAATCCCAGCACTCGGGAGGCAGAAGTAGGAGGATCGCCGTGAGTTCGAGGCCACCCTGAGACTCCATAGTGAGTTCCAGGTCAGCCTGGGCTAGAGTGAAACCCTACCTCGAAAAACCAAAAAAAAAAAAAAAAAAAAAAAAAAAAGAGGCTTCTTGATGTCTCTTCCTCTTCCCCTTGAGACTTCTGAGAGCCCCACAATGATGTTGACAAACACTTCACAGTCAAGGGCAGCAAAGCCTACTAGAGGGATTTAACCCAAGGTCACACAGAGTTGATGGCTGGTTGAAGGCCCAGTGTTGAGAGCCTTGAACCATGATTTCTGACCCCATAGCAGCTGCGTGAGTCTGGGAGCTGTGCCTGGGTCCTCCTCCTGAACAGTGTCCTGAACTCGTGTACCTTAAGCCAGAAAGGATGTGATGTGACAAGTCTACACTTGTTCTTGCAATAATTTAACTCAGACATGTTGCACTTATGCCATTGTGCAGTTCCTGGTGTTGCAATTGTGAACAGTTGGCACAGATCTGGTCCCTGAAGTGGGGAGACTGAGGAAGCAGCCGCTGAACTTACAAAGCTGAGGTCTGGCAATGATGGCCACGAAGCTAGCTCCAGGCTCTCCCTACTCACGTCACAACCAGAGGCTGAGGCCAGGAAGAAAGGCTACAGGTCCACAAGCAGGGGCTGCCTTAAGCCCTAAAATGTGACTCCTCACATGATCCCACTGTGATCCACCACGTGGGTGGGGCTCTCAGCTCCCCGGTCTTGAGCACAGCTCCCAGAGCAGCCGAGGAACACTGTCATGCCAGCACCTGTTCAGAGAAGGACCAGCCGCCTGTCCTCCTGCCTGAGGGGTGCGGAGGGCTGTCCCTCCCATGTGGAGAATGGAGGAGGAGGAAAGGAGCCCTTTGCTGTCCCAGGTAAGCCACCCAAGTAGCCTCTCCAGGTCCAGCATGTTCCCTAGCCCTCATGTCCTATGGCAGGTCCTGGGACAGGTTCTCCTCCTCCCGACTCCCCCCCGCCCACCATGAGCATAGGAGTGTTCTGGGATGTGTCATTAAAAGGATGCCAATGGAGAGCCCCTCAGATTGGGGCAGGGGCTTCACGAATCAGATGACCTCTAACACGGTTTCACCCCAGTGGCAGCCTCTAGCAGGTTTTCTGTTAGTCTGGGAGCAACAGTGGCCCCTAGTGCAGGAAAAGATGAAGACAAATATTCCTCAAGGCTGGCTGTGGAGGTGCCACCTCAGATGGCCCCAGCTCTGTTAGGTAGGCTCTCACAACAGCATGTCCTTTCACTCTGACTGGCTCCAGCTAACAAATAACCTCCCCATCTTCCACCACACAGCCAGGCAGTCATGGGTGAAAGGGGCAGATTCACCTTGGTGGGAGTGGCGTGGAATGGGACTCTCATGAGTTCTTTTCTGGGGAGATACTAACAAGTGCTTGCTCCCTCAGGCAGGGCACCCCCAACAGTCTAAAGTCAATTTCCAGCGAAGTACAGCACTGTGAACCAGTGACCTTATTGACCTTACAGAGCATGGGTGAGGGTTACTTAAGGAGTGTGGAGACCCCAAGGCAGCCATAGCTTCAACAGGTCTCATCCCAGCATGGAGGACAACTTCCCCATAGCTGCATGGATGGAGCCCCTGTCCTTTGATCTTCCACCCTCTACCTCTCCCAGAGGCCACAAGAACACATGTGTCATTGCATACATCTGGCTCAGAGGGCACTTGAGATCTCAGGTGAGGGTCTGATAGCCCTCCCCACCTCTTCCTTCTACAGGGGAATGTCAATGGGCCGATTCTAATGAGACTCTCGTGAGCAGTCACATCTGCTTCTGATAAAAATGACAAAAGTTGGGCTGGAGAGATTGCTTAGTGGTTAAGACACTTGCTTGTGAAGCCTAAGGACCCTGGTTCAATTCTCCAGGTTCCATGTAAGCCAGATGCACAAAAGGCACACGCATCTGGAGTTCCTTTGCAGTGGCTGGAGGCCCTGGCTCGCCCATTCTCTCTCTTTCTCTCTCTCGCTCTCTACCTCTTTCTCTCTCAAATAAATAAAATATATTTTAAAAAAAGATGAGCCGGGAGTGGTGGCACATGCCTTTAATCGTAGTACTCAGGAGGCAGAGGTAGGAGGATCGCCATGAGTTCAAGGCCACCCTGAGACTACAGAGTGAATTCCAGGTCAGCTTGGGCTAGAATGAGACCCTACTTTGAAAAAAAAAAAGATGACAAAAGTTGTTTTACTTAGGTCTCCCCCAAATCAAAGCAGAACCAGCACCAATGGAGCTGCTCCACCTCTGAACAGAGAGAGGTCACGTTGCCCTTCCCATGCCCACCTGCTCTGTTGAGCTCACTACCAAAGGACAAGGCTTCCCTTTGGGAGGCTCTGTCTCCTCCAGAAGGCTGCCCAGGCTCCTAGCTGCCCCTCTCCCCTGTGCAGAGACAGGCAGGCAGGACTCAAGCAATCCCCCCCCTTCATCCTCCACACAAGGTCCAGCATAGTGCTCACACTGGGCCTGGACTCAGCTAGTGGGATTGATTAAATTCAGGAAAATGAGAGCTAATTGCAGAGGGGAAGGCAGAAGAGTGATCATGGAGACCAGCCCCTGTTTAGGGTCCATACCTCTTTTTTGTTGTGTGTTTGGTTGCTTGTTTTTTTTTGTTGTTGTTGTTGTTTGTTTTTTATTTTGAGGTAGGGTCTCACACTAGCCCAGGCTGACCTGGAATTCACTGTGTAGCCCCCACCCAGCTCCAAATGCCCCTCTTACCTGGTGACTACACAGTATCAGCGCCGAGGACTGCAGGCGCCCCTGTGCCCATTCCAAATGCAGGGGAGGCCGGGCGTTGTGGCACACACCACACCATTAGCCCCAGCAATTGGGGGGCAGAAGTAGGAGGATCTGTGAGTTCAAGCCACCCTGAGAACCTCAAAAAACTTACAACCTTATTGTGGTGGGTTTCACCTTCAGCTCAGATGAGCCAGAGTGAGGCTGACTGGTCTGGGCTAGGGAAGAGGTCAGCCATGATGCCAAGTTCTGGGGCTCAACTTGACCAACCATAATGTCAGGATTAGATTTAAGTTCTAGGAGGGGTTCAGGTTGTTTATGGAAAAACAGATCTAGGTAACTCTCTTAGTCAAGAGATAAGGAGAAAGGCAGCAGAGGAGGCAGAGGTAGGAAGATCACTGTGAATTCAAGGCCGCCCTGAGACTACATAGTGAATTCCAAGTCAGCCTGGGCTAAAGTGAGACCATACCTAGAAAAGCAAAAAAAAAAAAAAAGAGTGTGAGAGAGAGAGAGAGAGAGAGATAAGGAGAGGAGATGTCCTTCTCTGATCTCTAATAAAGTGTAGATTATAAGGGCAGACTTAAGGACATTTCTGTCTTTACTTTCGGGGACCCAGTCACCCTAACTGCCTCACGTCTGCTGAGCACCACGCTGCCCAGTATTCACTGCAGAACTTGCAGTCTGTGGTCATTGCCCTGTTCTAAAGGAGGCTGGACCCATGCATCCACCTTGGAGGGCAGCAGACTTGGACCACCACTGTCTCTTCTGCTCCCTGGCCAAGCAGGTCCCCATGTCCTTAACAGTCTAGATTTCTGAGACACTGTGTCATCCTCCTTTCCAGATTTCTCCACTCACCCCATTTCTTAGCCCCCCATGGCGAGACCTCACCTCTTGCTGACTGTCACAGGATCTGAGTAAGGGATTTCATCAATGTGGTCTCCCTGTTCCTTTTCCCTCTGCAGGCTGCTGCTGGCCAAGAGCAACACTTTATCATGAACAGTCCACTTTCCTTAAGCCATCCAGGTCCAGCAGTCCAGGATGACCAGGTGGGAGCCTTGGGCTGCCCATGCTGTCCTGGAACCGATGCTCAGGCCTGGAGAAAAGCCTGGGCCCCTTCCCGCCCCCTCTCCGCCTGGAGTAGCTGCGTCAAGTACCTGATCTTCCTTTGCAATTTCTTCTTCTCCCTGCTGGCCCTGCTGGCCTTGGCTGCAGGGCTTTGGGGCCTGGCTGTCAAAGGGTCTCTGGGAAGTGACTGGGGAAGACCCCTGCCCCCAGACCCCATGTTGGGGCTAATGCTGGGGGGCCTAGCAGTTAGTGCGGTGAGCCTGGCTGGCTGTCTGGGCGCGCTCTGTGAGAACAGCTGCTTTCTGCGCTGCTTCTGTGGCGCTCTCCTCATCTACCTGCTTCTGGAGGCCCTGCTGGGGGCACTGGTGGGGGCCCTCTGGGGCCCACTGCAGGCTGGTTTGGAACACATTCTGCGTGTGGCCATCATCCACTACCAGGACGACCCAGACCTGCGCTTCCTCCTCGACCAAGTCCAGCTGGGGCTGCAGTGCTGTGGGGTGGCATCCTATCAAGACTGGCAGCAGAATCTGTAAGTATTCTCACACCCTCCATGGGTACCTCACACTTACATACACCTATGGGCTCCAGTGCACACACACAAACCACATACTTCACCCTCCCAGGTTCTACATGCCTGCACGCACATGCACTGTGTGTATACAAATGAACTCTCATGTGTCCCTCACACGTATACACAAAGCTCAGTCTCAAATTGAGACACACATATATGCACAGATGAACGCACACACGAATTGGTGCACCTGCTCATAAGGTGAGAAAGCATTTGCCTCTCCCTGGGCCATGAGACTGAATAAGCCTAGACTCTAGGGCCCAGACTCGATCCCTCCATGCTATCCCTACAGCCAGAATCTTTTTTTTTTTTTTTTTTTTTTTTTTTTTTTTTTTTGAGGTAGGGTCTCACTCTAGCCCAGACTGATCTGGAATTTACTACGTAGTTAGTCTCAGGGTGGCCTCGAACTCATGGTGATCCTCCTACCACTGCCTCCCAAGTGCTGGAATTAAAGACGTGTGCCACCCCACACCTGGCTCAAGAAAGTTTTTTTTTTTTTAATTAATTAGTTAATTTTATTTGACAGAGAAAGAGGGAGAGAGAGAGAGTGAGAGAGAGAGAGAATGGGCGAGCCAGGGCCTCTAGCCACTGCAAATGAACTCCAGACACATGCGCCCCCTTGTGCATTTGGCTAACATGGGTCCTGGGGAATGGAACCTGGGTCCTTTGGCTTTGCAGGCAAATGCCTTAACCGCTAAGCCATCACTCCAGCCCAAGAAAGTTGTTTTTTATCAGATAGGACATCTTAGGTCAGCTCAGGTCATCACTGTGGACTGTGACCACAGCCCATGTGCATGTGGTAGATCAACTTTGTCTTTTTAGGGGCATGATACAGTGTGTTTTATGTTCTGCCTGTGGTTTTCTGTTTTGTCAATGTCCCTCAATGCACAAACACCCTGAGCAGTACCCTGCCTGTGACACCCAGGATAGATGTGATATTCCCACCCTAGAACTTCTGAAACCAAATGACCTAGAGATGGAGACAAAAGAGACTAACAGCTGGCCATTTGTTCCCAACATGGCTACAACATGTTGGGCCTACCATGTACCTAGTCCCCTGCAGGGAATTCCCAGGTTGCTAGGGAGCCCTTCCCTATCACAGAAAGGTACACTCCATGGTTGTTTGCCTGGGCCCAGTGGGCAAGGCCCAGGCCAAGCCTGTAGAGGCCAGGCCTATGCACAGGACCCTGGATACCTATAGAAAGCCAAGAGCTCCTGGGACAACTGGCAGCTAGCAACCTAGGAGTTCTTCCTGCTCATGTGCCCTTTGTCACTGTCCAGTACTGCCTCTTCCCACTGAGCCTAAAGACCATTCCAGAAACTTCTGCCAGAGTTTAGCCCACCTTCTCTTTCTCCAACATGGCCTGCTCAAGTGAATTGACAGCATGGATGGCATGAGGTCTTCACTAGACATTGCCCTGCCTACCAAGACATCCACCCCATCCGTCTGCAAATGCAGAGGGCTGCCACTCGCAGTGATGTGGGAAGCTGGGTTCCCATGTGTATGTGTGGTCACATGTATATGTGCTTGCATGTGTATGCAAGTGCACATATGCACACATGCACTTGATGTGGTCAAGTGTGTACATACATATATGTGCATGAATCTGTGAGTGTGTGGCATGAGAGTGTGAAGGTGGGTAAGAGTCACCTCAAAAACCAGATGTACAAGCCGGGCGTGGTGGCGCATGCCTTTAATCCCAGCACTCGGGAGGCAGAGGTAGGAGGATCGCCATGAGTTCGAGGCCACCCTGAGACTCCATAGTGAATTCCAGGTCAGCCTGGGCTAGAGTGAGTGAGACCCTACCTCGAAAAACCAAAAAAAAAAAAAAAAAAAAAAAAAAAAAACCAGATGTACAAGGGCAAAACCAAATGTACAAGGGCAAAACCAGATGTACAAGGGTAAAACCAGATGTACAAGGTAGCACATTTGTCTGGAGCTAGGGTTAGTGTTTGTAATGGCTAGAGGCCTTGGCATGCCCATTCTCTCTCTCCCCCTCTCTCTACCTCTCTCTCTCTCAAATAAATAAATAAATAAATGCAATATTTAAAACAATTTGTTTTTGGTTTTTCAAGGTAGGGTCTCACTTTCTAGCCCAGGCTAACCTGGAATTCACTATGTAGTCTCAGGGTGGCCTTGAACTCACAGAGATCCTCCTGCATCTGCCTCCTGAGTGCTGAGATTAAAGGCATGTGCCACCATACCCAGATTTAAAAATTTTTTAAGTGAGGCCTTACTTGAAAAACTCAAAAAAATAAATAAATAAATAAAAATTAGTGCTGAAGAGGGCTGGAGGGATGGCTTAGCAGTTAAGATGTTGGCCTGCAAAGCCAAAAGACCCTGGTTCGATTCCCCAGGACCCACATAAGGCAGATGCACAAGGTGGCACATGAGTCTGAAGTTCATTTGCAGTGGCTGGAGGCCCTGGTGTGCCCATTCTCTCTGTGTCTCTCTCTCTCTGTCACTCTCTCAAATTAAAAAAAAAAAAAAGAGTCACCTTAGTGCCATCCCGGAAGCTGGGCCTCCCCTCCCGGACTAAACCTCATGTGCCCTACAGGTCCTTTAACTGCAGTTCTCCTGGGGTGCAGGCCTGCAGCCTTCCTGCCTCTTGCTGCATCGACCCCCAAGAAGAAGGAGATGTGGTGAACACCCAGTGTGGCTTCGGAGTGTTGCACCTGGATGAGGATGCAGCTGGACGAGTAGTATACCTGCAAGGCTGCGGGCCCGCACTGCAGCGGTGGCTGAGAGGAAACATGTGGGCTGTGGGCTGCTCCGCCATCATCATCTTTCTGATCCAAGGGACTCAACTCCTGTTGGCTACCTGGCTGCTGAAAGCCCTAGCTGCTCAAAAGGCAGCAAAGGATATAGAGCCAGACCCCCTGGGAGCTGCCTGCACCCCCTTGCCCACTGGGCAGAGCTGAGGAGGAACCACCATGCAGGTTGAGCTCTAGGGCTCTCACCTCCCAGGGACAATGTAAAACAGACTCCAGAGCCTCCTCTGCTCTAGGCTGCATAGTCTGTCCCCATGGTCTTGCTAGACCAGCTCTGTGCTGCCCCCTGATTTTCCTCACTTTGCCAGGACCCACCTTTGTTCACACTTGCTCTTTGCAAAGGCCACCATGGCCATCTGGCTGGCAGGAAGAGCAGGGAGTGGAGATTCCTGCCTCCTAACCTGGACCAGTCCACCTCTGGCACTGTAGGAAGGAAAGACTGGCTAGGCAAGAGGGTAGAAAAGCCTCAATGAGGGCTGGAGAGATGGCTTAGCAGTTGAGGCTCTTGCCTGTGAAGCATAAGGACCCAGGTTTGATGCCCTGGTACCCACATAAACCAGATGCAGATGGTGGCGCATGCATATGGAGTTCATTTGCAGTGGCTAGAGGTCCTGGTGTGCCCATTCTCTCTATCTGCCCCTCTCTTTCTCTCAAATAAATAAATAAAAATAAAATATTAAAAAAAAAAAGCAATGCCCCATTGATCACAGACCACACAGAGGCTTGGCCCAGAGGCCCTAGACATAGGAGACAGGCCAGGTCCCCATCTCCTACTGCTGGCCACCTTCCCTACACTGAAATCACCTTCCCCTTTCTAGTCCTTGGTGAGATGGAAGGAAAGGCGCATACCCGGCCTTCTAGAAACTTTTATAGGGTGGGGAAAGACTTGTTCATTTGTGCAGTAAACTTCAGATCTCAAAGTGGACCCAATTCTTGTTCCCTGGGATCCTGCTATAAAGTCAAAATGGACATAGTTCCTAGCTTCCCCCATCAGTCAAGGCAGCTCTTGGTGAACTTCATCACCAAGGTCACTCATGGCTTGTCAGTAGTTGTCACATAAGTGGGATCACAGAGGCCCCACCTTTTGGTTGTTGTTGTTGTTTTGGTTTTTCAAGGTAGAGTCTTGCTCTAGCCCAGGCTGACCTGGAATTCACTATGTAGTCTCAGGGTGGCCTTGAACTCATGATGATCCTACTACCTCTGCTTTCTGAGTGCTAGGATTAAAGGCATGTGCCACCATCATGGCTTCCTTTTTTTTTTTTTTTTTTTTTGTATTGGTTTTTGGTTTTTCGAGGTAGGGTCTCACTCTGGCCCAGGCTGACCTGGAAATCACTATGTAGTCTCAGGGTGACTGTGGTAGTTGGTAGTTTGAATAGATGGCCCTCAATATACTTAGTGTTTTGTTACTTGGCAGTTTGCATCTGCAGCCACCAGGCTGGAGACGGTTTCACTGGGCAGATCTTAAGGTGTAGTGGTGGGTTTGAGATTTCAATCTAAAGATATGCACAGTGTGCCTATCTGGAGTTCCTGAAGTGTGCTGTGTTCTGTGGCTTTTGGCTTGTGCTTCTCTCTGTGCTTGGACCTGTGAAGGCAGGCCAGCTTCTTCTGCCATTATGGAACTTCCCCTGGATCTGTAAGTATCAATAAATCCTTTCCTCCATAACTGTGTCTGGTCTGGAAGTTCGTCTCAGCAAACCTGAACCTGTCTGCTACAGTGGCCTCGAACTCACAGCGATCCTCCTTCCTCTGCCTTCTGAGTGCTGGAATTAAAGGCGTGCACCACCACACCCGGATTTTTTTTTTTTTTTTTTTTTGAGAGAGAGAGAGAGGGAGATAGAGAATGGGTGTGCCGAGGCCTCCAGCCACTGCTAAGGAACTCCTGATGCATGTGCCACCTTGTGTATCTGACTTATATGGATCCTGGGGAATAGAACCTGGGTCCTTTGGCTTTGCAGGCAAATAACTTAACCGCTAACCAATCTCTCCAGGCCCCTGTTTTTTTGTTTTGTCTTTTTTGTTTTGTTTTGTTTTGTTTTGTTTTCGAGGTAGGGTCTCACTCTAGCTCAGGCTGATTTGGGATTCACTATGTAATCTCAGGGTGGCCTCGAACTCACGGTGATCCTCCTACCTCTGCCACCCGAGTGGTCCACGCCTTTAATCCCAGCACTCGGGAGGTAGAGGTCGCAGGATCACCATGACTTTGAGGCCACCCTGAGACTACATAGTGAATTCCAGGTCAGCCTGGACTAGAGCGAGACCCTACCTAAAAAAAAAAAAAAAAAGGTGGGAGAGAGAATTTGCACTCCAGGGCCTCCAGCCACTATTGTTGAACTCTAGACATGTGCACATGTGTGACCTTGTGAACTTGTGTCACCTTGCATCTGGCTTACATGGGACCTGCAGAGTAGAACGTGGGTCCTTATGCCTTGCAGGCAAATGCCTTAACCTCTAAGCCATCTCTCCAGCCCATGCCCCCCCCCCCCCGCCCCCGCCACTTTTTTTTTCAAGGAACCTTGAAAAAAAAGGAAGTTCTTTGGAAAGTTTTTTCAAGGAGTGCTGGGATTAAAGGCGTGAACCACGCCCACTGCCACCTCCTTTTTATTTTTTATTTTTTGAAGCAGAGTCTCAGTAGCCTAGACTAGCCTCAAATTTACTATGTACCTGAGGTTGACCTTGAACTTCTGATCCCCTCCATTTTTTTTTTGTTTTGTTTTGTTTTTTTGTTTTTGAAGGTAGGGTCTTGCTGTAGCCCAAGGTGACCTGGAATTCACTATGTAATCTCAAGGTGGCCTCGAATTTACAGTGATCTCCTACCTCTGCCTCCCGAATGCTGGAATTTAGGTGTGTGCCACCATGCCCAGCTCCTTCTACATTTTTCTTCCAAGTGCCAGGATTACAAGTGTGCACCACCATACCTGGCACAGAGTGCCCTTCTTGGAGCTACTTTCTGGTCACTCCTGGGGGATACACATACTTCCCCCCTGGGTCCCCCTAAAGGAATGCTCAGTGCTGTGGGTACTGCCTAATAAGCTTGTTCAGGTGTGTGACTGTGACTGCTCCTGTGTGTGATATCAGAAGGAGTACGCCTGGTCACGGTGGGTACACACCAGGCATCTGTGGTGAGTCTCAGGATGAGACAGGCTCATTCTGGTCTTGCCAGGCCATGGGGCCATTCACCAGGCCCCTGTACCCAGGTTTCCTCCAGTGTGAGGAGGGATAAGAGCTCCTGCCTTGTGGTGTGTGGTGCTGCTGGGCTCTGCCCTTTCCCGTCTTCTTGAGGAGTGTACTGTTGCCACCCAGTGCTTCACTGACCATGGCCACCAAACATAGGTGAGGGATGATGTGGCCCGGCTTGTATGCCCAAGGTCTCTGGGCTAAGGCTCTTAGGAGTATGTGACCCTATCCCCTTGGCCGGTACTTCCTGCCCGTACTGTCCCGTGCCCTCTTCCATGGTTCCTTTGAAGGCACTCTCATCCATAAGCAATACACCCACTTATGCACTGCAGACAAGCTAATTTTATTTTGAACAGGAAAAAGCATAGGCTGTTTGGGAAAGGCAGGTGTGGGTGGTAGGCTCATTCTCTCACCACACGATTCCAGGACATCCAGTTGGAAGGGCTGCAGCACAAGGAAGCCTCCTTACCAGCAGAGGACTGCACAGGGACTAGGGTATGAGTAATACACCTGGAGGCCCCTCCTGTATTCCAGCCACAAGCAGGGGATGCCTCGGGCTGCGGTCCACCTCACCTCTTACTACCATCCTGAGGGGGTGGACCAGTGTCTTTGGAAGGTCAGCAGGGTGTCCTGGGGTGAGGTGGCATGCTCCCTAAGTGTCAGGACCTAAAGTTGCCCCACCTGGAGGTCAGGTGCAAGCTGGTCTGGGAGCTCAGGTCCAGTAGAGCTCCTGGGCAGGACATATAGTGGACAGAGGGGCAGGGAAGGGTTCCAGCAAGGCTCCTTTGCAGGGTTCTCAAAGCAGGGCTCTGGCTAAATGATTCCGTACTGGGCCAGCTCGTGTAGCTCCAGGTGGTTGAAGGCCTCCCAGGGGCAGATGACTGTGATATCTGCAGAAGAGGCATGGTCAGGGAGCACCTCATAGATCAGGGCCATCCCATCCCCTGTCACCCTATTTTTCAAACCTCCAACTAGAGACCATCAGTTTGCCTAGGGTGAGAGTGCAGACTCTGGGTGTAAATCCTCCTCCCAGGATGCACCAGCTTTGGGGAGTATCTTATGGGCCCAAGGGAGGAACCTGGTGGATCTCTTGCCAAAAGGGAAGGGGCAACAAGGGTTTATCTGATGCTCAGTGAACCCACCCCATGGGCGCAAGCCTTCTTGATAGGATCTGAAGCTTGATATTGGGGGAGAAAAGAGGGCCAGGATAGGGGCAGCCTAAACAATAAGCAGGGGAGCCTAGGGGCTGTGAGAGCATGCCTTGGGGAGGGGAGACCTGGGCAGACCCTCCAGACACCACAATCCCCAGTCATACCTGTCCCCAGGCCTTCCATTCCAGGGATGTCATCTCCAAACCTGCAAGGACAGAGTAAAAGTCAGGAACCAGCCTTCCCTCGCAGGAGAACAAGCAGGGTGCTTCCTCTCCAACCTTCATGGCTAGTCAAACCTTGAGACATTCCTTCTACCAACACAGTACAGGTGTGCTGCTCAGAAATTCACAGGCCAGAAACAGGACTGTGAGCCCTGGTGCACATGGGAAGGAGGGTGGCATGGGGCATGTGGATGAGGATAAGGGTATTTTTGTTTTTGTTTTTCCGAGACAGGGTCTCCTTCTAGTCCAGGTTGGCCTTAAACTCACCACGATCCATCTACTTCTGTTTCCTGAGTGCTGGTATTAAAGGCATGCACCACCATGCCTGGCACTGTTTTGTTTTGTTTTTGGAGGCTGACCTGGAATTTACCTGTAGTCCCAGGTTGGCCTCAAACTTACAGTGATCCTCCTACCTTGGCCTCCTGAGTGCTGGGATAAAAGGAGGCGTGTGCCACCATGCCTAGCGCCTCCACTATTTTGTCATATTGACAGAAAGCCAACCAAGGCATGTCTTTAAATGTGCACATATGTTCCTGTGTGTACAAGTGAGTGTGGTGGGGGTAACCCCCCCCCCATGTGAGGCAGTGGTGAGCCCCTGGGAAAGAGTGGTCCACTTGTCAAATCCTGACTGCAGCACGTGGAGTGAAGGCCAGGCTCTTCCACCCCAACAGCACTGCAGAGGCCCTGGAGAAATTCCTGTCTGTCGAATATGAGCACGAGGACGGCCCCCTTCTGCAGACGCGCTACCAGAGCCCCTCTCAGCCTCTGCCTCTTTTCCCTGTGCAGCCTGGAGCCGCTGCTTCCTGTGGGAGGCTCCCTGCCGCCGCGGCTCTGCTTACCCTTGGACGCCTTTCTTGGGGGGCTTGCTCTTGAACTGCCTGGTTTGCCGCTGCTTAAATTTAGGTGGCCCTTTCCTGGGGGTGACTGGCCCTCCAATCACCCTGGTGGCCGACCGAATCTCGGCTTTGGGTGGCTCCAGGTTCATAGCGAGGCTGGCTGAGACACTGCCGTGACCGTTGGCTTCTGGAGTCTGTCAGGCTGTGCTGGACTCCTCATGCAGGCTGGGGGTGGACAGACAGAGGACATGGTCAGCCTCCGGCTCCCAGCCCTCAGCCCTCAGCAGGAGGAACTGAGGAATAGCTCTGCCACCCTTCAGCGTGACTGGGACAGTGATTCCTACCTCAAGGTACCTTCCAGCTCTATTGGAGGTACCCAGCACTCTCCTTCCCCTGCCTGGCCACACACAACTCAGCATTGCTCTTGTCCCCACTCCACACTCCTCACCTAATCCTCACCAAACCCATCCTTCTGACCCCATGACATGTCCCAAACCAGGACTTCTTACCACTTTTGTTTACAGGTGGCCACTGAAGACCCCTGACACCTACACCGTCTCCTTTCCCATCCACTGGAGTCAGATCCAATTATTTTACTCTGTTGAAAGCTCTCTGGGGACTCTTGCTAGAACTGGGATGAGACCCAAAGGAACTTAGCTTCTGTCTGGCCCTACAGGTCAGCCTCACTGCCTCTGCCCTTCCTCTCTCTCTCTTTCCTTCCTTTTTTTTTTTTTTTTTTTTTTTTTTTTGAGGTAGGGTCTCACTCTAGCCCAGGCTGACCCAGAATTCACTATGTAGTCTCAGGGTGGCCTCGAACTCACAGTGACTCTCCTGCCTTGGCCTCCCAAGTGCTGGGATTAAAGGTGTGCACAACCATGCCCAGTCCCCTTCCTTCCTTTAAAAATTTTTTAATTTATTTATTGTCAAGAAGAGACAGAAAGAGATGAATGAATGTGGGTGCACCAGGGCCTCTAGCCACTGCAAATGAGTTCCAGATTCATGCACCACCTTATACATCTTTACGTGGGTACTGGGGAATTGACTCTGGGTCCTTTGCCTTTGCAGGCAAGAAGTTTAACTGCTAAGCCATCTCTCCAGCCCTCTTTTGTTTTTATTGAGGTAGGGTTTCACTCTAGCCCAGGCTGACCTAGAATTCACTCTTGCAGTCCTAGACTATCCTCAAACTCACGGTGATCCTCCTACCTCTGCTTCCTAAATGCGGGGATTAAAGGTATGCTCCACTACACTCGGCTCTCTTTTCTTTTTTCTTTTATTTTTATTTGAGAGAGAGATAGATGCAGACAGAGAGAGAGAGAGAGAGAGAGAGAGAGAATGGGCATGTGCCATGCAAATGAAGTCTAGACACATGTGCCACCTTGTGCATCTGGCTTACATGGGTCCTGGGGAATTGAACCAAGGTCCTTTGGCTTTGCAGGCAAGTGCCTTAACAGCTAAGCCATCTCTCCAGCCCCTCTTTGTTCTGCTTTAAGCTCTTTTTTTTTTTTTTTTTTTTTTTTTTTTTTTTTTTTTTTTTTTGGTTTTTCGAGGTAGGGTTTCACTCTAGCCCAGGCTGACCTGGAATTCACTATGGAGTCTCAGGGTGGCCTCGAACCCACGGCGATCCTCCTACCTCTGCCTCCCGAGTGCTGGGATTAAAGGCGTGCGCCACCACGCCCGGCTTTGCTTTAAGCTCAGTTTTAAAAAGAGATGGCACCTCTTTGGGGTGTGTGTGCCTTAACCACTAAGCCATCTCTCCAGCCCTCTCTTTTCTTTTTTTGAGGCAGGGTCTCATTCGAGCTCAGAATGACCTGGAACTCACTCTGTAGTCCCAGGCTGGCCTTAAACTCACAGTGATCCTCCTACCTTAGCCTCAGAAGCCTCTCCCTCAGTGCAGTTGATCACAGAGCCTGACAGCTTTTCTGAGTTCTAAATAGGAGAGTATAACTTTTCCTCTTTTTTTCCTTTCTTTTTCTTCTTTGCATGCCGGCTGAAATCCTAAGCATGCTTGCCCTGATTGGGGCTTTCCCACCTTTTCCTCAATAAATCTCTTTTGCTTTACTCCTAGTTGTGTGTGTGTGTGTGTGTGTGTGTGTGTGTGTGTGTGTGTCTAGCTTTTCATGGTTGCAAACCAAAGGAATGGACAGTATGAAAATTTGCAACACAGGGGCTGGGGAGATGGCTCAACTGTTAAAGGCACTTGCATGCAAAGCCTGCTGGCCCAGATTCAATTTCCAAACTACCCACATAATGCTGGATTAAAAAGTGGTGAAAGCTGGCCTAGAGGGATGGCTTAGCGCTTAAGGAGTTTGCCTGCAAAGCCAAAGGACCCAGGTTTGATTCCCCAGGACCCATGTTAGCCAGATGCACAAGGGGGCACACACATCTGGAATTCGTTTGCAGTGGCTGTAGTCTCTGGTGTGCCCATTCTCTCTCTGTCTCTCTCTCTCCCCCTCTATCTCTGTCAAATAAATAAATAAATAATAAAATAAATAAAATTGAAAAAAATTCATTTTTTTAAGAAGTGGTGAAAGCTGGGCATGGTGCTGCACACCTTTAATCCCAGAAATTTGGGAAGCAGAGGTAGGATTGCCATGAGTTTGAGGCCACCCTGAGACTACATAGTGAATTCCAGGTCAGCCTGAGCTAGAGTGAGACCCTACCTTGAAAAAGAAAAGTGGTGAAACAAGTCTGGCATTCTTTTGCAATGGCAAAGGACCTGTTGTGACCATATACACCTACACACAAAAATTAACAAATAAAGAATTTTTAAAAAGCCAGGCATGGGGCCGAGCATGGTGGTGTACACCTTTAATCCCAGCATTTAGGAGGAAGAGGCAGGAGGATTGCTGTGAGTTCAATGCCAGCTTGGAACTACAGAGTGAGTGCCAGGTTAGCCTGGGCTAGAGTGAGACCCTACCTCGATCAAAAAGTAAAAAAATGCTGGGGCTGGAGAGATGGCTAAGCAGTTAAGGTGTTTGCCTGCAAAGCCAAAGGACCCAGGTTCAATTTCCCAGGACCCACATAAGACCGATGCAAAAAGTGGAGCACGCATCTGGAGTTCGTTTACATGGGCTGAAGGCTCTGGCATGCCCATTCTCTCTCTGTCTCTCTCTGCTTGCAAATAAATAAATAAAATATTTTAAAAGAACACGTTGGACATAGGCTGGGGAAATGGCATAGCACTTAAAAGTGCTTGCTAAAAAGCCTACCAACTGGGGTTTAATTCCCCAGTACCCACATAAAGCCAAGATGCACAAAATGATGCATGCATCTAAAGTTAGTTTGCAACAGCAAGTGGCCCTGGTGCTTCCATACTCTGTCTCTCTAGTAAATAAATGAAAATATTAAAAAATATTTTTTGAGCCATGCATGGTGGCCCATGCCTTTTAATCCCAGCACTTGGGAGGCAAGGGTAGGAGGATTGCCATAAATTCAAGGCCACTGTGAGACTGCATAGTGAATTCTAGGTCAACCTGAGCTAGAGTGAGACCCTACCGTGACAAAAAAAAAAAAAAAAAAAAAAAAAGATGGCTGACTTATTAGTTAAGGTGCTTGCCTGCAAAGCCTATCCAGGTTCAATTCTCCAAGTCTCACGTAAGCCATATGCACAAGGTGGTGCATGTGTCTGGAGTTTGTTTGCAGTGGCTAGAGGTCCTGGCATGCCCATCCTCTCCTTCCCTCCCTTGTTCTCTCTCTCTCTCTTTGTAATAAATAAACAAAAATAAATATTAAAAAAAAACAGGGCTAGCGAGATGGTTTAGCAGTTAAAGTGCTTACCTGTGAAGCCTAAACACCCAGGTTCAATTCCCCATATCCCATGAAAGCCAAATGCACATGGTGGCACATGCATCTGGAGATTGTTTGCAGTAGCTAGAGGCCTTGGTACACCTATTCTCTTTCTCTCACTCTCTTTTTCTCTCATAAATAAATAATTTAAAAACACAAAAAATTTCAGTAACATTTATTTATACAGATGTGTATGTCTAAATGGGTGCAACAAGGTCTCTAGCCACCAGACACATGCACCACTTTTTGTGTCCAGCTTTATATGGAAGCTAGGGAATTGAACCTGGGCTAGCAGGCTTTGTAAGCAAGTGCCTTTAAGCACTGAACCATCTTCCAGCCCCCCAAATTTTATTTATTTATTTATTTTTAATTTTTCAAGGTAAGTGCTCACTCTAGCCAAGGCTGACCTAGAATTCACTATGTAATCTCAGGGTGGCATCGATCTTTCAGAGATCCTCCTATTTTTGCCTCCTGAGTGCTGGGATTAAAGGCCTGTGCCACCACCCCCACCCGGCTATTTTATTTTTTTTCAAGGTAGGTCTCATTCTAGTCCAAACTGGCCTGGAATTCACTATGTTACCTCAAACTCACAGTGATCCTCCTAACCTCAGCATCCCAAGTGCTGGGATTAAAGCTTTGTGTGTGTCACCACACCCAGCTCCACAAAATAAGAAAGAATGAAAGAGAGAGAAAAGGAAAATCTGCAACAACTTCCGAGGGCCTAGGGCTTTCCTGAGTCCTTGGGGTTCTGGTAGACATAAAAAGCCCCAGTTGCTCATTCACTGGCTGGTTTAGGGTCTGCTCTGAGTCACTGTTGCCTCAGGGCTTGAGGTGGCTGAGCTGGCCTCTGTTGTTCTGTATAAGGCCAGTGTGTCCTTGCAAGCAGCACACAGGTGACCCCTCCACTTCTCCCCAGAGCTCCTCTCTAAGCCCCAGTGACTTTGGTCAAGGACATCACAGCTTTCTCTAAGCCTATTAGCACCCAAGAAAGACTAGTATAAGCCCCACATGCTGCTAGAAGTTTCTAAGGCCATACAGGTGACTCAGGCAGAATGTACTTCCCCCAGCCCAGGGATCACCTCTTAGGGTCTCCTGCCTGATCCAGGGGTGGGAGGTGGGTTGCTGATTCCAGCCTGGGGCCACTGTCAGCTGTTGGCTGGAGCATAAGTGCTGAGGCTGACCAGGAGGCAAGAACAGGTAGCCTTATTCTAGGGCCATGGCACGGTCTACCTCAAGCCCAAGGGTTCCCCTTCCCTCTCTCCCCAGATTCAGCTTCTGCCCCTAAAGCTAGCACCAACCTGGGAGGAACCAGTGCTCAGGAGC
Source organism: Dipus sagitta (assembly GCA_036346955.1). NCBI lineage: Eukaryota > Metazoa > Chordata > Mammalia > Rodentia > Dipodidae > Dipus > Dipus sagitta. The sequence goes on from CM070778.1 coordinate 15,198,789, forward strand.
TTGGGGGTCCTGGATTCTCAGCTCTGTGACACCCTTTCCTCACTACCTAGAGATGGCAGAACAAAGGCCATGGGCTCCTCATGGGCAGCTCTGTTCCCTTACAGAGCTCTAATCATCCAATGCTGTATTCATGGAAACCATGCGTCAGCTGCCCTAGCCCAGCCTGTATATATTTGGTGCCACTCAAATGACTGATTCAATTGCTGGCCTTAGAAAAAGTGTCACTACCAGACTGGAGAGATGACTTAGAGGTTAAGACACTTGCCTGAAAAGCCAAATGATCTAGGTTCGACTCTCCAGGACGCATGTAAGCCTAATGCACAAGGAGGCACATGTATCTGGAGTTTGTTTGCAATGGCTGGAGGCCCTGGCGCGCCCATTCTCTCTCTCTCTCTCTCTCTCTCTACCTGCCTATTTCTGAATCTCTCTCTCTCTCTCTCAAATAAATAAAAAATTTAAAAAAATAGAGTTTCACTACCATTTGACACTGGGGGCAAGCAGCAAGCAGAGGAAGCGATTGGCTGGGTGTCCTCTCCAAATAACAGGGGAACTTCCAGAGACCCAGAATTTAGTCAAATGGCAAAGGCCATTAGCCCTTGTCAACCCTGGGCAAATGGGCAGATGCCTGGCTGTCAGGCAAGGCAGCAGGGTAGATCACTACTCACCAAGTGCTGGATGGGTCTCAGGGGAGCCACAGGTGCTAGTGCTGTTGGCCCTGGCTTAGCAGGGTACAGGCCTGGGCATTTATCCTGCTGCCAGTGAGCCGATTAGGACTCTCTTCTCTGATTCCATACTAATGAGATTGTTGAGCTGAGGGAGGCACCACTGTCCAGGATGTTGGGGTTCACTAGAAGGGGCACTAGTGTAGTCAAGGGCCTGAACAAGGGACATGCAGCTCCAGTAGATGGCCAAGAAGAGGAGGGAAAGTGCGATGCTCCCCAGCTATCAGTGGGACTCTCTGCAGAACCACCAGGCCCTCTTGCAGACAGCTCTGCCCTGTCCTTCTCCAATCACTGAGGGGCCTGTCTCTGTGTTCCAGTGGCTCTGTGCAGTTTTGCCCCTCTCCATTTATTTGGCCTCATATCTCACCCTGCCTCTTGCTCTCTGCCCCTGAACCTCCTGCACCAGCTACTCTGTGTGGTCCATTTCCTTTGCCTCTGCTTCCTCCAGCTCTCTCCTCCTGGGCCCCTAAAGCCCTGTAGTGTCACAGTTTAGAGTAGCCCCTCAGGATAGGATGCCTATTTCAGCTGGCCTTCCCTTCCTCACACTTATCTGTATGATGCTTGATGATTTGGTTTTGTTTTATATGTGCATGTGTGTGTGATGTTTATATGCATGTGGAGGTCAGAGGTCGATGTTTGGGTTTTCCTCAGTCACTATTCTTCTTGTACTTGAGAAAAGGGATAAGGTTTCTTGAACCTAGAGCTCACTAATTCTAGACTAGATTAGAAATCCATGAAGTCCCGGAGCTTCCCTGTTTACGCCTCTCAGGCTCTGGGACTATACCACCATGCCTAGCATTTTACATGGGTGTAGGGAATCTGAACTCAAGACCTCATGTTTGCATGGCAAACACTTTACCAACTGGGTCATCTCCCCAGCCTCTATTTGTGCCCCTTTATTTTGTTTTTCATGGCAGTGTCTTTCTCTAGCCTAGGCTGGTTTGGAATTCAGTATGTAGTCTTAGGGTGGCCTTCAATTAATGGAAATCCTACTATCTCTGCCTCACAAGGGCTGGGATTAAAGGCATATACCACCCCTGGTTTCCTGCTTTTATTTATTTATTATTTATTTGCAGTGGCTAAAGGCCCTGGGCTGCCCATTCTCTCTCAGACTTCTTCTTGCAAATAAATAACTAAAAATGAGGGCTGGAGAGATGGCTTAGCGGTTAAAACGCATGCCTGTAAAGCCTAAGGATCTAGGTTTGATTCTCCAGGTCCCACATAAACCAGATGCACATGATGGCACATGCTTATGGAGTTCGTTTGCAGTGGCTAGAGGCCCTGGCATGCCTATTCTCACTCTTATCTCTCTCTCTAATAAATAAATAAAAATAAATTTTAAGAAAAATGGGCATGATGGCACATGCCTTTAATCCTAGCACTTGGGAGGCAGAGGTAGGAGTATCGCCATGAGTTTGAGGCCATCCTGAGACTACATAGTGAATTCCAGGTCAGCCTGAGCTTGAGTGAGACCCTACCTCAAAAAATAAAAGATAAAAAAAAAGTAAAGCCAGGGGCTGAAGAGATGATTAATGGTTAAGGCACTTGCCTGCAAAGCCTAAGGATCCAGGTTTGATTGCCCAGTACCCACGTAAGCCAGATGCACAAGGTGTAGCATGCATCTGGAGTTCATTTGCAGTGGCTAGAGGTCCTGGTGTGCCCATCCTCTCCCTCTCTGTCTCATCTGCCTCTTTCTCTCAAATAATTTTTTTTTGTTTTGTTTTGTTTTTTCGAGGTAGGGTCTCACTCTGGCCCAGGCTGACCTCAAACTCACAGCGATCCTCCTACCTCTGCCTCCTGAGTGCTGGGATTAAAGGCGTGTGCCACCATGCCCGGCTCAAATAATTTTTTTAAATAAAATAAAAATTAAAAAATGCAAAGCCAGGAGTGGTGGCAACACCCCCAGCACTCAGCCCTGGAGCTCCCTGTACAACTCAGCAGTGCTGGCTGGAGACCCTGTCAATTGTTTTGAGGGAATACATGCCTGGTACTGAAAACCTATGACAGGGAGGTCATGAGTCCTAAGGGTGTAACACCTGCTGGTGTCTGGCTAAATGCATATATCGTGCTCACGAAATTGCCCGGTAAGCACTTTTTAAAAAAATTATTTATTTATTTATTTATTTGACAGTGACAGAGAGAGGAAGAAGCAGATAGAGACAGAGAGGGAGAATGGGCGCGCCAGGGCTTCCAGCCTCTGCAAATGAACTCCAGACGCGTGCGCCCCCTTATGCATCTGGCTAACGTGGGTCCTGGGGAATCGAGCCTCAAACCAGGGTCCTTAGGCTTCACAGGCAAGCGCTTAACCGCTAAGCCATCTCTCCAGCCCGCACTTTTTTTTTAATGCTCACACCCGTATATTAAAGCTATACTCACTTTTGGTTAGAGAAGCTTCTCTTTTCAGATGGCAGTGACCACTGGGATGACTCAAAGGCATCATAGTGCTGAGATGTGACAGAGGAGTGTTCAGCACTGAAACATCTCTATCATACCTTCCAAGGCTCAGGGTCCATTATGGAAAAGGTGGCAGAAAGAATGTAAGAGCCAAAGGAAGGGTAGGACTGCTTATAGTGCAATCTTCCAGACACAAAATGGCCCGGATACTCATGACCTCGCAGTCCCTGGCACTACCTGTACAAGGTCTTCATAACTGGAGGAAAAGATGATGACATCAAAATAGAGTCTAATTGAGATGGGGAGGGGCTATGATGGACGGTGGGATTGCGAAGGGGAAAGTGGGGGAGGGAATTATCATGGTTTATTGCATATAATTATGGAAGTTGTCAATAAAAATTTTTTTAAAAAGCTGGGCTTGGTGGCACACGCCTTTAATCCCAGCACTCGGGAGGCAAAGGTAGGAGGACCACCATGAGTTTGAAGCCACCCTGAGACTACACAGTGAATTCCAGGTCAGCCTGAGCTAGAGTGAGACCCTACCTCAAAAAAAAATTAAAAAAGGAAAAAATCAAATAAAGTTTTGTTTACTTCCTTGGTCTTATCAGCCTCTCTCATCCCTAAAGGAGAGGATGTTTTGTTTTTACCCTGAGGTAGGGTCTCACACTAGCTCAGGATGACCTGGAACTCACTCTGTAGTTCCAGACTGGACTTGAACTCAAGGTGATCCTCCTACCTCTGCATTTTGGAGTGGAGTGTTAGGATTAAAGGCGTGCACCATCATGCCCAGCCTGAGACAATGTGACATTTTTTTTTCTTTTTTCTTCTGTGTGCCACAGGGCTGCACAGTCTCCTTCCTCAAGACACTGTTTTAATTTTGATTTATTTTATTTTAGAGACAGAGAGAGAATTGGTCAGCCAGGGCCTCCACCACTGTAACCGAATTCCAGATGTTTGCACCACCTAGTGGGTATGTGTGACCTTGCCCTTTTTCCACCTTTTTTTTTTGTTGTTGTTGTTGCTGCCTTTTTGAGGTAGGGTCTTGCTGTAGCCCAGGCTGACGTGGAATTCAATATGTAGTCTCAGGGTGGCCTCGAACTCATGGCGATCCTTCTACCTCTGCCTCCCGAGTGCTGGGATTAAAGATGTGCACCATGCCCAGCTTGCTTCACCTTTTGTGCATTTGGCTTACGTGGGGCCTGGAGAGTCAAACATGGGTCCTTAGACTTTACAGGCAAGAGCCATAACTGCTAAGCCATCTCTCTAGCCCCCTGAGACAACATTTTAATTCACAGGAAATAACTAGATACAAATCTAGGTTTGTGGTGGTTTGAATCAGTGTCCACCATAAACTCGTGTTTTGAATTCTGGGTCCCTAGCTGATAGCAATTTGGGAAGTGGAGCCTTGCTGAAGGTGTGTTGTTGTGGGTGGACTCTGGGGTGTTATAGCCAGCTCCCTCTTGCCAGAGCTCAGCTCACTCCTGCTGTTCTGCTGTGGCAGAGGTGCTGCCCAGTCTCTGCTCATGCCATGCTTTCCCCTGCCACCATGAAGTTTTCCCTTGAGTATAAGCCAAAATAAGAACTTTCCTCCTATTAGCTGCTTTTAGTTTGCTGCTTTGTCACAGCAACAAGAAGGTAACTACAATAAGGGCCTAATATGATCACCACAATTGTTTTTCTGGGCCCAGACCTGGCTGAGTACTTTGGATGGCATACCAGCTGTTCAAGATGCCAGCCCAAACTATTGGTGTTCTGATACCCACTAGTTAAGGTGCCCCCCCCCACGTGATCTTGATTTTGTTGTCACAGGCCCATTTGAATGCCATATATGGAAAAGGGCCTGCTGATCAGCTCAAGAAGTAATCTCTACAGTCCCAGTTTTTCCCTTAAATAAGTAGACACAATACACTTAAACTCAGCCCTGCCCAGGCCACCAGCAACCAAAGCTTGGAATTACTGGGAGAGGAGTTGGGTTAAGAAAATTTCCATGGGGTGGGGAGGCAGTGGTAGTGAGGACTCTCAAAGTCCTATCATAGGCCAAGAACTGCAGCCAAGATCCTGACTGGTGCCTGGCAGTTCATTGTGGAGCTGATGCCTCAGGCTCCCTGCTCCTGTATCAACTACCTTGAGAGCCTTGGTTCCTAAGTGTCCAAGAAGCTGACCCTTTGCCTCTACCTGGCAGAGGGAGCAGCTCCCCCAAGGATCCAATAGCTGAACAGATTGGACCTTCCTAGATGTTGGTTCTTCCTTGCTGCACACAGAGCATAACTGGAACTGTCCCTTGGCAGGACATCCCAGGGACACTGGGACTAGAAGGGTCTTCTGTCTTGTTTAAGGAGACGCTGTTAGTTCACTTTCAAAGGTGGTAACGCTGCAGCTACTCAACAGGGGTACATCCTTGATGGGGCAACACTAGCCCAAGGACAACACGAGTCTCTTGTGTAAGCCATCAGGGAGAATTTATTCTGAAGTAGTCCTTAAACAATTTCTCCTATTCCCATTAGGCATATGGAGCCTTCCAGACTCACGCATAAGAACATTTCTGCTGCTTCCTGAGCAGGAGCTATGGAAGTGGCATCTGCCCATGGTGAGGTATGGGGGGTGGGGGCAGGCTGGTTCAGCCTCCACCCTGTGTGCGGAGCCGGATCTCCATCCTGATGAAAGCCTTGAGGTTCTCGTCAGTCACATGCTCCTCCAGGGCGGCCAGGGCCCGCTCGCCACCATCCTGGTAGTGCCGTAGCAGAACCTCTGCATAAGCCACCCAGACACAGTTGGGGCAGCCACTCATACAGCAGTTTGTAGGAGGCTGGAGCTCAGGTGGCAGAGGGTATGGAGGCTCTAAGGAGTCCCTGCTGGGCAGGGAAGCCTTGGGCTTCAGGTCCTTCTTCGTACCTGCCTGGGAGCCTTCTTCCCCGTGGTCCATCCCTAACTCTCTGCATCCATCACTGGCTCGGACCCAAGGATGGTGCCGGTGAAGAACACTGCCTCCTCCTCTTCCTCCTGGAAGCCGCTGGCAGCAGTCCCAGCTGGAGAGCCAGCGAGGCCCCTGCAGATGCAGATAAACATGACTGTCCATGATGTTGGTAAGGCATCACCTGTCCCCAGCTCTGGGGAAAGGACGTTCAGCTTTCCTAACAATGGACAAGTGTCTCCATGTCCTTCTCAACCTCCCCGCAAGACCTTAGACAATCCTTTTTTTCACCTCTGTAAGCTCAGTTTCTTCATCTGCTGAATGGACATGCCTGTTGGCATAAGGATATGGTATGACTAATGAAAACTTGCTGATTTCAAGGGCTAGGTACCCACAGCTGATTGGGCGGTGCAGTCTCATACTTCCCGTTCAGATGAATAGATGGGACAGGATGGGGGAAGCCTAAGCTCCTAACCATATACAAAGCCTTCAGTCCCTCATCAGCTAGTGCACCTAAGCCCTGCCCTGCCCCTCTGAAAGGCCATGCTGACTACACCACTTATTTTTGTTGTGTGTGTGGGGTGTTGAGGTAGGATCTCAGTGTAGCTCAGGCTTACCTGGAACTCACTCTGTAGCTCCAGGATGACCTTGAACTCACGGTGATCCTCCCACACCTGCCCTTGTATCATCTTTATATTTTATTTGCAGAGAAATACAGAGTATGGGCATGCCAGGTTCTCCGGCCACTGCAAAGGAACTACAAACGTATGCGCCGTTCTGTGCATCTATCTGGCTTACGTGGGTACTGGAGAATTGAACTCGGTTTGTTAGGCTTGGCAGGCAAGGGCCTTAAACACTAAGCCATCTCTCCAACACACTGCATCACTTATTTACTAAATAGATAAGATAGAGAGGGAGGGAGGGAGAGAGAGAATGGGTGCGTCAGGGCCTCCAGCCTCTGCAAAGTAACTTCAGATGCACAGGCCACTTTGTGCATCTGGCTGAAGTGGGTCCTGGGGAATTGAACTTGGGTCGCTAGGCATGGCAGGCAAGCGCCTTAACTGCTAAGCCATCTCTCCAGCTCATTGCAACACTTTTAATGACGCGTCGGCCTTGAACAACATCACATGAGAAGCTCAAGGATCTCGGGTCATCCCACTCTTGGTCTCCAATGCCCCAGTGGCCCTCTGGACTGCCTCCCTGCTCCTGCGCTTCGCCCACCCCGGGGCGCGGGTCACTGGTGGGTGCAGACTTGACTCGTTCACCAGGCCCCGGGCCCGGAGCGCTCGCAGGCGGCAGGCGTGGAGTTGTGGCGAGTGCCCCGAGGGCTGGCCGGCCTCCCACACCGGGGCCTCCCGCCACCCCTCAGTTCCGTTCGCCCGTCGGTACTTGCCGAGCCGCGCACTGCGACGCCCACCGCCCGGCTTCCCCGGGTCACGCTCCGCAGCAGCATGGCCGCTGCCGGGGTGAGCCGCGAGCAGAGGAGAGCCGGGAGAGGGCGGACGGGAGCGGGGAGAGGGCGGAGGAGAGCCGGGAGAGGGCGGAGGGGAGCGTGGAGAGAGCCGAGGGGAGGGGAGAGAGAGACCGGCCAATGCCCGCCCGAGGCGAGCCGCGCCGCTCCAATGAGCGTAGGGCTGCGGCGGGAAGCGGAAGTGACGGTCAGGGGCGGGACCTTGAGAGGGCGGCGTGGCTTCGCTCGGGAAGTTGCGGCGTGGCCATGGTGCGGGCTCGGGGTGCAGCCGCGGCTCCCGCGCGGTCGGCGGGGCCTGGGGCCTCGGGACGGCTTGAGCCGCGGGGACAGCCGCGCGGGTGGGTGCAGCCCGCGGGGAGAGGCCCTCGCGTAGCTTGCCGCACACTCCGGCCCGGGCCCACGCTTTTCCCTCCAGATTGAATGGTCGAGGGCGGAGTCGGGCGGGAGGACTGCACCGGAGCGCCTTTCACCGTAGCTTGCTGCAAGAAACCAATTCAGGGCAGCCTTGGGCTCGTGGTCCCTGCAGCTCCTAACAGGCCCAAGCCTACCCCCTTTCTGATTCTGCTTATGTGATATTTGAGTCTCACTCCCGGGTTCTCGTCCAGTAGAGAGAAGAAGAAAGTAAATTGCAAGCCCAAGAATCAGGATGAGCAAGAGATTCCTTTCCGACTCCGAGAGATTATGAGAAGCCGTCAGGAGATGAAAAACCCGCTGAGTAACAAGAAGAGAAAGAAGGAGGGTACGTGCAACCCCTGCTGGGTGGCAGCAGAGCTTTGTGTAAATCCACCCTCTTGTTCAAATACTTGATGTTATGGTTAGGGGAAACACGCCAAAACCCAGTGCTTGGAGTGCAAGGTGTGGATGGAGCACTGAGGGAAGGCCATAGGGTCAGAGCAATAGCTGCTGGCAGTGTGGTGGTAGATGAGGCTTGAAAGCAGGCTGTGGTGGCTCATGCCTGGCAATCTAGATGAGGCTGAAGCAGGATCATTCTAAGTTCAGGCCCAACCTTAGCTGCAGAGTGACACCTTTTCTCAAAACAATTAAAAAAACAACAACAAAATAAGCTTAAAAAGAGTCCATGGGGTGGTAGTGGGGGCTGGAGAGATGGCCCAGCAGTTAGAGGAGCTTGCTTGCAAAGCCTGTCAACCCAAGTTCAGTTCCTCAGTGCCCACATAAAGTCAGATGCACAAAGTGGCGGAAGGATCTGGAGTTTATTTGCAGTAGCAGGAGGCCCTGTCTTGCCCATTCATATTCATATTCTCTCTCAATATTTTCATTATAAACAGAGAACTTCCAGCCACTGCAAATGAACTCTAGATTCCGGAATCATTTTGTGCATCTGGTTTTAATGTGGGTACTGGGGAATCAAACCAGGGTTGCTGAGTTTTGTAGACAAGCGCCTTAACTGCTAAGCCAGTCTCTCCAGGCCCTCCCCTTTCCTGTCTTTTTCAAATAAGAGTCCACGAGAATAGGAAGGAGTGTTGGACTTCTTTCCTCTCAGTAATTGTGGAGTGCCATCAGAAGTTTGTTTTTGTTTTTTCAAGGTAGGGTCTTACTCTAGCTCAGGCTGACCTGGAATTCACTATGTAGTCTCAGGGTGGCCTCAGACTCAGTGATCCTCTTACCTCTACCTCCTAAGTACTGGGATTAAAGGCATGTACCACCATGCCTGGCTCCCATCCACTTTTTTATTTTTATTTATTTATTCGAGAGTGACAGGGAGAGAAAGGCAGATACAGAATGGGCACGCCAGGGCCTCCAGCCACTGCAAACGAACTCCAGATGCATGCGCCCCCTTGTGCATCTAGCTTACATGGGTCCTGGGGAATTGAGCCTCGAACTGGGGTCCTTATGCTTCACAGGCAAGTGCTTAACCACTAAGCCATGTCTCCAACCCCATTTTTTTTCTTTTTTTTTTTTTTTTTTGATATATTTGAGAGCAATAGAGAAAGAGGCAGGGAGAAAGGGAGGAGGGGGAGAATATGGGTGTACCAGGGCCACCAGCCACTGCAAACAAACTCCAGATGCATGTGCCGTCTTGTGCATCTGACTTAAATGGGTTCTGGGGAATCGAGCCTCAAACCAGGGTTCTTAGGCTTCACAAGCAAGCGCTTAACTGCTAAGCCATCTCTCCAGCCCTATCCACTTTTCTTTTGAACCTCATTCCATACTTCTTCTGGGGTCCCTCTTTGTCCGCAGCCCAGACAGCTTTTAGGAAGATACTGGAAAAGGAAGCAAAAGGAAGGGAGCCAGACATTGTTGTCCCCAAGTTCAAGCAGAGGAAGGGCGAGTCTGATGGGGCCTACATCCACCGCATGGAGCAGGAAGCCCAGCATGTGCTATTCCTTAGCAAGAACCAGGCCACCAGGCAGCCAGAGGTGGAAACAGCTCCCAAGAAGAAGTCTGAGCGGAAGAAAGCGTGAGTTGGTGGCTGGGAGCCCCAGGAAGACGGCTATGGGTTCTGACAATTGTATTTCATGGAGACAATGTTGTGTCAATTATTCCCTGGCTGATAATTTAGGAAAAGTATAGAAAGAAGTTCTGCTCATAATTGCTTCTCAACATGGGGTGACTCAGAGACCCACTTTTTTTTTTTTTTTTTTTTTTTTTTGGCCATTTTCTGGAAAAGCACCAGAGAGGTCCAAGAGCCAGACAAGGCCAAGATCAGTTGTTTACACTGGGCCAGCTGCCGTAGAAAAGTGGAAAATGCTGAACAGGTGCCAGTCTCAGGAGAGCTTGCTGGGCACTGTGGCATCATGGAGCTCCCAAGAGAGTCTCATCTGTGTGCAGGGGCCCATGTGAGACTGATATGCAGCCTCCTGCCCTGGACCTAACTGGGTTGTCTCCAATATTCCTCCTGGCCCAAGAGATTTGAGTCTAGCTGTGTTTCCTGTGGATGTTCTGTGATCTTACTCCTTCAGAAGTGGAGATAATGCTGCTGTCACATTGTTTTAAGCAAGATCTCCCTTTAGCACAGGCTGACCTAGAATTCATTGTGTAGTCCAGCAGTCCTCAAACTGAGAGCAACCGTTCTCCCTTAGCCTTCATAGTGATGGTCTTAAAGGTATGCATCACCAAGCCTGGTTTGCTATGTGCTCTTTAAACACATTTTATTTATTTATTTATTTAAGAGAGAGAATGAGGCACAGAGAGAGAGAGAATGGGCTCGCCAGGGCCTCCAGCCACTGCAAACAAACTCCAGATGCGTGCGCCCCTTTGTGCTCTGGCTTACTGTGGGTCCTGGAGAATTGAACAGGGATCCTTTGGCTTTGCAGAAACACCTTAACTGCTAAGCCATCTTTCCAGCCCTGCTATGTGCTCTTTGTATAGTCCCTAAGGATGGTGTTCAACCAGTAGAAGACTGCCACAAGCTTGGGTTCCTCTGCTAACTCTGCTACTTCCACCTGCATTCAGCCATCTTGTGTGGGTAGAGAGGTGGTTTCATCAAAAAAAGAAGAAAGAAAGGAAGAAGAAAAAGAAAAAAGCGCTGGAGAGATGGCTTAGTGGTTAAGGTGCTTGCCTGTGAAGCTTTAGGACCCGTGTTTGACTCTCCAGATCCCACATAAGCCAGAGGCACAAAGGTGAGGCAAGTGCAAGGTTGCACATGCCCACTAGGTGGCACAAGTGTCTAGAGTTTGATTTCAGTGGCTGAGGCCCTGGTGTGCCAATTCTCTCTCCTCGTCACCCTCTCTCTGTCAAATGAAAAAAGTAAAATGAAAATCCCTTTTTTAGGCACATTAAATGACCATGACTTTCCAGTTAATCAGCTTGAGCTTTTCATGAAGTGGTGGCTCACTCTTACAATTCCATCACTCAGGAGGACTACCAAAAAACAAAACAAAACAAAATGCTCTCTGAATTCCTGTCATACTTTCAGTAACAAGAGCCAAAGTCGGGCTGGAGAGATGGCTTAGTGGTTAAGCGCTTGCCTGTGAAGCCTAAGGACCCTGGTTCAAGGCTCGATTCCCCAGGACCCACGTTAGCCAGATGCACAAGGGGCGCATGCATCTGGAGTTTGTTTGCAGTGGCTGGAAGCCCTGGCATGCCCATTCTCTCTCTCTCTATCTGCCTCTTTCTCTCTCTGTTACTCTCAAATAAATAAATAAAAATGAACAACAACAAAATTAAAAAAAAAAAAAAAAAAAGAGCCAAAGCCTAGCTGAGAATTGCCTGAAGTCTCTGGTCTCCAAAAGTCATGAAACCTTAAGGTTCAAGCTCACCATAAGGTGCTGTGCCATATATAGTACTTTGAACCCAGTCTTATAAGTGAGGTGGGATGGTTTCCTGCCCTGTGCCATCCTGTGCACTATGGGGTGCTTGGTCACATCCTTACCTCTTCAGTGCAGCAACCCAACATGTCAAGACTATCATTTCTTCCATGGGGCTGAGAATTACTGAATAGGGACCTTGGGGAGCCTGCTGGATGGGGGCCCTGCTCTGGTGGGTATGTGTGGGATTGGGGGTGGTAAGGAGTGTGACCACTGGGAGTGGCCCCTGGGCTCGTGTCCCAGCAATGTCTCTTGTGCTCCTTGTAGGGCAAGCTGGCCTTTGCCGTGCCAGATAGGATGAAAGCTTAGGAATCTGGACAGCACATGCTTTCTTCCCAGGTTCCAGAAGCGGCGACTAGACAAAGCCCGTGAGAAAAAGGAGGCAAGGGCACTGGAGAGGCTGGAGCGAGAATTCCTGCAAGGTAGCTTTTTTCTTTTTAATTAATTTGAGGGAGAGAGAGGCAGAGAGAGAGAGATTGATTAGAGAGAGAAAATAGGTATATCAGGGCCTCTTGCCACTGCAAACAAACTCCAGACACATGCACCACCTTGTGCATCTGGCTTACGTGGGTTCTCGGAATCTAAGCTGGTTCCTTAGGCTTTGCAGGCAAGTGCCTTAATCTCTAAACCATCTCTCCAGCCCAAGGTAGCTGTTACCAAAGCAGCTGTGACAGCATGGTGGTCCTCACAGGACTGGGCATGTTATTCCCACCAGACTCCTTCAGTGGGCACCTATGGCCTCTCCCAGGTTCACAGTCAGTGGGCTCATCTGGGTTCTGTGGCCTTGAAAGAAGGGAGAGCGGGTGTGTAAATGCTACAGGGCCTCTGGTCACCAGGGCAATGGAGGTTGTGAGAGCAGCAAGCTTCTGGCCACTCTGTCTCCCCAGACACTGTGAAGTTTGGAGAGGTTGTGATGCAGCCTCCGGACCTGACAGTCCAGCCCAGGAGGAGTGTAAGCAAAGAGCAGGTATGTGTGGATGGGAAGTATTCCTAAATTCACCCCCAGTGTTGCCAAGAGCTAAGGCCTATAGGTACTGCCTGCTATGGGGCCTGGCCTGGCATTATCTTAGTGGGCTGTGAGCTGTTAGGCCAGCCCAAGCTCTTTGGTATCTCCCTTCCTGGCCAGGCCTGTGCTGCAGCCTTTCTTCTCTTCCTCAGCCTGGCAAGAAGTCATTGATGCTGAAGACACTGGTGGGCTCTGGTGGCATGTCCCAGCTCCCAGCCACCTCTCTAGCCCGGCAGCGGATCCTGGGGGAGGAGCGCGAGCGGGCTGTGCAGGCCTATAGAGCCTTGAAGCAGCAGCAGCAGCAGCAGAAAGGGACACATCTGCACAGAGGGAATTAGGGATCAAGAGCCCCTGGAAGCTGGCCTGGGAGCTGCTATGCCTTGGTTGGGGAGAGGCAACAGATGGGGTCTACTCTCTCAAAGCAGGTCAACCTTCAGGTCTTTTCATGTTTTCCTCCCTAAAGACTGTCCATTTTGGAGTGACTACTTATGGGTTCCTATCTGACAGAGGGTGAGAGTCCCCCATATAGTATTGAACTTTTTTTTTTTTTTTTTTTTTGAGGTAGGGTCTTACTCTAGCCCAGGCTGACTTGGTCTCAGGGTGGCTTTGAACTCATGGTGATCCCTCCTACTTCTGCCTTATGAGTGCTGGGATTAAAGGCATGTTGCCACCACACCTGGCTTGATTATTGAAGCTTTGATGTAGGTCAGCCTGTATCTAAGAGATTCCCTTGGACAACACAATCCAAGACAGGCTGGGTAGAGCAGCTTCACAGGACAGTGGAAAAGTAGATGCAGGGCAGGGCAGGTGGATAGCACATAGCCCACCTGTCTAACGGACCCCAGGGATCTATGCCAGGGGTCAAGACCCAGTTCACTTTTTTTTTTTTTTTTTTTTTTTTTGAGGTAGGCTTTTATTTTATTCTAGTCCAGGCTGACCTGGAATTTATTATGTAGTCTCAGGCTGGTCTCAAACTCACGGTGATTTTCCTACCTCTGCCTCCCAAGGGCTGGGATACAAGGTGTGAGCCATCAAGCCCGGCTCCCAGTTCACTTTTGGTCCAAGGCAGCAGAAGCCACAGACCAGATTTGGTTTAGATGGAGACTGATGGTCATCCACACACCAGGAGGGTAAGAGCAGGTCTGTGTCCTATGTAACAGTCTCAGGAGAACCAGCCATGCAGCAGGGCTGCTGAGAATTCATACCCAGGGATAAGTTCACACAGTGCCAAAGGAGGAAACACATGGCTGCCTGTCCAAGTAAGAATGAATGAGGAGTTTAAAGCTACATAGCTGGGGGCCAGTGTGGGACATGCCTTTAATCCCAGCACTGGGGAGGCAGAGGTAGGAGGATCGCCGTGAATTGCAGGCCACCCTGAGACTACATAGTGAATTCCAGGTCAGCCTGGGCTAGAGTGAAACCCTACCTCAAAAAAAAGGGGAAAAAAAAAAGCTACATAGCCAGCTGGGCAGCAACACCTGGATGCACACCTAAAATCCTAGCCCTCAGGAAATCAAGTTCAAGGCCAGCACTGGCTATATAGCTAGTGTGAGGCTAACCTGACTACTGAGACCTTTTTTTAAATTTTTGTTTATTTTTATTTGAGAGCAACAGACAGAAAGAGGCAGATAGATAGAGAATGGGTGTGCCAGGCCTCCAGCTACTGCAAATGAACTCCAGATGCATGAACATTGTGCATTTGGCTTACATGGGTCCTGGGGAGTCGAGCCTCGAACTGGGGTCCGTTAGACTTCACAGGCAAGTGCTTAACTGCTAAGCCATCTCTCCAGCCCTGAGACCTTTTCTTAAAACTCTTACCCAGAGATCAAGAGCCAGACTTGCAAGGGAAGCATGTGGGCCTTCTCTGGCAGACTTGTCCAGGGTCATCTCTCTAGCAAAGCTGGTCCCGGGAAGATCAGCCCTGTGGCCAGGTGAAGTGCTAGAGTTGTGTGTGATCTTTTATTGCCCTTGTATTTTTCCAGAAGTCTATTTTTTTTTTAAATGGAACTCCTTTGTATTTTATTTTTTATTTATTGGTCGAGAAAGGGGGAGAGAGAATGGACACGCCAGGGCCTCCAGCCACTAGAAATGAACTACAGACTCATGCACCCTCTTGTGCATCTGGCTAACGTGGGTCCTGGGGAATCGAACCTGGGTCCTTTGGCTTTGCAGGCAAACACCTTAACTGCTAAAGCCATCCCTCCAGCCCCAGAAAGCTATTTTATAAAGTTTTTCTATCTGGAATTGGGTCTGTTGCCCTCTAAAGTGAGTGTGTGTGCGCGCACGTTCAGACACACATGCCGCAGTGCATGTGCGGTCACAGGACAACCTTGAATGTTAGGCTGCTGCTTACCTCACTGTAAGAGCTCTGAATTGGATACACACTACTGCATCTGGCTTTATGTTGGTTTTGTGGATCTGAACTTGGCCTTACATTTACACAGCAAGAACTTCACCCCTGGACTGAATGTTTTGCTGACCTGGAATGGCAACCGTACCTTAGCCTCTCAAGTGCTGTATTGAAGGTGTATGCAACCACACTTGGTGGCTTTTTTTGGATTGAGTTTTGGCACCTTGTGACACTCACCCCTTGCACTGGTCCATGTCAGCATGATTGCAGATGTGTGCTTAACTTAAACCTGGTAGCAACAAGGGCTACAGGCAGGCCAGAGGCAAGCAAGTCATACTGTACTGGCCACCTGGTTGTCTAGTTTGCATTTGGACTAAAGCCAGGATCCAGAGCTACTGTGAACAATGGTACAGGCTTTGGTGCTCTTTCCAGAAGTATCTTATCTTGAGCCATCATTAGGAACTTTACCTGCTCTGTGCTTCTCTTAAGCCCTCTCACTCAGATCTTGGCAGAACCAAGTTGCTGTGCCCTTCGTCTGAATGGCTTTGTGGAGGCTGACTAGTGGTGTGGTACATACGTCCTACAGTCTCCACTCCTCTCACCCTGTTATGGGAAGACCACGTGGCAGCTTAGTCCTGTCCTGCTTAGTGATCAGGCCTGGTTTTGCCATTACCTTGCAGCACTCTTGAAATACAGCAAGGTGGGGCATCAGCACTGGGATGTCAGTACTGACTGCATGTCTTGTACACAAAAACCAGGTCTTGGTGGTGGGAAAGGCAGGATACTTATTTTCCCATGTTGACCAGCCAGTTTCAGGTTCCAGCCCAAGCTGGACTCAAACATTCTCACATGGGTGCATTGATCAACTCAGTGACTGTTCTCCCTCCAAGCTGCTTTGGCTGAGATGACAGGTTCCCAACAGAACTCCATCATCTCCTGTGTGTTATCTGAGCTCCTCGCCCACCTGTGGAGGCCTTAGAGCAGCAAGAGCTTTCTAAACAAATCAGTCAGAGAAAATGCAAGTCTTGTTTTTGGTAGTATTCTCTCCCCATCCCCTTTTTATTTTGAAATAGTGCCTTCCCATGTTGCTGAAACTGGCCTTCAACGCCTGAGCTCCAGTGATTTTCTATCTCAGCGCCTCCTCCGTTTCCCATGTAGTTGAGGCCTCAAAGCGTGCTGCTGCACCTTGCTTGGTTCTAATTCCCACATTCCTTTCACTCTTCTCATACTGTCCTAGGGGTGATAAATATCAGAAACACAAATCAGAGTGTATTAGAAGCAAGAAGTTGCATCTCAGTGAAGCTGTGCAGCCCAAAGCCCTTGACCACAAGTGCAGCAGCACTCTTCTCCCAGTCCTGGGGCAGTCTTCAGAGGCCAGATGACAAGACACTCGATCCTTATCACTTAGGGATACCTTGGGTTGCTCTGTTTCTTTAAGAAAAGAACATTAGAGGTCATCAATGCTGTTCTGCCTCACGGTCACTGGGTATCAGTCATTCTTCTCCACTTTGTAGTCAGCTACTGGCTCTGTGCTGGTTCTGGAGCCAGTGTAAAACTCCAGCCACACCAGTGCCTTTCCTGGCACTGATTTCTGCTGTGGTGATATTCTGCTTGGCACAAGCAATGATGTCTGTGAGCCTGATTAATGACTTGATTTCCTCCATGGTCATGTAACAGGGCAGGTCACTGTAATTAAAGAAGTGCTCCATCAGAAAAGTGGCTACCGCAAATCTGACAACCACCAGCTGTATCTCCCTCACTATGGAGCAGTGCTCTTGGCCACACTCCAGGGGAGTGCCTCCCTGGGACACCCCCACCCCTCATTCTCCCTCTCAGCTTGTAGAATCATATATACATTTTATTGAAGAGTATCAGGACCGATGCTTCTGCAAGTTGTTCTGCAGAAAGGAGACCCAAGAGCTGGACGCAGGAGGCAGAGAGCTGGGTGGGGTTAGAGGCATCCATCATGAACTGGGGAGGAAAGAAACACATCAGCAGCACTGCTATGGAAGACAGTTGTGGCCAAAATATGCAGGCGTGATACACGTGCTCAAAAAGAAATGATAACTTGAAATTTTCCATTTCTATTTTTTCCCCCCACGGTAGGGTTTCACTCTAGCCCAGGCTCACCTGGAACTCACTCTAGTTCCAGGCTGATCTCAAACTCACAGTGATCCTCCTACCTCTGCCTCCCAAGTGTTGGGACTAAAGGTGTATGCCACCACACTTGGCTTTAAAATTTCCATTTCTTTGTGATGTTGGAGAGAACCTAGGGCCTCAAGTGTGCTAGTTAGACTAGTACTCTACCACTGAGCTTCAAGCCCAGCTCCATAGACTTTGTTTTTTGTCTTTTTGATTTTTTTTTTTTTTTTTTTGGTTTTCCAAGGAGGTAGGGTTTCACTCTTAACTCACGCTGATCTGGAAATCTGGAATTCACTCTGTAGTCTCGTCGTGGCCTTGAACTCACGGCGATCCTACCTCTCCTTCCTCAGTGCTGGGATTAAAGGCATAGGCCAACACACCTGGCTACATTTTTTGGGGAAAAACATTGTTTTTTTTTTGGGTAGGGTCTCTCTCTAGCCCAGGCTGACCTGGAATTCACTATGTAGTTAGTCTCAGGGTGGCCTCGAACTCACAGTGATCCTCCTACCTCTGCCTCCCAAGTGCTGGGACTAAATGCATACGTCACCACGCCTGGACATCTTTTGAAAAAATTTTTTAATTAATTTATTTATTTATTTGACAGAGAAAGTGGTAGAGAGAGAGAGAGAGAGAGGGAGAGAATGGGCACTCCAGGGTCTCTAGCCACAGCAAAGAAACACCAGATGCATGCGCCCCCTTGTGCATCTAACTGGATCCTGGAGAATCAAACCGGGATCTTTTGGCTTTGCAGGCAAGCACTTTAACCGCTAAGCCATCTCTCCAGCCCTCTTTTGAAATTTTTATTTGTTATTAACTTCACAAGAAAACAACCAAAAAACCTGGTTAACTGGTGTGCTTGAAATCAGAACAATACAATTATGGGAAGAGAAAAAAAAAGAGCTCAGGAATGTTAACTGACACTTAAGTGTTCTAGATAAGTTTCACACCACGGTGCACTCTAGCATTTGCCAACTTTAAAAAAAAAATTCTTTTTGTGATCATTCACAAAACTAAAACCACACTTTCAACTCTGATTGTTAGCCACTTAACTGAAAGCAAATCAATATAGAATCTGTCCATCCCTTTGCTGTCTATGATAACCCCATCTCCATCAGTGGAGGGCCTTGTCTTCATGCTGGGGAAGTTGGCACCTTTGCCACTGGAGCCCTTTCCTGATGAGCTCGTGGCTGTATCTGAAATCCATCTGGTTTCCACTACATATGCCAAGGATCTCTAGGGTGATTGAAACTGCAGTGGCTAGGAGTTTACAACTTCCAGTCCTTTCTTGCCTTTGATGTAAGTTATGTTTCAGTGCATATGCTGATCAATTTTTAGGAACCTCCAGATTCATAGACTTTATTTTTTTTTTTATGAGAGAGAATTGGCATGCCAGGGCCTCCAGCCTGGCTTACGTGGGTCCTTATGCTTCGCAGACAAGCACCTTAACCACTGAGCCCTCTCTCCAGCCTCCCTCCCCCATGGACTTTTAAGCAAAACATTTTAGGAACGGGGAGAAAGACTTGTATGAGAGTGGCTTGTTACCAGTGTGTGTTTTTAACTACACGAAAGTCTGTATTCATGTGCTCATTAGTTCTCCATCCCAGAATAAGCAGCAGGCCTTCTAGGGAGGGGACCAACCACAGGGATGAGGAATTAAACATAAACGTAGGACATACTGAGGGACCACGGCACAGAACAGAGGCTGCTTTCAGCACGAGCTCCAGGAGTCAGCCCAGTGGTCAGGAGCAAAGCCCAAGTACCCAAACCCCGTCCTTTATAAAACGGACTATGACTTGATAGCTCACATACACAACTCCAATGACCCACCAGGAGCGCATGGCAGTTTCCATAGTAACTGGACCAGATTGGGCTCATGCACCCACCGAGCTCTCGGATGGTGATCTTATGGGCCACGATATCAGTGAGGTTGGTGCCCACCTGTGGAAAAAGCACGATGCAGACAGAACGATGCAAATGCTGTTGTGAACTACCTATGGCAGTGTATGCACACTTTTCAAGTTTAAACCAAGGGGAACAAAAGAGGAGGCCATGCACACTGGCACTAGGCACACTGGCCCTGAGGGAGAGTGAGAAGGGTCCCTTGGGGGACGGGGAGCGGGAAGAAGGGCTCCAGGTGCCCCGCACTCTCGGCTCGGTCCAGCGGCTCCCGAAGGCAGTCTGGACCATCGCTGTAAGCACCTTCGCGCTCTCCCGGGAAAACCCGAGGCGCTCTGTAAGTCGCCTAGGTAACTAGTTACACCTGCGAGGGGCGGGCACGTACCGTGGGCCGCGTCGGCGGAGGCTCCCCCAGGTCGCCCTTGTAATCCCGGGAGCTGAGCTGTACGGGAGGTCAAGGACGTGAGCACGCCACGAGGATGGACCCCCTCCCCGGCCCCGGCCCCGGCCCCGGCGCTGAAGGATATTCTGCAGGCGTTTCACTAGCAGCGTCTTCCCCACGCCCGCGGCTCCCAGTAGGAGACACATCTCGCGCCGGCTCCGCCCGGCACCCGTACCTCGCGCGGCGACGCCGAACCCCGCGCACACGGCCCAATCGGCGCCCAGAGGCAGCGCCCCGCTTCCCGCGTGGCTTTCGGGTCGCCGGGGGACGTGCGCATGCGCGCGCCGAGAGGCAAGGCGGAAGCGGAAGTTGGGGGGCGCGTCACCTGAGAGAGCGAGCGCTCGCGGCGTCGGTCCGGTCCGGGGTCGTCATGGGGCGAGGCAGCGGCACCTTCGAGCGTCTCCTAGGTAACGCGTCTCCCCACCAGCTCTGCGTCCGCCGCTCGCGCCGCCGCCCGGCGCGGCCCCGCGGATCTTTGGAGAACAGGCCTGCCGCCCTGCCCAGGCCCCCGCCCGGCCGCCGCCCGCCTCCGGGCTCGCCCACTGTCCCCAGGCCTCGGGTGTGGCCGGCCGCTTCTCGCGCGGGCTCCAGGGTGGGCTGCTCCTGCAGGGTCCGCACGGGGCCTGGCTTCCTCCGCCAGGGACAGCCTCGTACCGACTCGGCCCGAGTCCTGAGTCACGAAGTGTGTGACTCCCGTGCAGACCTCATGTGCAGCGTCCGACCCGAAGGGTGGAGGTGGTGTGGCCTCCCTGGGCCCTTGGATCCCCTTGAGGGCTGCTTCGTGGAACCCAGGACAGCCCCGTCCCTGTGGCAGCCCTTACCCTGTGGCTGTGCAAGTCCTCTGGGTTTGGGAAGGTCTTCTTTGGAGATGCTAGCTGATCGCATCAGAGCCTTCAAATTTTAGGAGGGAAAATGGGTTCAACGTGTATGGCCCGTTTCCCTTAGAGAAAATGTATCGGGGTGCCATCATGGTCGGCTCCTCTGCTTCTTCCTAAAGTCAGGTTTCAAGAGGATGGGTTACACAGGCTGTCTCACCCTTCAGGGGTGTGTCAGCACTTAAGTGATCAATCTAGAAATTTGCTGAATCAGCAATGGAGGTGATGTGGCCTATTATTTCTGTGTCTCGGGGAAGATGTAGAGAACCTTTTTTTTTTTTTTTTTTTTGTAAAATGTATTTATTTGGCACAGAGAGAGTTAGTGTGTGCGTGCATACCAAGGCCTCTAGCCACTGCAAATGAACTCCAGACAATGTGGCACCTTGTGCATCTGGCTTACGTGGGTACTGGCTAATTGAATCTGGGTCCTTAGGCAAGGCAAGCACCTTAACCGCTAAGCCATCTCTCTAGCCCAAGAACTTTTTTTTTTTTAAGTACTTATTTATTTTAGAGCGAGAGAAATAGGCAGATAGAGAATGGGCACACCAGGGTCGCTAGCCACTACAATTGAACGCCATATGCATGCACCACCTTGTGCATCTGGCTTTACATGGATTTGGGGAAATTGAACCCTAGTCCTTAGGCTTTGCAGGCAAGGGCCTTAACTGCTGAGAGCCATCTTTGCAGCCTTAAAGAGAACCTTATTGTGGGTGGTGGCAGGGATGTGAAGAGAAGTGTTAGCCGGGGAATCCTTGAAGATCAGTTTCCTCTTCATTCCAGAAAATGTTTTCTTTTAAACTTTACTTATTTGTCTGAGAGAGAAAGAGAAAGAAGCAGAGAGAGGGAGAGAAAGAATGGCTGTACCAGGGCCTCCAGCCACTGCAAGCAAACTTCAGGCGCATGAGCCCCCTTGTGCATCTGGCTTATGTGGGTCCTGGAGAGTCGAACTGGGTTCCTTTGGGTTTGCAGACAAGCGCCTTAACTGCTAAGCCATTTCTCCAGCCCCCACAAAACATTTGAAGTGGCAGACTAGTCTGTGTTGCACATCTCTTCGTGCCTTGCCCAGCTAAGAGCTACAGGAAGGGGTACAACATCTAAATGATGAGACTAGGCTGGCTGTGGTGGCGCACGCCTTTAGTCCTAGCACTTGGGAGGCAGAGGTAGGAGGATTACCGTGAGTTCAAGGCCACCCTGAGACTACGTAGTGAGTCCCAGCTGAGCATGGGCTAGAGTGAGACCCTACGACCCTACCTTGAAAAACCAAAATGAATATAAATAAATGATGGGACTAGGATGGGCCAGGTGATCCTGTTGACAAGTATCAGTGCTTAGCATTTCAGAGTGCTTCCATTTGGCATCTTAACTTTAAAGGGGATGAAGGTAGTGCCTAGTCCACAAAGTGTATGGTAATTGAGTAAATTCACAGATGGCATTTGGAATTACACTTGATGTATAACAAGCACACAGTAGCCACCTGTAATCTTCACACTGTTAACTTCTTGCCTGTGAGGAATAGCATTTCTGTGGTTGTCAGTGTGCTCCAATATGATTTTTCATTTGTCTAAAAGAAAAGTTCAATTGTCTAAAAGAAATTGTTGAGCTGAGAACTGCTTAGGGTACACAGCACAACGGGCCCTTGAATAATATCTCTCTCCCTTAGACAAAGCCACCAGCCAGCTCCTGCTGGAGACAGACTGGGAGTCCATCCTGCAGATCTGTGACCTGATTCGTCAGGGGGACACACAGTAAGTTGAGGAGGGCCTGCCTTGCAGAATGAGGAGGCAGCCATGTGCAGTGTTAGGATCTCTTGCTGCTCATGCCTGTTCCGAGATTAAGTTCACCACACGAGGCCTTTATACACACAATTGCCTGATTCACATGCTGGGTGATTTAATGCCTTGGGACAATTAAGGAGTTTATTCTATGCAGCTTGGAGATACTTGGTCTTAATATTTCCTCCAAAGGCTAAAGGACCAAGATGGGTGGATTTTTTTCATCTGGCAGAGATGTTTTTCCTCTTTATCTTTCTCCTCTTTACTAGTATTATCTTTTCTTTCAGAGCAAAATATGCTGTAAATGCCATCAAGAAGAAAGTCAATGACAAGAATCCACATGTGGCCTTGTATGCCCTGGAGGTAGCTAGACCCCCCTCCCCCACTGTAGGTTCTCTGTGCTCCACCTTCAAGGATCCCTGTCCCTCAGCAGTCAGGCAGCCTTGCCTGCCTTCCTGGGCACACAGCAACCCTTGGGAGTTCCTCAAGCCTTGAGTGCAGCTGTAGCAGTGCCATTGAGCTTGGTTACCCTGTGACTTAAGGCAGTGACTTTGCCTGTACTAAGTTTCTTTATCTTCAGAGGGAATGGGGGTTGTGCAGGGGAGGAACACAGGAAGCAGTAGCTTCTCCTGCTGTAGTCCAAGCATAAACCTGTGAGGGTTGGTTCTTCTTGACAACCAGCTACATCATCACGGGGTGTGGCACACGGGCTACTGTCAAGAGCTGCCGCTTGGGGTTCCCAGCAGGCTGGATGGGCTGAGAAACCTGGCAGAGGCTTGCCTTCTGTGTTGCTGTGGGTCTGTCCAGAAGGCAGGGTGATACCTTTCCCTTTGTTTGCAGGTTATGGAATCTGTGGTGAAGAACTGTGGCCAGACAGTCCATGATGAAGTGGCCAACAAGCAGACCATGGAGGAACTAAAGGAGCTGCTGAAGGTAGGTGCTCTGGAAGCTGTGAGCTGTGTAGTCACTCCTGCTTCTCTGTGTGTTTATTGGGCACCAGTGGCAGGAGGAGCAGTGGGTGTGAGGAGTCTATGGTCCCTGTATTGGTAGTTCAAGCTCCAGGTCCAGGTTCTGTTTTTGCAACATGAGGAAGAGACCTGGTTTTCTAGAGCTGAGGAGGATTCCAAGGAACAGGATGTAGAGATAAGTCTTGAAGGGCAGTAGGATGCTCCTCTGGGGCAGAAATGATGGTGGCAGTTGGCATTCATATTAGAGGAGGTCTGAGGCAGAGATCCCAGGAACAAGGCAGGAGAAATCTGAGCAGGGTAGGTGCAGAAGTTCAGATGTGTCTGTGGCAGAGTCAAGAGAACAAATGGCAGAGCAAGGAGCTGCCTTAGGAAGGATGAAGGATGGAATTCACACCATTTTTCAGAAGAGAAAAATCCCAGGAGTGCCCACAAGGATGATGATGCAGAACAGGGGTGGTGCAGCAACTAAAGTGATGCTGCTCCCTTCCCATGTGACCAGGTCCTCGATGGAGACCAAACCCCACTGTGTAACCCTTGTAAAGCAGCCTCGCCCCCATCAGGCTCAGCATCAGATGTCATGGCCTCCTTAAGAGAGTGCCAGCCATGAGGCTGGGCTGTGGCTCTAAGAGCTTGGAGCCCTCTGTGTGAACAAGCTTCCCAAGCTACCAGACTGCCTCTCACAGGCAGTAGCTGGAGGAGCTTAGGCTCTGCATCAGCTGTATCCTCAACCCTGAGGCAATGATGCTTCATGGTCCAGCCTGGTTGCCTCTGCCTATTGTAGGTCAGTGGCAGCCCCAGGGCTTAGTGATGGTTGTAGACCCCAGAGAATTGTATGGTTGTTGATGGAGGAAGAAAGAAGCATGGTTCTTGATCAAGGGTGTGGATCAGAGAGTCCCCTGGTTTCTTGCAGAACTGAGTTGTGGCTCTGAACAAATGTAGATGCACAGGAGAGTCACTCAGGGGCCTGGGATTAGGTGTGTGCCTCCCTGGCCTTTGTGCCAGTCCTGTCTGTTCAGGTCAGTAGGTCTTGCCAGCTGCCTCCTACCACTAAGACCTCCCCACCTCTTCCCTGTCCCACAGAGACAAGTGGAAGTCAATGTCCGGAACAAGATCCTATACCTGATCCAGGCCTGGGCTCATGCCTTCCGCAATGAGCCCAAGTACAAGGTGGTCCAGGACACCTACCAGATCATGAAGGTGGAGGGTGAGTTGGAGCAGAAGCCTGGGTCCAGTCCCAGGCTAGGAACCTAGACACCAGGAACCACAGGATGACCTTGCTGACAATCAAGCCAGGTGATCCCAGTGATGTCAGGCAGGGGAGGGTAGGCTGATTCTCCCTGAATAAAGAGCATTGAAGGTGAGGGGTGGTGTTCAAGGAGCCTTGGACAGCCCTATGGAAGGGGGATGGACACTGATTCACTTTTGTTTTCTGTACTCCTCCCCCCACCTTGGGGAAGAATTATCCAGTAACTTCAGACAGTAAACAGTAAAGACAATAGACAAGCATGTTTCAGAGTGCTGCGGCCCCTGCAAACAGTATAGGATGAGCAGTCAGGGAAAACCTTGCAAGGATGAGCCTGGGTTTATGCCTGAACATAAGGGAGCACCCTAGGGCATTGACAACCTCTCCAAAGGACTCTGGTTCCTGATGTGGGGCCAGCACACACTTGCCTGCTGAAGGGACTGAAGAGTAGCTCATACCCAGAGGACAACAAAGCCAGGGACTTGTTGCTCTCTGTGTAGCAGAAAATCACTGGTGGGCTTTAGGCCCCTTCCCACCCAGGAGTGTTGTTGGGGTTTAAAAGGATACATGTTGAATTAGGGTGCTTGGAAGCATTTTGTGTTGGGGTTCAGGGCACTCTTGCTTGGCCTTCTCTTCCAGGACACGTCTTCCCAGAATTCAAGGAAAGTGATGCTATGTTTGCTGCTGAAAGGGTGAGTCCTGGGACAGCCACTGCTGGGGGCGATGAGAGGCAGGCTTTTGTCTGGTATTTTATCTTGTTTGGGGGTTGGTAGGTAAGATATATTTTGTCAAAGGTGAGGATTTGGCATTTGACTTTTTTTTTTTTTCTTTTGAGGTAGGGTGTCACTCTAGTCCAGGTAGACCTGGAACTTACTCTGTAGCCAGGATGGTCTCAAGATCAGTGATTCTCCTACCTCAGCCTCCCTAGTGCTGGGATTAAAGGCATGAGCCACCACACCAGACTTCGGAGGTGAGGATTTGATACATTTTATAAATACAATATACAATTGTGAGTGCAGCAGGTGGCTCCTGCAGTCCCAGCAGTAGATGGAGGCAGGAGGATTGACAAGAATTCAAAGACGGCCTGAGCTACATAATGAGATCCTAACTAAAAAAAAAAAAAAAAAAAACAAACACAAACAAAGAGGAGGCAGGGAAGAGAGTAAAGTGTCTTTTATAAGCATGAGGACCTGAGTTCAGTCTCTAGAGCCTATGTTAAGTTGCCAGGCATGTTGGCATCTATAATCTCATTGCTGGCTGGCAGAGACACGATCCCTGGTGCTGTTGGCCAGTGACACATAAACACACTCACAAAAGATGGAGACATGTTTGTGGCTGTGGCTACTAGGTTTATGTGACTAAAACAAATTTTTAAGGATTTTGGCTGTGGTAGAACACTTGCTTTGCCATGTACAAGGCCCTGTGTTCAATCTCCACTGCTAAAAAAGAGGAGGGAAGGAGTTGGTTATACATCCCTAAAACTAGGACATGTAGACATCTGTCTGGAGGAGGCTCCTCTTTCCTCCTCTCTGAAATAGTAACCCTGGGCCATGTGTTTTGGGCCACTGCTTAGGGCAGACATGGTATGGTTGCTCTTGCCACACTGGGATCTTCTCCCTTTTCTGGGTCCCTTTCCTGTCTGGGAGGCAGGGTGAGGTTCTGCCCACTCTGGGATCTTGGTGGGGAGAGCTTGTGTGGTCCTGAATATGTTACCCTTTAGGCCCCTGACTGGGTGGATGCCGAGGAATGCCACCGATGCAGAGTGCAGTTTGGGGTGGTGACCCGCAAGGTAAGTGTTTCCCTGGGGAGTTAGGGCACTGTTCCACACTTAGTCTGAGTCAGAGCCAATCCAACCTTTTGCCAGGGCTGAGTGACCCATTTCTTGAGGTGGCTTACTTTGTCTGGCCTTTGACCTCGGGAGCTGTCTCACTTCCCACCTGATGATTGTGAATGCTAGGGGCCATCAGAGGACTGAGCAGCCTCACTGGGACCCACCGTACATGCACGAGTCCTTGTTACTTTAGGAGAATCAGCACACAATTTTTTTTTTGGGGGGGGGTAGGGTCTCACTGTAGCTCAGGCTAACCTGGAATTCACTGTGTAGTCTCAGGGTAGCCTTGAACTCACCATGATCCTCCTACCTCTGCCTCCCAAGTGCTGCCTGGCCAGCACACACATTTTCTGTTGATCTTAGTTTTTAATTCCTTTTCCTGAAGTCAAGTCTGCTAGGAGTGTGTCCTGTTTCCCGCGGCCTCCACATTCCATTTGTTTCACTTGTCCCTGTCCCGCTCCCTACTCCTAATGTCAGCATGTCAGGATTGTTCTGACTGGTGGGCACATCAGAGCAGCCCTGGCTCCTGTAACTGGGCCTCTGTCTCACAGCACCACTGCCGGGCATGCGGGCAGATCTTCTGTGGCAAATGCTCCTCCAAATACTCCACCATCCCCAAGTTTGGTATTGAGAAGGAGGTGCGCGTGTGTGAACCCTGCTATGAGCAGCTGAACAAGTGAGTCCCCTTGTAGGCTGCCTTCTCTCTACCCAGGACTGAGCCTTTGAAGCATGCTGGCCAGAGGAATTTAGGGGGAAGCCCAGGCAGATACATCCTTTGGCCAATGCCCCAAAACTTAGGATAGGTGGGTGAGCAGAGTGCCTTAGACCCATGGCAGCCTGAGACTACCCAGCATGCTGGGTACTTAGATTTGTTATGGGTTTATGTTTTTTTTTTTTTTTTTTTTGTCTTGTGGCAGACACTCACTCTAGCTCAGGCTGGCCTGAAACTCATTCTGTAGCCCAAGCTGACCTGTCTCATCCTGAATGCTGTGATTATATAGGTGTGATCCACCACAGATAGCATAGCTTTGTTTTGTTTTAGAAAAATATTTTATTATTTATTTATTTGAGAGAGAAGGAGAGACAAACTCCAGATGCATGTGCCACCACGTGCATCTGGCTTTCATGGGTTCTAGGGAGTTGAATCTCAGTCCTAAGGCTCCACAGGCAAGTACCTTAATTGCTAAGCCATCTCTCCAGGTGCCCTTCCCCCCCCCCTTTTTTTTTTTTTTTTTTTTTTGTATTTTTGAGGTATTGTCTAGCCCAGGCAGGCTGACCTGTAATTCACTATGTAGTCTCAGGCGATCCTCCTACCTTTGCCTCCCGAGTTCCCAGCTCCTGGTACTTTATGGACATGAGGCCCATTGCTGGCCACTGTGGCAGTGTTGGGTTTCTGTAGAAAGGCCCTTGCTTCATGCTCAGCATAGCCAGGAGAGGGTCTGGTTTAGGCAGAATAACCTGTCCGGTTCTGCAGCTGGTTGAGGGGGCCAGAGCCCCTCAAGCTATTTGTTGTGGTATGGCCATGGAGCCCCATGGCCATCTGGGACTTTGATTGTTGGTCTGTGGACGTTGTGTGAGGGAAGCCTTAGAGGCTGGTTGAGAACTGTAATGGTGGCCTGGCTGGCGCCAGTGTGCCGTTCTGAAGTATCCCGTCTTGTTTCCAGGAAAGCAGAAGGAAAGGCTCCCTCCACCACTGAACTGCCTCCAGAATACCTGACCAGCCCCTTGTCACAGCAGTCCCAGGTACAGGCCCTCCTGTGCTCCCTAGAGCACCTCTTCACCTATTCTCTGGGGTCTTCCTCACCCCACCCTGTCTGTCCTCAGCTGCCCCCAAAGCGGGATGAGACAGCCCTGCAAGAGGAGGAGGAGCTACAGCTGGCTCTGGCCTTGTCACAGTCAGAGGCTGAGGAGAAGGAGAGGCTGGTGAGTCATGGGACTCTTCGAGGGAGACTCTGGATTTCCTTGGAGGTGGAGAGCCCTGGGTTCTTGGCAAACAGCCCAGGTGGCAATGTTTTGCCCTCAGCCTGTGCCACATGCCCCCCCAATGACATCTGTTCCCTGTTCTGCTTCAGAGACAGAAATCAACATACACAGCACATCCCAAGGCAGATCCTACACCCCTGGCGTCATCAGCACCCCCAGCTGGCAGCCTGTACTCATCACCTGTGGTGAGCCCTCTCACTGGCTCAGCCTGACTGGCTTGGTATTTTCCATGGGAGTCCAAAGGGCAAGTGGGAGGCCTGAGGACAAAGAGAAAGGGTCCCCTGTTGGGGAGATGGGTTTCTTCCATACTTCTTTGAACATCTCAGGTATTAGAAGTCTGGTCTTCTTGGAGATCCACTGCACTCACCCTCAGCCCTGCAAACAGGATATGAGGGTTTGGCAGGTTTAAGGCATGACTTGTAGAGTAGCTAGCCGACAAATGGGCCCCAGAGTTAGGAACAGTCCTGTCACTTGCTAGCTAAGGAGAGTCTCCTTCCTCCCCAGACTGTTGTCAAGGCCTACACCAGGGCTGTATGAGGGCCAGGCAGAGTGTTCACATAAAGTCCTAGGAGTCAGCGAGGTCTGGGCAGGTGCTGCCCTGTACCTTATTTAACAAAGTTAAGGAGTCCAGTGACAATTGAGTGACAGTTTCACAACCCACTCTCAAGATTTTGTTGCCTGAGAGAAAAGAAAAGCATTTTTCAGGATACCTGCCACACAAGCCTGTGAAGGGAGAGACTGACAGGTAACAGGCAAAGAGTAAGGTGAAGACCAGCACCACGCTGTGCTATCATTTGGTGTCTTCCTGGTCCCTACCTGAGTGACTGCTTTGGGACCACATCCCCTCAGCCTGTGGCCCCTCAAACTCTGTTTCTCTCCCCAGAACTCATCAGCACCTCTGGCTGAGGACATTGACCCTGAGGTAAGGGATCGTGTGTGGGCTGCTGTCCTCCCATGCTTCCTGGCCCACACCAGTAACCCCCCCCCCCTTTGTCACCATAAAGCTTGCACGGTACCTCAACCGGAACTACTGGGAGAAGAAACAGGAAGAGGCTCGGAAGAGTCCGACACCATCAGCTCCTGTCCCCCTGACAGAGCCAGCTGCCCAGCAAGTGGAGGGGCTCACAGCCCCCACCAACATGGTGGAGGTGAAAGGCTCTTCTTTGCATCTGGCTGCTAGTTCTGGGGGCTGGGTGCAGGCCGGGCCGGAGACTTCCTTCACCCTCTGGTCTCTTCCAGGCTCCCCTCTCAGAGACAGACTGTCAGCCCATCACTTCCTCCAGTGGTTCCTTTAGTGAGGTAAGTTATAAGCTATGGCTCCTGTCCTTGCTGTACCCATGGTGGCTTCTCGTTATTGAACAAGTGTGGGCTTGGGTGAAGTTCAGGAGTCTAGCTGCTCTGTGGACCCCAGAATTTCAGAGCAACCCCAAAGTACTGGATGAGGTCCTGCTTCTCTGAGCTGCTGAGTTGTATGCTGCTGGTCAGACCCAGACAAGGGTTTCCTGCCAGCTCTGTGCTGACAGTGCATAAAAGCCTGGTTTTAGCTTCATGTATAGACCAGAGATGCTGATGGTCCTATCTGTGGCACAGGGAGAGGATCAGATCAGTTGTCCCTGGCAGGCATAGCAGTCCACATGGGGGAGGCTGGCTCTCATCTGACACTGTGGTTCTTAGCCACCTGCCTTGTGTCTCTAGCAGTACCAGAATGGGGAGTCAGAGGAGAACCATGAGCAGTTCCTGAAGGCCTTACAGAATGCAGTTACTACCTTCGTCAACCGTATGAAGAGCAACCATATGCGGGGCCGCAGCATCACCAATGACTCGGCTGTGCTCTCACTCTTCCAGTCCATCAACAGCATGCACCCACAGCTGCTCGAGCTGCTCAACCAGCTGGATGAGCGCAGGTGTAAGTGTCCATGTGCCTGCCCTCCAGGGTCCCACAAGAGCCTCATGGGCCTCAACTCCTGCAGACCCTAGAGTATTGTGGGCCCTATTTTCTGCTTATTGGGCCTTATGAGAGCTGGGTCTGCCTTGTTCATACTCCACTGAGGCTATGGGCTCTCCAAGAATGTCCACATGGAAAGTGGTCCCAGTGATCAGTCTGTCTACCCCTCCAATCCACAGCCTCCATGCCAATAGCTCGTGGGAAGAAGGGGTGAACCTTGCTGATCGCAAACAGCAGCTGAGCATGGACCCAGGGAGGCCTAGCCCCACAGAGGCATGGCAGGAACCCACATTGACTGGGTCCCCATCTGTTCTGGAGAGATGAGAGCTGCCCTTTCCTTTGTCTGCAGTGTACTATGAGGGGCTGCAGGACAAGCTGGCTCAGATCCGTGATGCCCGGGGGGCACTGAGTGCCCTGCGTGAGGAACACCGGGAGAAGTTGCGTCGGGCAGCTGAGGAGGCTGAGCGCCAGCGCCAGATTCAGCTGGCACAGAAGCTGGAAATCATGCGACAGAAGAAGCAGGTATGGCACCTGACCCAGCATGTGGGCAGGTGAGACCCAAGCTGGCCTGACCACTCACCTGTCATCCTCTGCAGGAGTACCTGGAGGTGCAGAGGCAGCTGGCCATCCAGCGTTTGCAGGAGCAGGAAAAGGAACGGCAGATGCGCCTGGAGCAGCAGAAACAGACTGTCCAGATGCGTGCCCAGATGCCTGCCTTCCCCCTACCCTATGCCCAGGCATGTGTTGCTCATTACACCTTGTCCTTCCCCTCATTGGCAAAAGCACTTTCTCACCATTGGCTTTCTCTGTCCTCAGCTGCAGGCTATGCCCACAACAGGGGGTGTGCTCTACCAGCCCTCAGGCCCAGCTACCTTCCCTGCCACCTTCAGCCCAGCAGGCTCAGTGGAGGGCTCCCCAATGCATGGTGTGTACATGAGCCAGCCAACTGCAGCCACTGGCCCTTACCCCAGCATGCCTGGCACCACAGCAGGTAAGCTTGGGGCAGAGGGCTAGCACCAGCCAAGATCACCCCAGAATTCATTTCTTTTGGTCTGGAGTTAGTTTACAGAAAGTTATGAGAATAATATGAATACTTTCCTAGATCCCCTAAATGAGAATATTTTTCTACGATTGTTTTTTTTTTTCTCTACATGTAGACCCACATATGCTCATGTATACGCTTCCTTTCCTCATTAGAGTAAAAAGCAGGTGATGGCCCTTCACCCAGACTGCATTTCCTAATGTGGTGGCACATGCCTTTAATTCCAGAACTTGGGAGGCTGAGATAGGAGTTTCCTTGTGAGTTCAAGTCCAGCCTTAAACATAGTGAATTCCAGGTCAGCCTGGGCTAGAATGAAACCCTACCTCAAAAAGAAAAAATTAAAGTTGGCCGTGGTGGCACACGCCTTTAATCCCAGCACTTGGGAGGCAGAAGTAGGCCTAGCAGTTAAAGTGCTTGCCTGCAAAGCCAAAGGATCCGGGTTCGATTCTCCAGAACCCATGTAAGCCAGATGTACAAGGTGGTGCATGCATCTGCAGTTTGCAATCGCTGGAGGTCCTGGCATACCCGTTATCTCTTTGTGCCTCTTTCTCTCTTGAATAAAGGAAAAGTTTAAAATTAAAAAACAAAACAAAACAAAACAAAAAAACAAAAAAGGCAGGTATGGTAGCACACGCCTTTAATTCCAGCACTCTTGGAGGCAGAAGTAGGAGGATGACTGTGAGTTCAAGGCCAGCTTGAGACTACATAGTGAATTCCAGGTTAGCTTGGGCAAGAGTGAGATGAGATTGAGAAAAAAAATAAAACCTTAAATAAATACACAACACACCCACACAAAATATATTGTATTTCCTAAAACCAGGTATCTTTACTACAGGAGACTCTGGGGCCTGGCCCATCACAGACTGTCCCAATAAAATCCTGTGCACCAGTAGGAAACTCTACTGTGAGTGGCCTTCTGTCTGCCACATCTTGTTCATGGTTTCTAGTCTCAACATTGCTCAGTCTTTTGTTCTGTATGATGCTGATTTATCAGAAGCACCAGCCTGTGGCCAGCAGGCTGCCTTCAAAAGTTTGCCTGGCCAGGCTATGGTGCACGGCCTCCCCAGGCTCTGCTGGGCCTGAGCTCAGGGAAGCTGGCTGGTTCTTTCCTATACTCTGGAGGCTGAGATAGGAGGATGGCATTTAGTTTGAGGCCAGCCTGAGACCACATAGTAAATTCCAGGTCTACCTGGGCTAGAGCAAAACTCTACCTCAAAAAAAACAAAAGAGGAAAAAAAAAAAAAAAAAAAGGAGGAGCTGAAGATCATGGGCAAAAAGTCTATAAGCACCCATATATTTGCAGAATCTCAGGGTCTCTCCTAAAGACACCTATTAATGATAGAAATAGGAAGATGCCTGTAGAACCCACATCAGTCCTGAGGCAATGATGGGACAAAGCCACACAGTGTCTCCCAATATGCCAGTGTTTCTCTCTGACCAAAGATGCAGTCCATAGTGCCAGTAGTAGAAACACAAGGCATTTTTTTTTTTCAAGGTAGGCTCTGACTTTGAATTCACTATGTAGTCTCAGGCTGGCCTCGAACTGAAAGCAGTCGTCCTATTTCGGCTTCCCAGGGTCTGGCACTAATGGCATACATCACCATGCCTAGTATAGCACTTTCTTCCTAAATTGCCTAAACTTAGTTTGCCCAATAGTGCCTTCGCCTCGCCATCATCTTCCTCCCAGAAGGAGGCAGTTTCCTTTCTCATAAGTTCTATCATTGAGAATTTGTGAACCATTTGTTCAAAGAGGGAATAATCCTTTGCTACTGCTGATGATTTAAAATATATATATATTTATTTGAGAGAGGGAGAGCAAGAGAGAGGCAGAGGCAGATAGAATGGGCATGCCAGGGCCTCCTAGCCACTGCAAAGGAACTCCAGACGCAAGTGCTGCCTTGTGCATCTGGCTTTATGTGGATACTGGGGAATCAAGCCTGGGTCCTTTGGCTTTGTCAGCAAGCACCTTAACCACCAAGCCATCTCTTCAGCACCTGCTGTTGATTTTGATGCAGATATCATCTTTAATATGGCCCACAGGAGTCTGTCAGCTGGTTTGTGTGACTGGCCTGTCACATTTGGTTAGATCAGCTCGGTACTTTGTGTTTGGCTTATGTTTTATCTGCTGGTTCTCTGGGAGCACTATTTCTTCGTTGTGGGGATGGTGACCTTTAGAAGCCAAGACCTCGGTTCAGGGTATGGTATGGTAGCATGCATGTTCCTAAAATTCCAGTACTCAGGAAGCAGAAAGAGAAAAATCTTAGATTCATGACTAGTTGGGGGACTGAAGAGCTGGCTTACGATTAAGGTGCTTGCCTGTGAAGCCAAAGAACCCAGGTTCCATTCCTCAGGCACAACGTGGTGCATGCATCTGGAGTTTGTTTGTAGCAGCTTGAGGCCCTGGTGTGCCCATATTCTCTCTCTGTCAAATAAATAAATATTATTTAAAAATAAAACTCAAGCCAGGTGTGGTGGTGCACGCCTTTAATCCCAGCACTAAGGAGGCAGAGGTAGGAGGATCGCTGTGAGTTCCAGGTCAGCCTGGGCTAGAGTGGGACTCTACCTTGAAACCACCACCACCATCAGCAACAACAATGATAAAAGAAATCCAAGGTTCACGTTCTTAGGATGCGTCCACAGTTTCTAGGTCACAGAGGAGCATGTATAAATGTATCTTTCTAGTATGCAAACACTCATGCCTTCATTTATCATAAAACTAAGCTCAGTCCAGTAGCACTCATCCAACAGCCCAAGATTTCTTCCCTCATTGTCCATAATGTATTAGCCTAATTCCTCATTCCTGTGGTGTACAGTAAGTAATTTCAGTAGTTCCACTGCAAGGAAGTGACCCCACCCAAAACTAGGGATGATTTTTTTTTAACATCTTAAAATTTTTATTTATTGATTGATTAGAGAGAGAGAAAATAGGCATACCAGGGCCTCTAGCCACTGAAAATGAACTCCAGACGCATGTGCCACCTTGTGTATCTGGCTTTCATGGGCACTAGGGAATCTAACCTGGGTCCTTTGGTTTTACAGGTAAGCACCTTAACCTCAGAGCCATCTCTCCAGCCCTTTTTTTGTTTGTTTTGTTTTGTTTTGGTTTTTGGGGTAGGGGCTCACTCTAGCCCAGGCTGACCTGGAATTCACTATGGAGACTCAGGGTGGCCTTGAACTCACAGCAGTCCTCCCACTTCTGCCTCCTGGCTGCATGGATTAATGGTGTGTGCCACCATGCCTGGCACCATTTTTTAAAAATTATTTATTTGCAAGCAGAAGGGAGAGAGAGACTAAGTGTGTCAGGGCCTTTACAAATGAAGTCCAGATACATGTGCCACTTTTTGTGCATTTGGCTGTATGTGGTTACTGGGGAATCGAACCTGGGTCATCATGCTTTGCAAGCAAGTACCTTTAACTGCTGAGCTATCTGTCCAGCCTTCTAGGGTTGAATATTTGTCTTTGTTTCTATTGTCTGTGGTGTGAAATCATGATTCCTAAGTTCTGTGCTCAAAAGCCACTGGGGGCCTGGAGGGATGGCTTAGTAGTTAAGGCATTTGCCTACAAAGCCAAAGGACCCAGGTTCTGTTCCTCAGCACCCACGTTAGCCAGATGCACAAGGGGGTGCACGTATCTGTAGTTCGTTTGCAGTGGCTGGAGGCCCTGGCACACCCATTGTCTGTTTGTCTGTCTCTCTCCCCCTCTTTCTGTGTCAAATAAATAAATAAATAAAATATTTAGAACAAGCTGCTAGGGCTAGCCAGCTCTCATCTCTTTCTTTCACTGTGACTATTTACTTGTTTTTTTTTTTTTTAATATTTACTTGTTTAAATGCAGTTTGAGGGCTGGAGAAATGGCTTAGTGGCTAAGGTGCTTGCCTGCAAAGCCAAAGGACCCAGGTTCTATTCCCCAGGACCCATGTAAGCCAGATGCACAAGGGGGCACATGCATTTGGAGTTTGTTTGTAGCGGCTAGAGGCCCTAGCACACCCATATTCTCCCCCCCCCCACCTGTTTCTCTCTATCAAATAAATAAAGAAAAATAAAATATTTAATTAATAACCAAATAAATAAATAAATGCAGTTTGAGGGATGTGATATAGTTCATTAGTAGAGCACCTCTGCTTTAAATGCACAAGATTCCATCCCCAGCACTACAAAAAAAAAAAAAAAGTTTTGTTCATTTGTTTTGGTTTTGTTCCATTATAGGACCCACTTTCTATCTATCCTTGTTGGCTTTTCTTTGTTTTGAG
The DNA here is from genome assembly GCA_036346955.1 of Dipus sagitta. Classification (NCBI taxonomy): domain Eukaryota; kingdom Metazoa; phylum Chordata; class Mammalia; order Rodentia; family Dipodidae; genus Dipus; species Dipus sagitta. Next base: position 15,234,299 of record CM070778.1, read on the forward strand.
GTAGGGTCTCACTCTAATCCATGCTGACCTGGAACTCACTCTGTATTTCCAGACTGGTCTCAAACTCACAGTGATCCTCCTACCTCTGCCTCCCATATGCTGGGACTAAAAGGCCTGTGTCACCCGCCCAGCCTTGTTGGCTTTATTTTACTTTTTTAAGATTGTGAAAAAACATTTAATTCTAAGTTACAATAAAAGTGCACCTCAGGAAGGGCACCCCTCTTTCTGTCCCTACCATACCATCTCCTTTTTTGTTACAGATCCCAGCATGGTCAATACCTACATGTACCCAGCTGGGGCTCCTGGGGCACCAGCAGCCCCCCAGGCCCAGGCTGGGCCCACTGCCAGCCCTGCCTACTCTTCCTACCAGCCCACTCCCACCCCAGGTTACCAGGTATGTGGGCAAAACTACATCCTCGTCCTGTGCCCAACCCAGTGCAGCAACCCATTGTATCATTCCCTTCATAGAATGTGGCTTCCCAGGCCCCACAGAGCCTCCCAGCCATCTCCCAGCCGCCGCAGTCCAGCACCATGGCCTACATGGGGAGCCAGCCAGTGTCCATGGGCTACCAGCCATACAACATGCAGGTAAATAGACCTGGTAGCCTCTACCAGGCAGACCAGCTCCTGGTACTGTGCTTTTGTTCTCTTCAAGGTATGAGGGCTGTAGCAGACAGCTTCAGGTTCGCTGGGATAAACTTCCAGACCAGGCACAATTATGGAGGAAGGGATATTTATTGAAGCTTACAGATCCAGGGGAAGTTCCATAATGGCAGAAGAAACTGGCCTGCTTTCACAGGCCCAAGCAGAGAGAGAGAGAAGCACAAGCCAAAAAGCCACACAGCACACCACACTTCAGGAACTCCTGCTAGGCACACTTTGCATATCTTTAGATTAAAACCTGAAACCCACCACCACACCTAAAGATCCACCCAGTGACATTGCCTCCAGCCAGGTGGCTGTAGAATGCAAACTACAAACAATAAAGAACTGAATATATTGGGGGCCATCTATTCAAACTACCACATTCCGCCCCTGGCCCCCAATAGATTTATAACCATTACACATTGTAAATTGTACTCAGTTCAATTTCAAAGGTCCCCACAGTCTTGGCCAATTTAAGATATTAAGACTTGTAAAATCAAACAAGTTAAACACTTCTAACATATAAAGGCACAGAGTAAACATTTGCAACTGGTATAAGGCACAGCAAGGAAGAGACTAAAACAATGCAAATTCAGCCACCATCAAACAAACATCAAACTTCTGCAGTTCAAGTTCAATACAACCAGGGACTGACAGTCTCCAGATTTTTCAATTCTGCCCCTCCAGCTGGGCAGAGTAGCCAGGGAACACTTCCATCTTAGGCCAACAGTGCACTCTATGGTAGCCCTTGCATAGTCCTGGTATATACAAAACGTCTTCAGGTCTTCATGAAAACCACAGTCCATCTTCCAAAGGCTTTCAGCCAATCAGGGCATCATGCCCTGCCTCATGCTGCATCTCAGCAGCAGCTCCTGGAACCATGTGCAATTCATGACCACTCCTCACATTTTCCAAAGCCTATCAGGACATCAGGCCCTACCTCATGCCGCATCTCAGTGGCAGCTCCTGGAAGCATGTGCAATTCACGGCCACTCCTTGCATTTTGCATGCTTCTGAAACCAATACCAGGTGTGCAGGACACAGCCATATTCTTAATTCACGGACAAAATAAATCATAACCTTGAAAAGCAGGTTCCTTCTCCAGTCAACTCTTTCCAAAAGTGTTTGCATTTCTATGATAGTCTTTCCTCAGGCATCCTTTCCATGGTAAAGCAATTGGACCATCTTCCTTTAAGATTGCTAATGTGTTTGACAATAGGAGATTCAGTAACCTAAAACCAGTCTCAGTGCCTGTAATTTTAACTTGCTTGAGGTTTTCCAGCTTAAAATTAAGTTATCTCTCAGTCCAGTGTCTTTAGCCAAGCACATCAATCCATTACAAATTTAACCTTGATCAAACTCTCTAGGCCTGGGCAGCAGGACGCAGCCAGCCCTTATGCCAGTAGCCCAGTTCCAACAAAGTCCTCTGCAGTCTTTCCTTCCCCTTAGAAAGCTCATAAGCCAAGCCTCGAAGTTCAATGCTATCTGCACTTAGCATTCTCAGACTCTCATCAGAATAGTCCATAAAACTTGGCTTACCACTCCAGAAGACATCTTCAGTTGCAAGCACCAAGTCCATGCCTATTCCTCCAAAACAAAGGTTCCAAAAGATCAACATCCACATAGTCAGGTTCATCTCAGCCCACTCCTTGGTATCAAGTTCTGTAGTAGACAGCTTCAGGTTCGCTGAGATAAACTTCCAGACCAGGCACAGTTATGGAGGAAGGGATATTTATTGAAGCTTACAGATCCAGGGGAAGTTCCAAAATGGCAGAAGAAACTGGCCTGCTTTCACAGGACCAAGCAGAGAGAGAGAGAGAAGCACAAGCCTAAAAGTCAAAAGCCACAGCACACTTCAGGAACAACAGCTCTGCACACTTTGCATATCTTTTGATTGAAATCTGAAACCCACCACCACACCTTAAGATCCACCCAGTGACATTGCCTCCATCCAGGTGGCTACAGAATGCAAACTACAAACAATAAAGAACTGAATATATTGGGGGTCATCTATTCAAACGACCACAAGGGCCTTTGTCTTATCACACAGCTACTCAGGGGTCAGGTTTTATCTTAATCTCCACAGAATCTCATGACCGCCCTCCCTGGCCAGGATGCATCTCTGCCACCCCAGCAGTCCTACATCACAGGGCAGCAGCCTATGTACCAGCAGGTGAGCCATCCCCTGGCCATGCCCCTGGCACTGACTGGCCTTCTGGGCTTCCTGGGTTAGGTGTGGGTCCCTGATATCTTATACCAGCACACAGAAAAGACAGATAAATACTCAGGACTCCTCAGCAGACAAAACTGGGGCATGCGGTTCGAGGCTGACCCACACCCATATGTGTAGTAGGTAGGAACAACCTCATATTTACATCAGCCTTGTGATGGTTATGCTGATTACAACTTGAAGTAGGCTTTTTTGAGGAGTGAGGGGGCAGTTGTATACTTTTTTTTTTTTTAGGTAGGGTCTCTGTAGCCCAGATTGACCTAGAATTCACTATGTAGTTCCAGGCTAGCCTCAAGCTCATGGCAATCTTCCTACCTCTGCCTCTTGAGTGCTGGGGTTAAAGGTGTGCACCACCACTCCTGGCAACAAAAGCCTTTATATATGAGAAAAGGGTGTTGAGACCTGTCTACTCTTCCCCTGCAGATGGCACCTTCCAGTGGCCCTCCCCAGCAGCAACCCCCTGTGGCCCAACCACCACCCACACAAGGACCGCCAGCACAGGGCAGTGAGGCCCAGCTCATCTCATTCGACTGACTCTCAGCCTGGCGATCTGTGTCCAGAGTAACACTACAGTTCATTGGAAACTTCTGTATCTAACTAGCCATTCCCTCCCCCTTAGTATTCCTTCACTGTGTAAGGGATGGGCCTTTACCTCAACTCCCTCCATCCTCAGCCTCTGTCTTTTGTCACTCGTTCCCTGCTTTGGTCCTGACTCTGTGACTTCTTTCCCCAGGGCTAGGCCTCGGGAAAGTTTCCCCAGGGAGTCCCCAGTTCTGTGTTGGGACCCACCAGAGGTGGTGAAGTGGGGATGCTGAGCCTGTTCCCAAGTCTGATGTGAGGTAGAACTGGTGTCCAGGCATGTCTCTGGCCTTCTGCAGGAACCTCTTGGCCCCTGCACAACAAGGATGGAGGCTTCAGACATCTCAGCTTCTCTGCTTCTCAGCTGTCATCTCCCCATGTGGAACAGTGATAATAAAATGTATTTCAAAAGGTCAAGAGTGTGTGGTGGGCAATAGGTTCAGTTTTGGACCAGGTTGTGAAAGCACATGCTGGGGGCAAACTGTGTTGGAGCCAGCTCAACAGGCAGCTGGGCAGCACTCAGTTCTGGAGTTTGTGCTGAACAAGGTCTATTGATGGTGTCCTTGCTGGTGTGGACTCTGAACGCCTATCTATCCATCCACCCATCCTTCCATTTATTTATTTATATTGGTTTTTGAGGTAGGGTCTCACTCTGGCCCAGTTTGACCTGGAATTCACTATGTAGTCTCGGGGTGGCCTCGAACTCATGGTGATCCTCCTACTTCTGCCTCCTGAGTGCTGGGATTAAAGGCGTGTGCCACTATGCCCAGCCAATTATTTTTATTTTATTATTTATTTATTTGAGAGAGAGAAAGAGTGAGCGAATGGGCACCCCACGGCTTCTAGCCACTGCAAACGCACTCGAGATGTACGTGCCACCTTTTGCATCTGGCTTACGTGGGTCCTGGGGAATCGAACCTAGGTCTTTGGGTTTTGCAGGCAAATGCCTTAACCACTAAGCCGCCCCTCCGCCCCTGCAGCGACCTATCTTGATACAGGGTGCCACTTGGCACCATTGAGAACTACCCCACAGTGGCTTTATAGCCGATCCAAGGAGTACCTATCCAAGGTCTCTCCAGAACTTGGGGGAGAACAGCCTAGGCAAGCTACCACTAGGAAAGGGGCGCCACAGGGCAGCTTCTGGAGTCCCATGTCTGGAACAATGGGCGGGGCCCTTCGCATCAGTTGCAGGCATTTCACAGCTTAAGTCTCAAACCTCTTGGGCAACCTGGGCTTCGAGTTTAAGAGGCTACAGGGCGGACTCTGCAGGCACGTGGGGTTTCGGCTGGACAGCTAGCTCTTCCTCACTCTACCCATTAGATACAAGAGAGTAAGCTCCAGCACTGAGGCAAGGCCGAACTCCTGGCGGACATTCAGTCCTTATTCCTCGCGACCCCACTGCGCCTGCGCGGCGCGGTGCCTTCCCTAGGTCGGCTAGAGCGGCTGTCTACTCGTCATGTCTACTCTATGCTCGGCAGCTAGAGCGGCCTTTCTCAATTCGAATGCTTGGAGGTTTAGCGGCTAGAGCGGCCCGTCTAGCTCACCGGCTTCCGGCTAGAGCGTCGCCTCCGCAGAGAAGCGCGTGTGACCTTCCCGCCTGCGGAGCGATGCTGCCGGCGGCCGCTCGCCGCCTGTGGGGTCCGGGCCTCGGGCTTCGGGGCGCTGCGCTCGGCCTCGCCAGGTATCGTGGAGCCTTGAGGGCCGTGGCAGGGTTAGTGGGCTGGGCCATGTCCAATGGAAGGGTGGCGGGCTCGTGACCACCTACTGCGGCCCAGCCGGCGGAGAGGGCGGCTCGGCCCAGGCGACCTTGTCTGCTCCCCCCGGTCCCAGCTTCCTCTGCAGAGTCCCATCAGTGTGGGTGGCGGCGTGGTCCAGGGGCCCACGCGTTACTGCACCCGCTAAGTTAACGTAGTTCATTCAACCAGAAGCCTACCGCTTCGAGTAGAATTGCCGGCATAATTAACGTGGTCTCCTAAGACTGTAGAATTTAGAGTAACTTGGAAATCCTTTAGTCCTTATTAGGGTTTCTGGACCTAGTGATAGTGGACCTAAGCACATGGACCACCTGTGCCCCACTGTTTGGAGCCTCCCTTCAACTTTCCCTGTGTCTGATGGCTGTTTGCATGGGGGGGCTAGGCAACAGGTACCTGGTGTCTGTGCCGTGCGGCAGATGAGGAGCAGCAGCCACCGAAGGAGTGAGGCACTGACCAGTGCACCCCTGGACAATGCCCAGAAGGAGTATCCCCCCAAGATCCAGCAGCTGGTCCAAGACATTGCCAGCCTCACGCTTCTAGAAATCTCAGACCTCAACGAGCTCCTGAAGGTATTGGGAGTGTGTCGTTCTCTGATGCCAGGACCAGTCCAGCTGGTCCCTCCATTATTGCATTTGGGTGTGATGGCCAGCTACTGAGACTTATCCTCTGTCCTGCAGAAAACATTGAAGATCCAGGATGTTGGCCTCATGCCCATGGGTGGCATGATGCCCAGTGCCGTCCCTGCTGCAGCAGCCCCCGAGGTGAGTCCAGGATGTGCCACCCTCCTCTCCCCAACAGAGAGGCATTACTGTTTACTTTTGACAGCACAACATGTGGCTCATCTCTTTTGTTGTCCTTGCCATTAGTCTATCAGTGTGCACATCTGGGTATCTGCATCTGCAACACCTGTGGGTACTCCGTTCTGCCAACGCTGTGCAAGAGTACAAGACCTTGTTTGTTATGAAAGGAAATAATCTGAAGAGGAAAAATTACATCAAACAGTACAATGTTAAAAATACTATTGAGGGAGCCGGGCGTGGTGGCGCACACCTTTAATCGCAGCACTCGGGAGGCAGAGATAGGAGGATCGCCATGAGTTCGAGGCCGCCCTGAGACTACCTAGTGAATTCCAGGTCAGCCTGGGCTAGAGTGAGACCCTACCTGGAAAAACCAAAAAAAAAAAAAAAATACTATTGAGGAGCTGGAAGAATGGCTCATTACTTAGAGGCACTTGCTTGCAAAGCCTAGTGGCTTGGGTTCTATTCCCCAGAATGCATGTAAAGTCAGATGCACAAAAGTGGTGCATGCGTCTTGAGTTGTAGTGGCAGCAGGTCCTGGTGTGCCCATTCTCTCTCTCTCTCTCAAATACATTAAAAGTATTATTGAGCCGGGTGTGGTGGTGCAGAGGTAGGAGGATTGCTGTGAGTTCAAGACCACCCTGAGACTACATAGTGAAACCCAGGTAAGCCTGGGCTAGAGCGAGACCCTACCACGGAAAACAAACAGACAAACAAAAAGTATTATTGAGAAAAGAACATTGGGGGTATAACTGAGTGGTATGTGAGTGGTGTAATGCTTGCCTATTAATGGGTCCCTAGCACCAAAAAAAGGAAGCAACTGGCTGGGCGTGGTAGCGCACGCCTTTAATCCCAGCACTCGGGAGGCAGAGGTAGGAGGATTGCTGTGGATTCAAGGCCACCCTGAGACTACATAGTGAATTCCAGGTCAGCCTGGGCTAGAGTGAGACCCTACCTCGAAAAGCCAAAAAAAAAAAAAAAGGAAGGGACATAACTTAAATTAGGCTGGAATTTCAAGGAAGGAGTCCTCCACTAGGAAATGATGTTGAATGAAACTTGAAGTTGAAGAGGAGCTGGAGAGATGGTTCAGTGGCTAAGGTGTTTGCCTGCAAAGCCTAATGACCCAAGTTTGATTCCCCAATACCCACTTAAAGCCAGATGAACAGTGGTGCATGCATCTGGAGTTCATTTGCAGCAGCTGGAGGCCCTGGTGCACCCATTCTGTCTGTGTCTCTCTCTCCTCTCTATCTCACTGCTTACAAATAAATAAAAATATTTAAGAGTGGGGGGGGGGCTGCTGGAGAGATGGCTTAGCATTTAAGGCATTAAATTAAAGCATTGAAGCCTAAGGACCCAGATTCAATTTTGCAGGTCCCATGTAAGCCAGATAACACATGGCAACACATGCATCTGGAGTTCGTTTGCAGAGGCTAGAGGCCCTGGTATGCCCATTCTCCCCCCCCTCCCGTGTCTCTAATAAATGAAAAGTATAAAATAAAATAAATAAAAATAAAATCTTTGAAAAAAACTTAAGGGGTGTCCTGGAGAGATTGCTTAGTAGTTAAGGTGCTTCCCTGCAAAGCCTAAAGACCCTGGTTCAGTTCCCTAGTACCCAAATGAACAAAGTTGCACATGCATCTGGAGTTTGTTTGCAGTCACTAGAGGCCCTATTGTGTCCATTTTCTGTCTCTGTCTCTCTGTTTGCAAACAAAAATAAATAAATAAAAAAGTTGGGGGAACTGGGCGTGGTAGCACATGCCTTTAATCTCAGCTCTTGGGAGGCAGAGTTCGAGGCCACCCTGAGACTACATAGGGAATTCCAGATCAGCCTGGGCTAGAGTGAAACCCTATGTCAAAATAAACAAAAAGGGCCTGGAGAGATGGCTTAGCAGTTAAGTACTTCCCTGTGAAGCCTAAGACCCCAGTTCAAGGCTCCATTCCCCAGGACCCACATAAGCCAGATGCACAAGGTGGTGCATGCCTCTGGAGTTCGTTTGCTGTGGCTGGAGGCCCTGGCGTGCCCATTCTCTTTCTATCCCCCCCCCCCATGTGTCTGCCTCTTTCTTCTCAAATAAATAAAATTTAAAGATTTAAAAACAAACAAAAAGGTGTGGTGGCACACGCCTTTAATCCCAGCAGAGGTAGGAGCACCGCCATGAATTCGAAGCCACCCTGAGTCAGAGTGAAACCCTACTTGGGAAAAAAAAAAAAAAGTTGTGGAAAAGAGAGTAAAACATTACTTGCAGAGGAATTGTAACATGGGCTCTTAGGGAAGAGAGAGAGTTCCTCCTCTTGTGGCTGGAGGGAGTCAAAGAGAAGTAATGGATCACTCTGTCCTATGGGCATCTGAAGGAGATTTTGGTCTCTGAAAACCTGGTGGGCTGAAGCTGTAGGTTGCCTTTGATCAGTAAGTCTTTGATCTGGGCCTGAAGGGATGGCTTAATGGTTAAGGCCCTTGCCAATAAAGCCAAAGGACTCAAGTTCGATTGTCCAGTAGCCATGTAAAGCTAGATGTACAGGGTGGCACACATGTTTGGAGTTTGTTTGCAGTGGCTAGAAGCCCTGCCACATCCATTCTCCTTTTTTTTTTTTTTTTCATTTTTCAAGGTGTAATTCATTATAGAGTCTCAGGCTGGCCTTGAACTTAACAGCCATGCTCCTACCTCTGCCTCCTACAGTGCTGAGATTAAAGATGTGCATCACCATACCTGGCTCAAGCAGAAATTTTGAAGCTAGGGTAGGTAGGACTGCCATAAACTCCATTGTCTGAACAGGAGTGCTTTTGAGAAAAAAAAAAAAAAAACATGGGGGGGGGGGGCTTATCAGTTAAGGCATTTACCTGCAAAGCCAAAGGACACAGGTTTGATTCCCCAGGACCCACATAAGCCAGAGAGATGCAGAAGGTGGCGCATGCATCTGGAATTTGTTTGCAGTGGCTGGAAGCCCTGGTGCATCCATTCTCTCTCTCTTCCCCTCCCTCTTTCTCAAAAAAAAAAAAATATATATATATGTATATATATATTTAATAAAAACAACCATGGGTTGGAGAGATGGCTCAGCAGTTAAGGCATTTACCTGCAAAGCCAAGGGACTTTGGTTCAATTCCCCAGGACCCACGTAAGACAGAGACACAAGGTGGCCCATGTGTCTGGAGTATGTTTGCAGTGGCTGGAGGCCCTGGTGTACCCATTCTCTCTCTCTCTCTTTCTCTCTTTCTCTCTCTGCCTCTTTCTCTCTTGCTCTGTTAAATAAATAAGTAAATATTCATTTTTAAAATGGTAATGAAAAGAACCAGGCAGCAGGCTCAAACCAGGGCTGCCCTAGTCTTTGGGACACACAGCATGGTGTCACTTGGTCTTCACAAATCACATCAGGAGTGCCATGCCCCCATCTGTCTCACTGGATTGCTTGGCAAGAGTTGAACTTGGGCCATTGTTGACACACGTGGCCTTATGTTGGCTGAGGTCTGGAATAGTCCTGCTTTTCCTTAAAATTGTTTTATCTACAAGGCATTAGGGTACTGCCCTCCCTGCCTCTTATAAATTACACTTTTTTGGTTTTTTGGGGTAGGGTCTTGCTCTAGCCCAGGCTGATCTGAAATTCACTGTGTGGCCTCAAACTGTCACCAGTCCTAGTACTTCTGCCTCCTGAGTGTTGGGATTAAAGGCCTAGTGTAAGTTAAACTTTTTTCCCCCATATGTATGTGGTGTATATGTGCTCATGCACTTGTCTGCAGTGGCCAGAATGGAACATTGAGTGTCCTGCTCCCCTACTCATTGTTACCTGATCCAGAATCTTGCTGACCCAGAGTTTGCCATTTCCCCCCCCTATGTGACTGGGTTTATGGGCAGCCCAGCTATTTATGTGTGTCCTGGGAATGAACTTCAGCTGTGTCTAGTACAGGAAGTACTCTTAATTTGAGAGACAGACACGAGTTTGGGCACACCAGAGCCTCCTGCCACTGCAAACGACCTTTCATCTCATGCACCACTCTGCATCTGGCTTTTTGTAGGTACTGAGGAATTGATCCTAGGTCATCGGGCTTTGTAGTTGAATGCCTTTAACTACTGAGCCATCTCTCTAAATTCTGGGCCTGCTACTTGTGTAATTTCTCAAAATTTGGTAACCATGGGTGTAACTTTTTTTTACTATAGTCCCACCTGATCTGGAATTCACTCTGTACTGTCCAGGCTGTCCATGGATTCACAGTGATCCCCTTACTTGTGCCTCCTGAGTGCAGGATTAAAGGCATGTGTCTCCATGCCCACCTCTCCTCTTTTTTTATTTTGGGAGACTTTATTTAGGCATGGTGATGTCTGGCATGGTCTATACCTGTTCTTGTAGATCTCGTAAAGCAGATGAAACATTATCCGAATTCTCAATAATACATAACCTTGGTAATGTCGCAGATGTCACTCTAAGTACTTTACTTCCTGGCTATACTTTGCTGAGTGCTTAAGACCAAGTAGGTAGCCAAAATTTAACTCTCCATATATTGTATTAAGATCAGTCATGGCCTTTTAGAGAGACTTTCAGATACCTGGGAGGAGCTCTATGGCTCAGCTTTTATGTCATCTGCTGGGATGAATCAGGGCCATGCCGACCATGTGGCTTTCTTTCAAAGCACTGAGGATCTTCCTGTGTTCTGACTCTCTTCCTGGACGATTGTACATTGGAGTTTAACTGTGGGCCTCCCTAATCTCTCTGATCAAGAGAATGGGTGGGGGCTGAAGAGATGGCTTAGTAGTTAAGGCACTTGCCTTTAAAGCCTAAGGACCCAGGTTCGATTCCCCAGTACCCACATAAACTAGTTGCACATAGTGACGCATGCGTCTGGAGTTTGCAGTGGCTAAAAGTCCTGTCATGCCCATTTTTTACCTGCCTCTTTCTCTCAAACAAACAAATAAAAATAAAATATTTAAAATTAAAAAGAGAGAGAGAGAGAATGGGTGACTTATCGAGTTGTAGAACACATTAGGAGTGTCTCATCATCTCCTGGGCTTGTCACCCCCAAATTTTTAAGAGGTAGGATGTAAGGGGAAAGAAGGAATGAGAGACTTATTTCTTGGGGCTGCCCTGTGGGGAAGTGGAAACAGGGTTGAGTGAAAGAGCCAGGTCAGATGCACCAGGGAGAAAAAGGCCCCATCAGTTACAAGTTGACCTGGTGGGGCATGGATGAGGGTAAAACCCCAAAGCCAGAGACCTTGTGCATTGTCTGCAAATCCTGGTAGAGTGGCCTGGTATCACATGTCCTCCTTACTCCATCCTTTCTCACCTTACCCCTTTCTTTCCCATTCCTCTAGGCTGCAGAGGAAGAAGTTGTCCCCAAACAGAAGGAACGGACACATTTCACCGTCCGCCTGACAGAGGCAAAGCCAGTGGACAAAGTAAAACTGATCAAAGAAATCAAGAACTACATCCAGGGCATAAACCTTGTCCAGGTGGGACTCCCTGCAAACAAGAGCCCTCTTCCTGTGACCACCTTATGCTGACATTTCTCAGGCACTGGTCCTTTCCAAGGTAGGCTTGGTTGTGGCATCCCAAATTTCTGATTTTGCTGTCTTTGGCAGGCTAAGAAGCTGGTGGAGTCCCTGCCTCAGGAGATCAAAGCAAATGTCGCCAAAGCCGAGGCCGAGAAGATAAAGGCAGCGCTGGAGGCGGTGGGCGGCACTGTGGTTCTGGAGTGACCCTCAACTCTCAGGACTTGTGAATAGGGGTCCCTGGGACCCGGGCAAAGGCCCACTCACCTGTGCTTCGCTCCCAGGAGCAGGAGTTAATGTCGCTAGTGATGGAGTCCTCCTGGGAGAGGGACAGGATGGACCTACTGTGATGGGGGAGGGGCTGCCGCTGCCTGTGCAGAGCACTCGAGATTGCCTTGGAAACTTACAGTGAACATGCCCCTGGAGGCTGCTGAGAAAATACACTGTTCACGCTAGGTGTGTGCACTTGTGTGTGCCCTGGGCTAGTGTCGGGAAGGGCCACCTGGGATTGTGACCTATTGCTGGCTACTCCTCTCTTGGGGACATTTGTGGATCTGCATAGTCAGTTCCCCATGTAGAAGAGTCTGTCCTCTGAGCCCAAAGCTGCTTGTGTCCATACAGGCATGGTGTGTGGCTATGGAGTAGGATTTGGATGGGGAATTTCCCTGCATCTAGGGACGGGTGGTTTTTAAAGCAACAGGGAAGAGCAGCACCAGCCTAAATCAAGTAATGTGGTCTGTGAGCCAGGGCAGCCCCGTCCCCAGCTCTGGTAGGTGGAAGCTGAACGGCTGACCTCAGTGCCTAGAATGTAGTTCTCTTGCCACCTACAGAGGTTTGTGGGCTTAGAGGACTCCAGGACCTGGGTAGAGTGGCAGGAGGGGCTTGTGTGTGAAGTAGGGTTCCCCACCACATGAGGCAAGGAGTAGCTGGGACTGTCTGCAGGTTGTGGATCCCTTGGTGCCCCTTGGACCCTTGACCTTTTTTCAGCAGAGTGGGGCAACAACTGACTTCAAATGGCCTTTTACCAGATGCAAAATCCTGGGAGAGTATTGTGTAGACAAAAGGGCCTCTGTTCCTGTTAGAAGAACCTTTGAGGTTCCTTGAGAGACCAGAAGGGGGCTCTGTGCCCAGCAGTGCTACCCATGATGCTGGCATGCTCCACCATGGGGCAGTTCACTTGCACATAGGTAGGGCCTGGCTTTATAGCCTCCGCCTTGGAGGCCACAGTGTTCCTCTAGTTAATGGTTCTTTAATAGCGCTTATGAGCCAGGCGTGGTGGTGCATGCCTTTAATCAGAGGTAGAACTGTGGGTTCTAGACCAGCCTGGGCGACAGAGAGACCCTACCTCAGGAAAAAAATAACTCATTTGTGCCCACTTTACATGAGGTCTGGGTAAGACCTGCCAAGCTCCCTGCTGTCTCCTAAGGATGAAGGAGCTCAGGGACTAGCTTAATCTGTGGCCCTTCATGTGATCTGAAAAGCCCACTTCTTGTCAGAGCCAGAGCCAGTGATTCAGTGTGGGGCAAAACTAGGCAAAGGTGGTCTAACCACTTGAGTGAAGATAGTTGCTCAAAGGTGGCTTGACCTTGACCTTTTGGGCCATTGAGTTTAACTTCAGTCCAACTTGAAAGAAACAACTTGCAGCTGGGCATGGAGGCAGAGGTGGGAGGATCGCTGTGAGTTTGAGGCCACCCTGAGACTACATAGTGAATTCCAGGTCAGCCTGGGCTAGAGTGAGACCCTACCTTGAAAAGAAAAGAAAAAGGCTAGGAGCTGGTGCTCATCTGTCCTCGACTGCTGGTGTTCTGATCATGCTCCTGGAAAACTGAAAGCAGGGCTGGGGTAAGGTGTTTGTAAGCCTGAAGACCTGAGTTCAATGCCCAATAACCACAAATTGCTGTCAGGCCCCAAGTTGAGCTCATTCACCAGCCCTAGGGTCAATAGGAAACTTGACCGGTTATACCCAGACCTCATGGTAGCCTGGACTAGAGTGAAACAGCCAGGGGTCTGTGGGGGGGGGGGTCGTGCCTTTAATCCCAACACGAGTTCTGTGCTGGCCGGAGCTGGAAGCAAAGCAGAGATAGGATTGGTGTGTGTTCTAGGCCACCCTGAGACTACATAGTGAATTTCAGGTCAACTTGGGCTAGGATGAGACCCTACCTTAAAAACAGCCCAAGCCAGGCATGGTGGCACACTTCTTTAATCCCAATAGAGGTAGGAGGACCCTACCTTCAAAAACAAAAACCTCAGATGCAGATACTTGAGTATGTGGCCTTCGATCTGCAAGGTCCTATCTCCAACATAAGGGAGGGAGATGAATCGGAAGTGCCTGCTGCACAAGTGTGAGGGTAAGAGTGGGTCACTAAAAGCCACGAGGTAGCATGTGCTTGCACAGCAAGATGAGAGGTGCAGGTGTGTATGCAGCAGGCAAGGACCTCTGACCTCCATATGCTCGCTGTGGCACATGAACACCCACACATACGTCACTACCCTAACCTTTTTCAGGTGTAGCCCCAAGGAAGTCTCGTGTTCTGGAAGTCCTTCCACCAGGCCTTAGCTTGGTGGGCCATTTCCTAAATCTTTCTATCTCTTAGCATTCAGTAGACACAAGCCTGTTAGGAAAGAAGCTGAGCCTTTAATCCCAGCACTTGGGAGATAGGATTGCTATAAGTTTGAGGCCACCCTGTGAATACAGAGTGAATTCCAGGTCAGCTTCGGCTAGAGTGAGACCCTACCTCAAAAAACAATGAGGGCTGGAGAGATGGCTTAGTGGTTAAGCACTTGCCTGTGAAGCCTAAGGAACCTGGTTTGAGGCTTGATTCCCCAGGACCCATGTTATCCAGATGTACAGAGGCCACATGAATCTGGAGTTTGCAATGGCTGGAGGCCCTGGCATGTCCATTCTCTCTATATATTTGCCTCTTTCTCTCTGTTGCTCTTTGCTCTCAATAATTAAAAAAAAAAAACAGCCGGGCATGGTGGTGCACGCCTTTAATCCCAGCACTCAGGAGACAGAAGTAGGAGGATCATGGTGAGTTTGAGACTACAGAGTAAATTCCAGCTCAGCCTAGACTAGAGTGAAACCCTACCTCGAAAAACAACAAAAAATAAGATAGTTCAATAGCAGCAGAGATAGGCTTTATTCCAGAAAACCTGAGAAAAGTTCTAGCCAGGCAGGTCAGAAGCAACTTGCCTTACAGATTAGGAGGTACTTATGGGGTGGTAGGTGCAGGGTTGTTCACCTTGCCTCAGGGCTTGGGCCACTACAGCAAAGTGATGGTTACACTTACCAGATGGCCTGGGTCACTCTTGGTAAACAGTTAAAATGAAATGGCAAAAATTGAGACATTCAGGTTTTAATAGACCAAGATCCAGTTGGCACTTCTGGGCTTGCAGGCCAACCTCCCTGTCGGCGGTTGGGTTCCTAGCACAAGCTGGCTGAGCTCAGGGTCATCAGGGCTGGGAAGCACAGGTGGTATCACCTAGACGTCTGCCTGGCTCCACTACACACACTCAGCACCTGCTATAGGAGGAAATCAGTGGGTGGGATGACACTTGTCACTCCTGCCTTGAGCTGTTTCTGGAGAGGGAGGGATTTGAGAACCAGCGCAGCCTCTGAAGAGCCTGCCTGCCTGTGGCCTTGGTACAGTGAGATGAGCATCTCAGCACTCCTCTGGAGTTCTGGAAGACAGTTTGCTCCTGTCCATGTGACTGGTTAGGCAGACGTGGCAGGATTTGCCCTGCACTTCCTCCTCCCTCGCTGCTGCAGTATTATGGGGCACCCAGCAGCAAGGCTAACATGCCCATTTGGGTGCTTGGCAGGGTCACGGGATCTGGGGCTGTTTCCCTAGAGTGTCTTCCCCTTTCTCTGGCATTAGGAATCCTTTTATACCTGTGGTCCAGCTCTAAAGCAGCGTGGAATCCAGCTTAACCAGCTTGAGCACACCTGGACCCTTTGGTGGAAGATGGGATGGAAGCCAGAACCTTGGTGGAAGTGGACTGCTTGCTCCTGGCAGATCCAATGTGCCTCCCTGAAGCCTGAGCCAGTGACCCTGATATCCACCACCCAGAACTTCTCCAGGGTGGCTGGCTGTCTACTGAAAGGCCTGGGCTGAGTCAGACTTGGCCTGGAGCGCCCCAGGTCAGAAGCGGGGGAGGAGTGCAGCTAGCCCTCACTAAGAGCCTTTGTCCCTGGTTTCTATTTGAGTTGAGCTGGGCCCAAGGAGGGTTTCCTTCCCCCACTCTGCAGCTGGGTGGGGGATGGAGGGGCAGAGGTCCACTCCAGCAGCACGTGTCCTTCGGCTGGGTGACGGCACAGCACTGTGGTTCAAGTTCAGACCGAGGCTGGGGTTAGAGGGTGCTTGTACGAACCCAGCATCCTGAGGAGTGGGGGCTGGCAGTGACCTTCAGATCCGGGGCCAAGGTCAGAATCTGCGGCGCGGAAGTGGCCGTCGGCTCGCTCCTGCGGAGACCCCCCCACACCGCTCTGCTCCCTGCCGCGGCCGCTTTAAGGCGGGAGGCGGGGTCTGGCCAGGCCCCGGTCCCGCGGGGGTGGAGTCAGACCCCGCCGCCTGACCGCGCGGGCGCATTGGTTGCACCGGGCGCGGGCGCTCGGTGGCACTTTGAACCGGACGCCCAGCCTCTGCAGCTGGAGATCGGGTGCTGGCCGGGGTTGGGCCATGGCCGAGGCTCGCGTGTCGCGCTGGTACTTCGGGGGCCTGGCCTCCTGTGGGGCCGCCTGCTGCACCCACCCGCTGGACCTGCTCAAGGTAAGGCTGGCTCCAGGTAGCACGCGGGGCGGATGGCGGGGCCCCCGGCCCGGGCCTCGCTTACCCCAGCCGCGGCTTGGCCAAGCACCCTGTGATTATCTTCGGCTACGCCCACGCCGACCTGAGCCGCGGCCGCCCAGTCCTCTGCTCGGATTGGGCCTGCGGGCGCCACCGTTCGGTTCTTCCCGGCAGGCAACGCTGAAGGATCCCCGGAGACCCTCTGCAGGTGACTTCTGCAGACCTCCGAGGGGACAGCCCTACTCCTCAGCTTGCCAGCTGGATCCCCCATTTTTGGCAGATGTCCAGCCCCTGTTCTGAGTTGTGTGTACCTGTGTGAACTTGTCCTCTGAGCAGTTCCCTGGCCGCAAATATTAGACAACTTTATCATTTGATTAAAAGTTGAGGAGAAAAAAAAAAAAAGAAAAAAGTGAGGAGGTGGGCTGGAGAGATGGCTCAGTGGTTAAGGCGCTTGCCTGCAAAGCCCAAGGACCAGGGTTTGATGCCCCAGTTCCCATGCAAAGCCAGATGCCCAAGGTGTCACTTGAGTCTGGAGTTTGTTTGCAGTGGCTAGACCGTGGCACGCCTATTCTCTCCTCCAACCCCCCATCTGCCTCTTTCTCTTTCAAATAAATGAAATAAAAGAATTAATTAAGGGGCTGGAGAGATGCCTCAGTGGTTAAAGCGCTTGCCTACAAAGCCTAATGACCTGGGGTTTGATTCATGCACAAAGGGGCGCATGCATCTGGAGTTTGTTTGAAGTGGTTGGAGACCCTGTTGTGCCCATTCTCTATCTGCCCCCGCTCAAGTAAATATGTTTTTTTTAAAGTGCTTTTGGGACAAAATAAGACAGCACTCCTTTGTTCCCCAGGACCAGCTAGAGATTGTTTCCTGACCCTGTCTCACCAAAGAGAGCAGAGGGCTCTGCCCTTGTTGCCATCCCTTTCCCAGCTTTGAGGCAGTGTCTGCAGTGACCCTCCCTGTCCCTTGTTCTGGGGTCCTGCATTTCCAAAAGAGTAGAGTGACCCTTCTCTGTCTCTCTCTCTTCCTCTTGGTTTATTTTCTTTGTAGCCACGGCTACACTTGAACTCGTGAACCTCCTGGCTCTACCTCCCAAGTGCTGGGATTACAAGCAACAGGCACCATGCATGGCTGGTTTTTCTAATTAGTAAGGATGCTGGCCACTAGTTACGGGTGAAGGCCTCAGACGTCACTCACCAGCAGTGACCTGCAGACACCAGGCACTGCCAACCAAGTTGTGAAAGTGCAAGTGGGAAGGGGCACTTTGTGTGGGGAGCTCATCCCTCCTTGAGATGGTTTCTTCTGGGTGTTCCCACTGCCCTCCCCCACCATGGGGTGGAGGAGCCATCTGATGTCTGACTGGACAGGGCCCTGGAGGCCTCACAACTACCCCCTTCCAAGCCAGCCCTCAGGGTGTTGACCTGGAGTTCCTGGCTGTTGTCCACGGTCCAAGGCCCCTTTGGGCATCACTGATCCTCTTTTCTACCCCCACCCAGATGTTCTATTGCTGCAGAATAATGCCTGGAGGGTCAGGGAAGGCCACCATGCCAGTGGATAGCGAACATTCCCAGCTATGGGAAAGGCTGTAGTCAGAGTTTCCTGCTCAGGACCACTCACAGAGGGATTTGAAAACTGCATAGTCTTTGTTCTGAGATGAGTCTTGCTATATATCCCAACCTGACCTCCTACTCATGATCCTTCTGTCTCAGCCTATTGAGAGCTGGGATTACAAGCTCAAGCCACCATACTGGCTTTGAAAACTTGTTTTAAAGATCCTCCATCAATCCATATTATCCCATTTTGCATGGAGGCTGCTGCCTTGGTGGTCACCATTTCCTGGGTATGGCCCAGATTCTTTGTCCTCCCTGGCCTACTTCATGGAAGATGACATCCTCCCTGCCCCCTGTCCCTGGGGGCCAGGCATTCTCTGTCCCTGCCATCTTTGCTACTGTCCATCCCCTTTATGCATGAGAGTGATCTGTGTAAGGCAGCTATGCTTGGCAATGGTCAGGCTTCCTTGCGGTCAATGCCAGGGATGTCATAGAAAGACTCAGAATCTAGGCTAACAGGGCAGAGGTGAGCTGTAAGAGCAGTGATTGTCACTTGTAAAAATCAGAGAGGGAACAGATTCCAGGCTTGGGTGGATCCCTAGATCAGGTTTTTGTTGTTGTTGTTGTTGTTGTTGTTTTTAGAATGAGAGAGAATTGGCACACCAGGGCCTCAGCCACTGAAATCAAACTCCAGATGCTTGCATCGCCTAGTGGGCATGTGTGACCTTGCACACTTGCCTCACCTTTGTGCGTCTGGTTTACATGGGATCTGGAGAGTCCAACATAGATCCTTAGGCTTTGCAGGCAAGCACCTTAACCGTTAAGCGATCTCTCCAGTCCTGAACCACAGGCCCCCCATGGTTGAGGACTGGAGACCTTTAGGGACCTTTTTACTGCTCTTCCCTAAAGACAGGTGCACTGGAGCCGTGAGCCCATAATGCTGGGATTTCACTAAGCTCAAGTGGTTGATTCTAGAAATGGCCTCAGTAGAGCTAGCATGGAGACTATTAGTTTGCAGTGGCAGGAGGCCTTGGTGTGCCCGTTCTTGTTCTCTCTCTCTCATCCTCCCTCCTCTTTCTCTCTCTGTGTGTCTCTCTTTTTTTCTCAAATAAAAAAATTTTTAAAATATTTTGTTTTAATTTATTTGGGAGAAGAGAGAGTTTATGGGAATGCCAGGGCCTCTTGCTGCTGCAAACTCCAGATGCATGTGCCACTTTGTGCAACTGGCTTTACATGGGTACTGGGGAAAGATTTGCAGCAAGTGCCTCCGACCACTGAGCTGTCTTCCCCAGCCCTGTATTAGATACCTTGTTGCTGCGAGAAAATACCCTGATGAAGGCAACTACAGGGAGACAAGGGTTCTCTTGGCTCACAGTTGGAGGGTCCAGGCCATCACGGTGGGAAGGCCGTGGCAGGATCAGGAGAGCCGCTGGTCGCATTGCATCTGCAGCCAGAAGAGAAAGAGCAGAAGGGTTAGGCTAGCGGGCTTTCTCCTCTGATGCTGTCCAGAATGTCCAGTTCATGGAATGACACTGCTCACATTTACAATGAGGCTCCCAGCTCACTTAACCAATGTAGAAAATCCCTCGCAGACATGCCCAGAGGCTTGATTCCATACTGATATTAAACATCCAGTTGACAAGATTAACCATCACAGGGGCCCAGGCAGCACCCTGTTGCCTCATCTCTGCCAGCCTGTGGACGGGATGTTAGGGGCCTTCTCGGTACAGGCGTGACACCCTCCACCTCCACCCATGCCACAGGTGCACCTACAGACACAGCAGGAGGTGAAGCTGCGAATGACTGGCATGGCTCTACACGTGGTGCGCTCAGATGGCTTCCTGGCACTCTACAACGGCCTAAGTGCCTCGCTGTGTAGACAGGTGCAGACGCCAGCCTTGGCTGCCTTCCAGGGCACTTGACCCACTAAATTCTTCCTTTCTCTGTCCCTGAAATCCGCCTCTCAGACCCCCCCCCCAAGGCCCCTCAGGCACTGAGACCTCCACAATTTCCACCCACTTCTTCCTCCAGATTCATTACAGAGCCAGTGACCCCAGGGTGGGTGTCAGATGGGGAAACCGAATCTAGGGGAGACTGGGGACAGATCGGCAGTCCCAGAGTTGTCAGTTGACTCAGCCACTCACAGGCTGAGTGGCCTTGGTGTCCACTGGGTCCTTGGGGTAATGACGGGCAGGGTGGGGTAGTGGGGTATGATCATTCCTCTGAGCCAGGCCCTGTCCTCAGATGACCTACTCTCTGACTCGGTTTGCTATCTATGAAACCATGAGGGACCGCATGACCAAGGACAGCCAGGGGCCTCTCCCCTTCCACAGCAAGGTGTTGCTGGGCGGCATCAGCGGTGAGTGCTAGATGGTCAGGGCAGGAGCTGGGCCAAAACCCAGGGCTTGGAGGGTCATCACATACTGGTTTTGACATTTATGTCACCCCAGGCTTAACTGGAGGCTTTGTGGGGACGCCGGCAGACTTGGTCAATGTCAGGTTTGTATGTACCCCTTGTCCCCCAAGGTCAGGAGTTTTCCTGTCCCCAGGCAAGTCAGGGTTTGCCCCATCACTCCCTGGTGTGTGCAGCATGTTTAACCTGGAACATATCACTCAGGCCCTGAGCCCTAGCCTTACCGGGGAGCTCAGCCTGACAGTTTTGCCCTGTACTTGGGTGAGCAGCTCAAGCCCTGTTGACCCCAGCCAGTGAGCTGTTCTCGCCTGAAAGGGCCTGTGTGTGTGTGGTGGCCCAGCCCTTGCCTTTCTTCCTATTTCAGGATGCAGAATGACATGAAGTTGCCGCTGAGCCAGCGACGCAAGTGAGTAGCAGGCGCTCAGCCCAAGGACCCCTAAGCAGCTCTGCTGTGCCGGAGCCGGGACTCCCAACAGGGCACATCACTTGCGGGCTCATGTAAAATGGGGAGCTGCTCGTTTTGGAACATGTGCCTTGCCCTGGGGTCATTACAGGGACTCACTCAGTCCCCTAGGAACTTCAGGTTTTTTCTTGTGGGAAGAGTCTAGGCTGAGGGCTGGGACTGCTTGTATCCGGGTGCAGCCCCAGCCAGCAGCAGTGACGGCAGGAGTACCAACACCTCTCCCTCCAAGACTGCAGAGGAGCATGTGAGAGAAGGACCCACAGCCAGAGGTTCCGGATAGAAACCAGCCCTCAGCCCTCGCTACCTGCTCCCAGGACAGCTCCAGGAATGACACTGGGCAGGAGGCCACGACCTTCTGCAGCAGCCCCTTTTCTTTCCCAGCAGTTCTAGTGTCCCCTCTGACCATAGTTTGAACCGTCTCACCTCCCCTTTGCTCTTAGGGACCCACAGGCTGTTTCTGGTTTCTTTTCTTTTTGGCCTTGCTCTGTAGCTCAAGCTGGCCTTGAACTCAAGATCCTCCTGCCTCATCCTCCCCCAACACCTTGCTAGTTTATGGTTTCTTGTTGCCTGGAGGGCAGGTGGCTGGCTGTCCTGTGTGCTGGGAGCCACAACAATCCTAAGGTCCAGTGGGAAGGACAGAACCTCTAACCTCTTACCAGGGTGGGCTTTCCCTGTGCACAGGATCTCCTGAGTAAAAAAGGGGCTGGTGCCCTCTTGAGTTTCCCCAGGAGGGGACTGCAGGCCCATGAGGCACCCTGTCCCTTTGATGCTGCTATAAGAACCTTTGGACCTGTGATGGGGGTGTAGCTCTTCTGGGGCCTGGAGAGGACCCCCCCCCCCCCGCAAAACAGCTTGACAGGGTGTGCTTCATATGGCCTGTTCTGTGTCACTGCAGCTACGCCCATGCCCTGGATGGCCTGTACCGCGTGGCCCGTGAAGGTGAGAGGAGGGCATTGGGACGGGGTGGGCTAGGACAGCCTTCCTGCTCAAACCATAGCATGCAGTGGGGTAGGCAGCCAAGGGTAGAACTGTGGGGCAGCCTGAGGCTGGACTGTGGGCTGGCTCACTGGTTTCACCCTTCCTCCTGCAGAAGGTTTGAAGAGACTGTTCTCAGGGGCAACCATGGCCTCCAGCCGTGGGGCCCTTGTCACTGTGGGCCAGGTAGGACTCCTGTGAAGGGAAGGGCTTATGGGCAGCACCTGCAGCCTCTGATTTCTGTCCTCAGCCATCACAGAGCACTGCCGTCGCTCTGGGAACCCTGGGGAGACACCTGCTGTCCTGGATGGGGGGAGGCATGGGTTGGTCCAGCTGCTGCCTGGATCTGGCCTTAGGGAAGCCCCTCCCCTGTCTGGTTGTCCAGGTGTGCTGACAAGTGAGAGCAGGTGCTTGGTCACTGCCAGGTGGTGTCACTGTGGGCTCTGCCTTCTCTCTCTGGTGCTAGGGGCTCTTTGGCCATAACTGTCCCTGTCCCCACCTGCAGCTTTCCTGCTACGATCAGGCCAAGCAGCTGGTCCTCAGCACTGGGTACATGTCAGACAACATCTTCACTCACTTTGTCGCCAGTTTCATTGCGGTAAGTGTCCGGCAAGGCTGGGGTAGGACCTGAGCCGGCCTGACCACCAAGGCACATGGAATAGGTCCACTTCTCTGGGTCATGTTTCGAAGCACCGGGGCCTTATGAGCTCACTGGTCAGCCCAAGCCGGGACGGTTCCTCATGTCGCCATGCTCCCCTCCCAGGTGCCCGGGTCCTGGAGCAGCTTTGGAACACTTAGGAGTGGGGGTTGGTGGGTTCTTTTGAGGTGGCTTGTGGATGGGCATTCAGTGAGGGTTTGAGGGTGCCCACAGGCCTGTTGATGAGCCCCCTCTCCAGGGCGGATGTGCCACTTTCCTGTGTCAGCCCCTGGACGTTCTGAAGACCCGCCTGATGAACTCCAAGGGCGAGTATCAGGTGAGAGCCAGGCTGCAGGCCAGGCACTGGGACTTCCGCCATCTGGGCCCATTGTCCAGGGACTGAGGCCTCCTCACTCCCAACCCTGTGACATCCTGCTGGGGATGTGGACACTCCCCATTTAGACATGGCTGTCCTTCAGTCTTCCCTTGCCGTTGCTCACCTCTGGGTAGCGGTAGCACCTGACTGGGTGGGGGCGGTGTTGTGCCTTTCTGAGTCTTTGCCTTAGTTTTATTTTAAACCAAACAGCAGCTCTGAGTTAATGGAGGCAGTCATTCACAGTAGAATCTGGGCCATGCTGGAGGGGTCTAGCTTTCCGCCCTCCTAGGGCTTCCTGGCCCTGCACGTTGCCATGCCTGCAACTGCCCCTTGCTCTTTTCCCTGACCCTGGCAGTCAGTCCTGTTCATGTCCCTGCCTGACAGCCCTTGGGGCACATGTACCTTCAGAACGCTGGGTGACTGTGTTAGCAGACCATTGAATGGTGCTGTGTGACCTTAACTCTGTTGTCCCCTGTTGATGCCATGGGCTGGGCTGCTCTCCTCTTGTGCTCACACCCTTGTCTTCTGGGAGTTGCTCAGCCACCATGTCCTCCTGTGCTAAGAGGGTTGATTCAACTGTACCTTTGAGTGAGACACCTTCTGTGTCCCCTACTCTGTCTCCTGCAGGGCGTTTTCCACTGTGCTGTCGAGACAGCAAAGCTTGGACCACAGGCCTTTTTCAAGGTGTGTTGGGGCAATGGGTGGGCAGCTGGGGTGACTGGGCCAGGTCTCCCTGGGCCCCACGTCTCCATCTCTGATGTCTCCACCCAGGGTCTCTTTCCCGCTGGCATCCGTCTCATCCCCCACACCGTGCTCACCTTTTTGTTTCTGGAGCAACTTCGGAAACACTTTGGCATCAAGGTTCTGACCTGACAGCTGCAGGGACAGCTGGGCCATGCTGGGCCCAATGGCCTGGCTCTTCTGAAGAGTAGAAGGAGAGCGGCCTCCCCTCCTTCCTGGCCTAGACCTAGGCTGCACCCCCAGCAGGCTTCTGCCCTTTCTACCCTCAGGCTGGCTTGGCCTCCCAACCCTGCCTAGGCAAGGGCTCACTCCAGTGGCCTTTGTCCCTTCCCTGAGCCCACTGAAGTGGCACCTCTGCTCTGCCTACTCCCAAGCTCTCCTTGCTGGGTGTTAATTCTGTCTTTCCCCCCACGAATCACTCAGGAGAAGAGTTTCAGCCCAGGCTGGGATTGCTGTACCCCCCTTCCCAGCTGGGTCTTTCCACCTAGGCCCTGGCTAGCAGGGGAGGGTGTGGACTGCAGCAACTGCTCACCAAATTGCCAGAGCCTGGGCACTTTCATGGTATGAGCAGACCGTCACATAGCACCCCAGAAGGTAGCACTTTCAGGAGAGGGAAAATCAACAACTTGCAGATCAACAACAAGTGCTGTGACAAGAGTCCAGAGAGAGAGTCTGAGGTCCCCACATACAGCCTAGCTGCATTCATGATTGGTTTCGCTGAAACTTAACACTCAGGCTGCTGCTCTCTTCACGGTCACAGCTTTGCTTCTCGTGCGCCTGCACCCTCCCAGCCTGACTCCTTGGGGGCACTGAGTGGGGCCTGTGTTGGCATAGCTGGGGCAGCCAAGGGCTACAGTGTGTCCTCCAGGAACTGTCTCCTTGTATGGTCACCCCTCACCATCCCCAGTCACCAAAGCATCCTGTTTCTCCCCACCAAAAAGATTGGGCACAGAGCTGGGCGTGGTGGTGCACACCTCTCATCCCAGCACTTGGGAGGCTGAGGTAGGAGGATTGCTGTAAGTTTAAGGCCAGGCTGAGACTGCAGAGCGAATTCGAGGTCAAGTTGGCTAGAAGCAAGACCCTGCCTCGAAGTAAAAAGAAAAAAAATTTGGGTAACACGTGGGGTTGGGCTCTACACCCACCTCCCCAGATCCCCGCAGTATTTGATCCTTACCCAGGTGGCATAATGGGCCCAGGAGCACCGCTCATGCCACTCTGCAGGGAGTCTAATGAGTGACAGTGGCTCGGTGGCCTCCATATCTTCCCTGCACACACTTACACTTCAGGGCACCTGCTGCTGACCCCTTTTGCCTCCCCCAACCAGGGCCCTCAGATTACTGGGGCCAGGGCCTGTAGGGAAGGAGCCTGGGGGTGGGGGGACAGACTCCAGTGTGGCAGGGAGTTGAGGAAGGAAGCTGAGGGTGGGTGCCGTCCCATACAGCAAGCCCTGGGCCATCAGATCCCGGGTATTTGCACGTCAGGCTATGCAAGCCACACCAGGACAGAGCAGGCCAGCCCAGGGGTCACCTCACCCGATAGCGTCCCTCAAGTCAGCCCTGGACCGTGAAGCACCAGCCAGCTGTCCACTTAGCTCTGAGGGACTAGGCCACCTTGGGAGCTGACCCTTGCGCTGGCCTGGGCCTGTGGCCAGGAGGAGCATTGCAGGTGTGTAAGAGGAATCAGGGTGTTAGGTGGGGTGCAGGACAGAGCTCTGAATATTCTAAAATCACTGTCAATAAAGCTGTTTTGGATCAAAAAAGGTATCGTGGATTCTTCCCAGCCTCAGCAGCCATCGATCACAGCCCACGGACACTTTGGGTACTGGGTTATTTGTGAGCAAATCACAGATGTCCTGTCATTTGTATATAAGCACTTCAGAACATGTCTCTGAAAACCACAGTAGTTAGCTGGTGGTGGGGTAGCTCATGTCTACAATCCCAGAACTCAGAATACTAAGATGGGGAGTTGCTGTGTTCAAGGCCAGCCTGGGCTATAGAATGAGTTCCTGGGTTAGAGTGAGGCCTTGCCTAAAAAAAAAAAAAAAAAAAAAGCCGGGTGTGGTGGTGCACACATTTAATCCCAGCACTAGGGAGGCAGAGGTAGGATCACCGTGAGTTCGAAGCTACCCTGAGACTACATAGTGAATTCCAGATCAGCGTGGGCTAGAGGGAGACTCCCTCGAAAGACCAAAAAAAAAAAAAGGTTATGGAGGCTGCTAGGGTTTGGCTCCATGATGGAGGGATTTTTTTGTTTTGTTTTTCAAGGTAGGGTCTCACTGTAACCCAGGCTGACCTGCAATTCACTCTGTAGTCTCAGGGTGGCCTCGAACTCTTGGGGATCCTGATGGAAGGATTTCCTGTTATGACGTGGCCTTGGTCCAATCCCCAGGACTGAAAAGTGGAGAGTGTACAGGGGAGGCTTAGGAGTCCCTGATTGCCACTTTGTTTCTTTGTAGCGCTGGGGATTGAACCAGTCCCTTCCACCCAGGGCCTCCTGCTTGGCCCATCCCCCAGCCTTGCAGTTCCTAAAGCTACCAGAGAGGAGGAGGTCAGGACTCCAACCTCCCTGTCACAGGGTGGGCGTCCTGGTCAGTGTCTTCTAGGGTGGGGTGGGATCCACAGGTAGCCACCCAAGGTTAAAAGCCCACCTGTGCAGTGGGAGAGAAGATACTCCCCAAAAGAGCTTCCCAGACACCAAACCCGAAAGAAACTGCTGCCTGTAGCCCTCTGCACAGAGCTGCAATGACTTGGAACCCAGAGCACTGTCCCACCCATGGTACCAGGACCCCCTGGCACAGCCTCCACCTTCCCCGGTAGCCCCACGACCAGCCACACCCAGCAGAAAGGAAGAAAGTGGCCAGTCGGGTTCTGCGGGGACCAGGGTTGGCAGCTGTCCCTGCAGGGCAGGGTGTGGAGGGTAGGGTGAGGCACCCGGATTTCCACACCACCAGGGAGGACCACACACAAAGCTCCCTGCACAGAGAACCACTGAGGTGAGGGAAGGCCTGGGACTGGGCAGTCAGGAAGGAGTGCCATGCCAGGGGCCAAGAGAAGCAGTGGGTTGGCCCTGCATTCAGCCCCCACTGTCCTGTCACGGGCCCTACGGCTAAAAGTCACTTTCCTTCTTGGATCCTGGGCACAGCGCCAAGCCCTGAGCAGTCAGCATTTTTGCAGCCAACCTCAGGCCTTTTTTCTTAAGGAATGACTTTACAGTTTACCAAAAGTTACACAGTAACTTTACTGTAGGGAAGCTTCAGCAGGGTTCCAGAACAATTCTGGAAAGAATATTCTGAGCTGGAGAGATGGTTTGGCAGTTAAGGCGCCTGCCTGCAAAGCCAAAGGATCCAGGTTTGCTTCTCCAGTACTCATGTAGACAGATGAACAAGGTGGCTCATGCATCTGGAGTTCTTTTGCAACAGCTAGAGGCCCTGGAGCACCCATTCTCTCTGTCTCTCTGTCCCTCTATCCTTCTCTGCTTGCAACTAAATAAATAAAAGGTAAAAAAAAAAAAAAGGGGGGGGGCGGGCATGGTGGCACACACCTTTAATCCCAGCACTCAGGAGGCAGAGTAGGAGGATTGCTATGAGTTCAAGGCCACCCTGAGACTACATAATGAATTCCAGGTCAGCCTGGGCTACAGTGAGACCCTACCTGAAATATTTTAAAAATTTATTTATTTTTTTGAGAGGTAGGTAGAGAGGGAGACAGGATGGGTGTGCCAGGGCTTTCACTGGCCTGGAGCTCACCAATCAGGCTAGACTGGCCAATGAAAGACCTCTCAAAGGAGGTAAACAGCATTGCTGAGAGTGACACCTGATGTTGTCCTTTGGCCTTCACATACACACCACCTGCACACACATGTGCACTTCCCACGCAATCACACACACACACCCCAAAGAGGTGCTATCTCTTTTTTAAAATGGGCTTAAAGGGCTGGAGAGATGGCTTAGTGGTTAAGGCATTTGCATTTGCCTGCAAAGCCAAAGAATCCTGGTTCGATTTTCCAGGACCCACGTAAGCAAGATACACAAAGGGGCACATGCATCTGGAGTTCGTTTGCAATGGCTGGAGACCCTGGCACGCTCATTCTCTCTTTCTCTCTCACTCTCTCCCTCTTTCTCTCGCAAATAAATAAATAAATAAAAATGAGAAAGTACCTCACTTAAATAAATAAATAAATAAAAATGAGTTTAAAGCCAAGTAAAGAGGGGCTGGAGAGATAGCTTAGCTGTTAAGGTGCTTGCCTGCAAAGCCAAATGATCCAGGTTTGATTCTCCAGGACCCACTTAAACCAGATGCACAAGGTGGCACATACATCTGGAGTATGTTTAAAGCAGAATAAGCCGGGCATGGTGGTGCACGCCTTTAATCCCAGCACTTGGGAGGTAGAGGTAGGAGGATCCCTGTGAGTTTGGGCCACCCTGAGACTATGGAATGAATTCCAGGTCAACCTGGGCTAGAGTGAGATCCTACCTTGAAAAACAAAAACAAGGACTGGAGAGATGGCTTAGCGGTTAAGCGCTTGCCTGTGAAGCCTAAGGACCTCGGTTTGAGGCTTGATTCTCCAGAACCCACGTTAGCCACATGCACAAGGGGGCGCACGCATCTGGAGTTCGTTTGCAGTGGCTGGAGGCCCTGGCATGCCCGTTCTCTCTCTCTCTCTCTCTCTCTCTGCCTTTTTCTCTCTCTGTCTGTCACTCTCAAATAAATAAAAAACAAAAAACAAAAAACAAAAAACAAAAAACGCAGGCGTGGTGGCACACATCTTTAATCCCAGTACTCGGGAGGCAGAGGTAGGAGGATGGCTGTAAATTCGAGGCCACCCTGAGACTACATAGTGAATTCCAGGTCAACCTAAGCTAGGGCGAGACCCTAACTTGTAAAAAAAAAAAAAAAAAAAAGGCATAGTAAAGAGGCTCATGCCTATAATCTTAGCACTTAGGAGACTGAGACAGGGGGATTGCAAATTTGAAGAAGCCTGAACTATATACAGTGTGTTCCAGGTCAGCTGGGCTGCTGTAGCAAGACCCTGTCTCCACCAACACCCGCCCCCCAAAAATTTAAGGCTGTAGATATGGCTTGGCAGTTAAGAGTACTTGTCTATTGCCAGACGTAGTGGTGCACGCCTTTAATCCCAGTACCTGGGAGGCAAAGGTAGGAGGATTGCCGTGAGTTCGAGACCGTCTTGAGAGTACATATTGAATTCCAGCCAGACTGGAGAGATGGCTCAACAGTTAAGATGTTTGCCTGAAAAGCCTAACAACCTGGGTTTGATTGCCCAGTACCCACATAGTGCCAGATGCACAAAGTGGAGGATGCATCTGGGGTTTGCAGTGGCTAGAGGCCCTGGCACACCCATAATCTCACTGTCTGTATCTCTGTGCATGCAAATAAATAAAATTGAAAAAATATTCAC
The DNA here is from genome assembly GCA_036346955.1 of Dipus sagitta. Lineage (NCBI taxonomy): Eukaryota > Metazoa > Chordata > Mammalia > Rodentia > Dipodidae > Dipus > Dipus sagitta. The sequence goes on from CM070778.1 coordinate 15,263,141, forward strand.
ATCATCCTGGGCTACAGTGAGACCCTACTGCTAAAAAATAAAAACAACAACAGGTCTGGAGAGGTGGCTTATTTGTTAAAGTGCTTGCCTATGAAGCCTAAGGATCCAGGTTTGACTCCCAGAACCCATGTAGTAAGCCAGACACACAAGGTGGCACTGCCTCTGGAGTTTGATTGCAATGGCTAGAGGCCCTAGCATGCTAATTCTCTCTCTCTCTCTTACACACCCTCTCTCTGTCTCTCTAATAATAATTAAAAAAAAAAAAAAGATGGCTTGGCAGTTGGGGCACTTGCCTGCAAAGCCTGGGACCCAGGTTTGATTCCCCAGAACCCACATGGGCCAGATGCACAGGGTGGCGCATGTGTCTGGGGTTTGTTCTCAGTGGCTGGAGGCCCTGGCACACCCATTCTTCCTCCCTCGCTCTCTTTCTCTCTCTCATGAATAAATTAATAAAATAAGCCGGGTGTGGTGGCGCACGCCTTTAATCCCAGCACTCGGGAGGCAGAGGTAGGAGGATCGCCGTGAGTTCGAGGCCACTCTGAGACTCCATAGTGAATTCCAGGTCAGCCTGGGCTAGAGTGAGACCCTACCTCGAAAAAAAAAAAGAAAAGAAAGAAAAATTAATAAAATAAAATATTGAAGAAAAGAAAAATAGGCTGGAGAGATGGCTTAGTGGTTAAGGCGCATGCCTGTGAAGGCTAAGGACCCCAGTTCAATTCTCCAGGTCTCACGTAAGCCAGATGCACATGGTGGCACATGTGTCTGGAGTTCGTTTGCAGTGGCTAGAGGCCCTGGCATGCCCATTCTCACTCTCTCCCTCTCTCTGTCTCTAATAAATAAATAAATAAAATAAAATATTTTAAAAAATAAAAAAAGAAAAAAGAAAGAATGAAAAACAAGCCAGACATGGTGACACACACCTTTAATCCCAGCACACTGGGAGGCAGAGGTAGGAGGGAATTGAACCTGGGTTCTTAGGCTTTGCAGGTAAGCACCTTAACCACTAAGCCATCTCTTTAGCCCTTTTTTGTTTGTTTGTTTGTTTTTTGAAGTATTGCTCTAATCCAGGCTGACCTGGAATTCATTATGTAGTCTTAGGTTGGCCTCAAACTCACAGCTATTCTCCTACTTTTGCCTCCTGAGTGCTGGGATTAAAGGTGCATGCCACCATGCCCAGTTTGTAGAGGATTATAACATATATAGTTGAGAGAGAAAAAGAGGGATAGAGAGAACCAAATGAACCCCATATACATGTGCCATCTTGTGCATCTGGCTTTATGTGGGTACTGGAGAATGGAACTCTGGTCCTTTGGCTTTGCAGGCAAGCACTTTAACCACTGAGCAATCTCTCCATCCCTGTAGAGAATTTTTTTTTTTTGAGGAAGAGTCTCACTCTAACCCAGCCAGTTTGTTTTCTCTCTCTCTCTATGTATATATATATTGTTCTTATTAGTAGTACTTTTTGTTTATTTGTCTTGAGGCAAGATCTCAAGCCCTAGCTCAGGCCGACCTGGAGCCAAGCTCTGTAGCCAAGTTGGCCTTGAACTCATGGTGATCCTCCTAACCCTCTACCTACCTAAGCCCTCTAATTGCTGGGATTATAGACATGAGCCAACATGTCCATCTTTAATTACTAGGAACTTTTTACCACAGAGTTTGAAAATATTTCTCTGGTCTGTTATTATATGTGTATTTGTATTTTTTCCTGGGGAGGGAGCCCAGGACCTGGGGAATGCTAAGCATGTGATGTACCATGGCTGCACCTCACTTTCTGCAGACATCAAGATGGGGATTCATGGGATGGAGAGTTGGCTTAGCAGTTAAGGCGTTTGCCTGCAAAGCCAAAGGACCCAGGTTCGATTCCCCAGGACCCACGTAAGCCAGATGCATTAGGTGGCGCATGAGCCTGGAGTTTATTTGCAGTGGCTGGATGCCCTGGTGTGCCCATTCTCTCCTTTTCTTTCTGCCTCTTTCTCTTAAATAATTAAATAAAAATACCATTAAAAAAGATGGGGATTCCTGTTTCATTATTTTTTAATTGTTATTATTTTTTAGTTTTTAGTGAGAGAGAGAGAATTGGCTCTGAAATCGAACTCTGGACGCTTGTGCCACCTAGTGGGCATGTACTACTTTGCACTTGCCTCACCTTTGCATCTGGCTAACAGATGTGGAGAGTTGAACATGGGTCCTTAGGCTTCACAGGCAAGTGTCTTAACCACTAAGCCATCTCTCCAGCCCAGATTCCTGTTTCATGAACATTGGTCAAACTAGCTGGATCTGGGATTGGTCTGTGTATATCCTGGTAATGAGCATCAAGGGTGTAAGTAAGCAAAGCTTACACAAGTGCGAACAAAACACTGGTTCAGAGGTCATGTGGGGTGCATGGCTGCCTCACCACACTCAGCATGAAGGGAGGCTGGCAGCAGAGGGGAAATGCCACCAAGGGTCAGGAGAGCAGGGGACATATCTAGTGATTACTGTGGGAGGAGTCTGGGCACTATGGCTGGCTCCCTCTAGTTTAATCAGAGGTGAAAGTGGGACAAAAGTCAGGGCAGCTGAAGTTTCTGACCGGCCCCTAATGTCCTGGGCGATGGCTGCAGGTGTGGGCAGGTGTCCTCTTGTCAGAGTTGGCAATCATCCATTTCTCTTTACTTATTTTATTTGAAACAGAGAGAGAGAGAGAGAGAGAGAGAGAAAGAGAGAGAGAGAAAATGGGCACACCAGGACCTCTAGCCACTGCAAATGAACTCCAGATGCATGCACCACCTTGTGCATCTGGCTTATGTGGGTCCTGGGGAATTGAACCTGGATCCTTAAACTTTGCAGACAAGGCCTTAGCCACTAAGCTATCTCTCCAGCCTCACAATTGTCAATTTCTATGTTCAGTCTCTCAACGATTTTCTAGGTCACTTTGCATTTCATCTTGGCAGTCAGTCTTATTGGCATAAACACACACACACACACACACACACACAATTTATCTGTACAGAGTAGAGAGAGAATGTGTGCACCAGGGCCTCTGGCCACTGTAAGTGACTCCAGATGCATGCACCACTTTATCAATCTGGCTTTATGTGGGCACTGGGGAATTGAACCGAGGCTGTCAGGTTTTGCAAGCACCTCTAACCTCTGAGCCGTCTCCCCACCCCATAAAGAATTTTCAGTGTGAGTGTGGGCATGTGTGCAGTGCCCATATGGAAGACAGAGGGCAACGTCAGTTGCTGGTCTCTCACTGCTCACCACAATGTACTTATCATCCTAGCTGGACTGTGAGCTTCCAGGGACTCCCCTGTCTCCACTTCCCTTCTCATTCTAGGTGTACTGGATTACAGAAACTTGGCACTGCAGGGTACAATTTTACATCCATTCTGGGTACTCATACTTGCTTAGCAAGCACTTTACCCACTGAACCATCTCTTCAGCCTTGGCATAAAGTTTTTCTCTTAATTGCTAAACTGTCTCTCCAGCCCAAGTTTCTCCTTTAATCCCAGCACTTGGGAGGCAGAGGTAGGAGGATCACTGTGAGTTCGAGGCCACCCTGAGAATACAGAGTGAATTCCAGGTCATCCTGGGCTAGAGTGAGACCCTAACACGACAAACCAAAAAAAAAAAAAAATGCAGGAAAGAGAGGGTCACTGAGTTTGCAACATGATCTTGTGTTTTGGAAATGGCCATGGGCATGGGAAGCAGGTTTGCTGGATGCCTGCATGGAGACCCCATGGGGCCATGAGGATGAACCATGGATTGCAGTGGAGTCCCAGTGGAGATGCCAGGACCACGAGATGGCTGCTAAGGAAAGCTGCCAGCCCTGATGAAATATTCCAGGATGGTGAGTAGCCTAGCTGGAGGGGCGGAATTGGAATAGCAGAGACTTGTTGCTGGCTAAAATTATCAGACTTGGAGATTTGTCACTAGAGTTGCTGGACTTGGAGCTACAGAGTTAGTTTGGTGTTTGCTCTGTTTATATCATGTATTGCTTGAGTATTTCTTCATTATACCCATTGCTATATTTTGCAGTGTGAATGTTTTTCTGTGCCATTATGGGCTTTTTTTTTTGGAGGGGGGATTTTTGGTATTATGGCTCAGTTTAAAGACCTTGGACTATGGGATGTATGAACATCATTGGAATGGATAAAAACTATGGGGACTTTTAAAGTTGGATGAATGCATTGTGTTTTACATCATGCATGGATATCAGTTTATGGGGGCCAGGGGCGGAATGTGGTGGTTTGATTCAGGTGTCTCCCATAAACTTAGGTGTTCTGAATGCTAGGTTCTCAGCTGATGGAGATTTGGGAATTAACGTTTCCTGGAGGCAGTGTATTGTTGGGGGTGGGCTTATGGGTGTTATAGCCAGAGTCCCCTTGCAAGTGTTTGGCATATTCTCCTGTTACTATGGTCCACCTTATGTTGGCCAGGGGGTGATGTCCACCCTCTGCTCATGTTGTTGTTTTCCCTGCCATCATAGAGCTTCCCCCTCGAGCCTATAAGCCAAAATAAACCTCTTTTTTCCCGCAAGCTGCTCTTGGTTGGGTGATTTCCACCAGCAATGCGGACCTGACTGCAACAATGGTGAAAGCTTTTTATGTTTTTATTTTTGATTCTTTTGAGGTAGGGTCTCACTCTAGCCCAGGCTGACTGGGAATTTACTCTGTAATCCCAGGTTGACCTTGAACTCATAGTGATCCTCTTACCTTTGCCTCTCGAGTACTAGGATTAAAGTCATTCATCACCATGCCCACTTTTGGTGAAAAATTTTTATTTTATTTTTATTTTGAGAGAGAGAAAATGGGTATGCCAGGACCTACAGCCTGCTGCAAATGAACTCCGGATGCATGCACATGTGCAACATTGCATGTTTGTGTCACTGTGCGTCTGTGCAACGTGGGACCTGGAGATTTGAAAACGAGATTTTAGGCTTCGGAGGCAAGCACCTTAACCAGTAGACCATCTTTCCAGCACCAGTGAAAATGTTTGAACAGAGAGGTCACCACAGCAGATACACAGAGGGCAAATAAGTCAGCACTCGCAAAAGATGCTGAACATCATTAGTTAATATGGAGCCAGACTATGGAAGCTTGTGCTGTTGTCACCACAAACACCAAGAAGCACAGAAGGGGGCTGGAGAGATGGCTTAGTGGTTAAGGCACTTGCCTGCAAAGACTAAGGACCCAGGTTTGATTCCCTAGTACCCATGTAAGCCAGATGCACAAGGTGGTGCATGTGTCTGGAGTTTGTTTGTAGTGCCCATTCTCTCTCTCTCTCTCTCTCTCACCTAAATAAACAAATAAGGTATAAGATTTAAAAGAAAAAGTGGGCTGGAGAGCCATGCGTGGTGGTGCATGCATCTGGAGTTCATTTGCAGCAGCCAAAAGTCCTGGTGCACCCAATTCTCTCTAAATAGCTGCCTCTTTCTCTGTCTCAAATAAATAAATAAAATTTTTAAAAAGCATAGAAGGGCCAGGCATGGTGGCGCACACCTTTAATCCCAGCACTTGGGAGGCAGAGGTAGGAGGATTGCTGTGGGTTCAAGGCCACCCTGAGACTACATAGTTAATTCCAGGTCAGCCTGGACCAGAGTGAGACCCTACCTTGAAAAAGCAAAACAAAACAAAAATAAAAAGCATAGAAGGGATGTGGATCTTAAAATTTTATTTGGATTTGTGTGGGGGTCGGGAGAGCACGTGCCCATGGTACCTGTGCTGAGGTCAGAGGACACCTTTAAGGCGTCTATGCTCCAGCTTCTTCAAGACAGGCAGGGTCTCCTCCTCTGCGGTCTAACTGCCAGACTGCAAAGGAATGTCTGGCTAGCCGGGCCCTGAGCCTTAGACTCTCCCGCTTCTGCCTCCCGATGTCACAGGTGTTTTGTGATCACAGATACATGGGCCACTTCATATCTGACCTTATGTAGGTCCTGAGGACTGAACCTGGGCTGATAGGCTTCACCAGCAAGTGCCTTTAATGGCCGAGCCATCTCCCCAGCTGCTAGAATTTGAATTTTTTTTTTCAAGGTAGGGTCTCACTCTAGCCCAGGCTGACCTGGAGTTCACTATGTAGTCTCAGGGCAGCCTCAAACACACAGCAATCCTCCTACCTCAGCTTCCTGAGTGCTGGTATTAAAGGCGTGCACCACCACTCCCAGCTGGATTTGAATCTTTTTTTTATTATTAGCTAATAATTTTTGGATTTGAATCTTTATTTTTTATTTTATTTTTTGATATTTCAAGGTAGGGTCTCACTCTAGTCCAGGCTGACCTGGAATTTACTATGTAGTCTCAGGGTGGCCTCGAACTCACAGCGATCCTCCTGCCTCTGCCTCCCGAGTGCTGGGATTAGAGGTATGCACTACCATGCCCAGCTGGATTTGAATCTTTAAACTGTGCTTTATTCAGACAGCCAACAATTTGAGAAGACAGCGGATTAACACCCTAAAAATCTGTTTTTCTTCTCCTCTCCAACCAGTAGATTATCTGGGAGAAGAGGGAGTAGAAACAAAGGCCGCCGGCCACTCCCGAGGGCTCAGCCTGCCCCTGTGCCCGGCACATTCCCGACACTGATGGTGTCTCTGCACTCTTCCCTCATTCTGTGCATGTCTGCACGCAGGCACTTCTTGGAATACTGAGTCCACTTAGTGTCTGCCAGGATCAGCCTGGCACTCCTTCAGGGTATCTGGGCTGGGGATGGTGGGGTGAAACTCAGAACAAATAAACCAGTGAGTGTATGTGCTCTGTTCATAACTTGCCCATGCTGGTTCCTTTTTGTGACCTGGAATATAACACAGAACATGAAAGAGCCCCATCCATCCTTACTGTCCCCTATCAATCAGTTAGGAAAATACAAATTAGAAACACAATGATGAGACAAGGCAGGTCTGCAGCTTGGACTACACACTGAGATCCTCCTGTCTCAGGGCTTGGCTGGGCATGGTGGCGTACACCTTGAATCTCAGCACTTGGGAGGAAATGGTAGGAGGATCACTGTGAGTTCAAGTCCACCCTGAGACTACATAATTAATTCCAGGTCAGCCTGGGCCAGAGTAAGACCCTACCTCAAAAAAAAACAAAACAAAAAACAAACAAAAAAGAACAAACTGGGGGCTGGAGAGATGGCTTAGCAGTTAAGCGCTTGCCTGAGAAGCCTAAGGACCCTGGTTCGAGGCTCGATTCCCCAAGACCCACGTAAGCCAGATGCACAAGGTGGCACATGCACCTGGAGTTCGTTTGCAATGGCTGGAGGCCTTGGTGCACCCATTCTCTCTCTCTCTCTCTCTCTGCTTCTTTCTTTCTCTGTTTGTCGCTCTCAAATAAGTAAAAATTTTAAAAAAGTTTTAAAAAATGTTTTAAGAAGAACAAAGTGGAGCCAGGCATGGTAGCATGTGCCTATAATCCCAGACACCTGGGTAGTAGAGGCATGAAGGTCATCCTCTAGATCTAAATCATCCTGCTAGAAAAATAGGCTAAGATTATAAATCTTTTGTAGCTTATAAACCATGAATTAATGAGCTTAATCTCTCATTTTGAAGTTTAGAGTGATTTTTTTTCAAGGTAGAGTCTTGTTCTACCTTGGGCTGCTCTGAAATTCACTATGTAGTCTCAGGGTGGCCTCGAACTCTCGGCGATCCTCCTACTTCTGCCTCCCGAGTGCTGGGGTTAAAGGCGTGCACCACCACTGCCCGGCTTCTTTTTGTATATATATATAATGACTTCTGGTTAAGATGGAGGTGTAGGAACCACATCAGAGCAGCCTAGGGGAGAAAAAGCCAAAAAAAAAAAAAAAAAAGCAAAATATGGTTTTTTACTAAAAAGTGAGGTGTATAAGAAATTACCAACTGCAGCAGAGAAGAAGGAGAGATCCAGAGCCCACATAGGCAGGCAGAAATGGCTCCAGCAGTGGCGGCACCAGATCCGCGTGGCCACAGCTGCCAGGCTTGGCCTGAGCTGCAAGAAAAGCCAGGTGAGGGGATTCTCCACTCACACCAGAGCTCCTTGAAGACTCAAGAAATGTGAAGGGAAGACAGCAGGGAAGAACGCAAGAGCAGCTAATGAGGAAGAGGATCACTTGGAGAACGAGAGCCACCATCCATAGCCTCCCCTCCCCTCCGCCACTGCCACCGCCAGCACAAGCACCAACAAGCACCAGAGACCTGGGGAAGGGAGCTCACCTACACAGCACCCGGCACCCAGCACCCGGCACAGGTGACCCGAGCAGCAATCCAGGGACTCAGCCAGCCTACCTGAGCCCACAGCACAGCAAAGAGGAACCCAAGCAGGAGCGCAGCATAACTGAGACCAAAATCATCCCAAAAGATAACTGGGATTACACCAGGTCAGTACCCACCAAATAAGCCTGGTATATAGGCCTGAGCCAGAAGTGCTAATTGTGCCTTCCATGTCAGGATAAATTATATGTTAAATCTGATGTATGGTCAGATTTGCCATTCTTAAATAAGCTATATTTGGGGCTTGTCATTTGTTGCTTCCAGATTTATAGTGGCTTTTGTTTCCTCTCCTGTTGTTCATTAGGGAAGGGTCTCACTTGGTCACAAGCTGACTTGGAACCCTCAACAGACCATAAATCTTAGCCTCCTAGTTGACAGGATTAAGGGTGTGGGGCAACACACACCCTAAGGGACTGTGACTTTGTTGGAGAATCTGATTGTCATAATACCTACTCCTGCATAAATACTCTGTGCTGTTTTTCATTGAATGTGTACAATGTTCAGTTAAATTTTAGAATCTGCCTGTATTTTGCTCCATTCATCCTACTTGAACACTCTCATAATAAGCAAACCCAACATCTAGATAGATGTTGTAGATACTCTGTGAGTCTTAAGAGCCACGCCTAGCACCTTAAGCTCCTACCCTGAAGATATATAACATCAGCTTGATTGATACATCTAATAATACTGTATCTAATTAGAAAATCCAAGCATTAAATTAATCCAAGATGCAAAAATGTATACATTATAACACAAGAAACACAAAAAAATCAAGACAATATAAATCCACCAAAAAGTATTAATGCATCAGAAATGACCTCCAGTGAGAATGAGTTAGAGGAAATGCCTGAGAAAGATTTCAAAAGAATGATCATAAATATGTTCAAAGTTCAAAGAACTCAAAGAAAAAAATGAAAGAAATGAAAGAAGACACAGGAAACCAGTTTAATGAGTTAAGGAGGTCAATACAAGACATAAATAATGAAATAGAAATAATAAAGAAAAACCAGTCAGAATTACTAGCAATGAGGAACACAGTCAATGAAATAAAAAACTGTAGAAAATCTCACCAGTACAATAGATGGAGGAGAGGACAGAATATCTAAACTAGAAGACCAGGTGGCAGATCTAATACAGTCCAACAAAGAGAAAGACAAACTAATAGGAAAGTATGAATGGGAATTTCAAGATATTTGGGACACTACGAAAAGATCAAACATAGCCGGGCGTGGTGGCGCACGCCTTTAATTCCAGCACTTGGGAGGCAGAGGTAGGAGGATCACCGTGAGTTCGAGGCCACCCTGAGACTACATAGTTAATTCCAGGTCAGTCTGGACTAGAGTGAAACCCTACCTCAAAAAAACCAAAAACCAAAAACCAAAACCCAAAAAAAAAGATCAAACATAAGGATTCAGGGCTGGAGAGATGACTTAGCAGTTAAGCGCTTGCCTGTGAAGCCTAAAGACCCTGGTTAGAGGCTCGATTCCCCAGGACCCACATTAGCCAGATGCACAAGGGGGAGCATGCATCTGGAGTTCATCTGCAGTAGCCGGAGGCCCTGGCGCACCCATTCTCTCTCTCTCTCTCTGCCAATTTCTCTCTCTGTCTGTTGCTCTCAAATAAATAAGTAAAAATAAACAAAATTTTAAAAAAACATAAGAATTCAGGGTATAGTAGAAGGAGAAGAATTTCACTCCAAAGGTGTAGTAGGCATTTTCAACAAAATCATAGGAGAAAACTTCCCCCAAATTGGGAAAGAGATGCCAATGCAGATACAGGAATCCTTTAGAACACCAAACAGACAAAACCTGGAAAGAACCTCTCCTTGCTATACTATAATTAATTTACCAAAACATACAAGCCAAAGAAAATATATTGAAAGCAGTTAGAGAGAAAAGTCAAGTCACATACAAAGGCAAGCCCATCAGGATCACAGCAGATTACTCAACACAAACTTTAAAAGCCAGAAGGGCTTGGAATGATGTATTCCAAGTTCTGAAGGATAACAACTCTCAACCAAGGTTACTTTATCCTGCAAAGCTATCCATTCAAAAGGATGGAGAAATAAGGACATTCCACAACAAAAGCAGACTAAAGGAATATTTGAATACAAAACCAGCTCTACAGTAAATTGCTTGAAAGGATCCTTCAGGCTGAAGAGAAATAAAAGCACACATATAAGGAACCTGGAAAAAACAAACCATACCCAAATACTAGTTAATACAAGAGAGCAAAGTTAAGCCAGAAGAACTACAAAACAAAAAATGGCAAAAGTAAATACACACCTTTCAATAATAACTCTTAATATTGATGGCCTCAATGCCCCAACCAAAAGATATAGGTTTGCAGACTGGGTTAAAAAGCAGGATCCTAGCTGGGTGTGGTGGCACATGCCTTTAATCCCAGCACTTGGGAGGCAGAGAGGTAGGAGGATTGCCATGAGTTTGAGGGCACCCTGAGAATACAGAGTGAATTCCATGTCAGCCTGTGCTAGAGTGTGACCCTACCTCAAAAAACCAACCAACCAACCAACCAAACAAACAAACAAAAAAAGCAGGATCCTTCAATTTGTTGCCTCCAAGAAACTCACCTTTCTACAAAGGATGGACCCTATCTTAGAGTAAAAGGTTGGAAAATGGTGTTTCAAGCAAATGGGCCTAGAAAACAAGCAGGGGTTGCTATGCTAATATGTGACAAGGTAGATGTCAGCCCAACATTAGTTAGTGAGGAAGGTCACTTTATACTGATTAAAGGCACATTCCAACAGGAGGACATTACAATCCTAAACATATATACACCTAACATGGGAGCTCCCAAATTCATCAAACAAATGCTATTAGAACTAAGGTCACAGATAACACCAAACACAGTTGTAGTGGGTGACTTCAACATCACACTCTCATCAATTGACAGGTCATCCCAGGAAAAAATAAACAGAGAGGAATCTGGATTAAATGAGGTCATAGAAGAAATGGACCTAACAGATATATACAGGACATTTCATCCAAATGCCGCAGAATACACATTCTTTTCAGCAGCACATGGAACATTCTCCAAAATAGACTATAGATTAGGACACAAGACAAATCTTACCAAATACAGGAAAATTGAAACAATTCCTTGCATGCTACCTGATCACAATGGGATCAAACTACAAATCAATAGCAAGAAAGGCTATAGAGCATACCCAAAACCATGGAAACTAAACAATACACTACTAAATGATGAATGGGTCAATGAAAAAATCAAAAACGAAACACAAAAATTTATAGAGTCAAATGATAATGAGAACACCTTTGGGACACAATAAAGGCAGTCCTAAGAGGGAAATTTGTAGCTTCAAGTGCCAATAATAAGAAATCAGAAAAGTCACAAGTAAACAACTTAATGCTTCACCTTAAAGCCTTGGAAAAAGAAGAGCAAGGCAGACTAAAAATTAGTAGATGGTTAGAAATAATAAAGATTAGGGCACAAATTAATGAAATAGAAACAAAAAAAAAATCCAAAGAATCAATGAAACAAAGACTTGGTTCTTTGAAAGGATAAACAAGATGGATAAATCCTTAGCAAATCTGACCAAAACAAAAGAGAGAAGAGATACAAATTAATCAAATTAGAGATGAAAAAGGCATCATCACAACAGAAACCAGAGAAATTAAAAGAATCACAGGGACATACTATAAGAACACATACTCCACTAAGTTTGAAAATCTGAAAGAAATGGGTGATTTCCTTGATTTATATGACCTACCAAATTAAATCAAGATGAGATTAACAACTTAAATAGACGTATAACAAGCATGGAGATCCAAGCAGTTATCAAAAATCTCCCAACTAAAAAAAGTCCAGGCCCAGATGGATTCACTGCTTAATTTTACCAGACCTTCAGGGAAGAACTAACACCATTGCTTCTTAAGCTTTTCCAAAAAATAAAAAAAGAAGGAATCCTACCAAACTCCTTCTATGAAGCCAGTATCATCCGGATACCAAAACCAGGCAAAGATAGAACAAAAAAAGAAAATTACAGACCAATCTTCCTCATGAACTTAGATGCAAAAATTCTCAACAAAATATTGACAAACAGAATACAAGAATATATCAGAAAGATCATTCACCCAGACCAAGTAGGCTTTATCCCAGAGATGCAGGGATGGTTCAACATGCACAAATCAATAAATGTAATACATTATATAAATGGACTGAAGGACAAAAATCACATGATCATCTCATTAGATGCAGAGAAAGCATTTGACAAAATCCAACATTCCTTCATGATAAAAGTCCTACAGAGACTGGGAATAGAAGGAACATATCTCAACATAATAAAGGCTATTTATGACAAGCCTACAGCCAACATATTACTAAATGGGGGAAAATTGGAAGCTCTTCCACTAAAATCAGGAACAAGACAAGGGTGCCCACTGTCCCCACTTTTATTTAATATAGTACTGGACGTCTTAGCCAGAGCAATAGGCAAGAGACACACATAACAGGGATACAAATTGGAAAGGAAGAGGTCAAATTATCATTATTTTCAGATGACATGATTTTGTACATAAATGATCCTAAACATTCTACCAGCAAACTGTTTAGAGCTGATAAACACCTATAGCCCTGTAGAAGGATACAAAATAAACACACAGAAATCAGTAGCATTCCTATATGCTAAAAACAAACACGCAGAAGATGAAATCAGAGAATCACTCCCATTCACAATTGCATTTAAAAAAATGAGTACCTTAGAATAAACCTAACTAAGGAAGTGAAAAATCTCTACAAGGAAAACTTTAAAACACTCAAAAAGGAAATTGCAGAAGACACTAGGAAATGGAAAAACATCCCTTGTTCTTGGATCGGAAGAATCAATATTGTGAAAATTTCAATCTTACCAAGAGCAATCTATATATTAATGCAATCCCCATCAAAATTCCAATGGCATACTTCGCGGAAATAGAAAAAACAATCCAAAAATTCATTTGGAATCACAAAAACCTCGAATATCTAAAATAATACTCAGCAACAAAAATAAGGTGGGAGGTATCACCATACCTGATTTTAACCTATACTACAGAGCCATAGTAACAAAAACAGCATGGTACTGGCACAAAAGCAGACATGTAGATCAATGGAATAGAATAGAGGACCCAGATGTAAGTCCAGGTAGCTATAGCCACCTGATATTTGACAAAAAAAATGCTAAAAATACTCATTGGAGAAAAGACAGCCTCTTCAGCAAATGGTGCTGGGAAAACTGGATAGGTATCTGTAGAAGAATGAAAATAGATCCTTATTTTTTTCCATGCACAAGAATTAAATCCAAGTGGATCAAAGACCTTAATATCTGACCTGAAACTCTGAAACTGCTAGAGGAAAAAGTAGGGGAAACCCTTCAACATATTGGTCTTCGCAAAGACTTTCTGAATATAACCCCAATTGTTCAGGCAGTAAAACCACAGATTAACCACTGGGACCTCATGAAATTACAAAGATTTTGTACGGCAAAGGACTCTGTGAATAGAGCAAAGAGGCAACCTACAGAATGGGAGAAAATCTTTGCTAACTTTATATCTGATAGAGGGTTAATATCTAGGATATACAAAGAACTCAAAAAATTAAATAATAAGAAATCAAACAACCCAATTAAAAATGTGCTATGGAGGTAAATAGAGAGTTCTCAAAAGGAGAAATACAGATGACATATGAACATCTAAAGAAAAGTTCTACATCCCCAGTCATCAGGGAAATGCAGATTAAAACTATGTTGAGATTCCATCTCACTCCTGTCAGATTGGCTACCATCATGAAAACAAATGACCATAAATGCTGGTGAGGATGTGGAAAAGGAGGAATCCTTCTACACTGTTGGTGGGAATGCAATCTGGTCCAGCCATTGTGGAAATCAGTGTGGAGGTTCCTGAGACGGCTAAAATTGATCTACCATATGACCCAGCTATAGCACTCCTAGGCATATATCCTAAGGACTCGTCTCACTACCTCAGAGATACTTGCTCAGTCATGTTTATTGCTTCTCTATTCACAATAACTAGGAAATGGAACCAACCTAGATGTCCCTCAAGTGATGAATAGACAATGAAGATATAGCACATTTACACAATGGAGTTCTACACAGGATAAAGAAAAATGAAGTTATGAAATATGCAGGAAAATGGATGGATCTGGAATGGATTATACTAAGTGAGGTAACCCAGGCCCAGAAAGCCAAATGTTGCATGTTCTCTCTCATATGTGGATCCTAGCTACACATAATTGGTCTTTAGTGTGAGTAGGAAGAAAACTCAGTAGCAGAGTCCAGTAAACTAGAAAGGAGAAAGGGAGAGGGGAGGCTTAATAGGATGGTATTGTATATATGTAAGTAGAAGAACAGATTAATGGAGGTAAAAAGGCCTAAGTGAGGTCAGGGGAAGAGACTGAGTAAAGGAAAGGTGGAGAGAGGGCTCATCAAACTCCAAGAGGATATAAATCATATGTAAACCTACTTTTTTTTCTCAGCTTTTATTAACATTCCATGATTATAAAAAATATCCCATGATAATACCCTCCCTCCCCACTTTCCCCTTTGAAATTCCATTCTCCATCATATCCCCTCTCCATCTCAATCAGTCTCTCTTTTATTTTGATGTCATGATCTTTTCCTCCTCTTATGATGGTCTTCTTTAGGTAGTGTCAGGCACTATGAGGTCATGGATATCCAGGCCATTTTATGTCTGGAGGGAGCATGTTGTAAGGAATCCTACCCTTCCTTTGGCTCTTACATTCTTTCTGCCACCTCTTCCGCATTCGACCCTGAGCCTTGGAAGGTGTGATCGAGATGTTACTCAGTACTCCAGTCACTTCTATCCAGCACTATGATACCTTCTGAGTCGTCCCAAGGTCACTGCCATCTGAAAAGAGAAGATTCTCTACCCAAAGTGAGAGTAGTGTTAATATAAGGGTATAAATATTAAGAGAAGTGCTTACGGGGCAGTTTGATAAGCATAGTATATACATTTATCCAGACATAAGCAGATGTTACACCCCTAGGGCTCATGACTACCCCTGTTTTAAGTTTTCAGTATCAGGGATGTATTTCCTCCCATGGAGCGGGCCTCCAGTCCAATTGGAGGGCAGTTGGTTTCCACCATGACAGACATGCCACTATTGCACCTGTTAGCTCATTTGGCCTGGCTGGCCAATTATAAGGCTTGCAGTGTCCACTGATGAGTATCTTCACTGGTGGTATCTCTTTCTCCCATTGAACTACATGTAGAATGGCTTCTTCCAGCTTTCTCTCAGCTGGTCTACATGGAGGAGGTTATCAGCTCAGTTCCAGCAGGTTTTCTCAGTGGCCTTTCAGCCCAAGTATGTGGTGTCTTCAGCAATAGGGTCTTACCATCTATTCCTGGTGGGAAACCAAGGGCCTCTGCAATGGCCTATAATGTTTAGGGGCATCAGGGACTACCCTGGCCAACAACTAACTGGAGGTATCCCATCCCTGGCACTGAAAATTTTCAAACAATGATCTGTGGCTTCTGAGTGTTCCATTGTCCAAAACCGGAGGATTCCATATGATTTATTTTCATCCTCTTAGATTTTGATTAGCCCCCCTCCACCTTTCGTTTATTCAATCTCTTCCCCTGCAAATTTCATAACTTCATTTTTCCTTACCGCTGAGTAGAACTCCATTGTATAAATGTGCCATATCTTCATTATCCACTCATCAGTTGAGGGACATCTAGGCTAGTTCCATTTCCCAGCTATTATGAATTGAGCTGCAATAAACATGGTTGAGCATGTACTTCTAAGGAAATGGGATGAGTCCTTAGGATATATGCCTAGGAGTGCTATAGCTGGGTCATATGGTAGATCTATTTTTAGCTGTCTTAGGAACCTCCACACTGATTTCCACAATGGCTGGACCAGATTGCATTCCCACCAACAGTGTAGGAGGGTTCCTCGTTTCCCACATCCCCACCAGCATTTATGGTCATTTGTTTTCATGATGGTAGCCAGTCCGATAGGAGTAAGATGGAATCTCAATGTAGTTTTTTTTTTTGTTTGTTTGTTTGTTTGGTTTTTTGAGGTAGGGTCTCGCTCTAGCCCAGGCTGACCTGGAATTCACTATATAGTCTCAGGGTGGCCTTGAACTCACGGCGGTCCTCCTACCTCTGCCTCCCGAGTGCTGGGATTAAAGGCGTGCGCCACCACACCCGGCTCAATGTAGTTTTAATCTGCATTTCCCTGATGACTAGGGATGTAGAACATTTTTTTAGATGTTTATATGCCATCCGTATTTCTTCTTTTGAGAACTCTCTATTTAGCTCCATAGCCCATTTTTTTTAATTGGCTTGTTTGATTTCTTATTATTTAACTTTTTGGAGTTCTTTGTATATCCTAGATATTAATCCTCTATCAGATATATAGCTGGCAAAGATTTTTTCCCATTCTGTAGGTTGCCTCTTTGCTTTATTCACAGTGTCCTTTGCAGTACAAAATCTTTGTAATTTCATGAGGTCCCAGTGGTTAATCTGTGGTTTAATTGCCTGAGCAATTGGGGTTATATTCAGAAAGTCTTTGCCAAGACCAATATGTTGAAGGGTTTCCCCTACTTTTTCCTCTAGCAATTTCAGAGTTTCAGGTCTGATGTTAAGGTCTTTAGTCCATTTGGACTTAATTTTTGTGCATGGAGAGAGAGAAGAATCTATTTTCATCCTTCTACAGATACCTATCCAGTTTTCCCAGCACCATTTGCTGAAGAGGCTGTCTTTTCTCCAGTGTGTATTTTTGACATTTTTTAAAATTTTTAAATTTTTTTATTAACAACTTCCATGATTATAAAAAATACCCCATGGTGATACCCTCCCTCCCCCCACTTACCTCTTTGAAACTCCACTCTCCATCATACCCCCTCCCCATCTCAGTCTCTCTTTTACTTTTGATGTCTTGATCATTTCCTCCTCTTATGACGGTCTTATGCAGGTAGTATCAGGCACTGTGAGGCCATGGATATCCAGGCCATTTTGTGTCTGGAGGGAGCATGTTGTATGGAGTCCTGCCTTTCCTTTGGCTCTTACATTCTTTCCGCCACCTCTTCTGCATTAGACCCTGAGCCTTGGAAGGTGTGATGGAGATATTGCAGTACTGAGCACTGCGGTCATTTCATTCCATCACCATGATACCTTCTGAGTTGTCCCAAGGTCACTGCCATCTGAAAAGAGAAGATTCTCAACCAAAAGTGAGAGTATCATTAATATAAGGGTGTGAACATTAACAGAAGTGCTTACTGGGCAGTTTGATAAGCATAGTATATACATTTGGCCAGACAACAGCATACGTTACACCCCTAGGGCTTATGACTACCCCTGTTTTAAGTTTTCAGTATCAGGGATGTATTCCCTTCCCATGGAGCGGGCCTCCAGTCCAATTAGAGGGCAGTTGGTTTCCCCCATAGCAGACATGCCACTATTGCACCCGCTGGCTCATTTGGCCTGGCTGGCCAAATATAAGGCTTGCAGTATCCACTGATGAGTATCTTCACTGGTAATTTCTCTTTCTCCCATTGAATTGCATGCAGAATGGCTTCTTCCAGCTTTCTGTCAGCTGGTCTACATGGAGGAGGTTATCAGCTCAGTTCCAGCAGGATTTCTCAGTGGCCTTGCAGCCCAAGTATATGGAGTTGTCAGCAATAGAGTCTTACCATCTATTCCTGGTGGGAAACCAAGGACCTTGGCAATGGCCTATAATGTTTTGGGGGCATCAGGGATCTCCCTCACGAACAACTCCCTGGAAGATATCCCATCCCTGGCACTGAAAATTTTCTAGCAACGAGCTACGGCTCCTGAGTGTTCCATTGTCCAAAAAAGTAGGATTACATATGCTTTATTTATATCCTCTTAGATTTTGATTAGCTGTCCCCCCACCCCCACCTTTCCTTTACTCAGTCTCTTCCCCAGACCTCATTTTGGGCCTTTTCACCCCCATTAATCTACTCTGCTACTTACATATATACAATACCTTCCTATTAAGTACCCCCTCCCTTCCTTTCTCTTCCCTTTCTATCTCTCTTCTAGCTTACTGGCCTCTGCTACTGAGTTTTTTCCTTCTCACACAGAAGCCCAGTCATCTGTAGCTAGGATCCACATATGAGAGAGAACATGCGGCGCTTGGCTTTCTGGGCCTGGGTTACCTCACTTAGTATAATCCTTTCCAGATCCATCCATTTTCCTGCAAATTTCATAACTTCATTTTTCTTTACTGCTGAGTAGAACTCCATTGTATAAATGTGCCATATCTTCATTATCCATTCATCAGTTGAGGGACATCTAAGCTGGTTCCATTTCCCAGCTATTGTGAATTGAGCAGCAATAAACATGGTAGAGCATGTACTTCTAAGGAAATGGGATGAGTCCTTAGGATATATGCCTAGGAGTGCTATAGCTGGGTCATATGGTAGATCAATTTTAGCTGTCTTAGGAACCTCCACACTGATTTCCACAATGGCTGAACCAGATTGCATTCCCACCAACAGTGTAGGAGGGTTCCTCATTTTCCATATCCCCACCAGCATTTATGGTCATTTGTTTTCATGATGGTAGCCAATCTGACAGGAGAGAGATGGAATCTCAATGTAGTTTTAATCTGCAGTTCCCTGATGACTGGGGATGTAGAACATTTTTTCCGATGTTTATATGCCATCCATATTTCTTCTTTTGAGAACTCTCTATTTAGTTCCAAAGCCCATTTTTTTTATTGGCTTGTTTGATTTTTTATTATTTAATTTTTGGAGTTCTTTGTATATCCTAGATATTAATCCTCTATCAGATGTATAGCTGGCAAAGATTTTTTCCCATTCTGTAGGTTGTGTCTTTGCTTTATTCACAGTGTCCTTTGCAGTACAAAATCTTTGTAATTTCATGAGGTCCCAGCAGTCAATCTGTGGCTTTATTGCCTTAGCAATTGGGTTTATATTCAGAAAGTCTTTGCCAAGACCAATATGTTGAAGGGTTTCCCCTACTTTTTCCTCTAGCAGTTTCAGAGTTTCAGGTCTGATGTTAAGGTCTTTAATCCATTTGGACTTAATTTTTGTGCATGGAGAGAGAGAAGAATCTATTTTCATCTTTCTATAGATACCTATCCAGTTTTCCCAGCACCATTTGCTGAAGAGGCTGTCTTTTCTCCAATGAGTATTTTTGGCATTTTTATTGAATATCAGGTGGCTATAGCTACCTGGACTTACATCTGGGTCCTCTATTCTATTCCATTGATCTACATGTCTGCTTTTGTGCCAGTACCATGCTGTTTTTGTTACTATGGCTCTGTAGTATAGGTTAAAATCAGGTATGGTGATACCTCCCACCTTATTTTTGTTGCTCAGTATTATTTTAGATATTCGAGGTTTTTTGTGATTCCAAATGAATTTTTGGATTGTTTTTTCTATTTCCGTGAAGTATGCCATTGGAATTTTGATGGGGATTGCATTAAATGTGTAGATTGCTTTTGGTAAGATTGCCATTTTCACAATACTGATTCTTCCAATCCAGGAACAATGGATGTTTTTCCATTTCCTAGTGTCTTCTGCAATTTCTCGCTTGAGTGTTTTATAGTTTTCATTGTAGAGATCCTTTACTTCCTTGGTTAGGTTTATTCCAAGGTACTTTATTTCCTTTGATGCAATTGTGAATGGGAGTGATTCTCTGATTTCATCCTCTGTGTGTTTGTTGTTAGCATATAGGAATGCTACTGATTTCTGTGTATTTATTTTGTATCCTGCTACATGGCTGTAGGTGTTTATCAGCTCTAACAGTTTGCTGGTAGAGTCTTTAGGGTCCTTTATATATAGAATCATGTCATCTGCAAATAATGACAACTTGATTTCTTCCTTTCCAATTTATATCCCTTTTATGTGCGTCTCTTGCCTTATTGCTATGGCTAAGACTTCCAGTACTGTATTAAATAAAAGTGGGGACAGTGGACACCCTTGTCTTGTTCCTAATTTTAGTGGAAGAACTTCCAATTTTTCCCCATTTAGTAATATGTTGGCTGTAGGCTTGTCATAATAGCCTTTATTATATTGAGATATGTTACTTCTATTCCCAGTCTCTGTAGGACCTTTATTATGAAGGGATGTTGGATATTGTCAAATGCTTTCTCTGTGTCTAATGAGATGATCATGTGATTTTTGTCCTTCAGTCCATTTATATAATGTATTACATTTATCGATTTGTGCATGTTGAACCATCCCTGCATCTCTGGGATAAAGCCTACTTGGTCAGGGTGAATGACCTCTGATATATTCTTGTATTCTGTTTGCCAATATTTTGTTGAGAATTTTTGCATCTAAGTTCATGAGGAAGATTGGTCTGTAATTTTCTTTCTTTCTTTCTTTTTCTTTTTTGTTCTATCTTTGCCTGGTTTTGGTATCATGGTGATGCTGGCTTCATAGAAGGAGTTTGGTAGGATTCCTTCTTTTTTTTATTTTTTGGAAAAGCTTAAGAAGCAATGGTGTTAGTTCTTCCCTGAAGGTCTGGTAAAATTAAGCAGTGAATCCATCTGAGCCTGGACCTTTTTTAGTTGGGAGATTTTTGATAACTGCTTAGATCTCCATGCTTGTTATACGTCTATTTAAGTGGTTAATCTAATCTTGATTTAATTTAGGTAGGTCATACAAATCAAGGAAATCACCCATTTCTTTCAGATTTTCATACTTTGTGGAATATATGCTTTTATAGTATGTCCGTATGATTTTTTGAATTTCTTTGGCATCTGTTGTGATGTTACCTTTTTCATCTCTAATTTTATTAGTTTGTATCTCTTCTCTCTTTCTTTTGGTCAGATTTGCTAAGGGTTTATCAATTTTGTTTATCCTTTCAAAGAACCAACTCTTTGTTTCATTGATTCTTTGGATTGTTTTTTTAGTTTCTATTTCATTAATTTCTGCCCTAATCTTTATTATTTCTTCCTGTCTACTGATTTTTGGTTTGCCTTGTTCTTCTTTTCCAAGGCTGTAAGGTGAAGCATTAGGTAGTTTACTTGCGACCTTTCTAATTTCTTAATATAGGCGCTTAAAGCTATAAATTTACCTCTTAGGACTGCCTTCATTGTGTCCCAGAGATTTTGGTATGTTGTGTTCTCATTATCGTTTGACTCTATGAACTTTTTGATTTCCTTCTTGATTTCTTCATTGACCCATTCATCATTTAGAAGTGTGTT
The DNA here is from genome assembly GCA_036346955.1 of Dipus sagitta. Classification (NCBI taxonomy): domain Eukaryota; kingdom Metazoa; phylum Chordata; class Mammalia; order Rodentia; family Dipodidae; genus Dipus; species Dipus sagitta. Next base: position 15,284,565 of record CM070778.1, read on the forward strand.
GTTTAATTTCCATGATTTTGTGTATGCTCTATAGCCTTTCTTGCTATTGATTTGTAGTTTGATTCCATTGTGGTCAGATAGAATGCCATGAATTATTTCAATTTTCCTGTATTTGTTAAGATTTGCTTTGTGTCCTAATATATGTATATGGTCTATTTTAGAGAATGTTCCATGTGCTGCTGAAAAGAATGTATATTCTGCAACATTTGGATGAAATGTCCTGTATATATCTGTTAGGTCCATTCCTCCTATGACCTCATGTAGTGAGATGTCTCTCTGTTTATTTTTTTCCCAGGATGACCTGTCAATTGGTGAGAGTGGGGTGTTGAAGTCACCCACTACCACTGTGTTTATTCTTATCTGTGACCTTAGTTCTAATTGCATTTGTTTGATGAATTTGGGGGCCCCCATGTTAGGTGCATATGTGTTTAGGATTGTAATGGCCTGTTGGAGGGTGCCTTTAACCAATATAAAGTGGCCTTCCTTATCTTTCTTTTTTTAAAATTTTTATTTATTTATTTGAGAACAACAGGCAGACAAAGAGAGAAAGAGGCAGATAGATAGAGAGAGAATGAGCGTGCCAGGGCCTCCAGCCACTGCAAATGAACTCCAGACAAGTGCGCCCCCTTGTGCATCTGGCTAACGTGGGTCCTGGGGAATCAAACCTCGAGCTGGGGTCCTTAGGCTTCATAGGCAAGCGCTTAACCGCTAAGCTATCTGTCCAGCCCCCTTATCTTTCTTAATTAATGTTGGACTGAAGTCTACCTTGTCAGATATTAGGATAGCAACCCCTGCTTGTTTTCTAGATCCACTTGCTTGAAACACCTGTTTCCAACCTTTCACCTTTGTAGAAAGGTGTGTTTCTTGGAGGCAACAAATTGAAGGATCCTGTTTTTCAACCCAGTCTGTGAACCTATTCCTTTTGGTTGGGGCATTGAGGCTGTTGATATTAAGAGATAATATTGAAAGGTGTGTATTCATTTTTGCCATTTTTTTGTAGTTCTTCCGGTTTTACCTTTGCTCTCTTGTGTTAACTAGTATTTGAGTATTGTTTGTTTTTTCCCGGTTCCTTATATGTGTGCTTTTCTTTTTCTTCAGCATGGAGGATTCTTTCAAGTATTTTCTGTAGAGCTGGTTTTGTCTTCAAATACTCCTTTAGCTTGCTTTTGTCGTGAAATGTCCTTATTTATCCATCTATTTGAATGGATGGCTTTGTAGGATAAAGTAACCTTGGTTGACAGTTGTTATCTTTCAGGACTTGGAATACATCACTCCACGGCCTTCTGGCTTTTAAAGTTTGTGTTGAGTTATCTGCTGTAATCCTGATAGGCTTGCCTTTGTAGGTAACTTGATTTTTCTCTCTGACTGCTTTTAATATTTTTTCTTTGGTTTGTGTGTTTGGTAGTTTGATTATAATATGGTGAGGAGAGGTTCTTTCCAGGTTTTGTCTGGCTGGTGTTCTAAAGGATTCCTGTATCTGCATTGGCACCTCTTTCCCAATTTGGGGGAAGTTTTCTTCTATGATTTTGTTGAAGACACCTACTATGCCTTTGGAGTGAAATTCTTCTCCTTCTACTATACTCTGAATTCTTATGTTTGATCTTTTCATAGTGTCCTGAATATCTTGAAATTCCCATTCATACTTTTCTATTATTTTGTCTTTCTCTTTGTTGGACTGTATTAGATCTGCCACCTGGTCTTCTAGCTTAGATATTCTGTCCTCTCCTTCATCCATTCTACTGCTGAGATTTTCTACAGAGTTTTTTATTTCATTAACTGTGTTCTTCATTGCTAGTAATTCTGACTGGCGTTTCTTTATTTTTTTCTATTTCCTTATTTATGTCTACTGTTGACCTTTTTATTTCATTAAATTGGTGTCCTGTGTCTTCTTTGATTCCTTTGATTTCCTCTTTTATTCCTTTGATTTCTTCTTTGACTTCTTTTAACATATTTATAATCATTCTTTTGAAATCTTTCTCAGGCGTTTCCTCTAACTCGTTCTCACTGGACGTCATTTCTGATGCATTAATACTTTTTGGTGGATTTATATTGTCTTGATTTTTGGTGTTTCTTGTGTTATAATGCATATATTTTTGCATCCTGGATTATTTAATGATTGGATTTTCTAGTTAGCTGGGTATTATTAGATGTATTAATCTATCTGATATTATATAACTTCAGGGTAGGAGCTTAAGGTGCTAGGTGTGGCTCTCAAGACTCTCAGAGTATTTACAAAAGTGACCCTAGGTGGTGAGTTTGCCTGCTATGAGAATATTCAAGTAGGCTGAGTGGAACCAAATACCGATAGTTTCTAAAATTTAAGTAAACAATGTACACTTTCAATGAAAAACAGCTCAGAGTATTTATCCAAGAGTAGGTATTATCACAACCAGATCCTCTGTCTGTCCCTTAGACTATGTGGAGCTTCACCCACTCCCTTAATCCTGACAACAAGGAGGTTAAGATTTCTGTTCTGTTGAGGGTTCCAAGTCAGCTTGTGACCAGGTGAGACCCTTCCCTGGTGTAATCCCAGTTACATATGCTCCTGCTTGGGTCCCCCTGTTGGTTTTAGTAGGCTTGGCCAGGTCCCTGGACTGCTGCTCTGTTCGCTGGAGCTGGGCACTGGCAGTGGGGGAGGGGAGGCTGCCGATGCTGCTCTAGTTCTCTCGCTGTTCCATGTGTTCTTCTACCTTGTGATCTGCTCCTCCGTTGTTCACTGCTGTTCTCCCTTCACGTTTCTTGAGTTTGCGGAGAGCTCCGGTGTGAGTGGAAACTCCCCTCACCTGGCTTTTCCTGTGGCTAAAGCCGAGCCTGGCAGCTGTGTCCACAGGCCTGCTGGAGGCGCTTCTGCCAGTCTGTGTGGGCTCTGGATGCTCTGGGTCTCTCCTACTTCTCTGTTGCCATTTCAATTTCCTATGCACCTCACTTTTTAGTAAAAGTGTATTTTGCTGGGTTCTTTTTTTTTTTTTTTCTTTGGATTTTTTTCCCCCCTAGGCTGCTTTGGCATGGTACCTATGCCACCATCTTAACTGGAAGTCCAAAACCTACTTTTTTGGACACTGGAACACTCAGGGGCCATAAACTGTTACTAGAAAATTTTCAGTGCCAGGAATGGGATACCTTCCAGTGAGTTGTTGGCCCGGGAGGTCCCTGATGCCCCCAAAGCATTGCAGGCCATTGCTAAGGCCATTGGTTTCCCACCAGGTAAGACCCTATTGCTGAAGACTCCACATATTTGGCTGCAAGGCCACTGAGAAATCCTGCTGGAACTGAGCTGAAAACCTCCTCCATGTAGACCAGCTGACAGAAAGCTAGGAAAAGCCACACTGCATGCAGTTCAATGGGAGAGAGAGAAATCACCAGTGAAGATATTCAAAACTGGACATTGCAAGCTTAGATTTGGCCAGCCAGGCCAAATGAGCCAACAGGTGCAATATTGGCACATCTGTTATGGGGGAAACCAACTGCCCTCTAATTTGACTGAAGGCCCACTCCATGGGAGGCAATACATTCCTGATACTGAAAACCTACAACAGGGGTAGTCATGAGCCCTAGGGGTATAAAGCCTGTTGGTGTCTGGTTAAAAGTATACACTATGCTCACCAAACTGCCCAGTAAGCACTTCTCTTAATGTTCATACCCATATATTAATGCTACTCTCACTTTTGGTTGAGAATCTTCTCTTTTCAGATGGCAGTGATCTTGGGATAACTCCGAAGGCATCATGGTGATGGAACGAAATGACCACAGTGCTCAGTACTGCAATATCTCTATCACACCTTCCAAAGCTCAGGGTCTATTGCGGAAGAGGTGGTGGAAAGAATGTAAGAGCCAAAGGAAGGGTAGGACTCCTTACAACGTGCTCCCCCCAGACACAAAATGGCCTGGATATCTATGACCTCATAGTGCCTGACACTACTTACACAAGACCATCATAATAGGAGGAAAAGATGATGGCATCAAAATAAAAGAGAGACTGATTGAGAGGGGGAGGGGATATGATGAAGAATGGAGTTTCAAAGGGGAAAGTAGGGGGAGGGAGGACTTTACCATGGGATATTTTTTATAATCATGGAAGTTGTCAATAAAACAAAACTGAAAAAAAAAGAGAGAGACTAATTGAAAAAGGGAGGGGATTTGATGGAGGGTGAATTTGAGAGAGGGAGAATAGGGTGGGGGAGGTAATTATCATGGTTTATTGTTTATAATTATGGAAGTGTCAATAAAGTTAAATTAAAAAAAAAGAAGTGTAGTTTTGACCCCACCTACCGCACCATCCTTGCCCTGCCCACCCCATCACAGTGGGTCCAGGCCTCGCCCAATCCTCATCTGGAGGCTCCTGCAGTCTGTCTTGGCCCCTGCACACAGTAACAGTTTCCTTCCTTCTTGACTCAGCCATCATTTAATTATAGGCTGCGGAGGAGGAGGCTGGCTCTGTCTCTTAACCCCTGAGGGCTGCCTTCCATATCCAGCTGATCTCCCAAAGCTCTGTATTGGTAGAATGTGGGGTCTTCAGTGCCGGGCTTGGTTGTACATGCCTTTAACTCCAGCACTTGGGAGGCAGAGGTAGGAGGATCGCCATAAGTTCGAGGCCACCCTGAGACTACATAGTGAATTCCAGGTCAGCCTGGGCTAGAGCGAGAGCCTACCTTGGAAAACAAAACAAAACAAAACCAAAAAAAACCCAAAAAACAAAAAACAAAAAGAAAATATGGGGTCTTCAGTAATAGGGTCTTATCTTACCTCAGGAGGGCAATCAAGTGCTTTGACAGAAATCTGTCTTCTTTTGGGCACCTGTAGTTCTCCCAGATCAACAGCTCAATGTGAGTAGTAACTGATTTCTGGTACTGGGTGTTACAGGCCAGAGCCAAATGTTTTAAGTTTGGGCTTCATCCCATCCTCTCAGGGCCCTTCTTTTAAAAAATATTTTATTTGGGCTGGAGAGATTGCTTAGCGGTTAAGGCACTTGCCTGAAAAGCCAAAGGACCCAGGTTTGATTCCCCAGGACCCACGTAAACCAGATGCACAAGGTGGTGCATGCGTCTGGAGTTCATTTGCAGTGGCTGGAGGCCCTTGTGTGCCCATTCTCTTTCTCACCTTCTGTCTCTTTCTGTCTCTCAAATAAATAAATAAATAAAAATAAAAACATTTAATTTATTTATTTATGATAGAGTGAGAGAGAGAGAGAGAAAGAGAGAGAATGGGCACACAAGGTCCTCCAGCCACTGCAAATGAACTCCAGACGCATGCACCACCATGTGCATCTGACTTATGTGGGTCCTGAGGAATCAAACCTGGGTCCTTAGGCTTCACTGCAAAATACTTTAACCACTATGCCACCTATCCAGCCCTCCAGGGCCCTTCTTTCCAGATTATTCCTGCATACTCCAGTTGAGGGTTATATCTTTCAGTCTAGTATCCAGGAAAAAGATTTCTATGGTACCAATTTATTTTGGATTTAGTTTTGTGTGGCTCTCCCCTCACTTGCCCGTCCCCTCCCCCCAAGTCCTCCCATCCCTATTTGTAGCTGAGGTCAACGATCCAGAGAAGACAAGCAAGCACGAAGGTGCATGAGGACACAAAAACACCGCTGCTGCCAATTTAGCTGACCAAGGCAGTCTTGTCATTCCCACCACCACCCCCCCCCCCGTTTGGACGCTAGGTGGCAGCCAATTGCTGCTTATGGACCAGAAGGCCTTCCTTGGGGACAAGACTGGCGAGGTTTGAGGAAAGGTTGCCATGGAGGTACAGCTGGAAAGGATGGAGATGCCATGCCAGCCTGGCTCCAGGCAAGGACATGTGGCCCTGGGTAAAAGAGGAGCTCATCTCCAGGGTCAGAATCAGCTGGGACTGGTCAGGAGTGGTGGCGCACGCCTTTAGTCCCAGCACTAGGGAGGCAGAGGTAGGAGGATCACTGTGAGTTCAAGGCCACTCTGAAACTACATAGGGAATTCCAGGTCAGCCTAGCTAGAATCAGCTGGGGCCTGTCTGGCCAGAGGGATGGGCTATTATACAGTTGGACCATAGAGAATCCAGCAAAAGAAAGTTGGCTGACATGTTTTCTGAGTTTGTTTGGGAACATTAATGGTGTATAAATACAACAGTATAAATCTCTGTGGCCACCGGGGATGTAGCTCAGTGGTAGAGTGCTTACCTAGCTTGTGCAAAGCCCTGTGTTCAATTCCCAGTGTACCAAAAACAAAAGAAACAAAAAGCTAAGTGTGGGACTGGGGAGATAGCTCAGCAGTTAAAGGTGGTTACCTTACAAATCCTGCTGGCCTGGGGTCAATTCTCCAGTTCCCATTTAAAGCCAGATGCACAAAGTGGCACATGTGACTGGAGTTCATTGCAGCATCCAGAGGCCTTGACACTCCTGTACTTCCTCTCTATCTCCCTTTCAATTAAATAAAACTATTTAGAAAAATAATTTTTTTTCGAGGTAGGGTCTTGCTCTCTCCCAGACTGACCTGGAATTCACTATGTAGTCTCATGCTGGCCTCGATCTCATGAAAATCCTCCTACCTCTGCCTCCCAAGTGCTGGGATCAAAAGCATGCACCAACACACCCAGCTAGAAAAATAAATTTTTAAAAAGCTGCCAAGTGTGGTGGTGCATGCCTTTTTATTTTTTATTTATTTTTATTTTGAGAGAGAGGAAAGAGGAAGAGAAAGAGAGAGAGAGAATGGGCATGTCAGGACCTTCAGCCTGCTAAGAACTCCAGACACTTGTGCCCCCTTGTGTGTGTGTGTGACATTTCGCACTTGTGTCACTGCATCTGGCTACATGGGACCTGGAGATTTGAACATGAGTTCTTAGATTTTGCAGGCAAGCACCTTAACCGCTAAGCCATCTCTCCAGCCCAGTGCATGCCTTTAATGCCAGCACTTGGGAGGCTGAAGTAAGAGGATCACTGTGAGTTTGAGGCCAGCCTGAGACTACATATTGAATTCCAGGTCAGCCTGGGCTAGAGCAAGAACCTATCTCAAAAAACAGCAACAACAAAAATTTGTTTAAAGCCAAATGTGCTGTGTGGTGGTGAATGCAGGCTCAGAACTTACAGAAGCAGGAGGATTTTGTGGGCAAGTTCAAGTCTAGCCTGGTGTTCTTAGCAAGTTTCGGGCAGCCAGCACTACAGAACAAAACCTTATCTCAAAGCCAAACTGGGGAATGGAGAGACATAGCTAAGTGGTTAAAGGTGCTTACAGCCCATCTTGTTCAATTCCCCAGCACCCCTGTAAAACCAGATGTGAAGTGGTACATGTGTCTGTGACTCCCAGGGAGCCTATCAGCAATGGGAGGAAGAGCCAAGAGAATCCAGAAACCTGTGGGCCAGACTGGCTAGTGCACACAGCATTAGCAAAACAAGAGAATCTGGGCGTGGTGGTGCACACCTTTAATTAATCCCAGCTAGCACTCAGGAGGCAGAAGTGGGAGGCTCACTGTGAGTTCAAGGCCAACCTAAGACTACATAGTGAATTCCAGGTCAGTCTGGGCTAGTGTGAGATCCTACCTCAGAAAAACCAAAAGACAGGGCAAGAGAGATGGCTTAGCAGTTAAGGCTCATGACTGTGAAGCCTAAGGACCCAGGTTTGATTCTTTAGGTCCCATATAAGCACATGCATCTGGAGTTCGTTTACAGTGGCTAGAGGCCCTGGCGTGCCCATTCTCTGTGTGTGTGTGTCTCTAATAAAGAAAAAATAAATAAATAAATATTGTTTAAAAAGAAAACCCAAAAAATAAGAAATTAAAATAAAAGAAGAATATAGAAGCCTGGTGTGGTGGCGCACGCCTTTAATCCCAGTACTCGGGAGGCAGAGGTAGGATTGCTGTGAGTCTGAGGCCAGCCTCAGACTACAGAGTGATTTCTAGACCAGCCTGGGTGAGAGTGAGACCCTACCTCAAACAAATAAACAAACAAACAAACAAACAAAAGAAGAAGAAGACAGAAGGTGTGCTTCTTGCTGGGCATAGTAGCACACGTCTTTAGTGCTAGCGCTGAGGAGGCTGAGGTAGGAGGTTCACTGTGAGCTTGAGTCCAGCCTGTCTATAGAGTTCCAGGTCAGCCTGGAAAAAATAAAGAGGACTAGAGAGATGGCTTAGTGGTATTGGCGCTTGCCTGCAAAGCCAAATGACCTAGGTTTGATTCCTCAGGATCCATGTAAGCCAGATACACAAGGTGGCACATGCATATGGAGTTTGTTTGCAGAGGTTGGAGGCCCTGGCATGCCCATTCTCTTTCTCTCTCAAATAAATAAATAAATAAATAAATAAATAAATAAATAAATAAATAAGTATCTCTCTAGCCCAAATAAAATATTTTTTAAAAATACATAGGGCTGGGGCTAGAGAGATGGCTTAGCAGTTAAGGCACTTGCCTGTAAAGCCAAAGGACAAAGTTCAATTTCCCAGGACCCATGTAGCCAAATGCACAAGATGGCACAAGCATCTGGAGTTCATTTGTAGTGGCTGGAGGCCCTGGTGTGCCCATTCACTCTCTCTCTATCTGCCTCTTTTTCTCTCTCAAATAAATAAATAAATAAATATAAAAATTAAAATAATAGAGCTGGGTATGGTGGCGCACACCTTTAATACCAGCACACGGGAGGCATAGGTTGGAGGATCACTGTGAGTTTGAGGCCACTCTGAGAATACATAGTGAATTCCAGGTCAGCCTGAGCTAGAATGAGACCCTATCTCAAAAAACCAATATATATATATATATATATATATATATATATATATATATATATATATATGTATATATATATATATATATATATATATATATGATTAATAAATAGTGCTAGAAAGATGGCTTAGCTGTTACGGTGCTTGCCTGAGAAGCCTAAGAAAGCATGTTTGACTCTTCAGGACCCATGTAAGCCAGATGCACAAGGTTACACAAGTGTACAAGGTGGCACATGCACACAAGATGGTGCACACGTCTGGAGTTTGATTGCATTGGCTGGAGGCCCTGGTGTAACAATTCTCTCTCTTTCTCTCATAAAAAAAAAAAAATTAAAAATCCAGGTGTGGTGGCACACACCTTTAATCCCAGCACTCAGGAGGCAGAGGTAGGAGGATCACTGTGAGTTCAAGGCCACCCTGAGATTACATAGTGAATTCCAGGTTAGCCTGGGTTAGAGTGAAACTCTGCCTTGAAAAACCAAAATAATAATAATAATAACAAGTAGAAATAATAACAACAATAAAAGAAGGTGGAGGGCTGGGAAGATGGTTAAAGGCACTTGCAAAGCCTGTTTGCCTGGGTTTGATTCCCCAGTCCCATGTGAAGCCAGATGAAAACACAGAAGTGGTGCATAAGTCTGCTGTTTGCTCCGGCATGCTCATACATACATATACACACATCAGTAAATAAAAGTTACTGGGCACGGTAGCACCCACCTTTAATCCCAGCACTTGGGAGAGTGAGCTAGGAAAATAACCATGAGTTTGAGGCTAGGCTAGAGTGAGACCCTGCTAAAAAAAAAAAAAAAAAAAAAAAAAAAAAAAAAAAAAAGAAAGAAAGAAAGAAAAGAAAAATAAAGAAAGAAAAGAAGGCCAGGCATGGTGGCTCACATCTTTTTTTTTTTTTATTAACAACTCCCATGATTATAAAAAATATCCCATGATGGCGCACATCTTTAATCCCAGCACTCGGGAGGCAGAAGTAGGAGGATCACCATGAGTTCAAGGCCACCCAGAGACTACATAAATTCCAGGTCAGTCTGGAATGATGTTGCCTTTTTCATCTCCAATTTTATTAATTTGTGTCTCTTCTCTCTTTCTTTTTCAGATTTGCTAAGGGTTTATCAATTTTGTTTATCCTTTCAAAGAACCAACTCTTTGTTTCATTGATTCTTTGGATTTTTTTTTGTTTCTATTTCATTAATTTCTGCCCTAATCTTTATTATTTCTTCCTGTCTACTGATTTTTGGTTTGCCTTGTTCTTCTTTTCCAAGGCTTTAAGGTGAAGCATTAGGTCATTTACTTGCAACCTTTCTATTTTCTTAATATAGGCACTTAAAGCTATAAATTTCCCTCTTAGGACTGCCTTCATTGTGTCCCAGAGATTTTGGTATGTTGTGTTCTCATTATTGTTTGACTCTATGAATTTTTTGATTTCCTTCTTGATTTCTTCATTGACCCATTCATCATTCAGTAGTGTATTATTTAGTTTCCATGGTTTTGTGTATACTCTATAGCTTTTCTTGCTATTGATTTGTAGTTTGATTCCATTGTGGTCAGATAGAATGCAAGGAATTATTTCAATTTTCCTGAATTTGTTAAGATTTGCTTTGTGTCCTAATATATGTATATGGTCTATTTTAGAGAATGTTCCATGTGCTGCTGAAAAGAATGTATATTCTGCAACATTTGGATGAAATGTCCTGTATATATCTGTTAGGTCCATTTCTTCTATGACCTCATTTAGTCCAGATGCCTCTCTGTTTATTTTTTCCTGGGATGACCTGTCAATTGATGAGAGTGGGGTGTTGAAGTCACCCACTACCACAGTGTTTGGTGTTATCTGTGACCTTAGTTCTAATAGTGTTTGTTTGGTGAATTTGGGAGCCCCATGTTAGTGCATATATGTTTAGGATTGTAATGTCCTCCTGTTGGAGTGTGCCTTTAATCAATATAAAGTGACCTTCCTTACTAACTAATGTTGGACTGACATCTACCTTGTCAGATATTAGCATAGCAACCCCTGCTTGTTTTCTAGGCCCATTTGCTTGAAATACCTTTTTCCAACTTTTCACCCTAAGATACTGTCCATCCTTTGTAGAAAGGTGGGTTTCTTGGAGGCAACAAATTGAAGGATCCTGCTTTTTAACCCAGTCTGCAAACCTATGTCTTTTGGTTGGGGCATTGAGGCCATTGATATTAAGAGATATTATTGAAAGGTGTGTATTTATTTTTGCCATTTTTTGTAGTTGTTTCGGTTTTACCTTTGCTCTCTTGTGTTAACTAGTATTTGAGTATTGTTTGTTTTTTCCCAGTTCCTTATATGTGTGCTTTTCTTTTTCTTCAGCATGGAGGATTCTTTCAAGTATTTTCTGTAGAGCTGGTTTTGTCTTCAAATACTCCTTTAACCTGCTTTTGTCATGGAATGTCCTTATTTATTCATCTATTTGAATGGATGGCTTTGCAGGATAAAGTAACCTTGGTTGACAGTTGTTATCTTTCAGAACTTGGAATACATCATTCCAAGCCCTTCAGGCTTTTAAAGTTTGTGTTGAGTTATCTGCTGTAATCCTGATAGGCTTGCCTTTGCAGGTAACTTGATTTTTCTAACTGCTTTCAATATTTTTTCTTTGGTTTGTGTGTTTGGTAGTTTGATTATATATGGCGAGGAGAGGTTCTTTCCAGGTTTTGTCTGGCTGGTGTTCTAAAGGCTTCCTGTATCTGCATTGGCACCTCTTTCCCAATTTGGGGGAAGTTTTCTTCTATGATTTTGTTGAAGACATCTACTATGCCTTTGGAGTGAAATTCTTCTCCTTCTACTATACCCTGAATTCTTATGTTTGATCTTTTCATAGTGTCCTGAATATCTTGAAATTCCCATTCATACTTTTCTATTAGTTTGTCTTTCTCTTTGTTGGACTGTATTAGATCTGCCACCTGGTCTTCTAGCTTAGATATTCTGTCCTCTCCTTCATCCATTCTACTGCTGAGATTTTCTACAGAATTTTTTATTTCATTAACTGTGTTCTTCATTGCTAGTAATTCTAACTGTTTTTTTATTATTTATATTTCCTTATTTATGTCTAGTATTGACCTCTTTATTTCATTAAATTGGTGTCCTGTGTCTTCTTTGATTCCTTTGATTTCTTCTTTGACTTCTTTTAACATATTTATAATCATTCTTTTGAAATCTTTCACAGGCATTTCCTCTAACTCGTTCTCACTGGACGTCATTTCTGATGCATTAATACTTTTTGGTGGATTTATATTGTCTTGATTTTTGGTGTTTCTTGTGTCATAATGTATATATTTTTGCATCCTGGATTATTTAATGCTTGGATTTTCTAGTTAGCTGGGTATTATTAGATGTATCAGTCAATCTGATGTTATATATCTTCAGGGTAGGAGCTTAAGGAGCTAGGTGTGGCTCTCCAGACTCTCAGAGTATTTACAAAAGTGACCCTAGGTGTTGGGTTTGCCTGCTACTAGAGTATTCAAGTAGGCTGAGTGGAACAAAATACAGATAGATTCTAAAATTTAAGTAAACAATGTACACTTTCAATGAAAAACAGCTCAGAGTATTTATGCAACAGTAGGTATTATAACAACCAGATCCTCTACCAACAAGGAGGTTAAGATTTCTGGTCTGCTGAGGGTTCCAAGTCAGCTTGTGACCAACTGAAACCCTTCCCTAATGTATAGCAGAAGTGGAAACAAAGACACTATAAATCAAGAAGCAACAAATAACAAGCCCAAATTATAGCTTATTTAAGAATGGCAAATCTGCCGGGCATGGTGGCACATGCCTTTAATCCCAGCACTTGGGAAGCAGAGGTAGGAGGATCACTGTGAGTTCGAGGCCACCCTGAGACTACAGAGTGAATTCCAGGTCAGCCTGGGCTAGAGCGAGATCCTACCTCAAAAAAAAAAAAAAAAAAAAAAAAAAAAAAAAAAAAAGTGGCAAATCTGACCATACATCAGATTTAACATATAATTTATCAAGACATGGAAGGTTCAATTAGCACTTCCAGTTCAGGGCTATATACCAGGTTTATTAGGCGGGTACTGACCTGGTGTAATCCCAGTTACCTTTTGGGATGATTTTGGTCTCAGTTATGCAGTGCTCCTGCTTGGGTCCCTCTTTGGTGCACTGTGGGTTCAAGTAGGCTGGCTGGGTCGCTGGACCGCTGTTTTGTTCGCTGGAGCTGGGCACTGGTGGTGGGGGAGGGGAGGCTGTCGATGGTGGTTCTAGTTCTCTTGCTGGTCCACGTGATCCTCTCAAGACTCTATCTTGAAAAACCAAAAGAAGATGAAGAAGGAGGAGGAGGAGAAGAAGAAAGTGGAAGGAGAGGACTAACCTCCACATGCACACTGTGGCACACCCGATACATATCCATCCACACACACAAATAAATACACATAAGTAAAATTAGAAATCTGCCAAATGGCTGAAGTAGGAAGATCACCATGAGTTCTAGGCCATCCTGGGCTACAAGGTGAGCTCCAGGTTAGCCTGAGCTCAAAAATAATCCAAGAGAAAAAAATCTTCTTCAGTATAGATTCAGCTTAAGCCAGACTCCTGGCAGAAGAGGGGCACACAGGCTTGAGAGAACCTGGACTAGAACCTAGGCTGTGGGCGATGAGGAGCGTTTCCCGCCCACTGAGGCATTCCTGGACCGCGGGATAGCTGAGGTCACGTTCAACATCTCTAGTACCCAGAACCAGCAAGCAGGTCTGGTGCACCCCTGGGCTGATGGTGAACAGGAGCCAAGAGAGGGGACAACTTTTCTGGTGGCCACCAGGAGCTTGCCTCCCAGGGTGTGACAGGACAGCTCCCCTTGTGTGGGAAGCCTGTGGGAAGTGTAGCATGTGGGTAGGAGGAGAATGGCTTTGAGATTCAGGTGGGTGGGATGTGGGAAAGCCAGGGGAGTGGCTGCTGGAGACAAATGGAGGAGTGAGGCTGCTTATCCCATGCAGGCTTGCGCTTGCTCAGCCCTGGACCACCACATGAGGTCCTGCCTCATGCTTGGCACTGTGGGGACCTGGCTGTACTTCCCAGGAGAGGGCTGTGGACTCCACATGCCCATTATTAGGAGGCAGAGATGCCCTACAGATCAGAAGTCAGCCCTTGAGCAGACTGAGGCTACTCACCACCATTACCCAGTGTCACATCTGGTGTCAGCTGCAGCAGGTAGCCAGTGCTGAGAGTACCCTAGGGTCCCCACCTTTCTCACATTTGGGGCTCAGCCCAGGCCCATGGCTCCTGGTCACAGCGGGTTCAGTGTCCCCCAGCCAGGCTCGGCTGTCTCTGGGCCCACTGTCTGCTGCCAGGCTCAGCTTTCTCAGGGCAGAGGCACCTTTTGGCCTCCTACCACAGCCCCTTCCTGCCTCAGGGACAGTCATAAGAACAGTACCGCAAAGAGCAGTCTCCAGAGTCACTGGCCTGGGGCCAGCCAAGCATCTTCATAACTCCTCCAACCCCGCAAAAAGTGTGGGGTGGGGGTGGGACTGGAAACCTCCCAGACAGAATTCCCTGCATCTACCCTCACGCCCACTTCTTGGCATGACATTCCAACCACTTGTGTGATGGTGGCTGGTGAGAAGCTCTGCTCCTGAGCTGTGAGCAGAGGGAGCTGACAAGACTGGTGCAGTACACCACCTGAGGACGAGCCAGCATGGAGGAGAACCCAGAACCGGAGCCAGAGCCCTGCTCAAGGCTGAATCCTGATCACATCACTTAGTGTCATGATCCGTTTATCCTTCAAGCCAATTTTTTGGTTTTTTTGGAGATAGGGTCTCACTTTAGCCCAAGCTAACCTGGAATTCACTATGTAGTCTCAGGCTGGCCTTGAACACACAGCGATCCTCTTACCTCAGCCTCCTGAGTGCTGGGACTAAAGATGTGCACCACAACCAGGCATGGTGGCGCATGCCTTTAATCCCAGCATTCAGGAGCCTAGGTAGGAGGATTGCTGTGAGTTCGAGGCCAGCCTGAGACTACATAGTGAGTTCCAGGTCAGCCTGGGCGAGACTCTACCTAGAAAAAAAAAAAAAAAGATGTGCACCACCATGTCTGACAGGTTTTATTATTTGTGTGTGTGTGTGTGTGTGTGGTAATATATGCACATGCATGTGTCCATGTGGCACCCCATGTGCTCCCCTGTAGCAGGGAGTGTTTGCCTGCAGTGACCTAAGCAGAACGTTGGGTGTCCCGCTGCATTGCCCTCTTAACCTGACCATGTTTATTTGAACCAGAATCTCTTCCTGATTCCAGAGCTTGCCATTTTTTCTCAAGCTCCTGAAATTCTCTGGTCTCTGCTTCCCCATGAGACTGGGGTTATAGGTATGCATGGCCATACCTGGCTGTTTATGTGGGTCCTGGAGATTGAACTCAAGCTGTCTCTCAGGCCTCTTCAGGTTCTCAAGCTTGTAGTAAAAGTATCTTTCTTAACCACTGAGCCATCTCTCCAGCCCTCAAACTGGTTGGGTGTTTTTATTTATTTATTTATTTTGGGTTTTCAAGGTAGGGTATCTTTCTAGCCCAGGCTGACCTGGAATTCACCATCTGGTCTCAGGCTGACCTCGAACTCACAGCAATCCTCCTACCTCTGCCTCCTGAGTGCTGGGATTAAAGGCATACACCACCACGCTCATCAGTTTGACTGTTTCCAGTGACATACAACCAAGAATATCTTCAATGATTCTGGAGCCGGGTGTGGTGGCGCACGCCTTTAATCCCAGCACTCGGGAGGTAGAGGTAGGAGGATCGCCATGAGTTCAAGGCCACCCTGAGACTCCATAGTGAATTCCAGGTCAGCCTGGGCTAGAGTGACACCCTACCTAAAAAAAAAAAAAAAAAAAAAAAAGAATATCTTCAATGATTCTGGCGGATGCTGACTGGAAGTGCTGGTGACAGCAGGAGTATGTAGCCCCTGGGACAAGGCAGGTCGCACACATTGCCTCCCTTCTGATGAAGACTGAAGAGGCCACATTCATGGATTGATCTACTCATCACATGCCAGGCTTGCTGCATGACTCTAGAGCTCAGCTTCTGCCACAGGGTCACTCCTGGGAGCTTATGGCAGCCTGCACCATCTTCCATGATGTGTGTAGCTTTTATGAGAGGCATGCCACGAGCAGGGCAGGGTGTGATCGGCACAACGGCCCTACACCTCAATCTTATTGTATTACTACATTACTTGTGGGGCTGAAAATTGAACCCAGGGTCTTGTGCACACTAAGTATGTGCTCCACTGAGCTATTCCCCAGCCCGACAGATACTGTGGCAAAATAGTCATAGTCATATGCATACCACAGCTGTGGAGGTGGCTCAGCTCTTAAAGGTGTCTGCTTGCCAGCCTGCCAGCCCAAGGTTCAATTCTAAGCACACATGTAAAGTGGGATGCATCTGTGATCCCAGAACCCTTAAAACAATGGGAGGCAGAGGCAGGAGTATCCAGACTAGCTAGTTTGCAGTGTGGAAGTTTGCAGTGGCAGGTCACCCTATCTCAAAGAAAAAGGAGACAGAAATCTCAGTTTTCCCCTGGGACATATACACACATAAATAAATGTTTGAAAAATATTTTATTTCTGCTGGGCATGGTGGTGCATGCCTTTAATCCCAGCACTTGGGAGGCAGAGGTAGGAGGATTACCACGAGTTCGAGGCCACCCTGAGACTCCAGAGTGAATTCCAGGTTAGCCTGAGCTAGAGTGAAACCCTACCTCAAAAATTTTTTTTATTTATTTGTTTATTTATTTGAAAGAATTTGAGAGAGAGAGAAAGGCAGATAGAGAGTATGGCCATGCCATACTTCAAACAAACTCGAGATGCATGCGCCACCTTATGCATATGGTTTATGCAGGTACTGGGGAATTGAACCTGGCTCCTTCGGCTTAGCAGGCAAGCACCTTAGCTGCTACGTCATTTCTTCAACCCCAAATAAATAAATGTTTAAGAATCTATAAAAAATAGAGCCAGGTGTGGTGGTACATGCCTTTAATCTCAGCACTCAGGAGGCAGAGGTAGGAGGATCCCAATGAGTTCAAGGCCACCCTGAGATTACATAGTGAATTTCAGGTCAGCCTGAGCTAGGGTGAAACCCTACCTCAACCCCCCCCAAATTAAAAAATAAACAAACAAATAAAAGATTTAAGTGGCAGGTTTATTTTATTTGTTGATTTATTTATTTTGGTTTTTCGAGGTAGGGTCTCACTACCTCTGCCTCCTGAGTGCTGGGATTAAAGGTGTGCACCACCTCACCTGGCTCAAAGTCTCACTGATACAGAAGCTCACTCACTGTTTTTCATTGGCTGGGGTTGGGGTTCCCTGGTCTCTGCTCCCCTTTACAGTGCTTGAGATTATTGGTGTGTGTGGTCACACCCAGCTGTTTGTATGGGCTCTAGAGATTTGAACTAGGGTCATCTCAGGCTCCCTCAGGTCCTCATGCTTATGCAGAAAGCTCACTTAATCTCTGAGCCATCTCTCTAGCCCTGCAAGGGTGCCTCCTCTGGGACTCCAGCACCCTGAGAATTTTTTTTTTTTTTGAGGTAGGATCACATTATAGCCCAGGCTGACCTAGAAGTCACTCTATAGCCCAGGATGGCCTCAGACTCACAGCGATCTCCTACTGCAGCCTCCGGAGTGCTGGGATTTATAGGCATGAGCCACCACACCTGGTTTCTGAGATCGGATATTAGGCTTGAGTTTTTGCATCATCCGTCCTCCAGCCTTAGGGAACAAAGTGGCCATCTAACTCAGCACAGCCCTGGAGGCCCCATCCCTGTCCCTTTCCTAGGCTGCCACATGAGTCCCGTGCACTGGACTAAAATGACGGCCAAGCAACCTCTCAATGCCCAGCCCACAGTCTGTGGCTGAGGAGGCCGTCCACCTCACTGCAGGAATTCGTGCCCCCGCCCCATACCCACACTCCCTCGTGCCTGCATCCTAATCTCTCTCTCTCTCTCTCTCTCTTTTGGCTTTTCGAAGCAGGGTCTCACTCTAGCTCAGGAGGCTGACCTGGAATTCACTATGTCTTCTCAGGGTGGCCTTAAACTCACAGCTATCCTCCTACCTCAGTCTCCCAAGTGCTTAGATTAAAGGCGTGTGCCACAACTCCCAGCTTCTCTCTCTTTTTTAAAAAAATTTATTTATTTTTTATTAACAACTTCCATGATTATAAAAAATACCCCATGGTAATACCCTCCCTCCCCCTTCTCTCTTTTTCAATGTTTTGTTTTTTTTGAGGTAGTGTCTCACCTTAGGTCAGGCTGACCTGGAATTTACTATGTAGTCTCAGGATGGCCTCAAACTCATGACAATCTTCCTACCTCTGCTTCCCAGGTGCTGGGATTAAAGGCATGTGCTACCATACTGGCTTAAAAGTCTTTTTTTTAATTATTTTTTATTTTTATTTTTGGAGGTAGGGTATTGCTGTAGCCTAGCCTGACCCGGGATTCACTATGTAGTCTCAGGCTGGCCACTATGCCTGGCTACATCCTAATCTCTTCTATAAGGTCATCTGTCAGGTGGTGAGGACCCACCCTGGAAGCCTCTTTAAAGTCCTGTATCCAGGGCTTAGGGATGTAGCTCAGTTGGTAGAGCATTTGCTTAGCCCGCATGAAACACTGAGTTCAATTCTTAGCACTGCATAAAATTGGGCATGGTGATGCACACCTGTAATCCCAGCTCTGGGAAGATAGAGACAGGAGGATCAGAAGTCCAGGGTCTTTCTCAGGTACATGAGTAGGTTGAGGCCAACCTGGAATATATGAAACCCTGTTAAAAAAAAAAAAAGAGAAAAAAACCGAGTGTGGTGGCACATGCCTTTAATCCCAGCACTTGGGAGGCAGAGGTAGGAGGATTGCCGTGAGTTCGAGGCCACCCTGAGACTCCATGGTGAATTGCAGGTCAGCCTGGGCTAGAGTGAGACCCTACCTTGAAAAAACAAAAAACAAAAAACAAAAAAGAAGAGGAAAAATAACCAGGTGTGGTGGCTCACGCCTTTAATTCCAGTACATGGGAGGCAGAGGTAGGAGGAGCGCCATGAGTATGAGGCCACTCTGATACTACATAATGAGTTCCAGGTCAGCCTGAGCTAGAGTGAGACCCTACCTCGGGAAAAAGGGAAAAATAGATTGGCGTGGTGGCATATACCTTTAATCCCAGTACGTGGGAGGCAGAGGTAGGAGAATCACTGTGAGTTTGAGGCCAGCCTGTGACTACAGAGTGAGTTTCAAGTCAGCCTGGCTCGAGTGAGACCCTACCTTGAAAAACTAAAAAAAAAAAAAAAAAAAAAAAAAAAAAAAGCCAGCAAAAATAAATGAATAAAACAAGATATAGCCCACCTCCCAAATCCAATCTGAGGTGCTGGGTTAGGCCCTGGGTAACAAATCTGTTTTCATCCCTCCCTTTTATTTTATTTTATTTTATTTTATTTTTATTTTTTTTGTGGTGCAAGGAAAATAGGAAAAAGGAAAAAGAATTTTCTAGGTGATTAGTGAGGCACATCCCTGGGTGTGTCCATGACAGGTTTGCCAGAGAGGATTCACTTAGGTAGGAAGACCACCCTGAATACCAGCTGCATTTGTCCATGGCCTGAGGGTGCTCTGTGGAATAAAAGAGAGAAAAGGGGCTGGAGAGATGGCTCAGTGGTTAAAGGCACATGCTTGTAAAAACTGATGACCCTGGTTCAATTCCCCATTACCCATGTAAATCCAGACACATAAAATAGTGCATATATCTGGAGTTCATTTGCAGAGGCAGAAGGCCCTGGAGTGCCCATTCTCTCCTGCATTTCTCTCTGAGGAAGGAAGACTTGGAGGAAGAGAGTGAGGAAGGAAAGGGTGGAAATGAATAAAAGGGGGAAAAGGAGACTCTGAGTGTTGTGACACCCCCCCAACCCTCACACACATACAGCACCCCCGCTTGCTGGCCAGCATGCCATAGACTGCCTGGCACTGCCACCTCCAGGCCATGATTGACTAAACCCTCCGAAACCATGAGCTGAACAAAAGGACTCTTTCCTTTTACAAGTCCTAAGCCCCTTTCTAGCAAGAGGCAGTAGACACACAAGAGTCTCCCAAGTTTGAAAGGGGAAAGAAAATATGAGTAATGTAAAACCCATATGCAAGTATCAACATTCTTTATGCCTTATAGGCCCAGGGCAAAATTGATGAAGCCAGGCCAGAAAGAATTAGGAGTGTCAGGGTCCAAACGTGTATTCTGAGGGTTTGTGTACCCATTCACAGGCTCTTGAGAACCATCCTGACATGACAATGGATGCAGGTGGAATGAAGGACCAGAAGGGTAAGTATTGGAAAATCACGGACGTGCCCCTCATTCATTGAGTAACATTCACAAATATCAAGGAAAATACGGTAAGTACATAACACACGGTCCACTGTGAAGACAATTAGAATTTCTTGTGGCCTTACATGCTCCTCAAAATCATGAGAAATTCCCATGTGACATGGAAGAAAAACAGCAGGCATGACTATGCTTTAAGGTGACGTTGTAGACGACACTGCACCCAGCGTCTCCAGTTTTCCAAACAGGTTCTTGTATATTGCACTGGAATGATATCTTTACTTGCCAGAAAATGATAGCAATGTCTTTGGGTCAAATGGAAGTCATATACATATTTCTTTCTAGGGTATCCCTGTGGAAGGACAAACATTTAGGCCTGTTTGTAACCTTTGACCCACCTTCACAGTTTTCATTTGATCTCTGATTTTCAATGATCAGAGCACTTGAGTATCATAATCACAGGGAGCTTGAAGTCATGGCAGGCACCTTTACTGCCAGCAGAGATAAGAGGATGAGCATGACATTGCAGCCACCTACCCTGTGGCTACATTCTGAATTCCAGGTCACCCGGTACTAGAATTCAAGCCTAGCTGGGAAAAGATAGGGAAAAGAAAAAAAGCTGTGGGAGGTGTGGGAAACCGGAAATGACTAAGCGGTTAGAGCCTTTGTCTCTGAAGCCAAAGGACCCCGGTTTGAATCCCCAGGACGCACGCGAGTGTGATGCACACAAGCCCGATGCACAAGGGAGTGCTCATGTGGGCAAGGGCACCTGGTGTGCCCATTTCCTGTATCTGTCCCTTTCTCTTTTCTATCTCTCTCCTTCTCTCTCATATTTAAATAAGTAAAATACCTTTGTTTTTCCTTGGGTGGGGGCATGAAAATGTGCTCAACACAGGTTTCTGAAGTGAGAGGGCCTCCTTGGCCAGCACCTATCATGTGTACTTAGGAATTTTATTCTGATAGAAGGTAAGCAAATCAATTCATATTCAAAACATGTCAGGAAGGAATTAAAGAACCTATGTGAGTGGCGTTCAACCCAGAAGCAAGAGTCCTACCGCCTCTGTCATTGGGTGGAAAGAAAACCCCGCTGCTTATAAGTCCTGGAGTTGTCAGGCTCTCTCTCAAGAAGCCTGCACCAGAATCCCTGCATGTTTCAGAAAAGGTGACACCTCATCATCACCACTGATGAGGGTAAGTGAGCAGTCCATGGAAGTGGCCTCAGACATTCTTGATGATTTTCAAATCTTTGAATGTTTGATATTTGAGGCAGGCCCTCATGGTCTATCAGCTGGCTTGGCACTCGTGGAGGCCCTACTCCTTCAGTCAATCAAAGGATACTTTCTGGAGCTCTCTTATTCCCAGAGGAACACACCCTCTGGTCCCTGCTCCCTCACATTTCAGACATCCCCATTACAGTAGGCTCACCACTTGTAAGTGAGGGGGTGAACCCAAAAAAATTGCTCAATTTGAACAACAGCGGCTCAGGCTGGCACATGGCCACGCATCAGCCATCTTTGTGGATTGGATAAATCTGACCCTTTTTCTGAAGACAGCCAATTCCCTAACCTAGGGTGATAGCTTCGCTATCACCCTAGGTTAGGGAATCGGGAGCTTTTAGGTCAAAGAGAATGCCATGATGACTCAGGGAATCTCTGTGTGCTAGGGAAAGGAGGCCCCTGACACACATGTGACTTAAGTGGTCACATGCGCATGGGACTTGCAGAGCTTACAGGTGAAGTGAGACGTGAGACACTACCAATCAGTCCTGAGCCCCTTTCTGCCAGGAGGAAAGATGTCTGTTTGAGGCAGTAGACACACAGGAGTCTCCCAAGTTCGAAAGGGGAAAGAAAATATGAGTAACGTAAAACCCACATGCAAGTATCAACATTCTTTATGCCTTATAGGCCCAGGGCAAAATTGCTGAAGCCAGGCCAGAAAGAATTAGGAGCGTCGGGGTCCAAACATGTATTCTGAGGGTTTGTGTACCCATTCTCAGGCTCTCGAGAACCATCCTGACCCGACAATGGATGCAGGTAGAATGAAGGACCAGAAGGGTAAGTACTGGAAAATCATGGATGTGCCCCTCCTTCATTGAGTAACATTGACACATATCAAGGAAAATATGGTAAGTACGTCATCACCACTGACAAGGGTAAGTGAGCAGTCCACGGAGGTGGACTCAGACGTTCTGGATGATTTTCAAATCTCTGAATGTTTGATGTGTGAGGCAGCCTCACCTGGTCTGTCAGCTGGCCCGGCACTCGTGGAGCTCCTCAGCCAATTAAAGGATACTTTCTGGAGCTCTCTTATTCCCAGAGAAACACCCTCCGGGCCCTGCTCCCTCACATTTCAGACATCCCCATTCCAGTAGGCTCAACACTTGTAAGTGAGGGGGTGAACCACCCAAAATTGCTCAATTTGACAAGAACAACTCGGGCTGGTACATGGCCATGCATCAGCTATCTCTATGTATTGGATAAATCTGACCCTTTTTCTGAGGACAGCCGATTCTCTAACCTAGGGTGATAGCTTCACTGGAGGCCCTGGTGTGCCCATTCTCTCTCTCTCTCTCTGCATCTTTTCTCTCTCTCTCTCTCTCTCAAATAAATGAATAAATAAATATTAAATATTATATTTTTAACAAGCTACCATTCCTTACTGGAGCCCACCCAAGTCGTTAGCACAGCAGGCAGCTCCCTTATGGGGACACCCAGGGGGTGTCATTGCCTCCTCCAGGCTGAGTGCCTCAATTTTATTCAGCCCCTCCAGCTCCCCTGCGCACTCAGGAATCTGGCCCACAACAGCTTCTCAGGCCAAAGGACACACAGGTCAGCCCGTGGTTCTCCACCATTCGTGGGCTCCGCGACACACAGACACATCAAAACATACAGACACACTTGAACAAGAGACACACACACAGAATCATGCAAGACACAGCTATACCCAGGGGTACACACACCCAAATATGCAGACATCCAAACACACACAGATACACAGCCATGGACACATCCAAAGACTCACAGGTATGCCTTCCCTGCCAGAGAGGGAGCTAGTCTCGGGCACCAGGCAGCTCAGTGCCTCTGTGCAGAAATCAGTCAGGCCCTGCGCAGCCCCCGTGATGAGTGTCCCTGGCCAGCCTCAGCTGAGGCCCAGGCGCCAGTCAGCTAGCAGGGCCCTGGATTGGCTGCACAACTGAAGAGCCAGCTGGGCAGAAGTTTTCCCTGAGGAGTCTCTCTGTCTGCCTCTGACTAGTGGGACTGGCTGTGATGGGGAAGTAGGCCCACGGGAAGGGCTGGGGCTGGTCTATGGCCTGGCTTTGACACACAGGTCAGAGACCTTCTCCTAGGCCTGCCTGTGGCAGAAAGGGTGGCTCCCACTGACCAGCAAGACAGCCTTGCGTTGGTGAAGACATGTGACACTAAAAACTGGCAGGATAATTTTAGGAAGTAATGTAGCTGTGAGTATATAAATAACTATCTATTAAGGAAATTGAATTTATAGTTGAAAGCCTTTCCAGTGCAGATGCCTCCATAGTGAATTCTACTAACGTCTGAGGAAGTGATAAAATCAACTCTGCGCAAGCCCCCAGAAAGTAGAGAAGGAACCAGAGCTTGTGCTGGGATGCTAGCACCACATCTCCTTGCCACTCAAACCCCTTCCTTCTTTCCTTCCTTTCTTCCTTCCTTCTTCCCTCCCTCCTTCCCTTCCTTCCTTCCTTCTTCACTTCCTTCTTTCCTTCCCTTCCCTTCCCCTTCCTCCCTTTTTTTCTCCTCCCTCCCTTTCTGCCTCTCTCTCTCAAGCAGGATGCAGAATCTTACTCTTGGCAAGGTAGATCTGAAACTCACTGTGTAGCCCAGGCTGGCCTCAAACTCACAATGATCTATCCTCCTATCTCAACCTCACAAATGCTGTGATTAGAGGCATTCACCTCCACAACCAGCCTCCAATTTCTTTATTACAAGAAAACAAGGGGGGGGGGGCTAAAAAGATGGCTTAGCAGTTAAGCGCTTGCCTGTGAAGCCTAAGGACCTTGATTTTAGGCTTGATTCCCCAGCACCCACATAAGCCAGATGCACAAGGCGGCACATGCATCTGGAGTTCGTTTGCAGTGGCTGGAGGCCCTGATGCACCCATTCTTTCTTTCTCTCTCTCTCTCTCTCTCTCCCTCTCTGCCTCTTTCTCTCTGTCTGTCACTCTCAAATAAATAAATTAAAATTAAAAAAAAAAAAGAAAACAAGGGTGCTAAGGAGATGGCACACAGGTTAAAGGTGCTTACATACAAGAAAACTAACTAATTACAAACAACTGTCCTTTATAAACATAAATGAAAAAATTCTTAGTAGCAGGCCAAGCAAGGTGGCTCACGCCTTTAATCCCAGCACTTAGGAGGCAGAGGTTAGATCACTGCGAGTTTGAGGCCAGCCTAAAATCTCGGGGAGTTGGGGAGATGGCTCAGTGGGTAAAGTGCTTGCTGTGCAAGTATGAGGACCTGAGCTCAGATCCCAAGTACCCATGGGAAAGCCAGGCACGGTGGCACATGCCTTTAATCCTAGCACTTGGGACACAGTGGAAAGAGGATCGTCATGAGTTTGAGGCCACCCTGGGACTACATAGTGAATTCCAGGTCAGCCTGGGCCACAGTGAGACCCTACCTCAAAAAACAAAAAAATAAAAATTTAAAAAATCAGGTTGTTTATTAAAAAAAAAAAGCTGCTGGGCACAGTGGTACACACCTTTAATCCCAGCAGAGGTAGGAGGGTCATCATGAGTTTGAGACCACCCTGAGACTGCACAGTGAATTCCAGGTGAGCCTGGGCTAGAGCAAGACCCAACCTCAAAAAAAACAAAAACAAAAATAGCTGGGCATGGTGGTGCACTCCTTTTATCTCAGCACTTGGGAGGCAGAGGGAGGAAGAGGATCCCTGTGAGTTTGAGGCCAGCCTGGGACTACAGAGTGAGTGCCAGGTCAGCCTGGGCTAGAGTGAGACTTTACCCTCCCCCGCCCCCCCAAAAAAGTGGTGTCTATGAAAACTGAATCACAGCACACTTCATGGTGAAAACTAATGCCATTTCTCTGTGATGGAGAAAAAGGCCGTGACATCTGCTCTTGTCACATCTGAACATTGTACTACAGGTCATAGTCCTACAGTGAGTTACCAAAAATAAACAAAAGACATGCAGATTTTATAGAAAGAAAAACACTTTTTTTTCCAACAAGCTGCAAAGTCATCTTCTGGGAAAACCCAAGGTACCTACGAAAACAAGATACCAGAGCTAATGCATGAGCTTAGGCAGCACAGCAGACCCAAAACTCAGTTCTGTTTCTACATATTAGCAGTGAGCAATTGGAAATTAAAATGTAAAGAATACCACTGCGACGATCTGGCGGGGATTGATATACTGTGATTTCTTTTTGATTTTTTTTTTTTTTTGAGGTAGGGTTTCACTGTAGCTCAGGCTGACCTGGAATTCACTATGTAGTCTCAGGCTGGCCTTGAACTTATGGTGGTCCTCCTACCTCTGCCTCCTAAGTGCTGGGATTAAAGGCATGCACCACCACGCCCAGCTAAATTGTTTTTGGTTTTGGTTTTTTGAGGCAGGGTCTCACTCTAGCCCAGGCTGACCTGGAACTTACTATTTAGTCTCAGCGTGGCCTCGAATTCATGGCGATCCTCTTACCTCTCCCTCCTAAGTGCTAGGATTAAAGGTATGTGCCACCATACCCAGCTCTACATATTTTTAAATTTTAATTTTTATTTATTTTTTATTTTTATTTACTTATTAGAGAGAGAGAGAAAGAGAAGGAGGCAGATAGAGGAAGAGAGAGAGAATGGACGCACCAGGGCCTCCAGCTGCTGCAAATGAACTCCAGATGCATGCGCCACTGTGCATCTGGCTTATGTGTGTCTTGGAGAATTGAACCTGGGTCCTTTGGCTTTGGCAGGCAAGTGCCTTAACCACTAAGCCATCTCTCTATCCTCTAAATTTTTAAAAAATATATTTTATTTATTTATTTGAGAGAGAGAAATAGGCAGACAGAGAGAATGGGCCCACAAGGGCATCTAGCCACTGTAAAAGAACTCCAGATGCACGCGCCCCCTTATGCATCTGGTTTACGTGGGTCCTGGAAAATTGAACCAAGGGCCTTTGGCTTTACAGGCAAACGCCTTAACCACTAAGACATCTCCCCAGCCCTTATTTATTTATTTGTGGTTTTTTTAAATTTTTTAAATTTATTTGCAAGCAGAGAGAGAAATAGAAGACAGACAGGCAGACAGGCAGACAGAGAATGGGCATGCCAGGGCCTCTAGCCAGTGCAAATGAACTCCAGACGCATGTGCCCCTTGTGCATCTGGCTTACATGGGTCCTGGGGAATCGAACCTGGATCCTTTGGCTTTGCAGACAAGTGCCTTAACTGCTAAGCCATCTCTCCAGCCCCTAAATATTCTTTTTAATAACTTTTTTTTTGAGGAAGCTTCTCACTCTAGCCCAGGCTGACTTAGAATTCACTATGTAGTCTCAGGCTGACCTCAAGGTGTGCACTACCATGCCTGGCTTTTTAACAACTTTTTA
This sequence comes from Dipus sagitta, assembly GCA_036346955.1. Classification (NCBI taxonomy): domain Eukaryota; kingdom Metazoa; phylum Chordata; class Mammalia; order Rodentia; family Dipodidae; genus Dipus; species Dipus sagitta. Next base: position 15,311,134 of record CM070778.1, read on the forward strand.
TTTATTTTTTTGTTTGATTTTCAATGTAGGGTCTCATTCTAGCCCAGGCTGACCTGGAATTCACTCTGTAGTCTCAGGGTGGCCTTGAACTCACAGTAATCCTCCTACCTCTGCCTCCTGAGTGCTGGGATTAAAAGTGTGCACCACCACGCCCAGCTCTTAAGAACTTTAAAAAAATGTGCATAAACTGCGCATGGTGGCGCACACCTTTAATCCCAACACTCGGGAGGGAGGCAGAGTAGGAGGATCACCGTGAGTTCAAGGCCACCCTGAGAATACATAGTGAATCCCAGGTCAGCCTGAGCTAGAGTGAGACCCTACCTCAAAAAACACAACAGATATATATAGTATATATAAAATTTACTTATTTTGGCTTTTCGAGGTAGGGACTCACTCTAGTCCAGGCTGACCTGGAATTTACTATGTAGTCTCAGGGTGGCCTCGAACTCACAGCGATCCTCCAACCTCTACCTCCCAAGTGCTGGGATTAAAGGTGTGTGCCATCATGCCAGGCTCAACATATATATAATTTTAAATATTTTTATTTTTATTTATTTGAGAGAGAGAGAGATACAAAAATAGGCAGGGAGAGAGAGAGAGAGAGAATGGGTGTGCCAGAGCCTCCAACCACTGCAAACGAACTCCAGATGTGTGTGCCCCCTTGTGCATCTGTCTTACATGGGTCCTGGGGAATCGAACCTGGGTCCTTTGGCTTTGCAGGCAAGCACCTTAACCGCTAAGCCATCACTCCTGCCCTATTTTTATTTATTTATTTATTTTGATGTAGGGCCTCGCTCTAACCCAGGCTGACCTGAAATTCACTATGTAGTCTCAGGGTAGCCTTGAACTCACAGCGATCCTCCTACATCTGCCTCCCAAGTGCTGGGATTAAAGGTGTGCCCTACCACGTCCGGCTCCCTATTTTCATGTAAAATTTTTTTTGTATATATATATATATATATTTTTTTTTTTTTTTGGTTTTTGAGGTAGGGTCTCTCTCTGGTCCATGCTGACCTGGAATTAACTGTGTAGTCTCAGGGTGGCCTCAAACTCATGGAGATCCACCTACCTCTGCCTTCTGAGTGCTGGAATTAAAGGCATGTGCCACCACGCCCGGCCTTATATATATATATTTTTAAAGTGGCTTAAGGGCCGGAGAGATGGCTTAGTGGTTAAGCACTTGCCTGTGAAGCCTAAGGACCACGGTTTGAGGCTCTATTCCCCAGGACCCATGTTAGCCAGATGCACAAGGGGGCGCACGCATCTGGAGTTTGTTTGCAGTGGCTGGAAGCCCTGGCGCGCCCATTCTCTCTTTCTCTCTCTGTCTCTATCTGCCTCTTTCTCTCTCTCTCTCTCTCTATCATTCTCAAATAAATAAATAAAGATGAACAAATTTTTTTTTTTAAAAGTGGCTTAAAGCTGGATACGGTGAAGCACTGTGAGTTCTAGGCCACCCTGAGTCTACATAGAGAATTACAGGTCAGCCTGGGATAGAGCAAACCCTACTCAAACCATAAAAACAAAAACCAAACCAAAAAAAAAAAAAAAAAAAAAAAATGTGGCTCAAGCGCCTGGTGTCATTTGCAGTGGCAAAAGGTCCTGGTGTACAAACACACACACACACATACACACATGCATACAAACAAATTAATTATTGAAATTCAATAAACATCCAGAGTTACTATGACTCCAGGTAGTCAAATACCTCTTCATCTAATTTGTTATGTGAGTCGAGCAAAACCACAGCCAAAGTAATGGGACTGGGACAAAATAAAAGAAAAAAAGAAAAGCTGGGCATGGTGGCTTTAATCCCAGCACTCGGGAGGTACGAGGATCAAGGATCGCCATGAGATCAAGGCCACCCTTAGACTACAGAGTGAATTCTAGGTCAGCCTGGGCTAGAGCGAGACCTTACCTGGAAAAGCCAAAAAAAAAAAAAAAAAGCTGTATCTAGGGATGTAGCTCAGTAATTCAGTAATAAAGCATTTGCTCTATTGTTCTGGGTTTAATTCCAGCACCAAGAAAAAAAAAATCGCATGCCTATAAGACCAGTACTCAGGAGGTGGAGGCAAGAGGATCAGAAGTTTGGGGTTAAAACATTGCAGGTCATTACTAAGGCTCTTGGTTTCCCACCAGAACTAGATGATAAGACCCTATTGCTAAAGACTCCATCATGCTTGGGCTGCAAGATCCCTGAGAATACAAAAAAAAAAAAAAAAAGAAAAGAAATCAGCTGGAGCTGAGCTGAAAAACCTCCTCCCTTGTAGACAGCTGACAGAAAGCTGGATAAAGCTATGCTGCATGCAGCCCTGTGGGAGAGAGAAGTCGTCAACAGTGGTAAACAGCAGTGGACCTTGTAAGCCTTAAGATTGGCCAGCCATGCTGGGTGTGATGGTGCACACCTTTAATCCCAGCACTTAAAAAAAAAAAAAAAAAAAAGATTGGCCAGCCAAGCCAAATGTGCAAATTGGTGCAATGGTGGCATGTCTGTTATGGGGGGGGGGGGAACCAACCATTCTCTAATTGGACTGAAGGCAAGCTCCACAGAAGGCAATATATGTGCCTGGTACTGAAAACCTAGTGAATTCCAGGTCTAGAGCAAGACCCTACCTCAAAACAAAACAAAACAAAACCAAAAAATTGTCACCATAGTGCTGCATGGTGGTGCACTCCTATTATCTCAGCAACTTGGGAGGGCAGCGGGAGGCAGCGATCCCTGTGAGTTTGAGGCCAGGCCTGGGACTCCAGAGAGTGAGTGCCAGGGTCAGCCTGGGCTAGAGTGAGACTTTACCCTCCCCCGCCCCCCCCCAAAAAAGTAGGGTGTCTATGAAAACTGAATCAACGCACAACTTCATGGTGAAAACTAATGCCATTTCTCTGTGATGGAGAAAAGGCCGTGACATCTGCTCTTGTCACATCTGAACATTGTACTACAGGTCATAGTCCTACAGTGAGTTACCAAAAATAAACAAAAGACATGCAGATTTTATAGAAAGAAAAACACTTTTTTTTCCAACAAGCTGCAAAGTCATCTTCTGGGAAAACCCAAGGTACCTACGAAAACAAGATACCAGAGCTAATGCATGAGCTTAGGCAGCACAGCAGACCCAAAACTCAGTTCTGTTTCTACATATTAGCAGTGAGCAATTGGAAATTAAAATGTAAAGAATACCACTGCGACGATCTGGCGGGGATTGATATACTGTGATTTCTTTTTGATTTTTTTTTTTTTTTGAGGTAGGGTTTCACTGTAGCTCAGGCTGACCTGGAATTCACTATGTAGTCTCAGGCTGGCCTTGAACTTATGGTGGTCCTCCTACCTCTGCCTCCTAAGTGCTGGGATTAAAGGCATGCACCACCACGCCCAGCTAAATTGTTTTTGGTTTTGGTTTTTTGAGGCAGGGTCTCACTCTAGCCCAGGCTGACCTGGAACTTACTATTTAGTCTCAGCGTGGCCTCGAATTCATGGCGATCCTCTTACCTCTCCCTCCTAAGTGCTAGGATTAAAGGTATGTGCCACCATACCCAGCTCTACATATTTTTAAATTTTAATTTTTATTTATTTTTTATTTTTATTTACTTATTAGAGAGAGAGAGAAAGAGAAGGAGGCAGATAGAGGAAGAGAGAGAGAATGGACGCACCAGGGCCTCCAGCTGCTGCAAATGAACTCCAGATGCATGCGCCACTGTGCATCTGGCTTATGTGTGTCTTGGAGAATTGAACCTGGGTCCTTTGGCTTTGGCAGGCAAGTGCCTTAACCACTAAGCCATCTCTCTATCCTCTAAATTTTTAAAAAATATATTTTATTTATTTATTTGAGAGAGAGAAATAGGCAGACAGAGAGAATGGGCCCACAAGGGCATCTAGCCACTGTAAAAGAACTCCAGATGCACGCGCCCCCTTATGCATCTGGTTTACGTGGGTCCTGGAAAATTGAACCAAGGGCCTTTGGCTTTACAGGCAAACGCCTTAACCACTAAGACATCTCCCCAGCCCTTATTTATTTATTTGTGGTTTTTTTAAATTTTTTAAATTTATTTGCAAGCAGAGAGAGAAATAGAAGACAGACAGGCAGACAGGCAGACAGAGAATGGGCATGCCAGGGCCTCTAGCCAGTGCAAATGAACTCCAGACGCATGTGCCCCTTGTGCATCTGGCTTACATGGGTCCTGGGGAATCGAACCTGGATCCTTTGGCTTTGCAGACAAGTGCCTTAACTGCTAAGCCATCTCTCCAGCCCCTAAATATTCTTTTTAATAACTTTTTTTTTGAGGAAGCTTCTCACTCTAGCCCAGGCTGACTTAGAATTCACTATGTAGTCTCAGGCTGACCTCAAGGTGTGCACTACCATGCCTGGCTTTTTAACAACTTTTTATTTATTTTTTTGTTTGATTTTCAATGTAGGGTCTCATTCTAGCCCAGGCTGACCTGGAATTCACTCTGTAGTCTCAGGGTGGCCTTGAACTCACAGTAATCCTCCTACCTCTGCCTCCTGAGTGCTGGGATTAAAAGTGTGCACCACCACGCCCAGCTCTTAAGAACTTTAAAAAAATGTGCATAAACTGCGCATGGTGGCGCACACCTTTAATCCCAACACTCGGGAGGGAGGCAGAGTAGGAGGATCACCGTGAGTTCAAGGCCACCCTGAGAATACATAGTGAATCCCAGGTCAGCCTGAGCTAGAGTGAGACCCTACCTCAAAAAACACAACAGATATATATAGTATATATAAAATTTACTTATTTTGGCTTTTCGAGGTAGGGACTCACTCTAGTCCAGGCTGACCTGGAATTTACTATGTAGTCTCAGGGTGGCCTCGAACTCACAGCGATCCTCCAACCTCTACCTCCCAAGTGCTGGGATTAAAGGTGTGTGCCATCATGCCAGGCTCAACATATATATAATTTTAAATATTTTTATTTTTATTTATTTGAGAGAGAGAGAGATACAAAAATAGGCAGGGAGAGAGAGAGAGAGAGAATGGGTGTGCCAGAGCCTCCAACCACTGCAAACGAACTCCAGATGTGTGTGCCCCCTTGTGCATCTGTCTTACATGGGTCCTGGGGAATCGAACCTGGGTCCTTTGGCTTTGCAGGCAAGCACCTTAACCGCTAAGCCATCACTCCTGCCCTATTTTTATTTATTTATTTATTTTGATGTAGGGCCTCGCTCTAACCCAGGCTGACCTGAAATTCACTATGTAGTCTCAGGGTAGCCTTGAACTCACAGCGATCCTCCTACATCTGCCTCCCAAGTGCTGGGATTAAAGGTGTGCCCTACCACGTCCGGCTCCCTATTTTCATGTAAAATTTTTTTTGTATATATATATATATATATTTTTTTTTTTTTTTTGGTTTTTGAGGTAGGGTCTCTCTCTGGTCCATGCTGACCTGGAATTAACTGTGTAGTCTCAGGGTGGCCTCAAACTCATGGAGATCCACCTACCTCTGCCTTCTGAGTGCTGGAATTAAAGGCATGTGCCACCACGCCCGGCCTTATATATATATATTTTTAAAGTGGCTTAAGGGCCGGAGAGATGGCTTAGTGGTTAAGCACTTGCCTGTGAAGCCTAAGGACCACGGTTTGAGGCTCTATTCCCCAGGACCCATGTTAGCCAGATGCACAAGGGGGCGCACGCATCTGGAGTTTGTTTGCAGTGGCTGGAAGCCCTGGCGCGCCCATTCTCTCTTTCTCTCTCTGTCTCTATCTGCCTCTTTCTCTCTCTCTCTCTCTCTATCATTCTCAAATAAATAAATAAAGATGAACAAATTTTTTTTTTTAAAAGTGGCTTAAAGCTGGATACGGTGAAGCACTGTGAGTTCTAGGCCACCCTGAGTCTACATAGAGAATTACAGGTCAGCCTGGGATAGAGCAAACCCTACTCAAACCATAAAAACAAAAACCAAACCAAAAAAAAAAAAAAAAAAAAAAAATGTGGCTCAAGCGCCTGGTGTCATTTGCAGTGGCAAAAGGTCCTGGTGTACAAACACACACACACACATACACACATGCATACAAACAAATTAATTATTGAAATTCAATAAACATCCAGAGTTACTATGACTCCAGGTAGTCAAATACCTCTTCATCTAATTTGTTATGTGAGTCGAGCAAAACCACAGCCAAAGTAATGGGACTGGGACAAAATAAAAGAAAAAAAGAAAAGCTGGGCATGGTGGCTTTAATCCCAGCACTCGGGAGGTACGAGGATCAAGGATCGCCATGAGATCAAGGCCACCCTTAGACTACAGAGTGAATTCTAGGTCAGCCTGGGCTAGAGCGAGACCTTACCTGGAAAAGCCAAAAAAAAAAAAAAAAAAGCTGTATCTAGGGATGTAGCTCAGTAATTCAGTAATAAAGCATTTGCTCTATTGTTCTGGGTTTAATTCCAGCACCAAGAAAAAAAAAATCGCATGCCTATAAGACCAGTACTCAGGAGGTGGAGGCAAGAGGATCAGAAGTTTGGGGTTAAAACATTGCAGGTCATTACTAAGGCTCTTGGTTTCCCACCAGAACTAGATGATAAGACCCTATTGCTAAAGACTCCATCATGCTTGGGCTGCAAGATCCCTGAGAATACAAAAAAAAAAAAAAAAGAAAAGAAATCAGCTGGAGCTGAGCTGAAAAACCTCCTCCCTTGTAGACAGCTGACAGAAAGCTGGATAAAGCTATGCTGCATGCAGCCCTGTGGGAGAGAGAAGTCGTCAACAGTGGTAAACAGCAGTGGACCTTGTAAGCCTTAAGATTGGCCAGCCATGCTGGGTGTGATGGTGCACACCTTTAATCCCAGCACTTAAAAAAAAAAAAAAAAAAAGATTGGCCAGCCAAGCCAAATGTGCAAATTGGTGCAATGGTGGCATGTCTGTTATGGGGGGGGGGGAACCAACCATTCTCTAATTGGACTGAAGGCAAGCTCCACAGAAGGCAATATATGTGCCTGGTACTGAAAACCTAGTGAATTCCAGGTCTAGAGCAAGACCCTACCTCAAAACAAAACAAAACAAAACCAAAAATTGTCACCATAGTGCTGAGAAGTAGTGACAATGGAATGTTCAGCACTGAGACATCTCCATCACACCTTCCAAGGCTCAGGTCCCTTGTGGAAGATGTGGTGAAAAGACTGCAAGAGCCAAAGGAAGGGTGGACTGCTTACAATACTGTCTTTCAGACACAAAATGACCTGGATAGTCATGACCTCATAGTGCCTGACACTATCTACACAAGATCTTCATAATAGGACAAAAAGATGATGACATTAAAATAAAAGAGAAAGAGCCAGGCATGGTGGCAAACACCTTTAATCCCCACACTCAGGAGGCAGAGGTAGGAGGATCACCATGAGTTTGAGGCCACCCTGAGACTACATAGTGAATTCCAGGTCAGCCTGGGTTAGAGTGAAACCCTACCTCAAAAAAATATAATAATAATAATGATAATAATAAACAGACTAATGACAGGCATAGTGACACATGCCTTTAATCCCAGCATGAAGGAGGCAGAGGTAGGAGGTGAGACCCTACTTTGAAAAACCAATGGCTGGAGAGATGGCTTAGCAGTTAATGTGTTTGCCTGCAAAGCCATTAAGACCCAGGTTCAATTCCCCAGGACCCACGTAAGCCAGATGCACAAGGTGGCCCATGCATCTGGAATTTGTAGCGGCTGGAGGCCCTGGCACACCCACTCTCATTCTCTCTCTTTCTCTCTGCTCTACCTCTTTCTTTCAAGTTAAAAAAAAAAAAAAAGGAAGAACGAGGGAGAGGATTTGATGGAGGGTAGATTTGACAGGGAGAAAGTGGAGGTGGAAAGATAATTATGGTTTATTGTCTATAATTATGGAAGCTATCGATAAAATTTTAAAACGAAAAGTTGCTGGAGAGATAGCTTAGCAGTTAAGATGCTTGCCTACAAAGCCTAGAGACATGGGCTTGATTCCCCAGGACCTACATAAAGTCAGATGCAATGGCACATGCATCTGGAGTTCGTTTGCAGCAGCTGGAGGGCCTTATGTACACAGGTTATCTCCCTCCCTCTCTCTCGTTTTTCTTTTCTTTCTTTTTTTTTTTTCTTTTTTCTTTTTTCTTTTCAAGGCAGTGTCTCACCCAGGCTGACCTGGAATTCACTGTGTAGTCTCAGTGTGGCCTCGAACTCATGATGATTCTCCTACCTCTGCCTCCCGAGTGCTGGGATTAAAGGCATACGCCACCACACCCAGCTTCTCTCTCTCTTCTTGCAAATAAATAAATAGAAATAAAAGAAGTTCTGGTCCTCAAACAATTGCAGCACAGAAATGGGACACTTCCTAGAAGGTCCCCTTCACTGAAACCCCAGAGACTGGCGCCAGCAGTGTCACCAGGCCCACGGTTGCTGCTGGCTATGTGGGAAGGCCCAGCCCCCATCATTCCCAGCTCATTCTGTTTATGTCTTTCGAATATCACAGGAACCCAGAGCTGAACAGTGAAGACGCAGAAACATACCCTGACAGGGCAGAAACCCCAGTCAGTAACTGGGCTTGGAGCACAGTGTGACCTGTGCAAACTGGTAGTGCAGGGGCAGGTGGGGTCTCTGCATGGAAAATCACTGTTAGCTAACATTGAGGAGAGGGGTCAGGGCTCTGGACAGCAGCTAGGGGAGGCTGAGGTTGTCCATGGGAGATTAAGGGTTCTAGCTGCCACAGTAGGAATCTTGATAAAACCTAGATTTTAGATGTCTGAGCCCTTGGGCCCACTAGGAGCTTGATGGTTTGGGCAAACAGAGACTGAATCTCAGTCATGAGCCAGGAGCCCAATGCCCCATCGCCACTTAGCTCTGTGTTGCCTCCTCTGCAGTCTCTTTCTGATAGTGTCCCCACACTGTCCTCAGGAAAATAAGATCCAGAGGGGAAGATCCTCTCAAGACCCCAGCATGTATGCCCCACATCTCGGGGTAGGGCCTACCCTGGGGTGCAGGAGCCCCAGGTAAGCCCTGAGCCGTAGAACCAAGGCAGGGACCACTGCAGACCCATGCCGCTCCCTCTCTTCCTCACTACTTTGGCACAAAGCACCTTTTACTCCTAGTCCCTAAGGCTTGGGGGTGGCCCCTGTTACTCAGCTCACAGAGGGGCTGATCCCAGTCTGTGCCCCAGCGTGGTGGGAGCAGGATCTGAAGGAGGAGCAGGGTGACGGGGTGGCACTGTAGAGGTGACCTCCCCCAGGAGGGAGAAGCACACTAAAAGCCTCTGCCTTCCGACCTTGTTTCCTGGCCATGCCTGGGCCAAAGCAGAAAGGCGGCTCAGGGAACGTGTTTCCAATGGACTGCTGAGAATGGGCGTGCAGAAGGCAGTTCCCAGGAGCCTCTCTCCTTTGAGAAAGACTGCACAGGGAGGACTAGGTGGCAGGATGGCCGGGTGGACTTCACAGATACGTGCATATGTAGAAAGAGGAGCGTGTGTGTGTGTGTGTGTGTGGCACCAGCTGTCTGTCTATAGACACTTTACAGGGTGAGAGAACTCAAGGATGGGCAGGTCCTAAGGGTGGGGGTTGCCACTTAAGATACAAGTGGATAATTATATAGAGAAGGACCCCCAAAACAAAAATGCCATCTGACTAAGGAGCCGACCCAGGAGCCAGAGAAGGAATGTGGAGTAGGAGTCAGGATGGTGGGTGACAGGAGACCGCATGGATTCTAAAGGAATGGGAGGGAGAAGCGTTTGGAGATGGACTTCTGACAGGAGACCCTGGGTTTCTGCAGGGGAGAGATGGAGGAAGTCACCTGGATGGGAGATGGGGGCCTGAAAGCAGTGGGGTGAGGAAGGCTGGGGGTTGACTCTGGGAGCTGTGAAAGAGGTGGATATATCCATGGAGAGGGGTATTAGAAGCTTGGAAGAGGTGAGTGTCCATCCTGGAAGCCACGGCCAAATGGAGAATTTTCTTGAAAGGGAGATGGCCCTTAGTGTCCCAAGATATGGAGAAGCCAGAGAAACAGAGGCCCAAAAGCACTGCTGACCTCAAGGTCACTAGGCAGGAGGGGAATGCCTGGGTACATTGGAGGCGAGTCAACAGATGGGTGAAGGGCCCATAGGGATGGAGTAGTGGCGGGGGGGAGAGAATGTCCGCCCCAGGTTGAGTCTGGGGGTAGAAGTCAGGCATTGTGGTTCAGGACTTCCGCACTCCTCCGGAATCCAGGAATCCGGGAAGGGTCGTGCAGCAGTCTTCCAGGGTAGACAGTGTTGGGGTGGTGAGCAGTGGGGGTGGGGGTCCACAGAAGTCCAATCAGTGGACTGTTGAGTGGGCAGTGTTGGAGGGGGCTGGCTCAGACAGGCCAAGTCCTTGAGGCCGATGGGAGTGTAGAACCTAAAAGGTTAAGGGGGCACTTTAAGGGATCAGCTGGTCTGAGACCTCCAAAACAGCCCACATACCTTGACCGCCCCGCCTCCCTTCCATCCCGACCTGCAATGCAGGTGCCTTGGCAGGAGTAGTGTCACCAGGAGTCAGAAGATAAGGGACTAAGTCTTTCCAGAAAACCAGGAAGGTGACCTAAACTAACGCAGGGGTGCGGGTGCGACCCTAGGATTTCGGATGGAGCAAGAGGAAGGGAACTCCTGACAAACACACACACACACACACTTCCAGGGTTGGATCCGCGGGACCAGGGTCCGTGGGGTTCAGGTCGGCGGAGCGAAGATCCTTCGAGGGCCCCCGCGAGATCCGCGTCGGAGTCCAGCCGCGCGGAGGGCAGCGTGTGCCCGGAGGGAGGGGCGCAGGACGCGGGTCGGCCTCGGCCGGCGCCGGGAGGCCCGCGGGGACCGGCGGGAGGTCTGCGGGCTCCGGCGGCTCGGCCGCTCCGAGGGCGGGCGGGACCCTCGGCTCCCCCACCCCCGCGGGCCGCTCCCGCCCCCGCCCCTCGCCGCCCAGCGTTGCGCCGGGAAGTTTGCGCTCGGCGGGCGGGCGCGGAGCGGAGCGGAGCGGGCTCGACCCCATCGGCGAGCGCCGCGGAGAGGAGCGGGAAAGACCGGAGGACGGCGGGGAGGCGGCCGAGCCCCAGCGGCTGAGCGAGGTGAGCCGACCCGAGGGGACAGACCCCGCCGACCGGGCGGGCGCGCAGGCGAGGGCGGCGGGGAGCTAGTCGGTGGGCTCCGTCATGGGCCGTCCTCTCCCGGCTCCCGGGAGTCGCTATCCTCGCCCCCGTCCGTCGGACACCTCCGTTCCCAAGCTCGGGGATGCGAGCTCCGGCTCGAGCGGCCACCTGACCCCGCACCGCGCGTTCAGGGGTCTCCCGCCCCTCCACCTGTCCACCTGCGTCCCGGGAGCGCGGCTCCGGAGGCGGCTGCGGCGGCCGCTGGGGGTCCTGCGGCCCCGCCGCGCTCCGCTCCTGCTCCCTGCAGCCCCCGCCTGTCCCCGCGGCTGCGCCCCTGGAGGCTCGGTCCTCCGCGCCCCCAGCTTCCCCTCCCGGGTGCCCCTATTTCCCGGGACTCACCCCATGGGGTGAGGGGCGGCGGCACCCCACCTGGCGGGCTCTCTTCCGCGGCCCACACTTGTGACTTTGACCCTGGTGACCGCAGGTCACTGCCCTGCCCTGCTCCTGGCCCTCAAGCCCCCCCCCCCCCGCCGCGCCCTGCAGCCGCAGGGTTTATGTCCCCGAACCCACTGACCCCTCACCTCTTGGCTCCCGCATCCTCCGAGGTCCGGCCAGGGCTGTTTTGCTGTCTTTCTGTGTTGGGGACATAGGAGGGGGCAGTCGGAGGAGCTCTCCCTGGCTGACATCCCAGGCCTGCCCGCCCCTTTGAGGGGAGGATTTTAGGAATCAGGATTTGTCAACAGCCTGTGGCCCCTGGTCCCGCCCCCGTTGGCTAGGCCATGACCCCGGCTCTTTTCTCTGGTTTCACAAAAACATCCTCCTCTGGAGTTGGTACCTGCAGGGGTTCCTCAGAGCACTGGAGAGGTGCCTTCCCCAACTTGTAATCTTAGGGAGCCAAGAGCAGACCTGCAGGTGACTTCCTCAGTCACTAGGCCATCTATCTGACCTGGGGTCCTTCAGCCACCCCCAGGAGAAATCGAGGTTCACTGGCCGCACCTCAAATCCTCAAACCTCATGCATCCTGCCGAGGCCAGCACAGAGCAGTGCTAACCTGGGCTGTGCCAGGCCAGGCGGTTGGTCTGTTGGATGTGCACTGTGGAGAAGGAGGTGGAGGGAGGGGCATACCCACAGGAGGGAAGAGGAGCTGCCAGTTTGGGGAACCTCACCTGACAGTGGAGCCTCATGAAGTCTGGGACCTGAGGATTCCTCTCAGTAGGTTAGCCCAAGTAGGCAGAAGGAGAAGGTCCCTTTTCAGCCTCCCCCCACCCCCACCTGCTCCTTACCAGGGAGGGTGGGAGCTCTGGCTACAGGAGCCCCAGCGTGACTCTCCACATCTGACGGCTCTGACCACAGTTATGGATATTTATCACAGCACTGGTGGGCCACCTCTGGGTGTCAGTGTTTACCTTACAGCAGGGGGCCCGGACAGGACACACAGACTGATCACTCCTTTCCTGCCACAGACAAAGCCGTTTGCCCTCCAGAGCTTGTTCCCTTTAGTGAAGGGGAATCAGGGATGCCATCTTGGGAGGTTAAATTATTTTAAATTATTTGCCCTTGTTCCAGCTCCATGTGTCTGCCTTGTCCTCGAGGCCATCCTGGAACCCCGAGTGCTCTCAGCAGGGACCCCAGTGCTTCAGCCCTGTGTATTTGGAAATCTATTCACACCCAAGAGGCTCCCTCCTCCCCTCCCTTCCCATGCTTATAGAAGTGTTTAAAATTCCCCTTTGCTCATATCTCTACTGCTCACAAAGAATGGAAAACTCCTTACCTCAGCCCCTTATAAATTGCTATGAGACTCAGTGAGGGGCTGCCCTGGGGCAGGTAATGGGGCCTACTTGTCTTTGACTCACCCAGCCTGTGTCCTGGAGGTGCTGAAATCCTCATAGCTTTCCAGCCCCACTATAGTGACCATCTGTCTGCGAGAGCAGAGGCATGGCGCATGAACAAAGACGTGGGGGCATCAGGTCCCTGAGAAGCCCATTTTCTCTTCCCTTTGTTGCTTGTTTTTCTCTGGAGTCCCCAAACTAATGGACTGCCCCCCTCCCCAGCCATTAGCAGCTCTTTAAGCCCTAATAGCTCTGAGAGATCAGCAAGATGGCTCAGAATGTTCATATTTTTCAACAGGGATGTTGAGGCAGAGCTGGGCTGTTCTCACCCACTTGGCTGACTGCAACCCTTGCAGAGCCTGGGACTAGCCATCCTTCTTCCCCATGTCCCCTGCCTGCCTCTCCACTGCACAGCCAGCTGGTCAGCTCTTGTCCCTCTCTTCCTGCTCCCCAAGCCTGCCCACCCCACCTCTCTTCCAGGGGAGCCCAGCAGCTCTGGGGTGCAGGCCAAACACAGTTGGTGAAAGGCCAGCTCCTGGCTGCTCCCTGTTCCAGTCCATTAGTGACCTGGGCAGTGCAGGCAGCAGATGGGGCTGTTTGATCAGAATCAGGAGAGGGTAAAGCCCCTTGGTGGCCCCAGAACTGGGGACACCTGAACTATCCCTCCTTCTCCACTGGACTGATGCCTTGTCCCCAGTGGGAGCCCTTTACTCTGCGGGTCCCTCATCCCAAAGTTCAGGCACGCAGGACCTAAAACTAGTGGGTCCTGCCCCTTCAGACCCTGTTGACCCAGGGACCAAAGGCTGGGATTGGGAGCCCCAAGGCGGGTTGTGAGCCACGTGTGGCTTGGCAGATGCAGAAGTGCAAGGGAATCTGTCAACCTGTCCAACTGGTGCGATGAAGGTTCAACTGAACTGACCACAGGAGGCTGAAATCCAGGCATTCCCCTTCTCAGCCATTGTCTAGAACTCTTAGAAGTCCCCTGGTTTAGCCACAGCCACACACTCTCCCTCTCCTCCCTTTCTCCCAAGGTCTCACATTTGTCCACACTTCTCTCTCCATCTTTTATTTATTTATTTATTTATTTATGAATGAGAGATAGAGATAATGGGTGCACCCTGAGCCTCCTGCCACTGCAAATGAACTCTAGATGCATGCCCCCCTTTGTGCATCTGGCTTTACATGGGTATGTGGAATCAAACCTGGGTCATTAGGCTTGCAGGCAAGCACCTTAACTGCTGAGCCATCTCTCCAGCCCCAATACATCTTTTTATTTATTTATTTTAATTTCTTTCTTTCTTTCTTTCTTTCTTTCTTTTTTTCAAGGTAGGGTTTCACTCTAGCCCAGGCTAACCTGGAATTCACTATATAGTCTCATGGTGGCCTTGGACTCACAGCGATCCTCCTACCTCTGCCTCCCAAGTGCTGGGATTAAAGGCATGTGCCACCATGCCCAGCCCTGACACATCTTTTTTTTTTAAATGATTTTTTTTGTTTTTTTAATTTTTTGTTTATTTTTATTTATTTATTTGGGAGTGACAGACAGACACAGAGAGAAAGAGGCAGAGAGAGAGAATGGGTGCGCCAGGGACTCCAGCCACTGCAAACAACCTCCAGATGCATGTGCTGCCTTGTGCATCTGGCTTATATGGGTACTGGGGAATCAAGCCTTGAACTGGGGTCCTTAGGCTTCACAGGCAAATGCTTAACTGATAAGCCATCTCAATAGCTCCCATCATTTTTTGAAGATTAAAAAAATATTTATTTTTTTATTAGAGATAGGGAGGGAAGGAGGGGGAGAGAGAGAGAGTGAGTGAGATGCCAGGGCCTCTAGCCACTGCAAAGGAACTCCAGATGCATGCACCACCATGTGCATCTGGCTGGCTTACGTGGGACCTGGAGAATTGAACCAGAATCCTTAGGCTTCGCAAGCATGCGCCTTAACTACTAAGGCATCTCTCCAGTTCTCTTTTTTTTTTTCTTTCATTTTTGAGGTAGGATCTCACTCTAGCTCAGGCTGACCTGAAATTCACTATGTAGTCTCAGGATGGCCTCAAACTCACGGTAATCCTCCTACCTCTGCCTCCTGAGTGCTGCGATTAAAGGCATGCGCCATCACACCTGGCTTAAATATACATATATATATGTAATTTGAGAGAGAGATACAGAAACAGGTAGGGAGAGAGAGAGAGAGAAAGGGCACACTAGGGCCTCCAGCCACTGCAAACCAATTCCAGATGCATGCAGCCCCTTATGCATCTGGCTAACATGGGTCCTGGGGAAATGAACCTGGGTCCTTTGGCTTTGCAGGCACGTGTCCTAACTGCTAAGCTATCTCTCTAGCCCTCTCTCCATCCCCCCCCCCCAAACGTAGGGTTTCACTTTAGCCCAGGCTGACCTGGAATTCACTATGTAATCTCAGGGTGGCCTCAAACTCATGACGATCCTCCTACCTTTGTCTCCCAAGTGCTGGGATTAAAGGCATGCGCCACCACTCCCGGCTCCTCTCTCCATCTTTTGACAGAGTGTATGATACCGGGTGCTATGTAGCTCTGGCTGGCTAGCCTGGGCCTTGCTATATACACCAAGCTGGCCTTTTACTTTCTGTGATTCTTCTGCCTCCTGAGTGCTGGGATCACAGGTGTGCATCACCATACCCAGCTCTCCACTTCTCACTCCATTTGAGGTTACACAGGAGAAAGGCCCATCCCGGCCCTGGGGCTCACAGTGAGACACTGAAGCAGGCCCAGCAGACCTGCCCTGGGAAGCCCCTCTTTGTTTCCTGCCCGAGTCCATTAGAATCAAGGAGGACTCTGCAGCGGTATGAGGCTGGTGTATGGGCCTGCTGCTGCCCAGGCCTGGCACTAGAGCTTCCAAGCACTGCAGGCACCATCAGGCAGGGGTGTCCCTCTTCTGGGTCCTGGCATCTAGCAGTGCTAATCTCTGAGGAATGTGCTGCCAGCCAGGCAGAGGTCTCTCAGGGGACCCAGAAGCCCAGTCCAAGCTTTGTTGTACAAGGCTCATGGTATTATATGGACACGCTGGTTCTGGGAAAGAGGACATGCATGTGGCAAAGACCACCTGAGCATGTGCCTTGCCCCCTGTCCCTGGCAGGCTGGGAGCTGGCTTGACACAAGAGGCCAAGTGATGATGGTCATGGGTGCCCTACCCTCATACTCTGCACTCTGAGTCAGGTGACCTAGCCAGCCAGTTTTCCCAGGGGCTAAGAATTGGTGGGGAGGGTGAGATGTCACAGGGCTGAGGGAAGAGGAAGCGGCCAGACAGGATGGTGACTACTGCCAGCCAGCCAGTCCCAGGTGGTGGAAGTGTCAGCTCCACACCTCCCAGCTCTGCCCTGGCACTGGTGGCCCTTTGCATGCCCCCTGCCCCCTGCCCCACCTACA
Source organism: Dipus sagitta (assembly GCA_036346955.1). Lineage (NCBI taxonomy): Eukaryota > Metazoa > Chordata > Mammalia > Rodentia > Dipodidae > Dipus > Dipus sagitta. The sequence goes on from CM070778.1 coordinate 15,327,420, forward strand.
AGTAGGCCTCAAGCTGAGAGGGTTGGTTTTAGGGGACAGGATGCCCCCTAGTCAGGACTTTCTCCAGACTCCACTACCCTGACCCTCTGCAGCCTGAGGGGTGTACACACCCCACAGACCCAGACGCGTGGCTCCTGCCAGATGCAGGGGGCGGCTGCTCAGAGGCATGCCCCCTGCCCAGCAAAGCTGCCCCCACCTGCTGCTTCTACTGCTGCTGTCTTGCCAGGTGAGTACTATGTGCCCATGGCCAGCACAGAGGGCTGCCCACCCTGCCTTCTGTGCTGACTGATGCTGTCTGTCTGTCTGTCTCTCTGGCTGCTTGTCTACCTGTTCCCCAGCCACAGGCCCCCTCCGCCCAGGTGATGGACTTCCTATTTGAGAAATGGAAGCTCTATGGTGACCAGTGTCACCACAACCTCAGCCTGCTGCCCCCACCCACTGGTGAGCCCTGCCCCATGGACACCTGCATCCTGCTTCAGTGTCCGTCCAGCACAGAGTCCTCCTTGTAGGAAGGCTTCCTGAGAGACCCTCATGGCAGCACTGTCAGGGACCTTGTCACACCCAGCCCAATGCCCTCACTCACAGGCCAAATGATATGCCTGAACCACAGAAGCCGTTGACTTGCTCACGACCACATAGTCAGGAAACAACAGAGTGGCAGAACTGCCAGGGCTGACTCCCAGGAGCTGGGTGTCCCCAACCCCAGACCAAAGGCACTCTTTGCTTCTGCTGAGCTTACAGTGGGCACACAGGGCATGGGGAGAAGGCTGGAAGAGCACATAGGCCAGGAGAGGGGAGGCAGATGGATCACAATGCAGATGGTTCAGGCAAGGACTGGCCACTTGGGGTGCAGGGAGAGAATGGGGCCATGCCACTGTCCGTATGAGGGAGATGACCTGTGTCAGACAGAGGGGGAGTAGGATATGGGTGTAACCAGGTTGGTACTGTGCCTGGGAAGGATGCCAACAGAATTGGATTCAACCTCCCAAGAGGAATGTATTATAAGAAAGTAGAAAAAAGCCGAGTGTGGTGGTGCACACCTTTAATCCCAGCACTCGGGAGGCAGAGGTGGGAGGATCGCCCATGAGTTCGAGGCCACCCTGAGAATACACAGTGAATTTTAGGTCAGCCTGGGCTAGAGTGAGACCTTACCTTGACAAACTAAAAAGAAAAACTAAAAAGAAAAAAGGATCGCCAGGTATGGTGGCTCGTGTTTTTAACCCAGGCAGTCAGGAGGAACTCCATGAGTTCAAGGCCAGCCTGGGCTACAGAGTAAGTTCTAGATCAGTCTGTCTTAAGACCCTACCTCAAAATCACCAAACAAGAAAGAAAGAGAGAGGGACAGGAAGGAAGGAAGGGAGGGAGGGTGGGAAAAGAAAGGGAGAGAGGGAGGGACAGAAGAACGGAGGAAAAGAGATAAAGTGGGAAGAGGGGAGACCCCAGTATGGCTTTGGGACACATTTGAGATGGGAAGTCTTTAAGGGGTGAGCTCAAGTCTGGGCTGGGCTAGGCTGGAGTGGTGGTGGGCATAGTAGGTCAGGAGGCAAGGTAGGCGGGAGCTACCCTCGTGGCCCAGGTCAGGGAGGTGGCTGCTTTGACTGTAGGCTCAGAAAGGTGATGGTGATGCTCAGAGGTTTTGAGAAGGAGGCCAGAAGGGTCCTTGACAGGCCAGACCCTGCCGCTGAGCCGCTCCTCCACCTCTCACCCATCTCCACAGAGCTGGTCTGTAATAGAACTTTCGACAAGTATTCCTGCTGGCCTGACACTCCTCCCAACACCACGGCCAACATCTCCTGCCCCTGGTACTTACCTTGGTACCACAAAGGTAACCCTGGAGGGCCTAGGAGGCGGAGGGGGTTGAGCCTGGGGGTAGGCTGACCAGAGCTTGTTCCCATGCCCCAGTGCAGCACCGCCTGGTGTTCAAGAGGTGTGGGCCAGACGGGCAGTGGGTGCGCGGGCCCCGGGGGCAGCCATGGCGCAACGCCTCCCAGTGTCAGATGGATGACGAGGAGATCGAGGTCCAGGTCAGGCCAGGTGGGGAGGGGGAGCACAGCAGTGCTGGGTGGGGCCAGGAAAGGTGGCCCCATCCAGTTCTGCCCAGCATCTGGTTTGCAGAAGGAGGTGGCCAAGATGTATAGCAGCTTCCAGGTGATGTACACGGTAGGCTACAGTCTGTCCCTGGGAGCCCTGCTCCTTGCTCTGGCCATGCTGCTGAGTCTCAGGTACACCCCTGCCATTCACAGCCCGCTCCTCTAGAGCAGTGATGGGAGGGTGGAGGGACAGCAGGACAGAGGTGGTGACATCCTCGTGGTCCTGCAGCAAGCTGCACTGCACCCGCAACTATATCCATGGGAACCTGTTCGCATCCTTCGTGCTCAAGGCTGGCTCTGTGCTGGTCATTGACCAGCTGCTCAAGACCCGCTACAGCCAGAAGATTGGGGACGACCTCAGTGTCAGCATCTGGCTCAGCGATGGGGTGAGCCCAGATCTGACCCCCCTGAGCAAGCTGCCGAGGGTGCGGAGGGCCATGTTGCTTCTGCTCACACCTTGCCCTGCCTAGGCGGTGGCTGGCTGCCGGGTGGCTGCCGTGATCATGCAGTACGGCATCGTGGCCAACTACTGCTGGCTGCTGGTGGAGGGCGTGTACCTGCACGGCCTGCTGAGCCTGGCCACCTTCCCTGAGAGGAGCTTCTTTGCCCTCTACCTGGGCATCGGCTGGGGTGAGTTGGCTGACGGGGGTGGGACCAGGCTCTCCAGTGTCATGGGACCACAGCTGCTGCCCCCCACAGGTGCACCCCTGCTGTTTGTCGTCCCCTGGGTGGTGGTCAAGTGTCTGTTTGAGAATGTTCAGTGAGTATGAAACCAATGGGACAGTCTAGGACAGCTGGGACAGTTGTGGTGGGCTTGTCCAGTGGCCTTGGGGTCAGGAAGGGAGTAAGGGTCACATTTTGGGAAGAAGTGGTGGAAGGGAGTTGGAAACTAGGTGCCAGGGGATGGGACTCACTTGAGACTCCTCAGGCACTCAGTAGATCCTAGCAGGATTGGGTGGGAGCTTGGAGCTGTGTGCACCCCAGGATGTGAGCAGCCGCCTCTGCAGGTGCTGGACCAGCAATGACAACATGGGCTTCTGGTGGATCCTGCGCATCCCTGTCTTCCTGGCCATCCTGGTGAGGAATGAGACACCTGCTGGCCTAGTAGGGGAGGAGTATTGGCTGGAATTTTCAGAATCTGCCTTCCTCAGCCGGAAGAGACAGTATCCTGTGGGGAATAGGGGACTTACCCAGGACACTGCTTACCCTGAGCTGCTGGCTAGGTGGCCATCCTTGTCTGGACTCTTGTTAGTCCCAGGACCATGTGCCCAAGAGCCCAGGAGGTTGCAAGCCTGCCTGCAGGGGGAACAGGTAAAGACCCTCCGGAACACCATTCTCCGGCTGCCCCCTGACCAGTGTCCTCCTCACACAGATCAACTTTCTCATCTTTGTCCGTGTCATTCACCTTCTCGTGGCCAAGCTGCGGGCCCACCAGATGCACTACGCAGACTACAAGTTCCGGTGGGCAAGGGCATGGGTCAGGACCAAACCCAGAGGGGGGTGGGTGTGGGTTGCCAAGGCCCTCATGGGCAGAGCTGGGCCCAGGCAGGCAAGTGAGGATACTGAAGCCCTTACCCCTGCAGGCTGGCCAGGTCCACACTGACCCTCATCCCCCTGCTGGGGGTCCATGAGGTGGTCTTTGCCTTCGTGACTGATGAGCAGGCCCAGGGCACCCTGCGCTCTGCCAAGCTCTTCTTTGACCTCTTCCTCAGCTCCTTCCAGGTGAGTCCCCACTGGTTCCCACCCCTGAGGCCTAGGCACTGCTCCTAACCACCCTTTTTCTCCAGGGCCTGCTGGTGGCTGTCCTCTACTGTTTCCTCAACAAGGAGGTAGGCAGGGTTGGGACCAGGGCCAGAGGGTGGCAGATAATGGCTCTATCCCACTTGAGACCTTACCTTACTGTCCTCCCATTTACTGAGCATAGGTGCCATGGAACTTGGGGTGGGGGTTCCCAAGTCCTCAGGGAGTTCAGTGTGTAAGGTAATCCCAGAGCCTGCTTTCCCTAGTGACAAGTGGCACTGCTGTGCCCAGCATGGAGTTTGGTTTACTCCGGGCCTATTCAGGCTGAGGCTAGGCCTCTCAGTGTGGCCCAAGCAGGGCCCTGGGGAAGTGGGAAAGCAGGCTGTGGGAGTGGCCCAACCCCTGGCGCCCCTAGGTGCAGGCGGAGTTGCTGAGGCGCTGGAGGCGATGGCGTGAGGGCAAAGCCCTGCGGGAGGCGCGGCTCTCGGGCAGCCATGGCAGCCACTTGGCCCCATCAGGGCTCAGCCAGACTGCTCCCTGTGAGAGCCTTCAGCTTGTGAGCAAGGGCAGCAGCAACGGGACTGGCCACGAGCCCTCCACACAGACCCCCTTGGCCAGTGGCCTCCCCGGCCTGGCCTAGAACCTCACCTGAAACTCCATGGAAGCGCAGCTGGGCTGGACTCACAGGACAAACCGACACAGAACACCTGGCGGAGGCTGGAGGGGCAGGGCAGCTGGTTAGCAGCTCCCACTGCCCTGCCACCGCCAACCTATCCTGATCCTGGGATAGCTCACATGGCTAAAGTGAGGGTTAAGTTGTGAACTGTGGGCTATGTCCCAGAATGTGTTGGTGTGTCTCATGTGTACAGGCAGATGTGTGTCAATAAAGAGCTCAAGCTAAAAAAAAAAAAAAAAAAAAAAAAAAAAAGAGTTCAGGTAGTGTGCATGTTTAGACAGAGAGGTGTGAGTGCACTGGGCAATCTCAGGGGCTGACGGCTGGTGCACCTGAGGGGCCCTCTGAAATTTTTTTTTGGGGGGGTAGTTGGAGGGGTTCCTAGGGTGGCCACCAGTACCTGTGCCCATCTGAGTAGGTTCTGACCACTCTCCCATTCTGGCTCAGTCAGTGGTCCCCCAGGCTTGGGTCCCAGTCCCCCAAGGGTTACCATTCATGAGCAGGTCGTGAAGGGAGTGGGAGCCAAGTGAGGCCATTAGGATGCAGCCCTCCTGCCATCGTCACAGGAAAACGTTTACCCTGGGGTTGCTCTGGGAAGCCCAAGAGCAATGGCACTCACCTCAGAGGGTGTCATTTCCCAGAACCGGGCCTCTGTGTTACCCCAGTTTTAGCCACCTGGCAATTCACAGGCTGCTCAGCACAGCGAAGCAGCAGGAAATGGATCCCCAGACTGCTGTGGGCTCAGATACAAGGACGCAGAGCAGTTTGCTTGACCTCTGTATGGCCTTGGAAGGAAGACCCTGTCTGCTCCTGTCCTCCCTGTGACCTGTGGGAGGGCACTTCACCCACCAAGCAAGGAGAGCTGCCAGCCAGGAGAGAGCCGGCCCTCCTGTGCTACACTGGGAAGAGCCAGGTGGTGTTTAGAGATGGGGGCCCAGTTACTGTGAAGTCTGCCCTGAGGCTAGGTTATTCCTTGAGGTACAGTGTTGCAGTCAGCTTTGAGTTGCTGTCAGAAAATACCCAAGAGCAGTTTGTGGAGGAAAGGGTTTATTTTGGCTTACAGTCTCAGGAGGAAGCTCCATGATGGCAAGGGAAAATGATGACATGAGCAGAGGTTAGACATCACCTCCTAGTCAACATCAGATGGACAACAGTAGCAGGAGGGTGTGCCAAACACTGGAAAGGGGAAGCTGGCTATAACACCCATGAGCCTGCCCCTAACAATACATCTCCAGAAGGTTCCCATTCTCAAATTGCCACCAGCTGGGGCCCTGGCATTTAGAACACATAAATTGAGCCAGGTGTGGTGGTACATGCCTTTAATCCCAGCACTTGGGAGGCAGGTAGGAGGATTGCAGTGAATTTGAGGCCACCCTGAGACTACATAGTAAATTCCAGGTCAGCCTGAGCTAGAGTGAGACCTTACCCCAGAAAAAATAAAAAATAAGAACACATAAGTTTAGGGGGGTCACTTGAATCAAACCACCACATTCTGCCCCTGGCTCCCATAAACCGATAACCATCCATGATGCAAAATGCAATGCATTCAGTCCAACTTTAAAAATCCCCATAGTTTTTATCAATTCCAATGATGTTCAAACATCCCCATAGTCCAGTATCTTTTTAAAAATTTATTTATGAGAGAAATGGGAGGAAGAGAGAGAAAGAGAGAGAGAATGTGTGTGTCAGGGTCTCTAGCCACAGCAAATGCAGTTTTTTGGCTATATGGGTACTGGGGAATTCAATCTGGGTCCTTAGGTTTCACAGGCAAGCACTTTAACCACTAAGCCATCTCTCCAGCCCTCCCATTAAAAAATTTTTTTTTTCCAATGTAGGGTCTTCCTGTAGGGTCTTCCTACTCTAGCCCAGGCTGACCTGGCTTGGAATTCACTATGCAGTCTCAGGATGGCCTCAAAATCAGCGATTCTCCAACCATTGACTCCCAAGTGCTGGGATTAAAGGTGTGCACCACACACCAATATCTTCTTTAAAAAAATATTTTATTTTGGGCTGGAGGGATGACTTAGCAGTTAAGGCGTTTGCCTGCAAAGCCAAAGTACCCAGGTTCGATTCCCCAAGACCCAGGTTAGCGAGATGCACAAGGGGGCGCATGCATCTGGAGTTCGTCTACAGTGGCTGGAGGCCCTGGTACGCCCTTTCTCTCTCTCTCTCCCCTCTTTCTCTGTCAAAAATATTTTTAAAAAACTTAAATATTTTATTTATTTGAGAGCACAGAGAACAAGTATGCCAGGGCCTCTAGTCACTGCAAACGAATTCCAGATGCATGTGCCACCATGTGCAGCTGGTTTACATGGAACCTGGAGAATCAAACAGGGTTTTGTATCTTGGAAATGGCCTTGGGCACTGTGAAGCAGGCTTGTAGGATTATCTGCATGGAGACCTGGTAGAGCCATGAGGACGAACTATGGGTTGCAGTGGAGACGCAATGAAGATGCCAGGACTATGGGATGGCTGCCAAGGAGAGCTGCCAGCACCAGATGAAGTTTTCCAGGACTGTAAGTAGGCTAGCTGGAGGGGTGAAATTGGAACTCCAGAGACTCATCACTGGTTAGAACTATCAGACTTGGAGACTTGTCACTGATTAGGGTTACCAAACTTGGAGTTACAGAGTTGATATTTGTCTTGTTTTAAATCTCTCTCTCTCTCTCTCTCTCTCTCTCTCTCTCTCTCTCTATGTGTGTGTGTCTCTAATAAAAAAAATAAATCTTACAAAAAAAAAAAAGAATTGCAGCTGAGCACCATGAGTTCAAGGCCACCCTCCTGAGACTATATAGTGAATTCCAGGTCATCCTGGGCTAGAGTGAGACCCTACCTTGAAAAAACAAAAAAAAGAATTGCAGCTGAATGTGTAGCAGTTTTATCCTAAAGATTTCATTTCTTTCTGCTCACACCAGTCCATTTCTATGCAATGTAACCCTGCACAAGTTCTTAGGACACAGGTTTTACAGCAAGCCTCTCACATAAACTGTTTCTAACCCAGTCTAGGCAAAGCTCTTTCTTCCCCTTATAAGCCAAACCTCACAGTCCATAGTTCTTATTGCAGTCAGGTCTTTCAACTTTAACCAGAATAGTCCATCAGGAAGTAATTACAGCACTGAAAGGTGTCTCTTAGGCCAATGTTTCAAATTCTTCCACATTCTTCTCTCCAATCAGTTCCAAATGACCAAAGCCACACTCAGGTTTCTAGCAGTTAACAACCCTACTCCTGGTACCAATTACTAATTTACTATTGAAGTTAGCTTTGCATTGCTGTGAGAAAACACCCAGCCAAGAGTATCTTGTGGGAGTAAAGGATTTATTTTGGTGTACAGACTCTAGGGAAAGCTCCATGATGGCAGGGGAAATGATGGCATGAGCAGAGGGTGGAATCACCTCCTGGGAAACATCAGGCAGACAACAGGAGAAGTGTGTGCCAAACACTAGCAAGGAGCAACTGACTATAACACCCATAAGCCTGCCTCAACAATACACGGCCTCCAAGAGGCTCCAATTCCCAAACTGCCACCAGCTGGGGACCTAGCATTCAGAACACATAAGTTTATGGGAGAAACCTGAATCAAACCACCGCACACAGTGTGTCTGATATAGGTTCTGACTCCTGGTGTACAACCCAGGGCCACACTGCTGAGCAGAGGCAAGTCTAGAGTGGGAACCCATGGAGGGCTGTGGTCAACCTCTGGGGTGACCCCTGTAGCAGGTGCTGTAATGCCTGGTGTGCATGTGGTAAGGAGCCAACCAGGTGTCTCTGTTCCAAGTGGTTGGTGAGAGATGGCTGTGGGCCTTGGGGAGGTATACATAGAACCAACATCAGGCCACGTGAGCTGTAGCTGCTCAGGCAGAGCCAGGCTAATTGGAGCAAATGAAGGGAAAGGAGGCCTCTCAGGAAAGGTAAATAGAATGAGTCACCTGCCAGGCACTGGATCTCTGTGGAGGGGGGGGCACCTTGTCACCCACTAAAGGCCCAGGGGCTCAGCAAGAAGGGAAGTGAGGAGGGGATGGGCAGGAAGCTGGGTTCCGCAGGTTGGGCACTTCTCAGGTCCAGGTGGGTGCCTGGGTTACTAGAACTGTTGGGGGATTCCAGAATGGGGGACAGTGAAGGTGGCTGCACCTGCTAGAAACCAGAGGCTCCTGACCTTGAGACCTCAGACAGCTCATCCCAGGTCCCAGGTTCCAACTCTCCTCTGAGCCCTGGCTGCCTGCTGTGGCCACAAAGCTTTTAGGAGTGTGCACATTCTCCTCATTCTCCTTCACGCCAGCTGAGCTCAGCATTGGTGATTGCCCTAGGGAGAGTGCTTCCCATCAGCCCTCCCCATCCTGAGTCCCTCTGCCCTTGTCCTCCTTTACCCTCCCCATCTTTGCCCCCAAGGGAACTGGAGCAGGCTGGTGCAATCAGGGGAAGAGGTGGCAGGTTCACCTGGCCAATGAAAACTGTGACCAGGAAGCCCTACAGAGGATGGAGGAACCTGCTTTCCAACTCAGCCTGGGGTCCTCAGGCATAGGGCTCAAGCAGTATAACTTTTACTGCAGGAGACCTTGTCCCTTCTCCATCTCTCTATCCCTTCCCACCTGTTGCAGTCAGGTTCACATTGCTGATAGAAATCACCCAACCAAAAGCAACTTGTGGAAAAAAGAGGTTTACTTTGGCTTACAGGCTCGAGGGGAAGCTCCACAATGGCAAGGGAAAATGATGGCATGAGCAGAGGGTGGACATCACCCCCTGGACAACACAAGGTGGACAACAGCAACAGGAGTGTGTGCCGAACACTGGCATGGGGAAACCGGATATAATACCCATAAGCCTGCCCCCAACAATACACTGCCTCCATCAGGTGTTAATTCCCAAATCTCCATTAGCTGGGAACCTAGCATTCAAAACACCTAAGTTTCTGGGGGATACCTGAATCAAACCACCACATTCCGCCCCTGGCCCCCATAAACTGACAACCATCCATGATTTAAAATGCAATGCATCCATCCAACTTTAAAAGTCCCCATAGTTTTTATCAATTCCAATGAAGTTCACATATCCTCATAGTGCAAGGCTTTCCCCCAACCCCCCCGAGGTAGGGTTTCACTCTAGCTCAGGCTGACCTGGAATTTACTATGTAATCTCAGGGTGGCCTCAAACTCAGAGCGATCCTCCTACCTCTGCCTCCTGAGTGCTGGGATTAAAGGCATGCGCCACCATGCCCAGCCAATCCAAGGCCTTTTAACTGAGCCATAATACCAAAAAATCCCCCCCCAAAAAAACCATAATGGCACACAATAAACATTCACACTGCAAAAGCTGGCATTGGGCATAGCAAAGAAATATTCAACTAATACAAGATTTAAAACAACCAGGGCAAACATCAAACTCTGTCAATTCAAGTCCAACAACTCTAGTCAATGACAAATCTCCAAGTCCAATAATTCTAACCAGCAACAAGTCTTTGTCATTCCAATTCCACACCTCTATCTTGGCTACTCACAGTCCTGGAAAACTTCATTGGGTCTGGCAGCTTTCCTTAGCAGCCATCTTATGGTCCCAGTATCTCCACTGGGTTTCCACTGCAATCCACAGTTCATCCTCTCGGCTCCATTGGGTCACCATGCAGGCATCCAGCAAACCTGCTTCACACTGCCCATGGCCATTTCCAAAACACAAGACCATGTTGCAAACTCAATGACCCTCTCTTTCCTGCATTTCTCATACTCCACAATACCAGATAGAGTGCCAATTTGTTAGTCCAGGGGGGAATAAAGCAAACTTTGAAGAACAGAACACTCCTTGAGCACTCAGGCCCCTTTAAAGGAGTCTACATTCTTCCTGTTGTCCCAGCATAGGTCAGCTGGCCCAATCTCAAGGGTTGTATGTAGTCTCTCAATTGCAGCTGAATGAGCAGCAGTTCTCCCAAAGATTTTTCTTTCTGTGCCATGTCCCTCTGCTCATACCAGTTCATTTCTACGCAAAGCAACCCTGCAAAACTTCTTAGGACATGGGCATAACAGCAAGCTTTTCACACAAACTGCTAGCAAAGCTTTTTCTCAGCCTCATTAGCCAAACCTCACAGTCCATAGTTCTTACTGCATTCAGGTCTTTCAACTCTGACCAGAATAGTCCATCAAGCTGCACTTACAGCACTGCAAGGCATCTCTTAGGCCAAGGTTTCAAATCCTTCCACATTCCTCTTGAAAATCAGCTCCAAAAGGCCAAAGCCACACAGTCAGGTGTCTAGCACCAACCCCACTCCTGGTACCACTTTACTGTTGCAGTCAGGTTCACATTGCTGATAGAAATCACCCAACCAATAGCAGTTTGTGGGAAAAAAGTTTATTTTGGCTTACGGCCTCAAGGGGAAGTTCCACAATGGCAAGGGAAAACAATGGTATGAGCAGAGGGTGGACATCACCCCCTGGCCAACATAAGGTGGACCATAGCAACAGTAGAGTGTGCCAAACACTGGCAAGGGGAAACTGGCTATAACAGCCATAAGCCCACCCCCAACAATATACTGCCTCCAGGAGGTGTTGATTCCCAAATCCCAGGAGGTGTTAATTCCCAAATCTCCATCAGCTGGGAACCTAGCATTCAGAACACCCAAGTTAATGGGGGATACCTGAATCAAGCCACCACATGCATCATGGAGCTTCCCCCTCAAGCCCGTTAGCCAAAATAAACCTCTTTCTCCCACAAGCTGCTCTTGGATGGGTGATTTCTACCAGCAATGTGGACCTGACTGCAACACTACCCTTACCTCAACTCTGAGCCTCAGTTCATTTGCCCCAAAGGACTATGTAAGTTCTGTCCAGCAGTGTGAGAGCACACAAGTACTGTAGAGGGAAGGTGCCCGGATGCACAAATATGAAGGAAAATGAATGAGCCAGGTGTGGTGGCACATGCCTTTAATCCAAATACTCAGGAGGCTGAGGTAGGAGGATTGCCATGGGCTACAGACTGAGTTTGAGGTCAGTCTGGACTTCATAAAATAGAATAAAATAAAAAGAGGGCTGGAGAGATGGCTTAGTAGTTAATGCATTTGTCTGTGAAGCCTAACGACCCAGGTTCAATTCCCCAGAACCCACGTGAGCCAGATGCACATGGTGGTGCATGTGTCTGGAGTTTGTTTGTAGTGGTTAGAGGCTCTGGTGTGCCCGTTCTCTCTCTCTCTAATAAATAAAAATAAATATTAAAAAATAAATGTGGGCTGAAGAGATGACTTAGCAGTTAAGGTGCTTGCTTGTGAGGCCTACGGACCCATGTTCAGCTCCAGATACCACCTAAGCCAGATGCATAAAGATGAGGCAAACGCAAGTTCACACATGCCCAGTAGGCAGTGCTAGCATCTGGAGTTCAATTGCAGTGCCTGAGGCCCTGGCATGCCAATTCTCTCTCTTTGCCTCTCTCTCCCTCTAAAATAAATGTACTGTTGTATGTATGCCAGGTGGGAAAGGTATATGACTATTGTCCCAGAAAGCTATGTTTGTGAAGGAGTTCCGTGCATATGCATGTGTGCATAGTTGGAAGATAGTTTGCATGTGACCTCTGGAATCTGGTGTGAGTGAACACATACTCCTAAAATGATGGAGACTAAGAAAAATGAAGACATGGATAACAATAATCAAGCATCAAACATAGGAGAGTCAAACTGCCACTGGGGAAAGAGACCTCAAGCCAGAAAAATGGTCCAGAGAGCCTACCTGGGAAGAAAAATATACACCACTGTTAAAACCATTTTAATAAAAAAAAAAAAAAAAAAAGGCCGGAGCCAAATGTGGTGGCACACACCTTTAATCCTAGCAACTTGGGAGGCAGAGGTAGGAGGATCATTGTGAGTTGAAGGTCACCCTGGGCTGCCTCGAAACCCCCCCAAAAATGTTACATATATATATATATATATATATATATATATATATATATATATATATATATATATAGTATTGTATATATGTAAGTAGACCAGATTAATGGGGTGAAAAGTTATAAGTAAGGCCAGGGAAAGAAACTGAGTAAAGGACAGGTGGAAGGGCTAATCAAAATCTAAATGGATATAAATCATATGGAAACCTACTTTTTTGGACAAAGGAACACTCAAGAGCCATAGATTATTACTAGAAAATTTTCAGTGCCAGCGATTGGAAACCTTCCAGTGAGTTGTTGGCCAGGGAGGTCCCCAAGGCCCTTGATTTCCCACCAGGAATAGATGGTGAGACCCTATTGCTGAAGACTCCACATATTTGGGCTGCAAGGTCACTGAGAAACCCTGCTGAAGCTGAGCTGAAAACCCCCTCCATGTAGGCCAGGTGACAGAAAACTAGAAAAAGCCATGCTGCATGCAGTTCAATAGTAGAGAGAGAAATCACCAGTGAAGATACTCTACAGTGGCCGTGGTGGTGCACGCCTTTAATCCCAGCACTAGGGAGGCAGAGGTAGGAGGATCGCTGTGAGTTCGAGGCCACCCTGAGACTACATAATGACTACATAACTACAGGTCAGCCTGGGCCAGAGTGAGACCCTACCTTGGAAAAAAAAAATTCGTGCATGGGGTTGGAGAGATGACTCAGCGGTTAAGGTGCTTTTCTGCAAAGCCTACTGACCTGGGTTCAACTTCCCAGTACCCACATGTGTCTGAAGTTCATTTGCAGAGGCTGGAGGCCCTGGCATACCCATTCTCTCTGTTTTCTCTCTGCTTGCAAATAAACTGATGCATGATAGTTACAGAAACACACAGGGGCTGGAGATGTAATTCCATTAGTAGAGTGGCTGCCGAGTGTGCACAAAGCCAGGATGTTAGTGAGCAAGAAACCTGAGCCGTGTGTATCTGCCCATCCTGTGCTGGTATCCCCTGAACTGTCTACCTCTCCAGTCTTGACAACTGGGTGAACCACTGCCTAGGACACTGGGGCCTCTCCAAGAAGGCCTCACAGGCTCGGAGGGCCCAAGGCCAAGTGCTAGGGAGAGGGGGGCTTGGTACCTGGAATGGCCATTTATCACAACCCCTTTTCTGCCTGTGCCTCCCTGGGGAAACCTGCCCAGTTCACCCTGAGGAGATGCCCCCAGGGGCCACTCAAGCTCCCTAATACTCTTCTGGGAAAAAGTGTTCCTGAAATAAATTCTGGTTTGGCTTCTTCTTGGGAGCAGGCACATTCCAACACTGTTTCCATGTTTGAAGGTCAAATCCTGGGCCCAGCAGCTGCACCTTTATCTGAACAGTGGCAGTCAACTTTCCCCTTCAGGGTCCTACACCATAACACAGAAGATGGGTTCACGCTGATAAAGGGGTTCCCACTGCTTCTGTGGCTCCACATCCAAGCACGGCCTGTTGGGGAGCTTTGTAGCAGACTGATAACCCAACCTCCCCCGTGGCGGCCAAGGGCTCAGAGCCTTCACCAGTCTGCATTCCCAGCCTGGTGCAGGTCTTCACTGCAGGGTGGGGCCAGATAGACCACCAAGAGGTCACTCCCAGTGCCACTGGCCTTTATTCACAGATCATCAGTCTCCAGAGCCACATACTTGGCTTCCATTGGGCACAAGAAAGGGGCCCTGGTGACCCTCCCAGCACACACCAGAGAGCCAGGACAGGCCTGGGAGCATCATCCCTTCAGGGCTAGCCTTGGTGCCCTGTCCATGGGCACTGTTGTAGCCACAGGGCTGCAAGCCCAGGAGGCCAGGCTGGTTGCTAGGGACCCCTTCAGAGAGGCTAGCACTGTCCTAGGCCCAGAGCTGTTGCCACTCTGAAGCTGAGGCAAGGGGCAGGCTGGACAGTAGGGATGGGAGAAGCTCTGCAAGTGTCCAGGCCAGAAGAACAGCAGGTGTCCATGGGGAAGGAGCCCACAATTTATGTAGGTGGGAATGTAATATGTCCTACTTTCCAGTCACCTCAAGGACAAAACCATTCAGTTCCAGCAGCTAGAGAAAGAACCCCTCTTCTTCCTCCTGTCCTGAAGCAGCCAGGAACAGGGAGATGTGGGGTGGTGGCAGATGACACCAGAGAGGGTTGGGGTTAGGGTCTCTGGGAGTAGACAGGGTTAGTGCCACCCAAGATGCAGCTGACAGGGGGCCCGGGGGCTGGTAGGGCCAGACCCCTACTCCCTCAGTGACAGGGGCAGCCTGGGATCCCCAGAAAGGAAAGGAGAGGCCTCAACTATCAATCCTTCTAGGTATGTGGCCCACAGAGCATGTCCCCCTTCCCCCACCCCACCCCCAGGAACAGAGACCATGGGACAGGAGGAAACCAACATCAAGAGCACCCTGATCTTCTGGAGGCCAGGGGAGGGGTGCCAGGCACTCTAGGACTTCTTGGTGTCCTGCGTGTTCCGACGTTTCAGATCGCTCAGGTCGATGGGCTTGAAGGCTGCCAGGGGACAGTGTTGTTGGTACTGGGAACAGCCCCTCCCCCCCAGCCCATACCTCTGGAGGCTCTTGATCAGATGCCTTGTAACAGGACAACAGTGCAAGCAAGAAGCCAGTAGCCTTCCCTCCAGCCTCCCCCTGGTTGCCTGGGTCAGCCCTACTCACTCTTCAGGCTGGGGTTGGGGACCTTCTCCACATACTCCTCTACTAGGCCCCGCTCGCCACCAGACAGCTGGCTGCGCAGGTCTCGCTCCACACCCTGCCAGGCTGCAGCAGACAGAAGGCCATGGGGTCAGTGTCCAAGCCAGCAGTGTCTACTCTTGACGCCAGGTCACCCAGACCCTCCTTTCTCTCAGCAGCACCCCGGCCCCTCCCCTATGGGTGGAAAATATCCTCCCAAGCCTGCATTCCCACCCTCTCTTGGTGGGACTCCTTGACTCTGCTCTTCCCTTCTCTGCAGTGGCTTATCTGATATCACCCTGGGCCTGTCTGAGCTGCCGAAAACCACCTCTCCCACCTCCTCCGCTTGCCCCCTAATATTTCAATCTCAACCACACACTGTTCATACTGAGTACACCCGAGCTCAACAGTTGCCTGGCTCTCCCCCTTCTTCCACAGGCTCATGACCTGGCTATCCCAAAGGTGTGGCAAGGCTGATAGGACATCCACCTCCAGGGGGGCAGTGGAGGCAGTGCTGGTTCTGAGGATGAGGAACAGTGCACCCACTCACCTTCATAAATGAAGCGTACATTCTCCTCGTGGGCTGGTGTGAAGATCTCACTGCTGTTGGTGGGAGAACGGGGGCTACTGTTCCTCTTGCCATTGTAGACAACTCTGGAGACAGGGGAACTGGGGAAACCGACACATAAAAATGGGGATAGGTGCTGGGCAGAGTGAGGACCAACACCCCCATCCCATAAGTGGAGGCCACCTCACCTGCCTAGAACCCACCTGGTCATCGCTGGAGTGTCTGGTCCCAGTACTCTGCTGCGCAATCCCCACACCCTCTGAAACAGAAGCCCCAGAGCATAGGAGTGAGACAGTGTTGCCCCTCCAACAGAGGAAGGCTGTGGCTCTGATGTCTACCAGGGCACTCTTGGGCTGGGGCCCAGGCTGGAACTACCAGTGGGCTCTGGGGCAGAAAATGGATGTGGCAGGATAAGCTGGAAGGGAGCAGAGGTGTGAGCTGGCCAAAGCTTAACCAGAGCCCCTAAGTGCACACAGTCGGCTGCATCTCCCACCCAACTCCTGCTCTCTGTCTGGGGCTCTCTCACAACAGACCTCACCTCAGCCTGCACAGGTGCCAGGCTTAACATGTGGTTCTACAAAGCCTCAGCCTCCCATCCAAGTGGGACGAACTATGGACCAGTGGACATTTGGCTAAGAGCCCAGCTTCCTGATTCTCTAGTTCCCTAAGGCCAGAGTAAGTCTGGGCACCAGGGACAGAAGCTAACTAGACTAGGAAAGGGCTTCCCTGGAGGGAGCTGATAGGCCTGACCCAGTGACCAGGACACTGAGGTGTCTACCGCCTGTTTAGAGCACAGGGGATTTTTGCTGCCCTGTGTGTGGGTGTGTTGGTTTGATTCAGGTGTCCCCCATAAACCTAGGTGTTCTGAATGTTAGGTTCCCAATTGTTGGAGGTTTGGGAATTAGCGCCTCCTGCAGGCAGTGTATTGTTGGGGGCGGGCTTACGGGTGTTACAGCCAGTTTTCCCTTGCCAGTGTTTGGCACACTCTCCTGTTCCTGTTGTCCACCTGATGTTGGCAGGAGGTAGTGTCCACCCTCTGCTCATGCCACTGTTTTTCCCTGCCATCATGGAACTTCCCCTTGAACCTGCAAGCCAAAATAAACCTCTTTTTTCCCACAAGCTGCTCTTGGTTGGGTGATTTCTAACAGCAATGTGAACCTCACTGCAGCAGTGGGGATGTGTATTTTTATGGTCAAGCTCTCACACTGGCCAGCTGAGGACAGAGTCTAAGGTGAAGAGTACAGGGTTGGTCCCAAGCCTGGCCTTGCCCTAGATGCTGGGGCTAGGTGAGCCCCAGAAAGGTTTTAGCACAAATGACATCCCTGCCCATCTCCAGGGCTGGGGGCTTGTCTCAAGACTCCTCCTCTGGTCAATGACCCATTATGTAACAATCCACACAGGTGACCACACAAGGTAATGGCCAAGGTGAGAACCACCAATGGTGGAAAGGTGATTCTCATGAGGGCTCAAGCAGCCTGTGCCTCCCAGCTTAAAGCGTGCTCAGCCAGTAGCCTGTGCTGCCTGAGACCGCAGTTCTCTCCAGGGTCCTCCCCAGAGCATAAAGAAATCCCTCTGAGGTATGATGATGGTAGGGGAACAAGGTAGGAAAGCTCCTTATAGACCAGGACAGAAAAAGGCAGCAGTCAAATCCCTTTTTTTGCCCAGGGTTGGCTACTCCTTCAGGGAATTCAGCCTTCCAGGCCACCCTCCTCTGGTGCCTGTCCTTACTATGCAGGCTCAGGTAGCCATAGCCTCCTGTGCCTTGGCTGGCACCAGACCAGCTGGCAGTAGGGCTTGCGTTTGGTGAAGCAGAGGGAAACCTGAGCATGTTTACCAGCCAGGACTGAGGAAAGCATGATACCAGATGAGCAGGGTCTCTAAAGAAGTGAGTGTGGAGCCGGGTGTGGTGGTGCACGCCTTCAATCCCAGCACTCAGGCACTTGGACGGCAGAGGTAGGAGGAACGCCTTGAATTCAAGGACACCCTGAGACTACATAATGAATTCCAGGTCAGCCTGGGCTAGAGTAAAACCCTACCTTGAAAAACCAAAAAAAAAAAAAAAAAAAAGCGAGTGTGTTGGGGCCTAGGACCACGGAAAGTGGAGTGGGCTGGGGAGAATGGCACAGGCCTGTAGAAGTGCCAGGAATGCTTCAAAAACACCAAGCCCGGTGTGGAGGCACATGCCTTTAATACCAGTATTTGGGAGTCTGAGGTGCAAGGATCAAGGTGACTTCAAGGGCAACCTAGGCAACGCAGTGAGTTCCAGGTCAGTCTGGGATAGAGTGAGATCCTACCTCAAAACAAGCTACTGAAACAAAACATCACAACAACAAACCAAAAACAAAACAAAACAATCACCAAGATGCACAGGGCATCTAGGTCACAGGCTGACATTCAGCAGCCCAAGTAAAGAGGATAGTGGTCTGACTGAGGCCAACTAGGGGACAGAAAGGGAGACTCCACCTAGTGCACAGCCAAGGAGAGGGCTCTACTTCCGAGGTCTGGAGCCTATCCTGAATGCTGCACTAGGCCTTGCAGCTACTGCCAGGATGGCAAACAGGAGATGGGGTCAGGCAAGGCCACTTCAAGGTCTACCCAACACCTTCCTGTCCTGTTCTGATTTCCTTCTCTTTCTGGGGCAAATATTTCCTCAAAAGAAATATATATTCCCTCAAAACTTCAGCCATATATATGTAACACACCCCACCAATTCTATCATTTTTGTTCCTTTTTTTGATTTTTCAAGGCAGAGCCTGGCTCTAGCCCAGGTAAGCCTGGAATTCACTCTGTAGTCTCAGGGTGGCCTCGAACTCAAAGCAATCCATCTACCTCTGGGATTAAAATCATGTGTCACCATGCCTGGCATTAAAAAAAAAAAATTGTTTTTTTATTTTTTGAGGCAAACCCAACAAGAGTGGATTTTTTTTTTTAATAATGTGGGGGGAAGGATTGGTACTCCAGGGCCTCCAGCCACTGCAACGGAACTCCAGACATGTGCACCCCCATGTGCAACCTTGTGCTGCTTGCATCAGTGTTCATCTGCCTCACGTGGAACCTGGAGAGTAAAACGAGTCCTTAGGCTTCACCTTAACTACTAAGCCATCTCTCCAGCTGTTTTTATTTTTTTTTAATATTTTATTTTAGTTATTTACTAGAGAGAAAAAGAGGCAGAGAGAGGGAGAATGAGCATGCCATGGCCTCCAGCCACTATAAACAAACTCCAGACACATGTGGTACCTTGGGCATCTGGCTTCCGTGAGTACTGGGGAATCAAACCTGGATCCTTACTCTTCGCAGGCAAGCGCCTTAAACACTAAGCCATCTCTCCAGCCCCGGCCCCCTTTTTATTGTTTTTAAAAAGGGTTTCATGTAGCCCTGGCTAGCCTCAAATTCACTATGTAGCTAAGGGTAGCTTTGGCTCTTGATCATCCTGCCTCTGCCTCTCAAGTGCTGGAATTGTGCGTGTGTACCATAATGCTGTGCTTAACCCCACAACACGTTTTCTCTGTATTTTTGAAACTGGGTTCACCTGGAAGTTTCCATCATCAAAGTTTGGCAGCATTTCCCTCCCCCCCCCCCCCCGCTTTTTTTTGCAATATGAGAGTTGAATCTAGGGCCTTGTGTATGCTAGGCAACCATTCTATTTCTTAAGCACTCTTTTTCTCACTTTTTTTTTTGTTTTGTTTTGTTTTTGGTTTTTTGAGGTAGGTTCTCCCTCAAGCCCAGGCTGACCTGGAATTCACAATGTAGTCTCCGGGTGGCCTCGAACTCACGGTGATCCTCCTACCTCTGCCTCCCCAGGATTAAAGGCATGCGCCACCACTCCCGGCAACTAAAAAAGATCTTTTTAAAAAAAGAAAGAATTCCAGGTCAGCCTGGGCTAGAGGGAGACCCTACCCCGAAAAACAAAAACAAACAAAAAATGATCTTTTTAGCCAGATGTGATACACACGTGTATACACACACACATTTGAGAGGGACAGAGAGAAAGAGGGAAATAAAGAGAATGGGTGTACCAGGGCCTCCTGCCACTGAAAACAAATTCCAGATGCATGCATCTTCTGCATCTAGCTTTATGTGTATAGTGGGGAACTGAACACAGGTTGTTAGGCTTTGCAGGTAAGTGCCTTAATTGCTGAGCCATCTCTTCAGCCCCTCTTTCTTTTTTAAATATTTATTTGCAAGCAGAGAGAGACAGACACAGAGAAAGAGAATCAGCACACCAAGGCCTCCAGCCATTACAAAGAACTCCAGTTCCATTTTGTACATCTGACTTTACATGGGTACTAGGGAATTGTTTTTGCTTTTTCGAGGCAAGAGTCTTGCTCTAGACGAAGCTGACCTGGAATTCAAGATGTAGTCTCAGGGTAGAACTCATGGCAATCCTCCCACCTCAGCTTCCCAAGTGCTAGGATTAAAGGCATGCGCCACCATGCCCAGCAGTACTGGGGAATTGAACCCGGGTTATTAGCCTTTGTAGGCAAGCACCTTAACAGCTAAGTGATCTCTCTAGCTCCCTCTTTTTCTTATTTATTTGAGAGAGAGAGGCAGATAGCAAAAATGGGTATGCCAGGGCATCCAGCTGCTGCAAACGAACTCATACACATGCACCACCTTGTGCATCTGGCTTACGTGGGTCCTGGGGAATAAAACCTGGGCAAGCCCCTTAAATGCTAAGCCATCTCTCCAGTCCCCTATTTTTCTTTTTCCTTTTGTGTGTTTCTTGCTTTTTGTTTTTTTCAAGGTAGGGTCTCACTCTAGCTCAGGCTGACCTGGAATTCAAGTCTCAGGGTGACCTTGAACTCACTACGATCTCTTACCTTTGCCTCCTAAGTGCTAGGATTAAAGGAGTGCGCCACCATGCCCAGCCTATTTTTCTTTTTGAGATAGCATCTCTGTCAATTGCCTAGGCTGGCCTTGAACTTACTCTGTCAACAAAGCAGGCCTTAAACTTTTTTGGGGGGTAGGGGGTAAGGTAGGGTTTCACTGCAACTCAGGCTGACCTGGAATTCACTATTGTAGTCTCAGGGTGGCCTCTGCCTCCCAAGTGCTGGGATTAAAGGTGTGCGACACCATGCCCCACTGTAGCCTTGAACTTTTGATCTTCCTGCCTCAACCTCTTGAGTTAAATTACAAATCTGTGCCACCAATCTTAGCTTTTTTTGTTTGTTTGTTTAAATATTTATTTGAACACGGAGAGAGGAGGGAGGGAAGAGAAAAGGGGGGGGGGAGAACGAATGAACGAGAATGGACGTGCCAGCCACTACAAATTAACTCCAACCACATGTGCCACTTTGTACATCTGAATTACGTAGGTACTGGGGAATCAAATCCAGGTCATTAGGCTTTGCAGACATGCACCTTAACTGTTGAGCGCTCTCCAGCCCTTTTGTTTTTTCTTAATAAGGCACCAAATATAATGGTGGCATCTCAGCGCTCACTATCCTCAGTGCCAGTTTCCTGGCCCAGAGACCCCCTCCACTGATATACCCTACCTGCTGCAGAACCCTCCTCCTTCCCCTAACTCTGGCTGGCAGCAAGAGCTTCCTGAAACCCTTTTAATGCACTTGAGTTATCTATTGCCATCAGCCCCTGGTCTGGTCACTTGCTATTATCACCCAGCCTCAACCACGTATGTATTCTGCAGAGAATACCACTTTCATACCACATTCATACCACTTTCAGCTCCACTCCCTGACCTTCCACTTGCAGGCTCCAACTTTTCTGAGCCCTTCTTTCTTTCCACGCTTCTTGCTCCATCCTCTTTAGTTGAGACCGCTGGGAAATGACTGACCAACCAAGCGAGGCCACTCCTTCAGGATGAGGGAGGCAAGTCACCAGACCCGAGATATGTCCGCGGAAAGCGGGACTCACAGAAAACCCTGGCTCCTGCGGTCCTGCTGCCCCAGCCCACCTCTCGCCCTCCGAGGGTCCTGGGCACTCTCACCCACCGGACCCCACTCAGGCTGTCCCTCGGCCCGGAAGTGTGGGGGTCCAGCGGGAAGCCCACCTCCTCCGGGTCGTCTATGCGGGAACCAGGACTGCTTTGGTCATCACCTCGTGCAGCCCCCGGGCTCGCCGCGGCCAAGCCTGGACCTGCGCACCTCCACAGCGGCGCGGCGCGGCGGGGCGGGTAACGGGCAACGGGGCTGGGGGCGGGGCGCACCCGAGAGCCGGGGAGCAGCGCGGGGACCCCGGGCGTCAGCTCGCCTTGAGCCCGGGCGAGCCCCGGGGGCCGCCGCCGCCACGTCCGCGCCCCGCCGCGGGCCCCACGCCCAGGAACCGGCCCGGCCCTCCTCGCGCCCGGCCCGGCGACCAGGAGGCACCAGGGCGGGGCGGACCAGGTCCCTGGACCGCGCCCGGCCGCCCGCCCGCCCCGCCCGCCCGGCCCGCGCCTCTCACCTCGCCCGCCTCGCCGCCCCGCCGCCGCCGCTTCCAGGCAGGCCGGAAGTGACGCCAGCGCGCAGGCGCACCGCCGCGCCGCGCCACGTGACCGCGGGCGCCGGGAGCGGGAGAGGACGGCGACGCCCGGGTCCGCGGAGCGAGGGCGGGAGAGGAGGACTCACAGCCGGTGGTCACCTCCCCACGACCGTGCCTCCGGCGTTCCCCAGCGGGCGGCCGGGGACGGTGACCGGGCTAAGGTGGGGGTCCTAGTGCTGGGACCCCGCTTCCTGCGCCACCGTCTAGCCCTGCCCCGGCGCAAGGCTCCCACCCCACGACCTGCGCGACCACGGGCCCCGCACAGCGTGTACCGCAGGCCCCACCACGGGCTTGGAAATCTCGTTTATTGAAAAAGTAAAAAGTGTCACAATTAGAAAAAAAAAAAAACCTGGAGAAAAAGCCAGGCCAGAGAAATGGGTATAGGAACTAAGGGGTAGTGGCCCACCACAGGTCCTGTGCAGCCTTGCAGCCTCGCCAGCCCATTCAACGAGCATACACTGGCCCCCGGGGCAAGGTGTTTGCCACTTCAGGAAGGTATAAGCCCGGTCCCCCCAGGGCAGGGCTAGCTCAGTCCATGCTGGTTCCTTTGAAGAGCTCCACCAGGTCCTTGAAGTCTGGGTCAATGAGGTCGGAGGGCAGGTCACCGTCATCGTTAGCTGCATCGCGGTCGGCCCCCAGGGAGATGAGGTATCTAGGGTGCAAGGGCAGCCTGTTTGAAGCCCACTTAGCCCACCTCAGTGAAGACAGCTAGAGTTCTAGGGTCTTTTTTTTTTTTTTTTTTCCAGTCAGTGCAATGAGGAAGAAACTTAACCCTGTGGAGGCCACGGTCACATTTTCCAACTTGTTCTACTATGGCAGTGGGATGGAGACAATGCCAAAAAGCCCTCGGGGTTCCTGCCTGCACCCCTAGTAACTTTCAAGTCTACACAACTGAGGTCTGGAAAGGTTGAGATGAGGCCTTTGAAACTCATTCTATCATCTCACCTGGCTATGTCGGGATACCCATCACTGCAGGCGATGTGCAAAGGTGTCCAGCCTGTCTCATCACGTTGGTGAATGTCAGCCCCGTATTTAACCAGCAACTTCACACACTCCAGGTTTCCAGAAAGCACGGCTTCATGCAGAGCAGCCAGGCCTGGGCAGGGAGGAGGACGGGGGTCAAGGTTGTACCCCTCTGCACAGGCCGCCTGCAGCCTCACAGACCTGCAGCCAGTACCTTAGTGTTCACGCACCTGAAGGATGAATGGTGTCCAGGGACACTTTCCGAGCCCTGATAAAGCGCCCCACCTGCTCCAAGTCACCTTGGCGGATGTGGTCCAAGAAGAGGACATCATTGGGAAAACGCACACTACGATCAGCCAACAGCCGCCTTCGCCGCTGCCGGGGACTGTAGCGAGCATAGCGGGTGGTTCTGCTGGGCATCCTGCGGACTAGGTGGCCTGCTCTGGGGATCCTACTGCACTGGGGTGTGAGGTGAGGAATAAGTCTGCCAGACTAGATAAGTGTGCAGGCTTGTCTGTCTTGACAGACGCTTCAATTCTAGCTTATATAGGGCTTGTGGGGCTATATAAAGCTGCGCAGTCATGCTTGTGGACGCGAGGGGCTGAAAGTGAGCTGTTACCCCTCCCTAGGCACAGGATCATGTTTAGTGGCTCATCTTTCAGCACACCTGTTGCTACGTCCGGCCAGAGGGGTCAGATCCTTCCTGGCTACTGCTCCCTGCCTGCAGCTGGACCTAGAAGGTGCCTTACAGAGGACAGGCGAAGGACTAGGGCAGAGGCCATGAGGAAGGCCATAGCATGTGAGCTCAGGGACATCAGGAGTGCCTGAGCTTGAGGATAGCTCACCTGTCTTCCCTTACATCTGTGGGGAATAGACCGTCACCATAGAGGAGGCCCCATCCCTGTCCATCCCCCATTTGCCACTCCCACCTTCTCTCAGGGCTCTAGCCATTTCCCAGCGGTGCCTTGAGGTCACAGCCCGCTCCCTGCTGGGAAACCTGCTGCTGCCCACTCTGGGAATCTTACCTCTCTGGGCCAATTCTGTGCAGCTGCCTCTGCATGTTTTACCCACCCCATCCCCACATTCACGTCTGTTTACCACCCTGTCTTCTGGCTCTGGGTTCTGGACATGTTGCCCAGGTGCTCATCCTGAAGGTGACATCCAGCCTGGTCCCCAGAAATAGTGACTGTTGCACATGAAGGATGAAAATTAGCCCCCTTTGTTGACACATCGACTCAGAGTCTCTCCAATAAGCTCTCTGCCAGTGACTTCACTTTTGCAATAGCCTTAGTTGAGGTCCAAGGTGGTGCTTGTGTTGGGGGCACAAAAATGCCTGGTGAGGGCTGGAGAGATGGCTTAGCGGTTAAGCGCTTGCCTGTGAAGCCTAAGGACCCCAGTTCAAGGCTCGATTCCCCAGGACCCACGTTAGCCAGATGTACAAGGGGGCGCACACGTCTGGAGTTCGTTTGCAGTGGCTGGAGGCCCTGGTGCGCCCATTCTCTCCCTCTGTCTGCCTCCTTCTCTCTGTCTGTCACTCTCAAATAAATAAATAAAAATAAACAAACAAAAAAAAAATGCCTGGTGACTGGAACATAGGCATGGAAACAGAGCAGGGCCAGGGGAGCCCAGAAACATGGCTGTGGGGAAAGGGCTTCTCCAGCTCTGGAAGCTGGTGCTTGAACCTGCCAGTGCTGCCGTGACAAAACACTATAGACTGGGGCTTGAAACCTTAAGTTTGTGTTCTCATAGAAGCCAGCAGCCTGAGACCAAGGTGTGGACAGGGTGAGCTCCTCCTGAGGGCTCAGAGGACCTAGCTGTGGCAGTCATTTTCATCCTTGGTGTCCTTGGCTTGCAGAAGCATGAGCTGATCTCTGCCTGCTCCTCCACCTGCTTCCCCCTGTGTCTGTATCCAAACACCACCTATCTGCCTTTTGAGATAGGACCTCTGGCATTGAACTTACTGTGTAGGCCAGGCAAACTCCTGATCCTCCTGCCTCTATCTCCGAAGTGCTGGGATTACAGGTGAGCACTACCATATCCAACTATCCCCTTTTTTATTTTTATTTTTATTTTAATTTTATTTTATTTTTGAGGTAGGGTCTCACTCTAGCCCAGGCTGACCTGGGATTCACTATGGAGTCTCAGGGTGGCCTCGAACT
The DNA here is from genome assembly GCA_036346955.1 of Dipus sagitta. Lineage (NCBI taxonomy): Eukaryota > Metazoa > Chordata > Mammalia > Rodentia > Dipodidae > Dipus > Dipus sagitta. The sequence continues at coordinate 15,352,627 of CM070778.1, forward strand.
CACAGTGATGCTCCTACCTCTTATTTTTATTTTTTTTTTGTGGTAGGGTCTCACTCTAGCCCAGGCTGACCTGGAATTCATGATGTAGTCTCAGGGTGCACCACAACTGACTCCATTCTCTCTTTCTTTCTCTCTTACTTCGATCTTTTTCAAATAAAGAAATAAATAAGCCAGGTGTGGTGTACCCTAAAACTACATCATGAATTCCAGGTCAGCCTGGGCTAGAGTGAGACCCTACCTCAAAAAAAAAAAAAAAAAAAAAAAAAAGATGAAGAAGAAAAAAGAATGAGTGCATTAGGGCCTCCTGCTGCAGCAAATGAACTACAGATGAAGACACATGAGCCACTTTATACATCTGGCTTTCTGAGAGCACTGGGGAATTGAACCAGGGCCATCAGGTTTTGCAAACAAGTGCCTTTTAACTGCAGAGTTATTTCTGCAGCTCATACCCTTCACTTTTTTTTTTTTTTTGAAATATGAGTCATTGTATTTTAGGCTGGTCTCAAACTTGCTGTGTAGCCCATCTGTCTACAAACTCACAATCTTTCTGTTGCAGCATCTCCATGCGTGACCACACCTGTCTCAATCTCCTCTTAATAAGTACAACAGTCAAGCTTGCCATGGTGGTGCATACCTTTACTCCCAACACTTGGGAGGCAGAGGTAGGAGGATTGCTATGAATTTGAGGCCAGCCTGAGACTACATAGTGAATTCCAGGTCAGCGTGGGATAGAGCAAGACCCTCAAAAACAAAACAAACAAAAAAAATCATGCTATGTGTAGTGGCTCACACTTATATAGTAGCATTCAGGATGCTGAGATAGGTTAGCCTGGGCTATACAATGAATTCCAGGCCAGCCTGGGCTAGAGTGAGACCCTGCCTGCCGCAAAAAAAAAAAAAAAAAAAATTAGCCAGGCATGGTGGCACATACTTTTAATCCCAGCACTTAGGAGACAGACATAGGAGAATTGTCATGAGTTTGAGGCCAACCTGAGAGTACTCAGTGAATTCCAAGTCAGCCTGGGATAGCAAACCCTTCCTTAAAAACCAAAACAAGGGCTGGAGAGATGGCTTAGCAGTTAAGCGCTTGCCTGTGAAGCCTGAGGACCCTGTTTCGAGGCTCAGTTCCCCAGGACCCATGTTAGCCAGATGCACAAGGGGGCTCATATGTCTGGAGTTCATTTGCAGTGGCTGGAGGCCCTGGCACACCCATTCTCTCTATCTGCCTCTTTCTCTCCCTCTATCTGCCTCTTTCTCTCCCTGTCTGTCACTCTCAAATAAGTAAAAATAAATTAAAAAAAAAAACAAAACAGAGGTAGGTGGATCACCGTGAGTTCAGGGCCACTCTGAGCCTACATAGTGAGTTCCAGGTCAGCCTGGAGTAGAGTGAGACCCTACCTCAAAAACCAAAAGACAGAAATAACAAAGCAAAACAAAAACCCAAAACAACAACAAAAAATATAAAAGTACAATAGTCATAGGTGTCTTTATAAAGATATCTGGCCAGGAATATTAGCACATGCCTCTAATCCCAGCACTGGAGAGGCTGAATTGAAAGGATCACTATGAGTGCCAGCCTGGGACTACAGAATGAGTTCCAGGTCAGCCATGAGCTACAGTGAGACCCTACTTTGAGAACAAGCAAGCAAGCAAACAAAAAGATCTAGGGATCATCCTACTCTAGTGTGACCTTATCTAACTAACTAGATCCTATTTCCAATAAGGTCACGCTGGCAAGCACTGTGGGCTAGGACATAAATCTGAGGGCCACAACCCACTATGCTGGCGAGATGCGGCTGCAGATGGTCACAGGCAGCTGGAGTGAGCACAGAACTGGGAAGCTGGCTTGTCTTGGCAGGGCAGGGCAGGGTACCAGGGAGACAGGCAGTGGGCCTTACCTCATCTGCCAACATCAAGACAGTATGTTGCACACCCTGTCATGTCACACACAAGTCATGGTCCATCGGCGGGAGAACTTCATTGACTGAAGCCTCTTTGCCTGGTAAGAATGTGTCCACAAGCCTCACAGCCCAGGCATTTGGGATCTGAGTACCCCAGAAGCATAGCCAGGCCCTGCTAGGAGGCGTGGGTCGTGGTTCCACATCTCTGCATCTGCAGAGGCTCAGTTGTAACTCCTGGACACTTAGGAGGAGTCAGGTACCATTTCTTCTGACTTGTTCACGCCAAATCAAGAGACTAAATGTTCTGCACCATAGCCAGGTGACAGAACCCCTCTGTGATGTGACAATTGCCTTTTCTCATGTTGTGGGAAAGTTCTGTCTGGAGTCGTATGAATACATGTGGATACAGGTACACCAACGCAGTGACCTGGAGGCAGTAGTGAGGGACCTGGCCACTCTTGAATTGGCCTGAGTATGTCTATAAGGTGCGGCTGTTGGGGCCCTGGCTCATCCTGCTAGTGGTGAACCACAAGAGCATGATGGTTGGTAGCTTTGGGGTTCCATTTGGATCTGAGAAAGGTACAGTCCTGGAAGGCTTCCAGTCTCCAGTCATCTCCCAGAAAGCTTTTGCCCCGGCAGGTTCCCAGGAGCCTGCATTCTCAGTGAGGATGAGGCCTGGTGCAGCTCACCTTAAGGGCTTTCACAGGAGCAGCTGTGAGCTAAAGCCCAAGCTGTGTGGCTTTGTCCCCCACACTCTGTCAGTATGAGCATGTGAGGTGGTTTGGCATGTTATTTACAACAGAACAGAATCAGACATTTATGCAATTCTGATACAATGGCACACTCCTGTAATCCCAGCACTTGGAAGACAGAAGTAGGAGGATTGCCATGAGTTTGAGGCCAGCCTCCACTACATAGTGAATTCTGGGTCATTCTGGGCTAAACTGAGACCCTACTTAAAAAAAAAAAAAAAAAAAAAGCGTGGCCAGGCGTGGTGGCACACACTTTTAATCCCAGCACTCAGGAGGCAGAGGTAGGAGGATCACCATGAGTTCAAGGCCACCCTGAGAGTACATAGTGAATTCCAGGTCAGCCTGAGCTAGAAAGAGACCTTACCTTGAAAAACCAAAAAACAAAAACAAACACCCCCCCCACACACACACATACTCCTATACACACAGGCACACATACACATAAAGATTAGCAAAAGGTTATCATCCAACATTTTTCTTTTTTGGGTTTGTTTTGTTTTTTGAGGTAAGGTATTTCTCTAGTTCAGGCTGACCTGAAATTTACTATGAACTCTCAGGGTGGCCTCGAATTTATGGTGATTCTCCTGCCTCTGCCTTCCAAGTGCTGAAATTAAAGGTCAGGCTTCATCCAACATTTTTGTTTGTTTTGTAGTCCTGACTGGCCTGGAAAATCTGTGTGCAGCCTAGATGGCCTCAAACTAATCCTCTTGCCTCAGCTTCCTACCAAGCCTAGCTTCAACTTTAACAAGTCAAATGAATGCTGGCTCATAGCTGTAGTTCCAGCACTTGGAAGGCAGAGGTAGGAGAATTATAAGTTTAGGGCCATTTTAGACTACCTAGTGAATTCCAGGCCAGCCTGAGATACAATGACATCCTTTTTCAAAAAACAAAAAGGGCCAGGCGTGGTGGCACACACCTTTAATGCCAGTACTTGGGAGGCAGAGGTAGGAGGATCACCATGAATTTGAGGCCACCCTGAGACTACATAGTAAATTCCAGGTCAGCCTGGGCTAGAGCAGACCCTAACTTGAAAAATAAAACAAAACAAGAGCTGGAGGAATGGCTTAACGCCTAGAAGCCAAAAGACCCAGGTTCAATTCCCCAGGACCCATGTTAGCCAGATGCACAAGGGGGCACTCACGTCTGGAGTTTGTTTGCAGTGGCTGGACGCCCTGGTGCACCCATTCTCTCCCTCTCACCCTCTTTGTCTGTCAAATAAATAAATAAAAATAAAATATTAGGGCTGGAGAGGTGGCTTAGTGGTTAAGCACTTGCCTGTGAAGCCTAAGGACCCCGGTTCGAGGCTCGTTTCCCCAGGACCCATGTTAGCCAGATGCACAAGGAGGCACATGCATCTGGAGTTCGTTTGCAGTGGCTGGTGGCCCTGGCGCGCCCATTCCCCCCCCCCCACCGTCTGTTGCTCTCAAATAAATAAATAAAAATAAAAATAAATTAAAAAAATAAAATATTAAAAACAAAACAAAACAAAACGACACCTGGAGAGATGGCTTAGCAGTTAAGGTGCTTGCCTGTGAAGCCTAAGGACCCAGGTTTGATTCATTCTCTAGGACCTGCATAAGTGTGATGCACAAGGTGTCGCATGCGTCTAGAGTTCATTTGTAGTGGCTGGAGGCCCTGGTGCTCCCATTTTCTCTCCCAAATACATACATATATATATATATGGAGATCCTCTTACTTCTTCCTCCCACACAGCTCTTCGTAAATAAAATATTTTAAAAAGGAGCTGCAGCCAGGCATGGTGACAAATGCCTTTAACCTCAGCACTTGAGAGGCAGAGGTAAGAGGATTGCCGTGAACTTGAGGCCACCCTGAGACTAGATAGTGAATTCTAGGTCAGCCTGGGCTAGAGCAAGACCCTACCTCCTAGAAAAAAAAAAAAAAAAGAGCTGGAAAGATGGTTCAGCAGTTAAAGGCACTTGCTTGCAAAGTCTTATGCCTTGTGTTCAGTTCCCCAGGACCCATGTAGCCAGATGCACAAGGGGGCACATGCATCTGGAGTTTGTTTGCAGTGGCTAGACGCCCTGGTGCGCCCATTCTGTCTTTCTCTCTGCCTCCTCTCTCTCTCTCTCAAATAAATAAATAATTTAAAAAAAACAGTCCAAATGGGTGTGGTGGTGCAACCTTTAGTCCCAGCACTTTGGAGCCTAAACTATGATTATAGTGAGTTCAAGACCAGTTTGGCACTAGAGTTCTAGGTCAGCTTGGGCTAGGGTGAGACCCTCCCTTGACCAACAACAAAGTCCCCCCAAAAGCCAAGCATGTTTGCACATCTGAAATCTATGTATTCTGGAAGACGAGGCTGGAGAATTGCTATGAATTTGAGGCCAGCCTGGCCTCCATAGTGAGTTCCAGGCCAGCAGAGGTGACATGATAGTTTTGACATGTCTCAAAAAGAAAAAAAAAATTCAATAAATGCCACCAGCTAGTGGTGAACTGCATGAAACAATGCCTGTGGGCTGGAAGGAGAGTCAATTCAAGCCCCAGGGCAAGCTCCAAGGCAAGAGCACCCTAGGGCAGGTTGTGCCCTGGCCTCAGGTCTGCTTTTTTTAAAAAAATATTTTTAAGCTGGGCGTGGTGGCGCACGCCTTTAATCCCAGCACTCGGGAGGCAGAGGTAGGAGGATCGCTGTGAGTTCGAGGCCACCCTGAGACTCCATAGTGAATCCCAGGTCAGCCTGGGCCAGAGTGAGACCCTGCCTGGAAAAACCGAAAAAAAACATATATTTTTTTATTTATTTATTTGCAAGCAGAGTGAGATAGAAGAGACAGAGAGAATGGGCATGCCAGGGCTTCCAACCATTGCAAATGAACCCAGATGCATGTGTCACTTTGTCCATCTGGCCTTACATGGGCAGTGGGGAATTGAACCTGGATCATTGGGCTTTACAGGCAAGCACCTTAACCGCTGAGCCATCTCTCCAGCCCTCAGGTCTCTTTATATGGTGCCAAGGCAGTGGTTTCTGGCTACCTGTTGAGAAAGGGGGGGGGGTGGCAGGGAGACTGGGAAGTCCCAGGCTGCTAAGCCTTCACCACTTCCCCCCAGAGCCTTCAAAGCTGTCTTGCTAATCCACTGGCCCAGCCAGAGAGGTTTTAGATACCACCCCACAGCCTCCAGGGACAGCCATGGCCTAGGAATGCACTCATCAGCTGCTTCTGCAAAAGGGGAAAGGTATCTATGACTCACTCCACTCCGAGGAGCGCGTGACAGTGGTGGTTGTCTAAGCTTTCTATCCAGAGGCCAGGTCCCCTGCACAGCTGGGCAGCAGGGTCACACACCCATCTCTTGATCAGGAAGTGTAGCACACGCTTTTCAGCTTTGACTGGAGACAGTCCCTTTCTCACAGCCCTGCTGGGTCATCCTGTCTCCCCTGCAGGGGCGACAATCATGGTGCCTGGAGACAGTTTTCCTCATACTCAATCCCAAGTGCCTGTGCCCGTTTTAATGTGGTCATGTTCCATTGTGTTGGCAGGACCCCAGGACCCTGCTGAGATTTCTGGGGCTGAACTTTCTGGAAACCTGTCTCATCACAGGTCACGGAGTGCCAATGAAGTAGTGTGACCAGAAGGCAGACCCAACAATGACCCAGGTTTGATTCCTCAGGACCCATGTTAGCCAGATGCACAAGGGGTCGCACAGGTCTGCAGTTCGTTTGCAGTGGCTGGAGGACCTGGCGCGCTCATTCTCTCTCCCTCCCTCCCTCTCTGTCAGATAAATAAATTAAAATATTAAAAAAATAAATAGAGCCAGGCGTGGTGGCACATGCCTTTAATCCCAGCACTGGGGAGGCAGAGGTAGAAGGATCACTGTAGTGAATCCCAGGTCAGCCTGGGCTAGAGTGACACCCTACCTCGAAAAACCAAAAAAAAAAAAAAAAAAAAAAAAAGAGAACGAGCAACATTAGGATGGTGGCCAAAAGAATGGGTCCTCATCCCCTCTGGATATCTGCAGCTGTAGAGCTCGGATTACAGACAGGAGCAGCCCTGGGTTTGTGAGGGCCTGTATGTAGAGCAGGATGGGATAACCACTACCCACTCCCTGGACCAGGTCTGGGACAACTGCACTTGCTGAGCCCTCTGGTCAGGCAGAAGCAGTCATACATGAGCAGCTCTCTGAAGCCATGGACATGAGCAGGAGAGGACCCAGGAATCCTGGTGGGATTTTCTGCTCCAGGAAGCACACATGTATGGAACATTGGCAGGGCTCCTTAGAACCTCGGTGAGGCTGACCTCAGGTGGCCTGTGGCTCCACGGCCACCCTCACCCTCCCTCTCACCTGCATTCCCACCAGAGGCCACAGCTACCTTAAGCCTCAGTGGTCTGTGTGGGCCTCTACTGTCATCCTCTACACTGTAGAAATGCCAGTGTCTGTGCCAGTAAGGGAAATGTGACAAAGCCAGGCTCTAGACCATCACCACCCTCACTGAGCTTTGCTTTGAATCTAGGAAAGAGAATTCAACTTCGTTTTTGTTTTCAGGCTTTCTTCTACTTTCTTTTTAGTTTTTTAGTATTTGAGAAAGAGGCAGAGAGATAGGGAGAAATGGGTGCATTAGGACCTCCAGCCACTGCAAACAAATGCTAAGAGCATGAGCTACCATGTGCATCTGGCTTACATGGGTAACAGGGAATTGAGCCTGGGTCCTTAGGCTTTGCAAGCAAGCGCCTTAACCACTAAGCAATCTCTCCAGCCCCCCCCCTTTTTTTTTTATTTTTGGAGGCAAGACCTCACTCTAGTCCAAGCTAACCTTGAACTCATTGCTAGTGCGGGGAGAAATGTTTATTCTTTTGAGAAGATTATTGGAGGCTGGAGAGATGGCTTAGCAGTTAAGGCGTTTGCCTACAAAGCTAAAGGATCCCGGTTTGACTCTCCAGGACCCATGTAAGTTCAGATGCACAAGGGGTCACATGCATCTGGAGTTTGTTTGCAGTGGCTGGAGGCCCTGGCATGCCCATTCTCTCTCTCTGTGTGTGCCCTTTTTCTCAAATAAATAAGTATATTAAAAAATATTATTGGAGCTGGCATAGAAGTTAAGGCACTCCATTGCAAAGCCGAACGACCCAGGTTCAATTCCCCAGGACCCATGTAAGCCAGATGCACAAGGTGGCAGGCACATGCTTCTGGAGTTCAATTGCAGCAGCTGAAGGCCCTGGTGAGCCCATATTCTCTGCCTTTCTCTAATTAAAAAGATTATTGGAAGCCGGTGTGGTGGCACATGCCTTTAATTCCAGCACTCGGGAGGCAGAGGTAGGAGGATCACCATGAGTTCAAGGCCACAGACTACAGAGTGAATTGCAGGTCAGCCGTAGCTAGAGTGAGACCCTACGTCAAAAAAAAAAAAAAAAAAAAAAAAAAAAAAAAAAAAAAAAAAAAAAAGAAAGAAAGAAAGAAAGAAAACGAAATTTACTGGGGGCTGGAGAGGTGGCTTAGCAGTTAAGTTGCCTGTAAGGCCAAAGGACCCAGGTTCAATTCTTCAGGACCCACGTAAGCCACAGGCAAAAACTGGCACATGCATCTGGAGTTCATTTGCTGTGGCTGGAAGCTCTGGTGTGCCCATTGTATCTGTCTCTTACTCAAATTAAAATATATATATAGGCTGGGTGTTGGCACATGCCTTTAATCCTAGTACTTTGGAGGCAGAAGTATGAGGATCACTGTGAGCTCAAGGCCAGTCTGGGACTACACAGTAAGTTCTGGGTCAGCCTGGGCTAGAATTAGACCCTATTTTGAAACTCCCACCTCACACACAAAAAAGAATTCATATATATATATATATGAATTCATATATAAAAATTCACATATGTATATATGGCTAGAGACAAAGCCTGACAGCCTGGGTTCAATTCCCCAGTACCTATGTAAAGACAGATGCACAAAGTGGCACACATATCTGGAGTTCAGTTTCCAGTGGCAGGAGACTCTGGAGTGAGTTTGAGGCTACCCAGAATACAGAGTGAATTCCAGGTCAGCCTGGACTACAGCAAGACTACCAGGCTAATGTCATTTTTTTCTTGGTACATTGTTACCTGAACTCTAATCAGATAGCTGTACTAATGACCCAGCAGGTGTCCCACCTATGCAGCTAGTCACATCCACGGTGGTATGGTCCATCCCGACCAAAGGAGGGAACCAGCAGCTGCCAGAGCAAACAGCCTGTGTGGCAGGCTCCTCTGAACACATCTCTCTGCTTTCAGACGATTCAATAGGGAGGCTCTCTAGACAAGAACACAGACCCCCTTGGTGTCTTAATTTCAGCCCAGCTCCACTGGCTCAGTGACTGTAAAGGAGAGGTGATGACAGGTAGTAAAATTTCAACTTTATTTGGCCAATGTGTTCAATTCCAATATGGTAGAAATGCCTGAAGAATGGGCAAGTTTCAGTTCCGCCCCAGAGTCCGTGGCTGTCTCCCAGCCTGGGAATTGAGGGTCCTGGTTCTGCTACACAAGGCTATAAGCCATGCTGGAAAAGAACCCAGCTGTCCGAGCTACACTGTCCATGGCAGACAGGCTGGGAGTCCTGGCTCCAAGTGGGTAAGAGGAGCCATCCAGGCCTGACCTGGGCCCTATAGTCAGCCACCACTGTCCCTCTTTCACACGTGGGAACCCACCTGACAGGATCCGGAAGTCTCTGGTTAATCAAAAATTGCAAAAGCCATGCTGCCATGGCAATACTGGCACAAGGTGGAGAGTGACCATGTCCAGTCCAGATCCACCCTCCCCACACAGGGCAGGGGTCTCAGGGAGGTCCAGCAGTGGTGGAACAAATACCCTGATGTCGAAAAATATCTCAAGTCCCACAGATGGAATTTTCTCGAGTGATAGTATAACCCTCTCTAACAGGAAAGAGACATCACCAGTGTGAAATCCCAACATTTTAGCGAGCACTGAGGACAAAACCCATGTACAAAAAAGTACATCACGATTAAAAAAAAGTAGCCCTCCAAGATGGGCTGGCCTGGAAAAAAATCCCTTTCCAAAAACTGAAAAGCAAGAGATGGGTTAATGTGTACGTATGTTAGAATGAGTGTGGCTTCAGAAAGATTCCCTGGGTTCTGATGACGCTCCCTCCTTGGGTGAGGGTCAGGATCCGGAGGCTGGGGCAGCTGACAGTGCAGCCCACCAAGGTGTCAGGTTGGGTGCCCAGGTCCGGCTTCTCAGTTACAGTTCATCCTTCACAGCTTTCTGATCATCGTCTTCCTCCATGTCTGGCTCTACAGCTTCTTCAAGGTCAAGGTCCTAGAGGCAGAAGAAGGGCCAGTTAAAAGACCAAAACTACATCTCAGCAAGCAGTGTGTGGTGGCCTCACTCAGACCAGCCTGCACACCAGGGACCAGTGAGGCTGCCTTGGTCAGGACCCCTAGGAGCCTTCCAATGGATAGAAGGTCCTAGACTCTAGCAGGAGTTCAAGTGCAATATCCACTAGGTACAAATGACCCTTTTCCTGCCTTAGGCTGTGTGGCCACTGACAGTACCTGGCAGCAGGAGCTGCCAGCTGACTTCCCTCCACCTCATAGCAACTTCCACAGCAGGTCTGCTTCCGCTCCCTGCTTCACCCTGCAGCCTAAGCTACCATGTCCTACACCCCCTGCTTTGAATACCACCAAGTCTCACTCCTGCCAAATTCTCCTAATCTGTCTTTGCTTCCCTCAGAGTGACTGCCATCAGGGTCACTGGTCACAAGCTAACCCAGATAGGACTCAACTCCTGAGGGCCAGCCCCTACCCACTCCAGCTGGGGGGTCCTCACAGGGACTAGAAAACGGTCATATCAGCAAAGCAAACAAAGACCTTAGGTGGCAGACTAGACATTCAAATCCAAGTCAGTAGGGATATGGGGGACCCTGTGGTAGGAGCCTGAAATTTCCCAGCCAAATCTGTCTTTCAGGGGCATTTTCTAAATCCATGAAGTGCTATTTCACACAGGAGCTGGGTGTGGTAACACATGCCTTTAATCCCAGCACTCAGAAGGCAAGAGGTAGGAGGACTGCCGTGAGTTCAGGGCACCCTGAGACTACATAGTAAATTTCAGGTCAGCCTAGGCTAGGGTGAGACCCTACCTTGAAAAACCCAAAAATAACAAAGACTAACAGGGATTGCTTCCTTCACACCTCCCAGGCAAGGTGCTAGGGTCCCAGGGCCCAGGATGCAGTTCCATGGTCTCCAAGTAAAAGCCTGGGCCAGAACCTCCCACATGGACCAAGGACCAAGAGCCATTCCCAGAAACCCGCCCAGGTCCCGTATGACACACTCACATCATCATCCCCTGCCCCGTCCTGGCCACCACTCTCCAAGAACTTCTTAAAACCATCTAGTGTCCGCTCCCCATTGTAATCGATGACCTGTGGGAAACAAGGTGGAGAGGTACAGAACCAGTCCCGGCCTCACTGCGCCCTGGAGGCAGCAGTCTCCCCTCCGTGCCGGAAGACACACCGTTCTGTCTGCACTGGCAGGGAAGAACTTCAGCGTAGGGAAGCTATGCACTTTGACGGCTTCCACCTCATTGGCTGTTGAGTCCATCTTGGCAATGATGATATTCTCATGATCCTTATATGTTTCTCCCAATTTATCCCAAATGGGGGCCAGCTGTTTGCAGTGACCACACCAAGGGGCATCTGGAAGAGAGCAGTACTGAGGGCGCATCCTGGACCACAGCTGTCTGCAGGCACAGCAAGCTGGAAAGCCAGAGACCTTTACTTACAGAATTCAACAAAGACATTCTTTTTCTCATCAAAGGCGACCTCCTCAAAGTTCTTCCCAACCAGCACTTTGACAGGTTGCTTGTCCCAGTCTTCAGGCAGCTCCTGGCTCATCAGGTGGGGCTGGAGGGCAGAGACCATAGACCACTGTTAGCAACAAAACTACCCCCACCAATTGTGGTACGGCTGAGGCACACGCTATTGTTTGGAGGCCGCCAGAGGTGATGTTGCCAGGAATCTAGCGAGAGAGGGCTGAGCCCACAAGATTGTGCGCACAGTGCTCTTGTAGCCTTGAAGCTCTCTTGGTGCATGGTGCAAAAGGTTTCTCCACATAGTCTCAAAGGCAGCAGACACGAGTGGAGACCTTAACTATCACAGGCTCAGTGCTTGGAATTCCTACACTAATGTCTTCAGACTTTGAGGGTGAAGCTGCAGGAAACCAAGGCATTAGAAACTACAGCCCAGGGGCAGACCCTGTTCTACCAAGTCCACTGTGGCCAGCCTGAGTGCCAGCCCCTACCTTGATCTTGCCCTCCAGGAAGCGCTGGCAGAACTCCGTGATCTTCTCTGCAGTCAGCTCATCTGACTCGGGCTTGTACTTGGTCATCTCCTCCTCCAGGGTAATGAGCCGCACAGCCGGGCACTCTTCCTTCTTTAGGCCGAAGAACTCCAGGATGCGCTGGTTGTCAGTGTGGTCGCTGTCGATGAAGATAAACAGGATCTTGGGGAGAAAAGGCATGTTGAGATAGGTCACACAGGCTTCCCCTTAAAAGTAGGCTCGTACCCGACACTGCTCGCCTTGCTTGACCAGAGTAGCAGGTGGCTGCTGGCCGATGTGGCTGGCCCAGCAGATTCCCAACCCCCAAATCCTGAGGAGCAGCTGCAGAGGGCTAGCCCTTAGCATCCTGTCCCCTAAGGGAGCCCACCTTGCCCTTGAAGCCCTCAGCCGCTCTCTTGAAGTTGCTCAGTTTGCTGTCATAGTCAGACACACTCTTGGGCAGGAACAGCAGGATGTGCGTCTTGATTTCACCACCAAAAATCTTCGGGGCTGTCTGTGGGACAAGGGGAGTTACTGGGCCTGAGCCATAAACAGCTTTGACAGCCTACTCTGCTGGTGGTTCTGAGACCATTACATGGTTGGGCTACAAGACAAGGTAACTTGAATCCCACTACCCTGCCCTTGTGAAGAGCCCCACCTGCTCGGTAAACTCGATGACCAGAGGCAGTTGGTTGTGCTTGATGAAGTCTAGCAGCTTCTCTTTGGTGACTTCTCCCTCAAAGTTGTTCCGGCCTTCATCGAACTATAGACAGAAAGTGGGCTGTAAGCCAACCCTGAGGGGCAGGTTCCAGGCTTTGCCAAGCATAGCATCTGGGAGTCCCCACAATGGAGACACTTGACAGCCTAGATTGGATTCAGCCATCACTCTGCAGCCACCAAGTCCATAAATTGGTTTTATGACCACACCTCAAGCCTAGTGATCCAGGGTCCTTCGGCTCTGATTGATGGCTCAAGTGGCAAGACAGCCACAAGTATGCATGGACACCCTTCCCCTAGGCCAGGACAGGCACTCATGACTGCAAAGACTGGACCCTCTCAGAACATCTGCTGGGTAAAACTAATTTTCAGATTCTCTGTAGCCTAGGGTGGCCTCCAACCCAAAAGAAATGTTTCAGCCTTTTGAGGGCTGGGATTATAGGCATGTGCCATCACAAACTTTTTTTTTTTTTTTTTTTTTTTAAGGCAGGATTTTACTCTAGCCCAGGCTGACATGGAATTCACTAGGTAGTTTTAGGGTGGCCTTGAACTCACAGTGATCCTCCTACCTCTCCTTAATGCTGGGATTAAAGGTGTGTACCACTAAGCATGGCTCCACAAAGCTACTTCTGCTTCTTGTATTCAGCTTACATGAGTGGCTGGAGAAGTGAACCTAGGGCTGGTAGGGTTTGCAAGCAAAGGCCTTTCAGTGCTGAGCCATCTTCCCAGACTCACAATGCTACTTTCCTAAGTATACTCTGTTAGTGTTTCCTCCCCACACTGTTCCCCAAGTTTGCAGCAGCAGGTGAAGGACTTGCAGGACATGGTCAGAACAGACAGAAGGAACATGAAGAGGACTCAGCCATGTCCTGCGCCACAATGACACTGAAGAGACTGGTGGGACACGTAAGCAGGGGTCTCCCTATGCTGCTCAGATTGGCCTCTAACGCCTATGTTCAAATAATTCCACCTTAGCTTCCTGAGGATCTGGACTACAGATGCATGGCACATGCCTGGCTACTGTAAAAACAACAGTTCAAACACTTCCTCAATTTTTTTTTTTTTTGGTTTATCAAGGTAGGGTCTCACTGTAGCTCAGGCTGACCCGGAATTCACTATGTAGTCTCAGGGTGGCCTCGAACTCATGGCGATCCTCCTACCTCTGCCTCCCAAGTGCTGGGATTAAAGGCGTGAACCACCATGTCCGGCTCATAAAATGGCATAGTATTGCAGAGAACCTACTACACACTGCTGGCCTTAAACCATCTCCAGATGACAACACTAACCACAGAAATAACATGTGCTTAGCTGCTGCACTACTATTTAGGCAGTGAGGACAAGGAACAAAAGCCTGTTCATGCTAGGTACAAGTGACACTCTTATTTTCTTCTTTTGTTTAAATGGAGACAGAGTATCATTCTGTAGCCCGGGATGACTGCAAACCCTTGATCCTCCTGCCTCATTCAGCCTCTTCAACGCTGGGATTATAGGCGAGTGCATGCCACATCTGACTTACCTGAAACACTTTTTTTTTGGGGGGGGGGTAGGGTCTCACTCTAGCCAAGGCTGGACTGGAATTCACTATGTAATCTTAGGGTGGCCTTGAACTCACAGCAATCCTCCTACCTCTGCCTCCCAAGTGCTGGGATTAAAGTGTGCCACCATGCCTGGCTTCTGAAACACTTCTGATCCGAGGTGGCTGAACCTGAGGATGTGGTGAACTGACGACTTACTTTTCTTTTCTTTTTTTTTTTTTTGTTCATTTTTATTTATTTGAGAGTGACACAGAGAGAGAGAGAGAGAGAGAGAATGGGCGCGCCAGGGCCTCCAGCCACTGCAAACGAACTCCAGACGCGTGCGCCCCTTGTGCATCTGGCTAACGTGGGTCCTGGGGAATCGAGCCTTGAACCGGGGTCCTTAGGCTTCACAGGCAAGCGCTTAACCGCTAAGCCATCTCTCCAGCCCCTGACGACTTACTTTTCTTATTCATCACTTTCCTTTACACTTCCCCAGAGCAACAGAAGAACAGGTGGCTGGGCTGGGGATGGAGCCCAGAAGTGGTACAGTGGTACTTCCCACAATCATAGCAGGTTACATCAAGAGAAGAACAGTTGCAGTTGACTTCTGACTCAACCAGGGAAACACGAAGACCAGGCTGAGCCCCCATGTGTCCTGCTCACCAACTGAGCCCCAGGGGTACAGGGTTCGAAGCACACACAGTCTTCCACAAACATCAAGTGTGGTGAGGATACTGCAATGGAAAGGTGGGGCCAGAAGGCCCGCTGAGAGCATTATTTGGAAAAAATGAGCTGCTAGTCCAGGCCTGGTTCCATCAAGCACCCCTCAGGTATGATGTGAGTCATGGTTACCAACAGGACTCCCCCAGAGAACCAGCTACAGTCAGAACTACCTTATAGGGCCGGGCGTGGTGGCGCACGCCTTTAATCCCAGTACTCGGGAGGCAGAGGTAGGAGGATTGCTGTGAGTTCGAGGCCACCCTGAGACTCCATAGTGAATTCCAGGTCAGCCTGGGCTAGAGTGACACCCTACCTCGAAAAACCAAAAAGAACTACCTTACAATGAGACCTAAGCACAGCTGAGCACCTGGCTTGGGCTGCTATTTCCTTCGTCACATGCCCCATGACATTCGTTCAGTCTATTTTGGTAAGAACTTGGCTGGAGGCCTTGTACAAAGACTACTGTGACTCTGCCCATGTCTCTGATGTAGACACTAGGCCCAACAGGTAACGTCAGATGTCATGAAAAACTGGACACTGGAGGTGCTCCTAGCCTTACACTTACTCGAAAGAAAGTGAACATCAGAATAAAGATGTAGACTCTCAGATGACGCCCAGTGGCCCTAGCTCCAGAGCTCTGTCCTTAGCCATGGTCACATACCATTGTCCAAAGACAGAAAAACAAGCAGCAGCTGGTCATGTCCAGGGCCAATAGTCCTTGGCCCCACCAGACTGCTTAGGACAGTTCCCTAGGCAGCCAGGATAACCCAGATCATTGGCAGAAGTAGGTCTAACATGCTGAAGAGGAATAAAAGCCAAAGAGGACTGGAGATGGCTTAGTGGTTAAGTTGCTTGCCTAGGAAGCCTAAGCACCCAGGTTTGATTCCCCAGTCATGTAAGACAGATGCACAAGATGGCACATGCGTCTGGAGTTCATTTGCAGTAGCTAGAGGCCCTGGGGCACCCATTCTCTTTGACTCAAATAATAATAACCGGAAAAAAAAGTCAGAAATCAAAGCTGGACCTCATGTCGTCTTCCTCTGTCCATCTGCCTTCCAAAGTGTAACTGACTGACCCACAGTGTGGCAACCAAGAAGCAAGTCACTGCTGGGCTCCACTTTAGCCACACTCTACTAGCATGGATGTCTGAGCTGCAAGTGTGAAAGTGCTGCCTACTACTAACCAGCACTTCTACCTGGAGCTGTGCCCAGCCCTGGTGGCCTCACCTCCTCAGGCCAAGATTCACTTGAATCCAGAGCGAGGCCAGTGAAGCAACTTTTAACTATGATCTTCAGAATAATCACCCATCTCGTGCTAACAAGGCAACTGGGGCCAGACTGTGTGGACTGAACTGAAGGAGCTTTGCAGGGCTCCACAGGCTTCAGAGAAACCTGCACACAACAACTGTCTTTATCTCCATCAGGACGTTCCGTGGGTGTGGTGGATCACACCTTTAATCCCAGCACTGGGGAGGCTGAAGTAGAAGAGGAGGACAGCTAGAGTTCACGCCAGCCTGAACTAACATGCTGAAGAGGGCTATAGAGCGAGTTCCATTCCAAGTCAAGGAGAATCTATGTAAAACAAAATAAAAGCTGGATGTGGTGGCACGTACCTTTAATCCCAGCACTCTGGGAGGCAGAGGTAGGAGGATTGCCATGAGTTCAAGGCCACCCTGAGTACAGTTCATTCAGCCTGGTCTAAAGTGAGACCCTACCTCAGAAAACCAAAAAGAAACAAGACTTCCTTCAGCACTTCCCATTTTTCTAGTCAGACATAATTTAATGTTTCTCGGCACATGTGCTAAGATAACCGATAATTTAGCAACTCTACCTCTTTAGAAAACACAAGGCCCTCCAGTGAGTGAAGCATGGTGGCTGGCTGGAACTCTCTTAGGAAGGGGCCACCAAGAGCACAAGCACCACCAGCTGTGGGGCACCCATTCCCACTCCTGCCCTCTTCCCAGTCTAAGAAAGGCCACATGTCAGCCCTCACTAGAGAACCAATTTGCCCCTCACCTTCAAAGTCACTTGCCCCAAGCTGGCGAAGCCCTTTCAGAGACAAAAACCATAATGACCTCAGGTGCCAGGCTGGATGTGCACCCTCCCACCAACACTGAATCCTTCCTGAATACAGTTTAACTCTTTTCTGCTTGACTCTGCGACTTTCTTCCTCCCGAGGACACCTCTTGCCTGATGCTCCTGATTCTTCATGAAATTTTCTCCCCTTTCTCATCTGGGTGGCATTAACCCCCAAGCACCCCCATCCAGGTTATAGCTGAGCTGCAAAACCATGAGTGCTTGGGCCTCCACCCAACCTGTCAAGAAAAAAAGACATAGCTGGAGAGATGGCTTAGTGGTAAGACACTTGCCTGTGAAGTTTAAGGACTCATGTTCTACTCTTCAGATCCCACATAAGCCAGACACACAAGGTGACACAAGCGCACAAGGTGGTGCATGTCTGGAGTTTAATTATAGAAGGAAGCCCTGGCATGTCAATTGTTTCAATCTTATTAAAAAAAAAGGCCACCTGGACATGGTGGCACACGCCTTTAATCCCAGCACATGGGAGGCAGAGGTAGGAGAATGGTTGTTAGTTCAAGGCTACCCCAAGACTACATAGTGAATTCTCTAGGTCAGCCTGGGCTAGAGCGAAACCCTACCTCAAAAGACCAAAAAAGGGCTGGAGAGATAGCTTAGTGGTTAAAGCATTTGCCTGCAAAGCCAAAGGATCCTGGTTCGACTCTCCAGGGCCCACATAAGCCAGATGCACAAGGGGGCACACGTGTCTGGAGTTCATTTGCAGTGGCTGGAGGCCCTGGCGTGCCCATTCTCTCTGTCTCCCTCTCTCAAATGAATAAATTGTATAAATTTAAAAAAAAAGCCCAACCCCACAGGCTCCCTAACACTGCAAACAAGAACTTGCTGCATTCCTTGAACAGGAAGAAATGGCAAGAGACATTTGGCTGGACTGGAGAGATGGCTTAATGTTTAAGGAGCTTGCCAGCAAAGCCTAAGGACCCAGGTTCAATTCCTCAGAACCCATATAAGCCAATGCACACAGTGGTGCATGTGTCTGGAGTTTGTTTGCAGAGGCTAGAGGCCCTGGCACTCTCACTCTCTAATAAATAAACAAAATTTGGGTTGGAGAGATGGCTTAGCGGTTAAGCGCTTGCCTGTGAAGCCTAAGGACCCTGGTTCAAGCCTTGATTCCCCAGGACCCACATTAGCCAGATGCACAAGGGGGCGCACGTGTCTGGAGTTCGTTTGCAGTGGCTGGAAGCCCTAGAGCGCCCATTCTCTCTCTATCTATCTGCCTCTTTCTCTGTCACTTTCAAATAAATAAATAAAAATAAACAAAAATTTTTAAAAAATAAAACAAATAAACAAAATTCAAAAGAGACATTTGGTTTCCAGAGAGGAATGACATCCGGTCAGGATGAGCATCTTTTCAGGGGAGGAACAGGAGGAGCTGATGTTTCAGAGCTTCTGCTGGCTGAGGAAGACATCTCGGGAACAGGCTCTACAATACTATGAACGTAATCAATGCCACCAAACGGCACATAAGAATGATTTAGCCCACCAATTATCTCTCTCAAATAAATAAGCCAAACGATCCATGTAAGCCAGATGCACAAGCATCTGGAGTTTGTTTACACAGGCTGGAGTTCCTGGCCTGCTCATCTTTCTCTCTACCTACCTATGTGTCTTTCTCTCAAATAAATAAATAAATATTTAAAAAGAGAGAGAGAGAGAATGATTGGGGGGGGGGGTGCTGAAAAGATGGTTCAGCAGTTGAAGGTACTTGCTTGCCAAGCCTGACAGCCCAGGTTCAATTCCCCAAAACCCACATAAAGGCAGATGCACAAAGTGGCAGATACACGCCATAATTCCAGCACTCGGAAGGCAGAGGTAGGAGGACCGCTGTGAGTTTGAGGCCAGCCTGAGACTACATAGGGAATTCCAGGTCAGCAGGGGCTAGAGTGAGACCCTCCCCCTGCCAAAAAAAAAAAAAAGGCCCCGAATCCATATGGCTGCCTTGTTTTATCAGGAGATCCAGGAAGCTGACCAGAGGCCCTGCACACCAGGGTCAGAAGGCTACAACGTGAAGTGGCTGCTATAGCATGACTCCAAAAAGATGTAACAAAAACTCTCCACAACCATCAGTGAAGCTCCATGAGGTCCTTCCCAATATAAAGCAGGCAACACTACCCCCTGCAGACCAGCATCTGGAACTGCCCTGGGCACAGCCACCCAGGGCCACTCACCTTCTTAAAGAGAACCACCCCATCTTTGTCAAGCTGGTATTTCGAGAACACATCACTGTTGGAAGTGATCCCAAATGGTATGTCATCAATGGCCTCTGCTGCCAGCAAGAACTGCTTGGCAGAGTCTGACTCCATGTTCTGGAAGAGGAAGACAAACCAGAAGTAGCCACATACCCCAGCACATACCCAACAGAATAGCAGCAGGACAGACCGGACACCAGTGTCCAGGCCAAGCGGAACCCCTCCCTCAACATGGATAGTACACAGAATGGAATCCTGAATACTACCTTGAAGAAACCTATGACGGCCACCT
The DNA here is from genome assembly GCA_036346955.1 of Dipus sagitta. Classification (NCBI taxonomy): domain Eukaryota; kingdom Metazoa; phylum Chordata; class Mammalia; order Rodentia; family Dipodidae; genus Dipus; species Dipus sagitta. Next base: position 15,372,058 of record CM070778.1, read on the forward strand.
CGCCGGAGTCCACCAAGGACTCTGCAGCTGCAGCATCGGACAGGGTGGTGGCAGCAGGACCTGTGCGCTTCTTCAGCCAGTTCACGATGTCATCAGCTTCTCTGCCAGCTACACCCCAAACAAATACAGGGTTCCCTGTGAAACAGGGTACCACCCACCCTGCCAGGCCCCTTCTTTCCTGAGCTCCAATTAGCAGGCTGACCCCTGGAACAAGATGTTCTCCCCCATGGGATTCCAGAACAAGAAGCCACCCTGGGGTTTAATGAAAGAGTGCTCATCTTGGGAAACAAGGATTACAAGCAGTTTCTCCTCTAAACCCTCTGCATTTTCCAAATGTCCTTGGACAGTGGAATTTGTTGACTTTCCCCCACAGTGTTCACATTAGCTACAGCCCTGCAGATGTGGCTAGTCAATCTCAGTGCCAGTTCCACCATCCCCAAAACAGGTGCAACTTGACCAGGACATACCAGGTGGGCCAGGAGTTCCTGTCCAGAGCCTGCACTACCCTCTTCCCAGACCAGAAAGATTTAGAGAAGAAAGGCTGTGCTTGAGTGCTTTCCAAAGAGAAAATGGTGTGAAAGAAAAGAAGCTTGATCCTCCCTCACAGCAGAGACTAGCTAAGCTATTTTCTAGCACTGAACTACCTGGGCCATTCAGAGTGGGGCTACCAAATAATTTATGATTTTGCAGCTCAGTGTCAAGAAAAAACTGAGTTGATAGTTACCAACACACTTAGGAATAGTAATCTCACCAACAAAACCCAGGTGATAAGACTGGAATTAATAGAAACACACACACACACACACACACACACAGTCAGGAGCCAGGCATGGTAGCACATGCCTTTAATCCCAGCACTCGGGAGACAGAGGTAGGAGGTTTGAGGACACCCTGAGACTACATAGTGAATTCCAGTTCAGCCTGGGCTAGAGTGAGACCCTACCTTAAAAAAAAAACTATCAGGAAGTCTGGAGAGATGGCTTAGTGGTTAAGGCACTTGGCTGCAAAGCCAAAAGACCCAGGTTCAATTCCCTAGGACCCACATAAGCCAGATGCACAAGGTGGCACAAATATCTGGATTTCATTTGCAGTGGCTGAAGGCCTTGGCATGCCCATTCTCTATCTGCCTTTCTCTTTAAAAAAAAAAAAAAAAAAAACTGGAGACGGGCATGGTAGTGCATGCCTTTAATCCCAGCGCTTGGGAGACAGACATAGGAGGATCACAGTGAGTTCAAGGCCACCCTGAGACTACAGAGTGAATGCTAGAGTGAGACCCTACATTGGGGGGGGGGGGAGGGACATGACACACTGTCACTGTCAGGAGCTTTTTCTTTTTTTTTTGGGGGGGGGTGACTGTCTCACTCTATGTCCCTGGTTGATTTGGAACAATGTAAACAAAGCTGGCCTCAAATTTGCTGCAATTCTGCTGCCTCGGGGATTACAGGGATGTACCACCATGCCTGGCTTTGGATCAGAACTTTCTGTTCCAAGAGTGAACACATGTAAAAATGTGGGCTTGAGAAGATGGCTGAGTAAGTGCTTGCCTTGTAAGCATGAAGACCTGAGTTTGATATCCACACTACTCATAAAATGCCAGGGTGTGGTGGCGTGCACCTGTAATCTGAATGCTGGAGAGATGGAGACCGATTCCCTGGTGCTTGCTGACCAGCTGGTCTAACTTAATAGTGAGCTCCAAGGATACAAGAGAGTCTGCCTCAAAGGAGATGGACAATGTTGCTGAGTGTGACACCGAGTTTGTCCTCTGGTTTTCCACATGCTTGCATGCACACACGAAAAAGAAAAGTGGGGACTGCAGAAAGCCTAGTGAGGTGACTCAAGTGGTCTGAGACTGAATGGGACAAAGATGCTCAAGGGACCATTTTGCTAAGACTGAACAAGCCAATCTTAGGCAGCCCCATAATGAGGATCTGATAGGTGTTCCACAGAACTGGTATTTTCTTCCTACATTAAGGCCCAGCTTCCATGAAAACTGCTTCAGAGAAGAACACACGGTGACAGGTGATTCAGATTTGCAATCCGTCTCCAAAAGCTATGGCGTCAAAGGGCCCTCAATGGTGTGGCCCAATGAGAATCCTAAGTGTTTGGCTTGGTGCTGGCACACTATGAGTGACGGTTAGCAAGCATCACCAAAGGGTCCCACCTACAGCACTGCTTCTAGACACCAGTGGTTCATAGCAGTATGGGGTTCCCCCCCCCCCCCGTGCAATCAGCAGGAAAGCATCAGGTGGCAGCTTCCCAAAATGCCACTACAGATCATGGCATTCTCCACTTGAACCTCTCCTCACAGGGCCCTTGGATACAGAAATCAAGAACCTGAATGAGAACTGGGTCCTCTCCAGGCTTCTGACAACATCTCCCACCTCTGAGACACACTACTCATTAGCTCTCAATGCCCACACAAGCACTGAAGGGCAGTGCTAGGTCACACCTGTATACTCCCTGGGGGAGGCTGTGTCTCCATTCTTGAAGAACTTGATTGTGGGGTAGCCACGCACGCCATATTGCTGAGCCAGCTCAGACTCTTCAGTGGCATCCACCTTGGCTAGTCGAATCTCAGAACCTTCTGCCTTTAGTTTCCCAGCGGCTTTGGCGTATTCAGGGGCCAGAGCTTTGCAGTGGCCACACCAAGGGGCATCTGAAAAAGAAAGCAGGATGCTGTAAGTGGCCCTTGATCCAATTCCACGGCTCCTCTTTCTTTCTCCTTTGTACTTCCCTTCATAAAAACCTTATCAGTTCACCGAGATAACCAACCCTCTTAACACATGCACGAAGCTGGGCTGATAGCTGGTACTCTTGGGCAATAACAGGACAGAGGCCACAAGTGACAAACCAATCCCAACCCCTAGTCTGCCCTGTGACCACCAGTGCAGCAAGACAATCCTGACTTCATGTCATGTTGCCTGCAACCACAGCTGGCGTGTCCCTTAGATGGCTATCTAAGAATCCAAAGAAGAGGTTGATGTCCCAGCCTTACACCAAGCAAGAATGTGCCCAGTACATCTAAAACTTTATAGTGTGGGAATGTGACAGTCTGTCAAGGAAGATCAGCAGCTGCTTTGGACATAAGAGTGCCGACTCAAGAGTTAGATCCCAAATACTTGTAAACAGAAGCAAAGGCTTAGGATCTGGCTTGCTTCCCGATGCGAAAGCTGGCAGGTTAGAGGTGGGGCAAGGAGTAAGAACGAACCCCGCCTGGGTAGCTCTCTCTAATTCACTTTGGCTCACACACGTCCATCCCGTTCTTCCCAGATACCAGAGGGATCCTGCCATGCGGGCGTCGGGCACAAAGACCCTTTGCCGGCTCTCAGGCCCGCAGTCACCCTCCAAGGTCCCTGGACACACGGGCTTCCCACTCTGGGCAGGAGGATGCTGGCTGAGCAGCCGGGAGCAGCGAAGCTGACAGCCGGTGCGCCGGGCGAGTTGTAGCCCAGGACCCGGCAGGCCGAAGCCCGCGGAGCCAGCGCGTCCACGAGGGCCAGCCGCGCCAGGAAGAGCTGGGTGACGCCGCCCGCGGCTCGGGCCCGGGCCGCCCTCCCGCCAGGCCCCGCGGCCGGCGCACTCACAGAACTCCACCAGCAGGTACTTGTGCGCCGCCAGCGCCTCGGCGAAGTTGCTCTTCTTCAGCACCAGGACGTTGTCCTCCTCCTCGGGGACGTCGGCGCCCACCCTGACCACGGCGGCCAGGGCGAGGCACAGGACAGCGCAGGTCAGCATGTCGGACGGCGGCAGCGGGCGGGGCACTTCGGTTAGCGCCGCCGGGACAGTCGAGGCGACGAGAGCGCGCGCCGGTCCCGACCTCGCTTTTATAAATCCTGGCCCGGGGACGCGCCCGCCCCCCGCCGCGCGCGCCACTTGCGGCGCGCACGCGCCCCGCAGCGCCCTTTGATTGGCCGGCGGCCGGAGAGCCCACCTTCCCGGAGTCGGAAACGCTGGGGGCCGCTCAGTGCTAGCTCTCGATTGGCTGGGGTGCTCGCGCTCGCGATTCTCCGCAGCCTGTGATTGGCTGCGGGGGAAGAACTTTCTCTTCCTCGACTTTTGACTGGTGCGTTTTCCCCACACCCTCCGCAGGTCGGGAATGGCTGCTGCTCTCGGCTGCCCAGACCGTGCGGCTCCTGATTGGCCAACAGATGCGCGCACCCCGCGCATCCCTTCGTCAAACGTGGCAGTGGGGCAGAGTCCCCGGCCCTCGGGCGGAGCTACGCCTGCGCCTCCGAAACCCCTCGTGTTGCATTCTGACTGGACCGCGTATCAGTATTTGCACCGCCCCTGGGACGCCAGCCGGAAGCGTGCGTGATGTAATTTCCGGCGCGCGTGCGGCCCGTGCGGGACCTACGGGTAGGGTTCCCGGATCCCTCGGGCTCCTGCCTCCGGGGACGCTCACCGCAGTGGTTGGGGCGGAGTTTAAAGACTTGAGCAGGCGCGGGGCGCGACCACCCCTCGCAGGCGGGGGCGTGCTTGGTTCCCGGTCAGTCGTCTCCGGGCGCCCTTCCTGGTCTTCTCGTTCCCGCCCGCTGGCCGAGGCTCGTGTACGCCTGAATGCAGCCCCTGGGACCTCTGCGGGTTGGAGTGCAAGCCAGACTTAGGAGGCCGGGTCGTGAAGTGGGAAGTGTGCATATTCTTATTAGTAGCTTAATTTAATATTGACTACAGAGTGAAATAAGGCTTGTGTGCATTGGGTTCTTTTAGGAAGCATTCTAAAAGCCTAAAAACGAGTAGGAGGCTCACGTGTACATTGGTTTCCACTCCTCAAACCCATCCACTCTGTCCTTTAAAAAAAATTTTGAAGCTTGGTGTGGTTGCGCACGCCTTTAATCCCAGCATTTGGAGGCAGAGGTAGGAGGGTCGCTGTGACTTCAAGACCAACCCTGAAACTACAGAGTGAATTCCAGGTCAGCCTGGACTAGAGTGAGACCCTACTTCGAACAACAACAACAACAAAAATGTAGATACACTGCCTGGCTTGGTCTATGTATCCCAGGCTGGCCTTGAACTCACCACAATTCCCTCTCAATCTCCTGAGCGCAGGCATTATTGGTATTAACTTGTCGGCCCTGCCCTACCCACCTGTTTCCTCACTGCACACAGCATGCTGCTACTAATATTGCCTCCCAGAGTGCTCTGCTCACTCACTTCCAACAGCCTTTCTTCTCACTTTCCTTTGCGCAAGCACTTCTCATACTCAAGGCTCACCAGAAAAGAGAACCATTCCCATATCTGGTGTACACATTGACTGTAATAATATCCTGCTTTTGAAATGGTGAGAACCATTGACAGTTGACATTGAAACATTCTTCTTTCAGGATAGTCTCACTTTCTAGGGGACCTCTACTTAGAACTGGAATTCCTGCCGGGCATGGTGGCACACACCTTTAATCCTAGCACTTAGGGAAGGGTGATGTAGGAGGATCGCCATGAGTCAAGTTCAGCCTGGGCTAGAGTGAGACCCTGCTTAAAAAAAACAAAAGAACTTGGGTGTGGGGCTGGAGAGATGGCTGAAAGCCAAGGACCCACGTTCAGTTTCCCAGGACCAACGTAAGCCAGATGCACAAGGTAGCACATATGTCTGGAGTTTGTTTGCTGTGGCTGGAGGCTCTGGCGTGCTCATTCATTCTCTCTCTCTCTCTCTCTCTCCCTGCCTTTCTCAACTAATCCTAAAACAAAAAAAAAAAAGGGGGGGGCCCGCTGGGCGTGGTGGTACACACCTTTAATCCCAGCACTTGGGAGGCAGAGGTAGGAGGATCGCCGTGATTTCGAGACCACCCTGAGACTACATAGTGAATTCCAGGTCAGCCTGGGCTAGAATGAGACCCTACCTTGGGAAAAAAAAAAAAAAAAAAAAAGGGTGGGGAAATGGCTTAGTGGTTAAGGGATTTGCCTGTGAAGCCTAAGGACCCGGGTTTGATTCCCCAGGACCCACATAAGCCAGATGCACAAGGGGCACTGGAGTTCATTTGCAGTGGCTAGAGGCCCTGGCGTGCCCATTCTCTTTTTCTCTATCTGCTTCCTCCCCCTCTCAAATAAATAAATAAATAAAAATTGGGTGTGGTGGTGCACACCTTTATTTAACCCCAGCATTCAGGAGGCAGAGGCAGGTTTCAGGTCAGTGTAGAACTACAGAATGAGTTTAGGTCAGCTTGTTCTAGAGTGGGACCTACCTGGGGAAAACTTTAATCTTGCCTTCAAGACCAAATATGGTATGATTCACTCTCCCATTCCATGTATAGGTCAAAAATACTGGGTTACCTGATGCCTGTGTCCAAGGTGACTATAGGCCTAGAAAGGCTGTGAGCAAATGTGTCTTTAGAGAGCTCCCTGAGGATGTGAGCTCCTTCTTAGCCCAGCAGGATGTTGGCCAGGTGATTGCCCACTGCTCTGAAAAACTTAACAAGCACACATGGCACACATCTGGTGGAAATCACCTCAGGTCTGCTGCCCTCTCCCAGTGTTTTTGTGGTTGTCCCGGCCTGCTTTACAAACTATCATTTGGGGCCCAAGACAAAAGATATTAAAAAGTTAGGAAGGTTATCTTTCTTTAATGGGCCTCTGTAGCCCTTACTGCCTTCGGTGTGTTTGGCCTACAGGCATTTATCTCCTTACCAGGAGAGTAGCAGGAGGCTGAGCTCAGTCTTGGCTACATTGAGACCCTGTTTCCACAAAAAGGGGAGCGGCTGGAGAGATGGCTTAGCAGTTAGGGTGCTTACCTGCAAAGCCTAAGGTTCGATTCCCCAGTACTTACATAAACCAGATTCACAGAGTGGTGCATGTATCTGGAGTTCGTTTGCACTGGCAGGAGGCCCTGGAGTGCCCTTTTTCTCTATCTGCTTCTTCCTCTCTCAATCTTTCAAATAAATAATTTTTTTAAAGGAAGCCGGGTGTGGTAGCACATGCCTTTAATCCCAGCACTTGAGAGGCAGAGGTAGGAGGACTGCCATAAATTTGAGGCCACCCTAAGACTACATAGTGAATTCCAGGTCAGCCTGGACTAGAGTGGAGAATTTACCTTAGGGGGTGGGGGTTGCTGAAGGAGCTGGGCGTGGTAGCACACTCCTTCAATCCCAGCACTGGGGAGGCAAAGGTAGGAAGATTGCTGTGAGTTTGAGGCCAATTTACAACTAGTTGAGATCCCCCCCCCCCAAAAAAAAAACCTCCAAGTTGTTTTAATTTGCATTTCCCCACTGGGGAAATGGCTCAATGCTAAAGACCCTTGTTTGCAAAGAGCATCAGCCTGAGGCTGAATTTCCCAGTACCCTAATAATGCTGGATGTGGGCTGGAGAGATTGCTTAGCGGTTAAGGCAGTTTCCTGCACAGCCTAAGGACCCAGGTTTGATTCCCCAATACCCAAGTAATCCAGATGCACAAGGGGGCCCATGCATCTGGAGTTCATTTGCTGTGTCTGCAGGCCCTGGTGTGCCCGATCTCTGCTGCTTCCTCTCCCTTTCTTTCAATTTTTTTTCTTTTCTTTTCTCTCTCTTTTTTTGTTTTGTTTTGTTTTGTTTTTCAAGGTAGGATTTCGCTGTAGCCCAGACTGACCTGGAATTCATTATGTAGTCTCAGGGTGGCCTCGAACTCACGGCGATCCTCCTACCTCTGCCGCCCGAGTGCTGGGATTAAAGGTGTGTGCCACCACTCCTGGCTTCTCTCAAATATTTTTAAAATAAAGGTACATGCGGGCTGGAGAGATGGCTTAGCGGTTAAATGCTTGCCTGTGAAGTCTAAGAACCCCGGTTCAAGGCTCGATTACCCAGGACCCACGTTAGCCAGATGCACAAGGGGGCACACACATCTGGAGTTTGTTTGCAGTGGCTGGAAGCCCTGACGTGCCCTTCTGTCTCTATTTGCCTCTTTCTGTCTCTCTCTGTCACTCTCAAATAAATAAAAATGAACAAAAAAGAAAAATAAAAAAGTGATTTTAAAATAAAAAAAATAAATAAAGGTACATGCAAAGAAGTGGCACAAGCATCAGGCGTTCGTTTTCAGTGGGAATAGATCCTGGCACAACTACCCCAGACACACGTGCAAATAACATTTTTTTTTTAAATTTTATTTATTTATTTGAAAGTGACAGAGAGAGACAGAGACAGAGAGAGAGAGGCAGAGAGAGAGAGAGAGAGAGAGAATGGGCACGCCAGGGCCTCCAGCCACTGTAAACGAACTCCAGACGCGTGCACCCCCTTGTGCATCTGGCTAACGTGGGTCCTGGGGAATCGAGCCTCGAACCGGGGTCCTTAGGCTTCACAGGCAAGCGCTTAACCGCTAAGCCATCTCTCCAGCCCGCAAATAATATTTTTAAAAGGGCAGGTATGGTGGTGTACACCTTTAATCCCAGCACTAGGGTGACAAGTAGGAGGATGGCTCTGAGTCGGAGGCCAGCCTGGGATGACAGTGTGCATTGTAGCTCAGCCTGGCTAGAGGGAGACCTACCTTGAGAAACACGAAACAAGAAAAACACACAACCAAGTAAGACTGCCACAGGGCATAACAAACAGATCATAGTGGAGGCTGGTGTCAACTTGGCTGTGGGCTACCAGTGGCAGAAGTTAGGGTTGATGTTCCATGGCCCCGGGTGACCACTGCCAAGCTGACATTCTGTGGAAACCAGAATGCCAAAGCAGTCCTGTCCTGGATAGTCAGTTCTGAGCCTGATAGCATGGCTGTCAGGGACTTCAGCCCTCCCTGCATTAGCTTCCTACACTGTCCCATGCAGGCATAGCTTTTTTTGTTCGTTTGTTTTTTTGAGGTAGGCTCTCACTCTGGCTCAGGCTGACCTGGAATTCACTATGCAGTCTCAGGATGGCCTCAAATTCACAGGGATCCCCCTACCTGTACCTCCTGAGTGCTGTGATTAACAGCATGTGCCACCACACCTGGCTCTTTTTTTTTTTTTTTTTTTTTTTGAGGTTGGGTCTCACTTTAGCTCAAGTTGACCTGGAATTCACTCTGTGGTCTCAAGGTGGCCTTGAACTCACAGCGATCCTACCTCTGCCTCCCAAGTACTGGGATTAAAGACGTGCCACCAACACCTGGCCAAAGCTGGTTCTTGAGAATCCAGAGGATGACCTGAAATCCCTGGCCCTTAGGTTGTTGAGCAGCTGGCTAATAAGGTACAGGTGTTCTTACCACTCTGGATATGCAGGCTAGGTCTTCTGAACACCTGTGGCCCTCAGCTTTAAGGACATAGCTGGTGCCTCAGTTGCCCAGAACCTGTCATATGCCTTCTAAGAGCAGCCCCAGGGAGAGAGGGGTGGCTGTTCACCCTAGTTTGCAAGCCCTGCAAAGCTTACTCTATCATATTTCTCTGGACCATTGGGAATATGTCAAGGCCCATCTGGGCTCACGCTCAGAGAAGTTGCTCATTAAATGCAGGTGTTGAAGGCTGGGTGTGGTGTGGTGTCACACACCTTTAGTCCCATCACTCAGGAGGCAGAGGTAGAATTGCTGTGAGTTCAAGGCCACCCTGAGACTACATAGTGAATTCCAGGTCAGCCTGGGCTAGAGCGAGACCCTATCTCGAAGCCCCCCCCTCAAAAGTATTGAATAACTAGTTTATTATTATTATTTTTAGTGTGGGGAAAGAGTATGGGTGTGCCAGGGACTCTTGCCACTGCAGACAAACTCTAGAAACATGCACCACTGTGTGTCTTTATATGGCTACTGGGGAATCAAACCCGGATGGGGAGGCTTTGCAAGCAAGCACTGGTAATCTGAGCCATCTGTCCAGCCCAGCTTTTCTTTTTCTGAGGGTCTCACTGTAGCAAAGGCAATTCTACTTCAGTCTCCTGAGTGCTAGGATTATAAACATGAACCACCATTCCTGGCTTCCAGCTGTTTTATTTTTTGAGGTAGGGTCTCACTCAAGCCCAGGCTGACTTGGAATTCACTCTGTAGTCCCAGGTTGGCTTCAAACTCATGGCAATCCTCGTACCTCTGCCTCCCAAGTGCTGGGATTAAAGGTATATGCCACCCCATCCGGCTCCAGCTGTTTTAGTATTTAGTATAACAGTGTTCAGAACAGAAAAGCTCCCTTTCAGCCTGAAGTTTGGTTAGAGATGTCCAAGGGCACTTGTAGTTGGCCACTGGGCCTACTGTGCTGGTGGCTGGTGTGAGCCGGGAGTGCGAGTGGAAACATTGTGAAGCAGGGCAGTGATGTGCATGGCCCATGAACTGAAATGGGCTGACTGCTCGAACTGGTTAGACTTGGGACCTTAGAAGCACATCATGAATATTATTAGGCCACCTCATGTTAGCCTGCACAAGGAGGAGCCAGAGCAAAGTCCTAACTGTTGGCAGTGTGCTTGCACACCTGGCACTCAGGGTCTGAGTTCACACATTACCAGGCTAGGAAAATCCCAGTGAAAAGATTAAGTTTCTTGGCCCAATGTACACAACACTCATGAGCCACTCAGTGATAACCCAAACTGCTGACAGCAGAGAGAAACTTAAGGATGAGCAAGAAGGGCTGTCTGGGGCTGCTTAGAGTGCTGTTCCCTCTTAAGACTGCCAGCAAAACTTCTCCAGACACGACCTCAGCCTGGCCCCCCTGCTAGGGACTGCCACTGTTGGGTTAGTGTCTTACAAAGCTGGATCTTGGACCCAGTCTCTCTACCCCCCAAAGGGACCTGGTAATGATGCTTGAAGTGGCCACAGGCCTGAGGGAGTTGTCCTACATGGGTAAGAGGCATTTAATGGACCAGCTGGTGACAAGCTCCAGGCAGGTCTGCAGTGGACCCTGGAACAGTGAGCAGCTGGCCACTACCAATGCCTAAGTAAAAGTGGAACAACCACTTTCTTATGCAACCCAGCGGCAGAGGGCAGGCTTCAAAACTGGCATGGATAGATACACAAAGAAGTGTATGCATCTACAGTTGTTTGCAGTGGCTGCAGGCCCTGATGCACACATTCTCTGTGCTACTTTGTTGCTCTCAAATAAAAAAAAATAAAAAAACAAAAACTGGCATAGAGCCAGAAGAGGGAACGTTTCTGTGGTGCCCTTTCTGCCTGGTGCTCTTTGGTCACTGCCCAACCTCCCTGTTGGGGCAGGTGTGGGCCTGGGTTTGGTTACTGGCTGCCTCTGGAGTGTTCAGAGGCAGGCACACCACCCTGACCCCTTGTGGTTACTACAGACATGGCACTGGGCGGGAACTGACGCCATGCTAGTCCATTAGGCCTGGTTGCTTTTCCAGGTTCTTCTGGCAGCTCTCTTGCTCCTCCATGTGGTGTGGTGGTATTCCTAGCCTTTCCTCTTAGCCTTGGACTGGGCAGTGCATTAAGGCTATTCATGAAGTGAAGGTTCCAGGACCCTCCCTAGCACCAACCTGAAATAGACAACTTCTTCACTAGGAAGATCCACACATGGAGCTGAGTTCCCTGGGCTTCCTGGGGACCAACCTCTAAGATTGCTGACTGTTTAGCAGGGTTCCCAAGTTACTTATTTCCTGAAGAGTTGGCTATTTCCTGGAAGAATCCAGGGCTATGCCCACATGTGGGTGGTATGAAGGTACCCGGTTGAGGGACACTGGACTGCATGCTCAAGTGGAACATTCTGGAGATGCTGACCAAGGCCACATCATATATAAACAGTCTGACCTCGAACTCACAATCTTCCTACCTCAGCCTTCTGAGTGCTGGGATTAATGGTTTGCGCTACCAAGCCCGACTAAGCAGTCTTTCTGCATGTCCAAGTTGAAGGCTATGACCTTCACTCATCACCTCGGCTTCCTGTGAGGCTCTACATTCATGCTGCCTGAGCCATGCTCCTACCCACAGGCCCGAGGCTCTTTTATATCCATTTCTCAATGAATAGTGTAAACAGCAGCAAAGGCACAGCAGGGCTGGAGGCAGCCAATCCAACCCTAGCGAATGACCAGAGGGGCTTCCACACTACTAGGATTTTGCCACCCTTCCAGACACACCCCAAACAAGCAGCAGAGACCCCCAGACTCCTTCAGGGGTGTTTATTTCCCAGTCAGAAGCAGGGACAGGCTTCTCTGCCTGTAAAGGCCTGGGCCTGGCAGACAGCACACAGGGACCGGGGATGGGGAGGGGAGGCACAGGAGACAGCTCCCAATTGTGTGTGCACTTGGTCCCATTTTTCCTGGCTGGGTTTGGGGAAGGTCTACCCAAGGAAGTGGCACCAAGAGCCAGGGCAGAGGCAGCAGGCCAGCCGGCCCAAATGGAGGCAATAAATACTGACAGGCCAGGCACAAGGTTCCAGGCCACAGGACCCAGGTGAGACAAGTAAGGCTCAGCCGCTGGCTGTCCCTCTGGGGCTCTCTGTAGGGAAAGGGGCTGAGTGCTGCCCACGAGAACAGAGAAAGCAAAGGCATGAGGTCCCCCTCCCTCTGCCCTGCCTCCCAGATGGGGCTGGAGACACTGAGTTTTGGCAATTTGACCCTCTCCTAGCCACTGGAGCCACCCCCTGCCCTGGCCAGGGGGGAAGAACTGAGTAGGCCTGCAGAAAGCAACAGCAGCACACCCCAGGCCTCCTCAGGTGGGTCACCAAATTGGGATGGCAGACAAGGCAAGGACAGGGGAGACCACGTGCTCATGCAGACAGGGGAGTTAAGAGTTAGCGACAGCCCCCAATACACGTTCCACATGTTAAGGCATCATGGTTAGACAGTGACTGACAGTGATGAATGACCTGGCCAGGGAGCAGTGGACTGGAGGACACTGGCCTGGGCCCCAAACTGAGTGGCCCAGCTCAGCCGGGAGAGACAAGGTAGGCTAGGCAACCCAGACAATGTTCCACTCCCTTAAAAAAGCCAGGGCCCAGTCAGGGCCTGAGGAAGGGAGGACACAGGAAACCTGGAGGGACACAGTGGGTGGAGGTCTGGACTGGAACCACCCCCACTACACAGGCAGAAGCAGCAATATGACACTAGAGACCACAGGGGCCTGAGGGCAGGAGGGGGGAAGAGGGGCAGGCAGAGGTGCCCCAGGGTGGACAGAGGAGGAATGATGGTGGTGGGGGAGGGCTCTGTCAGCACTTTGGTTTGGGGTGGGGAGGGGCGTGGGGTGGGGCATGTCGGTCCTTCTGTCTGTCCGTCGCCCTGCCCACCTCCCAGCTGGGGCTCAGTCCTTCCATTCCTTTTTGATGGTGAGATTCCACTCCCAGGACAGGTGGTCAGTCTTGTCATCGTCTGTGAAGCGGGACTTGATGTTGTAGCTTCCACGAGCCAGCATGCCCTTGGGCGCCTCCTCCACAGGTGTCAGGAATTCATACTCCTCTGCCCGGGGACCATAGCTCCCCACCATGTAGTCAGTTTTGTCAACTGTGAGACAGGGAGCCAATGATCACCAGAGCTGCTGGCTCCTCCTGAAGCCCACAGGCACCCCACCATGCTCACCCCTGCACTCACTCTTTACGCCTTTCCTGTACGTGTGCTGGATGTACTTCATGCCTGACACAATCTCTCTGTTCACCTGCAAGGACCAAGCAATGCAATGTCAGCTGACTCCCTAGCCCTGCCCCCCAACTCTCTCAGGAATCCTAAAGCCTTCACTTTACCTGGAAAGAGATTTTTATCCGGTACTCCACACCCTCCTTCAGCACAAATGACTGCTTCTTGAAGCTCTCCAGATCACCTGTGTGCGGAAGGAGACTCAGCTGGCTGCCTGCCACCCCCACACTCACTTTCTCCAGCCCCTCCCTGACACAAAGCAGAGCTTGAGAGAACCTGGCTGCACTTGCTCTCTATCACACCAGAGGGCGCCAATATCGTAGGAAATTATTTTTAGGGGCACAGGCAGGACGCCAGCTGGCTCCACCCAGGGACTCCAGTGCCCACTCACCTGTCAGGTCCAGCTCCAGGGGTCCCGGTGAAGTGCTGCACACCAGGGTCAGGCGGGTCACAATGACATTAGGAACATTGGGGTCTGAAAAGTGACAGCAAGTTAGAGCTCCACCCTTTACATCTTCTTAAGTCACTTCCAGGAGATGGGGGTATTTGAACAGGACAGAAAGAGGGTGACAGGGCCAAGTGAACTAGGGGCCTCCCAACTAATCCCAGATCACTCACCAGCAGAGACAGCCACGCGGCCCAGCAAGGCCTCCTTGTATTTGCGCAAGCTCTCATCATCCTTGTCCAGCTCCTGAATCTCCTGGATGCTCTTCTGGGCTGGGGGCTTGTAGTTCACGGAGTGCTCGTCCTCATCATTCTCCGCAGCTATCTGGGCCAGCTGCTCAGCAGTGGGTTCCTGCTCAGCCATGCTCACTTCTAGCCAGGAGCTGGACACCTGTGGGTGGGGCAGGAGCAGGACTGTGACAGTCTGGAGGCAATCCCCTTTGGACGAACCCTGCCACCAGCAGGCTGTGCTGAAGGTGGTCATGGAACTGCGTATTTTATAAAAGACAGCTGGCTGCTACCCCTGCCCACTTCAGAGTGGGCCTCAACCTAGATATGGTGTCAAGGGGTGCAAATGGGCACTTCAAACTGTTTCCCATAGAGACTAGGTTAACCCCTTCTTCCCTTAAAGCGGAAGCAGCCCTTAGACCCAACTGGCAAGGGCAATAGCAATACCTAGGATCTTGCTGCCGCCTGTAAGCAGCCCAGACTCTGGTCCCAAGGGACTCCTTCCCACTAGGTCACAGGCCTGGGCGCCCCTATGGGTGATGCTCTGTATCCTAACCACGTGCAGGACCAAGAGTGTTACGTTCGTACCAGCGAAAAGTTCTCCCAAGCTCAAATACCCAAGGGGCCACCTAAATCGCATAGGGGACTAAGGCGACACCCTGAGTATGCCAAGGCTATCCTCACTTGTGAGGATCTATGAGTACAATTTAAACCCAAGCAGTGCTGGGCAGTCTTGGGATCCTTTTGCTAGGCCCGGACCCAAGAGCGTCCGGAAAGGAGTGAATCCATCAGGGACACAGGAGAGCCTTGGCTAGCCTCTCACTTCCCCAGGTCCCAAGGGGCGCCTGGAGACCCACTCTGCATCCTACGCGGAGGGATCAAGGCGTAGCCCGTAGGGCGAGGCTAACGCCGTGCTTGAGAAGAGGGCCCCGCCCAATCGCCGGACATTTGGGCGGCCAGACCCCTGGGTGGCCCCCAGGCCGCTCCTCCAGCCCGCGGCCGCTACCGGTGAGCCGCGCCCGGCGTCGTCCGAACGTGGCCCCAGGCGACAGCATCCAGGGCGCGGCGCTCACTTCCGCAGGGCCCACAATCCCGGCAGGGTGGGGTGGGGCCGGGCGGCGAGAGCTGGGGGGTGAGGCTCCGATCCCGGGCCCTGCTCCTGCGGCCCGGCGAGGGGGCTGCGGCACGGTTTGTTCCCAGGCCCAGGAGCTGCCCGCTCGGGCGGGGTGGCGGCGCCCCCGCCCCGCCCCGCCCGCCGTCCCTCCCGCGGCCGCCGCCGTCACCCCGCCCTGCCCGCGGCCTCCGGAGCCGCGCGCACAAAGGCGCCCCCACCCCGCCGCGCGCCGCCCGGCCACTCACCGGAGGCTCGACCGCCGCGATCACGCTCCCTCCCGCACCGAGTGACGAACGTCGTCCGCCGCCCGCCGCCTGGACGGTCACTTCCGGGGTCACGCGACTTCCGCTGTCCCGGGCGGGACCCGGGGGCGCATGCGCCGCGGGCTGGGCGCTGCCGCCATGTTACGGCGGCCCTCGTGGGCGCGTCCCGCGTGGGCGGGCGGCGTCGTGTGCTGCAGTGCGTGTTGTTAGTTGTCTTGTTTGTGAAGCAAGAACTTTCACTTTCGGGCCAGGGCAGCCTCGCGCGTTCGCAGTGTGACCGGCCGCTCGTGTGTCCCCCGTTGCTGTGCCCAGGGCCTTGTCCCATTGTCCTGGGCATCCAGCAGTCGGCTGCGGTGGGCTTCCACCCTGAGTCGGCGCTCCTCCGGGCTAGCCTCGCCTACACCCCCCAGCACTCGGGGCCATGGCCCTGTGCGCAGCCTCCCGGGCGGCTGCGTGTAAGAAACTGTCCCCGGAGTGCGAGGGAGAGGGCTCCTCTCGGTTCACTGCTCTTGTCGATTGAGTGGCCATCCCCAAGGCCGCAGAAGTTTCCTTCGCCACAACAGGCTGGCCGCACCATGTTCGCTGCACAGCCTGGCAGGGGACTAACTGCCCGATGAATGGTCACAAGCACATCACTGTTTGCGAGATAATTGATCTTATTGTCTTCTGGAACTCTCGATAGCTTAGATTTATCTTGAGAGTAGGCTGCGTGGAGCACCATGCATGGAAAGTGCAGAGCTTTCTACTACTGATTGGATCGCTTCTGAGGTATCTATGCTAAAGGAACAGTTGCTTTTGGATATTATCAGGTGCTTAAAAAAAAATGTTATACGGAGCTGGGCGTGTAGGCACACTCCTTAAATCCCAACACTTGGGAGGCTGAGGTAGGAGGATCGCTGTGAGTTCAAGGTCACCCTGAGACTACATAGTGAATTCCGGATCAAACTGAGCTACAGTGAAACCCTACCTCGAAAAACCAAACAACAACAACAACAACAACAGAAAAAAAAATTATACGCGGGTTTGGAGAGATGGTTCATCGGTTAAGGCTCTTGCCTGCAAAGCCTAATGACCCAGGTTTCTGACCCCAGTACCCATGTAAAACCAGATGCACAAAATAGCCCATGTATCTGGAGTTTATTTGCAGCGGCTGGAGCCCCTGGTGTGCCCATTCTCTCTGTATCTCTTCTATATAAATAAATAAAAATATTTTTTAAAAATTAGCCCAAGCTTGGAAGATGGCTCAGCATTTAAAGGCACTTGTTTGGGCTGCAGAGATGGCTTAGCAGTTAAGGCATTCGCCTGTGAAGACAAAGGAACCAGGTTCGATTCCGAAGGACCCACGTAAGGGAGATACACAAGGTAGAACATGAGTCTGGAGTTCTTTTGCAGTGGCTGGAGGCATTGCCCATTCTCTCTCTCACCCTTTCTATCAAATAAATAAATTTGAAAAAAATAAAAGCACTGTTTGCAAAGTCTGACAATCCAGGTGCAAGTCCCAGGTTACCCATGTAAAGCTGGACACAAAACTGATACTGTTGGCAGCATCAACAGACCCTGCACTGAGGAGGCAGAGGTAGGAGGATCGCTGTGAGTTTGAGGTCACCCTGAGACTACATAGTGAATTACAGGTCAGCCTGGGCTAGAGTGAGACCATACCTCAAAAAGCAAAACTAACTAACTAACTAACTAAATAAATAAATAAATAAAAAGTAAAAAAAATTTTGAGAAAGAGATGAACTCCCGATGTATGCAGTCCCTTGTGGCATATGTGCGACATTGCAGGCTTGCATCATTGCTTCTGGCTTTATGTGGGAACTGGACATTCAAACATGAGTTTAGGCATTGCAGGGAAGTATGCTAAGCCATCTCTCCAACCCTAAAAGAATTTTTTTTTTTGTTTTTGGTTTTTCGAGGTAGGGTCTTACTCTGGCTCAGGCCTGACCTGGAATTCACTATGTACTCTCAGGGTGGCCTTGAACTGTAGGCGATCCTCCTACCTCTGCCTCCCGAGTACTGTGATTAAAGGCGTGCGACACCACACCCGGTTTAAGAATATTTTATATATATATTTATTTAAGGGGGGCGGGGCTGTAGCCACTACAACAAACCAACCTTATACATGTGGCATTACTGTGTGTATTGGGGAATAGAACTCTGATCCTTTGGCTTTGCAAGCAAGAGCCTTAACTGTTAAGTCATCTCTCCGGCCCAATGCCAGCCCTCTTTATTTTTTTTTTAATTTTTAAAAAATTTATTTTTTAAATTTTTTGTTTATTTTTATTTATTAAGAGTGACAGACAGAGAGACAAAGAGGCAGAGAAAGAGAGAGAGAATGGGAGCGCCAGGGCCTCCAGCCACTGCAAATGAACTCCAGATGCGTGCG
This sequence comes from Dipus sagitta, assembly GCA_036346955.1. Classification (NCBI taxonomy): domain Eukaryota; kingdom Metazoa; phylum Chordata; class Mammalia; order Rodentia; family Dipodidae; genus Dipus; species Dipus sagitta. The sequence goes on from CM070778.1 coordinate 15,389,915, forward strand.
CTCCCTTGTGCATCTGGCTAACGTGGGTCCTGGGGAATCGAGCTTCGAACCGGGTCCTTAAGCTTCACAGGCAAGCACTTAACCGCTAAGCCATCTCTCCAGCCCGCCAGCACTCTTTAGACTGAAGTAGGGCAGCTGTGAGTCCAAGGCCAGCCTAGCCTACAAGGTGAGTTTCAGGCCAGTCTAAGTCTGGGCTAGAGTGAGACCCTGCCTCAAAATATAAAGGGGCTGGAGCACCCTGGTGTGCCCATACTCACTTTGTCTGCCTCTTTCAAATAAATTAAAAACATCCCAGCCTTCAGGAGGCAGAGGTAGGAGTATTGCTGTGAGTTCAAGGCTGGCCTGAGACTACATAGTGAATTTCAGGTCAGCCTGGGCTAGAGCAAGACCCTACCTGGAAAATTCTCCCCAAGAATTATACAAATTTCAGTCATATATTTTCTTCATGATCTATTGCTGTGTGAAAATGAGCTTTGAAATTCAGCAACTCCAGACGATCACTGTGTATTTCAGAGTCCTTACAATACGCTTGCTTGGGGCTCTGGCTGGAGTTTCTCTGTGGTGTAGCACCATAGCTGTGTAAGAGGTTCCAGTTCCTCCTGAGATTTCCCTCAGTTCCTCCCACCAGGCTCCATCTCCCCATAAATTCCTGAGAACACTGTTATGGTGGATTTGCTCAGGGACGTCTATAGTATCATTTCACAAGAACCATCAACCCTGCTGTTTGGACTGGGAACTGGGAAGGGAAGCAGCACTGGCCCCATATATCAAGGCAGGAAGATGACACCAGAAACCTAGTGCCTCTACCATTCCTCTTCAATATTTTCAACCTAATTATTTTATGCAGGTATCTACATCCTCCTTCTACACAGCAACTTTGAAGCAAAGCTGTCCTTTCAAGCATATATATGTGTGTGTGTGTGTGTGTGTGTGTGTGTCTTTCGAGGTAGGGTCTAGTCACTATGGAGTCTCAGGGTGGCCTCGAACTCACAGCAATCCTCCTACCTCTGCCTCCCGAGTGCTGGGATTAAAGGCATGCAGCACCACACCTGGCTTCAAGCATATCTTTAAAAAAAATTATCTACACATGTACGTGCATGCATGCATGCCTGTACAGAACATCAGATGTTTGTATTTCTTTTTGCATCAGGCTTATGTGGGTGGCTTGGGAATTGATCCCTAGCCAGCAGTTTGCAAGCAGGCACCTTTAACTGCTGAGCCACCTTCCCAGCTTCTCAAGCACAAATAGTTCTGCAAATACTTTTTTTTTTTTTTTTTTTTTTTGAGGTAGGGACTCACTCTAGCCCAGGCTGACCTGGAATTCACTATGTAGTCTCAGGGTGGCCTCGCACTCATGGTGATCCTCCTACCTCTGCCTCCCGAGTGCTGGGATTAAAGGCATATCCACCATACCCGGCTGCTTTTACTTTTATTTGAGACAGAGAGAAAGAGGCAGAAAGGGGGGCTGGAGAGATGGCGTAGCAGTGAAAGCGCTTGCCTGAAAAGCCAAAGGACCTCAGTTCAATTCCCCAGCACACAGGTAAGCCAGATGCACAAGGTGGTGCATGCATTTGAGTTCATTTGCAGTGTCAGGAGGCCCTAGTGCACCCTTTCTCTGTCTCCAAAAATAAATAAATAAATAAAATAAATGAGGCAGAGAGAGAGAAATTGGGTGCACCAGAGCCTAAATGAACAAGCAAAGAGGTAGAGAAAAGAGAGAATGGATATATCAGGGCCTCCAGGCACTGCAAATGATTGATGCATGTGCCACTCTGTGCATTTGGTTTTATGGAAGTACTAGGGAATCAAACCTGAGTCATTAAGCTTTGTAGCCAAGTGCTTTAACCACTGAGAAATCTCTCCAGCCCAAGCAGGGTTTCTTGTAGAGCAAGCTGATCTTATTTATTTGAGAGTGACAGAGAGAGAAAGAGGCAGATAGAGAATGGACATGCCAGGGCCTCAAGCCACTGCAAAGGAACTCCAGATGCGTGCGCCCCCTTGTGCATCTGGCTAACATGGGTCCTGGGGAATCGAGCCTCAAACCGGGGTCCTTAGGCTTGATAGGCAAGCGCTTAACCGCTAAGCCATCTCTCCAGCCCTAATTTTTTTTTTTTTTTTGAGCAGCTGATCTTGAAGTCACTATATTGCCAAAGTTGACCCTGAACTGGAAGAGATCCTCCTGCCTCCACATCCCGAGTTTTAGGATTACTGGCTTACACATTATATATCACCACACCTGGCTCTAAGATGTTGTTTTCTTAAACTGTTATGAACTTAGGTGTTAATATATTTGACAAGGATTTAAAAATAGCAAAATTAACTGAGTCTATAGTCATTCATGATAATTTGAATGATATACTTATGCATTAGGTGGTAAATGCATCTGAAGTTCATTTGCAGTGGCTTGAGACCCTGGTTCAACCATTCTCTTTATCATCTCAAATAAATAAAATTTCAAAAATGTTTCTCTCAAATTTATATACACACACACATATCATTTTTTTAAACATTTTATTGAGGTAGGTTCTCGCTCTAGCTTTGGCTGGTCTGGAATTCACTATGTAGTCTCAGGGTGGCCTCGAACACATGACGACCCTTCTACCTCTGTCTCCAAGTGCTGGGATTAAAGGCACGCGCCACCACACCCAGCAATAAAATATATTTTCTTCTTTTATTTCCGAGTAGGGTCTCATTATAGTCCAGGTTGACCTGGAATTCACTATGTAATCTCAGGGTGGCCTCAAACTCACAGCAAACCTCCTACTTCAGCCTCCTGAATGTTGGGATTAAAGGCGTGCGCCACCATGTTCGGGCATAAAATATAGTTTTAAAAAAAGATGCAGCTGGGCATGGTGGCGCACGCCTTTAATCCCCGCACTGGGGAGGCAGAGGTAGGATGATCGCCATGAGTTCGAGGCCACCCTGAGACTACATACTGAATTCCAGGTCAGCCTGGGTTAGAGTGAGACCCTACCTTGAAAAAAATACACACAAAAAAGATGGAGACTAGGGCTGGAGACATGGCTTAGCAGTGAAGGTACTTGTCTGGGACGCCTAAGGACCCATGTCCAACTCTCCAGATCCCACTTAAGCCAGATGCACGAAGGTGGGGCATGCACAAGGTTGCACATGCCCACTAGGTGGTGCAAGTGTCTCAAGTTCGATTGCAGTAGCTGAAGTCTGAGGTCCTGGAGTGCCAATTAGCTCTACAATTAAAAAAAAAAAATTGGAAAATAAGAGCTGGGCATGGTAGGGCACATCTTTAATTCCAGCACTAGGGATGCAGAAGTAGGACTGCTGAGTTCAAGGCCACTTTGACACTACCTACACAAGACCATTGTAACAGGAGGAAAAATGACATCCAAATAAAAGAATGATTGGGCGGGGAAGGGAATTATCATGGTTTATTATTCATAATTACGGAAGATATCAATAATATAAAATAAAAATATTTTATTAGTATGTGAGCAAGAGGCCCTAGTGCACCCAATTCTATCTGCCTCTTCCCCATTTTTTGGCTTTTCAAGGTAGGGTATCACTCTAACCCAGGCTAATCTGGAATTCACTATGTAGTCTCAGGCTGGCCTCGAACTCAGTGATCCTACTACCTCTGCCTCCTGAGTGCACTACAATAGTTAACTCTAGATCAACCTGAGCTACAGCAAGACCCTATCTTGAAAAAAAAAAAAAAAAAAAAAAGGCTGTAGAGATTGCTTATGGTTAAGTGGTTAAGGCACTTGCCTTTGAAGCCTAAGTACCAACATTCATGCGAATCAGATGCACATGGTGGTGCATAAAACCGGAGTTTGTTTGCAGTTGCTAGGGGCCCTGGCACACCCATTCATCATTTTTCTCTCTCTAATAAATAAATAAATAAAATTAGTTTTTGCCAGACGTGGTGGCATAGACCTTTAATCCCAGCACTTGGGTAGCTGAGGTAGGAGGACTGCCATGAGTTTGAGGCCACCCTGAGACTACAGAATGAATTCTAGGTTAGCCTAGACTACAGCAAGACCCTATCTCAAGAAACCAAAATAAAGCCAGGCACAGACCTTTAATCCCAGCACTTGGGAGGCAGAGGTAGAAGGATCACCTAGAGTTTGAGACTACCCTGAGGCTTTACAGTAAATTCCAGGTCAGTCTGGACTAGAGTGAAACCCTACCACAAAATAAATAAATAATGAATAATAAATTGGTAGCCAGCCAGGTATGGTGATATACACCTTGAATCCCAACATCTGGGGGGCAGACGTAGGAAGATTTCTGTGAGTTCGATGCCAGCTTGGAGCTACAAAGTTCTGAACAGCCTGGGTTAGATGACCACAAAAAAAAAAAAAAACATAAATGGGGCTGGAGGAATGGCTTAGTGGTTAAGGCATTTTCCTGCAAAGCCAAAGGACCCAGGTTTGATGCTCCAGGACCCACATTAGCCAGATGCACAAAGGGCCACACACGTGTGGAGTTTGTTTGCAGTGGCTGGAGGCCCTGGTGCGCCCATTCTCTCTCTCCCCCCCTCTTACTCTAATAAATAAGTAAATAAAAACAAAATATTTTTTTAAAAAAACAATAAATTAATAAATTGGTAGCTATACCAAGCATGGTGGCACATGTACTCAGGAAGCTGAGGTAGAGTTACCATTTAAGGCCAGGTTGTGTTAGAGTGACTCAACCTTAAAAAACAAATTAAGGGGCTGCAGAAATGGCTTAATGGTTAAGCGCTTGCCTGTGAAGCCTAAGGACCCCAGTTTGAGGCTCAATTCCTCAGGACCCACGTTGCACAAGGGGGCGCACACGTCTGCAGTTCGTTTGCAGTGGCTGGAGGCCCTGTTGCACCCATTCTCTCTCTCTCTGCCTGTCGCTCTCAAATAAATAAAAATAAGCAAAAAGAAAAATTAAGAGGGCTGTAGAGATGGCTTAGTAGCCCAGATAAGGCGCTTGCCTGAAAGGCAATGCATCTGGAGTTTGTTTGCAGTAGCTGAAGGCCCTAGTGCATCCATTCTTTTTGTCTCTCTTCTCTCTGCTTACAAATAAATTAAAAATTCTATTCTACAGCCGGGCGTGGTGGCGCACGCCTTTAATCCCAGCACTCAGGAGGCTGAGGTAGGAGGATCGCCGTGAGTTCGAGGCCACCCTGAGACTCCATAGTGAATTCCAGGTCAGCCTGGGCTAGAGTGAGACCCTACCTCAGAAAACCAAAATAATTAATTAATTAAAAAAAAAGAAAAAAGAAATAGTTAAAAAAAAAAAATTCTATTCTACTTACACTACAAGGTCTCAAGACAAACCAATAAAATTAACACTAAATAGATGTGAATACAGTTTGGCTTATAATCCCAGCATTTGGAAAGTGGATGAGTTCAAGTGTAGGTCAGCCTCAACTACACAGTGAATTCTAGGCCAGGCTGGGATACAGGATACCTTGTCTTAAAAAACAGTGGAGGTGGGGTTGAAGAGATGGCTTCTGCCTGTGCTAGGAGACAGGCACTACCTCAAAAATACAAAAACAAAAACCACCTTGGGGGCTGGAGAGATGGTTAGTGGTTAAGAGCCTTGCCTGCAAAACCAAGACCCAGGTTCAACTCCCAAGGACCCACATGTGTCTGGATTTCCTTTGCCATGGCTAGAGGCCCTGGTGCTAATTAAAAAAAAAAAAAATTAATAGTAAACCTATTTATTGAGGCATTATGGAATACATTAAAAAAAATTGAGTCAGGCATGGTGGCACTCAGCACTTGGGAAGCAGAGGTAGGAGCACTGCCATGAGTTCGAGGCCACCCTAACTGAGACTACATAGAGAATTTCAGGTCAGCCTGTGCTAGAGCAAGACCCTACCTCAAAAACAAAACAAAATTGAGAGAATAGTATACAGGGTGCCAGGGCTTCCTGCCACTACAAATGAACTTCAGATGCATGTACCACTTTGTGTGTCTGGCTTTGTGGGTACCAGGGCTCTATGTAGGAACTAGGGAATTGAACCCAGGCTTTGCAAACTACCTTTAACCACTTGAACCATCTCTCCTGGCCACGTGGTACACATTTTATGGCTTATATAAATCTAGGGTTAAAGTGATAAACCCTTTTTTTTTTCGTTGTTTTCCGAAGTAGGGTCTCACTCTAGCCCAGGCTGACCTGGAATTCACTATAGAATCTCAAGGTGGCCTCGAGCTCATGGTGATCCTCCTACCTCTGCCTCCAGAGTGCAGGGATTAAAGGCATGCGCCACCATGCTGGCTTTATTTATTTATTTTTTTGAGATAGGGTTTTACTCTAGCCCAGTTTGGCCTCAAAGTCCTACCTCTGCCTCTCAAGGTTAAAGGCATGACATGTCCTGCTTTTTTTTAAAAAAAGATTTATATTTATTTATTTATTACAGAGAGTGAGAATGGGCACGCTAGGGCCTCTAGCCACTGCAAATGAACTACAGACGCATGTGAAACCATGTGCATCTGGCTTATGTGGGCACTGGAGAATTGAACCTCAGTCCTTAGGCTTCACAGGCATGTGCCTTCATCGCTAAGCCATCTCTCCAACCCTCTTTTTTTTGGGTTGGTTTGTTTGGTTTTTGGTTCCTCGAAGTAGGGTCTCATTCTAGCTCAGGCTGACCTGGAATTCATCTGCAGTCTCAGGGTGGCCTTGAACTCACATCAATCCTCCTACCTTTGCCTCTGCAATGCTGGGATTAAAGGTGTTCACCACCACATCTGGCTCCAGCCCTCTTTTTTTTTATTAACATTTTCCATGATTATAAAAAATATCCCATGGTAATACCCTGCCTTCCCCCCACTTTCCCATATGAAAATCCATTCTCCATCATATCCCCTCCCCATCTCAATCAGTCTCTCGTTTGGTGCCATGATCTTTTCCTCCTCTTATGATGGTCTTGTGTAGGTAGTGTCAGGCACTATGAGGTCATGGATATCCATCCAGCCCTCTTTTTAAAAAATATTTTATTTGTGAAAGAATGGGCCCACCGGGGCCTCCAGCCACTGCAAACTAACTCCAGATGCATGTGCCCCCTTGTGGATCCTTTGGCTTTGCAGGCAAGTGCCTTAACCACTAAGCCATCTCTCAGCCCCCCTCTTTTGGTTTTTTTGAAACAGGATCTCAGGCAGCCCATGATGACTTCCAATTATGTAGATGAGGTTATCTTTAATTCCTAATCTTCCTTCTTCCTAACATAGGCAGTCTTTTAAATTTTTTTTTTTAAGTTTAGAAAGTCTTTATTAGATTAAGAGACATACAAAGAACTCCTGCCAAGTAGAAGTCAGGAGGGAGGGGGTAAAGGCCCAAACCCGGTCAGCATTACACCAGCAAGTCACCATTCCCTGTCTACAATCTCATCTTTCTAGCATGGGGAGTAGGCTTTCTGATTGGAATTTACAATTGCACTCCTGTTGGACAATTTTGTCTTTGAAGCTAGCAAATGAGATTATGGAACCACGCGCATTTTACATGAGTATTTTTCCTTTCAAATATCCAGATGTGGCAGCACATTTTAATTCCAGCACTCAGAGGCTAAGGTAGGAGGATCACTCATTTCAAAGACAGCCTGGGCAAGAGACCTTATCTCAAAAAAAATAAACACATGAACAACACATGGGCAGGAGATATGGCTTGGTGGTTAAGGTGCTTGCCTGTGAAGCGTAAGGACCCATGTTCAATTCTCCAGATCCTATATAAGCCAGACACACAAAGGTGAGGCAAGCATCTGGAGTTCAATTGCAGTGGCTGAGGCCCTCCTATGCCAATTCTGTCTCTAAAAAGGTAAAAGCCACACAGGGAAGATTTAGGAGTAAAATTTTAAGTCTACAACTTACTCTGTCAGTCAGAAAAAAACACATGGAAGCTGGGTGTGATGGGTCAAGCCTACAATCCCAGCAAGAAGTCTATCAAAAATACAATAGTGACCCAGCGTGGTGGTGCATGGCTTTAATCCCAGCACTCGGGAGGCAGAGAGAGGAGGATAGCCTTAAGTTTAAGGCCACTCTGAGACTACATAGTGAATTTCAGGTCAGCCTGGGCTAGTGTGAAACCCTACCTCAAAAAATCAAAACAAGAAGACAGTGGTGGCTGGGCTTGGTGGTGCACTCCCTTAATCCCAGCAGTTGGGAGAAAAAGGAGGATCCCTGTGAGTTCAAAGGCACCCTGAGCCTAATTAGCGAGTTCCAGGTCAGCCTGGACTAGAGTGAGACCCCATCTTGAAAAAAAAAAAAAAAAGTGACTATGTCAAAAAAGGAAGGGGGCTGTAGAGATGGCTTACTTGTTAAGACACTTGCCAGCAAAGCCAAAGGACCCAGGTTAGATTCTCCAGTACCCACGTAAAGTCAGATTCACAAGGTGGTTGCATGCATCTGGAACCCAGTTTATTTGCAGTAGCTATAGGCCATGAGGTGCCCATTCTCAATCTCAAAAAAAAAAAAAAAGAAAAGAAAAAAGAAAAAAAAAGTCAGCAGTAATGGAGCACACCTTTAATCCCAGCACTGTGGAGACAGAGGTAGGAGGATCACCATGAGTTGGAGGCCACCCTGAGACTACATAGTGAATTCCAGGTCAGCTTGGGCTAGAGCGAAAACCCTACCTCGAAAAAACAAAACAAAAAAAGTTACAGAGGTGGGTAGAGGGTAGATGGGTGTGGTGGTTTATACGTTTAATCTGAACACTCAGGAGGGTCAATGCGAGTTCAAGGACAGAAGAGTCCTAGGTCAGCCTGAGCTAGTTAGTTAAGACCCTGCTCCAAACCAAAAAAGTTATTCAAACCTGGGCATGGTGGAGCATGCCTGCTATCCTAGCCTAGGGAGATTAAGGCATGAGGATCATGAGTTTGAGACCAGCCTGGACTATGTAATAAGACCTTGGTGGGCTGGAGAGATGGTTAAGCTGTTAAGGTGCTTGCCTGCAAAGCCTAAGGACCTAGGTTCGATTCCCCAGTATCCATGTAAGCCAGGTAAACAAGATGGCACATCCATCTGGAGTTTGTTTGCAGTGGCTGGAGGCCCTGGTGTGCCCATCTCTCTAATAATTAAGTAAATTAGACCCTGTTACAGGGGCTGGATAGATGGCTTAGCGGTTAAGCGCTTGCCTGTGAAGCCTAAGGACCCCGGTTCAAGGCTCAATTTCCCCAGGACCCACGTTAGCCAGATGTACAAGGTGTACAAGGGGGGCACACGCGTCTGGAGTTCCATTTGCAGTGGCTAGAGGCCCTGGCGTGCCCATTCTCTCTCTCTCTCTCATTCTCAAATAAATAAATAAAAATAAAAATATTAAAAAAAGACCTTGTTACAAAACCAAACAAACCCCTTATGTTTGTGTTGGGCAAGTAAATAAACAGTTCTCTAAAATAAAATGCTGCATCACTAAATTCTTGACAGGATAAAATTGTTCCTGTCAAATATTAAATATGGCGGGCATGGTGGCGCACGCCTTTAATCCCAGCACTCGGGAGGCAGAGGGAGGAGGATCACTGGGAATTCAAAGGCACCCTAAGACTACATAGTGAATCCCAGGTCAGCCTGGGCTAGAGTGAGACCCTACCTCAATAAACCAAAAAATAAAATGATTATATATAGTATCCACATAGGCCTAGACCTTAATAAACACTAATATTGCCCATAACAGAAATACTTTAGGTACACTCCTACTTTCCTTATTTGTACTGTCGTTATCATACTATACTACAACTTCTCATTGTTATGTTTCTTCTATTAAACTATCAACTGACTAAAGTGAAGTGCAAAATGTACAAATTTATTTACATAAGGGCCCCAGTGCTAGACATAGACACAGCTACCTAACAGGTTAACAAAGGTGCCTGAATAGGCTGGATGTGGTAGTGCACGCCTTTAATCCTAGCATTTGGGAGGCAGAGGTAGAGGGAACACTGTGAATTTGAGGCCAGCCTGAGACAACATAGTAAATTCCCTACGTTGAAAAACAAAAAATAAAAATAAAAATGCCTGAATAGATCACTGAATCTAGCATCCAAGACCAGAGTGGATTTAACATGACCTGATGCTAAACAGAAGGTCTCTTATCATTTTCATCTAGTTTGGCAGATCTTTCTTTGCTCACAGCAGCAAAAACTTGAGGCTCGTCTCTAGTCATTCCTGCTTTACCAAGCACTTCTAGTTGAAGAGCTCTGATTCTGTACTCACTATCTCTCTCCAGAGCTGGCTGCTTCTTCCCTCAGTACATCTGAAAGCCCCATGATAAATATAGGCAGAAAGCTCCAGGCACAGGATCACTGCTGCTCTGGGGTATTCCCATCTTTCAAGTTAGAAGACAGGAGAGTGGCAGCCATAGACTCCAACCCCACAAGGCACACAGCCACAGAAACCCAGCTGTAGCCCAGGGAAACTCCAGCAGCAGGATGGACCAGACAGCTCCAGTTCTACACACATTTCTATTTTATTATGGCAAAGGTGAAAATACCACCTTCTCCACAACAGCAACTGGTAAAATTTATCCCAAAAATAACTCGGTACAAAACAGGTTTGTTTCAGAATTTAAAAAGAAAAAAAAAAAAAAAAAGAAAACCTTTAAATGAGCTTTTAAATCCTATTTTTAAAACAGAAATTAAAAAAAAATCCATCATTGGCCATACAGTCCAGTTGCCACCCCCTCCAGCTAGCATCATGATGGACGAGGCGCCTGGGTCCTGTTGCACGTGCGGATTTGCCCCGCTGTTTAACTGGTATCCATCTGAAATAGAGAGAGAAAGGTTACTCAGGAGGTCCCCGTGGCTATGGTGGGTCCCACAGGATGTCACTCAGCCCCACCTTGACTTTGGGGGTAGGGACTCCCTCAAGAGTACTCACCCTTGCATTATAGGCGTCCAGCTGTGCATCTAGTTCCTCTGCAGAAAGCTGTTGCTTTGAATTCCTGCCAGTACCTCTGCCTCTTCCTCGGCTGCCTCCACGAGTTCCTCTCCGGGTGCCACCACCAAAACTTCCAGTTCCACGATTTCTAGTCATACCACCTCTGTTTACGCTACCAAGGAAAACAGAATTCTGTAACTTTACTGGAGAGACCACAGGGTGGTAGGATTAAATAGAACAAGCCCACCACCCCTGTCCCTAAAGGGCTCCAGAACTTACCTCTGTGTAGGTCTCCGTTGTGTATCAATCTGTGATGTGACGAGCTGGATGTTCATGGGGCGTCCTGTAGCAAAGAATACAAGAGGTCTCATCTCAGAGGCTCTGAAGCTGACCCAGGGGGCACCACACCCTGGTCGCCATGCAAGCTCTGGAAAGGGCCTTTGTGTGTCTCCAATGCCCCCGACAAGGGAAATGGCCTGGAGAGCCTGGTGGGAGAAGAGTGGCAATGATAGCAACCCCACCAACACCTCCTCAATCCTTCTCAGTCCAGGCTAGGAGGGCTGTTTGGTCAGGTGTCCAGGGTGCTCATGGGTGGACAGGTGTGGGTGACCTGACGGAAGAAGAACAGGTACCTTTGTCTTTACGACTACAGCCCCGCACTCAGGTGTACTATGGCGGTTCTGAGAAGGCTTCACAGAAGTGAATCTTCCGGAAGGAGCTGAAGGAGGGGAGGGATGTAGCTTGCTGGATGGGGGTTCACAAGAGGTTGGTCCAGATGTGTGGGGCAGCATGAGAGGTGGCAGAATGGAAGAGAGAGACAAAGGGGCAAATGCAAAGTGTCACAGCCACAGGGGCAATCCATATTCCTACAGGGAGAGGTGCCAGCCCCAAACTCCACAAGCCCCGCAGGCATCCTGGGCCCAGCCCCAGACTCACCATCCAAAGGGACACCATTGTACTGTTTCATAGCCTTCAGGGCATCTGCCTTCCGTTCAAAGTGCACATCTGCTGTCCCTAAACTTCTTCCAGATCGATCATAATGCACAGCTGCCTTCTTCAGTGTTCCAAATTCAGCAAAGAGTTCCTGGGAGATGGACAGGGCAGCTGTTAGCTAAACAGCTATTTTCCTTTCAGTGGCCCAGGGGCAGTTCCTGAGAACTTTGAGTGCTTCCCTGACAGCCATTTGGGGGACGGGGGCAGGCATGGTGGTGGCAGTAAGAGCTGAGGGAAGGGATGGGGCAGGAAGAACAGCAACTTCCAAGAACACCTGGGTCAGAGGGCTCTTGTCCAGTTTGGTACCAGACACCTGTACCATGATGCAGGAAAAGGAAGCTGCAAAGCCCCTGGTACAGGGCACAAGATTAAGTCACTACCTTTTTTCAACAAGGGAAAACTCGTCCAAGGACTGTTTCTAACAGCAGAGGCCAAGAGTCAAAGCAAGGGAAGCTGTCCAACAGAGCAGACCAGCTCCAAGGGCCCACGGATTTGGGAGCCCTGACCCCAGCCCCTCCCCCAAAGGCAGATTCTGGCTCACCTTTCCCTCTCCTCCTACTCAAGCCTGCCGCAAAGTCTGAAGTCAAGCGCGCCATGGAAACTGCCCTGACCTCAGGCAGGCTGGGAGTTGGAGAGGGAACCCAGAGTGTGGGGCTACTCCGGCCGCAGGCACACAGCGGGAAGTGGAGTCACCAAAAGCGGTTTCCAGTGGATGCCAGAAACCACCTTAAAAAAAGTGTTGAGACACTTGTGAGTGCTCATTGGCCTTGCTCTGTCCTCCCACTACGGCAAAGCCAAATGGCTGGGCTCTGAGAAATGGAACCCAGGGAGGCCCAGCAACCTGACCTGACCCAGCCATATCCAAGATTCATTCCCAAAAAGTTTTCTTAACCAGAAAAACAGGTCTCAATGTCTTAAGAGTACAATCACAAAAAGAGAAGGTGTGGTTTGAGGATCAAAACACTGATAAGAATGGTGACCAATGAAACCCAGGGCTCCAGACAGACAGGGCTAGAAAATACACAGCTACCATTGGCCCCTGTGCTTTGTCAGCCTTAGGGGGCCTCTTCCAGTTAACTCATTAAAACAGGACATGTGAGAAGCAAGCACCCTCAGCCTACCAGTGATACTTGGGAACCTCACACGTGTGGCCATTAAAAAGTGGAAGTCTGGGCAAAGAACTAGGCCCTCACGCCAGGGTCGGTAGACACACACCACCCCTCCAGGAAGAACTAAACTGAACAACTGGTCACGCTTTAACCCAGCAGAGTGAGCCCATCACCGTGACAGTGGCTGCGCCTTGGGCAGCCGGGAAGCTCAGGTTCCAAAGAGAGAAGGGGCTCGAGGCGCCTCCTAGAACAGCCCCTCTGAGCAGGGTGAGTGGCTGGCACGGCAGTTCGTCTCCTACCTGAATATCAGCGTCTGACACTCCGAAATCCAGGTTTGACACCAACAGCTTCCCGCCCGTCTCCACGCCGGCTCCGCCCCCGAAGCCACTGTCGAAAAGGTCATGCTGCCACTTGTCGGGAAGCTGTTTCGGCTGAACCGCAAGAACAGAAAGAGAACCGTGAGCCTCTCGCCCTGGGCTCCCTCGGACAACCCCTCCGCCCGGCCGGGGGGCGGGGACGCAGGTACCGCGGGGCCCGGCGAGCGACCCGGAGGGGAACGTGCAACTTCCCCGTCCCCCGCCGCCATGAGGCCGGGAGGAGACCGGACAAAGCGCCCGGCAGGTCCCCGCCTCGAAACGGGGCCTCGCCGTACACCTCGGCGCTCCGTCTGGGCTCGGCGGTGGCCCTGACCGGTCGCCTCAGCAGTCCGCCCGCCCGCCCGCCCGCCCGCGCCGGCCCCGCGACTCACCCTGCTGTAGGGCGCCGGCCGATTCCTGCCGCCGCCGCCCGCTGCGCCGCGGGCGATGGACGGCCGGTTCCGCATGGGCCCTCCGCCTCTATTCACTCTCGCGGCGGCTTGAAGTCCGCCGCCGCGGCCGCTCTGAGAGCCGGCCCTGCCTCGACCCCGGCCCCCGCCGCGGCCGCCCCGCTGGCTCCGGTTCAGCTTGATGATGTCGTCCAGGGACATATCCATTTTGTCGGCCATGGCGGGCGCGGAATCGGGCCTGAGCTCGAGCCCGCGCGTCAGCACGCTGAAGCGTCACTTCCGGCGCCTCGGCGGCCTTCCGGCGTCGCAGCCTCGGAGCGGCAGCCGATTGGCCTGGGTGCGCGGGGACGAGGCGGGCGCGTGCGTACTGCTCTCGGGACTCGGCGGGCGCCGCTTCTGCGAGCCTGGCGCGGTGTGGTCGTTTTTATACCTTCCCGCGCGGAGGCCAACGGAAGGGCGGGGCGCCGCGAGATTAGGTTTGAGAAGGTGCGAGGGCGCGGCCGGGGCGGGGCCCGCCTTCCCTCCCTCCCGCGCTCCCGCTCTCCCCCTCTGCGGCCCTCCTGCCGCCGAGGCCAGGCGCGGCCGCCGGGAGGCGGAGCTGGAACCGAGCGGAGCGGAGCGCTCGCTGCCGCGTCGCGTCGCTTCTGGCCCGCAGCCTGGGCCCCCTCTGCTCGCCGCCGGGCTGTGGCGTGCTGCGGGTCAGTTTTGGGTGTGTGTTCCCCGGAAGTTGAAGGCTTCGACCGAGCGGGAGTCTGCGCCGCTCCGCCGGGCGCCTCTCAAGTTAGCGACCCGAGTCGGTTTTTGCTCCTCTTAGTGTTGGAAGCACTTGCACAATTTGCCCTTGGAACTCGTGTGTGAAAGCAGTGGGCGCTTGCGTGGGGGTAAGACGTTCAGCGGCACAGCAGAGGTGGAGGCGTCCTGCGGCCCCGAAGCAGGGCCTCTCTGGCGGAGGAGTCCTTGCTCCTGCAGCCCTTGACCCGCCTGGCGCCGCGGCACCCCAGTAGCTCCCCCGGAGCGCTGACCCCGGGCCGGGAGCAGCACCTCGAGTGTGGTGCCCAATGCGGTAACTCTGCAGACAAACTTGAGCCGGGTCATTCTCTTTCCTCAGCCCACAGGTGCCACTGCCATGAAGGTGAAAATTAAGTGCTGGAACGGTGTGGCCACTTGGCTGTGGGTAGCCAATGATGAGAACTGCGGCATCTGTAGGATGGCATTTAACGGCTGCTGTCCCGACTGTAAGTGTTTCCCTCTGTGCTCTCAGAACTCTGCCTGTTTGCCTGCTCGACCAACTTTGAAACCCCTTTTAGTTCGCTTTTTCTGAAGAAAGCTGACAGAAAAGAAGCCAGGTATTTCAAGTCCACATTTTCGTAAAGATTCTGTCATGCGGTATGTCATAATCCTATAATCCCAGCATTTGAGAAATGGAGGATCAGGAGGTCAAAGTCATCCTTTGATGGCAAGGAAGAGGCCAGCTTGAGTTACATGAGGTCCTGTCTCTTTAAAAATAAAAATAAGTGGGGGGCGGTTGGTTGGAGGCATGGCTTAGCGGTTAAGGTGCTTGCCTGCAAAGCCAAGGGACCCTGGTTCCATTCTCCAGTACCCACTCAGCCAGATGCACAAGGTGGCACATGCATCTGGAGTTCGTTTGCAGTGGCTGGAGGTCATGGCGTGCCCATCCTCTCTGTCTTTTTCTCATAATAAAAATAAAACACGGGCTGGGGAAATGGCTCAGCCGTTAAATGTGCTTGCTTGCAAAGCCTGCTGGTTCAGGTTCAGTTTCCCACATAAAGCCATGGTTCCAAAGTGGCACACGTGTCTGGAGTGAGTTTGCAGCCAAAAGAGGGGCTGGTGTGTCATTGCACTCCTTGCAAATGAGCAAGCAAGTAAAAATATACTTGTTCTTTATGATCAAATTCAACTACTTCGAACATGAGACAAAAAGAGATTTGTTAAAATCTTGTGCCAGGACTTAACAGTTAAGGCACTTGCCGGCAAAGCTAAAGCACCCAGGTTGATTCCCCTAGCAGCCATGTAAGGCCAGATGCACAAGGTGGCTCATGTGTCTGGAGTTCCTTTGCAGTGGCTGGAGGCCTATTCTCTATCTGCCCCCGCCTCAAAATACTTAATTTTTTTTTGGTTTTCGAGGTAGGGTCTCACTCTAGCCCAGGCTGACCTGAAATTCACTATGGAGTCTCAGGGTGGCCTCGAACCCAGCTTCTTAAAAAAAAATTTAACCGGGCGTGGTGGCGCACGCCTTTAATCCCATCACTTGGGAGGCAGAGGTAGGAGGATCGCCGTGAGTTTGAGGCCACCCTGAGACTCCATAGTGAATTCCAGGTCAGCCTGGGCTAGAGTGAAACCCTACCTCGAAAAACCAAAAAAAAAAAAAAAATTTTTTTTTAAATATATTTATTTGTTGCCAGGTGTGGTGGTGCATGCCTTTAATCCCAGTAGAGGTAAGAGGAGCGCTGTGAATTCAAGGCCATCCTGAAATGTAGTGAATTCCAGGTCAGTCTGGGTTAGAAAGAGACCCTACCTGGAAAAACCAGAAACAGCAACAACAAAAACACAGCTTTTTTGTTTTGTTTTGTTTTGTTTTGTTTTTTTGAGGTAGGGTCTCACTCTAGCTCAGGCTGACCTGGAATTCACTGTATAGTCTCAGGGTGGCCCTGAACTCTCAGCAATCCTCCTACCTCTGCCTCCCGAGTGCTGGGATTAAAGGTATGCAAACTGGTTATTTTGTATAAATTGCATTTTTAAAATTGCAAAAGAAAAAAAAAAGCGTGGTGACACATGCCTTTAGTCTCAGTACTTAGGAGGCAGAGGTAGGGGGATCATTGTGAGTTCAAGGCCACCTTGAGACTACATAGTCTATTCCATGTCAGCTTGGGCTGGAGTGAGACCCTACATCCCTACATCACACATAACCAAAAGAAATTTTTTATTTACTTGCACAGAGAGAGAGAGAGAGAGAGAAAGAATGGGCATGCCAGGACCTCTGGTCACTGCAAATGAACTCCAGATGCATGCATCACTTTGTGCATCTGGCTTTACGTGGGTACTGGGGCATTGAACCCAGCTCGTTGGGCTTTGTGGGCAAGTGCCTTGACTGCTGAGCCTTCTCTACAGCCCAAATGACACCTAAGGTCATGTTTTGAGTACTTTAAACTCTAAATATGCTTTCATTTTCTAACTTATTTACTTATTTTTTGTTTTTCAAGGTAGGGTCTCGTAACAGCTGACCTGGTATTCACTATATGGTCTCAGGGTGGCCCCGAATTCATAGTGATCCTCCTACGTCTGCTTCCCAGGTGTGCTACCACCACTAGTTTTCAAGGCATTTGAATCTTAACAATTATTTTATTTATTTGGGGGTGAGAGGCAGATAGAGAGAATGGGCACGCCCGGTCTCTAGCCACACTGCAAATGAACTCCAGACACATGCCACCTGTGCATCTGGCTGATATGGGTTCTGGGGAATCAAACCTGGGGTCCTTAGGCTTCACAGGCAAGTGCCTTAACCCACTCACTAAGCCATCTATCTCTCCAGTCCCAACCTTCTTTTTTTTGGTTTTATGAGGTAGGGATTCACCGTAGCCCAGGCTGACCTGAAATTCATTATGTAGTTTAGGCTGGCCTCAAAATCACAGTGATCTCCTACCTCTGCCTCCCAAGTGCTGGATTTAAAGGTGCGCCACCACACCTGGCTAAATAGACTTTTTAAAATTAATTAATTAATTTTTTTGAGGTAGGGTCTCTAGCCCAGGCTGACCTGGAATCACTATGTAGTCTCAAGGTGGCCTCCAACTCATGGCGATCCTCCTACCTCTGCCTCCCGAGTGCTGGGATTAAAGGCGTGTGCCACTACGCCCTGCTCTAAATAGACTTTTTAAAAAAATCTTTTATTACCGGGTGTGGTGGCACACGCCTTTAATCCCAGCACTCGGGAGGCAGTGGTAGGAGGATCGCTGAGAGTTCGAGGCCACCGTGAGACTACATAGTTAATTCCAGGTCAGCCTGGACCAGCGTGAGACCATACCTTGAACCCCCCCCCCCAAAAAAAAAAAGTTTTATTTATTTGCAAGGAGAGAGGGAGAGAATATGAGTGAGTGCTCCAGGGCCTCTAGCTAATGCAAACGACTTTGTGTATCAGGCTTTATGTGGGTACTGGGGAATTGAACCTGGGTTATTAAGCATTGCATGCAAGCATTTAAATGCTGAGCTACCTCTCCAGCCCATATATATATATATTTTTTTTTTGCATTTACCAAATTTATTGGTGGGGATAGCAGGTTGGAGGGGGGCATATAACAAAGTAGGGAAATCTCTGCTATTATAGACTTCAGATGCTATGATGTTATTTTTAGCTTTGGATTGGTGGTAGCTAGTGATCTATTAATACATTCCAGAGGTTTTGCTGGAAACTCAAAAGGATGTTAGGCCAGATACAGAAGTGAGTTCTAAGTGGCTATTAGCAGGACTAAACATAGCCCAATATAATCTTGTGACATTCCAACTTTTTTTGTGTGTGTGTGTGAAAAGTAACATTTATTTTAAACACCAGAGAACCAAGACAGGCACTCACCAAACCTTAGTACAATTGCCCCTTGTAGGAGACAAGGCCTGCCTGGTTGCTCTCAGGGGCATCTGGAAGCATCTTTTTGCAGTGTGGCTGGTTGTGAGGCCTGGCAGGGCTCCATCAGGGGAAGTCGCAGTAGGGCAGGTGAAAGGGGTAGAGTGGTGTATAGCGTGACTTCTGCCAGAGAAGCTTGTTCTCCAGGAAGGCAACAGTGGGTAGGGTAAGGACCAGCGTCTCATGCTTGAGTAGACTGTGCATGTTCAGGCCTGGGGTATAGGAGTGTGCTCAGCCCTATCCCCTCTGCTTACATGTGTAGTCCTTACCACCCTCCTCCGCCTCACCTCACCGCACCCTGCCCTCCTTCAGATCCTGGTCTAGTCACCAAAGAACTGCTTTTGGATCTCTGGTCTGCCCCTTGTCAAAACCCAGTGGAAGAGAGCAAATGGGCAAGCACACCATGCCATCAGGAGACCAGAGTGCTAGAACTCAGTGAGCAAGGGACAGGAAGGGGAAGCTTGGCAGCTTGGCAGGGCCTGGCAAGGACTTGGCCTTTTCTGCAAGGAGGTTGGGTAGCCAAGGACTGAGGGGAAGAGTTGGGTCAAGCTCTCTCTCACTCATGTGTTCATGTGTGTCCTCTTTGGTTGCATGAAGAACAGACTTGATCGATGTGCCCTTAGAACCTTTCTTGGAGAAAGGAACCCCAAGGGCACAAAGAAAGCTAAGAACTGGGGACCCAGCTCAGTGGCAGGGCTGTTACCTGGCATACAAAAGGCCCTGGGTTAAATCCGTAGCACCATGGATGGGAGGATGGATCAATGGATGACTGTGTGGATAAATGGAAAGCTCAGATCTGGTCAGGGAATGTGATTGTGTTCAAATAGGCCATTCAGTGACCCAGTGACAGCTACAAGATTTGAACCGGATTGGTTTCTACCAATAGGACCTGTACCCACAAGCTCCCACTGCTCACCAACCGCTGGAATCAGATTGAAGGTCTTGAGCCTGGAGGTGGCCTCCACGACATTGTTAGGCATCTCCTCATGTGTCCTGTGCCAGCTTGATGGTCAAAGCCACCTCGAGGCCCAGTGCCCGTAATTTCATGGGTAGCATGTAGTAGTAACTCGTGGGATCCCGGGGACCATGGGCAACGCCACCTCCACTTACCTCCCCGCCAGAGGGGGGAGTGGATACTGCCATGTCAGGCATGCCCAGTGCCTTTCTGTGGCCAGGGCTTGCGGCCACCCCCGCTCACCTCTGCCCTGGTCTTGGTCTTGGCATAGCTAATTCTCTTGAAGTTCTTCTGCCAGATGGCAACCTGATGCAGGACATCCAGCCAGGGCGCTGTGGGGTGCAGCTCGGTCAGGCCCACGCGCTCCTGGTCATAGCCCCGCAGGGACTCAACCCAGGCCTGCACCGGGCGCTTGGGCAGGGGACATTCCAACTTTTTACAACCACAGAAATTCTAGTCAGGCTGCTGAATCTTCAACAAAGACTTGGAGTGTTATTTCTTTTTTTTCTTTTTTTCTTTTTATTTATTTGTTTATTTATTTATTTACTTGAGAGCGATAGACAGAGAAGGAGGCAGAGAGAGAGAGAGAGAGAATGGGCGCGCCAGGGCTTCCAGCCACTGCAAACGAACTCCAGACGCGTGCGCCCCCTTGTGCATCTGGCTAACGTGGGTCCTGGGGAATTGAGCCTCGAACCGGGGTACTTAGGCTTCACAGGCAAGCGCTTAACCGCTAAGCCATCTCTCCAGCCCTTTTTTTTTTTTTTTTTTTTTTTTTTTTTTTTTTTTTTTTTTTTTTAGGTAGGGTCTCACTCTAGTCCAGGCTGACCTGGAATTCATTATGGGAGGGTCAGCCCATAAATCTTAACATTTTGATGTGTTTTACAGAATGTCCTACCATCTGGGTTTTATGTTTTTTATTTTTTTGTTTATGAGGGAGAAAGAGAGAATGGGTGCACCAGGACCCTTGGCCGCTGCAAACGAACTCCAGATGCATGTGCCACCTTGTGCAACTGGCTTATGTGGGTCCTGGGGAATTGAACCTGTTCTTTGGCTTTGCAGACAAGCGCCTTAACTGCTATGCCATCTCTCCAGCCTCTGTTTGTTTGTTTGTATGTATGTTTTTTTGTTTGTTTGTTTGTTTGTTTGTTTTTTTGGTTTTTCGAGGTAGGGTCTCACTCTAGCCCAGGCTGACCTGGAATTCACTATGGAGTCTCAGGGTGGCCTCGAACTCACGGCGATCCTCCTACCTCTGCCTCCCGAGTGCTGGGATTAAAGGCGTGCGCCACCACGCCCGGCTTTTATGTATGTATGTTTTTCTTTAATTTTTCCTTTGTCTCCAATATATTCTGTGAGGTGGAAATGTTTGATTACATTTAAGTAAAAAGCAGATTTTTGCAACAGGGAGTTTGGTTTTCTCTCAGACCCAAATGAATGTAAACCTTCCAGGTTTTCTAAATGCTGGGATTGCAGGTATGAGATAACATAACAAGTTTAGGCTTCATTTTCACTGCTGCCCTGACTGTGTTAATCATCTTCATAGGGAAACTTTGAAATCACTGATTGATTTTCTTTTCTATCTTTTTTTGTTTGTTTTGTTTTTCAAGGTAGGGTCTCACTCTAGCCCAGGCTGACCTGGAATTCACTACGGAGTCTCAGGGTGCCCTCAAACTCACAGAGTCCTCCTACCTCTGCCTCTCGAGTGCTGGGATTAAAGGCATGTGCCACCACACCCGGCTTTTCTTTTTTCTTTTTATTTATTTTTTTTGAGGTAGGGTCTAACTCTAGCCCAGGCTGACCTGGAATGTTGTACTCTCAGTATGGTCTGAAACTCAGCTTGGTTTGTTGTTGTTCTTTGATTTTCTAGGTAGGGTGTCGCTCTAGCCCAGGCTAACCCAGAATTCGCTATGCAGTCCCAGGATGGCCTCAAACTCACAGAATTCCTCTTACCTCTGCCTCCTGAATGCTAGGATTAAATGCGTGCGCCACCGTGCCTGTCTAAGCTTGATTGATTCTTTTTGATTAGACTTATGTAAGATGATAGTAACAGAGATTACTAACCAAACACGAGTGTAGTTTTATTTAATCCTTTTCTTTCTTTTTTAACATATATTTTTAAATTAATTTATTTGACAGAGAAAGTGGGGGGGGGGAGAGAATGGGCACACCAGGCCCTCCAGCCACTACAAAGGAACTCCAGACACGTGCATCCTCTTGTGCATCTGGCTAATGTGGGTCCTGGAAAATCAAACCTGGGTCCTTTGGCTTTGCAGGCAAACGCCTTAACCACTAAGCCAGTCCCTCCAGCCCTAATCCTTTTATTTCTTTTTAATATCTTATTTGCAAGCAGAAAGTGAGAGAGAGAAAGGGCATGAGAGCAAGCAAGGGAGCATGAGCCCCCCAGGGCCTCTGCTGCTGTGAAGGAACTCCAGGTACATGTGCCACTTGGTGCATCTGGCTGCACTTGGACAGTGGGAAGTCAAAACTATTATGGCAGGCTTTGGTAGCAAGCTGCTTTAACCACTGAGCCATCTCTCCACCCCATAATTGCTTTATATATATATATATATTTATTTATTTATTATTGTTTTTGTTTTTCCAGGCTCGTTTGGAACTCACTCTAGTCCCAGACTGGCCTCAAACTCATATCAATCCTCCTACCTTTGCCTAGGTAGCTGGGATTAAGGGTTGGAGCCACTGCGCCTGGCTTTAATTTTTTTTTTAATATTTATTTTATTTATTTGAGAGAGGGAGACTAAGAGGCAAATAGAGAGAGGGAGAGAGAGATGGGTGCACCAGGGCCATCAACCAATGTAAACAAACTCCAGATGCATACACCCCCTTATGCATCTGGCTTACATGGGTCCTGGGGGATTGAACCTGGGTCCTTTGGCTTCGCAGGCAAACACCTTAAGTGCTAAGCCATCTCTCCAGCCCCTGGCTTTAATTTTAATTTATTCATTTGCACATGTGTTGGGGGTATGTATGCGTGCACCAGGGTCTCCTGCCTTCTGCAAAGACATGCCAGATACATGTACCACTTTGTGCCTGGTTTTGTTTGGGTGCTGAACCTAGGTAGGCTAGTAGGCTTGACAAACAAGTGCCTTTTACTGTTTGAGCCATCTCTCTAGCCACAAGCAGTATCTTTTCTTTTGTCTGTTTGCTTGTTTTTTGTTTTTTGAGGTAGGGTCTCACTCTAGCTCAGGCTGACCTGGAATTCACTATGTAGTCTCACGGTGGCCTCAAACTCACAGCGATCTTCCTACCTCTGACCCCCGGGTGCTGGGATTAAAGACATGCGCCCCCACGCCCAGCTCCAGACAGGATCTTAAGTGGCTGAGTATTCAATGTCTGATGCTTGTGCTCAAGGTTTGTTAAAACAGGACCTGTTGGCTGTAGCAAGTAGGGGATTTAGTCAAATTATTGTATTTGCTATTTAAGGTAGAGTCAGCCAATTTTAAAATAGGCAGTGTTTGACAAGTCCAATATGGTTTCTGGATAAGTGTAGCAGTTTAATTACTAAGGTTGTAATAAATCTGTTCCAGGTCTCAGAGGGCTTTGAGGTAAAGCAATTGTGAAGAGGTGTTTTGGGTTTTTTGTTTGTTTGTTTGTTTGTTTGTTTGGTTTTGGCTTTTCGAGGTAGGGTCTCACTCTAGCCCATGCTGACCTGGAATTCACTATGGAGTTTCAGGGTGGCCTTGAACTCACGGTGATGAAGAGATATTTATTTTTATTTTCTAATTTATTTGCAAGCAGAGAAAAAGAGCCCTTTTTAAAGCAAATGAACTCCAGACACATGTGCCACTTTTTTCTGGCTTTTCCTAGGTAGTGGGGAATCCAACCCAGGCAGGTAGGCTTTGCAAGAAAGTGCCTTCAACCTTTGAGCCATTTCCCAAGCCCAAGAGGTATTTAAATTATAAAAATATTTTCTTCAAGGCCTTGCCTTCTTCTTTCTGCCATTTTGGGTCCCACGGAGGCCAGCTGGGAACAGGACTTCTAAAAGACAAATGTCTGGAAGGCTTTGGTGCAAGGCCATTTTTGCTGGTTATAAGTGAGGTCTCCAGAACAAAGGGAGCACACAGCTCTCAAAATTGAAAGTGTTTATGCCAGAGATGAAACTGAATTCTACTTGGGCAAGAGATGTACTTATGTGTGCAAAGCAAAAAATCAACACAGTGACTGCTGGTGGCAAACCTGATAAAACGAGAATAACCTGGGGAAAGGTAACTCAGGCCCATGGAAACGGTGGCATGATTTGAGCCAGATTCCAAGCAGTCTTCCTACTAAGGCCATTGGACACGGAATCCGTGTGATGCTATACCCTTCAAGGATTTAAGAAAAGTCAATAAATAAGAATGTATTTGTGTTCTTGTAAAAAATGATAATTTCATCAAAATGCTAGCAAATCTTTGCATGAATCATCAGTACACTCACACACTCATCAGATACCCAGTCTTGCTGCCTGTGGGGACATCTCTAGACCAAGGCAGTGCCTTCCTCCACATGACCACCCACAGATGAGCCAGCTGGGTGACCCCTGTTGGTGAGCTACCCAGTGCCAACTCTGATTAGGAAGGATGATTTCAGAGTTCTGCTGAAGTTGATTGGATGCAATAGGGGCTTAGCTGCTGCTGCTTTTTTTTTTTTTTTTTTTTTTTCCAATGTAGGGTCCCACTCTAGCCCAGGCTGACCTGGAATTCACTATGTAGTCTCAGGGTGGCCTCGAACTCAGTGATCCTTTTACCTCTGCCTCCCAAATGGTGGGATTAAAGGCATGCGCCACCAGCCCTGCCTAAATTAGTTCTTTATATGGTTTTCCAGGTCCGTGGAGATCAGGGACACTTTTTTTTTTTTTTTTTTTACCATGATATGGACTGTACATTTCTGCCCACACCCTCTCCATCCGTGGAGGAAGTGTTCCCAGTTCTTAGGGGTGGGTGCGTGCAGTCTGTGTCCCTGGCATTGATGGTAGGTGCTTTGAGGCTGCAGCTAGGAAAGATGGAAGCTGGCACATGCTGACAGGTTTATCCCAAGGCTCTTGTAGTGCACCAGATCCCCAGTGTCTCGGAAGGAGCCTTCTAAGTCCCAGCACTTCATTGCCCTGTTCTTGATGAAGATAAATAGCTCCTTACTCAGATTGTCTCTTTGGCCTCCTGATCATTGTTACTTTTTTACATTATAGGTCAGTTGTCCACACATAAGCCCAGGTCAGAGGGGTCCTTTCTCCTCTGCCCCTCAGGCTTGGGGAATTGGTTGGCCAAGCCAGAGCTTCTTTCCTGTGAGGGAGCTGATAAGCTCCTCTGCACTTAGTTTGCCAGAGAGAGGGGAACTGCCCCTGCAGCCCTCAAGCATAGCAGATCTTTTGTGGGAGTGGGCCATGTCTGGGAATGAGGTGGGTCACACTGCTAGTTTCTGTCGTATCTGACGTGTGGCAGAAAGGCTCTGGCCTGTAAGATGGAGTAGTTGCTTGATGTCCTGGGTTTCTGTGACTTGCCTAATCCCTCCTCCCTAACACTGTCCCCTTCTGGCAGGTAAGGTGCCTGGTGATGACTGTCCCCTGGTATGGGGGCAGTGTTCCCACTGCTTCCACATGCACTGCATCCTCAAGTGGCTGAACGCGCAGCAGGTGCAGCAGCACTGCCCCATGTGCCGCCAGGAATGGAAGTTCAAAGAGTGAGGCCCATGTTGTGCCTAGCTCCCTCTCCCAGCGCTGCTCCAAGCTCAGCCCCTTCCCCTCACTGGAGATGGCATCCTGACACTGCTTCTCACAGCGGGGCCCAGTGGCCATGGTCTGTACTGGGTACACGGACACTCCCCCTTGGACTGTGTAACAAAGTTGAAACAAGGACTGGGGCTTCGTTTGTTTTCTTTTTCATCTCAGTGTTGACACTTTTATTCAATAAGTAAAACTCATTAATGTTCCTGAAGCTTCTGGTTGCCTGTTTTCTTGGCATATTAATGCAGCTGCAGTATGTTTTGGTATGAAAGCCCTCATGAATAAACATCTTAATGTAACAACACCACAGTCCTCATCACGCTCTTGAGTCATAACTCAAGGAGCAGAGGATCAGACACAAGAGATGAGAGCAGGGCCCAGCTTGAGCAAAAGCCCTAGGGTATGTTTATGCCACAGGACATGATGTGGCATTCCATAGCCCATTAATTGACCTCACCTGGTTTAACCCCCCCTTCCTCCTCCAGCTGTTCACTGACAGCCACTCTTATGAGCTAATCTGGCTAAAGGAGAAGGTCTGAGCAGGCTCTGGTTATCTCTAAGCTGCAGAAACTAGTGACAAGCAGTTCTCAGTCTCTTGCCTGGTCTTAAGACTGAAGGCCAGCGCCAGTGAAGAACCTTGAAAGTGTGTATGTGTCCCCTGATGCTTTAGGGAAGAATAGCCCAATTTTTTATTTATTTGAGGGAGAAAGGCAAACAGAGTGAGTATAGGCAGGCCAGGGCCTCCTGCCACTGCAAACTCCAAGTACATGTGCTAACTTGTGCATCTGGCTTTATATAGGTGCTGGGGAATAAAACCCAGCCTGTCAGGATTTGCAAACTAGTGTCTTTAACCACTTAGTCATCTTCCCAGCCCAAGAACAGCCCTTAGGCCTGGCATGGTGGACCATCCCTTTAAACCCAGCACTTGGGAGGCAAAGCTAGGATGATTGCTGTGAGTTTGAGGCCACACAGAAACTGCATAGTGAATTCCAGGTCAGCCTGGGCTACAGCAAAACCCTACATCAAAAAACAAAAGAATAGCAGGAAGACCCTCTTTCTCACAACTGGGGACTGGCAGCCATAAGGGGAGCAGTAGCCCAACCCTGGGTTACTAAGACAGTTCCCAGATGGAGACTGATGTTGGCTGGGTATACAGGAGTCCTCCAGTGAGTTCACCACCTTGTCCCCATGTGCTCAGTGCCCATGTCTAGTCTGAGCACCTTGGCATGCATGATAACTGCCTTACGGCCTTGGGAGTAGATCAGGAGGGCCAGAGCTCTTAGGTCACTTGTATCTGCATGTCTGTTGGCTCTAAGCCTTGCTGATCCCTCTGCTTGTTGCCCTTTGGGGTACCTACTGCAAACAGACCTGTGGCTCTGGCAGACCTTTCAAACCCATTGGCTGTTTAGAGCATTGTGGACCTGGAATGTATCATCAGCCATTAGAAGTGAAGAAGGCCAGTAAAGTGAGGTGGCGCACACCTTTAATCCCAGTGCTCGGGAGACAGGATTGCTGTGGGTTTGAGGCCATCCTGAGACTACATAGTGAATTCCATTCCAGCTCAGCTTGTGCTACAATGAGACCCTACCTCAAAAAACAAAAGCAACAGCAAAGTGAAGAGGGTCCCATCATGAGCAGAGACAGTGTGACTGTATGGGTCATCCAGGGCCACAGAGATGTGTAGATTTGGAGTTGCTTGAGCTCATGGGGTAGGTCTTTTCAAGGTCTGTGCTTCATGTCCATCCTGGCCTGTCCTCTGAAACCTACCTCTCATTCTGGGATATCTTCTATGCTTCTGCTGGGAACGTACGTGTGTGTGTTTGTGTACACATGCATGCATTAGAGTCTCTAGCCATTGCAAATATTCCAGATGCATGCTTTACATGGGCACTGGGAAATCAAACCTGGCTCCTTTGGCTTTGCAGGCAAGTCTAATCGCTAGCCATCCCTCCAGCCCACAAGGAGCCAATTTTTTTTAATTTTTACTTATTTGAGAGAGACCGAGAGAGGGAAAATGGGCACGCCAGGGCCTCCAGCCCACTGCAAACAAACTCCAGATACATGTGCCTCCTTGTGCATCTGGCTTAACGTGGGTCCTGGGGAATCGAGCTTCGAACCGGGGTCCTTAGGCTTCACAGGCAAGCACTCAACCACTAGCTAAGCCATCTCTCCAGCCCATAAGGAGCCATTTTTATGTAGACATTTTTATTTTATTTATTTGAGAGAGAATGGGCGTGCCAGGGTTTCCAGCCACTGCAGACGGACTTCAGACACACACGCAGCCTTGTACATCTGGTTTAGGCTTACATGGGTACTGGAGTATCGAACCTGGGTCCTTAGGCTTCACAGGCAAATGCCTTAACTGCTAAGCCATCTCTCCAGCCCAAGACTTTTTTTTTTTTTCCCGAGGTAGGGTCTCTAGCCCAGGCTGATCTGGTATTTACTGTGTAGTCTTATGGTGGTCTTGAACTCACAGTGATCATCTTACCTCTGCCTCTGAGTGCTGGGTAAAGACATGCACCACCACACCTGGCCAGCAACTTCCTGTGGGACAGAAAGTACTCAAAAGTTCCCTCACCTTTCCAGTCTCACCTCTGAGCTGGCCACACAGGTTCACTTACAGCTTCCCTGCCACTTGGGTTCCTCCTATTCAGTTATTCCTGGGTTCTAGCTGGCCCTGTCTTCCATGTCAGCTCCACTCCTCTCTGTCTCTAGATCTAAGTCTCTAAGAGGTCCCACAGCCAGTTTGCCCTTGGGCATATGGGGTCTCTGGTTCCTCCTCTTCCCCATTGTTTTTCCATCTGCCTTGTCCAAGAAGTCAGTGCACCTGATGTAACCCTATGCCATTGATCTTGCGCACGTCTCCAAGGCTCCTCTCATTTCCCTTGATTATCCCACACCTGTCCTGACCAGAGACTCTGTCCTTTCTGGGTCCTGTACACAACAGATGTCCCTTACATCTGCCCTTGCTCCTATGTGCAGAGTGTTGGGACCGTTGTTTCCCTTAGCAAAGAAGGCTTATGGGCCACCAGTCTAGGGAAGAGTGGGGTCTATAGTCATTTGCTGTGGCTTTCCTGAAGGCTGGAACCTCCCCATCAAAGACCACAGACCAATAGAACCTTCCACTGAAGGCATGAAACAAAATAGCCCCAGCTGGGTCTGGTAGTTAATACCTATAATCCCAGCACTTGGGATGTAAAGGCAGGAGGATTTTGCCACTAAATTAAGGCCAGGTAGGACTACAGTGAGGGCCCGCATCTCCAAAAAAAAAAAAAAAAAAAAAAAAAAAAAAAATCCTCACCTCCCACCTGTGGTCCCGAAATCTTGGTGACACACGCAGAGGTAGGATTGCTGTGAGTTCCAGGTCAGCATGGACTAGAGACCCTGCCTTGGAAAACAAGAAATATTGGGCAGAGAGGTCACTTACACTTTATGCTTCCTATTATTTTTAATGTCTTTTTAAAATTTATTAGAGGCAGAGAGAATAGGTGCGCCTGGACCTCTAGCTACTGCAAACGAACTCCAGGTGCATGTATCACCATGTGCAGCTGGTGTACGTGGGTCCTGGGGATTCGAACCTGGGGTCTTTGGCTTTGCAGGCAAGCGCCTTAACCATTAAACCATCTCTCCAGCCCTCAGTTCTGCTGTAAAGTGGGAGAAATCACGCCCTTTCAGAGCGTGCTGCCTTTAGCTCTCCAGCGTCCTGAGCACTGCAGACTTGGAGGGAGACAAAGGGCCCACCGATACTCTGCGCGCAGCCGTGCGCCCGAGCCCCCCTCCCCCTGTGCGCCCCGCGTCCCCTCCCTCCCGCGTCCCGCTACGGATATAAGGCACCAGGCTCGCAGGCTTCAGTCTGGACCCTACCGGCCTGCCTCTGGCTTCCCATGGCTCGGTGCGCTACGCTCGTGCCCGCCGCCCTGGCACTGCTCCTGCTGCTGACGCTGCCCGGCCTTGCGTGGTACCAGCCGGCGGCGGGACAACGCCACTATTCGGTGGGTCGCGCCGCGGGGCTGCTGTCCAACTTCCACAGGTCCCCGTCGACGCGCCGCTCGGAGTCGCCAGTTCCTGTCGTGGGGACGGTACACCCGCGCCGCACCAGTACCTTTCCCGAGCTCCTCCCCAGTCTGCGGACCCTTGTGAGTGCAACTGGGCAGTGGGTGGCGGGAGCCGGTGGGGCACGGGTGGTCCCTCAGCCTCCACCGCCCACTTAGGCTGTGTGCGTCAAGGACATCACTCCGAACCTGCAGAGCTGTGAGCGGCTCCTCGACAGCCAGGGCACTTTCCAATGCAAGGCGGATGTCTTCCTATCGCTGCGCAAGGCGGACTGCCACAGCACCTGAGCCCTGGACTCCAACCTGGACCTCTGCGGGCTCCAGGGGTGGCTCCCACGCCCAGTCCTGTTCCGGGTTCCCCAGGCCCCGCTGTGTGGGCTGGCACCCTCTCCTCAGCGTGCCCCACAGTAAATGGCTAAATGAATAAAGCAAAGCTGTCTCCAGATTGCTGGAGGGTTGGGGTCCACAAGCATGGACAAGTGCCCCTCGAGGGGTTGCCTGAGCCAGTCCCAGGGTTCCTGCTCCGTTTCTCAAGAGCACTCCTTTCTTGGGAAGGTTGCCTAGGTTTCTTCTCCTCCACAAAACTAGAAGGGTCCAGAGCCCCCAGATGCTTCCCTGGGATGGGTCTCACACAAGAACCCTCCTACTTAGGGAACAAGTCCGGTTCCATTGCCCACCAGGCCCTGGGCACAGACAGACCATCTTAAAGAAAACTGCAAAGGCCCTTCAGATCTTACTGCTGCAATCCCACCCTGTCTGAACCTCACATGGGCCCTGCCTTAGCTCTGGTGATCCTCCTTTCAGGATTCCCACTGTCTCCAGCCCATTAGCTTCCATCCCTCAGTCCTTCCCCAAAACCTTTTTTTGTTGTTGTTTCTGAGGTGTGGTTTATCTCTAGCCCAGGCTGACCTGGAATTCACTATGTAGTCTCAGGGTGGCCTTGAACTCACCGGGATCCTCCTACCTCTGTCTGGGATTAAAGGCATGCACCACCATGTCAGCCCCCTCCCCAACTGTGTTTTAACTGTGTCAAACGCAAACCAAGCTGGGTGTGGTGGCTCATGCCTTTAATCCCAGCACTCAGGAGGCAGAGAGGTAGGAGGATCATCGTGAGTTCCAGGCCATGAAACTATATAGTGAATTCCAGGTCGGCCTGGACTAGAGTGAGACCCTTCCTCAGGAGGGTGGGGGAAGGCAGAACAAAGGCTTAGCTGTGTCAACAGAAGTGGTGCGCAGATCCAGAACAAGCCTTCATACCCACCATGAAGCTGGGCACGAACCTGGAACCACTTCCATCCAGGCCTCAAAGCTGTACCACCTTCCCTCACACCAGCACTCTCCACTGCCTTGAGGTAGCCTCCCTAACCTTGCTCTTCATACTCAAGAGATCTAGGTTCTGGGACTCAAAGCCAAGAGGACAGCTGACGAGGGACAGACAAGTGCTGGGGCCTCTCACCACTCCCTCTTGCCCTGCCTTCATTTGGCAAACTCAGGTTGCAGGGCAAGTGCCTAAGCTCTGGTCCCAGAGTTACAGGAACCTGTCTCCTAGGTTATCTTTCACTCCAGGGTACCTTCGTCAGCCAAACCTGCCACCTCTCCCTCCACTCAGAGGCTGTGTGGATGGCAGGTAGGCAAGCCTGCATGCATGGTATTTGAGGCCCCTACATCCAGGCAGGAGCACATTGAATGACTACTGAAGGAATCCACAGGCCAGGGGAGACCCATCCCACTGAGACTAGAGGGTGGTGGTGAGGAAAGAATGCTGGGTGCTGCTCAAGTGTGCCCACCTCAAGATCCTGCACTAGACCTTGAAACATTCACATGAAGAACAGGCTCTTGGGGAGAACCAAGCATAGGGTTGAAAAGTGCTACCATAATTCTGTTTTGCTTTGGAGGAGCTGGGGATGAATCAGGGCCTTGTCACCCTAGACAAGTGCTCCATCATCAAGCCTCACCCTCAATACCCCACAGGCACCAGCAAGAGGCAGCTGTAGGAATCTCTGTACTGCTGGATTCCAACTTGGCCCTGCTTGGGTACCAAGACCTAGACTCTGGAGGAGCCAGGGGTATGCAGGCAAGAGCTCTGCTTCCAGGCCCAGCTCTTCTCCCTTTTTCGGGGGGGGGGGGCTGAAGTAGGGCCTCACTCTTGCCCAGGCTGACCTGGAATTCACTATGTAGTCTCAGGGTGGCCTCGAACTCATGGCCATCCTCCTACCTCTGCCTCCCAAGTGCTAGGATTAAAGGCATGTGCCACCACACCCCGCTCTTTTCCCTTTACTGAGCCCCTACAATGGACGAGTATGGGCAGGTTTCATAGTTTTTTTTGTCCTGCCCCAGGGCTGGAAGCCCAACACAGCACTTCCCACCAGGCTTTATTCAATTGCACCAAAGAGATTCACATCAACCGCTGCAGTACAAAGTGAGGACCAGGAAGTCTGTGAGGACAGCCAGGCTGGCCCAGCTGCTGGGGTAAGCTTATCTTCCTGAGGCCAGGCACTGGGTGCTGGAGCATGTCCCCTGGGTGCCTACTTGGGGTGACCTGGGGCCAGATCTCCCCAAAGTTGCCCCTTCCATATCTCTCACCAAAGCTTGGGTGGGCAATTAATACAGCCTCCAGCCAGGCAGGAAGGGTATCCCTAACAGAGGTGTGTGTGTGTTGGAGGAGGGGTGTGTGGTAATTAGAACCCTGTGGATGCCCAGCCCACAGCAGCACTCTTCAGGTCATAGGTGCCCTCTGCTCATCCTGCCCACTGGGCTGCCCTGCCCTAGTGGGCACTCCTCTGAGCAGGTTAGTGGGAAGGGCGGAAAGCCTGATGAAGACACGGGACAGGCAGGCAGGAATAGCACTCTCGGTGCCAGGCCAGCAAAGTGGGTGATGCGCTTGCCTCCTATGGAATCCTGTGAGCCAAACTCTAAGTTGCAGAAGCAGAGCAGGGCAGGGCCACCAGTGAAGGCCCTAGTGACATCTTCAGTCAGAATCTAGTCACTGTCTCCTGTAGGCTGCCCCTCGTGCTGCCTCGTGGCCTCCAGGAAGGCCAGCTCCTTGGCTTCCTTCTTCTGGTTTCGTGCTTCATACTCCAACCTGGGGACCAGGCTGAGGTGAGTTGGGCTCCTCATTTCTGGGAGCTGCCTGTTGTCAGCCCTGCGGGGTCAGGAGAGGGCACACACCTGTTCTTGATGATCCTCTGCACAATCAGGTCAGTAGTGAGGTCACTGCCACTGTCAATCTGACAAAAGATGCCTCTTCTCTTGGGCTCCTAGAGGCCTCAATGGGAGGAGGAGATGAGGGCCCTCCTGACTGCAGAGAGCCCCCCACTCAGGTCCCCTGCCCTCCTCCCAGCCCCCTTTCCCCAAAGGAGACCAGCACCACAGCCAGCTATGTTGTTGTGCCTGTTTCCCAGAGGCAAGTGAGGCGTAGGGGTGGGCAGGGCAGCTCAGGACAACTCACCTGGTAGGGGTCAGAGCCATCCCTGTCAGGTACAATCTCTGTTTTCCCATGACACACCAGGTCCACCTGAGGACAAGGCAGGGTCAAGAGCCCTCCCCAGGAAGGCAATGTTGCCACTGACCACCACCCAGGGCTAGTCCAGGCCTAGAAGAGTTCCCCTGCCAGGGGCCTTTGGGAGCCCTTGGCCCAAGAGCAGCCTCACCTTGAAGTGACTCAGGAGATCTGCTGTGACTGCATATGGTGCCCCAATCACCACTTCTGACACATACTGTGGAGACACAGCCAGCAGAGCAGCTTGCTCAGTCCTCCAATTAACCAGGGCTAGTTGGGCAGAGACAGCCCCAGACGTAGCTGAGGCATCAGGAGAGCCAGCAGGGACAGGGCAGCATGGCTGGGGCCAGCTGGCCAAGGGGACCCTTGGACTCCTCAGTAGGAAGAGGCAACTGCACTGAGGAGCCCAACTGTCCCCTACCCACCTTACCAAACTAGATGGGTGGGCACCACTGCCCTACTTCAGGGAAGCCTTGCTCCCAGCTTGCACTTACCCGGCAGGCCAGCACACTTAGGGTCCGCTCATGCAGGTTCATGATGGGATAGTTTTTCCCCTTGTAGCGGTTCACTTCCTAGGGCCAGCGAGGTTGGCTCAGCTGGAGGATGTCCAGGAAATGGGTGTCTCCCTCCCAGCTGGCCCTCATAGACAGAAAGCTGGGAAAGTGCCCCCTCTTGTGGAAATGTCTAAGCAGAACTGCCTGGACCCCAGAAGAGACCCAAGCTGCTCACACCAGGGGTGGTCTCTGTTGCCTTTACCAGACACCTGTAGCCTCACTACTTGTGTCACTTGTGCCCAACACTGACCCCAGGAAGGCCCCTGGGGCCTCCCCAGCCCATCATGTGAAGACTGTTGAGGAGCAAGTGAACAGGACAGAGACCTGATCGAAGTGCAGGCCGGCGATGACGTAGGGCCTCTCTGCCAGCCTGTGCACCTCCTCCAGGAAGTCCACATGCCCAATGTCTGTGTATGGATTAAGAAGCAATAACGGGCTGGGTGTGGTGGTCCCTGCCTGTAACCCCAGCACACAGGGAGTGGAGGCAGGAGGATTGCAAACTCCAGGTCATCCTGGGCTATACAGTGAGACCTTGCCTCTAAAAAGCAAGGATTGGGCTGTAGATCACTTACTTAGGAAAGCCCTGGGCTCCACCCCTAGCACGGGGGGGGGGCGGGGAGGGGGGAAGCAGTGGCTATTGTAGTATAATGGGCTGCTGTGGTAGAGCACTCCTTTTACCCCAGCACTGGGGAGGAAAGCTGAGGGGGAGGATGGACATGCCTGGGCTACAGAGTGGATTCCAGGCCAGCCTGGGTTAGAGACACTGCTTCAAAACAAAAGTAGTGGACCAAGAAGCATAGGGGCTCTGTCCACCTCAACAGCTTGTATCCAATGGACTTGCCACCATTCTTCCTGCTGACAACTGCTCCCCCTGCACTCCAGCCCAGCCCTGGAGCCTGTACTCCCCCCCCCCCCACTCTGTGCATGAGCATGGAGCAGCAGAGGCCCTAGGAGGATACGGAACAGGTCGAATGCACCGGCAACATAGATGACAGTCTCTCCTGGCTGGGGCTCCTTTCCAGAAGCAAACTGGATGATCTTCTGGGATGTCTGTAGAAACTGGGACACCCCTGTCCAGGGACTCTGCCCCCTAGGGCACTGTCAGCCAAGAGAGGGAACTGGTCAGCAGAAGAGGCCAACACCTCCCTGAGGCCACTTTTCTGTGCCTAGGGCTGCCTGCCCATCACAGTTTATGGTGTCACAAGGTGGGCCGTGGGAGCATGTACAAGAAAGCTAGACTCCCTCAGTCCCAGCCCCAGCCCGCCAATAATCCCAGTGGTGCAGCTGGGGGCTGGGCACCTGGGACAGGCAGGGAACACGCTACCAGCTCAGGCAAGACCACTGCATTGGGTAGGATGTGGCTCTGCCGGGCAGCCACAGAAGACACTACAGTCAACACCAGCTCTGCCTGGCAACCCTCCACCAGGAGCAGGCGCAGAGCCCAGTGGCCAGCAGACACAGCCCTCTGGGAGACCCAGCACCCTGAGGCCACCATCTGGTCACCTGGGAGGAGACTTCTGAGGAAAGTGTGTCCCCGGCAGGTGTCGGGTGAGGGGGCTACAAAGGGAGAGAGGGCCAGGCCACTTGGTTAGATGTCACCTGTGGGTGGGCAGCCCTGCTCCTCCTCCAAACAGTGACTACTATGACTGGCCACCTCTTGCCTGTCCTCCCTCCTGGCATCTACCTGCTGACTAAGCCTAGTGGTGGGTGCCTGTCAGTACCAGGAAGGGAGGGAGGAGGGTAGACCATGAGCTCTGGGCCAGCCTTTTCCCAAAGGGAAGCCTTGGGGCAGGTGGCTGGGGAGTCCGTGGTGGTGCCTAGCCAAGCACTGGCTGCACGCTCAGGGTGGCCTCAGCAGCTGGGCTCACTCACCTTCCCAAAACTGTCTGCATACTCCCGGTACTCGGAGAACATCTCCTGCACACAAGGGCAAGGGGCTAAGGGGCCTTGCTCACCCACTGCCCAACTGGTGCTGGGACCAGCAGGCCGTGGCCCCAGAACCCATGGAGGGGATTGCTGGTGAGAAGGCAGGAGGACCCAAGGGTGTTCAAGAGACACTCACTCCCTCCTTGTAGTGTCCTCAACCCAAGGGCCCATGTGCTGGTCCCCCAAAACTCACCTGGCTGCTGTGGTGGGCCTTGGTCACCAACAGCATGCGACCCACGAGATCTGTAGTGGATACACCCTGGGTGCGCTTGCACTCTCTGGAGCAGAGGTAGGGAGGAGTGTTCTCATCCTGGATACACTCCTGGTACTGTGCTACAGCCGGCCCCACCTAGGGACATGACTAACCCTGCCCCATGAATAGAAAACCAGACTGGGGAGCAGTGCTAGGCTCATGTCGGTTAAAGGAGTGAGAGGAGGGAAGAGGGCTCACTGAACTCCCTATCTGCAGCACCGGCAAGTGAGCAGGCCAGCCTTGGGGAAGGAGAGTTCTTTTCTCCCCACTGACATCACTCCCTTTGGCCTCTCACACTCAGGTCCTTTCTGTACATGCTCTGCCAGTGGAACTATAGGCTACACTGCCCTCTGTAGGAACCACTAGCAACAGCTGGCTTTTAAAATTATAGTTAATTAAAATAAGCCAGCTCCCCGAGGGGCGCCAGCCATGTGGCTACACTATGAGGCCTGTAGATGCTGAACCAACAAAACTGATCAGGAATGCTGTCATTTTGGCAAAGGTTTGCCTCAGCAGGGTTCTGAAGCTCTGGATTTGGCCACACAGTGAGGATTACCAGGCCCATGCCCATAAGCCCCACCCTTCCTGTAGTTCCTCATCCTGGCTATGGACCCAAATGTTCCTTGAAGATTATTTCCAAGCAGCAGAGGAAGCTGGGAAGTGATCCTCTGAGCCTCATTCTCTGCTGGGTCCCCTTGGACGCACCTGTATCTCCCAGCTTGCTTCACTTCTTCATAGGTGTCCCGGCCATCTACAGTCAGTGTGATGTCGTCTAGGGGTGACACACAGAAACAGATTTTTGGGGCTGGAGAGATGGCTTAGCAGTTAAGACACTTGCCTGTGAAGGACTCATGTTCAACTTTTCAGATCCCACATAAGCCAGATGCACAAAATGACGTAAGCACACAAGGCTGCACATGCGCACGAGGGGCACACACACGTCTGGAGTTCGACTGCAGTGGCTGCAGGCCCTGGTGCACCGATTCTTTCTCTCTCCCTCTCCCCCTCTCTCTTTCTTGCATTAACAAAACAAAACAAAACAGACTTATTTATTAATTTTTTGAGACAGAATCTTTGTTATATAGCCCAGACTGGCCTGAAACTTTCCATCCCCCTACCTGATCTCCCTAGTGCTGGATTACAGATGTGTGCCATCATATCAGGCTCATAAACAAGGATTCTGCTCCATTTTTAAAACTATTTTATTTGAGGGCTGGAGAGATGGCTTAGTGGTTAAGTGCTTGCCTGTGAAGCCTAAGGACCCCAGTTCGAGGCTCCATTCCCCAGGACCCACGTTAGCCAGATGCACAAGGGGGCGCACGCATCTGGAGTTCGTTTGCAGTGGCTGGAGGCCCTGGCGCGCCCATTCTCTCTCTTCTCTCCCTATCTGCCTCTTTCTCTCTCTGTCTGTCACTATCAAATAAATAAATAAAAATTAAAAAAAAAAAACCTATTTTATTTGAGAGAGAAGAGGCAGATAAAAAAAGAATGGGTGTGCCAGTGCCTCCAGCCACTGCAAATGAACTCCATACACAGGCACCAACTTGTGCATCTGGTTTTATGAGGGTACTGGGGAATCAAACCTGGGTCTTTTGGCTTTGTCAACAAATGCCTTAACCACTAACCCATCTCTCCAGTCCCCCCGTCCCTGCCTTGTTTTTTGAGGTAGGGTCTCACTCTAGCCCAGAATTCACTATGTAGTCTCAGGCTGGCCTTCAACTCATAGTGATCTTCCTACCTCGGCCTCCTGAGTGCTGGGATTAAAGGCGTGCACCGCTGGGCCCTAAATAAGGATTCTTTTTTAAAAATATATTTTATTTATTAACTTATTTAAGAGAGAGAAGCAGATAGAGAGAATGGGTGTGTCAGGGCCTCTAGCCACTGCAAACAAATTCAGATGCATGTGCCACCTTGTGCATCTGGCTTTATGTGGGTATTGGGAAACTGAACTTGGGTCCTGAGCCATCTCTCCAGCTCCTGAACAAGAATTCTTTTTCTTTCTTTCTTTCTTTTCTTTTTTTTTTTTTTTTTTTTTTGTTGTTGTTTTTTTCAAGGTAGGGTCTTGCTCTAACTCAGGCTAATGGAATTCACTATGTAGTCTCAGGGTGGCCTTGAACTCTTAGCAATCCTCCTACCTCACTCAGCCTCCCAAGGGCTGAGATTAAAGGCATGTGCCACCACACCAAGCTTGAAGAAAGATTCTTACCCTGGAGCCCCCAGAACCCTCAGTCCCCAGCCTGCATTCGTGTCCTTGTTTCTGGGGAGGGACCCAGAGCTTTCTTGGATCCCCAAAGGGTGAAGAGGCCTCTCCATTTCTAGACAATGTTAGCAGGTCTGATCCTAGCCCAGCCCCCACTTCCAGCCCTGCCCACTCACTGCCATGAACACAGAAGTCACAGTTGTACTTGTCCAGTGTTTCCAGCGTGGTGACGTAGGGAGCAGCAGGCACCACCTCATCCACCCACTTGATGGCCTGCACCATCTTGTACCTTTCCTCCTGTGTGAACACTGGGGGGCCCTTGTGCTTGGCAATCTCCTCTAGGACCAGAGAAAAGGGTAAGGACAAAACAAATGACCTCCAGTTCCAATGATCCATCAGAAGAAGCCCCTACTCAGTACCAAACAGGGCCCATCACCACAAAGGAAGGTGGCCTGTATCTTTCTCTGAGCTTCCGTCTACAGGGCAAGGCCACATGTGAATGGCTACTGTTCTGTCCTCCAGCCAGTACATGCTCTGACATTTGCTGGGTAGCAGGGTGGGCATTCACCAAACAGGGGGCAAAGTCTCCTCCAGCTCCAGGAGCCAGGGCAGGGGTGGACAGAACAGCTGGGGATTCAGTCCAGAGATGGCACTGCTCTCGATAGCTGGAGCCAGGCTAGGTCATTTGCTAAGCTTTCCCAGTCACTACTGTGCTGTGGGGAAGGATGCAGGGGCCATCTTGCCTATCCTGGACCCTGCAGGCTTAGATAGGGTGGTCCCAGACTACGGGGTAGTGGGCAGGTACAGATGCCCACACCTTACCATCGGTATGTACACCCACGATGAGGTAGTCGCCCATGGCCCGTGCCTGGCGCAGCTGGTTGGAGTGACCATAATGTACCATGTCATAGCTGTGAGGACAGACAGGACAGTCAGGCCCTGCACTGAGGAAGGCACAGATCAGCTCCTTCTAGGAATCCCTGGGATGCACCCATGGGAAATGCTGCCCAGCATCCCCACCTTGCACAGAGACAGACACTCAACTTGTGCCTAGATACTGGGCCCGAGGGCAGGACTGCATTAGTGCCAGGTTTAGCTAGGATGGTTTGTGCAGGGACAGGTCTTGTGAAGCACGGAGGGCTTGCAAGTTCCCAAGACAGACTTGCCCACTAGGATATGCATGGCCATTTCCCATGCCTTGTATTGTGTCTGCTCTGGTCCCCTCTACTAACAGGCAGTCATCTTAAGCTCTTTGTCGAGACATGCATCCCAAGTTGGCCTTAAATTGGCCATGTAGCTAAAGATGACCTTGAACTCCTAAGCTTCCTGCATCTACCTCTTGAGTGCTGGGATTATGCCCCATTTATACAGTGCAGGAGACTGATCCCAGGGCCTTATGCATGCTGGGCAAGTACTCTACCAACTGAGCAACATCCCCATCCACAAAATAGAAGGGCTGGTCCAGGATTTGAACCTGGGACCCTTTGTAACATAAGCAAGAATTATAATTATAGAAGAAAAAAAAGTTATACCCCTAGACCAAGGAGCCACACTCAAGCTACACACACACACACACACACACACACACACGCACACATGATTTTTTTGAAGGTAGCATCTCACTCTATCCCAGGCTGACCTAGAACTCACGCTGTACTGTAGACCCAGGCTGGCTTCAAACTCACAGCCATCCTCCTACTTCTGCCTCACGAGTGCTTGGATTAAAGGTGTGCACCACCACACCGGGCTCAAGCTTGCTTTAAAATAAATAGTCCTGCTGAGCATGGTCACACTTGCATTTAATTCCAGCATTCGGGAGGCAGAGGTAGGAGGATTGCTGTGAGTTAGCGGCCACTCTGAGACTACATTGTGAATTCCAGGTCAGCCTGGGCTACAGCGAGACCCTACCTCAAAACAAAACAAACAAAAAACAGTCCTGGGTTGGAGTTGTATTGTGGACTACTCTGAAACAAATGGACAGTCCCTGGGGTCAACACAAAACAGATAATCTAACCAAAGAACAAGGAGTTGGGAATCCCTAGCTTTAAAATCCTGTCTTCTCCCCCATGGCCTACCTTAGCTCTCTGGGTGAATGTGTACCTGTCACCCAGTTCTGGTGCTCTTATCCTCAATTCTGGGCTTGGCCATGAGTGCTCTGTCAAGGTCAAAGCTACCCAGACTCTTGCAACATGCTGTGTGACCCTGTGTGTGCTGTAACTACCTGTGTGCTTCTCTGTGAGCCAGTGCTGACCCCAGCCTCTCCTCAGCTTCCTGCAGACCTCCCCATCCTTTTGTGGAGTGTCATCAGGTGACCTGAGAAGTCCTGCGTTGCCATCACAGTGTAGGAGGCTCCAGCAGGCAAATGGGTGGGATCAAGCAAGCCCAGGGTAAAGTCTGGCCAGCCCTTGTGCCCACTGGATATGCTGGGCAGGGTTCAGAGGTTGGGTCAGGGCCACACAACAGGAAAGAAGGGTGGCGATGGGTCCTGCTACGGTGGCAGGACGAAGGTCAGAGTCCACTGACACGAAATCAAAGTGACGAGTTCTGAGGTGACTGGGGTTCAAAGGAGTAGAATGGGGCTGAGAATATAGCCCAGTGGTAGAGTGTTTACCTAGCAAGCAAAAGGCCATAGGTGCCATCTCCATCACCACAAAAATATAAAAGCACCAGGGTCCAGCCTACTCCCCTTCAAGTCCCCTGGCGACCAGGCCCATCCATCACGGACAGGCAAATGGAAGCGCTGAGAGCAGTAGGTTATCAGAGAGGGCAAGTTTTCCTCGCCTTGTTGCTGACAGCCCCATACTTTTCTCAAAGCAATGAATGCCCTGGACTGACTTGCCAGAGAAGCGCACTGCATTCCAGTCCCCCGCGGCCCGGGGAGCGAGCGCGCTCTACTGGGCTGACAGCCCGGTAATCACGTCTTATTTCCGGTCTTCCGGGAGTGCTCGGCCCCACATCGGCGTCGCCGCGCTATGGTCCTACCACCGAAGTTACTGAAGGGCTGGAGGGCCTCGGGATACCCCAGAGCTGCGCTGGTGGGCGCTGCTACGGTGTCCGGCGGCGGCGGGGTGCAGGCTAGGCCCCCGACCACGCCCCGCCGCACACACACCGGCGGAGCAAGACCCAAGTGGCGGGGACACTAACGGCAGGCGCGTGACCCCGAGGGGACCGCCAGCCCCCGCATACGCCCCACTCACCAGCCATCACACCACACCCGCACAGCGCGCCTCTCCGCGGGGCCCGGCTGCTCGGCGCCCACGGCCGCCCCGTGCCCGTTCCGGATCATGGCACCGCACGACCCGACAGCTCCCGCGACTTCCAGCTCCGTTGCCCCGCCCCCGCCTCTCCGAGCGCCGTCACGCGGGCCTCACCCGCCCCGCACGACCAATGGCGTGCGCCTCCCTGAGCCACGTCCCGCCCCCGCCAATGCGCGCGGCCAATGGCACGCGCCCTCCTGACCAGTCCCACTGCGCCTCAAGATCTGGGCCGTGGGCTTCCTGCCCAGAGGCACCGCCCCTGGCAACCAATGGCCAGCGCCTTCCCGCCACGGACCCGCCCCCTGCAACTGCTGGCCGGCGCGCCTCACTTCACCTCACCTCACCTGGTGGAGGGAGGCAGAGCCAGTATGGCTGGCTAGCGGCGGGCTTGGCCACCAGGTCCTTAGTGAACACTCATAGGGACCCTCCCCACCAGGGGGTAAAGCACGGACTGCGTGGTAGTGTCTGCTAGCCAGGCCACTCGGGGTGCGCACAGCACTCACTCAGACGCGAAGACAGAGTAGAGTTTAATAAGATCTGCTCAGAGCTTGGTATTGCCTGTGCAACACAGAAAAAGGTTTCTATAAAGTTAATACTTTTAGTAAGAAGTAGTAGAAATAGTAGAGGTCCTGAGACTAGCCTGAGTGAGGTAAGGCAGCGAAGGCTCCTCTGCTGGCCAGGCCAGGAAAGCCCTGAGCTCTGTTCTCACAGAAAGGCCATGCTGCCACATCTTTCTAGAGGGGTTGATGGGAGGGAGGTGTCCTCGATGGTCAAGCCTATATTGGGGGGGCCACAGCAGTGCAAGGAGGCTTCCCACAAGGACAAATGGCTAAAAGCATCACCATGAAATGTCACCCCCAAAAGTTCTTCCCCCTATCCCATCAGCAGGTGGGGGACACCCTGGCCTTCACGGTGACACTAGCCCCCCAAACAAGTCACAGCCATCTGCAAAGTGCCAATTGTTCTTCTTCAATAGCAGGCTATGTTTTCTTCCTTTTTGCACGCTTGGAACAGCCTCTGCCAAACCAACCCCCTAGGATTGGGGCTGAGCTAATCGGAGCACCCCGGTCCCCAAGTGGGGCCTCCTCTCTGCTTCTGCTCAGCAACTTGCGGGTGTGGCTGCCTTCTTCACCAGCACGCAGAGGAGTGGCCAGGGAGAAGATGGGATCCTGCCACCTACCGAAAAGGAAAGGCGCGTCAAGTCAGTCCTAGAGCTTCTTGTCACAACCCGCCCGGGCACAGGAAAGCTGTCTGAGGTCACCTGCCGTCCCTCCTCCTCCCACCTCCTGTCTTAATAATGGCTGCGCTTTGCTCAGTAGCAGCTTCACTGTCACCACACTACAGAAGAGCTGCAGAAGGTAATCTTGGGTAGCAACTTGAAGGCCAGAACCAACACTAGGTGGCCTCTTCAGTGTTATCCACCATTAGTGGGCCTGCACACACGGGAGGAGTGGCACTAGCCCCTGGGCAGCTGTCTCCAGGGATGAGTTGCTTGCAACTCTGGGCCCCACCTTTCACTTGTATGGCTGTGGGCAGGTAGACCAGACACTCTCCCCTTCCCAGACTGCATGACAGGGACAAGAGGGAAGGCCAGCTGACTAGCGAGGCATGGCCTACAGACTACACCGTGAAGAAATCATGTGTCTGACTGAGATGTAGAACCACATATTAAAACGTAAGATACAGATAAGCACTGATAAAGAAAATGAGCTAAGTTAATGTAAAAAAAAAAAATACAGGACAGGATAGGCCCACGTCACAGAACACCATAAACATAACATACAAGAATTGCCAGGCCCAGAGGTGAAGGGATCCTTAATTTCTTGAACCCTTTGATTAAAAGAAGTTATTGATTTCCCCTATAAGACCCTGAAAATTCACAGAGAAAGAAAGTGTAAACTTTTCACTCAATACACACACCAAGTCTAAATTATCACAAATTCTGTATCAAGGCAATTTGTATAAGCTTCCCCCAAATATGCCAACTCCCCAAACCAAGGACACTGAGGTTCTGTCTGGCTGGAGTTGCACTGTCCTTACCCTTGTGGCTTTCCACCGGGGTTTGTCAGAAAGTAGGTGGAGAAACGTCATGTAGGACGCATGGTTAGACCCCTCTCCCTGTGGTGATTCTGGGCCTCATACCAGCCAGGTGGAAGTGTGTGCCCATGCACAGAACCTCAGCCAGTCTCTCTGAAGGCTACCATGCTCCAGCCACATTTCAAATAGCATATGCAACACCTTACAGCTTCCTCCACATTCAGCTCACAGAAGACAGACATGGCTCACCACACAGAGCAGCAGAGATGGGGAGGACATGCTGCTCCCACTCACCGGTTGTACAGGGGGATCTCCAGGCCCAGCTCATCCATAAGGAGTCGCATTACGTCATCACATTTCCCATGAAGCTTCAAGGCAGCCCAATCATCCTTTGGAGTCCACTGAAGACAGGAAAGGTGGGTGAGGGTAACTCCCTATCCTTCCCAGTGTCCTGTCAGCCCTGTCCAGACATCTCTTGGATCTCTACAAGACCTCCAGGGTGCATGAATGTGGCATGTCTCTGGCTCTTCTTACTTAAGGCCACGTCTAAGGAGGAAGTGCTCAGCATTCACATTACCTGCAAGTTCACGATGTAGAGCTTGGGCCGCCGGCTTGGGGGCCTGGTCATGCACCAGAGGCGGGGATATTTCTTTAGTACCTATGGAGACAGACAACACTCGCAGGCTTGAGTCAAGAGTCTAATGCAGGCTAGGTGGCTTTGGTAGGAGCAGCAGTAATGTACTCAATCCACAGTGAGAGCATAGCTGACAGCATGTACCTTCAAGCTGGACCCTAAACACAGAATCGTGTCTGCTTTGCTGGCAGCCTCAGTGGCTGCTTCCCAGTTCAGAGGCTGCCCCAATGTCCCCCTCTCCCCAAAGTGCACAATGGTGTCCCGGAGCTGAGTCCCACACTTATGGCAGGTCCGGCCTGTCTGGTGTCGGTGAAGGGCGGTACGCTCTGTCACATCAAATACTCGCACATACTCCCTGTTTGGGATACAGGAGGTGCAAACCTGAAGATAAGAGGACACAGTGAGTGGGATGTGCCTATCACCTGGGCCCTGTGCTCCCCAGGTCTGCTCACTTCAATATACATGTTCCCGTGGAGCTCCGAGATAGCAGTGCGTGGCAGCCCGCTTCGCAGGTGTAATCCATCACAGTTCTGAGACACCACGTGCCGCACCTGGAGGGCAGAACACGATGTTAGTCAGCAAGTGGATGGGGAGTATGCTGCAGCCAAGAGTTCCCACAACTAGGGCAACTGCAACCCAGGAGGGCCCTCTAGTACAGAAGGACCATGTTAGCCTACCAGCTT
The DNA here is from genome assembly GCA_036346955.1 of Dipus sagitta. Classification (NCBI taxonomy): domain Eukaryota; kingdom Metazoa; phylum Chordata; class Mammalia; order Rodentia; family Dipodidae; genus Dipus; species Dipus sagitta. The sequence goes on from CM070778.1 coordinate 15,433,993, forward strand.
TGTTTTTGTTGAGGTAGGGGGTCTCACTGCAGCCCAGGTTGGCCTCAAACTCACAGCAATTGTCCTATCTCTGTCTCCTGAGTGCTGGGACTCAACACATGGGACCAGACCCACCTAATCCCTTTATTTTTCTTTAACTTTTTAAAAATTTTATTTAATTGAGAGAGAGAGAGAGAGAGAGAGAGAGAGAGAGAGAGAGAGAGAGAGAGAGAGAATGGGTGCACGAGGGCCTCTAGCCACTGCACACACACTCCAGATGCATGAGCCACCTTGTGCATCTGGCTCCTGTGGGTACTGGGGAATCGAGCCTCGAACAGGGGTCCTTAGGCTTCACAGGCAAGTGCTTAACCACTAAACTCACCAGCCCTAACCTTTTTAAAAAATATGTATCTTTTATTTACTTATTTGAGAGACAGAAAGAGGCAGAGAGAGAGAGAGAGAGAATGGGCATGCCAGGGCCTCCAGCCACTGCAAACGAACTCCAGATGTAATTGCCCCCTTGTGCATCTGGCTGGAGAGTCGAACCGGGATCCTTTGGCTTTGCTGGCAAATGCCTTAACCAGTAAGTCATCTCTCCAGCCTAAACCTTTTTTTTTTTTTTTTTTTTTTTTTTTAATGGTTTTACGAGATAGGGTCTCACTCTAGCCCAGGCTGGCCTAGAATTCACTCTGTATGCTCAGGGTGGCCTCGAACTCATGGCGATCCTCCTACCTCTCTGCCTCCGGACTGCTGGGATTAAAGACATGCACCGCCACACCCCACTTTTTTTTTTTTTTTTTGGTTTTTCGAGGTAGGGTCTCACTCTAGCCCATGCTGACCTGGAATTCACTATGGAGTCTCAGGGTGGCCTCGAACTCACGGCGATCCTCCTACCTCTGCCTCCCGAGTGCTGGGATTAAAGGCGTGCGCCACCACGCCCAGCTTTTTTTTTTTTTTTTTTTTTTGAAGACACACAGAGAGAATTGGTGCACAGGGCCTCGGCCACTGCAATTGAACGTCAGACACTTGCACCACCTGTTTGGCATGTGCAACCTTGGGCTTGCCTCACCTTTGTGTCTCTGGCTAATGTGGTGTATGAAGAGTCAAACATGGGTCCTTAGGCTTTGCAGGCAAGAGCCTTAACCACTAAGCAATCTCTCGAGCCCTCTTTTTTTTTTTTTTAATTGGAGAGAAAGAGAGAATGGGCATGCCAGGGCCTCTAGCCACCGCAAACATTCTCCCGATGCATGCACCACCTTGTGCATCTGGCTTACATGGGTACTGGGGAATTAAATGAGTCCTTAGGCTTCGCAGGCAAGCACCTTAACTGCTAAGCCATCTCTCCAGCCCTAATCCCTTTATTTTTAATTTTTAATTTTTTTCTTTTTGCTATACTGGGGATTGAACTGAACCTTTCGCAAGCTAAGGAAGTGATCTACCACTTTTCCTTCTGAGACAGCTTCTCACTAAGTTGCCCAGGATGGCCACCATGCCCTGTTTCCCTACCAGCTTTGATGCACTGGAAGCAGCCTGAAGAGTCTGGGAAGCAGCTTGGGGCTTTGGTGTGGTAAGGGCAGAGGTAGTTATCCTGCCTCAGATCAGTAACTTCTTGGGTCATTTTGCTTCAGGTCCTCCAGAGCCTGGCCAGATCTACCCCTGCCTCACTTGGATGCAGATGCTCAGCAGAGGGACATTGAAGGGTTCTGGTGAACCTCCCCTGCAGCTAGAAGGTTGTCCAAGGTCCCTGCACAATACAAGATAAGCTGGAGGCTGGCCCTAAAGGATAGTTTAAGACAGGGACTGTCCTTTCTTCTTAAGAGAGAAAGCACAGCAGAATCAAACAGATGCCTGACCTGCCAGGGGTTTTATCACAGGGTTGCCTGGGAGATGGAATGCAGCCTCTTTCTTGGGCACTGAGGTATGGCCCTGAGCTCTTACCAGCTTTTGTTCATGCAAACGGGTGATGCTCATGTGGGTGAGGGTAGGCTCTGCCTCACTCAAGTCAGCAGCACTGCAGGGTGGAGAGGGAAGCAGAGGTGAGGGACTGAGTGAGGTCTGGCAGCCCCTACTCAACAATGTGGGAAAGCTACTCCTGAAATGCTCACCTTACACTTCTCCCTTTCCGAAGCAGCGTCCATATTCCATTAGGGCCCCGGTAATCTGGGATAGAGGCTGCCTGCATATGAAGAGAAGAAGGGGAGGGAAGGGGAAAGGAAGCTCAGTGAAAGGGTGTCACCACAGGTACTAAAGAAACCTGCAAATGGGACAAGTCATGTTCCAGGTGGTCCTCTTCCTTCTACTGCTGACTACCTGACCCCCAGTGGGATGTGCCCAGTGTAGCCCTTTCTGTCTACCCAGATTTCCTCTTCCTGTCTGGCCTAGTTCATTCTTCTAGGCTGCATGGAACCTCTTTCCAGGAGCAGTAAGCACAAACCTGAGCTTTGTGGCCACACCTGTCTCCCACACTGAGGAATGTAGTGGTGGTTCATCAGCATCCCCAGGAAGAGGCCTAGTGTTCAAGTAATGTTTAGCAAATGATAAGCTCCTCAGTGGGAACACACCTCTATCCAAAAATTTGTATTCTCCCAAGTGGTGTACAAGCACTTGGAATTTGTTTACAGTGGGGCAAGAAGCCCTGCCTGTATACCTATACTTCCTTATCTTCTCTCTTGTTCTCCTTACAAATACAAGTGTAAATAAAAATAAGTATGTCTATATATATGTGTGTGTGTGTGTGTGTGTGTATATATATATATATATATATATATATATATATATATATATTAATGTATATTTATTTTTTGGTTTTTCAATGTACAGTCTCACTCTGGCCCAGGCTGACTTGGAATTAATTGTGTACTTTCAGAGTGGCCTTGAACTCATGGCGATCCTCGTACCTCTGCCTCCCAAGTGCTGGGATTAAAGGTGTGTGCCCAGCTCATTGCAAATATTTAAAAAAAAAAAAAAAAAAAAAAAGGACCTGGACTGGAGAGACGGATCAGTGGTTAAGGTGCTTGCCTACAAACCCTAATGACCCAGGTTCAATTTCCTAGTACCCTTGTAAAGCCATTCACAAGATGGCATGTGTCTGGAGTTCATCTGCAGTAGCTGGAGGCCCTGGCATGCCCATTCTCTCTTTCTCTCTCTGTCAAATAAATAAATAAAATATTTTTTAAAGTGAGTTACAGGCCACCCTGAGAATACAGAGTGAATTCCAGGTCAGTCCGTGCTAGGGTGAGCCCCTACCTTGAAAAACAAACAACAAATAAAACTTGTATCCTGAAGTTTCAAATAGTTATCAGTCTACCTTAACATACACAAAATAACCTCTGTGGACAAGATAAACATCTAATTTCCCAAGTTTCTAAATTGTTGAAACACAATTACCCCAAGAGAAGTAAAGACAAAGCACGTGCAGCTCTGCTTGCTCATGGGGGTAAGCCCCTTATGGTTACTCGTACTTCAACTCAGAAAAGTGCTCAGCCTGACCAGTCATCTGTCATACTCAAGAAAGGAACCTAGCTAGGCATGGAGGCACATGTCTTTAATCTTCAGCACATGGAAGAGGTAGGAGGATCACCTCGAGTTTGAAGACACCCTGAGACTACATAGTGAATTTCAGGTCAGCCTGGGCTAGAGCAAAACCCTACCTCAAGAAAACAAAATTAAGTCAGGTGTAGTGGCTCATGCCTTTAATCTCTGCACTCAGGAGGAAGAGGTAGGAGGATTGCCATGAGTTCAAGGCTACCCTGACACTACATAGTAAATTCCAGGCAGCCTGGACTAGAATAAAACCCTACCTCAAAAAAACTAAATAAATAAATAAATAAATAAATAAATAAATAAATAAATGGAACCTCGGGGGATGGGGAGATGGCTTAGCAGCTACAGGTGCTTGCTTGTTTGCACAGTATGCTGGCCTGGGTTCAATTCCCCAGTATCCACATATAACCAGATGCACAAAGTGGCACATAAGTCTAGAGTTTATTTATTTGGAGCAGTAAGAAGCCTTGGCACACCCATACTCTCTGTCTCCTCAAAGTAATAAATTAATTTTTTTAAAAAAGAAAGGAACCTCAAACAGTAAGGCCTAGATTAAACTGACAGAGGTGCCATCACTGTAAAGTCATGACTGGAATTTCACATGTGGCTGTGCAGGGCTAGGCCCCAAAAGCTTATGTGCAAGTGCTACACATCAGGACAGCAAATACTCCTTACACTGCTACTGTCCTCAGCTATCTGTTAGGAGTGCCTCCTACCTTGAGAAACCAAAACGGGGGGGGGGGGGAGGGGGGGAGGAAAGAGGAGGAGGAGGAGGAAGAAGGGAGGGAGGGACAGGGGGAAAGAGAGAATGCAAGAGTGCACCGGGATCTCTTGCCACTGCAAACTCCAGACACATGCATCACTGGGCATCTGGCTTTACGTGGGTACTAGGGAATTGAAGCCAGGCCAACATACTTTGCAACCAAGACCTTTTAACTTGCTGAGTCATCTCTTCAGCCCACTTTGTTGTTCTTTTCAAGGCTGGATCTCACTCTAGCTCAGGCTGACCTAGAACTCACTTTGTAGACCCAGGCTAGACTCGAACTCAGTGATCCGCCTACCTCTGCTTCCCAAGTGCTGAGATTAAAGGTGTGTGCCAACATGCCCAGCACCACTAATTTTTTCTTTTTAATGTAGCTCAGATGTCCTACTATATAGTCCAGTCTTGTCTCAAACTCCATCTTCCTGCCTCCACCTTGTGAATGTAGGTCATAGGTTTAGGCTCCCACATTATCTTGTCCAGCTTTCTGTTTGTCTATGTTCAAGGTAGGGCAAGCATAACGAGTGGGGGACCAGCAGACAGTAGAGTTCATCTGCCCACATAATCTGAGTCAATTAATTGGCCTGTTTTAAGAGGGAGGTACCAGCAGATAGTCAGCTACTATGGCCCTATCACTCTTCATTTTTGTCTTTGACTGGCTATAACCCAAGTCAAGTGTTTGCTTTAATTAACTTTTAACTGAGTCGTTTTGGGTCTGACTCAGGAAGACATCTTGAAGCTCCTTGGCAGCTGGATGGTTATCAACTCCAGCACGGTACCCTGTCCGAGTCAGTCTCCCAGAAGGGGGCACCCCATGCCTGCCCCAGCCTACCGTGCTGATTCCTGCGCCTGTGTAGACAACCAAGTACTTGGCGTTGCGGACGGCTCCGGCCAGTTCCTGGACTTTCCTCCGCAGCTCCTCCGGATCATCGCACACCTGCCGGGAGCCGGGACTGGTCACCCTGCCCGCCGCCCGCCGCCCGCCACCCGCCGCGCGGGACTCGCCTCCTCCTGGCGCCGCTTGAGGCCCTCCCGCCGCCGGCTCCGGCCCTGCAGCTCGGTCACTAGGTCCTCGCTCTCAGCCAGCAGCCGGCCCTCCTCGGCGCTGCGCTCCGCCGCCGCCTTCCTCAGGATGCGCGACACCTGCGGGAGGACCGGCGGACGGTAAGTGACGGTGCGCGCGGGCGCAGGCGCGGGGAAGGGGGCGGCCTACCTGGCGGAGGCGCTCCCGCTGCTGCTCCTCCCGCAGTCTCCGGACCCGCTCCGCAGCCTTGCGCTCCGAGCGGCTCAGACCGCCACCGGCTGCCATCGCTCCCTGGACGGCGCTTCCGGCTTCCGCTTCCGACTTGCCTGGCAGCAGCGCCGGAGCATGCGCGCACCCGCCCCGCCCCACCCCTTCCGGTTGCGCCCCTCCCCCCAAGAAAGCACCTGCAGGTCTCTTTAAAAGGCGTTTATTGATCATATACAAAATAAAGAAAACCTTATATATCACAAACATACACTATTTACAGCAATAAATACCCGGGGGACCAGGCCCAGCGCCGCCCCTCTTGGACAATAATTTAGCAATAAATACTGCGTAGGGCACGGGTGGGCACCAAGGCTGCTGCCCACTGAGGCCAGGCTCCTAACTGCACCCCACGCCGGTGCAGAAATCTAGGCCTCACCTCGTAGCCTAATGACCCTACACAGGTGCAGGGGCCTGGGCCTCACCTTGTTGCCTGACCCTTCCTCATTTAGGTCTTTAAGGACCCCATCCCATCCCAGAGTACCCCGACTAGCCCCCTGGCTTCAGCCCGGCAGAGCAGGGCAGGCAGGGACTGGCCAACTCCGCTGGACACACCTCTCAGCACCAGGAGACCAACAGAGCTGGATACACGGTAGCCCTTGTCCTGTTGCCCTAAGTTGCCAGGAGAAGGCTTTCAGTACCCACTCCTGTTCGGTTAAAGGCTTCAGGGACTAGCAAATGGAGGGGAAGGGAGGAAAGACAGGGCTGAGACATGAGGTTGCTGGAGGGTCCAAAAGCCCAAATGGAGTCACCAAGAACAGGAAGGTTTCACGTCAGGGACTCCCTGAAACATGCTTCCTCAGATTCCAGAGACACCCATGCTATCAATGGTGCTGCTCCACGGACAGGGTACAAACGTGTACAGCTGGTGCAGCCCATGCCCAGGACACACGCCAGAAACAGAGCAGGCCACAAGAAGCTCTGGCACAACTCTGCCTGTGTGTGGCACTGATTCTGTCCTCTGCTCTCCACAACAGCTCCAAAACCAGACAGGCAACGGGAAGGTGAAAACATGCCAAGAGGAATTATTCAGTGGCTTCTGGGGAAAAAAAATCGTTAATGTGTTGGTTCCTTTCACCAAACCACAGCCTAAAAAAGTAACTCAGAAGATCCCAGAGCGGAAACAGTGCAGCAGGCTGTGGCTCAGGCGTCCCAGCTGTGGATGGGAACTTTGGCCAAGTCTCCACACCAGAGAGGAAGGCCGCAGGGACGTAGCTTCTCCATCTCAAAGCTGGCTTTAGCCTAGCAGACAAACTCCGGCCCTAGAGAGACGGCTGCTAACGCTCAAGTTAATACACAGACCTGAAAGGTGAACCAAGAAGGCTGCAGGGAGGCCTGGCGACTTCAGTGCCCTCAGCATATGATTTAGTGTGCCCACTGAATCCCTGCACCAATGGTGCACCACCCATCAGCAGCCAGAGATGGGGTGGGGAGCTCCCTAGGGCCACACACCAAAAGCTGACCCATTCTGTGTGGGGTTTTCTCTAAAATCTAAGTGTCCCATGTCAGAACAGGGAATGAGATGGGACAAAGTCAAGGTAAGAGGGAAGTCACACATGGTTTACTTGGCGGACAAGTTTGGGAGACCTGGCCTTAGCCAAAGCCCCTCCATTCGCTGTGTCTCAGAAAAGTTGCGGGAACACAACACCCCACAGCAGGAAAACGGAATTAACAAGGATCAGAAAGACAGCCAACAGTCACACCTGGACACAGGATCTACTGTCAAGAAATCAAGGTTAAGGGAAAAGGAGTGCCATGGCAAGACTGGCTTGACAGAGCACAGGAACACTCCCCAGATCCAAGGACAGTTGCTGCAAACTCAAAAACCAAGAAAGGAAGCATGGCCTTACCAACTCAAGAAACTTTGATAAACCCAAGATCTGCCACTTCTGTCAGCATGTGCCCCACAGCCTCAACCTCCTCTTTCCAACATGCTGAAGCCTTGTATCTGGACAGCCATGCTCCATGATGCACAATCTCCAGTCAGGACCAAATAACATGGAAAGCCTGTCTCTGGCCCTCCTCTAGGGATGGGCAGGATCCAATGCTGTTGCCACACACAGTATCAGTAAACCGTCTGAAATCAGTAGAAAACCAGATTTGGGAGTGTGTGATGAGCTCATCGGGTGACTTAAAATTACCATCTGCAACAGCCTCGGGCAGCAGTGGGAGTGTCTGAGCACCTTAAGCCAAAACCCACTAAGATAACAGGACTGAAAGAAGCCCAGCTCCAAAAGCACTGCAAGTTGGTTCAAGCTGGATGAAAACTGCTGCCTGAGGGGAAGGTGTCAGGCCACAGTATTCTTTTCACCAGACCATATTCTGTGCTTTACAGGGGTCCAGAGGCCCCAGAGAAGACATCAGCAATGCCAGTAAGAAGCCAAGGGTCACAGAGCCAGGTAGGACTATAGCCTCTTACAAGTGGGGACCTGCCCATGAGGAGCATCCTGAATCAAGTCTGGAAGGTGGGCAGCCAGGGAGGGGAGCTTGGACCCTGCAGAGAAGCACCTCCGAGTTGAACAGCGGATCCCTGGAAGACACAGATCCCAAAGGGAGGCAGAAAGCTCAGAGCCAAGAGCTACGACGGCTGGGAAGAAACAGACCTGGCCCTGGAGTCAAAGCCCTTGTCTAACAATGGTGGAGGCCTCCAGGCCCTCACAGTGAGGCAGGGAAGGAAGAATGGGCTACCTCAAGTGGGGCCCTTGACCACTCTGCCTGGAAAGCAACACCCCACAGCATAGGATCAGCTCAAGATAAGTGGGCAGTAGAATTTGAACCCACAAGGTAGGCCCAATTTAAAGCCTACAGAAACAAAACTGAGGCCAGAAAGAAGACATCCAGGGACAGGCAGGCTATAGCCCTATGGGCACCGCCACAGTGATTCCTTGGTCCCTGCAATGCCACCATCCAGGGCCAGGATAGTGGATGTGGATGCAGCATGGGTGACCAAGACAGCTCCCAATTTCACAGATACTACCCTAGATCCACACAAAGCCAAGGCTCAGAGGGACCAAGCACTGAGGAATGGGATAGGTGCATTAGAAGGTGGGCTAGCAGGTTGTCCCCAATGCTCCAAAGGAGCTGATGCTGCTTGGGACCCCAGCCCAGCCCAGATCCAGCAAGCCAGCAGAAGCAAAAACACAACCAAATCCAAAAAACAAACACAACACACAAGGGACAGCCACAGGTCAAAGGTCACCAGAAGCACCAGCACTTTACGGCTGCACAAAACCTCACCAGGCACGGACGACACCACGGCACCGGCAAGAGACGGAAGCAGGAAGGGCAAAGGAGTAAGTCACTTTCGGTACAATTGCAAAAGAGATATCAAAGAGGACAGCCTCTGGTCGGCTCGCAGCTTGGCTTTTTTTTTTCTTTTTTTCCTTTTTTTTAAACTAAGTTTTATAAGTAATGTCATTAACTCTGTGTATAAAAACTAAACTTCAACAGCCACAGAGCTGTCCCTAAGTTTACAAGAAAGGGATTTTTTTTTTAAACTAGCAAAGTTTCTATTATACTTTCTTCCCTTTTCCATTTATATGGTCAAATGTTGTTTTTTGTTTTTTAAAGACAATTTTATAAATACTCTGCAGCTCTTTTTTTCTCTTTAGCTCTTAAACATATAATTTAATAACTTTGTAAAAGGAACCTCTCTTTTTAAATAAAGGGCTATATAACCACACAAATAGGTCATGTAAACAGTGACACCGGACCCATCGCAGGACGCACTGACACACTCTCCACACACGCTCACAGCCAGTGATTTGGTCTTACTTCAGTGCACTATGCCAGGCTCCAGCACCACGTTTCCTGCCCCAGTTCCCACCCACAGGGCCCCCGAGGACACCCTACTCTTCAGTGTGCTGCTGGGCCAAGCTGAGTGACTCACTGGCATCTTAAGAGAAAGTCAAGTCCCATTCCAGACTAGCAGCCTGCAGGCCACCCAAGAGGGGAAGGCAGACCTGAGGCCCAGTGCACTTGACCACTTGCGTTCTCGTCCACTCCCACAGTGCCCACTCTAGACTCCTAGCCTGCATGGCCTTAGTACAAAGGGGTTAGGGACAACCCAACATCACTGTTGAACTGACCAATCCCAACGTACAAAACACACGCATGACGACAAGGATGATATCAAAGGGGCTCAGCCCAGCGCCCCTGGGGTACAGGTTGTGCTTTGTAGGGAAGGGAGGAGGGGAAAGAAGGAAAGGGAGAGGAGAGGAAGAGGGACAGGGCTGCCACTTTGCCACATGTCTAACGGCCCCTCAAAGACCCGCCTGCCAATTGCACACATCCCTACGACCGAGCATCCGTCTTGGACTTTACTATTGTGATGACACTGGTGGCAGCCACCTTGCCAGGGACCAGAGGCCCCAGACTGGCAGCAAGAGGGCCCCGAGCTGGGGCCACAGGGCTGCGGGCCACGGTCCTGGCGAAGTTCTGCAGGGCCTCATACTTTGAGCGCAAGGCATCAAGCTCTAGCTTCATGCTGGCATTCTCAGAGGCCAGCTTCTCCACCTCCTGCTGGAGCTCCGCCTTCTGCTTCTCCAGCTCCTCCTTCTGCGTCACCCTCTTCACTCGGCAACTGGCGGCGTACCCACGGTTCTTGAGTGTGCGGCGGCGCTGTTTAAGCTGGATGATCTCCTCCTTAGAAAGGCCCCGCAGGTGCTGGTTCAGCTCACGCACCGACATGGTCACCAGCTCCTCATCCGTCAGGCTGGTGCCATTCTCGCCTGGCTCCCGCTTCACCTGGGGTAGCACAGCACACAGGGTCACAGCTGAGCAGGAGCACCTACCCCGAACACCTCAGCCCCAGTCTACCCATGCCTGCCCACTCACCTTCAAGGCCTTGTTTCCTTTACTGGGGGTCGTCATAACCCGGTGGGCACAGTGGGCAGGCACTCTGCAAGACACAGAGCCAAAGTCAGGACCTTGCAGACTTCTTCACAGCCCTCCAGGGAGCTTGCTGCCCAGGGCTCAGTCCCCAGAGCCTTGCCCCTCACTCTTGGGGCCTCTTCCCCTAGAGGCCCAGGTGGCAAGTCAGAGAGATGTGACTGGGGAAGGGGAACTGAAGGCTGTGAGGAGGCAGAAGCAAGACAAAGGGGCAGGGGGAGAGATTAGAAGGACTGGGCTGCGGGAGGGGCAAGCCTAGAAGGAAGCAGAGCTTTAAAAATAACCCCAGTGCTGCCCCAGAGCGCACTGTTCCTGCGAGTCACGCTGACTCAGCACATCACCTCCCTCCGTCCTTCCCTCCCTCCCAGAGCTGTTCTCTAGCTCCAGAGGCCAGCCAACAGCTCCCCAGGAGACCTGCTGCTGGGGCCAACAGCAGGTGAGGGTCAACCAGGGATCCTGTGCATGTGTACCAGGGTCCAACTTCCTATAGCCACCTCCCTAAGCTGGCCTGAGATAAAGCCCTGGGGGCCCGCTCCCGCACTCTGACAGAAAGAGGATTGTGAGTTCCTTCACCCAGGTGGCAGAGAATCCCACCCAGGCCCCTCCAGTTCTCCCCACCCACCTTCTCCACGGATGGAGTAACCATCCTGTGGCTTTGAGTTGCAGCATCCTCTGTCCCTGCCCCACCCAACCCAAGGTGTTTCACAAGGGCCCCCACAATTACTGGGGGTACTGCCCAGCTGGAGGCAGGGAGAAGTGAGATTCTACAGGACACTGACTGCTCTCTGCTGCCTAGGGTCAGTGACCACAGGGCCAGGGAACAAAAGCAAAAGTGCCACTTCTTACACATTCAGCTGCCCCTCTGGACAGAATTCTCACTTTCAGCTTCCTAAAGCCCTGCCAATGACAGTTTTTTGTACATCTAGTCTGGAGAATTCTCACTTAGTCTGGTCCCACGGGCAAGGACCCCTCCCCCACCACCCCAATGCTACAACCCCTCCTACCCAGGTTAGATGTAGGGAGATCAGGAACTGCAAGCAGGAGGAGGGGGTGGCACTTCTTACTCTCATCAGTATCAGGAGTAAAGTGTGGGTTAGGAAGGTAGAGGCACATGCTCCCATTACAGTAGAGACCCCACCATACCTAGCTTTGCACAGGAAGGCAAGGCTGCAGGAAAAAAGGAAAATCAGATACACTTCCTTCTCCAGGGCCAGACCACCAAGAGCATCTCAGAGGCAAGAATCCTTCCAGATCAAGGAGCAGGAGGTCTGAACTAGTGGTCTGAAGGGTCTCGGGGAATCTGTCTTTCCTATAAATTGTACTCATGCCCACTCAGGAGCCTAGTGCCGTTCCCCCAGCTTGAGTACAGGTCAAGGTGAGGGAGGATGCCCTAGAAGGGGTTTCCCCCTACCAGACTGCTGAGCAGTGACAATGGGGACTTCCTGAGATCACACAGAAAAGTGCCGAGTTCGGTGGCTGGGAGCTGAAAAGTGCCTCCTCAACAGATTTCACCCTCTACAGAAGGCCTGAACTCAGCACAAGTGCAGCCAATTGCCTTATCAAAGGTAGGGTGTGTGTGTGTGTGTGTGTGTGTGTGTGTGTGCGCGCGCGCGGTGGAGGAGGGGCTAGTCTCAGCAAAGCTTGTTCTTTTCTACTGCTCTGTCTGGCCTCTGTCAACCTAGGGACACGCAGACTGAAAAGTTGGGGGTGGGAGATGACCTGAGGGGTGTCTCAGAGGTCACCTTACGGAGCCTGAGGAGAGAAGATCAGAGAGGCTTGGATGAACAAGACCAGATCTTCCCCATCTCCACTCTCCCTCCAGGTCCTGACAGCTGGTTAGACAGGGGGCTTGGGCATCTTTCCCACATAGGCTTATGAGGAGAAATAGATAGGAACAAGATACCAAAGGGTCCTGGGCCAGCCTCAGGCTGAAAGTCAGACAGAACAGGTTTGGAGAGCTCCATCCCCAGGACCCAAACTCCAGTCTGGACACTAGCCCCCAAAAGACAGTGACTTGCCTTCAACCTTGCCCACAAACCCTAGTGCAGGAGCAGCCTGACCTCTAGCACCCTAAACACCAGATCTCCAGGGGCTTTCAGCTACTGACATTTGAAAAGGAGTTAAAACTTAATGTCCACTGGGGCACACATTACTGCAAAAACTTAAAACATCCTTCTGGAACCCTGCATTTTCATAAGGCATAAAATTCCACTCCAAGTAACACCTGGCTTTACAAGCAGCCTCAGAGCTCAGTGAGCGTGTGAGGGTGCTGCAGGTGTTGGGAGGGAAACCCTGAGGGAAAATCACAAGTCAACCTAAGACGGCCATGAAACCTTGGACAAGAGAAACAGCACAGAAGGGGCACTTATGAACTTCCATCATCCTAAGTGGTCAGTAAACATCCATAAGGCTAAGAAAAGGTGGCTCGGGCCACTGTCATTTCCCAAGAGTATCCAGCCACCAGGACAGATAGATATTCAGCAGGTCACACACTTTTCACTGAGACCCCACACAATTCTAATGGGGACAACTTTGGGATGATTGGAAATTGCATTCTTCCACCCCATTCCTGCACCCCAAAGCTCCCACCAGGTATGTAGATCATTTTCCTCCCATTTTCAGTTTCCTGATAAAGCTGCCCCGCTCTCTCCATGCCGCACACCCCTTTCTCCCAGCCTTTTCAGTCCATGGCCTGCCAGCCAGATTACTCAAAGGAAAGCCAGCGTCTCAGATCAGCTGGTTCGGCCCACCTAAGCTCCTCCCCTCCGCACACTCAGAGCTGCTTCCCAGTTTGGGGAGCTGCCCCAGGCGTGGGCTCAGGGCCAGATGCCCGAGGCGAGCCCGTGAGAGGTGCACAGTCCCGGGGCTTCCCCTTCCACCCCGGGAAAAACCTGCGGTGTGCCCCGACTCCTGCCTCCTCGAAGGCTCCAGCATTCGCCAAACTTAAACAGAGCCCCGGCTACGGACCGACCCCTCCAGCGCGCACCTTGCCTGCCTGCCTGCCGGCCTTTCCCCGCGCCCCGGGCCGGCCTCGGCCCCCGCCCCAGCCCGGCGTCGGCAGGAGCACCGAGTGACCTCATGCTGATGACTCAGCACGTCTCCTCTGGGCTCGCACGCGCGTGGCGAGCCCGAGCCGCGCAGCGCGGTCTTCCCGCCGCCGCCCCGGGTGCCGCCCGCCCGGGACCCCGCCCGCCGGCGCGCGGCGGACACCTGATGAGTCAGCAGCCGGGCGCGGGCCCGCGCACCCGGCCGGCCGCACCCCGCCCTTTGCCGCGTGGGGCACCCGGGGTCCGCGCGCCCGCCCGTCCCGGCCCCGCCGTCGCCCAGCCCACCCGCACCCGGGCGGCACGGGCGAAGAACTGTCGGTCTCCCGACGGCGGGGCGCTCGAGGCGCGGGCCGCCGAGGGGTGCGTGGCCGAGCGGCAGCCAGGCCCCGCCGCCCGCACCGCCCCGGCCCCGGGCCGGCCCCGCGCCGCGCACTCACCACACTGCGGGCCCGGGCGGGCCGAGGCGGGGCCGGGGCGGGGCCGCACGCGCTCTGGGGCGGCGCGGGGCTGGGGCCGACGTGAGGGGTCCTGGCCCGGAGCTAAGGGGACTGGCCGCCTGGGCGGGCCGGGCCGAGCGCGCTGGGAAGGCCGGGCCGGACCGGGCTGGGGATCCGCCGCCGCCGCCGCCGCCGCTCCTCAGACGTCACATGATGTTTGGTCACGTGGGTTCCATTCATGAAGCGGCGACGCGGCTGGCCAGAGCTTAAAGGGGAAGACGCGGCGGCGGGGCGAGCGTGCCTCCACTGCGCCTGCGTGACTCGGCGCCGTTGCCCTTGGCAACCGTCGCCGCGCCTGGGCATGGTCTCGCGGGACCAGTTGGGGCGCGCGCTCCTCTGGCCACGCCTCCGCCGGGAAGCTGTGCTGCTTAGTGAGGCATGGGGTTCCGCTCGTGGTTCGGCTTAAGACCCCACCTTGGTGCCTCCACGTCTCGGTTGAACCCTGGCCGAGTTCCGCGAACTGAGACCCGCGTGCTTTTTAAATTTGTTTTCTGAGACCGGATCTTGCTATGTAACACAAGCTGGCCTCGAACTTGCAGCGATTCTCCTGCTTTTCCCTGCTGAGCTCTGGAATTACAGGCGGGGCCCTTCGTGGTGTTTTCATGCTGTGGCATCGCATCGTTCTCACACTCATTACCCTATTCAGCTGCCGAAGCCTTCTCGTCCGAGATGGCTCAGCGGGCTGGAGGCACGAGGCTGTTGGGCACAACCAAGACTCCAGCCCAGTCCCTGCAGCTACACAACAAGACGCATTAGTTCTTAGAGGATGCTTACTGATGACCCTAATCCGGAGACCCCCACCTGCAGCTCCGGAGTATGTCTGAGCCTAGTAGACATGCGGTGGAATTGAGTTGTCATTGGCATGTCTTTCTGTAAGGAGACCCCACTCCTTGTTGAAAATTCCCAGAGAAGGACATACAAAGTGGAAGAAAAATGGATGAAGTCCAATTTGGGGGATGGGTTCCTTTTTTTCTTTTTCATGCACCACCTTGCACATCTGGCTTTACATGGGTACTGGGAAATCGAAAATGGGCCCTTTGGCTTTGCAGGAAGTGCCTTAACTGCTAAGCCATCTCTCCAGCCCATTTTTTTGGTTTTGTTTTTTTAGTTGGCTGGTAGGTTGGTTTTGGTTTTTTGAGGTAGGGACTCGCTCTTGCCCAGGCTGACCTGGAATTCACTGTGTAGTCTCAGGGTGGCCTTGAACTCACAGTGATACTCCTAACTCTGCCTCCCAAGTGCTGGTGTTAAAGGCATGCGCCACTGTGGCTTCCTTAACTGTTTTATATTTAAAAACAAATCAAAACAGGGGCTGGGGAAATAGCATAATCAGTAAACCACTTGCCTCACAACAAGTAGTTTGTTTGACCTAAGTAATTTGATCCCCAGTAGCCACATAAAAATGCTGAGCATATGCCTGTAGGCACAGCCCTGGGGAGGCAAGGACAGGAGGATCTCTGGAGCTTGCTGGCCATCCTAGTTGGTGAGCTCCTGTCTCCAGAAAAAGAAAAAAAAGATGGACATTATACCTGAGGATGACACACAGGGATATCCTCTGCCTCCACATGTACATGCACACATGTGCACATGGACCACACACACAAGAACATGGACATACATATGTTTTTAAAAAAGCAGCAAAAATCAGGCATGGTGGCTAACCCTACCTTGAGAAAAAAAAAAAAAAGAAAAAAAAATTGAAAATAACAAAAAAAATTTTTAAAAAATGGGCTGGAGAGATGGCTTAGCGGTTAAGCGCTTGCCTGTGAAGCCTAAGGGCCCCGGTTCGAGGCTCGACTCCCCAGGACCCACGTTAGCCAGATGCACAAGGGGGCGCATGCGTCTGGAGTTCGTTTGCAGTGGCTGGAGGCCCTGGCGCGCCCATTCTCTCTCCCTCTCTCCATCTGCCTCTTTCTCTCTGTCTGTCGCTCTCAAATAAATAATAAAATAAAAATAACAAAAAAAAATTAAAAAAAAACTTTCTTATTAAAAAAAAAAAATTGAAAAAGGAGGCTGGGGGCCTGGAGAGATGGCCCAGCTGTTAAGGTGCTTGCCTGTGAAGCCTAAGGACCTATGTTCATCTCTCCAGATCCCATGTAAGCCAGACACACAAAGTGACACAAGCACACAAGATCACACATGCGCACAAGGGGGTGAACACGTCTGGAGTTTTTTTTTTTTTTTTCAAGGTAGGGTCTCACTGTAGCTCAGGCTGACCTGGAATTCACTATGTAGTCTCAGGGTGGCCTTGAACTCATGGCAATCCTCCTACCTCTGCCTCCCGAGTGCTGGGACTAAAGGTATGCGCCACTACTCCTGGCTTACGTCTGGAGTTTGATTGCAGTGGCTGAGGCCCTGGTGCACCCATTTTCTCTCTCTCTCTCTCTCTCTGCCTTTTTCTCTATAAGAAAAGGGGGGACGGGACTGGAGAGATGGCTTAGCAGTTAAGGTGTTTGCCTGAAATGTGAGGAAATAAGAAGCCTGGCCCAAGATGGAGGTGGTGGTTGCTGTAGTGGCATAACAGGAGCCCCACGGCACCTGCCCAGAACCACATCAGCCTATCTTGACAAAGTTTTAGGCTCCACAGAGCCACCATGAGGACCCCCTGACAATGGAGCTGAGCCGTCTTTAGCAATGTGTACATGCCCAGCAAGCAGCGCACAGTGGTGACTGTCTGGGATGGCATGAGTGTCTACAATCCTTTAGACAAAGCCCTCAAGGTGCAGGGCCTCAATCAGGACTGCTGTGTGGTCTACAGAAAGACTCATCAAAGGGCAAATACAGTCACTTCCTGGGATTCAGCCATCACACCCCTAGATGGTGAGGAGCTCATCAGGGTGGAGGTGCTGGAAGATGTGCCACTGACTATGCACGATTTTGTATGGAAGACAGTCTGTTCTTTAGCCTGGTCTTCTCAGACTTCTGCCTTGTGTCTGCTCCATAGCTTCTACTGGTAAACCTGTGGCTACAATTCCCACCAGCATTGTTCCTCCAAAGTCCCCACAGTCTGCGTTGACATGAGTACAAGCAACCCCAACAGCTGACAGTGAGCCCAGCCTGGGGTAGTGAGGGGGCTGAGAAGTCCTTATAGACAGCTGACACACACTCATGTCCTCTTGTTTTATATTCTCATTGCCCTCAAGTTCCTACCGCAGCATCCAAGAATTGTTTGGCAGCTCCAGACCAGAGGAGGCTGCCTCAAACCCCTCCCCGAATGAGCTGCTTACCCCCAGGGTCCCAGGTAGCGGTGCCTTAGGCTATGGATAGGAGGTTAAGGAAGAGGTCTGAGACCCCTGTAGACCACATGCAGACTTTTATGGATTTGTTTACTGGATATATATTTATTGAGCACTTAAGAGTGTGAGTAAGGCCATGGAGCTATGGAATTTTGGGTGACTTAATTTCTCTGACCTCTATTTTTTTTTTTTAACTTTAAAGAGGGAATGAAGCCCAGAATGGTGGCACGCGCCTTTAATCCCAGCACTCGGGAAGCAGGGGTAGGAAGAGCACTATGAGTTCGAGGCCACCTTGAGACTACATAGTGAATTCCAGGTCAGCTTGGGCTACAGTCAGACCCTACCTCAGAAAACCAAAAGGAAAAAAAGAAAATAAAGAGGGAGTGATAATTTATATCACACAGGGTTCTGATGAGAATTAACACTTGAGACATGTCCATTGCACAGAGTAGGATCCAGTACAGGGTAAATATAAACATGTAACCACTTTGTTCATTTTTCTAGTATAATCATGCCCCAAATATTTGTACTTTGAAATCCATATTATTCTATCATAAGTACTTCACTTTTTTTTTCAAATTTTTTAACTTCCGTGATTATAAAAAAATATGCCATGGTAATGCCCTCCCTCCCCTCACTTTCCCTTTGAAACTGCATTCTCCATCATATCCCCTCCCCCTCTCAATCAGTCTCTTATTTTGATGTCATGATCTTTTCCTCCTATCATGATGGTCTTGTGTAGGTAGTGTCAGGCACTATGAGGTCATGGATATCCAGGCCATTTTGTGTCTGGGGGGAGCACGTTGTAAGGAGTCCTACCCTTCCTTTGGCTCATACATTCATACATTCTTTCAACCCCTTTTCCGCATTAGACCCTGAGCCTTGGAAGGTGTGATAGAGATATTACAGTACTGAGCACTCCTGTCACTTCTTCCCAGCACCATGATGCCTTCTGAGTCATCCCAAGGTCACTGCCATCTGAAAAGAGAAGATTCTCTACCCAAAGTGAGAGTAGCATTAATATAAGGGTATGAACACTAACAGAAGTGCTTACTGGGCAGTTTGCTAAGCATAGTATATACATTTAGCCAGACAGCCACAGACGTTACATCCCTAGGGCTCATGATTACCCCTGTTTTAAGTTTTCAGTATCAGGGATATATTCCCTCCCATGGAGTGGGCCTCCTGTCCAATTAGAGGGCAGTTGGTTTCTACCATGACTGATGTGCCACTATTGCACCTATTGGCTCATTTGGCCTGGCTGGCCAAATATAAGGCTTGCAGTGTCCACTGTTGAGTATCTTCACTGGTGATTTCTCTCTGTCCCATTGAACTACATGTAGAATGGCTTCTTCCAGCTTTCTGTCAGCTGGTCTACAGGGAGGAAGTTATCAGCTCAGTTCCAGCAGGAATTCTCAGTGGCCTTGCAGCCCAATTTTGTGGTGTCTTCAGCAATAGGGTCTTACCATCTATTCCTGGTGGGAAACCAAGGGCCTTGGCAATGGCTTATAATGTTTTGGGGCCATTAAGGACCTCCCTGGCCAACAACTCACTGGAGGTCACCCTGAGACTGAATTCCAGGTGAGTCTGAGCTAGAGTGAGACCCTACCTCAGAAAAAAAAGTAAAGGTTTTTAATTATAAGTGTTTTTAATTATGTTGATTAGTTATTTGTGAATTTCATCTCAGGATAGTGAAGGAACATTGAAATATTTTATATTCTTATTTTTATTTATTTTACAGAAGGAGAGAGAGAGGGAGAATTGATGTGCCAAGGCCTCAGCCACTGAAATGAAACTCCAGATGCTTGTGTCACCTAGTGGGCATGTGCAACCTTGTGCTTGCCTCACCTTTGTGTATCTGGCTCATGTGGGATCTGGGGCAACGAACATGGGTCCTCAGTCTTTGCAGGCAAGTGCAAAAAGGAAAAAATAAAAGCACAAAAAAAGGAGTCTGGGAGCTGGGGAAATGGCTTAGCAGTTAAGGCATTTGCCTGTGAAGCCTAAGGACCATGGTTTGATTCCCCAGGACCCACATAAGCCAGATGCAGAAAGGGGCACATGCATCTGGAGTTCGTTTGCAGTGGCTAGAGGCCCTGGCATGCCCAATATCTCTTTCTCTCTGTCTGACTCTCTCTCTCAAATAAATAAATAAAAATACATTAAAAAAAAAAAAAAAAGGAGTCTTGGTGTGGTCGCATATGTCTTTAATCCCAGCACTCCAGAGGCAGAGGTAGGAGGATCACTGTGAATTTGAGGGAAGCCTGGAACTATAGAGTAAGTTCCAGGTCAACCTGAACTAGAGTGAGAGCCTACCTCAAGAAAACAACAGCAAGCCAGGCATGGTGGCACACATCTTTAATCCCAGCAGTCAGGAGGCAGAGGTAGGAGGATCACCATGAGTTCAAGGCCACCCTAAGACTAGACTACATAGTGAATTCCAGGTCAGCCTGAGCTAGAGTGGGACTCTACCTCAGAAAAAAAAAGAAAAAAAAAAAAAAGAATAGCACTCAGGAGGCAGAGGTAGGATCACCACAAGTTCAAGGCCACCCTGAAACTACATAGTGAATTCCAGGTCAGCCTGAGCTAAAGTGAGACCATACCACGAAAAACAATAAATAAATAAATAATGGACTGGAGAGATGGCTTAGTGGTTAAGGCACTTGCCTGTGAAGCTAGACCTGGGTTTGATTTCCCAGGACCCACATAAGCCAGACACACAAGGTAGCACATGTATCTGGAGTTCATTTGCGATGGCTGGAGACCCTGGTGTGCCCATTCTCTCTCTCTATCTACATCTTCCTCTCTCTCTCTCTCAAACAAGTAAATAAATAAAATATTAATAATAAAAACGGGGTATGGTGGTGCACACCTTTAATCCCAGCATTTAGGAGGCTGAGGTAGGAGGATCACCATGAGTTGATGCCATCCTGAGAGACTACATAGTGAATTCCAGGTTAGCCTGAGCTAGAGTGAGACCCTACTTTGAAAAAACAAAAAATAAAATGAAATAAAAATAAAATGAATCAATAAAAATATTTTTTAAAAATTTAAAAGGGCTGATTCAGTGGTTAAAAGCACTTGTTTCAAACTCTAACAGCCCAGGTTCAATTCCCCAATACCCATGTAAAGCCAGATGAACAGCGTGGAACGTGTGTCTAGAGTTTGTGTGCAGTGGCAGGAGAGCCTGGCATGTGCATGCTTGCTCTCTCTTTGTCCAAATAAATATATTTTTTAAATATTTTCTTTGTTTTTTTGAGGTAGAGTCTCACTGTAGCCCAGGCTGACCTGGAATTCACTATGTAGCCTCAGGGTGTCCTTGAACTCATGGGGATCCTCCTACCTCTGCCTCCCTAGTACTGAGATTAGAGTGTGCCACCATGCCTGGCTTGAAAATTTTTTTTTTTTTGGTTTTTTGAGGTAGGGTCTCACTCTAGCTCAGGCTGACCTGGAATTCACTCTGTAGTCTCAGGGTGGCCTCGAACTCAGCGATCCTCCTACCTCTGCCTCCCGAGTGCTGGGATTAAAGGCGTGCGCCACCATGCCCGGCTTGGCTTGAAAATTTTTTAAAAAGAAGTAACCTGCGCTGGGCTCACCTGGAGCCAGTGGGAGGGGCTGCGTCCTGTGGACAGACAGCTCTGGGCCTCTGAGTTGGCCCTGAAGTTCTTGCTTTGTGCCCTATCACTCACCCTGTCCTCTGGGGCCTGAATAGAGTGAGACACGCAGGGGATCCAGGCCCTAGAATCTTCCTCAGGGTGGGTAGGGTTCTGCCACCTGTATAGCAATGATTAGTGGTTTTATATTCATGTATGGGACTGAAGGAGAGAGACTCTGTATTGAAACAAGACCCCAAGACAACCTGGGCTCCCCACACAAGCCAAGACATTTTTTTCCTAGAATAGGGTGCAGAATATAAGTGTTGAAATCTCACAGAATGTAATATGCTTTATTTATTTATTTATTTATTTATTTATTTATTTATTTTTTGAGGTAAGGACTCGCTCCAGCCCAGGCTGATCTGGAATTCACTATGTAGTCTCGGGGTGGCCTTGAACTCATGGTGATCCTCCTACCTCTGCCTCCTGAGTGCTGGGATTAAAGGCGTGCACCACCACTGGCTAAAATGTAATATGCTTTCTGCATAAACAAAACAGATAAGGCTCCCAGGGCTCTTCTGTGGAGAGTGATACTGTGAAGAGAGGTTGCTGGGAGATTCTGCCAGTCCACATAGTATCATCGTGCCCAGCTCAGGGACAGATGCTCAGACTTCCTGGTTCCCCACACTTCCGACATCATTTCCTGTCATAGCTGAATGTTATCCCTCAGCCCCTATAGGGCTTCCATCAGCTTTGGTTCTGAAGTGGGCAGGGATTTGGGAAGAATTGGAATGAGATCTGACTGTGAAGCTGAGGGAGGACCACTTCATTTTCCCAGTCTCCATACTCAGTGACTGTTAACTGAAGAAACAAGAAATTCACAGGCTCAGTGAAGACCCCAGGAGCTCGGATATGCAGGGTTGACTCTGTGTGTCATCTTGACTAGGCCAAAGAAAAGGTACTCTGGTCAAACATCCTGGGTGTGGGCTGAAGAGATGGCTTGGTGGTTAAGGAACTTGCCTGCAAAGCCTAAGCACCTAGGTTCAATTCCCCAGAACCCATATAAGCCAGATGCATAAGGTGGTACATATGTCTGAAGCTTGTTTGCAGTGGCTGGAGGCCCTGGTATGCCATCTCTCTCTCTCTCTTTCACACACACACGCACACAAATAAATAAATAAATAAAGACAATTCTTTAAACACACGCACACACACACCCTGGGTGTTTCTGTATGAGATTAGCATTTAAATTAGTAGACTTTGTGCTGGAGAGATGGCTTAGTGGTTAAGGCACTTGCCTACTAAGCCTAAGGACCCAGGGTCAATTCCCCAGAACCCACATAAGCCAGATGCACTAGGTGGTGTATGTGTCTGGAGTTTGTTTGCAGTGACTGGAAGCCCTGGTGCACCCATTCTTTCTCTCTCTCTCTCTCAAATAAATAAAAATAAAAAATATTTTTTTGGGGGGGGTTCGAGGTAGGGTCTCACTCTAGCCCAGGCTGACCTGGAATTCACTATGTAGTCTCAGAGTGATCTTGAATTCATGGTGATCCTCCTACCTCTGCCTCCCGAGTGCTGGGATTTAAAGCATGTGCCACCATACCTGGCTCAAAATAAAATATTTTTAATTAATTAATTAGCCAGGTGTAGTGGCATATGCCTTTAATCCCAGCACTCAGGAGGCAGAGGTAGGAGGATTGCCGTGAGTCCGAGGCCACCCTGAGACTCCATAGTGAATTCCAGGTCAGCCTGGGCTAGAGTGAGACTCTACCTCGGGGGGGGGGGAGTGAGACCCTCCATCGAAAAAGACCGAGAAAGAGAGCAACCGAGAGAGCATTTTCCAATCCTTAGCCTTGACTGCATCTAAGGTACCCACTGTTCCTGCTCTTGTCTTTAACCACAAACATGAGCTTGCCATGACTCATTAGGCCACAGTCTCCAACCTGCTGACCCACCCCACCTATTGATCTTGTGAATTCCTTATAATGTCTACACATGTATACATGTATGTGTGTATCCTTTGGTTCTGCTCCTCTAGAGAACCCCAATCCCCCACCTTGGCCCCTCCTCACCAGGTACCAGCCCTATAAGGCCTAGACCCTGGCAGACCAAAGGCATGAGAGATGAAGTTGGTGCCCTTCCCCACAGCCAGTGTGCCAAGCCTTACCCAGACCTCCAGGCATGTCTGTAATGACAGAAGCCAGGAAGCTCTGCAGCCCTCTGCTCCCCAGGTGACATTTGGTCTCACTGCAGCTGGCTATATGACCCTCAGGAGCTGAGGCCCCAGGTTGCTGGCTCCTGCTCTCATCACAGGAAACAGGGCACTGAGAGATTATGGGGAAAAAGTTTATTTAACCAAAATCGTGGGAAGAGAAAAGACAACATTTGGTGAGTTTAGGTCAGGAGCTGGAATGGAAGGTCTGAGTGTGCTGGTAGGCACGGGAAGTTCAACTACCTGAGAAGCCTTTTCCCCCAATGTCCAAGGAGTCATGGGTGGCTGGCAGCTGGCCAAGAGAATGTGGTTCCTGGTATGGGGCGTGGGATGCCTGGGACAAGCTTGCTCTCACAGGACCTCCTGAGTGGAGGGCAGAAAGGCACCAAACCCAAGCCAGCTGACACTGGGGATCAGTGAGTGAAGACCTCACAAGCCCAAGCTCCAGAAGAAACTGGAGGGGTGGAGGCCTGAGGAGCCCCCCCACCCCCTGTCTAGGTCTAGACTTGTACTTGGGGACCATGGATCCCAGGTCCCAGGGGTAAGTAATGGTTTCCTCACTGGCTGTAACCTCAGCTGACCTCTGTGTTTATCTGGTTGTGAGCAGTTACCTACTATGGGGACATTCCGTGTGATTTTGGGCTAGAGATCCCCAAGGCAGGAGCATCAAGCCAGGAGAGAGAAAGTAAAGACCAGTTAGCCAAGTGGCATGCGCCTGTAGTCCCAGCACTCAGGAGGCTGAGGAAGGAGGATTGATTGCTGCGAGTTTGAGGTCAGTCTGGTGCTACAGTGAGCCTAGGCTTTAGTGACACTCTGCCCTGAAGATCCTCCTCTTCAAAAAAAAAAAAAGAAAGAAAGAAAGAAAGAAAGAAAGAAAGAAAGAAAGAAAGAAAGAAAAGAGAAAGGGAGGAAGAAAGAAGGACGAAATCAGAGAACAGAAGGTAAGTGGGCAGGATGAATCAGTCTTTGCCTGCCGGGGCCAGGCTGCAGGGCAGCGGCGTAGCATGGCCAGAAGAGGACACAGTGGCCCCGGCAGAGGAGCCCAGCTTCACCTTGTCCAGCACAGTCTTCTTGATGGCAGCAGGGGAGACTGTCTCCTGGTCAGCCATGGTCTGTAGCTCCCTAGAGAGGCAGTGAGGCATTGGAGCTGACCGTCACCACCTTCGGGATCCCACTCAGGCGCTGTCATGTCACTTTCTCAGGGTCTTTGTACCTGTGCTCCCCCTGACAGCCTTGCCTCCCCTTATCCATATAACTACTTACAAGGGCTCCCTCCCACTCCATGCAGAGTGACTCAAGGTCACACTGGTTACCTGGTCTACCATCAAAGTGGTTCTGCACCCCCAACCCTGACCTCTCATTGCCTAACTGGAAAAGGGGGTTCCTGTCTCTGTCTCCCCTGAAGGCAGTGTGGGAGGCCATCCCTGCACCCAAACCTTGCAGCCATGCAGTGGTACTCAGAATTCTGTGGGTGTCTGCACTAGTGTGTGTCCAGAATGGCAACAAAGACATGGCTGATCAGGAGCAGACCTTAACTTGAGACAGTGACTCCTGGCCCTGGCTCTGCCTGGGACCCACAGCAGGACTTCACTTCAGGCAGTTTTCATTCAATTCTCACCAGGCTTTCCTGGTGCCAGGAGGCTAGACTACGTTAGCTAACTTGCTTAATCCAGGCAAGGCCATGAGGAAGGTGCTGGAGCAGGCCTCCAAAAGTGCCGAGCTGCCTCCCAAGTCTGGCTCCCTGGCTGTGATGATGATCAAAATGCATGGGTGGAGGCTGTAGTGCAGACCCAGAGAATTCCTCCTGGCACACATGTGGACACCTTTCCTCACAGAAAATAGAAGGGGGCAAGGAGCGTTGCATACTGTAACCCTGAAACCTCGAGGCGTCCTGTGTCCTGCCCAAGGCCAGGCCAGAATTCCATGGATATCTGTTGAATGAATGGCTACACTGCAGCCTTCAAAGCCATGGCTCTGATGGGCCAGAATAGGCAAATGGGTGTCAGTGGGACCCACCGTGTGCGAATGCAGGAGGCCTCCACAGCATTGATGAGCAGGGAGCGGAAACCTCCACTTTCCAGAACGTGCAAGGCATGGATGGTGGCACCGCCGGGAGAACAGACATTGTCTTTGAGCTGGCCTGGGTGCTGTTCGGAGTCCAAAAGCATCTTGGCTGCCCCCTGTGGCCACAGAGAGGGGTTAATGGTGGTAGGGCTCCTATGTGCCTCCACAGGGCACTGGTCCCAGCCACTGAAGCACCTCCTGACTATTCCCAGTGAGCCAGCCTTAAGTTCAGCAAGGAGCATCCCCCACTAGTACCCAGAAACACTGACCAGCAGAGCCTGGGCCCCGAGGCGGACTGCCAGGCGCCTTGGAAGCCCCATCTTCACACCACCATCAGCCAGAGCATCCAGGGCTGTGAACGCCTATGGGAGAAGGCACTCTGAGCCACTGCCCCAGCATCCTCTCCTCTGGGATCCAGGATAGAGACCAAGCAAAACACCATCTCCCACAGTGCTGGAGCCTCCACCCAGCCATCAAGGGGAGCAGGGACAGAGGGGTAGAGGCCTTAGAAACTGCCCCAGAGCTCACATAGGCTGGGCCACTGCCACTGAGCCCTGTGACAGCATCAATCAGATCTTCTTCCACCTCCGTACAGAAGCCCACACTGCCCAGGAGCTGCTCCACAAGCCTGCCATCCTCCACCTGGGCATGAGTGCCTGTGGCATACACAGTGACCCCCTCTCGCACCACCACTGGGGTGTTGGTCATGCAGCGGATGACTTTGGGAGCTTTCCGGAATGCTATCAGCTTCTGGAGAAGAAAACAGCTTTGTCACTGTGGCCTTGGCCATCTGTCTTCACCCTGCAGAGAGAATGGGTGTGGACCCTCTCTCCCCACTAAACATTTCCTGAATTCTCACCATGGCCTGGGCCACTATACCCCCTTCACAGATGGCGAAGCCAGGCACCCAGAGCAGAGCTCCTGACCACACACTCCAGCCCCTCTGAAGCCCTTCTGGCCTGAACCATGATACCCACCTTCTCAATGGAGTTGATGGTAACACCAGCTGCACAGGACACCACGATGTGCCTGTCCTCGATGTCAGCACCAATTTCATCCAGGATGAAGGGGATGATGTGGGGCTTCACGGCCAGGAAAAGAACATCGCTATGCTGCACCGTCTCCTTGTTGTGAGGCGTCAAGTTCACCCCTATCCTCTGCAGGAGGACAAGGTGGCTTAGCCTACCTTTAGGGGTTACCTGTTCACAGAGCCCCAAACATAGAGAAGACTAGAGACTATTGGGCTGGTGGTACAGGCTGAGCTAGGAATCAGAACCCCCTTCAGCTGCCCTCCATACCCAGAAATGTTTCTTTCTTTAAAAAAAAAACAAAAAACTATTTATTTATTAGGGAGAGAGAGAGAGAGAGAGAGAGAGAGAGAGAGAGAGAGAATGGGCGCACCAGGGCTTCCAGCCACTGCAAATGAACTCCAGACGCATGTGCCACCATATGCATCTGGCTTATGTGGGACCTGGAGAATCGAACCTGGATCCTTAGGTTTCACAGGCATGCGCCTTAACTGCTAAGCCATCTCTCCAGCCCCATACCCAGAAATGGAAGAAGCACTGTCCTGTAGAAAGAGCCCTCTTTGCAAGTAGAAAAAGGACACTCTGAGTGGGGAGTGGTGGGGCACATTTTTAATCCTAGCACTGGGGAGGCAGAGGTAGGAGGATTGCCATGAGTTCAAGGCCACCCTGAGACTCCATAGTGAATGGGCTAGACCCTACCTCGGGAAAAAAAAAAAAAAAGCCAGTAGGGATGGCTTAGTGGTTAAGGGTTAAGGCATTTGCCTGCAAAGCCAAAGGACCCCATTTCATTTCCCCAGGACCCACGTTAGCCAGATGCACAAGGAGGCGCTTGTGACTGGAGTTCATTTGCAGTACCTGGTGGCCCTGATGTGCCCATTCTCTCTCTCTCTCAAATAAATAAATACAATATATTTTTTTAAAAAAGGGGGGGCACTCTGTCTAAATCATAGCTCTGCCCTCCCCATCTTGGGCTGCAGTGGCAGCAGCTTCCGGACACCCCTGCCATTCAGGTGTGGGTGGTGGTCTCAAGATAGGAATCTGGCTCCTACACTTGGCCTGAAACCCTCACTCAGCCATGCAACTGGAAGTTGCATTCAAAGCCCAGGCCATTATCTGGCCACACCATGCTGCCTGGTGGCAGAACGTTCCTGTGGTGGTGATCCCTGCTCAAACTTTTACCCCATCAAGGGAAGTCGGGTTCAGACCAGCAGTCTCTCCCACCAGTTGTACTCATGGCAAGGTGAAACAGGGTCTGGAGAGTCCCTAGCACAAGGCTGCTCCCCTCACTGAGGCAAAGGGCTTCAGCACATGGCCTACCATTGTCAGGTCTGTTACACACCTAGCCCAGCCCCTGACTCTTGCAGAGATCCAGTTCCCTGTCTGCCTTCATGCAGCACCTACCCTGAGGGCGGAGACGGTGGCCAGGTCCATGTCTGGGGAGCTGGCTATTATCTTGTGAGCAGCCAGGACACCTGTGGGGGACAGAGCTTCTTCCTCATGGCCAGTTCTAGCTTCCGTTCCCCCACAATGCTAGAAAGGAGACTGCAGAGAACCCCTCCCAGCCCCCAAAGCCAGCCGTCGACCCCAAACATATGGCAGTTGCCATTTCTCACAGGACTGAGGCCACGGCTGACTCCCTTTTACTTCCCACTTTTAGCACCCTCCCTGGCCTCAGGGCCTTTTACCTGCTGCCGTGAAGCCCTTGGCCAGCGCAAAGGCCAGCTGGCCTGCTCCAATGAAGCCCACACTCATGTCTGGAGGCTCAGCGCCCACAGCCTCACAGCTGGAGCTGGCTCTGCAGGGCAGCTGCGGGACTGGCCGGGCAGGATGGAAAGCAGGAAGTTAGGTGGGTAGTGCCAAACCCAGTCATCCTGGCAGCCAGGGGTCCCCCACCCCCATTTACTTTTAACCCCCGGTTTTACTTTTCCTGTTACTGCTAGACCCAGACTCTTCGGCCAGATGCACGGCCTGCTGCTGACGGTCCCTGTAAAGGTACCCTGTAAAGGGTCTGGGAACCCTCAAGGGAAGTGACTGGTAGTAAAGGAGGGCCTGTAGGCCAGAGCTCTGCCCCTCCCACAACATCCTAGGTTCCCATCCCGAGTCCCATCCTCAAAGTCCCATCCAGGGTCCCCACCCCCGGAATCCCATTCCAAAATCCCCCGTCCCCGAAACCACCATTTCCGGAACCCCCATTCCCGGAGTCTCATCCTCAGAGTCCCAGCCCCCGAGCTCCCACCCAGCCTCTTCACCCACCGAGGTGCAGCAGCCTGGCAGAGCTCGGCGCCCGCCACGCGGCATCCGCGCCCACCGGCCCCGCCCCTTCCCTGCAGCCAATCCCCAGCCCGGTGGTTGCGTCATCTGCTGGACCCGGACGGCTCCGCCTCCCCGGCGCCAGACCCGGAGTAGGAAGCCTCAGCACGGCCAAGTCTGCACCCCAAGAGCCCGCCGATCCTCCCTTCTCCCCTCCCGTTCGACTCATCGCAGTCTCCCCTCTGAAATCCGAGTACCCCCTGCGGCCACAGGCCCGGGTAGCCTGAGACTACATAGTGAATTCCAGGTCAGTCTGTGCTAGAGAGAGACCCTACCTCGACGCCCCCCACCCAAAAAAACACAATAAGAATAAATAAGGAAAATAAAAGCCAGCAAAGGCAGAACTGGCCAGGCACAAACGAACATCCGCATTTATTTCCACTCGAGATGTCTAGTGGGAGCCTGTCTCAGGAGAACAAAAGAGCAGAGAGATGGCTCAGTGCAGAAAGCACTTGCCATGCAGGTGTGAGTACTTGAGTTCAGATCCCCAGAACCACACAAAGCTGATGTGGGAGTACTAGTGTTTGTAATACCAGTGCACATAGGGCAAGAAGGGAAGGAGACAGAATAGCCCAGAACCTTATAGAATCAGCCAGCCTGGCAAACACAGTGGGGAACGACCAGAGACGCTGGAAACAAGGTAGAAGGCAGGGACCAACACCCAGCGTTGTTCCCTGATCTCCATATGTTTGCTGTGGCATGTGTGTCCTGCACTCACACACATAAACACATATACACACATAAAGGAGGATGAGGGTCTTTCCCCACACAGTGGCTGGGTGGGAGGAAGGGGGCTGACATACTCCTTTGTTTCTTGGTGATGTAGTCCCCTGACCCCCAACCCTCCAGAAACTGCCCACACCCATCCCATTCAAGTAAAGACTCAGTTTGTTGGCTGACCACCGTGCGTCCTCTCCAGCTGTTCAGCAAGGGCCATCTGATGCCACACAGGCCTGGCTGAAGGCCCACCAAGCCCAGAGTCCCATGAGTTCCACCGCCCAGAAAGTGCAGCAGCCCTCTTCCTGTATGTGAGCTGGATCCTGGAGATTCCCAGGTGTGTGTGTGGGGGGGGGGGGGCTTGAGAACCCAGGGCCTCTAGGAAAGAGGAGGAGTTCCACATCCATTCTCCTTCCCATCCTAGCCTATCATCTGCCCAGGAAGAGGACACTGCCTATCCCTTCCTCAGGAGACCAAGACGAGGCCTGTTCCCCAAGGGCCAGAGCACCCTCATGACTACATCCTCTCTTACCAGGCTCTAATCTATGCCCTTCTCCCAGAGCATGCAGGGAGATGCCTGGGAGGTTCGTTTGGCCACAGACCCCTCAGCAGAGATGACCCAAAAGAGCTCTCTCTGAGAGGCCAGCAAGGGTGGAGCAGGCCAGCCACAAATGAACATCTGTATTTATTTCAACTCAAGGACCTGGGGCTGAGGGGCCCATGATGTTTGGGTTCCAGGTCATCATAGGGGCCTGCCCCATACTGGTCTAGTCTGTATTCTTGCACAGAAGAAGCTGGCTGGAGCATGGAGAATGATGGTACCAGCAGGTCCTGCCATTCAGGAACAGTTGGCCAGCTAGATGCTTGAGTGGAGGAGCCTGGTATCCAGGCTCCAAGTTGCAGAGGCTTCCCCAGGCAGGGCCCTCACCCTGAGTCAGAGCTGCTGTTGCCCACCAGGCCAGCCTCTCAGAACTCATGGCAAGCGCTGTAGAAGTTGCTGGATTAGAGACCATGGAGGGTGTCTAGACGGGGCCATCGTCACTGCCTGGAAATCAGTCTTCTCACACCACTCTAGGTGGTGCTGGCCTTCGCATCACGCCACCAGGGCCAACTCCAGCTCGCTAAGCCCTGGGAAGCAGCCCCGGGCAGATACTGCACGGACTTCACTCTGCTTCTAAAGGTTGTGGCCGCTGGTTCGCTCCTTGGAGGCGGCTGAATCTGGTCCTGATTTTCAGGCTCCTCCCCTGTGAGTTGGCACAGCTGTCCCATGAAGGTCTCCTACCAGGGTTTTGGGGACTTCCTCTTCAAACAAGAAGGATGTTCCAGGTCCTCACATTCCCTTTGACAGCCGTGCTCTGCTGCTCTTCTTGGCTTGTCTCTAACCCCTGCCCCCAACCTCAGGAAATCATTTTCTTTCTAGCTTATATTACCCAGACTGACTGCCATCTGCAGACACTGATGGACACACTGGGCCACTCTAGTGCATCTAATTTCACTGTTCCCATCTGCAAAATGGGTCACAACAGCATCTGCTCCAAAGGATTGCCATGTATTACAGTTACCAGCACTGAGCCGAGGGAAGGCCAGAAAAGAGAGAGGGTGGGATGGAGGAAGGGAGGGATCAAGGATGGGAAGATAGAGGGGGTCAGGAACAAAGGGAGGGACAGAGACAAAGACAGAAATGAAGATGGGGAGAATGAGCGTCCATGAGCAGCTTAGCTCCCTGATCCCCATCCCTAGCTCAGAACCTCCTTCCCCTCTGTCCCTCCCCAAATATTGTGAGATGTCTGGTAGACTCTACCCTGAGCTGTCACCCTCCCTCCTGTTCACCTGAGGTCTTGGTTCACCTTGGTCAGCCTCATGTGCTCTTAGTCAGAGAGCAGAGGTGGGCGGGTCACTGCTGGCCAGGCTACAGAGCAGGCACGAAGCGGATCCTCTGGGAGTAGGCGAGGTCAACGATGTAGAGGAGCAGATTGACGTAGGTGAAAATGGCCACCACCAACTGACTGTCCCAGGGGCAGCTGCCCCCGGAGCAGTCAGGGGGTCGTCCTGGCTCCCCATACTTGGGGTCAAAGCAGAAGACAGGCCAGATGACAGCAGCGCTGAGATACAGTAGCACAGCCAGGAAGGTGTATATGACGACCAGGCGGTCAAATGGGCAGCCCAGGCGCCCTGTGTGGCCCATCACACTCAGGGCTACTACAGCCACCGTGGCCATGAAACACAGGCTGTAGACAGCCACACACCACTGTGTGGCCATGTAGCGCCCATAGCCACTATCATGGACTAGCGCCCCAAAGATGATGCAGGCCACAAAAGCCTGGACGATCTTGAGGAGCCCTGACACTGTAGCCATGTAGCTGGCTACCTGGCCAGGCCGGGCCCGTGTCAGGGCCACTTCCGCTGCGTAGGCTAGGAAGAGGAGCCCGGCGAAGACGCTGGCCGCCAGGCGGAAGTTTCTGGCCATGCAGCCGGCCGGCTCAGGCAGGCACTCCAGCCTGGTGAAGTACAGAGGGTAGATGACCGCGGCTGTGGCACAAAGCAGTGTGGCCAGCATGGCGAAGGCGGCTGTGAAGTTGCCCCAGGAGAGGCGCAGGCAGGCGTGGAGCCGGGTGAACTCACAGGCCACCACCAAGACAGAGACAGCGAAGCAGAAGCCCCAGGCAGCCATGCAGAAGGTGCCCTGGATGCCCATGAAGCCGCCTCGGTGGGCAACCAAGCTGAAGGTGGTACAGCCGAAGGCCAGCTGCAGCATACGGGCTGTGCCCACAGGGGATGTCACAGCACCCAGGTGCAGGTATGCACCCCCTGGAGATTCCATGGTGCTGCCCATCTGGCCAGTCCCCTCCCAGCCTCACCGGGTACCCAGCTGTCCTGAATGGAGTCTGCCGGGACCAGGGCCCTCTGTCCTCTGCGGCACTGGCTGGTGCCGGCAGCCTGCAGAAGCAGTGCCTATGGTGACATTGCAGCAGGACAGCCGCTCTGCCGCCTGAGTGGGGAACACCCCCCCCCAGCACTAGCGCTATAAATAAACAGCCATGATCAGAGCCCCGGAATAGCAGCCTGCGCGCCTGTCCCCATCCAGGACGGACATCTGACCCCTGAGTCCCACACAGAGCCCCTGCCAGGACCATTAACCCCGTGGGTGCTGTCATCACCCATCTCTGCTTCCTAAGCGCCTGCTTCTGTCAGTCAGGTCAGTCAGCATGGGGGAGGGGCGGGAGAGAGCACAGAGCCTAGCCGAGGGTCCTCTCTGGGGACTCCAGCGCCAGCATCAAAGCAGCCTCAGGGGGGCAGTGGGATGGGGGAAGGGTCCAGGGAAGTGGAGGCCACAGCCTTGGGGTTCTCTGAGGTCTGTGGGTTTCCTTTCTTGTTTATTACAGCTGTCTCCTGACAGTGGCTTGCTGCAGGGTTCTGCTGCTTCAGGAACCTACTGTCATTGTCCCTGGGCTCGTGCAGCTCTGATCCCTGGAGCCTAGAGGAAGGGAAGCAGAGCATGGGGCCCTCGGGGGCCACCTGCCAGCAAGCTAACCCACCCTCATTTGTGCCATGCTCCTCAGCCTGGCCCTGGTGCGACCAGAGTGGAGGGGTATAGAGGTTTAATAATTACTTGGGGGCATTCTTGTGATGTTTCTGTCCCCTTTGCCTAACCTAGAGCAACACCTAGAGAAAACTCAACTTTTTCCTGGGAAGTATTCTTCCACTGAGCTAGATCCCAAGCCCTTTTATCTTTTTTCTTTCTTTCTTTCTTTCTTTTTTTGTTTCTAATTATGTAGTCTCAGGCTGGCCTCAAACTCACAACAACAATCCTCCTACCTCTGCCTCTGGAATGCTGGGATTAAAGGTGTGTGCCAACACACGCAGTTTGTTCTTTCTTTCTCTTTTTTCCTCCCTCCCTCCCTCCCTCCTTTCCTCCTTTTTTTTTTTTTTTTTTTTTTTTTTTTTTTTTTTTTTTTTTGGTGTTTCAAGGTAGGGTAGGGTCTCACTCTAGCCCAGGATGACCTGGAATTTACTATGGAATCTCAGGGTGGCCTCATGGTGATCCTCCTACCTCTGCCTCCTGAGTGCCACTATGCCCAGCTCCTTTTCTTTTCTTTTCTTTTTTCTTTTATATTAATTTATTTGAGAGAAAAAGAGAGACACTGAGAAAGAATAGGCTCACCAGGGCCTCTAGCCACTGCAAACAAGTTCCAGATAAGTGTGTATCTGGCTTATGTGGGTTCTGCAGTATCAAACCTGAGTTCTTTAGGCTTTGTAGGCAAGTGCCTTAACCACTAAGCATGGCAGTCAGGGGATAACTTTCAGGGTTGGTCCTTCCACCTTATTTAAAGTAGGACCTCTCATTGTTCACACCTCTGTTCCCCAGGCTGGCTAGCCTGCAAGCGCAAGCTTCGGGCAGATTCTCCTGTCTCCCCCTCCCTTCTCACCCTTAGGCATGCTGGGATTACAGAAACCAGCTACAGTATCTGGCTTTTACGTGGGTTTTGGGATCTGAACTCAGCTACTCATGCTTGAACAGCAAACACTTTATTCACTGAGCCATCTCCCTAGTCTCCAGGTAATTTATTTTAAAATTTGGGTGTGTGTGTGGGGGAACTGGAGAGATTGCTTAGTGGTTAAGGCACTTGCCTGAGAAGCCTAAGGACTCAAGACTGATTTTCTAGTACCCACGTGAAGCCAGATGCACAAGGTGGCACATACAGTTGGAGTTCATTTGCAGTGGCTGGAGGCCCTGGCATGCTCATTCTCTCTCTCTCTCTCATAAATGCATAAAATGTTAAAAATACTTTTTAGTGGATTTTGGTGATCAGACTCTGATCTTCACACCTGTGAAGCAAGCACTTTACCAGCGGAGCCACCTCCCCAGCTCAAGGGCCAAGCTGTTCAAGCTTCTGCACTGCCACCCTCTCATTTCTCCGTGACTTGAACACTTTCTGCCTGTATTGTTTTTCCTTCTTTTTTAAAAAGTATTTATTTGTTTAAGAGAGAGAGAGAGAGTGAATGGGCATGACAGGGCCTCCAGCCACTGCAAACAAACTCCAGATGCATGTGCCACCATGTGCATCTGGCTTTATGTGGGTACTGGGGAATCAAACCTGAATCCTTAGGCTTTGCAGGCAAGCACCTTAACTGCTAAGCTATCTCTCCAGCCCTTTTCTTCTTCTTGTTTTAGAGTGAGAGAATGGGCATGCCAGGGCCTCCAGGCACTGCAAAAAAAAAACTCCAGATGTGTGTGTCCCCTTGTGCATCTGGCTAACATGGGTCCTGGGAAATTGAACCTGGGTCCTTCAGCCTTGTAGGCAAATGCCTTAACTGCTAAGTCATCCCACCTGCCCTTCTTCAGTTTTAAAAATATTTTTGTTAGGAAGCCAGGTACGGTGGCACACACCTTTAATCCTAGCACTTAGGAGGCAGAGGTAGGAGGATCACTGTGAGTTCAAGGCCACCCTGAGATGACATAGTGAATTCCAGGTCAGCCTGAGCTATAGTGAGACCCTACCTTGAAACTGCCTTTTTTTTTCTCTCTCAAATAAATAAAATAAAATAAAATAAAATAAATAAAAACAAATACACAGGTCAAATAAACAGGTCACAGGGTGAGTGTCTCTTGTTTTTTTTTTCATTATTAAGAAAAATATGTTACAAAACAATATCATCCATCATATATTTCTTATTTTCCATTTTTAAAAAATTAAAGTAATAAAAAAGTCATTTTATAAAATAATACAAAAGAGCATGATTGGTTTTGGGGCTGGGAGAGACTGTCTTGAGCTTCTGGCTGAGGAATCCAGTGCTTGCTTTGCTTCTGGCCCCTCCCCACAGCGGGCTGAGGGCTGGAAGAGGCAGGTAGAGGGGTTGGAAGGGTCCCCAAGCTGCGGTGGGGCTCAGGGCAGGCCACCCCTCTAGTTAGGTCACCTGAAGGCAGTAGAAGAGGATGGGGAAGGTAGTGGGGACAGGTATCCTTTCAGGTGGGTCCTGGCAGTGGCAGGTGGGCCTGGGAGTGAAAAGAGGTGCCCCTGGCCAGGGGGTGGGCCAGCCCGTATGTACTGACTCCTCCGCCAGGCAGCTCCCTAGCTTCCACTACTCAGCATCCCTAGCAGCTTGCTGGGCTCCAGTCCCTGCTGCTGGGCCACCGTCTGTACATCGAAGCCCATGTGCATGAGGAACTGGGCCACGTTCATTTCTTGCCCTGTGAACTGGTCCCGGATAGTGGGACATGAAGGGTTGCAGTGGGGCCAAGGGCAGCTGTCCACCAGGTGAAAGGGGCAACCCTTCACAGGAGTTTTGCTGGCCTTGTGGCTGTCATGGAAGCTTCGGTCCCAGCAGTGCAGTGCCCGGGGCAGGGAGGTCCCCTTCACCTGAACTTCTGTCCAGTGGCTGCAGAAAGAAAGCCAGGTAGAAATCATGGAGGCATCACTGCCACGGGGGTGGGTGGGGGGGTGGGTGGGAGGGAGGGGGCTGCCTTTCACTTCTGACCACACAGCCAGGTGTAGTGGCTTTAGAGGCCTCAGAAGAAAACACTTCACAGGAAGAGACACTTGCTGGCTTGGGAGGAGCCTATGGGTGTATGTATGCAGTTAGTGGCAAGGATAAAATCTGCCCCAGGTCCTGGGGGGTGGGGAGTACACTGACCTCCGGATGATGATCTCATGGGAGAGGCAGGCAGGGGCAAAGCTGGCCCTGTGAGGGGAGACAACCGGCCTGAGCCTCACAGCCCCCAACTACGCTCCTGGACCTGTCCTCTTTGAGACCACCGCTCTCCCCTGCTGCTGCGGCTGGCTAGCCCACTCCTCTTGCCTGGGCCTGGTCCCCAGCAGCTGCATGCTCCCTCCTTGGAGGCCTCCAAATCCTGCTTCATGTCTACCAGTCAGGTTTTGTTTGTTTGTTTTCTTTTTTTGAGGTAGGGTCTCACTCTAGCTCAGGCTGACCTGGAACTCACGCAATAGCCCCAGGATGGCTTCAAACTCACAGCAATCCTCCTACCTCAGCCTTCCAAATGCTGGGATTAAAGGCATGCACCATCATGCTTGGCCTAAGAGCTCTCTAGCTCTCTCCCCCCCACCCCCACCCTGCTTTTTTTGAGGTAGGGTCGTCTGGCTCTAACCCAGGCTGACCTGGAATTCACTATATAATTTCAGGGTGCCCTCAAACTCAGAGTGATATTCCTATCTCTGCCTGCCGAGTGCTGGAATTAAAGGTGTGTGCCACCGTGCCCAGCACAGACCTCCATGTTTAAGTTAAGTGGCTTGCTGTGGATTTAGAGAGATTCACACAGGATCAAACCCCAACACACACTCACTGAACATCCTTGAGTGTGCTACGCAGCTCACGGCCCAGGTTCTGGATGTACAGCCATTGCCCTTCCTGGACTGGCTGTCCTGTGAGGTGCACATTGTCCACGGTCAACTGAGCCTCGTCAAACAGCCACTGCACCACGAACACTGGGTCTGGGAAGAAAATATGGCTTGGCTCAGCCCACCTCTGGGCTCAAGGTCCTTCTTAAGGTCCCTACAATCCCTGTCCCATGTGCCTTTTTTTCTTTTCTTTTCCTTTTTTTTTTTTTTTTTCTTCAAGGTAGGGTCTCATTCTAGCTCAGGCTGACCTGGAATTCACTATGTAGTCTCAGGGTGGCCTTGAATTTACAGTGATCCTCCTACCTCTGCCTCCCCAGTGCTGGGATTAAAGGCGTGCACCACCACACCCAGCTTTCTTAAAGCTGTTTTCTTCGATGTTGGAGATGACTCAAGAGCCTCACATGTTAGGTAAGCACTGGATACTGAGTTACTACTCAGCACTTCTTCCTTAAAGAAGGACCCTTGAGGGTTGGAGAGATGGCTTAACAGTTAAGGCGCTTGCCTACGAAGCCTAAGGACCCAGGTTCAACTCCCCAGAATGCATGCAAAACAGATGCACAAGGTAGCTCATGCAACTGGAGTTCATTTGCAGTGGCTGGAGGTCCTGACATGCCCATTCTCTCTCTCTCTCTTGCTAACAGACAAATAAAAATAAAATATTTTTAAAAAGAGAAGTTCTGCCGGGTGTGGTGGCTCACGCCTTTAATCCCAGCACTGGGGAGGCAGAGGTAGGAGGATCACCTTGAGTTAGAGAGGCCACCCTGAGAATACAGAGTGAATTCCAGGTCAGCCTGGGCTACAGTGAGATCCTACCTCAAAAAAGAGAGAGAGAGAGAGAGAGAGAGAGAGAGAGAGAGAGTTCTCATGTTAAAAGAAAAGAAGGACCCTTGATAGCCCACTTTCCTCCTAGTACGGCTCTGAGGGACCTCACTTTGACTTAGATTTGACTATAATGTGTCCTGGCATTGACTTCACTATTCCCCAGAGTGTGAGAATGTGGGTTGGATCTGGCTGGGGGCCACAGCCCAGTGTGTCAGTATAGGGATTCAATTCTGAGTTCTGATTCCATAGCAAACACTGTTGGTTTGCCTGAGACTAACAGTCTCATTACTAAAATTATGACAAAGCAAGCAGAAGCAACTGGTCACCCTAGTGTAGGTGTGGCCACTTGTGTGGGCCAGAGCAGCAGTCTGGTTGGCCTCTGGCAGCTGGACTCCAGGTAGATTTTCAGGAGATGGATATAACTGGGCATCCTACCACTTCCCAAATGCCTCATCTGAACTGGCCACTCACAGCGCAAAGTTGGGTACACTTTGTAGCCAAAGAAACAATTCCACTCCTCGCCTTCCTTGAATTGACGTCGACATCGCTCTGGGACCATCCCATTCCAGTACCTGGAGCCACAATCATAGGTTAGACAGCAATGGGAGCCCTGCTCTTGCTTAGATGCTACCCCATCCCAGACCCTTTGTACTGTCCGGGTCCTGGCATACCACCCTCCTGGGGCACCTGATGCCACGGCGGATGGCCTCTGTGGGGGCACAGTTGATAGTATCAATGCAGTCTGTCCGGTGGTACTGTTTGTTGTCCAGGAACCAGCCAGAGTCAGCCAGGCCCCGCACCTGGATGGACGGATAGCCCAGCTCCTCCAGCAGCTCAGCCACACGGTCCACATTCAGTAGCACCCCAGTGCCCCCGGCGCTGAGGGAAGACCAGACATGAGGCCAGGTATCCAGGGAAGTTTGCTTGCTGCCCACTCACCGCTGGCTTAAAGCCTAAGTCAGAGTTCCTGGCCCCTGGAACAATGCATTCTGACTGTGGGCACGGTCCTTGCTCATGGGCCTCTTCTTGTTGGGGCCGGAGGCAGGCGCTGGCCCAGACCTAAGGCTTGCAGGACACAGAGCTGGCTCTCTCTTTCCTCCTCTCTGCCTCAGCTTCCTCATCTGAAGATGAAGCTAAAACTATAGGGCAATCAGGCCTCATCACTGATTGCATGCATGCAGCCTGTGTGCCTATTGGAATATAATCATGGTAGGCATCATTGTAGCCTATTGGAATGCTGGGTCTTGGAGAAGGACACCAGTACACAGCTGCCCATTACCTAGGTCACTGCAGCCTAACGATCATGGAGTCCAGATCATATGCTAGACAGTTTTCAGTGACAGAGCACTGAGGCCAAGCCTCCAAGCTGCACCTAATGAGTCTGGTCCTTTTATTCCTGCTTGCAAAAGATGGGCAAGATTGGAGCCAGCAGGGCTCTGTGAGGACAGAGGACCAACCCTAGTTCTCCAGGCTCTGCTCCTTCACACCCTCCTATCTACATCCCACCCCAGCCATGCCCCAGGGCTGCCACAACAAACCCCTGCTCCCTCCATGCATATTCCCTGGCCTACCCTGCCTACCTGCTCCCAGCCAGCAGTAGCACCTTGGCCCCGCTCAGCCCTTTGCCCAGGAGCTCCCGCACCACCTCCTGGATGATGAGGGCACCCATGAAGGCATACTCATCTGCAGGGAGAGGGATGGCTTCAGAGAGCTGGGCACAGAGCAAGGGTTCCAACCCAGGAGATAGGAGGAGGGGTCTGGGTTCTTCTCGGGGACGAGGAGGGGCTGAGGTAGACTGGAGGAGGAGTGTTAGGTGCAGGAAGCCCTGCTGTGGGTCCCTCCCAGGGACCATTCACTGAAGAGTGGGGACCTCACAAGGGTCAGGCCTGCTGGGGAGTTGAGAATGCTCATATTTCCTGGGAAGCCTCACCACCCTGCCCTGCCTTGAGGGGCTGGGAAGCCAGCAACTCACTCTTCTCAGACTTGGATGAGGCCCCGCTCCAAACGTCACTGGAGCAGTAGGGGATGAAGCTGCAACGGGCACCAGGTGAGCCTGCCGTGGTTTTCTGTTGCTCAGAGCCCCCCACCCCCCCGCCACCCACAAAGACCCTCCAAGGAGGCATTCTCCAGGAGGAAGGGCCTCCAGAAAAAACGCCCCTAGAACAGGTCCCTCAGGGGGACCTACCCAAGACTGGACCAACTAGGAAGACCACACTCTAGAAGGGATCCCCAAAAGAACCCTTTTCCTAGGAAGAAAGGGTGCTCTGCTGAACAGGCCCTTCATAAAGGACTGATGGAACCCCAAGAATCATTATCTTCCCAAGAAGGACCCCCCCAGGAAGAACCAACCCCTCCAGTGAGGACCAGCCAGGATATGGCTTCCCAAAAGGACTATCCCCCAAAAGGGAACCCCCAACCTCCAGGAGGGACACTTCACCACAAGGACCCCTAGGAAGGCCCACCCTGGAAAGACACCCCCAAAGAAATCATTCTCCCAGGAATGAGTCCTTCCCAAAGGACACCCATGCTCTCTTACACCATATTGGCATTCCACCAGTGGGGGTTCTCCTCTGGTTGAGAGGACAGGATCCCAGTACCTAGGACACAGTGGTGGGGGTTATTTCTGTTCAGGGATAGAGACTGACTCCCTGATGGCCCCAAGGGAGGTGAGTGGGGCCTGGTTTGAAATGAAGTGCTGGGGAAGTGATGGATGGATGGATGACCCCAGAAGTCATCAAGGCCATGATGCTCACGCAGTCTGTGACACTGGCTGTGACCTGTGACCTCCCTACCCTACACCAGTCATTTTGACCCTAGAGTAATGACTAGTGACTCTAGTGGTAACCAGAGTGACTCCCTGATCTTAAGGACTCCGAACCTGGGATGGGGCTCCAGGAGTGGTTGGATCCTCACTTTGAGAGAATGGCTTCCCCACAACTTTCCCCAGTCTGGCCAGCAGCTCCCGTGTGTGTTGCTGACCTGTGCGAGTGTGTGGCCAGTCTTTGGAGCTCATGAGGCGCCTCATGGTGTTGTATCTGGAGTCGCAGTTCTCCCGGTTGAAGCAGTACCAGCCTCCTGCGAGCACAGACACTGGACTTGATCCCAAGAGTCCAGGGAACCCCCTCCCATTCCGCACCTTAGCCCCTGGGACGCACCTTCCAGAAAGAGTAACCATCGCCGACTGCCCTTGGACTCCTTCAGGTAGTAGCTGCAGGAAAGGTGTGCGGAGCAGGCGGTCAGCTGGAGAAGTACAGGCCATAACTGCCACTCCCCATCCACAGCCCTGGCTCCCGCTCGGGTGGAAAGGGTCATTCCACCTGTCTCCTGGTGTGCACGACGGCCGCACGGGGGCGCTAGCGGCCAGACCCACGCAGAACGCGCCGGCCAGCGAACCCCTGGGCATCCCCGAGAGGTGGCGCTCGTGGAGTGGGGGAGGGCCGCGAGGGGCTGTGTGGTCCGTGGAAAATCCCCACGGCCCGCCCCACGGGACCTGCGTTAACCCCGGGCCGATGGCAGGCGGGGAGGGGCGCTCCTGGGCGCGTAGTGGCACTGGGAGATGAGAAACGCCTGCTCTGGGTGGAGGTCTAGGCGTGGGCGGGGGTCAAGGGGATCCGCTGGGGAAGAGCGTGGCGGGACGCAGACGTCACTGAGGTGATGTCACAACATTTCCACCAAGGTCCAGCCTAACATCCGTCAATCGAGAGCACCCCCAGCCTCTCCCAACCCCAACTTCACCTGTCTTTTATCTACCTCGGGGCTGGGTGTGTGCGTGTGCGTGCGTGCGTGTGAATGCTGCATCGGGGCCTTCCATCCCTCCTGCTCCCCCCTCCTTGCTCCTCCACTGGATGTCCTATCTTGACGCAATGTGAGGTGTGTCGGGGGAACCTCAGGACTCTCCTGTCCTCTAGTGTCCCCTCTTTCTGCTGGAGCCAGGGTCACTCTCGGATTCCAGTCTCTTTCTGCCCAAGGACGGGAGCAGAGGGGCTGCGCACGGTGTCCGAGGGGTCAGTGTCCGAGCTGGCCAAGGACCAGCGCTGCCCTCTCCCCGGCTCTAGGAAGCACCAAGCCAGGTCCCCAGGGCCAGCAGCGCCAGACACCCGGCCACAGCCCTTTCCTCTGGGGACTGCCACTGAAAGTAGGAGCGTCCAGCGCAGTCTGTGCGTTCGTGCGCACGCACGCACCGGGAGGCAGAGGATGCAGTCGCCACACGCGACGGGGTGGCCGCGAATCCAGCGCAGAGCACTGGCAGGGCTAAACAGGCAGGGCAGATGGCCTCCCAGGGTCCTGGCCAGCTCTGGCCTTACCCGGCGGGGCTGCCGTCGTTGCAGGTCACCGACGTGTT
Organism: Dipus sagitta; assembly: GCA_036346955.1. NCBI lineage: Eukaryota > Metazoa > Chordata > Mammalia > Rodentia > Dipodidae > Dipus > Dipus sagitta. The sequence goes on from CM070778.1 coordinate 15,475,673, forward strand.
CTGCAGAAGGTGCAGGCGCAGGTCCTCGTTTAGCTGCTGCGCGGAGCAAGGGTACAGGGACTGCGCCAGGCTCTTGACCTGCGCCATAAAGCTGTCCATGTTGCCCTCCACGGCCGTGAAGTCCAGCGGGAAGCTCTCCACCGGCTGCCCGGCGCCCGGCGCCACCTCGGCCCGCTGCGGGTGAGGCGCTGGGGGCGGCGGTGGGGGAGGCTGCTGGCCGCGGCGCCGCCAGGTCTTCCTGCCTTCGCTGCCCCCGACCCAGTGCAGCAGGCCCAACAGCAGCAGCACGCACACCTCTCGGCCCATGGCGATGTCACTCGGGCCCGCGGCCACCTGCGGAGAGCGGAAGGCCGTGAGGCGGCAGCGGCGTGGGGCGCCGGGCCGGGGGCGCCCGGGACGAGCCGGCTCCCCTGGCCCCCAGTCGCGCGCGTCGCTCCTGGCCCCGGCGGCGGCGCGGGCTCTCGGCGTCGAGTCTCCGGAGCCGGGCTCCGCGCGCCGCGGGCGGAGGGCAGCGCAGGGTCTGGGTGCGCTGGCTCGGGCCCGCGCCAATGAGCGGCGGGGGCCGAGCTGGGCGTAGTTTGCGGGGGCCGCGGCGGCCCGGGTGCCCGCGCGTTAGATGTGCCGCCGCCGCCGGGGCGCGGCGGAGGGGGAGGGGGCTGCGCTCGCTCTTTTCTTGGCGGAGGCATCGCCTTTTCTTCCCAAACCGCAAGCCTGACGGAGGGGCTTGGACTAACCCGTCGCGGCCGCCGGAGGCGCTCCCGGCACGGCTCGGTGGGGGGCAGCGCGGCCGGGCGGCTCCATTCACCGCGGCCAGCCCGGCGCCGCGGCCCCCGCCCTGGGAGCGGCTGGGGGGGGGGTGGCGGGGAGGAGCGAGGCCTTTCCGCGTCGGTGGGCGCTCTCTCGGCAGCGGGGCCCCGACGGTTCACCTGGAGCCGCAGTGTGCCCCCAGGGCGCTCGTGGGAGACTCGCGCTCAGCCCTCCTCCGCGCACCACGCATGGCCCGGGGCCCCGCGCTCACCTCGGCTCCCGGTCGTGGCTGGAGCTGCGCTGCCCCGCTGGTGCGCCCGGTGGCACTGCGCTCCCTCTCTGGCGCTGCCGCGGAGCCGCCCGGGACTTTTATCCAGCGGGGCCCCCGGGATCAAAGCGGCGGCGGACACAGGGCTCCGCGCCGAGGGGCCGGCGGTAGCAGCGCCAGGGGGCCTCCCGGAGGAGCGGACAGGTGTGGCGCAAGGCTCCGCTCCCTGGGCGACCTGCAGGGAAGACCCTGCCCTGGAGCCCGGCGCCGCGGTGGAATCTCCCCGTCCCGCGGCGCAACCGGCAGACTCTGGGAGAAGCACTGGGGTCAGAGGGGACGCTGACTTCTCAGGGTCGTTAGGCCTCTATGTAAGCTCCCTGGATGCTGTTGCACCCTACGAGTGGAGGATCCCTAAAACCTCTCCGTGCCCCAGCCGCCACTGGAGGATAGGGGTGAGGATCGGCAGACGAGCTGAAATGCAGGCTTGGTGGCCTCCTTTGCAACTTAGAGCATTTACAGGTTGCATTTACCACACCCTGTAAGCCCACCTCCTCTCCATCGAAAAACTCAGGTGACATGAGAGAATGCAATTCCTGTCAGAATTCAAAATTGGAAACCAGTTTGCAGCGGTGCCTGGGAGGCAGAGGCAGGAGGATTGCTGCCAGCCTGGTCTACATAGCGAGTTTTAGGCCATGTAGAGCTATTATGGTGATACCCTATCTCAAATAAATAAACAAACAAACAAGGAGAGCAAAGCATATATCCACCCTAAGTACACCTTAGTATCTTTTGTTCCCCCCAGGTAGGGTCTCACTGTCCAGGCTGACCTGGAACTCACTCTAGTTCCAGGCTTGTCTTAAACTCACAATGATCTTTCCCCCTTACCATCCCACCTGCAGTCTGGTGGTCTTTTCCTAGAGACAGAAAACAGGCTTGGTTTTTTAGAACAAAGACTCAGACCCTGAGCAGGGCTTTTGCAACCTGACTCTTCTAGAAGGCACCTGTTGCACCTCCTGAGCAGGAGACCAGACTGGGCTGCTGGAGCCATGGCAGCAGCCAGTATGCCACAGGAGCTGTGAGGCCATCCTTCTGCAGGTCCCCAGGCTGAGTGACCATCTGAAGGAAGCAAGTCCCCACACACCCACACATCCAGCAGGCCAGCTCTCACAAAGCACCAGGAGAAGCCAAAGAGAAGGATAAGGTGCACAGCCCGAGATCCCGCTGCCCGGGAGGACCCGAGAAGCTCACAGGTCCATTTATAAGCGCCTGAAGCAGATGTGTACTCAATTTCCTGATGGAAACTGAGTCCAGAGAATATAAGAGAGCTGAGATCCACACTAAGATCTCCTCAGTCAGAAGTTAACATCTAACTGTCCCTCTGTGGTCGGCCAGGGGCAGCAGCTTTGATATCCTGAAGTGTCTTCCTAGCCACCTCCCAGCAGTCAAGACTGAATTTCAGCCTTGGACAAGAACCTGCCCTAGGATCCCTCCGTCGTTGGAGTCTGTTATTTCAAGTCCCAGCAGAGAAATGCTGACTTCCAGCAGCTGGGTGACATGGCTCCGCAGGGCTGTGCTGCACACTGTCCAAATGGAGAGATCCTGGGCAAGGCCTGTGACCTCTCTGTGTGCCTCCCTTTCCTCTTCTTTAAAGCAGGGCAATGACCGTACCTCCCTCAGAGGGTGGTGGGATTACTGGAGTCCATGCATGAAAGTGCTCAGCAGGGTGGTGGTTATGATTGCCAAGGAAATTCCAGGACAAGAGAAGAACAAGCATATTCGATTCTCTGGCCTCTGCTGATTTAGCCTGCACATTGAACCACAACAAGTTTGTGTTTTGGTTTATTCAACACTACTACCAGAAGCAAAAAGAGACTCCAGCCCAAATTTCCTCCAAGTACTCAGTCTCAGTCTCCCCTCTCCCTCCTAAAGCCCCAGTCCCTGTGGTTATGAAGTCATGACTCCCCTGTCCTCCTCCTGGCTTTATGCTTCTCTAGCACCAGCTGTGTCCCTGCACCTGAGATTTCCATACCTTAAGTCTGTTGAAGTCTCCCCAAAGATCAGGTTCTTCAAGCTAATATGAGCTGGGCCTCTGCTTTGAGAGTAGCTGCACCAAGACCAGAGGCCACTGTGGCCCTAACAAGTGTGTAGAAAGGGGATGCCAGAGTCACCAGTATTAGATCAGACAGTGCCCCATGCCCATTCAGATGGCAGCAAAAAAACACAAAATAACAAGTGTTGGTGAGGATGTGGAGAAATTGGAGCCTTTGTGCACAACTGGCAGGACTGTAGAAGGTACAGCCAAGGAAAACATCTTGGAACTCCTCAGTAAATCCAACATAACATTGCCAACTGACCCAGCAATTCCACTCCTAGGTAGAGAGCCAAAAGAATTGAAGACAGGTGTTCAAACAATAGTTTGTGTACCAGTGTTCACAGCAGCACTGTTCACAATAGCTAAAAGGTGGGGATCACTCAAAAATCTATCAGTGAGCCAGACGTGGGGCACACCTCTAATCCCAGCACTCAGGAGGCAGAGGTAGGAGGATCACTGTAGTGAGTTCAAGGCCACCCTGAGACTCCATAGTGAATTCCAGGTCAGCCTGGACTAGAGTGAGACCCTACCTCAAAAACAAAACAAAACAAAACAAAAAAACCCAGGAAATTCCAGCATCATGCCACAATCTTTTTTCTCCGCCCCATCCCCCCATAAGATCTTGCTCTAGCCCAGGCTGGCCTAAATTTCACTATGGAGTCTCAGGCTGGCCTCAAATTCACAGCGATCCTCCTATCTCAGCCTCCTGAGTGCTGGGATTAAAGTCATGCATCACTATGCCCGGCCATGGCACAATCTTTTTTTTTAATTTAATTTATTTTTATTGACAACTTCCATAATTATAGACAATAAGCCATGGTAATTTCTTCTCCTCCTGCATTACTCTTCACAACTCCATTCTCCATCATATTGCCCCCCTAATCAGTCTCTTTTTTATTTTGATGTCATCATCTTTTCCTCCTATTATGATGGTCTTGTGTAGGTAGTATCAGGCACTATGGGATCATGGATATCCAGACCATTTTGTGTCTGGAGAAGCACGTTGTAAGGAGTGCTACCCTTCCTTTGGCTCTTACATTCTTTCTGTCACCTCTTCCGCAATGGACCCTGAGCCTTGGAAGGTGTGATAGAGATGTTTCAGTGCTGGACGCTCCTCTGTCACTTCTTCTTAGCACTAGGTTGCTTTTTGGGTCATCCCAGTGATCACTGCCATCTGAAAAGAGAAGGTTATCTAGCCAAAAGTGAGAGTAGCATTAATATAATAATATGAACACTAAGTGTAGTGCTTACGGGCAGCTTGGTAAGCATAATATATGCATTTAGCCAGATAAGAGCAGGCTTTATACCCCAGGGCACAATCTTAAAAACACTGTGCTGAGTGAAATAACCCAGACCCAAAAGGGCACATGCTGTATGGTGGTTCCATTGACATGAAATGCCATGGACAGGTGACTCCATAGAGACAGAAGGCACACTGGAGGCTGCCAGGAGATAGGGAGGATGAGAAAGTAGTTGCTCATGGGAAGGAGGCCTATCTGTGGACTGAGGGAAATGTTTAGAAGTTGATTGTGGTCATTCTTTTTGTTTTGTTTTGTTTTTCGAGGTAGGGTCTCACTCTAGTCCAGGCTGACCTGGAATTCACTATATATTCTCAGGGTGGCCTTGAACTCATGGTGATCCTCCTACCTCTGCCTCCCAAATGCTGGGATTAAAGCCATGTGCCACCATGCTCCTAAATGTTGTGGAATTGTTCCACTTGGAAGGGATTAATTCTGTTACTTGAATTGTACCTTAAAAAAAATCCAAAGATGGGCATGGTGGTATATACCTATAGTCCTAGTACTTTGGAGGTAGAGGCAGAAGGATCAGGATTTCAAGGCCAACTTTAGCTACACAGTGAGTTCCAGACCAGCCTGGGTCAGGTTGAGACCCTGTCTTGGTGGCTGGAGAGATGCTCAGTGGTTAAACACATTGTTTACAAAGACTATGGGCCCAAGTTCAATTCTCCAGCTACCCATGTAAAGCCAGATGGGCATTCACTTGCAGCAGTAAAGGACCTTGACATGCACAAGTGTACACACGCGCATGCGCACGCATGCACACACACACACACACACACACACACACACACACACACAAATAAATAAATGACCCCATCTGAAAAAAAAATTTCTAGGCTGCAGGGATGGCTTAGCAGTTAAGGTGCTTGCCTGCAAAGCCAAAGGATCCAGGTTTGATTCCCCAGGACCTACATAACCCAGATGCACAAGGTGGGGCATGCATCTGGAGTTCTTTTGCAGTGGCTGGAGGCCCTGCCGTGCCCATTCTCTCTGTCTCAATTTCTCTCTCTTTATGACTCTTTCTCGAATAAATAAATATTTTAAAAAATACTTTAAAGAAATCTTCAAATGGGCTGGAGAGATGGCTTAGCGGCTGAGCGCTTGCCTATGAAGCCTAAGGACCCCGGTTCGAGGCTCAATTCCCCAGGACCCACGTTAGCCAGATGCACAAGGGGGCGCACACATCTGGAGTTCATTTGCAGTGGCTAGAGGCCCTGGCGCTCCCATTCTCTCTCTCTCTCTCTGCCTTTCTCTCTGTGTCTGTCACTCTCAAATAAATAAATAAATGAACAAAAAAATTTTAAAAAATCTTCAAAATCCACCAAGTCTTAGCAGCTAGGATTGGGGCAGGAGCAGCTGGAATGAGACTTTTAGGCCAGGTGAACAGTTAGCTGGGATAGCACGGGTCTTACACTATTCCCTTCACAATTAGGGATGGGACAGAGTGGCTGATGGCCTGCTCTCTGCATCTGGCACCTGCCCTCACCATTGCTGAGTCTCAGTTTGTCCTTTGTAAAGTGCCTGCTTCACAAGGCCGTTGTGAGCACTAAGGGAGGCAGGGTGTGAAGGGGCCCTGCCTGGCATTCTCAGGCAGTGAATTTGTGATAAGGGACGGTAGTGGTTCCCAGGTGGGTACTAGTGGTCCCTCAGGAACCAACATAGTTTAAGGTCCTGGACTTTATAGAAGGATGACTCAGGCTCGGGGATGATATCCAAAGTCTCCTTTGCTACACTGGGCCCTTAGGGTCACCTCTTGTGAATGCAGATATGGACATGGGATGTGCCCTTTTCTTTCCTTGGCTGCCCCACTGCCATGTTGGGGTGGATGCTGTATGGTTCCTGTCTCTAGGCTTCATGAGTTCACATCTCATGTGTGCCTAGCTGCCTATCAGCAAGGGGGCCTGAAAAGATGTCAGCCCCAATAGGGCCTGTGCACCTTCAGAGCACCACAGGACCAGAACAGAACCAGGACGTGGGATTTGGTGCTGGAGAGCAGGATGAGGCGGTAGCTGAACACACAATTCACTGCTCGGAGCTGCAGGCCTCACAGGCAAGCAGAAGCCCAGTTGCTGGGAAGGAGTCACTGTGGGACATTTCAGGAAAGAGCTAGCATTTGGGTTGGACTGGTCCAGGGTGCTGTGGAGAGGGAGGAGGGTGTGGCAGACGTCAGACAGAAGCACATGGGTCCCATCTGAGACCTTATGAGGGATCCAGCAGATGTATGACCCAATTGGAAGACTGGGCCTGCAGGGCTCAGCATGTCCAACAACTCTGAACCCAGTTCCTTTGCCCGGATGTGGAGCTCCCTCCTTTCAGGCTTGCACTCGCTGCAAAGGTCCATGGTCCAGCTGCTGACTGCCGTCTGGTGCCCAGCTGTTTGTGCTGGCCTCAGCCAACTCACCTCACATGGCCACCTGGGTGGCTCTGCACCCAGCTGCTGGCCTCTGAGACCCAAGCGAGCAAGCCACCCCCTTTTCCACACAGCCTGCTTTGTGGGGAGACTGTTCGGTCAGTTAAGATCCCACTTCCAGTTCTAAGCCTAGGCAGGGGCTCAAGGCCAGAGGGATTATCTCAGTTTGAGGCCTTTTTTAGTTTCCCCAACACCCCGTTACTCGGCCCCACTCATCAGCCCAGCACCCCTTTCCCTAAGGAAAGCCCCTCTGAAGAGCTGACCAGCAGTTGCAGCAGCAGCGGGGTGGAGATTAGAAGTCACCTTGTTAGCTCAGCCTAGGCCTGCAAAGGAATGGGAGGGAAGCAGGGGGTCAGTCCCAACCCCTTCAAGGACAGCTGCTCCTCCCCTGACGCTGGGTATGTCTTCCCCAGCTGAGTTCCCCAGCTCAGGCTCTTGGTGGCCATTTGTAGGCCTGGCATGAGGACAGCAGTCACAGCGTGGAACTGGCCACACCTCTCACCCCAGGACTGAAGCACATAAGACTCAGAGCCCCTTCTTTGGGGGTTGAGAGCCCTCTGAGTCAAAAGGAGGAGGATGAGGCCCCATCCCCCCACCCCCATGGTAAAACTGTGTAGGCAGCTCAGACTCCTAGGGTGCCTTTGATCTTACTGGCCTGCCCACCTTCCTGGATGATGATCTGCTGGGATGTGGGCTAATTTGGGAGGGTCCGGGCCACCAGGGTGTGGCCACATTCCCAAAGTGGGAAGGAAGGGTGTGGTGTGGGAGGGGTTCCCTGTGCATTTGTGGAGGTGTGATTTCTTAAGGCATCTCTGGACCACCTTGAGTGCCTAGTGTATGTCTCTGGTCCTTAATGGACAGGTGAGGGTCCTGTGCTCAGAGAGACTAGGGGCCCAGAGTACTGTGGAGAGATGACAGGCTGTTCTTTAGTCCTCCCAGCTGCTCATAGGGACCCTAAAAGCTTCAGGCTGGGCCCCAGGCACCAACTGTCCAGCAGCTAGTCTCAGACTTCTTCAGCAGGCCAGGGAGACCGGCTGCCGTGTGACCTTAGGCTCCCTCCCTTCAGCCCTGAGATCCTCTAGCAGGCTTGCACGTGGCCTCTGAGGAGGCAGAAACAAACCCTCAGATCTTGCCACTGGGAACCTTTCAGCGCTGGAGGCAATGGATGTTTCTCTTAAAGGGCCATGCCATTTTTAATTCAAAGCAGACCCTGGGAACAGCTGTCTAGCTGCTGACAGGAGGGAGGAGGAGGGCACTGGCCTGGAGGCAGGAAAAATAAGATGTCCTCTAGGAGGAAAGCTAGATTTGTTCTCAGAACTAGTTAAAGCACAGAGGGAGGTGGGAGCTAAGGACCGGATCTGGTTCTGTGCTGGGCACTGGCACTGTTCTGCAGGATCCCCATCCTGCTGTCAGAGAAGTCCAAGGCTGACTGGGTCCCCAAGCAGTGAGTTGACTATTCTGCCAGCCTAGATGGTGGTAACTTAGGCACTAGGTTCATTTAATGAAGAAATATCATTGTCCCTGACAGTCATTCATCTTATCTTTGTCCTGCGTAAAGGGACAAAATGTGCAGACCTAAACAGCTAGGTGTCAAAAGCTCGAACTACCCTTCCTGCCCCATGTACTCCACTGGGTTCTGGGACACTGTGCTGTCCACCCAGCAGGACACTTGGCTTGCTTTGGACTTCACTAGGCTATGGAGGGTAGTAGTGGAAAGGACTAAGGAGGAGCTATCTTGTGTAAGAAGGAAGAGATAATAAGAATCTACTGCTAGGGAAATTGGCTTCCTGTGGTGTGAGCAGGGTTGGGGAGGAATGGATCAGGAAGGTCTTGTTTCATTCTTGATTTTTTTTTTAAATTTTGGAGGTAGGGTGTCACTCTATCCCAGTCTGTCCTGGACTTCGCTATGTAGTCTCAGGTTGGCCTCAAACTCACAGCAATCCTCCTACCTCTGCCTCCCCAGTGCTAGGATTAAAGGTGTGTGCTACTACGTCCAGCACACATTATTTTTTAATACATATATTTAATTAATTTATTTATTTGAGAGGGAAAGAGAGAAAGAGGCAGATAGAGAGCATGGGCATACCAGGGTCCCCAGCCACTCTACACAAACTCCAGACACATGTGCCACCTTGTGCATCTGGTTTACATGGGTTCTGGGGAATCGAACCTAGGTCCTTTGGCTTTATAGGCAAACACCTTAAGTACTAAGCCATCTCTCCAGCCCCCATACACATTATTTTTATCTTAATCCCCTCTCTCATTACTTTGAAAAAAATATATATATATTTTTTGTTTTTCAAGGTAGGGTCTCACTCTAGTGCACGCTGACCTAGAATTTGCTATGTCTGAAGGTGGCCTTGAACCTTGGACTCACATTGATCCTCCTACCTCTGCCTCCCAAATGCTGGGATCAAGGCATGTACCACCATGCCCGGCACCTTAAAAAAACTTTTTTTTTTTTTCTTTTGGTTTTTAAATATAGGGTCTTGCTCTAGCCCAAGTTGAGCTAGAATTCACTATTTAGTCCCAGGCTGACCTTGAACTTACACTGATCTTCCTACCTCTGCCTCCCAAGTGCTGGGTTTAAAGGCATGTGCCACCATGCCCAGTTTCTTTTCTTTTCTTTTTTAGTTTTTCAGTTTCTTGAGGTAGGGTCTCACTCTAGCCCAAGCTGACCTGGAATCCACTATGTAGTCACAGGCTGGCCTGAAACTCAGAGCGATCCTCCTACCTTTGCCTTTCAAGTGCTGGGATGAAAGGTGTGTGACACCATGCCCTGCCTGGATATTTTTCTAAAAAATATTTTACTTATTTATTTGCAAAGAAAGAGGAAAAGAGAATGAGAGGGATAGAGGAAGAGAGAAAGAATGGGCATGCCAGGCCTTCCTGCCACTGCAAATGAACTCTAGATGCATGTAATACTTTGTGTATCTGGCTTTATGTGGGTGCTGGGGACTTGAACCCAGGTTGTCAGGCTTTACAAGTAAGCACCTTTAACTACTGAGCCATCTCTGTAGCCCCTATATTTTATATTTTCTTTTCTTTTCTTTTTATTTATTTACTTATTTTGGTTCTTTGAGGTAGGATCTTACTACCACCCAGGCTGACCTGGAATTTACTATGTAGTCTCAGGGTGACCTCAAACTCATGGTGATCCTCTTATCTCTGCCTCCTGACTGCTGGGATTAAAGGTGTGCACCACCACTCCTGGCTATTTTCTTTTTGTGTAGTGCTGGGGATCTCTGCAAATGCCAGGCAAGTACTTTAGCACTGAGCTGTACTTCTAGCCCAGCAGTATATTTTAGAACAAAGCAGATGAAAAAATGTACTGTGGGCATGGGAGATGGCCCAGCAATTAATGACACTTTGCTTGCTTGCAAAGCCTGCAGGTCCAGGTTCGATTCCCCAGTACTCATGCAAAGCTCAGTGGTTAAAGGCACTTGCTTGCAAAAGCCTGATGACCAAGTTAAATTCCCCAGCAACCACATAAAGCTAGACAGGCATTCACTTGGCAGCAGCAAGAGACCCCGGTGTGTCCATGCATGCATGCACCCACATGCAAATAAATAAAAAAAATATTAGGAGGCTGGAGAGATGGCTTAGTGGTTAAGGCACTTGCCTGTGAAGCCTAAAGACCCAGGTTCCACTCCCTAGAACATACAAGGTCATGCATGTGCACAAGGTGACACATGTTTCTGGAGTTTAATTGATTGCAGTCACTAGAGGCCCTGGTGTGCCAATTTTCTCTCACTCTCACATAATTAAAATTAAATCAGGCATGGTGACCCACACTGCAATCCCAGCACTCAGAGGCAGAGGGGTCACCACAAGTTCAAAGTCAGCCTGGTCTACATGGTGAGTTCCAGGCCAACCAGGGCTTCAGAGCAAGCCCTGGTACCTGGAATTCACTATGTAGTCTCAGAGTGACCTTGAACTCACAGGGATTCACCTACCTCTGCCTCCCAAGTGCTGGAATTAAGGCATGTGCCACCACTCCCAGCTAAAACCCTGTTTCAAAAAAAGACAAAAAACAAAAAAGCGGGGCATGGTGCACACCTTTAATCCCAGCACTTGGGAGGCAGAGGTAGGAGGATTGCCTTGAGTTCAAGACCACCCTGAGACTACATAGTGAATTCCAGGTTAGCCTGGGCTAGAGCAAAACCCTACTTCAAAAAAAAAAAAAAAAAAAAAAAAAAAAAAGCAAAAACAAAAAAGGAAGAAAGAAAGAAAGAAAAGTGGGCTGGAGAGAGTTCAGTGGTTAAAGGTGCTTGCTTGGAAAGCCTGACAGCCAAAGTTTGATTCCTCAGTACCCATGTAAAGCCAGATGCACAAAGTGGCGCATGTGTCTGGAGTTCATGTGCCAAGTGGCAGGAGGCCCTGGTCCATTGTCTATCCCACCCCCACCTCAACCCTGCTCATAAATACATGATTTTTTTTGTCGTTGTTGTTTTCTCAAGGTAGGGTCTTGCTCTAGCCTAGGATGACCTGGAATACACTATTTAGTCTCAGGCTGTCCTTGAACTCACATTGATCCTCTAATTTCAGCCTCCTGAATGCTGGGATTAAAGACATGCACCTGGGCTGGAGAGATGGTTTAGCGGTTAAACGCTTGCCTGTGAAGCCTAAGGACCCTGGTTCGAGGCTCGATTCTCCAGGACCCATATTAGCCAGATGCACATGGGGGCGCACGCATCTGGAGTTCGTTTGCAGTGGCTGGAGGCCCTGGCGCGCCCATTCTCTGTCTCTCTCTATTGGTCTCTTTCTCTCTGTCTGTCACTCTCAAATAAATAAATAAAAATAAAGCAAAAAAAAAAAAATTAAAGACATGCACCGCCATGCCCAGCTAATAAATATTTTAAAAATATTTTATTTATTCATTCATTTGAGAAAGAGAAAGAGAGAGAGAGAGAGAGGCAGGTAGAGAGAAGAGAGAGTGAGAATGGGAATGCCAGGGCCTCCTAGCCACTGCAAAGGAACTCCAGACACATGCGTCAGCTTGTGCACCTGGCTTACGTGGATACTGGAGAATTGAACCTGGGTCCTTTGGCATTGCAGGCAAGTACCTTAATGGCTAAGCCATCTCTCCAGTCCCTAATAATTTTTTTTCAAGGTAGAGTTTCGCTCTAGCCCAGGCTGACCTGGACTTCACTATGTAGTCTCAGGGTGGCCTCGAACTCATGGCAATCCTCCTATTTCAGCCTCTTGAGTGCTGGGATTAAAGGCATGTGCCATCATGTCTAGCAAAAAAAAAAAAAAAAAAAAAAAAAAAATTTTTTTTTTTTTTTTTTTTTTTGAGGTAGAGTCTTGCTCTAGCCCAGGCTGACCTGGAATTCACTCTGTAGTCTCAGGGTGGCCTCCAACTTATGGCACTCTTCCTACCTCTGCCTCGCTAGTGCTGGGATCAAAGGCATGCGCTACCATACCCGGCTTTGTGCCCTGTGAGTTTGAAGCCAGCCTGGGACTATAGAGTGAGTTCCAGGTCAGCCTGGGCTAGAGTGAGACCCTTCCTCGAAAAAAAACCAAAAACGTGGGAAACTTTTTCCCTGGGGACACATGGACACACTTCTTCCCCATATAGGGCGCAGATGACAGACCAAAGGATGATTATGCCAAAACCAGTTCTAGTGAACCAACGAGTTTATTTACTTACAGAGCCTGAGTGAGGAATTCATTACAGGGCATGGGGTTACTTACAGGGCATGGGTGACTCAAGGACAGCTGCATCACCACAAAATCCCACCCCATGGCAGCCCCATGAAAGCTGTACCATGGAGTCCCATCTCTAGCTAACCTTCTACCTCCTAGAGAATGTAGGTTTTCCCAAGGCCACTTGCAGCTGGGGGAGGGCAGGCGGGAACAATTGCTGTAACTTCAGGTGAGGGTCTTGTGACGCTCCCTCAATCCACTAGGGAGTTGTTAGTAGCAAAACATCATACAATAGATGACAAAAGATATGAATTCATGTTAATACTTAGGAACTTAAAGTGTGTTGGGGGGGGTCTGGAGAGATGGCTTAGCAGTTAAGCGCTTGCCCATGAAGCCTAGGGACCCAGGTTCAAGGCTTGATTCTTCAGGACCCACATAAGCCAGATGCACAAGGTGGCACATGCATTTGGAGTTGTTTTGCAGTGGCTGGAGGCCCTGGGATTCCCATTCTCTCTCTATCTGCCTTTTTCTCTCTGTCTGTCTGTCACTCTCAAATAAGTAAATTAATTTAAAAAAGTGTGTGTGTGTGTGTGTGTGTGTGTGTGTCTGACATGCCAGGGCCTTTTGCTGCTATAAATGAACACCAGATGCGTAAGCCACTTTGCATCTGGTTTATGTGGGTGGCTTGGGAGTTGAACCTAGGGACCTTTAATCACTGAGTCATATTCCTAGCCCCAGGATTTTTTTTTTTTCAAGGTAGGGTTTTGCTCACTAGCCCAGACCGACCAGGAATTCACTATGTAGTCCCATGGTGGCCTCGAATTCACAGTGATCCACTTACCTATGCCTCTCAAGTGTTGGGATTAAAGACATGCGCCACCATACCCAGCAAGATTGAATTTCTTTTTTTTTTTAAAGACATTTTTATTTTTATTTATTTATTAGAGACAGAGAGAGGGAGAGACAGTGAGTGAGAATGGGAGTGCCAGGACCCCTAGTCACTGCAAACTAACTCCAGACACATGTGCCACCATGTACATTTGGCTTACCTGGGACCTGGAGAATGGAACCTGGGGCCTTAGGCTTCACAGGCAAACACCTTAACCGCTAAGCCATCTCTCCAGCCCCTCTTTTTTTTCAAATTAATTAATTAATTAATTAATTTGAGATAGAGACAGAGAGAAAGGTAGAGCTGGGCGTGGTGGCACACGCCTTTACTCCCAGCACTCTGTAGGCAGAGGTGAATCACCTTGAGTTCAAGGCCACCCTAACACTACATCGTGAATTCCATGTCAGCCTGGGCTACAGTGAGACCCTACCTTGAACCCTCTACCCCCCAAAAAGAGGCAGGCAGGTAGATTGAGAGAGAGAGAGAGAGAGAGAGAGACAGAATGAGAATGGGTGTGCCATGGCCTTCAGCCATTGAAAATGAACTCCAGATGTGCCACTTTGTGCATCCGGCTTATACAGGTACTGGGGTATCGAACCTGGATCCTTAGGTTTTGTAGGCAAGCATATTAACTGCTAAGCCATCTCTCCAACACAAGACTAAATTTCTGATTTTCTTTTTCTTTTTTTAGTTTTTCAAGATAGAGTCTCACTTTAGTCTAGGCTAACCTGGAATTGATTATGTAGTCTCAGGGTGGCCTTAAACTCACAGTGATCCTCCTATCTCTCTGTCTTCCAAGTGCTGGGATTAAAGGCGTGTGCCACCACCTCAGGTTAAGACTAAATTCCTTCTTTTTTTAAAATTAATTAACTTTTTATTGACAACTTTCATGATTGTAAACAATATCCCATGGTAATTCCCTCCCTTCCCCCACTTTCCCCTTTGAAACTCCACTCTCCATCATACCCCCTCCCCCTCTCAATCAGTTTCTCTTTTATTTTGATGTCATGATCTTTTCCTCCTATTATGATGGTCTTGTGTAGGTAGTGTCAGGCACTGTGAGGTCATGGATATACAGGCCATCTTGTATCTGGAGGAGCATGTTGTAAGGAGTCCTATCCTTCTTTTGGCTCTTACATTCTTTCTGCCACCTCTTCCGCAATGGACCCTGAGCCTTGGAAGGTGTGATAGAGATATTGCAGGGCTGAGCACTCCTCTGTCACTTCTTTCCAGCACCATGGTGCCTTCTGCGTCATCCCAAGGTCACTGCCATCTGAAAAGAGAAAGTTCTCTAACCAAAACTGAGAGTAACATTAATATATGGATATGAAAATTAAGAGAAGTGCTTACTGGACAGTTTGATGAGCATAGTATATACATTTAGCCAGACAGCAGCAGACGTTACATCCCTAGGGTGCATGACTAGGTTTTTAGTATCAGGGATGTATTCCCTCCCATGGAGCAGGCCTTCAGTCAAATTAGAGGGCAGTTGGTTTCCCCTATAACAGATGTGCCACTATTGCACCCATTGGCTCATTTGGCCTGGGTGGCCAAATCTAAGGCTTTCAGTGTCCACTGTTGAGTATCTTCACTGGTGATTTCTCTCTCACCCATTGAACTGCATGCACCATGGCTTTTCCCAGCTTTCTGTCACCTGGTCTACATGGAGGTTTTCAGCTCAGCTCCAGCAGGATTTCTCAGTGATCTTGTAGCCCAAGTATGTGGAGTCTTCAGCAATAGGGTCTTACCATCTATTCCTGGTGGGAAACCAAGGGCCTTGGCAATGGCCAATAATACCCTGGGGGCATCAGGGACCTCCCTGGCCAACAACTCACTGGAAGGTATCCCATCCTTGGCACAGAAAATTTTCTAGTAACAATCTATGGCTCCTGAGTGTTCCATTGTCCAAAAAGTAAGTTTCCATATGATTTATTTATATCCTCTTAGATTTTGATTAGCCCTCCACCTTTCCTTTACTCAATCTCTTTCCCTGACCTCACTTAGGCCTTTTCACTCCCATTAATCTGTTCTTCTACTTACATATATACAATACCATCCTATTAAGTACCCCTCCCTTTCTATTCCCTTTATATCTCCTTTCTAGCTTACTGGACTCTGCTGCTGAGTTTTCTTCCTACTCACACAGAAGTCCAATCATCTGTAGCTAGGATCCACATATGAAAGAGAACATGTGATGTTTGGCTTTCTGGGCGTGGGTTACCTCACTTAGTATAATCCTTTCCAGATCTACCCATTTTCCTGCAAATTTCATAACTTCATTTTTTTTTTTTTTTTACTGCTGTGTAGGACTCCACTGTGTAAATGTGCCATATCTTCATTATCCACTCATCACTTGAGGGACATCTAGGCTGGTTCCATTTCCCAGCTATTGTGAATAGAGAAGCAATAAACATGGTTGAGCAAGTATCTCTAAGGTAATGAGATGAGTTCTTAGGATATATGCCTATGAGTGGTATAGCTGGGTCATATGGCAGATCTATTTTTAGCTGTCTCAGGAACCTCCACACTGATTTCCACAATGGCTGGAATCGATTGCATTCCCACCAATAGTGTAGAAGAGTTCCTCTTTTTCTGCATCCTTGCCAGCATTTATGGTCATTTGTTTTCATGATGGTAGCCAATCTGACAGGAGTGAGATGGAATCTCAATGTAGTTTTAATCTGCATTTCCCTGATGACTAGGGATGTAGAACATTTTTTTTTAGATGTTTATATGCCATCTATGTTTCTTCTTTTGAGAACTCTCTATTTAGTTTCATAGCCCATTTTTTAACTGGGTTGTTTGATTTCTTATTATTTAATTTTTTTGAGTTCTTTGTATATCCTGGATATTAATCCTCTATCAGATATATAGCTGGCAAAGATTTTCTCCCATTCTGTAGGTTGCCTCTTTGCTCTACTCACAGTGTCCTTTGCCATACAAAAGCTTTGTAATTTCATGAGGTCCCAGTGGTTAATCTGTAGTTTTATTGCCTGAGCAATTAGGGTTATATTCAGAAAGTCTTTGCCAACACCAATATGTTGAAGGGTTTCCCCTTCTTTTTCTTCTAGCAGTTTCAGAGTTTCAGGTCTGATATTAAGGTCTTTGATCCTTTTGGACTTAATTCTTATGCATGGAGAAAGATAAGGATCTATTTCCATCCTTCTACAGATACATATCCAGTTTTCCCAGCACAATTTGGTGAAGAGGCTGTCTTTTCTCCAATGAGTATTTTTAGCATTTTTGTCAAATATCAGGTGGCTATAACTACCCAGGCTCACATCTGTGTCCTCTATTCTGTTTGATTGATCTACATGTGTGGTTTTCTAAAAAAATTTTTTATTAACAACTTCCATGATTATAAAAAACACCCCATCGGGCTGGAGGGATGGCTTAGCAGTGAAGGTGTTTGCCTGCAAAGCCAAAGGACCCATGTTTGATTCCCCAGGACCCACATTAGCCAGATGCACAAGAGGGCACATGCGTCTGGAGTTTGTTTGCAGTGGCTGGAAGCCCTGGAATGCCCATTCTCCCTCCCTCTCTCTCTCTCTCTCTCTCTCTCTCTCCCCCACCCTTTCTCTGTCAAATAAATAAAAATAAAATACTTAAAAAAACACCCCATGGTAATACCCCCCCCACTTACCCCTTTGAAACTCCACTCTCCATCATACCCCCTCCCCATCTCAATCAGTCTCTCTTTTACCTTTGATGTCTTGATCTTTTCCTCCTCTTATGATGGTCTTATGCAGGTAGTGTCTGGCACTGTGAGGCCATGGATATCCAGGCCATTTTGTGTCTGGAGGGAGCATGTTGTATGGAGTCCTACCCTTCCTTTGGCTCTTACATTCTTTCCGCCACCTCTTCTGCATTAGACCCTGAGCCTTGGAAGGTGTGATACAAATATTGCAGTACTGAGCACTGCCGTCATTTCTTTCCATCACCATGATACCTTCTGAGTCGTCCCAAGGTCACTGCCATCTGAAAAGAGAAGATTCTCAACCAAAAGCGAAAGTAGCATTAATATAAGGGTGTGAACATTAATAGAAGTGCTTACTGGGCAGTTTAATAAGCATAGTATATACATTTGGTCAGACAACAGCAGATGTTACACCCCTAGGGCTTATGACTACCCCTGTTTTAAGTTTTCAGTATCAGGGATGTATTCCCTTCCCATGGAGTAGGCCTCCAGTCCAATTAGAGGGCAGTTGGTTTCCCCCATAACAGACATGCCACTATTGCACCCGTTGGCTCATTTGGCCTGGCTGGCCAATTATAAGGCTTGCAATGTCCACTGATGAGTATCTTCACTGGTGATTTCTCTTTCTCCCATTGAACTGCAGGCAGAATGGCTTCTTCCAGCTTTCTGTCAGCTGGTCTACATGGAGGAGGTTATCAGCTCAGATCCAGCAGGATTTCTCAGTGGCCTTGCAGCCCAAGTATATGGAGTCTTCAGCAATAGGGTCTTACCGTCTATTCCTGGTGGGAAACCAAGGGCCTTGGCAATGGCCTATAATGTTTTGGGGGCATCAGGGATCTCCCTGGCCAACAACTCACTGGAAGATATCCCATCCCTGGCACTGAAAATTTTCTAGCAACAATCTACGGTTCCTGAGTGTTCCATTGTCCAAAAAAGTAGGATTACATATGCTTTATTTATATCCTCTTAGATTTTGATTAGCTGTCCCCCCACCCCCACCATTCCTTTACTCAGTCTCTTCCCCAGACCTCATTTTGGGCCTTTTCACCCCCATTAATCTACTCTGCTACTTACATATATACAATACCATCCTATTAAGTACCCCCTCCCTTCCTTTCTCTTCCCTTTCTATCTCTTTTCTAGCTTACTGGCCTCTGCTACTGAGTTTTTTCCCTTCTCACACAGAAGCCCAGGCATCTGTAGCTAGTATCCACATATGAGAGAGAACATGCGACGCTTGGCTTTCTGGGCCTGGGTTATCTCACTTAGTATAATCCTTTCCAGATCCATCCATTTTCCTGCGAATTTCATAATTTCATTTTTCTTTACCACTGAGTAGAACTCCATTGTATAAATGTGCCATATCTTCATTATCTATTCATCAGTTGAGGGACATCTATGCTGGTTCCATTTCTCAGCTATTGTGAATTGAGCAGCAATAAACATGGTAGAGCATGTACTTCTAAGGAAATGAGATGAGTACTTAGGATATATGCCTAGGAGTGCTATAGCTGGATCATATGGTAGATGAATTTTAGCTGTCTTAGGAACCTCCACACTGATTTCCACAATGGTTGGACCAGATTGCATTCCCACCAACAGTGTAGAAGGGTTCCTCTTTTTCCAGCATCCTCGCCAGCATTTATGGTCATTTGTTTTCATGATGGTAGCCAATCTGATAGGAGTGAGATGGAATTTCAATGTAGTTTTAATCTGCATTTCCCTGGTGACTAGGGATGTAGAACATTTTTTTTTAGATGTTTATATGCCATCTATGTTTCTTCTTTTGAGAACTCTCTATTTAGTTTCATAGCCCATTTTTTAACTGGGTTGTTTGATTTCTTATTATTTAATTTTTTTGAGTTCTTTGTATATCCTGGATATTAATCCTCTATCAGATATATAGCTGGCAAAGATTTTCTCCCATTCTGTAGGTTGCCTCTTTGCTCTACTCACAGTGTCCTTTGCCATACAAAAGCTTTGTAATTTCATGAGGTCCCAGTGGTTAATCTGTAGTTTTATTGCCTGAGCAATTAGGGTTATATTCAGAAAGTCTTTGCCAACACCAATATGTTGAAGGGTTTCCCCTTCTTTTTCTTCTAGCAGTTTCAGAGTTTCAGGTCTGATATTAAGGTCTTTGATCCTTTTGGACTTAATTCTTATGCATGGAGAAAGATAAGGATCTATTTCCATCCTTCTACAGATACATATCCAGTTTTCCCAGCACAATTTGGTGAAGAGGCTGTCTTTTCTCCAATGAGTATTTTTAGCATTTTTGTCAAATATCAGGTGGCTATAACTACCCAGGCTCACATCTGTGTCCTCTATTCTGTTTGATTGATCTACATGTGTGGTTTTCTAAAAAAATTTTTTATTAACAACTTCCATGATTATAAAAAACACCCCATCGGGCTGGAGGGATGGCTTAGCAGTGAAGGTGTTTGCCTGCAAAGCCAAAGGACCCATGTTTGATTCCCCAGGACCCACATTAGCCAGATGCACAAGAGGGCACATGCGTCTGGAGTTTGTTTGCAGTGGCTGGAAGCCCTGGAATGCCCATTCTCCCTCCCTCTCTCTCTCTCTCTCTCTCTCTCTCCCCCACCCTTTCTCTGTCAAATAAATAAAAATAAAATACTTAAAAAAACACCCCATGGTAATACCCCCCCCCCACTTACCCCTTTGAAACTCCACTCTCCATCATACCCCCTCCCCATCTCAATCAGTCTCTCTTTTACCTTTGATGTCTTGATCTTTTCCTCCTCTTATGATGGTCTTATGCAGGTAGTGTCTGGCACTGTGAGGCCATGGATATCCAGGCCATTTTGTGTCTGGAGGGAGCATGTTGTATGGAGTCCTACCCTTCCTTTGGCTCTTACATTCTTTCCGCCACCTCTTCTGCATTAGACCCTGAGCCTTGGAAGGTGTGATACAAATATTGCAGTACTGAGCACTGCCGTCATTTCTTTCCATCACCATGATACCTTCTGAGTCGTCCCAAGGTCACTGCCATCTGAAAAGAGAAGATTCTCAACCAAAAGCGAAAGTAGCATTAATATAAGGGTGTGAACATTAATAGAAGTGCTTACTGGGCAGTTTAATAAGCATAGTATATACATTTGGTCAGACAACAGCAGATGTTACACCCCTAGGGCTTATGACTACCCCTGTTTTAAGTTTTCAGTATCAGGGATGTATTCCCTTCCCATGGAGTAGGCCTCCAGTCCAATTAGAGGGCAGTTGGTTTCCCCCATAACAGACATGCCACTATTGCACCCGTTGGCTCATTTGGCCTGGCTGGCCAATTATAAGGCTTGCAATGTCCACTGATGAGTATCTTCACTGGTGATTTCTCTTTCTCCCATTGAACTGCAGGCAGAATGGCTTCTTCCAGCTTTCTGTCAGCTGGTCTACATGGAGGAGGTTATCAGCTCAGATCCAGCAGGATTTCTCAGTGGCCTTGCAGCCCAAGTATATGGAGTCTTCAGCAATAGGGTCTTACCGTCTATTCCTGGTGGGAAACCAAGGGCCTTGGCAATGGCCTATAATGTTTTGGGGGCATCAGGGATCTCCCTGGCCAACAACTCACTGGAAGATATCCCATCCCTGGCACTGAAAATTTTCTAGCAACAATCTACGGTTCCTGAGTGTTCCATTGTCCAAAAAAGTAGGATTACATATGCTTTATTTATATCCTCTTAGATTTTGATTAGCTGTCCCCCCACCCCCACCATTCCTTTACTCAGTCTCTTCCCCAGACCTCATTTTGGGCCTTTTCACCCCCATTAATCTACTCTGCTACTTACATATATACAATACCATCCTATTAAGTACCCCCTCCCTTCCTTTCTCTTCCCTTTCTATCTCTTTTCTAGCTTACTGGCCTCTGCTACTGAGTTTTTCCCTTCTCACACAGAAGCCCAGGCATCTGTAGCTAGTATCCACATATGAGAGAGAACATGCGACGCTTGGCTTTCTGGGCCTGGGTTATCTCACTTAGTATAATCCTTTCCAGATCCATCCATTTTCCTGCGAATTTCATAATTTCATTTTTCTTTACCACTGAGTAGAACTCCATTGTATAAATGTGCCATATCTTCATTATCTATTCATCAGTTGAGGGACATCTATGCTGGTTCCATTTCTCAGCTATTGTGAATTGAGCAGCAATAAACATGGTAGAGCATGTACTTCTAAGGAAATGAGATGAGTACTTAGGATATATGCCTAGGAGTGCTATAGCTGGATCATATGGTAGATGAATTTTAGCTGTCTTAGGAACCTCCACACTGATTTCCACAATGGTTGGACCAGATTGCATTCCCACCAACAGTGTAGAAGGGTTCCTCTTTTTCCACATCCTCGCCAGCATTTATGGTCATTTGTTTTCATGATGGTAGCCAATCTGATAGGAGTGAGATGGAATTTCAATGTAGTTTTAATCTGCATTTCCCTGGTGACTAGGGATGTAGAACATTTTTTAGATGCTTATACACCATTTGTATTTCTTCTTTTGAGAACTCTATTTAGTTCCATAGCCCATTTTTTAATTGGCTTGTTTGATTTCTTATTACTTAATATTTGGAGTTCTTTGTATATCCTAGATATTAATCCTCTATCAGATATATAGCTGGCAAAGATTTTCTCCCATTCTGTAGGTTGTGTCTTTGCTTTATTCACAGTGTACTTTGCTGTACAAAATCTTTGTGATTTCATGAGGTCCCAGCAGTCAATCTGTGGCTTTATTGCCTGAGCAACTGGGTTTATATTCAGAAAATCTTTGCCAAGATCAATATGTTGAAGGGTTTCCCCTATTTTTCCTCTAGCAGTTTTAGAGTTTCAGGTCTGATATTAAGGTCTTTATACCATTTGGACTTAATTATTGTGCATGGATAGAGAGAAGAATCTATTTTCATCTTTCTACAGATAAATATCCAGTTTTTTCAGCACCATTTGCTGAAGAGGCTGTCTTTTCTCCAATGAGTATTTTTGGCATTTTTATCGAATATCAGGTGGCTATAGCTACCTGGACTTGCATCTGGGTCCTCTATTCTGTTCCATTGATCTACATGTCTGTTTTTGTGCCAGTACCATGTTGTTTTTGTTACTATGGCTCTGTAGTATAGGTTAAAATTAGGTATGGTGATACCACCAGCCTTATTTTTGTTGCTTAAAATTGTTTTAGATATTCGAGATATTTTTGTGCTTCCAAATGAACTTTGGATTTTGTTTTTTATTTCTATGGAGAATGCCATTGGAATTTTAATGGGATTGCATTAAATGTGTAGATTGCTTTTGGCAAGATTGCCATTTTCACAATAGTGATTCTTCTGATCCAAGAACAAGGGCTGTTTTTCCATTTCCTAGTGTCTTCTGCAGTTTCTCACTTGAGTGTTTTAAAGTTTTCCTTGTAGAGATTTTTCACCTCCTTAGTTAGGTTTATTCCAAGGTACTTTATTTTTTAATTAATTAATTTTTTTTTTTTTGAGGTAGGGTCTCACTCTGGTCCAGGCTGACCTGGAATTCTCTATGTAGTCCCAGTGTGGCCTTGAACTCATGGCGCTCCTCCTACCTCTGCCTCCCTGAGTGCTGGAATTAAAGGGATGCACCACCATGCCTGGCCCAAGGAACTTTATTTATTTATTTTTGATGCAATTGTGAATCGGAGTGATTTTTTGATTTCATCCTCTGTGTGTTTGTTGGTAGCATATAGGAAGGCTACTGATTTCTGTGTGTTTATTTATTTATTTTTAATTATTTTTAATTTTTATTTTTGGTTTTTCGAGGTAGGGTTTCACTCTAGCCCTGGCTGACCTGGAATTCACTATGGAGTCTCAGGGTGGCCTCGAACTCACGGCAATCCTCCTACCTCTGCCTCCCGAGTGCTGGGATTAAAGGCGTGCGCCACCACGCCCGGCTATGTGTGTTTATTTTTTATCTTGCTACATGGCTATAGGTGTTTATCAGCTCTAACAGTTTGCTGGTAGAGTCTTTAGGGTCCTTTACATGCAAAAGCATGTCATGTGCAAATAATGATAATTTGACCTCTTCCTTTCCAATTTGTATTCCTTTTATGTGTGTCTCTTGACTTACTGTTATGGCTACGACTTCTAGTACTATATTAAATAAAAGTGGGGACAGTGGACACTCTTGTCTTGTTCCTGATTTTAGTGGAAAAGCTTCAAGTTTTTCTCCATTTAGTAATATGTTGGCTGTAGGCTGGTCATGAACAGACTAAATTTCTTTTTCAAAATATTTTATTTCTATTTATTTATTTATTTGACAGACAGAAAGAGGTAGAAAAAGAGAATGGATGCGCCAGGGCCTCCAGCCACTGCAAACAAACTTCAGATGCATGCCCCACCTTGTGCATCTGGCTTACGTGGTTCCTGGGGAATTGAACCTGGGTCCTTTGGCTTCGTAGGCAAATGCCTTAACTGCTAAGCCATCCCTACAGCCAAGACTAAATTTCTTTTTTTAAATTTTTTATTTATTTTTATTTACTTAGTTGAAAGCAACAGAGAAAGAGGCAGATATATATATAGAGAGAGAGAATGGGTGCGCCAGGGCCTCCAGCCACTGCAAACGGACTCCAAATGCATGTGCCCCCTTGTGCATCTGGCTCACATGGGTCCTGGGGAATCGAGCCTTGAACCGGGGTTCTTAGGCTTCAAAGGCAAGCGCTTAACCATTAAGCCATCTCTCCAGCCCCAACAAAGTATTTTACTTATTTAAATATGAGAGAGAAAGAGAGAGATAGAGAACAGAAAGGGACAGATAGAGGGAATGGGCACACCCGGTGCCCTAGCTCACATGAGTGCCCCCTTGTGCATCGGGCTTGCGTATATCCCACTCGCGTGCATCCCGGGGATTTGAACTGGGGTCCTTTGGCTTCAGAGTCAAAGGCTCTAACCGCTAAGCCATTTCCCGGTTCTAAATTTCTGGATGGAAGTATTTAATGGGCTGGGGATATGGCTCAGTGGTTAAATGTACTTGTTTACAAAGCCTGACTTCTAGGGTTCAATTCTCTAGTACCCACATAAAGCCAGATGCACAAAGTGAGACATGCCTTTGCAATTTGTTTGCAGTGGCAGAGGCTCTGGTGCATCCATACTCTCTTGATCTCTCTCACTTAAATAAAAAATAAATAAAATATCCCCCAGACACAAAATGGTCTGGATATTCCTGACCTCACAGTACCTGACACTACTTACACAAGACCATCATAAGAGGAGGAAAAGATCATGACATCTAAATAAAAGAGAGACTGACTGAGAGCGGGAGGGGATATGAGGGAGAATGGTTTCAAAGGGGAAAGTGAGGGGGAAGGAGGGCATTACCATGGGATATTGTTTATAATCATGGAAGCTGTTAATAAAAAAATTGAAAATAAAAAATAAATATTTTAAAAATTGTTCTTAATGAAGGGAGAATGATAAATTTGAAAAGTCATGATTTTGCAGCCATAAATGAAATAATGATCCAGGCATGATGGTGTTTGCCTGTAGTCCTAGTTACTTGGAAGGCTGAGGCAGGAGGATTGAAAGTTTGAGTCTAGCTTAGGCAATTTGGTAAGCCTCTGTCTCAAAATTAATAAATAAAATAAAGGTTGGGGTGTTGCTAAGGGGTAGAGTACTTACTTAGCATGTATGAAGCCCTGGGTTCAACCCTGATATTGCAAAAGAATAAACAAAATAAATTATTCATCAATTGAGGCTAAAAATGTTAAGTAAATAGTTATGAGAAAAACATGGTATTTGTGGTCTCAAAGAATTACCCCACAGTTGGCTTATTTACTCCACAAGGAATGAGGGACCTTGACCATGGAGGACTCTGGCTGACCTTAACTTGATCAAGTGGTCAAGCTTCACGTCCTCACTCTTGGGGCAATTCGGTGCCCTGGATCTCCTGATAGTCTGCCACCCACATCATCACACTGCTCTAAACATTCTGCCAGAGCATCCCAACTGTAGGACATCTGAAACAGGCCCAGGCTCTTAAAAAATGCCAGTGTAAAAAAAAAAAATGCCAGTGTCCTGAAAGCTGAAATAAACCCACCCATGATGACAGGGAACATACGCTGCTCAGTGAAGTTCCAAGGTTGCACGAAACAGACAGACAGTCCTGCAGATGTGAGCACCATCCCTGGGACTTTCCCATTTTCTCTCATGCACAAGAGGGTGTCTGTGTCACTTTAAAGGTGTGTGACCTGCAGGTGTCATCTGTGTGAAGGCACTCACATAGAGCAAAGACTGATGACTGCCAACCAGACTTCTATGTGCACCTGACTCCTGCCAGGAGTCTATGGACTCATGGAGGCAGTCAAGCAGTTGGGCATGTGGCATGAGCACAGCTAGGCAGCTGAGCTAGGGTGAGCAGAGGCCCAGACTGACATTTAGAATTTAGTTTAGCCCAGGGTATGGGGCACACATGTGTAAGTGCTGGGGCCAAGCCCAGTCCATGACTAAAAAATCATGGAAGATTGCTCTTGCCAGATGAGAGCAGGCACTTTGCATCCTGCATGGGTGTGAGGCCAGCTGCCGTTCTTGATCTGGCAGCTGGAGGCTGCAGTGGGTCCCTTGAAAGCCCCTTGCTCAGCATGGGGCTTGGCCGGGTCCTCCAGGGGCCTTGGGCCCAAATGAGGACTGTGCCCACTCAGTGGTTCTGGGGTGTGTGCCAGTATCGCCACTACTTTGGATTAAGGGATCACAACGCCCCAAGGACCACACTCATTTCCCTCTCCTTTCAGTCGCAAGAGAGGGCCAAGTGCCCCAAAAGCTTGTCCATTAGTTTTATGGTTGTATAGTAACCACAGGGTTGAGAAGGTCGGAGAGGTAGGACCCTGTGCGTTGACAGCAGCACCTGGAAGCCCGCAAGTGTGGGTGAATCCCGTGTCTACTGGCTATGCTGGGACAGGGAGCTGCAGGGCACCAGGCTGGCCGCATGGCTTTCCTGGAGGCAGTGTCCCAAGCTTGGACCGTAAGCTCCAGCCCTCGTGGCACGGGTCGTGTAGGCAGCACGCCTGGCCAAAGTCTGTCCGTTCCGGGAGAGCCCTCGGGTCCGCGACCGGCAAGACACGTGCCGTCGGCCGCGCAGGGGGCGTGGCACCGCGCAGGGGGCGTGGCCCAGAGCGTCGCGGCCCCGCCCCCGCAGCCTGTGGCTGTGCGTCCGGGCTGTTGCTGATAAAGTTGTTTGAAGGCGAGCCGGCCGCAGGTCACGTGAGCGGAAGATGGCGGCCCCGGCGGGCGGCGGGGGCTCCGCGGTATCGGTGCTGGCCCCGAACGGGCGGCGCCATACCGTGAAGGTGACGCCGAGCACCGTCCTACTGCAGGTTCAGCCGCTGGCCCCGGGGAGGACAGGCGGGCGGGCGGGCGAGGGCAGCCGCGCTAGGCCCGTCCCGGCGGTGGCTCCTGGGCTTCGGGGCGGGACCGGGGAGCCGGTGGGCGGGGCTTGGTCCAGCCAATGAATGTGTCCCGAGGGGCGGCTGCCCTCCCCATCCTGTGGTAGCCGCGGTGGGCTCCCGCCAGGGTGGGCGTGGTTCTCGGGGGCGCGGCTCAGGATCTGGGGACCCACACTGGAGACAGTGTGGTCTCCCATGAGTC
Organism: Dipus sagitta; assembly: GCA_036346955.1. Taxonomy (NCBI): domain Eukaryota; kingdom Metazoa; phylum Chordata; class Mammalia; order Rodentia; family Dipodidae; genus Dipus; species Dipus sagitta. The sequence goes on from CM070778.1 coordinate 15,502,325, forward strand.
CCCGAGTTTCCAGCCAGGCCTAGCCGCGGTGGGCTCTGAGAAGAGTGGCGGCCCTTGCTGCCCGGCGTGGACCCATACCGCGGACCCTAGACCTGCCGGCCTCTGCCCGGAAGCGAATTTTGCTAAGTCACTGCGCTTCTGACGGTCGCCGCTGTGACCTCCAACGAATTATATACTTCAGTGATTATTAAGCCCCTGCTGCTGGGGACAGTGAGGATGCAAAAGCGTGCACAGCCCATGTCTGTGGCAGGAGCGCACAGATGTGGAAGGGGACACAGAGTTCAGAATGGGGCTCTGGCAGAACCCACCCAGTCCCAGGACCCCCTGGAAGGACCCATTTGGGCTGTTTCGGAGCTTGGTTCATGCGTAGGGGTCAGGTCACTGGAGGCGGTGTACAGAGGCAGCCAGGCCACAGAGTGGACAGGGCCACTATGTACTCTGAAGGCAGGTTTGATGCAGAGAGCAGAACTGAAGTTCAAACTTTATTCCCTGGGTGTATGGTAGGACATCTGTGGCAGGAAGCCTTCTAGAACCAGGGACACAGGACCAGGCATGGACAGGTTGTGACCACCACTGGAGGAATAAGGCAGGAGGAAGAAGGGCACCCCAGTAGGAAGAGGGGTAAAGTGGGCAGTATTTTGCGTGTACCATTTGCTTGCACCTGTTGAGAGGGCTGCGGGTTGTACTAGGTTTTGTCCACTGGCAGCCAGTGGCTGGTCTTTGTGCTTGCCAGAAAAGTGCCCTGACCCATACAGGGTTCACTGTCCCTTCATCCTCCAGGTCCTGGAGGACACGTGCCGGCGGCAGGACTTCAACCCCAGTGAATACGATCTGAAGTGAGTTTGTTGGGGCTTGGCTGTGGGGTTCTCATTTCCTGTGCTTCCATCCTTCTCACACATGCTGTTTGGCTTGGACAAGCTTCCTTCTTCAAGTAGCTCAAACAACAGAGGTGTGTTGGAGGCATGGGCAGGGCTGTTCTATAGATGTTCTAGGGAAGCCTCTACACTTCTGCCAGGGTTGTGTTGGGAGGTGTTCTTCAGCTTGTGGCCACATCACTCCAGTCTCTGCTTTCATCTTCACATGGCTTTCTTGGTGTGCTATGAGGACACTAGTCATTGAGTTTAGGGCCCATGGGTTAGTCAAGGTGGTCTCATTCAACATCCTTTACATAGATCTATAAAGACCTATATATTAAATAAAGTCATGTTCACAAGTTCTGGGGGGCTAGGATATATATCTATATACACACACATACATACATACATATATAATTTTTTTTTGGAGCCACTGCTCAACCTCACAGAAGGTTTTAGTACAGTTGATTGTTTAAGTTTCTGGTGGGGCTCTTATTAGGGCAAAGAGCTGGTCATGGAGAAAAGGTTAGAAGCCCATAAACTTAAGTGCTGCCCTTCTTGTTCCTGGAGTTCTCTCAGTGTCTCTCTGGGGATTCTGATTTCCAGAGCAAGCTTCCATCTGGTCTTCAAGGTTTGAGGGCATAGGAAGGTCAGACCCTGGCACTATAGGTGTGTGGATTTCTATGCCATGGAGAGCCTTTCACTTTAAAAGACCTGTTTTTATACCATTGTCCTAACACTGGAGGTCTAGGATTAGGAGCCGCCTCTCCTGGTCTGTCCGCATTGCTTTATGGGCCTTCTCATTTTTGTTTTTTCAAGGTAGGGTCTCACTCACTCCAGGCTGAGTTCACTGTGTAGTCTCAGGCTGGCCTTGAACTCACTGCCATCCTCCTACCTCTGCCTCCAGAGTGCTGGGATTAAAGGCGGGCACCACCATGCCCAGTGCCTTATGGGTTTTCTAGGGAGAAGTTTCCTGGGGCATTCCAGTCTCCATTCTCCATTCTGGCCTTCCATGTCACTTGCTGTGAATGACTGGGACATCTCAAGCATCCTGTCTTAAAGCTCTGTGCCTTAAGCCAGTATAGTGACACATTCCTTTAATCCCAGTTCTTGGGAGGCAGAGGTAGGAGGATCACCACGAGTTTAAGGCCAGCCTGGGACTACATAGTGAATTCCAGGTTAACCTGGGCTATAGCGAGACCCTGCCTTGAAACACAAAAAATAGCTCTGGGCCTTCTCTGTTCCATTAACCTGCCTGTGGTCCATGTGATGATGTCTGGTTGGAGCAATGACTATGATTTGAGTCAGCTCCTCTGTGACTCTGTATTACCTTTTCCCGTGCCTTCTTTCCAACCGCTAACTGTGTAATTTGTTTAAAATGTGCTGTCTCTGTCCTGGTGGGTGCCCCAGCAGAGCCTGTCCACTCCAGTTCTTTGTTCTCCTTGGACCAGCGTGCACTAGCATCTTCTCTGGCATTTTGCAGTTTTATACCTTGGGTTGAGGAGTGATATCAACAATGCCTCTTTCTCATTTCTTCCCAACACCTTTGGGCTTTATAAACTGGTCACTGCCCAGAAAACCATGGCTTCCAAAATGTCTTATATCTATATAGTCAGGCTGGTCACTATATATTAAAATTTCAAACAAAATTTTCTACCTAGTTCCGTAGTTTCCTTCTAAATATTCACTAAAATAGAGGTCAAAAAATTGACTCTAGTCCAGGCTGACCTGGAATTCACTATGTAGTCTCAGGGTGGCCTCGAACTCATGGCGATCCTCCTACCTCTGCCTTCAGAGTACTGGGATTAAAGGTGTGCGCCACCACACCTGGCTTTAGGTGTTCTTCCTACATTATTGGAAAACACTTGTGTTGTTGCCCAGGCTGGCCTCAGATGTGTGATCCTCTGGGTTGCTGGGCTTACTGGGGATGCCCCACAGTGCCCAGCTTGGAAGATGCTTTTCATTCTTGTTAGGAAGCTTGACCCTAGAGCACTAGTGGTTACAACTAGCCCACACCAAGGCAGGAATCAGGCAGGCTGGGCCATGGTCTTTTTATATTACTTAAAAGTATGAGGGCCAGGCGTGATGGCACATGCCTTTAATCCCAGCCCTTGGGAGGCAGAGGTAGAAGGATCGCCGTAAGTTTGAGGCTACCCTGAGACTACATAGAGAATTCCAGGTCAGCTTGGGCTAGAGTGAGACCCTACCTCGAATGACTCCTCCCCCCCCCCCCCAACAAAAGGGCTGGAGAGATGGCTTAGCAGTTAACATGCTTGCCTGCAAAGCCAATGGATTCAGGTTCAATTCTCCAGGACCCATGTAAGCCAGGTGTACAAGGTGGCTCATGCATCTGGAGTTTGCAGTAGCTGAAGGCCCTAATGTGCACATTCTCTCTCTCTCCACCTCTCTCTCTCAGATAAATAAAAAATTAAAAAATTAAAAAAATGTATGCCAGGCATGGTGGTGCTCCTCTTTAGTCCCGGCACTTGGGAGGCAGAGGTAGGATTGCTGTGAGTTTGAAGCCAGCCTGAGACTTCATAGTGAATTCCATGTCAGCCTGGACTAGAGCAAGACCTACCTCAAGAAAACAAAAAAAACAAAACAAAAAAAACAAAAAAAAAAAACAAGCCTGGCATGGTGGCGAACGCCTTTAATTCCAGCACTCAGGAAGCAGAGGTAGGAGGATTGCCATGAGTTCAAGGCCACCCTGAGACTACATAGGGAGTTACAGGTTAGCCTGGACCAGAGTGAGACCCTACCTCAAAAATAATAAAAGATCAGCTGGTCGTGGTGGCGCATGCCTTTAATCCCAGCACTCGGGAGGCAGAGGTCGGAGGATCGCCATGAGTTCAAGGCCATCCTGAGACTCTATAGTGAATTCCAGGTCAGCCTGAGCTAGAGTGAGACCCTACCTCAAAAAAAAAAAAAAAAAAAAAAAAAAAAAACACAAATAAAAGATCAGAACACACTCGTTGTCATCTGTTGCTGTATAACAACCCTAAACTTGGCAGTTTCTCATCAGACTTTCACATCTCATGGGTGCTGTGGGCTGCATGTGGTGCCAGTCACCGGGGAGGGGGGAGAGGTGCAGGGGGCATTTCCATGATGGTCACCCACATATCATCACCCACTCAGAAGTGCTCTTGAACATGATGGTGCTGGGGAAGGGCCTGAGACTGACTAGGGTCTCATGGGATTGCAATTTTCTTTGTAATCAGGTCTCTTACTCTACCTCCCCAGGTTCGTATCGCTTTGCAGCTGGATGATGGCTCCCGGTTGCAGGGTACTTTCTGTTCCCGCCAGACCCTCTGGGAGCTTCTCAACCATTTTGCACAGACTAGGTAAGCATGGGTGGGCAGGTCCCTGGTTCTTTCCTGCCCCCTCCTGGCAGAAGGTTGAAACCCACAGTGTACTTGGGGCCAGAGTCCTGCCCCACTGGCACTTGCAATCCTGTCTGAGAGATGGGTGCCCAGAGGGTGTGGGCAGCCAGCTGCTCATCATATTGTGCTTCCTGGCCCAGTGGCCCAACCTTGCTCTCCAAGAAGAGAAAGGACATATTTCCATCTTTGTGGGGCCTGAAAGCTTCCATTGCAGGTGAACAGTGAAGAGGAAGTAAGATATGGGATGTACCTTCCCATGCTGCATGGGATCTGGGTTTTGGGGCCCTTGAACAGAACAGGCAAAAGGCCACATGCTGACCCCTCCTCTAACAGCCTGGAGTGTGACACTACCTGGTACACGTGAAAATGGTAACCCTTTAAGTTTTCTTTGTGGCTTGGAAGTCTGTCTGCTTTAAAAAAAATTGTTTTTGTTTTTATTTATTTATTAGAAGGGAGGGGAGAGAGAGAAAGCGAATGGGCTCACCAGGGCCTCTAGCCACTGCAAATGAACTCCACGTGCATGCACCACCATGTGCATCTGGCATACATGGATTCTGAGGAATTGAACCAAGGTCCTTTGGCTTTGCAGGCAAGCACCTTGACTGCTAAGCCATCTCTCCAGCCTCATCTGTCTACTTTTTTTAGAGCCAAGATTTTATTGTAATGGGGGAGAGAGAGAAAAGGGAAGAGAAAGGAGGGGTGAGAAAGAAAGGGTAAGAATGAGAGAGAGAGAGAAAGGGGGATAGATACAACATATACACAACAGGGAGAGAGAGGGAAGGAGGGATACAGAGGGAAAAGAAGGGAGAAATGGGAGGTGTACCCACCTGGAGCAAGAGAAACAAAACAGCAAAGTCTGTCTTCTTGTAACGACCAGGCACGCAGAGTGGAAGGAGCCGAAGGTGGGCTGTTTGACTGTAGTTGCGTTGCTTGTCTTTTCTGGGTGGCCCCATCTGTACTGTGAATGGTGTGTGGATGAAGTCAGCCTGTATGTCTTAAGCACTGAGAACATGGCCTGGCATAGTGCTTTGTACGTGTAGAAAGGTGACGCTGAGCACAATACTTGTGGTGCCTCCACAGGTGGGGAGTACCTTGCTGTAGCAAGCCTACTCTGAGCTGTCCTGAGCGATGATGATGCAGTGTGTGCAGGTTGGGTCTCAGAGACCCTGTGAGCAGTCACAGTGGCTGTGGGGATCAAAGCCAGGTCTGAAGTAGATTAAGAATGAGCAGAGGTTGGTGCTGGAATGATGACTCAGTAGTTGAAGGCGTTTGTTTACAAAGAACTTGATGGACCAGGTTCAGTTCCCTAGTGCCAAGTCAGATGCACAAAATAGTATATATATTTGGAGTTCATGTTTGCAGCAGCAGGAGGCCCTGGTGCACCCATACTCAGTCTTCCTTCCTTCCTTCCTTCCTTCCTTCCTTCCTTCCTTCCTTCCTTCCTTCCTTTCTCTCTCTCTCTCTCAAATAAATAAATATTTAAAAGAAAATGAGCAGAGGCCAAGTGTGAACAGTCATCTGATTGATAGGCCAGGGAGAGATGACAGCTGAGGTGGGTAGGAACTATAGTGCTTTTCACTGCCCTCAGAATGCTGGTGAAATCATTGATGCACACTTGCAGGTTGTGGATGTTCCTCAGTGGCTCAGTGGTGGAACACTAGCTAAGCATGTACAAGGCTCTGAGTTGGATATCTAGCACCCCACAAAAAAGTGTATTCTCTTAAAAAATATTTGTTTGTTATATCTGTGTGTATGTGTAGTGGGTGGTATGCCAGGGACACTTGCAGCTGCAAACAAATGTTAGATACATTTGTGTCTGGCTTACATGGGTGGTTTGAGGATGGGACCTGGTGTGTCAGGCTTTTCAAGCAGGCACCTTTAACCTTTGAGCCATCTTCTTAGTGCCTCCTCCACTAGAAGTGCATTGTTTTGCCAGATGTGTTGACTTGTGCATGTAATCCAGGAGGGCAGAGCAGTAGGATTGTGAGTTTGAGGCCAATTTAAGCTGCATAGCAAGTTCAGGCCAGTCTGGGCTATGTGACAAGACTTTGTCTCCAAGAAAAGAAAGGAATGGCTCAGAGTGTGAGAGCACTTGGCACTGTGTGCCTGATGACCTGCGTTTGGGTAAAGCCACACACAGGAGTGAGGACCCTGGTGCTCCTACAGTGAAATGGGAAGTGGAGACAGGAGAATCCTGGAAGCTTGTCACCCAGCTAATCTGGCATGTGCAACAGTGAATAAAGAGACCCTGACTCAAACAAGGTGGATTGTATTGACTAATATCCCGGGTTGTCCTCTGATCTCCACATGTGTGCTGTATTTGGCACACACGTGCACACACACACACACACTTGCACCAGTGGGTACATCTTGCCTGGCCAGCCAGTTGTAGATCATGTAGAGTCCACAGCTGAATTTTATTTTATTTTATTTTTTAATTATTCTTATTTATTTGAGAGAGAGAAAGAACCAGATAAAGAGAGAATGGGTGCACCAGGGCCTCCAGCTGCTGCAAATGAACTCCACCTTGTGCATCTGGCTTACATAGGTCCTGGGGAATTGAATATGGACCCTTTGGCTTTGTAGGCAAGTGCCTTAACCACTAAGCCATCTCTCTAGCACTGACTTTTAATTTTTAGACAAATTCTCACCAGACTTGCTGAGTCTGGCCATGAACTCATTCTATAGTCCAGGTTGCCCTTGAACTCATGATGATCCTCCTACCTGAGTGCTGGAATTGTAGGTGTGAGCCACCACACCCACCTTTGACTTTCTTTTTCCTTTGTGACTGTGTCATAAACACCTTTTTGAAGATCCTCAGTATCTCTTCCTGCTGTGTTATCTTCTGTTTGTACCTGACCAGTATACTAGTGCTGGCAGGCATTGATTTCTCAGATTCCTTATTGTATAGCTTATATAGACACAACTTATATGGACCACTCAGCTCCCTGCCCCCCCCCACTTCAAGTTCCTCCCTTGGGATAAATTCAGAGACAGACTCTCTGGACGGAGAGGTAGGACATCCATAAATTGCAGCTCTAAATGTTCAGACCTGAGCTTTGTCTTGAAACTGGTGCCCATTTACCGTGAAGCAGGATGAAAGTACCGTGGTAGGCGTGTTTCCAGCCTCAGGATGACTCGTGTAGCAGAGGCAGCAGAGCGTCTCCTCAGTGGAGACATAAAGGAGAAACATGTGTTCCAAGTGGCTCTCGCCCTAGCCCAGGGCTCTGGGATTTCCTAATCTTTGCCAAGTGGGACAGGCAGGAAGCTGGTCACCCCTTGATGCTTCCAGGAAGATGGAAGAATCTAGGAACAGAGTGAGTACTTTGCCTGTGGGGATGTCAGGTCTACAGCTCATATGAGGCCCTATTGAGGTTGGCTTGTTTGGGGTAGGACTACTTTGTCTGGGGTGCACCACTGGGTGGACTTCTTGGTGTGAGGCAGCTTAGGTTTGGAAGGTGGCTCCTTCTGAACATGGATGTGGCTCAGCCCTGACCCTTAGCATCTGAGCAGCACTGGCCACTGGGAATGCCATGCAGGCCATGGGTAGAACTGAGAATTTTCTAGTAACCATGATAAGTAGAAAGTTAAAGGAGGCATAATTAACTTTTCTAATATGCTTAACTCAATATACTGAAAATATCCTTTGAACATGTAATCAATAGAGAAATGAGGCCATTTGTGTTGGTATGAAGTGTTTGAAGTCAGAGAGTACCTGCACTTGTAGCTCTGTTCCCTGGGGCTGGCTGGGCCAGTGCTGGCCCTTTGGAATGGGCCTCTCCTTGCGTCATCTTGGGCTGCTGGCTCTGTGCTCCTATAATCTGATGAACAGCCACACTGATCTTCATTACATGGCTGGGCATGGGCTCGCTTGAATTCAGGCTGTGATGGAGTGCGTTGTCAGTGTTTGGACAAGACACAGATGGAAATAAAGGTGTTAACACTTGCAGGCCCTAGGGAACATGGTATGCCTGAGGTCATACAAGTAGAGATTTAGAGAGTGGGGAGAGAGGAAGGGACCCAGGGGCTTTATGGTGGTGTTACTCAAGCCTTCTTCCATGAGTACTGACTCTCTGGAGCGCCAGGAGATCCTGTGGCTATTCACACAGTCCACATGGTGTGTGCTCAGCAGGACCAATGCAGCAGGCTGTCTTTCACAGAGGTTACCAGGAAGTGTTGAGCAAGGTAGAGACATAGATGGGCTATGTGAGAAGCTGTGAGGACACAAACTGGAGGTGGTGGTGGCCAGGCTATGCTCTGGGACAACCCAGAATTCGGATACACTCTGCCTTCTCCCATCTCTGCCCCATCATGGCCCTAGCCCACCTCTGGCTGCTCTTTAAAGTCTGTTTGGGAACAATGTGGTTTTTGTAAATGTCAAGTTCATGGACTCACTGAAGAGGGGACTTGTCCTCAGAGGTGCTGTGTTTGCTGGCTGTCCACAGGACCCCACTTTCCCCATGTGCCTCTTTCCTGGCTAGGCCCTCCTCCTCTGCACCTGACCCTGTCCCCAGCCTGGTCTCTGTGGTGCCTGGCCCCGGGCTGCAGTGTGACTCTGAGGAGAGCCCGGTAATTCCTGGGGTACAGCGGGCTGCAGTGTGACTCTCAGGAGAGCCAGGTGATTCCTGGGGTACAGCGGGCTGCAGCTGTGGGTGAGGATAGTTCAGGAGATCTGAGAACAAGCCTGTGGCCATACTCAGGGCGGGTCTGTGTGCTTAGTGGGTGGCCAGCTCAGCTCTTAGACACAACTAGCCAGGTAGGGCCAGGGGCTTCTTTGCTTGGGACTATCATAGACTCAGCCACCTGTAAATCCTTCCTTCCCTCCAACTGGAGCATGGTACATGGGAGTTGGCTGTCACACTTCAGCAGGCATTTGCACCTGGTACTCTCAGACATGGCCTCACCTCAGAGGGCTCCCAAACCAGGAGGAGCTGGCCACATTGCCTGCAGTCACAGATCAGCTGGTTTTTGCTGGTTTGGTATGTGTCATTCTCAAGTTCTGGAGCTTGGTGGTGCCAGGCTTTTCTTGGCAGCATTGTTGTTTTTACCAGCCATGGCTCAGTCAGGCCCAAACAGGTGACATATACCAAGGGCTGTGGACACCATTTATCTCCAGTGCCCAGTGGATCTCATGGGAGCTGAGTTCTAGTGGCTAAACCTTCCTCCCTAAGGGGACAGACAGCTTTGCGGTGGGTGAAGAAGCATGTACTTGAGGCCTGTAGCAGTGGTATCTGTGCCTGTCTGGCCATCCCCTCTGGCCCCTGGCCTCACCAGGGGAGGTCTGTTGGTCTTAGAGTGAGACCTCACCAGACCCCCCACTATCTCTCTTGTAGCCTAGGGTAGGGGCATCTCTCGTGAGTTCTACAGGAGCCATGTTTTACCATGTGGTGGTGGCCTTTCTGACTCCTGAGCTTGGTGTCCTGTTCTGCCATTAGCCAGCCTAAGGAACAGGGCAGGTTCCAGAGTTCAGAGGCATTTTGAACCTGTGAGGCCTCTGAGTACAATGGTGGCCCCACTGGTGCGTGAGGGGATGTCTTCCGAGCCTGCCGTCAGGAATGGACAGTTCTGCCTGCTAGGCAGGGTGGCAAGTCTGGCAGCTATTTTGACTGCTCCTCCCTGGGCCTGTGGCCACATGACATGTTTACAAGCTTCTCAGACCCCTTGCAAGTGAATCGAATCTGCCTTCTGCTCCCTTTGGGAAGCTGCACATCAAAGCCACTGGCCTGATCGCCTGCTGCTGGGCTCTGTCCCTGTTTGGGATTTGTCATCTCATGGTGCCCAAAGGTTTTCGAGAAGGTCATTGCTGGCATGGACAGCCATGAGTCAGTGGCTGAGCCTGCTGTGGTATGCTGTAGTGGGTCAGTTACATGTCTGGTATTTGAGAAGCAAGACCCTTAGCTTTCTCTCTTACTCCAGGCCCATCTCTGTTTTTTGGGACTGTCTTTGCAGGCTGAGGTGTTTTCCCTTCTCCTCTGTAATGGCTTCAGGCCCTGTGCGGAGAGGTTAGGTTCAGAGTTGGCCAAGGCACTCTGAAGCTGTCTGGCCTTGGGTGATGGGATGCAGCTATGGGCCTCATGCACCTACAGCATCAGAGCCTTCTGCTGGGGAGGGCTTTCATGAAGCTCTGTGGGCCCTAGGGCCTACACCACCTGACAGGGCCTCCAAGAGACAGGTAAGGAGGCCATGCTGGGCCCAGGAAGCACTGTACTCCAGGAGCGTGGGACACACAAGAGACAGGTAAGGGGGCCATGCTGGGCCCAGGAAGCACTGTACCCCAGAAATGTGGGACCCACAAGAGCAAAAAGGGAAAGCAAGGAGAATGTACCCCACCACTCAGCATGTGATGGCCCAGGTACTGAGCTTGAGTACATAAGCATCTGCTGCACATCCGTGCACTGAGGGTCTGGCATTCAGTCCTCAGACATTCTTTCCTCATTAAGGCCTTTCTTACTCCCTTGGCCCTTCCCAGAGATTAGGAGCTGTGGTTGGCACACGAGTGTTCCAGAGGTCCCTTGAACACTCAGGGTTTGTTGCAAAGGAGCTGGGAATGCTCTCTTTGGAGAGCTGGCCCTGTGTGTACCTCACTCCTGGATGTTCCCAATGCAGTGGCTTGCAGTCCTCCCTGGGCCTTTCTGTCCAAGCCCAGCACTTAACTAATCCGCTCATCCTGCCTTCCGCTCACCAGCTCAGTCTCTTCCTGTCCTGACAATATTCTTGTTTGGGCCCTGTGGTGATTACCTTCTCATTGCTGGCACAAAGCACTCGACCAAAAGCAGCTGATGGGAGGAACATTGTTTATTTTGGCTTATAGTTTTGAGGGGAAGTTCCATGATGGCAGGAGATAACATGACATGAGCAGAGGCTGGACATCACCTCTGCCTCAGCAGGTGGAAAACACCAGCAGGAGGGTAAGCCGTGACTGAGCATGTGCAGGTCCAGCTGTGTTCCCTGGCATTCCCATGTGCACAGTGGTGATGTAAGGGTCCAGGTGCCTGGCCCTCTGGGGTGTTGTTCAGGAGGTGAGAGGGTGGACAAGGATGCAGAAGAAGTGTGCCTGCTGCAGTCTTCATCTCTGTGGCACTTAGCCCAGTGGTGCAGACTGCAGCATGAGTGCTGTTGGGTTGGGGGCAGGGTGGTTCTGGGTGCCCTGTTGTTTCAGTTCATTTCTTTTTGGGTACTAGTTACCTTGGGAAGTTAATCCTGTCTTGCCTGACTTTTAGGACATCAGGTTTTGCCTCATGAGGGGTCACTGCTGTCCCTCTCAGTGTCCAGGCATGCAAGGGACACTTGTACCCTGTGGTCACATGGCTGGGATGTGATGGCATGCAGTCCAGCCCCTTGGGGACATTGGGTCAAGTGCAGGTTACAGGCCGTGATGTCAACATGCCTGTAGGAGACTGCTGTCTTTCCTCTGTCCAGGTGTCCCTACAGTGTCTGGAGTCTAGGCTGAGGCACACAGCATAATTGTGCTCATGGCCTTAGGCACCTAAGCTGCTTTGCTCAAAGTCCACTAAGTGGATCTGTATCCTGAGCTGGTGTTGGCTTCTGTTGGGGCCATCAGGGTTCCTCTTACAGACAGCTCCAGATGAAGGCCTAGGCCTAGGAACCCCAGGTGCTTTGCAGGCTGTTGAACTCATGTGTGGCTGAGCATGGTGCTGTTGGCAGTGTACAGTATGGGGGTGGGGTGGTGGCTGGGACTGCTTGTCCCTGCCAGTCTTGTGTGCCTCAGGAGGGGCTAGGAAAACCCCAGGTCATATGCCCATGGCTGAGGCCCTTCTTGAGACTTTACACAGCTCTTGGCTGCCTCCTTCTGATAGTCATGGGTTACAGGCGGGGCCTAGGGAGGCTGGGGCTGTCTGGTGGCGGGGGGGCTGGGGCCCAGGCACAGCTCCTGCATTTCCACAGTGCTAGGTTGGGTGTCCTGAGGTCCCTGTTGTCCCTTGGGTGGGCCCTTGATGTTTTACCTCTCTTTCAGGGAGAGTCTGCAGCCACCTGGTGAGGTGACCCCTGTCTGTGTGTATATGAGTGTTGAGGTAGGTGTTGACCATCCCTCTCCTTGTGCTCCTGCAGCCCAGCCCACTTTCCAACCTGGAAACTTCTCTGTCTCCCATCTTCAAAGCAGTGGCAGTAGCAACAGCTCCTGAAAGCATGATGTGTTCTATGGAAAAAAGCAGAACAGCCGGCTCCGCTGGAAGCCACCACGGCCGCCTCGGCTGCTCCCGAAACCTCCCTCAGTGCCCTGTTTGTTTTTTCAGCTTCTCTCAAAGCCCGAGAGTCACAAAAGTGGTTTCATTTTAGTAAATATTTGCTTTGCTCCATGTTTTGATCTTTTTCAAAACTGAGTGCAGCATGGTGCAGGCAAAGCTGGCAGTGAGGCCCTGCCTGTTCACCAGCCCCACCCGCCACGGTGAGGACCCTCCTAGTGCAGGGTCCCCTGGCCTTACAGGGGCTTTTTGTTTCCACCCTGGCTCAGTGCCTTGTCCTGGCCCAGGCAGGGGCATGCTGTTTCTGAGGGGTCCCCAGGAAGGTGAATAGCACTTTCCCTGTTATCCTCAGTCAAGGTTATCCAAACCAGAGCTGTGCAGGGCCAAGGAAGTAGAAAGGGGACATAGGACACTGCTCTGGCCTTGTTCCTCCTGGGAGGAGATGGGCCAGAGGACTTCATGGACCCAGGCCTAGCCGTCCTGCGTGGCTGTACATCCTGGCTCTCGTTCTGTGCCCTCAGTGCAGCTGCCTGTCCTTGGGGACAGTTCCTCAGAGGGACAATATTGTTGCAGTGGGTGTGGCCAACCAGGCCTAAGCCTTGCCTGTCCTCAGTTAAGTGTCAGGAGTGACCCATGAGAGGGGAGGACCTAGGAGAACTGGACAGTGCCAGGCCAGCAGATCCCTGAGAACTGGTATGCTGGTTTGGAGGCCTTTATACTCAAAAAGTTGAAGAATGGGTTCCACTACCCTGCCCTTGGCCCACCAGACAGGGGGACTCCCTATGTGGAGGCTACTGGGCCCTCTGGTACTGGGATGAACTGATGCACAGACCTGGCTGGGCCCCAGCATTTGGAGCCACAGGGCTCAGGCTGCCTGCTGCTCCCTGTTCATGGCTGTGATGGGCTGTGAGGCAGGCTGGGCTGTGGGGCTTGGGGATGGGAGAAGAGGCTCAGGGTCTCTCTGTGCATTGGCAATCCTGGAGAGTCACAGTAGAGGTGCTGCCAGTGGTGGCTGTGGGACTTGGTGTTCAGGAAGTCAGTGGGGGTTGTGGGGCCCCACACTGTGTCTTCCTTGCTCCTGACAGGCCAGCCAGGATGCTGTCCATGAGCCTCCATCCTCCTATCCCCAAGCATACCCGCTCCCCTCCTCCACTAGCTATGGGCAAAATTCTGAGCTGCAGGACGTCCTCACCTAGCCCATTCTGCCCTCCCTGGACTCACTGTGCTGGGATCACAGTTGATAGTGCCAGGCCGGGGCTAGGAGACAGTCAGCAGGTCCACAATAGCTAGACCACACAATAGGCCTCAAAGAACACATGAGTGGCAGGGACAGATGGGAGAGAGCCTTCAGGATAGGGCACCTGGTTAGTATGAGGCCTGGGGGATTTTGCTAACCAGGGCTTGGTGGAGGATTGTTCCAGACTTGAGTGTCCATGAGAAAGGCCCATGTGTTCTTTTATGCTTTCCTGCAGGTGACTGGTGAGGCTGCCCTACAGAGCACAACACTGCAGTCACTGGGCCTAACGGGTGGCAGCGCCACCATCAGGTAGGAGTGGCAGAGCCTAGTGGCTTGGAGTCTGTTTAGTTAAAAGAAAAGGAGCCAGGTAGACTCACCTGTGATTCCAGCACTCCACAGGCTGATACAGGAGGATCTTGAGTTTAAGCCATAAAATCCAGGGGAGAAAATGTGTCTGACAGCGGGAGCTTGTGAGGAGATCATCTTCTTGGTGATGGGCAGAGCTGTGCTTACCTTAGTGACCACTCCTTCTGGGCCTGTGTTCCTCTGCAGAGGTGAAGGGGCCCTGGGGAGGGCCATGTGGAACCTTGCAGGCAAGAAGGACCACTCTCTGTGTCTCCCTCACCTTTTGGTTCCTCTCAGGTTTGTCACGAGGCAGTGTGACTCCATGGGCAAGCAGGAGCCTGCAGCCATCAGAAGCAAAGCTCCAGGAAGCCCAACCTCTTCCATGTCAGCCGACCAAGCAGCCAGCAACTCTCTACTTCCCTTGAACTCTGGGGAGCTCAGCAGAGGGGACCTCAGTCATCAGGGTGATGCAGGTGCCTCAGGGAGCAGCCTTGTGGGTGGCTCAAAGCCTGTGGATGCTCAGGTGAAGCATAGCATGAAGGAGCCTGCACCTGCCCCCTTCATTCCTTTTTCCGGTGGGGGCCAGCGGCTGGGGGGCCCTTCTGGGTCCTTGAAGCCACTAACATCATCTTTATCCAAGTCATCCAAGTCCTTCTCTGGCACTGGAGGTCCCTCTAAGCCCAAGAAGTCAAAGCCTGGTGAGGAGTCCCCACAGGAGCCTGAGCCGGTAAGGAGTTGCTGGGCCTTGGACGTCTCCTGACTGAGATTGTATTCTGGCCAGGCTGGCACATGGTCGCCATGGGCTCATGGGTATCTCTTGGGAACAGGACTTGTTCCGTTTTCATTCTGAGCTTCCTGTTTAGATGTGTAGTCATAAGGGTTTGGTGCATTGCTCACTTTATCACCACCATCATGTTTCTGCCACTCTAAAATGCTCTACATGGGTATTTTTTTTTTTTTTTTCGAGGTAGGGTTTCACTCTAGTCCAGGCTGACCTGGAATTCACTATGGAGTCTCAGGGTGGCCTTGAACTCTTGGCTATCCTCCTACCTCTGCCTCCCGAGTACTGGGATTAAAGGCGTGTGCCACCATGCCCGGCATACATGGGTATTTTAAAAAATTATTTATTTGCGTGTGTGTGTATATGGACATTCCAGGATCTCTTGTCACTGCAGATGAATGCCTGTCTGGTTTGCGTGGGTGGAATGGGAACCCAGGCTGGTAGGTTTTGCAAGTAAATACCTTTGACCACTGAGCAATCTCCCCAGGTCCCTATGTGGGGTTTTAAGCCTGGTGCACCCCAGTAGGGTGACTCAGAACAGCAGTTGCCTCCCTTCCTCCGTAATTGGGAGGCTTTCATCAGGTACGTTGTGAAGGTGGCTTTGAGCATTGATTGAGCATGCCAGAAATTTAGTCCTGAGCCATCTGTCCTGTTGTCACCTTCCTGTTGCTGGCCTGCTGGTTGTGGGACCTATATGGAGATTAAAAAAATTTTTTTTAATTTACTTATTGGCAAGTAAAAAGAGGGAGAGATAGAGAATGAGAATGGGTATGCCAGGACAAGTGCTGCCTTGTGTGTCTGGCTCCACGGGGGTGTAGGGGAATCAAACTCGGGCCTTCAGGCTTTGCAAGCAAGCACCTTTAACCATTGAACCATCCCATCAGCCCTCTACATGGAGATTTTATAAGGCAGAAGAAGGGTGGTGAATTTACCTGCAGGTCAATATATCTATAACTCACATTTGAAAGCTTAAATAGTAGGACCCTGGCTCACTGATCAGAATGAATTGAGGACTTTGGCATGGAAGTTGCCATTGGCTGCTTCTAATCTCCGCTGGGAGGAGAGTGGCTTTCCCAGCCCTTGGAAAATGGCCCAGTCACTGGCCCCTGGACTAGAATGGTGTGGTACCTTTTCTTTTTTCTTTTTTTCCTTTTTTCTTTTTGTATTTTTGGGTAGGGTCTCACTCTAGTCCAGGCTGACCTGGAATTCACTCTTTAGTCCCAGGCTGGCCTCAAACTCATAGCAATCCTTCTAGCTCTGCCTTCTGAGTGCTGGGATTAAAGGCATGTGTCACCACACTCGGATCCTTTTCTTCTTTGCTGAGCTTTTCTGAGGTGAAGCTTCTTGCTATGGTAGCACACCTGTTGCAGTGTACCTGTGTGTTCAGTTTTATAGAACAGCACTTGTCTTAATTTTGAATTCATCTCTGAGCCCCTGCTACTAGAGCTGTTACTCTGGCCCAGTTTGTCTCAGTTCCACCCTTGCCATCCTGGTGATGAGTTCTGCTACCACCTGCAGTGGCAGGGCCCGTGTGTTTTGGATCATGCTTTTTGGGTAGCTTATAGGGTGACTCTCTACCTTTTCCACCAGCTGGAATGGCTGTCTTCTGACCTGTGTTCTTGGTCCACTTAAGATTTCATTTTTACCAGGCATGGTGGCGCACGCCTTTAATCCCAGCACTCGGGAGGC
The DNA here is from genome assembly GCA_036346955.1 of Dipus sagitta. Taxonomy (NCBI): domain Eukaryota; kingdom Metazoa; phylum Chordata; class Mammalia; order Rodentia; family Dipodidae; genus Dipus; species Dipus sagitta. The sequence goes on from CM070778.1 coordinate 15,518,815, forward strand.
AGAGGTAGGAGGAGTACCATGAGTTTGAGGCCACCCTGAGACTACAGAGTGAATTCCAGGTCAGTCTGAGCTAGAGCGAGATCCTGCCTCGAAAAAACAAACAAAAAATTTCATTTTTATGTTATTTATTTGAGAGAGAGTAAAAGAGAGAGAAAGAAGGAGGCAGATAAGAAAATGGGAATGCCAGATCCTCCATCCACTGCGAACAAACTCCAGATGCATGATGAATGTGCCACCTTGTATATCTGGCTTACGTGGGTCCTTTAGGCTTTGCAGGCAAATGCCTTAACTTCTAAGCCATCTCTCCAGCCCTATTTTATTTTATTTATTTTTTGTTTTGTTTTTCGAGGTAGGGCCTCACTCTAACCCAGGCTGACCTGGAATTCACTATGGAGTCTCAGGATGGGCTCGTACCCACAGTGATCCTCCTACCTCTGCCTCCCAAGTGCTGGGATTAAAGTCATGTGCCACCATACCCAGCTTCTAATTTTTTAAAAAAATTATTTACTTATTTGAGAGAAAGAGGCAGAGGGGGGAGGGAGAGGGAGAGGGAGAGAATGGGCATGCTAGGGCTCCAGCCACTGCAGACAAACTCCAGATGTATGCACCCCCTTGTGCATCTGGCTTACGTGGGTCCTGGAGAATCGAACCGGTATCCTATGGCTTTGCAGGCAAACATCTTAACTGCTAAGCCATTTCTCCAGTCCTCTAATTTTTTTAAATACATATTTATTTATTTGAGAGAGAGAGAGAGAGAGAATGAATGGGTGTATCAGGGCCTCTTGCTGCTGCAAATGAACTCCAGACACATGAGCCATTTTGCATGGGTACTGAGGAAGTGAACCCAGGCCATCAGGCTTTCCAGTCAACCACCTTTAACTGCTGAGTCATCTTTATAGCCCAAGGTTTTATTCTTGTTTTTTTTTTTTTTCTTTTTTTTTTCCCAAGGTAGGGTCTCCTTCTAGCCCAGGCTGACCTGGAATTCACTATGTAGTCTCAAGGTGGCCTTGAACTGACGGCAGTCCTCCTACCTTTGCCTCCCAAGTGCTGAGATTAAAGGCATGTGTCACCACGCCCGGCAAGATTTTATTTGTGAAAGATTTTGCTGGGGCTAGAGGGATGGCTCTGAAGTTAAGGTACCTGCCTGCAAAACCTGATGAAACAGGTTTGATTCCTCAGTGCCCATGTGCAGGCAGATGCACAAAGTGGCACTTGCATCTGGAGTTCACTTGTAGTGACTAGAGGCCCTGGCACGCCCATTCTCTCGATCTGTCTCACTCCTCTCTGTTTCTCTGTGCTTGCAAATAAATCAATAAATTTTATTTGTATTTATTTATTTGAGAGAGAGAGAGAGAGAAAGAATGGGTGCGCCAGGGCTTCCAGCCACTGCAAACGAACTCCAGGCGCATGTGCCACCTCGTGAATCTGGCTTACGTGGGTCCTGGGGAATCAAACCAAGGTCCTTTAGCTTTGCAGGTAAGCGCCTTAACCACTAAGCCATCTCTCCAGTCCAAATATATTTTTTAAAAAAGATTTTGCTACTGAAAACTGTTTCTAATGATGGCAAGCCACTGGAAGATTACTAATATTACTGTTATTAGTGTTTGCAGACAGGGTCAGGGTCTTGCCATGCCTTCCACTCACAGTCCTCCTCCTTCAGCCTTCTGAATGCTGGGTGTACATACCTATCAACCACTGGAAGAGTATTAAGAAAAGTGACATTAAAAAAAAAAAAAGAAAGAAAAGTGACATTAACAGTTTGTTGTCTGGATTCTAGGCTCATGCAAGTGAGGGACTGCCTGAAGCAGTGCCCATGGGGGAGCAAAGGACGCTATATTGTCTGAGTGGTGGGCAATTTGCTTGGCTATGGCTGGGGTAGAGTAGTGCCTGTGGGTAGCTGGAAGGTGGCTTGTCCTCCACGTGGAAGTGGCTAATACTAGGAAAGAGCCAAGGCTGAGCTCCTAGCTGACAAATGTGTCAGGACCAAGCACTAGGTGGCTAGGAGGGTAGTGTTTGGTGTGTCACAGAGCTCTGAGAAAAGTCCTGACTGCTGATGACCTCATGGTGGTGGAGTGGTGCCTGTCTTGCTGCTTTGAGAGCAGGATGCCAGAATCCACCAAACAGACACAGGAGACAAGTCCTCTGGATGGATAGGCATGTCAGCAGCCTAGGAGAAAGGGCCAGTCTGTAAGACACCAGAGGACCCTGGGCCCACCCTAGCATGTGAGGGAGATGGCCACTTGCTCTAGTGTTCTGTTCCCAGACATCCAGCTCTGGTGGCAGGTGGAGAGTGTACCACTGGATGATTTACAACTTTCACCTGTGTGTTCCTCTACTTGTGACCTTGGCTCAGGCCCTTCCCAGCTTGTTAGGGAGGGTACCTGCATTTTAAGGTAGTCAGAAGAGGAGACACCAGGTTTCTAATCTGCTGGTAACCTGAAGCTCCAGGAACCATCTTTGTTTCTGTTTTCATGATTGTATTAAAGGAAGTTTGAAAAAGGAAGAAAAGAATGAAAGTTAGTCCTTACCCTCCAGCCCTTAACACTCTTTTTTGGTTTTTTGAGATAGGGTCTCACTCTAGCCCAGGTTGACCTGGAATTCACTTCACTATGTAGTCTCAGGCTGCTCTCAAACTCAACAGTGATCCTCCTACCTCTGCCTCCCAAGTGCTGGGATTAAAGGCATGTGTCACCAAGTCCAGCTTTTTCTTAACACTCTTACAGCAGTTTCTAACTTTTTTTCTAAAATCCTTTCACTGCCATGTGTGTTGTGTGTGAGTGCATGCATGTTGATGCTTGAGTACACGTGTGTGAGTAGAAGTGTAATCTTGTCCGTCATATCCAGGGCTTTCTGTGCCTTGTCTCTATGAGCCCCTTCTACCCCATCTCACACTGCCATGCTTGATTTATGTGCGTGGCTGGGAATAATCGATCTTTGGAAATAGGAGTGCTGCTCACTGTACTCTCATGCTCCCCCACTTTAAAAATATTTGTATTTACTTGAGAGAGAGAGAGAGATGAGAATATATGGGCATACCAGGGCCTCTTTTCACTGCAAACAACTCCAGATAGGTGTGCCACTTTGTGCATCTGTCCTTGTGTCAGTACTGGGGGACTGAACTCTGGGTCAGCTCTCTTTACAATCAAGTACCCTTTTTTTTTTTTTTTCCCCGAGGCAGGGTCTCACTCTAGCCCAGGCTGACCTGGAATTCACTGTGTAGTCTCAGGGTGGCTTTTAACTCATGGCAATCCTCCTACCTCTGCCTCCCAAGTGCTGGGATTAAAGGCGTGCGCCACCACGCACAGTTTACAAGCAAGTATCAAGTACCTTGAACTGCTGAGCCATTTCCCCTGCCCCCCCTTTTTTTGTTTCTTTGTTTGCTTTTTCTACATAATGCTATATTTTTATTTATTTTATTATGTACTTCATTCTGGCCTCAAACTCTATCTCTGTCAGTGCACCTGTCCAATGCTGGGATTTCAGACATTCATTTTCATGCCTGGCAACATCCCCCCCCCACACACACACAAAAAACGATTAGTATTTGACAACAGAATTGCACAGCAGGAACAGAGATTTCCTGTATAGCCCCTTTCCCTCCGCACACAGCCTCCCTGCTATCAACATCTACATGTAGTGAAATACTTTTTTTTTTTTTCCGAGATAGGGTCTCACCCTAGCTCAGGCTGACCTGAAATTCAATCTTTTGTCTCAGGGTGGCCTCGAAGTCACGGCGGTCCTCCTACCTCTGCCTCCCGAGTGCTGGGATTAAAGGCGTGCACCACCATGCCCGGCTTGAAATACTCTTATTATGGCCAGACTAGCAAGACCCATCCCTGTCACCCAGTCTCATTGCTTACATTGGGGTTTATTGTGGGTGTGGACATGTACAATGATGGGGACCCACCGTTAGGGTGACTCCTTGGGGTCATTTCACTGCCCAGTACAGCCCAGTGCTTTCCTCTCTGTTCCTCCCGATCCCCACCCCATTCCAAGCATCTGCTAACCTTTTACCATCTGCATTTTGCCTCGTCCAGAGGCCTCTGTGTTTTTAGGTGGGTCTTGGTCCCAATGTTGACTGATGTGGCACTCTGCAGCCTGACCCTCCTCACTGCTCACTGCCCTCTGCCAGCCTTTGGCCCCCACACTGCTGACATCTCAGCACAGCTCACATCTGCCCGTATGCTCACTGTGTTCTTTGGCCACATTGCTATGTCTGACAGTCACCAATGTGATGGGCACAGAATTGGGTTTTATAACCTTTCTCTGTGATTACTGCCCTGTCTCTTTTATGTGGATGAGTGTGTGTGTGCTTGTGTGTGTATGAGAGGCGTAAGGCTGTCGTCCTCTTGTGTTTACTGAAGAAGGGTCTTTCACTTAAGTCTGGAGCTGACCGATTCAGCTAGTCTAGCTAGCTAGCTCGCCCCAAGGATCTTGTTTTCACCTTCTATGTGCTAGGGTTAGGGTCAGCTGATATGCTGCTGGGCATTTGTGCTGATGCTGGGTGGGGGGGGGGGTCTCAATTCCGAAGTGCATGGGAAGCACTTTATCCCTTGAGCCATCTCTTCAGCCCCTTTTCTGTGTTTGTTTGTTTATTTTTATTTTACTTTCTATTATTTTGGGTTTTTCAAAGTAGGGTCTAACTCTAGCCCAGGATGACCTGTGTAGTCTCAGGCTTGCCTCAAACTCACAGCGATCTTCCTACCTCTGCTTCTTGAGGGCTGGGATTAAAGGTATACACCACCATGCTTGGCTATTAACTAATTAATTTACTTATAGAAAGAGCGAGAATGGGCATTACAGGGCCTCTTGCCACTACACATGAACTCTGGATGTATGTGTCACTTGGTGCATCTGACTTTATGTGGGTTCTGAACTGGCAGGCTTTGCAAGCAAGGCCTTTAACTGCTGAGCCATCTCTCCAGCTCCTCTTCTCTGTGTTCTTGCTAGCTATTTAAGCTTCACTTTCTTACTGCAGATGTCTTTTGCCTGCTTTGGTTTTTGTTACTCTGCAGGTTTCTATGTGACTGGGGGAGGGGAGTTGGAACCCTTCATCAGCCAAAAGGTCCAGGTGGTGTCTTCTTCCTTGATTTCTCTTGGATCCATGAGTTTGTCCTTCCTACAATGCTCTTCAGCCCGTTTGAAGGTTCCCTGTGGGCCCAGGGCTGGTTTTCCTGGAAGTTTCTCAGCTCTGTCTTCAGCTGAATAGCCTCTTAGCCACTCTGCCCTGGTGGTACCCTCTCTGTGGGGCTTATCATCCTCCAGTGGCTCCCTGCTGGCTCTAGCTGTGGCTCATTTTGGAAAGGCTGCCAGAGTGAATCTCTTCTTTGCCTCTCTTTGCCAAATGTGACAAGTCTCTTCAAGGACTTCATCCTTTCAAATAACTTTCAGGATGTCAGCCAAATTCCTCAGAAGCTGCTATTGGACATTGCATGGAATTACGTTTTGAATTGAGTTTCTATTTACTTTGGAGAGATTTATTCTTCATGTTGTGATACCTCAGCCATGGACTTCACATTCCTTCCTGGTTGTCTTGCTCTGTCCTTGAAAGTAGGACTTGGCCACTTCCGGCCCTCATGCTTGTGCTGTGAGCACCTTGCTTACTGGCCGAAGGCTTCTCCCATCCCTGAGATTTTTCTTTTCCTGTGTAGTTGCTGAAGTCTTCAGACAGCCTTTTCTGTATTGGTGGAGGGAGCTCTGCTTTCTTCTTCAGTTCTTTTTTTTTTTCCAAGGCAGGGTCTCACTCTAATTCAGGCTGATCTGGAATTCACTATGTAGTTTCAGAGTGGCCTTGAACTCTTGACCATCCTCCTACCTCTGCCTCCTGAGTGCTGGGATTAAAGGCATGCGCCACCACACCTGGCTTTAAAAAAATAAAAGAATATTTTATTTTTATTTATTTAGAGAGAGAAAGATGCAGGAGAAAGAGAATGGGCGTGCTTAGGCCTCCAGCTACTGCAAAAGAACTCCAGATGCATGTGCCACCTTGTGCATCTGGCTTACGTGGGTACTGGGGAATCAAACTGAGGTCCTTTGGCTTTGCAGGCAAACTTAACTGCTAAGCTGTCTCTCTAGCCCTCCTTTAGTTCTTAATATGAGGTCTTGGGTGGATTTTTGGGTCAAGCCATCTTTGTTTGCAGGGGTTCAGCCATTTGCCAGTGACATACTTGATTTTTAGCCACACTTTAGCACTTTGTTTCAGACTTTTTTTTTTTTTTTTTTTTTTTGGTTTTTCAAGGTAGGGTCTCACGCTGGTCCAGGCTGACCTGGAATTCACTATGTAGTTTCAGGGTGGCCTCGAACTCTCAGCGATCCTCCTACCTCTGCCTCCCGAGTGCTGGGATTAAAGGCGTGCGCCACCCCGCCCGGTTGTGTCAGACTTTTGTGTCTGTAGTCGTAGGGGAGACCAGCTGTGTATTTTTTCTTGCTCTTTTGTCCAGCTTGGGAACCAAGAAGATACTATTAAGTTTGTTGATGCTGATCCCTGTCTCTGCTCAAGTGTTATGTGACTTCCTGGGGTGACATGTAGAATTATCATTCACCTTAGATTAGGGCCCTGAACAAACCAAAACAAGGATTCCATCCAAGTCCAACTTGGTAAACAAATGAGTTTATTGGGGTTATTTGTGGGAGATTGGATGACAGGTTACTTATAGGAGTGCGAGTGATTGAGAACAACTACATCACCAAAAAGTCCCATCCCATCATGGCTAAGGTCCTTAGGGTGCTGCTTCAGTGGAGTCCTACCTTCAGCTAACCTGCCACCTCCTATGAACTCCAGCACCTCCAGAGATCATGAGACCACGTGTAACTAGAGGGCAGGAGAGCATAGTGGCTGGAATTGCAGGTGAGGTGCTGTGACTTAATAGGAAATCTTAACAGCCTCACTGCCTCTCTGACAGATAATCTGTGCTCCATGTGATGGCCTATGGTCATGTTATGTCTGGAGGAAGCAGCTCTTTCCTAGCACTTGGACGTGGTGCTTCAGAAGAGGCACACCCTCCTTGAAAGGCCTGTGCTGCCTGCTTCAGACTTTGCCTTTTGAGCATGCTTGCATGGCTTCATGGCTTGACCCTTAGCTTCATGTCCTTTGTCCTGTGTCCCTCTGGAAGGTTCCCCGGCCCTTTGGCTGATGTGTCCTGTCTGTCCCTGTCCTGGGCTCTTACCTGGTTGCAGCCTGTGGCCACACTGTGGAATCCTGTGCTTGGCTGCCTAGGCTTCTGCTTTCTTGGCATCTGCCTGTGCAGAAGGAGGTGCTGGTGTCACCTGTGACTTTGGACTGGAGGTGGCAGATGGGGTCATGGCTCGCCCCGATGCAGGCTGGGGACCCAGAGAGTCTCATACTCGGTTAGGAGTTGGCAATTCCAGCTAGTTGTGTGCACAGGATATGCTGACCACTGTGACCCAGGGGCCAGGCCAGAACAGAACTCCTGTTGGCCTGAGAAGGCCCAACTCAGTGCCCTCCTCTCCTGTGTGGACCGCTGCTGTTGAGACAGCTGACTGTGTCTGGTCTCTGTGTGGCAGGAGGGTGACTGAGAGCTCTGGTGATCTTTCTGTCCGTGGAGTTCTCCTCTCGCAGGCAGTGCACACTTGTTCTCAGGGACAGCACCTTGGCAGCAGTCTGTCTTTATGGCTGCACTTTTCCCTGTCCTGGCGTCTGTGCACTCTGTGTACTCTGCTGAGGTGACTACTGGTTGCTGGTGGTGCACTGTGGAGAGGCTCCCGATACCCTGCCTGACCCAGCCCTCACCTGCTCAAGTTCCTCTGTCCATAACTGCAGATCCCTCACCCAGTAGCTGTGAGGACAGTGTTTGTGAGGACAGTGTTGTGGCACGATGGTCAGTGTGTGCTGGAACAAAGGGCAAGTGCTTGGAGTTTGCCATTATGGGTTATCACCGCAAGTCAGGAACACTCAAGTTGTGTCCAACAGCCAAGGTCATGGTGCTAGTCCCTAAAGCTTGAATGGCTCCCATCCTAGTCACTTTTTTTTTTTTTTTTCTTCTGTTTTCCAGGTAGGATCTTGTTTTAGCCCAGGCCTACCTGGAAACCTGGAATTCACTATGCAGACTCAGGGTGGCTTGGAACTCACATTGATCCTCCTACCTTTGCCTCCTAAGTTCTGGGGTTAATGGCGTGTCCCACCACGCCTGGCCCCAGTCACTTTTGCATGACATCTTCACTCCTGGCTCTCGGCCACATGCCTGGGAGAGTGGAGGGAAGGTCAGGAACCCATGCCCTTGGCGGTTGTGGCTGCTCCTGTCCAGCCTCTCCTCGGGGTGCTGCCCATCGGTTCACAGTGTCCTGAACCCCTGAGCTGTCCTCACTTGGTAGATGAGTGGTTCATCCTGGTTTGTGGTGGTGATGGTGCCTGCCCTCCCCTTGGGACTCTGTTGATTCTGTGATGTTTGTGCCAGTGTGAAGCTCCTGGGCCCAGGGGCAAGCTGAAAGCAGACCTGTGTGGTTAGAGCAGGCTGGTGCCAGTAACCTGATATAACTTTGGTCCTGTCCTCCTGGAGATCCCTCAGTTGAGGGACAGGGCAGCTGTCCCTCCTACCCTGAAGGTGCCAGTCCTTTGCCCATTGCCCCCTCCATGCCAACTTAGCCTTGTGTTCTGTGCTGGGTGCAGCAGCTCAGAGCAGCCAACCTGGTCAACTCACTAGGCAGGCAGTCACTGTCCCTGGGTAAGGATCTCAATGCAGGCACTCATCCCAGGGCCCCAAGCCAGAGAGGGGTCCTGTGGAGGGTGCTTTGCTCTGCCTGTGCCTTTGATCTGGGAGCCCAGGCAGCTGATTGATTATGGAGGGTCCCCCGCCCTCTGCCTTTCGCCTCCTGTCACCAACAACCCCACACCCAGAGGGCCAGCCGGCCACATGCGTCTGTTTTGTGTCCCTACTCAGTCTTGGGGGGAGGGGAATGGGAACAAAACAGAACTTTTTTGGGGAACTTCAAAGGTACACTTTAGTAATCAAAAAGAGTTTCCAAGTTTCCCATTAATGTTTTGCCTGTGTGTGGTTTTGGATTTAAATAAAGACTCAGAAGAAAGAGACAGGATAAAATACAGGCAGGTCCTCGCTGAGGCCCGGGATGGTTCCCAGAGCCCGGCGGTTCCTGCCTTTGATGTCAAACATTAATTATTAGAAGGTAGTTTTACTGGCGATCAGAACTGGGCTCTGGGAGAGGCTGGGGCTGCCCGGCGCCCCCTGGCCGTGTCCTTTGAAGTCCCTCCACGGCCCGGGAGGCCGCCTTGCAGCTCTATGCTTGCAGGCCGATCACAGCAAACACCCCCCACGCCTCAGCCTCCCTAGCAGCTGGCATAAGGGCCGACACTGATCAAAGGCCCTGGGTCCTCCCAGGCAGGATGGGCTGCTGCTGGCCTACTGCCCCTCCCCCTTGGGGGATTTCCTTCGTGCCTGCCCTGCGCCCCTTGCACACAGTTTGGCCTTCACCCTCTGTGCCCTGGGCTGGTGGCTGGTCAGTACTCATGGGGCTGGGACAGGCCTGTACAAGGGTGGGGGAGGTATGAACTGGGCTATGGTGCCAAACTTGAGAACGTCCATCTGGACCCGTGTGAGCCGGGCATGGCAGGGTGGCAGGTGTCCTTGGAAGGTTGGAGTCCAGTGCTACATGGATGGGGGTGCTCCAGGCTATATTGCTGCTCTCCTCTTCTTGGTCTGAGGGTCTTACCCTGTCATCCCCATAGACTGGCCATGGTCCCTGATGTACTCTGTGGGTGTTTGTGGACAGCCCTCAGGTTCCCAGGGCCAGTCACTGCTCCTCTGAGAACCATAGGCCAGGCCTTCACTGAAAAGGCCCCTGAAGTTTGCTGGCAGATGCTTCGGCAGCCTTGTAGGTGGGCGGCTAAGTGTCTGGTTGTTTTTGCAGTTTGGTAATTGGCTGGGCTTGTGCCTCAGTGGATAATTCCAGAGATAAATGCTTACTGTGCAAGTGTGGTGGAGAATGGCCCTGTAGAGCAAGGACCCCACTTTTACCACCTAGTCTGAGCTCCCAGCCTGGCTTGTGTGTGTGTGTTCCTCCTGTCTGGGCACTTATTCTTCCTGGGCCCCCAGGAGCAGCTGCCACACTCAGCCAGGCCATGTGGATAAGGAAGGCTTATATCCTAACCACATAGATCCGGCCAGTACCTCTGGGAGGTGACACACACCTGGCATCCACTTAACAAGATGCTGCAAAATGTATAGCCTCCACTGGTGTGGCCTAGTATTTCATAGCAGTCTCTTCTTTTTATTTATTTATCATTTTTTAAAATTTTATTCATTTATTTATTTGAGAGAGAGAAAGAGGCAGAGAGAGATTGAGAGGGAGAGAATGGGCGTGCCAGGGCCTTCAGCCACTGCAAATGAACTCCAGACACGTGCACCCCCTTGTGTATCTGGCTTATGTGGTCCTGGAGAATTGAATGGGGGTCCTTTTTGGCTTTGCAGGCAAACACCTTAACCGCTAAGCCATCTCTCCAGTCCTTTTTTTTTTTTTTAATTGATTTTTAAAATTTATTTAAGAGAGGGAAAGAGGCTGAGAGAGAGAGAGAGAGAATGGGTGCACAAGGGCTCCCAGCCATTGCAAACAAACTCCAGATGCTTGTGCCACCTTGTGCATCTGGCTTACATGGGTCCTGGGGAATCGAACTGAGGTCCTTTGGATTTGCAGGCAAGTGCCTTAATCACTAAGCCATCTCTCCAGCCCCTCTTTTTTTTTTTTCTTTTGTGTGTGAGATTTATTAGTAAATGTGATTGTTAAGATATTCAGCAGTGGAGGCCCTCATGAGTGCTGAGCCTGCCACTTGCTGGGGCCACAGTTGGGGGTATATTTGACCCCACAGCTCTTGGGGATAAGCCACTTCTCAGCTACCATGTCTTCACATTCATCTGCATCGAATTTGGTGAAGCCCCATGTTGCACTCAGGTTCTCAATGCTGGCAGAGATCATCTGACCAAGAGTAGCTTGTGGGAAAAAAGGATTTATTTTGGCTTACAGACTAGGGAAGCTCCATGGTGGCAGGGGAAAATGATGGCATGAGCAGAGGGTGGACAACACCCTCTGGTCAACATAAGGTGGACAATAACAACAGGAGAGTGTGCCAAACACTGGCAAGGGGACACTGGCTATAACACCCGTAAGCCCGCCTCCAACAATACACCACCTCCAGGAGGCATTAATTCCCTAATCTCCATCAGCTGGGAACCTAGCATTCAGAACACCTGAGTTTATGGGGGACACCTGAATCAAACTGCCACACCCCACTTTGAGATACGGATCATCTGGCATCCAGAATACTTGAACTTGACTCTCAGTAGCACCTCAATCACATGCTCTTTAATCTGCAGCTTGGTGTGGATGGACACGATAACCTGGCCACTGTGTCCCGGAGCTTCCCAAAAGCATCCTGCATACCTGTCTGGAGTCTAAATTGGGAATAGCGTGAGATCAGAAATACAGATATCCACCAGAAAGCTGTCTCTAAGGTCCCCTGGGGCTCAAGTCCACCCTGAGACTCCATAGTGAATTGCAGGTCAGCCTGGGCTAGAGTGAGACCCTACCTCGAAAAACAAACAAACAAACAAAAAGCTCTCTTTAAGTGTGTTTCATGTTCACAGTAAGAGGCTAGACAGTCGAGATACCTATGCAAAATAAGAGCCTGTTTGTGAGCTCCATCATTGTGGTATGGCTACCCCATGGTCTTCACAACATCCGTGAGAGCAGAGAGGCGGTGCTCAGGTGTTTTGGAGATGCCTTTTCTTGCCTTTTGCTGTTGGGCTGTGGACTTGGCATTTCTGGGCCCAGCTCATTCCCAGATGTGCTCCCACCAGGTGAAGTCTTTGTCAGTGATTCCTGTAGCTTATCCAACCTCCAGTGAGTCTGGGGGTAGCTGCAGGGCTGGGAGGAGCGGGAGAGCTCCTCTGTCCGCCTGCTGTCTGCTGTTTCTCTAAGGGTGGGGCTTGTGGCTATGGAGATGGGGCTCTTGGCTGGCCACTCTGAGTCCAGCCTCCAAGGCCGGTGTGTGTGTGGGGGGGGCTGGGATACTCTTCCTTTTTTTTTTTTTTAGGATTTTATTTTTATTTATTAGAGACGGAGAGAGGGAGAGGGAGAATGGGCACACCAGGGTCTCTAGCCACTGCAAACTCCAGATGCATGTGCCACCATATGCATCTGGCTTACGTGGGACCTGAAGAATCGAACCTGGTCCTCGGGCTTCACAGGCATGTGCCTTAACCATTAAGCCATCTCTCCAACCTTGGGACGCTCTATTCTTCATCCAGTGGTAGGTGCATCTTTTCAGGACCACGTTCCTGCTGCTGGCTGTCTACCTTGCTCTTCTCCTTGGGCGCGTGGTGGCTGCTGGCTGGCAGATGGACCCAGGCTGGCAGTGCTTTGTGGATGTGTGCCTAGAGCTGTGCAGTGGGCTTTACCACTTCGTCAGCAGTAGCTTCATGTGCAGTGTATACAAGCCCCAGGGCACAGGGATTGAAGCGCCCCTCCCCTCTGCGTAGCCCCTGAACCTGGGTCAGGGTTCAGCATCGCACTCTGGCACAGCCACCTCCTTCTGTGCTGTCCAGGGCCTTTGATGGCAACCATGTGCGGAGGCACCTCCCTCTTGAGGGTGGCTGAGCCCTGTGAGTAACTGGGGTGGGGGGGGGGTTGGCTTACATCCCTTTTGTAGTGATTCATTTGAGCTCAAAGCCCCAAGGGGAAACGCTTCACATTCCCTCTCACCAAAGCCATTGTCAGCGCCTACTGGGCTGAGGAGAGAGCAAGCCCTCATGGAGAAGCTGGAAAATCTGAGATTGAGGTCACCTCTGAAGAGTATTCACATTTTTTTATCCATTTGTCGTCACATCCTGGAAAATCACTGTTAAGAATAGGAAACTTAAAAAAAATTAAATAAAATTAAAAAAAAGCCAGGCGTGGTATCGCACGTCTTTAATCCCAGCACTCGGGAGGCAGAGGTAGGAGGATCGCCTTGAGTTCGAGGCCACCCTGAGACTCCATAGTGAATTCCAGGCCAGCCTGGGCTAGAGTGAGACCCTACCTCGAAAAACCAAAAAAAAAAAAAAAAAAAAAAGAATAGGAAACCTCAGAAGACCCACTTCTGATGTGTGTGGGACTTCCTGCACTTGTCCTGCCATGCCTGGACTTCCCAGATGGGCTACATTGGGCCCTCTGCTGGGAGTGGTCACTGACACCCCACCTCCCACTGAGCTCCAGCCCTGTTTGCTCTAGGCTGGGTGGTGTCCACAGTGGTGCCTGACCACCCCTGGGGAGTTCTGGATCGTTCCTACTTGCCTCACATGGCACAGCTCTGAACTAGTTGGGGACAAGTATGGTGGGGTTTTTGTTGTTGTTTTTCTGAGATAGGGTTTCTCTTGCCCAGGCTCACCTGGAATTCACTCTGTAGCCTAGGCTGGCCTTGAACTCATAGCATTCCTCCTGCCTCAGCCTCTCAAGTGCTGGGATTAAAGGTGTATGTGCCACCATGCCTGGCATTCAAGAATGGTATAGAAAAATGGAGACTCCTGCCTTCAGTCTGCTTAGCCCCACCTCACCTCATTTCTGGTCAGTCTACAGCACTCTCACTGTTGGCTGTGCTTGCGAGTCGGCTAGCTTCCTCGGGTCTCAGGAACAAGAGCCTCCTGGATTGGCTTCAACAGAGAGTTCTCACTCACAGGTCAGGTCTCACAGACACAGCCTTGCAAGCAGCAGTGAGGCCAGCACCCTCAGAATCTGCTCTCCCATGCCTGCTGCCGTCGCATGTACTCTGGGCCTGTTTCCTTATCTGTCACATGGCAGTCATAACATGCCCTGACCCTGTAGCTTTATTTTTACCACACCACAGGCTGCCTGGAGAAGGAGCTGGAAAGGGCCCCTTTGGGGTCGACATGCCCAGAACACAGACTGTGGCTTGCTGGAGAGCCACATTCTCAGAGGCCCACTATACCAGGCCCCCATCCCTGCCATGAGCTAGGCAGCTGGCTCATCCTCGGTGCCTCACAGGCCCTCCAGAGCCTCCTGCCCATGCCTTTCTTCGTGGCCACCCTTCAGCATCCCTGAAGCCCTCTCTGAGCTTCAGGCACACGGAGCACAGCCTTCTGCAGCCTCCCCCACAAAGCCAACTGGGGCTCTAGGATGTCATCTCTGTGTTAGCATCCTCTTGGCTGAGAGATGGCAGAACAGCCTCGTTCTGTCCCTCAGGCACCAGCACATGCTCTGGGCATCTCCTCAGCCTTGTCAGCCTTGACTGTTCCTCACAGCTATCACCGTGTGCTTTCTTTCCTTCTGATGTCTCATCCCTAGACCTGTGTTCTCCATCCAAAAACATCTCCATAAGTACACCTAGGATGGGAGCTGAGCGAAATGCTCTCAGTGCCAGCGGGAGAGCAGATGGGAGCCAGGCGCTGGCAAAGCATCCCAAGTAAACAGGGTCAGGCGTGGCTGGGGGACAGCTGCTCGGTCTGCTGAAGACTGCCCTGCTGTGGCCTCCTTGCCCAGTGGCTCTGGGATAGAAGCTGTCCTGCTTGGCTGATGGAGTTTCTCCACTCTGTTCCTGAATCCCCTGCTGCCCTTGGTTATAAAGCCATATTTCCTACCACCCCAGTCATAGACCCTGTGGGATTTCATGGGGATTAAGGAGACTTGACCACCCCTGCCCTGCAACTAGTTGCTCACTCTACTTGCTAGCAGTTATCAGTGGGCCCTTCACTCTTGCTGCCCTTGAGTTACAACAGAGTTACCCCAAATGGGCTCTTGGACCAGTGTGAGGGGCCTAGGGCCAGGGGCCATGCTGTCCTGTTGCTCCTTCTGCACCCTGGGCTCCTGGGCCTGGGTGGTAGACAGGCTTCCCGAACAGAGCAAGCATCTGGAAGAGTCCAAAACTGTAAGAGATGTCATGTTTTGTTTGTTTGTTTGTTTTTCCCTCAAGGCAGGGTCTCACTTTAGCCTGACCTGGAATTTACTCTATGGCCCCAGGCTGGCCTTAAACTCCTGGTATCCATCATACCTGGCTCCAGTTGTACCTTTAAATTTTTTTTTGTTTTGTTTTGTTTTTAAGGTAGGGTCTCACTCTAGCCCAGGCTGACCTGGAATTCACTATGTAGTTTCAGGGTAGCCTCGAACTTACAGCGATCTCCTACCTCTGCCTCCCAAGTCCAAGTGTTGGGATTAAAGGTGTGAGCCACCATGCTGGGCATTTTTTATTTATTTATTTATTTTATTATTTTTTTCTGTAGAGTCTCCAGTCTAGGCTGACATGGAATTCACTGCAGTCTCAGGCTGGCCTTGAACTCACAGTGATCCTCCTACCTTGGCCTACTGAATGCTGGGATTAAGTGGCCTGGCCAGATTTACTTTAAAAATATATATATATTTGCAAGCAGAGATAGAGAGGGGAGTTGAGAGAGAGAATGGGTGTGCCCGGATCTCCAGCCACTGCAAATGAACTCCAGATGCATGTGCCTGTGCATCTGACTTTATATAAGTACTGGGTAATTGAACCTGGGTCATTAGGTTTTGCAGGTATGTGCTTTAACCTTAACCACTAAGCCCTCTCTCCAGCCCTGGTTTTACTTTATCATTATTATTATTATTTGTTTTTTCAAGGTAGGGTCTTGCTTTAGCCCAGGCTGACCTGGAATTCACTATGTAGTCTCTGAGTGGCTCCAAACTCATAGCAATCATCTTACCTCTGCCTCATGAGTGCTGGGATTAAAGGCATGCACCACCACACCCAGCTCCAGTTTTACTGCTGCCTTTGGGCAGCGTGGAGCAGATGGCAGGTGCCCCCTGTCCTGAAAGCAGCCTGGGGATGTGGGCTTGGGTGTCATGGGTCATTGGCACTGCCCAGAGTGTGGATGGCCGGCAACCCTCTGTCCTCTCTAATGTTCTCTGATGTTCTCAGGCTGTGCCGGCAAAGTTCCTGGGAATGATCACATGTTTCTCAGGACTGAGTTTTCTGGCTCCATCCTCTGCCCTGTGGCCCTGTCTGGGTAGACAGGCTTTGGGTAGTATCAGCTGCTATGCAAAGTGGCCTCCTGGGTTATCAGTGTGCCCTGAGGCCACTCTTTCTAGGAGGATCTGGAACTGGTAGCCTGAGTCTCTCCCTTGCTTAGCCCAAGGCTATGTGAACTGCCACTGTAGCTCCTAGCTCAGGGTGTGTCCACATTCTGTCTACTCTCCCGCGGGAGCCCCGGGAGCTGGTGGCCCTACTGGAATGCAGGCACTGTGGCCATGGGGGCAGCCTGGCGCCTGGCACCATGTTATAAAGAGCTCTGGAGCAGACTGCCCGCAGAGGCCACTTTGTGGCTGTGGCTTTGAAGGGGGCAGCCCCCTGAGGCCCTGCTCAGTCACCTGTGGGCTGCTGCCCAGACCTCAGCCAACCCTTATTAGCCATGCTGCCACGACCATGACTGAGGTCAGAGGGGCTCCCTGGCTAGGGCAACATAACAAAGCCATATGCGTGGTAGACCATGGGGACTTGAGGTTAGGTGGAGGGGGCAGGAGACACCTGGGATAGGGATCCACCAGCCTATACCCAGTGTGGATGGATTGAGTGAGCTAGTCCCTGAGTGGTGGACTTGAAGGACATCCTCAAAGCAGTGAGACTGAGACCTGGCCCTGCCTCATGGAAGGAAGGCTGCAAGAGTGTGGCGATGCTACCGTTGAGCATGTCTGCCTGATCTCACCTGGAAGACTGCAGTAGGGGAAGTTTATTCCCAGAGCTCCCGTTTCCGTTTCCCTGTCATCAGAGGAGCAGGAGGGGAAGCTGGGAAGCAAATCAGGAGCAGGGGACTGGCTCTGAGGCTACCTATCCTCCTGTGACAGCTGAATGTTTGTACAGGAGGACAAGACCCAGTGCGGGCCCTGCCAGACCAGCTGGGGACCTCGGTCAGGCCTGGCTCCATGGGGTGGCCCCAGCACTGAGTTGTCCCACCCTCCCAGGCACCGCAAGTGGAGCAGGCCTGCCTTGTAATTTTCAGTGCTGTTGATGCCAATTAGGAGTGACGCTGTCCCTTCCTTTGTCCCCAGGGTGGGCAGAGGGAAAGCCAGCTTGCTCCCCAGGGAGGGGGAGGTGGAGTCAGTCAGGCCATGCATGGGGCTGTGGTAGAGAGGGCAGTAGGGACAGCCTGCTGGGGTTTTTGCCAACACTCTAATTTGGTGGCTGTCACTGCCCCTCCCCTCTGGAGTCCCTGACGTGGCTTAAAACAGGGTGCTGCTCCCCAAATTGGCTTCCTGATATTAGGGTTCTCCCATTGAGGTAGTAAGCATGAGGGAAGTTCCCTGAGCTGTCCTCCTGGGTAGTGCTGATGACTACCCTATCCTTAGCTGCACTTCAGGGCCATGGCCCTGACAGGTAGCAAGACTGTGAATCAGAGGGTCCGAATGCTGCTGCTGTGAGCCCCCCTCTGGCCCTGTGTTGCAGACAGGTGGGCTGAGGTGGAGAGGCTGCATGGCTTCTCCAATGGTAGGGCCTGCAATCCCTCACAGATCACATCATCTGAGTTCCTCTTTGCTCAGCCTGTGGACCGAGACCCAGTGGTATGCCACCCTGATCTAGAGGACCTGCTTCAGGCCTGGCCAGCAGAGGTGCCTGATGAGTTCTTCGAGGTGACTGTGGACGATGTGAGGAGACGCCTGGCTCAGCTCAAGAGTGAGCGGTGGGTGCCCGTCTCCTCAGCCATTTCCTATGTCTTCCCTTCATGGTAGTCCTCAGTAGGTACTATTTAATGGCCAGGCCTGCCTGCACATTTGAGGGGTATCCAGACCTGTCTTTTGCCCAGGTCCCTCGGCAGCACTTCAGGATGGGTCCAGGTAATGACTTCTGGACCATTCCTGTCCTCTTGAGGAATGAACAGGGGGAGTCCAGTCGGGAACCTGTTTTGTCAGGTGACCAGGACCTTTGACCTTCTCTACTACAGGAAGCGTCTGGAAGAAGCTCCTTTAGTGACCAAGGCCTTCAGAGAGGCTCAAATGAAGGAGAAACTGGAACGCTATCCAAAGGTGAGCAGATACTCCTGTGACTCCAGTGACATGTGACTCCAGTAACTCCTGTGACCACACCTCTGGCTCACGTGGCTAGTGCTGCCA
This sequence comes from Dipus sagitta, assembly GCA_036346955.1. Lineage (NCBI taxonomy): Eukaryota > Metazoa > Chordata > Mammalia > Rodentia > Dipodidae > Dipus > Dipus sagitta. The sequence continues at coordinate 15,536,908 of CM070778.1, forward strand.
TATGCAACACTATTCCTCAGTGGTGGGTAGTAATAGGCCAATGTGCCAGAGGCTCAGGATTAACCAGCTAAGCCCCTGATATTTTATGATGGAAACCTATTTTTAGTGGGGCGTGGTGATGCATGCCTTTAATCCCAGCACTCAGGAGGCAGAGGTAAGTGGATCACTGTGAGTTTGAGGCCACCCTTAGACTACATAGTCAATTCCAGGTCAGTCTAGGCTACAGAGTGAGACCTTACCTCAAAAAAACAAAACAAAATAACAACAAAAACCCCTATTTTTTGTGGTGCTGGGAGTTAAAGTTGGCCTTATACCTGTTAAGCAGGTGCTCTATCACCGACTACACCCAAGCCCAGTGATGGAAATCTTTCTTTTTTAAAATTTTATTTATTTTTTATTTATTAGAGACAGAGACAGAGAGGGAAGAGACAAAGAGATAGAGAATGGGCACATCAGGGCCTCCAGCCTCTGCAAACGAACTCCAGATACATGTGCCACCTTGTGCATCTGGCTATAAATGGGTCTTGGGGAATCAAACCTAGGTCCTTAGGCTTCAAAGGCAAGCACCTTAACTGCTAAGCCATCTTTCCAGCCCTCTTTCCTTTTTTTTGAAATAAGGCCTTGCTATGCAGCCCAGATTGGTGTGAAACTTACTATCCTGTCACTTAAGCATTGGGATTCCATGTGTATGCCACCATGCCCAGCCAACAGAACAGATCTGAAAGCAGATGTTTGGTGTACTGTTTGTCTTTTTTTTTTTTTTTTCCTCGAGGTAGGGTCTCACTCAAGCCCAGGCTGACCTGGAATTCACTGTGTAGTCTCAGGGTGGTCTCAAACTCACAGCAGTCCTCCTACATCTGCCTCCCGAGTGCTGGGATTAAAGGTGTGCACCACCACGCCTGGCTTGTTTATTTTATTTATTTATTTCTATTATTTTTTTTGGTTTTTCGAGGTAGGGCCTCACTCTAGCTCAGGCTGACCTGGAATTCACTATGTAGTCTCACGGTGGCCTTGAACTCACAGCAGTCCTACCTCTGCCTCCCAAGTGTTGGGATTAAAGGCGTGCTCCACCATGCCCAGCTTTGTCTATTGTTTTTTTGAAGCAGGGTCTCATGTAGTCCAAGCTAACCTTGAACTCACTATGTAGCCAAGGATGACCTTAAGCTCTTTTTTTAAAAAAATATTTTGTTTTTATTTATTTATTTATTAGAGACAGAGAGAAAGAGAGAAAGAGTGGGTGCGCCAGGGCCTGTAGCCACTGCAAACGAACTCCAGACACATGCGCCACCTTGTACATCTGGCTAACGTGGGACCTGGAGAAACAAACCTGGGTCTTTAGGCTTTGCAGGCATGCACCTTAACCGCTAAGCCATCTCTCCAGCCTGACCTTAAACTCTTGACCCTCTTGCCTCCATCTCCTGAGTGCTCGGATTATAGGAATATGCCATTGGCTTGGAGGGTTTTTAGAACACACCTATCTCCTTATGTGGGTGCTTGGACATCCTTGTCACCAGCTGATGGCTCAGCTTTGCTGAAAAATGTGGAGTGGGGAGGGATAGCCAGGCTGGGGTAGCTGACACTTGCAGGATGGAGGCTGCCTGGTGAGGCCTCTCCCTCATGACTATCCTGCTTATCCCTGCCCAGGTGGCTCTGAGGGTCCTGTTCCCTGACCGCTACATCCTGCAGGGCTTCTTCCGTCCTAGTGAGACAGGTAAGAGCCTGCAGTGGTGTTAGTTCCTTCTTGCCACAAGTCTTTTGCAATTACCTTTTGAGCCTTAGAGAGACTGGGTGGTTGCAGGATGTCCTCCTCTGTGTATGACATTCAGATGGCTCTGTGGCTGCACTGTTGGGTAGGGTCAGGCCAGCATAGGCCTTGGGCCAGCTCTTCTCACAGACGCTCAGTCCTGTCCCCCAAGCTTATGGCCCTGGGTAGTGTTCTGGGCATCAGCAGGCAGGGGCCACCAGAGCTAGAGTGGGCCTTGGTGGCCTATTTCAAGTTAATGGGGACAGGGCAGCCTCAAGCCTCTCAGGGACATCCTGCTCTGGCAGAGCTCAGGTTAGGGTACTAGGTGATGGAGAAACCAAGGGGATGTTGTGGGCCTAGCTAGGCACAGGTTATTGATGGGCAGGCCTCTTGCAGTAGGGTGAAAATCCCGGTAGTGGCCTGCACTGTGGTCCAGCCAGACTGAAAATCCAGGATGCTGGGAAGGAACTATTGGATCCCCAAGTCTAGAGCTTAGCTTCTATGAACAGAGGGGCAACCTCAGGCTGGTGACCCCAGGCTAGCAGTAGGTGATGGTAAGGTTGGTCTGGAGATGTCTGGTTCCTGGAATCCTTTTGCTTACCCTGCTCCTCCTTCACAGTGGGGGACTTGCGAGACTTCGTCAGAAGCCACCTGGGGAATCCTGAGCTCTGCTTTCACTTGTGTGAGTTCCTTCTCCAAGTCCTGCACCCGGCTCTGTGGCTCTGTCTGCCACTGTTTCCCTTCTCTAGGCCACAAGGTGTGACCTCCCCTCCAGGCTGGAGTTTGAGGTATTTTTTCTATAGAAACTAAGTCATCTGACTGACTGAGCCTCCATTCCCTGGAGGGATGTGTTAGTACCAAGTTCCCCAACCTGGCCTCTTTCCCAGACCCACTGTCTCAGGCTGGGGGAAGGGTATTAGATGCGGGGATTGGCTGTCTTTGGGGGGTAAGGGCCCCTGTGGGCATCAGAGGTGAGTGGAAGGATGGGACCTGAGGTGCTTGCCACACCTGAGGCTGTCATCCTCCTCAGTTTGTCTGCCCTAGGGTAGGGAGTGACCAGTGTCCTCATAGACAGTCCCTTTCTCTCCACAGTCATTGCACCTCCTAAAACAGTCTTGGACGACCACACGCTGACCCTCTTTCAGGTACCAACTGCCTCACTGAGGGTGCTGCCAGGGTGGAGCTGTGCTGGGAGGGCAGGACGCCATGCTGCGGTCGCGGTTGGGAAGGAGTGCCCTGGCAGGCGCTGTGGGCGGTAATAAAGCCTTTTAGAGCCGGTGAATTCAGAGGGAGCAGTGTGCCTCTGAAGTTGTTTCTGACAGGACTTTCCAACCTCCTCCGCTTCCTGCCTGGCCCCGGGGTGGGGATGGGCCTGCCTGACTGGCTGGCCTGAGTCTTCAGCTAAGGCCGCCTGGAGGTCCTGGCCGTGGGCTGCTGGGTGACACCAGCCCATTGACCAGCTTATGGGTGAGGAAGAGTCCTGGTGCCAGGCCCTGGGCTGAAGGGTTGCTTCTGGCCTGTATTTTTGCCATCTCTTGGGCTGGCCTTTCCCCTGGACCCCTGCTAGCCTCTGATGGGAATGCCATGATTGGCCCCACACCCTCCCATGAGACCCCAGGAGGTCATGAGAGGTCCTAGGGTGAGGCTACTTGACCCTGCCCTCTGGTGGCTGCCTTGTAGAGACTGGGGGAACAAATGTCCTGTCCTTCAATGAATGTCCTGTCTTTTGTCCCCTGGGAAACAGCTGGGGCCTCCCCAGTCCCTCTGGCCTAATGGTTTCCTTTGCAAAGTCTTTAGATATTTTAATTAACAACAGAGGCGCCCGCCTGAAAGCCTCTGTGGAGGTCTGGGTTGGGGGGTGGCAGGCTTCACTGGCTGCCTGGAGCTGCTGCCACCATTGGGGTGAGATGGGACAGGGAGCAGGCAGGAGGGCTCTAAGCTCACCAGGAAACACTGCTGGGGGAGGAAGCTGGCCCTGGAGCCACCGAGGCACGCCTGTGATCCCTTCTTGGCCCATGAACTCCCTGGCGCTGGGCCTTTTCCCTTCATCTCTGCCCCTCCTTGCCTCCCTGGCCAGCTTGTTGATAAACATTGAAACTGAAAGATGCTTTGGGGTGGAGGGCCAGTGCCCAGCCCCACCCCCACCCCCAGTGTGCCTCCTATTTGCCTTCGCCTGATTCCTGGTGACACTCTGCCCCTGCTACCAGCAGCCGTCTCCTTTCATCCGTCAGCTCTGTCTGGAGCTGCAGGGCCTCTTGAGGGTGGTGTCCCAGCCCGCCGCCAGCAGAGCTGCAGGGCCTGGGAAGGAAGCCTGCCTCACGCTGGCGGCTGAGCGGCGGCGGGCCGGGAAGGTGCAGCTTTCATGTCTGGCAGGGCTGAACTCAGCCGCTGCCTTGGGGGTGTCCCACCAGAGAACCATGTGGGCTGTGTGTAGGGAATGCTACTGGGAGAGTGAGGGCTTTCTGGCAGGGCAGTGGAGGCAGTGAGAATGTGGTAACAGAGCCCCATCCCACTAGGCCTGAGTCCCAGGCTCCATGCCTTACCCCATCCAGGCCTCATCTCACCACCTCAGGTAGGGTCTTGAAGACCAGTAGTTGGGCCAAGCAAGGGGTTACCCAAACCCTGGGCCCAGGTCCCACTTGACCTGTTGTGGTCCCTAAAAGATCTCTCGCTGTCCAGTGCATTCTGGGAACTGCTGGTCATTTGCCATCTCTACCCTCCCCCTGAGCTTTCAGTGGTCCCCAGGAGTAGGGTGGGGGCAGAATGGATTGAACTCATGGTTAGGTATTCCTCCCACTTGTTTGTGCTAGGGGTAGAGGGCTTGGGCTAAACCTTGGAGTCTTGACCAGTGCTCAACCCTAGTGTGCAACAGAGCGGCCCATGGGGACTGGAGTGAGCAGAGGGGGAAATCCCTTTTGTTAGTTAGGCTGATCTTCTGTCCACTTGTCCCTCATTCCATTAGGGCCCCAAGACCCAGACCAACAGGCAGGAGCTGTAGGCATTAAGGGGTGTGACAGGGAGGGTGGTTTAGGAGGAATTGGCCCTGGAGGTCTTGAGGACCCCTGTTGAGGGAGTCCTTCTTCACAGTCTCTCACCTTCCTGTCCCATCTCCAAGTTCAGAGGGAGCAATCAGTGAGGTGGGCCTCACATTCTGCTGCTGGTAGATCCTTGTACTCCCAGGCTGGGTCAGAACCAGTGAGCTTTTTAGCCAGGGATTTCTTCATCCCTACGGGGTGGCATGCACAGCCCACCTTCCCTTTGGCCATGGAAAAGAGACCCTGGGGGGGCACATTGCCCCCTGTCCTGAGCAGGTCTGATCCTAGCCACACCTACGTGTGCTTGGAATGGGCAGGCCTGTCAAGGGTGCAGGCAGTGTTGTCCTCTCACAGCACTTTTTTTTGGTCCTGGGGAGAAAAGGAAGGTGGCAGCCTTTCTCATGGGCTTTGAGCCAAGGTGAAGGCTATTCCAGAGGTCCTGAGGAGGACAGAAGCCTCATGTTCTCCCAGGGAATCCAGCTAGGGGTTCTACAAGTTAGGGGGAAGGTGTAGTAGGGTTTGGGGAGGATGTTCTTAGCTTCATAAGATGCCTGCCCTCCAAACTGACCAGCCTTGATGCCACCCAGTCCACTGCCTTCACTACCTCTGACCTCTTTGGGGCTGGGTCCAGCCATGCAGGGACAGAGCCCATAGCTGACCATGAGGTCTTATTCCCTCTCATGGGAAGAGGTCCCACCTGCCCCTTGTACTTCTCAGACACTGCTGAGCTTAGAGGCCCTGCCTCAGAACTGCCGTGACCCAGGCTCTGCGTGTGTCCCCCTCTTCACTGGCGTCTGTGGACACCCCCTTGGCTGCTGCTGCTGAGGAGTAGATGAGAACTTCTAGGAGAGCTAGCTGTGCTTCCCAGAAATGCTACAAAGCGGGGGGGTCATAGCCTGTGTGTGAACCCCTCTTAGTCCCTGGCAGTGAGTAGTGGGTGGCCCCAGTGACTTGCAAGACTACGTTGATACTATGTGGCACTAAGGAAGATTCTAGGAACTGTCCTCTTCATGCCCCCAGCCTGGCTCCCTGGCTTCCGGTGCCTCTCCAGGGCCACTAGGGCAGCCCCCACCCACCCGACAGGCCTCTTCTTGTGAAGCTGTGATCGCAGGCTCACGCTGGGTCTCAAAGCACTCTCCGCCCTTGTTTGTGGCCCTCGCCCGCCTGCCGGCTGGAGGCGGAAGCTTCAGTTCCTAGGCTTGGCCTTTGAAGCTCTCTCTTATTAATCTCAACATCCCCCAACCCCACCCACCCCGCCAGCCTGTGGCAGTCGCAGCAGCCTGGAGCTGCAGGCAAAGACAGGGAAAGAATGCCCTTAGCTGGCAGCTGCAGCCCTTTCCCAAGTCCTGCCAGGCTCCTTGCTGCCCTTAGTCTTTGGCCATGTCAGCCATGCCCAGCCCCTCCATTGGGTGCAGAGGCTGAAGAAGGGGAACATTGTGGTATATGGCACTGGGGACCTTGGGGGTCTCTGCAGCTTTAAGCTGTACCACTGTGCACCTGTCAGTCAGGGAGTCATGTGATCACATATACTCCACCCTACCTCACACTTGTTCCCAAGCAAATGGGGCAGTCTCCAAACATACAAGGTACTCTTCACCCCCTTTGCATGGATGTGGGAGGCTTTGATCCCACAATTCAAGTTTTTTTTTTTTTTTTTTAAGGTAAGGTCTCTATCCCAGGATAAACTCACTCCATAGTCCCAGGCTAGCCTTGAACTCCAGTGATCCTACCACTGCCTCCTGAGTGCTGGGATTAAAGGCGTGCACCACCACACACCACACCTGGCTTCCCTTTTTTTTTTTTTTTTTCTCCCAGGGTAGGCTTTCAGTTTGTTCTAGCTCAGGCTGACCTGGAATTCACTATGTAGTATCAGGGTGGCCTTGAACTCACAGTGATCCTCATACCTCTGCATACACCACCACGCCTGGCTTTAGTTGGTTTTTTTAAGGCACTGATTGCCCTTGTTTGGGTGGGCTGAGAGTGTGGACCAGCAAACCCTGCTGAGCCCAGCAGCGCCAGCCCTGTCTGGGCTCATGTGTCCTCCAAGGTAGTTCCTTTCAGCTTGAGACCCCAAAAGTAACCTAGCTCTGAGAGCCAGCCCCTGCTTCGTATCTGGGTTCTCCCAGGGCTCTTCTGTCTCAGTAGGTCAGAGTGCGTCCCTATCCTTAAGAACCTCTGCGCCTGCAGCCCCCTACTCTTATTTTGGGCATAGGGAGGGTGGGGAGCAGTGAGGTGGCACTGGTCTGTTTCTAGAGTATTAGGCTGCCCTTCTCTGACATTCTGGATTGGGAGACTCAGACCTCCCCCCCAAGCAGTCCTGTGTCCCCTCTGACCTATGTATGGGGCAGGATATGGCTGAGTCAGGAGCTCAGGCGTGTGGAGGCTTTGAGATTGAGGGTGGAAAGTGAACTGGTGGTGCAGCTGGGCAGCAGGAAGGAGGTGAAGAGCAATACCACAACTCCCATGCGCGAGCTGCGGGGCTCCCAGCTAGTGCTTGACTGCCCTGCAGGGTCCCTGTGGTCCATGCTGGCCGGTGCCAGAGGGAGTGGTAGAGCCATCTAGGCATAGCAGATCGGGGCCTGCTAAATTCACCTAGTTACCTGAGCCCTCCTACCCTCCCTGCAGGCAAACCTCTTCCCTGCTGCCCTTGTGCATTTTGGAGCTGAGGAACCAACTGGTGAGTGAAGCACCATCCTGAATCCCAGCGTAACCTGATGCCCAAAACAAGATGCCCTGGAGGGTTTTCATTTGGGGCCTTTTATGGGTTTGGGAAATCCACAGCCTGATGACTACCTCCCTGAGGCACCTACCCAGCCACACCCCACTTTGCAGTGTGTGGGTGGAAATGGGGTCCTCATCTGTGACTGAGGGTGGGCTCTGGCCTCTGAAGGTCTCTACCTGGAGCCTGGGCTACTGGAACACACCATCTCCCCATCTGCAGCTGATGTGCTAGTGGCCAGGTAAGTTCCTTTGTGGCTGGGGACCCCTCCAAGGCTGTGTCCACCACCCTAGCCTTGGCCTCTCACCCCCAGGTGTATGTCCAGGGCTGCTGGGGCCCAAGCCCCATTGCCAGACCCTGACCCTGTGCCCCTGGAGTCTGAGCCATCTGCTGAGGAAGGGGCACTGGGCTCCTCAGAGCCCATTCCAGGGACAGTCCAGCCTGTGAGGAGGAGCCTGGGCAAAGTGCCCAAGTGGCTGAAGCTGCCAGGTGCTTGCCATGGACTGGCTGGGTGGGGCAGGGTGGCTGGGAGGAACAGGGGCCTCATGGTCATTCTGATGTTTGCACTGCAGCCAGCAAGAGATGAGAGCTGCCAGCCTGGAGGGCCCATCGCCAGCCACAGGATCCCACCCCCACGCACCCCGAGCAGGAATAAAATCTCGCGCTTCTCTCAAAGGCCTACACTTTCTTTTCTGTAGAAAAGGCCCCATGGACCTCAGTTCAGTCTCATCCATTGCTACCCAGCCAGCCCCTGGTGTCCATGTGAAGGGCCTGGGCAGGCAAGCCCCAGGCTAGCCAATTTCCTCTCCATTTCTATTTAACCTCATTAGCTCCCCTTTCTGAGTGGATGGAAGTGAGGGAGGAAGAACTCCTTGGCAAATTACCTGTAGCCTGGGGCCATGCCAAGCCCCTGGCATAGGGCTAAGGGAGGAGGAAGTATGCACCTCTACCACAGAGTTGGCCTGGGCAGGACCTGGCACGGGTGTCCCTGTGCTCCAGTGGGGCTCCAGGCCTAATTCCAGCACTTGTTAGTTGGAGTCCTTGTGTGTGTCCTCCCCCACCCCCCGCGTGCTAGCCAGCTCCTCCTTGCAGATCTCCTGGCTCCACTTGTTCCCCAGTACTTAGTACCCAGAAACCCTCCATGGAGGGTGGCAGGCACTCAGAGCAGCTGTCTGACCAGCTCTATCCAGCCTGGCCACTGCCTTCAAAGCTTGCCCCAAGTCTACTCTAGGCCCTTGTGGACCACAGGTTTGAAGCCTTGCTACATGTCCTCTCCATTTACTGCCCCCACCCCCACCCTGCCAAGTTCTGATGCCTGTCTTGACACCAGGGCACTGTCTCCTAACTACCTAGTGGTTTCCACTCTGAATGCTAGCAGTCAGAGCAGTATTTCAAGCTATAGGAAGGGGCTCATATACCTACAGGGGATTATATATGCCTTGTGTCCCTGAGAACTGTCCTGCCAGAGCCTGACCATGGGAGGCCTCAGACTGTCTGGGTGGGATTCCAGCTGGACCTCACAGCTCTGCATTTCTGAGGGCACAGCCTGTACCTAGCCTATTCCCTGCCCCTTGCTTGGACTGAGCAGGGCTAAGGAGAGGTCCCTCTGCAGTTAGACATAGCCACAACACAGCCACAGGCCTTGGGCAGCCAGTCTCCAGGTCTTCTCATTCCTGTGTGTCCTGGTTCTACCTGCACCAGTGGGCCCTGTGGCTTGAGGCTGCCAGCAACACTCCTGGAACCCAGTGCCCACCAGTGGCAGCTATTGTGGCCTCTAGCAAGAGTAACATTTTCCAAGTGAACAGGCCACATGTGTGAAGGCTCCAGTTTCACTGCAGCATGCTCACACATGCTGTTTGTTATCCTGTCTTTTCTGAAAGCTCTGTCTTCGTCCCACTAAGATGGATGGGAGGAAGCATGGGCCTCAGGCTTTGAAGAAACTTGACTTTGGGTGACTAATGGCAATAAGAAGGCTGTGCTTGCGAGAGATGGTGTTGATTCATTGATGCTGCTTTGTAAGAACAAATTTACAGCTCAGGGAGGGAGGCATCGTCTGAGGGAGAAGCAGGTGGTTAAAAAGCTGCACACCAGCTTTGATGTTGGGTGGTAAGGAGGCGGCACTGGCAGCAGCTGTTTCATAAAATACAGGCGGCTCTGGCTGGAGGCAGGCCAGTCTACCTTCCTCTGCACCTGCCTCATTAGGACCCCAAGGGCCTGTGAGGCAAAAGCAGAGGACACAAGGAAGGGCAGTAGCTTCCAGGATCTTGCCATCCTTTGGAGGCTGGAGAACTTGAGGCTCAGCTGTCAATGCTGGTGTGAATCCACTCCAGACCCCTCAGACCACAGGAGACACACTGGCTACCTGGAAGCCCCTTAGGGAGTGGCCTCAGAAATGGGTAGCCCTAGAAATCCAGGAGCTATGGAAGAAAGGTGTGCTCAGTGACCACATTGGGCACTATACCAGAGTCCCACAGGCTGTCCCACTTGCATTCCACATACCAGCTGAGGAAGCACCTTTTCCAGCTGCTCCACATCCACAATGTCCAGGTCCTCTGCCTGGGCCTGCCGAACCCCACGAACGGCGGCTTCTGATGAGACATGATGGGAAATAAGGAAGCTGGCCGGGCTTGGTGGCATACACCTTTAATCCCGGCACTTAGGAGGCAGAGGTAGGACGATCACTGTGAGTTCAAGGCCACCCTGAGACTACATACTGAATTCCAGGTCAGCCTGGGCCAGAGTGAAACCCTACCTTAAAACAACAGTACAATAAGGAAGCTGGGTGGCCCTAACTTCGCCGGGTCCCCTTACAATTACTGGCAGCCCTCAGGGGACCTAGGTGGATTTTAACAGTTTTTCAGGGACAGGCTGAAGTGTTTGTGGGAAATGGGAAACCTTTCTTAGTTTGTGCTCTGGAAAATAAGGAATGTCTGGTTTTCTGGTGCTGTGGGGCCCCTGACTCACCCATGACAAAGATCCTTAGGAATTCTACCATGAGTTGCAGTGCATCCCTGCTGACTGCAAGAGGGAGAGTAGGTGGTATGAGAGCGCTACTTTCCCTGTGCCCTACATTCTTCCCCATCCCCCCACGTGCACCACACACACACGCACCTTTAGTCTTCTGGTCCCTGAAGTGCAGGTTCAGTAGTCTGCTCACCAGCTCCTGGAGAGAAGGGAGGTCTGGGTAGGAGGAGGATGTGACGGCCAGCCGGACTCGCCTCTTCCCAGTACAGGGGATGAGGCCAGCTGTGCTTTGTGGACAAGATGGTCAGAAGCAGTGAGAAGGGCTTGGGGAAGATCCCTGTGGGAGTCTTGCAAGGGATGAGGAATCCCCTAGGCTTCTATGGTGGCCACCGGTGCTTTTCGAATTCCAGAGAACATAAAGGACCATCACACCCATCCCTGGGGGCTGAAGGGCCCTACTTGTCCTGCGAAAAGTTGGTGCCCCATCGGATCCTGGGGTCTTGCAGCCACAAGGGGTGCTGGCCCTTCAGTGGTCTGCCTGTGTACCTTGCATCAGCTGGCCTACACCAGTGGTAGCAAAGGCATCAGTCTGTGTGGTTGAAGCTAGAGCTAGGCTGTGGTGGAGATGAGCGCTAGACTGGGGACCACTGAGCTTTCCTTGCCAGGAAGATGTAGTTTCTGGTCGTGAGTGCCTTTGGAAGGACACTTTGCAACCTAGGGCTTGAAATCCCTGCTGTGGACCTTCTGATATAGTATAGTTGCAAGAAGTTGGCAACCAGGCCTCAGTGTATGCCTTGAGACCTTGAAAGGATGCCAGTTTGTGAGACGAGGCTGAGAGAATCCAGGGGCTCAGAAACGCAGTGGGCACTGAGTGAGAGACAAGGAGCAGGAGCATTGGCTGGGGCAGGCCAACCTGGAACCACAGCTGGGAAAGGAAGTGGAGGGCAGCAGCATGGGAGCCCAGAAATGAGGTGATCTTCAGGTGAAGGTGAGTTGGGGCTCATGAGCATCAGTCATATGGGAGCCACGCTACCCTACCTGGCGCTGAGGGGCACAGGTGGGAGGGAGTGGGCGCTGACTGCTGAGGCACAGGTGAACTTACTTGCGAGGCAGGAGGGTCAGTCAACGACCACGTGAACGTAGCGCCACCTGCTGGTGCTGCTAGCCCTGCACTGCACTCATCAGGAAAGCCTGTCCACCTGCTCCAGGACCCCCAACAATTGCCCCAGAAACCTGGGAGAAGCCCTGTCAAAGCTAGCTGCTGCGCGAGGGTGGGCGCCGGCTGCGCGATGCTCCACAGGCCAGTGGCAGTGACTGCAGAGGGCAGGGCCCGGGAGGGACAGGGAGCACGCCAAGCTCCTGCTCCCCGTCCCGAAGGCACCAGCTAAGGCTGCAGGGCCCTCCCTCCCGGTCACTCTCCCGGGACAGGCCGCTGAGTGACCGTCACTGCAACTCTGGCTAAAACCCTCAGAACTCTATTCACGCACGAGAAGTGGAGGCCCGCCAGTCTTCGCACAACTCGCGCACCGACCCGGTGCAGAGGAAGGCCGGATGCTGACCATCACCCACAGGGCGCCCTGCACGATTTCCCGCGAGCACGGGTGAGTCAGAGCCGGCCTGTTATTGAGGACCTCGCTGTGCGCAGCGACGGGACGCGTCGCCGTCCTGGCCCGCGGCGGCTCCGCTCCGCCGCGCCCTTCCCGCACACCCACTTCGAGCAGACGCAGAGCGCGGGCGCCGGCGGCGGGGCCCTCACGGCGGAGCACGGGCGCGCAGGGCCGGGCTGGTTTCACACCGGTCACTTGGGAACCGCGGCGTCCGCCACACGCCCGCAGGCCTCACCTTCCGGAAGCCGCCGCCGGGTTCCTCCATGACGGCTGCTTAGGTTCGCGCTCTGTGGGACCCCGCCCCTACACCCCAACCAATGAGCACGGCTCCGTCCCTTGGAACAGAGCCCTTCGCCACTGAGCCGCACTGTGCGGCATTGGCGCCCCTGGTTTGCCGATGACGTAGGCTCGCCCTTCGCTCTCATTGGCCTGCGACGGGCACATCCTTCGCAAAGTCTTCTGGGAGTTGTAGTCCCCGATGCCCTTCCCGGCACTCCCCACTCTTCCTGGATACAGAGGCGCGCCCAGCGGCGCGGGCTACCCATGACCACGTCGCGAGCTTGGGGGCCTCAGGGTCTGTGAGAGGCGCCTGTGGGCGCCTCCAGGCTAGTACCCTCGCTCCCGGCTCTCCCTGACGCCGGCATGCCTTCCACCTTGGGCGGTATCGACCAGCCTCCCATCCGGCCTTCCTAAGCCTCCCTCTTAGGGCCACTTCAACCCGCCTCCAATGCCGGTTGGCACCGTGTCCACTCCCAGAGGAAGAGCGGCCCTCATCCACCCGCCCAGCAGGTTTATGTGCAGCCTGCCTCGAGGGGTATGCTGGGGAGGCCCTGCCAGCACTCGGGGATATGGAGGAGTTCCGGCGCTCCTACAGCCGCCTGTGCAAGGAGAGTGGGGCTGAGCCCCAGGATGCTGTTCTGCAGCAACTGCAGCATCTGCGCGGTCGACTGGACCTAGCCACGCAGACCCTGACGGTGGACACCTGCAGGGCCCTGGGCAAGCTGCTACAACACCAGACGCTGTTTACGGAACTCATCCTCAGCGACTGCATGTTGAGTGAGGAAGGTGGGCCGTGACCTCAGAGCAGCCCCTGCAACTTCCGAGTAGGGGTCAAGCTCTTTTCAGTGACGAACCTCAGGTCCTGTGTCGTGGCTTTGTTTGGCCTGGGTAGTTGTAGGCAAGGAACTCTCTGTGTCTGTCTCCCCTTGCTTCCTCTTCTCTTTGTGTACCCCAGTTTAAGTGAGGTGTAGGCATCCCTTCTCAAAACCTGGGAGTAGAGATCAATTTCACTTTGTAATGGAGAGAAGCCTGATGCCCCCCAACTTTCGTGGTTCCACATACCAGTTTAAGAAATGTCAGGTCTATAGCCGGGCGTGGTGGCGCATGCCTTTAATCCCAGCACTTGGGAGGCAGAGGTAGGAGGATCGCCGTGAGTTCGAGGCCACCCTGAGACTCCATAGTGAATTCCAGGTCAGCCTGGACTAGAGTGAGACCCTACCTCGAAAAAAAAAAAAAAAAAAAAGAAATGTCAGGTCTCAGCAGAGCGTAGTGGCTCACGCCTTTAATCCCAGCACTTGGGAGGCAGAGGTAGGAGAATGCCGTGAGTTTGAGGCTAGTCTGAGACTACATAGTGAATTCCAAGGTCAGCCTGAACCTAGAGTGAGACCCTACCTCAAAAAAAATAAATAAATAAATAAAAGCCGGGCGTGGTGGCGCACGCCTTTAATCCCAGCACTAGGGAGGCAGAGGTAGGAGGATCGCCGTGAGTTCGAGGCCACCCTGAGACTCCATAGTGAATTCCAGGTCAGCCTGGGCTAGAGTGAGACCCTACCTCGAAAAACCAAAAAATAAAAAATAAATTAAAAAGAAAAATCAGGTCTGCCAGGCTGCAGATGTTTCTACCATGACCTCAGAGCAAGTAGGGAGACTTATTTCCACTCTAAACCCAGAACAATGAAACTGCTAAAACAGTTGTCCCTCCTCTGTGGGGAACTTCCCTGTGTGGGGCCCATTGACAGCCTTCCTTTTTTTTTTTTTTTTTTTTGAGGTAGGGTCTCACTCTAGCCCAGGCTGACCTGGAATTCACCATGTAGTCTCAGGGTGGCCTCGAACTCATAGAGATCCTCCTACCTCTGCCTCCCAAGTGCTGGAATTAAAGGTGTGCGCCATCATGCCTGGCTCAGCTTTCCCTTAAAAAAATTTTTTTTAAAAAGAAATTATTTATGTAAGAAAGAGAGATGCCAGGCATGGTGGTGCATGCCTTTAATCCCAGCACTTGGGAGGCAGCGGTAGGAGGATTTCCATGAGTTCAAAGCCACCCTGAGACTACAGAATGAATTCCAGGTCAGCCTGGCCTAACGTGAGACACTATCTCGGGAAAAGAAAAACGGGGGGGGGGGGGGGCAGATAGAGAGAATGGGTATGCCAGGGCCTCTAGCCACTGCAAACAAACTCCAGACACATATGCCACCTTGTACATCTGGTTACATGGGACCTGGAGAATCGAACCTGGGTTCTTAGGCTTCGCAGGCAAATGCCTTAACTACTAACCCACCTCTCCAGCCCCCAGCTTGCCCTTTTTTAAGAAAATATATACTAAGTGGGCATGGTGGCACACACCTTTAATCCCAGCACTTGGAAGGCAGAGGTAGAAGGATAGCCATGAGTTTGAGCCCACCTTGAGACCATATAGTGAATTCCAGGTTAGCCTGGGCTAGATTGAGACTCTACCTCACAAAAACAAACAAAAAATTTATGTATAGTTATTTGAGAGAGGGAAACATAGACGGACAGCAGAGAGAGTGAGTATGGGTGTGCCAGGGCTTCCTGTCACTGCATACGAACTCCAGATGCGTGTGCCACTTTGTGCATCTGACAGCGTTCCCTTTTATGCAGGGGCCACACTGCTGTTCCAAGGGCTGTGTGTCAACACTATTGTTCGGCTTCTGGATCTAAAGGTGAGATCAGGCCTGCACTCTGGGCAGAACTGAGGGAGATTCAGGGGCTTGAAGTCTTGACAGTGGTCACAGACTAAGAGTCCCTGACACACACGGTCCTGCACTGCGCTCTGAGTGTCCCATGGGTATGGGAACTCTGAGAGCAATGTTCACATAACACTAAGGGAGCACAGGCTCTAGGATGCCAACTAAGGTCAGAAAAACCAGGGTCTAACACTTAACCTTTACCCACAGCTCACCTCTTGCCTTGTCCACTGGACTAGGCCCAGAGTGACACAGATGTGGTATTCAGAGCCCAGTCAGGAGACAGACATGACTGTCCAGCATGTTTCTATTGCAGGGCAACAACCTTCGAGCTTCAGGGGCTGAAGCTCTGGGGAAACTCCTTCGGCAGAACCAGTCCATTCAGAGGTAGGGCTACATCTGTGCCCTGTTTGTTCCTCCCAGCCCCTCTATGTGGCTCAGGGTTGGCTCCAGAAGACACAGTCCTGCAACCCATTCACACCCTTGTCTGTGTCCCACACTCATTGGTGGGGAGTAAGGGTATAAATCACTCAGTAGACCTCAACATCTGCCAGAGACCCTGAACCTTTGTTCCTTCCATAGTCTCTGGACCCCACAAGGCAGGTGCTCCACTGAGCCAAGTACCTATGTCTACCCTTCCTGTAGCTTAACCCTAGAGTGGAACAGCCTGGGCTCGTGGGAAGATGCCTTCGCCACTTTCTGTGGGGGCCTGGCAGCCAACAGTACCATACAGCAGCTAGACCTCCGCAACAACCAGATCAGTCACAAGGGGGCAGAGGAGCTGGCTCTGGCCCTGAGGGGCAATACCACCCTCCAGCAGCTGGGTGAGGCCTCCTGCATTCTGCACACCCCATGGGCTGGACTGTATGTATCCCACTGTGTCTCATCTCCTTTGTAGAGGGATTGTCTTGGGCTCCTGCCCCACTGCCAGTCGCAGACAGGAAGAGTCCTAAACTGGGCCAACACTTTCCCTACCACCAAGTGACAACAGGTTTCCTTGCAGACCTGCGCTGGAATAACCTTGGCCTCCTGGGGGGCCGGGCCCTGGTGAACTGTCTCCCCAGCAACAGAACCCTGTGGAGGCTGGACCTGGCTGGGAACAACATCCCCGGTGATGTCCTGAGAGCCGTGGGTATGGGCATTCAAGGCTGCTATCTGCTTGTGCTTTGGAACAAGATATGAAGCCCTTTGATAGAATTTCATCCACCAGAGGAAGGGGTGGCTTAGAGCTCTGGACAAGAGTAGCTAGCTTAGACATAGTGAATTCCAGGTCAGTTTGGGCTACAGCAAGACCGTACCTCAAAAAATAAAGAGTAAGCCTGGCATGGTGGCACATGCCTTTAACCTCAGCACTTGGGAGGCAGAGGTAGGAGGATCACCGAGAAGTCAAGGCCACCCTGAGACTACATAGTGAATTCCAGGTCAGCCTTGGCTAGAGCAAGATACTACCTCAAAAAACCAAAGGTGGGGGGAGAGTACCTAACTTAGTTCAAAAGTAAAGAAAAAGCTGGGCGTGAGTCTTTAATCCCAGCACTCAGGAAGCAGAGGTAGGAGGATTGCCGTGAGTTCGAGGCCACCCTGAGACTACATAGTGAATTCCAGGTCAGCCTGGACCAGAGTGAGACCCCAACTCAAACCCCCCCCAAAAAAAAGAGTAAAGAAGGCCTGGAGAGATAGCTCAGTTAAAGTATTTATTTGTTTATTTATTTCTTTGAGAAAGGGAGAGAGAGAGAGAACATATGGGCATGCCAGGGCCTCCAGCCACTGCAAATGAACTGCAGATGCATGCGCCACCATGTGCATCTGGCTTACCTAGGTCCTGGGGAATTGAACCTAGGTCCTTAGGCTTCACGGGCAAGTGCCTCAACTGCTAAGCCATCTCTCCAGCCCCAAATGAATATTTAAAA
The DNA here is from genome assembly GCA_036346955.1 of Dipus sagitta. NCBI lineage: Eukaryota > Metazoa > Chordata > Mammalia > Rodentia > Dipodidae > Dipus > Dipus sagitta. Next base: position 15,553,865 of record CM070778.1, read on the forward strand.
AAAAATTAAAAACTTAAAAAACGAGTGTGTAAAGGAGATGTAAGCAGCTGAGGAAGGCAGACACCATGGACAGCTTGTGTGGTGCTCGCCACCTGGCTTCCCCCATACGCTCACTCAGAGCTCAGCACCCATGTAGTTAGGGGTCACCCATTTCTCAGAGAAGCTAAGGCCTTGTGGCTTAAAGCCCTTGCCCTGACAGCCATGCTGATGCCTCAGGTGGCCAGTGAGGGAGAGGCTTCCCGGTGTCCTCAGATCACCTCTGAGCTTATGGCTGGCTGTGAGTGGGTATAGGGCTGCCAAGCCTAGACCGCTTAATGCCAGAGCTATGGCCTTCACATTCATCTCCACCCAAGACCCCTGAATCCCTATAAATGATAGCTTGAAGCTAGGGCTGTGACTCACACCTTTAATCCCAGCACTCTGGAGGCTGAGGTAGGAGGATCACTGTGAGTTCAAGGCCAGTTAGGGCTGGAGTGAGTTATGGGTCAGCCTAGATTAGAGTGAGACCTTGCCTCAAAAAAAAAAAAGATTGCTTCATCTCAGAAGCCTGGAGTCCTGTACCCCAGCCACAATTGGTGCTGCAGGGTCACTATTTCCTACTGCCTCTGCCTAACTCTTCAGTCACCTCCAACAGCTCCCTGTCCCAGCCCTGCCTCTGCATAGTTTTCATAATTGCTTTTTGTTTGATTTGTTGTGTTTTGTAGTTGAGATCTTGCTATGTAACCTAGGTGGCCTTGAACTCACAATCCTTCGGCCTTAAGTGGTCCAGGAATCACAGACGTGATCACACCTGGCTTATAATTGCTTTTGAGTGCTATAGCTGTCTTTCTAGAATATACTTACCACCCACCACTTAAAGTCATGTAAGCCGGGTGTGGTAAAGACAGAAGTAGGAGGATTGCTGTGAGTTCCAGGCCAACCTGGGACTACAGAATGAGTTCAGGTCAGCCTGGGCTAAAGTGAGACACTACCTGAAAACAAAAACAAAAAAAAGTCATATAATAGCCCATGGCCTTTGTGGAGAAAGCCATGTATCCCAGGAAGCAGTCACCTCTTGGGGCATAGCAGGCTCCCCACATGTGCAAAAGCCCCTTTGTGTTAGGCTCTTGCTGCACTGAGACCTGCACCCACCTTTAGTGCACTGGGGGAGGGAGTCTGATCTGGTGGAAGATGCTGTCTCCCATAGGATTGATTCCAGATACAGCCAGCTAGGACTGTGTCAGCCATTGCCCCTTGTGGTTGATCCCAATGGATAACATGGCTCTTTCTGACAGAGCAAGCCATGGACCACAACCAAGACCGGCGCACAACCTTCCAGGAGAACCAGGCCCGCACTCACATCCTTAGCAAAGAGGTCCAGTACCTCCAGGAAGAGAAATCCAAACAGGTGCACATACTGCCCTCGCTGCTCCTGGGCTGCCCCCTCCTCCTCAAGGCCTCCAAGTAGAAGCTTGCTAGGACCAGGGTTCTTGGCATCAGCTCGTATGAGCCAAGAGAGCCAGAGGCCTAGCTTCTAGTCCTTCTCTGCCAGTCCACCCCCCCTTTGAAGAGACAATAAGGCCAGGGTAGCTGTGTCCTTTGCTGCTGGTGCCTTCTACTTTCTCCCTGACCAGGGCAGGGTGGGCAGGCTCTGAACCTGCTGGTGCTTTGGCTGCTCTGTCCCCAGTTTCTGGATTTGATGGAGACCATTGATAAGCAGAGAGAAGAGATGGCCAGGAACAGCAGGTGAGTGGGCCCTGGGCCTGCATTAGTGGAGCCACAGACAGCTCTGCTGGGTGCCTGGGGCTTAAGTCCTGGCTTCTGATTTGGGTATGACCTAATCTGAGCTCTAGTCTGTCACTTGCTGAAGAATGAGGACTTACCTTCCAAAGAACTCGCTGGGCATTGGTGGGGGTCCAGAGCACTTCCTCTGCATAGGGAACAACAGCTGCTGCCAGGGCAGGGAGGGGCCAGGAGGGCTTTGGGTTTCCCAGCACCACCTCTCTACCCACAGGGCGTCAGCAGCACGAGTGGGGCAGCTCCAGGAAGTTCTGAATGAGAGATATTCCATCATCAACTCCCTAAAGGCCAAGTAAGGTGTGGGGAGGCCCTACCACTCAGCACCCTAGAGACATGCCCACAGGGCAAAGGAGGGAACAGGTCTGGCAGCAGTTATGCAGCAAGGCTTTCTGTAGGATTTAAATAAGAGCAAGACCTTTGCCAAGCAGGTGACCCTTCTGATGGAGCTGGGGTGGGGCTGGTTCTTCCTCTTTGTAGGCTGCAGATGACAGAGGCTGCCCTGGCTCTGTCAGAGCAGAAGGCCCAGGACCTGGGCGAGCTGCTGGCCACAGCAGAGCAGGAGCGGCAGAGCCTGTCACAGAGGCAAGAGAAAGAGCGCAAACTGGAGCAACAGGTAGGGGCTAGACCATGGGCTAGTAGTAGGTGGTAGGACGGAGTGGCACCAGCATGACGGGCAGGCCCCACACCCTGCCCTTCTCACTCAGGAAGCTGCAGAACGGGAATGTAAGCTCCTCAGAAACTTATCTGCCACCAATGAAAAGAATCTGCTGCTTAGAAGCCAGGTAAGAGGTGTGTGGATTGAGGGGCTGAGGCCAGGGATGTGACCATGAGCAGTGTGGGTAGGGCTAGCTGCCCAGGGTGGGGTTGGATGAAGTGTCACTGTGGCCTCCAGGTGGATGAGTTGGAGCGGAAGGTGAAGTCCCAGCAGGAAGAGCTGTTTCTGACCAGGCAGGAGCTAACCAACACGTCAGCGGAGTTGAAGATCCGTGCTATCCAGGCTGAGGGTGGGTGTGGGTAGGCTTGGTCCTGAGTGGACAGGGAGCCCGAGGGACAGAGCATCTCTGAGGAGACTAACCCTTGCTCTTTCCCACTGGCCTCCAGAGCGCCTGGAGCTGGAGAAGAGGAGAGCCAAACAGAGCTTGGAGGACTTGGAAAAGCTGCACTCCAAGGAGGTGCCTTAGTGGATGCCCCTGGACTTTATTGTCTCCACCAGGGGTCTGCAGACTGGCCTTGGTGTGATACAGTATCCTCAGTGTATGCCCCTGGTTGGTCAGAGTGCCCTCACCAACCTTGAGTTGGTGGTGCCAGGGTAGCAGGCCACATGTCCATAGCTCAGGTTGCTGTGGGCTCCCTTCCTGTATGTGCCCTGTATTAGGGCCTGTGACCTGGTGTGCCAGGACTGGGCTTCTGTTCTTGGTACCTGCCAGCCCTCTCCGGGCAAGCTTTTGCCAAGTAATAGTTGGAGAACAGAGTGGGGAATTCCATGAGGTGAAGGCTGGGAGACCCACACTGGTGTAACTATCACACTTGGGCAGGTGGACCACATGACCCGCCACCTAGAAGAGAGTGAAAAGGCTATGCAGGAGAGGGTGCAAAGGCTCGAGGCCCTGAGGCTGTCCCTGGAGGAGGTAAGACCATGTGAGCCCTGGGTTGAGTGCAGGATAGTAGTCCCTGGAGTTCTGGGTCTCAGGACCCTGGTCTCAACCTCATCATTATCTCTGGAAGGTCAGAGACTTGGGATGACATTCCCATCCCCTTGCCCTTCCCAGTGAGCAAGGGATAGCTGTGTGGTCATTAGGAGGCTTGTGGAGGGGAGTTTCCCTAGCCTGGCTGCTAGGTTGACCCAGAAGGACACCTGGGCCAGGAAGACAAGAGGACGGACGGGCAGTGGCTGTCTGCATACAGGAGCTGAGCCGCGTGAAGACAGCAGCCCTGAGCGAGCGTGGCCAGGCCGAGGAGGAGCTCATCAAAGCCAGGAACCAGGCCCGCCTAGAGGAGGTGAGCCTTGGCCACAGGTGTACAGGGCCCAGATGCAGCACCTTGCAAAGCAGCAAGGCTTGAGGAACCGACAGGAGCTTCTGAGAGGTTGGCTAAAGTGGGTGAGGCCAGGGCCGTGGGCCTCAGAGCTGGAACTCGGAGGAGACAGAGGTTCCAGAAAGCAGCAGAGATGGGTGTAGCCTGGAGGTGGACAGGCTTGGTCTGTCATGCAGCCTGTACAGGAGGAAAGCTGGAGGTGACAAGACTTGGCTTGAGATGCTGGAAGAGAGCCTAGCAGGGATACATCTGGAAGCAGGACAAGTTGAGAGGCTGCAGCACCTGACAAGTGATAACTTGTGTGACACTTTGGAGAGGGTAGGATCAGACCCCATGCACACTCTCATGTGCAGCATTCCCTCTTATGCCCACAGCAGCAGCGCCTGGTTCATCTGGAGGAGAAGATGCGGCTGCTGGCACAGGCAAGAGATGAGGCTCAGAGTACTTGCATGCAACAAAAACAGATGGTGGCAGAGGCCCAGGCACGGGCCAGTCAGCTCAGCCTGCAGGTGGAGGGGCAGCGACGGCGCCTAGAGGAGCTGCAGCAGGTAGCCTAGCTGAGCTTGGGGAGCTCAGGCTCCAGGGGTCCCTGCAGAGGCTGTTGGTCTTACCCTTCCCCCTCCCCCATGCCTGGTAGGAGCTGAGCAACAAAGACCAGGAAAAAGTGGCAGAGGTGACCAGGGTGCGGGTTGAGCTGCAGGAGCAGATGGGTCGTCTGCAGGCCGACCTAGCTGCCCAGGAAATGCTGAAGGAGAAAGTGGCGGCTCTGGAGCGTCAGCTGAAAGGTTAGCACATTCCTGAGACTGAGCTTTGGCCTGGGTCTCCCCACTGAGAGGCGCCCTCTCCTCACTAAATCTCTCGCCTGCAGTAATCGCGAGTGAACACCGGGAGGCGCTGCTGGACAGAGAGAGCGAGAACGCTTCTCTCCGAGAGAAGCTGCGGCTCAAGGAAGCTGAGATCACACGCATTCGGGACGAGGAGGCCCAGAGGGCAAGCTTCCTGCAAAACGCTATCCTGGCTTACGTGCAGGGGTCTCCTCTGAGTCCCCCCAAATGAAGGGATGCAGGAAGGCCTGGCGCTACCCCGCACACGCGGTCTCTTCCCCAAGGGCAGGCCTGTGGTTCAAGAGCTTCAACTGCGGAGGCTGGAAGGGGGGTGGCGGCTTTCGCCTGAACATCGGTGCTCAACGACCAGTGCCCCTGCCGGGCTGCTCAGCCTGTAGGATGCGGGGACTCCATTGATCCAATCCCAGAGCCACAGCCGGGGACGTGCTGCGGTGGGAGGAGGGCCAACCGCGGGCGCAGCAGCCGCGCCCCCAACGGTGGGGCTGGAAATACAGAACTTTTATACTTTGTGACACATTGCGTTCTGGTGCCTTTCTGCTGCAGTCACTCCCCAGCCCCACGGGAATAGCCCTCGGGGTGGTCGCCCCCAGCCTGCTGCGGGGGACTGTAGATACCCGGTTTTCCTCCGTGCTTTCCCAGCTGCAGGGTGGAGCGCTGTCACCCGGAGCACAGTGCTCCGCCGCCCTGCGCGTCCTGCTCGGTGGCTGCGTTGCTCTTAGGTGTGGACGCCGGTTTACACCAGTGGAGCTGTCAGGGTCCGAGGACACGCGGGGGCCCCGCCCCCGCCTCAGCTCGCCCCCCGCCTTGCCCCGCCCGCGCGCGCTCGGCTGTCTCCGCGCGCGGCGCTCGGCGGCGCTCGGCTGTCTCCGGCCGCTCGCTCGGCGCTCGGGTCCGCGGCCGCTGCGGCGCCGGGCATTTCTCCGCAGCTCGGCTCGCGGCCGCGCCCGCCGCCGCTCGGCCTCGCGCCCATGCAGGCCATCAAGTGCGTGGTGGTCGGCGATGGGTGAGTGCGCGGCCTGCAGCCGCAGGGGCCGAGGGCCTGGCGGGCGGCTGCGGGGCGCGGCCCGGCCGCGGGGCGGAGCGGCCAGAGCGTGCGGTCCAGGCGGGGCGGCCCCGCCGCGCCCCCACCCCCGCACGGCAGAGTGCGGTCCCGGGGCGGGTGGGGTGGGGTCAGTCTTCCGCCGTCCACCTGCCTCCAGCCGGGCACACCTGATGCTGCCCGGTCCCCGCCCTACTAGTGCAGTGGGTGGGGCCGGGCCTCTCACCTGCGCTGAGCCCTCGGTGGCTCCACCCTCGCGCCACCCACCCGGGTGCTGCGAAACCCTGCTGCTCCGCGTGAGGCGGAGCTCAGGACCCAGGGTCGGAGGCCCTGGCTGCCGTTCCCACTACTGCTCCCTCGGAGGCCGCCCTGGTCATTCTTCATTAGCCCCAGGTGTCTTCGATCTGCTGGGCTGTGACCCCTTACCTACGGCACCCCTTGCCACCCAAACTAACCTCCGGCTGTGGGAGGGGGGCTGCCCTCGTTGGGCAAAGGAGTGGGGGCTGGGCCTGGGAGCCACGTGGGCTGGACCTCTGTCCACAGTGCCGTGGGGAAGACGTGCCTGCTGATCAGCTACACGACCAACGCCTTCCCAGGAGAGTACATCCCCACCGTGTGAGTGCGTGGAACCCCTCCCCCGGGCTCGAGCTCAGAGTAGAGCTGAGGTGCTGGCTAGAGTTGGGGTTGTGTGTGGGCTTGAGAACCTGAGCCTGCGAGCCTGGCAGCCCTGCCCATCCTGGCTTCTCCACCCTGCAGTTTTGATAACTACTCAGCCAACGTGATGGTGGACGGGAAGCCAGTCAACTTGGGGCTGTGGGACACTGCTGGGCAGGAAGACTATGATAGGCTGCGGCCGCTGTCCTATCCTCAAACTGTAAGTATCAAGAGAGGCAGCCCTAGAAGCTGGGTGGCTATGATGAGTGCAGGGGATAAGGGCTGTTTTGGTCATTCCTGACTGGCCTTTCCTCCCAAGGATGTCTTTCTGATCTGCTTCTCCCTGGTGAGCCCGGCCTCCTTTGAGAACGTCCGTGCCAAGGTATGGTGGGTATGACCTCAGGGAGAGTGCCCCACCCAGCAAGACAGGGTCTCCTGCCTCAGATATTCGCTGAGGGAGACTTTAAAGGTGGCCCTGGGAGGGTGCTCAGCAGCTCACTACTGGCCATGGACCCTAACTCAGAGCTGTGATCTTTTTTTTTTAATTTTTATTATTTATTTATTTATTTGAAAGTGACAGAGAAAGAGGCAGATAGAGATAGAGAATGGGCACACCAGGGCCTCCAGCCACTGCAAACGAACTCCAGACGCATGCGCCCCCCCCTTGTGCATCTGGCTAACGTGGGTCCTGGGGAGTTGAGCCTCAAACCGGGGTCCTTAGGCTTCACAGGCAAGTGCTTAACTGCTAAGCCATCTCTCCAGCCCAAAGCTGTGATCTTAGTCCTGCCTGGCTGGGCATGTTTTAAACATGTATTTGTGTATGTGTGTGTGTATGTGTGCACACGCACCAGGGTCTCTCATGGCTGCAAATGAGTGCCCATCTGAGTTTATGTAGGTAGCTGGGAAATTGAACCCAGCCCAGCAGGCTTTGCAAACCAGTGTCTTGAACTGATAATGCCTGGCTGGGCATTTTTTGTTGCCAAGCCCACCAGACCAAGGGTCACCAAGCTGTGCTCTGCTCTGGGCACGGTGGGAGAACTGTCTTCTGGCATGGGCATCCCTAAAGTCTGTGGGGGTTAGAGCCTCTGTCCTCACAGTGTTACCCAGAGGTGTGGCACCACTGCTGCTACACACTCATCCTTCTGGTGGGCACCAAGCTGGACCTCCAGGTTGACAAGCAGCTTCAGAAACTGTGGCCTGCTCTGGGCAGGGTGGGGGAGCTGCCCCCTTGGCATAGGAGGTCCCTAAAATCTGTGGGGTCAGAGCCTCTGTCCTCACAGTGGTACCCAGAGGTGCGACACCACTGCCCCCACACGCCCATCCTTCTGGTGGGCACCAAGCTGGACCTCCGTGATGATAAAGACACCATTGAGCGACTGCGGGACAAGAAGCTGGCACCCATCACCTACCCACAAGGCCTGGCCATGGCTCGAGAGATTGGTGAGTGGTCACACAGGGGAGGTGCAAGGGGCGTACTTTAGGGGGCTGCTCTGTCTATGCTGCCCACCCCACCGGTTCTCACTGCCTCTACTTACCCCCTACTACCATCATTCCACTGTCCTCTCCCTCACTGTCCTTCCCCTTCTGCTCCCAAGGTTCTGTTAAGTACCTGGAGTGCTCAGCCCTGACCCAGCGGGGCCTGAAGACGGTGTTTGACGAGGCCATCCGGGCAGTGCTCTGCCCACCCCCAGTGAAAAAGCCGGGCAAGAAGTGCACGGTCTTCTAGAGCCCCTGCTGGGCCAGCCTGGCTAAGGAGCCAGGCCCAAGTGTGCCCTCATGTTGAGCCGTCTGGTGTCTCTTCAGTCTGCTGTGGGTAGTGATATGGGTGGGGAGGGGAAGCATGGGGCAAGGCTGGGGTAATGGGGTCCTGTCCCCTCTGCCTCCTCTTTCTGGGGTGCAGCTCCAGCCTTCCCTGGCCCCCATCGGAGGCCGGGAGGGAGCAGGGTCTCCCTCAGGGCTGCATGGGTGGGTACCGGGCAGCCCCAGGATGGGCTTCTCTGGTGGGGAGGGAGGGGTGGGTTCTGTCCATCATGTCTCAGGAGGGGAGTCAGCCCCTTCTTCTTTTATACAATAAACATTCTCCACCACCCCCATGCCTTTCCGTCCTGCTTTCTGTTCTGGTGGCTTGTTTCTAGCCCTCCCCCACAGCAATACCTTGGCCTGCACAGCCCTAGAGGAAACTCTGAGCTTGACCCACCCTGGGTGGAGAGAGGGGCTGCCTTCACCCCAAAGGAGACTATTCAGCTCAAAGCAGGGGTCGGCACCTTTAGGCTATAGAATAGCCTCAGTGCAAACATGGGGCCTCGTGGGTACTTGAGAGACACAGACCAGAACATGGGAGGGGGACTGGGTGCTCCAGCAGCTCCCACTGAGCTGAGGAGGGCAGTCTGCCTAAAGGCTGAAACCAAACATCCTGGAGCCCTAGTGGATCAAGGGCAGCTCCACATCGCCCCTCACCTGGCTGGTATGAGGAAGTGTATCAGGCAGAGCAGATGGGACAAAGGCATAGAGATCCTAACAGAGGAGTTAGTTCAAGACATGGTCCAGGGCCTTGGACTTCATCCTGGAGGCTACAAACTGCCCCTCTGGAAGACTCAGGACCAGAAAGTGCCTTGCAAGGCCACACTCCCACCCTGTGATACACACAGGTGGCTCAAGCGGACTCAGCAGAGCTGGCTGCTACATTTTTCAGGAAGTTTGCCAACTTCCTTGTTAAACAGTCCTTTTTACTAATTACATTATTATTAATAATTAAATCATATAAAGTTACAATTAGTTGTATTAAACAAAATTAAGTATATCACTTCCTAGCTATTTTTATACACGTCGCTATCCTCTGTACCTTGTTATTTCCCTCTATTGTATGTAGCGGAGTGCTACTGTGTACCTCCCCACTTCATGTCCAGTGGCACCAAGTGGGCAGCCTGACATCGGCCATGACGTGAGCTCCATACCATACAAGGTGGCAGAATGCACAGGTCAGGAGAAGCCTGGGCCAGTGGAGATCAGAAAGTGCAAAATAAACTTATGTACCATGCCTCTCATCATGCTGTAAACAGCACAAGAAGTTGTGGAATATTCTGGTCTGGGAAAACAAGTATCTATATCCAACTCATCGAAGAGGTTGCTCAGGTCAAGGGCAAATCAGTGAAGTCTGAGCCACACCATCCTTGCTTGGTGTGTGCCCTACTCACTGACTACCAGGAAGATCAAGCGATGCAAGTCAGACTCTCACACACCACTGCTTGTTCAACTTTACAAGTAATCTACTGGTTCCACCTCACAGGCTCTGGACAGGCAGGCTATCCTGGGTCAAATTGCCCACCCTTCTGAAGAGCCAGCCTTCTGGAAGGTACTACCTTCTAGCTCATGCCAGGGAGCTAGCAAGACCTGACAGTCTGGGTGGTAGCAAGGCTGCTCCTGGCCTGGATTATGCTTCTCATGGATCTCTGCCTAGCTGCAAATCAGCACACAGGCTAGGCAGAGTAAGCTTTATTGGAGGGACAGGGAGCATGGTGTTCTCAGCAAAGGCAATCAGGAAGAGGGGGCTCAGTGGGCCATGAAGCCCCCGTCCACTGGCATAGTGGAGCCCGTGGTCATGCCACTACGGTCACTCAGCAGGAAGAGGATGGCATCCACGACATTCTCCACCTCTGTGGACAGGTCAAGGGCAGAGATGAAGGCTGCCCTCAAACTCCCATCCCCCACCGCGATCCTGGCCCAGGGGCAGACTCAGGGGCCACTAGTACAACTCCAGTCTGGGTTATCACCTGACTCACCAGCAAACTTGCCAAGTGGGATGCGGTCCAACATAACCTTGGCCTTGTGGGGGTCACTCCAGTTGGCCCTGCCCATGGCTGTCATCACTACTGTGGGGTTTACTGCATTCACACGGATCTGCACAGGGACAGACAAGGGTCAGCAGGACGGCAGAGTAGGCATGTGGACTGGGTGAGGGGGAGGTGCCCCCAGCCCAGCTCACCTTGTGGGGCCCAAGTTCTAGGGCCATCATCTTTGTCAGCATGTCCAAGGCCCCCTTAGTGGAACCTGTGAGGATGGCCATAGTGGAGCCCAAGTTGGTCAGGGGTTGGAGTGGGGAGGGGGTTGGGGCCAACTAGAGTCACTCACAGTAGACAGTGTGGTTGGTCAGAGCACGCTGGGAGGCCTGGCTGGAGACATTCACAATGGCCCCTGGAGCTCCCCGGGCTATCATGCCCTTGGCCACGATCTGAAATTGCAGAGGGATGTAAGTCACAGTGATCACTCTTCTTCAGAGTTCCTGCTCTGGCCAAGCAGGGCGGCTCACCTGGGACACCTGGATCACAGCCCGCAGGTTCACATGGAAGGACCTAGTGGTAGATGGACAGACTGAGGCTGCTGCTGGGGGCATCCCCTCCCCCAGGGTTCCTCCAGCTCCTTCTGCTCACGTGTCACAGGCCTCCTTGGTGACCTCCAGGAAGGGCTGCAATAGTGCCACCGCAGCATTGTTCACCAGTAGGTCTATGGGACCCACGCTGCCCAGGGCTCGCTCTGTGGCCTCCCAGTCGGCCAGGTCCACGCATAAAGTCTCCACGCCAGGACACTGTATTGGACGGAGACACAACTACTAGCGACTCCTGGTCAAGAAGGGGCGCTGCTGAGCTTGTGCTACCTGAGTTAGGAGGGCTGCACTGCAAAGAGTTGGAGCTGGGAGGGGGCTCTCCACTGTCGGGGTGCAGTCCCACAGCCCCAAGAATCAAAACTTGACCAGGCCCCGCCTTCAGCCAATTCACTTCCTCTTCGCGCCAGCGCTCCACATCCATTTTAGCCTCCTTCCAACCCGGTTAGGCTGCTCCGCGCACTTGGGTGGGGGGATGCGGAGGGACACTGCCTGCTCCAGCGCGGTGTCTGCAGCGATTGGCACGGCTCTCGAGAGAAGCAGGGGACGCGGCGGAGCCAACCCGGCGGCCGCCCCTCGTGCCTACCTACCTCCTGGACTAGGCTGTCCAGGTCCGCCCGCGTCCGGCTCACGGCCACTACGCGCACACCCGCCGCGTGCAGCGCCTGGACGGTGCTGCGCCCGATGCCTGAGGGGATTGAGGCTCAGTGTGGCAGCTCCCGACCCAGCCCGACTCCGTCGCAAACCCTTGCCCCAGGCCCACCTTTGCCCGCGCCAGTGACCAGCGCCCGCCGGCCTGCTAATCCTAGCTCCATGATGGCTCAGCCAGGGCGCTGCGATCCAGAGCTGGACTTAGAACTCCAGGCGCGGGGGCGGGGCGAAGAATAACCAATTGAAGGGCTTGTTCCTGGTAAGGGGCGTGTATATTCAAATGACCTCGCCTGTCTCGCTGATTGGCCAGAAGGAAGTGGGCGAGGCCGCGTCAGTGTTCCACTAGCCCTGGGATGGAGCTATTCATACTACCCAGTGTTGACCAAACTACAGGGCGTGTAATTGGTTTATTGAATCCTCGTGGTCAGCATGGTTTCCACTGCCAGGATTATTACAAGGAAGAGATATATGATAGTCAATGCAAGACAGAATATGCAGCTACTGGTAAAAAGGAGAGCACAGGGCTGGAGGGACGGCTTAGCAGTTAAGGTGCTCTCCTGCAAAAACCAAAGGACCCAGGTTCTAGTCCCCAAGACCCACGTAAGCCAGACGCACAAGCTGGTGCATGCGTCTGGAGTTCGTTTGCAGTGGCTGGAGGCCCTGGCTCACCTATTCTCTCTCTCTGCTTCGTTCTCTCTCTCTGTAATAAATAAATAAAAATAAAATACTTTTAAAGGAGAGCACAGACACAGTGCTAGCATTGTCATGTCCAGAAAAGTTTCTCTTGTTGCCCCCTTACCTATTCCTGGGAGTAGGTCAAGAGGGCACACTTGTAATGCCCCAGAGAAAAGAATCTGAATAGCTGGGTAAGTATGAAAAAGACACTGTTATAGGGCCTGATGAGATGAACACCCATAAGCTGTTCAAGCCTGAGGGCCTGAGACCCCTGCAGTTTGATCCTCCAGCAACCCACATAACAAATAGCTAGACATGGCCACATAAGTCTGCAGCCCCAGTCCTGGGGGCTGGGGTAGGGACAGAATCGCTGGAGCTCATTGACCAAAACACCTTTGCCTCTCAGGGCTGAGGAAAGAGGACTCCTGGGGCTGGAGAGATTGCCTAGTGGTTAAGGTGCTTGCCGGTGAAGCCCAAGGACCCATGTTCCACTCTCCAGATCCCACATAAGCCAGATGCACAAGGTGATGCAAGGTCACACATGTGCACAAGGTGGCATCTGGAGTTCGACTGTAGTGGCTAGCCGAGGTCCGCCAGTTCTCTCTCCTTCCCTCTCTCTCTTTCTGTCATTAAGAAAAGCTAGTCTGTTGGGCTTGCCTCAAAAAACAAAAGAGAACACCTAATGTTCTCCCTGGCCTTCACAAGCACAAGCATAGGGTACACATATCTACACACACATGTAGACCACACACATTGTATAACTCTACACATATATATGCCAAAAGAAGAAAGAAAAAAAAAAAGACACTGTTACCAAAAAAGCCTTGAGTTAGCCTCATAGGGAGTTGAACCCCAAGGTCCCAACCAGACCTCATGAGGCCACCAGCACTTTGTAGTCAGGATGAGAGGGTACACGGTTAGGGTGATGGAAGAATATAGAAGCCTGTAGGGCAAGCATTGCTTTCCAAGACTTTAGGGTTAGTGACGGGTGAGTGCATGCCTGTGTGTGCACTGTGTCTCCCTATAAAGGTATTTTTTTCTGCGGTCATAGTGGGGAAAAGAACCATTGTCCAAAGACCCTCTGTGGCCAAGGACTTTAGGCCCGGAGAGATGTGTGGGCAGGCATAGCATGGAAACAGATTTGAGAAGCAGCCAGAGGACAGACAGACAAGTGCTTTCTCTCCACCTGTGGCCTATTCAGCACCCCTGTAAGACCATCCTGCAAACCCTGCCTCCTCCTAACTTTAAATTTTACTTTCTACTTGCCAGAGGTCAAGACTCTGCTCTCAGAGCTGCCCAACACATTGGTAACACTGCTTAGATCCTGTCAGAGGCTTCAGTGCCTGGGGACATGTCCAAATCTCATCAACTGTCCTGTGGTTCTTGGCCAGACCCACCCAGGCTGCATGCAGCTCAGTCCTTGCTTCCTGGAAGTGTACTAATTGGACAGAAGTACCCTCAACACCTGCGCCCTATGCTCTTCCGGCCACTGCCTGGAGGTCCTCACCCCAGCCCATCCTCCCCTACTGTGTCCCTTAGCCCCGTGTACTATAGCTGGCCACCTCAGTCTAAGAGATGGCGCGGGTCAAGACAGGCAAGCACAGCCGAACAACGCAGGGCCTCCAGGACTCTCTCCGGCCAGCCCTGGGCTGCAAAGGCCCTTGCGCTGGTTCAGGCCCGAGCGGCTGTGCGAGCCCCGCCTTGGCCTGGGATGCCCTCTCGCGGTGATCTTGGGTGTAGACCAGCCTAAGGGCGTGGGCTTCCCTAGCAGGACAGCTAGGTTCGCACGCTCAGTCTCCTGTCTAGGGACACCAACTCCTCTCTGCTTCCAGGACGGGGCTGGAAGAGCGCGGGCCTCAGGGAAGGGACGATGCTGCAGCCCGGTCCTCTGCCCGCCGCTAAGGAGAGGGTGTAACATGGATCTCTTCCTTGCCGAGGGACCGCTGCCCTTTGGTCACAAGGCGTGGTAGACGTCGTGCTTCGAGGTGACACTCCTGCCTTGGCCGCTCCCGCGCCCTTCCTTGCTGCGCACCCCATCACCCCATCTCCCACCTCTCGCCGCGATATGCGCGGGTTTGGAAACGTGGCGGCTCATTTATTCAGGCGAATCGGCCCCAGTACCGAGGACGAGGATGGGCTGTGGGGCGGAGCGGCGGTGGAGGTGGAGCCATGGGTACGGACCGGGCGGGACCGTGAGCCACGACTGGGGACCCTGGCGTGGGCGGGGCCACGAACAAGGACGAGGCGGGTCTTGGCGTGAGGGTGGGGCCCAGAGGCACTCCCCGCTGTCCTCTGCGTCTGCGCGCTCGAGGAGGCCAGCTAGCCAGAATCCACCCAGACCGGCGAGCCGCTGTTGCCCACGTCCTCCACCTCTGCAAGGGGACACGTCGGTCTGGGCTTCTGGGTTGGCCGCCAGCAGCCCGCTCACCCACTGTCCCCTGCTGACTTGCGAACTTCCTTAGTGGGTGGCGCTCCTTCAGCTTTCTGCAAAACTGGGGGTCTGCAGAGACTTACTTGCCCAAAGCAGTCAGCACCACCGTGGGGTTCACGGAGTTCACCCGGATCTGAGGTCAGAGCCAGCCAGTGAACTAGCCCTACCCACAGAGCCCCCAGCTTCCTCCCAGGACTGTGCTTGCTTACAGTGCCCAGCTAACGACCCCCAAGTAGTTCCCAAGCCTCCCTCCTCACCCTTAATGCCTATCCCTGCCTCCAGTGCCTACCTTGTGTGGCCCCAGCTCCATTGCCATGGCTTTTGTCAGCATAGTCATTGCACCCTTGGTGGAACCTGTGGGGCAGTAGTACCAAGGACCCCTTGATTACTCAACCCTCCTTCAGAGAGACCCACTCCAGAATCTAGGGGCTCATCCAGGGACCACAGGGGGGCGCACTCACTCTAAGTGGCCAGGTTGGGACAGGTGACAAAGGCTACCATGCTGGAGACATTGACAGTAGATCCACCGTTAAGCATGCCCTGGGCCACGCTCTGCAAGCCAGGAGTTGGGGACAGCCCACCCTGCCCCGTCCCATCCCATCTAGGTGGTCAGTTCTGGGCCACAGCCCTCCCACCCCCTTACCTGAGACACCTGAAACACGGAGCGCAGATTCACATTGAAGAACCTGGTCCACCACCTATCTTCAGCAGCTCATTCTCCCCACCTCCCACCTGTAAAAATCTCCCGGGTGACCTCCAGGAAGGACTGTATCAGTGCCCCAACAGCACTGTCCACCAGCAGGTCCACAGGGCCCATGCCACCCAGAGCCTTCTCTGTGGCCTCTCAGTCACCCAGGTCCACACACACATGTTCTATCCCAGGACACTGCAGGGAGACACTTTGTGGGTGATCTGTGGGGTGGTCCCAGCATCCTGAGTCTGGGGAGCAGGCCCAGGACACGGCAGAGCTGTGTGCCTTATCTCTTGGGAGAGGCCGACCAGGTGGCTGCTTGTGCAGGTCACAGCCACCACTCTGGCCCCTGAGGCATGCAGGGCCTTCATAGTGTCCCTCCCAATCCCTGTAGGGAGGAAGTAGGATGAGTAGAGGGCCCTGCAGGGCTGGTCAGGGATGGGTCAAGGTAGCAGGTAGGAGTAAGGGCAGCAGCATCTCGTGCCCTGGACCCAGCAGTGGGCAAAGCTGGCCAAAGAACTGTGGTTCAGCACTAGGTGGTGCCGAGAGAGAGAGAGAATGGGCACACCGGGGCTTCCAGCTACTGCAAACGAACTCCAGATGCACGTGCCACCTTGTCCTGGGGAATCAAACCTGGGTCCTTTGGTTTCCCAGGCAAGTGCCTTAACTGCTAAGCCATCTCTCCTGCCCTATTTAATTTAATTTAATTTATTTATTTAACTTTTTAGTTTTTTGAGGTAGGGTCTCACTCTAGCTCAGGCTGACCTGGAATTCCCTCTGTAGTCTCAGGGTGGCCTTGAACTCATGGCAATCCTCCTACCTGTGCCTCCCGAGTGCTGGGATTAAAGGCTTGCACCACAATGCCTGGCTATTTTATTTTATTATTTTACAGAGAGCAAGAGACAGACAGGGAGAGAGAGAAAGACTGAGAGAGAGAACTGGTGCGCCAGGACCTCAGCCACTGATGTTGAACTCCAAATGCTTGCATTACCTACTGGGCATGTGCAACATTGTGCTTGCCTCACCTTTGTGTGTCTGGCTAACATGGGATCTGGAGAGTTGAACATAGGATCTTAGGCTTTGCAGGCAAGCGCCTTAACCACTAAGCCATCTCTCCAGCCTTAGTTACTTTCAGTGTTTGCTCTGGGGGCCATTCGACATTAAAAGCTGGCCATTGTAATTTACAGAGGTCTTTAACTTTCCTGGCATCATCTTAGTATTATATATAATCTCCTGAATATTCCCTTTTGAAGTATGGGTTTTTTTTGATCACACAGTCTAGGACAGTGGGCTTGGTGGAGTACTTCCCCTCAACACTGTGTTGGTGCTGCAGAATAGACACAAAGACAAAACCTACCTGAGCATGCACTGCTCTGGACAGAAATCACTCTGCAGCCTCGGGGCTGTAAGCCACATACATACACATACGTGTACACACATATTCATATCAAGGGCACTTTTCTTTTTTTTTTTTAACTGTAGACCAAATAATTTCTTTATTTTTGCCAAGATTTAGCAAAATCTTGAAAATAAAATAAAATAATGACAAAACCCAGAAAAGACAAGACTGAGCTATTTCATTACACAGGTTTACAGATTTCTTGGCAACCACAGGTGGTATAGGTAGCACCGAATGTTCAAGGAGAAGGAGAACACAGCTGTAGAGAGTTAACACTATTGACACATGAGCAGAGTTACATATAAGGCGCTACTTTTTTTTTTTTTTTTTTTTTTTTTTGGTTTTTCGAGGTAGGGTCTCACTCTAGCTCAGGCTGACCTGGAATTCACTATGCAGTCTCAGGGTGGCCTCGAACTCATGGCAATCCTCCTACCTCTGCCTCCCGAGTGCTGGGATTAAAGGCGTGCGCCACCACGCCCGGCTAAGGCTCTACTTTAAATCAAGGGGAAAAAAGTACATAAAAATGAGTAGAGAACTTAAATAAGCAAATCATAGTCAAATAAAAAATGTCTAATAAACTTTTAGAGGAATGTCACTTCAGTAGTAATAAAATAAATGTATATTAATACTACCAAAGAACTTCACTTTTATCACCCAAACTGGCAACTGTTATGTATGTTAGCAGGGATTGTCAGTAGAATTCATGTACAGCATGCTTAGAAGTACAAGTGGGCAAAACACTGTATTTTTTACTTAATAGTTTTACTACTGATATTCCATCTATTGAAATGTTTAGTCTATAGCCATACCATCCTGATCATGCCTGATCTTGCTGGAAATATTAAAATCCCTATAATCACTTAAGTTAAAATAATTTTAGCAAGTTTTACTTAGAATCACAAAAATTAGACAAAAAATGGCAAAATAACTGAAACAAAAGCTGGGTGTGCTGGCGCACGCCTTTAATCCCAGTACTTGGGAGGCAGAGGTAGGAGGATCTCCATGAGTTCGAGGCCACCCTGAGACTATATAGTGAATTCCAGGTCAGCCTGAGCTAGAGTCAGAACTTACCTCAACCCCCCCCAAAAAAGAAACAAATATAACTACTATCAAATATCTTAAAACATGAAGAAGTATTCATAACTAAATGAGCAAACATGAGACTCTGTGATTATAGCCATAGTAATAACATAAGCAGTGGTAAATATTAGCTTTTGTTGAACATTCACTATGGACCAAAGACTATCCTAAGCCCATTAATAGAAGTTAATTTGTCCAATTTACGCAACCCTATCAAAAAGTAACTATGACTTTATATTCATGTTCAAGGTCAACTCTCCCATCCACTCAGGGGAATTCCAACAGGGTTGGGTTCTGCCTGCCTTCCTGCAGTGTGTTTTGGCCTGGAAACCTGGTATATTAGTCAACTTCTCATTGCTGGGACAAAATACCTGTCCAAAAGATTGGTCTAACGGAGGAAGGTTTAGGTCACTTTACAGTTCTGGGTTACAGTCTATCCTGGCTACACAGGAGCTTGCAGCAGAGCTGGTCACATTCAGGCCACGGTGAGGACATAGAGAGTGATAAAAGCTACTGTTCAGCAAGTTCTCTCCTTATTTATTTATTTATTTATTTGACAGAGAAAGAGGGGGAGAGAGAGAGAGAATGGGTGCACCAGGGCCTCCAGCCACTGCTGACAAATTCCAGATGTGTGCGTACCCTTGTGCATCTGGCTAATGTGGGTCCTGGGGAATCGAACATGGGATCTTTGGCTTTGCAGGCAAACACCTTAACCACTAAGCCATCCCTCCAGCCCACGTTCTCTCCTTTTTACACAGCCCTGGACCCCAGCCCCTGTGGCGCCTCTCACAATTAAGGTGGATCATCTCACCTTAATTAACTAACTTAATCAAGATATTCCCTCCCAGGCTTGCACAGAAGCTAACTTAATCTGCATAATCCCTCACCTCACCTGTGACCTCTAGGTCCTGTCATGCTGATACTAGAAACTAGGGGTCACAGGTAGAAATCTCACTGCTCAGTCTCCCCTTCCTAGATTGCTGAGCGAGAGGAGAGCAAGAAACACGACTCCATCTTGAGGCTGAAGCAGATGCTTGGCCCCCTGAGTGGGTGGTACAAATACGGACATCTGGGTTCTCACCTGCTAAAGACACCAGCCCACCATGATTTCATAACCGTGCTTACTCTAGCCAAGCTGCTGTAACACAGTTGTGCTTCCTTCCTTCCCAAAGTCCCAAACACACCCTGCATTGCTGCAGGATCTCCAACCCTGGGTCCTGCATTCAGCTGCCCAAACCAAGAAGCAAGCATAGCACTTTGAAACTTTATTATCTCTCAAAGAAATATTTGCAAAACATTTAAAATTAAAAAAACAAACAAACATGGCAGTTTGAGGCAGGCAGTGCAGAATGCAAAGGAGTTATTGGCCAGCAGTAAGCTGTGAGGCAGGACTGGGGGAGACAATGAGAAGCTGGCTCTGCCAGCTGCCACCCTCCACCCACCCACTGGTAATTACTGATGCAGTGATCCTGAAGATACACAGCTCAATTAGCTATCAGCTCTGACTGTTCATCTCATGAAAAGGTAACCTGAGGGCTGGAGAGATGGCTTAGCGGTTAAGCACTTGCCTGTGAAGCCTAAGGACCCCCGTTTGAGGCTCAATTCCCCAGGACCCATGTTAGCCAGATGGACAAGGGGGCGCACGCATCTGGAGTTCGTTTACAGAGGCTGGAAGCTCTGGCGCGCCCATTCTCTCTCTCTCTCTGCCTCCTTCTCTCTGTCACTCTCAAATAAATAAATAAACAAAACAAAAAAAAAATTAAAAAAAAAAGGTAACCTGATTTCCCCGCAAGTGTAATATGTTTGATAATTTTAAACTCTCTGGCAGCCCCCATGGAATAATTAAAGACTATGAGAACAGAAGTGTGGAATATGATAGATGGCAGTGGACCAGCCCAGGCAATCACAGCTTCAGGAATGGCATCAATGCAGTTGGTACAGATCTCACACATGGTAGGACTTTCCAGAAACACAGGTCCAAGGCTGATGCTGTCTTGAGGTTTCTGGGGGAGAGGGCAAGTTAAAGCTGGTATCAGAGTTTCATTAGAGCGCTTTGTGTTTCCTGGCTCCTGCTGATTTATGACTTTGGTCGTTTGACATTGTGACATCTGAGACATCCCAGACAGTCCAAGGCAGGTTCTGAAGAGTCGAACCTGGGTCCTTACGCTTTACAGGCCAGTGACTTAATCGATAAGCCATCTCTCTAGCCTACCACAGTGACTGTAAATCCTGCTAACTTGATAACAGAGATTAACTTTCACAGGTAGCAAGAATGGACCCCCGGACAGGGGAAATGGCTTAAAGCACAATGCAACTTCTGTCATCTCAACTTGCTGCAGTGTGCATGCATATGTGCCAATGTGGTGACAAGAACTGAGGTGCGGGCACAGGATAGACAAGACAGATACAGTCCCAGCCTTCACGGGACTTCCAGCCTAGAACCCACTGTGTCTGTTCCTGCTGCTCGGCCCAAGCCCTGACTTGCTCCAGCCTTTCCTTGTCCTGCACTGGCTCCTGGTGACCTCTAGCTTCCCGGGCTCTCTTCTTCATTAAGAGGTGTCTGTCCCTGTGTATCCCCAGATCTGAGCACTCATGACCTCTGAGGCTCCACCCTCACTTGCTGCCCTCACACTCCGGTGGCCTCAACATCCCCAGCATCTGGCTGTCTCACCTGCAAGCCTCACTTTGCCCTCCCAAGAAGCAGAAACTTGGCATCCTTGAGGCCCCTGGGCTGACAAAGCCAGAGGCTCTTATAACCCAGGCTGTGCTCAAACTCAAGCTCTTCTCCTTCTTTGAAATAGGGTCTCGCTCTAGCCCAGGCTGACCTGGACTTCACTATGCAGTCCCAGGGTGGCCTCAAACTCACAGTGATCCTCCTACCTCTGCCTCCCCCAGTGCTGGAATTAAAGCCAGCTTCTCTGTCTTCTTGCTCTTTGCTTCCTCTGCCTCTTAGCCTCCAAGCTTAACTGATGGTCAACTCCACTGGTCATTCCTTGGCTCCTGTGCATCCCATCCCCTTAGCCCCAAGCCATCTAAATCCTAGAAGGGCAGGGCTGTCCTGTCCATCATTCCCCTTGGATTTAGCAGGGTGTATTTATAGTATATATCTGTAAACAAGTGAATGAATGGATGGAGGGAGGTGGAAGGGTGAAGGAGAAAGAAGGGTGGGTGGAAGGGTGAGAAGACGGAGGGAGGGAGGGTTGAACGGGAGGAATGAGTGAAAGAATGAATGGAGAGGTGGAGGGAAAGAGGGTTGGAAAGGTGGAGGAGGTATAGAAGGCACAGGAGAAGACGGGACACCCCCCCCCCCCAAGAGAAAGACTCAGCTTGTAACTACAAGCTACCAATGACATGGGTCCTTTGCTGCCCCTACTGAAGCCTATGAACCACACAGGGCTGGGCTGCAGGGAGTGTGGGCATATCCCTACAGGAGGCAGGGAGGCTAAGAGAACATTCAAGGCGCCCTGGGATGGACAGATGACTGCTCAGGTCACCACTCTCCTTCCTGGCTCGTATGCACACATGTACTTGAGCACACGCGGGGCACAGACACAAGGCATATGCAGCATGGGCATAGAACACAGGGCTGTGCATACATACCTACATAGTACACACATAACCATGTACACATGTGTACAAAGACAGCACACAGACATGTGTGCATACCAACACAGGGCCTACATGGCCACACACACATGTACAAACAAGGCACTCAGATATTTATATTCCTACCTACTGGGCACACACAGGTGAAGTACACACAGACACACATGAGCACATGGCTGTACATGCTTCCGGCCTACAGAGATGTTCAGCATCCCCGTGCTTGACGTTGATCCTTGGTGAGGGTTCTAGCCAGTAACCAGACTTGGCTATGATGTGGTTCTGGGCTCAGCACGCAGCAGAGAGCCACCCCAGGTAGAGAACAGAAGCCTGGCACTCCTGTACTAGGTGCATCAGGCTGGATGGCAGTGGGGGAGGGGGTTCGTCCCAAGGCACAGCAGCCACGGGGAGGGGTGCTGGAGTCAGCTGTTGCTCCCCGGGCTGGTCTGGGTGGTCGTCAGTTTTCTGGCTGAGGCAGATTTATGTGTGCCAGGGCCAGAAGTTTGACTAGCCTTGGAGCCTCTGAAAGTGACCACAGGTGGGGGCTGGGCAGATCTCTGCCCTGGGAAAGAAGCCAAGGCCCACCTAAAGGGTGTATTTTGTTCCATCTGGATGGTGAGTAGGTGGAAAGAAAAAGTCTAGCTTCAGTCTCCCATAGGACAGCTGGCCGGACTCCCAGACTCAGAACAGTCCTGAATGAACAGGTACCAGCAGGTACCCCTGTTTCCAGAATCGACAGGTAGAGTGGGGTGGTTTGGTCCTGTCATCTGAGCCTCAGTGGTCCCTGCAGGAAGATCTGGGACTCAGAAATGTGTGGCCTCCCACCTCGTTATATAATGGGATTACAACACGTTCATGAGGTGTGGGGCCCGGGGGCTGTCCAACTTGCCCAGAACAAACTCTTCTGGGTCCAGTACAGAAGGGTGTGCCAGAGATGTGGGAGTGTAAGGAGATACTGCTGGGAAAGCCCTCCCAGCCTCTCCCTGGATTAGTCCTCACACTGCCGGGGTGAAGGGGGACACCAGGCTGCCTGTTCTCCCCTTCCTTAGCCTGTCCTCCAGAAACCGAGCCCCACACCCTCTGTCCTTCAGGTCAGCAGCTGGGGGCGGGCTGGGGAGGGGAACCCAGCATGTGGGCACCTGTAAACTGAAGCTGAAACCCTGTTGTTGAGTCTGGTGTTTCTGGGGCTTGGGGGAGGGGCGTCTGCTCTGCAGGCCAATACACTCTGTTCCCACCCTAGTTTCTCCATCCTGCAGAGAGGCCTAGCCTTTCCCGCCAGCTGGGCAGTCTTAGAGAATCCCATAAATCTCTCCTCCAGGAGCAGCCAGACCCTTCCAAGCCCCCGGCCTCCACTGCTCTGGCTCCCAAGGTGTGGTCACACCTGCTGTGGCTCTCAGGTTGTGCCCTGCTTTGAGCTACTCCAGATTGTATGGAACAATGACTTTCAAGCTGAGTCTTGTTCTGGCCAACTTCATTTTACAAAGCAGCATTTGGAGTGCAAATAGAGACAGGTTGACTCTACACCTCATGGTTCACATAGACACCATCACCAACCATAAGGTGCAGACAGATAAGTAACTTATTTCTCTGTAGTTCAGGCTGGCCTTGAACTCACAACGACCCACCCACCTTACTTAGCTTCCCAAGTGCTGGGATTGGGCTGGAGAGGTGGCTTAGAGGTTAAGGCATTTGTCTGAGAAGCCACAGGACCCAGGTTCGATTCTCCAGGACCCATGTAAACCAACCACACAAGGTGGCACATGCATCTGGAGTTCGTTTACAGTGGCCGGAGACCCTGGTGTGCCCATCCTCTCTCTCTCTCTCTCACTCTCTCTCTCTGGATTTGGCTCTTTAAAAAAAGGGGGGGCTGGAGAGATGGAGAGATGGCTTAGTGGTTAAGCACTCACCTGTGAAGCCTAAGGACTCTGGTTCAAGGCTCGATTCCCCAGGACCCATGTAAGCCAGATGCACAAAGTGGCACATGCATCTGGAGTTCGTTTGCAGTGGCCGGAGGCCTTGGCGTGCCCATTCTCTCTTTCTCTCTCTCTCTCTGCCTCTTTCTCTGTCTGTCTGTCGCTCTCAAATAAATAAATAAAAATAAACAAACAAAAAAAAAAAAGGAGTGGCCCAAGTGCTGGGATTAAAGGCATGAACCTGGCTAAATAATTTATTCCTAAAATAAAAAGTTACCACCAATGCACTTAGCAAAATAAATTGAGGCTATATGAAAAAATAAGTATATTAAAACTATGTGAAAAGCTGGTATATGGCCCAATAGTAGAATGATTGCCTTGGGTTGAGTCTCCAGCACTGGAGGTAAAAATAAAAGTCTGCTTTAAGCTGGGTGTAGTGGCTCAAACATATAATCCAGCATTTGGGAGGCTGAGGTAGGAGGATCACCAGCCTGGGGTTATAGAGTGAATTCCAGGTCAATCTGAACTAGATTGAGGCTGTGCCTCAAAACAAACAAATAAAACAAAAAAAGCCAGTGTGGTGGCACACACCTTTAATCTCAGAACTCGGGAGACAGAGATAGGAGTACCCCTGTGAGTTCAAGGCCAGCCTGAGACTACATAGTGAATTCTAGATCAGCCTGAGCTAGAATGAGACCTTACCTGAAAGAAAGAAGAAAGAAAGAAAGAAAGGAGAGAGGGAGGGAGGGAGGAAGGAATGAAGGAAGGAAAGAAAGAAAGAAGGGAGGGAAGGGGGGGAAGGAGGGAGGGAGGGAGAGAGGGAGGACAAAAAAAAACCCTAGATTTCAGCTCAGCATGGTTCCCATTACCTGATGAGACCCACTCAAGACTGCGGCCCATCAGCCTGGACTCAGGCCTCCATGGTCTTCCAGCCTGGTTTGTTGATATTCGTTTAACCACTGCAGTGATTCTGTATCTTCTTCATCTGCTTCTGCCTCTGAACTCTGCCTTCTTTAATCTTTTTGAAACTTATATATCATGCTATAGAATATGTGTCTGTGTAATCTGAGAGTTATTTGAAACTAAGATTGGAATAAAGATTGGGTTTGCCAGGCGTGGTGGCGCACGCCTTTAATCCCAGCACTCGGGAGGCAGAAGTAGGAGGATTGCCACAAATTCGAGGCTACCCTGAGACTACATAGTGAATTCCAGGTCAGCCTGAGCTAGAGTGAAACCCTACCTCAAAAAACTGAAGAAAAATAAATAAATAAAGATTGAACTGTCAAGAACCACCCTATCAAAGGGAATTGGGATTACTTGGCAAATTTTGGCTCAGGAAAGCAGTGTAATTTGTGAATTTATTGTTATTCATTAAATTCCGAAATTGTGGCCTAGGGAAATATCTTAGTGGTTAAGGTGTTTGTCTGCGAAGCCTAAGGACCCTGGTTCAATTCCCCAGGACCCACGTAAGCCAGATGCACAAGGGGGCACATGCATCCAGAGTTTGTTTGCAGTGGCTAGAAGCCCTGGTATGCCCATTCTCTCTCTCTCTGCTTCTTCCTCTCTCTCAAATAAATAAATAAATAAAATATTTTTTAAAAATTCTGACATTGTATAATAGGATGATATTGTATATATGTAAGTAGAAAAATAGATTAATGGGGATGAAAAGGCCCAAAATGAGGTCTGGGGAAGAGATTGAGTAAAGGAAAGGTGGAGGGACAGCTAATCAAAATCTAAGAGGATATAAATAAAACATATATAATCCTACTTTTTTGGACAATGGAACACTCAGGAGCCATAGATTGTTGCTAGAAAATTTTCAGTGCCAGGGATGGGATATCTTCCCATTGTTGTTGGCCAGGGAGATCCCTGATGTCCCCAAAACATTATAGGCCATTGCCGAGGCCCTTGGTTTCCCACCAGGAATAGACGGTAAGACCCTATTGCTGAAGACTCCATATACTTGGGCTGCAAGGCCACTGAGAAATCTTGCTGGATCTGAGCTGATAACCTCCTCCATGTAGATCAGCTGACAGAAAGTTGGAAGAAGCCAATCTGCATGCAGTTCAATGGGAGAGAGAGAAATCACCAGTGAAGATACTCATCAGTGGACACTGCAAGCCTTATAATTGGCCAGCCAGGCCAAATGAGCCAATGGGTGCAATAGTGGAATGTCTTTTATGGGGGAAACCAACTGCCCTCTAATTGGACTGGAGGCCCGCTCCATGGGAAGGGAATACATCCCTGACACTGAAAACTTAAAACAGGGGTAGTCATGAGCCCTAGGGGTGTAACCTCTGCTGTTGTCGGCCAAATGTATATACTATGCTTATCAAACTGCCCAGTAAGCACTTCTGTTAATGTTCACACCCTTATATTAATGCTACTCTCACTTTTGGTTGAGAATCTTCTCTTTTCAGATGGCAGTGACCTTGGGACGACTCAGAAGGTATCATGGTGATGGAAAGAAATGACGGCAGTGTTCAGTACTGCAATATCTGTATCACACCTTCCAAGGCTCAGGGTCTAATGCGGAAGAGGTGGCGGAAAGAATGTAAGAGCCAAAGGAAGGGCAGGACTGCATACAACATGCTCCCTCTAGACACAAAACGGCCTGGATATCCATGACCTCACAGTGCCTGACACTACCTACATAAGACCATCATAAGAGGAGGAAAAGATCAAGACATCAAAAGTAAAAGAGAGACTGATTGAGATGGGGAGGGGGTATGATGGAGAGTGGAGTTTCAAAGGGGCAAGTGGGGGGAGGGAAGGTATTACCAGGGGGTATTTTTTATAATCATGGAAGTTGTTAATAAAAAAATTAAAAAACAAAAAACAAAAATTCTGACATTGTAAGCCTGGTGTGGTGGCACACGCCTTTAATCCCAGTACTTGGGAGGCAGAGGTAGGAGGATCGCCATGTGTTCGAGATCATCCTGAGAATACAGAGTGAATTCCAGGTCAGCCTGGACTAGAGTAAAACTCTACCTAAAAAAAAAAATTCTGACATTGTGCAAGGACAAAAATGTGTCTATCTATGGGCTTGAGAGATGGCTTAGAGGTTAAGGCACTTGCCTATAAAGCCAAAGGACCCAGGTTCAATTTCCCAGTACCATGTAAGCCCGATGCACAAGGTGGCACACACATCTGGAGCTCACGTGCAGTGGCTAGAGGTCAGTTACACATCTCTGCACATTTCTGATCACAAACATAAAAGGTATTCAATGTTTAAAATCATTTATTCAGGTACTGAAATGAACCTTGACTTTTGTTAAGCTTCAGTTTCCTAGGTAGTCAAAAGCCTGACAAATAGCAGAAAATAGCAATTATGTTGACAAAGCACAAAATCTTTGCCCTGTAAATCATGGATGTTTTCTTTCAAAGGTTACTAAAAGCAGAGCAAGATTTTCTTTTTAAAAATATTTATTTATTTATTTATTTATTTATTTGAGGGGGAGAAGGAGAATGGGAACACCAGGGCCTCCAGCCACTGCAAACAAACTCCAGATGCATGTGCCCCTTGTGCAACTAGCTTATGTGAGTCCTGGAGAGTCGAACTGGGACCCTTTGGCTTTGCAGGCAAACACCTTAGCTGATAAGCCATCTCTCTAGCCCCCAGAGCAATATTTTCAAAAAGCCTCTTGTAGGCTGGAGAGATGGCTTAGTTAAGGCACTTACCTGTGAAGCCTAAGGAACCAAGTTTGATTCCCCAGTACCCACATAAGCCAGATGCACAAGGTGGTGCATGTGTCTGGAGTTTGTTTGTAGTGGCTGGGAAGATCTGGTATGTCTATTCTCTCTATTTGCCTCTTTCCCCTCTCTATCAAATAAATAAATAATTTTTTAAATGCAGACATAGGAACTTAGTGGTTAAGGCTCTTGCCTACAAAGACTAATGACTTGGGTTTGATTCCCTAGTACCCACATAAAGCCAAATGCACAAAGTGGCCCATACATCTGGACTTCACTTGCAGTAGGTAGAAAGTGTGCCCACTCTGTCTGTCAGTCTCTTTGCTTATAAATAAATAAATAAATAAATAAACAAACAAACAAATGCCGGCATAAACTTGATGCCTTTAATCTCAGCACTCAGGAGGCTGAGGTAGGAGAATTGCTGTGACTATGAAGCCAGCCTGGGCTACAGAGCGAGTTCCACATCAGCCTGGGCTAGAGCAAGACCTTGTCTCAAAACAAAAAACAAAACAATGCAGACATGTTGGAAGAGATGCCACTGGGCTTGGTGGAATGTGCTACTCAGGTGGTAGAAAAACATCCTGTAGCAAAGGGCATTGCAGTCCTGTCCAGAAGGAGTTTGACAAGAAGTGGGATGGAACTTCAGTAGTTTAGTTATGCAACCCATGAAACCAAACACTTCATCGCCTTCTCCCTGGGTCAAGTGGCCATACTTCCCATTAAATCTAGTTAGAAACGTGAACTGAGCCAAACGTCCAGTGATCCATCCAAAAACAAGGACTGCTGCCCAAATTCCAGATACCAGACTGAAGTCTTCAGCCTTGTGAAGGGAACACCTCATTTTGAACACTTTTCTGTTCTGTTGTGGGTATAAAATAACTAGTAAAGGGCTGGAGAGATGGCTTAGTGGTTAGGGAGCTTGCCTGTGAAGCCTAACGACCCATGTTCGACTTCCCAGTTCCCACATGAGCCAGATGCACAAGGTGACGCATGCGCAAGATTGCATATGTGCACAAGGTGGCAGACATGCCTGGGATTCAGGTACAGTAGCTAGAGGCCCTGGTGTACCAATTCTCTCCCTTTCTCTCTCATTAAAAAAAAAAAAAAAAAAAGCCAGAGCCAGGTGTGGTGGCGCATGCCTTTTAATTCCAGCACTTGGGAGGCAGAGGTGGGAGGATCACTGTGAATTCAAGGTCACCCTGAGACTCCATAGAGAATTCCAGGTCAGCCTTGGCTAGAGTGAGACCCTACATCAAAAAACCAAAAAAACAAACAAAGAAACAAACAAACAAAAAAAAGCCAGTCTGCTAGGCTTGCCTCAGAAAAATAACTAGCGATCTGGGCGTGGTGGCACACGCCTTTAGTCCCAGCACTGGGGAGGCAGAGGTAGGAGGATCGCCATGAGTTTGAGGCCACCCTGAGACTACATACTGAATTCCAGGTCAGCCTGAGCTAGAGTGAAACCCTACCTCAAAAAACAAACAAACAAGGAGCCAGGTGTGGTGGCTCACGCCTTTAATCCCAGCACTTGGGAGGCAGAGGGAGGAGGATCACTGTGAGTTCGAGGCCACCCTGAGGCTACAAAGTTAATTCCAAGTCAGCCTAGACCAGAGTGAGACCCTACCTTGGGAAAAAAAAAAAATCTAAGAGGATATAAATAAAACATATGTAATCCTACTTTTTTGGACAATGGAACACTCAGGAGCTGTAAATTGCTGCTAGAAAATTTTCAGTGCCAGGGATGTGATATCTTCCAGTGAGTTGTTGGCCAGGGAGATCCCTGATGCCCCCAAAACATTATAGGCCATTGCCGAAGCCCTTGGTTTCCCACCAGGAATAGATGGTAAGACCCTATTGCTGAAGACTCCATATACTTGGGCTGCAAGGCCACTGAGAAATCTTGCTGGAACTGAGCTGATAACCTCCTCCATGTAGACCAGCTGACAGAAAGCTGGAAGAAGCCATTCTGCATGCTGTTTAATGGGAGAAAGAGAAATCATCAGTGAAGATACTCATCAGTGGACACTGCAAGCCTTATAATTGGCCAGCCAGGCCAAATGAGCCAACGGGTGCAATAGTGGCATGTCTGTTATGGGGGAAACCAACTGCCCTCTAATTGGACTGGAGGCCTGCTCCATGGGAAGGGAATACATCCCTGACACTGAAAACTTAAAACAGGGGTAGTCATAAGCCCTAGGGGTATAACGTCTGCTGTTGTCTGGCCAAGTGTATATACTAAGCTTATCAAACTGCCCAGTAAGCACTTCTGTTAATGTTCACACCCTTATATTAATGCTACTCTCACTTTTGGTAGAGAGTCTTATCTTTTCGGATGGCAGTGACCTTGGGACGACTCAGAAGGTATCATGGTGATGGAAAGAAATGACGGCAGTGCTCAGTACTGCAATATCTGTACCACACCTTTCAAGGCTCAGGGTCTAATGCGGAAGAGGTGGTGGAAAGAATGTAAGAGCCAAAGGAAGGGTAGGGCGCCATACAACATGCTCCCTCCAGACACAAAATGGCCTGGATATCCATGGCCTCACAGTGCCTGACACTACCTGCATAAGACCATCATAAGAGGAGGAAAAGATCAAGACATCAAAAGTAAAAGAGAGAGCTGGAGAGATGGCTTAGCGGTTAAGCGCTTGCCTGTGAAGCCTAAGGACCCCGTTTGGAGGCTCCATTCCCCAGGACCCACATTAGCCAGATGCATAAGGGGGCGCATGCGTCTGGAGTTCATTTGCAGTGGCTGGAAGCCCTGGCACGTCCATTCTCTCTCTCTTTCCCTCTTTCAATCTGTTGCTCTCAAATAAATAAGAATAAACAAAAAAATATTAAAAAAAAGTAAAAGAGAGACTGATTGAGATGGGGAGGGGGTATGATGGAGAGTGGAGTTTCAAAGGGGTAAGTGGGGGGAGGGAGGGTATCACCATGGGGTATTTTTTATAATCATGGAAATTGTTAATAAAAAAAATTAAAAAATTTAAAAAAAGAAAGAAAAAAGAAAAAAGAAAAAAATAAAACAAAGGAAAGACTATAAAAAAAAACAAACAAAAAACTAGTAAAAGTTTACATTGATATTTATTTTCTATCCTATACTTCTGTACCTCTTACTTTTTATTAATTTATTCCTTTAAAAAATTAGGCGGGGGCTGGAGAGATAGCTTAGCAGTTAAGCGCTTGCCTGTGAAGCCTAAGGACCGCAGTTCAAGGCTCGATTCCCCAGGACCCACGTTAGCCAGATGCACAAGGGGGTGCACGTGTCTGGAGTTCATTTGCAGTGGCTGGAAGCCCTGGCACACCCATTCTCTCTCTCTGCCTCTTTCTCTCTCCGTCTGTCGCTCTCAAATAAATAAATAAAAATTTTTTAAAAAGTGTGAGCTACTGTGCTCAGCTAATTCTTGAGTTTTAAAAATTAAAAAGAAAAATTGGGTGGGATCTGGTGTTTGCATGTCTTTAAACCCAGCACTTAGGAAGCTGAGGTAGGAGGAGCACTATGAGTTCAAGGCCAGCCTGAGACTATACAGTGAATTTCTGGTAAGCCTGGGCTATAGTGAGACCCTACCTTGAAAAAAATCTGGGGGCTGGAGAGATGTCTTAGTAGTTAATGTGCTTGCCTACAAAGCCTAAAGACCCAGGTTGAACTCACCAGAACCCATGTAAGCCAGATGCACATGGTGGCGCATGTGTCTGGAGTTTATTTGCAGTGGCTAGAGGCCCTGGAGTGCCCATTCTGTTTCTCTCTCAAATAGATACATAGATAGATAGATAGATAGATAGATAGATAGATAGATAGATAGATAGGTAGATAGATAAATAAAGGGCTGGTAGATGGCTTAGCAGTTAAGGCACTTGCCTGCAAAGCCAAAGAACCCAGGTTTGATTTCCCCAGGGCTCACATAAAGCCAGATACAGAAGGTGGTGCATGAGTCTAGAGTTCATTTGCAGTGGCCAGAGGCCCTGGAGCACCCATTCTCTCTCTCTCTCTCTCTCTCTCTCTCTCTCTCTCTCTCTCTCTATCTGCCCCCCCTCTATCTTTTAAATAAATAAAAACATAAAATTGGAGAGATGGCTTAATGGTTAAGGCGCTTGTCTGCAAAGCCAAAGGACCCAGGACCCACATAAACCAGATGCACAAGATGGTGCATGTGAATGGAGTTTGTTTGCAGTTGTGGGAGACCCTGGTGCACCCATTCTCTCTCTGTCTGTCTCTCTCTTTCCCTGCCTCTTTCTCTCAAATAAATAAATAAAAATAATAAAATATTTAAAAATATGGGACTGGAGAAATAGCTCAGTGGCTAAAGATGCTTGCTTGTAAAGCCTTATAGCCTGGGTTCGGTTCCCCAGTACTCATATAAAGTGAAACACACTGAGTGACACATGCATCTAGAGTTCTATTGCAGTGGCAGGAGGCCTTGGTGCACCCATACTTTCTCTGTCTCTGTCTGTCTCTTCCTCTTTCCCTCTCTCTCTCTCTCTGTGTCTCTCAAATAAACAAATAAAAATATGAAAAACAGGGGCTGGAGAGATTGTTTAGTGGTTAAGGTGCTTGCATGCAAAGCCAAAGGACCCTTAGCCAGGTGTGGTGGCACATGTCTTTAGTCCCAGCCCTCTGGAGGCAGAGGTAGAAGGATCACTGTGAGTTCGAGGCCACCCTGAGACTACATAATGAATTTCAGGTCAGCCTGGGCTAGAGTGAGACCCCACCTCACAAAAACAAAAACAAAAACAAAAACAAAAAGCAAAAAAGAAAGACAGTCACAAGTCACAAGTGTGCCAGCTGTTTATTCGCAATTCTCAATTCCAGGGTCAGATCAAGTCTGACTCCTGCTGGCTTAGGCTCACTAGAGTGGAGGTTTGTCTTGGTGGTGGAAGCAAGAGCTAATGCTTGGCATATGTCTCTGAGATTCCTTCCCAGAATGTCACCAATGTGACAGATGTCCCTACATGTGTCTGAGAAAGACATGAAACTAAGCATGGGGTCTCGGTCCTGTACTCTCAGCACTCAGGGAGCAGAGGTAGGATCACCACCAGTTTGAAGCCAGCCTAGTTACATAGTGAGCTCTAGGCCAGCCAGGAATACTTAGCTATGTAGTGAGACCCAGACTCAGAAACTGAAAGGGAGCCCAGCATGGCGACACATGCCTTTAATCCCAGCACTTGGGAGGCAGAGGTAGGAGGATCACCATGAGTTCGAGGCCACCCTGAGACTACATAGTGAATTCCAGGCCAGCCTGGGTTAGAGCAAGACCCTACCTCAAAAAAAAAAAAAAAAAGAGGAGCTGGAGTGATGGCTCGGCTAAGGTGCTTGTCTGCAAAGCCTAAGGACCTGGGTTCCATTCCCCAGTATCCACATAAAGCCAGATGCACAAAGTAGCACATGTGTCTGGAGTTTGTTTGCAGTGGTTGGAGACCCTGGTGTCCCCATTCTGTATCTCCCTGTCTCTTTCTCTGTCATATAGATAAATAAATAAGATATTAAAAAAAAAAACCTGAGAGCTGGGCATGGTGGTGCACACCTTTAATCCCAGCACTCAGGAAGCAGAGGTTAGGATGATCACAGTGAGTTTGAGGCAACCCTGAGACTACATAGTGAATTCCTGGTCAACCTGGGCTACAGTGAAAACACACACACACACACACACACACACACACACACACACACACACACAAACAAAAGCAACCCTAAAATAGAATTAAGAAGGAAGGGAGTGAGGAGCAGTGAAGGGAAGGAAGAAGGAAGAAAAGATGCAGGGCAACCAAGCTTACATGCATCTTCCCAAAAAGTTGCTGGAGTCCCTTCCAGCCTAGCAATAGGGTGTATGGTTCCCTATTTGACTGCTGTGTGTCATGAGACCAGGCACCCCCACACCTCCCTAAGACCCTAGTCACCTACAGTCAGTTACAATGGGCTGCAGGGAGCATTCTCTCCCTTCTTCAGAGTCCAGGGGACCCTCATGTAGATAAGTCTATAATGGGACTGTTGCAGCCGCCCCCAGACTTTCAGCCTTCGTGGAGCCAGTCGTTGTCATCGACACAGACTGATAGATGAACGCACAAGGACAATTACATCAATTCAGAGTTCCCTCTCAGACATTAAAACCTCATTTTGTCTTTTTAGTTATAGGCTCATAATTCTAAGTAGACCAATCAGCTCGAATTCTCCCCAGGGGTACTAAGACCGACCTCTGCTTCCCGCAGTGACAACTTCCAATGGAGATGGCTCAAACACCCTGGCCTCTTAACAGACTGTGAGTCTCTTCTTACTTGATCCAGCAGAATTTCAAATTTCTCTGTCTAAAAACAAATGGACTTAGCCCAGAATGGCCTGAAAAGCTCAAACAACAAATTTTTAAAAAAGAATCAGATCATGGTTCCTACAAAAATTTAGGGCTTGTTGTCAAAAACAAATGGCTTAAGCCCAGAATAGGACAAAGGGTTCAAATGACAAACAAGAAACCAACCACAAGATTTCAAAATTTTTGTCAACAACAAATGACCTAAGCCCTCAAAGAGCTCAGACAACAAAGGAGAAAAGCGAGGTCCAGAGGGCACTGCTGGCAAAGGCTTCCTTCCTCCGGGGCCTGGGAACTGGCTCACTTCTCTGCCTCAGGCAGCATGGTGGAAAGCAGCCTTGGGGCTGGAGAACCGGCTCAGCTATGCGTCAAAGGCGCTTGTCAAAGTGAGGGAAAACAAAAGTGATGTCAGGGCCTAGGAAGACAGTTAGGGGGGAAAGTGCTGGCTTCTAAGCATGGGGACCTGAGTTCCATCCCCAGGTGTAGCCGGGTGCGGTGGTGCAAATCTTGAATCCCAGCACTCAGGAGGTAGAGGTAGGAGGGAGTCGTCGTGAGTTGGAGGCCACCCTGAGATGACACAATGAATTCCACGTCAGCCTGGTCTAGAGTGAGAACCTACTTCGAAAAACCAAATAAATAAATAAATAAAAATAAATTAATAATAATAAAAATAAATTAATTAAAAATAAATAAAATAAAATAAATATTTTATTTGGCTGGGCATGGTGGCACATGCCTTTAATCCCAGCACTCGGGAGGCAGAGGTAGGAGGATCGCTGTGAGTTGGAGGCCACCCTGAGATGACATAGTAAATGCCAGGTCAGCTTGGGCTAGAGTGAGACCCTACCTTGAAAAACCAAAAACAGAAAAGACAGCCAGTTATGCACTCGGTGACAGAGGTAGGAGAATCACTGTGAGTTCAAGGCCACCCTGAGATTACATAGTGAATTCCAGGTCAGCCTGGGCTATAATGAGACCCTACCTTGAGAAAACAAACGAAGACTTATTAAACTATGCGTGGTAGTACACCTTTAATCCCAGCACTTGGAAGGCAGGCAAAGATAGGTGGATTGCTGTGAGTCCGAGGCCAGCCTGAGACTACATAATGAATTCCAGGTCAGCCAGGGTTAGAGCAAGACCCTACCTTGAAAAAAAAAACAAGCAAAAAAAAAAAAAAATTATTGCCTAAACCTGTTGCTTCTGAAATCCAAAGTGGCTGCAGGTTTTAGTGTCCTTTGTAGTCTGACACAGAACATGACAGTAAGATGTAAAGAAGAAAAACACAGTGCTAGAGAGATGGTTTAGCAGTTAAGGCACTTGCCTGCAAATCTAAGGACCCAGGTTCGACTCCCCAGAACCCACATAAGCCAGATGCACATGGTGGCACATACATCTGGAGTTCATTTGCAGTGGCTGGAAGCCCTGGCACACCCATTCTCTCTCTCTCTCTCATAAATAAAAATAAAAATTAAATAAACAAATAAAAGAAGAAAAACATAAGTCTGAGGAAATTGCTCATTGGCTAAAGGCACTTGCTTGCAAAGCTTGATGGCCTGGGTTCAGTTTCCCAATACCTATGGAATGCCAGATGGCCATGGGTCTGAAGTTCATTTGCAATGGCAGGAGGCTCTGGTGTGCCAGTTCTCTGTCTCTGTCTTGCTCTGAAATAAATATTTTTAGAGTATTTCTTTTTTGTTTACTTGGTTTTTTGAGGTAGGGTCTCACTCTGGCTCAAATTGGCCTGAAATTCACTATGTAGTATCAGGGTGGCCTCAAACTCACTGTGATTCTTCTAGCTGTGCCTCCAATGTACTAGGACTAAAGGCATGTGCCACCACACCTGGCCTTAGAATTTCTTTTTTTTATTGAGAGAGGACACGGAGAGAATTGACATGCCAGGGCTTCAGCCTCTGCAATCAAACTCCAGGCGCTTGTGCCACCTAGTGGGCATGTACAACCTTGTGCTTGCCTCACCTTTGTGTGACTGGCTTATGTGGGATCTGGAAAGAGATTGAGCATGGGTCCTTTGCAGGCAAGTGCCTTAATTGCTAAGCCATCTCTCCAGCCTGCCTTAGAATTTTTTAATTAATCAATTCAAATTCTAGCTGGGCATGGTGACTCAAGCTTTTAAGCCCAGCACTGAGGTAGGAGGACTGCCATAAGTTCTAGGCCAGCCTGGACTACAGAGTGTGTTCTAGGTCAGCCTGGGCTACGCTGAGACTGAGATGGGACTTACTTTGGGAGTTTAAATGCAAACCCAAACTGGAACTTGTGTATTCTTTACTTAAGGAATTGAAATAAAATAAGACTGGGAGGATTACTTTTGTGAATTATAATTTATTCCATAAAGTTCAGGAAGGGTGAGAAGGGGGAATGGCAGGGAAGGTTAGTCTGAGAACCAAAGGTGAGGAGTGGATATATCAACATGGTCTAAGGGCCCATGTATAGCCTTGCTGCCAGGGTGGGAAGGCCAAAACTTTACCGGTGCCAAAAACCTTGAGTCCTGGGAGATGAACATTCCAAGAGGTAGAAAAGAGAGAAAAGCCCACCAAAAGCCTCATGAGAAGGCAGGCCTTTTATTTTGGATTCAGGGCTGAATCCAGAATAAGTCAGCACACCTGGGTGCAGTGTCTGGAAGGGAAGGTGCTGGGCTTGAACACACGCATCTGAGTAATCCCAGCTTTGCAGCAGCAGCTGCAGATAGCAGGGCAAATATGTGGGGTCATTTTCCTCTCAAGACATCTGCCTTAAGAAACAACAAAAGGGGGCTGGAGAGATGGCTCAGCAGTTAAGGCACTTGCCTGAAAAGCCTAACAACCCAGGTTCAATTCCCCAGCACCCACATAAAGCCAGATACACAAAGCAGCACATGTGCCTGGAGTTCGTTTGCAGCAGCTACAGGCCCTGGTGTGCCCATTTATTCTCTCTCTCTCTCTCTCTCTCTGCTTGTAAGTAAATAAAAATATTTTTAAGAAGCTGGGCGTGGTGGTGCACGCCTTTAATCCCAGCACTCAGGAGGCAGAGGCAGGAGGATCACCTTGAGTTCGAGGTCACCCTGAGACTACATAGTGATTTCAGGTCAGCCTGGGCCAGAGTGAGACCCTACCTTGAAAAACCAAAAAAAAAATTTTTTTGGGGGGGGGTCTGGAGAGATGGCTTAGTGGTTAAGCCCTTGCCTGTGAAGCCTAAGGATCCTGGTTCAAGGCTCGATTCCCCAGGACCCACATTAGCCAGATGCACAGGGGGGCGCACGCATCTGGAGTTCGTTTGCAGTGGCTGGAGGCCCTGGCGTGCCCATTCTCTCTCTCTTTATCTGCCTCTTCCTCTCTCTGTCTGTCACTCTCAAATAAATTTAAAAAAAATTAAAGAAGCTGGATGTGGTGGCACATGTCTTCAATTCCAGCACTCGGGAGGCAGAGGTAGGAGAGATTGCCATGAGTTTGAGGTCACCCTGAGACTACATAGTGAATTCCAGGTCAACCTGGGCTACAGCGAGACCCTACTTCAAAGAACAAGAACAAAAACAAAAACATGGAGCTGAGCATGGTGATACACACCTTTAATCACAGCACTCCAGAAGCAGAGGTAGCAGAGAAGCAGTGAGTTCGAGGCCACCCTGAGAGTACATTGTAAATTCCAGGTCAGCTTGGACTAGAGCAAGACCCTACCCTGGAAAAAAACAAAACAAACAAACAAAAAACCCAAACAAACAAGAGGGCTGGAGAGATGGCTCGGCAGTTAAGGTGCTTGCCTGCAAAGCCTATCAACCTGGGTTCAATTCCCCAGTACTCACATAAAGCCAGATGCACAGTAGCACATGCATCTGGAGTTCATTTGCAGCAGCTGGAGGCCCTGGAGCACCCATTCTGTCTTTTTTCTTTCTTTTCTTTTTCTTTTTTTGGAGGTAGAGCCTCACTCTGGCCAAGGCTGACCTGGAATTCACTATGTAGTCTCAGGGTGGTCTCAAACTCACAGTAATTCTCTTACCTTTGCCTCTCAAGTGCTGGGATTAAAGGCCTATGCCACTATTCCCATCTGACTTTGAAATTTTGTTGTTGCTGTTTTTTCAAATTTGCAAGTAGAGAGTGATAGAAAGAAGAAGTGGCGCATGCCCCTCCTATGAAAACAAACAAATAAACAAACAAAAAATTTCAAAGTCTGAAACCTAGCATGTAGTTGTGTAGTTCAGTGGTAGGTGCTGGTTACATTCATGAGACTGTAGGTTCCATCTTCAGAATACACACAAACACACACACATGATTCACATTATGTGATAAATACAAGAGTCCATTTCATATCTCACTGGCTTGATCATGGAGTAACCCTGAAGATTCCCTCATTTCCCTGCCACAAATACCTTCTATCTGTGGCCTTTTCCATAAACCAGAGTGCCTTGACCTTGCTGCAACCTTCCAAACTTTTTTCTTAGCAGGTTTGAGCCTAAACTGAGCCCCTTGACA
The DNA here is from genome assembly GCA_036346955.1 of Dipus sagitta. Classification (NCBI taxonomy): domain Eukaryota; kingdom Metazoa; phylum Chordata; class Mammalia; order Rodentia; family Dipodidae; genus Dipus; species Dipus sagitta. The sequence continues at coordinate 15,591,495 of CM070778.1, forward strand.
TTCCCGGGCCTTGACAGATCCTGGCAGTGGCGCTGAGCCAAAATTTCCTACACTCTAATGCAGACTCCGTCTCCATTCTTTGCTGGGGTCCACCAGACACTGCATCCCTTTCCTCTTGTGCCCCTAAAATGTGCTTTGCACACACCTGGCATTCAGTCTTCTAACCTGGGAACCTCAACCAGCCCCATCTCTGGGGGTCAGGGCACAAGTTCATTGTGTACAAGTGAGTGGTTTTCAATCACACAATTCTGCAAACATCAAATATTGAATTAACAGTCAGCCATTGCTGCTAGGAAACTCACACACAAACATTTTCGCACTGATTCTATGGATCGCATTTTACAAAGGAGAAAATAAAGGGTTTGAGTGACTTGCCACCAGGAACCAGGCTGGGGCTGAGGTGTGCAAACGGGTCCAGTCACAGGCTCATGCCCTGCATCGCAGCGCCCCCTGCTGTCTGGATGCCCTGCCATGCTGGCAGCTAAATATGAGGATCTTTGTTCCCCTGTTCAGCCTCGCTGGGTAGCTTCAGGGCCACACCACTCAAGGTTTTCTCCACTCTGAATGACCAGAGAAATAAGTATTGATTGAGGGTTACGTTCATTTTGGTGAGGTGAATTTTCAAGTAATGTCTGAATAATGGGGATGGTCTCATTCACAGTTCCTCCATATTCAGCCTTAATGCCTGTCCCCATTCACTCCTGCCCTGTACTGGCCACTCAGTGCCTGGTAGGTGACCATGCTGTGTACTGGAGTTTAGCAAATATTCATCCAAAAAACAGCCTGGGGTGGAGGCCTATGTACACAGTTACCATTTTCTCTAGGTGCTGGGCTAGGGCCTCACGCACGCCAGACAAGCACTGCTGAACTGTAGCCCCAACCTCAACACAATTACAAATTTAGCCTTTTGGAGTTAGGTGTAGTGGCACACTCTTTAATCCCAGCAGTTGGGAGGCAGAGGTGGGATCACTGTGACTTCAAGGCCACCCTGAGACTACATAGTGAATTCCAGGTCACCCTGAGCTAGAGTGAGAACTTACCTTGAAAAAAACAACAAACAAAAAATTTAACCTTTTGGGCTAGAGAAATGGCATGGTGGTTAAGTCACTTGCCTGCAAAACCTAAAGACCCAGGTTTGATTCCCCAGTGCTCATGTAAAGCCAGATGCACAAAGTGGCACTTGTGTCTGGAGTTCTTTCTCAGTGGCTAGAGGCCCTGGCACCTGTTCGCTCTCTCTTTCTTGCAAACAAATAAAGAAATGTGGAAGGGGGATTACTTCTGGGTAAGCTGGTGGCACACTAGCCACACCAAAGCAGCCTAGGGAGGGAAATAAACAGAAACACAGCAAAATATGCTCTTCTACTGAAAAGAGAAGGTGCGTAAGTTATTATCAACCACATCAGAGAAGCAGAAGAGACCAAGATCTTCCAGAAAGGAGGAAACCGGCCAGAATCCAGCAGAGGTGCCAGCAGCCCAGATCCGCGAGCACCTGGGGCTGGTGGCACAGAGCTGCCGGAGCAGAAACAAGGTGAGGGGATTTTCCACTCACATCAGCTTCTTCCCAAAGGCAAGAAACCCAAAAGTGAAGACACCAGAGACGAGCTGAGCAGTTCCTGCACAACTCCAGGCACCCTGAAAAGTCTCCCATCCCCCAACCACCAGGGACGTGAACGTCCAAGAACTCACCCCCGGTCGCCTGGCATCAAGAGGGATTGAGATGGGCGCTCAGCATTGGTGAGATTGGAAGCCATCCAAAAAGGTAACAGGGCTCACTGATACAGAGCCAGATACATAGGCCTGTGTACTGGGAGTGTTAATCTCTCTTTCCATGTCAGGAAAGGTTATGTATTACATTTGACTGATAGTCTTGGGTGGCTTTACCCTTCTCGAATAAACTGTATTCTGGTGTTGACGATTGTTGCCTTTGATGTTTCCTGATTCTTAGGCCCTTTGTCTTTTAACTATATATATATAATTATTATTATTATTTTTGGTTTGTTTGTTTTTGGAGGTAGGGTCTTGCTCTAGTTCAGGCTGACCTGGAATTCACTATGTAGTCTCAGGGTGGCCTCAGACTCACTGTGATCCTTCTACCTCTGCCTCCTGAGTGCTGGGATTAAGGCGTGTACCACCACGCCCAGCTCTTTTTAATTATTTTTTTAAAAATATTTATTTATTTAAGAAAGAGAGAGAGGGGAAGAGGCAGAGAGAAAGAGAGAATGGGTGTGCCAGGGCCTCCAGCCACTGCAAACGAACTCCAGACATGTGTCCCCTTGTGTATCTGGCTTATGTGGGTCCTGGGGAATCGAACTGGGGTCCTTAGGATTTGCAGGCAAACTCCTTAACCCCTGAGCCATTTCCCCAGCCAGGTTTTTCTTTTTCTTAAATCATGACTGGGGACGGGGACTGACTGGTCCCAGGCAGACTTGGTTTCAGACTAGAAATCTAAACCTCCCAGTTAACAGGATTAAGGGTGTGAGGCAACACACACCCTTAGGGACTTTGGCTTTACTATATTATCTGTTTAGTTTAATCCCCATGCTTGTACAAATACTCTGTGCTGGTTTTGATTGAATGTCTAATATTGCTTAGTTGAATTTTAGAATTTGCCAGTAATTTATTTCACCCAGTCTAATACAACACTTGAATAGCAGGCAAACTCAAAACCTACAGTCACTTCTGCTATTTCTCTTGGAGTATAAAAGCTACACCTGACCCCTTAAACTCCTACATTGAAGATATATAAAGTTGGATTTACATGGCTAAGAACACTGAAGATAATCAGAAAACCCAAGCATCAAATTAACTAAAGATGCAAAAATCTGTACATTATAATACAAGAAACAAAAATTCAAGATAATACTATCCCACAAAAATTATAAGTCCATCAGAAATGACCTCCAGTGAGACTGATTTTGATGAAATTCCTGACAAAAGATTTTTTAAAAAAATGATTTTATCTAAATGCAAAGGAATCAAAGGAATAAAATAAGAAAACCAACTCCTGAAGGAATCCCAAGAGAACACAAGAAACCAACCTAATGAAATAAGGAGGTCAGTACAAAACATGAGAAAGGAAATAGAAATAATGAAAAATACCAATCAAAAATACTAGAAAGAGCTGGGCGTGGTGGCGCACGCCTTTAATCCCAGCACTCGGGAGGCAGAGGTAGGAGGATCACCGTGAGTTCAAGGCCACCCTGAGAGTACATAAGTGAATTCCAGGTCAGCCTGGGCTAGAGTGAGACCCTACTTTGAAAAAAAAAAAAAAAAAACTAGGAATGAAAAACTGAGCAAGTCAAATAGAAAACTCTATAGAAAGTCTCACCAGTAGAATGGATGAAGGAGAGAACAGAATATCTAAACTAGAAGACCAGGTGGCAGATCTAATACAGTCCAACAAAGAGAAGGACAAACTAATAGGAAGGGATGAATGGGATTTCAAGATATTTGGGACACTATGAAAAGATCAAACATAAGAACTCAGGGCATAGTAAAAGGAGAAGAATTTCATTCCAAAGGCATAACAAGTATTTTCAACAAAATCATAGAAGAAAACTTCCCCCAAGTAGGGAAAGTGATGCCAATACAGATACAGGAAGCCTATAGAATGCCAAACAGACAAAATCAGGAAAGAACCTCTCACCATTATATTATAATTAAACTACAAAACATACAAAGCAAAGAAATATTGAAAGCAGTTAGAAAAATCAAGTCATATGCAAAGGCAAGCCCATTAGACTAACAGCAGATGACTCAGTACAAACCTTAAAAGCCAGAAGGGCTTGGAAAGATGTATTCCAAGTTCTGAAAGATAACAACTGTCAACCAAGATTACTTTATCCTGCAAAATTATCCCTTCAAATAGAGGGAGAAATAAGGACATTCCACAACAAAAGCAGGCTAAAGGAAAATGTGAACACCAAACCAGCTCTTAAGAAAATACTTGAGGGGCTGGAGAGATGGCTTAGCGGTTAAGCACTTGCCTGTGAATCCTAAGGACCCTGGTTTGAGGCTCGATTCCCCAGGACCCACATTAGCCAGATGCACAAGGGGGCGCACGCGTCTGGAGTTCGTTTGCAGTGGCTGGAAGCCCCGGCGTGCCCATTCTCTCTCTCTCTCTCTCTCTCTCTGTCACTCTCAAATAAATAAATAAAAATGAACAAAAAAATTAAAAAAAAGAAAATACTTCAAAGAGAAAGAAAAGCATACACATAAGGAACCTGAAAAAAACAAATCATACTCAAGTACTAGTTAATACAAGAGAACAAAGGTAAAACTGGAAGAACTACAAAACAAGAAATGGCAAAAATAAATACACATCTTTCAATAATAACTCAATATGAATGGCCTCAATGCCCTAACCAAAAGACACAGGTTTGCAGACTGGGTTAAAAAGCAGAATCCTCAAGGCCACTCTGAGACTACATAGTGAATTCCAGGTCAGCCTGAGCTAGAGTGAGACCCTACTGTGAAAAAAAAAAGGGGGGAGCTGGAGAGATGGCTTAGTGGTTAAGGCATTTGCCTGCAAAGCCAAAGGACCCTGGTTTGATTCCCCAGGACCCATGTAAGCCAGATGCACAAGGGGTTGCAAGCATCTGGAGTTTGTTTGCAGTGGCTGGAGGCCCTGGCGTGCCCATTCTCTCTCTCTCCCTGCCTCTTTCTTACTCTCTCAAATAAATAAATAAATAAATAAATAAAAACACCAGGATCCTTCAATTTGTTGCCTCCAAGAAAGTCACCTTTCCACAAAAGATGGACATTATCTTAGGGTGAAAGTTTGGAAAATGGTGTTTCAAGCAAATGGACCTAGAAAACAGCAGGTGTTGCTACTCTAATATCAGACAGTGTAGACTTCAGACCACCATTAGTTAGGAAAGATAAGGAAGGTCACTTTATATTGATTAAAGGAACACTCCAACATTACAATGCTAAACATATAGGCACCTAACATGGGGCCTCCCAATTTCATCAAACAAACACTATTAGAACTAAAGTCACAGATAACACCAAACACAGTTGTAGTGGGTGACTTCAACACCCCACTCTCATCAATTGATAGATCATCCCTGCAAAAAATAAACAGAGAGACATCTGGATTAAATGAGGTCATAGAACAAATGGACCTAACAGATATCTACAGAACATTCACTCAAATGCTGCAGAATACACATTCTTTTCAGCAGCACATGGAACATTCTCTAAAATAGACCATGTATTAGGACATAAAGCAAATCTTTTTTTTTGGGGGGGGGGTTTCCGAGATAGGGTCTCTCTCTAGCCCAGGCTGACCTGGAATTCACTTAAATAGACCTATGACAACTATGGAGAGCCAAGAAGTTATAAAAATTCTCCCAACTAAAAAATGTCCAGGCCCAGATGGAGTCACTGGTGAATTTTGCCAGACCTTTATCAAAGAACTAACACCACTGCTTCTCAAACTTTTCCACAAAATAGAAAAGGAAAGAATCTTACCAAACTCCTTCTATGAAGCCAGCATCACCCTGATATCAAAACCAAAGACAGACAAAAAAAAAAAAAAGAAAAGAAAAAAAGAAAAAAAAGAAAATTACAAACTAATCTCCCTCATGAACATAGATGCAAAAATTCTCAACAAAATATTGGCAAACAGAATACAAGAATATATCAGAAAGATCATTCACCCTGACCAAGTAGGCTTTATCCCAGAGATGCAGGGATGGTTCAACATATAAAAATCAACAAATATAATATACCATATAAATGGACTGAAGGACAAAAATCACATGATCATCTCAATTGATGTAGAAAAAGCATTTGACAAAATCCAACATCCCTTCATGATAAAAGTCCTATAGAAACTGGGACTAGAAGGAACATATCTCAACATAATAAAGGCTATTTATGACAAACCTACAGCCAACATATTACCAAATGGAGAAAAACTTGAAGCTTTTCCATTAAATTCAGGAATAAAACAAGGGTGTCCACTGTCCCCACTTTTATTTAATATAGTACTGGAAGTCTTAGCCATAGCAATAAGGCAAGAGACACACATAAAAGGGATACAGATTGGAAAGGAAGAGATCAAATTATTATTATTTGCAGGTGATATGATTCTATACATAAGGGACCCCAAAGACTCTACCAGCAAATTGTTAGAGCTGATAAACACCTATAGCCGTGTAGGAGGATACAAAATAAACGCATAGAAATCAGTAGCCTTCCTATATGCTAACAATAAACACACAGAGGATGAAATCAGAGAATCACTCCTATTCACAATTGCATAAAAAAATAAAGTACCTTGGAATAAACCTAACCAAGGAAGTGAAGAATCTCTACAATGAAAATTTTATCTGTGTGTGGTGGCACACACCTTTAATCCCAGCACTTGGGAGGCAGAGGTAGGAGGATCACCATGAGTTTGAAGCCACCCTGAGACTACATAGTGAATTCCAGGTCACCCTGGACTAAAGTGAGACCCTACCTTGAAAAATAAAAAAATAAAAATAAATTTAAAAAAAGAACTTTAAAACACTAAAGACAGAATTTGCAGAAGACACTAGGAAATGGAAAGACATCCCTTGTTCTTGGACTGAAATAATTTTTTTTTTCAAGGTAGTGTCTCACTCTAGTCCAGGCTGACCTGGAATTCACTATGAAGTCTCAGGGTGGTCTTGGTTTCAAACTCATGGTGATCCTCCTACCCCTGACTCCCAAGTGTTGGGATTAAAGGCACGCACCACCATGCCCCGCCAATTTACACATTTAATGAAATCCCCATCAAAATTCCAATGGTATTCCTCAGGGAATTAGAAAAACAATCCTAAAATTCATTTGGAAGCACAAAAAATCTTGAATATCTAAAACAATTTTGAGCAACAAAAATAAGGCTGGTGGTATCACCATACTAGATTTTAACCTATATTACAGAGCCATGGTACTGGCAAAAGAACAGACATGTAGATCAATGGAACAGAATAGAGGACTCAGAGGGGCTGGAGAGATGGCTTAGCAGTTAGGACACTTGCCTGCAAAGCCAAAGGACCCAGGTTTGACTCCCCAGAACCCATATAAGCCAGATGTACAAGGGGGCACATGCATCTGGAGTTCACTTGCAGTGGCTGGAGGCCCTGGTGTGCCTGTTTCTCTCTCTCTACCTGCCTTTTTCTGTATTTCTCTCTCTCTCAAATAAATAAATAAAAATAAAAATATTTAAAAAAAAAGAATAGAGGGCCCAGATGTAAGTCTAGGTGGGTATAGCCACCTAATCTTTGACAAAAATGCCAAAAATACTTATTGGAGAAAAATGAAAGCCTCTTCAACAAATGGTGCTGGGAAAACTGGATATGTATCCATAGAAGGATGAAAATAGATCCTTATCGCTCTCCATGCACAAGAATTAAGTCCAAATGGATCAAAGACCTTAATATCAGACCTGAAACTCTGAAACTGCTAGAAGAAAAAGTAGGGGAAACCCTTCAACATATTGGTATTGGTAAAGACTTTCTGAATATAACCCCAGTGGCTCAGGAAATAAAACCACTAATCAACTGCTGGGACCTCATGAAATTGCAAAGCTTTTGTACAGCAAAGGACACTGTGAATAGAGCGAAGAGGCAACGTACAGAATGGAAGAAAATCTTTGCCAGCTATACATCTGACAGAGGATTAATATCCAGGATACACAAAGAACTCAAAAAACTAAATAATAAGAAATCAAACAACCCAATTACAATTGGGCTATGGGCCGGGTGTGGTGGCACATGTCTTTAATCCCAGCCCTCGGGAGGCAGAGGTAAAGGATCACTGTGAGTTTGAGGCCACCCTGAGATGACATAGTGAATTCCAAGTCAGCCTGAGCTAGAGGGAGACCCTACCTCGAAAACAAAGCAAAACAAAACAAAACATTTTTTAAAAAGGGCTGGAGAGATGGCTTAGCCATTAAGACACATGCCTGCACAGCCTAAGGACCCAGGTTTGATTCTCCAGGTCCCACGTAAGTGAGATGCACATGGTGGTGCATGCATCGGGAGTTCATTTGCAGTGGCTCAAGGCCCTGGCACGCCCATTCTCACACACCCTCTCTCCCTCTCTCTCTAATAAATAAAAAAAAAATAAAAATAAAAAAGGGCTATGGAGTAGCCCGGCATGGTGGTGCACACCTTTAGTCTCAGCCCTTGGGAGGCAGAGGTAGGAGAATTGCCGTGAGTTGGAAGCTACCCTGGGACTACAGAGTGAAATCCAGGTAAGCCTGGGCTACAGTGAGATCCTTCCTTGAAAAACAAAAAACAAAAAACAAAACAAAACAAAAGGCTATGGAACCAAATAGAGAGTTCTCACAAGAAGAAATACAGATGGCATATAAACAACTAAAAAAAGTTCTACAACCCTAGCCATCAGGAAATTGCAAATTAAAACTAGGTTGAGATTCCATCTCACTCCTGTCAGAATGGCTACCATCATGAAAATAAATGACCATAAATGCTGGCGAGAATGTGGAAAAAGAGGAACCCTTCTACACTGTTGGTGGGAATGCAATCTGGTACAGCCATTGTGGAAATCAGTGTGGAGGTTCCTGAGACAGCTAAAAATAGATCTACCATATGACCCCGCTATACCACTCCTAGGTATACCTAAGGGCTCATCTCACTTGCTCAACCATGTTTATTGCTGCTCTATTCACAATAGCTAGGAAATGGAACCAGCCTAGATGTCTCTCAACTGATGAATGGACAATGAAGACGTGGAACATTTATATAATGGAGATCTACTCAATGGTAAAGAAAAATGAAATTATGAAATTTTCAGGAAAATGGATGGATCTGGAAAGGATTATACTAGTGAGTAATATCACATGTTCTCTCTCATATGTTGTTCCTGGCTAGAAATGATTGGACTTCTATGTGAGTTGGAATAAAACTCAGTAACAGAGCTGGAGAGATGGCTTAGCGGTTAAGCGCTTGCCTGTGAAGCCTAAGGACCCCGGTTTGAGGCTCAATTCCCCAGGACCCACGTTAGCCAGATGCACAAGGGGGCACACACATCTGGAGTTTGTTTACAGAGGCTGGCAGCTCTGGTACGCCCATTCTCTCTCTCTCTCTCTCTCTCTCTCCCTCTTTCTCTCTGTCGCTCTCAAATAAATAAATAAACAAAAAAATACAAAAAAAAACCCCAAAAAAACTCAGTAACAGAGGCCAGTAAGCTAGAAAGGGGACATAAAGGGAATAGAAAGGGAGGGAAGGGGGATTTAAGAGGATGATATTGTATATATGTAAGTAGAAAAACAGATTAATGGGGGTGGAAAGAACTAAATGAGGTCAGGGGAAGAGATTGAGTAAAGGAAAGGTGGAGGAAGAGCTAATCAAAATCTAAGAGGATATAAATAAGTCGTATAGAAACCTCCTATTTTGGACAATGGAACACCCAGAAGCCATAGATTGTTATTAGAAAAATTTCAGTGCCAGGGATGAGATACCTTCCAGTGAGTTGTTGGCCAGGGAGGTCCCTGATGCCCCAAAACATTACAGGCCATTGCCAAGGCCCTTGGTTTCCCACCAGGAATAGATGGTAAGACCCTATTGCTGAAGGCTCTACGTACTTGGGCTGCAAGGTCACTGAGAAATCCTTTTGGAACTGAGCTGAAAACCTCCTCCATGTAGACCAGCTGACAGAAAGCTGGAAAAAGCTATGTTGCATGCAGATCAAGAGGAGAGAGAGAAAAATCACCAGTGAAGATACTCAACAGTGGACACTGCATGCCTTAAATTTGGCCAGCCAGGCCAAATGAGCTAATGGGTGCAATAGTGGCATGTCTGTTGTGGGGGAAACCAACTGCTCTCTAATGGGACTGGAGGCCTGCTCCATAGGAGGGAATACATCCCTGATACTGAAAACCTACAACAGGGAGTTATGAGTTGTAGGGGTGTAACGTCTGCTGCTGTCTGGCTAAATGTGTGTACTATGCTCACCAACCTGCCTAGTAACTACTTTTCTTAATGTTCACACTCATATATTACTGCTACTCTCACTTTTGGTTACAGAAGCTTCTCTTTTCAGATGGCAGTGACCTTGGGATGACTCAGAAGGCATCATGGTGCTGAGAAGAAGTGACAGAGGAGTGGTATTGCTCAGCAATGCAATATCTCTATCACACCTTACAAGGCTCAGGGTCCATTGTGGGAGAGGTGGTGGAAAGAATCTAAGAGCCAAAGGAAGGGTAGGGCTCCTTACAATGTGTTCCTCCAGACACAAAATGACCTACCTGGATATTCATGACCTCACAGTGCCTGACAATACCTACATAAGACCATCATAATAGGAGGAAAAGATGATGACATCAAAATAAAAGAGAGACTGATTAAGAGGGGGAAGGGTTATGATGGAGAGTAGAGTTTCAAAGGCGAAAGTGGGGGAAGGGAGAGAATTACCATGGGTTATTGTCTATAATTAGGAAAGTTGTCAATAAAAAGTAAATAGATGGGATGGAGAGATGGTTTAGTGGTTAAGTTCTTGCCTGTGAAGCCTAAGGACCCCAGTTTGAGGCTCGATTCCCCAGGACCCACGTTAGCCAGATGCACAAGGGGGCACGCGCATCTGGAGTTCGTTTGCAGTGGCTGGAGGCCCTGGAGCGCCCATTTTCTCTCTCTCTCTCTCATCTGCCTCTTTCTCTCTCTGTAACTTTCTTTTTTTTATTTTTATTTTTATTTATTTTTTTAAATTTTTTTCTTTATTTTTTATTTATTTATTTGAGAGCGACAGACAGAGAGAAAGAGGCAAATAGAGAGAGAGAGGGAATGGGCGCGCCAGGGCTTCCAGCCACTGCAAATGGAACTCCAGATGCGTGCGCCCCCTTGTGCATCTGGCTAACGTGGGTCCTGGGGAATCGAGCCTTGAACCGAGGTCCTTAGGCCTCACAGGCAAGCGCTTAACCGCTAAGCCATCTCTCCAGCCCAACTTTCAAATAAATAAAAATAAACAAAAACTTTAAAAAAGTAAATAAATAAAAAATGTAACCTTCACTAGGCGTGGTGGCCCATTCTTTCTTTCTCTCTCTCAAATAAATAAATGAAATATTGAGAGAGATAGGGAAAGAGAGAGAGAGAGAGAAAGAGAGAGAGAAAATTAGTGCCCAAGGCCTCCAGCCACTGCAAATGAACTTCACACATGCACCACTTTGTTTATCTGGCTTACATGGGTTCTGGGGAATCAAACCTGGGTCCTTGGACTTCACAGGCAAGTACTTTAATGTCTGAACCATCTCTCCAGCCGCATGATTTTTTTTAAGACTTAAAGAGATTTTATTAGATTAAAAGAAGAGGAGAAATACAAAGAGCTCCTGCCATGTGGCTGGCAGGCATGGGTAAAGAGAGCACACGGGAACAGGAATACTCCCTCCATCTCAGCCCAGCAGGACCAAGATGAGGGGCACCTACCAGAGCAGGGTCCTGGATGTTAAGGAAAGCCCAAAACAGCAGAACATGAAAAATATTTTTAAACCAATGTTCTTTCTTTATTTTTCAGAGACAACTTTAGATGTTCTTTCTTGGTCCTTTTCTTTTTCTTTTTCTTTTTTTGGTTTTTTGAGGTAGGGTCTCACTCTCGCCCAGGATGACCTGGAATTCACTATATAGTCTCAGGGTGGCTTTGAACTCATGGTGATCCTCCTACCTTTGTTTGGCACTAAAGGTCTGAGCCACCATGCCCGGCCCTCTTGGTCCTTTTCTCTGAGAAGCACAAGAATCAGCCGCCTGGGTGGGCGTGTGGCCTCAGCGTGCCAGCCCCACCTGCCTTGCCTCCCTTTGGAGGCTGGTTTTGTGCTGAGCACATATGGTGAGTCCTTGTTTCAGGGAGTCTCTGGTCCAGTTCTGGGCTATGAGCCACTCTCAGGGGAGAGGCATCTTGGCCTAATCCCTCCACTCTTAGGCCTGTACTCCATGAACCTGTGGACTTGGGAAGGCAGGACATGAGAAGGCACAGGGTCTCAGGGTTGCTCAACATCTAGCTGGGAGGTGAGAAGGGGTAGCCATGGACCATGGACACCTAACCGTCCAGGATAGCCCTTTCCCCAGGTGATGTATGTCTTGGCCACCTTGCTGCCTCGGGAATCTAACAACACCTACCTGGACCATCCCCTGACGACTCCTACGTCACCTGGAGCCCAGCTGTCTGTCTCCAGGCCCCACCGCGGTCCTGCTCCTGGGACGTATGCTGCCAGCCATCCTCTTTCACCCTGTTCCACTGCAGTGAGATCAGCAGGAACTTGAGTCTGAGATGGTCAGTCTCTTCCCAGAATGTCTGAGCTACAGGAACAACTGTGTCACATAGAAAACTAGTGGCTAGGAAAGTTTATAACCATAGCCCAACACCAGACAGAAGTGTGTGGCCAGTCACTCAGGAGAAACAGATATCATGGGTGAACTTGAACAGACCCTTGACGATCCAACCTGAGTGGCTTCCACAGCGGAGAGGTATTCTCGTTTGGAAAAAATATATATATTCATTTTACTTTATTATTATGTTTTTTATTTTTTTTAATTCTATTTTTTGTGGATTTTTTTGTTCCTTTTTATTTATTTATTTGAGAGCAACAGACACACAGAGAAAGAGGCAGATAGAGAGAGAATGAATGGGCATGCCAGGGCTTCCAGCCACTGCAAACGAACTCCAGACGCGTGCGCCCCCCTGTGCATCTAACGTGGATCCTGGGGAATTGAGCCTCCAACCGGGTCCTTAGGCTTCACAGGCAAGTGCTTAACTACTAAGTCATCTCTCCAGCCCTGTTTTTGAATTTTTGACGTAGAGTCTCACTGTAGCCCAGGCTAACCTGGAATTCACTATGTAGTCTCAGGGTGGCCTTAAACTCACATTGATCCTCCTATCTCTGCTTCCTGAATGCTTAGATTAAAGGCTTGCACAACCATACCCAGCTTTTTTTTTTTAATAGTTTATTATTTATTTATGAGAGAGAGAAAGAAAGTAAGAAAATGGATGCACCAGGGACTCTAGCCTCTGTAAACAAACTCCAGATGCATGCACCACCTTACATCTGGCATTACATGGATACTGGGGAATTAAACTTGGGTCTTTAGGTTTTGAAGGCAAGCACCTTAACCACTGAGCATTCCCTCCAGCCCTTTTTTATTTTATTATTATTATTTGGTTTTTTGAGGTAGGGTCTCACTGTAGCCGAGGCTGACCTGGAATTCACTCTGTAGTCTCAGGGTGGCCTTGAACTCATGGTGATCCACCTACCTCTGCCTCCCAAGTGCTGGGATTAAAGGCGTGCACCACCACACTCCACTTCATTTTTATTTATTTGAGAGCGACAGACAGAGAGAGAAAGAGTCAGATAGAGAGAGAGAGAGAATGGGCGTGCCAGGGCCTCCAGCCACTGCAAACGAACTCCAGACGCATGTGCCTCCTTGTGCATCTGGCTAACGAGGGTCCTGGGGAATCGAGCCTTGAACTGGGGTCCTTAGGCTTCATAGGCAAGCACTTAACCGCTAAGCCATCTCTCCAGCACCCTATTTTTATTTTTAAGAGAGAGAGAGAGAGAGAGAGAGAGAGAGAGAGAGAGAGGATAGAGAAATAGAGACTGAGAAAAAGCAAGAAAGCATGCATATGCAACAGGGCCTGTTGCAGCTACAAACTCTAGACATATGCACCACTTTGTGTACCTGGCTTTACATGGGTGGCTGGAGAATTGAACCCGCCCAGCAGGCTTTGTAAGCAAGTGCCTTTAACTGTTGAACCATCTCCACAGACCTTCTTTCTCTTTCTTTTCAGTTTCAATTATAATTTATTCAGTCTACTGTGCTTTTTAATTTTTTTATTTTGTTTAAACTTAGAGAGAGAGAGATAAAGAGGGAGAAGGAGAGGGAGAGAGAGAGAGAGAATGGGCATATGGGCATGCAGGGGCCTCTAATCCCTGCAAGCAAACTCCAGACACATGCATCACCTTGTGCATCTGGTTTATGTGGGTTGAGGAATTGAACCTGGGTCCTTAGGCTTCACAGGCAAGTGCCTTAATCACTAAGCCAGCCATCTCTCCAGCTCTACTTTTTTTTTTTATGAGGGGGAGGGGTTGAGGTAGGGTCTCACTCTAGCCTAGGCTGCCCTGGAATTTCCTATGTAGTCTCAGAGTGGCCTTGAACTCATGGTGAACCTCCTACCTCTGCCTCCTGAGTGCTGGGATTAAAGATGTGCACCACGACTGGCTCTCCAGCCCTACTTTTTTTTGTTTTTATTTTTGTTTTTCAAGGTAGGGTCTCACTCTAGCCCAGGCTGACCTGGAATTCACTATGTAGTCTCAGGGTGGCCTCAAACTCATGGTGATTCTCCTACCTCTGACTCCCAAGTGCTGGGATTAAAGGCATGTGCCACTACGCCTGGTTTCAATTTTTCTTTTTCCTAGAGAGAGCAAGAGCAAGAGAGAATTGTGTGCCAGGGCCTCAGTTACTATAACTGAATGCCAGATGCTTGTGCCACCTAGTGTGCATGTATGACCTTGTGCTTGCTTCATCTTTGTGTATCTGGCTTATGTGGGACCTGGAGAGAGATTGAACAAGGGTCCTTAGGCTTCATGGGCAAGCACCTTAACCACTAAGCAACTCTCCAGCCCAAAATTATTATTATTATTTTTTTTTGAGGTAGGATCTTGCTGTAGCCCAGGCTGACCTGGAAGTCACTATGTAGTCTTAGGCTGGCCTTGAACTCATGGCAACCCTCCTACCTCTGCCCCCTGAGTGCTGGGATTAAAGGTGTATGCCCCCATGCCCAGCTCATTTTTTTCTTTTCTTTCCTTTTCCTTTTCTTTTCTTTTCTTTTTCTTTTTCTTTTTTTTGGAGACAGGGTCTCATGTAGCCCAGATTGGCCTCGAACTCACTTTGTAACTGAGGATGACCTTGAACTTTGATACTCCTGCCTCCACCTCCTGAGTGTTGAGATTACAGGCGTGCCCTACCATGCCCAATTTATGTGGTGCTGGGTCTTGACCCCAGGCTTTCCTGCATGCTAGGCAGGCATGCTGTTGTCTTTCTTTCTGGATTTTTTTCAGGCAGGGTCTCACACTAGCCTGACTAGGCTGACCTGAAACTCATTCTGTTGTCCAGGCTGGCCTCAAATTCACTGCGCTCCTCCTTACCTCAGTCTCTCAAGTGCTGGAATTAAAGACATGAGCCACGTCTGACTCATGCATGCCTTTTTTTTTTTTTAAGGACCATGGGGATTTGGTGTGGAGTTCAAAGTAGCTTGCTCTCTGAACTAAAAAAACAAAAACTCAGAGTTACAGAGGGCTCTCTGGTCTCTGTGTTACACAACCATAAGAGAAGGGCTAGCAGTACACTTGAAGATTTGGGATCTTCCAGAAACAACTTTCCTTCCTCTCCAAATAAGTGTATAAAAGCAACTGAAAGGCTAAGCAGATGGGCCTCATCTTAACTATCACCTTTGCAATAGAAGAATTAAAACAAAAGCATGTTGTGGTGGTATACACCTTTAATGCCAGCACTCAGGAGGCAGAGGTAGGAGGATTGCCATGAGTTCAAGGCCAGCCTGAGGCTAAGACTATATAGTGAATTCCAGATCAGTCTGAGCTACAGCAAGACCCTACCTCAAAAGCAAAACAAAATAAAAGAAAAAGAAAAAGAAAAAAAAAACAAACACATGCCACATGCTAAGAATCTAAAAGCCAGCCAGGCGTGGTGGCGCACGCCTTTAATCCCAGCACTTGGGAGGCAGAGGTAGGAGGATCGCCGTGAGTTTGAGGCCACCCTGAGAATACATAGTGAGTTCCAGGTCAGCCTGGACTAGAGTGAGACCCTACCTCAAAAAACCAAAAAAAAAAAAAAAAAAAGAATCTAAAAGCCTTTCACAAAGAAAATATGGACAATCAATGGGCTGGAGGGATGGCTTAGTGCTTGCCTGCAAAGAGGGTCAATTCCCCAGGACCCACGTGAGTCAGATGCACAAGGTGGTACATGTGTCTGGAGTTCTTTTGTAGTGTCTGGAGGCCCTGACATGCCTATTCTCTATCTCTGCCCCTTTCTCTCTCAAATAAATAAATAAGAAACTATGGACAAACAGGCCTTGAACTTGTGAACTCCTGACCCACTTGCCTCCATCTTTGGTTTTTTTTTTTTTTTTTTTTTTTTTTTTTTTTTGATTTTTCAAGGTAGGGTCTCTCTGTAGTACAGACTGACCTGGAACTTACTCTATAGTCTCAGGCTGGTCTCTAACTCACTGTGATCCTCCTACTTCTGCCTCCAGGGTGCTAGGATTAATGGCATGTACCACCACACCAGTGGCTTCCAGTCACTGTAAACTAACTGTAGATGCATGCACCATTTTGCGCATCTGGCTTTTCGTAAGTACTGGGGAATTGAACCCAGGTTGTTAGGCTTTGCAAGCAAGCACCTTAACTGCTGAGCCAACCCCCCAGTTTGTTTCCTTACAACATTTAAAAAATATTTATTCACTCAGTAGCAGAGGCCAGTAAGTTAAAAAAGGAGATAGAAAGGGAAGAGAAAGAAAGGGAGGAGGGCTTTTATTAGGTTGGTATTGTATATATGTAAGTAGAAAGATTGAGATGGGGAGGGGATATGATGGAGAATGGAATTTCAAAGGGGAAAGGGGGGAGGGTAATACCATGGGATATTTTTTATAATCATGGAAAATATTAATAAAAATTGAGAAAAAAATATTTATTCAAACTGCCCAGTAAGCACTTTTCTTAATATTTATACCCTTATATTAACGCTACTCTCACTTTGGGTAGAGAATCTTCTCTTTTCAGATGGCAGTGACCTTGGGATGACTCAGAAGGTATCATAGTGCTGGAAAGAAGTGACTGGAGTACTGAGTAACATCTCGATCACACCTTCCAAGGCTCAGGGTCTAATGCGGAAGAGGTGGTGGAAAGAATGTAAGAGCCACAGGAAGGGTAGGACTCCTTACAACGTCCTCCCTCCAGACACTAAAGTGGCCTGGATATCCATGACCTCGTAGTGCCTGACACTACCTACACAAGACCATCATAAGAGGAGGAAAAGATCATGACATGAAAATGAAAGAGAGACTGATTGAGATGGGGAGGGGATATGATGGAGAATGGAATTTCAAAGGGGAAAATGGGGGAGGGAGTGTAGCACCATGGGATATTTTTTATAATCATGGAAAATGTTAATAAAAATTAAGAAAAAAATTATTTTTTGGTTTTTTGAGGTAGGGTCTTGCTCTAGCAACCTGAAATTCCAGGCTGACCTGGAATTCACTCTGTAGTCTTAGGGTGGCCTTTGAACTCATGACAATTCTATCTCTGCCTCCTGAGTGCTGGGATTAAATGCATGTGCCACCATGCCCAGCTCACAAGATTTATTAGAGAGAATTTTAACTGGGTGTGGGGGCACATACCTTTAAGAGGCAGAGGTAGGATTGTTGTGAGTTCAAGGCCAACCTGAGACTACATAGTGAATTTCAGGTCAGCCTGGGTTAGGGGTTAGAGTAAGACCCTACCTTGGAAAAAGAGAGAGAGAGAGAGAGAGAGAGAGAGAGAGAGAGAGAACTTTGCAAGGCTGGGGAGAAGGCTTCGTGTTAGTTAAAGGCACTTGCTTACAAAGTCTTCTGGCTCAGGTTAGGTTCCCCAGGACCCATGTAAAGTTAGAAACAAAAAGTGACGCATGCATCCGCAGTTTGCGGCACCAAGGTAAGGGGCTCTGGCGTGCCTATACACATTCTCACAAGCAAATAAATAAGTAAATACATAGAACCTTACAACCAAGCTCATTCTCCATGAACCAGATAACCAGAGAGATGGAGTGGTCCACGCCTACTAGTGGCCATGTGATGTCTTAGGTCAGAATCAGATGTAGCAGGTTGAGATAGAAGGGATGACATTTTCAGTGGCAGAGCAAGCTGAACTAACTCTTCTAGAAAGCCTCTGATGTTAAGTCTCTAAATCCACTGTGAACTCTGGATAGTCACTATTCCAGGGGCGTGTCCTCAGACACTCTTCCTGTCCCTGTGGATATGTTCTCATCCTTGGTCAATGCAATCCAAGGACACTGTTCATGGTGGGGGTGATGGGTGAATATTGCACAGGCTAAGGGGAAGTCCTTACAAATCTAGAAGAGGCAAAGGTCACCAAAGCCCATGTTTGGTTAATATCCACCTGAGCTGATGGGGGTGGGGCACAGGTGACCTTCCCTTATACAATCTGACTGCTGCTGGAATGATTCTATAGATTTCAAGAGCTCCATGCTCTCTGGCCTCAGGTTTGTCCAGTTCTGCACATCCACCTGGTCCAGCCCTCCCCCATCCACCCAGAGCCAACTGCAGAGCCCGCACCTCTACCTGAGACGCCAGTAGCCCAAGGTCCCCAAGACCTAGAATGTTTGACCTCAAGTATCCTTGGGGTGTTTTCCTTTTGTTGTTGAGACAGGGTCCATGTAGTCTAGAGTACACTTGAACTTTCAGTCCTCCTGAGGGCTGAGATTATAGGTGTGCCCCATCACGCTGGGCTTTGGGGTCGGTTTTACTCCTGGTGAATGGAAACCAACACTGACCACAAGCTGACCATGGAGCACTGATCTGCCCATCACACAGTGACATTCTTCCCCTGACACAGCGAAGCAATAAACAAGTTAAAAAATATCGAAAGTGGGCTGGAGAGAGATTAAGCAGCTAAGGCGTTTGTTTACAAAACCAAAGGACCTCAGTTTGATTCCCTAGGACCCACTTAAACCAGATGCACATGGTGGCCCATGCGTCTGGAGTGTTTGCAGTGGCTGGAGGCCCTGGCATGCCCATTCTCTCTCAAAAAAAAAAAAAAAAAACCCTAAAAATATCAGAAATGGGGATGGAGTGATGGCTCAGTGGTTAAAGGTGCTTGCTCACAAAGCCTGATGGCCTGGGTTTGATTCCCCAGTACTCATGTAAGCCAGATACACTGTTGTGTATGCATCTGGAATTTATTTGCAGAGGCAAGAGGTCCTGGTGTGCCCATCTTCCTTTTCATTCTCTCAAATATGTTAAGACATATCAGAAATGGAAAACGCATTTAATATGCCTAACCCTTCCCCCACACCCTCACTCAGGAACAGCTCACTGAACAGCAGTCTTCTACTTTGAGGACCTCTTTGCTGACCAAGAGTTGTCACTACCTTCCATCAACAGGGACAGTTGTACCATATGTGATGTGTCCAGGCTCATCTCAAATTTGTGACAACTCTCCTGCATCCACCTCCCAAGTGCTGGGATTACAGGCATAAGCCATGTTCACCTAGCTTCATAGTAGGATTTATGTACCATGTGAAAAACATGATTTTACACAACTTTTTTTTCAGTGTTAGGGATGAAATCCAGGACCTTGTAACATTCTAGGAAGTGCTCTCACCTGAGTACCATCCTTGATGGTCCTGCTTTCATACTCTGATAAATCCTAAACTGAGTCATCAGTGGAGACAAACAACAGTGGACACTTCAAGCCTTAAATTTGGCCAGCAAGGCCAAATGAGCCAACACATACAATAGTGGCATGTCTGTTATGGGGGAAACCAGTTGCTCTCTAATTGGACTGGAGGTCCGCTCCATGGAAGGGAACACATCCATTATACTGAAAACCTATAAAGGGGGAAGTCATGAGCCCTAGGGGTGCAATGTCTGCTGGTGTCTGGCTAAATGTATATACTATGCTCACCAAACTGCCCAGTAAGCACTTCTCTTAATGTTCATACCCATATATTTATGCTATTCTCACTTTTGGTTAGAGAAGCTTCTCTTTTCAGATGGTAGTGACTTTGGGATGACTCAGAAGGCACCATGGTGATGAGAAGTGACAGAGGAGTGCTCAGCACTGCAATATCTCTATCACACCTTCCAAGACTCAGGGTCCATTGTGGGAGAGGTGGCGGAAAGAATGTAAGAGCCCAAGGAAGGGTAGGACTCCTTATCACGCGCTCTTCCAGAGACAAAATGGATTGGATATCCATGACCTCATAGTGCCTGATATTAGCTTCACAAGACCATCATAATAAGAGGAAAAGATGATGACATCTAAATAAAAAAGACTGATTGAGAGGGGGAAGGGTTATGATGGAGAATAGAGTTGCAAAGGGGAAAGTGGGGGGAGGATAGGGAATTACTATGGCTTACTGTCTATAATTATGGAAGTTGTCAATAAAATAAATAATAAATCTGCCGGGCGTGCTCGTGCACGCCTTTAATCCCAGCACTCGGGAGGCAGAGGTAGGAGGATCACCGTGAGTTCAAGGCCACCCTGAGACTCCATAGTGAATTCCAGGTCAGCCTGGGCTAGAGTGAGACCCTACCTCGAATAAACCAAAAACCAAAACAAAACAAAACAAAAAATCCTACACTGAACCATCCTAAGTCAGGGACCACCTGTACACACCCATGCACACACACCTGGATGTACGCCTTCTCTCAGCCTGTTTACAAAGCCACACTCATGGGCTGGAGAGATGGCTCTGGGGTTAAGGCACTTGCTGGCAAAGTCTAATGACCTGGGTTTGATTTCTCAGAACCCACATCAAGCCAGATGCACAAAGTGGCGCATGCATCTGGAGTTTGTTTGCAGTGGCTGGAGGCCCTGGTGCACCCATTCTCCCTCTCTCTCAGGCATGCTCATGTACGTAGCAGCCATGCACATGCACAAATGCCTATTAGCTGTTCTGTGAGGTATTGAGAAGCAAGCTTACCCACTGCAGAGTACCCTGTACCTCCTTGCCATTCACTTTGGCTCACAGTCTGGAATGTTAAGGTCAGGGTTAGGCAGTGTGGTGGTTTGATTCAGGTGTCCCCCATAAACTTAGGTGTTCTGAATGCTAGATCCCCAGCTGATGGAGATTTGGGAATTAATGCCTCCTGGAGGGAGTGTATTGTTGGGGGCCAGGCTTATGGGTGTTACAGCCAGTTTCTCCATGCCAGTGTTTAGCACACTCTCCTGTTGCTATGGTACACCTTATGTGGCCCAGGGGGTGATGTCCACCCTCTGCTCATGCCATCATTTTCCCTGCCATCATGGGGCTTCCCCTCGAGCCTGTAAGCCAAAAGAAACCTCTTTTTCCCACAAGCTGCTCTTGGTTGGGTGATTTCTACCAGCAATGTGGACCTCACTGCAACAGACAGGGCTGTGAGAACAACTGTCACAGGGCAAGCCTTCCTGGGAGGAGCGGGCTGCCATGTGGACATTTGCAGAGCTGAGCTGTGAGGTGTCCCAGTAACGGACTACAACTGGAGCCATACTGAGAAGGACAATGAAGCCTTTACTTGGTACTGCAGTGCAGCGAGGCAGAAGCAGAGAAGGGACTGTTCCCATGTGCCGCTCCCCCATGAAAGGCACTGGGTCTACACCTCACTCCTGGGGGGCCCAGGGGAAATGCTCTGGCTGCACTATGGATCTGGAGGAAACTCAGGGAGGAAAACCGAACACTGAGTCAGAGAGAAGAAAAGTGTGCTGGAGGTCCCCAGGAGGAGGCAGGAGATGGAGGCTTTGGAAGAAAAGCAGCTCTGCCAGAGGCACAGCTGTGGGCCAATCCTAAGCGCCTGCTGGCCAGGCACAGCCTGCATATGGTCAGGGGACCTGGGAGGCCTGCCAGAAAGAGTCTGTGGCTGGGCCTGGATCGAACTCCTCAGCACCCAGCTGGCTTCTGCACCATGTCCTGCAAGACACAGCCCTGCGGAGGCTGAGAGCCAGTCCCCTCCCAGGCGACACACACTGGGGTGGAGACCATGTCCTATGGGAAGGACCGTGGGGCAGGGATGTCTGTTGCCTCAGCAGCACTGCATTTCCCACAATTCCTGGATGGTCTCAGCATGGACAGGCCAGCTGTCCTCATTCTCCTAATGCACCTGGTCTCCAGCCTGCAGGCAGCCAGGCAGATCATCCACCAGGGAATGCTGGTCACCAGGAGGCGAGGTCATCCCTATTCTGGATGGGACACCAGTCAGTGTCTGGGTAGAGAAGGCAGTGTACAGACTGGAACCTGGGAAGGGAGGAAGTAGGATCAGGGCTTCAGAAGAGGCTGAGGTCAGAGTCCCTCTAGGACAAAAGCCCTCGGTGTGCACTCACCGTGTAGGGTCCTGCTGTAGGCTGAAGCTTCCGGCCACGTTCACCACATTATGTGGGTTCTCAGGACCCCCATAGCTCAGTGTGACCTGGGAGGGGCATAGGAGAGAGAGTGAAAGCCTGTGTTTCCTTCTGGGTCCTTCCCTTGCCTCAAGTCCCCCTGTTGGAGGGAACCTTACCTTTCAGGGCTAGGGACGCAAGACAGAACCTTTTTACAAAGAAGCCCTATGAGACTCGAGGTGGACATCTGCTCTTCAGGGACCCAACGGGCAAAACACCTGCCCAGGGTCCACCCT
Source organism: Dipus sagitta (assembly GCA_036346955.1). Lineage (NCBI taxonomy): Eukaryota > Metazoa > Chordata > Mammalia > Rodentia > Dipodidae > Dipus > Dipus sagitta. The sequence continues at coordinate 15,613,860 of CM070778.1, forward strand.
CAGCCACACTGCAGAGATCCCAAGGCTTTCCTCGGAGCCCCTGCCCAGCTGGGAGGACCCATGGACGACGGGCAGGATCCCTGCAGGAGTGGGGGTGGGGCCACGCCCCTGCCTGGTACCTGCTGAAGCACAGCGTCCCGTGGCAGCCTCTGAAGATTCTCGAGGTGGGAGTGGAAGAGGGGGCTGTGCAGCAGGCGCGCGCCCAGCAGCCCTTCTACAATGTAGCCCACCGTGCAGTCATCTGGAAGCCGCACACGCTCAGCAGTGCTCATGAAGCTGCCCAGGCTGGAGGGGGAAGAAGCTGTTCAGCGCCTCTGTAGAGCTGCCTGCCCCTAGTTTGTGCAGCCAGGCTCCTGCTTACCTGGCCCATGGGCTCATTTTGAGAGCAAGGCCCCTACTCAAGCAGAATCCAGCTCCACCAGTAGCAAACCAGAACTTGACTGTGGTTACCTGGAAAAGGGAAAGCCCTGGTTAAGGCTGACCAAGACAGAGCTCCTCATCCTTGCCCCTCCATCCTACTCCCCAAGTGTCTCCCCTACATCGTTCTGTAGCACAGCCTGTGCAGAGCACTAGGCACCAGAGGCTCCTAATATCAATCACCTGCAGCCTCTGGGCCTTTCCAAACCACTAGTCAGGTTTGCCAGCTCCACAGGGCCACCTGCCTCCTGCCCTTCTCAGTCTATTCTCCTGCTGGGCTCTCTGGTTCGGCCTCAGGGAGGGTGTTGACCCAGCACTCACAGTGCCACCTCCCTGGATCCTCTCAGTGGCCTCAATGGGGTGGTCCAGGCTGGGCCGCCCCAGGTAGACATCCTGGTTGGAAGAGAAGGTGGACAGCAGGTGCAGCAGGCTTTTGGGGTTCACATAGTTGTCATCATCCACGTGGCAGAACCACCTGCAGGTGGAGAGACAGGCCTGTGCACTAGGGCTGCCAAGCTAGGAGCGAGCACCCGCCCTGCTTGGCCCTGGGCTGATAGTGGGGCTACATACTTGCGTCCAGATTCGATGAACTTGTCGTACTCCACGGACATCTTGCAGCAGAGCGCTTGGCGGGTGCGCACAGCAGAGCAGTTGGTGTTAATCATACGGCCGCCTGCCAGTTGGAAAGAAGTGTGAGGGTTGACACACAGCTTGCCTCCTGAGGTTTAGGCCAGAAACTGGTGGTCCAGACACTGGCCAAGATCCAAACTGGCAGCCCAGGTCAGTCCTTGTTTAGGGGCCATCAGTGACTGAAGAAGATGGTAGTCACTTAGAATCTCACAAATCAAAGAGGAGTAGGCCTGGCAGGGATGACCCCCTGATGGGGCTTCCTCAGGGGACGTGGCATTGGCCAGAGGCCCTGGCAGGAACTGTGTGGCTGGCAGGATGGGCCCTGCACGCTGCACTGACAATGGGTGGATGTCCTAGCTCTGCTCTCCATTAGCTGTTGTGACCCTAAGCAAGTGCCTTAACTTCCCTGGGCCTGACACAGGGATAGAGCCTAGTAATGACCCCTTTTGCAAGACACAGTGACACTGATGAGTGTATGCAGCGCCCTGTCCAGGCATCATCTCCCACCTTTGCGAGGAGACTCACCTGCCTGCAGCTGGAGCTCAGGGTCTTCTCCGTCCGTGAAGATGTACGTCTGCGGGAGAAACGACTGTGAGGCGCCGGGGGCTCCCGGCTGTGGTCACCGAGCAGGTGCGGAGGCCTGACCCGCTGGCCTGCGAGCCCCAGCCCGGGCCCAGGAGTTGGGAACCTGCGCGGCGGTGGGGTGGGGACGCACCTGCCGGAGGGCCCGGGAGATCCAGGTGCGCATCAGCAGGCGCAGGCGCGGCCCGTGGTTCTTCCGAGTGGTCTTGACTGCGATGAAGACGTCGTCCGGCCGTAGGCGGGAGACATCGGGGGCCAGGGCCGGGGTCGGGGCCGGGCCGGGGACCCGGGCGGGCGCGTGGGGCAGCCGCAGCGGCAGCAGCAGCAGCGCGGCCAGGGCCGCGGCCAGCGCGAGGCAGGCCCGGCACAGCGCCCCCCGAGCGCGGCTCATGCGGCCGCCCGGACCCCGGCGCCCCGCCTGGGAGGGCGGCGGCCCCTTTAAGAGCAATGTGTGCCCCGCCCCGAGCCACGGCCCGGAAGTGGAGGCCTACTGCCCCGGAAGTGAAGGTTTCGCCGCGGCGGAGTGGGTGGAAGATGCCGCTGCCGGTGCAGGTGTTTAACTTGCAGGTAGGGGCCGCGGGTGGAGCGCCGCGCGGCCGGCGGGGCCAGGTGGGCGGGGGCCGCGGCGCCAGGGCCCCGGCGCGCGGGCGTGCAGTGGCCGCGCGGGCCGCGTTCGCCCTGGCCCCCCACCCCCCGGGCCAACGCTTTTCGTGCGGTCGCCTGCAGTGTGGGCGCGGCGCGTCCGGCCAGGATGCGGGGCAGCCCGGCGCCCAGCTCGGCCTCCTCGTCGGCCTCCGACCTGAGCCGTAGCCCTGCGCACAGCAGGTCAGATCCGCGGCCCGGCACCGCCGGGGACTGTAGCCTGAGCGCCAGCCTGTCGGCCTGCACGCTGTTCTCCGAGGTAGCGCGGCGCACCGTGCGGGAGGCGGCTCCCCCTCCCCCCCGGCGGTCGAGGTCCTGACCCTCTGGTTCTCGGCTGGCATGGCTCCCGTGGTGGCTGCGCCTGCCCTCCTACCTCTTGGGGTTAGGGTGACATTCGTTTCTTCCTTGTGGCTTGGAGGAAACGACATCGGGGTGGTGCCTGGGAACACCTGGGGCTGCTCTCCTTCTGTTGTCCGCTTTCCTATGCCACAGAGTTGTGCCAGCGCCTTCCAGTCAGGAGCCTGAGTAAGAGAGGAAGGCACTTGGGGGATAGTACCTGTGGAAGAGGAGTCCAGTTGTGCCTAGGGCAGAACTACCATGGGGAAACTGAGAGTCCCCAGCCCTTCCTGGCTCCAGGTGTCAAATTGTCCCTTGTATGTATGTTTCAGGGAGCCGTGGAGCCTATGCAGATTGATGTGGATCCCCAGGAAGACCCCCAGAACGCACCCGATATCAACTATGTGGTGGAGAACCCCACACTGGTACAGAGCTGGGGGGGGGGGGTTGGGGCATCTCGGCCCTACGGGAATCCTTGTCAGACTCCCCACTGAAGTGCACACCTTAAAAAGACTGATGCTTTTCAGTGACCTCTCTGATCACTTCTTTCTAAACCAGGAAACTTAGGGGCATCCATTGCCCATTTATGTTGGATTCTCAGGCCATCCTGGGATCCTGCACCCACTTCTCACCAATGGGGAGCAACAGCCCTGCTTGTTTGTTAACTCTCAGTGTGAGGCCAGGTTTGTTTGAGGCCAACATCATGCTTTCTGCGCTCACCTAGTATCTAGAACTTGCTAGCAAGTGATCATGTCCCTACCTCTCAGTTCAGAGTTCCAGTCCAATCCAGAGGTCCCTAGTCCACCCCAGTGGCCTCAGCACCTGGGAGAGATCAGTCTGGTATCACATGTCCAGGACCTGTTGTGGTCCCAGGGCCCATATGGAGAATTAGTGTTCTGGCTGGGGCTGTCAGGTCCTTGCACACTGTCTGACTCTGGTCTGCTCTCCAACCCTGCTAACCCAGGATCTGGAGCAGTATGCAGCCAGTTACAGCGGCTTGATGCGCATTGAACGGCTGCAGTTCATTGCTGACCGGTGCCCTCCTCTTCGGGTAGAGGCCCTGAAAATGGCACTCTCCTTCGTGCAGAGGACCTTCAATGTGGACATGTATGAAGAAATCCACCGAAAGCTCTCGGAGGCTACCAGGTAAGACCTCAGTGAGAAGTGGCAGAGGCCTTGGAAGGGACAAATGACTGGGGCTGGTCTGGCAGGGACCTTCCTGTTCTCCTGAGACACCAGCACCCTAGTGTGATGTCCCATACCTGGGCAACATACTTCTTTAGGGAGAAGCGGGGCAAAGGAGGTGGCTGACCCTGATCCCCCTTTTCTGGCTTCTTTCACGAGCAGTTAGGATTCCAGATTCTGGAGGAGCTGGTCTACTGGCCTCCTTTCCAGGAAGTCAGCTGCACTGGGTCAACAGTTGTCATTACCCCGGCAAAGACTGTGCCCTTTGGGTGGGGAGGGTAGACAGGCAAAGGCCTCTTGGGCCAGCCTGTGGCTGGAGATGTCTTCTCCCCCATCCTTGGCCCCAGTGATGTTACTATCCTGACGGCCAGAATCTCCCTCAGGGAGCTACAGAACGCTCCTGATGCTGTCCCTGAGAGCGGAGTGGAGCCCCCACCCCTGGACACAGCCTGGGTGGAGGCCACTCGGAAGAAGGCCCTACTGAAGTTGGAGAAGCTGGACACAGACCTGAAGAACTACAAGGGCAACTCCATCAAGGAGAGCATCAGGTGCTGGCCTGCCCGGGGCAGGGAGGTGGGCAGCTGGGCCCTCGGTTGGTGTCTACTCATAGCTGTGTCTACAGGCGTGGCCATGATGACCTGGGTGACCACTATCTGGATTGTGGAGACCTCAGCAATGCCCTCAAATGTTACTCACGGGCCCGAGACTACTGCACCAGTGCTAAACATGTCATCAACATGTGCCTCAATGTTATCAAGGTGGCCAGGGTGGCAGGCAGGCAAGCGGGGGGGGGGGGGGCACCCAGAAGGGACAACTCAGGCTCAGTCTGGCCCTAACTACTCCTCTGCTAGGTCAGTGTCTACTTGCAAAATTGGTCTCATGTGTTGAGCTATGTCAGCAAAGCTGAGTCTACCCCAGAGATTGCTGAGGTGAGGTCCATCTTCAAGACAGTGCCCTAGAAGCCTGACCCTACTGGTTCTCCTATGCCCACATCCAACTTCAATAGCCCCCAAGTTTGCTTTTGTTCCTTCAAGGGTAGGGTGGGGCCTGAGTGTTGAATTCCAGGGATGAGGAAGGCAGGGTAGGGGACCTCTCACGTCCACTACCTTCCCCTGCAGCAGCGTGGAGAGCGGGACAGCCAGACCCAAGCCATCCTCACCAAGCTCAAGTGTGCTGCAGGTGAGGCTCCCAGCCATCCTGTGCTGTACTTCAAGTCCTCATAACTGTGGAGGATAAGGCCCAGCTTGCATCACAGTTGGGGTAACAATGTGGCACATCATTGGGTTCCATGCCCCACATCCATGGGTGTAGGTAGTAGGCAACTGCTCAAGTTTGGTTGGGACAGGTGGGTCAGCTGGCTTCCCAGAGCTTGGCTGTATGCTGCCGGCATCATAACAGCAGTTTGGGGCTTCCCTGGGCAGCCAACTTCAGGGAATGTCTTCAGTTGGAGGCTGTTATTTAACTAGGATTTCTGTCTCCAAACTGAGAAACACTGGTGGCAAGAGGCCAAAGGAGCATCCATTGATGACAGTGGCTGTACCTAGGGCTCTGGCAGCTTCCTCTACACAGGCTGGCTTCTTCCCTCCCTGGTCTCCTAGGCTTGGCTGAGCTGGCTGCACGCAAGTACAAGCAGGCTGCAAAGTGTTTCCTGCTGGCCTCCTTCGATCACTGTGACTTCCCTGAGGTGAGGGGGACCCACGGCTCTCAGTCCTAGGCAGGGTCTGAAGAGGCAGTGAAAGCTCACAGGCTGAGCTCTGGCCTTGGCTTTGGGCTTCTTCCTGTATACCAATGAATCATGACTTCGGTGTCTGGATCTGCCTCCTCTTCTGCCTTTCAGCTTCTGTCCCCCAGCAATGTGGCTGTCTATGGTGGCTTGTGTGCATTAGCCACCTTTGACCGGCAGGAACTACAGCGTAATGTCATTTCCAGCAGGTGGGTGGCATGGTGGGTTCCTTGTACCTCCTGCCCCTGCCCAGGGCCAGGTCTTTGGGGCTGAGCCATCTGGTCTCCTCAGCTCCTTCAAGTTGTTCTTGGAGCTGGAGCCACAGGTCCGAGACATCATCTTCAAATTTTATGAATCCAAGTATGCCTCATGCCTGAAGATGCTGGATGAGATGAAGGTGAGGACTGTGATGGGATGGCTGTGCTGAAGCTCTACTGGTCTAGCCTTGGCTTTGCCTCGGGAGGGTACCTGACCAGCTTTCCTCTCCAGGACAACCTGCTCTTAGACATGTACCTGGCCCCCCATGTCAGGACACTGTACACCCAGATTCGCAACCGGGCTCTCATTCAGGTAAGTGTGGGGCTGAAGGTGGGGCAGGGTGCAGACATACCCAGGAGTGGTGGGCAGCTGGTGGCCCCTCTGCCCTGCAGTACTTCAGCCCCTATGTGTCAGCTGACATGCACAAGATGGCTGCAGCCTTCAACACCACGGTGGCGGCTTTGGAGGATGAGCTAACACAGCTCATCCTGGAGGGGCTCATCAATGCCCGCATCGACTCACACAGCAAGGTGAGCAAGGTCAGAGCTGTGGAGGTTGGGACCAGGGATCAGCTGGGTCCTGCTGAGCCAGCTCTCTTGCCGGTACAGATCCTGTATGCTCGGGATGTGGATCAGCGCAGCACCACTTTTGAGAAGTCCCTGCTGATGGGCAAGGAGTTCCAGCGCCGGGCTAAGGCCATGATCCTGAGAGCGGCCGTACTGCGCAACCAGATCCATGTCAAGGTGAGCAGCCTGGGGTGCAGGGAGCAGCGAGCACCTGAATAGCATGGCTGAGTCCCTCCCTGTCCACTTCAGTCCCCTCCCAGAGAAGGGAGCCAGGGGGACCTGACTCCAGCCAACAGCCAGTCCCGGATGAGCACCAACATGTGAGAGGCATCACTCTGGTCTCCAGGATGGTCTACACACCCTACCTATCCCCCTTGGACACAGCACCTGGACCTCTTGCCAGCTCCCTCAGAGACGAGGCGTAGGGCTACCTGTGGCTCACAGCAACCTAGCCAATGGATGTCACCCTCTTGGTCCTCCCCTCTGAGGCACCCTGTGCTGGGCCAGGTTTCTGTCCCCAGGAAACAGACTGTGTACAGTGCTCAGGCAGGGGCCCCCCAAGCCCCTCCTTCCTGTGCGTAAATTGACTACAGACGTGTCACTGACCGTATAGTCCATTAAAGAGCAGACTGATTATTGCCCTGGGCTCTGCTCCTTCCTGCTGTAGAGGCTTGATCGTGCCAGAACCACCATGCCCTCTGGACACTTGTCTGTAGGGAAGGCAGGGAGGGACCCACACCCCCAGCTTCAAGCACTTGGTCTCTGTTTTCAGTCATGTGTTTTCTGTCTCCAGTGCCCTGTTGGCTCTGACTGACCTTTCTTTCAGCCAGAGCAGTAGTCATAGGCTCGCTCTGCACATGCATCTCTAGAACAATTTATTGTTTACTTTTGGAAACATAAGTTTTGGGGACAGAGCAGGTCCAGCCTGGGCACCCCTGGCGCAACATTGCTGGGCCCCAACCTGGGCCAGGGGAAGACACCAGCTTGTCCTTTTATGTCAAATAGCAGGAGATTCCCTGAGTAAAGGCATTTCCTTTAGTGTCCAGGCTTCAGCAGCTGTTCTGGGATGAGGTGGCTCCTACTGGCCCTTTAGGCCAGAGCACTGCCCATCACTTCAGAGAAGCCGCCTGGTGCTCCAGGCCCTACTTGCTGAGGCTCCTGCAGTCCAGGCTGAGCCCCCTTCCATGCCAGAGACTTCTCTAATTTGGTTTTAAAGAGCAGTCCATGGCCTAGCAGAGAGTGAGAAGGGAGTAGGGATCAGGAAGCAAAGTTTCTCATTGCTGCTTAGGGTGGCTTAGTGGGTGGCAGTGGGCACCTGCTCACCTGGGCAGTCTGCTGTTTCCCTGAAGGCTCGCTTCTTGCAGCAGCCACGGCACAGGTTGAACACACACTTGTTTCCCTGTTCACAGGCAAGGGAGTAGGCTGAGGCCAACACCCCTGTCCAGGTAAAATTCTGAACTAGTCAGCCTCAGACCTCAAGCAGCACAGGGCACGAATTTTAGAGACATCCATGGGCGCTTCCCTCCCCTTCCTACCCATGCCTGGGCAGACCACTGGAACCAGCTCACCTTTGGATTTCCACACTGGTCACACTTTGCATATTTGGCTGGAAAAAGAACAAGAGAGCTGGTTGAAAGAGATGAGCCTGGGGCAAACCAGGGTGACCACTATGGCCATCACCCATTCCCACAGAGCTGCTCACTGTGGCCACCTAGGCAAGCAAAGGGCAGAAGACATGGATGGCCACATCTTCCCTTTGGAAAGAGTTAGCGGTGACAGTACAGTGGGCATGTCCTCCTGTTTTCCCCCCCTTCCTGGAAAATGAACTGGAAGCAGCAGGTGGGCTGAGGGAACCTGGCAAGAGCAGGTGCCCATTCCACCTCCCCAGTATTCCAGGACCCAAGGTTTGTCACCCCATCTGCAGCAAAAAGGAAGGGCAGCTGGGCATGGTGGAGCATGCCTATAATCCTCTCAAAGACTGCTGTAAACCTGAGGTCAGCACATGCTACAAAGTGAGATCCAGGCAGCATGATCCATGGGGATGGTTAGACCCATCTCTAAAGCAGCACAAGTGGAAATCAGGATCTCAGCCCCAAATGCCCCATTTCATATGGTTAGCCAAGGGTGCAGAATGGCCCACAGGAGCTGGGGCTCTTCTGCTATCTCCACAGGCTTGCAGAATATCAGACAAAGCTGCTCCAGGAAGCTCACAGCAGACTTCTGGGCTCTGGGAAGCAGCCAGTTGGAAAAGCCCAAATGACTAAGGTGACCCAGGAATCCTGAGGGGAATGCACTGAGCTGAGACCTTACATACCATGCTGAGAGTGACGTCAGTCTCAGGGGAGAGGCCAACACCTTCACCCCCATTTGACTGGGCCAGGATCCTGACTAGAGCTACTACCTCAGGACAGAGACTAGGATGCCCCAGGATTCTCTGCAGGCCAAAGATGGCTTGAGTGACTCAAGGCCTGACATGCAGGAGATCCTTTGGCGGTCATCTAGAGAGTACCTGGGGGCTTTCCTATGGCTTGTCTGACACACTAAGGAGATGTCCCTACATCCATCCACAACATTCTGCAGTTAAGAAAGCTTCCAAGGGTCTGTATGGGGGCCTGTGTTCACACTTGGGAGCCTGGCCTGGCCACCCAGCTGGTACCCTAGGAAGAATGTCCCCAGGCATTTGTTTCTGGCCCAACAAAGATGATGAGGGCAATGAAGAGGCCTCCTGCTGCCCAGCCGCAGCAGCAAAAGTGACGCTTACGTTTCAGGGAGGGGTCGAAGGTCTTCCGAGGGTTCCTCAGCTGCTTCTTCTGCTTATTCTTGGATAGGCCATCTGTGCTACCTTCCTCCTCCTCCAGAGCCCGCTTGCTACAGCCACCATTTTCCTTGCTCCCTTCTCTAGGCCTGAAATAGGGAGCAGGGCCAAGTCATCCATAAGAAATGACTAGCTGGCCACAGAGCTCAGTTGGGGCCCCAGAGCAAGGAAGGGCTGGATAGCATCATGGGCACTGGTGCCTGGGACATGTAAGGTGCTTTCATCTGTCCCAAGCAACTCCACTTTTGGCTGCCAAAAACTGTTCAGGAACACAGGGGGCAGATTTGCAGTCACACTGCAAAGTGAGTGTCCAATATAGATGGGTCCTCCCTGGATGGTGTCCAAAGCTCAGAGACCCAAGGTCTGAACAACTAGTCTGGGTAGGACTGTGGTCATGGATAACCGCCTGGCTCATCTCTGAGAAGAGGTCCTTCTTGTCCCAAGGACAAAACCATACAGGATTGATGATGAGAGCTAGATGTGTGTTGGTAAGACAGAACTACACCTCTAGCGCCTTTCAACAGGGCTGCTGAAAGCAGGCTGAGCACATGTGGAGGGCACCGTGGTTCACGTAAGGGCTGCCTCCTGTCTCTTCACTTAGGAGCAGGGACTGACTTTACTGATGAGGGGACATGGCAGAGGATCTCTGGCCCCCACCATGGGCTGGTTGGGAGCTTACCCTCGCCGGACATAGGGTTGGCAGATCCAATGGAAGGAAGGCAAATTGCCATCTGGCCTCGTTTCCTCTTGCTGTCTGGACATGTCCTCCTGTAAAGGTCCAAGGCCCGTCACAGACCTGAACTGCTGGCCCACTGCCTGCTGGGCTCCCACAGCCCTGCACCTGCCTGACACCGCAGCTTTAGCGCCTGGCTCACGGCAGTCACGCCCTCCAGGGTCTTCACTTTGGCCAGCTCCTCTCGAAGCTGCTGGTGCACCTGCAGCCTGAGGCAGACGCCCATCACTCCCAGTCACCATCCAAGCCAAGTGCTTGGCCACACCAGTGTCTCTTCCCACCCTGGCTTTGTCCTTCCTCACTGCCAAGCCACTGGCCCTTTAGCACAGACTTGGTGGCAAGTTATTTTGGAAAGATAGTGGAGCATCCCCATGCAGGGCTATGACACTACACCTGGGCAGCCCTGCTCTCAGCCCCTGCCTGGGGCAACTCACGTGTGGTGCCACAGCTTGAAGAGGTGGGCCCGGACATAGGACAGTGGGCAAGGGTGCTGTCGCACAATGTCTAGGTACTCCTCAGCCAGCTCCCACACAGCAGGGCTCCGTCCCTCAAACAGGGCAGGGTTGTATAGGTTGCCCTCTGTGGAGAAAGGAAGAAAACCTGGAATACCCCTTGGCTACTTTACACTGAGGACAGCATTGAATACCCAGGTCACTGGCTGGCCTATGAGTTGCAAACAGCCTAGGAAACCTAGTCTAGCAGCTTGGGTCCATAACAGCAGGCAGGACAGTGAAAACTGTCCACTTACAACAAACAGGGCAGAGGACAGAAAAGGACAGAGTTGTCCATCTGCTTACCTGCACTCATGACCCCCTGCACACCCGTGTCTTGGATACACTGCTCCACATCCTGCAAGCACCGGATGTTCCCATTGGCAAATACAGGAATGCCCACAGCCTTCCTGTGGGAGGGTGGGGTAAGAGAGGCCTGACCGTGCACCCTACCAGGGCACTGTCAAGCCAAGACAGACCCCAGACAAAAACTCCATCTTGTCAGGGCATGCCACACCCTTGGCTAGTCACGGGTATGCTGAGCACCTCTAGGTGCAGAGCTAGGTTTATGCCCCCTTCATGAAGCCCAACAATTGATGACTGCACCCTACCCACTGTGTGCACTCACCGCACTGCCTTGATGTGCTCCCAGGATGCTGTTCCTGACAGAGGCCCTTTTTGCTCCTTGGTGCGCCCATGTACAGTCAGCAGCTAGGACATATCAGGGTCATGCTCAATCCTGCTCCAGGCCAAGACCCCAAACCACCTCTAGGGGACGCTCTATCTCAAGTCTCTTAGCTCCCTGAGATGGGAAGAGCAGAGGCCACTTGGGCCTGGTTTTGTCCCTGTCCCTCAAGATCCCAGGAACCTGACCTTTGAGAAGCCTCAGGCTGCAATCAGAAAGTCTAGGTCAAGCTGGGTGAGGTGGCACATGTTTAATCCCAGCACTTGGGAGGCAGAGGGAGGAAGATATTTGTGAGTTTGAGGCCAGCCTGAGACTAGAGTGAATTCTAGGTCAGCCAGGGCTATAATGAGACCCTACCTTTAAAAAAAAAAAAAAAAAAGCAAGCCTGGGGCAAGAACCAGAACCCAGGCTATAGGAAGGTGTAGAAAGGACAGACTACAGCCACAGTGTGTTGGAGATGGTGACTTTTGTCACCTCCAGAAGGACAAGAGCAGAAAACCAGGTCTGACAACCACATGACAGTCCTCCAGGAAGGCTCCATGTCAAGCTCACCCAAAGGAGGCCCTAGCTGAGATTTGGGAAGCCTGCAATGTAGTGAGCTCCCCACAAAACCTGGTGTGGGAATTTTAGTTTTAGTTTTAGAGGACCAGGCCAGGGGTGAAAGTCCACCTGAAGAGGGGCCCCCCACAGTAAGTCTGGGCTGTATCCTCAACCCAAGAACCCCAGGACAGGCAGAGGCTTCTGAGAGCCACCTCCAGTCTCAGAAGCTTCTAAGGCGGAGCTGCCTATTGGATCCCAACATTCCCACCTGGGAAGTATGACCCTCACCTGGCAGCCAGCATTCTCCAGCATCTGGGCGTACCTCACGGTCTTGTCAATCTCTGGGAAGACACGGATTTTGCATGTGACAGGAACGGAGAGTTTCTCATGGGCCAGCGTAACTGAGAAAAGAGGTGGCCTTGCTTTAGAGGCCATAATCCTGAAGCCCAAGGAGCCATACTAGCTTTGCCAGAAGGCAGGTCTGGAGACCGGACATGGGCCCATGCTGGCTTCTACTGATGGCATCTGAGAGACCTGGCTCTGTCCCCCAGGACATTGGAAGCTAAAAGGAGTAAGAACACTGCCCCTGCACTGGTTCTAAGGCAGCTGGCATTAGATGGTGGCTTTTGTTTGTTGTTTTTGTTTTTTGAGGTAGGGTCTCATTCTAGCCCAGGCTGACCTGGAATTCACTATGTAGTCTTTGGATGGCCTTGAACTCATGGCAATCCCCCTACCTCTTGCCTTGAAAGTTCTGGGATTAAAGGTGTGTTCCACAACACCTGGCTGACAGTGGCTTATTACAGCCACTTTTTGCAGCAGGGGATTGTCGCAGCAAAGAGCTGTCAGAAGGATCCCAGGACATCACTGTCCTCTCCTGAGCCCCAATCAGGCATTCAGTGCCTATGAGCCCTGCAAGGCTGTCTCCAGGATTCTTCACCCACTGACGTGGCAGCACACACAGCAAACTCACTCATTCTCTGGAGTAGGTCCCACTCTTCCTGCAGAAAGGCACCATAGTGACCTGCAAAGGATGAGGGCGGTCCTTTGTATTCACATAGGTGGTGAGCCTCCTACTAGACCAGCTCCTCAGGACACCAAGAACTCTACAGCTAGGCTGTGTGCCAAGTACCAGCCCTTACACAGGGTCCTCAGAAGCAGTAGTCTGGTTGGGGCAGAAGGACAGTCAAGAAGTTTGTCAGCATCCAAATTTGGGGCTTTATCGGACTAGCAGCACCTGCTAGGGCATGAATATGGTAGTACAGGGGTTGGACCTCCCATGTCATTCCAGGGGAGCTTCATGCCCAGCCTCACTGTCTAAGAATGGCTACTTTCTGGAGCAAGAAGCATGGAGGAAAGGGTTGCTTCCTGACCTCAGTGGTCACCACAGTGAGGCACAGACCAGCCCTCCCAGTGCATACCCACACCCAGGTTCCATCACAGCAGGCTTGGAACCCTCACCCAATGTACTAAGTGCTGAGCTGGGTAGGTGTATACACAGAACTCTGGGAATGACCTCACCTCTCTTGGCTATCATCTGTGGGCAGCCCAAGTTCAGGTCAATGGCATCACAGTAATCCTGTGCCAGGAGAGCCGCCTGGACAAACACCTCTGGGTCATTGGCACAGAACTAGAGAAGACATGGATGTCATCTATGGCCAAACCGGGCCCAGGGCCCTTCCTGCCTGGGCCACCCAACCCTGTGAGGGGCCCAACTGTGACCCAGTAAGTCAGTCTTTTCCCACCAACATTTATAATGATAAAGCAGGAATCATCCCCATAGTATGAGGAGCATGAGTCATGGACCTATATGTTTCTTTGGATGTATAATAAAAGCTATTAGTATAGACTTCTGAAGAGCTAGCTGAGCCATGTCTCTAAGAAGTCATGTCTCTGAGAAGGGAGAACACTGACATGAGGGACAAAACTGAGGTGATGTTGGGGGCTGCAAATCCCTCACGTCCCCCAAACTGCTTCTTCTCTAGGGTGTGGGATAGTTCCCAGGGAAGGGCTCAGTTTTTGTGAAGTTCATCCAACAGCTGGTTTCTACTGTGTGTTGCTACCAGACTGCAGAGACCTTCACCCTCCTCCTGGGTATGAAAACCTGAGGGTGTTGTCCCCAAGCAAAAGGAAAAGGAGCTTCACAGGACCTAGGACTCAAAGGAGCACAGCAGCCATGGTCCTTCTGCCCACCTGCACAATGAGGGGTCGGTCCTCGGGGCACACTTCACAGTACAGATTCTCTTTCCTGTAGTTAGCATCTCGAACGAAGACCTGGGCATGCAGCATGGGGGTGTAGCAGAGCTGGGCTCCATGGCGGCGGCTCAGCAGTCTCCAGGCTAGCTCACTCTGGTCCACCATGGGTGCCACCACGTGCCGGGCCCCTCCCAGGGTGTGGCTCCAGAACTCAAAGCCCTGCAGCTTGGGCATTGTCTCCACATTGAGAGTAGAAGAGGACCAGGCTCAGCTTACAGCATGGCATGCACAGCCAAACCTAGGAGGGCACACATGTCGCTGATCAACAGCAGGTACAGGACTGAGGTGCCCACCCCCCTTCTGGCAGTGTCACTAGCATGTCATTCCCCCCTCTGACCCATTCGCCCTCGTTTGCTACTGAACTGGTGTGGAGAGTACCTACAGTTCAGTGATCGGACATGAACTGGACACCCTGCGCGGAGCTGACGAGGTGGGACCACCGGGTTACGCCGCCCCGAGTCTCGGGCAAGGCGAGCAGCGGAAAGGCCGGCACCTTTCCACGTCGAACCTACGGCCTCCTGCCCAGGCCCCGTCCCTAGGGCTAGCCGAGGGGCAGAGGCTACCAGAGGATGGCGGCGAGGGGCTCGCATCAGACTACCCTCACCGTCGAGGCCGGCTGGGGACTGGAGAAGGCCCGCGCTGGCGGGCACACTGACAGAGGGACACAAGCCGTCTGAGCCCCATCCTTACCCGTGGCGCCGCCAGGAAGACCCGCAGCCATGCAGCCGCCGCCGGGCGCCCGGGTTCAGACAGGGCACGCCGCCACGGAAGTGTCACTACCGGAAGCGCGCTGCCGGGCGCTCCGGGTGGCGCGCAGTGCGTTGGCGAACACGGTCCCCGGAAACCGCGGCCGGTGCCGAGGGGCCCGGGCCTGACCCTGGTGGGTGCCGAGCTGTCATCCACGCGACCTTGGGGAGCGTCCTAGCTTCGCACTGGTCTCTCTCTCTTTTCTTCTCTTGGGGGGTGGGGTTTCGAGGCAGGGTCTCGCTCTAGCCCAGGCTGGCCTGGAACTCACTGTATTCTTAGGGTGGCCGCGAACACTCGGCAGTCCTCCAACTTCTGCCTCCCATGTGCTGGGATTAAAGGCGTGCACCACCCCACCCTGCTGGGCCTGGTCTCTTAACCCGGCCGGGCCCCACAGAGTTGCGACAAGGAAACACCCGAGGTATTATTTTTTTTAATAAAATTTTATTTTTATTTATTTGCAAGCAGAGAGTGAGAGAGATAGAAGAGAGAATGGGTGCGCCAGGGCCTCCAGCCTCTGCAAACGAACCCCAGACACATGTGCCACCTTGTGCATCTGGCTTACGTGGGTCCTGGAGAATCGAACCTGCTTCTTCGGCTTCGCAGGCAAACGCCTTAACCGCTAAGCCGTCTCTCCAGCCCTCACTTCTTATCGTGGCGAATACACGCCTCTTTGTCCAGCCGGCCCACTCGGACCCCATTCAGGGCAGATCTGAATGCTAAAGACGTGCGATTCCACGCGAGTGGAGCCGGGCGGGAGCTTCTGAGAGGACGCCAGGTTCAGTGAGGAGACGGATTTGAGACCCGCTCCCGGCCGCGGGCTGAGCCCGGCTCGGGGCAGGATTTTGACACATAACTGGTCGCCAAACACTCTCCCAGAAGCGCGGCAGGGCACGCTGTGTGTAAGAAAGGATTTTTTAGAAGCGAGCAGAGGACTGGAGAGATGGTTCAGCGATTTCTAAGTACCCGCCAGATGCACAAGGTGGCGCATGCGTCTGGAGTTCATTTACAGGGCTGGAGTCCCTGGCCCATCCTCCCTCCCTCCCTCTCTCTCTAATATATATATACCACCACCCCCGGCTAAAATATTTTTTAAAAAGAAGAAGGAAAAAAGAAGAAGAAGAAGGAGGAGGAGGAGGAGGAAGAGGAAGAAGAAGAAAGAAGAAGAAAGAAGAAGAAAGAAGAAGAAGAAGAAGAAAGAAAGAAAGAAAGAAAGAAAGAAAGAAGGAAGGAAGGAAGGAAGGAAGGAAGCTGGGCGTGGTGGTGCATGTCTTTAATCCGAGCACTCGGGAGGCAGAGGTAGGAGGATCACTGTGAGTTCGAGGCCACCCTGAGACTCCATTGTGAATTCCAGGTCAGCCTGAGCTAGAGCGAGACCCTACCTCGAAAAACAAAAAAACAAACAACAACAACAATAACAAAAGCAGGGATGGGGCTGAGTGGGGCTGGAGAAATGGTTTAGCTGTTAAGGCACTTGCCTTCAAAGTCTAAGGACCTAGGTTCCATGGCCCAGTACCCACTTAAGCTAGATGCACATGATGGTGCATGCATCTGGAGTTTGCAGTGGTTAGATGGGCTGATACACCCATTCTCTCTCTCTCTGCCTCTTTCTCTCTCTAATAAATAAAATCTATTTAAAACATGTTTTAGTCTTTTAAAATAAATTTATCTTTATTTATTTGAGAGTGAGAAAGAGGCAGAGAGAGAATGGGTGCACCAGGGCCTCTAGCCACTGCAAATGAACTCCAAATGCATGTGCCAACCATGTGCATCTGGCTTACGTGGGTACTGGGGAATCAAACCTGAGTCCTTCGGCTTCACAGGAAAGCACCTTAACCACTAAGCCATCTCTCCAGCCCATATTTTAGTCTTAAAAAAAAAAAAGATTTAAGCCGGGCGTGGTGGCACACGCCTTTAATCCCAGCACTCGGGAGGCAGAGGTAGGAGGATCGCCATGAGTTCAAGGCCACCCTGAGATGACAGAGTTAATTCCAGGTCAGCCTGGACCAGAGTGAGACCCTATCTCGAAAAACCAAAAAAAAAAAAAAAAAAAAAAAAAAAAAAATTAAGAGAACATGCATCTGGAGCTCATTTGCAGTGGCTAAAGGCCCTGCGGTATGCCCATTTTCTCTCTTGTGTCTAATAAATAAAAGTAAGTACTTTAGGGCTAGAGGGATGGCTTAGCTGTTAAGGCGCTTGCTTGCAAAGCCAAAGGACCTAGGTTTGATTCCCCAGATGCACAACGTAGCGCATGCATCTGGAGTTCATTTACAGTGGCTGACAGCTCTGGTGCGCCCACTCTGTCCATCCCTCCCTCTTCCTCTCTCTCTCTTTCTCTCTCTCTGCCTATTTCTCTCTCAAATAAAAAATAAATAAAATTTCTGGGCATGGTGGTGCACACCTTTAATCCCAGCATTTGGGAGGCAGAGGTAGGAGGATCACTGTGAGTTCAAGGCCACCCTGAGACTCCATAGTGAATTCCAGATCAGCCTGGGCTAGAGCAAGACCCCACCTTTAAAAAAAGAATCATTGCCAGGCATGATGGCACATGCCTTTAATCCCAGTACTTGGGAGTCAGAGGCAGGAAGACTGATGTGTATTTGAGACCAGCCTGGGACTCAGAGTGAGTTCCAGGTCAGCCTGGACTAGAGTGAGACCCTACCTCAAGAAAAAAAAAAAATCCTAATCCTAAAATATTTATATATTTATTTATACATATGTGTGTGGGGCATATCAGGGTCTTTTGCTGCTGCAAATGAATGCCAGATGCTTTTACCACTTTTTTGTTTGTCAAGCTTTACATGCGTGGCTGAAGAATTGAACCTAGGCTGTCAGGCTTTGCAAGAAAGTGCCTTTAACCACTCAGCAACCTTCCTAGTAACCCCCTTTCTTTTTATCTGCTTTTTGGTTTTGTTTTGTTTTTCGAGGTAGGGTCTTGTTTTTTGTTGTTGTTGTTGTTTTTGTTTTGTTTTTTCAAGGTAGGATTTCACTGTAGCCCAGAATGACCTGGAATTCACTATGTAGTCTCAGGGTGGCCTTGAACTCATGCTGATCCTTCTACCTCTGCCTCCCTGGGATTAAAGTGCTGGGATTAAAGGTGTGTACCACCACGCCTGGCTTTTTTGTTTGTTTGTTTGTTTATTTGTTTGTTTTATTTTTTTGTTTTAAGGTAGGGTCTCATTCTAGCCCAGCCTGACCTGAAACTCAGAGATCCTCCTCCCTCAGCCTCCTGAGTCCTGGGATTATGGGAGTGAGCCACCGGGACCTGGTCCTTTTAGTTTTTCTTAGTTAGATCTGATAGAGATTAATTCTATCAATTTTCATTTATTTGAAAATCTCTGAGACTGTCCTACAACAGTCAGGCATAGAGGTGCATACCTGTGATTCCAGCTGGCCTGGAACTCTCCATCCTCCTCCCTAGACCTCCTGAGTATTAGAATTGGAGGCATTTGCTATGTTTCCACTCAGACTGGTTTTCTTCGTATTTATACTCTTAGGGATTTGTTGAACTTCTTTCATCCATGTTATTTTTTTCAACATGTTTAACAATTTCCAGCCATCATTTCTTGTAACACCCTAACTTTCTATTGTTTCTTTCTTTTTCTTTTTTGTTTTTTCAAGGTAGGGTCTCACTCTAGCCCAGGCTGACCTGGAATTCACTATGTAGTCTCAGGATGGCCTTGAACTCACAGTGATCCTCCTGCCTCTGCCTCCTGAGTGCTGGGATTAAAGGTGTGCACCACCATGTGTTTCTTTTTTATTATTAATTTCTTTTTTCAAGGTAGGGTCTCGCTCTAGTCCAGGCTGACCTGGAATTCACTATGTAGTCTCAGGGTGGCCTCAAACTCACGGCGATCCACCTACCTCTGCCTCCCAAGTGCTGGGATTAAAGGCATGCGCCACCATGCCCTGCTTAAAATATATATTTAAAACATTTTTAAATTTTTTATTTTATTTATTTTATTTATTTTAGAGAGATAGAAATATGTATATATATGGAGAGAGAGAGAACTGGGTGTGCCATGGCCTTCAGCCACTCCAAACGAACTCTAGACACATGTGCCACCTTGTGCATTTGGTTTATGTGTGTCCTGGGGAATCAAACCTGGGTCCTTTGGCTTTGCAGGCAAACACCTTAACTGTTAAGTCATCTCTCCAGCCCTCCGTTGTTTCTTGACAGTACTCAGGGCTTTGTGTCCCTCTGCTTTGTTTCAGTCAGTTCCCCCTTGGGTGAGGAGCTTTCTACCCTTACAGCCTGACTGCCTCGGTAGAGCCTCCCAACATTGCTTTCCAGCTAGGGCCATCTCTTCTGACCCCCCACTGAAACAGTGAGCCACCTGGAAGAGACATCCTATGTTCTTCTCCACTTGCCTCTCCTGTCAGGGACTCACCACCCTACCTTGCAAGCTTGAACGAGGATACTGGGGCTGGACTCCTCTGCGTGCCACCCTGATGCTGAACTTCCAACCACCAGAGGGGCCTGGATGGGGGAAGCACCCTTGAAGGAGCTCTCCGCCTCTCCAGTTCAGTTCTGCAGCAGAACTCAAAGCCATGATGGCCTGGCCTTGGCAGTCCCTGTGGGATGTTGTGGCGGGCCCCTGGGGAGGGAGCCTGTCCTCAGCTGCACCCACCTGGAGTCGAGCTTGTGTCACGTGGGTAGAGGAGAGGAGGGGAAACCAAGTCACGTGCTTCAGACTCTGCCAGCTTTTAGTGGATTTTCCTGAATATCCATTCTCCTTTCGCTTTGTGCCTCAGGACAGCTTCCAGAGATTTTCAATGACTTTCTGGAGGCTTTTCACAGTGAAGACCGCGTTGCTGTCCCATAGGCTACCAAGTCAGAGTCGGACCCTTAAGGGTCAAGGTGATTTACACTGGTGTTCAGATGTCAGATTCTGCCAGTACACCCCCTTCAGCATGGTGCCTGTTGTCTGTATTCTGTCCTGTTCCCTTCTGGGGGACTTCCTTACTCTTACCCAGGGAGGGCAGATCTGGGGGAAGAGGAGGTATTTAAAAACAGAAGTAAGCTGGGCGTGGTGGTGCATGCCTTTGATCCCAGCACTCAGGAGGCAGAAGTAGGAGGATCGCCGTGAGTTCGAGGTCACCCTGAGACGACACAGTGAACTCCAGGTCAGCCTGAGATAGAGTGAGACCCTACCTTGAAAATCCATAAAAAAAATTAAAAAATAATAAAAACAAAAGTATTGGGGCTGAAGGGATGGCTTAGTGGTTAAGGCATTTGCCTGCAAAGCCAAAGGACCCAGGTTCAATTCCTGAGGAACCATGTTAGCCAGATGCACAAGGGGGTGCACATGTCTGGAGGCCCTGGTGCACCCATTCTCTCTCTCTTTCTCTGTCAAGTAAATAAATAAATAATTAAAACAGAAGTATTGGTACCAGGTGTTCTCTGGGGTTATTGTTGCTTTTTAGAGTTCTGGCCCACCTGTTGAGGTGCCCAGTTCCATCCATCTTATCTTGTCCAGCTTACTTTATCTCATTCTTTTTTTTTTTTTTTAATCTTATTAGATTCTAGATAGAACTTCCAGTGCTTAGGAGAAGAGGAGAGCGTACAGAGAGCTCTAGCCCAGGAGAAGGCAGGAGCAAGGGAAAGCTCCCTCTTTCTGTTTTTTTTTTCTTCCCTTCAGCAATAACCATTTTCTTTTTATTTACTTATATATTTTTTAAAAAATTGTTTATTTTTATTTATTTATTTGAGAGTGACAGAGAGAGAGAGAGAATGGGTGCGTCAGGGTCTCCAGCCACTGCAAAAGAATTCCAGACACATGCGCCCCCTTGTACATCTGGCTAACGTGGGTCCTGGGGAACTGGGCCTCGAACTGGGGTCCTTAGGCTTCACAGGCAAGCGCTTAACCGCTAAGCCATCTCTCCAGCCCAATAACCATTTTCTTAAAAAAAGATCAAGCATTTTTTTCTTGGGGCTTAAGGTGCTTGCCAGCAAAGCCAAAGGACCCAGATTCAATTATCCAGTACCCATGTAAGCCAGATGCAAAGGTGCCACATGTGTCTGGAGTTCACTTACAGTGGCTGGAGGCCCCAGCACTCCCATACTCTCTCTCTCTCTCTCCCCGCCTCAAATAATTAAATTATTTTAAGAATTTTATTTATTTATTTATTTATTTATTTATTTATTGCCACCATGTGCATCTGGCTTATGTGGGTACTAGGGAGTTGAACATGGGTCCTTAGGCTTCACAGGCAAATACCTTAATCACTAAGCCATCTCTCCAGCCCCCTCTTTTTTTTTTTTTTTTTTTTGAGGTAGGGTCTCCCTCTAGCTCAGGGTGACCTGGAATTCACTATGTATCCCAAAGTGGCCTTGAACTCACAGTGATTCTCCTATCTCTGCCTCCTGAGTGCTGGGAGGATCGCTGTGAGACTACATAGTGAATTCCAGATTAGCCTGGGCTAGAGGGAGAGCCTACCTCGGGGGGTGGGGGGAGAGGATCTTTCATTTGCTTGGAGCTCACCAGATAAACTAGAGTAGCTGAGCAGGGTGTGGTGGTGCATGCCTTTAATCCCAGCACTTGGGAAGCAGAGATAGGAGGATTGGAGCCCGGTGTGGTTGTGCACTCCTTTAATCCCAGCACTCTTAACTTCTGAGCCATCTTTCCAGCTCATCTCCAATATTTTGCAAATTTAAAATATGTTATTTATATTTATTTATTTGACAGAGAGAGAAAGGTAGAGAGAGAGAGAGAGAAAGAGAATGGGAGCACCAGGGCATACACCCACTGCAAATGAACTCCAGAGGCATGTACCACCTTGTGCATCTGGTTTACATGAGTCCTGAGGAATTGAATCTGGGTCCTTAGGCTTTGCAGGCATGTGCCTTAACTGCTAAACCACCTCTCTAGCCCTATTTTGCAATTTTAAATATTGTTTCGCACTTGTGTGTATGTGTGTCATGGTAGGTGGATGATTAGTATACATTCCAAGAAGTGGGAACCCATGAGTGATATTTCTGTGTGTGACCAAATTTCCCCCCTGAGAACCTGTGCCCTTTGGTTTCCCACCAGCAGTGTCTTGGTGCTGATTTCCCCACAACCTCCAGCACACTGTGTAGTTATTTTCGGAATTTGTGCCAACTTGATGGATAAGGGATGGTCTTTGTTGTGGCTGTAATTTTTATTTCCTTAATAATGAGAGGTTGAACATTTTTAATATGTTTAGGGGTCTAATAGACTATTATTTTGTTTATAGAGCTTATTAAGAGCTTTATGGAGGCATAATTAATATTTTAAAACTGCATATAATGCAACAATTACATGTTTGGAGTTACACATATATGCCAGTGAAACTGTCACAATCAGATAATAAAAGTAGACTTCTTGTGCCCTTTCCCTACTCACTTTACTCAGAACTCTCACTCATCTGTTTGCTGTCACTATGGATGGGTTAGACTTTCTAGGTTTTTTTTCAAAGTTTTGAATTTTATTTGCGCATGTGTGTGTGCATGCGTGCATACGTAGTTATAATAGGGCCTCTTGCCACTGCAAATGAACACCAGACACTCCACTTTTTGCATCCAGCTATGTGGGTGGCTTGGGAATTGAACCCCAGGCCAGCAGGCTTTGGAAGCAAGCATTTTAAACAACTGATCCATCTTCCCACCCCTCAAACAAGCAATATTCCCAGCCCACTGGTTTCTCGAGGTAGGGTCTCACTCTAGCCCAGGCTGACCTGGAATTCACTATGGAGTCTCAGGGTGGCCTCGAACTCACGGCGATCCTCCTACCTCTGCCTCCCGAGTGCTGGGATTAAAGGCATGCGCCACCACGCCCGGCCTCTATTTAAATTTTTTGCCCACTTAAAAACATAAATCGGGGGCTGGAGAAATGGCTTAGCAGTTAAGGCTTTTGCCTGTGAAGCCAAAGGACCCAGGTTCGATTCCCCAGGACCCATGTAGGCCAGACGCACAAGGGGCACATGCATCTGGAGTTTGTTTGCAGTGTCTAGAGGCCCTGGTGTGCCTATTCTCTCTCTTCCTCCCCCCCTTTCTCTCTTTTGTCTCTTTCTCTGCTTGCAAATAAATAAAATTAAAAAAAAAGATAAATCGGGCTGGAGAGATGGCTCAGTGGTTCAAGGCACTTGCTTACACAGCCTGACTGCCTGGGTTCAAGTCCTAGTACCCATATGAAGCCAGATGTACAAAGTGGCACATGCATCATTTGCAGTGGCAAGAGGCCCTGGCTCATTTTCTCTCTCTCTGTGCTTGCAAGTAAATAAATGAAAATATTTTTCCAACTTTTTGAGAGAGAGAGAGAAAGAGGGAGAGACAGAATGGGCATGCCAGGGCCTCCAGCCTCTGCAAACGAACTCCAGATGTGTGCACCCCCTAGTGCATCTGGCCTACGTGGGTCCTGAAGAGTTGAACCAGGATCCCTTGGCTTTGCAGGCAAAGGCCCCAACCGCTAAGCCATCTCTCCAGCCCTGAAAATATATTTTTAAAATATTTTATTTATATTTATTTATTACAGTCAGGAAGAGAGAGAGAGAGAGAGAGAGAGAGAGAACGAGACACAGAGAGAGAGAGAGAGAATGGGCATGCGAGGGCTTCTAGCCACTGCAAATGAACTCCAGACGCATGCGCCACTTTGAGAATCTGGCTTATATGGGACCTGGAGAATTGAACCTGGGCGCGCCCATTCTTTCTCTCGTTCTCTCTCTGCCACTTTCTCTCTCTCAAATAAATAAATTATTTAAAAAAAAAAAAAAAAAAAAACAGAGCCAGGCATGGTGGCTTAAGCCTTTACTCTCAGCACTTGGGAGGCAGAGGTAGGAGGATCACCATGAGTCAGAGGCCAGCCTGGGCTATAGCAAGACCCTACCTTGAAAAACCAAAAAATAAAATAATATAGGAACTGGTGCTGGGTGTGGTGGCTCACACCTTTAATCCCAGCACCTGAGATGCTGAGGTCAGAGGATTGCTGTGAGTTCAAGACCAATCTGGGCTAGAGAGCAAGTTCCAGGTAAGCCTAGACTATATGAAATCCTGTCTCAAAAAAACAAAAAGACCAGACTCGGGAGGCAGAGGTAGGAGGATTGCCATGAGTTTGAGGCCACCCCGAGACTACATAGTGAATTCCAGGTCAGCCTGAGCTAGAGTGAAACCCTATCTTGAAAAACAAAAAACAAAACAAAAAAAGAAATAAAATAATAATAAGGGCTGGAGTGGTGGCTCATCAGGTGAGAGCATTTGCCATATAAAGGCCTGAGAGGGCCTAAGACAGCCTGAGTTCAATTCCTAGTAATGACCTAGAAAAAAGCTAGGTGGGGCACGAATGCCTGTAACCCTAGATCAGAGACAGAGAAGCCGGACTCACTGTCAGTCAGTCTGACTGGGTTCAATGAGTGACTGCCTCATGGTGTATGCAGAGATTAAAGGTGTGTGTCACCACACCTGGTTTTGTCTTTTTTTTTTTCTTTCCAATTTTCTTTATTTATTTGAGAGAGAGAAAGAGAGAGAGAATGGGCATGCCAGAGCCTCCAGCCACTGTAAACGAACTCCAGATGCATGTGCCCCCTTGTGCATCTGGCTTACGTGGGTCCTGGAGAATCGAGCTGGGATCCTTTGGCTTTGCAGACAAATAACTTAACCGCTAAGCCATCTCTCCAGCCCTGGTTTTGTCTTTTTTAAAAATATTTTTATTTACTTATTTGAGAAGAGAGAGAGAGAGAGAGAGAGAATGGGCACAACAGAGCTCCAGCCACTGCAATTGAACTCCAGACACAGGTGCCTCCTTGTACATCTGGTTTATGTGGGTTCTGGAGAATCGAACCTGGGACCTTAGCCTCACAGGCAAGCACCTTAAGTGCTAAGCCATCTCTCCAGCCCTGGAGAGTTTTGTCTTTGAAAAAAAATTTTTGTTGTTTCTTTGTGTTAATTTTTATTTGCTTTTGGTTTTTCTTTTTTTTTTTTTTTTTTTTGGTTTTTCGAAGTAGGGTCTCACTCTAGCCCAGGCTGACCTGGAATTCACTATGGAGTCTCAGGGTGGCCTCGAACTCACAGCGATCCTCCTACCTCTGCCTCCCGAGTGCTGGGATTAAAGGCGTGAGCCACCATGCCCGGCCTGGTTTTGGTTTTTCAAGTTAGGGTCTTGCTTTAGCCTAGCCAGACCTAGAACTCACTCTGTTGTCCAAGGCTGGCCTCATACTCACAGCAATCCTCCTACCTCGGCCTCCCAAGTGCTGGGATTAAAGGTGTGTGCCACTACACCTGTCTTAAAATATTTTGTTTATTTATTTACTGATGAGAGAGAGAGAGAGAGAGAGAAGTAGATAGATAGAGAATGGGGGTGCCAGGGCCTCTAGCCACTGTAAGGGAACTCCAGATGCATGTACCACCTTGTGCATCTGGCTTTATGTGGGTACTGGGAAAATAGAAAAGTGACCTTAGACTTCGCAGGCAAGCACCTTAACTGCTGAGCTATGTCTCCAGCCCTGGTTTTATCTTTCTTATTTATATATTTTTTACTTTTTGAGGGCCTTAGGTATTCCAGGCCTTGACCTCACTATGCAGCCAAGGATGACTCTGGCTTGTTATTGTTTTCGAGGTAGAAACTCGCTAGCCCAGGCTGACCTGGAACTCAATCTGTAATCCCAGGCTGGCCTCAAATTCATGGTGATCCTCTACCTCTGCCTCTAGAACCTCCAGAAAGCTGGCTGCTGTGCATCTGTGGTCCCAGTGCTCCTAATGGCAAGATGGGAGGTGGGAAGTCCTGCCTCCACCATGCTGCTGTGATTACAGGAGTGCACCCTGACCCCTAGCAATGTTGGAGATGGAACCCAGGGCCTGGTACACGCTAGGTGAGTGCTCCACGTACAGCCGCATCCCAGCCAGCTGGCTGCTTTAAACCTTTTTCTTTTTAAAGAAAGAGGGAGGGAGGGAGGGAGAGAGAGAATGAATGAGTGCACCAGGGTCTCCAGCACTGCAAATCAACTCTAGACGTATGTGCCCCCTTGTGCATCTGGCTAACATGGGTCCTGGGGAATCGAACCAGGGTCCTTTGGCTTTGCAGGCAAACACCGTAACTGCTAAGCCATCCCTCCAGCCCTAAACCTTTTTCTTGAAGGAGAGAGAGTGAGAATACAAAGGGAGCTCCAGTCCAGGGCTTCCTGCTGCTGCAACCAAACTCCAGATGTAAGTTCCACTTAGCGCATCTGGCTTTATGTGTGTATTGAGGAATTGAAGCTGGGGCCATCAGGCTTTGCAGCAAGTGCCTTTAACCACTGAACCATCTCTCCAGCCCTCTGATGAAAGAATTTTTAAAAATATTTTATCTGGGCTGGTGAAATGGCTTAGCGGTTAAGGTGTTTGCCTACAAAGCATAAGGACCCTGGGTTCGATTCCCTAGGACCAATGTAAGCCAGATGCACAAGGGGGCACATGTGTCTGGAGTTCATTTGCAGAGGCTGAAGGCCCTGGCACACCCTTTCTCTCTTTCTCTTTATCTGCCCCCTCCTCAAATAAATAAATAAAATATTTTAAACTGGTTGCCCTCAGCCTCCGTTGATGGTCATGGCGGCTGAGGTGGGGAGCAGCGGAGGCCGGGAGGTACATCCTCCCCGCTGAGCAGGCCGGAGCTGTCACATGTGCTGCTTGACGGAGGTGCAGGTGCTGTGCTACTGCAGGTCACCGGCCTTGCCGAGATCATTGTGACACCAGGACGGACATCCTGGGCTTCACATATCACCAGCTGGGACAGGGAGGCTCTTGGCTGCAGCCTGTTGAAGATGGCTGTTGGGGTGTCCTCCAGGTGTGGGGTTCCTTCCGCGGGCTTTGCTGGGTCACTGAGTGCCATTCTGTCTTGATAGGCTGTCCTCCCTGGCTCTTTGGTGAGCAAGCATTTCTTTCTTTCTTTCTCCTCCCATCTCTGTCTGTCTCTCTTTCAGGGGATAAAACCCAAGACCTGGTCTACAGAGTGAGTTTCAGGTCTGCCCAGACAACAGTGAACGCTGGCTTAAAAATTAAATTAAATTAAAAACAAGTCAGGTGTGGTGGCACATGCCTTTAATCCCAGCACTTGGGAAGCAGAGGTAGGAGGATCACCACGACTTTGAGGCCACTCTGAGACTACATAGTGAATTCCAGGTCATCCTGGACTAGAGGGAGACTCTACCTCCAAAAACAAATATAAGGGGCTGGAGAGATAGCTTAGTGGTTAAAGTGTTTGCCTGCAAAGCCAAAGGACATGGGTTCGATTCCCCAGTACCCATATAAGCCAGTTGCACAGGGAGACCCATCCTGTCTGGAGTTGTTTGCAGTGATAGAGGCCCTGGTGTGCTCCATCTCTATTTACCTCTTCCCACACTGAAACAAAAAAAAAAAAAAAAAAAAAAAAAAGCAAAACAAAAAACGAAAAACACACACACTTTATTTTTCAAGGTAGGGTCTCACTCTAGCCCAGGCTGACTTGGAATTCATTATAGTCTCAGGCTGGCCTTGACTTCACAGCAATCCTAACTCTTCTTCCCAAATGCTGGGATTAAAGGCGTATGCCACCACACCTGGCTTGAAAAAGTATTTAAAAATTTTTTTTTGAGAAAGGCCGGGCATGGTGGCACAGGTCTTCAATCCTAGTACTTAGGATTCAGAGGGAGTTTGAGGCCAGCCTCAGACTACATAGTGAATCCCTAGGTCAGCCTAGGCTAGAGTGAGTCTCTACTGAGAATATGGGTCTGCCAGATCCTCTTGCTGCTATAAACAATCTCAGGAAGCATGCACCACTTTGTGCATCTGACTTTATGTGGGAACTGGGGAATTGAGCCTGGACCAGCAGGCTTTATAAGCAAGCCTTTAACCACTGAGCCCCCAGGTCCATTTTTGAGCACCTGAAATGTAGTTATAAGCACTTGGCTGGTCATTGGCATATATTCCTGCTGCTGTGTATGCAGACAGGCCTCCAACAAGCTGGGATGCAGATATGCCACTGCTCTTCTCACCAGTCCCAGAGTGAAGGGTTTTGCCTCAATCTTAAGATTTGTTACAGGACAGAGCAAGTTTCCTTGGAAACTGATCTTTTAGCATTTGTGATATTCGGTGGTACTAGAGTCAACCAAATGGCCTCATCACTCCCCATCTGGGACAGGATTCCTGAGCTTTTCCAGGCTGTCTGGAGCATGAGCTGAGTCCTGCTAACTGCCATGTGTAGAGAAGGTTCTGGGAAAGCTGCTGTCTTCACCAGACCTTTCAGCTCAGGGACCCTGTGGGACCCCTGCAGTCCTGGCAATCTCCCTCCACACCAAGTGAGTGGCATGGTGCAGCATGGCCTCACAAGCTCATGTATCCAGGCTGGCTGCCCTTGCCTCTCAGGGCTTGTGTCCTTTGAGGGGACTCTGAACTTTTAACCTCCACTCCATTACCTGAGGTCATGCTTGGGCAGGTGTCAAAGCCCCTGTGTCCTCATTAGGTTTCCTTCTTCAGGGCCTTGCTTCTCATGCTAGCTCAGGTGTGCTGAGAGGTTCCATGAACTGTTGAGTGCAAGTCAAGGGCTGTTCTCTACCCCTCCCCTGGCCAGCTGATGCTCTCAGGAGCAAAGCCAAAGGCTGAGACACCCTGTCCATGTTGCAGCCTAGGTCAGGAAGATGGTCAGGTAGGAAGAAGAAAGAAACCCAAGCCAAGGCCAGTGCTCATGTGCGGTTTAATCGGGGGAGAACAGCATCCAGAGCAGCATTTTTACCAAGTTGGTGTAAAAGCAAACAGTCCAGACAAGGTTCTTTACAGACAGCTGCAGTAAACGCCCAAACCCAGCAGCAAAGAGAATCTCATTTTTTTTTAAACAAAGATAAATGGTGGCCGGTGCGGTCCGCAGGGTCAGACTGCCCCTGCATCATGGGTGCAACCGGAAGTGCTGGGGACAGAATGGTAGGCTACAGTGTCTGCTGGGGTCCTTGTTCCTTGGGGACCAGCCCTTTCCATGCCCTACCCTGCCCTGCAGCAGGCAGGAAAGGGCCTGGCCAAGGGGCTCCAGCCAGCAGCCTGTGCGCTGACATAGAACGATGCGGTGCTCCCCCAGAATCTGTCCCTTGTGGCTTTCGGCCACCTTCAGTGTGGAATGAGCCAGGGGATCTTTCCCAGCAATGCAATAAATATGAGAATTTCAATGGAGAAAACCAACCCATGTGGCAGACCCCACACGGTAGGAAAGGCTCAGCTCAGCTCCTGCTGGCCCCATTGACTCTTCACAGACCAGGGTGTCTCCAAGTCATGGCTCTGGGGACCCTGGTGGGTGGCACGGACACATATCATGGTCCTACTTCTAGCAGCTACCAGTGGAGGTGGTGGTCTGGGCCATGGCGGAGAGTCAGGGGTCCCACCAGCAGGACCCTCCGCAACTCCTGCACTCAGGGTGTGGTGGGGACTGGAGCTCTGTGGTGGCGGGTGTGGAGGGTAGATATGCAGTGGGCAGGGTTTAGCCCTCCCGCATACTCACACGATGCTCAGCTAGGGAGCTGTGAATGATACTAATGATGGACTCTAGGCCGCTGCCCTCCAACAGGGTGCGGTGATCACCCTCAATGATGTGCACAGACACCTTCCCGTCGCACACCTGTAAATTACAGTGGTAAGATGGGTTACAACTGCTTGGCCCCGTGACGGCTGCCAGCCCAGCCCACCTCTGCCAACCTTGCAGCACTTTCCTGCTCACCTGGGAGAGGTTGTAGTCAGCACCCAGGTCATCGCCATAGGTGCCACCTGTCTTGGCACGAAGCAGTGTCACGTTGCCATGGTACTTGGCCTTGGGCTTATACTCGTCAGCTGCTCGCAGCTTGTGGTAGAAGGACTGGGCCGCAAAGCTCAGCTCACGGCGGTCCAGGCTGTGGTGGCTCTTGGAGATGAGATCAACGGCAACAGCCACGCGTTCCTCCAGGGTCTTGAGCTGCAGCAGGGCCTGCAGCACCTGAGGAGAGAGGCCCTGAGCAGGGTGGGGCCTAGAGCGCACCTCTGCCTCCCACTGGGGAGGTGTGGTCCTGAGCCGGGCCCCTCATTCCCCAGCCCCTGTCATTACTCAGCTCCCAGCCCTGACTCTCCGGCCCACCCCGGGTGTGTCCTGGCTACCTTCTTGTGCTCTGCATCAATGAACTGCTTGATGAAGTAGCAGATGGCTTCGGACTCGGCCTCGGCCTCACATCCTGGTGTCATCTTTGCTCGATAGCTCTGAGGAGAGGAGAGGAGAGGAGAGGAGAGGAGAGGAGAGAGATGCTGCCTCAGTGAGTGCTGAGGTGGGCGGGACCCTCCCGGGAACAGGCTCTTTCTTCCAAAGTCACAGTCAGGGCACATTGGCACATTCAGGTTTGGCAGGGCCCTGCTCTTACCTGGGTGTAGGCCACCACATAGGTGTGTGAGCCGTCAAACAGGAAGAGGCTGTTGTGGGTGGGGGAAGGGCCCTGCTGGGCCTGCAACTGGGAGCACATCTCAAAGGCCACACAGGCCCCATAGGAGTAGCCGGCCAGGCGGTAGGGCCCCTCGGGCTGCACTTGCTTGATGCAGTCAATGTAGTAGGCGGCCAGGCTTGGGATGCTGTCCAGTGGTGCCGCTGCAAAGACAACAGGGCTCAGCCGGGAGGCAAGGGATCAAGCCTGAGGCAGCGGGCACGCCTTCAGCTATGCGGGCAGTTACCTCGGGTGCACTGCAAGCCATAGGTGGGCACACTGAGCTTGGAAGCCAGGCTGAGGAACACAGTGGTGGAGCCCTCAATGGGGTGCACCAAGAAGAGAGGGCGCTCAGAGCTCTGCACCGTATTGAGCTTCATCAGGGTGGGGCCCTCAGGGTTCACCAACAGGGTGCTCAGGTTCAGCAGGGCCTCCTTCGGGGCCACGTGGTTCCCCTTGGAGCTGGGGGCCGTCGGCTCTGTGAGGACAGGAAGATGCCAGTTGGCCTGGGTGCAATGGCTCCGGCATGGAGGCTGGACACGCACAAAGCACCAGGCCCGGCAGCAACAGGCCCAGCCGCTGTCAGCAAGGGGGCAGTGGTGCTGTCTCATGCTGGGTACTTGCCGGGACCCACCAGGACCCTCGCCCAGCCCGCTGCCTAGTACGTACCACCAGCCTCACTGGTTTTGGAGGACAGCTCCTGCAGCTTCCGCAGCGTGAGCTGCCGCACCTCACGCATGGGCAGCACTAGGTCGTGCTCCCGCTCCAGGGTCTGGCGTACCTCCACACCCATGAGAGAGTCCAGGCCCAGGTCTGCCAAGGAACTGTCTAGGTTGACACCTGTCAGGTCACGGATGCCTGCAAAGGAAGGTCACTGGCCATGATTTGGGGGCAAATGCAGGAACAACCTGGTGAGTACCCACTCGGTTAACAGATGGAAGCTGGCAGTGCTGGGCATGGGGCAGGTCTGTGTATCCCTCAAACTAATCACCAGGTCACAGCAGCCCGAGTGCTCCGACCACAGTACAGACCCCTCACTGACTCCTCCTAAAGGTGGAAGACAGGGTTGGAGACGGCCCCTGCTTGGAAGAAGGTTCCCGACGCTACTGCTCACCCAGAATGTGTGCCACGGCTTTCACTAGGTCCCGCTGCCCTTCCCCATCATGGTGGGCCACTGCCTTCTTCTCGGCCAGCACGAAGCTGCTCAGGACGGCATGGGGCTGGTTCAGGAAGAGATCCAGCACCTCCAAGCAGGAAGCAATGCGCTGTGGCAGCGTGCCGCCGACGACTGTGTCATTGGTGCCCATTGCCTCCAGGATGATGCCCACATCACCGACGGCACCCCACTGCACGGCGAGGCCTATGGACGAGGAAGCTGGTGGGTGGGGGCTCTGGGGAACGGAGAGAGCGTGCGGCCATGGGCAGGAGGGGGCTGGGCAAGGACCCACCTGGGAGGCCATCGTGCCGGCGTTGCTCGCATATGCGCTCCATGGTGGAGTTGGCAAAGCCATAGTTGGTCTGACCGGCGTTACCGCGCCCACAGCTCACAGAGGAGAAGGCCACAAAATAGTCCAGCTCGGGGCAGGCTTCGCGGGTCACCCTATGGGTGGTTGAGTCACTCCTTGGCAGCTGCCCATGCCCACAGCCCCTCTCTTGCCCTGCCTCCCACAGTGGCACAGCCTCGCCTCCCAGACCCTATGTCCACCGGAGGCCAGCACAGATGGGGCGTTCAGAGACTGACAGAAGGAGCACCCACCTGTCCAAGTTCAGGGTGCCACGGTATTTGGGCTTGTTGACATCCTGGAAGGACTCTGGGGTCTGGTTCTCCAGCATGGCATCTCTCAAGACCTGAGGGAAGGCACTATAGCACTGCTGCAGCTCTAGAGGCCCACCCCAACCCAGCAGCCATCCTGAACCTTAGGGTTTTTAGGTCCCTGGGGCCACAGAGGCTTCCCTACCATGGCCAGGTTGAAGACTCCTCCCACAGGCCCAAGCTGTGTGGCCTCGGCAATGAGGGCGCGGGCTCCCTCCAGAGAGCTGACGTTGCTGGTGGAAACCAGCACGTGCACACCCTGACGCCTCCACTCTCGGACCTGCTTGGCCTGGTAGCCTGTGGGACACAGGGCAGTGGTGCTGGGAGAGGGGAAGGGGAGTGGCCTCCAGCCCTTCCTAACACACCTTCAGAAGGGAGGCCCACTGTCTCTACCTGGAAGCCCACAGGGGACCTGGTCTGCTCACCTGTGCGGATTCCAGAGCGGGAGGTCAACACGAGCTTCCGGGCCCCCCGCAATATGAGCCACTGGGCCAGCTCAAGGCCAAAACCACCCAGACCACCAGTGATGATGTAGCTTTTGTGGGCAGGGCAGAAGGTCTTGGAGATGGCGGACATCAGGGTAGGCTGAACCCTAGACACCACAGCCTCTGGCTCCTCCTCACACACCTGCAGGCGAGTAGCCGTGGCTCAGAAGACAGCCAAGAGCCAAAGCCAGGGTTCCTGGGGTCCACCCTTACCTGCACAAGGACTTTGCCAATGTGCTTCCCCTGGGCCATGTAGCGGAAGGCATCCTCCACCTGGGCCTTGGGGAACACAGTGCACTTGAGGGGCTGCACGACGCCCTCACGGATGCCAGCTTTCAGCAATGCCGACACCTCCTGCCAGTCAGCGTCGCCATGCTTAAAGAGAGCATCCAGTAGGATGCCGTGGAAGGTGACGTTCTTCAGAAAGATGCCCATGCCTGCGTGCGAGGGGCATGCTCAATGAGAGCCACAGCTAGACCCCACCCCCGGCCCACCACCCATTCCAGGACTGCTGGCCGCACCCAGCGGGTGGTTATTGGAAAGGTCAAATTTGCCAATCTCCAGGAAGCGGCCATGCTGAGCTAGGCACCTCACACTGGCTTGTAGCTTCTCTTCCGCCAGAGAGTTGAGGACCAGGTTGACACCTAAGGTGGAGAACAGGTCCTCTTGGTCATGTCCATGCTCATCCATGGCCCCAGGCCAGAAGGCCAGACCCTGGCAGCTGGACCACCCGTGGGCAGTTACCCTTGCCACCCGTGTGCCGCAGCACATGCTGCTCGAATGATGTGTCCCGTGAGTTGGCAAAGCTGGTGTCATCTAGTTGGGGGAACCTGGCCTGGAGGTATGCCCGCTTCTCGGCCGAGCCTGTCAAGAGAGGGGCCCTGGTAAGCCTGGGCTACGGGCCAGGAGCTTGGGGTCTCAGGAGACACAGACGGGGGCCTTACCCACGGTGGTGAAGACACGGCAGCCCAGGCTGAGGGCGATGGTGATGGCAGCCTGACCCACGCCACCTGAGCCTGAGTGGATGAGCACTGACTCTCCACGCCGCATACGCCCACGCACCAGTAGGGCATAGTAGGCAGTGGTGTAGACAACAGGTACAGAGGCTGCCTCCTCCAGGGTCCTAGGACACAGCACAGATCAGCTCTTCCTGGCCTCCAGACAAGGTCGTGTAGCCCAGGACCAAAGCCGGCCTACTCACCAGTTGGGAGGCACGTCCCAGAGGAAGTCTGATGTCACCATAACCGAGGTGGCTAGGCCTTCTGCGGGCACCAAACCCATCACACGCTGGCCTCTGCTGTCTCGGCCTGAGAACTCCATGCCCAGCGTGCAGTCCTGGACAGCCCGTTTCCCTGCAAGCAGATGGAAGTGAGGTCTGTGTTGGCACTCCCACAGCCTTCTGTGCCCAGGGCCTGGCGTCAGGCTTACATGGCAGTGCTGTGGACCTAGGAAATCCCTCCTAACCCCAGCCACCCAGTCACACCAAGACCAAGACCTCCTTTTCTCACTGGCACCTGGGATGTCCTCAGGGGACAGCTTGCCGGTGGCAAGCATGATGTCTCTGAAGTTGAGTGAAGCGTAGTAGACAGAGCAGAGCTGCATTTCAGGGCTGCTGGGCTGTGCGTGTCTCAGGGGAGAGCAGACCCAGCGGATGGAGGCAAGGTCCCCTCGGGTGAGGACACTTACGAAGGCATGTGCTGTCTGCTCCTCGGGCTTGTCTGGGGGCAACAGAAGCAAGGCTGTCACGGGGCCTATCCGGCTAGGGTTACTGCACTCCCCCTCCTCCTCCTAGGCCTAGCAGGTATAAGGCGGTGATGGGGCTCACCCTGCTCCAGCGGGAAATGGCGGAAGGCCCCCCAGGCCCCGTCCCGGTACACGTTCATCACGAGATCCCCCTGTAGCACCTTCTGCAACTCTGCAGAGCCAGGGTCCATCTTAGGGATGGGAGAGCCACTGCTGAGGTTGGACAGCAGGATGCATCTATGGAGGCAGTGGGTGGGGAGGAGAGTGAGGGAAAGGAGGCACGGGCGACACAGCTCAGCGGGCTCCACCGGGAAGGTCTCCTACCGAATCCGCTGCCCACCAGGCTCTCTGCGGAGACAGGTCACCAAGCCCACCACACCGGAAGTGGGGCAGTCCGTGGCCATCAGCCACACAGGGCTGAGAAGATGATGAAGCCAGAACGTTCTGCAGGACAAGGGACAGTTGGTTTCTAGAAGGGTCTCAAACCAGGGCAGGGTGGCCATCCAGCCCACGGCCTCACCTTCAGAGAGTCCACCCACTGGAAGCTGGTGTCCTCCACGGGCAAGAAGATGGGGCTGTCCTGTGGGACGGCCCGACGACACAGAAAGAGCACAGAGCCGTAGAATGACTTCTTCAGGCCCACCAGGCGCAGTGCCGCTCTTGAGAACAGGCTCTCCCACTCTTCCTGTGTGTATGGGGTGCTCAGTGCCCTGGCAACTCCGCGTCAACCCATGGGCCTCACCCAGCCCCGAGTGCCCAGTGGCAGTACCTGGCTCAGGAGGCTGGCTCCGGGCTGCAGCTCGGAGGGGAGGCAGGCCAAGGTCTCTCCAAGGGTGTGCCCTTTGAGCACTGTGTGCAGCAGCAGGAAGCCTCCCTCTTTGAGGGCAGCTGCCATGTTGCCCAGGGCCAGGGCTGCATCACCCAGGGCTGCCACCGCACAGTTACACACAAGGAGGTCAAACGCGCTCAGGTTGCCAGGGGCAGGGTCGACAGGGTCCCACTGGCCCTGGGCGATATCGTGCTGCTGCAGTTTGGCCTGGACGCCCTCCAGGGCCTGGGGGCTGCGGTCCGTGGCCGTGTAGTCCAGCTGCAGCATGGGCTGGGAGTTGAGCAGTGCAGGGATGCGGGAATACAGGTGACCCTCAGCAGCCAGCACCTAGGGGAGGAAAGCGTCTTGGATCTGCTGCTTCCAGTCAGGGGACACAACCTGGAGACTAGGCGAGCACCTCTGGGCTAGTCTACCCGGGAGCAATGCCAGCTGGGGGCCTTCCAGGAGCCTTGCCCTCCCCTCAGCAGGGCCCCTTGGCCAGCATCCTTCTAGTGAGGCTGCCTTTTCCCAGGATTCATTTCAAGGTGAAACACACCAACGTATAATAAAGCAGCCACAGGTGCCCTCCCCCCAGAAGGCTTGGTTGCCTCGCCATCACCTACCTCCCCCACCCTCATCTTGAGGCTGGACAGGTTCTCTAGGGCTGTGTCCACACAGGCCTTGAGGGCCTGGGAGTTGAGGAGGCCGCAGATCAGGGGGTCCTCAGCTAACATGGCCCGTGTCCGGCCCAGCTCGAGCTGCAGGTTTCCGTTGAGCTGCAGCTGGCGGGCGGCTGTCAGCAGCTGAGGTAGCCCTTGCTGCCGGGGCTCCTCTAGTCCAGGTACCGTCACCTTCAGCCCCTGCTGGGGGGTCTTGGTCTGAAGAGCCTTTGCCAGCCCTGGGAAGGAATCAGACTATGTTCTCCAACGCTCGGAGCCACCTCCCAGGGCCCACACTGGAGCGTGCCCACAGAAGCCAACAGCCAGAGGACTAGGAACTGGATGAAAGGACGCAATGGAGGCTGCTAGGCGCAGCCAAGGTGTGAGCCCAGGGGTAGGTCCATGCGCACCACTTCCCAACCATCAGAGCAAGGACTGCTAGCAAGGGTCTGGGCTAATGTGTTTCAGGCACCAGGGCTGATGGCACAGGGTGGTAGCCAAGGCAAGGGGCAGGCAAATTGGGGTCCACCAGGAGCGTTGCAAAACCACAACGAGGGCACTGGCTGGCCGGCTGGAGCCTCACCCTTGCACAGCTGCAGCTCCTCCTGCAGCGTGGCATCCTCAGATAGGCACCCCGTCTCCATGTAGGGGGTGAAAGAGAACTTCTCCAGGGTGGGCACCAGGTGTTCCTGCTGCCGCCGTGGGACTGCTGTCACGTGCAGTTGTGAGATCCGGACACCACCAGCCACCGTGCAGCCCAGAGCGAGGTTTGTTGTCACGTCCACCACTATGGAGACACACTGGTGAGTGCGGACTGCACCCGACTGAGGGCGCAGGTGCACGAACGAGGCCGAGCGCCAGCACTACCTTGAGTCTCTCCCCGTAGCTTGTACACCTTCTGCAGGTGGGCCACTGGGTCAATATAGATAGAAGTGACCCGGGTGGGTAGGCGTAGAGTACGCTGGCTGCTGCTGAGAACGGACACCTGTAGCATTGCATCCAGAAAGGTCACCCAGTTGTCCTTCCAGAGCAGCTTGCCGCATTCACCTGCAGGGAGCAGAGGGGCCGGTCAGCTCTCAGGACCCTGCCTGTCCTGGGTCCTCTGCTGGCTCAGAGGTGAGGAAGGCCTCTGGCAGCCATGCTCACTGATCGTGAGGTATATTCACACCTTCGAGGTTGGCCTCAAGGACGCCCTGGAAGTGAGGACCGTAATTGTAGCCACGCAGCCGCAACTCCTTGTACACGTCTTCCTGGGTCAGGTGGGAGACAGGTGCAGGGTCGATGGAGCCCGGGTCTTCTGAGGCCAGAACCTTTGGATTGGGGTCCTCCCACTGGTACACCTTCCCTGTGGACAGGGGCAGTAGCTGAGCACGGAGCAGGCTGGGCTGAGCTGGTGTCATCCCCCAGCCCTGCTGGCCCAAGCAGGTCTCACTCACCACTCACTATCAGGTTGCCATTCTCAGAAACCTCGAAGGCACGGGAGGCCTCCAGCAGCCGCACTTCCAGCGGCACAGTCCCTGTGGAGCAGGAGGGTCAGAGCAGAGGCGGCCTTAGGACCAGCTGCCCCCTTACAGCACTGGGAATACACTCACCTGTCTTGGGCAGTATGGTGGCCTGATGCAGTGTCACATCCTCAAACACCACAGGCATCTGCTCCGGGGACAGGCCCAAGCCGCGGGCTAGTGTCTTCCACACCAGGCACAGGTATCCAGTGGCGGGGAAGATGACCCGCCCATCGATGTAATGGTCCACCAGATAGTGATCAGCAGACTCGGGACTGGCGTCTGCAGGGAAACAGGCCTTAGCATTGGCCCACAGGCCCAGGAAGGAAGCCCCTCCCACGCGACCTGGCTCACCTATGTTGTAGACTGTGGCAGAGGAGGAGTTGGAGCCATTGGGGAAGTCGCCTGCTGCTGGAACATCCCAGGTCTGGCTGTGGTCCCACTTGATGTGAGGGGAGATGAGGGGGGTCCCTCGGGGAGCTGGGAGCTCCACAGGCGGGAACAAGGCATCAGGGTTGACATCAATACTGGCGTGGAGAGAGGGAAGTGAATGGCACACACGGGCCTGTGGGCCCTGCATAGCGGTTGCTCCCATTCCCATCTTTCTAAGACCCTAAGACTTCCAAGCACCAAGAGCCCCGTGCGCATTTGGCGCCAGCCTCTGGCGGGTGCCGTGCTCACGCAGGAGAGGGTCGGGCGCGGACTTACCCCGTGAGATGCACCTTGCCCAGGTGGGTGAGGAAGAACTGCAGGTTGTCCTTCTGGTCCTTCTTCATCAGGGGGATGATGGTGCAGCTGGACTTCACACCCCGCCTCAAGACGGCCTGCGCAGGACAGACAGGGGCTGGCTTCCGGCCTCCTCCACACCAACCCGCTCGTGCCACTGGGCTGGCAAGGGGCTCACCTGCAGCAGCGCATGGGGTGCGATCTCTAGCACCACGGCATGCTCAGGGATGTGCCACAGAGCTTCCTGGAAGAGCACAGGGCTCACCAGGTTGTTCACGTTGTACTCCGCCGAGGACGTGCGGGCCAGGCTGCTGTGCCACTGGGCCTCAGGGATGGAGGTGCTGAGCCAGCGGGGAGAGCGCGGCCGCGGCTCCACGATCACCTGCGCACAGGAGCCGGGTCAACAGCGGGACTGACGCGCCCTGGGTCCCTGCACGTGTCAGGTAGGTGCCTACCTTCTTGAGAGCCTTCAGCAGTGTGGGGGCGATGCCCTCCATGAAGTAGGAGTGGAAGGCTAGACCGCCTGTCCGCACCTCTTTGGCAAACACTCCCTCCTGCTTCAGCTGCTCCACGAACTCACTCACTGCGGTCTGTGGGCATCGGGACTGGTGGTCAGAGGGGCCTGCACCAGCCCTCCCAGGTCACGCATTGCCCTACAGTCTACCCAGCTCAGGTCTCAGAGCAGATGGGACGCAGAGCTCAGCCTAGGGTCGGGGGGCAAGGGTAGCTCAGTAGCCAGGCCCTTCAGTGCCAGGTGGGCACAGAGCAAGGCCTTTCCTCACGGGCAGGTCCAAGGCAACGTGCAGAAGACAACAGTCCTGC
The DNA here is from genome assembly GCA_036346955.1 of Dipus sagitta. Taxonomy (NCBI): domain Eukaryota; kingdom Metazoa; phylum Chordata; class Mammalia; order Rodentia; family Dipodidae; genus Dipus; species Dipus sagitta. The sequence goes on from CM070778.1 coordinate 15,652,408, forward strand.
TGCAGGCTGCAGGGCACACCTGAGGTCCGGAGATGGTCACCGTGTCTTCAGAATTGTGGCAGGCGGGCACAACGCCAGGGGGGCAGCGCTGCTTACACTCCTCCCAGGATAAGCCTGTAAGTGGAGTGGGTCAGTGTGGGGGTCCAAGCCTCAGCCACCTTTCCTTTGTGACCGGGGAGGATGGTGCCATGGACACAACCGGGGGCCAGGGGCGTGGGCATAATGACAGGCGATGGCATAATGACAGCTCTGGAGCTGGTCTTCCCAAGGCACTTTCGCCCCCTGATGCGTCTGATCTCTTGCGGGGGTGTCATTACACAGCATTGCAGGCAGTGAGCCAGGTCTCACCTCACAAATGACAGCTGAGACCTACTGCTTGACCGCAAGGGTCTCAGGGATAGGCGGCTGGGCTATGGATGTCCAGGGTCAAGTATGTCTAGTACTGGCAGCCCCACCAGGCTTGCACATGGGGTGGTCTCACCTCACACCAGTTGAACACACGCCAGTGGGCTCCACAAACTTAGGCCCTCCTGCCTGAGCAGCGTGCTCCTTCCTCCTGCTGAAGCCCAGCCTCACCTTACCCACCAAGAAACCACTCCCTTCTTTTGGAGGCGCCACGAAAGAAGGCCACTCCCAGGGAGACGCTGGCACCTATGTGAGGATTGGGGTGGGCGATCCCGGTAGATACCTACCAACAGCCGCCATGGTGCCCGGGGGGAGGTTGGCCTCCTTGATGCACTGGCCTCTCCAGTAAGCTGCAAGCACAGCCTCCCTCTGGGAGAGACAGCCATCCGCATAGCCACAGGCCACTTCCCCTAGGGAGTGGCCGATGATGCCGTCAGGTTTCAGGCCCACAGAGGTCAGCAGGTCTATGAGGGCAATCTGCAGGGAGGAGGACACAGCATGTCACACAGCCCTGGCGCTGCCAAGCTGACGAAACCGAGCAGGCAGCCAGGCATGAGCAGCCTCTAGCCCGGCCAAGCCCTCCACCTCCAGCACTTTAGGCCTCTTTGGGGGACTCTGCTGGTGAAGGGCACATTGGTGACTGACTGCACAGGGTTACAACAGTGTGGCTCTGGTGATCACAGCTGCTTGTCTTGGGAAAGACTGCGCTGACACGTGGGCCCTGCGACCAAGCACCAGGCAGGAGGCTTACCTGGATAGCTGTGAGGCTCACAAAGGCATGCACGATGTCATCAAAGGTGTTCTCATCGGTGCTCAGCAGCAAGTCCGACACCTTCAGGCCCAGTGGCTTCACAGCGTCGTCAGAGCGCAAAATGGACTCGCGGAAGCTGCCCAGGCGCATGAGGCTCAACCCCATCCTGCACCACTGTGTACCCATCCCTGTCCCAGAGAGCACGTCAGAGTCACATCCACAGCCAACTGCCAGCCTGAACCTTAGGCAAAGGGACCACCCACCAGAGGCCCACCTGCGGGCACAGGACTGGCTCACCTGAGCAGATGAACCAGAGCGGGCGCTTGTTGGCAGACACCTGCTGCACCTCCTGGACACTGCCTTCAACACCCAGCACTGTATAGCCCCTAAAGGGCATGGTCGAGGTGGAGGTGGCTGAGATGTTGTTAAGCATGCCCACGAAGGCCACGTTCTGGCTGTGCTGGCGGCCCTGCTCCAGCAGGCTCTGCACAGCCTCCTCAGTGCGCCCACAAGCCTGCAGCAGGCGGGGCAGGGCGTGGTGGGGGGCAGGCGCAGAAGGCTGCTGTGTGTTGGGCTGCAGGATGACGTGCACATTGGAACCTCCAAAGCCAAAGGAGTTGATGGCCACGTTACCGCCACGGACTGGCAGGGGCTGGTCCACCACCTTCAGCTGTCCGTTCTGCAGTCCCGGGATCTCGGGGTTGGGGTTGTGAAAGTGCAAGTTGGGGGCCCAAACCCCGTGCTCCAAAGACAGCAGCACCTACGGCCAGAACACACGGTTAGTTAGCATCTGACCCTAGAAGGGTGTGGCCACCTTCCTGGGGGCCAATATGTCCAGCTAAGCCAACTGTGCCCGGGTATAGTACCCTCGCACTCTCAAAGTGGAAGCTGGCTCTATGTCCCCACTGCAGCCCTGAACCATGTATTTTTCTGGACCTGCCGGCGTACACTCTTCCTCAAGCCTGTCACCAGCCTCTACCGAGACAAGCGTTTCCTCTGGCCCAGCATCACACAACAGATCAGCAGAACATCAACCACAGGGAATGTGCCGCGAACGCAGGCCATGCTTCCCTGTCATCCCAGGCGCTGCACAGCCAAGGGGTGGGCAGGGGCTCTCATCTCCATGAGCAGATACAGCCAAGGCAGCAGTAGCCCATGGTGGGTGGGGGGTGATGACAGTGCATGTGTGCCCGTGGCACAGGACCCTTGAGTCCATGAGTCTGGCCTGCTTACCTTCACCAGGGCTGAGAGCCCGGAGGCAGGCTCAGAGTGTCCCATGTTGGACTTGGTGGATCCAATCAACAAAGGGTCTTGGCGGGAGGCGCACAGGGCCCGCACAATACCGTTGACTTCCTGGGGGTCGCCCACCTGCGGGGAGCGAGAGTCAAGGCTGTAGCCAGGAGCACCTTTAAAAGTGGAGGTGGAGACACGTCACAGGGTGTGCGCTAGATACGGCCTTCACCTTGGTGCCTGTGCCATGGGCTTCAATATACTCAAGGGATTCAGGGCACAGCCCAGCTGGCTCGTACAGGGAGCGGATGAGTTCTTCCTGGGCCTCTCCAGAGGGGAAGGTCACACCTGAGAGGAAGAAGGGTGTCAGGCTGTGGCACACTTCACCTCCCCCGTCTCCTGAGCCCCATGCCCGCCTTGCTCCCTTTATAACCTGTTGCCCAACTCGCTTCTCCACCCCCTCCTGCCCTCTGGTCACCTTGCTCTTTGAAGCCGTCCGTGTTGGTACCAGCATTCAGTATAGTGGCATAGATCCGCTGGGCCATGGACTTCTTGGTCAGCAGGACGGCCACCACCGCTTCGGCACGGCAGTACCCGTTCCCTAGGGCAGAGCAGCACCTCAGCCAGTGCGCAGCCCTGCCCAGCTGCTCTGGGATAGTGGGGGGGCGGGGGTGCGCGTGACCTGCTCAGCAGTAGCTTAAGACGTCACTCACTCTGGGGATGGAATCTGGGGCTGCTGGGACCCTGCAAGTGTGAGGTAGAGCCAGAGCAATCTCCGCTCAGGCCATCCTGATGCCCTCACCTGAGACATCAAAGGCCTTGCAGGCGCCTTCAGGGCTAAGCATGCCCAGCTTCATGAACTGCACAGAGGTGTTGGGCTTCAGCAGCACGTTGATGCCACCCACAATGGCAGCAGGGCACTCCCCACTGCGGATGGCCTGGAAGGCATTCTGTAGTGCTAGCAGACTGGAGGAGCAGGCTGAGTCTAGGGCAATGCTGGGCCCTGCAGGAGTATGAGGCCCGTGTGGGTATTCCAGGGTAGGCATCGGCCTGCTCTGACCCCGAGGACCCCTCAGGCCCTTCCCAGAGATGGTGAAGTGTGTCACCCAGGTGGACACACACATGCAGGCGGGGCCCACAACGCCCACTATCCCCGTGGGGCTGGGGGGAAATTCACCTTTAAAGTCGAAGAAGAAGGAGAGCCGGTTGGCCATCATTGCACGCTGGCAGCCCACCATGCTGTAGCCCAAGAGTGTCTCGGGGTCTCGACTCAGGGCCTCCGCTGCTTCGGAGCCACTCACACCCACCCAGACACCAGTGTTTGTTCCTCGCAGTGAGGCTGGGTTGATGCCTGCCAGGGGAAGCAGTCAGGCCTAGGTCTGGGGTGGGCTCAGTCCTCGGCCTCAGACTTAGGCCAGAGCGGTACCATCCCAGCCAGCTCAGGGAAGGGTCCTGAGCCAGGAGGGCAAGGCATCTTGCCAGGGGCACACAGCCAGCCCAGGTAGGTGCAACAAGCAAGAATCAGGTCACAGAGGACACAAGCCGCCAGAGGGCAGACAGCAGCCATAGGAAGGACAGAGGACAGCACTGTTCCTAGGCAACTCCCTTGGCCCCTGGTGTCACTGTGGGTCTCTACAGAGCCCGCTGTCCAATGAGTACCCCAGTGCCAAGGGCAGCCTGCTCTGGGACAAGCCTAGATAAGGAGACAAAGACCAAGTGTCCAAGCTGGGAAAACAGAAGGACAGTGGGAAAGCCCCAGGGAGCTGTGGCCAAGGCTTTCAACAGGGCCTGGGCAGCCAGAAAGGCGAGGGCTTCCACCTTCGCATCAGGCTACAGCCCTTCTGGTTCCATGCTGTGTATCAGGGTGGGCATGTTTGAATGCCACTGTACTGGATGACAACCGCACAGTGAGCTAGCATCCACCATTGCAAAGCTCACCCTGGCCACCCCAGTGTTGGCTGCCCACTGAGGGGCCTTCTACTCCAAGGAAAAGGCAGGTCCAAGCCCTAAGCTTGAGACCCAAGAAGAGACAGCCTGTGCAAGACATCTGCAAGCCAGTGGGACAGGACTGTCATCAAAGCAGGAGGCTGAGGCCCGCAGGGCCACCCGCTCTATCAACCCTGCCTTCTGCCCAAGAACAACTAAACATTAAGGAGGAAACTAGGGTGACAGGGTGTGCCTAGGACACTGCTGGTTTGCAGCTGTGAAACTGTGGCCTGCCTAGGGCCCCCATCTCCTGAGCTACTGGCCCCAGATCAAGCTGAGGACAGCCAGGAGAAGACAGGGCTACACCGTGCACAGAGCTCCTAGTACTTCAGAGTCCAAAAGATCTCATGACCACTGGATTTTCCTTCTGCTTCTGCAGGGAGGGCTGGGGTGGAACCCAGGGTTGTGCGCAACTACCCACATCACTGCACCTTCCAGAGAAGCAGTAAAAACCCCCGTGACCCACCTCCGTCCACAATAGCCTCATAGGCAACTTCCAACAGCAGGCGGAGCTGGGGGTCCATTGTGTGTGCCTGCTTTGGGTGGACCCCAAAGAAGGTGGCATCGAACTTGGACAGGTCCTTCAACTTGCCAGACCGCCTGGGTAGTCCATAGATTCCTGTGGGACAGGACAGGCAATTTTTTCTGTCAGAGGCATGTGTGGGATACTCTGGTGCCCAGAAGCCCCTGCTACTTAGGGAAGGCTCCCAGAGAGGGGTGAATGGTGGTCCCTGACATAGGGTTAATGACTTTAGCACCACAAGTATAAGGGCCACAAAGCACTCGTGGGGGCGGGACGGATAGAAAATCCCCACTGAGGGTGAAGCTGGGGTCCGAGTACTGTTTGCTCTGAGCAGGCTGAGAGACCCTCTACCTAGCTGGAGGCCAGGCCAGCCCCACCATGCTGACTCACACCAGTCCATCAGGTAGAGCCACTCTGCAGTTCTGTGGAAGAACCCACTGGGTGTGAGAGTCAACCAACATCTTGGAGATCTGTCTGCCAGCTCACAGCATATGCTGGGGGTGGCACAAGCACAAGGGCCCAGTCCCCTTACCCAGCTGATATCCTCCATGTAGAACAAACAAGTCACCTGTCCTTTCTGGACCTAACTGGCTTCCTGGAAGCCTCTTGAACCTCTTCTGCTGCCCTATCCCGTGCAGGTCTCCCTGAAGCCACTCACCAGCCTTCCATCGCCGGTCATCATCTGTGATCATGTCCACACCACCTATGAGGTTGTCCCAAAACTCCTGCAGGTTCTCTGACTCCGGCAGCTTCCCGGCCATGCCGGCAATCACCACCTCCTCCATGGCTCTTCTCTGCAGGTAGAGCAGCATAGTGGGTCCCACGTGGTCATTCCCAGACACAGCCTCAGTGCCCACATGTTGCCATTGAGTAGTGTCTGAATGCCGGTTGGCAAGGGACTCACTCCGCTCACTGACAGCAAGGCTCAGAAAGCCCCGAGGGGGAGAGGGGGGACCACCAGGATCCAGGACCTGCTCCCACTTACTGGGTGGGCTCGGTGTTTAGCATGGGCCAGGCACTTCTGGGGCCCTGATCCATCTTTTTTTGTTCAGAATACTGATCTGGGGAGACCCCACAGCTCCTAGCCCAAGCCGGCCCCCACCAGCCAGCAGGGAACCAGAGTCCAAGTTCCAGCTGCCTGCTGGGTGCTCCATCCCAGGCCCACTGGCTTAGGAATCAGGAACTTGCAAAAGAAGAGGCGGGGTTTGAAGGAGCTGGGTCCGGGGCACTGGAAACCATGCTCAGCGCAAGCCACAGGGAAGCCAGCGCTTCCCGAAGGAGAGGCCAGGGCCAGTGCTGGGAAGGACCTAGGGGCCACAGGCCTGGGCATGGTCGGCACTCAAGCCTGGCGGAGCTGTGGGAAAGCTCCCCCAGCAGGGCCCGACAAGGAGCACCACTCCCACCCAGGCTGCGCGCAGATGAAGCCCCACTCTACTTCCCCGTAGGAAGGCCGAGGCAGCCCACAGGGTCTGCTGGGCGCGCAGGTCGCTGGGGCACCTGCCCGGGAGAGCCCGGGCCTCGCGGCCGTGGCGCCGGGGTGGAGGCTCCCGCGCCACCCTGCGGGCGACGGGCGCAGCCCGACTGGTCCAGGGACTTCCGCCGAGGGCCCCCGGGCCCCGTGCGCACCCGGGCCCGCATCCCCGGCCTTCTGGCCGGTGCCGGCGTGCCGCCGCGGCCTCCCAGCGCAAGCCAAGGCCCCGGCCCCGGCCCGGCCGCCTCCATGCGCCTTCGGGCGCGGGCCAGCCGCACCCGGCCTCCCGCACCCAGTTGGCGCGGCGCCCACGTGACGGCGGCCCGCCGCCCGCCCGCCCGCGACCGGCCGTCGGAGGGGCGCTGCGGCGCCTTTGTGGGCGCGTCACCCGCGGTCGGCGCCCGCCCGCCCGCCAGCCGAGGCGGCCGCCCGCCCGCCCGCTGCCCGGGGCTCCCGGAGCGCGGCCGCGTACCTGGATGGGGCTCCGGTGCAGACGGGCGGCGAGCGCGGAGCGCGGCGGAGGAGCTCGGGGGGCGCCGCTGCCGTCTCTCTGGCTCCCTCTAGGCCGCGCCGGCGCTATTTAAACCGCGGCCATCCCCGCGCGGCCACGCCACATGGGCTGACAGCTTGGCTGCGCCGCCCAGGCCAATGAGCGTCGGGGCTGCGCCCCGGGTCCCGGCGCGCCGCCGCCGGTGGGGTGATGCCCGCGCGCGCCGCCCCCAGCCCGGACCCTGCGCGGGCGCGCGCGGCGTCTTAGGGAGCGCGCGTCCCCCGCCCCCTTCCTACCTCCCCCGTCGCGGGCCGGGCCGGAGTCTGTTCTGGCGCCCCCAATGCCAGCGGCGGGAATCAGTGCCCGCAACCCCAATGCCAGCGGTCTCCAAACGCCGGGGTCATGTGTGCGCCGCGCGCGCGCGGTGTGAGTCGGGCGTGCTTGGCCACCAAGGGGACTACAGTAGGGACGACACCGGGGCCACGCGGGGGAAGGATCCGCGTCCCCGCGGTTCCACGCCGCAGTCGTAGCGCGCGCGGGATCGGGGGGCGTGGCGTGTCACACGCCCTAGCCAATGTGGCCGCGAGGATGTTCGCACCGGTCCAATCAGCGTGCGCAGGTGGGCGTTGCTAGGCGATAGGGTGATGGGCCGGCGGCAGGAGGCGCTAGCTCGGTCGTTGACCCCGGCGGAGGGCGCCCCAGGCAGGGTTACTGCCGGTCACGAATGCCTGGCCGCCTTAAGCGCCCACCGTCCCTTCGCCCCTCCCTGTGGCCGTCTTGGAGAGGGATAAGGCTGGGACGGGGCCTGCGGGTGGGCTCACCCCATATTCCCTATTCCCCAGTCAGAGTAGAATTCTAGGCGCCGCCATCTGGCGAGCGGGATATCCCGCCCACCCCCGCCACTTGTGGGATGGGAACAAAGGAGCTGCTGAGGGCCTCCTGGGGATGCTGCTAGTTTCCAGCACCCTGTCCCTCCTTTTCTTATAATTCCTTTGCTCAAAGGGTTACGGAACTTGGAGGGGTAGAGGCAAGCAAATCTTACAGACTCCGAAAAGAAAAACGCTTCTCAATTTGGAGGTGCCCTAAGTGCCCAGGAAAGTCACTGCCCCATCTCTGGAGGCCTCTAGCTTTAGGCCCAATCTACTTAGGAGATACTTCCTCAGGCCTGGGGTGCCACAGCGGTCTTCGTGTATCCTGCTTGAGGCCTCAAAAAGTCTGCATGCAGGAAGCTCAGAGCCCCTGAATCCTGGTCTGAGCCCCTGGCGTCTTTCTGCTCCCGGCAGTGCCTCATACCCTCCCAAGTGCCCTCTCAGGCTGGCTGTGGAAGGTGGCTCTGTGGTTGTGTTTTGCCCATAGAGTGGCTCCCCAACCCATTTTCCCACCACTTCCCCTGTGTCCTATGAGCTACTAAAGGCCTTGCTCCTAGCTAGGATCCTCCTGCTATTCTTTGCCTGCCCTGGCATGAAGATCACTCTATAGCACTATGGAGATGCAGGGTCCCAGGTACCACACTGGGATCATTGCCCCTGCTCAAGGGACTTCACCTTGATCTTCACTGTTGGTGTCAGGTTACTGGTGCTTGTGCCAGCCAGAACCATGCAACCCCACCTGGTGACTTAGAAAATGGCATGCTCACTTATTTTCATTATTTTTATTAATTTATTTATTTTTGGTTTTTAAAGGCAGGATCTCGCTCTAGCCCAGGCTGACCTGGAATTCACTATGTAGTCTCAGGGTGGCCTTGAACTCACAGTGGTCCTCCAACCTCTACCTCCCAAGTGCTGGGATTAAAGGTGTGTGCCACCATGCCCCGCTCATCACTTTTCATGCTGCTGGTCAGCCATCAGTGGTCAGCAGAGCTCTCGGCTTCTGCAGCCTGTCAGACTCAGGTGATGGGGCTGTGATTCAGGATAGGCATTCTGGATACAGAGTGAGGATGCTGCTGGGGCTACCCTCACCTCTGAAGGCAGGCATCTTCACTTATCTTCATTCACGGGAGTTACAGGGCCATGGGCCCTACTCAGCATCTTGGAAAGGGGGAGAGCAGTACTTTGCTGTTTCTTGGAGCAAAAACAATTGCCTCTGTGGCTCCTAGAAAACACAGGGTGCTTAAGCCGGCTGTGGTAAGGACACTCTCCACAGCTCTTGCATACACCTGGAGAGATGAAGCCAACTACAAACCATAGGGTGAGCAGAAGTGATCTAGTCCCTCTGACCTAGGCCCGAGCTCCTCAGGCAGCATCCTAGACCACACTGCTAAGTGTGGGCTTTCCTGTGATGTCTGTGAGCCAGGCAGACAAGTATCACTAAAGCTGCAGAGGTCATATGACTAGCCAAGGTCATACAGCAAGGCTGGACTGAGAGCTTCCTCACAAATGCCATGAACACTACCTATGGTCCTACCAGGGAAGCTGTGAGCCTGGCTAGGGAAACACCCGGCAAGACCAAGTGTGCAGCCATCTGGCGTTTTGCTGTGGGGAGGGCATGGCCATGTTGACATCAAACTCCGAGACACTTCCTGTGGTTACACCCATGGTGGATGGTGGTGGCCATAGAGTATGTCTGGACCAATGTTGAGATAAACCTGGATGATTCTCACAATGCAGTTTTTGTAGGGGAGTGTGGGTGTGTGTCTGTGGCACTTGGGCTGACAGAGTCTTGGCCAGGCTTACTGGGAACTGCAGTTCCCACTCCTGGGAAGATCTTTGACATAGTATTGTCTGGGGACAGGCCTGCTTTGAAGGTGGGTACTGTCCTCCCCACCAGGCTCTGGGGAAGGTCACTGTTGGTGACATGGTCAGTGCACAGGTGGCTGAGTTGTGACACAAGCAGGTGGCAGAGGCCAGGTGCTGGCATGTACACTGATACCTCATGTCCCAAGTCAGACAAGACAAACAACTCTGCAGGCCAAGCAGGTAGGGGAGGAAGCGCCTGAGGGTTTAGGCTCTGTCATTTGGGAGCCTGCCTTGCACTCACATCCCACCAGAATGCCACATGTGCCCCCACACTTGACCTGTACAAGCACAAGTCCAAAGCATCCAGGTAGGGACTACATGGGGACCCGTGCAGGGGGCTGAAGGAGTCAGTCCTTGAGATTGTAGTTGCGAATCCTAGAGGGCCACCGGTAGCTTGTAGGTTTTACAGGGTGCAACTTGGTCAGTCTGGTGGGTGTGGCCTTTAGCTGAGCTTCCATCTTTATCCCACTGATAACAAAGGCCCCCTTTGTGGTGACAGTACTTGGGTCAGCTTCCTGGAGACAGCTGGTTGCTGGAGGTGCTTGGAACTCTACAGGCAAGAGGAAACAGAAAAGGTGCAGGTTAAGAGCGCAAGAATGAGAGGGAGGCCTGAACACAGAACTGCACGTCCCACCAGCAGCATCCTATGACTTCCTGGGAGCCCAGGCGAGCCAGCAGGTCCTTCACAGTGACCATACCCTGCTGAGCGTCAACTCCACATAGTCTTTGTTGGGCCTGGCATGGTCCTCCCCTGGCACTAAGACATCTGACCCTGGGGAAAAACAAAAAACAAGCCAGGTATGGTGGCACACACCTTTAATCCCTGCACTTGAGAGGCAGAGGTAGGAGAAACGCCATGATTTTGAGACCACCCTGAGACTACATAGTGAATTCCAGGTCAGCCTGGGCTACAGAAAGATCCTACCTCGAAACAAACAAACCAACCAAAAAACCAAAATATTCCTGACCTGTTATCATTTCTGCCCTCCTCCCTCCCTCCTTTTCTTCCTTTCTGAGGTAGGGTCTTGCTCTAGCCCAGACTAACCTGGAATTCACTATGAATACTCAGGCTGGCCTCTAACTCATTGTGATCCTACTACCTCTGTCTCCCGAGTGCTGGGATTAACCCGCTTCTATAACCACTTTCTAGGGAGAGAAGGGAGTGGCTCCATTTCCCCAGCAGTCCCACCTAACCCATCAAACATCCTCTGATATGTGCCCCCTGCCTGCTGCCTCATAAGGGGCCTGACAAGACAGTACCCATGGGTTCCTAGTAGCTGACACATGAGGCTAGGCATGGCCTGCAGTCCAGTGTCCACTTGACAATGGTACGGATGATCTGTTTGGTGCTGCTGCTGAAGGTGGAACCCAGGGTCCAGGCATGATGGGCAAGCACCTGTCACTGAACCACACTCAGCCTTTACAAGTGACCTTGATCTTCTGAGCTTTTCTGTATTTTCTGAGTCTTTAAAATTAAAGATGCATCTTTTTATGACATCAAAATATTATTCCACATCTGTGTAAGGTATGCACAGACCTGTCCTCCTTCCCTGGGATCCTGGCCTAGCAGGCAGGCAGGGTTCTTTGGATTTCACAGCAGAATCTGGTGGCTTAGGGTGCGGGACATCACTTGCTAGCCTCCACTCAGCTATCCCATGTGCATGAGGCAAGGTGAGAGGTGACATGTGTGGTCTGTCCAGTGTCGACTGAGCCCATCTTCCCCTGTGGCCTGTGCTGCAGCATGGAGCAGGGATCTGGAGGACCTGGTACATGCTGAGTGGGCACAGCGACCACTGGATGGAGGGCAACAGGCCAGGGTCACTGCAGCCACACAACCTCCAGCTGGAACCCACTGAAGGCTGGTGTTCCAGATGCATGCCACTATGTCCGGCTTTCTGGGGGAACCTCTGGACACCTCAATTGGACTCACTAAAGCCACCGGGCTGGGCTCTGCCTAGGAGCCTGCTGGGGTCCCGTGCACTCTCCTGCTGCGTGTCTAGTTCTCCAGGCCCTTTCTACACAAATGCTCCCACACGGCCTCTCTGCAGTTCACCTGCCATGATGCCAGACCCTCTGTTCTCTGAGTCTCCCAGCAGCTGGTGGGGAGGGCACAGTGATACTGAAAAGACTTCACCCTGGAAACTGGGATCTCTGTCTAGGTCCTCATGCCACCACCATGGTAAGGGTGGAGGTGGGCATAGCTCTTGTCTGCACTACGGCTCTCAGCACCCAAGGGCAATGTTTTCTGTATGTCAGTGGGTTCTCCTGTCCCTAAGCCACTACCCAGCCCCAGGAGCCTTTCTCAGGGCAACTGTCCCAGCTCTGTGGCTACTGTTCTGTGGCTTGGCGAAGGGCTGAACTGGATGTTAAGTGAGGCCTTCCAGTTCTCCAGAGCCTGCCTCAGGGCTGGGGTGGACCTGTACTACCCTGGTGATACTCAGGACTCAATCCAAGTTGTGGCCCTAGGCATAGGCAGCAAGGCCTTTCCAGCTCAATGAAGCCGTGGCTGGTTCAGCTAGTCCTCACTGGGCTGAACCTCCCTCCACTGAGATCTCTTCTGTGCCTATGGCCCTTCTGTGCTCGATAGGTGGGACTGCTGTGCCTCAGGCTCTCCTGGCATGGACACTGGGCTCCCATTTCTTTTCTCTTCTCTTCTCTTCTTTTATTTTCTTTGTTTTTTTGAAGTAGGGTTTTGCTCTAGCCAAGGCTGACCTAGAATTCACTATGTAGTCTCAGGGGAACGTCAAACTCGCGGCAATCCTGCTACCTCTACCTCTAGAGTACTGGGATTAAAGGCATGCACCACCATGCCCAGCTCTGAGCTTTCCTTTTCTTCAATTCTTATGACTTAGGTCCTATTATATACTCTCAGGCCCTCCAAACCCTCTAAGGCTTCCTGCTGCCACCAACATGGAGTCTGAACCTTCAGGTGGCCTACATAGTGGACATGGAGGGTAGACATGACCTAGTCCCCAGCCCTGGCCCTGAGTCTCCAGGAGCTGTAAGCACCCCAGGATCCTACACCTGAAGTGTGCACATGCAGTGACAGTCTGTAGCAAGTCCCCTGCCCTGTGCTTTTCTCTGGCCTTGGTGCCCGCTCCTTGCCCTTACAGCCCCCAGCAGATTGAGACTACATTCATGGGAGTGTTGGACCCATGTGCTCCTGGGCTGTGCCATAGCAGGAAAGCAAGAGGCTCTACTGGCACCTCCTGGCCATGATGCTGAGGGGACAGAGCTTTGAGTGGACTGGTCCCACTGTCCCATGAAGGAGAACTCTGCCAGGCGTGGGCACTGAGCCAGCTCTCTGTCCAGCTTCCTTGCCTGCAGTGAGCCATGTTTGCAGCATAGGGAGCTCACAGAGGGTGCTAGACACTCAACTGTACTGTGTGTCCCCTGAGAAGCTCAGCGTGGAAACCTGCCCTAGGTGCCAGGATCTGGGCAGACACCTGACCTGACTGTAACTCTGCCAGGTGGGGGTAGTGGCAGGGTGAGGCCGGCAGAGGGCTATGGGAAAAGTGACACTATGGCATGGCCTGAGAGCTGGCTAGCCTTTGGATATCCCCTTGGGAAGACACAGGCACTGAGGTGGGCAGAGGCAGGCCGGGCCCAGGGACATGGCAGACACCAGTTGTTTTGGAAGCATGTGAACTCCTTTCAGGATCCCCAGGACTCCTTGTGCCCCATTTGGGACCCTGCACCTAGTGCTTAGGGGTCAGCTGGGTTCAGACAGGGTGTGGCTTCTGTCAGGCACTGTCTCGAGATAGTCCACTTGGGGTTGATTGGCTTCTAGATAAGTTCATTGAAGAGAAATTTCCAGAGTCTGTTGGCCAGCTCATGGGTCCAGGTGGACTCCAAGCATTCTGGGCTGTGGACCAACAGGCCAGGCTGGGCAGGAGCCATGAGACCCTCTCGGATGGCAGCACTGGGAAGAACAAGTCCCTCTCTTTCTGCTCCTTCCCTCACAGTGACTCCTCAGGGCCATGACACCTTGGGCTGCTTTCTGCTCTCCTGGCCCAGGACAGCTGAGTGAAGCAATGTTCTTCTCATCCACCCATGTGGCCTTGTGGGGAGCAGCTGCTGGCCATACCCACACAGGCTGCCCAGCTTGCTCAAGACACTGTGGGAAGGTGGCCAGGCCAAAGGCCTACCCTGAAATCACTCTTTGGCGTTCTGGCCAATGATCCCATGGGCTGCGTTCTGTCCCCCTGGAAGGAGAGGCAGAGGGATGACATGCCTGTAGCACATGCAGGGAGGGTGAAATTACACCAGACAGAAGGCCTGAGGGGGGTAGTGCCAGGGGCACTGCCAGTATTCTGAGGCCTGGCATGAGGCTCATAGATCTCTACACTGTCACTGCTGCCTCTGTCCAACCTTAGCTTGTGAGTGGTGGAAGACACCCCAGACCCAAAGATCAGGCAGATGAGAGACACAGCTTATCAAAGGGGCCAGGCTCTTCCAGCCTGGCACTTAGAAGCTCATGGGGTCCACAGGGGCCAGTGGATTGGATGAGCTTGCAGGTTCCAAGACAACAGGTCTTACTGGGCTGGGAGTGGGGCTAGGCTCTGGATGTAGGACACTGTCTGATGTCATGCTCCACTGGCTTATAAATGCAGGATAGGGACCGCCTGTAGATCAGTGAGCCAGGGTCTGCCCAGATGCAATGTTCCTCTGGGGAGCAGGGTGTGTGGGACCTGAGGCTGAAGACTGTTCCTCACGCTTCTGGTGATCTCAGCTCCCTTTTGTCGTCAAGTGCTGAGGAGAGGAGTTTCTAGGACAGGCGGGCTGGTTGCAAGGCCGCAGAGGCTTCAGGATGCCCAGGTACGATCACTGCATGCATCTCATAGATGGAAATTCGTATCAGAAGACGCACTGCTGTTCTTGGGGACAACCATTCCTGCGAAGGCCCAGTCTCTCCTCCAGCCCTGTCCGTGCACCTTGAGTTCTGGACATGCTAGTTTGAGGGCACAGGATGTTCCTATATGAGCCATTGCCATGCTCCAAGCCAGAGGCCAAAGTCCACTGTTCTGTGAGGATCTGGGGAGCACATGCAAGCCACCTGGTTGGGGTAATAGGGGCTCCCTGACTGGCGAGCCTGGACACGGCAGAAAAGGGTTCCTGCTGGAGTTCCAAATATCTCACTTGTGCCCACCCCTACAGGTATCCCTGCTGTGGGTGTGTACTCTCCCTGCTCATCTGAAGAGTCCTCAGTCCTCAGGAAGGTTCAGCCCTGGTCACAGAGCAGTGTAAACTTTGCAGGTGTATAGCTTAAAGCCAGTGTGAATTTCAGGTACAGGAACTCTGGCCTGTACGTGCAGTGTATAGTATCAGGCTTCTCATTAGACCATGGTGCCGTACTTTGCCTGGCAGAGCCTTGGAGCCACAAAAGCAACACATGCATGCCCAGAAAGACTCTTCCGTGCTTTGTCTGAGTGTCCAATCAACCACTCATTCCCAGTTTTCACCACCAGTCGTGACGCGGAATATGACCTTTGGCCCTAGTAGAATGATTTCCTCTCAAGTTCAATTGGAATGGCCACATTTCCTAACCCTCTGAGCTCAACTGACATGTTTTATTGAAGAACAGCTGTCAGAGTGCCCAGGAGCAGTTAGTTCCCTAAGAGGAGCCAGTTCTGGCCTTCTGGGCTGTGAGGAAGACAGCTCACAGGGAGAGCCCTGGTCTGTAGGGTGTGTGTGTGTGTGTGTGAGAGAGAGAGAGAGAGAGAGAGAGAGAGAGAGTGTGTGTGTGTAAGACATGTGTACTGTCTTCATGTCAACACTGCTGATGCTAGAGTAAATGTTGGTCTCCAAGAGTGAGGATGAATTTGGGGGTGGCTAAACTTGATCCAGACCTTTCTACATAATAATTTCTCTTCAAGGCAGTGTCTCATTCTCGCCCAGGCTGACCTGGAATTCACGGCAACAGTCAGTCCTACCTCAGCGTCCTGAGTGCTGGGCTGACAGGTGTGAGCCACCACACCCAACTTTACAGCTTAATTATGAATTGTGTTTAACAAAACTCTCCAAATGGGCTGAAGAGGGCTCAGTGGTTAAGGTGCTTGCCTTCAAAGCCTAATGACCTGGGTTCAATTCCCCAGTATCCACGTAAAGCCAGATGTACCAACTGGCGCATGAATTTTGGAGTTCCTTTGCCGCAGCTGGAGGCCCTGGCACACCCATTCTCTCTGTGTGTCTCTTCTTCTATCTTTTATTTTGTTTGTTTTTTGAGGTATTTTCTTGCTCTAGTCCAGGCTGACCTAGAATTCACTATGTAGTCTCAGGGTGGCCTTGAACTCATAGAAACCTTCCTACTTCTTCCTCCAGAGTGCTGGGATTAAAGGCATGTGCCACCAAGCTGGGCCTCTTCTCTCTCTCGCTCTCTGCTTGCAAATAAAATAACTAAACTAAAATAAAAACTTTTCAAATACCCACAGGGATGAAGCTGGGGTTCTTACCTGTGGGAAACATTTAGGCTCTGTACTAGGGTCTATATTGAGACTGCTCATGTAGGTTTTTTTGGTTTTTTTTTTTTTGTTTGTTTTGTTTTTTTTGCTTTTTCGAGGCAGGGGCTCACTCTAGCCCAGGCTGACCTGGAATTCACTATGGAGTCTCAGGTTGGCCTCGAACTCATGGCAACCCTCCTACCTCTGCCTCCTGAGTGCTGGGATTAAAGGCGTGCACCACCACGCCCAGCTCAGGAAGTTCTTTTTTATTTTTTTGAGGTAGGGTCTCACTCTAGCTCAGGCTGACCTGGGATTTGACCCTGTAGCCTCAGAATGGCCTCAAGCTGACAACAATCCTCCTACCTTAACCTCCTGTGGAGTGCTGGGATTAAAGAAGTGCGCCATCATGCCTGGCTTTGTGACTTCATGCAGGATGTTCTAAAGATGGCAGAGAAAAGATCTAAAGTTCGCAACAGTCAATTCCTATCTTACTAAAAGTATTCATAAAAGTAGAAAGAGGGGCTGGAGAGATAGCTCAGTGGTTAAGGTGCTTGCCTGCAAAGCCTAATGACCAGGGTTTGATTCCCCAGTACCCACATAAAGCCAGATGCACAAGGTGGCGCATGCATCTGGAGTTCTTTTGCAATGGCTGGAGGCCCTGGAGCACCCATTCCCATCCTCCCCCTCCCCGTCCTCTGTTTGCAAATAAATAAATTTTTAAAAAATTAAAGAGCTAGTCATGGTGGTACATGCCTTTAATCCTGAGTGCTTAGCTGACAGGTGTGAACCACCACAACCAGTTTTACATCTTAATAATAAAACCTGGGGCTAGAGAGGTAGCTTAGCAGTTAAGGCATTTGCCTTGCAAAACCAAAGGGCCTTGGTTCGATTCCCCAGGAACCACGTAAGCCAGAGGCACAAGGTGTCGCATTTATCTGGAGTTTGTTTGCAGGGGCTGGAGGCCCTGGCACATGCTTGCTCTCTCTCTCTCGCTCACTCTCTCTCTGTCTCTGCCTCTGACTCTTTCTCTCTCGCTCTCTCAAATAAATAAACAAAATTAAAATAAATAAATAAATCTTGTTAAACAAAACTCTACAAATGGAGCTGGGCATGGTGGTGCATGCCTTTAATCCCAGCATTCAAGAGGCAGTGGTAGGGAGGATCGCTGTAAATTTCAGGCCATCTTGAGACTACATAGTGAATTCCAGGTCAGCCTGGGCTACAGCAAGACCCTACTTTGAAAAAAACAAAGAAAAAAAAAAACTCTCCACATGGGCTGGAGAGATTGCTTACTGGTTAAGGCACTAGTCTGCAAAGCCTAATGACCAGGGTTTGATTCCCCAGTACCCACATAAACCAGATGCACAAGGTTACATATAAATAAATAAAAGTATTTTTCAAGAGAGGTGGTGGCACATACCTTTAATCCCAACACTTGGGAGGCAGAAGTAGGGGGATTGAGAGATTGCCAAGAGTGACTACAAAGTGAATTCCAGATTGCCTGAGCTACAGCAAAACCCTACCTTGAGCCAGGTGTGGTGGCGCATGCTTTCAATTCCAGCACTTGGGAAGCAGAAGTTGGAGATCACAATGAGTTCAAAGCCAGCCTGAGACTACATTGTTAATTCCAGGTAAGTCTGGGCCAAAGTGAGACCCTACCTTGAAGCAAAACAACAACAACAACAAAAAAGTAGGGATGGAGAAATAGCTCAGGTGTTAAAGATGCTTGCTTACAAAGCCTAAAGGGGGCTAGAGAGATTGCTTAGCAGTTTCTGATTGCCTGTGCAGCCTAAGGACCCAGGTTCAGTTCCCCAGTACCCATATAAGCCAGATAGGTGCACAAGGTGGTGCATGTGTCTGGAGTTCCTTTGCAGTGGTTAGAGACCCTGGCACATCCTTTCTCCCTCTCTATCTGTCTCTTTTTTTTCTCTCTCTCAAATAAATATATAAATATTTAAAAAACAAAGCCTGAAGGCCTGTGTTCAATTCTCCAGTACCCTTATAAAGCCAAATACACCAGGTGGCACATTTGTTGGTTTGTAGTGGCATGAGGCCCTGGTGTGCCAATTCTCTCTCTTTCTCCTTCTCACTCTCTTTTAAATAAATAAATATTCAAAAAACAATTGGGCTGGAGAGAGGGCTCAACATTTATGGTATTTCCCTGCAAAGCCTAACAACCAGGGTTCAATTCCCTAGTA
Organism: Dipus sagitta; assembly: GCA_036346955.1. NCBI lineage: Eukaryota > Metazoa > Chordata > Mammalia > Rodentia > Dipodidae > Dipus > Dipus sagitta. Next base: position 15,670,637 of record CM070778.1, read on the forward strand.
CTCACATAAAGCCAGATGTACAGTGGTGCATGCATCTGGAGTTTGTTTGCAGATGTTGGAGGCCCTGGCATGTCCATTCTCATTCTCTCTTTCTCTCTCTCTCTTCTCTATCTCTCTCTCTCTGATTACAAATAAATAAAAAATAAAAAATATATATTTAATAACAGAGCCGGGCATGGTGGCACACATCTTTAATCCCGGCACTTGGAAGGCAGAGGTAGGAGGATCACCATGAGTTCGAGGCACGCTGAGACTACATAGTGAATTCCAGGTCAGCCTGAGCTAGAGTGAGACCCTACATTGAAAAAACAACAATAACAAAAAAGTAAACTGGTGGGCTGGAGAGATGGCTTAATGGCTAAGACACTTGCCAGGGAAACCTAAGAACTCATGTTCACATCTCCAGATCCCACATGAGCACAATGACACAAGCACACAATGTTGCACATGCGCACAAGAGGGCACACACTTCTGGAGTTTGTTTGCAGTGGCTAAAAGCCCCGGCGTGCCCATTCTCTCTCTCCCTCTCTCTGCCTCTTTCACTCTCTCTCAAAATAAATTTTTAAAAAGTAAACCAGGTATGGTGCAGCACACCTATAATCCCAACACCTGAGAGGCAGAGGTAGAATTGCTGTGAGTTTGAGGCCATCCTGAGACTACAAAGTGAATTCAAGTTGCCTGGGCTACAGCAAAACCCTACCTTGAGCTGGGTATGGTGGCGCACGCCTTTAATCCCATTACTTGGAGGCAGAGGTAGGAGGATCACCATGAGTTCAAGGCCACCCTGAGACTACATAGTGAGTTCCAAGTCAGCCTGGGTTATAGGGAGACCCAACTTTGAAAAATCAAAATATACACACACAAGTAAATATAGTTGTCCAGACTGTATCTAAAACACAGGCAATTCAGATTAGCACTAAGAAAACATCATTGTCAAGTTCACTGAAATACTGCCAGGATGGCCCCACACTAGTCCTTTCACTTCACACCAATAGCATTATTTTAACAAGGAGAAAGAATTGGATAAAGTATAACACGTATCTGTGATGAGAAATCTTGGTGATTCAGGAATAGGAATAAGTAACCGTTTTCTGTGCTGGGGGTGGAACTCAGGGCCTCGTGCACGCTAAGCACATGCACTCGCGCTGAGCTACAGCCCTGCTAAGTGAAGTTCCCAGCTTGATAAAGGTTCCGTTGAAAAGCACACAGCAATCAGCGCATTTAGAAACTTTAGTCTAATCCCCTGCAATTTAGGGAAGGATGCAAGAAGTCCACTGTTGCCACTCCTGTTACCATGGAGCTAGCAGCCCAGCCAGCTCTTTAAGAAAGGGGAGAAGGAGTATATGATTGGAAGAGAAGAAATAGAAGGAAGACACTAGCATGTACTTAGCAAGGGAAAGAATCAAGGCCAAGCTATTAGGATCCATTCAGGAGCTCAGCAAGGCAAGCAGATCGACCTGTACTCCATAGCCTCCAGAGCAGTTCTGCAGCAGTGGGGAACATGGTAAACAGCACAGCCCAAAGCAGCCTGCTTCCTGCTGTGCAAATAAAGTTTTATTGGCACTGCCATAGGTGCACTGTCTGGGTCTGGTGGGGACATCCAATTTCTACCTGCAGGTCTTCCCTCAGCCAGATATGCCCAGCTCTATACCTTGCTTTTTTGTTGTTGTTGTTGTTGTTGTTTTTGTTTTTCAAGGTAGGGTCTCACTCTGGCCCAGGATGACCTGGAATTAACTATGTTGTCTCAGGGTGGCCTCGAACTCACAGCGATCCTCCTACCTCTGCCTCCTGAGTGCTGGGATTAAAGGCGGGTCACCACACCCAGCCTGTATCTTGCTTTTAAAGTTAAGATCCTCAAATCAAACAAAAATATATCTAAAAGCCAGGTGTGGTGGTGTATACCTTTAATCCCAGAACTTGTTAGGCAGAAGTAGAAGAATGGACATGTTTTTGAGGCCAGCCTGAGACTACAGAGTGAGGGCCAGATCAGCCTGGGCTAGCATGAGACTATCTCAAAAAAATAAATAAATAAAGTTAAGATCCATGGGCCAGAGAGATGGCTTAGTGATTAAGGTGCTTGTCTATGAAGCCTAAGGACTCAGGTTTGATTCTCCAGGTCCCACATAAGCCAGATATACAAGGTGGCACATGCATCTAGAGTTCATTTGCAGTGACTAGAGGCCCTAGTGTGCCCATCCTCTCTCTCGCTCTCTCTTTCTTTCTCTCTCTGTCTCAAAAATTTTTTTAAATAATTTAAAATAAATAAATAAAGACTACTAAAAAAAAAAAGATCCTGTCTCTTCAAGTAGAATCTTACAGAACGACCTCAAACAGAGCTGTTCTGCAGTTCTGGCCACTCTGCCCCAAGGGTTCCCAAACGCTCCCCAGACTCTGGGGCTCCTGGCCCGTTTGTCTGCAGTAATGGCTTCCCCTGGCATCCCTAAATGCCACAGAGGAGAATAATTAAGAGGCCTCCATGGGTTTGATGTGCGTACAAATGTCCTCAAGGCTCTGCTGCAGCCAGCAAACAGCACATGAGCGCAGAGTGAGGCCACTATGACTTCCTCTGTGACAGGCCAGATCTCTGACCAGAAATAGCAGAAGGGTGAACCTGAAGTACTACCCAGGTACACAGAATAATGTTCACTAGGGACCTCCGCTAGGGCACCACTACCGTGTGGAGCAGAGGTAGGAGGATCACTGTGAGTTCGAGGACTGCCTGAAACTACATAGTGAATTCCAGGTCAGCCTGGGTGAGAGCTCCTGCCATGTGGAGGGTAGAAGGGGACAGAGAGCCCATGTGGGAGTAAGGAGGATGTCTCCACTCATCTTCGCATGCCTGGGCCAAGATGAGGGAAGTTTACCATAACACGGTACTTCAGGAGTCAGCCAAGAGAGCAGCTAAGATAGCTCTCCAAAAATTTTACAAGTGTCTTCCCTCATTCACAGATTCAAGTCAGCAAGTCTGCCTCTGGCCTTCGGCAGGCTGCACAAGCAAACTGGTGTGAGACTCTATGTGAAACTTTTTGCCATACCTAGGCCAGCAATGCTGTGTGCTTTGTGACATTATAATTCATAACAAAACATACTTTAGTCTTTGTTCCTTTTTTTTTTTCCAGGTAGGGGCTTGCTCTAGCCCAGGCTGTCCTTTTATTTGTTTGTTTGTTTATTTGTTTATTTTTCCAAGATAGGGTTTCACTCTGGCCCAGGCTGACCTCACTTTCTACTCACAGGCTAGCTTCAGTCTCATAGTGATCCTCCTACCTCTTCCTCCTGAGGGAGAAAGAATGAGGATGACAGGGTCTCTTGCTATCGCACATAAATTCCAGATGCCTGTGCCACTTTGTGCGTCTGGCTTTAAGTGGGTACTAGGGAATTAAAACTGGGTCATAAGGCTTTACAAGCAAGTGCCTGCCTTTAACCTGTGAGCCATCTCTCTGACCCCTTTGTCCCTCTTTTCTGTCACATGATTGCTAAAACCCTTGTGGAATAGTGCTTCAGTAGCCATAGAGTTTTGGCTCCAGGCCAACCCTTCCCACCAACACCAAAATATGCTTCTCCTCAGACAAAATGTGGAAAAGATTTAAAAAAAAAAAAACCTGCATATCCCTTGCTCTCTAAATTGTCTAAATTTCTCACATTTCATACCCTGTAAATGCTTTGTAAGCAGTTAATACTGTATGGTTGGGAGGAAATGACAATCAAAACTGTACCTGTTTGGTACAGACTTAAAAAGCCTTAAAAGATGTTTTTAACCTACTTTGATTGAAACCCAGAAAGTACAACTATGCTCAGGAAGTAGCCAGAGATAAAGAAGCCTTGCCTTCACTAAGCACTACTGCCAGCCAGGAGCTAGCCCAGCCCCAGGCGACCTCCACAGAAGCTCAGGAAGGGGCTAGCAGCCTGAGGGCATGGAAGCTCGGGCTAGGCCAGACTCCACTTGGAGACTTTTCTTCTGTCTGGCTGTTCTGAGGTATGCCTTCTTAGGACAAACAAGTGAACTTTCTTCAGTTCTCAGGGCCATCTAGCTGACTGACCAAACTGCGGAAGGAATTCTGAGAACCTGTGTTGGTCCACAAGGTTGGTTGGCACAGGTGACAGCCTGGACCTGATATGGGTCTTCAGATGAAACTTGGTGGACCCCTCACCTGTGGGGCTGATGCTGTCTCCAGAGAGGTGGTGTCAATGGGGTTAAATGGTGGGACAAGCAGCTGATGTCCACAGAAACTGGAGAACTGCTTGAAGTTCAGCGTGTGTCAATGGGGAAAAGGTAGAGAGGAAAAGGTGGGCTGTTTTTCTGTACAGTCTCTACTCTGTAGCCTAGGCTGGCTTTGAACTTGCAGCATTCTTCCTGCCTCATCCCTTTAAGTGTTGGGATTGAGCCACCAAGTCTCTCCACAATTTAAAGACCTTAACTGGTTCTATTCAGGCCACCCATCATAAAAAAAGGTAAGTGGGGCTGGAGGGATGGCTTAGCATTTAAGGTGTTTGCCTGCAAAGCCAAAGGACTCAGGTTTGATTCCCCAGGACCCACATTAGCTAGATGCACAAGGTGGCACATGCATCTGGAGTTCGTTTGCAGTGGCTGGAGGCCCTAGTGCACCCATTCTCTCAATCTCTCTCTGTGTGTGTCAAATAAATAAATAGAAATAAAAAATATTAAAAGTGAACAAGCTTTGCGCAGTGGCAGTATCGTAGCTAATGAGATTTATCTGAGGCATGATTATTGCTAACTGAAAAAAAAAAGTGAGCAAAGCTGGGTGTGGTGGTGCATGCCTTTTATATATATATATATATATATATATACATACATACATACATACAGTAAGTGCTGAAATGATCCCAGATGAGGCTGGTTTTACCACCAGGGAAAGGCCTAAGCAAGCAGAAACAAAACTCAGTTCCTTTTTTGTGTGTGAGACTGGAGACTGAACCCAGGGTTTCACACATGCTTAGCAAGTACTCTACTGCTGGGTACATCTGCAGATCTCTCTCTCTCTCTTTTGTTTTCTCTTTGAAACTGGAGGACAGAGCCTCACCAAGCTGCCCAGGCAGGCCTTGAATTTGATATCTTCCTGCCTCACTCTCCCAACTAACTAGGATTATGGGCTTGCTGCATGAAGCCTGGCTAAAAAAGTCATTTCAAGGTAAGCTAACCTTGCAGTGGTAGAGGCCTTGCCTAGCATCTGTAAGGCCTTGGGTTCAATCCCTAGCATTGAAGAAGAAAATTACCTTTTAGCAAGGTTGGGACAATTAGAGAACCATAGAAAGTAACAGGTTGGGTAACAAGTGGCTTTAGTTGTCCATTTTGTGAAAGGATTTGTGTGTAGGAAACTGTTATCTTGCCAATTGAAAGTGGCCTGTTTGGAAATTTGGCAGTTGTGTTTCTAAATCTGATTTTTAGAAGGTCAGGTGAACATCAGGCTTCAGGCTAGACTGTGGACTATGGCCTCAGGGACTCCATGTTTATGTCTAGACTGGCATGTTGGACCCAGTGTAGGGCCAAGTTTACAACAATGTCCTCTATCATTTATTTACTTCAGCAAAAATGTTCCTCAGGGCTGGATAGTTGGCTTAGCAGTTAAGACGCTTGCCTGAGAAGCCTAAGAACTCAGGTTCAATTACCCAGTACCCATGTAAGCCAGATGCACAAGGTGGCGCATGTATCCGGAGTTCCTTTACAGTAGCTAGAGGCCCTGGCACACCCATTCTGTCTCTCTCTATCTGTCTCTTTCTCTCTCTCTCTTTTAAATAAATAAATAAATAATATTTTTTTAATGTTGGTCATGGCTAGGGAGATAGCTCTGCAAGTAAGGGAGCTTGCTTGCTTAAACATGAGGGCCTGAGACCACCTGAAGCAGATTACTCAGCACTCATATAAACAGCTGAGCATGGCCACGCATGCCTGTAATCCCAGTCGTGTGTGTGCTGAGACTGGGGAATCATTAGGGCTCATGGGGTTGAGGGAAAGACTCCATTTCAAGGAAATAAATGGATGAGTGATGATAGAGGAGGGCAAAGACATTCCCCTCCACCCAACCCCTCCTGCCAAATGCAAAAAAAGAAAAGCATTGCTCAGATTGCCACATCCTCACTGACTTTCTGGCCACTTGTCCTTCACCAGTGATAGGGAAGTACTGAGGTCTCCAGCCCAGGGTGAGCCGAGTTTCCTGCATTTCTGGAACTTTGCTCTTGTGCTCTGCAGCTCTTCTGTTGGAAGCACACCTTCTGTGCTGCTGTGTCCTGACCCTTAGCTGTTTTGCTCTCTGGAAACAACCCTTTTGGAGAAGTCAACTTTTGTTGTTGTTGTTTGTTTTTTGAGGTAGGGTCTCGCTGTAGCCCAGGCTCACCTGGAATTCACTATGTAGTCTCAGGCTGGCCTCGAAGTCACAGCGACCCTATCTCTGTCTCCAGAGTGCTGGGATTAAAGGTGTGCACCACCACACCTGGCTGGTGAAGACCACTTTTACAAAAATGTTTAACCTAAAGCAAATGAGTTAACTAGTTACTTTCTTGTTGTTCTGGGAATCTCCTGTTTTTGCCTCCCATACTGCCATAGGAGTGTTGGGATTACAGACATGCACTATCATGTCAAGCTTTTTTTTTTTTTTTTTTTTTTTTTTTGGTTTTTCAAGGTAAGGGTCTCACTCTAGCCCAGGCTGACCTGGAATTCAGCTGCTTTTTAATTTTGTGGCATTGGGATAACACAGGGTCCTCCAGTATGCTGGACAAATGATCTAAAACTGAGGTCCATCCCAGCCTCCCATGTCTCTTGCTTGAGTTTGCTGTGGAGTTTTATTCAGTATTGCTGTGGGCCAGTACTCAATAAAATCTCAAGAAAGCTAGAGAGATGGCTTAGAGGTTAAGGCGCTTGCCTGCAAAGCCTAAGGACCCAGCTTTGATTCCCCAGTACTCATGTGTACTAGACAGTTTTAAATTTACTGAGATGAACTTTTAGACCAGGCACAGTTATGGAGGAAGGGATATTTATTGAAGCTAATAGATCCAGAGGAAGTTTTATAATGGCAGAAGAAGCTGGCCCTGTTTTTACAGGTCTAAGCAAAGAGAGAGAGATAGAGAAGCCGTAAGCCACAAGCTGCACAGCACACTTTAGGAACTCTATCTTTAGATTGTTAATTTAACTCCACCACCATACCTTAGGGCTAGACCCTAAGATTGGCCCAATGACACTTCCTATGACAGGTGGCTAGAAATTTAAGAAGTTTTAATAAACTCTTGAATCTATTCGGGGGCATCTACGTATTTTTCGAGGTAGGGTCTCACTCTAGCTTAGGCTGACCTGGAATTCACTATGTTGTTTCAGGGTGGTCTTGAACTCATGGCGATCCTCGTACCTCTGCCTATTGAGTGCTGGGATTAAAGGCATGCTCTACCACGTCCGGCTGGGGGACATCTATTTAAACTACCACATTTTGTTCCTGACCCACAGTAGATTTAAAACCATTGCACATTGTAAATTATATGTAGTCCAGTTTTAAAGGTCTCTACAGTTTTGACCAACTTAAGATATTTTTAAAGTTTTAAGTATTTTTTGAGATTTAAGATTTTTCTTAGTTGTGAGTCTTGTAGTAAAATAAAAAAAGTTATATACTTTTAACATATAAAGGCAGAGCTGGGCGTGGTGGCGCACACCTTTAATCCCAGCACTTGGGAGGCAGAGGATTTCCATGAGTTCAAGGCCACCCTGAGACTACATAGTGAATTCCAGGTCAGCCTGGGCTAGAGAGAGACCCTACCTCGAAAAACCAAAAAAAAAAAAAAAAAAAAAAAAACATATAAAGGCACAGAGCAAACATTTTTAACTGGTATAAAGCATAATAAGGACAGACTAGAACAATGGAAACTCAATAACCATCCAGAAAATATCAAACTTTTGTAGTTTAACTCCAATATAAGCAGAAACTGACAGTTTTTAGACTTTTTAATTTCTCCCCTCTAGTTAGGCAGAGTAGTCAGAGAAAACTTTCATCCCAGGCCAACAGTGTATTTTATGGTAGCCCTGGTCTTGGGATATCTAAAAAAACTTTATGTAAACCACAGTCTATCTTTTTTTGTTTTGTTTTTCGAGGTAGGGTCTCACTCTATCTAGCTCAGGCTTACCTGGAATTTACTATGTAGTCTCAGGGTGGCTTCAAACTCATGGTGCTCCTCCTACCTCTGCCTCCTGAGTGCTGGGATTAAAGGCATGTGCCACTATGCCTGGATCACAGTCTATCTTTTAAAGGCTCTTTCAGCCTGTTTACAAGGGTTCTAACACCCTGTTTATATGTTGCATTTTAGTAGTGGCTCCTGGAACCGTGTGCAATTTATGATAATTTTATGTATTTTTTTATGTTTTTAAACCCAATATCAAAGCCGGGTGTGGTGGTGCATGCCTTTAATCCAGGTCAGCCTGAGCTAGAGTGAGATCCTACCTCGAAAAATGAACAAATGAACAAACAAAAACAAAACAAAAAAAAATAATACCAGGTGTATAGGACACAGTCATATTTTTAATTTAGGGACTAAATAAATCATGACCTTGAACAGCAGAGTTTTTTTTTAAGTTAACTTTTCAAAAGAGTTTGTATTTTTTATCATAGTCTTTTTTATGTATCATTTTTATTGTTTTGTTTTGTTTTGTTTTGTTTTCTTGGTTTTTCAAGGTAGAGTCTCTCTCTAGCCCAGGCTGACCTGGAATTCACTACGAAGTCTCAGTGCGGCCTTGCCTCCTGAGTGCTGGATTAAAGGTGTGTGCCACTATGACTGGGGCTTTTTTTTTTTTTTTTATTGCTTTAATGTAAAGCAGTTGGGCCATCTTTTTTAAAATTGTTAATGTGTTGACAATAGTAGCTTCAGCAACCTAAAACTAGTCTCGGCGTCTGTAGTTTTAACTTGTTTGAGGTTTTTTTTAACTTAAAATCTTAAATTTCCAGTCTAGTATCTTTAGTCAAGTACATCAGTCTATTACAAATTTAACCTTGATCAAACTCTGTGACTGGGCAGCAGAACGCAGCCAGCCCTTATGTTAGCAGCCCAGCTTTACAAAGTCCTCTGTAGTCTTTTTTCTTTCTTTCTTTTTTCTTTTTTAGAAAGTTCATAAGCCAAGCCTCCAAATTCATAAACCAAGCCTTCAAGTATTTTTTTTTGTACTTAGCATTTTGAAAATAGTCTGTAAAATTTGGCTTACCACTCCACAAGGCATTTTTAGTTGGAAGTACTAAGCCTATATCCATTCCTCCAAGACAAAAGTTTTAAAAGACCAAAATCTACATGGTCAGGTTTATCTCACCCCACTCCTGGGACCAATTTTTGTAGTAGACAGTTTTAGTTTTATTGAGATGAACTTTTAGACCAGGCAGAGTTATGGAGGAAGGGATATTTATTGAAACTTACAGATCCAGAGGAAGGTCTATAATGGTAGAAGAAGCTGGCCCTGTTTTTATAGGTCCAAGCAGACAGAGAGAGAAGCCATAAGCCACACAGCACAACAGCACACTTTAGGAACTCTAGTTAGGCACACTTTGTATATCTTTAGATTGTTAATTTAAACTCCACCACCATACCTTAGGGCTAGACCTAAGATTGGCTCAGTGACACCTCCCCCAGCCAGATGGCTAGAAATCCAAGAAGTTTTAATAAACTCCTGAATCTACTGGGCAGCATCTATTTAAACTACCATACCATGTAAAGCCAGATGAATAAAGTGGCACATGCATCTGGAGTTCTTTGACTAGAGGTCCTGGCATGTCCATTCTCTCTCCATTGTTTCTCCTTGCAAATAATGACAACAACAATAATAATAAACTCAAGAGACTTGAATACAAGCACTCAGGAGGCAGAGGAAGGAGGACTGTTGTGAGTGTGAGGCCAACCTGAGACTACATAGTGAGTTCAAGGTCAGCCTGAGCTATAGCAACACCCTATCTTGAAAAACCAAACAACAACAACAACAAGAACAACAAAGATAAAACAAAAAAAAAAAAATTAAAAATCTCTCAATCAAGGGGCTGAAGAGATGGCCTAGCAGTTAAGGTACTTGCCTGCGAAGGACTAGAATTCAATTCCTCAGTACTCACATAAAGCCAGATGCACATTCATCTGGCGTTCATTGGCAATGGCTAGAGGCCCTGGAGTGCCCATTCTCATTCATTCTCTTTCCCTCTCTGCTTACAAATCAATTAACTAGCATGTCAGGTCCTCTATAGCCACTGAAAGTGAACTTCAGAAGCATGTGCCATCTTGTGATTCTGGCTTATGTGGGTACTAGGGAATCAAACCTTGGTCCTTAGGCTTTGCAGGCAAGTGCCTTAACCTCTAAGCCATCTTTCCAGCCCCCCTCCCCTTTTCTTTTCTTGGTAGGGTCTTCCTCTAGCCCAGGCTGAGCTGGAATTCACTATGTAGTCTCAGGTTGGCCTCAAACTCAGTGATCCTCCTACCTCTGCCTCCTGAGTGCTGGAATTAAAGGTTTGTGCCACTATGTCTGGCTCAATTGTTATTATTATTAATTTTTGGTTTTTCAAGATAGGGTTTCACTCTAGCTCAGGCTGACCTGGAATCCACTATGTAATCTCAGGGTGGCCTTGAACTCATGGCGATCCTTCTACCTTTGTCTCCTGAGTGCTGGGATTAAAGGAGTGCACCACCATGCCCAGCTTCAATTATTTCTTAATGTATTTGCTTTGTTTTTAAAAGTTACTTCAACATGTTACTTTCCTGAGTGGCAGTCTTTATTTCATCATAGCAATTTCAAAAGAGCTAACAAAGACCTCTTGGGCATCATTTTCTCAAAAATGTGGAGGGTCCTCTGCACTGAAGGAGCCCCTGCACAGGTAGGCTGCTCAGTCCAATCAGGACCTGATAATCACCCACTCACCAGAATCCTCACTCTTAGGTTTCTACAGCAGCCGTTTCTAGAAGATGCAGTGGAGCTGTGTGCAGAATCTCTGAGAAATCTCACTAGCATGACCAGCTCTTATTCAGTGACAGGGTAGAGCTGAGTACAATGAAGCTGGGAAACAGAGAGGAAGCCTTAACATCATTGGTGACATTAACAGTCCTGGTGGTAATGCAAGGCTGCTGTGATGCTGGGTCTGGGAGCAGGCGAGTCTAGTCTACACCAAGGACTCATCTTGCCCTCCTCCCAGCTTGAGTTCCTGGAGTTCAGCCAGGATCTCCTAGCAAGCTTGCCTCTCTCCTTCCCCACATTGTCTGTAGGCTTTTCTTAGCCTGTCCATCTCAGCTTGGTCACTGGAACCTGACCGTCTACCTTCTTAACTCAGGTTATCTCCAACCTTAGGAGAGTTCTATGTCCGTACAGAATTGTGAGGACCAGAAAAGGATGGTACACAATGTTCAGGGTCAGTTTACAGTAGTCACAAACTGTTCCTTGAGGTCATTCATCTTGTGTATTTTTCACCTCTTTCTTACCACAGTCCTCATCACCATCTCCCACAAGGACATCTCAACTGCACTTCTGAGCTCACCTCAGGTTTAACAGGAAACATAAAGCATCTGTAGAGGCTAGGTGGCAGATAGGTCTGGTGTCAGGGACATCATATAACAGGGGTCATTGTTGTGTCCTAAGTGCCAACAGACCAGGGTGAGCTTCAAGATGGAGTCCCTCACACTGAAGTTGCACATCACCAGCCTGAAGTTAAGCTGTCTGCCTGAACTTGGAGACTTGGAGGAGCCAGGATAAAAGAGATGACTGACAATTCCCCACACAAGCTGCTTTCTTTCTTCCTTCCCTTCCTTCTTTCTTTCTTTCTTCCTTCCCTCCCTTCTTTCCTTCTTTCTTCCTTCCCTCCCTCCTTTCTTTTCTTTCTTTCTTTTTTTCTTTCTTTCTCTTTTTGAGGTAGAGTCTCATTCTAACCCAGGCTGACCTGGAAATCACCCTGTAGTCCCAGGCTTCCTTTGAACTCACTGAGATACTCCTACCCCTGCCTCCCAAGTGTTGGGATTAAAAGCAAGAGCCACCACACCCAGCTTCTTTTCCTTCTTCCCTCTCTCTTGTCCCTGTGTCTTTGTATTTTGCAACATCTCATGTAGCCCAGGTAGGCCTTGGTAGGTAGAACCTCTGATTTTCCTGCCCTCCCCTCCACTGCCTGCTTTCTAAATGCTGGGATTACAAGTGTGTATCACTGTACCCAATTTCTTTCCTTTTGTCATGACAAGGTCTTGCTAAGTAGTCTGGGTGGGCTTTGAATGGGTGAGGAGCCTCAGGCTCCTCAGTGCTAGGATCAGAGGTAAACTATTCCACCAAGCCAGTTTCAACTGGCATGATAATAGGGGTCACTAGGTGTTGCCCACTAGTTAATGTTTCTCCAGGTCCTTAGCTGGAGGCCAGGCAAGGCTGGCCTGGCTGCAGAAGTGTGCAATTCTCAGGCACTCAAACAGCTGGGATTGGCCCACATCCTGTTTCAACTTAACTAGGTGCCAATATTCAAAAGTGAAACTTTTTTTTTTTGTTTGTTTCTTTGAGGTCTCACTCTAGCCCTGTCTAACCTGGTACTCACTCCGCAATCCCAGGCTGGCCTGGAACTCATGATGGTTCTTCTACCTCATCCTCTTCAGTGCAGGGGATTAAAGGCATGTGACACCATGCTCACCTGCATGGGTGGTGTTCAGTGTCCAAACCTCCTGAGGCCCAGAGCACTCCAGTAGCTGACTTCCCCATGATCTGTCTGAACCCCACCTACTCCCCCAGACCCTCATCTGGTCCAGGACTGGAGTGGAGTCACTTCTAACTCTCATTCCCCTGGTGGGACTGTGACCTTGGCCTGAGATGGAGTGTCAAGTTGCCATGCAAACTGAGCTTAGGAGAGGGAGACTATGCAATCAGGCCATCAGACAAGAGGCAGTTGTTCTGGTTTTTTTTTCTTTTTTTTTTTTTAGTATTTTATTTATTTATTTGAGAGATGCAGATAGAAAAAGAGGGAAGGAGAGAGAGAATGGATGTGAGGACCTCTAGTCACTGCAAATGAACTCCAGACACATATGCCACCTTGTGCATCTGTCTTACATAGGTACTAGGGAATCAAACCTGGGTCCTTGGGCAAGTGCCTTAACCACTAGTCCATCTCTCCAGCCCCCCCCTTTTTTGTTTGTTTTCCCTTGGATCTTTAGATAAGAGAAGCCTGGCAGAGTGTGGTCACTGTCTGTTTAAATCTGTAGATACTCTCATTATGTAAGCAGGGGTTTTGGGGATCCCTGCCAATGCCAATGAACTTACAATAAATTTAGGATACCCTGGATTCTTATGAATTTAAAGAATTAAATCCACAGACCAGAGAGTAAGACTTACACTTTATTAGATTATTTATTAGATTTAGAGAGGAAAAGAGAAAAGTATGGAGAACTCCTGCCATGTGGAAGGCAGGAGGGAATAGGGACCCCAGGTGAGAGTAGGAGCCAGGGTCCCTCCCCACCATCTCAGTCAGGCAGGCCCAAGATGAGGGGGCTTGTCAGAGCAGAGACCTGGACAGTCAGGAGAGGTGAAAAGCCCACAGGAGGCCTTGCCCACTTGGTAAGGATCTAGTTATGAGCTTACTGTGGCGGGTTTTACCTTCAGACGCAGGTGAGCCTGAAAGCTGACTGGTCTGGGCTAGGGGCTGGCTCCAGGGTAGGGACGAGAGAGCTGATTGGAGAGGCTGGATCAGCCGCTGAACTCAGGTTCTGCTGCAGGCTGCCATGCTGTTCCCTCTTTTGTGGGCCCAATCCTGACTAATTCCAGCTGGCTCAGGGTCTGGAGTTCTCTTGCAGTGCCAGGACACCCAGGCATGCCATACTCTCTCTCTCTCTCTCTCTCAAATACATACATAAATAAAAATATTTAAAAAACAGGTCATGGTGGTGCACGACTTTAGTCCCAGCATTCGGGAGGCAGAGGTAGGAGGACTGCCATTAATTTGAGGCCATCCTGATACTACATAGTGAATTCCAGGTCAGCCTTAGCTAGAGTAGGACCCTACCTCAAAAAAACAAAACAGCCGGGCGTGGTGGCGCATGCCTTTAATCCCAGCACTCGGGAGGCAGAGGTAGGAGGATTGCCATGAGTTCAAGGCCACCCTGAGATGACAGAGTTAATTCCAGGTCAGCCTGGACCAGAGTGAGACCCTATCTCGAAAAACCAAAAAAAAAGTGATCTCGAAAAACCAAAAAAAAGTGATTTTTTTTTTAAAGCTACTTTTAATTTCTTTATTAAGACACAGTCTCATGCTTGCCAAGTGCTGTCATTACAGGTGTGTGTCATCATGCCTGACTTCAAACAATTTTGTTTTTAAATTTTTTTTGTTTATTTTTATTCATTTATTTGAGAGTGACAGACAGAGAAGGAGGCAGAGAGAGAGAGAGAGAGAGAGAGATAGAGAGAATGGGCACGCCAGGGCTTCCAGCCACTGCAAACGAACTCCAGACGCATACGCCCCCTTGTGCATCTGGCTAACGTGGGTCCTGGGGAATCGAGCCTGGAACCGGGGTTCTTAGGCTTCACAGGCAAGCACTTAACCGCTAAGCCATCTCTCCAGCCCCAATTTTGTTTTTAAATATGTATGCATGTATATGTGGACGTGTGGGGGAGTGCACACATGCCACATTGCACATATGGTGCTCTGAGGACAACCTAGGTGTGTTTGTCCTCTCCTTCCACTTCTGCTTGAGACAGGGCCTCCCTTGTTTTGTTTTTGCCCCTTTAGCTTTGTGCATCAGTCTAGCTGGCCCCAGAGCTTCTGGATTTTCCCGGCTCTGCCTCCCACTGCTATAGGCACATTGGGATCACAGACACATATGCTACTATGTCTGGCTTTACATGGGTGCTGGGGCATTGCAAGAAAGCACCTTTAAGTTAACTCGGAGTCATCTCCCCAGCCCCAAGAAATCTGGTAGATTTTTTTTTTTCAAAGTAGGATCTTACTCTAGCCCAGGCTGACCTAGATTTTACTATGTAGTCTTAGGGTGACCTCGAACTCTTGGCAATCCTCCTACCTCTGCCTCCTGAGGGCTGGAATGAAAGGTGTGCGCCACCACGCCTTGCCCAAGCAATCTTTTGTTTGTTTTGTTTGTCCAGGTAGGGTCTCACTGTAGCCTAGGCTGACCCGGAACTCAAGAGATTAAAGATAATGCACCACCATGCCTGGCCCAAGCAATCTTCTCTTTCTTTAAAATTTTTTCTTTGTTTTTATTTATTTATGAGTGACAGAGAAAGAGGCAGGGCCTCCAGCCATTGCAAACGAACTCCAGATGCGTGTACCACCTTGTGCATCTGGCTTGTGTGGGTCGGGGTCCTTAGGCTTCACAGGCAAGTGCTTAACTGCTAAGCCATCTCTCTAGCCCCCCTCCTTTTCTTTTTGAGGAAGGGTCTTGTTCTAGCCCAGGCTGATCTGGAATTCCTTATGTAGTCTCAGGTGGCCTTGAACTCACAGCGACCCTCCTACCTTTGCCTGCCAAGTGCTGGGATTAAAGGCATGTGCCACCACACCCGGCTAAAACTGACAGTTTTTTTTTTTTTAATTTATTTTATTTATTTGAGAGAAAGAGAGAATGGTCCCGCCAGGACCTCCAGCCACTGCAAATGATGCTTGTGCCACCCTGTGTATCTCTGGTTTATGTGGGTTCTGAAGAATCAATCCTGAGTCCTTAGGCTTTGCAGGCAAGCACTGCTACACCATCATTCCAGCTCAGAAATAAAGCTTCATTCTTCTGAAAATTACCTAGCTTTTCTCTGATCATTTTCTTTATAAAAGCTTGCTTAGAGGCCGGGTGTGGTGGTGCATGCCTTTAATCCCAGGATTTGGGAGGCAGAGGTAGGAGGATCGCCATGAGTTCAAGGCCACCCTGAGACTTCATAGTGAGTTGCAGGTCAGCCTGGGCTAGAGTGACAGCCTACCTGGGGGGAGGGGGAACTTTTAGTTTTAAACTGGGTGTGGTGGCTCACGCCTTTAATCCCAGCACTTGGCAGGCAAAGGTAGGAGGAACGCTGTGAAATCAAGGCCATCCTGAGACTACATAAGGAAATAAGGAATTCCTGGTCAGCTTGGGCTAGAGTGAGACCATACCTTGAAAATCAAAACAACAACAAAAAACTTTTAGTTTTATTTAATTAATTTATTTATTTGGAGGGTGTGTGTGTGCGCATACGTGCGTATCTGTGTGTATGTGTTTGTGTGTGTGCGTGCGTGTGCGTGTCTCCCTGTGTGTATGTGCATGTGTGTCTCCTCGTGTGTGTTTGTGTGTGCATGTGCGTGTGTCTCCCCATGTGTGTGTGCATGCGTGTGCGTGCGTGTGGGGGGCTATGCTAGTCCTAAATGGCAACCACATTCTTCAGCAGCTTCTCCACCCATGACCTTTTGGCCCCAGGACAACCTTTGCCCTCCTGTTGTGCCCTTCCTTCAGTCTGTTCTGGTCAGACCTGTTCCTTTCTGGAGCTCAGGGTTGCAGAATGCAGGTCATGATTACTGGGTGACTACTAGGTGCCCCAGTCTTGGTTTCCCACTTGAAAATGGGCCACCACAGCATTTGGGCTTCAATTTGCACACCTCACACTAAGAACACACCTGCCACTGGGGGAAAAAAAACCTCCAGATACTAACTGGTTGTGCCACTCCCCTCCTGGAGCCCACTCAGGTCACTGACACCTGCAAGTGTATACCCTGCTCCTGGCTTCCTAGAACCCTGTCTTCATCCTGGAGCAAGAAGGTCCCTTTTCTGAACCACTTATCTACCCTCTGTTGCTTAGTCACTGGAAGCTTCAATGTACTCATTGTACCATGTCCCTAGATTCCTTGTCTCCTGTGAAAAGGGCACAAACCTTCCACAGCATATAAGCCATGCATGAAGTGCCAATATCCTGCAATGAGGAAAATGGCCAGCTGTCTTCATAGCTTAAAAATTACAAATTAAGGTAGTCAGGCATGGTGGTGCATGCCTTTAGTCCCAGCACTCGGGAGGCAGAAGTAGGAGGATCACCATGAGTTCAAGGCCACTCTGAGACTACAGAGTGAATTACAGGTCAGCCAGGGCTAGAGTGAGACCCTACCTCGAAAAACAAAACAAAAAATTACAAATTAAGTGGTTAAAGCTTTTGCCTGCAGAGCCTAATGATAGGAGTTTGATTCCCCAGTACCCACGTAAAGCCAGATGCACAAAGTAGCGCATGTGTCTGGAATTTATTTGCAGCAGCTGGCGGCCCTAGCTCACCCATTCTGTTTCTCCCTACTTGGAAATAAATTAGAAAAAAAAAAACATTTTTTTTTTCGAGGTAGGGTCTCTCATCCAGGTTGACCTGGAATTCACTATGTAGTCTCAGGGTGGTCTTGAACTCATGGCAAGGCAATCCTCCTACCTCTGCCTCCTGGCTAAAATATTTTTTAAAAATTACAAACTGCTGGGTGTGGTGGCACACGCCTTTAATCCCAGCACTCCAGAGGCAGAGGTAGGAGGACTGCTGTGAGTTTGAGACCACCCTGAGACTGACTACATAGTGAATTCCAGCACAGCTTGAACTAGAGTGAGACCCTACCTTGCAAAAAAAAAAAAAAAAAAAATTACAAATTAAGGCCAGGTGTGGTGGTGCACGCATTTAATGCCAGCACTCAGGAGGCAGAGGTAGGAGGAGGACTGCTGAGTGGACTCGTACCTCAAAAACAAAACAGAAACAAAAAACCAGACATACAACCAAAAAAAAAAAAAAAAAAAAGAAAGAAAGAAAAAAAAAAAGAAAAGAAATAGTTATCAGAAGAAAAGAAAGAAAACTGGCTAAAGTGCAAGGCACTGGAGCAAGGAGAGGTGCCTTCTACCCTGCAGGTGGCAGCAGGCATGGGGCCAGGTTTTTGAGAACAATTTAGTAATAACTCAAACTACCCACACCTTTGACCTATCTATCTCCCTAGATAATTATCCAACCACAGCTCCCACAAGCATAGTGACATTCACTGCAGAACCATCTTAAGGGCTGAAGATGGCATATGACCTGCATGCACATGAGCAAGACCCCAAGACAAAATGGACTTGTATAGCACCAGACTGCCTAGAAGATGTCTGCCTGAGGTACTCTGTGTGGAAAGACATCCAGATACAACAAAAAAGCAAGTTGCATAAGTACATGGAGCTGGAAAGAAAGGGGCACACGTGTGTTCAAAGACCATGGACTTAGGTGTTTAGGGACTGGCAGTGGACTGATGTGGGTCAGGAGAGACAGGGAGAAAAGACTGGTATACAGTTAGGCCCACATAGTGTGCTTGTTTGTGTTTAGTGTGTTCCTGTGTCAATGTGGGCACACATGTGCTACAGTGCATGTATGGAGGTCAGAGGACATCTTTCTGATTGATCCTTGCATCTACCACATCCCCCCACCCCCACCCCGCCAGGTAGGGTCTCGCTCTAGCTCAGGCTGACCTGGAATTCACTGTAGTCTCAGGGTGGCCTTGAACTCATGGGGATCCTAGCTGTGCCCCCTGAGTGATTAAAGGTATGCATGTGCCACCACACCTGGCTCTCTACCAATGTTTTGAGGCCTTTTGAGGCTGGGTCGCTTGTTCATAGCTCTGGGAGCAAGAAGTGTTTTATCCACTGAGCCAACTCCCCAGCCCAAGTTTTGCATCTCTTTCTTTCTACTTCTTCTTTTTTTTTTTTTTTTTCTTTTTCAAGGTAGTGTCTCACTAGCCCAGGGTGACCTGGAATTAACTATGTAATCTCATCTCAGGGTGGCCTTGAACTCATGGTGATCCTCCTAGATCCTCCTACTTCTGCCTCCCAGGAGTTCTGGGATTAAAGGCATGCACCACCACATCTGGCTAACTTGATCCTTTCCTTCCTCCCTCCTTCCCTTTTCTTTCTTCCTTCCCTTTCTTTCTCCCCTCCCCTCCCTTCCCCCTCTCCTCCCTTCTCTCTCTCTTTCTCTCACTTCCTTCCCTTTCTTTTTTTTTTTTTTTTGGTTTTTCAAGGTAGGGTCTCACTCTAGCTCAGGCTGACCTGGAATTCACTCTGCATTCTCAGGGTGGCCTCGAACTCACGGCGATCCTTTTACCTCTGCCTCCCGAGTGCTGGGATTAAAGGCGTGCGCCACCACCCCCGGCTACTTCCTTCCCTTTCTTTCTCCTCCCTCTCTTTCTTTCTTTCTTTCTTTCTTTCTTTCTCTTTCTTTCTTCTTTCTTTCTTTCTTTCTTTCTTTCTTTTTTGTTTTTCGAGGTAAGGTTTTACTCTAGTTCAGGCTGACCTGAAATTCACTATGTAGGCTCAGGGTGGCCTTGAACTCATATTGGTCTTCCTACGCCTCCCGAGTGCTGGGATTAAAGGCATGCGCCACCACGCCTGGCTCTTCCCTTTCTTTCCTTCTTTCTTCCTTCCTTCTTTCCTCCCCTCTTCCCTCCTTCCCTTTCTTTCTTCCTTTTTTCCCTTCCTTCCTTTCTTCCCTTTCTTTCTTCCTTCCTTTCCTTCCTTATGGGATTTAGGAAACATGCTCTCATATGGAAACACTGTATAGGTTCACTTAAGAGAAAGTGAGGGTTTAAAAAGATTTTTTTTAATATTGTATTTTTAAGTAAAAAATTATTTATTTATTTGAGAGAGGGTGAGAGGGAGAGAGAAAGAGGCAGTAAAGAAAATGGGCATGCCAGGGCCTCCAGCTACTGCAAACAAACTCTAGAGGCATGTGCCACCTTGTGCATCTGGCTTACATTGGTACTGGGGAATCAAACCTAGATCCTTAGGCTTCACAGACCAGTGCCTTAACCGCTAAGCCACCTCTTCAACCTGAAACTGAAACAGATTTTTTTTTTTTCAAGGCAGGGTCTTGCTCTAACGCAGGTTGACCTGGAATTCACTCTGTAGTCTCAGGGTGGCCTCGAGCTCATGGCAATCTTCCCACCTCTGCCTCCCCAATGCTGGGATTAAAGCTGTGCACCACCACGCCCCTGTGAAACTGAGATTTTTAGTTTTAATTTTTATTTATTTATTTGAAAGTGACAGGCAGAGAAAGAGGCAGAGAGACAGAATATGGGCACGCCAGTGCCTCCAGCCACTGCTAACGAACTCCACATGCATGTGCCACCTTATGCATCTGGCTTATGTGGGTCCTGGGGAATCGGGCCTCGAACCGGGGTCCTTAGGCTTCACAGGCAAGCGCTTAACTACTAAGCCATCTCTCCAGCCCAAAATTGAGGTTTTTTAAAAAAGACTGCAGCAGAGCCACAAGCATGTGGAGGGGAATTCTTAAAGCTCATATAGGAGAAACTGAAGCTTTTAAAGAGACTACAGTAAAGCTGCTGACAAACGGAAAGTACAGCTTTGTAGGGAGGCTTAGGAGGTACAGCAGCCACCCATGAAGAAAGTTAAAAGGGCAAATTGTGGTGACTTAAGGAAGAACAGCAGAGAGAAAATATAATGAACAGAGTTAGTCATGGTTACCCTGAATTTAGAGTAATTACACAGGTAATAGGCCTGGAGTTAGAGAGCACCATCAGGGCATATCTTTTTTTTTTTTTTGGTTTGTTTTGGTTTGTTTTGTTTTTCGAGGTAAGGTCTCACTCTAGCCCAGGCTGACCTGGAATTCACTATGGAGTCTCAGGGTGGCCTCAAACTCACGGCAACCCTCCTACCTCTGCCTCCCAAGTGCTGGGATTAAAGGTGTGCGCCACCATGCCCGGCTCAGGGCATATCTTTTTTTTTTTTTTTTTTGGTTTTTCAAGGTAGGGTCTCTCTCTAGCCCAGGCTGACTGGAATTCACTATGGAGTCTCAGGGTGACCTCGCAAGCCTCCTACCTCTGCCTCCGAGTGCTGGTATTAAAGGCATGCGCCACCATGCCCGGCTTCAGGGCATATTTTATATAGGGAAGATATACACGTGGTAGATTCAGAGACCAGAGGAAAATCATACATGTAATTAAAGTGAGAAGTTACCCCAAACTATAAAGCAGAGGCAAGCAGAAAAACCATCCAGACCAAGAAACAATATTCTGTTCCTGTCCCCACCACACCCAGCCAGGCTGGGTGAGATGGGAAGTCATTGACATGTATCCAGACAGAGATGAGGGTGAATCCAGGGAGATGCCCCCCACCCCACATATGGAGGGTTGTGTCCTGAGAGGTAGGAACCAGAAGGCCAGAGCCTTTACAGATTTGGATATGCAAGGGGAAAACCGGATTGATCTGTAAATTTGGAAGGTTGATCCCAGAGGCTGTCCACCTGGGCCATTTTATTTAGACAGTGTGCTAGACTGTAGGCAGCAGGGGATGCTGTATATCAGACTCTATCACACAAATTCCATTCCTACCAAGAGTTCCATTCATGTGCCAGGGTGGGGTGGCATCTTCTGGTTCTCTTTGGGCCTTAATCTCTAACTAGTTTTCTCCTATTCTTCTTCACCAGGCTCTCCAACTCACAGCAATTCTCCTACCTCTGCCTCCCTGGGAGTGTTGGGAATAAAGGTGTGCGCCAACATGCGGAGCTTGTTTTTTGTTTTTCCCAAGGTAGGGTCTCACTTTGGCCCAGGCTGATCTGGAATTCACTATGAATTCTCAGGGTGGCCTTGAAGTCACAGTGATTCTCCTACCTCTGCCTCTTGAGTGCTGGGATTAAAGGCGTGCACCACCACACCCAGCTTGACTGTTTTTGAGACAGGGTCTCACCATTTAGTCCAGTCTAGCCTCAAATTCAGTCCTCTATTCTCAGTTACATGAGTGCTAGGAATGCAGGCTAGAAGTGGGCCCCACCATGCCTGCCTCTTCAGTGGTTCTTCATGTCATTAAAAGTATACACTACTAAGTATTGGCCACTTCCATGCTATTTATTCTTTCTCTCTCTCTCCCCTCCTTCCTTCCTTTCTCTCCTTCTCTCTCTCTCTCTTTCTTTTCTTGAGGTAGGGTTTCACTGTAACCCAGGCTGAACTGAAACTCTGTAGACGTAGTCTGTCATTGAACTCACTGCAGTTCTTCTACCTCAGCCTTATAAGTGATAGGTTAAAGGTGTGTGCCAAGCTTGGCTTCTAAGTTATTTTATCAGCATTGTTAACTGTCCAAGACTGTCTAGTAGTCTGCTATTCACAATACACTTTTTTTTTTTTTCGAGGTAGGGTTTCACTCTAGTCCAGGCTGACCTGGAATTCACTATGTAGTCTCAGGGTGGCCTCGAACTGATGGCAATCCTCCTACCTCTGACTCCCAAGTGCTGGGATTAAAGGCGTGCACTACCACATCAAGCTATTTTTTTTTAATTTTGTAAAAATATTAAAAAATTTTATTGTAAACTTCCATCATTATAGACAATAAGCCATGATAATCCCCCCCACACACACACACTTTCCCCTTCACAACTCCACTCTCCATCATATCTACTTGTCCTCTCCATCAGTCTTATTTTGATGTCATCATCTTTTCCTCCTATTATGAGGGTCTTGTGTAGGTAGTGTTAGGCACTGCAAGGACATCCATGGATACCCAGGCCATTTTGTGTCTGGAAGCGTGCACTATAAGTAGTCCCACCCTTCCTTTGGCTCTTACAAAGAGCGAGTGCGAGAGGGAGAGGGAGAGAATGGGTGCACCAGGGCCTCTAGCCATTGTAAGTGAACTCCAGATGCATACAGCACTTTGTGCATCTGGCTTTACTTGTGGGTACTGAGGAACAGAACTAAGGTCATAAGGTTTTGCAGGCAAGAGTCTTAGCTGCTGAGCCATCTCTCTAGCCCACTGGTCAGTATTCTCCCCACCACCACCCCGAGGTTGGGTTTTGCTGTAGACCAGGCTGACCTGGAATTCACTATGTAGTCTCAGACTGACCTCGAACTCATGGCGAACTTCCTATCTCAGCCTCTGGAGTGCTGGGGTTAAAGTTATGCGCCACCACACCCGGCAGTATTCTTCTACAAGGTGAAAACACCACATTCCACCCAAGCCTTCAAGATGCCAGGCATGTATAGACACTCAAGAATAAGCACACAAGTAGCTTGCACTAAGAACTTCCATCTTGTCCTCCCGAGGAAATCTTTCACAGGATGAGCCAAGAGTCCAGGGACCTTTGCTAGAATGTATCTTTCTGACTTTTACTGCAAAAGCACTACTGGGAGCTATCAGCCACACGTGGAAGCTAGGCAGGCAAGGGGATAGTGGCCCTGCTCCCCTAACTTTCCCACTGGGAACCCCAGTATAGTCTACTTCGGGGCAGCAGACTCTCAGGAAGGTGGCTTGGGTCTGGGACATAGGTCTAGGCAGTCCCCTGAACAAGTAGAGGCAGCCATGTGACCCATGGAAGTGCAGGTGTCCTGGGGGTTGGTGAAGCATCTCTCTTGCTGGTCAAAGGGAAGGGGCCAGAAGAGAAAGCAGCCCTTCCACCTGGTGGCCCTGACTCCATGACCAGAGCCTGTGCAGCCATCTTGGGAAGAGGAGGAAGCAGGGACCCAGAGGGGACAAATGGAGGCAGTTCTCCTCCTACTGTCCTGCAAGTTGCTGCACACTTGTGTTTGACTAGTTCGTCACATGGCAGAGATGTGCACTCTGTGTGACAGGAATGTGGCTGGGGCTGGTTTCTGCGGTTTTCCTCTTTATGCCAGTCAATGACTATGGTGCTGTCATAGATAAGGGCTGGGATGCTGTTTGGTGCCACTTTCCCTATGCTCCCTATGACTTCTAGCTAAGAGCATCTTACCTGATATATGTCATTCCCAAGCTCCCCCAAGCCAGACTCCCCTTGCAACTTTTCTATCACCATGTCCTGCTTCTGCCATCACTACAGCTGTTGTCCAGGTATCCTCAGGTGCACTTGGGTGCATCCCCACAGCACACTCTTCTCCATGCAGGATGGCTCCCACCACATGCCATCAGCTTGGCAGCTCCTCTTCACTTCTTTCCCCACTGGCTACCAGTTTTACAAGCCCTTTCTGAGAGCCTCCTCTCCCTCCTCTCAGAGCTGTGGCTCCATGTCCTCTATGAGAAGAGGTCATAAAGGGAACAGGCCTGCTGGGCCTTTGTGGCTGAGGCTCCTTCCTATCCAGACTTGCCTGTCATGCTTGCCCAGCATTTAAGCTCACAGCATTGATGGTGGACCCATACCCTGCTTTATGCTGCCTCGTACAAGGTCAGTACTCTGGCAGGGCATCTCTCTGAACTTGTCCCCTATCACCTCTCCTGTTGCTCCTACCTGTACATGACAGGCTTTCCACTGCCAGCTCTGGCTCTCCCACTTCCTCTCTCTCCCTGAATTATTGCTGGAATGACAACCATCTGCCCCACTGAAATGACCCTTAGGACCACCTTCCTTCACCTGGATACATGGATGTGCTGACACATACTAATGATCCTAGTACTTGGGAGGCCCAGCAGGAAAATTGCTGTAAAGTCCAGGCCAGCCTAGTCTACATAGTGGGTCCCAGGCTGCAAGGACTGCACAGTGAGACCCTGACTCAAGAAAACAATCAAGCAGCCAGGCATGCTGGCGCACACCTGCAATCTAAGCACTGGCGATGCAGAGGTAGGAGGACCACCATGAGTTCAAGGCCAGCGTTGGACTACAGAGTGAGTTCGAGGTCAGTCTGAGCTAGAGTGAGACCCTACCTCAAAAAAACAAAAAACTAAGTAAATAAATAAAATCTTGTGTCCATGGCTTGAGAGACCTGCTTTTTTATTTAAAAACAATTATTTGAGAGAGAGAGAGAAACACTATGGGCACACCAGGGCCTCCTGCTGCAGCAAATGAACTCCAGACACATGCACCACTTACTGCATCTCACTTTAAGTGGGTTCTAGAAAATCAAACCCAGGCCATCAAGCTTTGAAAGCAAGTGTCTTTAACTGTTGAGCTATCTCTCCAGTCCCTCACCTTTTTTTTTTAAAAAATATATTTTATTTATTTATTTGAGAGAGAGAAAGAGGCAGAGAGAGAGGGAGAATGGGCATGCCAGGGCCTCCAGGCACTGCAAATGAACTCCAGATGCATGCGCTCCCTTGTGCATCTGGCTTATGTGGGTCCTGGAGAATCGAACCGGGATCTTTTGGCTTTGCAGGCAAACGGCTTAAAGGCTAAGCCATCTCTCCAGCCCCCCTCACCTGCTTTTTAAAATTAGGTTGTATGGCATTGGCTGTGACCTAGTGTGTCCAGTGGGACTTGACCTTACTCTTCTGCCTTGAGGGTCAAGATGAGTAGTTGAGGAGGGAAAGACAATAGCCACCAAGCTGTATGCATTTGTATTTTGCCCTTTACAGAAAGTCTGTCTAAGCTAGCCTCTGAAATGTCTTCTAGTGAGGGATAGCTGGTGGTGACACTGCATAGGCCTCCTTGTCCTTGGAGTAAACACCCCAGGCCTGGTGTGCTGCCTTGGTGCCTACACTGAAGAGAAGCTGGATCTGTCTATGCACTCCACACTGTCCAACGCAATAACAGCCCAACCTTTGGTGTTGCAGCTACCTCACAGCTTCCCAGGAGTGGGCCTCGTTATTCTGCAGGTGATTTGCTAGCCTTCCAGGAACATGGGGGATATCTTGAAACACTTTGAGAGCATTCTTGCCTTCTGTCTTCCAGTATTTCCCCTCCAGCCCTCCTACTTCTTTTTGTTCCTTTCCCCTATTATGGACTGGGGTCTGTTAACTGTGTGCTCTGCTGCTAGCTGTACCCCCAACCTGTTAGGTTCTCAAAATAGCCATGTGGTCTTTCTTCATTGGTTCTTGTTCCTTGGGTATATTTTCTTGCTGCTATCATATTGTTTTCATATTGTTATTTATTTATTTTATGAAAGAGAAAATATGGATGTGTCAGTACTTCAAGCAACTGCAAACAAACTCCAAATGCATGCACCACCATGTGCATCTGGCTAATGTGGGTTCTGGGGAATAAAACATTGATCCTTAGGCTTCCCAAGCAAGTGCCTTAAATGCTAAGCCATCTCTCCAGCCCCTGCTAACATATTCTTTAACCATATTAAACACAGCTGACAACAGTGTCTTAGGTCTGGTGCTAACTCCCTTCTTAATGTCTTACTCTCTATGTATGGATCTTCTTTGTTACAGAAGCCAATTTATGGGCATCCTTTTTTATTTGAGGTAGGGTGTCATTCTAGTCCAAGGCTGACCTGGCACCCACGCTGTAGTGCCAGGCTGGCCCCAAACTCACACTAAGCCTCCTGCCTCTGCTTTCTGAGTGTTAGTATTAAAGGTGTGCCATCATGCCTGGCTTAATGCCCCTTTTTAAAAACAATTATTTACTGGGATGGAGAGATGGCTCAGTGGTTGGGCACTTGCTTGCAAGTCCTGACGGCTTAGATTCTGTTTCCCAGTGCCCATGTGAAGCCAGACGAGCAGGGTGGCACATGTATCTGGATTATGTTTGCTGTGGTGGGGGGCCCATTCTCTGTCTGTCTCTCTTTATCTCTGTCTCTGCTTGCTAATAAATAAATAAAAATATGAGACCCAGTTGTGGTGGCCCACACATTTAATCCCAGCACTCAGGAGGCAGAGGTAGGAGGATTGCTGAGAGTTCGAGGCCAACTTGAGACTACATAGTGAATTCCAGGTCAGCCTGAGCTAGAGCGAGACCCTACCTCAAAAGACCAAAAAACCAAACTATCTATCTATCTATCTTTACACACACACACACACACACACACACACACATTTGTTTTAGTTGGATGTGGTGCTGCATGCCTTTAATCCCAACACTTGGGAGGCAGAGGCAGGAGGATCACCAGAAGTTTGAGGCCACCCTGAGACTACATAGTGAATTCCAGGTTTGCTTGGGCTAGACTGATATCCTACCTCAATAAAATAAGAAGAAATTTTCTTTGAATTATTTATTTGCATGCATATGTGTGTGTATAGGTGCATTGGGACCTCTTGTTACTACAAATGAACACCAGACACTTGTACCACTTTTTAAAAAATAGTTTTAAAATTTTTGATTTTATTTATTTATTTATTAGAGACAGAGAGAGGGAGGGAAGGAGAGAAAGAATGGGTGCACCAGGGCCTCTAGCCACTGCAAACGAACTCCAGACACATGCATCACCATGTGCATCTGGCTTATGTGGGACCTGGAAAATTGAACCTGGGTCCTTAGGCTGTGCAGGCAAGCACCTTAACCACTAAGCCATCTCTCCAGCCCTGTAATTCTTTAAAAAAATTTTTTTTATTGTTTTAAATGTGTAGCCCAGGCTGGCCTCAAACTCCTGATCCTCCTGTCACTGCTTCTTCAGCAATATACTACTGGTATGCGCCACCACAACCGGCTACACCACTTTTAAAAATAATATTTATTTATTTATTATTTTTTGGGGGGAGAGAGAATTGGCACACCAGGGCCTCTAGCCACTGCAAAGGAACTGCAGATGCATGTGCCACTATGTGGCCCCATTTTGTGCATCCAGCTTACATGGACAGACTGGGAACTAAACCTGTACTAGCAGGCTCTGTAATCAAGCACCTTTAACCGCTGAGCCATCTTCCCAGGCCCTGAGGGCATTCTTGACAGCCTGCAACACAGACCCTGGAACAGGTATTTGCTGTGGCCTCATGCTTGGGGCTTAGAATCACCAACTTCTCAGACCCCAGGCCCTGCGACCCATGTGAGGGCTGGTTTGTGTGACAATTCAGAGTATTCCTGGGTTGTTGGAAGAGTTTCTGCCTGGTGTGCATGAGGACCTGGATTTCATCTAGCAGTATGTAAAGTAGGTATACTGGTAATCCTAGCACTCAGGAGCTGAAGGCAGGAGGATCAGAAGTTCAGGATCATCCTTGGCCACATAGCAAGTTTGAGGCCAGCCTGAAATACATAAGATCCTGTCTCAAAAAAAGGAACCCAGCATGGTGGTACACATTATTAATCTCAGCAATGGAGAGGCAGAGGTGGTAGGATCACTGTGAGTTTGAGGCCAGCCTGGGACTACAGAATGCCAGGTTAGCCTGGGCTAGAGTGAGACCCTACCTCAAAAAAAAGGGGGGGAGGGTATTTCTCAAACAGCTCACTCACTGCTACAGATGTCAGGATGCCCCTGAGCACTGAGGGCTGTTTCTGGCAGACAGACCTTTGAGCTCTAGCCTGGCTAAGTGGAGAGAGGATCCTCTGTAGCTCTCGCACTCTAGGTGGGGCCTGGGTTTTGTCATTTATCTTTTCAACTCTTAAGACTGTGATGTCAAGATTCCAAGTTCACAAGACTTGACAGTTGCTGGGGTCACTGCCCCTTGCTGACAGGGCTCCTCCTCCTCCACTTTGTCCTGGTTGAGGACTTGCCATGCTTCCAGACTGCCACCTTGTAAACACGTGTGGTGGTTTGATTCAGGTGTCTCCCATAAACTTAGGTGTTCTGAATGGTAGGTTCCCAGCTGATAGAGATTAGGGAATTAACGTCTCCTGGATGGAGTGTATTGTTGGAGGAAGGCTTATGGGTGTTATAGCCAGTTTCCCTTTGCCAGTGTTTGGCACACTCTCCTGTTGCCATGGTCCACCTGGCATGTTGGCCAGGGGGTGATGTCCACCCTCTGCTCATGCCATCATTTTCCCCTGCCATCGTGGAGCTTCTCCTCGAGCCTGTAAACCAAAATAAACCTCTTTTTCCCACAAGCAGTTTTTGGTAAGGTGATTTCTACCAGCCATGCAAATCTGACTGCAACACACGGTTTCAAACTGTTTCTCAGTTTCTGCTGCTGTCAGTGGAAGGTGTCAACCTTAGATTCTATATGATTAAACATGGTCTAGCAGAGCTTATGTTGAGAAAGAAGGGTGCTTAATGTGAGACAGTAAAGGCCTCAAAATGTTTTCCAGTGCTGGAGAGGTACTGAATGCATCTGGAGTTCATTTGGTGCTAGGGCCTCTTGCCACTATAAAGGAACTCTATCTCCAGCCTTTATTTATTTATTTATCTATCTATTTTGGTTTTTTGAGGTAGGGTCTCACTCTAGCCAAGGCTGACCTGGAATTCACTATGTTGTCTCAGGGTGGCCTCGAATTCACGACAATCCACCTACCTCTGCCTCCCAAGTGCTGGGATTAAAGGCATGTGCCACCACGCCTAGCTATTTATTTTTTTAATATTTTCTTTATTTATTTGACAGAGAAAGAGGAAGAGAGAGAGAGAAGGAGAGAATGGGAGCGCAAGGGCTTCTAGCCACTGCAAATGAGCTCCAGACATGTGCACCCTCTTGTGCAGCTGGCTAATGTGGATCCTGGGGACTCGAACCTGGGTCCTTTGGCTTTGCAGGCAAACGCCTTAACCACTAAGCCATCCCTCCAGCCCTTATTTATTTATTTATGAAACATTTTATTTATATACTTGAGACAGAGAAAAAGGTAGAGAGAGAAAGAGAGAGAGAATGGGCACAGGAGGGGCCTCTAGCCACTGCAAATGCACTTTAGAAACATGTGCCATCTTGTGCAGCTGGCTTTACATAGGTACTGGGAATTGAAGCTAGGACCTTAGGCTTTGCTAGCAAGTGCCTTAACTGCCAAGCCATCTCTCCAGATCTTTTATTTATTTATTTGCTTTTTTGTAGTAGGGTCTCGCTCTAGCCCAGGCTGACCTGGAATTCACCATGTAGTCCCAGGGTAGCCTCAAACTCAGGGTGATCCGCCTACCTCTGCCTCCCGAGTGCTGGATTAAAGGCGTGTACCACCATGCCCGGCTAGACCTTTTATTTTTTAAAAATACTCTTACTGAAGCCAGGCATGGTGGCATACACCTTTAATCCTAGTACTCGGGAGGCAGAGGTAGGAGGATCACTGAGTTCAAGGCCATCCTGAGACTACATAGTGAATTCCTGGTCAGTCTGGGCTACAGTGATATCCTACCTCGAAAAAACAAAGAAACAAAAAACCTAAAATAATATAAAACATTCTGGACTGAGGCAAATAAAATGCAAGATATTAAACTAGACATCCCTCCTCCCTTTCTTTCAATTTTTTTTTGAGGTCAGGTTTCACTCTAGCCTAGGCTGACCTGGAATTCACTCTGTAGTCTCAGGCTGGCCTTAAATTCATGGAGATCCTCCTACCTTGGCCTCCTAAATGCTGGGATTAAAGGCATGCACCACTATACCCTGGCCCTGGCTCATTCTTTATTCTGGAATCAAGGTGTCTCTATGTAGCCCAGGCTGATTTGGAACTCACAATGTTACTTCTGCCTCAGCAGGCATCCACCACAGCCAGCTCCATTCCTAAGTACACTAGGTTTTCTAGTCAGACATGAACCACAGCAAGACTTTCATTCCAGACCAAGGTTTTCTAGTGAAAACAATGTAAGGGGCTGTGGGGGAAAGTTATATTTTGGGAAAAGGAAGAAGGCAAAAAATCTAAACATATATGCACTTACCAATCCATTTCAAAAGATACAACAGATTGAAGGAATAGTCAATAATTCTGTAGTGGGGCTCAGAAGATAGCTCAGAAGGTAAGAGCACTTGCTGCCTAAGCATGAGGGCCTGAATTTGATCCCCAGCACTTACATGAAAAGCTGGACACTGGAGAAATGGCTTAGCAGTTAAGGTGCTTGCCTGCAAAGCCTAAGGACCTAGATTCAACCCAGCCTAAGGACTCCATGTCTCATATAAACCAGATACACAAGGTGGCACATGCATCTGGAGTTCATTTGCAGTGCCTAGAGGCCCTGGTGCACCCATGTTCTCTCTCTTTTTCGCTCCCTCTCTCTCTGTCCCAAATAAAAGTAAATAAATAAAAGTTGGACATGGCCATGCATGCCTGTAACCCCAGAACTAAGGAGGGGCAGACACAAGAGAATCTCCAGGACTCACTAGTCAGCTAGTCTAAAGGAAAACCAGGGAGTTCCAGGTTCAGTGAGAGACTGTTTCAGAGAATTAAGGCCGAACAGTGACAGAGGAGGGAAGCCAATGTCTTCCTCTGGCCTCTGTACATGTGCCCTACACCGTGTGCACATCTGCATTATGTACATGCGTGCGCCACACACACACACCCATATACCACATACTACAAATAAACACACCGAATGAAACACAAACGTAATTTTTTGTCTGAAGAACTAGCACCTTTCTCAGGAGGACCAGATTGAGATTGAATTTACTCTCTGATTAGAATGTAAAAATAGGCTGGGCATCACAAGCACTCAGGAGGCAGAGGCAGGAGGATCATCATGAGTTCCAGGCCACCCTGAGACTACATAGTGAATTCCATGTCAGCCTGAGCTACGTGAGACCCTACCTCAAAAAAACAAAAAAGCCCAAAAAGTCTGGAGAGATGGCTTAGCAGTTAAGGCATCTGCCTGCAAAACCAAAGGACCCAGGTTCGATTCCCCAGGACCTATGTAAGCCAAGTGCACAAGGTGGTGCATGTGTCTGGAGTTTATGGTGGCTGAAGGCCCTGGCACACCCAATCTTTTGCTCTCTATCTGCCTCTTTCTCTCTGTCTTTCTCTCTCTCAAATAAGTAAATAAAAATTACACACACACACACAAAAGCTGGGGCCGGGTGTGGTGGTGCATGCCTTTAATCCCAGCACTTGGGAGGCCAAGATAGGAGGATCACCATGAGTTCGAGGCCACCCTGAGACCATAGAGTGAGTTCCAGGTCAGCCTGGGCTAGACTGAGACCCTACCTTGAAAAACCAAAAACAAAAAGCTGGGCTGTAGAGATGGCTCAGTATTAAAGCACTTGCCTGCAAAGCCTAAGGACCCAAGTTTGATTCCCCAGTACCCACATAAAGCCAGATGCACAAAGTGGTACATGTGTCTGGAGTATGTTTGCAGGGGCTGGAAGCCCTGATGTGCCCATTCTCTCTCTCCCTCTCACCCTTGTCCAGGCTCACCTGGAACTTATTCTGTAGCCCCAGGCTGCCTTGAACTCATGGAGGTCCTCCAATCTCTACCTCTCAAGTGCTGGTATTAAAGGCATGTGCCAGCACACCTGCCTTTTATTCATTTATTATTATTTGTTTTTTTGAAGTAGGGTTTCACTCTAGCTCAGGCTGACCTGGAACTCACTTTGTAGTTCCAGGCTGGCCTCAAGCTCACAGTGATCCTCCTACCACTGCCTCTTAAGTGCTGGGATTAGAGGTGGGTGCCACCACACCCAGCTCCAGTTTATGACAAAGCGACCCTATACTGGGAATTTTTTTTTCAAGACCAGATTTCACTATGTTGTCCTGAACTCCTGGTCTCAAGCAATCGAGGCTCCTGTGTTAGCCCCTGGAATAGATGGAACCAAAGCCATAAACCACGGGGCCCAGATTAGAATTTTCTTATTTATGTATATGATACATGCTAGCATGTATGACCACTAGCATTTACAGTCATTGTGACAGTTAATTTGCCATTGTACGACTGCCCAGCTGATCTAAGGCATCTGCTTTATAATTTATATTCATTCTACTGTTGCTCTAGAGAGTCCTGACCAATATAGTCACCTTATCTGTAATGGCCAAGAACTGGAAATGACCTAAATGTTGTTGTAGGAGCACACATCAGGACATGGCCATAGTGCAGGGCCAATACCAGATGGACACCAGGGTCACATTCCACATTGGGCACAGTGAAAAAGCCCTCTCCTCCTCCACCTTTCTTTTTTTTTTTTTTTTTAATTTTTATTTATTTATTTATTTGAGAGCAACAGGCAGAGCGAGAAAGAGGCAGAGAGACACAGAGAGAATGGGCGCGCCAGGGCCTCCAGCCACTGCAAACGAACTCCAGACGCGTGCGCCCCCTTGTGCACCTGGCTAACGTGGGTCCTGGGGAATCGAGCCTTGAACCGGGGTCCTCAGGCTTCACAGGCAAGCGCTTAACCGCTAAGCCATCTCTCCAGCCCTCCTCCACCTTTCTTGCTGTACAGTCTCATGCGGTTTCCTCAAAGGGAGCTCCTCAGAGGTTTTCCTGAGAACTCCACGACAAATACCACAGGCTCTTCTCAAGAAGCTGACCTCTACTTTCTCCACATGTGTATGGATGGCTTCCTTCCTAATGGCCCCCACAGTACATGACATGTGACGTGGTTTCTGTCTTGCAGAGCTCTGCTGTATGGCATGGGACACTCAGAATCCACACAGAAGGTGAGACACTTATGAAGCCCAGAAAATTAAAGGGCAGAAAAAAATGCAGTGTGCTGACTCTGGGTCATCTCACAGTGGTGGCCATGCTATCCCTGTCTCCTACGCTATTCTTTTTTTTTTTTTTTTTCTCAAGGTAGGGTCTTGCTGTAGCCCAGGCTAACCTGGAATTCCCTATGTAGTCTCAGGCTGGCCTCAAACTCACAGCAATCCCCCTCTGCCTCCCGAGTGCTGAGCTCCATGCTATTCTTATCCTGAGGGTAGTAGCTGAGCAGGCAGCTCTCCTACCTGGGGTGGAGTCATCCTGGGAGTGAAGGCCTGAAAGGCTGGACCCCAGGTCTAGCAGCCTCCAGGTGTCTTGGAGGGAACTGCTGGCCAATGAGGATGATCTGTAGGTGTGGTGGTCACTTTCTTCAGGGACTTCTGAAGCCTGGGATGGCTCTGGAGATCTGTTTTCTTTCTGATGTGTTGACTTACACGTCCCTTTGGGGATTCTGTGCTGTCTCTGTGAAGGTTAGGGAAGACAGTGGTCTTTGATGGCCCTTCTATCTCCAGCCCTGGAAAGCCACAGCTTCCCCTCCTGATTCCCCTGGGGCCAAGTGCACCAGGGTAGTGGAGCTCAAGATGAGGATGGGAACAGAAGAGCAGCTGAGCGCTAGAACACTGCACATCACCCGTGCTGACACTCCGGCTTTTCTGAGTGTCTCAAGCCAAAGTGAGTCCAGGATGGACGAGTGCAGGGCAGAGGCCCTGCTGGCCACTCCTGTCCCAGAGTGATGAGGCCATGGTGGGGTGACAGCACTTTAGATGTCTTCATGTTCATTGTTTTTTTTTTTTTTCTTTTGGTGGTGGGACATGTCTGTAATTTGCCATCATCTCTCCTACTTTAAATGAGACAGCTGGTGACAGACCCTCAGCAGTCATTCAGAGCAGTGCAACATTTATTTTCTTTCTTTCTCTTATTTATTTATGAGAGAGAAAGAGGCAGATAGAGAGAGAATGGATGCGCCGGTGCCTCCAGCCACTGCAAACAAATTCCAGATACATGTGCCACATTGTACATCTGGCTTATATGGATACTAGGGAATCAAACCTGGGTCCTTAGGCTTCACAGGCAAGCGCCTTAACCACCAAGCCATCTCTCCAGCTCCTTCCTCCCTCCTTCCTTCCTTCTCTTTTTTCTTTCTTTCTTTTTTTTTTTTTTTTTTTTTTTGAGATAGAGTCTCACTCTAGCCAGGCTAATCTGGAATTCACTATGTAGTCTCAGGTGGCCTCAAACTCAAGGCTGGAATTAGTCATGTGCGACTACATCCGGCTTCTTTTCTTTTTAATATTTTTATTTCTTTTCTTTTTTTTTTTTAAATTTATTTTCAAGTAGACAGACAGAGAGAGAATGGGCACTCCAGAGCCTCTAGCCACTGCAAACAAACTCCAGATGCATGCACCATTTTGTGCATCTGGCTTTATGTGCGTACTAGGGAATTGAACCCAGGCTGTTATGCTTTGTAAACAAGAGCCTTAACAGCTGAACCATTTCTTCAGCCCCTTTCTTTCTTTCCTTCCTTCCTTTCTTTCTTTCTCTTTTTTTCTCTAGGTAAGGTCTTACTCTAGCCCAGGCTGTTCTTGAACTCACAGTGATCCTCCTACCTCTGCCTCTCAAGTGCTGAGATTAAAGCCATGTGCCACCATGCCCTTTGCATTTTCTTTTCTCCCTTCCTTCCTTCCTTCCTTCCTTCCTTCCTTTTAGTTTTTTCGAGGTAGGGTCTCGCTCTAGCCTAGGTTGACCTGGAATTCACTATGTCTCAGGGTGGCCTTGTGCTCTCAGCAATCCTATCTGTGCCTCCTACTGCTGTGATTGAAGTGTGTGCCACCACGCCTGGCTCATTTTCTTTATTCTTTTTTGCTTGTTTGTTTTGTTTTTAGGTTTTCTAGGTAGGGTCTCCCTGTAGCTCAGGCTGACCTGGAACTTACTCTGTAGTCTCAGGCTGGCCTTGAACTCACAGGGATCCTTCTATTTTAGCCTCCAGAGTACTGGGATTAAAGAAGAGTCACGCCACCATCTCTGGCACATTCATTTCCTTTTTTATTTTGGTTTTTCAAGGTTGGTCTCACTGACCTGGAATTCACTATGTAGTCTCAGGTGGCCTCAAACTCAAGGCTGGAATTAGTCATGTGCGACTACATCCGGCTTCTTTCTTTTTAATATTTTATTTCTTTTCTTTTTTTTTTTTTTTAATTTATTTTCAAGTAGACAGACAGAGAGAGAATGGGCACTCCAGAGCCTCTAGCCACTGCAAACAAACTCCAGATGCATGCACCATTTTGGTGCATCTGGCTTTATGTGCGTACTAGGGAATTGAACCCAGACTGTTATGCTTTGTAAACAAGAGCCTTAACAGCTGAACCCATTTCTTCAGCCCCTTTCTTTCTTTCCTTCCTTCCTTTCTTTCTTTCTCTTTTTTTCTCTAGGTAAGGTCTTACTCTAGCCCAGGCTGTTCTTGAACTCACAGTGATCCTCCTACCTCTGCCTCTCAAGTGCTGAGATTAAAGCCATGTGCCACCATGCCCTTTGCATTTTCTTTTCTCCCTTCCTTCCTTCCTTCCTTCCTTCCTTCCTTTTAGTTTTTTCGAGGTAGGGTCTCGCTCTAGCCTAGGTTGACCTGGAATTCACTATGTCTCAGGGTGGCCTTGTGCTCTCAGCAATCCTATCTGTGCCTCCTACTGCTGTGATTGAAGTGTGTGCCACCACGCCTGGCTCATTTTCTTTATTCTTTTTTGCTTGTTTGTTTTGTTTTTAGGTTTTCTAGGTAGGGTCTCCCTGTAGCTCAGGCTGACCTGGAACTTACTCTGTAGTCTCAGGCTGGCCTTGAACTCACAGGGATCCTTCTATTTTAGCCTCCAGAGTACTGGGATTAAAGAAGAGTGCCACCATCTCTGGCACATTCATTTCCTTTTTTATTTTGGTTTTTCAAGGTAGGGTCTCACTGACCTGGAATTCACTATGTAGTCTCAGGGTGGCCTGAATTCACAGTAGTCCTCCTCCCTCTGTCTTCCGAGTGCTGGAAGGCATGCACCATCACACCCGGCTTTTTTTTAGTTTTTTAAATTTTTATTTATTTATTTGAGAGAGATAGAGAAAGAGGCAGAGAGAGGGAGCGAGAGAATGGGTACGCCAGGGTCTCCAGCCACTGCAAACAAACTCCAGATGTGTGCGCCCCCTTGTGCATCTGACTTACATGGGTCCTGGGGAATTGAACCTGGGTCCTTTGGCTTTGCAGGCAAATACCTTAACTGCTAAGCCATCCCTCCAGCCCTCTTTTTCTTCTTCTTCTTTTTTTAATATTTTACTTTATTTATTTGAGAGAGAGAAAGAGGCAGCTAGACATAAGAGAGATTGGGTGTGCCAGGGCCCCTAGCCATTGCAAATGAACTCCAGAAGCATGCACCACCTTGTGCATTTGGCTTTATGTGGGTAATGGGGAATGGAACCAGGGTCCTTTGGCTTTGCAGGCAAGTGCCTTAACCACTAAACCACCTCTCCATTCCCTCTTTTTTCTTTTTTTAAAAAATATTTTATTTATTTATTCATTTGATAGAGAAAGAGGGAGAGAGACAGAGACAGGGAGAGAGAATGGGCATGCCAGGGCCTCCAGCTACTGAAAAGGAACTCCAGACGTGTGTGCACCCTTGTGCAACTGGCTTACATGGGTTCTGGGGAATTGAACCTGGGTCATTTGGCTTTGCAAGCAAATACCTTAACTGCTAAGCCATCCCTCCAGTCCCTCTTTTTTATTTTTTAAAGAAAGAGGCAGATAGAGAAAGACAGAATGGGCATGCCAGGGCCTCTAGCCACTGCAAATGAACTCCAGATGTATGCACCACCTTGTGCATCTGGCTTTGAAACTGGGTCCTTAGGCTATTTAGGCAAGTGACTTAACAGCTAGGCCATCTCTCCAGCCCTCTTTCTTTAATTTTATTTATTTTATTTTTAGATATTTTATTTATTTGAGAGAGGTAGATAAAGAGAGAGAGAGAGAATAGGCATGCCAGGGCTTCTAGCCATTGCAAACAAACTCAAGATGCATGCGTCACCTCATGCATCTGGCTTTACATGGGTTCTAGGGAATCAAACCTGAGTCCTTTGGCTTTGCAGGCAGATGCCTTAACTGCTAAGCCATCTCTCCAACCCAATATTTTTATTTATTTAACTTGCAAGCACAGAGTGATAGAAGAGAGACAGAGAGAATGGGTGAGCCGGGGCCTCTAGCCACTGCACATAAACTCCAGACACATGCGCCATTTTGTGCATCTGGCTTTATGTGGGTACTGGGGAATCAAACTCTAGTCATTAGTTTGTTGTTGTTGTTGTTTGTTTATTCAAGGTAGGGTTTTGCTCTAGCACAGGCTGACCTA
The DNA here is from genome assembly GCA_036346955.1 of Dipus sagitta. Taxonomy (NCBI): domain Eukaryota; kingdom Metazoa; phylum Chordata; class Mammalia; order Rodentia; family Dipodidae; genus Dipus; species Dipus sagitta. The sequence continues at coordinate 15,708,027 of CM070778.1, forward strand.
GAATTCACTTTGTAGTCTCAGAGTGGCATCAAACTCAGGGCGATTCTCTGACTTCTGCTTCCCAAATGCTGAGATTAAAGGTGTGTGCCACCACACCTGGCTGGTCCTTAGGTTTTGTAGGCAAGCACCTTAACTACTGAGTAATCTTACCAGCCTTCTTATCTTTTATTTTCGTTTTTTTTCCCCTAAAAACTTTTTATTGACAATATCCATACATATATACAATAGACCATTATCATAGTCCTCTCACCCCATCCTCTTTCCCTCCTCTTATATGCCCCCTACACCAAGTCCCTCCTTTCTAGCTAGTCCCTCTTTTTTTTTTTTTTCCTGAGGTAAGGTCTCACTCTAGCTCATGCTGACCTGGAATTCACTATGTAGCCTCAGCGTGGCCATCTTTTCTTTTTTAAAATTAATTAATTAATTAATTTCACGCAGAGAGAGCTAGAAGAGAGACAGATGGAGAACGGGCATGCTAGGGTCTCCAGCGACTGCAAACAGAGTCCAGACACATGCGCCATTTTATGCATCTGGCTTTATGTGGGATCTGGGGAACTGAACTTGGGTTGTTAGGCTCTGCAGGAAAGTGTCTTAACCACTGAGCAATCTCTCCAGCCCTTCTTTTCTTTTTGGAATATTTTTATTTATTTATTTTTAAGTATTTTTTTCTTCTAGATTTTTATTTGTTCATTTATTTATTATGGGCAGAGAGATAGAATGGGAATGCCAGGGCCTCCAGCCACTGCAAATAAACTTCAGATGCATGCGCCACCATATGCATCTGGCTTACATGGGACCTGGAGAATCGAACCTGGGTCCTTAGGCTTCACAGGCATGTGTCTTAACCATTAAGCCATCTCTCCAGCCCTATTTTTATTTATTTATATAAGAGAGACAGACAGATAGTATGGGTGTGCCAGGGGCTCCTGCTCTTACATGTATGCACCACTTTATGTATCTGGCTTTATGTGGGTACTGGGTAGAGATCAAACCCAGGCCTCAGGCTTTGCAAGCAAGCACCTTTAACCCTCCACTGAGCCATCTCTTCAGACCCCTCAGTGTAACTTTATTTAGTTTGTTTGTTTTTCAAGGTAGGGTTTTGATCTAGCTCAGTCTGACATGGAATTCCCCATATAGTCTCAGAGTGGCCTTGAACTATGGCAGTCCTCCTACTTCTGCCTCCCAAGTGCTGGGATTAAAGGTATGCGCTACCACGCCTAGCTTCAGTTTAGCATTTTCTTTTTTTAAATTTTTTTTGTTGTTATTTTTATTTATTTATTTGAGAGCGACAGACAGACAGAGAAAGAGGCAGAGAGAGAGAGAGAGAGAGAGAGAGAGAATGGGTGCACCAGGGCCTCCAGCCACTGCAAACGAACTCCAGACATGTGCGCCCCCTTGTGCATATGGCTAATGTGGGTCCTGGGGAATTAAGCCTTGAACCGGGGTCCTTAGGCTTCACAGGCAACCGCTTAACCGCTAAGCCATCTCTTCAGCCCAGTTTAGCATTTTTTTTTCTTTTTAAATTATTTTTATTTATTTATTTGAGAGCGACACACAGAGAGAGAAAGAGAGAGACAGAGAATGGGCGTGCCAGGGCCTCCAGCCACTGCAAAAGAACCCCAGACGTGTGCGCCCCCTTGTGCATCTGGCTAACGTGGGTCCTGGGAAATCGAACCTCGAACCAGGGTCCTCAGGCTTCACAGGCAAGTGCTTAACCGCTAAGCCATCTCTCCAGCCCAGTTTAGCATTTTCTAAGGAGCCCAAAGTGTCCAAGTTTCCAGTTCCCACACTCAAGTGTATGTGAACATCCATCCCAGCTGTACCCTAGTACCTTCTCACCCCAGCCTGTACCTGAGTGCGTCCTGACGCCGAGCCTGCTTTGTAGCCTCGTGGGGTGTCATTTTTCATGACCACCTGGGCCAAGTGTGCTTGCTTCTTTCCTGTATATTCAGAAGCACTTTTTCTCTTGGTGTGCTTGAGGTCCTGCCATGGAAATTCAACAGAAATTCAAGGACTCAGTGTTACTGATGGTAATGTATCACAAAATCAGGAAAGAAACAAATCCTGGTACTGGGAACTCTATTCAGTGACAGCCTGAAGGGAGGGACATGCTTGCTCTACTACACAGGACAAACTCATCAAGCTTCCTTAAGTTGGTTTAAGTATTCTCCTAAACATTTGAGGAGACAGATGACAAATACCATGTTTGAACATCAAGCAGAAGTCTCTTCCCCCAAGAGCAGTGCAGTGGCATGGCCCTGGCCTTCGGTAGAGCCCAGTTCCAGGCAGGCATGAGTAGACCCCCAGGTGTTCTTGGTCTAGTCCCTAACTGCTCAACTCACATTTTGAATGCTTGGGCCCATACACCCTTTACAAGGAAGGCTACAGAAAAGAGTACAGAAGTACTGAGAAGTTACCTAAGGAGCATGAAAGGGAACATGGCAGAAAACAGCAAAGTCAAACACAGTTCAATTGTGCAAAGCAGTAGGTATACAGGAAGGACATGGACCCCTCTGGGTCTGTCCTGTAGTGGGGGGACAGCAACAAGTATGCCTGCACCACTGCCAAGAACTTGGCTGGGCCATGCTTAAGTGATGTTTAAATACCCACTAGCTAACACATATTATCTTTTTAACTAACAGTTGCCTTGGTTATAGTAGTAATGACGTTCCCATCATGTCCACTGACCCCTGACTTTTTGTAGTCTTATTTTGCAATGTTCCTCCCACTTTTGTGGTACCATTTACTTTTAGAAATAAGCAGGAATAAAGCCGGGCATGGTGGTACACACCTTTAATCCCAACACTTGGGAGGCAGAGGTAGGAGGATTGCCATGAGTTCGAGGCCACCCTGGGACTACAGAGTGAACTCCAGGTCGGCCTGGACTAGAGTGAAGTCCTACCTCGAAAAACCAAAAAAAAAAAAAAAAAAAAAAAAAAAAGGAAAAAGAAAGACCCTATCTCAAAGAAGACAGAAGTAGAGGATAGACTCTTGAGGTTGTCCTCTAATCTCCACATGTGTATGACATGCATGTACTCATACACACATTAAAACAAAAAGAGGGGCTAGAGTGATGGCTCAGCTGTTAAGGTGCTTGTTTGCAAAGCTTGGTGGCATGGGTTCAATTCCTCAGTTCCCATGTAAACCCAGATACACAAAGTGGTGCATGTGTCTGGAGTCTGCAGTGGTTGGAGGTCCTTGTGCTATCATTTTCTCTCTCTCTTTCTTTCTTTTTTAAATTTTTTGTTTATTTATTTATTTGAGAGGGACAGAGAGAGAATGGGCGCGCCAGGGCTTCCAGCCACTGCAAATGAACTCCAGATGCGTGCACCCCCTTGTGCATCTGGCTTATGTGGGTCCTGGGAAATAGAACCTCACGAAGCGGGGTCCATAGGCTACACAGGCAAGTGCTTAACCGCTAAGCCATCTCTCCAGCCCAGTTTAGCATTTTTTTTTCTTTTTAAATTATTTTTATTTATTTATTTGAGAGCGACACACAGAGAGAGAAGAGAGAGACAGAGAATGGCGTGCCAGGGCCTCCAGCCACTGCAAATGAACTCCAGATGCGTGCACCCCCTTGTGCATCTGGCTTATGTGGGTCCTGGGAAATCGAACCTCGAACCAGGGTCCTCAGGCTTCACAGGCAAGTGCTTAACCGCTAAGCCATCTCTCCAGCCCAGTTTAGCATTTTCTAAGGAGCCCAAAGTGTCCAAGTTTCCAGTTCCCACACTCAAGTGTATGTGAACATCCATCCCAGCTGTACCCTAGTACCTTCTCACCCCAGCCTGTACCTGAGTGCGTCCTGACGCCGAGCCTGCTTTGTAGCCTCGTGGGGTGTCATTTTTCATGACCACCTGGGCCAAGTGTGCTTGCTTCTTTCCTGTATATTCAGAAGCACTTTTTCTCTTGGTGTGCTTGAGGTCCTGCCATGGAAATTCAACAGAAATTCAAGGACTCAGTGTTACTGATGGTAATGTATCACAAAATCAGGAAAGAAACAAATCCTGGTACTGGGAACTCTATTCAGTGACAGCCTGAAGGGAGGGACATGCTTGCTCTACTACACAGGACAAACTCATCAAGCTTCCTTAAGTTGGTTTAAGTATTCTCCTAAACATTTGAGGAGACAGATGACAAATACCATGTTTGAACATCAAGCAGAAGTCTCTTCCCCCAAGAGCAGTGCAGTGGCATGGCCCTGGCCTTCGGTAGAGCCCAGTTCCAGGCAGGCATGAGTAGACCCCCAGGTGTTCTTGGTCTAGTCCCTAACTGCTCAACTCACATTTTGAATGCTTGGGCCCATACACCCTTTACAAGGAAGGCTACAGAAAAGAGTACAGAAGTACTGAGAAGTTACCTAAGGAGCATGAAAGGGAACATGGCAGAAAACAGCAAAGTCAAACACAGTTCAATTGTGCAAAGCAGTAGGTATACAGGAAGGACATGGACCCCTCTGGGTCTGTCCTGTAGTGGGGGGACAGCAACAAGTATGCCTGCACCACTGCCAAGAACTTGGCTGGGCCATGCTTAAGTGATGTTTAAATACCCACTAGCTAACACATATTATCTTTTTAACTAACAGTTGCCTTGGTTATAGTAGTAATGACGTTCCCATCATGTCCACTGACCCCTGACTTTTTGTAGTCTTATTTTGCAATGTTCCTCCCACTTTTGTGGTACCATTTACTTTTAGAAATAAGCAGGAATAAAGCCGGGCATGGTGGTACACACCTTTAATCCCAACACTTGGGAGGCAGAGGTAGGAGGATTGCCATGAGTTCGAGGCCACCCTGGGACTACAGAGTGAACTCCAGGTCGGCCTGGACTAGAGTGAAGTCCTACCTCGAAAAACCAAAAAAAAAAAAAAAAAAAAAAAAAGGAAAAAGAAAGACCCTATCTCAAAGAAGACAGAAGTAGAGGATAGACTCTTGAGGTTGTCCTCTAATCTCCACATGTGTATGACATGCATGTACTCATACACACATTAAAACAAAAAGAGGGGCTAGAGTGATGGCTCAGCTGTTAAGGTGCTTGTTTGCAAAGCTTGGTGGCATGGGTTCAATTCCTCAGTTCCCATGTAAACCCAGATACACAAAGTGGTGCATGTGTCTGGAGTCTGCAGTGGTTGGAGGTCCTTGTGCTATCATTTTCTCTCTCTCTTTCTTTCTTTTTTAAATTTTTTGTTTATTTATTTATTTGAGAGGGACAGAGAGAGAATGGGCGCGCCAGGGCTTCCAGCCACTGCAAATGAACTCCAGATGCGTGCACCCCCTTGTGCATCTGGCTTATGTGGGTCCTGGGAAATAGAACCTCGAGCCGGGGTCCTTAGGCTACACAGGCAAGTGCTTAACCGCTAAGCCATCTCTCTAGCCTCATCATTTTCTTTCTTTCTCTGCTTACAAATAAATAATAAAATATTTAAAAAATACAAAGGTCTGGACAGATGGCTTAGCAGTTAAGGTGCTTTCCTGTAACAACCTGAGTTAGATTCCCCAGTACCCACGTAAAGCCAGATGCACAAAGTGGCACATGTGTCTGGAATTTGTTGCAGTACCTAGAGGCCCTGGTATGCCTATTCTCTTTTTCTCTCTCTGCTGAGTGTGGTGGTGCTTGCCTTTGATCCCAGCACTTGGGAGGCTGAGGTAGGAGGATCACTGTGAGTTCAAAGCCAGTCTGAAAATAGTGAATTCCAAATTAGCCTGGACTTGAGAAAGACCCTACCTAGGTGGGCAGGGGAAGAGCCCTATGGAGTCTTTTACTTAATTTTAGCCTCCTGAATGCGAGGATTATAGCCATGCACCACCATGCGTGGCTTGAGTTTTGAGCTGTTTCAACAGATGTAATGAACAAAGGGCAGCTTTGTAGTTTAGAAGAAATTAACAGCAAAGTATTTAGCACACTGGTAAGTAGTACCGGACAAATGACATAGACAAGCATATTCTCCTGAGTTGGATAACAAGCATTTTTAAAAATTATTTATTTATTTATTTATTTATTTTTGAGGAGAGGCAGAGAGAGAGAGAATGGGCATACCAGGGCCTCAGGCCACTGCAAACAAACTACAGATGCATGTGCCACATTGTGTATCTGGTTTTACATGGGTACTGGGGAATCAAACCTGGGTCCTTTGGCTTTGCAGGCAAGCACCTGAACCATTAAGCCATTTTTCTAGCCCAAAAGGGGCATGTTTACTTGTCAACACACAGTAGACTTTTCTGGAAACACATACTGAGACAATTAAGAGGTGATTTGTGCAGGTGATTTGAAAGTTATGAACAGTCTGGAAAGAGAACCTCCCATAGGGATGGAGGTGTGAGGACTGTGTACAATTGTGTATGTATGTGAACACGTGCGGCAGGATTGGAGGGAGGGAGGTGGACATGCTGCCTCACAGGAAACCCCCGGTTCTCATGTGGAACGGCAGTAAACCCTGGTGTTTCAGCTTCACCATTCTGCACAAGGCCTCTTTGCCCAGTCCAGTGTCCTCCTTCCCATGATGTTTCCTTTAAGGCTTCCTGTATGGAGAGTGGAGGTCTGTTGGGGAAATGTCCTGGATTCTCTTTCCTAGGTCAGCCCTGCTCAGTTTCTTCTCTCACCAAACTGACCTCCATGTGCCTCAGCTCTTTCCCTCAGGCATATTTCCTGGCTGAGCTTGCTCTGTCCCCTTGTTATGTGTGCTTTCTGTGTGTCCTACAGTTGGACACTGGCATGGATGGAGAAAGAACATCTCTAACCTGCCCCTGGAGGTCCCTGTCCTTCCTCCCCACCCAGCTGCTCAGGCCCAAGGTTTAATGTTCTTTCTTCTTTAAAATTTTTTTTTTCATTATTTATTTGAGAGAGGGAGAGGGAGAGGGAGGCAGATAGAGAATGGGCACGTCAGGGCCTCCAGCCACTGCAGACGAATTCCAGATGCATGCGTCCCCTTGGGCATCTGGCTTACATGGGTCCTGGGAAGTTGAACCCAGGTCCTTTGGCTTTGCAGGCAAACACCTTAACCGCTAAGCCCTTAATGTTCTTTCTTCATGTTCCTGATGTTTCCCACATTCCAACTCTGGCCCCAGGCCCAAGTACAGGCCTGGTGCTGTTCGTTTCCGCTTCCCACCACGTGCTGGTGCCTGAAGCCCACAGTGACTGTCACTCCCATCAGTCATCATGTGGTTCTCTGGCCCAGACCCCATTGCTCCCACCTGGCTGGGACGAAACTCAGAACTTATCTCAGCTGAGGGTTTTCAAAACCATTGCCACTTACTTCTCTCTCTTCTTTTAGCTACTTTTTTTTTTTTCTTTTTTTCAAGGTAGGGTCTCACTCTAGCCCAGGCTAACCTAGACTTCACTATGTAGCCTCAGGCTGGCCTTAAACTCACAGCAATCCTCCTACCTCTACCTCCTGAGTGCTGGGATTAAAGGTGTGTGCCACTATGCCTAGCCACTTTTAGCTTATTTAAAATTTTTTTTTTTTTTTTTTGAGGTAGGGTCTCACTTTAGCCCAGGCTGATGTGGAATTCACTATGTAGTCTCAGTGTGGCCTCAAACTCACAGCAATCCTCCTACCTCTGCCTCCCGAGTGCTGGGATTAAAGGCGTGCACCACCACACCTGGCTTTATTTTAATATTTTATTTATGTATTTATTTGAGAAAGAGAGGGAGGGAGAGACTAAGAGACAGAGAGAGAGAGAATGGGCGCGTCAGGGCCTCCAGCCACTGCAAATGAACTCCAGACACATGTGCCACCTTGTGCATCTGGCTTATGTTGGTCCTGGGGAGTTGAACCTAGGTCCTTTGGCTTTGTAGGCAAGTGCCTTAACCACTACATCTCTCTAGTCCCCCACCCCCTTTTCAGCTTATTTTAAATCAACTGAAAAAACAAAACTCCCTCTGGAGTTTACAGCCATCCTCCATGTCCTTAAAAGATCATCAGTAGTTTCAAAACTGGCATGTGGGACTGAGAGATGGCTCAGCAGTTAAAAACACTTGCTTGCAAAGTCTACTGGCCTGGGTTCAATTCTCTAGTACCCATGTAAAGCCAGAAACACAGAATAGTGGGTGCATGCATCTGGAGTTTGCAGTGGGAAGAGGCCCTGGCATGCCCATTCTCTCTCTCTCTCTCTAGGAAATAAATAAAAAATAGGTAAAAAGTAAAAGAAGCCAGGTGTGGTGGCTCACACTTTTAATCCCAGCTCTGGGAGGCAGAGGTAGGCAGAATGCTATGAGTTCAAGGCCACCTTGAAACTATATAGTGAATTCCAGGTCAGCCTGAGCTAGAGTGAGACCCTACCTCAAAATCGCCTCCCCTCCAAAAAATGTGCCTTTAATCCCAGCACTTAGGACATGGGAAGCAGAGATAGGAGGATCTCTGTGAGTTCAAGGCCACCCTGAGACTACATAGTGAATTTTAGGTTAGCCTGGGCTACAGTGAGGCCCTACCTTGAAAAAAAAAACTCCATGTGGTTGCACACCTGCAATCTTCACACTCAATTTTCCAAGCGAACCTGACTATAAAGGGAAAAAAAATCTCAAAAAATAAAATAACCAAAAATAGCCAGGTGTGGTGGTCCACATCTCTAATCCCAGCATTTGGGAGGCAGAGGTAGGAGGATTGCCATGAGTAAGTACAAGAGTAGTCTGGAACTATAGCCTTAGCCCAAGGTCCAAGTACTCATGCGATTGTGCACATTGGACTAAAGGTGGACAACACCAGACCACCTGGGATGCAACCCTTGTATGTCATCATTCCAGACCAGGTAAGCTCAGGGAGGAGAGAGAAGAATGAGCTTCCTGGTTCTATGTTATGTCACATGACATGAAATGGCTTGTAGTTGGCCTTTTTTCTTTCATAATGGTGGGGATGCAACTCATGGCCTCACACATACAAACTTTACACACTACCACTCAACTACACCCCAGCCTCACACAAAGTGTGCACTTTACTACTCACCTACCTAAATCCCAGACTCACAGATACAAAGCAAGCACTCTTACCAGTGACCTATACCCCAGACTCACACATACAAAATGAGTATTTTACCTGTGACCTACACCACAGCATGACATACAAAACTTGCACAATACCACTGACCTACACCCCAGCAACATATATACAAAGTGTGCACTCTACCACTCAACTACCTACACCCCAGCCTTATACATAAAGTGTGCACTCTACCACTGACCTACACAACAGCCTCACACATACAAAGCATGCACTCTACCACTCACCTACCTATACCCAGCCTCACACATATAAAGCATGCTGTACCACTCACCTGTACCTAAGCCCAACACATATGTAGCATGTACTCTACCACTCAACTACACACCAGCCTCACACATACAAAGCGTGCACTCTGCCACTGATCTACATTCCATCTCTTGGCCTTTTTTTTTTCAGTGCTGAGGGCTAAATCCATGCTAGGCAAGTGTGTGTCCAATGAACTAAATCCCCAGCCCAATTGGCCATTTTTTTCCCCAAGGTAGGGTCTCACTGCAGCTCAGGATGACCTGGATCTCACTCTTGTATCAGGTGCCCTTTAACTCATAGCAATCCTCCTACTTCTGTGTGGTCATTTGAATGTACGTCCCCCATAGATTCAGGTTGTTTTTTATTCTTAATTTTATTTATTTGAGAGACAGGCAGATAGATGATAGAGAAAGAGAGAGGGAGAGAGAGAGAATGGGTGCACCAGGGCCCCTAGCCACTGCAAACTCCAGTTGCATGCACCACCTTGTACATCTGGCTTACTTGGGCACTGGGGAATCAAACCTGAGTCCTTGGGCTTCTCAGGCAAGTTCCCGAAGCCATCTTTCCAGCCCTCAGTTCTTTTTCTTTTTTCTTTTTGGTTTTTCGAGGTTGAGTTTCACTGTAGCCCACACTGTCCTGGAATTCACTCGGTAGTCTCAGGGTGGCCTAGAACTCATGGTGATCTTCCTACCTCTGCCTCACAAGTTCTGAAATAAAAGGTGTGTGCCACCACACCCAACTCAAGTTCTTTTATTTTTTATTTTAGAGAGAGCAAGTGAGTGAGAGAGACAGGGAGACACACAATTGGCGTGCCAGGGCCTCAGCTACTGCAATCAAATGCCAGACATCTGCGCCACCTAGTGGGCATGTGCAGCCTTGCGCTTGCTTCACCTTTGTGCCTCTGACTTATGTGGGATCTGGAGAGTTAAACGTGGGTCTTTAGGCTTCACAGGCAAGTACCTTAACTGTTAAGCTATCTCTCCAGTTCAAGGTTTTTAAAAATTTATTATTTTTATTAAAGGTTGTAGTTTGGGTCTCCAGCTGCCTGGCTGGAGAAGGTATCATGGGGGAGGATGCTATGTGTTTGGGGTGGATCTGAATTTCAGCCAAAAGCTCTTCAGAACTGTTTGAGACTCTGCTTGCTGCCAGTTGTGCTTGCTGCTTTTTAGTGTGTGTTAGTGTGGTGTTTTGCTTACTGCCGTTTTGCTTTCTGCTTAGATATTTGGAAGCAGCTTCTTCCATGATTTGATGGAACTTCTGTGGACCTGTAAGCTTGAAATAAATCCTTTCCTCCCCTAAACTGTGCCTGGTTCAGATGTTCATCTCCAGTGAACTGTCTAGAACATTCTTCATCCTAAGTGCTGGGATTAAAGACATTGTACTACCACACTGGGGCATTTTTTTCTTCTTTCAAGGTAAGGTCTCACTCTAGGTAAGGCTGACCTAGAACTCATTCTGTAGTCCCAGGCTGGATTCAAACTCAGGGTGATCTTCCTACCTCTGCTTCCTGAGTGCTGGGATTAAAAGTGTGTGCCACATCAGAATTTGGCCATTTTTAAAATTAAAACAATGCAGCCAGACACACATCTGTCTCTAGCATTTCACTTGTTTTTTTTTTTTTTTTTTTTTTTTTTTCCGAGGCAGGGTCTCACTCTAGCTCAGGCTGACCTGGAATTCACTACGTAGTCTCAGGATGGCCTGGAACTCATGGCGACCCTCCTACCTCTGCCTCCCCAGTGCTGGGATTAAAGGCGTGCACCACCACGCCCAGCTATCTCCAGCACTTGGGAGGTGAATGCAAGAGGATGAGGTATTCAAGGCCAGCCAGGACAACATGAAGCCCTATCTTAAAACCAAAAAAAAAGGCTGGAGGGATGGCTTAGTGGTTAAGGCATTTGCCTGCAAAGCCAAAGGACCCATCTTCGATTCCCCAGGACCCACGTTAGCCAGATGCACAAGGGGGCGCACGCTTCTGGAGTTCATTTGCAGTGGCTAGAGGCCCTGGCCTGTCTATTCTCTCTCTCTCCCTCTTCCTCTGTCAAATAAATAAATAAATAAAAATAAAATACTAAAAAAAAAAAAAAGAAAAGAAAAGAATGGAAATGAACTGCCTAGGAAATTTTGTAAAAGAATAGATGTAAGGATGAGCTTGCTCAGTGAGGTACTGAAATATACCCTAAAGCTACAGTGCTGAAGGCACTATGTGAAAGCGGTCAAGAACAGATAGTATGTGGATCTGTGATGAAAACCTTACAATAAGCACAACCAACTATAATCCTGAGGCAGAGTGACAGAGCCACAGTCTGCAAACACCAGCCTGCACTTTTGCACAGTGCCAATGTTGAGAGAGACAGGAAGGCAGAGGGAGTGTTTTAGGCTAAAGGACAAAACAAGAGCCAAGTGCAACGTAGGACCCTGGGCTGGCTCCTGGGCTGGGTGAAAAAGACATGGGTGGCAGAAGTGGGTACAGAATCTGTATTTCTTTATTTTGGTAATTTACTGGAACTACATAAAAAAAGGGGGCTGGACCCAGCACTCTGGAGGCAGAGGTAGGAGGATTGCTATGAGTTTAAGGCCACCCTGAGACTACATAGTGAATTCCAGGTCAACCTGAGCTCGAATGAGACCCTACCTTGAAAAACCAAAAAATGGGGGGGTAGGCTGGAGAGATGGCTTAGAGGTTAAGGCATTTGCCTACAAAACTAAAGGATCCCGGTTCAATTCTCTAGGACCCACGTAAGACAGATACACAAGGGGGTGCATGCATCTGGAGTTCATTTGCAGTGGCTGGAGGCCCTGGTGTGCCCATTCTCTCTCTCTCTCTCTGGCTCTTTCTCTCTAATAAATAAATAAGTAAGTAAGTAAATAAATAAATAAATAAAATATATTTTTAAAAATATTAAAAAGAAGCTGGTCATGGTGGCACATGCCTTTAATCCCAGCATTTAGGAGGCAGAGGTAGGAGGATTGCCATGAGTTCAAGGCCACCCTGAGACCATATAGTGAATTCCAGGTCACCCTGAACACTAGAGACCCTACCTTGGAAAACCAAAAAAAAAAAGGAAAGAAAAGAAAAGAAAAGAAAAATGAGGGCTGGAGAGAGCTTAGTGGCTAAGCTGCTTGCCTGCAAAGCCAAAGGACCCAAAGGACCCAAGTTCAATTCCCCAGGACCTATGTAAGCCAGATGCACAAGGTGGTGCATGCATCTGGAGTCCGTATGCAGGGGCTAGGGACCCTAGCATGCCTATTCTCTCTCTCTCATAAATAAGTAAATATATATAATCCCACTAGGAATAGATGGTCAGACCCTATTGCTGAAGACTACACACACTTGGGCTGCAAGGCCCCTGAGAAATCCTGCTGGAACTGAGCTGATAACCTCCTCCATGTAGACCAGCTGACAGAAAGCTAGAAGAAGCCATTCTGAATGCAGTTCAATGGCAGAAAGAGAAATCACCAGTGAAGATACTCAACAGTGGACACTGTAAGCCTTGTATTTGGCCAGCCAGGCCAAATGAGCCAATGGATGAAATAGTGGCACATTTGCCATGATGGAAACCAACTGCCCTCTAATTGGACTGGAGGCCTGCTCCATGGAAGGGAATACATTCCTGATACTGAAAACTTAAAACAGGGGTAGTCATGAGCCCTAGGGGTGTAACGTCTGCTGCTGTCTGGCTACATGTATATACTATGCTTATCAAACTGCCCAGTAAGCACTTCTCTTAATGTTCATACCCTTATATTAATGCTACTCTCACTGTTGGTAGAGAACCTTTTCTTTTCAGGTAGCAGTGACCTTGGGATGACTCAGAAGGCATCATGGTGCTGGAAAGAAGTGACAGGAGTGCTCAGCACTGCAATATCTCTATCACACCTTCCAAGGCTTAGGGTCCATTGCGGAAGAGGTGTCAGAAAGAATGTAAGAGCCAAAGGAAGGGTAGGACTCCTTATAATGTGTTCCTCCAGACACAAAATGGCCTGGATATCCATGACCTCACAGTGCCTGACACTACCTACACAAGACCCCCCATGATAGGAGGAAAAGATCATGACATCAAAATAAAAGAGAGACTGATTGAGAGGGGCAGGGGATATGATGGAGAATGGAGTTTCAAAGGGGAAAGTGGGGGGAGGGAGGGTATTACCATGGGATATTGTTTACAATCTTGGAAGTTGTTAATAAAAAATAATAAAAGAAATAAAAGGTCATGATATATGAAAAAAGAAAGAAAGAAAGAAAGAAAGAAAGAAAGAAGAAAAAGTAGCCAGGCATGGTGATGCACACCTTTAATCCCAGAAACTGGGAGGCAGGGGTAGGAGGATGTCTGTGAGTTTGAGGTTACCTTGAGACTATATAGTGAATTCCAGGTCAACCTGGGCTACAGTGAGACCCTACCTCAAAAAATAAATAAATACAGGTCTGGAGAGATGGCTTAGTAGTTAAATGCTTGCCTGTGAAGCCTAAGGACCCTGGTTTGAGGCTCAATTCCCCAGGACTCAGTAAGCCAGATGCACAAGTAGCACATGCATCTGGAGTTCATTTGCAGTGGCTGGAAGCCTTGGAGTACCCATTCTCTATCTGCCTCTTCCTCTCTCTGTCTGTTGCTCTCAAATAAATAAATTAAAATAAAATAAAAAATACATAGGAGCTGGGCATGGTAGAACTCTCTGGGAATTTCAGTACTCAAAGGCTGAGGCAGGAGAATCCAGTGTTCAAGCCCAGCCTGGGCTGCAGTGTGCAAACCTGTTTCCAAAAAAACAAACATAGGGGCTGGAGAGATGGCTTAGTGGTTAAGGTGTTTACCTGAAAAGCCTAAGGACCCAGGTTCCATGCCCCAGGACCCACTTAAGCCAGATGCACAAGGTGGTGCATGCGTCTGGAGTTCATCTGCAGTGGCTGGAGGCCCTGGCACACCCATTCTCTCTCTACCTCTCTCAAATAAATAAATAAAATATTTTAAAATTTATTTATTTATTTGAAAGAGGCAGAGAGAGAGAATGGGCATGCCAGGGCCTCCAGGCACTGCAAATGAACCCCAGATGCATATGCCCCCTTGTGCATCTGGCTTACGTGGGTCCTAGAGAATCAAACCAGTATCCTTTGGCTTTGCAGGCAAATGCCTTAACCACTAAGCCATCTCTCCAGCCCAAATAAAATGTTTTTAAAAATTCAAACAAGGGCTGGAGAGATGGCTTAGTGGCTAAGGCACTTGCCTGCAAAGCCTAATGACCCGGTTTGATTCCCTAGTGCCCACATAAAGCTAGATGCACAAAGTGGTGCATGCATCTGAAATTTGTTTGCAGTAGCTGGAGGCCCTGACACACCCATTCTCTCTCTCTCTCTCTCTCTCTGTCTCTCTGCTTGCAAATGAATAAATAATTTTTTCTTCTTTTTTTTTTCCTTTTTTTTTTGGTCTCACTCTGGTCCAGGCTGACCTGGAATTCACTATGTAGTCTCAGGGTGTCCTCAAACTCGGCAATCCTCCTACCTCTGCCTCCCGAGTGCTGGGGTTAAAGGCGTGTGCCACCACGCCCGGCTATAATTTTTTTTTTTTAATCCTAACAAAAAACAAAAGAGGAGCAAACAGTGAAATGTTATTGGTGACTGTTGGGCTGTTGAGAATCACAGGCTTTTCATGTTGCCTATTGGAGTTTCTACAATGACAATGGACATTAGAGCAGCTGGGAAAGTGTCAAAGCAGAGTCACAGATAAAGGAGAGGTACCTGAGTTGTAAAGTGAGGCTGTAATTGTCCCAAGGGTGGTCCACATTCCAAAGACACTGCAGACACCTCATGGTGGTCCTGGGCCTCAGGCATGGGAGGGACTGGATGAAGAGGTGGTCTCCCTGAAAACAGGATCAGAAAAGTATGGGTCATGCATGTATTTCACTTCCGGATTTCTCTGCTGAACTCAACACTCAGAAAAAACCATACATTTCTTTTTAGAACCAAAGTCACTTCTATGCCAGAGAACTTAGGGTTGGGGGTGGGGTCAAATGTGAACTGTGACACACCAGCCCTTGGCAAAGCTCAAGAACATACAACCCAACTTCCTGGCCTCATGCACTCCTCACACAGCTGCTCAGAAGGGCAGAATGAGCATGCTAACAGGCCCAAAGACAGGTCTCTGCAGCACATAAATGCAGCAACCTATGTGAAGCCACAGACTGCCATTCCTGCTACTCTGGAGGCTGAGGAAGGAGGATTGCTTGAGCCCACAAGTTCATGGCCAGCATAGCAAGCCTCCATTACAAAAAAAAAAAAAAAAAAAAAAAAGCTGGGCATGGTGGCACACACCTTTAATCCCAGCACTTGGGAAGCAGTGGTAGGAGGATCACTGTGAGTTTGAGGGCACCCTGAGACTACATAGTGAATTCCAGGTCAGCCTGGAGACATGGCTTAGCAGTTATCACATGTAAAGCCAGATGCACAAGGTGGTGCATGCATCTGGAATTTGTTTGCAGTGGCTGGAGGTCCTGGTGTGCCCATTTCTTTTTTTTTTTTTTAATTTATTTCAAAGAGATAGAATTGCCAGGACCTCTAGCCACTGCAAACAAACTCCATATGCATGCACCACCTTGTGTATCTGGCTTTATGTGGATACTGAGGAACTAGACCTGGGTCTGGTGCATACATTCTGTCTTCTATTTCTCTTTGCTTGCAAATAAATAAATATAAAAAAATTTAAAGTTGGGTGTTGTGGCACATGCCTTTGATCCCAGCACTCAGGAGACAGAAGTAGGAGAATCACCATGAGTTCAAGACCACCCAGAGACTACATAGTGAATTCCAGGTCAGCCTGGGCTAGAGTGAGATCCTACCTTGAAAAACCAAAAAGAAAACGAAAGACGGCTGGAGAGATGATTCAGTGGTTAAGGCATTTGCCTACAAAGCCTAACTACCCAGGTTCGATTCCCCAGTACCTACATAAAGCCAGATGCACAAGGTGGTGCATGTGTCTGGAATTCATTTGCTGTTGCTAGGGGCCTGGCAACCCATTCTTTCTCTATCTTCCTCTTTCTGTCTCTCACTCAAATAAATAGATATTTAAAAAAAAAAAAGAGGCAAAGTTCACAAAGATAAACTTAAAAGTTATGACTATAAGAAATGCTTCAGGGATTGGGGAGATGGCTTAGCGGTTACAGTGCTTGCCTGCAAAGCCAAAGGGCCCAGGTTCGATTCCCTAGTACCCATGTAAGCCAGATGCACAAAATGGCACATGCATCTGGAATTCATTTGCAATGGCTGAAGGCCCTGGTGTGCCCATTCTCTGTCTCTCTCTCTCAAATAAATAAATAAAAACAAAAAATTTTTTTTCGAGGTACAGTCTCACTCTAGCTCAGGCTGACCTGGAATTCACTCTGTAGTCTCAGGCTGCCCTTGAACTCACAGCGATCCTCCTACCTCTGCCTCCCAAGTGCTGGGATTAAAGGTGTGCACCACCATGGCCGGCTTCAAAAATATTTTTTTAAAAAAGATATGCCTCAGTGTTGTAGCTCACTCAAGCTATGTTCTGATGTTAAGACCCTATTGCTGAAGACTCTCCATACTTGGGGTACAAGGCCACTGAGAAATCCCACTGGAACTGAGCTGATAACCTCCTCCATGTAGACCAGCTGACAAAAAGCTAGAAGAAGCCATTCTGCATGCAGTTCAATGGGAGAAAGAGAAATCACCAGTGAAGATACTCAACAGTGGACACTGCAAGCCTTGTATTTGGCCAGCCAGGCCAAATGAGCCACTAGTGGCACGTCTGTCATGGTGGAAACCAACTGCCCTCTAATTGGACTGGAGGCCCACTCCATGGGAGGGAATACATCCCTGATACTGAAAACTTAAAACAGGGGTAGTTATGAGTCCTGGGGGTGTAACATCTGCTGATGTCTGGCTAAATGTATATACTATGCTTATCAAACTGCCCAGTAAGCATTTCTCTTAATGTTCATACCCTTATATTAATGCTACTCTCACTGTTGGTAGAGAATCTTCTCTTTTCAGATGGCAGTGACCTTGGGATGACCCAGAAGGCATCATGGTGCTGGAAAGAAGTGACAGGAGTGCTCAGCGCTGCAATATCTCTATCACACCTTCCAAGGCTCAGGGTCTATTGCGGAAGAGATGTCAGCAAGAATGTAAGAGCCAAAGGAAGGGTAGGACTCCTTACAGCGTGCTCCCCCCAGACACAAAATGGCCTGGATATCCATGACCTCACAGTGCCTGACACTACCTACACAAGACCATCATAATAGGAGGAAAATATCATGACATCAAAATAAGAGAGAGACTGATTGAGAGAGGCAGCGGATATGATGGAGAATGGAATTTCAAAGGGGAAAGTGAGGGGAGGGAGGGCATTACCATGGAATACTGTTTACAATTAGGAAGTTGTCAATAAAAAAAATTGAAAAGAAGAAAATCAATAAAATAATAAAATAAAATGTTTTTTTTTTAAAAGTAAACATTTTACTAAAAAAAAAGAAAAAAGATATGATCTGAGGCCAGGCATGGTAGCGCACGCCTTTAATCCCAGCACTCGGGAGGCAGAGGTAGGAGGATCGCCAAGAGTTCGAGGCCACCCTGAAACTACATAGTAAATTCCAGGTCAGCCCGAGCTGGAGTGAGACCCTACCTCAAATAAACGAAAAAAAAAAAAAACAAAACAAAACAGATATGATCTGAGGCCAGGAGTGGTAGCTCTCACCCATAATCCCAGCACTCAGGAGGCTGAGGTAAGATTGCTGTGAGTTCAAGATCAGCCTGGCTAGAGTGAGCTTTATTTCTCAAGTACCAAAAATTGTTCCTGGTGTCTTTTACAGTTACACTCTTCTTTCTTCCTCATTCCTTCTTTCTTCCCTCCTCCTTCCCTCCCCCTCCTCCTTCTTCTCTTTTTGAGATAGAGTTTCACTCTAGCCCAGGCTGGCCTGGAATTCATCTTGTAGTCTCAGGATGGATGGCCTTGAACTCATGGTGATCCTCCTACCTCTGCCTCCCAAGTGCTGGGATTAAAGGCTATTCTTCCTTTTTAAATTTTTAAAATTTTTTTGTTTATTTTTATTTATTTATTTTAAAGTGAGAGAGAGAGAGAAAGAGGCAGATATATATAGAGAGAATGGGCACGCCAGGGCCTCCAGCCACTGCAAACGAACTCCAGACGCGTGTGCCCCCTTGTGCATCTGGCTAACGTGGGTCCTGGGGAATCAAGCCTCGAACCGGGGTCCTTAGGCTTCACAGGCAAGCGCTTAACCGCTAAGCCATCTCTCCAGCCCTAAAGGCTATTCTTGAAAGCACATGGAAAATTGCCTTTGCCATTACCTTGTGTCCTTAGATATTCTTCCTTAGTAACACTTAGGCTCACTCATTATTATTATTATTATTTTGGTTTTTTGAGGTAGGGTCTCACCCTAGCCTAAACTGACCTGGAATTCACTCTGTAGTCTCAGGGTGGCCTCAAACTCATGGTGATCCTCCTACCTCTGCCTCACGAGTGCTGGGATCAAAGGTGTACGCCACCATGCCTGGCTCACTCATTATTTTTAAAGGATCTTTCTTTTTTATTTTACTTATTTATTTGAGGGGGTGGGAAGAATGGGCAGGCCACGGCCCCTAGCCACTGCAAATGAACTCCAGATGCATGTGCATCTGGCTTTATGTATGTCCTGGGGAATTGAACCCAAGTTGTTAGGCTTTGCAGGCAAGTGCCTTAACCACTGAGCCATCTCTCCAGCCCTGTCTGCAAAGTCTTTGATTCTCTTCTATGTATTTATTTGCTTTGTGTGGGGGGGGGAGGCGGGGGGAGGTTGAATGTTTCTGAGGATGGAACCCAGGGCTTTGCACGTGCTAGGCAAATGCTCTGCTACCAAGTGCTAGCCTTTGTCCTACGTTCTAGATACGTAAAGAAGCTCTTTGTGTCCTCTGAAGCTGTCTGTGCTCCACAAGCACACAGCAGTTTGCATCTATGAACTGGAATAAATATCTCTGAGTGTTGTTCTCCCTGACCTTGTCCTCCAGAACCCAGAAGCTCAACTTGAGTAATCACACTTTCAGATAATTTAGTTTTCTGTGTAAATTCAATGAAAGTTTGTCTTTGTTCTGTTTTTGTTTTTCAAAGTACGATCTCTCTCTAGTCCAGGCTGACGTAGAATTAACTATGTAGTCTCAGGGTAGCCTTGAACTCACAGAGATTCTTCTATCTCTGCCTCCAGGAATACAGGGATGAAAGGTGTGTGCCACTAGGCCCAGCTCTCTTTGTTCTGATTCGAGTGAAAATACCAATTATGTAACTGAGGCTTGGCCTGGAAGACATGTTTTTGTTTGTTTTTTTGGTTTTTCGAGGTGGGGTCTCACTCTAGTCCAGGCTGACCTGGAATGCACTACGTAGTCTCAGGGTGGCCTCAAATTCACAGCGATCTTCCTACCTCAGCCTCGCGAGTACTGGGATTAAAGGCGTGCGCCACCACACCTGGCTTGAAGACATGTTTAAGAATGGTACCTAGCTGGGCTAGACTACGTAGTGCATTGCAGGTCAGCCTGGGCTAGAGTGAGATCCTACCTCGAAAAACAAAAAAAAAAAAAAGAAAAAATAATGGTGGCAACAGTCCTGGGAAGAGTACTGTGAGCTGTGAATACAGATGTCAGGACATCCTCCCACGTGGGTGAGTGAGGAAGGCCTAAAAACTCTGGAGGCTTAGATGATATAGACACCTGGAAAAGAAAGGTAGTTGCTCAGATTCCTCAGGTTCATAGCTCAGGAGGCCTCACAGGCTCTTGCTTGGCTTACTGGGCCCCAGGATAATAAACGGGAGTGTTTAAAACTGCCAAGCCGGGCGTGGTAGCGCACGCCTTTAATCTCAGCACTCGGGAGGCAGAGGTAGGAGGATCACCATGAGTTCGAGGCCACCCTGAGACTCTATAGTGAATTCCAGGTCAGCCTGGGCTAGAGTAAGACCCTACCTTGGAAAACCAAATAAATAAATAAAACTCCTAAAGATGAAGCTGGAGAGATGGCTTAATAGTTAAGGTGCTTGCCTGCAATGCCTAAGAACCCATGTTTGATTCTCCAGATCCCACCTAAGACAGACGCACAAGGTGATGCATGCATAAGGTAGAACAGGCTCAAGGTGGCACATGCGTCCAGAGTTCCATTACAGTGGCTAGAGGCCCTGGTGTGCCAATTCTCTCTCATGCTCTTGCTCTTTCTCTCAAAAAAAAAAAAAAAAAAAAAAAAAAGCCAGGCGTGGTGGTACACGCCTTTAATCCCAGCACTTGGGAGGCAGAGGTAGGAGGATCACCTTGAGTTTAAGGCCACCCTGAGACTACAGAGTGAATTCCAGGTCAGCCTGAGCTAGAGTGAGGCCCTAACTCGAAAAAAATAAAAAGGCCAGCCTGTTGGGCTTGCCCCTCCCCCACAAAAAACCTCCCAGAGAGCTGGGCATGGTGGCACAGGCCTTTAATCCCAAGCACTCAGGAGATAGAGGCAGGGGGATTGCTGTGAGTTCTAGGGCAGCCTGGTCTAGAATGAGACCCTATCTCAAAAACAAACAGGGCTGGAGAGATGGCTCAGCTATTAAGGAGCTTGCCTACAAAGCCTAAAGACCCAGATTCAATTCCCCATTATCCACGTAGAACCAGATGCACAAGGTGGCACATGTGTCTGGAGTTCATTTGCAGTGGCTAGAGGCCCTGGTGTCCCCATTCTCTATCTCTTTCAAATTAAAAGAAAAGAAATGGTATGCTGGGCATGGTGGCACACACCTTTAATCCCAGCACTTGGGAGGCAGAGGTAGGAGGATCACTGTGAATTGAAGGCCACCCTGAGACTACATAGTGAATTTCAGGTCAGCCTGGGCTAAAGTGAGACTCTACCTTGGAAAACCAAAAATAAATAAATAAATAAATAAATAAATAAATAAATAAATGTTATCTTAATGGACTTAAATTCCACCATAATAGAAAGGCTTTCTTCCATGGGTATATTGTTCCATGACTGAAAGTTGTGTGATTTGGTTCTAGAAGGTAGTTCCTATTCTTGGATGATAGGTAATAATTGTGTAGCAACATTGAAACTAATAGATTCACCCAGTCCTGCATTTCACTAGTTTGAGGAAATTGAGTTTCTTGCCAAAAACAAGCGCAAAATGCCCCTACCATAGCCAAGGAAGCTCATGCCCAGGAGCCAGGGGAGGAGCTTCTGGAACAGGGTGACACTGGCTAGTCCTGCACATGTGTACTTGCCTCCTATGCAAATTGCTGGGCAGTAACACTGAAGGGAGTCATCCAAAGAAGAGATTGGAATACACAGCAGGCTACCACCCAAGAGAGCCATGCTTTTAAAAATTATTTTATTTCTTATTTGTGTGTGTGTGTGTGTGTGAGAGAGAGAGAGAGAGAGAGAGAGAGAGAGAGGCAGAGACAGAGAATGGGTGGTGCACCAGGGCCTCTAGCCACTTCAAACTAATTCCATAGACATTGTGCATCTGGCTTTATGTGGGTACTGGGGAATCAAACCTAGGTCCTTTGACTTTGCAGGTAAGTGCCTTTAATGGCTAAGCCACCTCTCTCCAGCCCATATTTTTTAAAAAATTAAAATATTTTATTTATTCATTTATTTGAGAGAGAGGGAGAGAGAGAATGAATTGGCACACAGGACCTTCAGCGGTTGCAAATGAACTCCAGACACATGTACCACCTTGTGCATCTGGCTTACGTGAGGTCCTGGGAACTGAACCTGGGTCCTTTGGCTTTGCAGGCAAGTGCCTTAACTGCTAAGCCATCTCTCCAGCCCTAAAAGCTTAAAAAAATTATTTAATAACTCCCAAATCCCTTGATCTGCAGGGTGCACACATGGAAAGCTAGCAGGACCTGAGAAGATAAACCCCTCGTACTTTACCCAAGCCACAGCTGAAACCCCAGAGGAGCTGGGGAGATGAGCAAGAGTGCTGCTTCCATGGTGAACCTGATAATCAGTGCCAGGGTGAAGGAAACAGACACTGAGGATTCTCAACACTAATCAAAGCAGAGGTCCAGAGGTTCCTAAGAGCTCATCAATGAAGCAGACTTAATTCCCCCCCCCCTTTTTTTTCTGGTGCTGAGGACCAAACCCAGCGCCTTGCACTTGGTAGGCAAATGCTCATCCACTGAGTTAAATCCCCAGCCCCTGAAGTAGACTCACCCACCATGGCTCAGGGAATTTTGTGGTAGAGGGGGCGAAAAGACTATAACAGCTACAGGTTGAGACATCATGCCCAAAATTATTCCCTCCCCCAAAAATGACTGCTGCTACCAGAACGCACAATGCACAACCTCACAGGGAATACCTGCAATGCCACTGAGGAGGGTCCCCAGCAGAATAGGGGTTAGGGATGAGGGAAAAGAGGCTATTAACACATGATGTATCCATACATAATATGTTGTTAATAATAATAAAAAGTTAAAAGAACTAATTCGTGCCGGGTGTGGTGGGGTGCGCCTTTAATCCCAACACTTGGGAGGCAGAGGTAGGAGGATCGCTGTGAGTTCGAGGCCACCCTGAGACTACATAGTGAATTAATTGCAGGTCAGCCTGGGCTAGAGCGAGACCCTACCTCAAAACAATAACAACAACAACAACAACAACAAAGAGACTAATTGGAAAGGGGAAGGGATTCAAGAGGGTGGATTTGAGAGGAGGGAGAACAGGAGTGGGGGGAGGGAATTTTCATGGTTTATTGTCTATACTTATGGAAACAGTCAATAAAATGTTTTTAAAAATCAGTAAGTTAAATTATTTTTTTAATTATTTTATTTATGGGCTGGAGAGATGGCTTAGCAGTTAAGGCATTTGCCTGCAAAGCTAAAGGACCCAGGTTCAATTCCCCAGGTCCCACATAAGCCAGATGCACAAGGGGCACATGTGTCTGGAGTTCATTTGCAGTGGCTACAGGCCCTGGCATGCCCATTCTCTCTCTATCTTCTTCTCTGTCTCTCTTTTCTCTCTCTCGCTCGCTTGCTCTGCTTGCAAATAAATAAATAAAATTAAAAAAATTATTTTATCTATTTGTGTGTGTAAGAGAGAGGCAGATCAAGAGAAAGAATGAGAGCCGAGCGGAGTGTCTGAACCATACACTGATCTTCTCTCTGCTCTCTCTCTCATCACCTCACTCTCGCCACCTGCCCACCTTCCTTCACGCAAGTCCTCAGCCGCCCAGAACACCTTCCACCATGGCCACCTCAGCAAGTTCCAACTTGAACAAAAGCATCAAGCAGATGCACATGGCCCTGCCTCAGGGTGAGAAGGTCCAAGCCATGTATATCTGGATCGATGGTACTGGAGAAGGGCTGCGCTGTAAGACCCACACCCTGGACTGTGAGCCCAAGTGCACAGAAGAGTTGTCAGAATGGAATTTTGATGGCTCTAGCACTTTTCTGTCTGAGGGTTCCAACAGTGACATGTACCTCCTCCCGGTTGCCTTGTTTCGTGACCCTTTCTGGAAGGATCCCAACAAGCTGGTGTTCTGTGAAGTTTTCAAGTATAATCGGAAGCCTGCAGAGACCAATTTAAGGCACACCTGTAAGCGGATCATGGACATGGTCAGCAACCAGTAACCCTGGTTTGGAATGGAGCAGGAATACACTCTCATGGGGACCCCTTGGGTCGACCTTCCAATGGCTTCCCTAGGCCCCAAGGCCCATATTATTGTGGCATGGGAGCAGACAAAGCCTATGGCAGAGATATCGTGGAGGCTCACTACCGGGCCTGCTTGTATGCTGGAGTGAAGATCACAGGAACAAATGCCGAGGTCATGCCTGACCAGTGGGAATTCCAAGCTGGACCCTGTGAAGAAATCTGCCTGGGAGATTATCTGTGGGTGGCCCGCTTTATCTTGCATAGTGTAAGTGAAGACTTTGGCGTTATAGCAACCTTTGATCCTAAGCCCATTCCTGGGAACTGGAACAGCACAGGCTGCCATACCAACTTTAGCTCGAAGGCCATGCGGGAGGAGAATGGTCTGAAGTATGTTGAGGAGGCCATTGAGAAACTCAGCAAGCGGCACTAGTACCACATACGTGCCTACCATCCCAAGGGAGGCCTGGACAATGCCCGGCACCTGATTGGATTCCATGAAACCTCCAACATCAACGACTTTTCCGCTGGTGTTGCCAACTGCAGCGCTAGCATCCACATTCCCCGGGCTGTCGGCCAGGAGAAGAGGGGTTATTTTGAAGACCATTGCTCTTCTGCCAATTGTGACCCCTTTGCAGTGACAGAAGCCATCATCCATACATGTCTTCGCAACAAGACTGGCGACGAGCCCTTCCAGTACAAAAACTAAGTGGATGATGCTTCCAGCAATTGAGCCCTTCCCAGTTCTTCATCTCACTGCAACTCTCCCTCTCTCCGTTGTCTTAATTATCCCCATTACTCAAAGGTGGAATTTCAAGGTCTTTTTATTCCTCATGCCCAGTGAACCTTGCTTTCCTTGGTCAGGATGGAGGGGTCAAGTTCTTTTTTTTTTTTTTTTTTTTTTGGTTTTTCGAGGTAGGGTCTCACTCTAGCCCAGGCTGACCTGGAATTCACTATGGAGTCTCAGGGTGGCCTCGAACTCACGGCAATCCTCCTACCTCTGTCTCCCGAGTGCTGGGATTAAAGGCGTGCGCCACCACGCCCGGCTAAATTCTTAATCTCCATGTACCCAGCCCCCATTTTCTTCCTTTCTAATGTGTTTGTGGGTAGGGGCAGGGAAAGGTGACGACTGCTTCTCTCTCTGGAGGTGTGCTTGTCTGGTAGATGTCACTTCCACACAAAGCAGTGTTTGAAGGAGGGGAGAACTTTCTCTAAAGGATAGCTGAAAGGGCAGGCCTGACTACTTATGATGGCATGTCTCCTTGGTGGGAAACTTAAATTCTTAAGATTAAACCAACTCTTACAAGTGGAAGTTAGGAGAACAGCAAGAACTGGGGGTTAGTTTACCCCTTGTGTTTCTCTTGCTTGGAGCCACACACATCCTTCACAAACAACAGCTCAGCAGCAACAGATGGCTGTCCTACCTTAAGAGAAGAAAAGTTCTTTACTGCTTGTTCCTCCATTTATAACACAAAGCAAAGTAGTATTTTTATATTTAAATGTAAAAACAACAAAATTATATAAGGGTTGTGGATATGTGTGTTTTTCTAAAGAAGAAAACAAACATTCTGGTCACTGGGTGCCAAATGTGAGGTAAATTATTTGGTTCAAAGGTCCCCTTTTTAAGTAAAGGAAGTGGCAGTGGGGAACATAGTACTAGAAAAATTGGTTATTTGGGACTGTTCCTCATTTTACCAGGATTTCCCTGCCCATTTTTTGCAGGTGATAGGTACACATTACTTGCAGTCTCTGAGCCCCATGCCTAACTCTAGAAGACACACACGCACTTGTCCACATGTGGGTTTAGAAGTATGAGATGGGTGGTCAGCTTGAAAATTGTTACTGACGAGGGGGTGTTGGGGTTATTTTTTGGTGGGATTTAGCATGTCACTAAAGCAGGCCTTTTGATATATTAAATTTTTTTTAAAGCAAAATAAGTTTTAGATTTTAATCAAATTTGCAGGGTTTCGAAGTCTAGTTTTACAGAATTGCCTCTTTGCTTCAACTGTCTTTCCACTTGCTTCTTGGAGGAGCTGGGGACAGACCTGGAGTTAAAACACTTGTAATTTTGTATCCTAGTGTCTTATTCTCCCAGCAAAATGTTCTTGTTTGTTAAAATTCCTAGGGAGTAGTCTTTCCTATCATAATAAACACACCCTGTTCCCCCCCCCAATATATATATATGTATAGATGACAAAAAAAAAAAAACACTCATGAATGCGAAGCCCTACGGGCGGGGGGGGGGGGGGGGAGAACACACAAATTAAAAGATATACAAAGCAAAAAAAAGAATTATCTATGATGACTGGCCAAAACAACGGATTTGCTAATGAGAATTTACTTTTTGTGAGTCTGTGGTTAAAGAGGAATTTTGATTTACTGCTGTATTCTCCCAGCACTGCCTAGCTCATGAGGACGCACTCTACATGAGACTTGGAATTGCTGGCAGAGGAGAGGAAACCCAGATGCCACCAACAGGCCAGGGGAAAGAGGAAGAAATCAATGACGCCACTGTACCATCTCTTCTAAGAATCAACTTGCTAAGGACCTGAAATGTCCAGAAATGACCTGAAATGTTCAGAGGGAAAGCAGGCTGTGCGTGCACACAAGATGTGTGCATAGAGGTCAGACCTGGTGGTGCCCTGTGTGAGGGTGTGCATGGGCAGTGTATGCACAGGCTGATGAGAGAATATACACACTAAAGGACAGAGGTGGCATTTTCTTTCTTTGTTTCGTTTTTTTTTTTTTTTTTCTTTTTCAAGGTAGGGTCTCGCTCTAGCTCAGGCTGACCTGGAATTCACTATGTAGTCTCTTACATCTCTTATCTCTGCCTCCCAAGTGCTGGGATTAAAGACATGTGCCACCACACCCAGCCCAGAGGTGGCACTTTCAACAAAATGAAGATTAGCTCCAGTCAATCATTTTTTTAATTTTATTTTAAAATTTATTTATTTGACAGAGAAAGAGGGAGAGAGAGAGAATGGGCACACCAGGACCTCCAGCCACTGCAAACGAACTCCAAATGTGTGTGCCTCCTTGTGCATCTGGCTAACGTGGGTTCTGGGGAATGGAACCTGGGTCCTTTGGCTTTGCAGGCAAACACCTTAACTGCTAAACTAAGCCACCCCTACAGCCCCATTTAATCATTTTTGTTTTTCTATATATTTTTTGGCTTTAATACTTTTTTTTTTTTTTTTTTGGTTTTTCGAGGTAGGGTCTCACTCTAGCTCAGGCTGACCTGGAATTCACTATGTATTCTCAAAGTGTCCTTGAACTCATGGTGATCCTCCTACCTCTGCCTCCCAAGTGCTGGGATTAAGGGCGTGCGCCACCACGCCTGGCTACAATTTTTATACATTTTGATGTGTGTGTGTGTGTGCACATGTGCCATGGCCAGTTTGTGAAAGACAGAGGAAAACTTTCAGGTCAGTTGATCCTTGCCTTATACTTTTTTTTGTTTGCTTGTTTGTTTGTTTTTTGTTTTTTGAGGTAGGGTCTCACTCTGTTCCAGGCTGACCTGGAATTCACTATGTAGTCTCAGGGTGGCTTCGAACTCACCACTATACTCCTACCTCTGCCTCCCGAGTGCTGGAATTAAAGGCATGCGCCTGGCATTGCCTTATACCTTGTTTGAGGTAGGGTCTCTTTTTCTTGTTCATTGCTCCATTTGCGAGCTTCAGGGATATCCTCCTGTATTTGCTTCCCTTCTTGTCATAGATGTGCTGGAATTACAGAAGCTTGTCAACCCAGACTGACCTGGAATTTACTCTGTAACCCAGGTTGGTCTCAAACTCACAGTGAGCCTCCTACCTCAGCCTGGGCTACAGTGAAACCCTGCCTGAAAAAAAATCCCCCCCCCCCCGCCGCCAAAATAAGCGTGAGCCTACATGTCCAGCTATTTTTGTGTGTACGTAATGTGTGTGTTCATTGTATACTGCACTTACCTGTGTGTGTGTGTGGGGGGGGGTTTACTCCACTCCATATAGCATTTCTGCCAGTTCTTTGAGCAGGAGTCTCTTACTGATAGGGAGCATGGTGGTTTTCCCTGGTGATTCCCCATGATTCCCTGGTCTCTACTACCCTTTGTGGGACTAGGATTACAAGTTTGTATAGCCATGCCCAGCTTTTATATGGGATCTGAAGATTTGAACATGGGCAGGTTTAGACCCCCTCAGGCTCTCTGCTTGCACAGAAGTCCACCTAACTGCTGAGCCATATCTCTAGCCCTTTTTTTCCCTGTTTTTTTTTTTTTTTTTTTTTTTTTTTTTTTTCCGAGGTAGGGTATCACTCTAGCCCAGGCTGACCTGGAACTCACTCTGTACGCCCAGGCTGGACTCAAATTCACAGTGATATTACCTCTGCCTCACTAGTGCTGGGATTAAAGATGGATGCCACCACAACTGGTTTATTTTTTGTTGTTGTTGTTGTTATTGTTTAAACTTTTAAAAATACTTATCTTATTTGAGAGAGAGAGAGAAAGAGAGAGGCAGATAGAGAGGGGGAAAGAGTAGGCGTATCAGGGCCTTCAGCCACTGAAAACGAATCCCACATGCATGCACCACCTCATGCATCTGGAGTACGTGGCCCCTGGGGAATCCAACCTGGTTCCTTTGGCTTTGCAGGCAAATGCCTCAACCACTAAACCATTTCTCCAGCCTTTTATTTGTTTTTTCAAGATAGGGTCTCTAGCTCAGGCTGACCTGGAATTCACTATGTTGTCTCAGGGTGGCCTGAAACTCCGCAATCCTCCTACCTCTGCCTCCTGAGTGTTGGGATTAAAGGCGTGTGCCACCATGCCCAGCATGGTTTTTTATTTTTTGTTAAAAAAAACTGTCAAAAAATAAAAATAAAACTATCTTACTCTGTATGTAGCCTAGGACACCCTTGAATTCAGTTTGTCTGCCTCAGTCTCCTGAGAGCTTGGATTAAAATGTAAGGTATGAAGCTGGGTGTAGTGGCTCATGCCTTTAATCCCAATATTAGGGAGGCAGAGGTAGGAGGATCTCCGAAAGTTTGAAGCTACCCTGAGACCACATAGTGAATTCCAGTTCAGCATAGGCTAGAGAGAGACCCTACCTCAATAAATAAATAAATAAATAAATAAATAAATAAATAAAGTTGCTTTTTCTTTTTAAAGCAGAGGGCTAGAGAGATGGCTCTGGCTCTGTGGCTAAGGCTCTTGCCTGCAAAGCCTGATGTCTGGGTTCAGTTCCCCAGTACCTATGTAAAGCCAGATGTAGAAGGTGGTGCATGCATCTAGAGTTCATCTGCAATGGCTAGAGGCTCTGGTGCACCCATTCTCTCTGTCTTCTCTCTAGCTCTGTTTGCAAATAAAAAAATTTTAAATAGAAGAAAAGTCACTACAGAGAAAAATGAAAATTTGCTGGGTGTGGTAACACATGCCTTTAATTCCAGCATGTAGGAAGCTGAGGTAGGAAGATCACCATGAGTTTGAGGCCATCCTGAAGACTATAGAGTAAATTCCAGATCAGCCTGGGCTAGGGCAAGACCCTACCTTGAAGGAAAAAAAAAAAAAAAAAAAAGGCACCAAAAGACTTGGGTGTGATGGCATCTATCTGTAACCCCATACTTGGGCTAAACAGAAGGATTGTGAGTTCAAGGCTAGGCTGGGTTATATTATTATTATCATATATTTTTTGGGGGAGTTCGAGGCAGGGTCTTGCTCTAGCTCAGGTTAGCCTGGAATTCACTATGTAGTCTCAGGAAGGCCTCAAACTCTCAGTGATCCTCCTACCTCTGCCTCCTGAGTGCTGGGATTAAAGGTGTGCACCACCATGCCTGGCAGTGGTCTATATTATATAGTGAGATTTGTCTCCAAAAATCAAGAGCTGGGGACATGGCTCAGTGGTAGAGTGCTTGCCTAATGTGTATAACCGGGGTTCCATCTCCCTCACTGCAAAAACAAATAAAAATATAAAAGAAGTCAGGTATGGTGGTGGTGCATGACTTTAATCCCAGCACTCAGGAGGCTGAGGTAGAAGGATCACTGTGAATCTCTAGGTCCACGTAAGCCAGACACACAGTCATGTAAGCGCACAGGGTCACACATGTGCACAAGGGGGACATGCATCTGGAAATCGATGGCAGTGGCTGGAGGCCCTGACACGCTAATTCTCTTTCTCTCTCTCTCACTCTTGCATTAAAAAAAAAGAGATCCCAAGCCGGGCATAGTGGCACAGCCTTTAATCACAGCACTCGGGAGGCAGAGGTAGGAGGATGGCTGTGAGTTCAAGGCCACCCTGAGACTACATAGTTAATTCCAGGTCAGCCTGGACCAGAATGACCCTACCTTGAAAAAAAAAAAAAAGAAGATCCCAGCACTTGGGAGACAGAGGTAGGAGGATTGCCATGAATTGAGGCTACCCTGAGACTACATAGTAAATTCCAGGTCACCCTGGGCTAGAGTGAAACTCTACCTTAATAAACCAAAAAAAAAAAAGTTATCAAGTCAGAAAAGTCTTACACCAGCTGGGTGTGGTCGTACACACTTAGGAGGCAGAGGTTGAGTTTGAGGCCAGCCTGGGCTACAGAGAGACTCTACCTCAAAAAAAAAAGTATTATATTAATATCGCTGTACCCTTCAGACATTAGTCACTATGACTGGTGGCTCTCTGACACTATAAGGCAGACAGGGAGCAGCCCAGAGAGATGGGCAGTGGGTATAGCCATATTTGGACATAGTGACACAAAAACCAAAGGCAGGACGTATCGTCCCAGCAGAGCCTTAACAACTGTACGGATGGGTACGTAGAGGAGCAACTCACTACACCATGTGTCCATAAGGCTAGGCTGGCTCTGGAAGCCTTGATAAAAGGTCAGAGGTGGAGCAGCAGTGATGGCTCAGTAGTTAAGGTGCTTGTCTGAAAAGCTAAGGACTTGGGTTCAATTCCACAGTTCCCATGTAAAGTCAGATACACAGGGTGGTTCATGTGTCTAGAGTTTGTTTTCAGTGGCTGGAGGCCCTGGTGTACCCATTGTCTCTTTCCTTCTTCCTTCCTTCCTTCCTTCCTCCCTTCCTTTCTTCTCTCTCAAATAAATAAATACTTTTTTTCTTTTTTAAAAAAAGGTCACAGGCTCCATGTGCAGAAGGGAAGCATGACTACCATCTGTGGCAGTACTGGCAGAGTCTGGCATAGACAAGGAAGCCAAGGTGGAAGAACAGCAAAGTTCAAATGGGAGAGGGAGCAGTGGCTGAGTGGAAGAATTGAGACAGAAACTGGAGCTCTAACTGCTGATGCCACTGTGGATGCTGACAGCTCAGCAACAGAGGTGGGAGGAGTGTGGCAGCAGGCTGTCTTTATAAGAAGTGAGTTGGGGTTCTTTTTGCACTTGGAGGAAGTTGTACTGGAAGCGCCACAGAAACACAGGAAAGGTGACCTCTCCCTTCAGGTTATGAAACAGAGGAAGACAGCTGAGTAGTTTCTACTGATGCTGGTCCTGAAAGATGCTGAGCCGACACTGGGATTGATGCATGAGGCTCAATGCCCTGCATTCACAGGTGCTAGGATTACAGGCTTGTGGCCACCACATCTGGCTTGTATTGCATCTTATTTATTTGTTTACTTATTTATTAATTATTATTATTTTGAGACAAGGTCTCAAACTACAGACGAGGCTAGCGTGGAACTAATGTGGCTCAGGCTAGTCTAGAACTTGTGATGATCCCCCTATTTCAACCTCCTGTGTACTGAGCTGTCTTGCATCTTTCTCTTTTAGTTTAGGTTTTTGTTTTGTTTTTGAGGTAGAGCCTCGCACTAGCCCAGGTTGTCCTGGAACTCACTATATAGTCTCAGGCTGCCTTGGACTCACAGCAATCCTCTTTCCTCTGCCTCCTGAGTGCTGGGATTTAAAGGCTTGTGCCACCATGCATTTTTTTTTTTTTTTTTTTTTTTTTTTGGCATCTCTTTGAAAGAGTTTGGGACTCAAGTGTTTGCTTCTCCTAGAAAGTCAGTTGGATGTCCGCAGGCACTGCGACACTCTCAGGGGCACCCACAGAGGGTTGGCCTGGAGTTGCCTTGCTGTTTGCCACATAGGATCGACACATGTGGTAGAACAGTGGGTCGGGGGACACTCAGTTCTGAGATGAATCCCTGTTCTGTGCCACAGGCATCTGGTAGGCTCCACTTCACTTCAGCCTTCCCAGGAAACCGGCCTGTACAGGCTCATGGCAGGCAAGCCAGGAAGCTCCCCTGGCAGGTCCATGACATCCCTACCCCTCACTGGCCTGGCCCTGTCCTCTTCCTAGGCACTTACCTGTAGGGTGGGCCAGCTGGGCACGCAGCCGGTTCCCCATCTCAAGCAGCTGCTCCCTCTCCAGGTGGAGGCTAAGGATTTTCCTGGCTGCTTCCTGTAGTTTCCTCTGTAGGTGGGGCACAGATAAGGCCTGTGGAGGCTGTGCCCCTGGCTGGGGGCAACTGGAGAACTCCGCTTGGTCCGCAGCACCAGCAGGTCTCCCGTTGACCTGTAAACACAACCAGCCCACAGATAGCCCTGTGAGATGCCAGAGGATGAGGATGAGAGACAGATGGCTGCCCACCTACCCTTTAACAGTCAACATGTCAGACTGCTTTGCTGGTGACATACCTCCAAAAGAAAGACAAAGGGTGATTAGGATGGGCAGAGCACCCAGACTTTGGTGGCTCCACCTCACCCAGGAATGGAGTAGGCAGCCGCCCCCCAACTCTAGGGCTGAGGCCTGACCTAGGTTGCTCAGCTCCAGGTCCTCATCCTCTAGACTGCGGGCCCTGTGAGACCACATCCCTGAGCACACCTCCTCACAAGTTTCTCCTGGAAGTCTGGGCCCCTGTGTCTTTAAAGTGGAGACATTGAGAACCCATTTATACCAACCTGTACTGGGGGCTTCCCCGGGGCCTATACTTGGCTCTGTTTCAGGAACAAAGACAAATGCCCCCCCATCAACCCCACCCAGCCCCCAGACCCCGGAGACCTGGACCCTGTGAGGCCTGCCACTCGGCCACTGCCATTTCTCACTGCTGTAGTCCCTGTTTGCCCTTGGTCTCTGGCCTATGCTAGCTGGAGTCCTTCCCCACATCCTCCCCTGCTGCCCACAGACTGGCTAACTCTGCCTTTTCCTCCACTCTGGCTCTCCCTTCCCTCTACCTGCTGGAGGTCCCTCCCCCTGTTGTCCCCACTTCTGAGAAGGTACAAAGGAAAGCAGAGGAAGCTGAGGGGGGCCCAACGGCAAGGCCAAGTATAAATGTGAGTCTACGGAAAACACTTTGTGCTCCTTGCTCAGCGCAGCCTGGGCTCTGGGCCCACCCTCCACTACTATGCAGAAACATAGTTGTGGCATGAGGGAATGTGCGGGATGAGTACAGAGGCATAGGAGAGACCAGGTCCTGGCCCAGCCCAGCTGCTGATACCTTTGAAAAGCCATACTGCCCCTGTCCTAGGTGCTTGAGCTCCATGCCCTAGAATGCCCTTCATGCCCTGTTCTTTGTTTCCTGGTCCTCCCAGGGCTGGTAGATGCCTATGCCCTCCAGGCACTACAGTTCCTCAGGTAGCCTGGGGAATGTGGGTGACTGTACAAGTAGGTGACATGCACAGATGCCTCTGGTATATGCTATAGGCCACAAGGGACTAAAAAGCTCATGGGGATGACATGACAGAGGAGACATCTCTTAGACAGAGAAGGTCCTGTGGCCCCACAAGCAGGTCTCATCATAGCATCCCAATCCCAACATATTTCCAGTGTCAGCATTTGTGCTTCACCCTCTTGCAGATGTGTCCTTTGGAGGACAAAGGACCTGGTGGCTCTAGGAGAGGTGGCAGACCTGGAAGAAGGGAGGTCTGGTGGAGAGAGTGAGGCTGGTCACCTGGGGTCCCCATCAGTTAATTCTAAGGCCTGGGACTTACAGAACATTTGATTTTTTTTTTTTTTTTTTTTTTTTTTTTTAGTAATTAACAACTTCCATGATTGTAAACAATATGGTAATTCCCTCCCTCCCCCACTTTCCCCTTTGAACCTCCACTCTCCATCATATCCCCTCCCCCTCTCAGTCAGTCTCTCTTTTATTTTGATGTCATCATCTTTTCCTCCTATTATGATGGTCTTTTGTAGGTAGTGTCAGGCACTGTGAGGTCATGGATATCCAGGCCATTTTGTGGCTGGAGGAGCATGTTGTAAGGAGTCCTACCCTTCCTTTGGCTCTTACATTCTTTCCACCACCTCTTCCACAATGGACCCTGAGCCTTGGAAGGTGTGATAGAGATATTGCATTGCTGAGTACTCCTCTGTCACCTCTTAGCACCACATTTGAGTTTTTGATTCTCACATTGTTTTAAATGAGGAAAGGACCATTTTGACACAGTTCTAGAAGAACTTAACCTCTGAGGTTTAAGAGAAAATCTATTCTCTAGACACGGACCTTTCTTCCCAATGGCAGCCCTGGCATGACCCAGTGGTCTGATGGTGCCCTAGGTCTCCAGCAGGTCAGCATAGGCACTGTTTCTGACTACACACTCCCATGGGGGACATGCAGTGAACTTCTCTTAGCTCAGCTGGTAAAATGTGATTGATTAAAGAGCTTTGTAAAGCTTTTCTTCCAAATAGATTATACAACCTGAGAACACATTCAGGGATGTCTTCTGAACTATGGGCACTTACATAGCCACCCCTGTGCTTGCCCCATGCCTGCAGACCACCCTCATCCATCTATGCCACGGTCCTGGAAAGAAAGCTAGTCTAGACAATAAGAAAATCTGAGGAGCTGTCCGAATATGTTCGCCAGGCCCGTACCAGTCCTTCAGAAGGCTGTGATCAAAGCCAGTAGGCCCCACAGGGTGCAGAGTGCCCTTCCACAGGCGGGAGCCAAAGCTCCCAGGTGGACAACACTGCTCCCTAGTGGACACAAGACGGCTTCCTCAGACTGGCCTTCATGCCCAGCAAAGGGCAGGAAAGCCTGGGACTACAAGTGAGTTGATGAGGATGGTGGACTTGGAAGCAGGAGATGGCCTAGGCCCAACCCACACCCGCACAGCCCAGCCCAGTCCAGCCCAGCTGAGGTTAGGTGTAGATGTTGAGTAGCATACTCTGCTCAAAGCCTGTTCTGCCTCTGCACAGGGGCTGTGTGAGCAGTGAACAGGGAGTCTCAGTGGGCACTAGAGGCAGAGAAGTATGGCTAGCTTTGCAGGCTCCTTGGTTGGGTATGTGAAGAGGGCCTAGCTTTCAACAGAGTAGCTGCAAGGACAATTGGAAGAGTTAGCCCAAACTCCTGCCCTTGACGTCCCTGCTTCACCATTCCTACCTATCTCTACTTAAGCTTTTCCTGAGGCACTGAGGAGTGGCTGGGAGACACTGTACCATTACACCTAGACACTGTGGTCTATACTTTCCACAGAGACTGTATGGAACACTGTGGATTCTAATGACCTCACCTGGCCACCTGACCAGGGCCTTGTACCTATATGGCACCCACATGCTGGTATCCTTGGTCCACAGCTGGATCTGTATACTCCAAATCTGATTCCCTAGTCTGTAGTTTTTAAATATTTTTATTTATTTATTTGAAAGGATAGAGGGAGAGAGACACAGAGAGAGAACAAGCAAGTGCACCACTGCAAATGAACTCCAGATGTATTCGCCACCGTGTACACCTGGTTTTAAGTGGATATTGAAGAATCAAACCTCAAGCTGAGCACGGCGGTGCACGCCTTTAATCCCAGCAGTCAGAAGGCAGAGGTAGGAGGATCACCATGAGTTTGAGGTCACCCTGAGACTACATAGTGAATTTCAGGTCAGCCTGGGCTAGAGTGAGACCCTACCTCAGAAAAAAGAAGAAGAATCGAGCCTGTGTTGTTAGGCTCTGCAGGCAAGTATCTTAAGAGTAGGGCTGTCTCTGCAGACCCTCACCTGTACTTATGAAACCTGCACTCTGAGAAGCCTAGGCTGATCTGTGGATGTCCTTCCATACAGCTGTGCCTGAGGTTGTATCTAGGTTCAGGTTCTGAGTTTGGGGGAACCCCAGGAGTGAGTCTTGGGTGTGCCTGACTCAGAGGCACAGATATTGGGCATATCCTCATGCTTCTCCACTAAAAGGACACTTTCCTGGTGATTCAGAGACAATTCTTGGGGAGACACTGTGGAGACTAGGACTCCCTGCTTCCAGCTGAGCTTCTGCCTAAATTCTAAATCTACCCTCACTTGCCTCCCTGTCATGCTAGCTCACTGATATTCTGATATAGGAGCCACTTCCCTTTTCTTCATGTCCCACCATGAACTTGGGTAATACTTATTGAACTTGGTGGATCACAGCTTTCCTGCATTACTTACTGGCCTAGGTGGTCAATGGAGCCCTTTCCAGCTGGCACCTGTACTCTCCTAATATGTCCATGTGGCTCTGGTCCCAGGAGCACAGCAGCAGGAGACTCAGAACCAGACCCTGGGCACCTGGTGCTGGCTGTTTTGAGGCCTTTGGGGCAGAGCAGGAACAGATAGGCACATATCTCATCCCTTTCTCTGCTTATCAGCAAGGATAGCTGGTGATAACATTTACAGGATGGTTTCAGCCCACTGGCTCCCTCAGGAATACTATTTTCTTGGTCTTCACTCCTAGGCACTTAGTACTTGGCCCAGATATGGGACACATTGCTGGGCAGTGGGTGGCAACCTTGAGGGGGGGGTCTTGTCTAGCAGAGGGCCTGGTCCTTGTGCTTCCTGAGGCTCTTGTTGTTCAGACAATTGACTTCACACCCTGCCAAGGTCATGGGTACTAAGACCCAGCAGGAGCTGAATCTGTGTTTTATATATCTGACCACTGAATTACAAATGTGGACAAGCCTGGGCCCATTGCTTCAACTTGGTCTACTGCCACTTTAAATTTGACTTATTAAAAAATAAGGATAGGGCTGGAGAGATGGCTTAGTGGTTAAGGTGTTTGCCTGCAAAGCCTAAAAACCTAGGTTCAATTCCCCAGTACCCACATAAAGCCAGATGCAAAAGGTGGTGCATGCATCTGGAGTTCAGCTCCAGTAATTAGAGGCCCTGATGTGCCCATTCTCCCTCCCTCTCTATCTGCTTCTTTCTCTCAAGTAACTAAATAAATATTAAAAATAAAAATAAAAATAAGAAAAAAGCTGGTATGGTGGTTGGATTCAGGGGTTCCCCATAAACTTAGATGTTCTGAATGCTAGGTTCCCAGCTGACAAGAGATTTAGGAATTAATGCCTCCTGGAGGCAGTTTATTGTTGGAGGCGGGCTTATGGGTGTTACAGCCAGCTCCCCCTTGCTAGTGTTTGGCACATTCTCCTGTTCCTGTTGTCCACCTTATGTGGTCAGGGGGTGATGTCCCCCCTCTGCTCATGCCATCATTTTCCCCTACCATCATGGAGCTTCCCCCTTGAGCCTGTAAGCCAAAATAAACCTCTTTTTTCCCAAAAGCTCCTCTTGCTTGGGCGATTACCAGCAATGTGAACCTCTGCAACAGTAAAGTGGTACCGAGGAATGGGATTGCTGTTAAGACATCTGACTGTGTGGCGTTGGCCTTTTGGAGCTGAGTTTCAAGAGGAATGTGGGCCGGGCATGGTGGTGCATACCTTTAATCCCAGTACTCGGGAGGCAGAGGTAGGAGGATTGCTGTGAGTTCGAGGCCACCCTGAGACTAGAGTGAATTTCAGGTCAGCCTGAGCTAGAGTGAGACCCTACTCGGAAAAAAAAAAAAAAAAAAAAAAAGAGGAATGTGGGAGGATTTGAAACCTTGGCCTAAGAGATGCCTTGCAGTGCTGTAAGTACAGCTTGATGGACTCTTCTGGTCAGAGTTGAAAGACCTGAATGCAGTAAGAACTATGGACTGTGAGGTTTGGCTTATGAGGGTGAGAAAGAGCTTTGCTTGGACTGGGCTAGAGGCAGTTTATGTGAAAAGCTTGCTCTTATGTCCGTGTCCTAAGAAGTTGTACGGGCTTGCTTTGCGTAGAAATGGACTGGTGTGAGCAGAGGGATATGGCACAGAGCAAAAATAAATAAATAAAAACTTTGGGTGAACTACTGTCCATTCATCTACAATTGAGAGATTGCAGCCATTGAGACTGGGCCAGCTGACCTGCACTGGGGCAACAGGAAGAATGTAGACTCTCTTGAAGGGGCCTGAGTACTCAAGGGAGTGTCCTGTTCTTCAAAGTCTGCTTTATCCCCCAGCCACCCTGGGTTAACAAATTGGCACCCTACCTGGTATTGTGGAGTATAAGAAATGCAGGAAAGAGGGTCATTGAGTTTGCAACACAGTCTTGTGTTTTGGAAATGGCCATGGGCAGTGTGAAGCAGGTTTGCTGGGTGCTTACATGGAGCCCCCATGGGGCCATGAGGATGAACCGTGGATTGCAGTGGAGACCCAGTGGAGATGCCGGGACCATGAGATGGCTGCTAAGGAAAGCTGTCAGCCTCGTATGAAGTTTTCCAGGACTGTGAGTAGCCTAGCTGGAGGGGTAGAATTGGAACTCCAGAGAATTGCTGCTGGTTAGAATTATTAAACTTGGAGATCTGTCATTGACTAGAGTTGTTGGACTTGGAGCTACAGAGTTTGGTGTTTGCCCTTTTAAAATCTTATATTGGTTGAATATTTCTTTGCTATGCCCAGTGCCATCTTTTGCAGTGTGAATGTTTATTCTGTGTCATTATGGGTTTTTTGAGGTTATTTTTTGGTATTATGGCTCAGTTAAAAGACCTTGGATTATGGGGATATGTGAACATCATTGGAATTTATAAAAGCTATGGGGCCTTTAAAGTTGGGTAAATGTACTGCATTTTATATCACGTATGGTTATTAGTCTATGGGGGCCAGGGGCGGAATGTGTTGGTTTGAGTCAGGTGTCCCCCATAAACTTAGATGTTCTGAATGCTAGGTTCCCAGCTGGTGGAGATTTGGGAATTAATGCCTCCTAGAGGCAGTTTATTGTTAGGGGCGGGCTTATGGGTGTTATAGCCAACTCCCCCTTGCTAGTGTTTGGTACATTCTTCTGTTCCTGTTGTCCACCTTATGTGGGCCAGGGGGTGATGTCCCCCCTCTGCTCATGCCATCGTCTTCCCCTGCTATCATGGAGGTTCCCCTCAAGTGTGTAAGCCAAAACAAACCTCTTTTCCACAAGCTGCTCTTGGCTGGGTGATTTCTACCAGCAATGCAAACCTGACTGCAACAGCCAGTGTGGTGACACATGCCTTTAATCCCAGCATTTGGTAGGCAGAGGTAGGAGGATTGCTGTGAGTTCGATGCCAGCCTGAGACTACATGGTGACTTTCAGGTCAGCCTGAGCTAGAGAGACCCTACCTTGAAAAAAAAAAAAAACCACCCCCCTCAAAAAAAAATAAAAATAAGAAAAAATCAGCCGGGTGTGGTGGTACACACCTTTAATCCCAGCATTTGGGAGGCTAAAGTAGGTGGATCACGGAGTTTGAGAACACTCTTGAGACTACACAGTGAATTCCAGGTCAGTCTGGATTAGAGCGAGACCCTACCTCAGGAAAAAAAAAATCTGAGCGTGGTGGCTCATGCCTTTAATCCCAGCACTTGGGAGGCAAAAGTAGGAAGATCACTGAGTCTGAAGCCAGCCTTTGGGAAGGAGACCTATAAATACAGGAGAGAGGGAGAGAGACACTGAGCCTTATTTGCCTGATGTTTGCTCCTTATTTTTGGACAGGTAGGAAGAAAGAGCATCTCACTAGGGCTCCCACAACAGGTCCCTGCCTTATGGGAATGAGCTAGGACCTGGTACATGAGGGAAACCTGGTGTACAGTCACCACCCACCCAGTGGGCCAGGACCTTGAAGTGCCCTGACCCCAAGAGTGAACCTGGATTGCTGGACTGTGGGGAGGTCCAGGGGCCTGTGGATGAACACTGCTAGGTACTCCATTATTGGCCAATTTAGCCCTTTGCTGCAGGGTGGCTGAGCACTAGCTGGGGCCTTGGGCTCCTTTAGCCCCCATACCCTGCCTAGTTTCTTCCATTCACTCCTGGGCATAGCCCATTCCAGAGTCTGTTGACTACATCCTTGCTCTTGTAGCATGGTGCTGTGAGGGCACACACGACCTTTAGTTTCCAGGCTGCTCTTTAAATCATGTTACTGGGTCAAGGGTCACTGCAGGATAGCACAGGGAGCCAAAAGTAACCCTAAGTCACCACAGTCTCTACAGGTCAATTGCAGGGAGTCAAATACAGGTCACACTATAGGGAACAGCAGGTCTGTGCAGAAGCCAAAGGTAAT
Organism: Dipus sagitta; assembly: GCA_036346955.1. Taxonomy (NCBI): domain Eukaryota; kingdom Metazoa; phylum Chordata; class Mammalia; order Rodentia; family Dipodidae; genus Dipus; species Dipus sagitta. The sequence continues at coordinate 15,748,102 of CM070778.1, forward strand.
CAGTCAGTACACATCCCCCCAGATCACTGCAGGACTGGCAGAGTCTGAGGAGTATGGTAAGGGAGACAGGTCCATCCAACCTTTCCACCCGTGGTTTCATTGGGGTCTTAGGTGGGAAGAGAGGGCCTGACAGCTCTGCTAAGCCTTATAGTCAAGGTCCATGTCTCAGGCTTTCTAATGGGTTGAGTGGGCACCCAGTTCTGAGGTCTGCCCAGGCCCTGGCCCCACATACTGAGTGTTAGGCAGGCTCTCCTCTCATAGGTATGCCAAGTCTGTGCACACAACACCCTCTCAGCCAGTAGCACAGGCCTGCCTGAAGGGGAGCAAGACATCCTGCAGTGTGTGCTTCTAAGGAAGGCTTCTCAGCTGAAGGGAGTGGGGGCTAGGCTGCAATTCAGAATTGTGGTCATCTGAAGAAAGGACCAGAGGCATGAGCAAGCTCAGAGGAAGACAGTGGGTGAGCAGGATAGAGAAGGCTGGGGAGTCAACCTGTGGGTCTAACCTTCACCACAGGCTCAAAGGTCAGGGAGTCAGCCAAGCACCAGCAAGCACCTGACAGGCCAGGATGAGAGGAGCTGATAACATTCATGCATGCTGGGCACCCACCTCTCTGCTGAGCTGCTGCTTCTCCAGAGGCTCCCCTCCTCCACAGCTGACTCTTTTGAGATGCTTCCTTAGCTCAGCCACCTGCTTCTGCAGCTCCAAAACCTCCAGGTATACCTGGTCCACCTCATGAGGTAGCTCGTGCTGCATAACATCCAGCTCCATGGGCTCCTGCTGCACCTAGGAAGCCGATTCAGAAAGCAATGCTAGGGAGGTGGCGGTCGTGGGAGGGGGTGGCAGCCTAGGAAGGAAGGGAGTGTGAGGTGCAGGGTACAGAAAGAGGCCTAATGGTTGGTCCCTCCTTTGGCTGCATGTCATCACCTGGAAACTTGCCTACACTCCACTCCTGTGCTGCCCATGCTGGACCCTGAGACTGCTGAAGAGTGTCTTTGGCAATTATGTTCAGCCCTCTCTGGAGCCCTAGTCCCAGTGAAGAACCACTGCCTCTAGAAAAGTGCCAGTGCCCACTGTGGGAGGGCTCTTTCTCCCAATCAAAAGGAAAGATGGAGGGGGAGGCTATAAAGGGCAGTGATGACCTGGGAGTGGAGAAGAGGCAGAGATGGACATAAGTGTATAAAGGGAAGTCACATGCCACAAGTACAACTTGGGTTGCAGCTGGTTGCTGTGAGTTCCCCATTCTAGACCTTGGCACTGCCTCACCAGTACCTGAGTAGCTCTAAAGTGCTTCTCTCTGTGACAGTTTCACTTCTGTGCCAGGTGGGAGGAGAACCAGGCAGACAGGAAAACATACCTCTCCACACTCTGACCTCCTATTCTAAGTCCAGAAAGATAAACATCACTTGTCCTATTCCAGGGACACCTACAGTATATTCCATGTGAATAGCTTATGTTTGGATTGTCACATACACAGAAGATCATTTGGTAAACAGACACTGTTGAGTAAAAACAAAAAACACTTGGAGATGAACTTTTACCTAGGAAGGTGAAATCATCTCATCAAGGTGAAATTAAAACCTTTCACTTAAATGCTTATTTTTAAATTTTATTTTGGGGTTTTTATTTAGTAGAGATAGACACAGGGAGAGAGGGAATGGGTGTGCCTGGGCCTCTAGCCACTGCAAACTCCAGACACACGTGCCACCATGAATACCTGGCTTAGGTGGGACCTGGAGAATCAAATCTGGGTCCTTAGGCTTCCCAGGCAAGTGCCTTAATTGCTAAGCCATCTCTCCAGCCCCCCCCCCCCACTTTTTTTTGATCTTGCTCTAGCCCAGGATGACCTGGAATCTACTATGTAGTCTCAGGCTGGCCTCTAACTCATAGTGATCCACCTACCTCTGCCTCTGGAGTGCTGGGATTAAAGGCATGTACTACCATGCCTGGCTTTTTATATTTTACTTATTTATTTTTGAGAGAGAGAGAGAAAGAGAAACAAGCAGATAGAGAATGGGCACGCCAGGGCCTCTAACCACTACAAATGAACTCCAGACGCATGCACCACCTTGTGCATCTGGCTTTATGTGGGTACTGGAAAATCAAACCTGGGTCCTTAGGCTTTGTGGGCAAGCACCTTAACCACTAAGCCATCTATACTATATAAGTATATAGGCAACATAAAATAGTTATTTGTGTGCAGAGATAAAAAAGGAGAGAAAATGTCCACCTCAGAGTTTCTTGCTGCTGCAAACAAACTCCAGATGCAGGAGCCACTTTGTGCATCTGGCTTTACATGAGTCCTGGGGTAATCAAATCAAAGCCAGCAGGCTTTGTCAGCAAGTGGCTTTAACTAGCCATCCATCTCCCTAGCCCTACATACTTATTTCTTGTCTACAGTACTGGTGTGTGTGCATGTGTGAAGTTTTAACAGGAGAACCAGGAATTTAAAAGCATCTGCTGTGGAATGGCTATGACTGTCTTAAACCACAGCAGCTGTGATGACCCACAGGTGGTTTTCAGAAGGTGGTGCCTATTAACATTTACTTACAGTGAGTAGTGAGGGTCATTTGAGCCTCACATAAGACCCTCACATGAGATTCTGGCCAGCTCCCCCAGCTGTATGTACCCTTTCCTACTCTAGCTCAGGAGAGGCTTGCAGGCATGCCCATCCTGCAGCCTATGGGCCACATATGGCCTATAATAGCTATGAATACAGCCCAACAGAAAACGGTAAACTTCTTAAACATTGAGATTTAAAAAAATTCCATCAGCCAGGCATGGCAGCATATGCCTTTAATACCAGTACTTCGGAGGCAGAGGTAGGAAAACTGCTATGAGTTCCAGGTCAGCATGAACTAGAGTGAGACCCTACCTTGAAAAAAATAAAATAAAATAAAAATAAAGGAAAGAAAAGAAAAAGCCGGATGTGGTGGCACACGCCTTTAATCCCAGCACTCGGGAGGCAGAGGTAGGAGGATCACCGAGAGTTCGAGGCCACGCTGAGACTACATAGTGAATTCCAGGTCAGTCAGAACTAGAGTGAGACCCTACCTTGAAAAACTGAAGGGGGAAAAAAAGACAGGTGTGGTGAGGTATGTCTCTAGCCCCAGCACTTGAGAGACTAAGGTAGGAGAATCATTATGAGTTTGACATCAGCTTGGGGCTAGAGAGTGAATTCCAGGTCAGCTTCAGCTAGTGTGGGACTCTACCTCAAATAATAATAATAAATAATAATAATAATATAATAATAATAATGCAGTAGAGTGATGGAGTGGGCCACCACAGGCAAGGTCTCATGCATCCCCAAGTGACCTTGAACTCACCATATAACTAAGGATGACCCTGAACTTTTTTTTTTTTTTTTTTTTTTTTTGTTTTGTTTTTCAAGGTAGGGTCTCACTCTAGCTCAGGCTGACCTGGAATTCACTATGTAGTCTCAGGGTGGCCTTGAACTCACGGCAATCCTCCTACCTCTGCCTCCCGAGTACTGGGATTAAAGGTATGCATCACTACGCTCGGCTGCTTTTTGTTTTTCAAGGTAGGGTCTAGCTCTAGTCCAGGCTGACCTGGAATTCACTATGTAGTCTCAGGGTGGCCTGAAACTCACAGCGATCTTCCTACCTCTGCCTCCTAAGTACTAGGATTAAAGACATGCACCACCATGCTCAACTGACCCTGAACTTTTTTTTGTTTTTTTGAGGTAGGGTCTCACTCTGGCCCAGGCTGACCTGGAATTAATTATGTAGTCTCAGGGTGCTCTTGAACTCATGGCAATCCTATCTCTGCCTCCCGAGTTTTTTTTTTTTTTTTTTTTTGCCATATCGCTAGTGGCTAAAGGGGCCACCCGTGGTGGCAAGTGGCCCCAGTTATGCAGCATCATGTACTCTGGCACTGCAGCTTGACCCCACAGCCATGTGCAGGCATAGTGGGGGCTCAAAGGCAGCATGGACCCTGAACTTTTGACCCTACTGCCTCCACCTCCCAAGAGCTTGGATTACAAGCACGTACCACTATGCCAGAGTACCTTCTGTAGCCACACATAAGGTATGCCAGCCACTGCTCACAATAGTCCTTTGTTCAGAAGGAAACAGCCACAGAGAGGTTAGGAAGCCATCCAAGGTCAATGGGGTCACACCTGGCATCTCTTGGATACCACATGGGTCTACCTCTGGATGGCTCTCCAGTGGGAACACCTGCACAATCTTGCATGCCAAGGACAAATCTCACCTTCTTTTTAAGTTGTGTCACCAGCAAGTTCAAGAGTTGTACTCTGTCTCCGAGCTTCCTGAGCGCCAACGCAGTGGATGGCTGGCCCTCCAGGGCAGTTCCTCCTGCAGACAAGAGCAATTGCAGTCAGGCTCAGATCTCTTGAACAGTAGCAGTCTCCCCAGGGAGATGAGCCTCCTTTCCCAAGGAGGCCCACCAAAGCTGTTGGATGACACCAAAGCTGTGCTGTTTGTGAAGTATAATCTTTATGGAGAGGCAGCAGAACTCTATAGGGTGAGATCCAACTTCCAATGTCAAATCCAATAGAGATCTGTGACCCTAGTCTGTCCACTTAAAGAGAGGACCATTTTTTTGGAAAGTAAGAGAAAAAGATGCCACATAAGGGCTGGAAAGATGGCTTAGCAGTTAAAGGGCTTGCTTGCAAACTGGTTTAATTCCCCAGTACCCACATAAATCATATGCATAAAGTGGCACATACACCTGGGGAGGCAGTAGGCCTTGACACACCCATATTCTCTCTCACTCTGTCTGCATCTTTCTGTCTCAGATAAATTTTAAAAATATATTTTTTCTTGGTTTTTGTTTTCAAAGTAGGCTTTCTCTAGTCCAGGCTGACCTGAAATTCACTCTATAGTCTCAAGGTGGCCTCAAACTCATGGTGATCCTTCTACCTCTGCTCCCCAAGTGCTCGGATTAAAGGCATGTGCCACCATACCAGACCCTAGTTTTGTCTCCCCCGCTTCCCCAAGATAGGGTTTCACTCTAGCCCAGACTGACCTGGAACTCACTCTGTGGTCCTAGGCTGACTTGGGACTCACAGTGATCCTCCTACCTCTGCCTCCCAAGTGCTAGGATTAAAGGCATGTGACATAACACCCAGATCTAACACTTATATAATCTCAATGGATGTATCTAAAGCTGTCTTTTCAAGAAAGTTTATAGTTTATTTAATCTCTCTCTGAATGCAAATAATTTTTTTTAGAGCTGGAGAGATGGCTTAGCGGTTAAGGCGCATGCCTACAAAGCCTAAAGACCCAAGTTCAATTCTCCAGGTCCCACATAAGCCAGATATAGATAGTGGCACATGCATCTGTAGTTCATTGGCAGTGGCTAGAGGCCCTGGCACGCCGATTTTCACTCTTTCTCTCCCCCTCACCCCTCTGTCTGTCTCTAATAAATAAATAAAAATAAATCTTAAATTTATATATTTTATTATTTGAGAGAGGGAAAGAGGCAGAGAGAGACAATGGGCATGCCAGGGCTTCCAACCACTGCCAATGAACTCCAGATGCATGTGCCACCTTGTGCATTTGGCTTATGTCGGACCTGGGGAACTGAACCAAGGTCCTTTGCAGGCAAGCACCTTAACCGCTAAGCCATCTCTCCAGCTCTTAAAATTTTTTTTTAATGTTTTATTTTTATTTATTTATTTGACAGAGAGAGAGAGAGATTGAGAATGGGCGTGCCAGGGTCTCCAGCCACTGCAAATGAACTCCAGACATGTGTGCCCCCTTGTGCATCTGGCTAACATGGGTCCTGGGGAATCGAACATGGGTACTTTGGCTTTGCAGGCAAACGCCTTAACTGCTAAGCGATCCCTCCAGCCCCTTTCCCACCCCCAACCCCCGCAAAAAAAAATTAACAAAAAATAATAAAGGAGCACGGATGCCAAGGAGTAATCTATAACATGGGAAAAACTCCTATGGGTATTTAAAACGTTGGGATAAAAAGGAGTGGTAACTTGGGTTTCTAAACCCTGCTACTCAGGATGCTGAGGCAGGAAGGTCCCTGTCTCCAAAAAACAAACAAGGGCTGGGTGTGGTGGCACACACCTTTAATCCCAGTGCTCAGGAGGCAGAGGTAGGAGGATCACCTTGAGTTCAAGGCTACCCCTGAGACTACATAGTGGATTCCAAGGAGACCATACCTCAAAAAAAAAAAAAAAAAAAAAAAAAAAAAAGGCAAACAAGGGCTGGAGAGATGGCTTAGTGGTTAAGGTGCTTGCATGAGAAGCCTAACGACCTTAGAAATAAACTAATTAAAAAATGTTAAGGGGGCAAAAGTGGAGGGGACTGCTTCATTAGGTTTCAGGGGGACCTGGGACTCTGCAGCAGTTTCCCCAATGATGCTGATACTGATACTGATAGGAGCTCAGGTCTGAGGATCTCATCCTGCCTTGAATGGCAAGTAGGTCACATTAATTTGTTCCTTAGTAGGGATATTTTCAGGTGAACTCTGACAAGTGGATTGAAGAGAACAGGAGATGGTAGAAACACTAAAAGGAATAGCATATATATATATTAAGCCGGGTGTGGTAGCGCATGCCTTTAATCCCAGCACTCAGGAGGCAAAGGTAGGAAGATCACCATAAGTTCAAGGCCACCCTGAGATGACATAGTGAATTCCAGGTCAGCCTGAGCTAGGGTGAAACCCTACCTCGAAAAACAAAACAAAACAAAACAAAAAGTTTAGCTGGGCATGGTGGCGCATGCTTTTAATCCCAGCATTTGAGAGGCAGAGGTAGGGTCACCATGAATTCAAGGACACCCTGAGATGACATAGTGAATTCCAGGTCAGCCTGAGCTAGAGCGAGACCCTGCCTCGGAAAAAAAAAAAAAAAAATAGTTTGAAGGCAGGTGTAGTGGCGCCCGTCTTTAATCCCAGCACTCGGGAGGAAAGGTAGGAAGATTACCGTGAGCCTCAGCCTGGACTAGAGTGAAACGCTACCTCAAAAAAACAAACATTTAGACAAAGAAAGAACAAAACCTCAGAAGATTCTGGAAGGTGAGAGAAGATAGCACTAGAGTCAGCAACAAGGTCCTAGGGATGACCCATATAAACTGTCCTTCCCTACATCCTGGCTTGGGTGCTAGGGGAATGCACTCTGTACCCCAGAAACACTACTGAACTTTGCCAAAAAAAAATGAAAGGCCCAAAGGTGGGCCTGTTCTCTGGAGCCACAGGACCAGAGCAAAACTTACCCTCTGCAAGAGCCCTGAGGGGTCAGTGGGAAGCAATAGTCTTAATCTAGGACTTGGCCAGAGGTATTTCCCAGAACCTTGGGCCTCTGAGGGCCATGAGTGGGCAGCAGGGTCTGTTTGAACCTGGCCTAGGGTATTTCACTATGACAGTTTACATACATCATTCCAAAGGACCCAGGGAAAGACTAATATACATTGAAGTGCAAATTAACACCGTAACATGATGATGGGTCTCACAGCCCCTAGAGTGGCTAAACCAGAAGACAGCTATCCAAGTTGGCAGGCTTTCCCAAAACTATGAGGGACAATGTGGCACAAGATCTGTTTAAACTTTACACACTTAATGTGAAAAGAAGCTGCACATGGGACACATAATTCCACTTAGGTGAGAAAGAGAATCCCCAACCTCTAGGTGAGCATCAGTCGGCAGCTAACACCGGAGGGAGTGAAGAGCCAGCTGAAAATAGTATGATGGTTGATGGCAGGAAACACCTCAAGCTGTACATTGCATTTGTAGGACTTCCCAAAGGGTTAGACCTCAATTTTCAGAAGACCTTCCTAGAACAAAGCATGTAACCTAGGAGCCAGGGTCCTCACCGAATGGCTCTGTAGAGCTGTGGGCACTAGGGTGCAATTCAGCAGGGGCTGAGGACGTCTTCAAGGGCTCTGCCATGCCTTCTAGCTGTTCTTCCAGGGCTTTAAGTTTATGCTTTAGGTTTTGCACTTCTGCTTCCAGAGCCAGGATGTAATCTGCCAAAAACACCAGGGAACACATGCACTAGAATACTGTGACACCTTGTGCTTGCTCCCATGGGCAAAGGGCTCACAGGTTCTCCTGTGCCCTGTCCTCACCCTCATGGCCTCACTTCCCAGCCCCACTGCCATCGTCTCCAGGAAGGCCTTAGCAATCAGGAGAAGAAAGTTTCTGCTTCTGCCCTATGGGTGGATCCCTCAGAAGCAGTCATGGTGCCCAAATGGAGGGTGCCATCTCAGCTCCACCCCAGGACACTCCTCCTGAGGAAGGCTTGGCCCAGGGCTTTGCCACCAGTACCACACCCTGCCCAGTCTGACTGTTCGCCAGATGTGTCATTTGAACTTTCCCCTCCCTCCACATGACCAATAGAAACACTGTGCAATATGAAACTTAGGGTCATCTCTTGGAGGAAACGAAGATGTCAGGCATTGATTTCACTGATTCGTTAGAAGGGATGTTAAGATTGAAATGCAGGAAGCCTTCCTGTAGGTCCTTTCCCACTTTGTCCTCATCTTCCCACATCTCCACTCTTCTGTCCTTTCTCTCCCTACTCACCAGGAGGGGCTGCATCTCCTCCAGCCTTGGGATCAAGGTTCACATTTGAGCATTCTCCTGACTGCGTGGGAGGAAGGAGACCACTCAGCATTTCCATCTCTCTCCTCATCTGTGAGACAGCTTTCCGCAGACCTGTGTTCTGCTCCTGGAGCCGCTGGATGTCAATGGATGGAAAATCCTTACTCATTTCTCCTTCATGCTGCTGTGGGAGCACCTGCCAACCACACACCAAAGGTTATGGTTATGGTTATGGTTATGAGAGTGTGATCCCATCTTGAAAAACAAAAATAAATAACATTGTTTCTGAGGATTTATTTTTTATTTTTTATTTTTTATTTTTTTGGTTTTTTGAGGTAGGGTCTCACTCCAGCTCAGGCTGACCTGGAATTCACTATGTAGTCTCAGAGTGGGCTCGAACTCATGCTGATCCTACCTCTGTCTCCCAAGTGCTGGGATTACAGCCATGCACTATCATGCTCAGCTTCTGAGGAATTTTTATGCCATAAGAAATATTTATGGAAGAATTTAAAGAAAAAGAACTCCAGTTCTAGACATTTCTATCACACCCTCCAAGGCACTCAGGAACCACTGCAGAAGAGGTTGCAGAAAGAATCTAAGAACCAAAGGACAGGGAGAACTGCTTACAATACTGTCATCCAAACACAAAGTGGCCTTTGATATTCATGACTTCACAGTGGCTAACACTACCTATACAAGACCTACATGATAGGAGGGAAAAAAATGATGATATCAAAATAGAAGAGAGATTAGTTGGAAAGAAGAAGGGATTTAGTGGAGAGGGATTTGGAAGAGGGAAAAGGGGAGTGGTGGGAGGAGATTATGATCATGTTATATTGTCTATATTCACAGAAGTTGTCAATAAAAAATCAAGAAACTCCAGTTCTCTCAAACTTTGCCCTACTCAACCTCCAATTATAAGCCCAACTGGCCCCCCACGAAGTGCTCAACCAACTCTACTGTCTTTTTTTGTTTGTTTGTTTGTGAGTAACAGACAGAAAAAGAGGCAGATAGAGAATGGGCGTGCCAGGGCCTCCAGCCAACCACAAACAAACTCCAGACGCATGCGCCACCTTGTACATCTGGCTTACATGGGTCCTGAGGAATCAAGCCTTGAACCGGGGTCCTCAGGCTTCACAGGCAAGCACTTAACCACTAAGCCATCTCTCCAGCCCATCCACTGTCTTATTCTATGTGAAGAAGCTGTCTCAGCTCCCTCCATAGTGAAAAGGTACGGCTCCACAAGGGTGAGAGGACCTGGACTGCCTCTGGCCTGGGTCTGCTTGATTTCACACTGTTTTGCTAGCTATGGCTTTTTAAGTTGCTTTAAAGGGTGCTACTTTCACTTCCAGAACAAAACCTTCTCTTCACCTGGACTCTGCTTGCCAATGCTTTTCTCTGGTCAGACTTCCAGCCAGCCCCACCTCCTCAGCACTTATGATCTGGACAGGAGAGGGATGCCTGAGTTTTATGTAACACCCAGTCTCTCTTTTCTCTTCCCATTCTCTCCTTGGTGATGGACAACACAGGACAGGAAGTCTGGGGAGAGCGTCTGGGTGGGCTGTTCCCTTTCCCTGTGCCTTCCCATGTGTGAAATAGGGATGACAAAATAAGACACCAGTGGGAGCAGGACTGGTCAGCTCTAAGTACCATCTCATATCTGACACCAAACCCTCATTAAGGAACTGGCTCAGCAGTTAAGATGCTTTCCAGTAAAGCCTAACAACCTGGATTCAATTTCACAGTACCCACATAAAGCCAGATGTACAAAGTGGTGCATACATCTGAAGTATGTTTCCAGTGGCTAGATGCCCTGGAATGCCCATTCTCTCTCACTGCCTCTCTCTCCTCCGTCTCTGCTTGCAAATAAAAATATTTTTTAGGGCTGGAGAGATGGCTTAGGGGTTAAGCGCTTGCCTATGAAGCCTAAGGACCCCGTTCGAGGCTCGATTCCCCAGGACCCACATTAGCCAGATGCACAAGAGGGCGCACAGCGTCTGGAGTTCATTTTCAGTGGCTGGAGGCCCTGGCATGCCCATTCTCATTCTCTCTCTCTGCCTCTTTCTCTCTCTCTCAAATGAATAAATAAAAAATTGAATAAAATTTAAAAATTTAAAAAAATATATATATTTTAAAGATTTATTTTTATTTGTTAGTGACAGTGGGGGGGGGGGAGGGAGAATGGGTGCACCAAGGCCTCTAGCCACTACAAATGAACTCCAGACACATGTGCCACTATGTGCATCTGGCTTACATGGGACCTGGAGAATTGAATTTTGGTCCTTAGGCTTCGCAGGCATGCGCCTTAACTGCTAAGCTATCTCTCCAGCCCAAATAAGATATATATTTTTTTAATTTGCAAGCAGAGAGAGAGAGAGAGAGAGAGAGAGAGAGAGAGATTGAGAGAGAATGGGTGCACCAGGGCCTCTAGCCCACTGCAAACTCCAGATGCATGTGCCCCCTTGTGCATCTGGCTTATGTGGGTACTGGGGAATTGAACCTGGGTCCTTTGGCTTTGCAGGCAAGTGCCTTAACTATTAAGCTACCTCCCTACCCCCACAAATAAAATATATGTTTTTTTTAAAAAAGAAGCCACTTCTAGTACAAATGTCCTCTGAGGTAACATCTCTGTAGTATGACTGTCCTCTGAGGTGACACCTCTCTAGTATCACTATCCTCTGAAGTGATGTCTCTGTAGTATGGTTCTCTGAGGTGACATCTCTGTAGCACCAGGGCTGTCCTCTGGTCCACCCCTAAAGTTCTAGCATCACAGGTGCTGGTTGGAGTCTGTGAGATGGATGTGTGGATAGCCAGTCCCAATCAGCCAAGGAAGCTCTATTTGAACTTAGTGCCTGGCTCCTATCACCCCTATTTCATACAGGGTCCTGGCCACAGTCCAGAGGCAGCTATTCCTAGTGGGGCTGTAAGAGGGCCACTAGGTAGTATTTGCTGGGCCAACTTCTGCAGCTCACTGGTAGGGAAGACCCCACAGCTCTCACAGTTCAATTCAGAACTGACTTGTTGACAAGGGCTTCTCTCCACCAACACCTGGTCATGAGGCTAGTCACCCAGGCTTATGTCTATGATAGTTTCTGGGGACTGTTGGGCCCTTAGCCAGGTCCTTTGTCCAAGATGCTCTTCAGGGAGTAGGTGGAGTATGCACTGTTCCAGACTCCAGGACCCACTTCTAAGGCTCACTGTTTACTTAACAAAGAAACCAGCCAACTGATAGGCCTCGATGACCTGCTTAAGCTGGTACTTGGAGACAAACATCTTTTGATTTTCCACTTAGGGAAAAAGTTCAACAGGAAAATTTGAAGTGGGAAACATTTTTTTCCTCTGTCATCTGTCCATAGAAGGCGTCCTGTGGGGCAGGGGAGGGGCGGCATCTCATATATGACCATGTAATGGCCACTGCTGTGAACCCCCAAGGCTTGTGGAGTGAGGAGACCTTGGGCATCAATGAATGTTACTTCCAACCTGCCTCGTGTCTCCTTGGAATCGAAAACTGCCCTACTTAGAGCCTGAGTCTGACCACCACTGTTAGGGTGTCCCCCCCTAGGACTTCCTGCCTCATAGGTCCAAGTGGGTTCTAGAGAGCGTTTTTTTTTTTTTTTTTTTTTTTTTTTTTTTTTGTTGTTGTTGTTTTTATTGTTGTTTTTTGATGCAGGGTCTCTCTCTAGCCCAGGCTGATCTGGAACTCACTCTGTAGTTCCAGACTAGCCTTGAATTCGTGGTGATCCTCCTACCTCTGCCTCCTGAGTGCTGGGATCAAAGGCGTGTGCCACCAAGCCTGGCCTGGTTTTGATAAGCTTACCTGCAGATTCTGCCATGGGCCAAGTTTGAGGACCACAGACAAACGTGTTTGCCTGGCAGCCTGGACACCACCTTGTGCTGCTTTAGCTCTCAGCACCAGCTGCCTACATAGAACCACCAGGAAAGCACAAGTCACTCCCAGCGTGGACATGAGCGCCCCCTTGTGCTGACCACAGCTTAGCTGCCAAAATCCCTAAGTGAGCTGAGAACTTGGCTTTCTCCTAGGGGCTGACATCTGGGCCAGAGGGGAAAGGCAAACCTGATCCAGTGCCCTCTGTTACCCCAGAAAACTGGTGAGTGACTTTCCACAAAGGGGTTAATGGACCCTTGAAGAAGTTCCTGGGAAAGGCTCGCAGTGAATACAGCTCATCTGTGGTGAAAACAGATGAGGATGGCTGGAGTTTCACTGCCAAATACAGTCCTGTGAGGAGAGCTGGCCCAGGTGGTTTCAGTGATAGTACTGTAGAACTTGCTTTCAGTTTCTGTAATAAATGGCCATAAAATGGGTGGCTCAAAACAATGGGAATTATGGGCTGAAGAAATGGCTTAGTGGTAAGGCGCTTGTCTGCAAAGCCACAGGACCCAGGTTCAATTCCCCAGGACCCACGTAAGCTAGATGTACAAGGGGTCACATGCATCTGGAGTTCGTTTGCAGTGGCTGGAGGCCCTGGTGCACCCATTCTCTCTCTCTCTCTCTCTCTCTCTCTCTCTCTCTCTCCCTCCCTCCCTCCCTCCCTCTCCCTGCCTATTTCTTGCTCTCTCAAATAAATAAAGAAAAAATTAGCCGGGCATGGTGGCGCACGCCTTTGATCCCAGCACTCAGGAGGCAGAGGTAGGAGGACTGCTGTGAATTTGAGGCCAGGCTGAGACTACATAGTGAATTCCAGGTCAGCTTGGGATACAGCAAGACCCTCCCTCAAAAAAACAAAAACAAAAACAAAACAAAACAAAACAAAAAACGGGAATTATTCTTTCCCAGCTCTGAGCCCAACATTCTTTATCAAGTGGGCTGTGTTCCATCTGAAAGCTCACAGAGGCTCTGTTTCAGACCTCACTTGACAACCCTTGGTGTAGAGGTGTCACTCTAATCTCTCTGCTGTCTTATGTCTATCCTCCTGTGTGTCCCGGAGCTCTCCTCTAGTCAGGGATCAGGGTCAGGGCCACCTTATTCCAACATGGTGGCATCTTAGCTCACTAACCCTGCAGGAACCTGATCACGCTCTGAAGTTCTGGCGGGAACTCGATGACCCTGTATCTTGGGGGAATGCAACTTAGCCTACAGGCACCCTGCAGTAGGTGTCACACTACAGCACTGATGGGATGCTGAGCAAACCCTCCTGGAGAGAGAACTGCCATCTTCTTGGGCTTATATTCTTCAGTCATTCTGTGTGGAGATTTGTCTGTGGAATAAGTTCTACCTATTACCCCAGCCTTGGTAATGGAAAGGCCCTGTGGCAGCCAGGCATGGTGGTGCACGCCTTTAATCCCAGCACCTGGAAGGCAGAGGTAGGGTGATCACTGTGAATCTGAGGCCACACTGAGACTACATAGGGAATTTCAGGTCAGCCTAGGCTACAGCAAGACCCTACCTCAAGAAAGAAAGAAAAGAGAGAAAAGAAAGAAGAGAAGAAGGAAGGAAGGAAGAAGGAAAGAAAGGTCCTGTGGTTGCACCTTGAGATTTTACTCTGGACATTTGGCATTTTCCAAATTTGGCACCACAAGCCAATGAGATCCACAGGGTAGGAAGCACTTTTGAGCATTTTATTTATTTATTTATTGTGTGTTTGCTTTTCGAGGTAGGGTCTCACTCTATCCCAGGCTGACCTGGAATTCACTACATAGTCTCAGGGTGGCCTTGAACTCATAGCGATCCACCTACTTCTGCCTGAGTGCTGGTATTAAAGGCTTGTGCTACCACACCTGGCACTTTTGAGCATTTTAAAATTGAAGACTGGGGATGGAGATATTGCTCCGTGGTTAAGGCGTTTGCCTTGAAAAGCCTGACTGTGGTTTGATTTCCCAGTCCTCACATACAGGCAAATGCACAGTGGCGCCAGCACCTGCAGTTCGCAGTTGCTAGAGACCCCGGCACACTTATTTGCTCCCTCCCTCCGCCCCTCCCTCTCTGTATCTCTGCTTACACATAAATAATTTAAAAGAACATATATTGCTTTTTTCACCATTTTGCTTTTGTTTTTTAGGGTCTCTCTCTCTGGTCCAGGAACCTGGAATTAACTATGTAGTCTCAGGGTGGCCTCAAACTCATGGAGATCCTCCTAACTGTGCCTCTCAAGTGCTGGGATTAAAGGCATGCGCCACCACCCCGGCCTTTTCACCATTATTTAAGTAAAATTAAAAGATACTTGGGTTCCTGGCCAAATGATGATGAGATGTTGGTATTCCTCTGACACAACCCACTGGCATAGACCTTTGTGTCCACTCTCATGCTCTGGTAGCCTGAGGAGACTCCACTGCGTATATGCCTGTCCTCCATAGGGCTGTGGCTCCTGGCCAAAAGTGCACAATCAGCCAGTCCCCTGTGTCCAGACAATCCTTACAAGACATAGGTGGAATCTTTATAAAAGCACACTGACCTCATGTGCCCCAACTCAGCGCAGGAAAGAAATTGCTCCTGGGCTCTGGCCATGGGCGAGGATGGTGAGGGGGAAAGTACGTAAACGAGTGACAGGTCACAAACGTGTTTTTTTTTTTTTTTCCCTCAGTGCTGGAGATTGAACCTAGGACACTTAGAAGCACTCTACCATAGCTAAATCCCTAACCCCACAAACGTCTATTTTTATTTTTATTTATTTTATTTTATTTTATTTTTGGTGGAGCTGAGGATCAAATTCAGGACCTTTCACATGCAAGGCATGAGCTCTTCCTCTAATCATATCCTTGCCCATTTGAACTTTAAAAAAAATTTGCTTATTTATTTTGAGAGAGAGAGAGAGAGGGGCAGATATAGAGAAAATGGGTGCACCAGGGCTTCTAGCCACTGCAAATGAACTCCAGACACATGTGCCACCTTGTGCATCTGGCTTACGTGGGTAATGGGGAATTAATTGAACCTGGGTCCTTAGGTTTCACAGGCAAGCGCCTTAACCATTAAGCCATCTCTCCAGCCCCTTAAATCTTTATTCCTTCTTTTTGTTGTTGTTGGTTTTTCAGGGTTTTTACATTTTTTTATTTATTTTGAGAGAGAGAGAGAGAGCGAATGAGCATGCCAGGGCCTCCAGCCACTGCAAACGAACTCCAGATGCATGCACCCCGTTGTGCATCTGGCTTATGTGGGTACTGGGGAATCGAACCTGCATCCTTTGGCTTCACAGGCAAGCGCCTTAACCACTAAGCCATCTCTCCAGCCACCCCCCTTTTTTGAGGTAGGATCTCATTCTAACCCAGGCTGACCTGGAATTCCAAGACCATGGTGGCCTTGAACTCATGGTTATCCTCCTACCTCTGCCTTCCAAGTGCTGGGATTAAAGGGGTGTGCCACCATGCCTGATTCAGGCCATTTTTTTCCTAAGGTAGGGTCTCGCTCTAGTTCAGTCTCAGGGTGGTTGTGAACTCATGGCAAGCCTCCTAGCTCTGCCTCCCAAGTACTGGGATTAAAGGCGTGTACCACCACACCTGGACATCATTGGTTTTTCAAGGTAGGGTCTGGCTCTAGCCCAGGCTGGCCTGGATTCACTATGTAGTCTCAGGGTGGTCTTGAACTCACAGCGATCCTCCTACCCTCTGCCTCCTGAGTGCTAGGATTAAAGGCATGTGTCACCACGCCCTGCTCAATTGTTTTTATTCATTTGAAAAAGAAAGAGAGAGAATGAGCACACCAAGGCCTCCAGCCACTGTTAACAAACTCTAGACACATGCGGTTAAAAGCATTTGCTTGCAAAGCCTGATGGACTGGGTTCAATTCCACAGTACCCACATAAAGGCAGATGCACAAAGTGGCACATGCATCTGGAGTTTGTTTGCAGTGGCAGGAGACCCTAGCACACCCATTCTCTCTTTCCTTCTCAATCAGCCCAACCTGATCACATCATGTCACATACTGAAATGTACTCTGAGGCCCATAAGTATGTACAACTAGTGTGTACCAATTTAAATTTACAAAGCTCATAGTGAAGAGTAAATTGAAATATTGGAGTTAAGTCCTGTTACTTCGTCAGGATCAGAAATGAAGAAAATTAAACCTTTGGGAAGCAGAAACAGTGAGAAAGTTCTTGCACCCTACCTTGAAGCCACTCAAATCAGGCCCTAGACCCATAAGGTGTCCATATATATCCATACTCATCCATTAAGAAGCTAATGCAACCCATTTCTTAGCACAAAACCTGAGTGTTAAGGTCAAACTATAGAGTTCTGGTGGGTTGGCATAAAAGTGAGGATTGGGCTGGGAGAGATGACTCTACAGTTAAGAGTAACTGCCACTCAAGCATGAGGGCCTCACAAACTGAAGAACTCCTAGGTCAGCCTGGGCTAGCATGAGACCCTACCTCTAGAAACAAAACAAAACAAAAAGCTAGACATGGGGCTGGAGCTATGTCTCAGTGGTTAAAGGCACTTGCTTGCAAAGCCTCATGATTCTATTTCCCCAGGCACTGCATGAGCAGGAGGCAGTGATGAAAATGACTTGATTCCCTAGTACCCACTGTAAAGCCAGATGCACAAAGTGGTACATGCATCTGGAGTTCATCTGTAGTGGCAGGAGGCCCTGGTGCACCCATTCTCATTCTCTCTCTCTCCCCTTGCAAATAAACAAATAAAATTATTTTCAACTAAAAAAAGAGTGGAGGCCTGGGCGTGGTGGCGCACGCCTTTAATCCCAGCACTTGGGAGGCAGAGGTAGGAGGATCGCCGTGAGTTCGAGGCCACCCTGAGACTCCATAGTGAATTCCAGGTCAGCCTGAGCTTGAGTGAGACCCTACCTTGAAAAACCGAAAAAAAAAAAAAAAAAAAAAAAAGAGCGGGCTGGAGAAATGGCTTAGTGCTTAAGGTGTTTGCCTGCAAAGCCAAAGGACCCAGGTTCAATTCCCCAGGACCCACGTGAGCCAGATGCACAAGGGGTACATGCATATAGAGTTCGTTTTCAGTGGCTAAAGGTCCTGGCATATCCATTCTGTTTATCTCTCTTCTCTCTCTCTGCTTGCAAAAAACAAACAACCAAACAACAACAACAAAAAAAAAAACGCTGGGTATAGTGGCACACACCTTTAATCCCAGCACTTGGGAGGCACAGGTAGGAGGATCACCATGAGTTCAAGGCCAGCCTGAGACTACATAGTGAATTCCAGGTAAGCCTGGGCTTAGTTGTTAAATGGGCTTGCTTGCAAAGCTTATGGGCCCAGATTCAATTCCCTAGCCACTCACAGGCAGGCATTTATTTGTCTTTAGCAGTAAGAGACCCTGGTATGTGCACATGTGTAACACACACATAAATTTAAAAATTGGGGCTGAAGAGATGGCTTTGTGGTTAACGCACTTGCTTGTGAAGCCTAAGGACCCAGGTTTGATTCCCCAGTACAAAAGCCAGTTGCACAAGGTGGCACATGTGTCTGAGTTCATTTGCAGTGGCTAGAGGCCCTGGTGTGCCCATTCTCTCTCTCGCTCTGTCTGCCTCTTGCTCATGCTCTCTCTGAATCACTCTCTCAAAGAAATAAATAAATATAAAATATATTTTAATTTTTTTAATTAAACAAAAAAAACAGCAGGGCCTAGAAAGGAGATATAAAGGGAATAGCAAAGGAGGGAGAGGGGGACTTAATAGGATGGTATTGTATATATGTTTTTTTTTTTTTTTTTTGAGGTAGGGTCTCACTCTAGCCCAGGCTGACCTGGAATTCACTATGGAGTCTCAGGGTGGCCTCGAACTCACGGCGATCCTCCTACCTCTGCCTCCCAAGTGCTGGGATTAAAGGCGTGCGCCACCACGCCCAGCGGTATTGTATATATGTAAGTAGAAGAACAGATTAATGGGGGTGAAAAGGCTTAAGTGAGGTCAGGGAAAGAGATTGAGTAAGGAAAGGTGGAGGGACAGCTAATCAAAATCTAAGAGGATATAAAAAAATCATATGGAATCCTTTGGTTTTGGACAATGGAACACTCAGGAGCCATAGATTGTTGCTAGAAAATTTTCAGTGCCAGGGATGGGATACCTTCCAGTGAGTTGTTGGCCAGGGAGGTCTCTGATGCCCCCAAAACACTATAGGCCATTGCCGAGACCCTTGGTTTCCCACCAGGAATAGATGGTAAGATCCTATTGCTGAAGACTCCACATACTTGGGCTGCAAAGCCCCTGAGAAATCCTGCTGGAACTGAGCTGATAACCTCCTCCATGTAGACCAGCTGACAGAAAGCTGGAAGTAGCCATGCTGCATGCAGTTCAATGTGAGAGAGAAATCATCAGTGAAGGTATTCAACAGTGGACACTGCAAGCCTTAGATTTGGCCAGCCAGGCCAAATGAGCCAATGGATGCAATAGTGGCACGTCTGTTATGGGGGAAACCAACTGCCCTCTAATTTGACTGGAGGCCCGCTCCATGGGAGGGAATACATCCCTGATACTGAAAACCTACAACAGGGGTAGTCATGAGCCCTAGAGGTGTAATGTCTGCTGGTGTCTGGCTAAATGTATATACTATGCTTATCAAACTGCCCAGTAAGCACTTCTCTTAATGTTCATATCCAATACCCATATATTAATGCTACTCTAACTTTTGGTTAGAGAACCTTCTCTTTTCAGATGGCAATGACCTTGGGATGACTCAGAAGGCATCATGGTGCTGAGAAGAAGTGACAGAGGAGTGCTCAGCAATGTAATATCTCTATCACACCTTCCAAGGCTCAGGGTCCATTGCGGAAGATGTGGCAGAAAGAATTTAAGAGCCAAAGGAAGGGTAGGACTCCTTACAACATGATCCTCCTGATACAAAATGGCCTGGATATCCATGACCTCACAGTGCCTGACACAACCTACACAAACCATCATAATAGGAGGAAAAGCTAATGACATCAAAATAAAAGAGACTGATTGAGAGGGGGAGGGGATATGATGGAGAGTGGAGTTTCAGAGGGGGAAGTAAGGGGAGGGAGGGAATTACCACGGGATATTGTTTACAATTATAGAATTTGTCAATTAAAAAAAAAAACAGCAGAGGCAAATAACACCATTTTCAGACCTGGGACCACATCACTCTTTCATTTTCTAGCCTGGGGCTGTCCCCAACCTTCTAGCTCACTTGGAACCCCTCTGCCTGGGGACCTAGCTCTTCAGTTGCTATCACACCCACCTCCAAGAGTCAGTGAGTTGGAAAATGTTATGGTCTAGGGAGATAATGACACAACTTGAGTATTTGACTGTCTGGCCTCCAGTGTTCCTTCCAAATACAACATGGCTCGCTGGACAGCTCTGAAGAAAAGACGTAGCAGTGATTGGACTCTGACATTTGGTGTCAAGTCACATCTGGGATAGTTTTCAGTGCTGGGGCTGAAACCCTGGACTGAATTCATGCTAGGTATGTGCTCTACCACTGAGCACAGCCCAGTCCCCAGGCAAATTCAGATGTGGGTTTTTAGAGCTTTCAAATGCTAAAGACACAAAGAATTCTCTGTATATTGCTGTCTGCACTTTAACTCTGAAAGGCCGGGCATTAGAGCCTCTGCTTGCCCTCTCTGGTGCAGCTATCATTAAGGAGCAGGACTAAGAAGTCCTGAGCCAGCCTGGTGCACTAGCTGCTGGATCTCCTAGGCAGCTGAGGAGTGGGGGTTCTCCAAGTCAGTGTGTGTGGGGGGGAGGGTGCTTACCTGTGCCTCCTGTCCAGGGAGGAGCCCATGCATACGCAATGTTTCCACAGCCTGATCTCGCTCCAAAGACACCGTCTTCAGCACTACCTCCTGCTCATGCAGTGCCCGCTCAGTCTCCTGAAGCTTAGCAGCAACCTGGGGAAACATTCATCTTTTGATCATGGGCAATGCTATTAGAGTACACAGAGCAGCCTCCCTTCTGCTTTAGAAGCAGCCAGCAGGAGCAGTTAAGCTACCACACGTATGGAGCACTGAGGCACTCCCTTCAGTGGTGGGGCAGGAGTCAGACGAGCTTACTGTCCTCCTGCCTCTTCCTCTGCCTCTCCAGTAGCTGGGATTACAGGCCTGCCTCATGATACTGGCTAGGTAGGGTCTCATTCTATCCCAGGATGACCTAGAATTCACTATGTAGTGTCAGGTTGGCCTCAAACTCAAGACTATCCTCCTACTTCTGCCTTCCTTCCAAGTGCTGAGATGAAGGCATGCATCAACACGCCCGGCTTACTGTGACTTTTTATTTTTGAGAGAGAGAATTAGCATGGCAGGGCCTCTAGCCATTATAATCAAACTCCAGACACATGAGCCATCTTGTGTGTCTGTCTTACGTGGCTTCTGGGGACTTGAACCTGGGTCCTCAGGCTTTGCAGGCCAAGTGCCTTAACCACTAAGCCATCTCTTTAGGCCCTTACTATGACTTCTGTTGCTATAAATCAGCTGGCATTTGAGCTGTAGTGTTTTCAAAGTTAAGGAATAATATGGTGAAGAGCCAAACCCATCTTGCTCCAGCACTGCATATGCTGTATACCCTGCAGCATCCAACACACCTGGGCCCTGGCATTGGTCAGGCCCTGGATCAAAGCCTCCGACTTCTGAATCTGATCTCGTTCAATATCATCGCAACGGCGCTGCCAGTCCAGGCCCAGCTGTACCTGGTCACGTTCCAGGCTCCGTTCTCTTTCCACTGCCAGGGACAGCTGCTGTTTATACCTACAGACAGGTAGCAATGCCCCACATTAACATTCATGATATCTCTTCCAAGTGAAGAGCAAAGGTGGATCACAGGGAAAGGAGCCCACATGTTCTTCCCATGTCTAGCTTAGCTTGTGTTGAAGGATGTGTATGGAGCAGATATTGCAATCATGACCTGGAGGAGAAACAGCACCTGTGGACAGGTGAGCATGGTGGGCAGACACCAAAGTTAATCAAATGATGGAGAAAATCCAGTGCCTCTGGGCATGGTGGTGCATGCTTTTAATGCCAGCACTCAGAGGCAGAGGTAGAAAGATTGCTGTGAGGGCCTGGAGAGATGGCTTAGTGGTGAAGGTGATTGCCTGTGAAGACTAATGACCTGAGTTTGACTCCCCAGTACCCACATAAGCCAGATGCAAAGGTGACACATGCACCTGGAGTTCATTTGCAGTGGCTGGAGGCCCTGACATGCCCATTCTCTATCTGCCTCCTCTCTCTCTACAATAAATAAATAAATAAATAAATAAATAAAATATTAAAAAAAGAAAACACCGGGCGTGGTGGCACACACCTTTAAATTCCAGCACTCAAGAGGCAGAGGTAGGAGGATTGCCATGAGTTTGCAGCAACCCTGAGACTACAGAATGAGATCCAGGTCAGCCTGAGCTAGAGTGAGACCTTACCTTGGGAAAACCAAATGAATTAACTAATTAATTTAATTAAATAAAAAAAGAAAAGGAGGATTGCTGTGAGCTCGAGGCCAGTCTGAGACAATATATATATTACTATCTTTGTAATTCTGTTTATTAAATGAATTAGTGAGTGGAAGAAAATGTAGTCATTAATCTTTTCTCTAAGGAAATCTGAGCCTTCCTATTATCTGACATATACAACTTCAGTCAGTCTTAGTATTTTTCTTAGTATTTAACTTAGTATTTATCAGCAATGTTAGTTCCATCTCCTAATGCTTCCTATGATACTACAAATTGCCAGAAAAGAAGCCTACAGGAAAAAGAGAGAGAGAGAGAGAGAGAAAGCTCTTTCACTGCCTGGATAATACCTTCCTCCATTTCCTATTATGGTAAATGGTCTTAAGTTCCAGGTCAGCCTGGCCTACAGTGAGAGACTGCTTCAAAAAAAAAAAAAAAAAAAAAAAAAAAAAAAAAAAGAAGAAGAAGAAGGGCTGGAGAGATGGCTTAGTGGTTAAGTGCTTGCCTGTGAAGCCTAAGGACCCGGTTTGAGGCTTAACTCCCCAGGACCCACGTTAGCCAGATGCACAAGGGGGTGCACGCATCTGGAGTTCACTTGCAGTGGCTGGAGGCCCTGGTGCACCCATTCTCTCTGTGTTTCTCTCTCTGCCTCTTTCTCACTCTGTCTGTCGCTCTCAAATAAATAAATAAAAATAAAAAATAAAAAAATTAAAAAAAAAGAAAGAAAGAAAGAAAAAGAAAATCCAGTGCAATGAAGGTGGCCACACTCAAGACACAGCACCAGTGTATAGGAAGAGGTGTGAAACTGTCAAACTTAAGCCTGAACTACCTAAGTCCTCTGAAGAACAGAGGTCTAAGAGACAAAACTGGAGCATGGACTGTGAGGGAGTATAAGCTAGAGAGGCAGGAGAGAACTGAGGAGTCAAACTTTTCTTTCTGATTGACAGAACCAATAGGAAAATCATAAGGACATGGGAGACAAGAATACTGTCACCTACCAACATGGCCTATGTGACATTTCAGAGCCCAGCAAAGGCAGATATATGCATCAAGTCTACTTAGCCAGTTGCTGGAGCAGAACAGATTCCAAAAGCCACAAAATAGACTAAAGGAAATAAGTTGTGCAGGAGGTACTCTTCATCCACAATAGAATGAAATGAGTAATCAGTGGCAAATGGTGCCTGGAATCCAACTAATGGGAAATTAGGCAAAATACTTCTTAAAGGGCTAGAGATGACTCAGTTGTTAAGGCACTTGTCTGCAAAGCCTAAGGACCTAGGTTTGATTCCCTAGAACCCATGAAAAGCCAGATGCACTGACTAGAGAAGAAATCACAAGGGGAATTAGAGAATACTTTAGGTAACTAACATCTGAATTGTGAAATGAAGCTAAGCTATGCTTGGAAGGAAACTTCCAACATTAGCTATGTCTGGTAGAAAGAAGAATAGCTCAGAATTAATCACCCCAGCTCCCATATGAGGAGCCATCAGAGCAACAAACCAAAGCCAGAGGAAACAGAAGAACAGAAAAACAATTGAAAAAAATTGACTTCCTATTAAGATGACATCATAGTATAGCCACACCAAGGTAGCCTAGGGAGGGAAGTAAGCAGAAAACAGCAAAACACACTCTTCTACAAAAAGGAAAGGTGGGGCTGGAGAAATGGCTTAGCAGTTAAGCGCTTGCCTGTGAAGCCTAAGGACCCCAGTTTGAGGCTTGATTCCCCAGGATCTCGTAAGCCAGATGCACAAGGTGGTGCATGCATCCGGAGTTTGTTTGCAGTGGCTGGAGGCTCTGGCACACCCATTCTATCTGCCTCTTTGTCTGTCGCTCTCAAATAAATAAAAATAAAAACAAAAAAGGGAAGGTGTATAAGTTATTATCAAACACAGCAGAGAAGCAGGAGACTCAAATTTTTAGAAAGGAGGAAAGCAGCCAGAATCACACCAAGGCGTCCGGGCAGAGCTGCAGGAGCAGAAGCCAGGTGGAGGGACTTTCCACTCACATCTGCCTCCTCACAAAGTCAAGAAACCTGAAGGCCTTCAAGACATCAGGGAGCAGCTGGGCAGCAGCTGAAGGAGAGCACAAAAGGGACCAGCTCCAGTATAACTCCAGGCATCTTGCACAGATTCCCATCTTGCAACTGTTAGGGCTGTGAACCTCCAGAAAACTAATTCACCCCTGGCCACATGGTATCCAGCACAGCAATCAGAACACCAGATCCCTAGCACAACAGAGAAGGATCGAGGTGGGCAGTCAGCATTAGTGAGATTGGAAGCCATCCCAAGAGGTAACAGGGCCTACTTACAAAAAGCAGGTATACAGGTCTGCACTGGAAGTGCTAATCTCTTTTGAGGTCAGGGCAGGTTATGTGTTATATATTCTTGGTTGGCTTTATCATTCTCAAGCTGTATTTTGGGGTTGACTACTGTTTCCTTTGATGTTTCCAGACTCATAGAGCCTTTATCTTTTTCTTCTGTCATTATTGGGGGCAGGGTCTGACTCTGTCCCAGACTGACCTGGAACCCATTTCAGACCAGAAAGCTCAACCTCTCAACTGACAGGATTAAGGGTGTGGGGCAGCACACACCCTTAGGGACTTTGGCTTTGTCAGATTATCTGTTTGTTCTAATCCCCACTCTTGCATAAATTCGCTGTGCTGGTTAGGATTGAATATATATATTGCTCAGTTGAATTTTAGAATTTGCCATAAATTGTTCCACCCAGTATATCAGAATTCTTGAATAGCAGGCAAACTCAACACATAGGTTCACTCCTGCTGTTTTTTTTTTGGTTTTTCAAGGTAGGGTCTCACTCTAGCCCAGGCTGACCTGGAATTCACTCTGTAGTCTCAGGGTGGCCTCATACTCATGGTGATCCTCCTACCTCTGCCTCCCGAGTGCTGGGATTAAAGGTGTGCCACCACGCCTGGCTCTGACTTTATATATCTTCAAGGTAGGGGTTTAAGGTGCCAAGTGTAGCTCTCATACTTCAAGAAAACAGCAGGAGCCGGGCATGCTTTAGAGTGAGACCCTACCTTGAAAAAGGAAAAAAAAAGATATGTAAAGTCGGATTTCTACATAGTGAATTCCAGGTCAGCCTGAGCTAGAGTGAAACCCTACCTCAAAAAACCAAAAAACAAAAAAAATTATAAATCCATCAGAAATGACCCCAGTGAGACTGTTTTAGATGAAACATTTAGCAAAGATTTAAAAAAAGAAGAGATTATACACAAAGGAATCAAAGAAGAATACAAACTCCTGACGGAGAACACAGAAAATGAACTTAATGAAATGAGGTCAATACAAGACATGGGTAAAGAAATAGAAATAATGAAAAAAATACCAATCAGAAATATTAGAAATGAAAAACGGAGGAAGTCAAACAAAAAACTCTGTAGAAAGTCTCACCAGTAGAAAGGATTGAGGAGAGGACATAATATCTAAACCAGAAGACCAGGTGGCAGATCTAATACAGTCCAACAAAGAGAAGGACAAACTAATAGGAAGGCATGAATGGGAATTTCAAGACATTTGGGACACTACGAAAAGATCAAACATAAGAACGCAGGGCATAGTAGAAGGAGAAGAATATCACTCCAAAGGCATAGCACATATTTTCAACAAAATTATAGAAGAAACCTTCCCCCAAATAGGGAAAGTGATGCCAATGCAGATACAGGAAGCCTTTATAATGCCAAACAGACAAAATCAGGAAGAACCTCTCACAGTCATATTATTATTAAACCACCAAACACATACACCAAAGAAAATATATTAAGCAGTTGGTGAGAAAAAGCAAGTCACATAACAATGGGAAGCCCATCAGGATAACGGCAAATTACCCAACAAAAAATTTAAAAGCTGGGAGGGTTTGGAATGATGTAATCCAAGTTCTGAAAGATAACAACTGTCATCCAAGATTACTGTAGCAGACAGCTTCAAGTTCGCTGAGATGAACTTCCAGATCAGGCACAGTTATAGAGGAAGGGGTATTTATTGAAGCTTACAGATCCAGGGGAAGGTCTATAATGGTAGAAGAAGTTGGCCCCCTTTAAAAGGACCAGGCAGAGAGCGAGAGTGTGAGCGAGTGCCATAAACCAAAAGCCACACCACACAGCACACTTCTCAGGAACTCCAGGCAAAACTAGGCACTTTGCATATCTTTAGATTGGAATTTCAAATCCACCACCACACCTTAGGGCTGGACCCTAAGATCCACCCAGTGGCTCTGTTGCAGTCAGGTTCAAATTGCTGGCAGAAATCACCCAACCAAGAGCAGCTTGTGTGTGGGGGGGGAGGTTTATTTTGGCTTACAGGCTCAAGGGGGAAGCTCCATGATGGCAGGGAAAATGATGGCATAAGCAGAGGGTGGACATCACCTCCTGGCCAACATCAGGTGGACAATAGGAACAGGAGAGTGTGCCCAACACTGGCAAAAAGACACTGGCTATAATACCCATAAACCCACCATCAACAATACACTGCCTCCAGCAGGCATTAATCCCCAAATTTCCATCAGCTGGGAACCTAGCATTCAGAACACCTAAGTTTATGGGAGACACATGAATCAAACCACAACATTCCGCCCATGGCCCCCATAAACTGATAACCATACATGATAGAAAATACAATGAAATCAGTCCAAAATTCAAAGTCCCCACATTTTTTATCCTAATGTGTTCAATCATCCCCATAACCCACAGTCTTTTAACTGAGCCATAACACACACACCAAAAAAAAAAAAAAAAAAAAATCCCCCCAAAACCCATACTGACACAGAATAAACATTCATACTGCAAAAGATGGCATTGGGCATAGCAAAGAAATATTCAATCAATACAAGATTTTTTTTCTTTTTTTAAAATTTTATTTATTTATTTATTTGTAAGCAGAGAGAGATAGAGAGAAGAGAGAGACAGAATGGGCATGCCAGGGCCTCTAGCCACTGCAAATGAACTCCAGGTGCATGTGCCCCTTGTGCATCTGGCTTACGTGGGTCCTGGGGAATTGAACCTGTGTCCTTTGGCTTTGCAGGCAAATGCCTCAACCCCTAAGCCATCTCTCCAGCCCCCTGGCAAACATCAAACTCTGTAGCTCCAAGTTCAACAACTCTAGTCAGAAACAAATCTCCAGGTCTGATAATTCTAACCAGCAATAATTCTCTGGAGTTCCAATTCCACCCCTCCAGCTAGGCTATTCACAATCCTGGAAAACTTCATCAGGGTGGGCAGCTCTCCTTAGCAGCCATCTCATTGTCCCGGCATCTCCACTGA
Organism: Dipus sagitta; assembly: GCA_036346955.1. Taxonomy (NCBI): domain Eukaryota; kingdom Metazoa; phylum Chordata; class Mammalia; order Rodentia; family Dipodidae; genus Dipus; species Dipus sagitta. Next base: position 15,775,216 of record CM070778.1, read on the forward strand.
GTCTCCACTGCAATCCACGGTCCATCCTCAGAGCTCCATCAGGTCTCCATACAGGCAACCAGCAAACCTGCTTCACACTGCCCATGGCCATTTCCAAAACACAAGACCGCATGGCAAACTCAATGACCCTTTTTTTCCCTTCTTTCTTCTTCTTCTTCTTCTTTTTTTTTTTATTTAAAAGTTTTTTTCTCTTAATTTTTATTAACATTTTCCATGATTATAAAAAATATCCCATGGTGCTACCCTCCCTCCCCCCACTTTCCCCTTTGAAATTCCATTCTCCATCATATCCCCTCCCCATCTCAATCAATCTCTCTTTCATTTTGATGTCATGATCTTTTCCTCCTCTTATGATGGTCTTGTGTAGGTAGTGTCAGGCACTATGAGGTCATGGATATCCAGGCCACTTTATGTCTGGAGGGAGGACGTTGTAAGGAGTCCTACCCTTCCTTTGGCTCTTACATTCTTTCCCCCACCTCTTCCGCATTAGACCCTGAGCCTTGGAAGGTGTGATCGAGATGTTACTCAGTACTCCAGTCACTTCTTTCCAGCACTATGATACCTTGAGTCATCCCAAGGTCACTGCCATCTGAAAATAGAAGATTCTCTACCCAAAGTGAAAGTAGAGTTAATATAAGGGTATAAATATTAAGAGAAGTGCTTACTGGGCAGTTTGATAAGCATAGTATATACATTTTTCCAGACAGCAGCAGATGTTACACCCCTAGGGCTCATGACTAACCCTGTTTTAAGTTTTCAGTATCAGGGATGTATTCCCCCCCATGGAGCGAGCCTCCAGTCCAATTGGAGGGCAGTTGGTTTCCACCACGACAGACGTGCCACTATTGCACCCGCTGGCTCATTTGGCCTGGCTGGCCAATTATAAGGCTTGCAGTGCCCACTGTTGAGTATCTTCACTGGTGATATCTCTCTCCTATTGAACTAAATGTAGATTGGCTTCTTCCAGCTTTCTCGTCAGCTGGTCTACATGGAGGAGGTTATCAGCTCAGTTCCAGCAGAATTTCTCAGTGGCCTTGCCACCCAAGTATGTGGAGTCTTCAGCAATACCTTTATTTCTTATACAACACAATACCAGGTAAGGTGCCAATTTGTTAATCCGGGGGGGAGATAAAGCAGACTTTGAAAAACAGAATACTCCTTGAACACTCAGGCCCCTTCAAAAGAGCCAACATTTTTCCTGTTGCCCCAGTGCAAATCAGCTGGCCCAATCTCAACGGTTGTAATCTCTCAAAGAATTGCAGGAGAACAGGCAGCAGTTTAGGCTCAAAGATTTCATTTTTTCTGTGCCATATCCCTCTGCTCACACCAGTCCATTTCTATGTAGTGCAACCCTGCACAACTTCTCAGGACATGGCCATAACAGCAAGCCTCTCACACTGCTTCTAGCCCAGTCCAGGCAAAGCTCCATCTCACCCTCACAAGCCAAACCTCATAGTCCATGGTTCTTACCGCATTCAGGTCTTTCAGTTCTGACCAGAATAGTCCATTAAGCTGTACTTACAACACTGCAAGGTGTCTCTTAGGGCAAGGTTTCAAATCCTTCCACATTACTCTTGAAAATCAGCTCCAAAAGGCCAATGCCACACAGTCAGGTGTCTAGAAGCAATGCCATTCAGTACCAACAATATTGTTGCAGTCAGGTTCACATTGCTGGCAGAAAACACCTGACCAAGAGCAGCTTGTGGGACGAAAGGTTTATTTTGGCTTACAGACTCAAGGGGAAGCTTCATGATGGCAGGGGAAAATGATGGCATGAGCAGAGAGTGGACATCACCTCCTGGACAACAGCAACAGGAGAGTGTGCCAAACACTGGCAAGGGGAAACTGGCTATAATACCCGTAAGTCTGCCTCTGACAATACACTGCCTCCAGGTGGTGTTAATTTCCAAATCTCTGTCAGCTAGGGACCTAGCATTCAGAACACCTAAGTTTATGGGGGAACACCTGAATCAAACCACCACAAGAAGCTTTTCTTTTCAGATGTTGGTGACCTCTAGGATGTCTCAAAAGGTACCATAGTGCTCAGAAGAAATGACAGAGGAGTGGTTGGCACTAAAACATCTTTATCACACTTTTCAAGTCTCAGAGTCTGTGAAGAGGTGTTGGGAAGAATGTAAGAGTCAAAGGAAGTGTAGGACTTTTTACAATGCATTCTTCCAGACACAAAATGACCTAGATATACATGACCATCTACACAAGACCCTCATAATAGGAAGAAAAGATGATATCAAAATAAATGATTGCGGGGAAGGGAAAATTATTGAGAGTGGAGTTGCAAAGGGGAAAGTGAGGAGGGGGAGGGAATTAACATGGTTGATTGCCTATAATTATGGAAGTTGTCAATAATTAAAAAAATCTTTTTTGAGGTAGTGTCTCTCTCTAGTTCAGGCTGGCCTGGAATTCACTATGGAGTCTCAGGGTGGCCTTGAACTCATGGCGATCCTCCTACCTCTGCCTCCCAAGTGCTGGGATTAAAGGCAGGTGCCACCACGCCCAGACAAAAAAAAATTTTTTTAAGGCTAGTAGGAGCTCTGCATCTTTCCCTAATTGGCTGTGTGAACCTATAACTTTTCCAAGTTTCAGGATTCTCATCTACAAAATGTGGATTATAGCAATATTTATTTCATATGCCTGCCTAGGAGATTAAGAGTTAATGGATGGAAAAAAGAAAAAAGAAAACCCATAAGCCAGCTCTTCACAAAAATCGATGAAATCGATAAAGTTCTAGTTAGGATGGAGACAGGGGAAAAGGAAAGACCATGGGCATCACTAAAGAGAGGGCCCTTGCTCCCCCTCATATACAGTAAGAAGATGGTATAGTGGTTAAAGCACTTGCCTGCAAAGCCAAAGGATATAGGTTCGATTCCCCAGTACCTATGTAAAGTCAAATGCACAAGGTGGTGCATATGTCTGGAGTTCATGTGCAGTAGGTAGAGGCCCTGGTGCACCCATTCTCTCTCTATATCTGCCTCTCTCTTTCAAATAAATAAATAAAGTATGTTTTTTAAAAAAAGAGATGGTAGAGCCGGGAGTGGTGGTTATATGCCTTTAATACCAGCATTTGGGAGGCTGAGGTAGGAGGATCACCATGAGTTCGAGGGCAAACTGAGACTACAAAATGAATTGCAGGTCAGCCTGGACTAGAGTGAAACACTACCTCAAAAAACAAAACAACAACAAAACAAAACAAACAAACAAAAAAAAGAGATGGTAGAGGAACCAGAAACAAATCCAACAGCTACATGAAGTGGATGGAAAGATAAAAGTTATCAAAACAGACAGAAAATAGTAGAAAGGAGGACTTGAAGATGGCTCAGCAGTTAAAGGTACTTGCTTGCAAAGCCTGCTGGCTGCGGTTCAATTCCCAAGCTACTCAGGTAAGCCAGGCACAAAAGGTGGTAGAAGCCTCTGGTATTCATTTGCGGAGTCAAGAGGCCCTGACACACATATACATGTACAATTTTTGTTTGTTTGTTTGTTTTTGGTTTTTCAAGGTGGGGTCTCTCTTTGGCCCAGGCTGACCTGGAATTAACTATGTAGTCTCAGGGTGGCCTCGAGCTCAGCGATCCTCCTACCTCTGCCTCCTGAGTGCTGGAGTAAAGGCATATGCCACCATGCCCAGCCAAATAAAATTTCAAAAAAAAATTTATTTTATTTATTTGAGAAAGAGGAGAGAGAGAGAGAGAGAGAGAGAGAGAGAGAGAATGGACATGCCATTCTCTGTTGCTGCAAATATGTACCCCCTTGTGCATCTGGCTTACATGGGTCCTGGGGAATCAAACCTCGATCCTTTGGCTTTGCAGACAAGTGCCTTAACTGCTAAGCCATCTCTCCAGCCAAATAAATATTATTTTAAGGCAGGGTCTCACTCTAGTCCAGCTGACCTGGAACTTACTTTGTAGCTGGCCTCAAACTAATGGCAATCCTCCTACCTCAGCCTCCTGAGTGCTGAGATTAAAGTCATGTGCCACCACAACTGGCTAATAAATATTATTGGGTTTTTGTTGTTGTTGTTACTGATGTTTGTTTTTTCGAGGTAGGGTCTCACTGTAGACTAGGATGAACTGGAAATCATTCTGTAGTCCCAGTCTAGCCTCAAACTCATGATCCTCTTACCTCTACCACCCATGTACTGGGATTAAAGGTATGTGTCACCACAGCCAGCTAATAAGTACTTTAAAAAATATATTTTATTGAAATCTGGGCGTGGTGGCATACATCTTTAATCCCAGCACTTGGGAGGTAGAGGTAGGAGGATTTCCACAAGTTCAAGGCCTCCCTGAGACTACATGGTGAATTCCAGGTTAGCCTGGGCTAGAGTAAGACCCTACCTCAAAATATAAATTAAAAAAATAAAATATTTCATTTATTTATTTTTGCAAGCAGAGGGAGAGAGGGAGAATGGGTGCACCAGGACCTCTAGCTACTGCAAATAAACTCTAGATGCATGCACAACCTTGTGTATCTAGCTTTATGTGGGTATTGGGGAACAGAACCCTGGTCCTTAGGCTTTGCAGGCAAATGCCTTAACTGCTGAGCCATCTCTCCAGCCCTAAAGTTTTTTAAAACTTTTTTATTTTATTTGTTTGAGGGAGAGAGAAAGGCAAATAGAGAGAGAGAATGGGCGCACCCGGGCTTTCTTTCAGCCCCTGCAAATGAACTCCAGACACATGCGCCACCTTGTACATCTGGCTTATGTGGGTCCTGGGGAATCGAACCTGGGTCCTTTGGCTTTGCAGTCAAGTGCCTTAACTGCTAAGTCATCTTTCCAGCCCTAAATTTTTAAAGAGTATTAGAAAAGAAAATCTGAAACAAACAGCTGTAACCTGAAGCACAGCATGGCCACCCAGCAGTGAAAAGAATCTACAACATGCCTAAACCTTAAAGTCAACCACAGAAGCCAGCTAGCTGTCAGAGCCACACCTTAGTATTCCATTCAAATGACAGCCCGGTAAGGCCTGCCCGTCTGGGCTAGCAAGTCATGGGATATAGGTGGTACACATCTGACAAGATTCATTGGCTGGACAGTTCAAATGGTATATTTTATTATATCTGAATTATTTCTCAATCAACTTGACTTGATTATATTATGGAAAATAGGACTTTATCATCACTCAAGCATGTGTTCACACAATGAACAAGCATGAGCAGTTCATAAGCAGATGACAAGCACAGAAGGCCACAGCTCAGCACTGGTCCTGCAGCACCAGCTCTTTTCAGTGCTCATTGCAGACTGAAGATTCCTCATCCCAAAGCCTCTGAATACATTCTCCTGACCGGGTTGCTTGTTTGCATACCACCCTGTCCATGCTTACTGTTTTTCCCAAAAGAATGCAGGGCAGGCCTTGATTTGTTCAGTTCCAATCCTTATCACCAAGAAGGGTTCTGGGTTCCTGCCTACAGGAGGTGCTCAGCACCAGCACCAGTGGATAGTACCTGTCTATGTCCTGCTGGAACCTTGCCACTTGTGCCTTGAGCTTCGCCTCCTCTTCCTGTAGCATCTGAACCTGAAGGTCTTTGGAGACAGCCTCCTTGGACATCTGAGTGATCTGGGCTTCCCAGCTAGTTTTTAGAGCTGCCGCATCTTCATGGAGCCTGCACAGAATAAACTGTGTGAATGTGGTGAGGTTCACCCACACTCATACAAAGTGACCCCTACATAGAAATAGAACCCCCAAGTTGTGAAGAGGGAAGTAGGGGGAGGGAATTTTCATGCTTTATTGTCTATAAGTATAGAAGTTGGAGCTGGAGGGATGGCTTAGTGGTTAAGGCATTTGCCTGCAAAGCCAAAGGACCCAGGTTTAATTCCCCAGGACCCACGTTAGCCAGATGCACAAGGGGGCGCACACATCTGGAGTTTGTTTGTAGTGGCTGGAGTCCCTGGCATGCCCATTCTCTCTCCCTTTCTCTGTCAAATAAATGAATAAATATAAATTTATAATTATAGAAGTTGTCAATAAAAAAAAAGAAATAGAGGCTGGGCGTGGTGGCATACACCTTTAAATCCCAGCACTTGGGAGGCAGAGATAGGAGGATTGCCACAAGTTCAAGGCCTCCCTGAGACTACATGGTGAATTCCAGGTTAGCCTGGGCTAGAGTAAGACCCTACCTCAAAAAATAAATTAAAAAAATAAAATATTTCATTTATTTATTTTTGCAAGCAGGGAGAGAGGGAGAATGGGTGCACCAGGACCTCTAGCTACTTGAAAATACCTCTAAGATGCATGCACAACCTTGTGTATCTAGCTTTATGTGGGTATTGGGGAACAGAACCCTGGTCCCTTAGGCTTTGCAGGCAAATGCCTTAACTGCTGAGCCATCTCTCCAGCCCAAAAATTTTTTTAAAAAACTTGGGGTGGGGTGGGGGTGAGGGAGAGAGAAAGGCAAATAGAGAGAGAGAATGGGCGCACCCGGGCTTTCTTTCAGCCCCTGCAAATGAACTCCAGACACTGCGCCACCTTGTACATCTGGCTTATGTGGGTCCTGGGGAATCGAACCTGGGTCCTTTGGCTTTGCAGTCAAGTGCCTTAACTGCTAAGTCATCTTTCCAGCCTAAATTTTTAAAGAGTATTAGAAAGAAAATCTGAAACAAACAGCTGTAACCTGAAGCACAGCATGTCCACCCAGCAGTGAAAAGAATCTACAACATGCCTAAACCTTAAAGTCAACCACAGAAGCCAGCTAGCTGTCAGAGCCACACCTTAGTATTCCATTCAAATGACAGCCGGTAAGGCCTGCCCGTCTGGGCTAGCAAGTCATGGGATATAGGTGGTACACATCTGACATGATTCATTGGCTGGGACAGTTCAAATGGTATATTTTATTATATCTGAATTATTTTCTCAATCAACTTGACTTGATTATATTATGGAAAATAGGACTTTATCATCACTCAAGCATGTGTTCACACAATGAACAAGCATGAGCAGTTCATAAGCAGATGACAAGCACGAAGGCCACAGCTCAGCACTGGTCTGCAGCACCAGCTCTTTTCAGTGCTCATTGCAGACTGAAGATTCCTCATCCCAAAGCCTCTGAATACATTCTCCTGACCGGGTTGCTTGTTTGCATACCACCCTGTCCATGCTTACTGTTTTTCCCAAAAGAATGCAGGGCAGGCCCTTGATTTGTTCAGTTCCAATCCTGATACACCAAGACGGGGTTCCTGGGATCCTGCCTTACCTGAGTGTCTCAGCAACCCGCACCAGTGGATAGTACCTGTCTATGTCCTGCTGGAACCTTGCCACTTGTGCCTTGAGCTTCGCCTCCTCTTCCTGTAGCATCTGAACCTGAAGGGTCTTTGGAGACAGCCTCCTTGGACATCTGAGTGATCTGGCTTCCCAGCATAGTTTTAGAGCTGCCCCGCATCTTCATGAGCCTGCACTAGAAAAAACCGGTGTGAATGTGGTGAGGTTCACCACACTCATACAAAGTGACCCCTACATAGAAATAGAACCCCCAAGTTGTGAAGAGGGAAGTAGGGGGAGGGAATTTTCATGCTTTTATTGTCTATAAGTATAGAAGTTGGAGCTGGAGGGATGGCTTAGTGGTTAAGGCATTTGCCTGCAAAGCCAAAGGACCCAGGTTTAATTCCCCAGGACCCACCGTTAGCCAGATGCACAAGGGGGCGCACACATCTGGAGTTTGTTTGTAGTGGCTGGAGTCCCTGGCATGCCCATTCTCTCTCCCTTTCTCTGTCAAATAAATGAATAAATATAAATTTATAATTATAGAAGTTGTCAATAAAAAAAAGAATAGAGGCTGGGCGTGGTGGCATACATCTTTAATCCCAGCACTTGGGAGGTAGAGGTAGGAGGATTTCCACAAGTTCAAGGCCTCCCTGAGACTACATGGTGAATTCCAGGTTAGCCTGGGCTAGAGTAAGACCCTACCTCAAATATAAATTAAAAAAATAAAATATTTCATTTATTTATTTTTGCAAGCAAGGGAGAGAGGGAGAATGGGTGCACCAGGACCTCTAGCTACTGCAAATAAACTCTAGAAGCATGCACAACCTTGTTGTATCTAGCTTTATGTGGGTATTGGGGAACAGAACCCTGGTCCTTAGGCTTTGCAGGCAAATGCCTTAACTGCTGAGCCATCTCTCCAGCCCTAAAGTTTTTTAAAACTTTTTTATTTTATTTGTTTGAGGGAGAGAGAAAGGCAAATAGAGAGAGAGAATGGGCGCACCCGGGCTTTCTTTCAGCCCCTGCAAATGAACTCCAGACACATGCGCCACCTTGTACATCTGGCTTATGTGGGTCCTGGGGAATCGAACCTGGGTCCTTTGGCTTTGCAGTCAAGTGCCTTAACTGCTAAGTCATCTTTCCAGCCCTAAATTTTTAAAGAGTATTAGAAAAGAAAATCTGAAACAAACAGCTGTAACCTGAAGCACAGCATGGCCACCCAGCAGTGAAAAGAATCTACAACATGCCTAAACCTTAAAGTCAACCACAGAAGCCAGCTAGCTGTCAGAGCCACACCTTAGTATTCCATTCAAATGACAGCCCGGTAAGGCCTGCCCGTCTGGGCTAGCAAGTCATGGGATATAGGTGGTACACATCTGACAAGATTCATTGGCTGGACAGTTCAAATGGTATATTTTATTATATCTGAATTATTTCTCAATCAACTTGACTTGATTATATTATGGAAAATAGGACTTTATCATCACTCAAGCATGTGTTCACACAATGAACAAGCATGAGCAGTTCATAAGCAGATGACAAGCACAGAAGGCCACAGCTCAGCACTGGTCCTGCAGCACCAGCTCTTTTCAGTGCTCATTGCAGACTGAAGATTCCTCATCCCAAAGCCTCTGAATACATTCTCCTGACCGGGTTGCTTGTTTGCATACCACCCTGTCCATGCTTACTGTTTTTCCCAAAAGAATGCAGGGCAGGCCTTGATTTGTTCAGTTCCAATCCTTATCACCAAGAAGGGTTCTGGGTTCCTGCCTACAGGAGGTGCTCAGCACCAGCACCAGTGGATAGTACCTGTCTATGTCCTGCTGGAACCTTGCCACTTGTGCCTTGAGCTTCGCCTCCTCTTCCTGTAGCATCTGAACCTGAAGGTCTTTGGAGACAGCCTCCTTGGACATCTGAGTGATCTGGGCTTCCCAGCCAGTTTTTAGAGCTGCCGCATCTTCATGGAGCCTGCACAGAATAAACTGTGTGAATGTGGTGAGGTTCACCCACACTCATACAAAGTGACCCCTACATAGAAATAGAACCCCCAAGTTGTGAAGAGGGAAGTAGGGGGAGGGAATTTTCATGCTTTATTGTCTATAAGTATAGAAGTTGGAGCTGGAGGGATGGCTTAGTGGTTAAGGCATTTGCCTGCAAAGCCAAAGGACCCAGGTTTAATTCCCCAGGACCCATGTTAGCCAGATGCACAAGGGGGCGCACACATCTGGAGTTTGTTTGTAGTGGCTGGAGTCCCTGGCATGCCCATTCTCTCTCCCTTTCTCTGTCAAATAAATGAATAAATATAAATTTATAATTATAGAAGTTGTCAATAAAAAAAAAAGAAATAGAGGCTGGGCGTGGTGGCATACACCTTTAATCCCAGCACTTGGGAGGCAGAGATAGGAGGATTGCCATGAGTTCAAGGCCACCCTGAGACTACAGAGTGAATTCCAGATCAGCCTGAGCTACAGTGAGACCCTACCTCAAAAAAACAAAAAAGAAAGAAAGAAAGAAATAGAACCCCCCAGTAGATGCACGTACATACCCAGCCCTCATAAGGAATGCCACAGCAGAACTGAAATGTCCTTGCCTAGGTTAAGGCAAGTTCTACCCAGGAAGAACTATTCAGCCAGCCAGCCATTCAGATATAAACTGAACGTAACAGACCAAGGATAGGTGTGCATGGTGGAAAGATGACCTGTGACCTATCTCCAGAGTCCATGAGATGAAGGAAACATTGTTGGGTTCTCATCTTTGCACCCATCACTGTACCCAGCACAGCATGTGACACATTCCAATTAAAAGTAAGTCTCACCAGGTGTGCTGGCACATGTCTTTAATCCCAGCACTTGGGAGGCAGAAGTAGGAGGATTGCTGTAAGTTCAAGGCCAGCCTGAGACTACATAATGAATTCCAGGCCAGCCAGCAATAGTGGCACATCTGTTATGGGGGAAACCAACTGCCCTCTAATTGGACTGGAGGCCCATTCCATGGGAGGGAATACATCCCTGATACTGAAAACTTAAAACAGGGGTAGTCATGAGCCCTAGGGGTGTAACGTATGCTGTTGTCTGGCTAAATGTATATACTATGCTTATCAAACTGCCCAGTAAGCATTTCTCTTAATGTTCATACCCTTATATTAATGCTACTCTCACTTTTGGTAGAGAATCTTATCTTTTCAGATGGCAGTGACCTTGGGACGACTCAGAAGGTATCATGGTGATGGAACGAAATGACCGCAGTGCTCAGTACTGCAATATCGCTATCACACCTTCCAAGGCTCAGGGTCTAATGCGGAAGAGGTGGCGGAAAGAATGTAAGAGCCAAAGGAAGGGCAGGACTCCATACAACATGCTCCTTCCAGACACAAAATGGCCTGGATATCCATGGCCTCACAGTGCCTGACACTACCTGCACAAGACCATCATAACAGGAGGAAAAGATCATGACATCAAAATTAAAAGAGAGACTGACTGAGATGGGGAGGGGGTATGATGGAGAATGGAGTTTCAAAGGGGAAAGTGGGGGGAGGGAGGGTATTACCATGGGCATTTTTTTTTTTTTTTTTTGGTTTTTCGAGGTAGGGTCTCATTCTAGCTCAGGCTGACCTGGAATTCACTATGTAGTCTCAGGGTGGCCTCGAACTCACGGCGATCCTCCTACCTCTGCCTCCCGAGTGCTGGGATTAAAGGCGTGCGCCACCACGCCCGGCTTATCATGGGCATTTTTTATAATCATGGAAGTTGTTAATAAAAATTTGGAAGAAAAAAAAAGAATAATGGCCAAAAAGGTACAGGGAGGACTAATCAAAATCTAAGAGGATATAAATAAGTCATATGGACAATGGAACACTCAGTAGCCATAGATTACTACTAGAAAATTTTCAGTGCCAGGGATGGGATACCTTCCAGTGAGTTGTTGGCCAGGGAGGTCCCTGATGCCCCCCAAACATTACAGGCCTTTGCTCAGGCCCTTGGTTTCCCACCAGGAATAGATGGTAAGATCCTATTGCTGAAGACACCACAAAATTGGGATGCAAGGCCACTGAGAAATCCTGCTAGAGCTAAGCTAAAAACCTCTCCATGTAGACCAGCTGACAGAAAGCTGGAAAAAGCTACACTGCATGCAGTTCAATGAGAGAGAGAGAAATCACCAGTGAAAATATTCAACAGCGGACACTGCAAGCCTTAAATTTGGCCAGCCAGGCCAGATGAGCCAATGGGTGCAATAGTGGTATGTCTGTGATGGGGGAAACCAACCGCTCTCTAATTGAACTGGAGGCCCACTCCATGGGAAGGAATACATCCCTAATACTGAAAACCTGCAACAGTAGTCATGAGCCCTAGGGGTGTAATGTCTGCTGGTGTCTGGCTAAATGTATATACTATGCTCACCAAACTGCCCAGTAAGCACTTCTGTTAATGTTCATACCCATATTTTGGTTACAGAACCTTCTATTTTCAGATGGCAGTGACCTTGGGATGACTCAGAAGGCACCATGGTGCTGAGAAGAAATGACAGAGGAGTGCTCAGCACTGTAATATCTCTATCACACCTTCCAAGGCTCAGGGTACATTGCAGAAGAAGTGGCGGAAAAAATTAAGAGCCAAAAGAAGGGTAGGACTCCTTACAACGTGCTCCTCCAGAGACAAAATGGATTGGATATCCATGACCTCACAGTGCCTGACACTACCTACACAAGACCATCACAATAGGAAGAAAAGACCCTGACATCAAAATAAAAGAGACTGATTGAGGGGGGAGGGGATATGATGGAGAGTGGATCTTCAAAGGGGAAAGTAGGGGGAGGGAGGGAGTTACCATGGGATATTGTTTACAATTATGGAAGCTGTCAATAAATAAATTAATTAATTAAAAAATAATGGCTATGGCTGGGCGTGGTAGCACACGCCTTTAATTCCAGCACTTGGGAGGCACAGGTAGGAGGATCACTGTAAGTTCGAGGCCACCCTGAGACTACAGAGTGAATTCCAGGTCAGCCTGGGCTACAGTGAGACTCTACTTTGAAAACCAAAAAAAAAAAAAAAAAAAGGCTATGCTTGGCGTAGTGGTACATGCCTTTAGTCCCAGCACTCCAGAGGCTGAGGTAGGAGGATCGCCATGAGTTCAAGACCACCCTGAGACTAGTCAGCCTGAGCTACAGTAAGACCCTAACTTGTAAAACCAAAAATAAAAATAATGGCCAGGGCATAGAGAAATGGCTTGGTAGTTAAAGGCACTTGGGTGCTTGCTTGCTAAGCCTGATGACCTGGGTTCAATTTCTCAGTACTCACTTAAAGCCATATGCACAAAGTGGCACATGTGTCTGGAACTTGTTTGCACTGGCAAGAGGTCCTGGCATCCCCATACTCATTCTTTTTTTTTTTTTTTTTCCTTTTTTACCATTTTTTTAAAGATTTATTTATTTATTTATTAGAGACAGAGAGAGAGAGAATGGGTGCACCAGGGCCTCTAGCCAGTGCAAACGAACTCCAGACGCTGCGCCACCATGTGCATCTGGCTTATATGGGACCTGGAAAATTGAACCTGGGTCCTTAGGCTTCACAGGCATGTACTTTAACCACTAAGCCATCTCTCCAGCGACCCCCTCTTTTGAAGCAAGCCCAACAGACTGGCCTTTTTAAAAATGTGATTTGTGCACATGTGTGATCTTGCACACTTGCATCACTGTGTGTCTAGCCTACATGGGACCTGGAGAGTTGAACATTAGTCCTTAGGCTTTGTAGGAAAGTGCCTTAACCCCTAAGCCATCTCTCCAGCCCCTCATTCTCTTTCTGTTTACCTTTCTCTCTCTCTCTCTCTCAAATAAATTTTAAAAAATACAAATAGCCAGGCGTGGTGGCACACGCCTTTAATCCCAGCACTCAGGAGGCAGAGGTAAGAGGATCACTGTGAGTTCGAGGACACTCTGAGATTACATAGTGAATTCCAGGTCAGCCTGGGCTAGAGGAAGACCCTGCCTCAAAAAAAAATTGAAAAAATAATAATGGCCAGAAAACTGAAGTCCCTCCAAGCCACTACACATACTTTCCCTTGGCCTGACGTGCTCAAGGGTGCCCAGGGAACTGGCACACAGGTGGTATGGGCCAAAGGTAGCCGCTTACTTGTCAATGATGGCATCCTTCTCCTTGATGGCATCAGCTCGTGTCCATTCAGCCCTGCAGAGCTGCCCTTCAAGTGTCTTACAGTGGGTCTGCATCTCCAACACCCTGGCCTCCAGTTCCTGTAGCTGTTCCCTGTGGGCGCCTTTTACTGCTGCCAGAACTGTGTCCCTCTCCCTGGCTAGATGGTCAAGCTCTTCATGCCTGAAACACAAGGACAGGTCCTATAACAGCTCACCCTGGGCCCCAGAACCTTGTGAAGTATTTGTCAATCTTTCTCACAATATAGTTATCCCCAATGAGACTGACTGCAGGCAGCATTTGTCTATCTGTGTGGGAACAGTCTGTGTGTCTGGTCATCGCTCCTCCTACAAAAGCAGGACAGGGCCATTCTGAGATGCCAGGCTCCTGAATGTCTTCTGAAGTCATGATCCGGTAAGATAAGAGACCAAAATTGCACGAAGCAAGAATCTTGACACCTCTGGGATTTCTTTCCTTTCTTTATTTTAATTTTAAAAATTATTTACTTGAAACAGAGAAGAAGACAGAAAGCGAGTAAGTAAGTATGGGCACAGCAGGGCTTCCTGTCACTGTAAAGTAACTCCAGACACATGTGCCATCTTGTGCAACTGCCTTTACATGGGTTCTGAGGAATCAAACCTGGACCATCAGGCATTGAGAGCAAGTACCTTTAACTGCTGAGCCATCTCTCTAGCCCCCACCCCCCTTTTATTTGAGGTAGGGTCTCACTCTAGCCCAAGCTGATTCACTATGTAGTCTCAGGCTGGCCTCAGACTCACAGAGATCCTCCTACCTCTGCCTCCCAAGTGCTGGGATTACATGCCTAGCTTCTCTCAATGAATTCTGTAAAATATGCCCATTCTCTCCCTCCATCCTCTCTTGGTCTCCCTCTGCTTGCAAATAAATAAATTAAAAAAAAAAAAAAACTTAAGCCAAGCAGGGCATGGTGGCACACACCTTTAATCCCAGTACTCAGGAGGCAGAGGTAGGAGGATCTCCATGAGTTCAAGGCCACCCTGAGACTACACAGTGAATTCCAGATCAGCCTGAGCTGCAGTGAGACCCTACCACAAACCCTCAACCCCCCCCCCCCAAAAAAAAAAAACTTAAGCTGGGCATGGTGGTGCACGCCTTTAATCCCAGCACTTGGGAGATAGAGGTAGGAGAATTGCCACGAGGCCACCCTGAGAGTACATAGTGAATTCCAGGTCAGCCTGGGCTAAAGCAAGACCCTACCTCAAAAAAAAAAAAAAAAAAAAAAAAACACTTACTCATTTATTTGCATGTGTGTATGGGCACACCAGATGCTTGCACCACTTTTTGCATTCAGCTTATGTTGATGGCTTGGGACTTGAACTCAAACTGGCAGGCTTTGCAAGCAAGCCCCTTTAACCACTGAGCCATCTTTCCAGCCCCCAGATAACTTAAAAAAATATTTTGGGGGCTGAAGAGATAGATGGCTTAGAAGTTAAGGCGCTTGCCTATGAAGCCTAAGGACTCATGTTTGACTCTCCAGATCTCATTAAGTCAGATGCACAAAGGTGAGGCAAGCGCAAGGTTGCACATACTACCCATTAGGTGGTGCAAGCATCTGAAGTTCAATTTCAGTGGCTGAGGCCCTGGCACACCAATTCTCTCTCTCTTTCTCTCTCTCTCTCTCTCTCTCTGTGTCTATCTCCTGTTCTCTCTAAAACAAAAATGGGGGGCTGGAAGGATAGCTTAGTGGTTAAGGAGCTTGCCTGCAAAGCCAAAGGACCCAGGTTTGATTCCCTGGAACCCACGTAAGCCAGATGCACAAGGTGGTGCATGCATCTGGAGTTTATTTGTAGTGGCTGAAGGCCCTGTGCACCCATTCTCTCTCTCTCCCTCTCTCTCTCTCTCTCTCTCTCTCTCTCTCTCTGTCAAATAAATCAATGAAATATTTTTAAATGTATTTTTAGTGGGGTTGGAGAGATGGCTTAGCGGTTAAGGTGCTTGTCTGCAAAGCCTAACGAGCCAATTTTGACTCTCCAGGTCCCACATAAGCCAGACTCACAAAGGTGAGGCAAGCATCTGGAGTTCAATTGCAGTGGCTGAGACCCTGGCATGTCAATTCTCTCTGTCTCTCAAAACAGTGCATTTAAAAAAATTTATTTATAAGCAAAGAAAGAGGTAAGAGAAGAGAGACAGACAGATAAAATAGAGATGTGAGGGCCTCCAGCCACTGCAGGTGGACTCCAGAGGTATGCACCACTTTGTGCATATGGTTTTATGTGGGTATGGGGGAAATCAAACCCCACTTGTTAGGCTTTTCAGGCAAGTGCCTTAACCACTGAGCCATCTCTCTAGCCCTCCTAAAGTTAATTCTTAACTGAGGTTTAAAATTTTTATATTTTTTGGCATTGGAGATTAAACTGAGAGCTTCAGGCATGCTAAGCATGTATTCTACCACTGAACCATAGTCCCAGCCCTTAAAAAAATTATAAAGTTTTTTTAAATAATTTTTAAACCTTTTTTTATTTGAGAGAGAGAAAGAGCAGAGAGACAGACAGACAGACAGACAGAATGGGCACACCAGGGCCTCCAGCCACTGCAAACGAACTCCAGAAGCATGCACCATTTTGTACAAGTGGCTTACAAGGGTCCTGGGGAATCGAACCTGGATCCTTAGGTTTCACAGGCATGTGCCTTAACCACTAAGCCATCTCTCCAGCCCAAATTTGAAGTTTTAAGACACGGAAAGTCTAACTCTCTCAGAGGAACGTTAGAGTTAGGCACCAGCACAGAACCAAAGTGGCATCCCAGGCCGAGCCACCTGTCATGGGCTGGCTCCAGGGACTGTAAGCCGGACTCTGCAACTCTATCCCTATTTTGGGGGCATCAATCAACACAGGCAAAAAATACTCACTTCCTCTGAAAAGTCTCCTCATCCCTTTTCCTGGTCAGCTGCATGGAGTGGAGCTTATCCTCTAAGTCCTTTATCCTGAACAGAAATAGTACCAGCAAAAGCAGTTACATAAGGAACTAACTAAACAGCACAGCCTGGAGTAAGCTAGAAAGGCAGAATCAACCAGAGTCCAGTTCACGTGGCCAGCAGCCATGAGAGAAGGACTTACCGGGCATCCTTCATGGCTTCCAGGTCCCGGAGTTCCCAGGTGCTGCCCTGTAGCTTCCTCTCTAACTCTGCATTCTCTGTCTCCGCCCTCTGCAGACTCTCTGCTGCCTGGGCTCCAGCTTCTTTCAGAGCTGCCATCTCCTTGTTCAGAAGCTTAACCTGAGGATAATTTGAAAGCTCCAGATAGTAGCTGATGGGGGCTCACAGGAACAGTTGTTCTGCAGTGCAGGGGTAACCAGCTGCCACAGTTAACAGGGTATTTCAGATCAGCTGGTACAGAGGAATATGAATGTGCTCAACTCCAAGTGATGACAAATGTCTGGGATGATAGATGTGCCATTCACTCTGACCTGATCACATTGTGTCACATATTGAAATGTACTCTGAGTCCCATAAATATGTACAACTAGTGTGTACCAATTAAAATTTACAAAGCTCACAGTGAAGAGTGAATCAAAGTGTTGGAGGTAAGCCCTGTTACTTCATCAGGAGGATCAGAAGTGAAGAAAAATTAACCTCTGGGAAGGAGAAACCTTGCACCCTACCATAAAGCTACTCAAATCATGCCCAAGACCCATAAAGATGCCCATATATATCCATACGTATATCCATCAAAAAACCAAGCTAGCTGGGCATGGTGGCACATGCCTTTAATCCCAGCACTTGGGAGGCAGAGGTAGGAGGATCACCGTGAGTTCAAGGCAACACTTAGACTACATACTGAGTTCCAGGTCAGCCTGGGCTAGAGTGAGACCATACCTCAAAAAAGAAAAAAAAAAGAAAAGAAAAGAAAGAAGGAAAGAAACCAAGCTAATGCAACCTATTTCTTAGCATAAAGCCTAAATGTTAAAGTCAAACATGTAGAGTTGTGGTAGGTTGGTATCAGAGTAAGGATCAGGGGCTGGAGAAATGGCTCAGTGGTTAAGGCACTTGCCTACAAAGCCTAACAACACAGGTTCAATTCCCCAGTACCCATGTAAATCCAGATGCACACTGGCACATGCATCTGGAATTCATTTGCAGCAAGTGGAGACCCTGCCCATTCTCTCTGTGTCTTTTTCTCTCCCTCCCTCCTTCTCTGCCTGTCTATCTTCTATCTCTCTCTGCAAATAAATAAATAAATAAATAAATAAATAAATAAATAATGAGGATTGGGCCAGGGAGATGACTACAGTTAAAAGTGACTGCCTGGGCTGGAGAGATAGCTTGGCGGTTAAGCGCTTGCCTATGAAGCCTAAGGACCCCAGTTCGAGGCTCGGTTCCCCAGGACCCACGTTAGCCAGATGCACAAGGGGGCGCATGCATCTGGAGTTTGTTTGCAGTGGCTGGAAGCCCTGGCATGCCCATTCTCTCTCTCTATCTGCCTCTTTCTCTCTGGCTGTCACTCTCAAATAAATAAATAAAATAAACCAAAAAAAAAAGTGACTGCTACTCAAGCATAAGGGCTTCTCAGACTGAAGAGTTCCATTCCCCAGAACCCATATTAAAAAGCTGGGCATTACAGTAAGCACTTCTCTTAATGTTCACACCCTTATATTAATGCTACTCTCACTTTTGGTAGAGAATCTTCTCTTTACAGATGGCAGTGACCTTGGGACTCAGAAGGCATCATGGTGTTGGAAAGAAGTGACAGGAGTGCTCAGCACTGCAATATCTCTATCACACCTTCCAAGGCTCATGTTCTACTGTGGAAGAGGTGGCGGAAAGAATGTAAGAGCCAAAGGAAGGGCAGGACTCTATAAACCATGCTCCCTCTAGACACAAAATGGCCTGGATATCCATGACTTCACAGTGCCTGACACTACCTACACAAGACCATCATAATAGGAAGAAAAGATCATGACATCAAAATAAAAGAGAGACTGATTGTGATGGGGAGGGCATATGATGGAGAATGGAGTTTCAAAAGGGAAAGGGGGGGGAGGGAGGGTATTACCATGGGATATTTTTTATAATCATGGAAGTTGTTGATAAAAAAAATTTTTGAAAAGAAAAAAAAAAGCTGGGCATT
Source organism: Dipus sagitta (assembly GCA_036346955.1). Classification (NCBI taxonomy): domain Eukaryota; kingdom Metazoa; phylum Chordata; class Mammalia; order Rodentia; family Dipodidae; genus Dipus; species Dipus sagitta. Next base: position 15,793,675 of record CM070778.1, read on the forward strand.
AAATAAATAAAATATACTTTTTAAAAGGGGGCACTGGAGAGATGGCTTAGCAGTTAAGGTGTTTGTCTACAAAGCCAAAGGATCCTGGTTTGACTCTCCAGGACCCATGTAAGCCAGATGCACGAGGGGGCACATGCATCTGGACTTTTTCTGCAGTGGCTGGAGGCCCTGCCATGCCCATTCTCTCTCTCTCTCTCTCTCTCTCTCTCTCTTTCTCTCTCTCTCCTCTCTTCCTCTTTCTCTGTCTCAAATAAATAAAATATATTTTTTTAAAAAGATGGGCATGAAGCTGAAAAGAGGTCTCAGTGGTCAAAGGCACTTGCTTGCAAATCCTGGTGGCCCAGGTTTGATTTCCCAGTACCCATGTAAAGCCAGATGCACAAAGTGGCACGTGTCTGGAGTTCACTTGCAATGGCAGGAGGCCCTGGCATGCCCCAAAACACACACACACTCTCTCTCCCTCTCTCAAATAATAATAATAATGATAAAGCTCTGAGCATGGTCATGAATGCCTGTAATCCCAGTTTGGGGTAGGGGACATGGACTAGAGAAACACTGGAGCTTGCTGACAGACAACTGCTTAAGGAAATACATGGATGAACAATAACAGGACACTTCATATTCTCCTTTGACCTCCTTTGACATGCATGGAGCACACACATGTGCATACACCATGCAATATTATATACGCATATTTACATGAAAAAAAATAAGGGCTAAAGAGATGGTTTAGTGGTTAAGGCACTTGCCTGAGAAGCCTAAGGACCCTTGCTCAACTCTCCAGGTCCCATGTAAGCCAGACGCACAAGGTGACACAAGTATGCAAAGTCACACATGCATACAAGGTAGCACACACATCTGAAGTTTGATTACAGTGGCTGGAGGCCCTGGCATGCAATTCTTTCTCTCTCTCTCTCTCTCTCTCTCTCTCACTTTCTCTTTCTCCCTCACTCTCACTCTCTTGCATAAAAAATGGGGGGGGTAGTCTGTTGGGCTTGCCTCAAAAAAAGTGAGGCTCACTGTTGAGTGACCCCACCCAAACCCCAGCTCTCCAGTTTTTAGATAAACTATGGAAGCCTGCTTCCCCATCAGGTAGCTGTCCAAGTCAGATATGTGTATCCAGGGAACCCACCGAAGACTGGCAGGGAGATGTAGTTCTTGCTTTATTCATAGCTCTGTGCTGTGAGGCAGGTGCTGGGAGTTTGCCAACTCGCAGTTGAATGGGCAACTGGGTCCTTTAGCTTTGCTGGCACATGCCTTAACTGCTAAGCCATCTCTCCAGCCCATTTTTTTTCTTTTTTTAAAATATTTATTTGCATGTAGAGACAGAGAGAGGAGAGACAGAGAGAATGGGTATGTCAGAGTCTCTAGCCACTGCAAATGAACTCCAAATGCATGCACCACTTTGTGCATCTGGCTTTACATGGCTACTGGGGAATCAAACCTGGGTGGTAGCCGGGCATGGTGGTACACGCCTTTAATCCCAGTACTTGGGAGGCAGAGTTAGGAGGATCACTGTGAGTTTGAGGCCACCCTGAGCCTACACAGGGAATTCCAGGTCAGCCTGGGATAGAGCAAGACCCTATCTCAACTCCATCCCCACCCAAAAAAAACACACATTTCTTTTGTGCTTGCTTTAGCAGCACATATACTAAAATTGGAACAAACCTGGGTCATTGGGCTTTGCAGGCAAGTATCTTAACCACTGAGCCATCTCTCCTGAACCCAAAACCATGTTCTTTTGATTGAGCAGAAGGACTATATAGTGGTTCCAGCAGGCATTGTATACCTCCCAAATACCTCATCAAAGCCACCTGCCTGACCTCAGCCCCCACAGCCAAGGATTTAGCCCACATGCCATCGTGTGGACTATAATTCGTGGGTCAGATATTGTTTCACTACTCTAAGAGGTGCTTACTGCTGAGGAAAAGGCTTTCAAAACCTCAGGTACTGTTACCTTGAGCTCGTGGGACAAGACCACATTGCTCATGTCGTCAGCCTTCAGCCGAAACTCATGCTCTCTCCTCTGCATTTCAGATTCAAACTCCAGCAGCAGCTCCTGGATGAAAATGGTCAGAGTAGATGAAGGACAGTTCACTCACCAAGACCCTCCTCACATTAGTGAGTCAGAGGCAGGAGACACATACACAGAGGGATCAATGAGGCACTGCAAACACTGTCACAGAGAAGTCAGGGATTGATGATGTTAGCCACAGCAGAACCCATGTAGGCCAGGTGACCCCAGGCTGGCCTTCAGTAGCACATGAAGGGGGAGTGTCCACACAGATGGCAGTGAGGATTCAGTCCTGTTCCCACTAAAGATGTGAGTCTGGATGAGGTGTGGCCTAGAAGCAGGGACCCTGCCCAAGAATGACATGCAAATTCATGAAAAATTCTATATATTTAAAAAACAAAACAAAGTTGGGTGTGGCACATGCCTTTACTCCCAGAAGAGGTAGGAGGATCACCATGAGGCCACCCTGAGACTACGTAATGATTTCCAGGTTAGCCTGGGCCAGAGTGAGACCCTACCTTGAAAAACAAAAAGAAAAAAAAAAGGCTGGAGGGATGGCTTAGCGGTTAAAGCATTTGCCTGCAAAGCCAAAGGACCCAGGTTTGATTCCCCAGGACCCACATAAGCCAGATGCACAAGGTGGCACATGCATCTGCAGTTCGTTTGCAGTGGCAGTGGCTGGAGGCCCTGGCACACCCATTCTCTTTGTCTCTCTGTCTCTCTCTGTCTCTTTCTCTGACTCTTTCAAATAAAGAAATAAACCTTTAAAAAAAGTTTAAAAAACAAAACTAAACAAAAAAAGCTGGGTGTGGTGGCATAGGCCTTTAATCCCAGCACTCGGGAGGCAGAAGTAGGAGGATTGCTGTGAGTTTGAGGCCACTCTGAGATTACATAGTGAATTCCAAGTCAGCCTGGGCTACAGCGAGACCCTACCTCAAAAAACAAAACAAAAAAAAAAACAACAACAACAACAAAAAAAAAGGTTTGTGGCTGAAGCTTAGATTCTGAGTGACACTACTAAGGTACAGTATGGACCTTAAGAACACAGGTTCTTAACTGCTAAACCATCTCTCTAATCTGAGAACACAGCTTCTTAAACTGTGGGTCACAATTTGGCAACAGTAAAAGGTTTCAGAACATGCAAAGGCCAAAACTAATACAAAATCAAATTCATAGTGAATCTGAGAGCCCTTGCCCATGTTGGATCACACCATGTCTCTGCAGCTTTGGTTCTGACTGCACATCATGTGCACTTTGCACTGCACACACTGTCATACAATGCAGTACCCACCAACGTTGCCTGAAACACCCTGGCTCAGATTTGAGACTATTGCATGTTATGAATAGCAGTGTTTTTACTGTACATATGTTTTCTGCTCTTAAAGAGATATAATAATTTAGTTTATAGAAAATAAAAACAGTATTTTCCTATATCATTTATCAGTATGTATTTTAGTATATCTTTGGATTATATTGTGTTAGAATGTTTGACTTAAAAATGATGTATTGGGATAAAAATAAACAGAAAAAATTTTTTTAGGGGCTGGAGAGATGGCTTAGCAGTTAAGCGCTTGGCTGTGAAACCTAAGGACCCTGGTTCGAGGCTCAATTCCCCAGGACCCACTTAAGCCAGATATACAAGGTAGCACATGCATCTGGAGTTTGTTTGCAGTGGCTGGATGCCCTGGTGCACCCATTTTCTTTCTCTCTCTCTCTCTCTCCCCCTCTGCCTCTTTTTCTCTGTCGCTCTCAAATAAATAAATAAAAATAAATAAAAGAATTGATGTTTGGGGGATGGGGAGATGACTCAGAAATTAAAGATGCTTACTAGCAAAGACTGCTGGGCTGAATTCAATTCCCCATGTAAAGCCAGATGCACAAAGTGGCACATGTGTCTAGAGTTTATTTCCAGCATAGTGGTACACGCCTTTAATACCAGCACTCGGGAGGCATAAGTAGGAGGATTACTATGAGTTCAAGGCCAGCCTGAGACTACATAGTGAATTCCAGGTCAGCCTGAGCTAGAGCAAAACCCTGCCTCAAAAAAAAAAAAATAAATAAATAAATAATACATATAATTTATATATTTATATATATAATGTACATAATATATATAAATTACATATATATATTTATTTATTTTGCTGTTTTAAGCTAGGCATGGTGGTCCATGTCTATAATCTTAGCACTCAGGAGGTTGAAATAAGAGGATCCCACAGGGCAATTGCTAGTTGTTCAAGGATTCATGAAGCCCTTGAGCCCTAAGACCCTCCTGTTCCTCCACCACACTCAGTGACCTGAACAAAGGGCTGAGTAAGGCTGAACCCACACTGAGTGAGGTGTGTTTGCCCTTGCCCCATGAAGCACCCTCTTCTGACCCTGCATGCAACTGCTGGACATGTGGACAACCTCTGCTCCAGCACCTATACATGTTCTGGATCAGAAAACTACAGAAAGCACAATGGAAAAATATTTTTCACTTTTCAGTCCTCTGAAAGGCAAAAGTGAAGTGTAAGGGGTCACACAAGTATCCCTAAATGGAACCAAAACATGAAAATTATCATTATAGATCATAAAATCATGAACTGTGGACACAGTTTACATAATGTATGATGCACTATGTTTCATCTTCAGCAAAAACAAAAGAAAACAAAACAAGCCAGTGTCTTGGTGTACATCTGTAGTCTGCACTCAGAAGGCAGAGACAGGAGGGTCTCATTGTTAGCCTGTTCTACATAGCAAGTTTGAGATCAGCCAGAGCTACACAATGAGACCCTTTCTTAAAAGATAGCCCCTCACACACCTCCAAATCATAAAACACTGTTTTTTTTTATTGGGGGGGGCAGCAGCCGTGCACCACCACACCTGTCTTGAAGCAGTTTTATGAGTATCAAAGGAATGTTCTACAGACTATGGCCACTAGGGGTCAGGAATCTGCTACCAAGGCTCCTGGGACAGTGTCCACACTTGAGCTCCTGCCCAAAAGGCCTCTTGTGTGAAGTCCAGGACTTCATGCTGACAATCTGCCTCCCATTGTCCTTCTCACATGTGCCCGCTTCACTGGTTGACAGTCACCCTCTGTGTGCTCAGGCCAAAACCAAGTGTACTTGACACCTGCCTTCTGTCCCTCAGACCCATCAGCCATCTCACGGGCTCCCCTTCTAAAGTTTGCTTATTTTCACTTGCAGGGTCTACCACCCAGGCCCGCGCCAGCAGCCTGCCTGCCAACTATTTCTGCTTCCAGTTCAGTCTGTCCTCAAGCATAGCTGGGTTCATGTCACTGCTCTGCTTAAACTCCCAACAGTTTCCCATGTCACTTGAATGCAGGCCCACCTCCATCTTTAGCAGCTTTACCCCAAATTGGAACACTGGCCTCTGAGGGTCACATCACTCTCCAGCCCAGGATGACCTGGAATTTACTATATATCCTCAGGGTGGCCATGAGTAGCAATCCCCCTAACTCTGCCTCCCGAGTGCTGGGATTACAGCCGTGCACCACCACACCTGTCTTGAAGCAGTTTTATGAGTATCAAAGGAATGTTCTACAGACTATGGCCACTAGGGGTCAGGAATCTGCTACCAAGGCTCCTGGGACAGTGTCCACACTTGAGCTCCTGCCCAAAGGCCTCTTGTGTGAAGTCCAGGACTTCATGCTGACAATCTGCCTCCCATTGTCCTTCTCACATGTGCCCGCTTCACTGGTTGACAGTCACCCTCTGTGTGCTCAGGCCAAAACCAAGTGTACTTGACACCTGCCTTCTGTCCCTCAGACCCATCAGCCATCTCACGGGCTCCCCTTCTAAAGTTTGCTTATTTTCACTTGCAGGGTCTACCACCCAGGCCCGCGCCAGCAGCCTGCCTGCCAACTATTTCTGCTTCCAGTTCAGTCTGTCCTCAAGCATAGCTGGGTTCATGTCACTGCTCTGCTTAAACTCCCAACAGTTTCCCATGTCACTTGAATGCAGGCCCACCTCCATCTTTAGCAGCTTTACCCCAAATTGGAACACTGGCCTCTGAGGGTCACTGAGCACAGTGCCTGCCTCCCTCCTCCTGAGCTCTCACCAATGTCAGGAGGTCCTCCCTGACCAGTGTACTTAACAGGCAAGCGCTTAATCCATTCACCCATCTCTCCAGCCCATAATTTACTTTTCAAGGAAGAATTATTATACTTTTTTTGTTTTTTGTTTGTTTGTTTTTCAGGGTAGGGTCTCACTCTAGCTCAGGCTGACCTGGAATTCACTATATAGTCTCAGGGTGGCCTCGGACTCACAGCAATCCTCCTACCTCTGCCTCCCGAGTGCTGGGATTAAAGGTGTGCACCACCACGCCCAGCAAGAATTATTATACTCTTGAATCAATTCTATCAAGGTAACAAAGATATTCTGAAACTAGAAATAGGGAACCACAAGGCTGACCAGTATATGAGGACTTGTCTTAATAACAGAAAGGGTTGGGTTTAAGCCAAGTGTTAGCTGAGCCACACTAGGCTGCTGTGGGCTGGCTGTTTTAGGTCACACTGGGTTGTCATAGGCAAAACTAGGCTATCATGGCTGACTGTTACGGACCATATGGGGCTGCCAGGCTGACTGTTCCCAACTATGCCAGGTAAATATTTCCCAAGTTTCCTGCGATAGCAAGAGCTGGAATAGTACTGTGTCAAGGTTTCTTGCTTCCAGACACAGGGCTGCTACCTAAAACGACAGAAACCACATGTCCTGAGTGCATCCCACTGAGTTTGAGCATTGGTTCTGCATGAGGAAGCCACTCATGCCAACCAAATATCACCATGAACCCATCTGCCTACCAATTAAGAACCACTTCCCAGGATAAAGTCCTCTGGAAACTCCTTTGGAGGTGATTCTGACCACCACGGAAGCCTCATTTTTTAAAAAATATTCTATTTATTTGAGTGAGACAGAGAGAGAGAGAAAGAATGGATGTGCCAGGGCCTCTAGCCACTGCAAATGAATTCCAGATGCATGCGCCACATTGTGCCTCTGGTTTACGTGGGTACTGGGGAATCGAACCTGGGTCCTTAGGAGTTGCAGGAAGTGTCTTAACTGCTAAACCATCTCTCCAGCCTGAGCCTCATTTCTTACAAGTCAGTCCCTCCTAACCTTTCTTCCTTCTTCTTCCTCTTTCCCATATCTTTCTTTTTTGCTTACTCTTGAGTCAAGATTTCATTCTGAGCCGGGCGTGGTGGCGCACGCCTTTAATCCCAGCACTCGGGAGGCAGAGGTAGGAGGATTGCTGAGAGTTCGAGGCCACCCTGAGACTACAGAGTTAATTCCAGGTCAGCCTGGACCAGAATGAGACCCTACCTCAAAAAACCAAAAAAGATTTCATTCTGTAATCCAAGCTGTCCTAGAGCAAAGGGTAATCCTCCTGCCTCAGCCTCAAATGCTGGGATTATAGGCATGAGCCAATTAGTGGTTCAGTTGAAGTTGATCTTTTTTTTTTTTTTCTTTTTTTTTTTTTTTGAGGTAGGGTCTCACTCTAGCCCAGGCTGACCTGGAATTCACTACATAGTCTCAGGGTGGCCTCAAACTCACAGCAATCCTCCTACCTCTGTCTCCTGAGTGCCAGGATTAAAGATATGCGTCACCACGACTGGCTTGATCTTTTCTTGATTACACAGTTCAGGCCCTGGCTTAATGTCTAAAACCCTTGGACATTTCAAAAGTCAATCCCAGGCTGCAGAAATGGTTTAGTGGAAAAAAGAGGGAGACAGAGAGAGAGAGAATGGGCACGTCAGGACCTCAAGCCACTGCGAATGAACTCCAGATGTGTGTGCCCCCTTGTGCATCTGGCTAACGTCGGTCCTGGGGAATGGAGCCTGGGTCCTTTGGCTTTGCAGGCAAATGCCTTTACCACTAAGCCATCCCTCCAGACCTGTTTTTTTTTTTTTTTTTTTTTTTTTTGAGGTAAGATTTCATTCTAGCCCAGGCTGACCTGGAATTCACTATGTAGTTCCAGGTTGGCCTCAAATTCATAGCCATTCTCCTACCTCTGCCTCCCAAGTACTGGGAATAAAAGCATGCACTACCATGCCCAGTGGTCCCTGGGAATTCTAATCCTTTGTGGGAAATTTCCAAAGAGATGTCAAGGGACTGGTGAGATGGCTCAGGTGTTAAAGGTACTTGCTTGCATATATATATATATATATATATATATATGTGTGTGTGTGTGTGTGTGTGTGTGTGTGTGTGTGTGTGTATTTTTTTTTTCTTTTTTCAATGTAGGGTCTCACTCTGGCCCAGGCTGACCTGGAATTCACTATGTAGTATCAGAGTGGCCTTGAACTCATGGCAATCCTCCTACCCCTGCTTCCCAAGTGCTGAGATTAAAAGCATGCACCACCATGCCCGGCTTTTCTTTCTTTTTTGAGAGACAGAAAGAGAGAGAATTGGCACACCAGGGCTCCAGCCACTGCTATGGAACTCCAGATGCTTGTGCCACCTAGTGGACATGTGCAATCATGAGCCTGCCTCACCTTTTGTGCGTCTGGCTAACATGGGACCTGGAGAGTCGAATATGGGTCCTTAGGCTTCACAGTAAGCACCTTCACTGCTAAGCCATCTCTCCAGCCCATGCATGTCTTTTTAGTTCCACTTGGCAAGGAATTGTCCTGTAGTGGGTGACATGAAGCTGTGCTTTGGACAGACTGCTCAGGAGCAAAGCCCTAATCCAAACATGGGGGAGTGGTCTATGAGCACAGAGGTTGTCTTGAGAACTGCTTTCCCCAGTACCTAGGACACAGCTGGCTCTTTGCAGGCACCTTGAAGATTATAACCCAGTCTCACTTCCAGCCCTGGTCTCTGCTTCTCATCTGCTGATGTGATATAATGTTGTAGAATGCTCCTGCTACTACAGAGCCACCTGGCACCTTCCTGCCATGATCCCTCCCTCCCCACCACCAAACAGGAAGCCAAACCAAGCCTCTCCTTTTTTAAGTTTCTTAAGTTTAAGTTTTTTAAGTTTCTTCTTGTCTGGTATTTGGTAACAATAAGGAAAACAGCTAATACAGCTGGGTTTCAAGAACAATAAGGAGAAGCCATGTATGATGGATGGAATATATCTATAACCCCAGTACTCAGGAGGAAGAGACAGGAATGGCACATGTCTATAATACCAACACTCAGGCAGAAGAGACAGGAAGACTACGGGGAGTTTGAGACCTACAAAAAAGCCGATTAAGTCAGGCATGGTAGCACACACCTTTAAACCTAGCACTCAGGTGGCAGAGGTAGGAGGATCACTGTGAGTTCAAGGCCACCCTGAGATGAAATAGTGAATTCCAGGTCAGCCTGAGCTAGAACGAGACCCTACCTTGAGGGTCCCCAGCAAAAAAAAAAAAAAAAAAAAAAAAAAAAAGCCAATTACTCTGACCACTGGAACTTCCAGCTGTGGGTGAGCCTAGGGGAGGGCCCCCTAGTCCTTATTCTCCACATGGGTTCTTTATTCGCTCCAGCTCTCCACATGGCAAGAGCTCTTTCAATTTTATTTACTCTCTTTTCTTTTTTTTTCTTTCTTTTTTATTGGTTTTTCGAGGTAGGGTCTCACTCTAGCCCAGGCTGACCTAGAATTCACTATGGTGAATGATTATATTATATATTCTAGGTCAGGGTGGCCTTGAACTCACAGTGATCCTCCTACCTCTGCCTCCTGAGTGCTTGGATTAAAGGCATGTGCCACCATGCCTGGCCTCTTTTTTTCTCTTTTCTATCCATGGTTTTTCCAGGTTCTCCACATGTGATCTCTAACCACATGGGTGCTTCCCTTGGCTCTGTACTTCCTTCAATAAATATGATAACTTAATAATTTTTTTAAAAGCCAGCCAGGCGGGATGGCACACACCTTTAATCTCAGCACTCAGAAGGTAGACACAGGAGGATTGCCATGAGTTCAAGGCCAGCCTGAGACTACATAGTGAATTCCAGGTCATCCTGGACTCTACCTCAAAAAAATAATCATTTTTGCAGTGTAATGATTATATCTAATATCTAGGCACATGGCTGATGGCTGTCCACATAGCTGGTAAACTGGTTTCTGGGTGTATCCATGATGTGTTTCTCAAAGAGATAAGCATTTCCATCAATGGGCTATGTTTTAAGTCATGCCGACTATGGGTGGGCATCACCAATATGTTGAAGGTATAAACAGAACCAAAAGGAGAAGGTAGGGTAAATTCATCCTCTGGGGTACCCACCGTCCCCTGTGGCTAGACATTGGATTGTAGTTTTGGGGCCTTGAACTCACACTGGACCTCATCACCAGCTTTCTTTGTCTACAGTTTTCAGAAGGCAGATCTCGACCTCTACAATCACAAGAGCCAACTGTTCTCATTCTAATCATACATGTACATGTCACTGAGGCTGCTTCTCTGGGAAGCTTGATACTAACTGTGGCTCTACACAGATTTTTTTTTGTTACTGCTATTGTTATTTTGAAGCAGAATCTTACTTTAGCCTAGGCTGACCTGGAATTTACTCAGTCCAGGCTGGCCTCAAGCTCAGAGCAATACTCCTACCTCAGCCTCCTCAGTGCTGGGATTAAAGGCATGAACCATCACACCAGGACCCATGTTCCATCTCTCTCCTGATCCCACATAAGTCAGATGCACAAAGGTGACACAAGTGCAAGGTTGCATATGTGCACTAGGTGGCCCAAGCATCTGGAGTTCAATTTCACTGACTGAGGCACTGGCATGTCAATTGTCTCTCGCTTGCTCACTCTCTCTAAAACAATTACTTAAATTAAGTATTTCTAAAATATTTTATTTATTGCCTCTTTCTCTTTCTAACATATATATATACATACATATATATATACACATACATACATACACACACACACACACACACACACACACACACATACATATATTGAGGTAGGGTCTCACTCTAGCCCAGGCTGACCTGGAACTTACTATGTAGTCTCAGGGTGGCCTTGAACTCATGGCAATCCTCCTACCTCTGCCTCCCAAGTGCTAGGATTAAAAGCGTGAGCCACCATACCTGGCTTCTAATAATATTTTTGTTGTTGTTTTGAGGTAGGGTCTCACTCTAGCCCAGGCTGACCTGGAATTCACTATGTAGTCTCAGGGTGGCCTCAAATTCACAGTGATCCTCCTACCTCTGCCTCCAAATGCTAGGATTAAAAGTATGTACCACCATGCCCAGCTCTAATAATATATTTTTTAAATACTTTATTTTTATTTATCTATTAGAGATAGAAAAATGTAGAGAGAGAGTGAGATAATGAGTATACCAGGGCCTCTGCCCACTGCAAATGAATTCCAGACACATGCACCACCATGTGCATCTGGCTTACGTGGGTTCTGGAGAATCAAACGTGAGTTCTTAAGCTTCCCAGGCAAGCAACTTAACAACTAAGCCATCTCTCCAGCCCCTTCCCCCATTCTTTTTGACAGAAAACTCTTGGCCTGCTACTAGTGGGCCTTGGTAGACACTGAACACCTGACAGTAAGCCACCAAGTACCATGTGGCCTGAGCTGCCTGTTATGACCTAGTGTCATCTGACCCACCAAACCATAGTCTGGTATGTGTCACAACATATGACCATCATGGAGAAATGTATATCCATGACATGGGGGAGTGGTCCAAATGCAGTGGCAGAAGGCCCTGATGTGCCCATTCTTTCTCTCTAATGCATAAATAAAAAATACTGGGGATGGAGAGATGCCTTAGTGGTTAAGGCATTTGCCTGCAAAGCCAAAGGACCTTGGTTCAATTTCCCAGGGCCCACGTAAGCCAGATGCACAAGGTGGCGCATGCGTCTGGACTTCGTTTGCAGTGGCTGGAGACCCTGGCATGCCCACTCTCTCTCTGTGTGTCTGCTTCTTTCCCTCTTTCGTTCTATAAAATAAATAAATAAATTAATTAATTAATTTAAAAAGAAGTCATCTAAAAGACATTTATAATATTTCAGGAACCAAAAATAAAAAATATTAGATTAGAACCAGGCATAATGGTTGCATATCTTTAATCCCAGCACTTGGGAGGCAAATGTAGGAGGATTGCCATGAGTTTGAGGTCATCCTGAGACTACATAGTGAATTCCAGGTCAGCCTGAGCTAGCATGAAACCCTACCTTGGAAAAAAAAAGTAGATTATAGTATTAAATTATACATACCAAGAGAAGAATAAACATCAATAATGAAATTAATGAGTCAGGCATGATGCTGCACGCCTTTAATCCTAGCACTTGGGAGGGAGAGGTAGGAGGACTGCCATGAGTTCAAGGCCACCCTGAGACTGCACAATGAATTCGAGGTTATCCTGGGCATAGTGGCCCATGCCTTTAATCCCAAGTGGGGTAGTTAAATCACCATGAACTCAAGGCCAGCCTGAAGCTACAGAGTTCCAGGTCTGAGCTAGGGTGAGATCCCTACCTCAAAAAAAAAAAAAAAAAAAAAAAAAAAAGGATAGGGGGAGGGAATAGTTAAATAAGAGCTGGGTGTGGTGGTTCATGCCTTTAATCCCAGCACTTGAGAGGCAGAGGTAGGAGGATTGCCGAGGGTTTGAGGGCACCCTAACATTACATAGTGAGTTCCAGGTCAGCCTGGGCTAGAGTGAGACCCTACCCTAGAAAAGCAAAAATAAATAAATAAATAAAAAGGCTGGAGAGATTGCTTAGTGGTTAAGGCGCTTACCTGCAAAACCAAAGGACCTCAGTTCAATTCCCCAGGACCCACATAAGCCAGATGAACAAGGTGGCACATGCATCTAGAGTTCATTTGCAGTGGCTGGTGGCTCTGGCATGCCCATTCTCTCTCTCAAATAAATAAATAAATAATAATAATAATAATAAAGTTAAATAAGGTTGTGCAGGGCTGCAATCCCAGAATTTGGGAGGCTAAGGCAGGAGGATTGCAAATTTGAGGCCAATATGGGCTGTAGAGAAAAACAAACACATCAGTTCACATACTTGGGAAAAAATTACTATGTTTTGGGTTGTATGTAGGGTTGGTACATCACAGTATATGAAATCACAACCATGCAATTAACTTTATTTGAAGATTAAGTATGGTTTAAGGAGGTTGAAAAAGGGTAGACTTGTGGTTAATAGTTGAATTTATGGATCAATTTGCCCTAAGGGCTTCCTAGATAATTGGTAAATCATTATTTCTTCTTGTGAGAAGGTTTCCAGAAGACACTAGCATTTGAATCAGTAGACTACATAAAAAAGACCTTACCTTCCCCATGTGGGGGAAGATCATCTAATCTGTTGAGGGCCCAAAAGGAAAAAAAAGAAAAGTGAGGAAATTCAGATTTTCTGTGTGTGTGAGTTGGGGCTTCCATCTTTTGCTACTGTCTCTGAAGGTGGCTCCTGCTTTTCAGACCTTTGGATTCAGAAATAACTACACCCTAGCTCTAGGTTCTCCAGCCTACAAGTGGCTTTTTAACCTCCATAACTGTTGGGCCTTGAGAGGCCGGGACACGAGGCCTAGTGGAACTTCCTGAGCCTAGCTAAAATCTGGCGCCCTGCTGAGTCATAGCTGGCCAGAAACAGGTCGCCAAACTTTAGCTAGGCTCAGGAAGTTCCACTAGGCCTTGTATCCGGGCCTCTCAAGGCCCAACACATAACCATATGGGTCAAATCACACTGTCTGCATATCTCCTGGGTTCTGTTTCTCTGGAGACCCAAGATTCACAGTACAAGAGGGAAGAGCATGCTGTGGCAGTGACTGCTAGGGAAGATTTAGAAGCCCCTCAGTGTCCAGCAGACCCTTCCACAATGGAATCAGCCCAATGGCTCCATCACTTCTCCTGGATCAACATACTAAATAAGGATCATCATTGTTCTGTAACCCCTCACAATCTAGATTTCAAAGTGGTCAGGAAGGAGATGCTTCCAAGGAGGACAAAATCCAGATGCTTTACCTGTCTCTGCAGAGCAAGCTCACCATCAACTTCCTTCAGTTTTCTCTCCAGTTTCCACTTCAGATTCTCATACTGCTCCCGCTGATGGCAGATCTCATTGTTCTTGTCACTGCAGTAATGAGACACAATACTAAGTAAACTGGATTGAAGAGTCACCAAATAGACACACCAAGGGGGTACCTTCACATGTAGTTGATGCATGGCATTTGCAGAAGTGCCTGCAATAGGGTTCCAAGGAAGCAGAATTTCTACTTCACCTGGGCCTGCCTGCTGCCCCTCAATAGGCAACTGTCTTCACAAGGAGAACACACACACACAGAGCTCCAAATTAGGTGGCTACAAGAGCCAGGCAAAGCTTGTCATCAACAGATGGTGATAATACTAAGACACCACAGATGCAAACAAGCAATTACAAAAACAAATAGAAGCAGAAATTTCAACAAAGAAAAAGAAAATACAACAAAGACTCAAATGGAAATCTGAGAACTGAAAAGCACAATAACCAAAGTAAAGGTGGCTCACATTAGAGCTGATGGCAGATAAGTCTGACAGGAAGACAGGGTGATCTTGACACAGACAACAGACAAACATTGCCTGATCTGAATAACAGAGATAAAATAAACAAAAAATAAGTGGAGCCAAGAGTGATGGCACAAGCCTTTAATCAGCAATGTGAGTTCAAGGCCAGCCTGGGACTAGAGTGAGTTCCAGGTCACCTTGGGCTAGAATGAGACCCAGCCTGGAAAATACCCCCCCCTTCCCCCCAAAAAAGAAAAGACCAGGAATGGTGGCACACAACTTTAGTCCCATCACTTAGAGGACAGAAGTAGGAGGATCAATGTGAGCTTGAGGCCAGCCTGGGCTAGTGTGAGACACTCACTATCTTGGATTTAAAACAAAAAAAAAAAAGTGGAGGAGGTTTGGCGAGATGGCTCAGTAGGCAACAATACTTATTGCTAAGAGCCCAATTTGATCTCTATCACCCATATAAAAAGCTAGGTGTGGCCATATACATGTAACCCCAGTCCTGTAGGGTGTAGAGACAGGAGAATCACTGGGCTTGCTGGTCAGCCAGTGTGACTGAGAAAACAGCAGCTCCAGGTTCAGGGAGAAACTCTCTAAAGGGGGAAACAAACAAACAAACACAGAAAGTCCGGCATGGTGGTGCACGCCTTTAATCCCAGCAGTCGGGAGGCAGAGATAGGAGGATCACCGTGAGTTTGAGGCCACCCTGGGACTACATAGTGAATTCCAGTTCAGTTCAGCCTGGACTGCAGTGAGACCCTACCTTGAAAAAAAAAAAAAAAAAGAGGGGGGGGGCTAGAGATGGTTCAGTGGTTAAGGCACTTGCTAGCAAAGCTTAACAGCCTAGGTTCAATTCCCTAGTGCCCATAGAAAGCCATATACACAGAGTGGCACATGCATCTGTAATTGGTTTGCAGTATCAAGAGGCCCTGGCATGCCCATTCTCTCCCTCTTTCTCTGCTTGCCAGTAAATAAATCGAAATATTTTTTATTTTTATTTATTTATTTGAGAGTGACAGACAGACAGAGAGGCAGAGAGAGAGAGAGAATGGGTGCATCAAGCCAACATGGGTACTGGGGAATTGAGCCTCGAACTGGGGTCCTTAGGCTTCACAGGCAAGAACTTAACCACTAAGCCATCTCTCCAGCTCATAAATATTTTTTTAAGTATTTTTATTTGTTTATTTGAGACGCAGAGAGAGAATAGGCATGCCAGGGCCCCCAGCCACTGCAAACAAACTCCAGATGCATTCGCCACCTTGTGCATCTGGTTTAAGTGGATCCTGAAGAATTAAACCTGGGTCCTTTGGCTTTGCAAGCAAGCATCTTAACCGTTAAGCCATCTCTCCAAAACATATTTTAAAAAATCTTTATTGATAGCTGGGCGTGGTGGCGCACACCTTTAATCCCAGCACTCGGGAGGCAGAGGTAGGAGTATTGCCGTGAGTTCGAGGCCACCCTGAGACTCCATAGTGAATTCCAGGTCAGTCTGGGCTAGAGTGAGACCCTACCTCGAAAAAAAAAAATCTTTATTGGCAACTTCCATTAATTATAGACAATAAACCATGATAATTTCCTCCCAGGGATAATTATTATAAATTGCTTAATTTCCTGTTGGAGAGAGAATGGGATGATTTGGGCACTGTTTTTTCAACTGCCTGTCTTTTAAATTCAAATTCTACTTATTCTACCTATTCTGTGCTCTTCCTGGATCTGCGACCATCGACCATCACTACGAACTCAGAGGTCAGGACAAACCCAGCTAAACTGGGTAGGAAGTAAGGAGAATGACCTTTTGAGTGTTCCATATCTCCTCCACTCTTCTGACAGGGAGACTTCCCCTTCTCCAGCCTCGCACAGCAAGGCCAAACTCAGGAGCTTAGGGGGATGGGCCTCAGGGCAGACAGAGGTACGGGAGCCAAAGGCGACTGGCCAATTTTGCATGCCACCCTGCCTGTGGCTTCTAGGGTTTTGTTTTGTTTTTTTAAGGCAAGTGATACCACACCCAGCATTTATTTATTTATTTGTTTGTTTGAGACAGAGAGAGGGAAAGAATGGGCATACCAGGGCCACTACTGCCAACGAACTACAGATGCATGCACCTGGCTTACCTGGAGAATAGAACTGCTATGCCATCTCTTTAGCCCTTTCTTTATTTGAGAGCAAGAGGAAGAGGTACATAGCAAGAAAGAGAGAAAAAATGGGCACACCTGGGCCTCTAGCCACTGAAAATGAACTCCAGACACATGTGCCGCTCTGTGTATCTGACTTACATGGACCCTGGGGAATTGAACCTGGGTCCTTAGGTTTCACAGGCAAGTGCCTTAACCCATAAACCATTCCTCCAGCCCCTGATATGTCTTTAAATCTGGATTCTCACTAGGTATTTAAAAGAGTTTCCCTAGGTTTCAAGGGCAAAATATGTAAACAGACTAAAAGAACACAGGGCTAGGGAGATGGCTCTGTTGTTTAGCACTCAAAAACAAATGGATAGCCGGGCATGGTGGCACATGCCTTTAATCCCAACACTCGGGAGGCACAGGTAGGAGGATCACTGTGAGTTCGAGGCTACCCTGAGACTACATAGTGAATTCCAGGTCAGCCTGGGCCAGAGTGAGACCTTATCTTGAAAAACAAAAACAAAACAACAAAAAAAGGATAATTACCTGCTATATAGCTACATAAATAAATTCAGTGGTGATCTTTTATGTTACTGAGTCTTACATTTCAAAAAATATAAGTTCAACTCAAAAACCTTTTTGTTTGATTTTTTGAGGTATATTTGAACTCACAGTGATCCTCCTACCTCTGTTTGCCCAGTGCTGGGATTAAAGGCATGCTCCACCACACCTGGCTTCAACTCATAATTTTTTAAGGTGCACCTAGGATTTATGTATTTGTTATGTGTCCCCATGTCTTCATGTTTGTTTTTGTATGTTGTCTTATCAAAAGAGAGAGAGAGAGAGAATATGGGCTGAAGAGATGGCTTAGTGGTTAACGCACTTGCCTGCAAAGCCAAAGGACCTCGGTTCAGTTCCCCAGGACCCACATAAAGCCAGATGCACAAGGTGGGGCATGCATCTGGAGTTTATTTGCAGTGGCTGGAGGCCCTGGTGCATCCATTTTCTCTCTCTCAAATAAATAAATAAAAATATTTTTTAAAAAAGAATAATCACATAAAATTCAAAATATATAAGACTTGTGATGACTTCAATTTCATTATTCTTTTTTTTTTTTTTTTCAAGGTAGGGTCTCACTCTAGCCCAGGCTGACCTGGAATTCACTATGTAGTCTCAGGGTGGCCTTGAACTCATAGCCATCCTCCTACCTTTGCCTCCCAAGTGCTGGGATTAAAAGGCATGTGCCACCATACCCGGCTTCCATTTTTTATATTGTTTGTTTGTTTTCAAGGTAGTGGTTAAGGTGCATGCCTGAGGAGCCTAAAGACCCAGGTTTGATTCTCCAGGTCCCACATAAGCCAGATGCACATGGTGGCACATGCATCTGGAATTCATTTGCAGTGCCTAGAGGCCCTGGTGTGCCCATTCATTTTCTCTCTCTAATAAATAAATAAATAAATAAATAAATAAATAAATAAAAATAAAATCTTTAAAAAAAAACATAAAATGAAAGCTGCTGGGAAAGGAAATCCTAATACTAGCTATACATGGACAAAAACTGAAACTGAGATTAACAATTTAGATTAAGCCAGACATGGTGGCACACGACTTTAATCCCAGCACTGGGAAGGCAGAGGTAGGAGGACCGCCATGAGTTCAAGGCCAGCCTGAGACTACGCAGTCAATTTCAGGTCAGCCTGGACTAGAGTGAAACCCTACCTCAAAAAACAAACAACCACCACCAAAAAAATCAACTTAGATCAATAGGTTTCCTTAGCCATCAGAACCATCTAGGATTTGCTAAAGCATTTCAGAGTATCCTCTTGACGTATGAACCAGAGTTTTCTGGCATATTAATTAATTGCATTATTGGCTTCAGGAGGCAAAGCAGAGGAATGGTTTTGTTTGGCATACTGCAGAAATCCCTGAGGAATTCAATACAATAGATGCTGATGCTAAGAATGCCTACTGGGAGTTTGCCTGCATGCCGTGATACCTAAAACCGTCCCACAAGTTATCACTGGGCCTACAATAAAGCCAGGAGAACTGTAACTGACTTCTACATCAAACTTGAAAAACATCATTTAAATAACACTTGGGATTCTCCCTGAGAGCTTTGAGTATCACAGACATGACACTTTATTAAATTCTGTATTATGCGGCTGGGAAGATATCTAAGTGGTTAAAGACATTTGCTTACAGAGCTTGACAGCCCAGGTTCAAATCCCCAGTATCCATATAGAGCCAGACCCACAAACTGGCACATGCATCTGAAGTTCATTTGCAGATGCACTAGGCATGTCCACAGTCTCTCTCTCTGCTTGCAAATAAATTTTTAAAAATTTTAGTTTTAATCAGGAGTGGTGGTGCATGTCTTTAATCCCAGCACTTGGGAGGCAGAGGTAGGAGGATCACTGTGAGTTCAAGGCCACCCTGAGACTACATAGTGAATTCCAGGTCAGCTTCTACAGACCTTCACAATTGTGGAGAATAGGCAAGTACCTTCACCACTGAACCATCTCTCCAGCACCCCTTCCCCACCCCCCATTGTAGAAAAGAGGAATGTTGTATACCAAGAGTCAAAATTACCTTGGGAGCTGCAGAAATAGCTCAGAGGTTAAAGGCAATTCCTTGCAAGCCTGACAGCCTAGATTCAATTCCCTAGAACCCACGTAAAGCCAGATGCACAAAGTGGAACATGCATCTGGAGCTCATTTGAAGTAGCAGAAGACCCTGGCACACCCATACTCTCTCTGATTCTCTCTCTCTCTGTGTGTGTGTGTGTGTGTGTGTGTGTGTGTGTGTGTGTGTGTGTCTGCGCCTGTCTGTCTGTCTGTCTCACTCTCTCTGTCAAATCAATAAAATATAAAGTAAAATTAAAAAAAAAAAAACTACCTTGGGCCATCTTTACTCTTCTTAATAGCTACTCATTACCAACCTCTCTATTTGGGCTAACATCTTTGTGACTAGTAGGTAAAACTTTAGGAATGTATTAGTAGACCACCAGCTTTCATCAACCTTGTTGCTAAGAAATATCATGGGAGGAGGGGGGAGGCTGGGGTGATGGTTCAGCAGTTAAAGATGCTTGCTTGCCTGTTGGCTTAAGTTTAATTCTCCAGCACACACATAAAACCAGATGCAAAAAGTGTCACATGCAGCCAGGCATGGTGGCACACACCTTTAATCTCAGCACTCAAGAGGCAGAGGTAGGAGGATCACCATGAGTTGGAGGCCACCCTGAGACTATATAGTGAATTCCAGGTCAGCCTGGGCTAGAGTAAGACCTTACCTTGAAGAACAACAACAAGAAAGTCACATGCATCTGGTGTTCATTTGCAGTGGCAAGGACCTTGGTGTGTGTGTGTGCGCGCACACACACACAAACACACACACGTGCAAGTAAATAAAAAGAACTTTAAAAAAATGTCAACCAGGTGTGGGGAACACACCTTTACTTCCAACACTTGGGAGGCAGAAGTAGGAGGATCACTGTGAGTTTAAGACCAGCTTAAGCCTATATAGTGAATTCCAGGTCAGCCTGGGCTAGATCAAGACCCTATCTCAACACCAAAAACAAACAAACAAACAAACAAACAAAAAAGTGCTGGGCATGGTGGCACACGTCTTTAATCCCAGCACTTGGAAGGCAGAGGTAGGAGAGTCACCATGAGTTTGAGGCCACCCTGAGACTACATAGTTAAGTCCAGGTCAGCCTGGCAGCCTGGGCTAGAGCGAGACCCTACCTCAAAAAACAACAGCAACAACAAAAAAAAGCCAGGCGTGGTGGCGCACGCCTTTAATCCCAGCACTTGGGAGGCAGGGGTAGGAGGACTGCCATGAGTTCAAGGCTACCCTAAGACTATACATAGTGAATTCCAGGTCAGCCTGGGCTAGAGCAAGACCCTACCTTGAAAAACAAAAACAAACAAAACAAAAAAAAGAAGTCAAGAGCTGGGCACGGTGGCGCACGCCTTGAATCCTAGCACTCAGCTCGGGAGACAGGTTCTTGTGAGTTTGAGACCAGACTGGAACTACAGAATGAGTGGCAAGTCAGCCTGAGCTAGAGAGAGACCTCATCTTGAAAAAAAGGAAATGTCAGGACTGGAGAGATGGCTCAGCCATTAAGGCAGTTGCCTGCAAAGCCTAACAGCCTGGGTTCTATTCAGTAATACCCACATAAAACCAGATGCATAAAGTGATGCATGCACCAGGAGTTTTGTTTGCAGCGGCTGAAGGCCCTGATGCACCCATTCTGTCTCTCCTCTCTCTCTCTCTGCTTTCAAATAAATAAATAATATTTTTTAAAATGTCAAAGGGGATGGAGAGATGGCTTAGCACTTAAGGCACTTGCCTGCAAAGTCAAAGGACCCAGGTTCAATTCCCCAAGGCCCACATAAGCCAAATGTATAAGGTGGCACATGCATCTGGAGTTCATTTGCAGTATGTCCATTCTGTCTATCTGTCTCTCTCTGTCTCTCAAATGAATAAATAAAAATAAATGTTTTTAAATGTCAAAGTACCAATTTATAAGGGACCACTTACAGTGAGGAAAGGTTGCAATTTTTTTTGTTGTTGTTGCTAATTCTTTTTTTTAAGGTAGGGTTTCACTCTCAGGCTGACCTGGAATTCACTATGTAGTCTCATGGTGGCCTCGAACTCTTGGCAATCCTCCTACCCCTTCCTCCTGAATGTTGGATTAAAGGCATGCACCATCATACCTAGCTAGGGAAGTTATCAGTGGGCCCCCACATCCAGTATGGACTCAGGCTGCTCTGCATGTTCTCTGGGATGGTCACTGGTAGGTGTGCTTGGGTCAAATGACCACTGACTGGCACCTAACATTGGTTCTGAAAGACATGTTTGAAAAGCTCGTCCCCATGTAGTGGTGTAGTTTGGGGAAGCTGTGGAACCTTTTAACATGAAGCTTAGTTGGCAGACATAGAGCAGTAGGAGTGGCTTGAGGGTTATAGACTCTCTGCTTCCTGATCTGCTGAGATTTACCAGGTACTGCCACAAGCTCCTAACACAATGGACCCAGCCACTCAGCTGTCATGCTTTCCTTCCCTGATATGAAGAGCTGTTGTCTTCTGAACCAAAGTAGTTCCTTCCTCCCTTAATTTGTTTCTGCCACAGTTACAAGGTAAGTAATACATTCATGGTGAACGAGAATGTCCAGTACTGTCCTGCTGGTCCATAGCTGACTGATACCCTTCTGGACAACTTGGCTCAGCATACAACAGAGGGCAAGGATGTGGCAGAGATTAGTACACAGCCAAAAACAGACAAGAGAACTGTGTGGGAACTCTACTCTATGGACTACTTCATGTTCTTCGCTTGGACATCTCACCTAACTGCAAGGAACAGCTTTCCAGTGTGAGAACACATGACTTTTCAGCATTTAGAAGTGCTGCTTACATTAGCAGTCTGTAACATGGAGTCAGTCTATAGGTCTTGTTAAATTCAAGGAGAACCATAGAGCACTCTCTGTACTGTTCTGTGCACATGCACACCATACAGAGACAGATACCATGAAGACATGCTCCAGGGTTACAAGACAGAATAAAAGTGTGCAACTTCTTTTTTTTTTTTTTTAAAGATTTTTAGCCAGGCATGGTGGCGTACTCCTTTAATCCCAGCACTCTGGAGGCAGAGGTAGGAGGATCACCACGAGTTGGAGGCCAACTTGAGACTACATAGTGAGTTCCAGGTCAGTCTGGACTAGAGTGAGCCCCTACCTCAAAAACAAAAACAAAAACAAACTATATATATATATATATATATATATATATATATATATATATATATATATATTTTTTTTTTTTTGCAAGCAAAGGGAGGGAGGGAGGCATAAAAAAAGAGAGGGAGGGCTGGAGAGATGGCTTAGCGGTTAAGCGCTTGCCTGTGAAGCCTAAGGATCCCAGTTCCAGGCTTGATTCCCCAGGACCCACATTAGCCAGATGCACAAGGGGGCACACGCATCTGGAGTTTGTTTGCAGTGGCTGGAGGCCCTGGCATGCCCATTCTCTCTCTCTCTCTCTCTGCCTCTTTCTCTGTCGCTCTCAAATAAAAATAAACAAAAAAACTTAAAAAAAGAGAGAGAGAGAAAGCCTGGTGTGGTGGTACACACCTTTAATCCCAACACTGGGGAGGCAGAGGTAGGAGGATCACCATGAGTTTGAGGCCACCCTGAGAATAATTCCAGGTCACCCTACACTAGACTGAAACCCTACCTCAAAAAAAAAAAAGAGAGAGAGAGAGAGAAGAATGGGTACACCATGGCCTTTTCCCACAGCAAACAAAGTACAGGTGCATGCACCACATTGTGCATCTGGTTTTATGTAAGTACAGGGGACTCGAATTCAGGCACACAGGCTTTGCAAAGCAGTACCTATAACCATTGAGCCACTGCCCCAGCCTCAGAGTGCACTACTTCTTAAATGCAAAGGTGGAGATACTGGGAGATCATAAGTGAAACCCATCTTATGTTTCTCACAAATTGTCTTATCAAAATTCTGAGCACTTTCTCTCTACCTGCCTCTTTCTCTCTCTCAAATAATAAATAAATAATATTTTTAAAATTTTTTGTTTATTTTTATTTATTTATTTGAGAGTGACAGACAGACAGAGAGAGAAAGAGGCAGAGAGAGAGAGAGAGAATGGCGTGCCAGGGCCTCCAGCTACTGCAAATGACTCCAGATGCATGTGCCCCCTGTGCATCTTGCTGACGTGGGTCCTGGGAAATCAAGCCTCAAACCAGGGTCCTCAGGCTTCACAGGCAAGTGCTTAACCGCTAAGCCATCTCCCCGGCCCCATAGAAAATATTTTTAAAAAATTCTGAGCAAGCTGGGCATGGTGGCACATGCCTTTAATCCCAGCACTTGGGAGGCAGAGGTAGAAGGATCGCCAAGAGTTTGAGGCCATCCTGAGACTACATTGTGAATTCCAGGTCAGCCTGGGCCAGAGTGAGACCCTACCTCGAAAAACCAAAAAAGAAAAGTAAATAAATAAATAAAAATTCTGAGCTATAGTCAGTAGGCAGGGCTAAGGGAGGATGAGTAACGGGAAGTAACATCAGAGGTCTAGCCATCAGAACCCTACAAATGAATGCTTTAGGTTGTTAGGTCACCTTGCCTTAAGTCAGCTCATATGATTTTGAAACTATATATACTTCACATTAAAATAATTATAGGGGGCTGGAGGAATGGCTTAGTGGTTAAGGCGTTTGCCTGCAAAGCCAAAGGACCCAGGTTCGATTCCCCAGGACGCATGTTATCCAGATGCACAAGAGTGGAGTTCGTTTGCAATGGCTGCAGGCCCTGGTGCGCCCATTCTCTCCCTCTCTCTCTCTCTCTCTCTCTCTGTTAAATAAATAAAAAATAATTAAAAAAGAAAAACAAAGGCATGTGCCACCATGTCTGTCTGGCTTTAAAAAAAATTACAGGTTTTGCCAGGCATGGTGGCACACACCTTAAATCCCAGCACTCAGGAGGCAGAGGTAGGAGGGTTGCCATGAGTTTGAGGCCACCCTGAGACTACATAGTGAATCCTAGGTCAGCCTGAGCTTGAATGAGACCATTATCTCGAAGAACAAAATAATAATAATAATAACAAAATAAGTATAGGTTTAAATGCATTTTATTTAAATGACACAGATCTGTAACTGATTTTAAAAATTCCAAATATTTCAAACAGATCAATAATTCTAGTCATAGGAACCCAGAAAAAGACATCCAGATTTTTGTTCTGTCTCTACTCACCCAACACACACTCAGAATCTATTTCATACCTGGTCACTATGACTGTGGCTTTGTGGCCTGGCGCCTGCAGCCTGGGGTGAGGGTGCAGTGAGAACCTACCAGGGCCTCACCGTGTGCACTGCTCACCTGTGTACACGCTCCAGCTCCAGGCGATGTTCCTGCAACTTCAGCTGCTGCTGCTGTTGCAGCTCCTCCACACGCCTGGCCTCTCTGGCGAGTGCCTGCTTCAGTTTGGCCACTTCTATCTTGAGCTCACTCACCTCCGCCTGCCTGGCCTCTTCTCGCACCCGGGCCTGGGCAAATGCTGCATCATAACGCTCCAGCTCGCTATCCCGCTCCTCCAGCACCTGCAAGTTGTATACAAAGTCCTCCTGCAGGCGCCGCAGTTTGCCCTGAGTCTCTTCCAAATGGCCCTGCATGTCCTGCAGAGCTGCCTCCTGCAGCTGGGCACGGTGGGCCTGTAGTGCTCGCCACTCCTCCTCCTTTTGAGCCAGCAGCTGGCTCAGGGCCTGCTCAGAGCACAGGGGCAGCATGGTGTCAACTGCAGCAGACAGAGGGCAGAAGGGGGGGCACCATTAGGAACTAACCTTCCACAATGCCTCCCTCAGGTCCCCTAGCCACAGTAAGTACAGTCACCCCATATTCTCCTGTGGGAGAAGGTACAAGCCAGGAGGTAGCACCCAGCCCAGGCCTCCATCATGGTGAACTGTTAGCCTTAACTGGAGTTAGAGAGATGGCTTAGTGGTTAAGGCACCTGCTGGCAAAGCCAAAGGACCCAGATTCCATTCACCAGTACCCATGTAAAGCCAGATGCACAAAAGGGCACATGCACCTGGAGTTTGTTTGCAGTGGATAGTGACCTTGACATGCCCATTCTCTCTATATGCCTCTCTCTCTCTCTCTCCTTTCAAATAAAAAAAAACAATTTCTTTAATTTTGTTTTTGATGTTTCAAGGTATGGTCTTGCTCTAACCTAGACTGACCTGGAATTCACTATGTAGTCTCAGGTGGCCTCAAACTCAAGGTGATCCTCCTACCTCTGCCTCCCAAGTACTGAATATAGAAAGAACTCAAAAAACTACTAAGAAATCAAACAACCCAATTAAAAAATGGGCTATGGAACTAAATGGAGAGTCCTCAAAAGGAGAAATACAGATGGCATAGAAACATCTAAAAATGTTCTACATCCTCACTCATAAGGGAAATGAAAATTAAAACTACTTTCAGGGCTGGAGAGATGGATAGTGGTTAAGGCGCTTGCCTGCAAAGCCTAAGGACCCATGTTCAACTCTCCAGGTTCCACATAAGCCAGACACACAAACTGATACAAGTATGCAAGGCTGCACTTGCCCACAACATGACACATTTGTCTGGAGTTTGACTGCAGTGGCTGGAGGCCCTGGTGCACCAATTCTCTCTCTCATAAAAAAATAAAAAGGGCTGGAAAGATGGTGTGTTAGTTTGATTCAGGTGTCCCCCATAAACTTGGGTGTTCTGAATGCTAGGTTCTCAGCTGATGGAGATTTGGAAATTAATGCTTCCTAGAGGCAGTGTATTGTTGGGGGCAGGCTTATGGGGGTTATAGCCAGTTTCCCCATGCCAGTGTTTGGCACACTCTCCTGTTGCTATTGTTAAGCCACCTTATATTGGCCAGGGGGTGATGTCCACCCTCTGCTCATGCCACCATTTTCCCCTGCTATTGTGGAGCTTCCCCTTGAGCCTGTACACCAAAATAAACCTCTTTTTTCCACAAGCTGCTCTTGGTTGGCTGATTTCTAACAGCAATGCGAACCTGACTGCAACACATGGCTTAGTGGTTAAGACACTTGCCTATGAAGCCCAAGGACCCAGGTTCAATTCTACAGGTCCCATATTATTAAGACAGATGCATATGGTGGTGCATGCATCTGCAGTTTGTTTGCAGTGGCTAGAAGCCCTAGCATGCCCATTTTAACTCTCTCTTTCTCTCTGTCTCTAATACATTAATAAAATAAATCTTTAAAAAATAAAACAAAAAGAAATTAAAAAATAACAAAACTACTTTGAGATTCCATCTCACTCCTGCCAAAATGGCTATCATCAAGAAAACAAATAGCTAGGTGTTGTGGCACGTGTCTTTAATCCCAGCACTTGGGAAGCAGAGGTAGGAGGATCACCAAGAGTTTGAGGGCACACTGAGACTACATTAAAAAAAAAAAAAAGAAAGACAAGAAATAACAATCAATAAATGCTGGCATGATGCAGGAAAAGAGCAACTCTTGTACACTGTTGGTGACGATACAAACTGCTACAGCCATTGTGGAAATCAGTGTGGAGGTTCCTGAGACAGCTAAATATAGATTTACCATATGACTCAGCTATACGACTCCTAGGCATATATCCCAAGGACTCATCTCAATACCTTAGAGATACTTACACACCCATGTTTATTGCCACTCTATTTAAAACAGCCAGAGGACTTCCGGTTAAGATGGTAGCGTAGGTACCACACCAAAGCAGCCTAGAGGAGAAAAAGCCAAAAAAAAAAAAAAAAAAAAAAAAAAAAACCACAGCAAAATACATACTTTTACTAAAAAGTGAGGGTATAGCAAATTGAAACGGCAGCAGAGAAGTAGGAGAGATTCAGAGCATCCAGAGCCCGCACAGGCCAGCAGAAGCAGCTCCGGCAAGTCTGCGGAACACGGCGGTGGCCAGAAAGCCGCCAGGCTCAGCTTGAGCCGCAGGAAAAGCCAGGTGAGGGGAGGTCCCACTCACACCGGAGCTCTCCGCAAACTCAAGAAACATGAAGGGAGAACAGCAGTGAACAACGGAGGAGCAGATCACAAGGTAGAAGAACACGTGGAACAGCGAGAGAACTAGAGCAGCATCAGCAGCCTCCCCTCCCCCACCGCCAGTGCCCAGCTCCAGCGAACAGAGCAGCGGTCCAGGGACCCGGCCACACCAACTTGAACCAACAGCGGGACCCAAGCAGGAGCAGAGGTAACTGGTATTACACCAGGGAAGGGTCTCACCTGGTCACAAGCTGATTTGGAACCCTCAACAGATCAGAACTCTTGAAACTGTACATTGTTTAATTAAATTTCAGAATCTCTCTGTATTTGGTTCCACTCAGCCTACTTGAATACTCTCATAGCAGACAAACCCAACACCTAGAGTCGAGAGCCACACCTAACGCCTTAAGCTCCTATCCTACATCAGATTGATTGATACATCTAATAATACCCAGCTAACTAGAAAATCCAATCATTAAATAATCCAGGATGCAAAAATATATACATTACAACCCAAGAAACACCAAAAATCAAGACAATATAAATCCACCGAAAAGTATTAATGCATCAGAAATGACCTCCAGTGAGAACAAGTTAGAGGAAATGCCTGAGAAAGATTTCAAAAGAATGATTATAAATATGCTTAAACAAGTCAAAGAAGAAATCAAAGGAATGAAAGAGGAACTCAAAGGAATCAAAGAAAACACAGGACACCAATTTAATGAAATAAAGAGGTCAATACTAGACATAAATAAGGAAATAGGAATAATAAAGAAAAACCAGTCAGAATTACTAGCAATGAAGAACACAGTTAATGAAATAAAAAACTCTGCAGAAAATCTCAGCAGTAGAATGGATGAAGGACAGGACAGAATATCTAAGCTAGAAGACCAGGTGGCAGATCTAATACAGTCCAACAAAGAGAAAGACAAACTATAGAAAAGTATGAGTGGGAATTTCGAGATATTCAGGACACTATCAAAGGATCAAACATAAGAATTCAGGGTATAGTAGAAGGAGAAGAATTTCACTCCAAAGGCATAGTTGGCGTCTTCAACAAAATCATAGAAGAAAACTTCCCCCAAATTGGGAAAGAGGTGCCAATGCAGATACAGGAATCCTTTAGAACACCAGCCAGACAAAACCTGGACAGAGCCTCTCCTCACCAAATTATAATCAAACTACCAAACACACAAACCAAAGAAAAAATATTGAAAACAGTCAGAGAGAAAAATCAAGTTACTTACAAAGGCAAGCCTATCAGGATTACAGCAGATTACTCAACACAAACTTTAAAAGCCAGAAGGGCGTGTAGTGATGTATTCCATGTCCTGAAAGATAACAACTGTCAACCAAGGTTATTTTATCCTGCAAAACTATCCATTCAAACAGACGGAGAAATAAGGACATTCCACGATAAAAGCAAGCTAAAGGAGTATTTGAAGACAAAACCAGCTCTACACAGAAAATACTTGGAAGAATCCTCCATGCTGAAGAAAAAGAAAAGCACACATATAAGGAACCGGGAAAAAAGAAACAATACTCAAATACTAATTAACACAAGAGAGCAAAGGTAAAACCGGAAGAACTACAAAAAAATGGCAAAAATGAATACACACCTTTCAATATTATCTCTTAATATCAACAGCCTCAATGCCCCAACCAAAAGGCATAGGTTCGCAGACTGGGTTAAAAAGCAGGATCCTTCAATTTGTTGCCTCCAAGAAACCCACCTTTCTACAAAGGATGGACACCATCTTAGGGTGAAAGGTTGGCAAATGGTGTTTCAAGCAAATGGACCTAGAAAACAAGCAGGGGTTGCTATCCTAATATCTGACAAGGTAAACTTCAGTCCAACATTAGTTAAGAAAGATAAGGAAGGTCACTTTATATTGATTAAAGGCACACTCCAACAGGAGGACATTACAATCCTAAACATATATGCACTAACATGGGGGCCCCCAAATTCATCAAACAAACGCTATTAGAACTAAGGTCACAGATAACACCAACCACAGTGGTAGTGGGTGACTTCCACACCCCACTCTCATCAATTGACAGGTCATCCTGGGAAAAAATAAACAGAGAGGCATCTGGACTAAATGAGGTCATAGAAGGAATGGACCTAACAGATATCTACAGGACATTTCATCCAAATGTTGCAGAATATACATTCTTTTCAGCAGCACATGGAACATTCTCTAAAATAGACCATATATTAGGACACAAAGCAAATCTTAACAAATACAGGAATATTGAAATAATTCCTTGCATTCCATCTGACCACAATGGGATCAACCTACAAATCAACAGCAAGAAAGGCTATAGAGCATACACAAAATCATGGAAATTAAACAACACACTACTAAATGATGAATGGGTCAGTGAAGAAATCAAGAAGGAAATCAAAAAATTTATAGAGTCAAATGATAATAAGAACACAACATACCAAAATCTCTGGGACACAATGAAGGCAGTCATAAGAGGTAAATTTATGGCTTTAAGTGCCTATATTAAGAAATTAGAAACGCTGCAAGTAAATGACCTAATGCTTCACCTTAAAGCCTTGGAAAAAGAAGAACAAGGCAAACCAAAAATCAGTAGATGGGAAGAAATAATAAAGATTAGGGCAGAAATTAAGCTGGGCGTGGTGGCGCACGCCTTTAATCCCAGCACTCGGGAGGCAGAGGTAGGAGGATCACCGTGAGTTCGAGGCCACCCTGAGACTCCATAGTGAATTCCAGGTCAGCCTGGGCTAGAGTGAGACCCTACCTCGAAAAACCAAAAAAAAAAAAAAAAAAAAAAAAAGATTAGGGCAGAAATTAATGAAATAGGAACCAAAAAAACAATCCAAAGAATCAATGAAACAAAGAGTTGGTTCTTTGAAAAGATAAACAAGATTGATAAACCCAAATTGATGACCAAAAGAAAGAGAGAAGAGACACAAATTAATAAAATTAGAGATGAAAAAGGTAACATCACAACAGATACGAGAAATTCAAAAAATTGTAGGGACATACTATAAAAGCATATACTCCACAAAGTATGAAAATCTGAAAGAAATGGATGACTTCCTTGATTTATATGACCCACCTAAATTAAATCAAGATGAGATTAATCACTTAAATAGACCTATAACAAGCATGGAAATGCAAGCAGTTATCAAAAATCTCCCAAATAAGAAAAGTCCAAGCCCAGATGGATTCACTGCTCAATTTTACCAGACCTTCAGGGAAGAGCTAACACCTTTGCTTCTTAAGCTTTTCCATAAAATAGAAAAAGAAGGAATCCTACCAAATTCCTTCTATGAAGCCAGCATCACCCTCATACCAAAACCAGGCAAAGACAGAACAAAAAAAGAAAATTACAGATCAATCTCCCTCATGAACACTGATGCAAAAATTCTCAACAAGATACTGGCAAACAGAATATAAGAATGTATCAGAAAGCTCATTCACCCTGACCAAGTAGGCTTTATCCCAAAGATGCAGGGATGGTTCAACATATGCAGATTGATAAATGTAAAACATTATATAAATGGACTGAAGGACAAAAATCATATGATCATCTCATTAGATGCAGAAAAAGTGTTTGACAAAATCCAACATCCCTTCATGATAAAAGTCCTACAGAGACTAGGAATAGAAGGAACATATTTCAATATAATAAAGGCTATATATGACAAGCCTACAGCCAACATATTACTAAATGGGGAAAAACTGGAAGCTTTTCCACTAAAATCAGGAACAAGACAAGGGTGTCCACTGTCCCCACTTTTATTTAATATAGTACTGGAAGTCTTAGCCATAGCAATAAGGCAAGAGACACACATAAAAGGGATACAAATTGGAAAGGACGAGATCAAGTTATCATTATTTGCAGATGACATGATTCTATATATAAAGGACCCTAAAGACTCTACCAGCAAACTGTTAGAGCTGATAAACACCTACAGCCATGTAGCAGGATACAAAATAAATACATAGAAATCAGTAGCATTCCTATATGCTAACAACAAACAAACAGAGGATGAAATCAGAGAATCACTCCCATTCACAATTGCATCAAAGGAAATAAAGTACTTTGGAATAAACCTAACCAAGGAAGTAAAGGATCTCTACAATGAAAACTATAAAACACTCAAGCGAGAAATTGCAGAAGACACTAGGAAATGGAAAAACATCCCTTGTTCCTGGATCGGAAGAATCAATATTGTGAAAATGGCACTCTTACCAAAAGCAATCTACACATTTAATGCAATCCCCATCAAAATTCCAAAGGCATTCTTCACGGAAATAGAAAAAACAATCCAAAAATTCATTTGGAATCACAAAAAACCTCGAATATCTAAAATAATACTGAGCAACAAAAATAAGGCTGGTGGTATCACCACACCTGATTTTAACCTATACAACAGAGCCACAGTAACAAAAACAGCATGGTACTGGCACAAAAGCAGGTATCTAGATCAATGGAACAGAATAGAGGACCCAGATATAAGTCCAGGTAGCTATAGCCACCTGATATTCGATAAAAATGCCAAAAATACTCATTGGAGAAAAGACAGCCTCTTCAGCAAATGGTGCTGGGAAAACTGGATATGTATCTGTAGAAGGATGAAAATAGATTCTTCTCTCTCTCCATGCACAAGAATTAAGTCCAAATGGACTAAAGACTTTAACATCAGAACTGAAACTCTGAAATTGCTAGAGGAAAAAGTAGGGGAAACCCTTCAACATATTGGTCTTGGCAAAGACTTTCTGAATATAACCCCAATTGCTCAGGCAATAAAACCACAGATTAACCACTGGGACCTCATGAAATTACAAAAATTTTGTACTACAAAGGACACTATGAATAAAGCAAAGAGGCAACCCACAGAATGGGAAAAAAATCTTCACCAGCTATATATCTGATAGAGGATTAATATCTAGGATATACAAAGAACTCAAAAAGTTAAATAATAAGAAATCAAACAAGCCAATTAAAAAATGGGCTATGGAGCTAAATAGAGAGTTCTCAAAAGAAGAAATATGGATGGCATATAAGCATCTAAAAAATGTTCTACATCCCTAGTCATCAGGGAAATGCAGATTAAAACTACATTGAGATTCCATCTCACTCCTGTCAGATTGGCTACCATCATGAAAACAAATGATCATAAATGCTGGTGGGGATATGGAAAAAGAGGAACCCTTCTACACTGTTGGTGGGAATGCAATCTGGTCCAGCCATTGTGGAAGTCAGTGTGGAGGTTCCTAAGACAGCTAAAAACTGATCTACCATGTGACGCAGCTATAGCACTCCTAGGCATATATCCTAAGGATTCATCCCATTTCCTTAGAAGTACATGCTCAACCACGTTTATTGCTGCTCAATTCATAATAGCTGGGAAATGGAACCAGCCTAGATGTCCCTCAACTGACGAGTGGATAATGAAGATGTGGCACATTTATACAATGGAGTTCTACTCAGTGGTAAAGAAAAATGAAGTTATGAAACTTACAGGAAAATGGGTGGATCTGGAAAGGATTATACTAAGTGAGGTAACCCAGGCCCAGAAAGCCAAGCGCCGCATGTTCTCCCTCATATGTGGATCCTAGCTACAGATGACTGGACTTCTGTGTGAGAAGGAAAAAACTCAGTATCAGAGGCCAGTAAGCTAAAAAGAAGATATAAAGGGAAGAGAAAGGAAGGGAGTAGGGTGCTTAATAGGTTGGTATTGTATATATGTAAGTAGAAGAATAGATTAACAGGGGTGAAAAGGCCCAAAGTGAGGTCAGGGGAGGAGATTGAGTAAAGGAAAGGTGGAGGGAGGGCTAATCAAAATCTAAGAGGATGCAAATAAATCATATGGAATCTTGCGGTTTTGGATAATGGAACATTCAGGAGCCATAGATCGTTGTTAGAAATTTTTCAGTGCCAGGGATGGGATACCTCCAGTGAGTTGTTGGCCAGGGAGGTCCCTGATGGCCCCAAAATATTATAGGCCATTGCCGAGGCCCTTGGTTTCCCACCAGCAATAGATGGTAAGACCCTATTGCTGAAGACTCCACATACTTGGGCTGCAAGGCCACTGAGAAATCCTGCTGGAAATGAGCTGATAACCTCCTCCATGTAGACCAGCTGACAGAAAGCTGGAAGAAGCCAATCTACATTTAGTTCAATGGGAGAAAGAGAAATCACCAGTGAAGATACTCAACAGTGGACACTGCAAGCCTTATAATTGGCCAGCCAGGCCAAATGAGCCAATGGGTGCAATAGTAGCATGTCTGTCATGGTGGAAACCAACTGCCCTCCAATTGGACTGGAGGCCCGCTCCATGGGGGGGAATACATCCCTGATACTGAAAACTTAAAACAGGGGTAGTCATGAGCCCTAGGGGTGTAACATCTGCTGATGTCTGGAAAAATATATATACTATGCTTATCAAACTGCCCAGTAAGCACTTCTCTTAATATTTATACCCTTATATTAACACTACTCTCACTTTGGGTAGAGAATCTTCTCTTTTCAGATGGCAGTGACCTTGGGATGACTCAGAAGGTATCATAGTGCTGGAAAGAAGTGACTGGAGTACTGAGTAACATCTCAATAACACCTTCCAAGGCTTAGGGTCTAATGCAGAAGAGGTGGGGGAAAGAATGTAAGAGCCAAAGGAAGGGTAGGACTCCTTACAATGTGCTCCCTCCAGACATAAAATGGCCTGGATATCCATGACCTCATAGTGCCTGACACTACCTATACAAGACCATCATAAGAGGAGGAAAAGATCATGACATCAAAATAAAAGAGAGACTGATTGAGATGGGGAGGGGATATGATGGAGAATGGAATTTCAAAGGGGAAATGGGGGGAGGGAGGGTATTACCATGGGATATTTTTTTTTCCTTTTTTTTATTTTCTCAATTTTTATTAATATTTTCCATGATTATACAAAATATACCATGGGATATTTTTTATAATCATGGAAAATGTTAATAAAAATTGAGGAAAAATTAAAAAAAAATAAAATAGCTAGAAAATGGAACCAGCCTAGATGTCCCTCAACTGATGAATGGATAATGAAGATGTGGTACATTTATCAATGGAGTTCTATTCCACAATAAAGAAAAATGAAATTTTCAGGGAAATGGATGAATCTGGAAAGGATTATACCAAGAGGGATAACCCAGGCCTAGAAAGCCAAACGTCACATGTTCTCTCTCATATGTGCATCCTAGCTACAAATGTTTAGACTTGTATGTGAATTGGAGTAAAAATCGGTAGCAGAGGTCAGTAAGCTAGAAAGGGACTATAGGGAGGGAGGACAGGGGATGACTTAAGGAGATGGTATTGTATATATGTAAATAGATTACTGGGGGTGGAATGGCTTAAGTGAGGTCAGGGGAAGACACTGAGTAAAAGAAGGGCTTGGGGAGGGTTAATCAAAATTTAGGATGTTATGAATAACCTTATGAAAGCCTACTTCTTTGGACAATGATGCACCCAGAAGGCATAGATTGTTAATAGAAAATTTTCAGTGCCAGGGATGGGTTACCTTCCAGTGAGCTATTGGCCAGGGAGTTCTCTGATGCCCCCAAAACATTACAAGCCATTGCCAAAACTCTTGGTTTTCCACCAGAAACAGATGGTAAGACCCTATTGCTGAAGATTCCACATGCTTGGGCTGCAAGATCACTGAGAAATCCTGCTGGAGTTCATCTGAAAACCACTTCTATGTAGACCAGCTGACAGAAAGCTGGATGTAGCCCTATGGGAAGAGAGAAATCATCAGTGGTAATAAACAACAGTGGACACTGAAAGCCTTAAGTCTGGCCAGCCAGGAGCCAATGGCCAGCCAGTGAAAGCCCACTACACAGGAAGGAATACATGCCTTGTACTGAAAACCTAGTCAAAAGCCTATGACGGCCGGGTGTGGTGGCACACGTCTTTAATCCCAGCACTCGGGATGCAGAGGTAAGAGGATCGCTCTGAGCTCAAGGCCACCCTGAGACTACATAGTGAATTCTAGGTTAGCCTGGGCTAGAGTGAGACCCTACTTCAAAAAGCCAGAAAAAAAAAAGCCTATGATGGGGGAGGTCACAAGCCGTATGGGTGTAATGCCTACTGTTGTCTGGCTAAATTCATATATTATGCTCACCAAACAGCCCTGTAAGCATTTTTCTTAACATTCATACACATGATGTTACTCTCACTTTGGGTTAGAGAAGCTTCTCTTTTCAGATAGCAGTGACCACTGGGATGACTCAAAAGGCACTATAGTGCTGAGAAGTGACAGAGGAGGGTTCAGCCTGAAACACCTCTATCACATCTTCCAAGGCTCTGGGTCCACTGCAGAAGAGGTGACAGAAAGAATGTAAGAGCCAAAGGAAGGGTATGACTGCATACAATGCAATCTTCCAGGCACAAAATGGCCTGGATATCCATGACCTCACAGTGCCTAGTACTACCTACACAAGACCCTCAATAGGAGGAAAAGATGATGACATTTAAGAAAAGAAAAGAGAAGAAAAAAGGCCAGGTGTGGTGGTACCTGCCTTTAATCCCCGCACTCGGGAGGCAGAGGTAGGAAGATCACCATGAGTTCGAGGCCACCCTGAGACTACATAGTGAATTCCTGGTCAGCCTGAGCTACAGCAAGACCCCATCTCAGAAAAAAAAAAAAGAGAGAGAGAGAGAGAGAGAGACTAATTGACGGGGAGGGGGTATGAGGAAGAGTAAATCTGTGAAGGGGAAAGTGGGGGAGGAGAGGGAATTATCATGGTTGATTGTCCATAATTATGGAAGTTGTCAATAAAAAATGTTTTAAAAGAGCCAGGTATGGTCGTGCACACCTTTAATCCCAGCACTCAGGAGGCAGAGGTAGGAGGATTGCTGTGAGTTTGAGGCCACCCTGAGAATACATAGTGAATCCCAGGTCAGCCTGAGCTAGAGTGAGACCCTACCTCGAAAAAACAAAGCAAAACAAAAAGAAAAAAAAATTTAAAAAGGTAGGGCTGGAGGGATGGCTTAGTGGTTAAAGTGGTATTTGCCTATGAAGCCAAAGGGCCCATGTTCGAGTCCCCAGGAGGACCCACATAAGCCAGATGCACAAGGTGGCACATGTGTCTGGAGTTCATTTTCAGTGGCTAGAGGACCTGGCACACTCATTCTCTCTGCCTCTCTCTCTCTCTCAAATAATAAAATTTTATTTTTATTCATTTGGCATGCACCACCTTGTGCATCATCTGGCTTACGTGGGTACTGGGGAATAGAAACTGGGTCCTTTAGCTTTGAAAGCAAGTACCTTAACCACTAAGCTCTCTCTTCAGCTCCTCAAATAATAAATTTTTCTTTAAAAAAATAAAGGTGTGCACCACCACACCCACCCAATGTTTTCAACTTTTTAAATTTTATTTTTATTTATCAGAGACAGAGAGAGGAGAGAGAGAGAGAAATAGCATGGGTGTGCGGGCCTCTAGCCACTGCAAATGAACTCCAGACCATGTGCAGCTGGATTACGTGGGACCTGGAGAACTGAACCTGGGTCCTTAGGCTTCACAAGCAAGTGCCTTAACCACTAAGTCATCTCTCCAGCCCCAATGTTTTCATTTTTAAAACACTGAGCTGACTGGGTGTAATGGCACATACCTGTAATTCCGGCATTTGGGAGGCTGAGGCAGGAGGATCAAAAGCTCAAATTCAGGGCTGGAGAGATGGCTTAGCGGTTAAGGTGCTTGCCTGCAAAGCCTAAGAACTCCTCTTTGAATTCTCCAGATCCCACGCATGGTGATGCAAGCATGCAATGCCACACATGCCAACAGGGGCGCATGCGTCTGGAGTTCATACACAAAGGCTGAAAGGCCCTGGCTTACCCTTCCGCTCTCTGCATCTTTCTCACCCTCTCTGTCTCTCTCTCACAAATATTTTTTTTATTTTATTTTATTTTTTTGGTTTTTCGAGGTAGGGTCTCACTCTAGCCCAGGCTGACCTGGAATTCACTATGTAGTCTCAGGGTGGCCTCAAACTCACGGCGATCCTCCTACCTCTGCCTCCCGAGTGCTGGGATTAAAGGCGTGCGCCACCACACCCAGCTACAAATAAAAATTTTAAAAAGCTCAAATTCAGCATGACTTTAATCCCAGCACTTCGGAGGCAGAGCTAGGAGGATCGCCTGAGACTACTTAATAAATTACAGGTCAGCCTGGGCTAGAATGAGATCTTACCTCGAAAAAGAAAAAAAAAAAAAAAGCAAAAAAAGCTCAAGTTCAGGCTGGGGGTGGTGATGCCTGCCTTTGATCCCAGCACTTGGGAGGCAGAAGTAGTAGAATCATCACAAGTTGGAGACCAGCCTGGGACTACAGAGTGAGTACCAGGTCATCCTGGGCTACAGTGAGACCCTACCTGGGGGCGGTGGGGAGGGGGCAAAACAAAACAAAAAGCTCCCCAGGAGTGGTGGTGCAGGTATTTAATCCCAGCACTTGGGAGGCAGAGGTAGGAGGATCGCTGTGAATTCGAGGCCAGCCTGTGACTACATAGTGAATTCCAGGTCAGTCTGGGCTAGAGAGCGAGAGAGAGCCTACCTGGGGTGCGGTTGGGGGGGGGGGCTCAATTTGATGCTAGCCTGGACTGCATTGTTGAGGTCCTGTCTGGGAAAAAAAAGAAAAGAAAAACTAATAATATAGGCTGGGGAGATGGCTCAGTGGGAAAAGTGCTTGCTGTGCATCTCTTAAGTGCCTGAGTTCAGATCTTCAGACTCCACATAAAAGTCAGAAATTGTGGCAGGTTTCTGTAATCCCAGTGCACCTCTAGCAAGAAGTGAGGTGGAGAACAGAGAATTTCCCAGAAGCTTGTGAATGGAGTGGGGAACAAGACCCTACCACTAAATGACGTGGAAGGCAGGGACCAACCTGAAAGTTTTCCTCCGACTTCATGTACACCACAGTGAGTGCACACCCTCCCTCCCTCTCTCCCATACACTAAATAAATAAAACCATCATAATAAAATAAAACAGCTAACCTTTTTTTATCTAATAGGGACCTCTCAAGTATAAAAAGCACTCTAAACCCTGGGGTTTAGGAAGATGGAATAACTCTTTGTAAAAGCCACGACTTCTCACACAAGGACAATTTGTAGGGCCCAAACAGACTTCCGTACAACAGAGGCATCATCTGCAAGACATGCATGTTAATTAGTGAACAAGGCAAAGACAAGCTTCGGTCCAACTGTCTATTAAGGCTTGACTGTCCTGGTGTTAAGATGATGCCATTAACAATACTGTGGCATGTATAGCACTGACTCCAGAACTCACAAAACCCAACAGGGATAGGCAATGAGGGCTGGGCAGGACAAGGCCTATAGAAGCTGCTTTCTGGTCACATGGCCCAGCCTTGTACCACAAGCAAGAGACACACAACAGAAGACATACTTGAAAAGGCACAGTCAGCGACCCCCACCCCCACCAGGTTCCAAATACTCTGGAATGTCACAACACAGATTACAAAACAACCAAAGACCACCAGAGCTGGGAGGGAGTAGGACCCAGGCCTACTGCCTCTTAATGGTTCATGTTGTACTTAAGAGGAAAGGCCAAAGGAGCTGAGAAAGAGCATTCCCAGCACTCTGGCTCAACAAGGATACCTCCATGCCCTGGGGATGTCCCCACTGTCCAGCAAGCTCACTGCAGCTGCTGATCCTGCCTGGGGAGAAGCATAAGATTATCCCACCCTCCATGAGACCACTCATTTAGAGGAACACAGTGTACTATCAGGCCAACAGATGTAGCAAGGGGATTAACAGCCTTCTGCTTGGCTACTTAAAAATATGATCAGTACTTAATTGAAAAAGAATTGCACGCACAGACAAGCAGTGGCAGATTCTAAAATTTAGACCCAAGGATAAATGCTACATGCAAGTTGTTTGGGCACACCAACTGGGTGGCCATCAGAGCAATCCTTTCCTTTGGCTTTCCTTTGTGAAGAACTGCAGCTCAGGCACATGTGGCTCTCCACTCAGTCCCCAATAAGAAAGCCACCCTCTCCACTGCAGAAGACCCACAATCTACGCTGGGTGAGGAATGCTGTCATCTTGTCTTGGCCCAATGATCTATACTCATATACATTCTGGGGATCGTAAAGAGAGACATGCATGGCTCAGGGATGCATGTGCATCTATGGTCAGGGCAGGGGATCCAAGCTGACACTCTGAACTCCAACACAGACTGCATGAGCTAAGCTCAGGACATCTGCTGTTTACACGTACACAGGGGACCCAGTTTGGACCTATGACCTCCAAGCTTTTTCACTTCCTTCACTGGTTGCCAAAGAGTCACCATAGGTATAGCCATTTTTAGAATTCACAATAAGGGACTAGCAGTAAATAGATCACCACAGTCTTATTGCACTTCTTGGCGGTGAGAGGCACCACCCAGAGGAAGGGCACACAAGTAAACCAGAAATGACATGGAAAAGATAAATTAACAGTCTTACAGTTGAGAACTAGGTTTATTCACATACCCAAAGCCATACAAAAATGCCAATAAGGTTTCAAAATGAAATAGACACAAATGAACCTAAATTATTAAAAATGAGTAGCATGCCGGACATGGTGGCACACGCCTTTAATCCCAGCACTCAGGAGGCAGAGGTAGGAGGACCGCCATGAGTTTGAGGCTACCCTGAGACTACACAGTGAATTCCAGGTCAGCCTGGGTGCCAGAGTGAGACCCTACCTTGAAAAAAAATGAGTAGCATAAATACAAATGCTTTTGGAAACAATATTTTGGCTGTACATTCTAAAGATAAAAACAAAAACTGCATATAAATTTTATACTCCACAATTAGTATGACTGTTTTTCACAAGAACATGACTGCAATACTCTACATATATTTTAGGATTAATCAAATAAGTAAATATACTGAAAACTGGAGGGAAGGTAGACTGAGAGAGGGGAGGGAAAAGCAGAAGGTACCCTGTAGTGATGGATTAAAGTCAGTATAAACTCTTGATTCTTGGTGCATGCCCCCACACAAAGGTTGAAAACTGAGGTGGATGTATGTACACACATAGGTGTTTCCTAGCTCTGTCCCTATCTCTGAGAAAGTCAAGAAGCAATGACATCCCAACAGCAGTAAGCACACCTGGTATGTGGGTGTTGGTTTCGAGCACCCTCTTCTAAGCTAAATGAGCAAGGGCTCCTAAGAGAAACAGTTGGCTGCATGTACACCAAGGACAGCACAAATGAACCTGAGACCTTCTGAGATGCCAGAAAATAAGGGAGTGGCCCCCAAATGTTGGATCATGCTACAAGGACATGGAATTGCCTGAATCTGGACATTTTGAATAACAAAATCAATGTCAGTAATGAAGCGAATCCATAAAATTAAAATATCTAAACTAATATAAAATAGTTGACTAAGCCAGCGTGGTGGTAGCAGACACCTACAGTCCTAACATTAGAGGCTGAAGCAAGAGAAGCATCACCATTCCCAGGTCAGTTCGTGCTACAAAGTGAGACACTATCTCAAAACTACAAGGCTGGGGATGTAGCTCAGTTGGTAGTGTGCATGCCTACAATGCACAAGGCCCTGGGTTCAAACCTCAGCAACTCATAAAATCAGCACTATGTGGTGGTGCATGCCTATCATCCCAGCACTTGGGAGGTGGAAGCAGGAGGATCGAGGTCATCTTCACCACACAGCAAGTTCAAAGCCAGCCTGAGCTACATGAACCTTGTCTCAAAACAAACAAACAAAAACCTAGAATAAATAGAAAATTTACACAATGCTTCTTTCTTATAGAATTCCAGCTAATAAATGCAGGAATGATAGAAATAAGACATAACTTGGCAAATACCATATATATAATTATTTCAGGTCTGAGGTTGCCAGAAGCAGAGATAAATGAACATACTCCAGCACGCAGGCTCCCTGACTCCCTGTAAGGATAGTACAGATGCTAGTTCTATGCCAGCCTTGCATGTGGCCCTGGAGCTGCAATGAAAAGACTCCCAAGAGAAAACCCAGGAATAAGAACGGAGGTGAGCCAGGTGTGGTGGTGCACGCCTTTAATCTCAGCACTTAGGAGGCAGAGGTAGGAGGATCACCATGAGTTCGAGGCCACCCTGAGATTACATAGTGAATTCCAGGTCAGCCGGGGCTAGAGTGAGATCTTACCTTAAAAAAAAAAAAAAAAAAAAAAAAAAGGAATGGAGGAGGTGACTATTCAGACTGAACTTACTAGAAGCACCCGGCTACAAGAAACTCAGGAGCCAGAAAAGCCACTCAGCCAGTTAATTAAACAGTGGCATGACTAGGAAATCTGGAAGTTTCTGTAGGAATGGTTTTTTTTTGAGAGAGAGATAAAGAGGAGGCAGAGAGAGAGCAAGCATTCCAGGGCTTCCGCCATTGCAAATGAACTCCAAACACACGCACCACCTTGTGCATCTGGCTTACGTGGGTCCTGGAGAATTTAACCTGGGTCCTTTGGCTTTGCAGGCAAACGCCTTAACCGCTAAGCCATCTCTCCAGCCTCCTCCCCCCTCTGCCCCCGCCCCACACAGCATGATTGAAATAAATTGTGAGAAAACATCAAGCCCACTCGAGCTGAGGGGCATTCTCCAGAAGGAAAGGGAGGGACCGAGGAGCAGTTCCAGGTGGCGGCACCGCGATAACACCTCAGGGACGCGCGCCCGCCCGGGAACTGCGACTGCCGCGGCCCGTCTCCCGGGACGACGCGCACGGCTCCGCTCGGGCGAAGGGAGGCTGACGCGCTGCCTGGGCCACGCCACTCACCGCGTGCGCCTCCCGGCTGGCCCTGCGCCATCGGCGTTGTCCCGGACGCTCCTGAGAACCGCGCCAAGCTGGGCTCAGGGTCTCGCGGATCCCGAGCGCTCTCGCCCGCCAGGCGGTGCCTGTCACTACCCGCCTCCCAGCCCCTTCCGCGCGGGTCCCGTTGCTATAGCGACCCGTCAGTCGTTCAGGGTCCGGGCGCTCCGAGCCCACGCTCAGGGTCCGTCGGGTAGAAACAGTAACCCTGGCGCAGAGTTCCGGCCTCCGCCCGTTCTTCTCTGCGCGCAGGCGCCAAAGGAAAGGGGTGCG
The DNA here is from genome assembly GCA_036346955.1 of Dipus sagitta. NCBI lineage: Eukaryota > Metazoa > Chordata > Mammalia > Rodentia > Dipodidae > Dipus > Dipus sagitta. The sequence goes on from CM070778.1 coordinate 15,835,849, forward strand.
TGGAGGCCGCGGTCAACTGGACTCTTTGGGGTGTCCCAGGACGATGAGCCTGAGCCTGCACTCTTAGCCCTCGGCAACCTCATCCGAGGCCGGCGCTCCATTGCGGAGACGCCTCTCCTTGTCCTAGCTGGTGGGCGCCCAAAGGGTTGACTTGAGTTTGCCCTGATGGAAGTTCTTGAAGGCCAGGGTGACTGGGAGCTCGAGGAGTGGGGTCGGAATGAGAACAGCGGCTCCAGGTGGGCGGCATTGGAGAGCGCCGAGCTGCCCTGACGTGGGCTGCATGTGAGGGACGGTGGGGAAGGCCAGCTCCAGGCCAGAAGTACCTCCAAAGATATCTACAACCCCTGCCTGTCCCAGCTCCACACCAGCCACCCCCTAGCAGGGTGGCAGAAGGGGTTGGGCCCCCATGTCCATGAAAGTGGCCAGAGAAGGCTGAGGTGAGCAAGTCTGAGCTAAGCTCACCCCAAGGTGATCTGGGACTTACTCCAACCGCATCCTGCACGCCTCAATTTCCTCACCTTGTAAAGTGGAGAAAGTCTTGTGTTCCTGAAAATCTGTATATTAAGGCCCTAACCTCCAAAGGAACTACACTTGCAAATGAAGCCTTTAAGGCGGTAATTATCACTAAATGATGTCATCAGAGTGGGACCCCAGTGCTATAGTACAGGCTTCACTTATGAGAAGAGGAAGAGACATCAGGCTTGCATACAGAAAGGTCAAGTGAGGACAGAGGGAGAAGGGGCCATCTGTAGGCTGAGGAGAGAGGCCTCAGGAGAAACCAGCCCTGCTCACATCCTGACCTCAGATGTCCAGCTCCAGAAACTGAGAGAAAGAAGTGTCTGTGTTAAACACCAGCCCACAGAGTTCAATTATGGCAGCAGAGCTAAAACACCACATCACAAGTATGTTTGGAACTGTGCTGGGCAACCTTAACATCACAGTGACAAATCATTCTTGTAGTCAAGTCCTTTGGTGCTCCAGGGACAGGAGCAGGGATGCCAGCTGGGCCCTGAAGCTGTGGTGCCCTACAGAATGAGTTTTACTCCCAGTGCAACGCATCTGGGGTACCCTTGCTGGGAGTTCCCCAAATGGCTAAGGTTACACCTCCTGAAATCATTTTACCCCCAAAATGCACCCCTTGTATGCCAAAATTCCCTTTAACAGTACTGTGGTGGTGGGGGGGGGGGGGGTTGGCTCACTTTGCTGTATCCTGTAGCCTCCACGATGGCTATGCCCCAGCCCTTTGACATTTCCTTCAGGGTGGAGCATATACTTGCCCGGGACATCCCCAGCCTGAAGAAGACCCTCCCCTGAGCCCTCTTGCGTCTCCAACCTCCCTCCAGAACCAGGCTCTTCTCGCCATCAGCCAGCTACAGTACATCAACTACAGTAAGAAAGGACCTCATGGCCTGGAGAAATTGCTCAGTGGTTAAAAGCACTTGTTTGCAAAACCTGCTGACCTGGGTTTGATTCCCCAGTATTCACATGAAGCCAAATGCACATACATCTGGAGTTTGTTTGCAATGGCAGGAGGTCCTGCATGCCCATTTTCACACTATCTCACAAATAAATTTTTTATTTGTTAAATTTATTTACAGCCAGGCATGGTGGTGCATGCCTTTAATCCCAGCCCTCGAGAGGCAGAGGTAGGGAGATTGCCATGAGTTCGAGGCCACCCTGAGAATATAGAGTGAATTCCAGGTCAGACTGGACTAAAATGAAACCCTACCTTGAAAAACTAGAAAAAAATTTATTTACTGGATAGAGAAAGAGGTATATAGAGAGAATGGGTGTGCCACTGCAGACAGACTCCACACTCATGTGCCACCTTGTGCATCTGGCTTTACCTAGGTACTGGGGAATCAAACCTAGGTCCTTAGGCTTCACAGGCAAGCACCACTGCTAAGCCATCTCTACAGCCCTCATAAATAAAATTTAAAAATTAGTAAAAGGGCTGGCGAAGCTGAGAATGGTGGCTTACACCTTAAAAGGGGGGGGGGCGACGTGGTGGTGCACGCCTTTAATCCCAGCATTTAGAAGTCAGAGATAGGAGGATTGCCAATAGTTCGAGGCCACCCTGAGACTACATAGTAAATTCCAGGTAAACCTGGGCTAGAGCAAAACCCTACCTCGAAAAACCAAAAAATAAAAAAATACAGGACCTCAAACTTATCTCTCACCTTTCTTGGGACACCAAGGTGCTGGCAGGCCCACACTTCCTCTAGAGTTTCCATGGGAGTATCCTTCTCATGCCCACCAGCTGCTGGTGGTGGCAGCCATCCTTGGTATTCTTGGCTGCAGGCACAGTGCTCACATGGCCTGTGTCTCCACTGTGTCTCTGTTTACATGTTGATCTGCTCGTGATGCTGGTCACATTGCATGGGGATGTACACCATGTCAGTATGACTTCATTTTTATGAACCACAACTTCAATTACCCTGTTTGTAAATGAGGCCACATTTGAGGCATGGGGGGCCAGGACATGGGCCTGTTATTTGGTAGGACCACCATGCAACCCACTACAGACCACTTTGTCTAGAACTGTGCTGGGATACCAGTGGCCACTGTGCAGCCATCATTGCCAAAGATGCACGTGCAGATCAGTACAGGCTAAGGGCCCTTCCCTCATGCCACAGTGAGGGTCATAGGTGGCATGTGATCCTGCCTATGCCCCATGTGCACAGCCTGTGTGGCGCAGGTCTTGCAGAAAGAGGTTAGCTGCCCTGTTCCCAACCCCAACTGGTGCTGGAACCTCCACCCCAGGGCAAGCACACCTCTGAGTGGCAGATGCTTCAGTTCTGGGGTTAAATGAACAAGGGAAAGGTGGGAAGGAGTCCAAAAATCTAGAGTTGGGCCTGGACTCTGGGATCCTAGAACACAGGCTGACTTACTGACCACTGGATAGGCAGCCTGGCCTAGCAACTGGACACTGTCCCAGAACAATTCCCTGGGGATATAGGCAGTGCCAGAGCTACCCATGGACACCTGGTCCTGGCAACACCCAACTTGGAATCTTTCCTTTGGCTTTTGGCCATAGGACCTTGCCATGAAGGTCCCCACACAGCTGTTGGCGTCAGGTCTCACTGAGGTCCTAATAGCACTAAGGCCTGAGAGGGGGTTCCTGGGCATGGACCTGTGTGGGATTGAGTAAGTCACTTCCCCTTGGGTTCAGGAAATGCCATCACCAAGCCTTCTGGGGTGACTTCTCCAACTGCCTGGTTCCCAGGCTCTGGGGCAAGAGGTGAGCTGAGAAATGATGAGGATGGGCAGCTGGGCTGCCACCTGCTCCCTGAGGCCTCTGTCTGAGGGTCAGTGGGCACAGACATTTGGCCATGTTCCCTGCCAGATTCCCATATGGGGAGCCGTACACTCAGCCTAGAGCATTCTGGGAATGCTTGTTGTCACCTGCACTTCACAGATAGGGACAGAAGTATGGGAGATCAGGTGGGGATCAGGGAGAGATGTCTACCACCCACCACCGACTTCTTTGGTGTGGCAGACCCTGCACATCCATCCAAATGGCCCTTGTCCCCTAGTAACCAGGGAATACCCTATAGCCAGAAACACTAGGATAGGTAGGGCTGGCCAGGGTCTAGACATAGAGGTGAGGATCCGGTGGAAAGGAGGGCAGCTGCCCAGACAGTGCCAAGTAGCACTGGTCTTATACAGAAGGAGATGTCTGCTCACCAGCTGGCATTCCCATTGTAAGCCTGTGACCCCCTGCCTCCTGGTGCCCTTAGCCACCTCTAACACTCAGTGCTGACTCACACAGAGGGAGAAGCTGCAGTTCCTGCTGGTGAGCTGGGCAGGGCCTCACCCCTCCCTTGGGCTGAGGCACAAGTCTGGCACAAAAGAAGCTCACCTCCTGGGTCCCCTTGGACCCACAAGCCCCTTGCCCTGGCCTGGCCACTGTCCTGGAGTACTTGACTCTGTCCTACTGAAAACCAAGGGGCACCTCATGAGGTCCTTCCAGAGCATGGATGGGAGGGTCATGATCTCTGCCTCTTTGACTTGGTGTGCTCCAAGCTGAGATTCTGGAAGGCTGCAATGTAGGCATGGTGGTGGAGGTCACTTCAGAACATTGCCCAAAGCCTCTGAAGTGGCCTCTTGTCACTTGCACTTTCCAGAAGGGACAGATATACAGGTCAGGTACCTGTCCCTGAGTCTGTGGGATATGAAAGATGAAAGGCCTTAAGGCAACAGAAGAGAGGAAGGAAGCACAGGCAGAAGGGACAGGCATGCAATAGAGGCCAGAAGGACTAGCCACCTATGGGGCCTAAAAAACAGACCTAGGAGGTCGGGGGTGGGGGGATAGAAATAATGAAAAAACAACAATCAGAAATACTAGAAATGCAAAACAGAGTAAGTCAAATAGAAACCTCTGTAGAAAGTCTCAGCAATAGAATGGATCAAGGAGAGGAAAAAATGTCTAATCTAGAAAACTAGTCCAACAAAGAGAAAGACAAACTATTAAGAAAGCATAAATGAAAATTTCAAGATATTCAGGGTAAAGTAGTAGAAGAATTTCACTCCAAAGGCACAGTAGGTATTTTCAACAAAATGATAGAAGAAAATTTCCCCCAAATAGGGAAAGAGATGCCAATACAGATACAGTGAGCCTTTAGGATGCCAAACAGACAAAACCAGGAAAGAAACTCTTACCACCATATTATAATTAAACTACTAAACACACAAACCAAATAAAATATATTGAAAGCAATTAGAGAGAAAAATCAAGTCACATATAAAAGGTAAGCCCATCAGGATAACAGATTACTCAACACAAATTTAGAAAGCCAGAAAGGCTTGGAATAATGTATTCTAAGTTCTGAAAGATAAAAACTGTCAACCAAGATTACAAATAGATGGAGAAATAAGGACATTCCACAACAAAAACAGGCTAAAGGAATATATCACCATTAAACCAGCTCTGCAGAAAATAGTTGAAAGGAAACTTCATGTTGAAGAGAAAGAAAAGTACACACATAAAGAAAGAAAACAATAGACCATACTCAATAATAGTTAATACAAGAGAGTAAAGGAAAAACAGGAATAACTATAAACCAAGAAGAATGGCGAGACTAAATGCACAACTTTCAATATCATATCAATGGCTTCAATGCCCCATCCAAAAGACACGGGCTTGCAGACTGCATTAAAAACAGGATCATTCTATTTGTTGCCTCCAAGAAACTCACCTTTCCATAAAAGATGGATACTATCTTAGGGTGAAAGGATGGAAAACAGTATGTCAAACACATGGGCCCAGAAAATAATCAGGTGCCACTATCCTAAAGTTTGACTGGGTAGACTTCAAACCACCATTAATTAGGAAAGATAAGGAAGGTCACTTTACATTGATTAAAGGAACACTCCAACAGGAGGGCATTAAAATTCTAAATATAGGGCTGGAGAGATGGCTTAGTGGTTAAGCGCTTGCCTGTCAAGGCTAAGGACCCCAGTTCAAGGCTCGATTCCCCAGGACCCACGTTAGCCAGATGCACAAGGGGCGCACGTGTCTGGAGGTCCTTTGCAGTGGCTAGAGGCCCTGGCGTGCCCATTCTCTATCTATCTATTGGCCTCTTTCTCTCTCTGTCTGTCGCTCTCAAACAAATAAATAAAAAACAAAAAAAAAATTCTAAATATATATGGACCTAACATGGGGGCACCCAATTTCATTAAAAAAAAATTAGAATTAAGATCACAGATAATACCAAACACAATTGTAGTGGGTGACTTCAATACACCACTCTCATCAATTGACAGGTCATCCCAGCAAAAAATAAACAGAAAAGCATCTGGATTAAATGAGGTCATACAACAAATGGACCTAATATATCTACAGAGCATTCCATCCAAATGCTGCATAATACACATTCTTTTCAGCACCACATGGAATATTCTCTAAAATAACCATATATTAGGATACAAAGAAAATCTTTTTTTGTTTTGTTTTGTTTTTTGAGGTAGGGTCTCACTCTAGCCCAGGCTGACCTGGAATTCACTCTGTATTCTCAGGGTGGCCTCAAACTCACGGTGATCCTCCTACCTCTGCCTCCCGAGTGCTGGGATTAAAGGCTTGCGCCACTGCGCCTGGCCAGAGCAAATCTTAACAAGTACAGGAAAACTGAGATAATTCCTTACATTCTATCTGATCACAGTAGGATAAACTATAAATCAACAACAAGAAAAGCTAAGTACACAAAATCATGGAAACTAAACAGTTCACTACTAAATGATGAATGGATCATTGAAGAAATCAAAAAGGAAGTCAATAAGTTCATAGAATCAAATGACAATGAGAACACAACATACCGAAACCATTGGGACACAATGAAGGCAGTCCTAAGAAGGAAATCTATAGTTTTAAGTGCCTGCGTTAAGAAATTAGGACTTCTGGTTAAGATGGCGGCGTGGGAACCACACCAAAGCAGTCTAGGGGAGAAAAAGCCCCCCCCCCAAAAAAAAAACAGCAAAATACACTCTCCTACTAAAAAGTGAGGTGTATAAGAAATTACCAACTGCAACAGAGAAGTAGGAGAGATCCAGAGCATCTAGAGCCCACATAGGCCGGCAGAAGCAGCTCCATCAGTGGCGGAACCAGGTTGATGTGGCCACAGACACAAGGCTCAGCTTGAGCTGCAGGAAAAGCCAGGTGAGGGGATTCTCCACTCAAACCAGAGCTCCTCGAAAACTCAAGAAATGTGAAGGGAGTACTGCAGCGACCAATGGAGGAGTAGGTCTTGAGGTAGAAGATCATGTTGACCAGCAGGAAAACTAGAGCCACCATCCACAGCCTCCCCTCCCCCACTGCCAGCACAAGCACCAACAAGCACCAGAGACTTGGGGAAGGGAGCTCACAGCACCCAGCACCAGCAACCAGAGCAGTGATCCAGTGAGCCAGCCTACCTAAACCCACAGCACAGCAAAGAGGGACCCAAGCAGGAGCGCAGCATAACTGAGACCAAAATCATCCCAAAAGGTAACTGGGATTACACCAAGGAAGGATCTCACTTGGTCATAAACTGATTTAGAACACTCAACAGACCAGAAATCTTAGCCTCCTAGTTGACAGGATTAAGGGTGTGGGGCAACACACATCCTAAAGGACTGTGACTTTGTTAGAGGACTTGGTTGTCATAATACCTACTCTTGCATAAATACTCTGTGATGTTTTTCATTGAATGTGTACATTGTTTAGTTAAATTTTAGAATCTGCCTGTATTTTGTTCTACTCAGCCTACTTGAATATTCTCATAGCAGGCAAACCTAACATCTAGGGTCACTTTTGTAGATACTCTGAGTCTTAAGAGCCACACCTAGCACCTTAAGCTCCTACCCTGAAGATATATAACATCAGATTGATTGATACATCTAATAATACTGCAGCTAATTAGAAAATCCAAGCATTAAATTAATCCAAGATGCAAAAATATGTACATTATAACACAAGATACACCAAAAATCAAGACAAGATAAATCCACCAAGAAGTATTAATGCATCAGAAATGACCTCCAGTGAGAATGAGTTAGAGGAAATGCCTGAGAAAGATTTCAAAAGAATGATTATAAATATGTTCAAAGAAGCCAAAGAGGAAATCAAAGGAATGAAGAGGAAATCAAAGAAGACATAGGAAACTAATTTAATGAAATAAAGAGGTCAATATAAGACATGATTAAGGAAATACAAATAATAAAGAAAAACCAGTCAGAATTAAGTATGAAAATCTGAAAGAAATGGATGATTTCCTTGGTTTATATGACCTACCTAAACTAAATCAAGATGAGATTAATCACTTAAATAGACCTATAACAAGTATGTAGATCCAAGCAGTTATCAAAAAATCTCCCAACTAAAAAAAGTCTAGGCCCAGATGGATTCACTGGTGGATTTTACCAGACCTTCAGGGAAGAACTAACACCAATTCTTCTTAAGTTTTTCCATAAAATAGAAAAAGAAGGAATCCTACCATGAAGCCAGCATCACCCTCATACCAAAACCAGACAAAGATAGAACAAAAAAATAAAATAACAGACCAATCTCCCTCCTGAACATAGATGCAAAAATTCTCAACAAAATATTGGCAAACAGAATACAAGAATATATCAAAAAGATCATTCACCCTGACCATGTAGGCTTTATCCCAGAGATGCAGGGATAGTTCAACATATGCAGATCGATAAATGTAATACATTATATAAATGGACTGAAGGACAAAAATCACATGATCATTTCATGAGATGCAGAGAAAGCATTTGACAAAATCCAACATCCCTTCACGATAAAAGTCCTACAGAGACTGGGAATAGAAGGAACATATCTCAACATAATAAAGGCTATTTATGACAAGCCTACAGCCAACATATTACTAAATGGGGAAAAACTGGGAGCTTTTCCACTAAAATCAGGAACAAGACAAGGGTGTCCACTGTCCCCACTTTTATTTAATATAGTACTGGAAGTCTTAGCCATAGCAATAAGGCAAGAGACACACATAAAAGAGATACAATTTGGAAAGGAAGAGATCAAGTTATCATTATTTGCAGATGACATGATTCTATATATAAAGGACCCTAAAGACTCTACCAGCAAACTGTTAGAGCTGATAAACACCCATAGCCATGTAGCAAGATACAAAATAAACACACAGAAGTCAGTAGCCTTTCTATATGCTAACAACAAACAAACAGGATGAAATCAAAGAAGCATTCCCATTCACAACTGCATCAAAAGACACCGTGAATAGAACAAAAAAGGCAACCTACAGAATGGTAGAAAATCTTTGCCAGCCATACATTTGACAGAGAATTAATATCCAGGATATACAAAGAAGTCAAAAAACTAACTAATAAGAAATCAAACAACCCAATTAAATGGGTTATGGATGGGGGCTGGAGAGATGGCTTAGCAGTTAAGGTGTTTGCCTGCAAATCCAAAGGACCCTGTGGAGACTCCAGGACCATGAGATGGCTGCTAAGGAAAGCTGCTGGCCCTGGATGAAGTTTTCTAGGACTGTGAGTAGCCTAGCTGGAGGGGCAGAATTGGAACTCCAGAGACTTTTTGCTGGACTTGGAGCTACAGAGTTTGGTGTTTGCCCTGTTTGAATCATGCATTGCTTGAATATTTCTTTGCTATGCGCAGTGCCATCTTTTGCAGTGTGAGTATTTATTCTGTGCCATTATTTTTATTCTTTTTTTTTTTTTTTTTTTTTTTTTTGGTTTCCAAGGTAGGGTCTCACTCTAGCCCAGGCTGACCTGGAATTCACTATGGAGTCTCAGTGTGGCCTCAAACTCATGGCAATCCTCCTACCTCTGCCTCCCAAGTGCTGGGATTAAAGGCGTGCACCACCACGCCCGGCTACCATTATGGGTTTTTTTGAGGTTATTTTTTTGGTATTATGGCTCAGTTTAAAGACCTTGGATTATGGGGATGTATGAACATTATTGGAATTGATAAAAAAAAAAACTATGGGGACTTTTAAAGTTGGATGAATATATTGTATTTTACATCATGTATGGTTATGAGTTTATGGGGGCCAGGGACGGAATGTGGTGGTTTGAGTCAGGTGTCCCCCATAAACTTAGGTGTTCTGAATGCTAGGTTCTCAGCTGATGGAGATTTGGGAATTAATGCCTCCAGGAGGCAGTGTTGTTGGGGGCAAGCTTATGGGTGTTATAGCCAGTTTCCCCATGCCAGTGTTTGGCACACTCTCCTGTTGCTATTGTTAAGCCACCTTATGTTGGCCAGGGGGTGATGTCCACCCTCTGCTCATGCTGTCATTTTCCCTGCCATCATGGAGCTTCCCCTTGAGCCTGTAAGCCAAAATGAACCTCTTTTGTCCCACAAGCTACTCTTGGTTGGGTGATTTCTACCAGCAATGTGAACCTGACAGCAACAACATCCTTAGCCATCAGGGAAATACAAACTAAAACTACTTTGAGATTCTCTCTCACTCCTGTCAGAATGGCTATCAGCATGAAAACAAATGACAATAAATGCTGGTGAGGATGTGGAAAAAGAGGAACCCTTCTACACTGTTGTGTGGAAATCAGTGTGCAGGTTCCTGAGACAGCTAAAAATAGATTTACCATATGACCCAGCTATACCACTCCTAGTCATATATCTTAAGAAGTTATCTCACTACCTTAGAGATACTTGCTTCTCCATGTTTACTGCCTCTCTATTCACAATAGCTAGGAAATGGAACCAGTCTAGATGTCCCTCAACTGAACAGTGGATAATGAAGATGTTGTACATTTGCACAATGGAGTTTTATTCAGCAGTAAAGAAAAATGAAGTTATGAAATTTGCAGGGAAATGGATGGATCTGGAAAATATTATACTAAGTGAGGTAACCTAGGCCTAGAAAACCAAACACCAAATATTCTCTCTCATATGAGGATCCTAGCCACAAATATTTAGGCTTGTATGTTAATTGGAGTAAAAATCAGTAGCAGAGGCCAGTAAGCTTGAAAGGAGCCATCAGGGAGGGAGGACAGGGAAGGACTTAAGGAGATGGTATTGTATGCATGTAAGTAGAACAGATTACTAGGGGTTGGAATGGTCTAAGTGAGGCCAGGGGAAAGAGATTGAGTAAAGGAAAGATGGGGGAGGGTTAGTCAAAATCTAAGAGGGTATGAATAATCCATATGGAAACTTACTTCTTTGGGCAATGGCACATCCAGAAGCCATAGATTGTTACAAGAAGAATTTCAGTGTCAGGGATGGGATACCTTCCAGTGAGTTGTTGGCCAGGGAGGTCCCTGATGCCCCCAGAACATTACAGGCCATTTCCAAAGCTCTTTGTTTCCCATCAGGAATAGATGGTAAGACCCTATTACTGAAGACTCCACATGCTTGGACTGCAAGGTCATTGAGAAATGGAGCTGGAGCTGAGCTGTAAACCTCCTCCCTGTAGACCAGCTGAAAGAAAGCCAGGAAAAGCTACAGTGCATGTATCCCTATGGGAGACAGAAGTCATCAGTGGAGATAAACAACAGTGGACACTGCAAGCCTTAAGGCTGGCCAGCCGGCCAAAGGACCCAAGTGCTGCAATAGTGGCATGTCTGTTATGGGGGAAACCAACCACTTTTTAATTGGATTGGAGGCCCACTCCATAGGAGGGAATACATGCCTGGTACTGAAAACTTGGTCAAAAGCCTATGATGGGGCTGGAGAGATGGCTTAGCAGTTAAGCACTTGCCTGTGAAGCCTAAGGACCCCGGTTCAAGGCTCGATTCCCCAGGACCCACATTAGCCAGATGCACAAGGGGGCACGTGCATCTGGAGTTCGTTTGCAGTGGCTGGAAGCCCTGGCGTGCCCATTCTCTCTCTCTCTCTCTATCTGCCTCTCTCTCTCTCATTCTCAAATAAATAAATAAAAATGAACAAAAGCCTATGATGGGGGAGGTCATGGACCCTAAGAGTGTAACGCTTGTTGGTGTCTGGCTAAATTTATATGTTATAGTTACCAAATTGCCCTGTAAACACTTTTCTTTTTTTTTTTTTTTTTTGTTTCTTAATTTCTATTAACATTTTCCATGATTATAAAAAATATCCCATGGTGCTACCCTCCCTCCCCCCACTTTCCCCTTTGAAATTCCATTCTCCATCATATCCCCTCCCCATCTCCATCAGTCTCTCTTTCATTTTGATGTCATGATCATTTCCTCCTCTTATGATGGTCTTGTGTAGGTAGTGTCAGGCACTATGAGGTCATGGATATCCAGGCCATTTTATGTCTGGAGGGAGGATGTTGTAAGGAGTCCTACCCTTCCTTTGGCTCTTACATTCTTCCTGCCACCTCTTCCGCATTAGACCGTGAGCCTTGGAAGGTGTGATCGAGATGTTACTCAGTTCTCCAGTCGCTTCTTTCCAGCACTATGATACCTTCTGAGTCATCCTAGGTCACTGCCATCTAAAGAGATAAGACTCTCTACCCAAAGTGAGAGTAGCATTAATATAAGGGTATAAATATTAAGAGAAGTGCTTACTGGGCATTTTGATAAGCATAGTATATACATTTTTCCAGACATCAGCAGATGTTACACCCCTAGGGCTCATGACTACCCCTGTTTTAAGTTTTCAGTATCAGGGATGTATTCCCCCCCCATGGAGCGGGCCTCCAGTCCAATTGGAGGGCAGTTGGTTTCCACCATGACAGACGTGCCACTATTGCACCCATTGGCTCATTTGGCCTGGCTGGCCAATTATAAGGCTTGCAGTGTCCACTGCTGAGCATCTTCAGTAAACACTTTTCTTAATGTTCATACTTGTATTTTAGTGCTACTCTCACTTTTGGCTAGAGAAGCTACTCTTTTCAGATGACAGTGACCACTGGGATGACTCAAAAGGCACCATAGTGCTGAGAAGTGACAGAGGACTGCTCAGCACTGAAACATCTCTATCATACCTTCCAAGGCTCAGGGTCCATTGTGGAAGAGGTGGCAAAAAGAATGTGAGAGCCAAAGGAAGGGTAGAACTGCTTACAATGCAATCTTCCAGTCACACAATTGTCTGGATATCTATGACCTCACAGTTCCTGGTACTACCTACACAAGACCCCCCCCAATAGGAAAAAAAGATGATGACATCAAAATAAAGGAGAGACTATTTAAGAGGGCCAGGGGATTTGATAGGTAGTGGATTTGTGAAAGAGAAAGTAGGGAAGAGAGGGAATTATCATGGTTTATTGTCTATAATTATGGAAGTTGTCAATAAAAATATTTTTAAAAGGCCAGGTGTGGTGGCACATGCCTTTAATCCCAGCACTTGGGAGACTGAGGTAGGAGGTTCGCCATGAATTCCAGGCCACCCTGAGACTACAGAGTGAATTCCAGGTCAGCCTGAGCTAAGGCAAGACCCTACCTCAGAAAAAAGAAATAAGAGAAAGAAAGGAGAAACACAAAATCAATATGACTACTGAACAATATTTATCTGGAACTGGAGGTGTAGCTTAATGGTAAAAGCACTTGGCTAGCATGTAAAAGGCCCTGGGCTTAATTCCTAACACAGGGCAAAACAAAAACTAGAAAAAAAAATCTAGGGCTGGAGAGATGGCTCAGTGGTTAAGGCGCTTGCCAGCAAAGCCAAAGGACCCAGGTTCCATTTCTCAGTACCCATGTAAAGACAGATACGCAGGTGGTGCATGTGTCTGAAGATTGTTGGCAGTGAGTAGAGGTCCTGGTACACCCTTTCTCTCTATCTGTATCTCTTAAATAAATAAGTAAATAAATAAATAAATGATATTTTTTTAAAAGAAGAAAGCCGTGCATGATGGCACTTGCCTTTAATCCCAGCACTTGGGAAGCAGAGGTAGGAAGATTGCTGTGAGTCCAAGGCCACCCTGAGCTACACAGTGAATTCTAGGTCAGCCTGGGCCAGAAGGAGACCCTAAAAAAAAAAAAAAAAAAAACAACCCTGCTGGGGGCTGGAGGGATGGCTTAGCAGTTAAGGCATTTGCCTGCAAAGCCAAAGGAGCCAGGTTCGATTCCCCAGGACCCATGTTAGCCAGATGCACAAGGAGGCGCACGTGTCTGGAGTTCGTTTGGAGTGGCTGGAGGCCCTGATGCACCCATTCTCTCTCTCTCTCCCCCTCTTTCTCTGTCAAATAAATAAATTAAAAAATAAACCCTTCTGGGACAACTGGATGTTCAAATGCAGAATGAGAACAGACCTCTATTTCAAACTACTCGCACAGGTTAACTCATAATGGGATGATATGTCAGCAAACCACCAGTGCTTAGAAGAAAACATAAGAGGAGGGATTTAAAAAATTTTTTAATTTTTGTTTTTTTTCGAGGTAGGGTCTTACTCTAGCCCAGGCTGACCTGAAATTCACTATGTAGTACCAGGGTGGCCTTGAATTCACAGCAATCCTCCTACCTCTGCTTCCCAAGTGCTGGGATTAAAGGCATGCACCACCACACCCGGCTAAGGGTACAATTTTTATCCTTAGCATCACAGTAAAAGAAAAGGAAAACAGATAGGTACATTTTCATGGCAATGGGTTTTTGACACAATATCAAAAATGGAAGCAGAAATTTTAAAAAGTGAAATTCAAAAGACTGAAGACAGCACAATAATTATTTGCTGGGGCTGGGAAGATGGCTGTACCATTTAAGGCACTTGCTTGAAAAGCCTGATGGCTTGGGCTCAATACCCCAGTACCCACATAAAGCCAGGTGCACAAAGTGGTACACTGTATCCGGAGTTTGTTTGCAGCAGGCAAGAGGCCCTGGTGTGCTTTCTCTCTCTCTCTCTTCCTTCTTTCCTCCCTCCCTCCCTCCCCCTCTCATAAATAGGGCTAGAGAGATGGCTCAGAGGTTAAAGACACTTACTTGCAAAGCATGCTGGCCTGGGTTCAATTCCCCAGCATCCATGTAAAGTCAGATGGACAAAGTGGTGCATGTGTCTGGAGTTCATTAGCAGTGGCAGAAGGCCCTGGTGCATGCCCACTCTCATTCGCTCTCTCAAACACATAAATATTAAAAACAAACAAAAGAATCCCTAAAATCCACCAAAAATAAGTGTTGGCAAGTGTGTAGAGAGATTGGAATTGTGGGCTGGAGAAATAGCTTATTGGTTAAGGCGCTTGCCTGCGAATCCTAAGGACTAGGTTTCTCTCACCTTCCAACTACCTGGTTCTGTTTAGTTGGAGTGCCAAGCAGCTGCCAGGCTAACATGTTTATTTTTCTGGGAGCCTGGATAGGATAGTAAGAAAAGGCCCTGGGGGTGGGGTGGCTGGAGAGGTACTCAGTGGTTAAGGCACTCATCCCCTTACATCTTAGGTGTGGAGGGCTAGGGAACGCTGCATTTTTCTGCACTCGAAGGTGTGGCTCCAGGTGTGGAGTGATGGGCTATTAACAGGTTTTACTATATACCCTGGATAAGGAGCCCTCAGACAGCAGGGTCAGGAGCCACGAAGATGGGGACCTCAGAGAGAAGGGCCTTGGCCGGGCTGGGTCAGTTCTTCACATGGCCTGGCCCCAGTCCCATCCATGGGCAGTAGCTGGTGCTGGATGATTCAGCCAAGTCTGACTAGGCTTAGCGACTAGGCTGCAATATGACAGAACATGAAGGATCCACATGGCCATGGATATGGGGTCTGTGTGGCTCTGTGGTCCTTGGAAATTTTCTTGGTGCTTAATAGAGCACACTGTCTGAGAGCCTGCATGCTTGCTTGCTTGCTCCTGGCTGGTGATAGATCCTCACACCCCATGGCTCCTAGGGATGATGATCTTGGGAAGGTCTATGACCGGTAGGGTTTCCAGCCACTAACTCTCCTTGCAGCACATTCCAGGGCTTGATGGGACCTGTAGCTGTGGCTGGAATGGAAGAAGGTGAGAGTAAGTGGGGGTGGTATAGGGACATGGCAGGTTATGGAGGAGGCAGGGTAGAGCTAGTTGGATAACTGAGCAGAGCTGGGAAGCTGTTGCTTCATGAGGATTGGCCACCCCTTCAGAAATGGGCAGCCTGGGTTGGCACAAGAGAAACGGGACACAGGAGCTGTGTCTGAGGACACCTCGCACACCATGCTGCACTGAGATGCAGGCACAGGAGGCTGCACTGTGGGAATTTCATCCATGGGCTCTGGGCCCTGCATGCTCCCTGATTTCCTCAGAGAGTAGGGTATGGGGGTCCTCCAGGTCTCACAGCTTTCAGAAGACCTGGCTATTAAGGCAGGAGGAGGCAGTGAGACCTGGGATATTCCAGCTTGGTTTCCCTTTCCCAAATGGCAGCAGAGCTATTCCTTCTGATGGAAGGGTGGGGGATGGCAGGTCCAGGGCAGAAGGCTACACAGCTCCTGCCCACATGGAACTGTGGGCCCAGGAGGGCCTTGGGACTAGCCACCATGTCCACATGATGGTATTTGAGTATCTACAGCAACCCCTGGATCCGAGACAAGGAATATGACCTCCCTGAAGTAGGGTCCTTTCTGTAGCTCTTCTGGAGCAAAGTCCATCTCTAGCTTCTCTCTGAAGCTAGGGTACCACTGTCGAAAACTGTTTGTACAGGAAGACCACTGCCATCTGAAGCCTGGTGGTTTGAATGAGACCCTGTGGAGACCCTACAGACACATGAAGGGGTTCAGCCACCTATCTCAGGTCTTCATCCATTTAGCCTGAGGCTCCCATGCCACTTGTTGGAGGTAGCGGGATTCTCACCGTGCAGGCTTATGCTTTGTTTTTTGCCACCCCCTCCTCTCCCCACCAACATTTTGGAGTAAAGAAGGTCAGGGCCTAGGCTGGGATGGGTGCCCAACTCTGAAAAGGCTCTTTTCAGGGAGAAGCCCTTGGAGGGTGGACACTGAACACTTAATAATTGAGCAATAGGTCTTAGGCTGGGATCTCGGAGGGTTGCAGACTCTGAGGCCATGACCAACACCATGGTGCCCTCAAGTTACCATAGCAAGGAAGGTAGGCAGCTGGGGTCTTCTGGAGTTAGCAGGTCTTGCCCTGATCCACCTTCTGTTCTGAATGTGTTGGGATCTTTGTCTAAGCCAGTTACCATCCTTAGTGAGGTGGACTGTTCCCTCCTAGGCCGGGTGCCCAGAACACCTGTTCTGGGCCCTGTTCACCAAAGTGCAAGCTCCCTGGTGCCTCCTTAATTCCTAGCACCCAAAGTGCCTAGTCATTTTCATTTTATAGATGAGAAAAATGGGGCACCCGTGGAATACTCCAGTAAGTACTCCAGTGGCTCCGAAACACAGCTCCATCTTCCATCAACCCTGCATTGTACCTTGTGAGCTGTGTTTGCTGAGCAGGATGGGGAGCTGATAGTCTTGCCCCACTTCTGGGTCTGGGCTGGGATGGAGGGGTGGAGCAGAGCTGGGGTGTCAGTCGCTGTATCTGGCTTCCAAGGACACAGGGCCATGGGGGAAAGTCAAAGTTCAGAGGACTTGATAGACCTACCCAAGATCGCCCAGGGCGCGAAGTCGAAGTCCTCCAATCCCCACCAGGAGAGGTTTGGGCTACTCGCCTGACCTGGAGGATGTGTGGTTTGGATGAAGTGCAGGTCCGAAGGAAGTCTAAGAGAGGAGAGCTGGCCCGGGTGGCTGAACCGAGGTGCGGGCAGACGCGCGAGCGCATGCTGCGCTGTGGGTAAGCGTGCCACCAGCTAGAAGGCGAGGCCCAGATGTGGGGGGCGAAGGGTACCTGTCCTAGAAGTGGTGAGGTCGCGGCCATGCTTCTCCTGGGGCCAGGGCAGAGGAAAACCGCGGCCCTGGGAGGGGAAATGGAAGGGCCGAAGAGAGCCAAAGAGAAACCAGGTGGGCATCCCGGGTCTGAGGGCTCAGGAGTGGCGGACGTCCGGGCGGGGTCTGCGCTGGGGACTCCGATGGAGCTGGTTCAGGCCGGGGATCCCGCCGCAGGCAGAGCGCGGGATGCAGCCGCGCCGTCGGGGCGCAGCGGCGCGGGGTTCAGGCGGGGCGGGCGGGCAGGGGCGGCGCCAGGCGGCGGTGACGTCCGCGGAGGACGTGCCGCGCGAGGGGTGAGAGCACTTAAAGTCGCCCTCGGCTCGGCGCCCGGCAGCTGAGGCGGGCAGAAGCTGGCATAGCGGCGGCGGCGGCGGCAGGTAGGCGAGGCGGGATGCTCGGCGCGCCGAGCCAGGCGGGGGGACTCCGTTCCCTGCGGGCTGGGCCTGCATCCGCAGCTACCAGGGGCCGGCGCTCCCCGCCCCTTCCCCTTTGGGTCTCTGGTCCCGGGACGCTTCTACCCCGGCGCTCCACCGGAGGGATCCGGCCTGGCGGCCGCGCGCACTCACACCCCGCCGCCCAACCTCGCCCCGCCTCGGCGGAAGCCTGCCGTCGAGAGGCCCTCGGAGGCTGGGCTAGGGTCAGGGGGCAGCAGCGCCGGCCGGCCGAGCGGTCCCGAGTATAAATAGCTCGGTCCGCGGCGCCTGGGCTATATTTGGTGGAGATGCCGTGGTCGTCCCGACTCCCTGAACCTCCAGCCGGCTCGGGCCGCCTGCCCAGCGAGAGGGACACACGTGCGCTTCGGGCGGCGCTGAGCGGGGGATGCCTCACTCTCTGGTCCCTCCTTCACCTAAACTCACCTGCTGCATCCAGCCTCAGAAAGTGGCTAATATCCTAGACCAAAACACGCAGGCGGGGTCCCCCTCTAGAATGGACTAAGTTCTTCCTAGCCCCCCCCCCACACACACACAGCTCCTCATCCCGTGGGAAAATCAGGCATGGTCTCAATTTTCTTATATGAAAAGTGGGTGGACAAAGCGCCTGCCTGGAAGCTGGACCAATCAAGAGGCAAGTTCCAGGTCAAGGGAAGCCGTTAGCTTTGGGGCCACTACTAGATATAGTGCTGAGTGAGGAACAAAGGGGCCGTGGGCGCCAGTGTCCTCTCTGACTCAGATGCATTGGGCTTTATGTCTAGGACACCCAGGCTTACAGGATCTCTTTCAGTGATGAGCAGAGTAAGGGGCCACTGGTCTGAGAGGCAGCAAATGGCAGAGGTCCGTGTGACCCCAGGTTCAGGTGAGAGGTGGAGGCTGTTTGTGGGGTGGATTTCTTCCAGAGCCGCTCTTTCTATAAGCCAAGTCCAGGAGCTGCCTGGTGTCCAGTGGATGCTGGGTCTGTGCTGAGAGGATAGTTCCAGAGCGTTGGGATTCCCTTAAGCTGGGCAGTGAATGATACACAGCTAGGATAGTGTGAGGAGCGGATCTGCCCCTCAAGGGGCAAAACACTACCTGGCCAGGTATGGGGCCAGACCAGAGTTTTGTGATGTGGACAGAGCTTAGGTGGTCATCAGGAGGCTAGATTCCAAGGTGGACTTGCCCACACCCCCTAGTAACCTTAGGTAGGCCCTGTTGCCCATAAAACTGGTACTCACTGCCTGTAAGTCTGAACGCCTACGGTTGGAGGGACGGAAAGTAGAAAGTTCTGTTGACCCCAGAGCAGCCATCAACGAATAATGTGGAAGGGACCATTGGATGGGACTCCACAGTGTGCCTTTCTTTGTGCCATGCTTGCTTGCTCCAAGACCGGTCCCGCAGTAACCGGGCCATGTGGGAGGGGAGGACCAGTGAGGAGCCGGCTTCTGGCGGGCCTTTCTGGGTGGTGGCGCTGAGCGATAGGAGGCGCCTCCGGGTCAGGCCTTGGGCCACCTGGCACAGGGCCCTGGCGCAGGGGCGGGGCGGGGCAGGAGTGAACAGCGCCTGGAGTTCTCGCAGTCTCGCCTCGCGCCAGGGCAGGCCTCTGGGCCTCAGTCTTCATTTGTTGAATGGGCTCTGGGGGGCAGATGCACGCATGCACACTCCGTGCGACCCTCATTCACCAGTCAGCGTCCCAGAGCCCCGGGTCGCGCGACACAGTACCTGGAAGAGGGAGGTGGCCCCATGTCGCGAAGGGAGCTGAGAGCGGATTTCGGGGGACTGCTGCAGCGGTGCTGGGCTTGGCTAACCCAGGCAGTGTTGCGTGCTGCAAGTACGGTAGCGGAAAAGACCGCTTATTTGAGGCAATACGGCAGCGACTCCTCCCTTGGCGCGGTCACGTCCCCCACGTCCAGAAGCCTCGTGGGCGGAGCTTCTTTCCCTCCCCGGCCCCTCCGGGCCCCACCTCGGGCTTGGGTTCAACCCACCTAGCCCCGCCTGGGTTCCTCATCTCTATGCGCCCCGCGGGCAGATGGAGTGAATTGAAGCTAGTTCCCTACGGTCCTCCAACCTGAGCAGGGCGCTCTAGATGGGTGTCTGCTTTTCTCTAAGCCCAGCTTTCCTGCCTGACAACCGCTCCTCAACACATGCTTCCTCCCTGCCTGACAGTGATGGGGACTAGACACGGGGGCGGGGGACTCCCTAGCTGCCCTCCGCTTTTGGCCTTAAGCTTGGGGTGCAGGCTGTGCTGCTTAGGAGTCGGGAATAGAGTAAGGTGGACTTGGGGTGGTCCATGAGGGGTCCAGAGCAGACCTCAGAAGGCACCTCAGTGGAGAGTGGTTCTGGGCCAGCCCAGTCTTGCAGAGAAGGTCCCATAGCAAGCTGGAGCAGATCCCCAGAGCTGTCTGTATTGTGCAGCTATGGGCTGAGGGTTCCTCACAGGAGGTGGGACCAAGCCCAACCTTCTTAGAACAGCACTGCGGGGTCCCAGGTCTGAGAAGGTGGCTGATCCTCTGTCGGGAGTGTCCATTCCTTCAAATGAGGCCAGTGTTTCCACCCCAGTGGACTCTGCAGAATCTATATGAGCTGACACATGAGTGCCTACAGAGGCGCCAGGCATGCACTGGATGGAGGCTGGGCAGGCCAGTGAGAGCTGGGTAGAGGGCTGCATCAGTTTAGAGCCCACTTTCTGCTGCCCCTGGACTCCTCTCCAGAAAAAAGCCCTTGTGCACACTGATGGCTCAGGCCTGGGGGCCTACTTTCCCACTCGCACAGGGGAGGGGCATACCGCTGTTTGCACAACTGACCTGCTGTGGGGAAAGCGAGAGTCCCTTCCTCCTCCAGCGGTAGCACCCTTTTGCCCTTGCCACCCTGAGCTTCCTTGGTCTTTTGTCACCCACAAAGATAGGGCTTAGGCTGGTCCTGAGTCTGCTCTCCTGGAGCTGATGGCCCAGTCCTTAGCAGCCCTGGAGAGAGGGGCAGATAGCAGAAGGCCTACAGCCCTGAAGTGGTAGGGTACACTGGGCCCTGGATGTGAGATCTCCTGGAAAAGTTGCTACATATCGTCCCTGTTCAACTATAGCAGGCGGGGATGTGGGGCATGTGAAAGGCCTCAGGGGCCCAGCCCTGGGGAGTACCCTGGAGCCTCTCCTGACCCAGCCCCCATCCCAGATCAGCTTTCTGTGACCCAGAGGCTCAGTTATTTCTGGGCTGCTTCCTTGGGAGGGTAAATGTCACTGAAAGGCCAGCATGCCAGAGTGTGCCCATGGATATGCTGTTGGAGGTGGACCGTGCTATTTGTTTCTTCCTGGTAGGTGAAGGCAGACCAGCCCCAGGGTTTTCTTGGAGCTCTGGCTTGAAATTCACCCATCCATACTTAGTCTACTAGGATAACTAATTCCCTAAGGTAGGCTGGGCTTATGGGAATCCTAGTCCCATACTCTAACACATGTGGGGTACCCTTCCTAGGGTTTTCAAGGTAAGGACTCACTCTAGCCCAGGCTGACCTGGAATTCCCTAAGTAGTCTCAGGATGGCCTCAAACTCAGTGATCCTCCAGTCTCTGCCTGGGGATCAAAGGCGTGCACCACCATGCCCAGCTCTTAGGGGCCTTTTAAACTCAGGGCTAAAATGGGTATGTTCAGCACTGGGGGCCCTCGCAGAGTATGTCCTGGCTGTTATATATGACACTCCCTTCTTTGGGCCAGTTCAGAGGGTCGCAGGCTGGGTCAAGGCCAGATGGTCAGAAGCAGGGCACAGCCGTGGAAGGTTGGCAGGTACTCTAAGCAGAGCTGTGTGAACTTCAAGGAACCCTGGGTGAGGTCACACTGAGTCTGGGCCCTTCACCCCAGAGCAGTCTACTCTAGCGTGCCTGTGTACTACCAACCTCAGGGTTCTGTGCTCATAGGAGGAAGCCTACAAAAAGGCAGGGCACAGACAAGCAAACCAGCCCTCCAAGCGTGAGCAGCCAGGAAGGGACTATATCAGCTCTCCTGGTTAGGGGTTTACACCCTGTAACGTTGGACACCCTTAAACACTATGGTTTGCTTTTCTCCCCAGAGCACTGGCTGACAGCACACCACAAGTGGGGAGAGAAGAGCAGGCTGTACTGAACACCTAAGTTGGAGGCCACTACTACAACAGCTTAATCCTTGGTGAGATGGGGGATGAGGCCAACAGGCCAACCTCTGGGATTAAGGAGAATTCTGATGGCGGGAGGTAGGGAGGGTTGTCATGGGAAAATTGAAGTGTAACTCCAGCTTTTGGACTTGTTCTGTCTCACATGAACTAAGCTCCTGAAATTCACAAAAAGGGAAGTCAGACCTAGGCTGGTGTGGGGTTTGGGATAGCCCTTGTTTGCCTTGGCTGCTGGGTCCCCCCAAAGGATCTGCTCCCATGGATTAGATACAGGCTGTCCCTGTGGCCTGTTCTTCCTCAGCACACATCCTCCCCGGCCTCAAACCTTCTTGTAATCCATCAACTTCAGCCTCCCCTAAAAGCCACTGTCATGAGTGGTTCCATGAACCCAGAGGAAGTGAGGAGAGTGACAAGTCCCCTCCCCCAGCTTATTGCAGCCTATGTATGTATGTACTGCCCCACCCAGCCATCAGTCAGTGAGCAGGGTCCAGAGCGGGCAGGTATGAAGCCCTCAGGGGCAAGGGAGCAAGCACAAAAGGGACCCCATTTAGATTTAGACAGCTGGGCAAAGGGCTGGACACCCACCCTGGGAACTCCAGCGGAGCCTCAGAGCATGGCCCAGGAGAACCAGAAGTTCAGGCTACTGCCAGGGTTCTGCTGCAGGCAGGGCACAGCTATTGCCCAGCACAAGGGTCAGAAAATACCAGCCAGGACGACTTCCCAACCACAGGTCTGCTCTTCTCAGGAGGTAATCTGAGTCTTGACTGAGCCTCAAAAAAGCCACTGCCCTTTTCAGCCAGCTATGTGGGAGCAAGGAGGCTGAGTGGGGTGCCCAGTCAGCCCCACAAAGCACTAAATAGGTAAAGGTGGGCAGGGGCAAAGGCCCTGAGCCAGCCAGCACTGGCAGGCTGCCCGTAGCTGAGCTGCTGTAGTGAGTGGCCCGGTGCCAATCTTTAGGCTTCCCAGGTATCTTGCTTGTCCCTCTCCCCACCCTCTGCTGGGCTGCGTCTAAGATGATCACCTTGGCAACCTAAGACAGCCTTGCTTTCTGTCCTCTCAGGGTGAGGTGGAACCAGCCCCCCTGGCCATGGGAGGAGCCGCGGTGGACGAAGGTCCCACGGGTATCAAGGCCCCTGATGGGGGCTGGGGCTGGGCTGTCCTCTTCGGCTGTTTTGTCATCACTGGCTTCTCCTACGCCTTCCCTAAGGCCGTCAGTGTCTTTTTCAAGGAACTAATGCGGGAATTTGGAATTGGCTACAGCGACACGGCCTGGATCTCCTCTATCCTGCTGGCCATGCTCTATGGCACAGGTGAGGTGTATACTATAGGAGGCAAGGAAGCCCAGGAATCCTGCCCAAAAGCTATGCATTCTCTAGAGAGCAAAGTATGTCATGGCCCTTGTAAAGTGAGTGAGTTGTGTGGCTAGCCTTAGTGATCAGGAAACAAGAACACGTCTGATCCCTGATGACCTGTAAAGGCTGCGGTGGGGGAGCTGGGCTCTGCTCAGTGTCCATGGATATCTGGCACTAAGAACATGGTCCCTAGCACTCACTCAGCACACCTGATAGAGCTGAATGCCTGAAGTGTCCTGGGGAATGACCTTAAACTGGAGGTGGGTGGGGACAGCACAACCTAGCTGGATGCTAGCCCCACCCTCAGCTGGTGCCTCCCCACAGGTCCACTCTGCAGTGTGTGCGTGAATCGCTTTGGCTGCAGGCCTGTCATGCTTGTGGGTGGCCTCTTTGCATCCCTGGGCATGGTGGCTGCTTCCTTCTGCAGAAGCATCATCCAGATCTACCTCACCACAGGGGTCATCACAGGTGAGTGGGGTGGGGCCTGCAAACCTCTGGGTACCAAGAGGTAGATATGGCACTTTTGCTTCTCACTTCTGACCCTTTAGAGAACAGGTGGGCACTGTGGGCTGTCTTGGCTGCATCCTCCCCTCCCATCCACCTCAGTCCAGGGGAGCAATGAGCACAGCCACACTGGGGATGAGTGGCCAGTGTCTGGGAAGACACAGGGGTCTCAGGCTGCTCCCCTGTGGGCTTAGGTGACAGTCTCACACTGCCTGCCCTCCACTGAAGACAGGGAAGACACAGATCTCACACTGGCTTCCTTTGCAGGCTTGGGTCTGGCTCTCAACTTCCAGCCCTCCCTCATCATGCTCAACAGATATTTCAACAAGCGGCGCCCCATGGCCAATGGACTGGCAGCAGCGGGAAGCCCGGTGTTCCTGTGTGCCTTGTCTCCACTAGGGCAGGTGTTACAGGACCACTATGGCTGGCGGGGGGGCTTCCTCATCCTGGGAGGCCTGCTACTCAACTGCTGCGTATGTGCTGCACTCATGAGGCCACTGGTGGCACCCCAGGTGGGCAGAGGGCCTGGGCCCCAGCAGCAGTCCAGGCGCTTACTGGACCTGAGTGTCTTCCGGGATCGTGGCTTCCTCATCTATGCAGTGGCTGCCTCCATCATGGTGCTGGGCCTCTTCGTGCCTCCTGTGTTTGTGGTCAGCTATGCTAAGGACTTGGGTGTGCCTGACACAAAGGCTGCCTTCCTACTTACCATTCTGGGCTTCATTGACATCTTCGCCAGGCCCACAGCCGGCTTCATCACAGGGCTCAAGAAGGTGCGGCCTTACTCCGTCTACCTCTTTAGCTTTGCCATGTTTTTCAATGGCTTCACCGACCTGACAGGCTCCACGGCCAGTGACTATGGTGGCCTGGTGGTCTTTTGCATCTTCTTTGGCATCTCCTATGGCATGGTGGGGGCTTTGCAGTTTGAGGTACTCATGGCCATCGTGGGCACCCACAAATTCTCCAGTGCCATCGGCCTTGTACTGCTGTTGGAGGCTGTGGCTGTGCTCATTGGACCCCCATCAGGCGGTGAGTGTTGCTGGCTGGAAGGGCAGGGCAGAACAGGGCCTCCCTGCGGAGGGGCCACCCACCTCCCTTTCCTGTCAGTCCCTAGGGGCTGGGAGCAGAGATGAGAGCCTGGGGCCAGCAGGTGACAGGAGTGCGTGCTGGTCCTAAAAAGATAGGTGCCCTCTTGACAGTCCACCTCCAGGGCCTAGCAACCCCTTTCAGACATTTTGATACCACAGGTGCAGCTCTCAAGGGAGAAGGGCTAGTGTTTTATTACTTTGGGCCTTTTTCATTTTGAAGAAGGCCAACTGAGGAAACAATCAAGTAAGTTATAGATTGGCTTGGGTAGAAGAGGTCAGCATGGCCAGGTTCTGGCCTGTCCATAAATGTTTTATATTCCTGCCCTTGGTCTCTCCAGCCACCTCATAGACCTATTTGATCCCCTGCAACCCTGGCGCATCCTTTCTTCCCAGAAGGGTCTTGGGATTCTCAGCCACAAGGGTGCACACAGAACTGTGCTGGGCCACCAGAGGGCTCCTTCTTGGCTGGGAAGGGGGGCCACACCCTGTGACTCTGCAAACCCTCAAGGCTCCTTCTATTTTCAGTCTCTCTGTCTTTGCTCCCTGGGAAGGAGGGAGAGGGAGAGGAGGCTGGGGGGTGGGGAGTGTAGTGTACTGGTATGGATGGTGTTCAAGGCAGACAAGGTGATTGTATATGTGGGGAACTTCCCTAATACCAAGAGACCACGGAGTCTTTAGGAGCCCTGGCCCCAGTCAAGGTCCCTCCAGGAGCTGCTGGTAACCTGGGTCTTCTTGCAGGCAAGCTGCTGGACGCAACGCATGTGTACAAGTATGTGTTCATCCTGGCAGGGAGCGAGGTGCTCACCTCCTCCCTTGTGCTGCTGCTGGGCAACTTCTTCTGCATCGGGAAGAAGCCGGAGGCGTCAAGACCCGAGGTGGTGGCCTCAGAGGAGGAGAGGCTCCACAAGGCCCCTGTGGACATGGGGGTGGACTCAAGGGAGGTGGAGCACTTTCTGAAGGCAGAGCCTGAGAAAAATGGGGAGGTGGTTCACACCCCAGAAACCAGCGTGTGAGGGGCCTGGCCAGGCGGGCAGGGAGCAGGGAAGAGGTACAGAGACTGGCAATGCTCGTATTTATTTCACAAACAGGACCAGCTGAGGTGGGGCCATCGGGCTCAGCTCTGGCTGCCTGGTCAGCGGGTCAGTGTTTTGCAGGGGAGGTGGCAGAGTGGGACCGTGTCATTCCAAAGTGGATCTGTGGTAAAGCCAAGCAAGCCCCATAGTTACCAGCCGCCTGCACCACGGACCCAGCCTGCTGAATCAAAACAACCTGGACCACCTGCCCCCACCCCCTCCCCAGTCAAGGACCTAGAAACCCACGCTTAGGCTAAGACAACATGACTTTAATCAGAGGGCAGGGCTGGGACAGGCTGGCAGGTAGGTGCTGCCCCCCAGGCCCTCCCTGGTGCCTGCTTGACCCCACCATCTTGCCTCCCACCTGGCCCTTAGTCTCCTGTGATGGAGACAAAGTGCGCTTCCACCTGAGCGTATGGAACTAAACCTGGGTGTGGGAGCAGTCTCAGAGGGCCTTGTCTCAAGGAGACTCATGCAGTTTTGTGTAGTCCTCTGTTCACCCTGAGTCCCACCTTTGGTTAAGCAACAAACTGGTGATTCTTAAAAAGTGTTTCTGGTCTTACTCAGCTTTCCCAGTGCCATCTGTGCTGGAACATTCCCTGTTGACCCCTGGGGTTGGTCAGCAGCTCCAGTAATGATAGGTTATAGAGAAAAGGGGGCGGGCAGGACAGGGAGCCCTGACAGAGATGAGTGTTTTGGTGGCACTTAGAGGCCAAGGGGTGAGGGGACTGATACAGTGTGAGCTGTTCGCGGTGTGTGGACTGGAGACAGGAGTTTCCTGCCTTCCATTTATTCACCCCTCTAATGGGCTGGTAAAAATTACTCTATGTGGTCAGCACCCGCTGATCTCTGCTCCCCGTCCTTTATCCAGCCTGCGCTCAGCGCTTGAGCTCACCCTTGGCACCTCACACCCACCTGCCCTGTGGCCAGTGGTGGCCTGTGTGGCTGGAAGCCCGGTCAGAGGCCGCTGGGGCCGCCTCAGTAGGTGGTACGTCGTGGGCGCTGGGGACGACAGCGAGCACCGTGGCGGGCTGCATGCAGCCGGAGAGAAGCCACGTCCCTGCTCCTCTGCAAGGAAAAGGGGGCGAGAGCTCACACCTGGGCCTGGGCTCCCAGGCTCCCCTGCCCTCTGACGGGCCTGGCCCTGTTGGGCTCTGAGGAAGTCAGGGGGCTTGCAGGTCACCAACACACACATGGCTCTGGGATGACTCCTGTCTGGTCTTGTTACCTCTGACAGCTGGTGGGCCTTGCTGGTAGCTGCTTAGCCTCGACAGCCTAAGACCATATACATCCTGAGTTTCATTTTCCTTAGGCAACCTCACCACAGCAAGAGGGCCTGGCAAAAACCCTAGGCTTCGGGACAGGCTGAGCCCCAAATGTAGCTATGCCTACCTTCAGGAAGGAGGCAAGGCAGTGGGGAGTGGATGGCACTTTGGTGCAGGCTCAATGGATGGCCTAGGAAAACACCAGGTAGCAAACAGATACATCGCTCTCCCAATCACAGTCTTGTTCCTCAGGGGCCCTTGGACCCCCCCCATATCCTTTCCTGGGCCTAACTGCCCTGGCCCTGTTGGCTGTAGCAGTCACACTAGTGGGTTGATGATGGGTTGGGAATGGCTTCCTCGTGGAACCATCGCACCAGATCCTGATGATGACCCTTAACCACTCCTCAAGTTAGCCCTTGTCCTTACCTAAGCTGCTTCGCCCAGGTGAGAGCAGCAGGAAGCGACCCCCACCCTTGCCTGTCTCATAGCCATACCCACAGGATGTGAAACGTGAGACAGCTAGGAAATGGCAAATTTTGAGATGATCAGTATGTTCATCTTCATATTCCCTATGAAGATGTTGCTTGACAGGAATGGACCTGCAGTGGGTCGGAGCCTTCATAAAGGAGATACTCTACGGCCCTCAAATTCTTTGAACTCCCAGGAAGACACCACCTAGACCCTGTGTTGAGTAGGCAGGTTCTTCTGTCTGCATTTCTAGTTTAATGTTTTCCAGTTGAAGAAAAGTACACTTTCTGTCCTCAAGATGTGGGAAGCTGGACACCCTGAGTAGCAATGGAGGCAGCAAGTGAGGCAAGAAGAGTCAAGGAATGCCCTGGCATACTCTGGGGCCACAGGGGACATGCCAGGACTCCCTCTGCTCCCCAGGGCCACCACTGCAGGTGCAGATTCAACCCTCAAGAGAAACACACATTTAGCATCTTTTGAAGATGCAACTCTGAGCGAGAAAGCCTGCAGAATGTGTCCCATCTGGACTCGCCTCTTCAGTGGGCCTGCAAGCGTCTGCAGGGAACAGACATTCAGCTAGGGGTTGAATGAACCAGGCATGTGGGCTAATGCCCAACCTTGTACTTGACTTGCCCTTTCTGGAGATGAGGGGTACATAGTGGCCCTAGCCGCAGCAGAGGACACCTGCTGGTGGGCACACATATGCCATCTGAAGGGTCTGTGAATGAGGATCTTGAGGAGTGGCCACCTATACATACAGTGCTGCTGATCCAACAGTGCTATCTAGACCATGTGTTCTGGGATGCAGAGTCCACCCAGACCCAGGTTATGACCATACCCTTTACTTCCAGCACAAGCACCTTTACAGGTAAGTTTGCACTGAGCAGTGGGTGGCTCCGAGAAGTGCCTCTACACTGCTTGTTAGGAAACAGAAGAGAGCTCTGGGCCGGGGAAGGTGCTGGTGTAGGCAGAGCTAGCAACGCCTCATCTCCAGCCAGCAAGTGGTAAAGGGTTCCCTAATGGAACCTACAAGGCAGACCAGAAGCCAATTTGGGATGCTCACCCAAAAAGGCTAAGGCAAGTTGGTGGAGGTTGGACTGCTAGGGGCTCCTGGCTTTGAGACCCCTAGTGGGGATTCCCTACAGTGCATGTATGCTACACTCAAAAGCACCACTAACTGACCAAATGACCAAAAAGTCCTGCTGGCACTTATTGCTACCAATGACTCCTAGCCAAGCTCATCAGGGTACAGGGTGTAGACTAGGACCACCCAAGAGGACAGGCCTCAGCAGCCTGACAGCCCATCCAAGTCCTCAGAAGGGGTATGATGCTGTGAATTCCTCGAGTGTACAGAGGCCTCCCTAGCACATGACATCCTTTAGAGAAGCACCTTCCATGGCAGGATGAATGTCATCCTACTAGCAACCACATCATCTACTTTCCAGAAAACCCAAGATACATGGGTACCTTAGAGTAGCACACTGCCCAGAGGTTAGGGGTCTATCATAAAAATTTAAGACATGGTGGGGGAAAGATTCCTAGAAATGTCATAACATCCCCAAACAGACTCACTCATGACGCCCCTGACTGCCCCGGCATACCAGAACCAGTGGGAGGATGTATCTTGTGGTACCTGCTCCAACTAGCTCCCCAACACCCACAGGCTAAGTAAAGAAAAGCAAGCAGAAACACCACTGCTCTGAAGGGCTAGCTTCGTCAGGTCTGTAATTCCAGTACTCAAGAGGCCAAGTAGAAGGACTGACCTGGTTCAAGGCCAGCCTGGGCTCTAGAAAGAAAAAAAAAAAAGAAGAAAAAAAGGGCTGGGCAGGGTGGCAAAGCCTTTAACCCCAGCACTTGGGAGGCAAAGGTAGGAGGATCAAGAGTTCAAGGCCAGCCTGAGACTACATAGTGAGTTCCAGGTCAGCCTGGGCTAGAGTGAAACCCTGCCTTGAAGGAAAAAAAAAAGCCACTTCCATGTGGCAAAAACACATTGAAATTTCTTGGCTGCTGAAACAAAGACCACACAAAGGAAAAAGAAGAAAGGTAGAAGTCATTATGAATTTATTATTTACACAATTGTTAAAGTACACAAATACAGTGGTAGTACAAACGCACAGCTCAGAGACTGGTCACCAAGACACAGGTTGATACACACATTCTACCTACGCTTCCTGCAAGTGATGATGGGATTAAATATTGGGCAAGAACCGTCACAGCCACACCCTCCAGGACTTGGGATGGGTCCACTCAGCATAACCCAGCAGAACAGGGCCAGGCTACACACCCTACCATCCTGCTGATACCACAGCTATCTACAAGAAACACACCAGGCAGGGCTGCTGCCACCAGTAACAGCTTCTAGGACGGGAGGCCCAACTCTAATGAAGGGTTTGCAACAAAAACATCAAACTTGTTGCCCTGACCACCCCCCAATGGCCTCCCACTGTACTCCCAGACACATAAGCCCCACGGAGTCATGGGCCTGCTCACTAAAATATTTGTGAAATAACCAGCTCAGGATTCAGGAAGAAGCACCCACAGGCTCAGGTGGCTGCCTGACAGCCACACTGAGATGCTAATGTACACTAGAAGTGTGCCCAGGGGCCAGCTGTCAGTGCCAGGCAACTCCAGAAAGGAGGGAAAAGCCATGGTGGCATCTTCTGACACCACAGCTATGAGAAGCCCAGTTCCTAGCAAAACAGGCTGACAGAAGAAGTGGAAATGGACTCTCAATGTGTACCACACCCCATTCCCACAGATGGGGGAGCTCAGGGTCTGCTGTCTCCGTGTCAGTGGTACATGGTAAGGAAGAGCATCTTGGCATCCTGACCACAGGGTAGTGACAGTGCAATCCAGTCTGCAGATGGCCATGACATGTGGCACCACACTTTTCTGGAGGGGAAGGTTCTAGATTCAGGTGGGCAGTCACCTGCTTCTTGGCACTTCAGGGTAGATTCCCTCCAGCCACTGGTCCCTCTGAACAACGGTGCCGAGGACAGCCTGCTCCCTGGCTGAGTAGAGGCGGTAACAAACCAAAGCGGCATGGTAGTACTTAGTTTGTTCAGCGAATCCCCAACTCAAAGGCATATAGGCGACCACCACCACCAGCATGACAAGATGCAGCCCCAACACAACCCACACACTGTTTCACAGTCCTCTCCCTAGAAACCAGAAATACATATTCAACTTTGAATCTTGGAACTTCCCAGCATCCTACCGGGCTCTCAAGGCCTCCATGTACAAGTTCTTCAGAGTTCTTGACTTCTCTGGGAAGAGCACAACATGCTTTGCCAGGGACACATCTGTTGCACCCTTGCTTCACAGCAGTCTGCTTTCTACCTGCTCTGACAATGGCAGGCATTTCAGTTCATAGTGGTAAGGGGAAGTGAGATGCCCAAACTGGGATGGCAGGGGCCCACAAGACATACACTCACACATTAACTTCTGATGAGAAATTCTCTCCAAAGTGAACAGCACAACACAAGAAAACAAAACACGTCCCTGACACTCAAAGGTGCCCCTCTCCTGCCTGCCTCCTTCTTACAGAGATGCTCAAAAGCCAGCATGTCTTAGGACTCTTTAAGGTCCTCATCTTTTTGAAGACCGCAAAAACAGACAAGAAAGAAACAATAAAAAGACAGATTTTCTTTACACAGATTTAAGCCAGTAATTTTTAGCAAAATGATACAAAACTGTCTTAACCAAGTAGAAGACTGGTAGCTGCGGTGGGATCATCAGGGAGTGCAGGTCCGCCACCACTGGTGGGAGCTGAGAGGCTCTTCACAGGAGTCTGGTTCTCTCTGCAATGGTCTCCCAGACTCTGTTCTTCTTCCCAGCCCCATGGTATCTGAGCTCATGTGGGGCCATGGTGGCAGCCCTGGTGATGGCAGCTCTTGGAGCCTGTCCGTTTAGTTTATTTTGATTCCCCATGAGCGTCGCTGGGTGAGTGGCCTGGAGAGCTCCCGGCGTTAACATTTCGGGTCTAGACCGGGGGGCGTGTCACTAGTAAAGCCATTGGTAACAGAGTAGATCAGCCATGCATTGTCTGCCCTTCACAGCAAAAAGGAGAGTTCTCATCGGTGCACGACAGACTGAAGACCACTGGAAGCCACCCGACCGGGAATCTGTCGGAGCCAAAGCACAGGACAAGGTCAGCATGAGGCCAGAGGAACAGGCCAGCCAGGCACTTAGGCAGATAACACATGATGGAGCCTGGGAGGGAAGGGACACCTGGCGCCATTCTAGTCACTTCTACCCCTGGCTGTAAAGAGGGACTTCTGCAGCCAGGACACGTGCTGAGCAGAGCAAGGGTTAGGAAGACAGATAGGAAGAAGCATGCAAGCAAGGAGAGACTGTTGAGCCGCACGCCTCTAAAGATCCAAGTGGAGCAGTAAGGCTTGCTCCCAGCCTCTCTTCCTGCAAAGAACTTGCTGCTTTGACATAGGCACACCCTCTTAAGGAAGACAGGAAAAGGAGTTCTTTTCAATACATTTTCAAGAGTGCGCAAAGTGTTAAAACTGAGCAGGCCTCCCAGCAGCACAATCCCCACCGAAGCTCAAGTCCCTGCCAGAAGGAGCGTCCAAGTGCCACGTGGCCAATGAGAAAGGAGCACAGCGTGGATGTCCAGCCATGCACCGACGGCAGGGGAGCAGGTGGCTGAGACTAGGTTAATACAGACAGCTGTGTGGACAAGATGGCTGGTCAGGTACCAAGTTTGGAAAGAAACACAAAATGAGGACAGATAAATGAGAAGAAGGATGACTTTAAAAAGCTAGGATGGGTAGAGACCACCAGGAGTCTGAACACAGCAAGAGCTCAAGAGCCCGACACCAAGCACAGAACCACTCAGCTGAGCATGACAAACACATGTCCCAGCACAACTGCTAGATGAGGTAGTTCAGCTGGGCAACCAGGAGCCAGGCCTGAGGGCAATGCCAGCACACCAACTGAGTCACAGGGAGGCTGAAGGCCCAATAGGATGGTCCCCTGGGGTCACTCCATCCAGAGACTCTGAGAATGCTTCTAATCCCTACACTGGGCAGCTGACCACAGGTACTCCAAAGGCCACACACGGGAAGAACAAGCAAGAGAAGCCTCGCTCCACCTACAGCACGTGGCATGCAAGCCCAGCCCACCTGCAAGCCCCCACGGTAGGTGGAGAGTGGTGGCTCCCACCCTGCCCGGTGCCTGCCGCCTGCCAAGTCCCACCATGAGCACACTCACCCAGTGCTGCCTTCCGACGGAGACGAGCAGCTACTTGCCGTGGTGTTCGAAAGGAATGCTATTCTGAGGTGGGGAAAAGACAGCTGTTGGTAAGTGTCCTGCTGGCCAGACCAGCACGTGAGGCCCAGGCCCCTGACTGCCCATGTCAGGCCTGTATTCAGATATGTCTCTCTCCCTTGACCAGGTCAGAGACACTGACAGGTGCCATTTGGGGAGCCCAGGGAACAGCCAGCGTGAGTTTGTCTGTCTCATCACTGGCCCTGGATAAAAGTGACCACAACTACTCCACCAGAACCAGCGACGGCACGGGATGGGCCCTCCTAACCTCTCATGCTCCTAAGAGAAACGGATATCCAACAGACGGCGGGGATGAATTGAGTGGGCCCTAGGAATGGGTCTCACAGCACTGTGCAACAAGTGGAAGGATTGGAATCTACGAGGACACATGTATGGGATGCATGTTCTCACTAATGGTAGCATCAGGCTTCACACCTTATTTTGGGACAGGGTGTAGTTTAAATAAGCCATCAAAAGGAGTAACTGGGCCAGGTGTGGTGGTACACGCCTTTGCATCCCAGCACTCAGGAGGCAGAAGAGGACTGCCATGAGTTCAAGGCCACCCTGAGACTACATAGTGAATTCCAGGTCAGCCTGGACTAAAACTAGACACTACCTCAAAAATAAGTAAATAAACAAGTAACTGGAACAGTAAGAGCCGTGCTAGACGGGAACTGTTCTTCTCACAAAGAAAAAAAATTCCCAAATAGATCCACTGACCATATGCCCTGAAGGTCCATGTTCTTTTGGCTAATGAGAACCAATATACACAGTCCGGAAATGTAGGGACTGGCCTAACACAAGTGCCCTTCAGGGAAGGGAAGGGGAAAAGGGAAGGAAAAGGAAAAGGCTGAGGAGAAAGGAGCTACCCCCAGACCAAGCCTGGGTACGGGTGAGGTCTTGCTGCAAAGAGAAGGACATTCTAGTGACCTGTACCATACCTTCAGTGTCATAAGCAGGAAGGGGCAGCAACATGAGGCCCGGTGGGAGTCACATTACACTCCCAAGATGAGCAAGACCCAGGAGGACCGACAGCTGCAGAAGCTCAGCGCGCACTTCGACGTGTGTAGCACCTGCTCCTCTAGCTCCCCTAAGTAGTCTTTCTCACACCAAACCCTACTCTCCAGGGGTTCTAGCAACCTGCAAGGCTAGAGTGACCTCACTCACTGCCCTGCAGCTTCCAAACCACCAGGGCATACACTTTGGCAAAGTCTAGAAAGAGCAGACAGAAGAATGAACTTCTAATTTGTCCCCTTTGGATTTGAGCTGTGCATCACAGACCCTGAGCACATTGATGCTGGTGACACTTTGGAGGGAAAGGGATGCTCTTAAGGGTAGTGGCATTCTAGACCCAGCCAACTACTGAGGTTGCAGCCCTCAAGAGAGCTGAGTACACCGGGGTGGGGGGGGGGGAGAACCTGAACAAAAGAAGTCCAGAAAATCCCTAAGGTGGACAGAAGGAAAACTAAGGGAGTTGAGAAAGGGAGCCTACCAACCGTGTTTAAACGCTACAGGTTTCCATGCAGAAACACAAGAGGCCAAGCAAGCAAAGCAGATTCTGAGCCCTAAGCCCACCAGATGGACTAAGTGACTTTCTCTGCCACTTCCAGGCTGAGGTAGCTATGCCCTGGTGCTGGTCAGGACCACATGGATGAGAAGAGGAAACTGGGCTGTAGTTTGTGACTGCATGGTACCCATAGAACCTTCTGACCCTTGTATTTCCCCCCAGGATCACAAACTATCAGATGCTTCATTTTCTTAAAACAAGAAAATATAGCTGGGTGTGATAGTACACGTTTTTGATCCCAGCACTTGGGAGGCTGAGGTAGGAGGATCATTCCAAGTTTGAGGACAGTCTGAGACTACTTAGTGAATTCCAGGTCAGCCTAAGCTGCAGTGAGACCCTACCTCGAAAAACAAAAAGAAAAGAAAACAAAACAAAACAAAAAAACCTGTTCCAATCCAGCCAGGGCTCACCACACCACTGATGGTTGATGGACAGGTACAGGTAGACCCTCTCCTGATATGGTCAGTCTATGGGAAGGAACTGTTAAATCCACTGTCAGAGAGCAAGGCCTGGAGTAGAACACACTAAGTAACTCTATCTCATGACAATGGCAAGACTTCTCAAGGCACATAACTCCAGTAATCTCGTATTCAAACAATCTCCACTCAATTTAGGAGAAAATGATCATACAAAACCAGCCCATTTCTGGCAAATAAGAAATGTTCAATAAGCTACCCACCATAGGTACACTTCAGCAGTCCTGCTTTTTACCACACCAGCCAGTGGTGTGGTCTGAGCTCTGGGATTCTGCACTGGCTACATGCTCAACCCCCCATATTTGGTAGCAACTGGGACAGGTCCCAACCAGTAAACCAGAGAGATGCTGCTCCAGGGCTGGATACCAGTGTGCTTGTCAAACAAACTCTTGCTTGCTCACCTGTCAGGACTTCTGGGGGACCCAACCACTGCATGTGGTGCTCACTGATAAGAACCCTCCTGGGAAGCCAGGCATGGTGGTGCACGCCTTTAATCCCAGCACTTAGGATGCTCACCATAGGGTAGTTCAAGACCACCCTGAGACTACATAGTGAATTCAAGGTCAGCCTGGACTAGAGTGAAACCCTACCGGGGCGTGGGGGGGGGGATTAAAAAAAAGAGCCCCCTGGGAACTTATCCTTGACCTCAGCCGACCCTGTGAGTGGGGAACTCTGAATCTTTTCAGAAAAGGAAACCAGCATGCATATCAAAGTTCTTCTGGGGGCTGGAGAGATGGCTTAATGGTTAAGGCATTTGCCTGCGAAGCCAAAGGACCCTGGTTCAATTCCCCAGGACCCATGTAAGCCAGATGCACAAGAGGCACATGTGTTTGGAGTTCATTTGCAGTGGCTGAAGACCCTGGCGTGCCCATTCTCTCTTCTATCTCTCTGCTTGCAAATAAATGAATTAATTAAAAAGAAAAAAAAATTCTTCTGGTCTGTAGAATATGGCACAGTGCTAAATGCAGAAGAACAGCAACAAAAGCAGAGTGAGAGGGTGTGAATGAAGGAGCAGCTGAAAGGAACAGGCCCGGTCCAGGTCACCTCACCTTCCCAAGGACCTTCCTCTTCAGAGACAGACAGCTGGTGCCTCCTAGGACACCACAACAGAAGCCTGTGGGACACACCCATGGGGCCATGTACTTAGCTCCCAGGGGCAGTTAGGCTAGGCTCCCTCACAGAGACCACCTGGGTCCTGGCCAGCAAACATGAGTCCTACAGTGGGGGTGCGTTCACAGCAGACCCCTCCACAAGGGTGAGAATGTGTGTGGTGGGGAGGGCAGAAGGGTAAGAACATCTCTAGGACATCAAGCAGCAGGAGAGAAAAGGCTCCACACAAAGCTCATGGCCAGGAAAACAAGGCCTTTCACAGCCCAGCTGGTTTCTTAGACAAGAAGCAAAACTCACCCCACATAAGCTAAATATTTCACAAAATGAGGAAAAGAAAAAAAATAAAGAGGAAAGAAAACACAGCCTTCATAAATGTCACCCCATTCCCAACTATGAACTTGTAGGACCACTCCAAACAGGTTAAGGCAGAGGCCCAGCATCCATCCACACACACACTGACATGCATCCCCCTGCACCTGACCTAGCCTATCTTGGCTTCAGTAAGCTCTAAGCACATACCTGTGAGGTGGACATGCGAGAGGTATCTTGTCGGCCCGTGAGATCAGATGAAGAAACGTTGACTGGGGCACCACGGTGCAGCCTCATGCTCACTTTCCGCTCTCGTTCCATGCCAGAGACAGGCCGAGGAGAGGTGTTGGCTGGAGAGAAAAGAAGCCATGGCTACCAAGGACCCTTGTATGCTTGGACATCTCACTGCCCTAGAGGCACAACAGAGGCTAATGGCCCCAACCACCCAGTATTAGATCAGGACTGGCAGCCAGGCACAGCCTGAAGGACTACACAGGCTCTAGACAGACCCTCCGAGGGAAGGACTTGCAGCAATTAACCAATTCAGTTACAGAGGATGGCTCAGTGGTGGGCACAGATGAGGCACTCTGGGTTCATCCCTATCAACACACACATACACACACACACACACACACACACACGGCCAACTTAGGGATCTAGTATCCTAAAAGACCTTACTGGTTTATACTCAAAGACCCAACACTGAGCAGGACATGGGACACTTAGGATTGAGTATCCAAAGGTTCATGGAAAAAAATTAACATTATGAGAAAAAAAATTCACATGGGGAATTACCAACCCTAACAACAACAGCTTTTAGGGAACACAATAATCCTCCGACCAAGTCTTGTGAGAAGGATACTTTTCTTTTTTTTCCCTCAAGGTAGGGTCTTGCTCTATCCCAGGCTGACTTGGAATTCCTTATGTAGTCTCAGGGTGGCCTTGAACTCACAGCAATTCTCCTACCTCTGCCTCCCAAGTGCTGGGATTAAAGGTGTGTGCCACCACACCTAGCTTGAGAGGTACTCCTAAGGTGCCATCACAGGACATGTCCCAGACCCCACTCACTCTTAGGAAATGAGGACTGAAGTGCAAAACAGTCACTTCAAATGTGCCTGGCCCAGGATTCCTGTGGAGCCACACAATGGGGTGGTCAGAAAGCCACCAAATCATGAAACAGAAGATCCAGTGTCAACTTCAAGGGCAGGCTTGAAATCATGCTCACCTGTGTGTGAGGTAGGGGTAAGGGGCGTGGGAGGAGCCACTTCCTGGGTTCCCCGCAGGCGGCCAGAGGCTGTGGAAGGCAGGCCTCGGGTGGCTGGATTCCGAGAGTGTCTCAATCGCTCCTCTCGGTCCCGGCGTTCCCGCTCAGCATCGTCTGCAGCTCGGCTGGCACCCTGAGGAAAAAAGAGGGCTTGGTAAAAAGCACCCCCATGAAATGGATGGATCTGGAAAGCATTATACTTAGTGAGCTAACCCAGGCTAAACATCACATGTTCTCTGTCATATGTGGATCCTAGCTACAAATGTTTGGAAATCTATGTTAGTTGGAATAAAACTCAGTATCAGAGGCCAGTAAGTTATAAAACGGATATAAAGGGAATAGAAAGAAAGAGAAGGGGTGGGAGGGCTTAATAGGATGGCACTGTATATATGTAAGTAGAAGAACAGATTACTGGAAGTGGAAAGGCCTAAGTGAGGTCAGGGGAAGAGACCTAGGTAAAGGAAAGGTGGGGAGAGGGCTAATCAAAATCTAAGAAGGTATGAGTAAGTCATATGGAAACCTACCTTTTTTTTGACAATGGCACACCCAGAAGCCACAGGCTGTTATTAGAAAATTTTCAGTGCCAGGGATGGGATACCTTCCAGTGAGTTGTTGGCCAGGGAGGACCCTGATGCCACCAAAACATTACAGGCCATTGCCGAGGCTCTTGGTTTCCCACCAGGAATAAATGGTAAGACCCTACTGCTGAAGACTTCACATGCTTGGGCTGCAAGGGCACTGAGAAATGAAGCTGGAGCAAGCTACATTGTATGCAGTTCCATAGAAGAGAGAGAAATCACCAATGGAGATAAGCAGTGGACACTGCAAGCTTTAAATTTTGCCAGCCAGGCCAAATCAGCCAATAGATGCAATAGTGGCATGTCTGTTATGGGGGAAATCAACCACTCTCTAACTGGACTGGAGGCCTGCTCCATGGGAGGGAATACATGCCTGATACTGAAAACCTATGACCGGGGAAGTCATGAGCCCTAGGGTATGTCTGCTGATGTCTCGCTAAATGCATATACTATGCTCACAAACTGCCTGGTAAGCACTTCTCTTAATGTTCAAACCCATATATTATTAATGCTATTCTCACTTTTGGGCAGAGAACCTTCTCTTTTCAGATGGTGGTGACTTTGGGATGACTCAGAAGGCACCATGGTACTGAGAATAAGTGATAGGAGTGCTCAGCACTGAAACATCTCTTATCAAACCTTCCAAGGATCAGGGTCCATCACAGAAGAGGTGGCACAAAAAATGTATGAACCCAAGGAAAGATAGGACTTACAACTCACTACTCCAAGTACAAAATGTCCTGGATATCCATAGCCTCGCAGTGCCTAACACCACCTACATAAGACCAATATAATAGGAGGAAAAGATGATGAAATCAAAACAAAAGAGAGCCAGGCATGGTGGCGCACGCCTTTAATCCCAGCACTCGGGACGCAGAAGTAGGAGGATCATGGTGAGTTCAAGGCCACCCTGAGACTACAGAGTGAATTCCAAGTCAGCCTGGGCTAGAATGAGACCCTACCTCGAAAACCAAAAAATAAATAAATAAAAGAGAGACTGACTGAGAGGGAGGAGTACGATGGAGCGTGGAGTTGCATGAAGGGAGGGAATTACCATGGTTTATTGTATGTAATTACGGAAGTTGTCAATTAAAAAAAAACAAAACAAGAAAACACCAAGTATGGGCTGGAGAGATGGCTTAGCGGTTAAGGTGCATGCCTGCAAAGCCTAAGGACCCAGGTTTGATTCTCTAGGTTCCACTTTAGCCAGATGCACATGATGGCACATGCATCTGGAGTTCATTTGCAGTGGCTAGAGGCCCTGGCGCACCCCCCATTCTCTTTCTCTTTCCCTCTGTATCTAATAAATAAATAAATGAAATGATAAAAAAAAAATTAAAAAAAAAAAAAGAAAGAAAACACCAAGTGATGCTTGGGACAAGAATGCCATGTGACATACCAACAGCAACAACAAAATCCTAAGTTTCTTCATATACATGATACTTGCACCATACCCACGAATGCCAAAGCCTCTCTTTATTCTCCAACACACTGGATGAAGTCCCACAGCAATCTCTGTCTTAATTCTATCCCTGTAAATGTTAATGAAGAATGGGAGCTTGATTTGTGCATCAAGAGTAAAGGTTTCATTCTAATCACCAATGCTGCCAGCAGGGGTCTGTAACCATGGTCCATGGGCCTTTGTCGCCTGTTTTACTGGACTTAGCCATGTCAACTCATGGCTAGGTAGCCTTGTGGGTTAAGACTCGCAACTCAAGCTGAGTGTGGTGGCACATGCCTTTAATCCCAGCACTCTAGAAGCAGAAGTAGGAAGATCACCCTGAGTTCAAGGCCACCCTAAGACTACATAGTGAATTCCAGGTCAGCCTGGGCTTGAGTGAAACCCTATCTTGAAAAAAAGAAAAAGGGCTGGAGAGATGGCTTAGTGGTTAAGGCACCTGCCTGCAAAGCCAAAAGACCCAGGTTCAATTCCCCAGGACCCATATAAGCCACATGCACAAAGGGGTGCATGCATCTGGAATTCATTTGCAGTGACTAAAGGGCCTAGGGGACCCATTCTCTCTCTCTCCCCCCCGCCTCCCTCCCTGTCTCAAATAAATAAATAACAAAAATAAGTAAATAGCCAGGCATGGTGGAGCATGCCTTTAATCCCAGCACTCGGGAGACAGAGGTAGGATTGCCGTGAGTTCAAGGCCATCCTGAGACACCATAGTGAATTTCAGGTCAGCCTGGGCCAGAAGTGAGACCCTACACCTCGAAAAACAAAACAAAACAAAACAAAAAAAAAAGTAAAATAAAATCCCTTAGAAGCAGCTTTAATTCGCCAAGTGTGATAGCTCAGGCCTATAACCCCAGGAAGGTGCTACTGAGTGCGTTCCAGGTCTGACGGGGCTTAGAGTGAGACCCACTCAAAAATGAACAAAAAAAGAAGTAGCTATAATCCCAAAGTCAAGGAAAGAAAAAAGGAGAAGGAAACTTTAATTGAGGAAGACTTAGCAATTCATAGAGCTGCTCTGGGAAGAACTGCACCACAGCTCATTCTAGGACCTCCCATTGTTCAAATCCACATACTCTATGTACTTCTTTGCTTCTGCTGGCATCTCCCTTCTCAGTATTCTGGTCCCACATCTTACCAGGTATGCGTGCGCGCGCACATGTTGTATGTGTGCATGTGTGTGTGTGATGCTTTGCTAAATCCACCAATCAGTGTATTTTGTTTTATGTTCTGAAATGCTATCCTGGCTTGTGTATTCCTGAAAAACTTTTTTGCAAGAGACAGAACTGGCACCCCAGGACCTTAGCCACTACAAACCAACTCTGGATGTGCGTGCCACCTTGTGAGCATGTGCAACCTGTGCTCATGCATCACTTTGTGCATCTGGCTTACGTGGGTTCTGGAGAATGGAACCTCAGCCCCTGGGCTTTGCATGGAAGCACTTTAACCGCTAACTCTATCTCCAGCCCATTCTTGGCATTTACAATTCAGCCAACACACACAATAAACTCTACACAGGGTCACTGCACCTACAAGATCCAAGCCAGCCAATCAATGCCAGCTTCCTGATGAACCAGCTGTTGTCTTCATGTTCTGACATAGCTACTTACAAATTTGAGCATGTTCCAGTCAAACACGTAGTCATAGGAGAAGCCCTGGCGATGGAACAGGTTTCTGAAGAGCTGTCTCAGGTAGGAGTAGTCAGGTTTATCATCAAAACGCAACGAGCGGCAGAAATTTAGGTATGTGGCAAATTCAGCTGTAAAATAATGAAAAGCTCAAAGCTGGCCAGCCATTACCAACTGCAGCCCAAACTTGTGTCTATTCACATCCCAGTCCACCTCCCATAATACCATATACCAAAGACATGAAGATGAAATGAGGGAGTTTGCCTAGCATGTATGAGGGGTCTATCCCTAGCACACTCCCACCCCAAAAGTCAACACTTAAAAACAAACAGTACCAACATGTGTTGTTTACATACTAAAAATGTCCATATCTAATAAAAATAAATTTAAAAAAACATAAACAAAAAGAAACTCCCAAAAGTCAACACTAATAGCACAATTTAGTTTTATCTAAGGCACTTAAATTTATCCCAGGGTTAATCCTAGAAAAAAAATACATAAAAATTTCTGGAAAATGGATCCAGGAGGCTGATTAGGAATGTCACTTTAAAGGGTAGGTAGCTCTCTCAGCATCCTCCCCTGCCTACTCATGTGGGGTTAACCTCCTGAGGCCCAGTCCTGCCTCATTTCTGTCTCTCACAAAGCATCTTCCAGTCAGAAGCTCTCAGGGCTACATGAGAACAGTAGGCCAACTGCAACCTTTACACTCATAAGTGTTCCTTTCATGTAAACCCTTTTTGTAGGAGGCAAGCAATTCCTCTACGAGAAAGCACAGGCTGCAAGGATGGTAGGGTACTCACACGGATAGCCCTTGCACAGAACTTCAATGGGAGTGGACATCTTCTTCTCACTGATCCTCTCATACTTCTGCCTCTTGGTGGCAGCCTTCAGCCCCTGCCAGGGGAGAGAGCCCAGGTTGAAGTACATCAGCACGTACCCCAGAGACTCCAAGTCATCCCTTCGAGATTGTTCTGGAAAGAAAAAGGGAACTATGTCAAAAATGGCACATGTGTGTATATAAAAGCAAGACTTCACAAATGTGATGGAGGAAATAAACTTTAAAAATAATATAAAAGTATAAATAGGACATCCACTTCACCAGGTGTCCTTTGTGTGATATCAAGGAAACCCCCAAACACTCTCGCCCAGCAACATTCATGCCTCAGACAACTGTGAGAAAAGCCAGCCTCTACCAGCCCCACCACACCTGACAACCCAAAGCTCCACCAGCAGTTGCTGGTGTCATCTTGTCTGCTACAAAGTTTGGCTGACCTCCAACCCTAAAGTCTCAGCCCAAATTACTCACAACCTTTGATTTAAGTCACAGTCACCTGAGAAGCTGGCTTTTCCCTAAGCTGAGGAATGAACACGCCAAAAGCATCCTAGGTCAGTGACACCCAAGGGCTCACCGATGCCGAGGTGTGTGTTAATGGAGGCGTAGCGCGCTGTCCCCGTGAGGTTCTTGTTCTCTCGGTAGGGGATATGCTGATGGGTGCGGGCATCCCGGTACTTCTTGGCCAACCCAAAGTCAATGATGTATACCAGGTTGCCTTTCTTCCCCAGCCCCATAAGGAAGTTATCTGGCTTCACATCTCGGTGGATGAAATTCTTTGAGTGAATGTACTCAATACGACTAATCTACAAGCAGAGAAGCAATGGTGAGGCTGAGTCCCAGAGCAGTAGACACTGGACAGAAAAAGTGGCTAGCTGTTAGTAAGGCTCATACCATTCATTCTCTATTCCTTGGAAGTGGTTTTATAATTAATTAGAAAGGGTAGACATCAAACTGACCATAAGCCATCTCCCAAGGTACTGTCAACAACCCTAATTCCTCCAGGCCAGGGAATTTCTGCTTCTTGGCACCCATAGGAGTGGACAAGCAGTAGATTGAGGTAATAGCCCACTAGTAGACAATGGTTTGCAACAGCTGGACTTTGCAAGGACTATACAAGAATTCATTTGGAAACTACAAAAGAGTTGTCAGGAATCAACCATGGATTCCCTGAAAAAACTAGGAAGTTCCTTAAATGTGACTGTACTTCAAGCTAATCACCTGTGCTATTACCTTGAGGCCAAAGTTAAATCATTCTCTGAATGGGCACAGTAAAGGAGAAACAGCAACCCATTCATTTACCTTATAACAGCAGCAAACATGTGCCAAGTGCTTACCATCTGGTCTGCGAGCAACAGAACAGTTTTGAGACTAAACTTTCTTGAGCAGAAGTTGAAGAGGTCTTCCAGGCTTGGTCCCAGCAGCTCCATCACCATGACATTGTAGTCCCCTTCGGCCCCACACCATCTGATGGTAGGGATACCCACTGGATGAGAAACCAAAATTAACATTTCAGTCCAAGCCACTCCATAAGCTCACATCTCAATGTAACACATGATGTGTACTGGGATGCAGGGTGTCAAAAAGGGTCCAGAAGTTCCTGGCAATGTGTGTCTTCAAGTACCACAGCTGAGAATAGGCTACATATATTAACACATGACACACAGTAAACATTCTGACAAGGATCAAGCAAACAGAAGCATCAAGTGAGACAAGATGTGAATTGATGCCATAATACTAGCCTCCAAGAGTAGGGAATGCAAAACACAAACACAAAAACCAAACATATGGGGTCAGGCAGGTCAGAATGGGATCAGTGAAAGCCAACCACTGAGAAACCACAACTAAACTGGAGACTGAAATGTACAGTTGAGAAATAAAAGAGAAAGACTGTGGGCTGGAGGTAGGGTCTTGCTCTAGCCTAGGCTGACCTGGAATTCACTCGGTAGTCTCAGGGTGGCCTTGAACTCATAGCAATCCTCCAACCTCTGCCTCCCAAGTGCTGGGATTAAAGGCATGTACCACCACACCTGGCTACAATCTGTTTTTGATATGTAGGTGAAAG
Source organism: Dipus sagitta (assembly GCA_036346955.1). Classification (NCBI taxonomy): domain Eukaryota; kingdom Metazoa; phylum Chordata; class Mammalia; order Rodentia; family Dipodidae; genus Dipus; species Dipus sagitta. The sequence continues at coordinate 15,879,902 of CM070778.1, forward strand.
GGGCTGGGAAGATGGTTCTGTGTTTGTTAAAGGTGCTTGCTTGAAAAATAGGTGAAAAATCTGATACTTCACTCAAGAGCAAATACAGGGGGGGCTGGGGAGATGGCTCAGCAGTTAAGACACTTGTCTGCAAATCCTAAAGACCCAGGGTAGATTACCCAGTACCTACATAAAGGTAGATGCACAAATGTCAGGTGTATTCATTTGGAGTTCATTTGCAGTGGTAGGAGGCCTTGACGTGCCTAAACTTATACTCAGCCTCTTTCCGTCCCTCAGATAAATAAAATTTTTTAAAAAGGCACAGACAAGTCACAGAAGGAAAGCAAGAAATCATGTGTTCATGAACACTGGTAGGTACAAGGTTTTCATACAGCAGCCAGACTCTCTGGCCAACAAAAACCACTGCAGGGAAAGAAATTAGCTTTCTCAAAATGCCTCGCAGGCTAGGTGTGTCTCTGCCGCTGCTCACCACTATCTACCAAAGCACATAGGCTGATGAGCACATTCCACTAGAACTCTGCCATGAGGCCAAGGCCTTTCAGTCACCACATGGCAAGACAGGATATAGCGAAGCACTACTATGAATTTAGGTGACAAGAGAAATTCATTAGAAAAAAATTGTTTCAAGCCTGGCTTGGTGGTATATGCCGTTAATCCCATCACTTGGGAGGCAGAGTTAGGAGAATCACGGTGATCCTCCTACCTCTGCCTTCAGAGTGCTGGGATCAAAAACATGCTCCACCATGCCCAGCTTAGGCCCTCATTTATAATCTCTGCTTGCAGAAAAGTGACTATGTGTAAAGTATAACATTCCATTCTACCAGCACTCCACAATCTCTGTAATCATCTATCATTTGGATGGTTTAAGTTTGCTTTTCCAGACAAGCATGGTGGCACATGCCAAGTGGCAGCTTGGGGCTGGAGAGATGGCTTAGTGCTTAAGGCGTTTGCCTACAAAGCCAAAGGACCAAGGTTTGATTCCCCAGGACCCACGTAAGCCAGATGCACAAGAGGGCACATGCGTCTGGAGTTCGTTTGCAGTGGCTGGAGGCCCTGGTGTGCCCATTCTCTCCACCTCTCTCTCTCTCTCTCTCAAATAAATAAAAGTTTAAAAACTCCTCTGGTCCACATGCTTGCTAAGGAAGCCTTTAATTATTATTTTTGTTTATTTTTATTTATTTATTTGAGAGCAACAGACAGAAAGAGGCAGATAGAGAGAGAATGGGCACGCCAGGACCTCCAGCCACTACAAATGAACTCCAGACGTGTGTGCCCCCTTGTGCATCTGGCTAACGTGGGTCTTGGGGAACCAAGCCTCGAACCGGGATCCTTAGGCTACACAGGCAAGCGCTTAACCGCTAAGCCATTTCTCCAGCCCTAAGGAAACCTTTAAGAGTACTTAACCTCTCCAGCCCTGTGTGGCATTTTCAAAGTTACATTTTACAGATGTGAGGGTGATCTGGCTGCAACACCTGTCACTCCACTCCAATCACCAGGGTTGATTCGGCTGATCTGGCTGGTGAGGCGGGTGTCCCCTTCCTCCCTCACCACTCCATGTGCATCTGTCCCTTCTGTAGCTGCACACATGGTTGAAGAGGACAACCTTTGCCGAACAAAGGAGGACCGGTCTTCAGTCAAGGGCATACGAGCAGCTGTGCTCCCCTGCTAGACCTTCCAAACAAGCTCTCAAAGTTACATTTTATAACTAATTATTACTGTTAGTGTAGTGAAGTAAACTGATTTTTTTTTTGAGGTAGGGTATCATTCTAGCCCAGGCTAACCTAGAATTCATTATGTAGTCTCAAGCTGGCCTTCATCTGGCAGCAATGCACCACCATGCCAGCTGACCTTTTATTGTCGTCCCCCCCCCCCCCAGGAAGGGTTTCATTCTATCACAGGCTGACCTAGAACTCTATAACCCAAGGTTTGCCTTGAACTCACAGTGATCCTCCCACCTCAGTAATGGGATTAAAATGTACACTAGCAGTCAATAATACTTTAATCTTAACCAAGCTCTAGTTTATAATTATCTGCAACCAAGTTTTTAGGAATAGAAATCAAAGACAAGGTGTAGTATGATTCTATTACATGTAACATAAAGAACTGCTCCTTGCTGGGCATGGTGGGAGGATCACTGTGTGTTCAAGGCCACCTTGAGATTACATAGTGAATTGCAGGTCAGCCTGGGCTAGTGAAACCCTACCTTCAAAAAACAAAAAAGAACTGCTCCTGCCAGGTGCAGAGGCTCTAACTGGGCACTTGGGAGGCTAAAGTAGGAGTGCCCTAAATTCAAGGCCAGCCTGGATGAGAGTGAGACCTTGCTTTCAAAAACAAACAGCATTGAGCCGGGCGTGGTGGTGCACGCCTTTAATCCCAGCACTCGGGAGGCAGAGGTAGGAGGATCGCCGTGAGTTCGAGGCCACCGTGAGACTCCATAGTGAATTCCAGGTCAGCCTGGGCTACAGTGAGACCCTACCTCGAAAAACCAAAAAAAAAAAAAAAAAAAAAAAAACACCAGTATGGGCTGGAGAGATGGCTTAGTGGTTACGCGCTTGCCTGTGAAGCCAAAGACCCCAATTCGAGGCTCAATTCCCCAGGACCCACATTAGCCAGATGCACAAGGGGGTGTACGCATCTGGAGTTCCTTTACAGTGGCTGGAGGCCCTGGGTGTGCCCATTCTCTCTCCCTCTGTCTCTTTCTCTCTGTCTGTCGTTCTCAAATAAATTAAAAATTTAAAAAAAAAAGAAAAAAAAACAGCAGGGCTGGACAGATGGCTTAGTGGTTAAGGCACTTGCCTGCAAAGCCAAAGGACCTCGGTTCAATTCCCTAGTACCCACATAAGCCAGACGCATGAGGTGGTGCATGCATCTGGAGTTTGTTTGCAGTGGCTACAAGCCCTGGCATGCCCATTCTCTCTCTCTCTGTCTCCTACCCTCTCTCAAATAAATATTTAAAATATTTCATTTATTCATTTATTTGAGGGGGGAAGAGAATGGGCACGCCAGGGAATCCAGCCACTGCAAACGAACTCCATATGCATGTGCCATGTGCATCTGGCTTACATGGGTCCTGGGGATTTGAGCCTTGGTCCTTTAGCTTTGTAGGCAAGTGCCTTAACCGCTATAGCATCTCTCCAGCCCTCAAATAAATATTCAAAAAAAAAAAAAAAGAAAAACTGGGATTGGTGGCATACACCTTTAATCCCAGCACTCAGAAAGTAGAGATAGGAGGATTGCAGTGAGTTTGAGACCACCCTGAGACTACACAGTGAATTCCAGGTCAGCCTGAGCTAGAGCGAAATCCCACCTTAAAAATAAATAAATAAAATAGCAGAGCTGGAGAGATGGCTCAGAGGTTAAGGCACTCTGCCTGCAAAACCTAACAACTAGAGTTTGATCCTTCAGTATCCACTTAAAGCCAGATGCACCTGGAGTTTGAATGTAATGGCTAGAGGCCCTGGAGTGCGCATTCTCTCTCTTCTTGAAAATAAATGTATAAAATACTTAAACAGCAGCAACAACAAAAAATCCCTGTTCCTATGTAGAAGACATGCATGGCATGGCCTTACAATGCACTCACAGCTGGTGGCGCATGTGATAGCAGCACCTTCCTTTTCAGCATCTGGAGACTGACTGACAGAATCAGAGTAAAGAGAGTCTTCACAGCTCCGACCATCCTCTGTAGCATGCTTCACCCTTAGCTGACAGCCAGCACATTAGTGGGAGTGAAGACTGGCAAGCATGTGTAGCAGGATGCTCCTGCTAACACAGCATGAAAACTCTTGCAGCTATAGGCTAAATGCTACACTGTGAAACCAGTTACTTCCTACCAGCAAAACCCAGAATCCAAAACTGACCTATGCCTGAAAAAGGCTGCTTTGGAGCTAGGGGAAGTGGCTCATGCCTTAAATTGCAGCAATCTCCAGACTGATATAGGAGGATCACTGTGAGTTTGAAGTCAGCCTGGGCAATAGAGTGAGACCCTGCCTCAACAATCAAAAACAAGGACTGGGAAGATAACTCAGCAGTTAAGGCACTTGCCTGTATATCCTAACAACCTGGGTTCAATTCCCCAGTACCCAAGAAAAGCCAGATGCACAAAGTTGTATATGTGTCTGGAGTTCGTTTGCAGCAGCTAGAGGCCCTGGCATGCCCATTCTCTCTGTCTACCTGCAAATAAATAAAAATGTTTTTCTAAAAAAACTACCACCAAAAACACAAAACAAAAATGCTTTCTTTGACTTTTAAAAAATATTCATTTATTTAGCACTGGAGAAATGGCTTAGTGGTTAAGGCACTTGCTTGCAAAGCCAGGTTCTATTCCCCAGGTGCGACATAAGCTAGATGTACAAGGTGGCGCATGTGTCTGGAGTTCGTTTGTAGTGGCTGGAGGCCCTGGCATGCCTGTTCTGTCTCTCTCATTGATAAACGTATGTATGGTGTGCCCTCTCTCTCTCTCTGCCTCTCTTGCTTTCTTAAACAAATAAATAAAAATGAAGCTATGCACCACAAAAAAAAAAAAAAAAAAAAAGTAAGAGCCAAAGGAAGGGTAGGACTCCTTACAACGTGTACCTCCAGACATAAAATGGTCTGGATATCCATGACCTCACAGTGCCTGACACTACCTACACAAGACCATCATAATAGGAGGAAAAGATGATGACATCAAAATAAAAGAGATTGATTAAGAGGGGGAGAGGATATGATGGAGAGTGGAGTTTCAAAGGGGAAAGTGAAGGGAGGGAGGGAATTACCATGGGGTGTTGTTTACAATCGTGGAAGTTGTCAATAAAAATTTGAAATAAGCCAGGCGTGGTGGCACACGCCTTTAATCCCAGCACTTGGGAGGCAGAGGTAGGAAGAACACGGTGAGTTCGAGGCCACCCTGAGACTCCATAGTGAATTCCTGGTCAGCCTGAGCTAGAGTGAGACTCTACCTCGAAAAACCAAAAAATAAAAATAAATAAAATAAAATAACATTCTTTCTAAAAAGGTTAAAAAAAAATTTCAAGCAACTTTCTTTTTGCATGCAGTGTGTACATGTGAAGTACAAAGGTCAAAGTTGGTGTCTCTCATCATTAATTTGGTGCACCAACTTGGCTAGACTACCTAGTCAGTGAATCCCAGGGATTCTCAGCTCTACTTCCTTCATCCCCCTCCATTACACGTACATGCCCCCACACTTGATTTTTACATGAGTGCTGGAATCTAAACATAGATCCTCAATACCTGTGCAATAGGCCCTTTTCCAACTAAGCCATCTCCACAGCTTAGCAATTCAGTTTTTTAAAAAATTTTATTTGAAAGAGAGAGAGATAGAGAGAAAAAGAGGCAGATAGAAAGGGTGCACCAAGGCCTGCAGCCACTGCAAATGAACCCCAAACGCATGTGCCACCTTATGCATCTGGCTTTCATGGTCAGTGGAGAATTGAACCTGGGTCCTTAGGTTTCACAGGCAAGCACCTTAACTACGAAGTCATCTCTTCCGCCCTTCAGTCCTTTTTTTGGCTTCTCAAGGTAGGGTCTTACTCTAGCCCAGGCTGATCTGGAATTTACTATGTAGTCTCAGGGTGGTCTTGAACTCACAGCGATCCTCCTACCTCTGCTTCCCGAGTGCTGAGATTAAAGGCATGAGCCACCACGCCCAGCTCTCCAGCCTTTTTTTTTTTTTTTTTTTTTTTTTCCCCAGTTAGGGTCTCACTCTAACTCAGGCTGACCTGGAATTCACTATGTAGTCTCAGGGTAGCCTAGAACCCACAGCGATCCTACCTCTACCTCCAGAGTGCTGGGATTAAAGGTGTGTGCCACCACACCCAGCTCCTCTCCAGCCCTTTAAAAAAAATTTTTTTAAAGAAAGAAAGAGGGCTGGAGGGATGGCTTAGCAGTTAAGGCGTTTGCCTGCAAAGCCAAAAGACTTAGGTTTGATTCCCCAGAAACCTTGTCAGCCAGATGCACAAGGGGGTGCATGCGTCTGGAGTGCATTTGCAGTGGCTGGAGGCCCTGGCATGCCCATTTTCTCCATCCCCCAGCCTCTTTCTCTGTCAAATAAATAAATAAATAAAAATAAAGTTAAAAAAGAAAAAGAAAATATTTGAGAGAAAAATTATTAAACATATATTTTTATCTTATTTGTTTGTTTTTCTGAGGTGGGGTCGGTCTTGCTATAGCCCAAGTTGACCTGGAATTCACTATGTAGTCTCAGGCTGGCCTCACTATGACCCTCCTCCTACCTCTGCCTCCCAGAGTGCTGGGATTAAAGGCATGCACCACCATGCCCAGCCTCAAATGTTTTTTAAGCAATGCTGTTATTTAGATTCCGAAAAGATGTCCTGTAAGAAAAGCACTAGAGCTGGGGTTATAACGATTGGTAGAGTGCTTATCTAACATCAGCAAGGGCCTAAATTTTATTCCTAGCACTGCAAAACAAAAACATCCTCCACAAAACAGAAATGTGAGGAGCAAGGACCAGTGCAGGGCACAGACTCCATGAGAAGATCTGGAGACTTTCTCAAGAGAGCAAATGGTCAATACCCAAGATACCCAATGTGCAACACGTTGTCTGATGGTATCCAATACCAAGATAGAAAAATTATGTATCAGAAGTGGGACATGGTGGCACTTGGCTTTAATCCCAGCACTCAGGAGCCTGAGGTAGGAAGACTGCTGTGAGTTCAGGGCCAGCCTGATGCTACAGTTCCAGATCAGAGTGAGACCCCACCTGGAATCAGGCACGGTGATCTAATAATCCTGACGCTTGAGAGGCTGAGAAAGAGCTAAAGAGATGACTCAGTGGTTAAGGTGCTTCCCTGCAAAGCCTAATGACTTAGGTTCAATTCCCCAGTACCCATGTAAAGCCAGATGCACAAAGTGACACATGCACCTGGAGGGCCTGGGGTGTCCATTCTCTGTCTCTCTCCTCTCTCTCTGCATGCAAATAAATAAAAATTAAAGAAAAAAGAGCTGGGCATGGTGGCACATGCCTTTAATTCCAGCACTCAGAAGGCAGAGGTAGGTGGATAGCTCTGAGTTTGAGGCCAGCCTGAGACCACATGATTTCCAGGTCAGCCTGGGCTAGAAAGCAAGACCCTATCTAGAAAAACAAAACAAAAATAAAATCCCATTAAAAACAACAACAACAACAAAAAAAAAGAGGTCAGACATGGAGGTGCACACCTTTAATCCAAGCACTAAGGCTGAAGTAGGATTATTGAGTCAGAGACCAGCCCGGGGTTACAGAGTGAGTTCCAGGTCAGCTTGGGCTAGAGTAAGGCCCTACCACACACACACACACACACACACAAGCGCCAGATGCACAACATGGCACATGCATCTGGAAATCATTTGCAGTGGCTACAGGGCCTGGCATACCCATTCTCATTCTCTGCTGGCAAAATTAAATAAATAAATACTAGTGTATATCATTCCCCACCTGAATTTGGTACAAAATGCCCACTCTCCCCTCCCACAAACCACTGGCACATGAACCTTCACCAGAAACAGCTGGGAACATGTTTTCTGCTGAGGGCAACTGAGGAAGAAGTAATCTATAGGTACTCAGGTAGACTAGGAAAAAAAAACAAGCAGTTACAAGTCTCTAAGTATTATCTGGCAACACCAGGCATTAATAAAAAAAAAAACTTGCAGACTACTCAAGTCTTTCAACAGACTTCTAGTTATTTCTGCTATTTGTCCTTACCAGATTTTGGAATGGGAAACTGTACAGGCACATTCTGAGGCTGAGTGCTCAGGTGTTAAAGTGTCTTCTACAAAGTTATGGAGCCTTCTGTGCCTATTTCTCACAGTGCAAAGTTAAAAATGTCAGCACCATCTGCACAGGAAATGCACTGGAACCTTAAGGCTGGTTCCTAGCCTTGGGTCATTAGGCTTTGCAGGCAAGAGCCTTGGGTCATTAGGCTTTGCAGGCAAGAGCCTTGGGTCATTAGGCTTTGCAGGCAAGAGCCTTGGGTCATTAGGCTTTGCAGGCAAGAGCCTTGGGTCATTAGGCTTTGCAGGCAAGAGCCTTGGGTCATTAGGCTTTGCAGGCAAGAGCCTTGGGTCATTAGGCTTTGCAGGCAAGAGCCTTGGGTCATTAGGCTTTGCAGGCAAGAGCCTTGGGTCATTAGGCTTTGCAGGCAAGAGCCTTGGGTCATTAGGCTTTGCAGGCAAGAGCCTTGGGTCATTAGGCTTTGCAGGCAAGAGCCTTGGGTCATTAGGCTTTGCAGGCAAGAGCCTTGGGTCATTAGGCTTTGCAGGCAAGAGCCTTGGGTCATTAGGCTTTGCAGGCAAGAGCCTTGGGTCATTAGGCTTTGCAGGCAAGAGCCTTGGGTCATTAGGCTTTGCAGGCAAGAGCCTTGGGTCATTAGGCTTTAAAGTCATTAGAAGCCGGGCACGGTGGCGCATGCCTTTAATCCCAGCATTTGGGAGGCAGAGGTGGGAGGATTGCCATGAGTTCAAGGACACCCCTAAGACTACATAGTAAATTCCAGGTGAATTCCTGAGCTGGAGCAAAACCCTGCCTCAAAAGAAAAAAGAGAGAGAGAGAGAGAGAGAGAGCGCGCAAGCGCACGAGAGAGCTGGGTGTGGTAGTACACACCTTTTATCCCAGCACTTGGGAGGCAAAGTAGGAGGATCCCTGTGAGTTGAGACTACACAGTGAATTCCAGGTCAGCCTGGACTAGAGTGAGACCCTACCTACCTTGAAATACCAAAAGACTGAGGGCTGGAGAGATGGCTCAGCGGTTAAGGTGCTTGCCTGCAATGCCTAATGATATTTTTTTTATGAGTGAGAGAACTGGTGCAACAGGGCCTCTAGCCACCATTAGGCTTTGCAGGCAAGAGCCTTGGGTCATTAGGCTTTGCAGGCAAGAGCCTTGGGTCATTAGGCTTTGCAGGCAAGAGCCTTGGGTCATTAGGCTTTGCAGGCAAGAGCCTTGGGTCATTAGGCTTTGCAGGCAAGAGCCTTGGGTCATTAGGCTTTGCAGGCAAGAGCCTTGGGTCATTAGGCTTTGCAGGCAAGAGCCTTGGGTCATTAGGCTTTGCAGGCAAGAGCCTTGGGTCATTAGGCTTTGCAGGCAAGAGCCTTGGGTCATTAGGCTTTGCAGGCAAGAGCCTTGGGTCATTAGGCTTTGCAGGCAAGAGCCTTGGGTCATTAGGCTTTGCAGGCAAGAGCCTTGGGTCATTAGGCTTTGCAGGCAAGAGCCTTGGGTCATTAGGCTTTGCAGGCAAGAGCCTTGGGTCATTAGGCTTTGCAGGCAAGAGCCTTGGGTCATTAGGCTTTGCAGGCAAGAGCCTTGGGTCATTAGGCTTTGCAGGCAAGAGCCTTGGGTCATTAGGCTTTGCAGGCAAGAGCCTTGGGTCATTAGGCTTTGCAGGCAAGAGCCTTGGGTCATTAGGCTTTGCAGGCAAGAGCCTTGGGTCATTAGGCTTTGCAGGCAAGAGCCTTGGGTCATTAGGCTTTGCAGGCAAGAGCCTTGGGTCATTAGGCTTTGCAGGCAAGAGCCTTGGGTCATTAGGCTTTGCAGGCAAGAGCCTTGGGTCATTAGGCTTTGCAGGCAAGAGCCTTGGGTCATTAGGCTTTGCAGGCAAGAGCCTTGGGTCATTAGGCTTTGCAGGCAAGAGCCTTGGGTCATTAGGCTTTGCAGGCAAGAGCCTTGGGTCATTAGGCTTTGCAGGCAAGAGCCTTGGGTCATTAGGCTTTGCAGGCAAGAGCCTTGGGTCATTAGGCTTTGCAGGCAAGAGCCTTGGGTCATTAGGCTTTGCAGGCAAGAGCCTTGGGTCATTAGGCTTTGCAGGCAAGAGCCTTGGGTCATTAGGCTTTTTCAGCCTTGGGTCATTAGGCTTTGAAGACAAGAGCCTTAACCAGTACATCTCTCCAGCCCTAATGACATTTTTTTTTTTTTTGAGGTAGAGTTTCACTTTATTTTATTTTTCTTTTCGGTTTTTGGAGGTAGGGTCTCAGTATAGCCCAGGCTGACCTGGAATTCACTATGTAGTCCTAGGGTGGCCTTGAACTCATGGCAATCCTCCTACCTCTGCCTCCCAAGTGCTGGGATTAAAGGCGTGCGGCACCACGCCCGGCTAGAGTTTCACTTTAGACCAGGCTGACCTGGAATTCACTATGTAGTCTCAGGGTGGCCTTGAACTCATGGTGATCCTCCCATTTCTGCCTCCCAAATGCTGGGATTAAAGGTGTGAGCCGGGGCTGGGGAGATGGCTTAGCGGTTAAGCGCTTGCCTGTGAAGCCTAAGGACCCTTGTTCGAGGCTTGATTCCCCAGGACCCATGTTAGCCAGATGCACATGGGGGCGCATGTGTCTGGAGTTCATTTGCAGTGGCTGGAGGCCCTGGCGTGCCCATTCTCTCTCTGTCTGTCGCTCTCAAATAAACAAATAAATAATAAAGGTGTGAGCTACTACGCCTGGCTTCTAGTGACTTTTTGTATCTAACTTTACATGGGTCCTGGGGAATCCAACCTGAGCCAGCAGACTTTGCAAGCAAGTACCATAACTAATACCGAACCCCATCCTTGCAAAGTTCTGTACCTGGAATTCACTATGTAGTCTCAGGCTGGCCTCGAACTCACAAGGATCCTAAGTTGGCTTCTCAATTAAAGGCGTGTGCCACCATGCCTGGCTAAAGCTCACTTTAATAAATCATCTGTTGTAACAAAACAAGCTGGGCATGGTGGTGCACGCCTTTAATCCCAGCAAGCCTTTAATCCTAGGCAGAGTTCAAGGCCACCCAAAGACTAAAAAGTGAATTCCAGGTCAGCCTGGGCTAGAGTGAGATCCTACCTCGAAAAACAAAAAAAAAAAAAAAAAACAAACAAAAAAAAAACAACGAACAAGCTGAGGGGGCTGCAGAAAATGGCTGAGGGGCTAAGGCACTTGCCTGTGAAGCCTAAGGACCCAGGTTCAATTCCCTAGTACCCATATAAGCCAGATACACAAGGTGGTTCATGTGTTTGGAGTTCCTTTGCAGTGGCTGGGGGGCCTGGCACACCCATTCTTTCCTGTCCTCTCCTTGTAAAATATAATCAAAATCTAAGAAGAGCTGACATCAGAAGTATTAGGAAAAAAAATAGGGTTGAACCAGGTATGGAAGTGGACACCTTTAATTCCAGCACTTGGGATTAAAGTAGGAGGACTGCCTTGAGTTCAAGACCACTCTGAGACTAAACAGTGAATTCCAGGTCAGCCTGGGCTAGAGCAAAATCCTTCCTTGAAAAACCAACAGCAAAACAAAAACAAAAACAAAAAACAAAC